>OX344723.1:116864241-119700074 GCA_947034835.1 Ballota nigra
GATTATTTTCTTCTATTAGAAGATTTGTCAAAGCTATTTTTAATTCTTCGTCTATATTTAGACTTTGTATTTTCTTTTTTCATTCTACACTTATTAGCGTAATGTCCAGGTAAATGGCATTTTCCAACATATTGGAACCTTTTTATCTTTAGAAGAAGATCTTTCTTTATTTTTTCTAATTTCTTCTTTCTTTTCTATGACCTGGTTCTTTATCTCTATATCTTTTACCTTTGGTAAATCTATAAGATTTATTTGAATTTTTCTTGGTATTTTCTGTAGTGGGTTTAATAGGAGTTATTCCTATTTGATCACAAAAATCACCAAGAATCTTTTTTCCAAAAGTTTTTTCTTTTTGGATTTGTTTGTGCAATTTTATTTCATTGCAGAGGGCAATTCCCTCCCCCGTAATTTCTGAGGCTATATCACCATAAGTATAAAGGTGATATGGAATAATTCCATTATTTTGTCTTTTAACAGCCACAACTTTAATAAAAGTCTTAAAGAAAATAGTAATATCTGACGCGTTACCCACTCCCCGCGTTACCCACTCCCCCTTCTTTTCTAAAAGCCAACAGTAAAACTTTTGACTTTTAAACCACTTTGTTGAATTATTGGGATTGGGAATCTTGCATCGGATCCGAATTATCCGTATTCATTGAATCCTTATCTTCATCTTCTTCAGATTTCAGAAGAGCTTTCAAGAAGATCTTTCAAACTGTTTCTTCAAATCTTTCTTTGATGTGGAAGATCCTGAGCTTAATAATTCTTTTAGAATTGTAGAAACATCCTGCTTTTCTTTGACAGGATCAACTTTGACTGGTTCGAGATTAATAATCCCCTTTTCTGAGAAAATTGATTCAGTGGAAAAAATCAAATTTATCCCACCATTTTATCAAAATTCTTCTTCCTAAATAAGGAACATTTTCAAATTTAACTCCATGTTTTTCAAAATATCTGGGAGTGATAATAACATCCCATTTAAGAATCCAAGGTACTTGATAAAGTACTGCAAACATAAAAGAATGAACTTTCATAGAAGGGTTAGCTTCAACAAAATCATTAAAAATACCCCTAATTTTCTTTGGAAGAATTATAGGATAAATTCCCCCAATTTAAAAACCAACAAATAAACCAATTAGGAAAGTTATAAACTTTCTGCTCTTTGAACTGATGAACCAGCTATGTTTTTTCTGTCTATTATCATAGCAGAAAGCAACATCCCAAGCTTTGATATAATCAAAGTAGTTGAAATTAATAATTCTTTTGTGGGGAGATTTTAAATCTTTATATTTATATAAATCTCCTTCCCCAGCTTTCTGGGGTAATAACTCTGTGTATATAGGCTTTAGAATAAGCCCATTCTCCAGATGCTCTGGATGCAGAATCGAACTGAACTGATCCTGTAAGAATAAGAATTTCTTGGTAGAACAAGAAATCTTTTGGAAACAAGAAAGGGTCAGTAAAATTCTTGAGGTAGAAAGTCATAACTTCCTCTGGTGATAGGTGAGAATATTTTCTCTCAATTGGAGAGATCCAAATAGTAGTAATAGGAACATAAGGATAAACAAATTCCTTATTACTAGTAGTACAAATGGCTATAGAATAAGCCTCATCACATAAATGTTCATCTTCGGGAATAGCCTTTAAGGCTTCTTTTCTCAGAATTTTTTCATCTTTTTGAAGCGCCCACTTATAAGCGGATTTTGAATTTTGAAAAGAGTTATAACTCTTTCTTTCAACAGAAGAAGAAGAAGAAGAAGAAGAAGAAGAAGAAGAAGAAGAAGAAGAAGAAGAAGAAGAAGAAGAAGAAGAAGAAGAAGAAGAAGAAGAAGAAGAAGAAGAAGAAGAAGAAGAAGAAGAAGAAGAAGAAGAAGAAGAAGAAGAAGAAGAAGAAGAAGAAGAAGAAGAAGAAGAAGAAGAAGAAGAAGAAGAAGAAGAAGAAGAAGAAGAAGAAGAAGAAGAAGAAGAAGAAGAAGAAGAAGAAGAAGAAGAAGAAGAAGAAGAAGAAGAAGAAGAAGAAGAAGAAGAAGAAGAAGAAGAAGAAGAAGAAGAAGAAGAAGAAGAAGAAGAAGAAGAAGAAGAAGAAGAAGAAGGATTCAGAAAAATTTATTGAAATTCAGTAAGGGGCATTAGATAGATTTTTTGTTGTAAAAGAACAAACAAAAAATATCACTTGAAGATTCAGAAAAAGTAGAATAAAATAATGGTGAAGAATTACATACAAGTGGTGCTAATTTATGCTTTAAAAGATATTGATATTTGATAAGTCGAGTTTAGCATGTAAATTTGGTGCTTGTTGTGATTATATTATGTAATTTACTTTGCTATTTTGTTTATATTTTCCGACTTATTTTATTGTAGGCCAGTTTGCTTTGATTTGGTATATTCTCTTATTTGTAGGCTATTTTGGACCCGTTTTGATGAAGGATGAGGCGAGCCTATTCAAGAGCAGCCCGATTTTGGGGATTCGAGTATTAAAGCTAGCAAAATTTTGTGTGTATTAATTTATTAGCTCTTTTAATTGGGATTTATGACAATTTATGAGGTGTTTTTATGAGGGAAGAAAATGGGGAATTACAATAAATTGTAGTCCTTATATATGGAGGGGATGAATGTGGACATAGAGGGAGTCTTGGGGAAGTCTTGGGGAGTCTTGGAGAGTTCTTGAGAGAAGAGTGGTGTTTGGACGGACGTACCTGACGAAGAACATGCGTGCATGAGGATTGAGAAGACGATTGCATGAGGCTTTCGTTCACTCAGGTCCGATTGTGTGGATAATTTCTATCGGTATCATAGGATAATTTTAGTTTCAAATATTTTATTTCATTCTTTCAAAGCCATGTTTAGTGGCTAGACTATTTTTCTAGTTCTTGGAAACGGTTGAACCCTGAATAATTTGTTGTTCTTTTTATTAGTTATGAGTTTTTCCTAATCATTTATTTGATTTCTACGTTGTTTGTTTATATGCGAAGCATGGTCTCATGATTAATTTATTCGGTTTGGTCATCTGAGTATGTTGATTATAAGTTTCTAGCTAAATTACACTTTGTAATCCGTAATTGTTATAATTGTGTAATTGGCGTAACAACTAGGGCAGAACACCCTAGGGACAACGTAGTCAAGATTGTATGAAACGATCGTATCGTATTCATAGTTTAGTTTGCCCTATTATTTTGGCTCTTAATGCATTCTAATAAATTGAACCTTAAATACATGTTTTGGGGTTGTTTATATGAATAGATTAATTGGGGGTCGTACCTGCTAATTAACTAAACGTAAGAAATAATTCGAACTAGTTTGGTCGTACCACTAGTTTAGGGACAAGATTCGAATAAAATTAGGAGTCTCATTTACTTTTAATTGAATTAACTAAATTATTCAGGGGGATACAAGTCCAAGAACTAGACCTTTTCCACATTGATTGTTTTACTTTATTTTTCCTTGCTTGCGTAATTTTATTTCATACTAGTAATTAGAATCAACCAACCAAATTCCCCCCCCCCATTTTATAGTTTTGCTACAGGAAAAAACATACTCAATAAAATTACAACTGTTCCTTGTGGGTTCGACCCTTGCTTACCCTACTACATTAGTGGGCTAGTTAAGGTTAATTATTTTTGGGTGCCTACGACAGCACACCAAATTTTGGCGCCGTTGCCGGGGAACGGTGTAGTTTTTATTGAATTTTTCGTGTTTTTATTTTTGTTGAAAAATAAAGTTCTAAAAAAATTCTAAAAAATAAGAAATTTTGAAAAGTAAAAAATTTTGCTTACGTGTTTCTTATCTTGTTCATTTTTTTCAAACAGATTACACTAACACTGACCCCTTCAGTGTCTGTTCAGTTTTCTGTTTTCTAGTGAATGATTACTCGCTCTCGCAAGATTCCACTTGAATTTGATTCGGAGATTGAAATAACTGCTAGGAGACTAAGGGAAGAGACTCGTATACGTCGGAGAATTAATTTTCCACCGACAAGAGAAATCGATAGTGAAAGTGATACGAGTGAAGAGTCCAATTTTGAGACAAATACTTGGAATATGGCTACTGCTGAGGGGACTGTGGAGAGGACATTGGGAGAGTTGGCAAACCCAATCATTAACCATCAACCACTTTGCATTACTATTCCTGCTCTTCCTGCTAATGTTCATTTTGAACTTAAATCTGGACTTATTCACTTATTACCTTCTTTCCATGGTCTTGCAGGAGAAAACCCACATACGTTTCTCAAGGAATTTCATGTTGTGTGCTCAAGCATGAAACCAACTGGGGTTACTGAGGGGCATATGAAGCTGAGTGCATTTCCCTTTGCACTAAAGAACACAACAAAGGATTGGTTGTATTTCTTGCCACCTGGAACAATCACCACGTGGAATGAGATGGAGAGAGTTTTTCTCCAACATTATTTTCCAGCTACTCGAGTGGCAATTTTACGAAAGGAGATTTCTGGTGTCAAGCAAGGTTCAGGAGAGACATTGCACGAGTATTGGGAACGTTTCAAACGTCTTATAGCTTCATGCCCACAACATCAAATTGGTGATCAGCTGCTTATACAGTATTTCTATGAGGGGCTCAACCTCACTGATCGGAATATGATAGATGCAGCTAGTGGGGGAGCTTTGATGAAGAAAACACCAACCGTTGCACGAGAGTTGATATAAGATATCGCAGCAAATACGCAGCAATTTGGTGCACGTGATGCCATGACAAGGCCCGTTGATGAATTGAAGACTGGTGCAGTAGAGAAAATTGCAACCATGATGGAGCAAATCTTGAAGGCCAAGCTCCCGAAAGTTCGGCCATGTCGTCTCTGTGCCACCACAGAGCATACCACTGATGATTGTAAGATCTTGAATGACCAAATTGCGCAGCATGTTAATGCAGTTGGTTTTGGTGGAAATTACCAGAGTCGCCGATATGATCCATTTTCCAATACCTACAATCCGGGTTGGAAGGACCATCCGAGTCTTCGATATGGGAATCATCAAACAAATCAGCCGATGGAGAATCAAAGGCCCCAGTACCAAGAAAGAAAGTTCCAATTGTTTAGAGGGAATGAACAGAGTGGTGAACCTGTGGAGCAAAGCAGTGGTGGAGGAAGACCTGAGCCTTCTCTTAAAGACTTGGTGAAATCAATGGCAACTAACACTGTGAAATTCCAGGAAGAAACACGAGAAGCTGTGAGAGACTTGAAGTCCGGGCAAAAGAATTTAGAGTCACAAGTGAGTCAAATAGCCACTGCCCTTAGCCAATTACAAGCTCAGAATAGTGGCAAGTTACCGTCTCAGCCAAAAATTAACCCTCGAAATGTGAGCGCTATCACTTTACGAAGTGGTAAGCAATTAGAAGATATTTCGGCACCCAAATGAAATGGGGAAGATGGTGGGCTAAATGAGGCAGAAGGTAAGAGACACACGAAGCTTCTTGATGACCATATTGCGAGCCGAGATGAACGAGTCGAGAATGGGGAGGATATACAGGAAAATCTGGACTTAAAGGCAGACACTGACCCCCTCATTGTCAGTGAACCAGAACAGGAAAATAAGGTAAAATCTCATGTTTCAATTCCTGTTACTACTAATGTACTGCCCTTTCCTTCCAGGTTCAGGAAAAGTGAAAAAGGTACCAAAGACCAGCAGGTTCTTGATGTATTTCGAAAGGTCGAGATCAATATACCATTGGTGGATGCAATCAAACAGATCCCAAGATACGCAAAATTCTTGAAAGAGTTGTGCACAAATAGGCGTAAGTTGACTGGGAATGAGAAGATTCTCATGGGAGAAAATGTTTCAGCTATCTTCCAATCGAGGTTGCCACCAAAACGGAAAGATCCCGGCATGTTCGTGATACCTTGCAAGATAGGAGACTACAAGATAGAGCAGGCAATGCTAGACCTTGGAGTTTCTATCAATGTTATGCCGTGGTCAGTTTATGAGCAGCTGGGCCTCGGACCGTTGAAAGACACTGGAGTGATTATCCAGTTAGCTGACAGAAGTCACACTTACCCAGCAGGTATAATTGAGGATGTGCTTGTACAGGTAGACCAGTTAATTTTTCCTGCTGATTTTTATGTACTAAAAATAGAAAGAAACTTTGGAAATTCCACACCTATTTTATTGGGAAGGCCATTTTTGGATACTTCGCAAACAAAAATAGATGTTCGTGGGGGAACCCTCACTATGAAATTTGATGGACAAGTTATTCATTTTAATATATTTGATGCTATGAAATTTCCTAGCGAATCTGACTCTATTTATGTTGTGAGTGTTATTGAGCCAATTGTGCAGGAGACTTTTGAGCTCGACCACGAGACTTATCTGAAGGACCTTGTGGTGTTAGAGATGGAAGATGAAAATGGAGGAGATAAGTCCAAGGGGCTTACACCTAGGCATGATGTTTCTTTTGTTAAATTACCTGATGCTTACCCAAAAATCCTTCCGTCTTTGTTGCAGGCACCGGAATTAGAGTTGAAGCCATTACCTGCCCATTTGAAGTACATTTATTTGGGTCCTAAGGATACACTCCCTGTCATTATTTCAGCGAAATTGACGGAGGACCAAGAGAAAATGTTGGTCCGGGTGTTGAAAGATCATCAACAGGCTATAGGGTGGACAGTTGCTGATATCAAGGGGATCAGTCCCTCATTGTGCATGCATCGAATACTTCTCGAGGATGACGCACGACCAACTCGTGAGGCCCAATAACGATTGAATCTACCTATGATTGAGGTGGTAAAGAAAGAGATTCTGAAACATTTGCAGGTGGGGATTATTTTTCCCATTTCAGACAGTAAGTGGGTCAGCCCGACACAAGTGGTGCCAAAGAAATCTGGAGTGACAGTAGTCGAGAATGAAAAAGGGGAGTCAATTCCCACTCGTGTGAAAACAGGGTGGAGAGTATGCATAGATTATCGCAAGTTGAATGCTATGACACGAAAGGATCATTTTCCTTTACCCTTTATTGAATAAATGCTAGAAAGACTTGCAGGTCATTCTTATTATTGCTTTCTTGATGGATTTTCTGGTTATTTTCAGATTGCTATACACCCGGAGGACCAGGAAAAAATAGTGTTCACTTGTCCATTTGGCACATTTGCTTATAGAAGGATGCCCTTTAGGCTTTGCAATGCTCCTGCCACATTCCAAAGGTGCATGGTGAGTATTTTTTCCGAATTTGTTGGGAATATAATTGAGGTTTTCATGGATGATTTTAGTGTTTATGGTAGATCATTTGAAATATGTCTTGAAAATCTTAGTTTAATTCTTAAACGTTGCATTGAAACTAATTTGGTTTTAAATTGGGAAAAATGTCATTTCATGGTGGAAAAAGGAATTGTGTTGAGTCATGTTGTTTCTGGGAATGGTATTGAGGTAGATAAGTCTAAGGTAGAACTTATTGTTGCTTTGCCTTACCCCGCGTCTGTGCAGGAAGTACACTCGTTCCTTGGTCATGCAGGGTTTTACAGGAGGTTCATCAAGGATTTTTTGAAGATAGCATCACCTTTTTATAAGCTCTTGCAAAAAGACGTTGAATTTAAGTTTGATGAAGAATGTAAAGAGGCTTTTGACACATTGAAGAGGTTGCTTACCACCCCACCCATTATACAACCTCCAAATTAGAGTCTCTCATCTGAAATTATGTGCGATGCAAGTGACTACGCTGTGGGGGCTGTTCTTGGGCAACAAGTGGATAAGAAATCACACGTGATATATTACGCATCACGGACTTTGGATCAAGCTCAATCTAATTATTCCACCACGGAAAAATAACTTCTTGTTGTTGTTTTTGCTTTAGAAAAATTTCGTTCTTATTTACTTGGGACTAAAGTAATTATTTTTTCTGATCATGCAGCCTTGAAGTATTTGATGACAAAGAAAGAATCTAAACCGAGACTCATTCGTTGGATATTATTGCTTCAAGAGTTTGATCTTGAGATCAAGGACAAAAAAGGGACAACTGCTTGTTATTTCAGAAAAAAATTCCAGATTACAGACACTGGCCCCCTCAGTGTCAGTACAGTCTGTCCCTTGGTTCGCGGATTTGGTTAATTTCCTCGTTGCTGGTGTATACCCACGAGACATGAACAAGGCTCAAAGGGATAAGTTGCGTAGTGATGCTAAATACTACGTTTGGGATGATCCGTACTTGTGGAGATATGGAGCTGATCAGGTAATTCGAAGGTGCGTGCCCGATTCTGAAGTCTTTTCTATTCTTTGTTTTTGTCACAATTACGCTTGTGGGGGACATTTTGGGTCAAAACGTACTGCTTTTAAGGTTCTTGAATGTGGATTTTATTGGCCTACATTGTTTCGGATGCTTATGAATTTTGCAAGTCTTGTGATAATTGTCAAAGAGTAGGAAATATTTTTCAAAGGAATGAAATGCCACAAAATCCTATAATTGTTTGTGAAATTTTTGATGTGTGGGGCATGGATTTTATGGGTCCGTTTCCTTCTTCTTTTGGCAATTTGTACATTCTTTTACTTGTTGATTATGTCTCGAAATGGGTGGAGGCAAAAGCCACCCGTACTAATTGTTATGAAAATTATTGTATAGTTTTGATGAGTTAAAACAAAACAGAAGATGTAATAGGACCATCTGGACCTGTTAGCCAGATGATGATCTAGATTAGGACTTAGTCTAGGGGGAACTGCTAGACCAGAAGACTTCACCAGAAGAGTCACCAGAAGACCTCACCAGAAGACCCCTCCAGAGGACTTCACCAGAGGAATCCACCAGAAGACTTCACCAGATGAGATCTGACCAGAGGCAGAGGACCTTTCCCCAGACCAGACGAGTTCGGACCAGACGAGTCTGGTGGAACAAAAGATGCTCAGTTTGATCCCCTATTTCTACTGAGTATTCTGGTTGTTAACCAGATCTGGACCAGAAGACACCGAGGTTGCCTGGTGTCTGGTCTCGCCTTCTCTGGAGAGAATCAAAGTTAGGCAGAGGAAGCATTTATCCGTTGGTGATTCAAATCTAGTCAACAAGATCAGGATTGGAAAGTATTTGAAGTCAATCAATCCAAGGATCCCACCAACTCAATCAATCAATTAGGGAATTGATTGATTGAAGCTTCCTTAAATAGAGGATCTGATTGGATTAGCTCTCCAACGGCTAACCCTAAACTCCTCTATAAATACAAGAGTGCAGTATCAAGAAAAAGCTCTAGAGAGACCCTACGCGCATAAGTCACATTCCAAGCTTTTGATAATCACTCTTAGCACTCTTATTGTTCACATTACATATCTACTCTTAAGGAGTTGTTGAACTTTAACCTGTTCATCTCTAAGATAAGGTTGAAGGTTGATTACTTTAGATCGTGGATAGATCTAAAGGAATTGTAAGAAGGAACTGGTACTTTGAAAATTCCAGTAAGTAAGTGAGTTGGTTGGTTGATAGTGAGACCCCTTGGATAAAAGGGAGAGTGGACGTAGGATATTCAGATCCGAACCACTATATATCCGCTGTTATTTATTGCTTTCTTCTATTTAATCTCTTACTTGCTTTGTGCTCTTATAATAAGAAATTGTTAAGACATAACTTTAAAGCTTCCGCAATCAATCTATCTAGTGGGACCAACAAGTGGTATCAGAGCAGTGTGTCCAACGACCACTGCTTTGTAAAGCTTTTGGTAGTCACCGGGCAGATCCATTGCTCTTTATTGGTTTTGTTCAAATTCTTGTTAAATCCTTTATTTTAGTAAATATGTCTTCGAAATCTTCTTATAAGAGTCGCAAATTTCCAGAATTCTCATTCGAGGATTATAGCCACTGGAGCTTCATGATGAGTAATCATCTTGGAGCTATCCACCACCGCATGTTAGATGTGGTAGAAAGTGGCCCAATTCAATTTTACTGGACTCCTATTGATAGTGGCAGGTCAGAGTCCAGAGAAGAAACTAGTGAAACTGCCCAGAAAGCTGCAGAGGACAGAGTCCCCAGGCAAAGAATCCTAAAAAAGAAAGATGAGCTTGACAACAATGAAAGAAAGCTCTACAACTTGGACCAGGTGGCAAGAACCGAGATCATCAACACACTTACTAAAGAGGTGATTGAAAAGGTCAGAACGTGTGCCACTGCCAAGGAGATGTGGGACAAACTTGCACTACTCTGTGAGGGAACAGAGAAGATTAAAGACAACAAACTCCAAGCTGTTCAACACTCGTTTGACACCTTCAAGATGAAACCAGACGAGACCATTGACCAGCTGGATATGCGTCTCACAAACCTCCTGAACAAGGCTAGTGCCTTAGGTAAGACCTATTCAGAGAAAGAAATAAATAGTAAAATATTGCGTTCACTAACCAGCAGGTGGAGAATTAAAGTCACTGTGATCAAGGACAACAAGGATCTCAACACTCTGGATCATCATCTTCTGTTGTCTGATCTCAAAGCTTATGAGTATGATCTTCAAGAGGAGGATCAAACAGAAGAGGTTTCCTCTTCTGGTCAGAAAGGTGTTGCATTCTCCTCAACTATCAAGACTAATGACAAGCCAAAGGAGTCTACTGCAGATGACTTGAGCCTCAAGGAGTAGGTAGCACTTCTAACCCGTAAATTGGATAAAATGAGTTCAAAATATGGCAGGTACAAAAGGCATTGGAAGGAGTCTACCAGAGACAGGAAGAGTTCTTTCAAGCCTGTAGAAAAGGAGAAGAGATCTAGAGACTCAAGGGAGACCAGATTCAGAACTCCAAAAAGGAGGAAAGATGACAACCCTGGCAGCTCTGGGAGATCAGATTATCAGAGGAGGGATGGTAGCTCTGGCAGACCTGACTACCAGAGGAGAGAGAGTAGTCCAGCCAGAACAGACTACAACCAGAGGAGGAGAGAGCCAAGTCCTAGTCCCAGAGGAGACAATGCCTGCTACACATGCAACAAGACTGGTCACTACAGTTATGATTGTCCTCAACTTACTCCTAGGGAAAGAGAAGAGAAAAGACTCAAGAGAGATAGGAGATATGCAGACAAGAGAGCATTGCTGGCAAAAGCAGAGGAGGAGGATACTAGTTCCAGATCTTCTTCTTCTGATTTCGGGTCTGATGATGATGTATGTCTGATGGCAGACATTAATGAGGTACAAGAAACTACCTTAGTCTTATCAAATTCCAAATATACTGAATCTTCTAATTCATCTGGTAACTCCAGAGAGTCTGATATGCAGCAAATGCTATCAGATCTCCAAAATTGTGTTCAATTATGTCAAAAACTTGAGAAAGAGAATGGTAGGCTCAGAATTGAAGTTCAATCCTTATCTCATGAACAAAAATCCACCAGAGAACTCATGAAAGATCATTCCAAAGAAGTCTCTGAACTTCAGGATAAGATCAAAGAAAGTGATACTCTGGTAGATCAAATCATGAAGGAAAAGAATTCTCAGGAGAATGAGCTCAATGAGCTTAGAGCCAAATACCAGACTCTTATCAAGGGAAAACAAGTTGAACAAACTATTGAGATGCCTGTACCCAGAGAAGATTCCTTGAAACCAGATGTTCTATCTATTATTTCAGGATCTTCTCAACGCATAAATGATAAGAGTGGTTTAGGATATCCTGGAATTATTAAAAGATCTCATAAATATTGTTTTACCAAAGACAAGTCTATAAGATCTGGTGAACTTGTGGAACTCCGGAATGAAGAGGATCCTTCTGATCGCATGGTGGTTCACAGACCTGGTTGGAAATGGGACCCCCCTGCGGATAATTCAAAATACAATCCAGAAGAGGTGAATGTTTTGGAAGAGAAAATTCTAGAGCATACAAGTCAGAAAAGAGAACCTATGAAGGTTGAGGGTTCTGTTCAGGTAACTAACCTGATTAGGGAACCTCAGAGGAATCCTAAAAGAGTGAAACCTAAGCAGATTAGGGGACCTAAAAAAGGAGACTCTAAGAGGAAACCTAATCAGAATAGGAGATACCAGAGGAGGTATGCTGAACCAGAGAACCTCAATCAGAATCAGGGATCTCAAAGGTGGAATGCTCCAAGAAGATTCCAGAACAGGAAACCTCAGAAGGAATCCTATCATCAGAATAGATCCAATTTTCAGAACCAGAGTAGGTCTTCCAGACCCATCTATAGAAAACCAATTGATCTGGGTAGTTATGACACCAGAGATGGTTCTTCTAGGATGTACCCTTACAACCAGACCTTTAAGACCATGTCTTTGAGGCAGGCCATTCCAAAGGCCAGATTTGAGAAAAGGTACACCAGACCTGTTTATAGGAAAGGTTTCCTTATCAGACCAGTAGCTCAATATGTCATTGTAAGAGGACATGTGCTGGTAGATAGATTTGGAAGGAAGATAAGATCTCCTCATCCAACAAGGGATGATCTTTATCTATGGATTCCTACAAAACCTGCAACTAACAAATCAGGACCCAGCACTAGTAGGGGACCTAATTGATTTCTCTGCAGGTAGATAAAAGCCCACTGGAGTAAGGACTTTCAAGCAATCATGTCTGGTACATTGATAGTGGATGTTCCAAGCACATGACCTTCCAGAAAGATAATCTCCAAGATTTCAAGCCAATGAATGGGCCAAGAGTGATGTTTGGTGACAACAATTATGGAGTCACCAGAGGAGTTGGAAAGTTGACCTTCAATGGAGTATCTGTAGATGAAGTCTATTATGTTGAAGGACTCAAGCATAATTTGCTTTCAGTATCCCAATTCTGTGACAGGGGATACTCAGTGAAATTCTCTGGTGATTCATGCACTGTCTTTTCTTCTGATTATAATGATATCTTGCTAATAGGCTTGAGGAAGGGTAACATTTATCTTGCAGATTTTAGCAGTTGCCCAAGAAATGCTTGCCTGGTTGCAAAAGGATCTGCAGAGAACAGCTGGATTTGGCACAAGAGATTGTGTCATCTCAACTTCAAAACACTGAACAAGATTGCCAGAAAAGGTCTTATTCGAGGTCTTCCTAATGAAGTGTTTAAGAAGGATCAGGTCAGTGGTTCATGCCAGAAGGGTAAACAACCCAAGACTTCCTTTAAGGATGTCCAGAGCACAACCACAACCAGAGTACTTCAACTACTTCACATAGACCTGTTTGGACCCGTTTCTCCTCTTAGTTTCAGTGGAAGGAAGTACACCTTTGTGATAGTAGATGACTTTTCAAGATACACTTGGGTAGTGTTCTTGTTTAAGAAAAATGAAACTATCACGAAGCTGCCAGAATTCTTCAAGCAGATTCAGAATGAGCAGAACCAGAGCATAGTCAGAATCAGAAGTGACAAAGGGACGGAGTTTTTAAATTCACACATTGCAGATTACTGCAAGGATCATGGGATTTTTCATGAGACATCTGCTGCCAGAACACCCCAACAAAATGGAGTAGCAGAAAGGAGGAATATGACTCTCAAAGAAGCTGCAAGAACACTTCTGGCAGAGTACAGTACACCACAAAGGTTTTGGGCAGAAGCCATCAATACAGCTTGTTATACTCAGAACAGATGCCTAATTGCCCAGAGACATAATAAGACCCCATATGAGGTATGGAAAGGTAAAACCCCATCTGTTTCATATTTTCATGTATTTGGATGTAAGTGTTTCATCCATGACAATGGGAAATCTAAATTAAAAACCTTTGATGCTAAAGTGGCAGATGGAATATTCTTAGGATATTCCAGCACCAGTAAAGCTTTTAGAGTTTTTAATAAGAATTCACTTTGTGTGGAGGAAACACCTCATGTTATTTTTGATGAATCTGCTTTTGAGTGCAAGGTGGACTCTAAGTCTTCTGATGAGACACAGAATCAGACTATTCCCAGAGTAATCAAGGTTAATCCACCTATTCTTAATTCAGATTCAGACTCAGATTCAGATGTTGACCCATCTCCTGGTTCTCTGAAGAAGAAGTCTTCACAAGGAGCAGAACCAGAAGAGGTTGGAACTCCTGTAGGGGGAAGCTCTTCTACAGGTGGTGACATTCACCAAGGTACTGCAGAGGATGATCAATCAGGCAAGACCACGAGAAAGAGGACCCTGGTTGATCACCCCAAAGACCCGATTTTAGGAGATCCAACTAAGGGTGTCCAGACTAGGAGAACTCTTAACTTAGCTGCCTTATTCAGTTGCTATGTGTCCTTAATTGAGCCCAAGAATATCAAGGAAGCACTGAAGGATTCAAATTGGATTGTTGCTATGCAAGAGGAGTTGAATCAATTCACCAGACAGGATGTTTGGGAGCTGGTAGACAGACCAAGACATCAAAAGGTGATAGGCACTAAGTGGGTTTTCAAGAATAAGAAAGATGAGAATGATGTCATTACTAGGAACAAGGCAAGGCTAGTGGCTCAGGGCTATTCTCAGTCTGAAGGAAGAGACTATGATAAGACATTTGCTCCTGTTGCCAGACTAGAAGCCATCAGATTGTTCTTAGCATATGCTGCTCACATGAAGTTCAAAGTATACCAGATGGATGTGAAATCTGCCTTTCTTAATGGGATTCTCATTGAGGAAGTGTATGTGGAACAACCTCCTGGTTTTGAACAAGGTGACAAGGTGTTTAAGCTTAAGAAAGCTCTTTATGGGCTCAAGCAGGCACCCAGAGCATGGTATGACACTCTATCTCAATTTCTTCTGTATAATGGTTTTACTAAGGGTAAGATTGATAGGACCTTGTTTAGGAAAGAAGAAGGAAAGGACATCCTTCTGGTCCAAATATATGTTGATGACATTATATTTGGATCCCCTAACAAGAAGCTGTGTGAGAAGTTTGGTGATCTTATGCAGAGTCAGTTTGAGATGTCCATGATGGGTGAGATGAATTATTTCTTAGGTTTGCAGGTTAAGCAATCAGAGAAGGGAATTTTCATAAACCAGGCGAAGTACATCAGAAACATGTTAGAGAAATTTTGAATAGGATCTAGCAAAGCAGCCAAGATCCCTATGATGACAAATTTCAACATGGATCCAGATAAGTCTGGAGAGAGTGTGGACCAGACTCAGTACATAGCACTTATTGGTTCTCTTCTGTACCTGACTGCAAGCAGACCAGATATTACTTTTGCTGTAGGAGTGTGTGCCAGATTTCAAGTTAATCCTAAGAAAAGTCATTTGGAAGCAGCTAGGAAGATATTGAAATATCTTAAGGGAACAGTGAATTTAGGATTATGGTATCCTGCAGATAACAACTTAGAGTTGAGTGGTTATTCAGATTCAAACTATGGTGGATGCAGAATAGATAGGAAGTCTACAAGTGGAACATGCCAATTCTTAGGAAATAAATTGGTATCCTGGTTTTCTAAGAAGCAGACTTCAGTTGCTACATCAACAACAGAAGCAGAGTATATGGCTGCAGGGAGCTATTGTTCTCAACTACTCTGGATTAGTCAACAGCTTAGAGACTATCAGATTAGAGCTAAGGATATTCCAATCTTCTGTGATAGCAATAGTGCCATAGCAATAACCCAGAATCCATTTCTTCACACCAGATGCAAACATGTTGATATAAGGCATCATTTTATCAGAGATCATGTTGAGAAGGGAGATATAAGGATGGAAAAGATTGCTACAGAGAAGCAGAGGGCAGATATTTTGACTAAGCCTTTGGCTGAGACCAGATTCAAAGAGTTAGCTTTTGAGTTAGGTTTGTTGGATCCAGAGACAGATTTGTTTTAGGGGGAACATCAGAGAAGAAGTATCCTTAATTTCATTTTTACATACTTCATTATTTTCTCAACTAACATACCTACAGGACAGATATATCAGAGAGGTTACTTCTCTAGATAAGGTGTGCACCAGGTGACACTTGTACAAGATGAGGTACGTTCCAGATAAGGTGTTGCATCAAAACCAGAGTCTTCTCTGACCAGAACCAGATAGGTTTCATCAGATGAGTTGTCACGCCAGACTAACTGTGGTATCATCTAGTTACAATACCAGGTGACAGGTATGTTTTACTTTTCTGGCCTCTGATCATTGGGATACACCTTTCAAATTACTTAATACACCTAAAACGTTTCAACTTCAGAGTGTATTTAAGACTAGGGTATAGGGCCTAGGCAATCATTTCGCTTTTTCTCTTGACTGCCACAAAACCCCTTTATACCCAGTCCCAATGACCACGCCTACGCACCAGATTAAATTTGTATTTTGCCTTTTAATCTTGGCCATCAGATTTAATTACTGTGCAAAATGTCAATCAATTCAACAATTGATTTTGTTCCCTAATTTATATTTGGAAATTACACGCGTTCACTTCATTAATTAATCAAGCCACGCGTATTACCCTATTTAAATCAAATTTCTTTTCAATCTGTCTTTTCACGTTTCCATATTTTCAAAGCCCTAACTTCTCTCTGCAAAAGTTTCTCTCTCTCTCTCTCTCTCTCCCAACAATTTCACAGCAATGGCCCCTCAATGCAATTTCGATCATGAGTTGATGATGAAGAAGTTGAAAACGGAGATGGTGGTTGACTTCTACACCACGAAGAACCCTGTGGCGCTGTCGATTCTGGAGTTGCTCCAGAGCGCAGGGGTGGAGAAGTTGATCTCGACGGTTCCTAAAAATTTTAGGACTTTGGACGGATATGCGGCCCAGTTTCTGGTTCGTATGAAGATCCACGACGACTACATTTCATCCAAGATCGACCAGGATGATTTGGTGTTTTCCAAGCACGATTTCTGCGCTTTATTTGAAAACATTTCGGTAGAAGGGGTAGATCCATTGACTTACAAGGAGGATGATATTGTTGGTTCTTTCAAGCTTTTTGCTCGATCCTCTTGCCAGAATATCACGAAGGGATTTCTGGACAAACATTTGAGACAGAAGTATAAGGTTCTTTTTGATATTGTGGTGAAGGTGCTGATGTGTGAGAATCACAGCACAGATGCCATTTTCAATGGCAGGATGTGTGTGATGAGAGCCCTGTATGATGGAGTTCAATGCAATTGGGCTTAATTCTTTTGGGGCGTTTTGAGAAAGAATAGGTTGAAGGTGAAGAAGGAGGCTTGTCCTTCCCAGCCAGGGGAGTTGCAGTTTTATTTCACTGCAAATGTTTCATTGGGAACGAAACTGACTTTGATTTTGGATTCATTGCTTCCAGAGAAGAAATGGAAGGAGTCTTGGTGCAGAGGATTTCATAAATCCAAAAAATTTATTCTCTAAGGATGGTCCCCTTCATGGCCATCCTGACTCTGATGGTTAGCAAGCCATCCCTGCCCCTCCTCTACAGGCAGTACCCTCACCTGCAAAGGGGCAGAAGCAGCAGCCAAAGCAGAAGACCCAGAAGAAGCCTGCTGAAGCAACTGGTTCTTCAACCATTGCTTTCTCTGGTTCCTCTGAGGAGGACCAGATTCCTCTTCTTGATGTATTGAAGAAGAAGAGTGAAGGAGTTGAGGTTGCCAAGAAGGCAGGAGCTTCCAAGAGGAAAAGGCCAGAGGAGGCCAAGAGGAAATCTGCCAAGAAGCCAAGGACAGGCAGAAGAGCTCCAAAGACACTCCTGGTGGATGAGCCATCAGAGGAGGAAGAAGAGGTTGAGCCTCTGAAGAAGAAGCCTAAGGCAAGGAAAGTCATTCTTCAAGATTCAGACTCTGGCTCTGATCTTGGAGATGCACTGGAGCAAGCTATCGATGAAGCTGCCAGGATCATGCCGGACTCCTCTGCTCCAGTCCCTTCTGAAGAGGTAATCCCCCCTATCTCTACCTCTACCCCCATTAATCTTGTTACCCCTTCCACCTCTCCCCCAGATAATCCTCCCCAAACCCCATCTGCTTCTGGTGCCCCCTTTACCTCACCAGAGCAGACTCTCCCTGATACCTCCATTTATACTCCCTCCACCATACCTACTCAAACACCTTCTCCCCCACCTTCACAAATACCCCTTCCCACAAATCCATCTCCCCCAGCCCCTGTTCCAGAGGCACCCTCCACTTCTGGTGCAGAACCCTCCATTCCCTCCCCTTCCACTTCACAATTTTCTATCCCACCCTCTGCATCAGAGATCCCATCTACTTCTGATGCAGAGCAACCCATTCCTTCCACCTCCACCTCTCAAAATCCTACCCCTCCCCAATCCCATATAGACCAGGACCCTACCATTTCTATGGCTCTGGGATTCCCTGCCCCTCCCTCTTCTCCCACCTGTTTAACAAGCGATGATAGTGAAGATGAGGAAGCTTCACTTGAGCCTGCTAACTTAGCACCTTCCTCCTCTGCCTCTGGACCCAAACCCTTCACTTTCTCATCTGCAGAAATGGTTCCCATTAGGCAGAGTATGAGTGTGAGTGCTCAGCTCTGGCTAAGAGAGCATTTCCCAGTTCTTCTGGAGCGCTTACCACTTCTGGCAGAGTTGACTGATGCCAAGGTCTGGAGCAAAGCCAGACTTGAAGATGTGGAGGACCTTATGCTATTTCTTGAGGAAATGGATCCCTCCAACTTCACTGCATGGGAGATTGAGCTGAAGCAGAAGTTGAATATTCAAAACTCAGCAGAGCTGGAGACTCCAGCGGCGGCCAAGGTGGTCATTCGCACCTTGTTGATCCAGAGAGGAGTGATGATCTCCCCTGAGGGCCCCTCTTACAAGTTTGGGCCCCATTTTGTCTTTCCTCCAGAGCTCTACTCTGATGAGGAAGATTTTGACATGTCTCCTGCCGTGCTCCAGAAGATGAAGACGTTCTTTAATGAATAAATCATGCAGATAGGGCGCTTCTCGAAGGCAATTCAACACATGGCCCCTGCTATGATAGAGCACCAGATTCGGCAGGAGAGGAGGACTTTCCTTAAGCAGATCAAGTCTACTCTTGCTGAAGTCAAGGCCTCTTTCAAGGCAAATGGCCTTTTTGTCAAGTTGGATGTGATGCACAGCCAGAAGCAGCTCCAGGAGCACGTGCTGGAGCAGATGAGGCCAGTCTCTGTGCTGAAGGTTGAGATGGCCACCCAGATGATCCAGACTGCTAAGATGAAGGACTCCCTCCAGGAGATGTTAGAGAAACAGGAGAGATTGGTTGCTGAATCCAAGGCTTACCTGGAGGAAGCTAAGCAGCTTCGTGATCTTCACTCTTCCTCCAACACTGCCTTGCCTGATCTCATAAGGCAGGTAGTGGAGCCCCTCCTTGATGAAGTTAAAAAGGGGGAAGAGAAGGCTAGAACTGATCTGGCGAAGACCACCAATGAGACTCTATTTAGTCATGGAGCGGGCCTGGACCTGCTTGAGAACACCTTGGCCCAGACAGAGCTGCAGAAGAAGAAGAAAGAGGAGCTTAAATCTCTTACTATGGCTAAGCAGCTTGCTGCAGAAGAGGAATCATCGGAAGCACAGCAGGATCCTATCTCTATCTCTGGACCTGCTAAGAAGAAGATCAGAAAAGTCAAGAAAAGCTTCCTAGAAGAAGTAGTGGAAGAGGCAGAGAAGAAACGCCTGAAGAAAGGCAAGCAAGGATCAGGAAGAACATAGATGAAGAGCAGAGGCTCCGATATAATAGAAGGCAAAATAAGAAGAGCAGAGAAGCTGGTATCACTCCTGGTGCCAGTGGATCCAGCCAGAAGAAGAAAGGGCCTGTTGAAGTCATGAACATCCTCCCTCTCAGGACAGAAGGGTCCTTTGACTCAAGACTCTCTGGTTCATTCAACATTACATCCAGAGACCTCCACCAGAGGATGATGCTCTCATCAACAGAACCTTTCACTCTTGGATGAAAGCCTATGATGCAGATCTCTAAAAGCAGCTGATGGATTCAACTATTGAGTTCAACCTGGAAGTCACTGCTCCTGGATTCCATTATCTCAACACTCCAATGGCAGGAGACCAGGTTGATTGGGCTGAATTGAAGAAACTGTACAAGACAAAGGTGTTGGTGAATTTCACTCCAACATCTTCTGCAGAGTTGAAGGCCATTCAAGACAGGTTTCTTGACTGGTTTCTGGTACCTAAAAATAACAGAAGATATGCATAGAATAGGATCTGATCTTCAATGTAATCTGTAATCATTCTATCTTTATTATTAATGAAAATCATATCTTCTCTGTTCAAAGACAACTCCTTGTTGTCTTAAATTATTTGCCTGATAAGATCTACTCTAAGGTCTTATCCCCTTAATGTTTCCTTGTTTATTTTCTGTTTTTGATCAGTTCTGGTAGTGTTTTAACTTCATCAAAAAGGGGAAAATTGTTAGGAAAATTATTGTATAGTTTTGATGAGTTAAAACAAACCAGAAGATGTAATAGGACCATCTGGACCTGTTAGCCAGATGATGATCTAGATTAGGACTTAGTCTAGGGGGAACTGCCAGACCAGAAGTATTCACCAGAAGACCCCACCAGAGGACTTCACCAGAGGAATCCACCAGAAGACTTCACCAGACGAGACCTGACCAGAGGCAGAGGACCTTCCCCAGACCAGATGAGTCCGGACCAGACGAGTCTGGTGGAACAAAAGATGCTCAGTTTGATCCCCTGTTTCTACTGAGTTTTCTGGTTGTTCACCAGATTAGGACCAGAAGACATCGAGAAGGACTTAGTCTAGGGGGAACTGCCAGACCAGAAGACTTCACCAGAAGAGTCACCAGAAGACCTCACCAGAAGACCTCTCCAGAGGACTTCACCAGAGGAATCCACCAGAAGACTTCACCAGATGAGATCTGACCAGAGGTAGAGGACATTTCCCCAAACCAGACGAGTTCGGACCAGACGAGTCTGGTGGAACAAAAGATGCTCAGTTTGATCCCCTGTTTCTACTGAGTATTCTGGTTGTTAACCAAATCTGGACCAGAAGACACCGAGGTTGCCTGGTGTCTGGTCTCGCCTTCTCTGGAGAGAATCAGAGTTAGGCAGAGGAAGCATTTATCCGTTGGTGATTCAAATCTAGTCAACAAGATCAGGATTGGAAAGTATTTAAAGTCAATCAATCCAAGGATCCCACCAACCTAATCAATCAAATAGGGAATTGATTGATTGAAGCTTCCCTAAATAGAGGATCTGATTGGATTAGCTCTCCAACGGCTAACCCTAAACTCCTCTATAAATACAAGAGTGCAGTATCAAGAGAAAGCTCTAGAGAGACCCTACGCGCATAAGTCACATTCCAAGCTTTTGATAATCACTCTTAGCACTCTTATTGTTCACATTACATATCTACTCTTAAGGAGTTGTTGAACTTTAACCTGTTCATCTCTAAGATAAGGTTGAAGGTTGATTACTTTAGATCGTGGATAGATCTAAAGGAATTGTAAGAAGGAACTGGTACTTTGAAAATTCCAGTAAGTAAGTGAGTTGGTTGGTTGATAGTGAGACCCCTTGGATAAAAGGGAGAGTGGACGTAGGATATTCAGATCTGAACCACTATATATCCGGTGTTATTTATTGCTTTCTTCTATTTAATCTCTTACTTGCTTTGTGCTCTTATAATAAGAAATTGTTAAGACATAACTTTAAAGCATCCGCAATCAATCTATCTAGTGGGACCAACACTAATGATTCTAAAGTGGTGGCAGATTTCTTGCGCTCTAATATTTTCTCCAGGTTTGGAATCCCGAGAGCAATCATCAGTGATAGAGGTACACATTTTTGCAACCAAACAATTGAAGCATTATTGCGGAAATATTCGGTTGTACATAAAATGTCCACCAGTTACCATCCTCAAACAAGTGGTCAAGCAAAAAATTCAAATCGAGAGATAAAGAACATTTTAGAGAAGATCGTAAAACCTAACCGTAAGGATTTGAGTTTGAGATTGGATGACACATTATGGGCGTACCGCACGGCTTACAAGACTCCTTTAGGGATGTCTCCATACAGACTTGTGTATGGTAAGCCATGTCATTTGCCGGTAGAAATCCAACATAAAGCTTACTGGGCGGTTAAAAATTGCAATATGAATTTCAACGACGCCGGTGTCAATCGAAAATTGCAATTACAAGAGATTGAGGAATTGCGGAATGAGTCTTATGAAAATTCAGTGATCTACAAGATGAAGACTAAGGCTTTTCACGATGCGAAAATATCTCGGAAAAATTTCACTATTGGGCAAAAAGTGCTACTTTATCACTCAAAATTGAAATTATTTCCGGGTAAATTACGTTCTCGTTGGATTGGTCCCTTTGTTATTACTGAATTTTTTTCTCATGGTGCAGTTGAGATTCGAAGCTTGAGAACGAACAAATCTTTCAAAGTGAATGGGCATCGACTGAAAGAGTATCATGAAGGTTTCTTGAATGAGCACGTTAAATATATGGATCTAACTGATCCATACCTTTGATGCGAGAAATTCTATGTCGAGCCAACGACGATAAAAAAAAAGGCGCTGGTTGGGAGGCAACCCAATATTTTTATTTTATTTTCATTTCCATTATTTAATTTTAATTTTAATTTTCTTATTAATGAATTATTTGTTTATTTTGAGTTCAGGTTATGCAGGAATAAGAGGCAAATGGGCTAGCATATTTTTACTAAGAATTAAGAATTGGGCCTGCAAGAATTTAAAAAAAAAAAGCCCTTTATTTTATTTTACGTTTAATATCCTGTTAGCCCATTTCCAAGAGAGCCCATTCCTTTATGTCACAATTGCACAAGCAGGATTATATCCCTAATTCACTTTGCATTTTCTTGGTTACGCAGAAAGCAGGAACACCAATTGTTATGCCGCCGACGATATCGCTTTCACCAAAATCACCGTTAAATGCTCCGCTATTAATTCCGGCCACCACAGATTTTAGGTTGCGCCCTGCAACATTTCTGTACTCAGCAATTCCTAGTTCCTTTCGGCCACACAGATCGCGCTCCGCACCGCCAAAGAATTATTTCCGGTTGCTACGAATTATCGCCGGAATTGGACGAGTAGGCATTTTCTCTGTCTCGCATCCGCGTTCGTGGTCCACCATCAGCGGCCCCATGGTTAATCTCAAACTATGAAAGAGCCGTAAGGGGATTTCCTGTCAGGCCTCTGCTACTGTCGTTTTAGACGAAGATGAAGTAAGTTGAGGACCAGCCACCAGAGCCGATACCGAATATCGTTGACCCACGGCCCAGTTCATCTATTCTTCGCCAACAGCCGTCTCGTGGGTTTACCTGGTGCTTTCCTAATTCTCATTCTATCATTATGGAAAATCCCACCCGCCGACGAATGGATAAATTTGAGGCTAGACAAGAAGTTCAAGGGGTCCAAATTGCAGAAATCCTACGGTTGCTCCAAGAGCAACGACATTCTCCTACCAATTAAATAACGGTAACCCCGCTCCACTCTGTTTAAATCCTGTTCAATGTGATTAGTTGTTGTGTATATCTTATGTGCTAGGGACTATCACATGTTTAGGTGGGGGTGTTATTGTGTCTTTTGGTATTTCTTTATCTTGTATTTTTTTTGGTAGTTGAGTGAATTAAATTATGTGTTTTTTAGTCGAGTAGCATGAAAAAGGGTTAGTGTGATTGATAATTTTTGTTTGGGATAAGGTAATGTATCTTGTTGGTCTTGATAATTAAATGAAGAAGAATGTGCAAGATTCGATACAATAGTCGTTTTATGTGAGCTTTTGAGCCTTTTTTTAGCAATACATCTATACCATGCTCCATTTTTTTTTCTTCGTTGCTATGAGTGATCAAACATGATTTGTACGTTCTAGAACTTGCTTTGTTATGCATTTTGAGACCACATAGTGAATTCGTGCATTTGAATGATAAGGACACTTAGGATTAACCGTGTTGATAGCCTTTTCTTTGAAACTCTTACCCTTGTTAATTTTCCACTAGTTTGCCCCTTTGAGCTTATAGCCTTTTTTGTTTGTTCACATACATATAATAAGCCTATTTCCCTTTTATTCTATTTGGCCAATATTTTGAACCCTTCTAATCAAGAAGTGTGAATGAAATGCATGTGCCAATTGTGAATTTTGATTGTTATAGGAAAGGGTGTAAAAAAAAGGGTGTGAAAAAAATTGAAAAGAAAAAAAATTGTGGCAAAAGAAAAGAAAAAAAAAAAGAGCCACTGTGGGAAGAGTTGAAAAAAAATGAGAAAAGTGTTGTTATTTTTGTTGGGGAAAGCTAATAGAGTGATTACTTGGTACATTAGTTCTTGATGCATTTGAAAATTACCAAGTAAGGTGATAACATGAGTAAGGGTGATATGTATTGAAAAGTGTAATGAATGGGGGTGAATTTCTTATGCGTGCTTTGAATTCACAACTTCTTGACTTGATATAGCCCACGTTCTACTCCTTATCCTACCCCTAACCAAAGCCCCATTACAACCCTTGTAAAGACCCTTTGACTTTTGCATGATATTCATGAAATAGTGGTGGAGATTTGATATATAAGCAAGCTTATGGTAATGACATGTTGTGTTTTGATATTGAGTGATTTTTTGTTCCCTTTCAAACATTTGAGGGAATTGAGTGATATCATCGTGAGGTATTGAATCTTTGCACATTTGACTTTGTGATGTTATTGGGTATTGATGAGGTGCACTTATTTTGTCCTGAAAATAATGTCATGATCACTCTACCTTTTGGATTGTTATTGACTAAAGTTTTCACGGTTTGATATTTTGGATTTCGGGTCTTGAAAATAAGTAGTGTTTTTGAAGTTCTTCTTGATTTTGTCTAGTACATACTTGAGGACAAGCATGGTTTAGGTGTGGGGGAATTTGATAAGTCGAGTTTAACAAGTAAATTTGGTGCTTATTGTGATTATATTATGTAATTTACTTTGCTATTTTGTTTATATTTTCCGATTTATTTTATTGTAGGCCAGTTTGCTTTGATTTGCTATATTCTCTTATTTGTAGGCTATTTTGGACCCGTTTTGATGAAGGATGAGGCGATCCAATTCAAGAGCAGCCCGATTTTGGGGATTCGAGTATTAAAGCTAGCAAATTTTATGTGCATTAATTTATTAGCTCTTTTAATTGGGATTTATGACAATTTATGAGGTGTTTTTATGAGGGAAAAAAATGGGGAATTACAATAAATTGTAGTCCTTATATATGGAGGGGATGAATGTGGACATAGAGGGAGTCTTGGGGAAGTCTTGGGGAGTCTTGGAGAGTTCTTGAGAGAAGAGTGGTGTTTGGACGGACGTACCTGACGAAGAAGATATGTGCATGAGGATTGAGAAGACGAGTGCATGAGGCTTTCGTTCACTCAAGTCCGATTGCGTGGATAATTTCTATCGGTATCATAGGATAATTTTAGTTTCAAATATTTTATTTCATTTTTTAAAGCCATGTTTAGTGGCTAGACTATTTTTCTAGTTCTTGGAAACGGTTGAACCCTGAATAATTTGTTGTTCTTTTTATTAGTTATAAGTTTTTCCTAATCATTTATTTGATTTCTACGTTGTTTGTTTATATGTGAAGCAAGGTCTCATGATTAATTTATTCGGTTTGGCCATCTGAGTATGTTGATTATAAGTTTCTAGCTAAATTACACTTTGTAATCCGTAATTGCTATAATTGTGTAATTGGAGTAGCAACTAGGGCAGAACACCCTAGGGACAACGTAGTCTAGATTGTATGAAACGATCGTATCGTATTCATAGTTTAGTTTGTCATATTATTTTGGCTCTTAATGCGTTCTAATAAATTGAACCTTAAATACATGTTTTGGGGTTGTTTATATGAATAGATTAATTGGGGGTCGTACCTGCTAATTAACTAAACTTAAGAAATAATTCAAACTAGTTTGGTCGTACCACTAGTTTAGGAACAAGATTCGAATAAAATTAGGAGTCTCATTTACTTTTAATTGAATTAACTAAATTATTCAGGGGGATACAAGTCCAAGAACTAGAACTTTTCCACATTGATTGTTTTACTTTATTTTTCCTTGCTTGCGTAATTTTATTTCATACTAGTAATTAGAATCAACCAACCAAATCCCCCCCCCCCCCCATTTTATAATTTTGCTACACGAAACATACTCAATAAAATTACAACTGTTCCTTGTGGGTTCAACCCTTGCTTACCCTACTACATTAGTGGGCTAGTTAAGGTTAATTATTTTTGGGTGCCTACGACAGCACACCAATATTGTTAATAATGAGGCAAATAACGATGATAGCAATGATGATCATGATTATGTTGATTGTGATGATGTCACGCCCCAATTTTAAAAGAAAATACTTTTACTAAAAAGACTTATTTAATTACAAATGAAAAGGCGCGAACAAAATATTATTTAAGAAAAAACCTTACAAATTAATTTGACAATAAAATTATTTGATAAACAATGGAAGACTTAAATATTTAATGATTTCTCTAAAGAAATTTAATTAAAATCTCATTCGTATTAACAAATAATAATCTCACAAAAACTTCACTATGAAAACTTAAAGAAATAAACTAGTTTGCATGAATTGTAATGTAAAATAATATGCCCATTATATGCCAACAGCCCTTTAATCTGAAAATGTCAACATGAAGGGATGACAATGCAAGCACATTCAGCGGAGTTCAGTTGTTTAGAGTTAAATATTAAATAAATAGTCAAACACATCAATGCAAACATGAATACATAACCATACATTGCCTTGTGAATTTTTATTTGTGGGTTGTCCCAAAGTCGTTTTAATAACTAAGGTATTCTCATTTTTTATTAAAAAAAATAGATAAAGTAAGAGTATTGTGAGAGGTATTGTGGAATCCATTTATTTGTTTGTAAGTGTAGTTTATTTCCAAAAAAGGAAGGGGTAAAAGATTAGTGGACAACCCAAAAAGGAAAGTGAGTAAAAAATTAGTGGACGGATAGAGCATAAATAAAATATTATAAATGTGTAAGAAGGAGTAAAATCTGGGAATATAATATTATATTGAGGTACTCTCTTGTGAAATATTTCACATGTAGAATATACCTTAAATAGACAAATATTAAAAAAATTGCGGGTCATGGGTCGCTCTAGGTCAAAATTCGCGGATCCTAAGTGGGTCAAGTTGATTTCCAAAAAAAAAAAACCGTGCAAGGCTTATTTCAGTATTTTTGCCCCAAGATTGTGTTACTATATGAGCAAATATTTTGATTCATTAGTAAGACAAAATGTGTGTTACTAGTTCTTTTAAAAAAATAGTTTTTTATACCTTAAAGCAATTATAAGGACAAATATGTGTTATTATAAGAACAAATATGTATTTTTTAATTTATTCATAATTCCTTTAAATCTATATTTATTGTTCATAAATTAATATATATTTACTCCAATAATAACACACATTTGCTTTAACATTAATACACTTTGCTCCAATAGTAACACATATATGTAGTAACACACATTTACTCTAACATCAACACACACTTGTCCTAACATTAATACACATTTGCATTAACACATATTTGCTACCAGTAACACACATTTGCTCTGCCATTAACACACAACAATAACACACATTTTTTTTACAGTAACATATGATTGTCCTTATGGTTACACATATTTTTGTATATTTGTGCAAGCACATCATTATCCATTGAGTAAGACATTTATGTTATTAGAGTAATACACTTTTCACTACCTTACATATGTTATTGTATTAAAATATAATTATATTTGTAAAAATAAATAAATATTTGTGAAAACCAATATTTATTTGGTGAAAAAATAACATTTAGTCTGATAGTAACACACATTTTGTCATCTAGTAATATGCATTTGCTCATATAGTAACACAAACTAGGAGCGAAAATCCTGGAACTAAACTTGCACAAGATTTTGGGAAAAATTCATCAGATCCAACCTCACCTGGCCGTATTCGCCGAATATTTTTAATATGAGTTATTCTACAGATTCTATATCCGTAAAATATTTCATATAAAGATTTTCGTATTATATTTCATTTCCATAAAGGAAAAGAGAGGTAAATAGAGGAACAAATGAAAATGACAAAATAAAAAATAAATTGAGGGAAAGAGGGAGTAAAATTAATCCACGAGGTGAAGTAAAACAAAATGTAAAAAGAATTTTTTTATCCACATGGAGGATGACCAACTAGGCTACACACGTAGAGCCGGTGAAATGATCGTTTTCAAAATATTTGCAACCTTATATGATTAAAATTAAATTACAAGGGGAATTTGATAAAATGTCACTTTTGAAGTTCCATTTTGGAAATAGTAAGTCTTATGTGAGATTGTTTCATGCTGTGAGACTAATATTATTTAATCCATTTTAAATTAAAATGTGTCACTTATTAATTAAAAAATTATCACTTTTAAAAATTGATAATATTTTTGTTAAAAGTGAATTATCACTTTTCTTTAAAAATATTGTCACATTATATCATAATCTTATTACTTTTCTTTTTTTTGAAATTTTTTTTGGCCGCCCTCATACTATGTGACGATCTCATAAGTTTTTGTCTTTTGAAAAATGCTACCCAACATGTTTATATTGTAAAAATCTCCTGCGCGACCTCTGTACGACCCTTTTAGTGATGTTTTTGCATAAAAAAAACATGTTGGATGGTATTTTTTAAAAACAACTTTAAAAGTGTCATAGTGTCAAATTTTCCAAAATTAAAATGTGCAAACAATGGATAGGAATGACAAAACAGTCCACCCCGAGGCCGCTCTGCCCTACCCCGCCCTGTTCTAAAAATAGGGCAGGTCAGCCCCACTCTGCATGCGAGGCAGATTCAACGTGGGTATGCATATAGTCCCGATTTGCCCCGCCCCACTCTGTCTTGCAATCCATAACATACACACACACACACATATATATATATATATATACACACACACACATATACACATATATATACTCCCTAATGAGTTATAAATATGGGGAGTTACCTAGGGATACACCATATATAAGAGTTATTACTAATAAATAGTTTTTGTAAAATCCATTTATACCAACTACAATTGTCCTTTTGCAGTGTGGTGCAATTTCGTGAACTGTAAATAGTCATTTTAAAATGTTCATTGACAATGATTTGACAGTTGCTGCAACTTTAAAAAGGTCCATTGTGTGCACTATACCAAATTTTAGTGTACTATAGTGTATTGTGTATTCCGTTGTTATATTCAGTATACAATACTGATATTCGATATACTCAACTGTTTTTTCTTATACTATAGTTATGTCTAATATATTATAACTGTTACTATTTATACTATAGTTATATTTACTATACTATAATATTTTTCATTATACTATAGTTATATTTAAATATACTATACTATTCTTTCTTGTACTATAGTTGTATTTAATATAAAAAAAGTATAGCATATTATAATTATATTCAGTGCACTATAAAAAAGTAGTGTATACTATAATTCATTTCCAACACAAAATATATTGCAACATTATAATTATAGTTATATTCAGTGTACTAGAGCTATTATTCTTTATACTATTTTGAAGCAAAAATCGAAACAAATCAAAAGCAAAATTGAAGCAAAATCAAAACAAAAAATTGAGGCAAACAACAAACCATTACTTCTTATTGGGATATGTTTTAGTTTTGATAATTTTCCAAAACCACTTGTAATAGGTTTGAAAGCAGTCAGGATAGCATCTTTTGTTTCATGTCAGGCTAGGTTATTTCTCAGTAGAATAGGTTGTCAGTTGAGAAGAACTCAGTTGAGGGGGAACTCAGCAACACAGCCTGAGGAAATCAAGATGACATCAGAAGAAGAACTGACTGAAGCCATGGCAGGACCTGAACCAGGAGAGAAGCCTGAAGGATGTCCCACTGAGTATAAACCGGGCTGATTTAAGCTAAGTCAGGTGGACCGCTCAGTGAAGAGCATGATCAGGAGGATCAGTGCTGCACTAAGTAAGCCCTGAAGGAGTCAGGCTATTGTGGTCAGGGAAGTTTGTCATTCAGCCTTATGACAAACTTCTTGGAGAGATCTTCAAACAGTCCCAGAAGGACAACTACACTGAAGACGTTCAGTCCACTGAAGATCATCTAGTCAGTGAAGGATGAAACTACCTAAAGTCAGTGGGTCTTGGTCAACCCACTGAGTCAAAGATCTGTTGGATCCTGCCCACGTGGACCAATCAGCAAAAGGCAGTAAAATCTGACACTGACAAGGCCGCATTCCAAGAAAAATGGTTGAAACCATTAATTGTATGGATTCAAATGTAATTTCCTCCAACGGTTACATTTGAATACACACTATAAATGCAAGCTCATAGCTGCATATTCAAGGGTGTGAAAAAAGAAAAATCAACACCTACAAATTGTGAGGGTGTGTGAGTTGTTAGGGAGTCATAAGGAAGTGTTTCTCACACCCACGACACTGACCATTAGGGTTTTCACTTATATTCATGAGTGTCAAGCTTGTAACTCTTAGCTTAGAGAGGTTTTCCCAATCTTAGCTTGAGGCTAATACATTGTAAGGGAAAAGCTCACATAGTTGGAAATACCAAACTGAAACATAAACCCTTGAGTTAGGTTTGTTGGTTGAAGTTAGTGAGTAAAGAGAGGCAGCCTAGGGAGAGGCGTGAGTCCAGTGTATCTGTGCACCTTGGCACGTTAAAAAAAAAATCTCAGTTAGTGGATTTCCTGTTAAATCAGGCCGTGGATGTAAGAGCTTGAGTCTCTGAACCACGTTAAACTGAGCGTACTTATCTTTAAAAGTATTTACTAAAGTGTTGTGAAAATCTGCTCACTGAGAGCATTGTTAAAAAGAAAACTTTGGTTAAATATTCAGGTCAGGGAGAATCATTCTCATTGACCAGTTCAGGAAATGCACTCGAGAGTTCAGCATCTCGAGTCACTGCCTTGCTTAGAGCATGAGCCTTCAAGTCTCTACACTGACTTGGTAGCTCAGCCTCTAAGGAGAGCAGTGACTTGAAGTGTAACCTCTCGAGTCACTGCCTTGTTGAGTGATTGAGCCCTCAAGTCATCACACTGACTTGATGTCTCTGACCCTTAGCAATGCAGTGACTTGAGTATTATTCACTCTTGCTGAACTCCCTGAGGAAAAGGTTTAAATTTTTTTTTTTCTGAATTCCCATTTTACCCTTCGAAAACAGGACCATCAATTGGTATCAGAGCGGGTTGTTCACATGACCACGGATCCAGTTTTGTTAAGAAAAATGGTCTACCGAACAAATCTTAAATGTTTTAAACTATGGGAATTTCTTCATATTTCAAACTATTACTTGTGTTCTGACATTATTCTTGTAATAGAAAATTATTTGGTTAGAAGTTTTGGAATCATCAAAATGGGGGAAATTGTTGGGATATGTATAGTTTTGATGATTTTCCAAAACCACTTGTAATAGGTTTGAAAGTAGTCAGGATAGTATCTTTTGTTTCAGGTCAGGCTAGGTTATTTCTCAGTAGAATAGGTTGTCAGTTGAGAATAACTCAGTTGAGGGGGAACTCAGTGAGGGGGAACTCAGCAACACAACCTGAGGAAATCAAGATGACATCAGAAGAAGAACTGACTGAAGCCATGGCAGGACCTGAACCAGGAGAGAAGCCTGAAGAATGTCCCACTGAGTATAAACCGGTCTGATCTAAGCTAAGTCAGGTGGACCGCTCAGTGAAGAGCATGATCAGGAGGATCAGTGCTGCACCAAGTACGCCCTGAAGGAGTCAGACTATTATGGTCAGGGAAGTTTGTCATTCAGCCTTATGACAAACTTCTTGGAGAGATCTTCAAACAGTCCCTGAACGACAACTACACTGAAGACGTTCAGTCCACTGAAGATCATCTAGTCAGTGAAGGATGAAACTACCTAAAGTCAGTGGGTCTGGGTCAACCCACTGAGTCAAAGATCCATTGGATCCTGCCCACGTGGACCAATCAGCACAAGGCAGTAACATCTGACACTGACAAGGCCGCATTCCAAGAAAAATGGTTGAAGCCATTAATTGTATGGATTCAAATATAATTTTCTCCATCGGTTACATTTGAATTCACACTATAAATGCAAGCTCATAGCTGCATATTCAAGGGTGTGAAAAAAGAAAAATCAACACCTATAAGCTGTGAGGGTGTGTGAGTTGTTAGGGAGTCATAAGGAAGTGTTTCTCACACCCACGACACTGACCATTAGTTTTTTCACTTATAGTCATGAGTGTCAAGCTTGTAACTCTTAGCTTAGAGAGGTTTTCCCAATCTTAGCTTGAGGCTAATACACTGTAAGGGAAAACCTCACATAGTTGGAGAAACCAAACTGAAACCAAAACCCTCGAGTTAGGTTTGTTGGTTGAAGTTAGTGAGTAAGGAGAGGCAGCCTAGGGAGAGGCGTGAGTCCAGTGTATCTGTGCACCTTGGCACGTTAAAAATAAGAATCTCAGTTAATGGATTTCCTGTTAAATCAGGCCGTGGATGTAAGAGCTTGAGTCTCTGAACCACGTTAAACTGAGCGTACTTATCTTTAAAAGTATTTACTAAAGTGTTGTGAAAATCTGCTCACTAAGAGCATTGTTAAAAAGAAAACTTTGGTTAAATATTCAGGTCAGGGAGAATCATTCTCACTGACCAGTTCAGGAAATGCACTCGAGAGTTCAGCATCTCAAGTCACTGCCTTGCTTAGAGCATGAGCCTCCAAGTCTCTACACTGACTTGGTAGCTCAGCCTCTAAGCAGAGCAGTGACTTGAAGTGTAACCTCTCGAGTCACTGCCTTGTTGAGTGACTGAGCCCTCAAGTCATCACACTGACTTGATGACTCTGACCCTTAGCAATGCAGTGACTTGAGTATTATTCACTCTTGCTGAACTCCCTGAGGAAAAGGTTTAAATTATTTTTTTCTGAATTCCCATTTTACCCTTCGAAAACGGGACCATCAATTGGTATCAGAGCGGGTTGTTCACATGACCACTGATCCAGTTTTGTTAAGAAAAATGGTCTACCGAACAAATCTTAAATGTTTTAAACTATGGGAATTTCTTCATATTTCAAACTATTACTTGTGTTCTGACATTATTCTTGTAATAGAAAATCATTTGGTTAGAAGTTTTGGAATCATCAAAAAGGGGGAAATTGTTGGGATATGTTTAGTTTTGATAATTTTCCAAAACCACTTGTAATAGGTTTGAAAGCAGTCAGGATAGTATCTTTTGTTTCAGGTCAGGCTAGGTTATTTCTCAGTAGAATAGGTTGTCAGTTGAGAAGAACTCAGTTGAGGGGGAACTCAGCGAGGGGGAACTCAGCAACACAGCCTGAGGAAATTAAGATGACATCAGAAGAAGAACTGACTGAAGCCATGACAGGACCTAAACCAGGAGAGAAGCCTGAAGGATGTCCCACTGAGTATAAACCGGGCTGATCTAAGTTAAGTCAGGTGGACCGCTCAGTGAAGAGCATGATCAGGAGGATCAGTGCTGCACCAAGTAGGCCCTGAAGGAGTCAGGCTATTATGGTCAGGGAAGTTTGTCATTCAGCCTTATGACAAACTTCTTGGAGAGATCTTCAAACAGTCCCTGAAGGACAACTAAACTGAAGACGTTCAGTCCACTGAAGATCATCTAGTCAGTGAAGGATGAAACTACCTAAAGTCAGTGGGTCTTGGTTAACCCACTGAGTCAAAGATCCGTTGGATCCTGCCCACGTGGACCAATCAGCACAAGGCAGAAAAATCTGACACTGATAAGGCCGCATTCCAAGAAAAATGGTTGAAACCATTAATTGTATGGATTCAAATGTAATTTCATCCAACGGTTACATTTGAATCCACACTATAAATGCAAGCTCATAGTTGCATATTCAAGGGTGTGAAAAAAGAAAAATCAACACCTACAAGCTGTGAGGGTGTGTGAGTTGTTAGGGAGTCATAAGGAAGTATTTCTCACACCCACGACACTGACCATTAGGGTTTTCACTTATATTCATGAGTGTCAAGCTTGTAACTCTTATCTTAGAGAGGTTTTTCCAATCTTAGGTTGAGGCTAATACATTGTAAGGGAAAACCTCACATAGTTGGAGAAACCAAACTGAAACCAAAACCCTCGAGTTAGGTTTGTTGGTTGAAGTTAGTGAGTAAGCAGAGGCAGCCTAGGGAGAGGCGTGAGTCCAGTGTATCTGTGCACCTTGGCACGTTAAAAACAAGAATCTCAGTTAAAGGATTTCCTGTTAAATCAGGCCGTGGATGTAAGAGCTTGAGTCTCTGAACCACGTTAAACTGAGCGTACTTATCTTTAAAAGTATTTACTAAAGTGTTGTGAAAATCTGCTCACTAAGAGCATTGTTAAAAAGAAAACTTTGGTTAAATATTCAGGTCAGGGAGAATCATTCTCACTGACCAGTTCAGGAAACGCACTCAAGAGTTCAGCATCTCAAGTCACTGCCTTGCTTAGAGCATGAGCCTCCAAGTCTCTACACTGACTTGGTAGCTCAGCCTCTAAGCAGAGCAGTGACTTGAAGTGTAACCTCTCGAGTCACTGCCTTGTTGAGTGACTGAGCCCTCAAGTCATCACACTGACTTGATGTCTCTGACCCTTAGCAATGCAGTGACTTGAGTATTATTCACTCTTGCTGAACTCCTTGAGGAAAAGGTTTAAATTTTTTTTTCTGAATTCCCATTTTACCCTTCGAAAATGGGACCATCAATTGGTATTAGAGCGGGTTGTTCACATGACCACTGATCCATTTTTGTTTAGAAAAATGATCTACCGAACAAATCTTAAATGTTTTAAACTATGGGAATTTCTTCATATTTCAAACTATTACTTGTGTTCTGACATTATTCTTGTAATAGAAAATCATTTGGTTAGAAGTTTTGGAATCATCAAAAAGGGGGAAATTGTTGGGATATGTTTAGTTTTGATAATTTTCCAAAACCACTTGTAATAGGTTTGAAAGCAGTCAGGATAGTATCTTTTGTTTCAGGTCAGGCTAGGTTATTTCTCAGTAGAATAGGTTGTCAGTTGAGAAGAACTCAGTTGAGGTGGAACTCAGCGTGGGGGAACTCAACAACACAGCCTGAGGAAATCAAGATGACATCAGAAGAAGAACTGACTGAAGCCATGGCAGGGCCTGAACCAGGAGAGAAGCCTGAAGGATGTCCCTCTGAGTATAAACCGGGCTGATCTAAGCTAAGTCTGGTGGACCGCTCAGTGAAGAGCATGATCAGGAGGATCAGTGCTGCACCAAGTAGGCCCTGAAGGAGTCAGGCTATTGTGGTCAGGGAAGTTTGTCATTCGGCCTTATGACAAACTTCTTGGAGAGATCTTCAAACAGTCCCTGAAGGACAACTAAACTGAAGACATTCAGTCCACTGAAGATCATCTAGTCAGTGAAGGATGAAACTACCTAAAGTCAGTGGGTCTTGGTTAACCCACTGAGTCAAAGATCCGTTGGATCCTGCCCACGTGGACCAATCAGCACAAGGCAGAAAAATCTAACACTGATAAGGCCGCATTCCAAGAAAAATGGTTGAAACCAATAATTGTATGGATTCAAATGTAATTTCATCAAACAGTTACATTTGAATCCACACTATAAATGCAAGCTCATAGCTGCATATTCAAGGGTGTGAAAAAAGAAAAATCAACACCTACAAGCTGTGAGGGTGTGTGAGTTGTTAGGGAGTCATAAGGAAGTGTTTCTCACACCCACGACACTGACCATTAGGGTTTTCACTTATATTCATGAGTGTCAAGCTTGTAACTCTTATCTTAGAGAGGTTTTCCCAATCTTAGGTTGAGGCTAATACATTGTAAGGGAAAACCTCACATAGTTGGAGAAACCAAACTGAAACCAAAACCCTCGAGTTAGGTTTGTTGGTTGAAGTTAGTGAGTAAGCAGAGGCAGCCTAGGGAGAGGCGTGAGTCCAGTGTATCTGTGCACCTTGGCACGTTAAAAACAAGAATCTCAGTTAAAGGATTTCCTGTTAAATCAGGCCGTGGATGTAGGAGCTTGAGTCTCTGAACCACGTTAAACTGAGCGTACTTATCTTTAAAAGTATTTACTAAAGTGTTGTGAAAATCTGCTCACTAAGAGCATTGTTAAAAAGAAAACTTTGGTTAAATATTCAGGTCGGGGAGAATCATTCTCACTGACCAGTTCAGGAAACGCACTCAAGAGTTCAGCATCTCAAGTCACTGCCTTGCTTAGAGCATGAGCCTCCAAGTCTCTACACTGACTTGGTAGCTCAGCCTCTAAGCAGAGCAGTGACTTGAAGTGTAACCTCTCGAGTCACTGCCTTGTTGAGTGACTGAGCCCTCAAGTCATCACACTGACTTGATGTCTCTGACCCTTAGCAATGCAGTGACTTGAGTATTATTCACTCTTGCTGAACTCCATGAGGAAAAGGTTTAAATTTTTTTTCTGAATTCCCATTTTACCCTTCGAAAACGGGACCATCAATTGGTATTAGAGCGGGTTGTTCACATGACCACTGATCCATTTTTGTTTAGAAAAATGATCTACCGAACAAATCTTAAATGTTTTAAACTATGGGAATTTCTTCATATTTCAAACTATTACTTGTGTTCTGACATTATTCTTGTAATAGAAAATTATTTGGTTAGAAGTTTTGGAATCATCAAAAAGGGGGAAATTGTTGGGATATGTTTAGTTTTGATAATTTTCCAAAACCACTTGTAATAGGTTTGAAAGCAGTCAGGATAGTATCTTTTGTTTCAGGTCAGGCTAGGTTATTTCTCAGTAGAATAGGTTGTCAGTTGAGAAGAACTCAGTTGAGGTGGAACTCAGCGAGGGGGAACTCAGGAAAACAGCCTGAGGAAATCAAGATGACATCAGAAGAAGAACTGACTGAAGCCATGGCAGGACCTGAACCAGGAGAGAAGCCTGAAGGATGTCCCACTGAGTATAAACCGGGCTGATCTAAGCTAAGTCGGGTGGACCGCTCAGTGAAGAGCATGATCAGGAGGATCAGTGCTGCACCAAGTAGGCCCTGAAGGAGTCAGGCTATTGTGGTCAGGGAAGTTTGTCATTCGGCCTTATGACAAACTTCTTGGAGAGATCTTCAAACAGTCCCTGAAGGACAACTACACTGAAGACGTTTAGTCCACTGAAGATCATCTAGTCAGTGAAGGATGAAACTACCTAAAGTCAGTGGGTCTTGGTCAACCCACTGAGTCAAAGATCCATTGGATCCTGCCCACGTGGATCAATCAGCACAAGGCAGTAAAATCTAACACTGACAAGGCCGCATTCCAAGAAAAATGGTTGAAACCATTAATTGTATGGATTCAAATGTAATTTCCTCCAACGGTTACATTTGAATCCACACTATAAATGCAAGCTCATAGCTGCATATTCAAGGGTGTGAAAAAAGAAAAATCAACACCTACAAGCTGCGAGGGTGTGTGAGTTGTTAGGGAGTCATAAGGAAGTGTTTCTCACACCCACGACACTGACCATTAGGGTTTTCACTTATATTCATGAGTGTGAAGCTTGTAACTCTTATCTTAGAGAGGTTTTCCCAATCTTAGCTTGAGGCTAATACATTGTAAGGGAAAACCTCACATAGTTGGAGAAACCAAACTGAAACCAAAACCCTCGAGTTAGGTTTGTTGGTTGAAGTTAGTGAGTAAGGAGAGGCAGCCTAGGGAGAGGCGTGAGTCCAGTGTATCTGTGCACCTTGGCACGTTAAAAACAAGAATCTCAGTTAATGGATTTCCTGTTAAATCAAGCCGTGGATGTAAGAGCTTGAGTCTCTGAACCACGTTAAAGTGAGTGTACTTATCTTTAAAAGTATTTACTAAAGTGTTGTGAAAATATGCTTACTGAGAGCATTGTTAAAAAGAAAACTTTGGTTAAATATTCAGGTCAGGGAGAATCATTCTCACTGACTAGTTCAGGCAACGCACTCGAGAGTTCAGCATCTCGAGTCACTGCCTTGCTTAGAGCATGAGCCTCCAAGTCTCTACACTGACTTGGTAGCTCAGCCTCTAAGCAGAGCAGTGACTTGAAGTGTAACCTCTCGAGTCACTGCCTTGTTGAGTGACTGAGCCCTCAAGTCATCACACTGACTTGATGTCTCTGACCCTTAGCAATGCAGTGACTTGAGTATTATTCACTCTTGCTGAACTCCCTGAGGAAAAGGTTTAATTTTTTTTTTCTGAATTCCCATTTTACCCTTCAAAAACGGGACCATCAATTGGTATTAGAGCGGGTTGTTCACATGACCACTGATCCAGTTTTGTTAAGAAAAATGATCTACCGAACAAATCTTAAATGTTTTAAACTATGGGAATTTCTTCATATTTCAAACTATTACTTGTGTTCTGACATTATTCTTGTAATAGAAAATCATTTGGTTAGAAGTTTTGGAATCATCAAAAAGGGGGAAATTGTTGGGATATGTTTAGTTTTGATGATTTTCCAAAACCACTTGTAATAGGTTTGAAAGCAGTCAGGATAGTATCTTTTGTTTCAGGTCAGGCTAGGTTATTTCTCAGTAGAATAGGTTGTCAGTTGAGAAGAACTCAGTTGAGGGGGAGCTCAGCGAGGGGGAACTCAGCAACACAGCCTGAGGAAATCAAGATGACATCAGAAGAAGAACTGACTGAAGCCATGGCAGGACCTGAACCAGGAGAGAAGCCTGAAGGATGTCCCACTGAGTATAAACCGGGCTGATCTAAGTTAAGTCGGGTGGACCGCTCAGTGAAGAGCATGACCAGGAGGATCAGTGTTGCACCAAGTAGGCCCTGAAGGAGTCAGGCTATTGTGGTCAGAGAAGTTTGTCATTCAGCCTTATGACAAACTTCTTGGAGAGATCTTCAAACAGTCCCTGAAGGACAACTACACTGAAGACGTTCAGTCCACTGAAGATCATCTAGTCAGTGAAGGATGAAACTACCTAAAGTCAGTGGGTTTTGGTCAACCCACTGAGTCAAAGATCCATTGGATCCTGCCCACGTGGACCAATCAGCACAGGGCAGTAAAATCTAACACAGACAAGGCCGCATTCCAAGAAAAATGGTTGAAACCATTAATTGTATGGATTCAAATGTAATTTCCTCCAACGGTTACATTTGAATCCACACTATAAATGCAAGCTCATAGTTGCATATTCAAGGGTGTGAAAAAAGAAAAATCAACACCTACAAGCTGCGAGGGTGTGTGAGTTGTTAGGGAGTCATAAGGAAGTGTTTCTCACACCCACGACACTGACCATTAGGGTTTTCACTTATATTCATGAGTGTCAAGCTTGTAACTCTTATCTTAGAGAGGTTTTCCCAATCTTAGCTTGAGACTAATACATTGTAAGGGAAAACCTCACATAGTTGGAGAAACCAAACTGAAACCAAAACCCTCGAGTTAGGTTTGTTGGTTGAAGTTAGTGAGTAAGGAGAGGCAGCCTAGGGAGAGGCGTGAGTCCAGTGTATCTGTGCACCTTGGCACGTTCAAAACAAGAATCCCAGTTAGTTGGTTTCCTGTTAAATCAGGCAGTGGATGTAAGAGCTTGACTCTCTGAACCACGTTAAACTGAGCGTACTTATCTTTAAAAGTATTTACTAAAGTGTTGTGAAAATCTGCTTACTGAGAGCATTGTTAAAAAGAAAACTTTGGTTAAATATTCAGGTCAGGGAGAATCATTCTCACTGACCAGTTCAGGCAACGCACTCGAGATTTCAGCATCTCGAGTCACTGCCTTGCTTAGAGCATGAGCCTCCAAGTCTCTACACTGACTTGGTAGCTCAGTCTCTAAGCAGAGCAGTGACTTGAAGTGTAACCTCTCGAGCCACTGCCTTGTTGAGTGACTGAGCCCTCAAGTCATCACACTGACTTGATGTCTCTGACCCTTAGTAATGCAGTGACCTGAGTATTATTCACTCTTGCTGAACTCCCTGAGGAAAAGGTATAATTTTTTTTTCCTGAATTCCCATTTTGCCCTTTGAAAACGGGACCATCACTTCCAAAACCTCTCCATGAATAATCAACTCCAAAACCCTACAAGGGACATCATAATGTTCAAAATCATAACTTGACAGAGAAAAAATTCATGAAAAAATCAAATGGAGTACAAATCATCTCTCTCAGGCTCCCACAAACAAACCCTAACCCTTTTCTCTCTCTTTCTAAAAAGAAAAAGGACCCTTCCACCACTGTCCTCCCCCCTTCCTTCCCAAAAATGGAAACATATCCGGCGGAGGCGCTTGGCGAGCGAGGATTTTCCACTGCTGCCGCCAGAACTCCTAGATCTCAAAGCAAAATTGAGCCAAAATCAAAGCAAAACCCTAAACCAAAGTAAAAACCAAAATCGAAGCAAAACCATAGCCGATGGTGGTGAATTGCGTACTTCTTAATCAAGCGTGCTCCAGCATCACCCACCACGCGCCACCATATCCTCCGCCCACTTCAGCATCCTCTCCAGGTTCCAATTAATCCTTCATCCACCTTAGATTGGCTCCGCCTGAGTTTCACCCTCTGAAACCCTAGATCATCGTTGCTTGAGCTTCGACAGCTTTCTGGAGTAGTGGCGCAATGGGAAGATGATGGCAGTCCTCTCTCTCCCTCATCCATCATGCACCGACCGCCACACACGCCACAACTCAAACCCTAGATCTGTCGCCACCCCCATATATCTACCGCCATCAAAATAAGAATCGGCACCACAGATCGCACCGACCGCCACACGGGGTTGTCGTCCACCATTAGATCCTTCGCCTCGATCTCGCTGTCCACCATCATCGAATCGATTTAGACTATAGTGGTGGTGAATCAATGATGGTGGTGTCGTTGCCACAAAACCCTAGATCGGAGCTCGAGCTCGACGTCTTCTCCTCAACAACATCGATTGTGCCACCGTCTTCTTCTTGCCGCCCTCCCCCATCTCCATACTTGAGAGAGAGAGAGCCACCGTCTTCTCCTCAGTGGCAATTGCGAATTCGAGAGAGAAAGATAGAGATTATGGAGAGAGGAGCGATTCTTTATATACGAGAGAGAGAGAGGAGAGAGAGTTGTTTGATTTTTTTTTTGTGAGATGAGAGAGAGTGATCGATGGAGATAATGGAGGATAGAGGGGGAAAATTTGAATTAAGGGAGGAGAGATAAGGTGGAGGAGGGAGAGTGAGTGCCAAATGTAGTTAGGTGCAAATATGATATATCAGTTGTAAATTTATTTTTGAATTGTTAGTGTTAGGTAATTTAGAGTACTTAGGGTGTAGTGGAGGGCAATTATTTCTTATAAATACTACCACCATCTCAACTTTATCTTTACACCTTCATTATTCGTTCGTTGCAAGTAGGGTTGTGTTTATATATTGTGTTTAGACCAATGATGAAAGTGAGAAAATAGAGCTGCAACGGAGGAAGTGTATAATTTTTAGTTTTAATGATTATGTTTAATTGAGAATTTGATTTTTTACTTGGTAATGAGTTATATTATGATGCACAATATGTTTAATATAAAATTATGCATGTGCTCTAAATTTTTTTTTTTTAGAAGAGATAAGGGAATGGGGCGGTGCGGGCAGGACTCGGGCAGGTCTGGTTATTTGATACTTTTGATCAATTATTTGATATTTCAAATAAGTTTCATGATAAAATTATCATGATTTATTTTCATATAAAACCTACTCTCCTAACAATGGGGACTAAAAGTGACATTTAATCTCAGTGTTTTATTTAGTTTTTTAAATTTGATTTATTTTAATTTTTAATGCTACCATAATTAGAGAAATTTGCATAATTTAAATGATATTTGTAACTACAAATTTCGTGGAATTAAATAAAAAATACGAAAATATTTTACATCGAACTTATTTGGATTAAATCGAAAATTTTGTGTGGGTTGACAAACTCTAGATTTGCTTCTTAGATTCTTCCCTTCAGGTTTGACCTTTACTTGGCTAATTTGTAGGCAAAGTCTTTGTCATTGATCTCGTCTGAGGTTGGATTTGAATTTATAACGCTAATCCAAGGGCGAAACCCCTTATTTTGGAGTAAAAGTTATTTTGGAGATTTGGTGGATGAACGCCTTCGAAGGCGGGATGAACGTCTTTAAACCTTCAAGAGTCTGTGAAGAACACCTCTAAAGCTCCTCCAAATCTTCAAGTACTCCTTCGAGGAGAAACACTAGATCGAAGGGGTTTTGGACCTTGATCTCAGATCTAACGTTGTTTTTTGATAAGCATATGCGAGATGAATGTTTTGAAGTCATGAAGAACGTTCTTGAATCTTCAAAGCCCGCGAAGAACACTTTTGAAGCTTCTTCGAATCTTCAAGGATAAACACTTGACCTGAGGGGTTTTAGACCTTAATCTCGGATCGAACGTCATTTGTGGTAGACTTGCTCGAAGAACGCTTTGAAGCCACGAAAAATGCCTTTGAATATTCAAAGCCCACAAAGAATGCCTTTGAATATTCTTCAAATCTTCAAGGAGAAACGCTTGATCGGAGGGGTTCTGGACCTTGATCTCAGATTTAAAATGTTGTTTCTGGTCACTTTCCACGAAGAACACTTCAGATTTGATGAAGAACACTTTGAATCTTCAATTGTAGTTGTAGAGAATTCTGAAGTTGTATAAGCACTTGAACTTCTAAATTTCTTGTGTGTCGAAAATGAATGAATGAATGAATGAATGAAGACCCCTATTTATAGGGTGGGGAGATGAAAACTTTCTTCAGTCACGGTGCCACGTGGTGCATTCTAGTTAGCCGATGCCGATTTGATGGGCTTGATTTGTCAACTATAAGATTTGGCTAATTTTATTTAATTTTCATGAATTCTTTTCCTTTTCCAGACGAGATACTATTTGATCTCGCTTGTACAATAAGTGAACTGTATTTATTACCGAATATGAGTACTGCAGGCTCATACATTTTGACAAGCTTGTATGTATATTAAATATCAATAATTTAACTATTTAATTTATTTAAACTTCCAAAATAAAATAGTAAATTTATTTTGATATTAATAATTATTTTATACACGTTTTGTCATTTATTTTGTGCAAAATTAATTTGCTAATTTGCTTACAATAGTATCCTAAAAAAACTCCAATTATTGATATGGCAATCTAGTCGTCCGACCCAACCTAATTTATAATGCCCCGATTTTTCAAAATTTAGAATCAACACTCTAGAAAATCCGAGTCGTCACTTAGTGACAAAAAATTTGAACTTAAAATATTCTTTTGTATAAAACACAAATAACAACATCACATAGACAACGAAAATATATAATTTTCGTTATGAAATGCGGCGACCATTTATTTATTTTTATAATTTTCATACAAGTATCTTTATAAGGAGTTTGGCACAAAACAGACGTTAAACATGAACACTATACATAATTAATCATCGGAAGGCCATGAGTCTGTTTATTATCCCGACATACTAATAGTAGTTATAGTAAACAGTAATAGAGCATATAAAGTCTTAAATATCAATTTCATAATACCATCGGACCCGTATCACACCTCCACTGGCTCGAGCTCCCCTTCGTCATATCTTGAAAATGTTTAAAATAAAGGGGGTGAGATTTAAATTCTTGGTGTGGGTGACTTGTATGCTAATATACAGATTGACAGTACGCAAACATATCATTTTATAAAAACGTCTTTCTTCATTTCTAATATCATATAGCCAGTAGGCTCGCCCGAAGGCATCATGGTGTCTAGCTACGCAAGTCAGACCATTACATACCATTTTAGATATCCTTTCTCATATAGCTCATCGGCTCGTCCAAAGGCATCATGACACCTAGCTACACAAGCTAGACCACTACGTATCATTTGAGATAGCTCGCCCATAGGCATTATAGTGCCTAACTACACAAGCTAGACCACTACGTATCATTTGAGATACCATACATCATGTAATAACCATGTAACCCGACCCGAAGGTCAAAACATTTTCATTCACATACACCAACAGTCCATATAACATTCAAGACAATACAGTAAATGTCACCTACCTTAAACGCTTTCCTTTTGTAAAACATATCCCCCGTTCGTTCACCCATCAATCCTCGTCACCGTAGCTGCACAACCTAGCACATAGTTATTTACTTTAATTATCGAAGTCTTAGAAACCTTTTTAAAGTCTATACACGTTGGTCCGGTGGACTTGCTTTTTATTTAGTGTTTTATCGCTTATAGAGTTTACCAAAACCTTTTAACATGACTAGTATTTACTAAGGATATAAATTCATATCTAGGCATGTTTAGTATACTTAAGTATTTTGGAGTCTTATAAGGTTTCTTTATTCTTTCCTCTTTAAGGACACATAAGAAACATATAGTCCTTCCTAACACACTATCCACTTAACACAAGTATTCACATAACACTTGAGTGTCCTAAGTTATTTCCTAGCATGTTCATCAAGTTAATCAAGAAAACAATATGTTCCTAAGTTAAACAATGAAAACAGTTTTGGGAAAATGAATCAGAAGACGAGCAGTGTGATCTTTCGGGCATTCGTTCCCTAATTTTAACCATTTTTAAAAAATACTAAAATATATCCAAACACCATGAAATTTACACCGTAGGTATATATTAAAGTTTAATTCACATATTAATTTTTTTTTACGTCATTTGGTTTAAAAAAAAATATGAGTTCTAGGTTCGTTTTCAAAACATGACATTCTATTCCAGAAGCTCGCAGTAGCTTTCAGTGTGTGTGCAGTGTTAAAAAACAATTTTGGTAAAATTGTTACTTATGTAAAAATCATGAAATAATTCATACAACCAGCTAACTTCATGTAATATTTTATGATATTTTTTATAAGATCCATACTTGATCCAAAATGTACAGTTTTACTCATGAATGTAGAAAAACTAGCATTTTCGTCTCACTTTCTTTAAAAATTCATAACTTATCAAAGAAAAATTCAAAAGTGCTCAAACCAGTGGCAAGTGAATAGGGGCGGACGTAGAAATTAAATTCAGGGAGGACACAAAATTATGCCATAAAAATAATTTAGAATAAAAGGCAAATTTAAATATAAAAATATATTGATAACTAATCTAAAATTTAATAGTAAGAACTCAGTTATTATAATATAGAGTAGATCTTTAATGAGACAACCTTACAGTGATATATATTATAATTTAGGAATGATATTTTTATACTTCAAAATGAGTGAGTGATAATTTGTGCTAGTTTGCGGACCGTATCACCATTAAATTGTCTAATACAAGAATTTGTGTACATTGTATTTCTATTTAATATATTTAAGTAAAATGTGTGGTTAAAAAAATTATGTCTAAAACAAAATAGAAAAGTTTAGCATGCCCCTAATAAACTTTTAGCATTACAATAAGCATAAATAATTAATACTCTCCTCGTTCCACAACAATTTGTAAGGAGAGTTACACACATTTTAATAATAAAGTGGAATGAGTAAAATTTTATATATGTATAAAATAAAAATAAAAAAAGTTGGATTGAGTATAGTGTGAGCCCAAAAAATAATGGTATTTTGTGTAAATATGTAAATATTGATGATTTTTTTTTTTAGTATGTATAGAGTGAAATTAGTTCATACATGAATCATTGATTACACTAAAGAGTATTAATTATTTTTATTGAAGATTATTAGTTGTGTTCATTGAAGAGTTTTAGGTGGGTTTCACTACACAACTAATACTTTTTAGGGAAAACAACTAATATCCTTATTAAAATAACTAATACTCTTTAGTAAAACAAAAAATTTGAGACGAAAGAGAGAGTATATGTATATCAAAAATTATTTAGAACATAATATTATAGAAAAGTAATAAATTTATGTAATTAATTAATATTTAATATGTTGATAGGCGAACATCAATGACGTTTAAGGGAACAAGGATTAAGCGCCAAAATGAAGATTCTGAGGTAAAATAATGAAAAGGGGGTGTACAACTCAATCTGAGTAGTGTATTTTATGGCGAACAAGTCCTAGACCCGAGGCCGGATATGAACCCTATGCCAGGTCATGGATGACGAAAAACATTACCAAAAGGTGGTGCACTTACCAGTTTATGGAGTGTATGACACCTATCAGTCGACCAGATTCTTGCCGAACAAACACAAAAAATCCATAAGCTCACCCACATTGAACACACGGGTGTTGATGATCAATTTTTATCGGATGGATTAGTGACTGTTTAGGTTCGGTTTTAAAATCATCAAGCAATTACGTGTGATTGGTTACCATCGTAAATGGTAAATCGAAGGTCGGGTTATGAACTTGTAAATATGAAAATTGAAATCATAATAATTTCGTATGTGTGCACGTTTAGGTGTATTACTGTGTGTTTTGGGAGTGTTTATGAATTGTTGATAGGCGAACAATTATTAAAGCCTTATCAAGGACTATGAAGAGCCAACCACAAGTTAAAGATAATCAGTAAAGAAAAGCAAGTCGGGGTGCATAAACCAATCTGGGGAGTACATAAACTGACGAACAACTATTCGTCGAACAAGATATTGGCGAACAAGTTTAAAGACCCAAGACCAGATATGGACCCACCACCAAGTCAATAATGACGAACAACACTAGTAAAAGTGTTACAGTTATCAGCCTAAGAGGTGTATGTTGACGAACAAAGGACCATGATCCCAAAGACAATCTGTGTAAAACACAAAAGCGAACAACTTCTGAGCCATACACCCAAAAGGCGAACAACTTCTATGAAAGAACCATCCTGGATCAACTAAGTCGACCTGGACGAACAACAATAAAATTCAAGATAAGATCAAAGAAGACTTTGTAACTAAGATTTAGCTTAGATAAGGTCAAACTTGAGTCAAAGGACACATGTCAAGCATGCAGGCTAGGGAGACCAAAAGTCAGGAACACCTCATGCTTGCTAGTCTCTATAAATAGTTGTTCTCCAGCTTATGAAATACAAGTTAAAATTCATAAACACTCCCAAAACACACAGTAATACACCTAAACGTGCACACATACGAAATTATTATGATTTCGATTTTCATATTTACAAGTTCATAATCCGACCTTCGATTTACCATTTACGATGGTAACCAATCACACGTAATTGCTTGATGATCTTAAAACCGAACCTAAACAGTCACTAATCCATCCGATAAAAATTGATCATCAACAACGGGCAAACAACTTGCGAACCATATAATCAAGGGGCGAACAACTTCTACAGAAGACACCAGCATTGGACCAACAATCAAACTATGACGAACAACTATGAATTCGAGATAAGACCAAATACAAGACTTTGTAATTAAGTTTCAGCCTAGATAAGGTTAAATAAGGTCAAAAGGACACATGTTAAGCATGTAAGTTTGGTAGTCCAAGATTTATGTACACCACCTACTTGGTGGTTAGTATAAATAAGTTGTTCTCCAGCAATAAAAACAACTTCAAATTCACAAATACTCCAAATACACACACTCAAGCACCTAAACGTGCACACATACGAAATAAATACGAATTCAATACTCGTATTTTCAATTTTACAACCCGATCAATCGTATTTATCATTTACAGTGATAATCAATCACATGTTCTTGTTTGGTGATCCTTAAACCGGATAAAAACAACCACTAATCCTCACGATTAGATCCGATCACCAACATAATATATGTATAAAGAAAATATACTTAAACAATAAAATTTTAAAAAGTAAATAAGTGCCAAAGATGGGAACCGAACTCACGTACTTCCATGAAAAAGAACTCAAACTTACCATCTGGCCAAATAACACTTTAACAAGATCAGCGAAATAAAATATATATAGTAGACTACAAAAGTTCAGGTGGGGCACTTGCCCCACCTTGCCCTAATATGCATCCGCCTCTGCAAGTGAAAGCTAACTCGATCTAGTTTCATTCCATATAAATATCTTTCCAAAAATTATCATATTCCAGGTTCACAATTTTGTACAGAAGCTCAAGTTACTGTTCACAGTGTGTGCTTTGTGTGCATAATTTCACTTGTATTTTCTATTTCACAACTATCATGCTATTAACATTTTAACACCTTAATTCACATAATCCAAGAATCAATTTAGCATGTATTATAACATTCAAAAGTAAGATAGTCCTAAGGTTTCATGATTTCTAAGCAAGCAACATTAACAACATTTGAAAGCAAAAAATGCATATTAACTATGTTTTGAGTTGAAAGTTTTACAACCTTTGTAGACTTGTCTTCTTAACCTAGAGAGCCTTATTAGCTCTTAAATTTTTAGTTCTGGAGGAGAATGATGGCTCCTTGGAAGAAATCCTTTGTTTTTAGCTAAATAAAAAATAAAAGTTGAAGTTAGAAGACGATGATGAAAGTTTCCTTAAAATTTGGGGGAGGATGGGGGGTGGGGGGGGGGGGGGTGAATGACTTATTTTTTGCTTGGAGATGACTTCAAATCTTCACACCAACACCAATGGAAGCTTGATACTTGAGATTAGAGACCTCCTATGATTTCTTGGCAGCCAAAATGGAGGGGTTCAAGTCATATTTATAGAGGGGAGGGAGGAGTATTTAGCCAACATTGTGGGGGGGGGGGGGGGGGGGGGGAGATGGGTGTAGACCCTAAGGGTAGAGGGGGTATGGTGTATGTTTGGGAATAAAATAATGAGGTATGGGGTGTGATTTGAGTGAGGGAGAATGGATGTTGCATCTTGACTGTTTTTCCAGCAGGTGGGGCATCCCTATGGGGCCCAGGGGCTGCCCAATTAGTTCACTTTATATTTCTGAACGCGATGTGGTTTTCGGTATTGAAATCGAGTGTTTTTCGGCTATATTTTGGGAACCGAAACTTAGGGCTTATTTATTTCAGGATTTAGGTGTGCGTGTGAAGCCATAACTTTACATCCTCAAGATGTAAAGTCCTTCATGAATAGTAAAAGTATGTGTTTGTTTTGAAATTTTGGTTGGGTGAGATTCTACTTTATGTCAAATCATGTGTAAGAGAAAAGTAGGAAATAAAGTGTGAGGGAGATAAAAGTGATATGTGAGTAATGATTGAGTGAGAGAAAATTGATGTAAATAATGATTGAGTAAGAAAAAAATGATATGTGAGTAATGATTGAGTGAGAGAAATAATATTTTTAAATTGTATAAAGTGAATTGTATTTGGAGAAGTAATAATAGATTTTACAGAAATTTATAAGTGTGAATGGAGAATGAGATGTAAAATTTGGACGTTATATTTTTAACTAGAATGGAACGGGGGCCAGAAAGTCCTAGTCATGTCCGGGTGAATCCGAAAACAAACATGCTCTTAACGTTTTTGCTAGTTTTGTCTTCTGAAAAATTTAGGCTTTGATTTCATTTATTAAAACTGATATTTTATTTATTTTATCAGTTGTTTCTTGGGCTGAGTCCGTATTTATTCATCAGATTCAAAATTTGTGGATTTTTTTGTTTTTCATTTGACTTTTGGCGATAAAAGTATAATTTAGTTCGAGAATTTTCTATTAAGTTAAAGGCCTCAAAATTCCTATTCTGCAATTTCATTTTACTTATTTTGTCGTCTATATAAATTCGTTTCATAATTATAGTGCTAGGAGTGCTTTCAATTCCAATTTTTTATCAACTGTTGCGTAAAAATCAATTTTTAAAATTCATTGCTCTTAAAATAATAATGAATCAAATAAAAATAAAATAATTATAACATAATAATAATATTAATAATATAAATCCTTTTTTTTTCCGGGATATTACATAATTCATCAGGCCAGTTGATATCCTTGAGTTGAATCAAGCCAACCCATGCTTAGATCGGGCCGCCCAAGACCAGCTCCCAAAATTTTATTTATTTTAGTAAAAAATATATTTATTAACTAAATTTATTTTTCGAAGATAAAAAGTTAACTTAAAAATATTAACTAAATGAGTGCCCAAAACAAAAAAATAGATTAATCATATTTAAATATTATGTGAATTTAATTAGAGGTTTTTAAAGTTATTTACACCCACAAATTTATTTAGTATACACACTTCTAAGTTAACTCACCATGTATTTTAGTTATATTTTATTATTTTTGTTAGTACACTTCCTTAAAATTTATAACTATAATCCTAATTATTATTTACACTACTCAACTAATATATACACACTCACTAATTTAATTTGTAATTTTAATTTTAAAAAAATTGCACACTCAACCCTCATTTGCGTTGTTCGCCCTCCTACACCACCCTCGTAGGATCACCCCAACTAATTATAGGTTTCATAGAAGAAAAATATTAATATCATTTAATATTGTATGTATATAATCTATACTTAGCAAATTTTTTGTTATATTAATGGTTTGTCTGTTTGCGAAAGTGCATTTGTGTGGATAAAAAAATACAGTGACTAATGTATGTTTATGCGTTGTTTTGAAATTTTATGTGGATTTAAAAAGGAGGAGTATATAATAAATAACGTTTATTTTATTATATAAGGGTATTTTAGTATTTCTTATCAATAATATTTTTCTAAAATAAAAGATGGGTGAACAAAGTATTTTTGCTTGGGTATATAGCCTGCCCTTTTCAAAATCCTAAACAATAGAAGAAATTTAGTGCAAGTACATAAAAAGATTTGTATTTAATTGAAGCACATAACTTTAAGAAAATGCTTTAAAGTAATAATTATACTTAAAATATAAATTTTACATTGATAATCCAATGACAAAATATAGGCCACCCAAGCGAGATTTAATCAATATGATCATTTTTTTTTTCTTTTTCTTTTTTGAATATTCATTCTCTATATCTCATATTAAAAAAATCATTTTATAACAATTTAATTGTGATTTAATTTTTTTTAATTTATATAACAGTATAAATCAAAGTTCAATGAATAAAAATTAATATATATATATATATATATATATATATATATACTAAATCACAAATAAAAAATCACAAAAAAATAACAACATAATTCCAACTTTCATATGTTTTACATGAAATTAAGGGGGCGCTTGGTTAACAACTCTTCAATGGTAATGGAAATGAGATTGAAAATTAGTGTAATTAGCATGGTTCATGGGAACAAAATCACTACCTCTCCTCCTAAATATGGTAATCACTACTCCATTTTGATTACCCTATTCTCTTCCTACAATCATCCTCCTCAATCACTCCCCCATTCCTCCACCAACAACCATTTGTTGTCAACTTCTATTCCAAAATTGGGACATGACACTAGCAATGGTGTCACCATTGGAACACTTCTTCCCCTAACACATCATTTTTCTTATGAGGGCATAGATGAAAATAAATTTTCATTCCCATTACCAATGAAGAATTGCTAACCAAGCGCCCCTAACTGGAATTTTCTAAATATCGTCTCACAATAGTAAAAAGAATTACAATATCCAACTTCAAAATTTCAAAAAGTCACAATGCACTGCTCCATAGTTTAGTCTTTCATAAAGAAATGAATCACATGACAGAAATGGAATGGTTGAAGTGGTAGAGCACACCACCATGCCGTAGAGTTCGAGTCATTATTTCACCTTCAAAGAAAAAATAGAATAACATTAATTAACTAGACGGGAATAAGAAAGCAATTAAAAGAGAGTAGTTAATAACCTTACAGGAATAATGAAAGCAATTAAAAGAGAAATTAATGCATCGGCCTCAATCAAATGGAAACATTAAAAGCAGTTTTGTTATTATTGAATATTGTATTATATGAATATATACCACTACCAAATATTCCTAAAAATTAATCTGGTTCTTTCCACGTGATTTAATGTGATATGTCGGAGGGTATTATGGGGTTTTTTGAAATTAGTTTTTTAATGAAATAATTGTTTATAGAAAGTTTGTTTTGCATAATTTTCATAAACAATCATTTTATTAAAAAACGAACCTAAAAAAATTCCGTAATACCCTCCAACATATCGCATTAAACCGTTTATATAAAATAAGACCAATTTTCAAAGACGGAAGGAGTACACAAACAGAAAGAAATTTAATATGATTTAGGCCCCTACATAACATATAAACTATACAAGGGTGCTCACTTTCACTCTTATAGAGGATCAATCAACAAGCCATATATATCAACATAATAACAAGACAGTCAAGAGAGAGAAATTCTTTTGGAGTTACAACTCCAAAACACATTGGTAGTAAATAGTAGTCCATTCTTTAGTATTATAATCTGGTGGATTATTGCTGTTGAGGATGTTTTTAGTAATTACAAAATCACATATACACTGAGGATTGTTATCAAGAAAAGCATGTTCATGATGGAAGAAATCTCACATACCAATAAGTACTGAGTATATGTATGGATACCTATGTGTAAGGGATATAATGATAGGGAGTAGGTCTTGTGTGAAACGAGCGTTAGTTGGATATAACGCATTGACACCTAATTGAAAGGAATGGAAGTTTGGGGCCATTTGGTTAGAAACTCTTCATTGATAATTTGAATGAATAAAAAGTTACTGTAATTATAATGCTAATGAGAACAAAATTACTACCTCCTCTCCTAAATAAGATAATCACTACTCCATTTTAATTACTCTATTCTCATTCTATAATCATCATCTTCAATTACTCCCCTATTCCTCTACCAACAACTATTTGATGTCCACTTCTATTCTAAAATTGGGGCATAACACTAGTAATGGAGTCAAATTGGGGACATAGATGAAAAATAATTTTCATTCTCATTACCATTGAAGAGTTGCTAACCAAGCGCCTCCTTAATTTGTACTAATTTGAAAACCGTCCCACACAAGTATTTCTCAAAGCTAAGGACATGATCCATGTAAATAAAGGACACATAACTAATTTACATAAACCTATGAGAGCTGGTCGGGAAAATATACAAGATCTGATTAAGCTAGGAGCTAATCCATCTAAGGCCAGTACATCTGCCTCGCAACATAAACCAGAGAACATATGCTTAAAAATGAATCAAATGTCAAGCAGAATTGTATGGGATAGTGAAATTTGATATAATTAAGATATTGATTCATTAACACTTTGATAGAGATGAATGTTACCTTATTTTGGTTCATGTCATGAGACAGTCTCATACAAGCTATTGCTCAAATAGAATTGATTGCAGCATATATAAGATGAATACAAAATACTCCCTCCGTCCCCATCTCGATTGTCCCTTGTATCTTTATATCAACTTATCACTACAAATACTACTCCGTCTGTCTCCTAATAACTTTCACATTTTTCTTTTTAGAACGTCCCACAATAATTCACACCCTAAATATGGAATTAAAACACTCTCACAATACCTGCTTTAATTCAAAATACTCTTCATTCATTGGTTGAAAAGATCAATAAAACAGTTTTTCTTAAAATCTGTGTCTCCTATGAAAGTTAAGAGGGAACGGAGGGAGTAATAAATAACTAGTCCCTCCGTCCCGGAGGAACTTGCCCACTTTTCTTTTTAGTCCGTCCCAAAGGAACTTGCACACTCTTTAAAAGGAAACATTGATTTGCGTGCACACTCACAAAAATATATACATATTTACCCATATGCCACTGCTTTATTTAAAAAGTGTCTTTTTCTTAAAAAGTGTGCCCCGGAGGTGTGCAAGTTCCTCCGGGACGGAGGTAGTACTACATTAAAATCCGTGTCAAAAGCAAAAGGAGGAGTACTAATTATGAAATGATTATGAATGCAGGACAAAAGAACATAATTACATACTTGTCGTAATCACCGCTATTTTCGCTCTTTAAAGGCTTAGGGGCAGAACTGGAACCAACTAGTCCTTGCATCAGAGTGAAAACCTTGTGTTGAAGGTTGTTTAGGATTGAAAGCTCGTCAAATACATTGGCAAAAGTTTCAGGAGAAGCCAATCTCACACTGACGCAAGAAGTAATTACATCCTCAGCTTCAACAAGTGCTCCCCTCAACCCTATATCCTGCTTAGATGAAAAAATAAATCCCATAATAAAGTTATGTTATACATGTAAAGTAATCTTATAGATGCAGGGAATATTCTGGCCTTACAGTGTCAATTGAAGCCATTCTCATCTCTATATCATTCACAATTTTGTCCAAATTTTCGAATTTTTTTCCGCCAGTACTTGCAGAAAATTCACTTCTCCTCTTCTTTGGAGGAGCCAAGATTTCACTAGTACGAAGACCAATCAAAGCATATGCTGCTATTGTGTCCTCCTCCAGATGCTCAATCCTCATTCCCAGCATCTCCTTCATGTAATCCGGTGAAGATGCTCGTTCAAAAGCCCTCCTCCGATCTTCCACAGACAGATTCCTTTCATTTCCAATCTTATTTTCCAAGAGCTTCCATATTTTATTCACTTTCTCCCTTTTCCTAATATATATGTCGTTACCGTTGAAATCAGCTTCGCACTTGTGGTACAGATACCAAATCCCATTACCATTACTAGCACGAATAACCTCCTGCATCATAGCTATTTCCTTCTCAGTGGAGCTTAGTCCCCCCTTAGCCAGACCTGGACGATTCAGTACAACAGAGCTGATCACGACATAGGCTACGGCAGCTTGGTGACTGTCATTAAAATGACTTTTGTACAAGCAATCCCCTCCACATGTTGTCTTTTTCTCATAACGATGCACACCACAGCTCACCATTGTCGGAGTAGATTTCTGGGTCTGTCTATTCTCTAGGTTTTGCAGTTGTCTGAACAGTTATTATGCGGCGTTTTAAGGGTAACAGGCCCAATTACAGGCCCATAACCTTGTTTTAAGTAAAGAAAATACGGGTAACCCATGCCCACCAAAATAGGTGGGTTAATCCATGGTTTAATTTGTGAAATTATTTTTCCATTTTTCATTTTTATTTCTCTTTTTATCCTCACGATTACTGTTCCACAGGAGTAGTTTTTGCGTGCATCAATTATACTGTGTAAACATGATTTAAAAAAAATTATACTGTGTAATTGTAAACTAAATTTGACACAAGATCCATTTAGAAAAGGAAAATTGTACTTTTGATCCAAACCGAATGTGCTTTTGGTCTATGAGCAAAAGTGGTTTTCTTTTATTGCAATTTTGGTCTCATCCATTAATTTTCAGGACCAAAATTATATATTTGTTCTATTTTCTTGGGACCAGAACTGCAATTTATTCATTCTCTTGGAACTAAAGCTCAATTTATCTTATTCTCGTAAAACCAAAAATAACAAAAATAAAAAACTATAGGACTATAATTACAAAAAAAAAGGACCATTTTGAAATGAACTCATTCTCTTGAAACTAAAAGTACAATTAACCCATTTAGAAAATGAGTTAAAATGATAAATGCGCTGATCTTTTTAATTAGGGTTAATTGCAATAAAATTCACGAACTTTATAATCTTTATCAATTACAACATGAACTTTTAGGGTTTGCAATTCGATACACAAACTAGTTTATTATTGCAATTCGATACATGTTGTAAATTTCTGGGATACTCTATACATGGTGCAGAATTTCGATAATACTAACACTACGTGGAAGTTGAAGCCGCCGCTAAAAACACGTCACACGTTACATCAAATGTCAAATCTAAATAAAAAAAAAACTTTTTTTTACGTTCAATTTTTTTTATAAAATATTGCTCAAACACAGTTTAATAATAGTGAAATTTAGTAAAAAAAAATATTTTCTACTATCTATACAAGTTTGTATGATATAAGATATTTTTTCTGCCTAGGTTAACTAGACAATGTTGATGATCAATCCTAATCGCGTGGATTAGTGGCTGTTTTTAGTAATTAATCGGATCACCAAACAATTACGTGTGATTGATCACTACCGTAAATAGTGAATACGATGGATCGAGATTAAGAACTGTTAAATACGTATATTGATTACGTATTTATTTCGTATGTGTGTGTTGATTGAGGTGTTTGATTGTGTGTGAGCATAGTATACTTGTATTTGTGAATTTGTACTTGTTTTATTCATGAAAATTTAGGGTTTTTATACAAGTCCTCCAAGTAGGAGATGGTATGACCTTTGCTCTCCCATGTGTGAATGCTTAACACATGGAGAGTTGATTATTTGACCTTATCTAAGCTAATTTCTATCCTCTAAGCTAGATTAGCTCATATTAGAGAGTTGTTCGTTTCTTTGGACTTGTCCTTGAGGAGTTCTTAGCTTGACTTTGTTGGTTGGTTTACCTTCTGCCTTGGCTCTTTGGCTAAAGTAGCTCGCCAGGGTCTTATTTGGGTTCAGGTGGTCTTTGCTTTGATGTAGCTCGACTCGATAGAGTAGATCGCCTGGCTGGAGTAGCTCGTCTGACTATTCCAGCTCGGCCTGACTTGGCTTGGCTTGCCTAATCTTGCTTTTTGAGTGATTAATTGGCTTAAACCTGTTCACCTTGGGTGAGATGTAGCTCGCCTATCAACAATTGCCCCCTAGCCTGCCTTTATGCTGTGAGATAAGAGGCGAGCTGCTAAAGGGTTGGCTACAATCTTGTGCCTTCCGGTTGGGCTACATTACAAGGGGCGAACTGCTTTACCTTGGGTGGACTGCCTTGACTTGGACGGACTGTACTAGACGAACTGCATTGGACGGGCGACGGTTGGAATTCCGAGGCGCCTATCACGTCCCAAGGTGTGACGTGGGCGGCATGATTGCTGCCGTCCACGCGCGCACGGAATTGAGGCGACGCCAGGAAAATTGCAATTTGATCCTTGAATTTTTCGCCATTTTCGCAAAGTACCCCGTTTTCTCCTTAGTATAAATAGAAGAGTTGTTTCATTTTTACATTTTTTCCACGAATTTTCAGCGCCCAAAGCCTTGTACATTCTCTTTCAAATTTTTGGCCATCCATTTCCATCTCCGGTCACCGTTTTTGCCATTTCCGACGACGATTAGTCTCACTCCGAGCATTTAAGGTAACTATTTTATGAGTTTCTTCTTCTTTTTCGGGTTAAATCATCAAAACTCCGCCCAAACTCCATCGTGTATCTCTTCAATCGCCGCCGTCTGTTTGTATTTTTCACCGAAAACTGCCATTAATTCCGTTTCAAGCTTTTTCCAAATTTATTCTTCGAAAAAATTATCTCAAATGTCCTCCGACTCACGAACCGTATCCCATCCTCCCCGAAACCCCAGAAAATGTCCAATCGAAGAAGTTTCAACCCCCATTCCAGTGGTGAACATAGATTCCGATCTGGAGGCGACCTCCGTTGTCCGATCTGTGGAATCAGGAGCTCGCCCATCAAAGGAGAAGGTCGCCAAGGTGAATCCAGCCCGCGAGGTTGTGGAAGAGACCAGCTCGGACTTCCATTCCGAAAAGGAAGGCGAGGTCGAGGTACAACAACCTGCACCCATTGACGAGCTAACCTGAGAGTTTCTGGCGAGCATAGATTATCCCATGCCGAACCCGATCGAGCACCATTTTCCAGTCGCAGTAGCTCGCCAAGTTGACTGGGATGCCTACGAGAGGGAATACTCCACTCGTTTCTCCACTCCAGCTTGTGGAAAGCGAAAGCTCAAGACTAACAACTTCGTGGTGAGCTATATTATCTCGTCGATCACCGAGGACGATCTACCAAAAACTAGGAGGTATTACAAGATCCATTTTGATGTTCATATGTACGCACCACTGGAGGATGACTGAGCAGATCGGCTACCTCGTGGGCTCACGGTGATCAACCTTGCCATTCTCAAGGTTGGGGTTACACTCCCCTTCACCCGTTAATCGACCGCTTTTTGGAGCAGACAAAATTGGCGATTAGCCAATTAACTCCGGTGGGGTGGATGAACCTGATGTCCCTCATGGTGTTGTGCGCCCTAGAGGGATACCTCAATAAGCTTTCCGCAGATAAGGTGAATTACCTCATGGCGCCCACAGTCTGCACTGGAGATGAGGCGGGCTGGTATTACCTTAAGGCTCGCCCTGGCCTTAAGGTAGTTGAAAATGTCCCTGGGAAAGTTAGGGACTGGAAGCACGACTGGTTTTATATCGGTGGTGACTGACATGCTTCAGCTCGCCCATATGGTGGCGAGGAAAGAATTAACACTCCAACGGAGTTTGGGACCCTCAAGCGTGAGTTTTGCTTCTTCTATTTATTTGAAGATGTAAGATTAATTTTAATCTCTTTTTTTTTTTGTTTCAGGTCACAAAACTGTCAAGTGGAGGAGTGCCAAGGACGAAGCCAAAGACCTGTTTTTGTTCGTGGTGAGCCAGATCTCTCTCAGGAACCGAGCTGATCGAATTGTGAGCCACCTTTGTTCAGAGGAAACTCGTAGAGTAGCTCGCCTCACACCTACCCCCATCACCTAGAGGCGCAGGCAAACATTCCCGAGGGTAAATCATCTTCTCATTTGGCGAACTACTTTTACTTATTTTTTATGAAGATTTCTCTAACACTTGTAGTTCGTCCTTTGCAGATCAGCTCGTCACAGTTGTAGTTCACCGTGCCTTCACCATCCTTGACCAACACGTTTGGGAGATGCCGAATAAAAAGGGCAGGAAGAAAGGGGATACCATCTTGAACATGATAACATTGGTCGCCAAGACCAAAGAGGATCCCCGCAAGGCGGGTGCATCGGGCTCATCGAAGCAGCCAGCCCCCGTGAGCAGTCCGCCAGTGGCTGAAAATAAAAAGAGACTCCATCGCGGAGATGACACTCCCATCTCCAAAGCTGAACGTGCTCAAAAGAAGATCAAGGAGCACCATGGAGGAGAAGGGCACTCGAATCATTCCGCTGAGCAGGAAGCAGCTCGGGCTTCTTCGGTGGAGATCGTTCCCGATCAACAAATGATCTCCATCACTCAACAAAAAAACTAGGGTCCCCTAGTGATCAAACTTTCCTCGGATGGGATGCAGGTCGCTACTCACAGTAAGTGTCCTTAAACTTTGCTTTATATATATATATATATATATATATATATATATATATATATATATATATATATTAACTCTTTTGCTTTCACTTTTTGTAGGTATCAGTCTTCCAGCTACCCTGGCCGTTCACAGGCGGTGCACCAGTTCGCCTGGTAAAAAATTCCAACATCCTTCAAAGAAATCCTAAGCTCGCATATTCGGTGAGCTACTGAGTCGATTGCGCGGGCCTGGATAAAGCCACTGGAGGATGCAGTGAATGAGCAATCTGCTCGCGAGAATGGCCGTCTTGCCCTCATCCAGGCGAGCAACTCTGTGGTAACAATTCAGAAGCTGGTGGACCAGGTGGACGACCTGGAATGGGACGTCCGCCAGCATACTAGTACAGTTCGCCGCATCTCCCAGGAGAGGGATGATGCCAGGGAAAAGGCAGACTTGGCTGTTGCAAGTCTCCAAGAGAAGGTGAAAGCTCACCAGGCCACTGAACAAAGTGCTCTTGACCTTCATCAGAAGGTCTCTGAAGAGCTTAAGGCAAAAGAGGTCGAGCTAGAACGACTTCGTACTCAGCTCGCCAGAGAGAAAAAGAAAAGAGAAATGGTCGAGAAGTGGGCTACTGAGACCGAGGCAAAGGTAGCTCGACTGGAGGAGCAGCTCGCCAGAGCTATCACTCAAAAGGAGTTGGTGTCCAAACTGGAGGCGAGCTTCGTCATGGGCTTTGTCAGTGCCTATGCGGAGTGCATTCGAGCTGTGAATGAGTTCAACGTGCCCCACGTCCTCGCTGGCATCGACAAGGAGTTCACCGACTTCCTCCAGGCCAATCCTCCCCCCAAAGGTGCAATCTTGCAAATGGCGATCTGCCTGAGTATGGGGTGAAAATTGACTTCCTCGATCCAAGCATCGAAATCACCCATCCTCCAGAAGGCGAGGACGAGAAAGAAGAGGTCGCTGAGGGCGAGGTGGATGCTTCAACTGGCCTAACTGAGCAAGCCCAGAAAAAATGGGCTGATGCGGAAGGGCTCATTGCCGAGCCCACTGTGGACGTCCCCCTCGACCCAAGTATCTCAGGGGCACCCTTGGATGATCCCAAGGATGACAACATCCCTCCACCAGCCGGGCAGGGGTCTTAGAGTAGGGCTTTGTAATTTTTTATTTTTTGGCTGTAGTTGCTCACTCCTTAAAGGAGTTGATTTTTGTAATCTTTTTTGGGCGAACTGCCTTGTCTTCAATGGAACTTTAATTTGCTCATCTTCTTTTATGTATTAATTACTTCGCATTTACTTTTATGCTTTACAATCTTAATACATATATTTGGGCTTTGTTCAAAAAAGAACTTTGCCTTAAAAAATTGGAATATGGGCCTTGGCCTTAGGCTATGTCCATTTAAAAACAAACAACCTTTAATGGGCTTGATCATTAACTTGACTTGTGCCTTGAGCTTGAACTTTCTCCTTTGAACGAACACTATTATTGAACTTGCTAAAAAATTTACAAGTATGGAAAATGACCTACTTTACAAAACTTTACAACCCAAGTTAAAGTAGTTCGACTACTATACATTAAACCAAGTTAAAGTAGTTCGATTACTATACATTTTGTCAAACAACTTTTAAACTTGTCAAAATATAAAAAATATACAAACACAAACAAATTGCTAGCCTAAAGTAGTTCGACTAGCACATCTTGTTCGGCCACTAATACTTAGTGAAAATTTAAAAAAATTAGGCAAGTTTTTGGGTCTTACTTGCACATATGCAGCACTAGCTCGTCCCTTTGTCAAAGTAGCTCACCTTAGTGATAGTACTTCTTTAAATGGACTGCATTCTAGGAGTATTGGGCCGAGTTGCCTTCCATATCTTCGATATCATAAACACCATTGGTGTTGGTCCCACTAAGTAGATTAATTGCGGAAGCTTTAAAGAATATGTCTTTTTATTAAGATCTTTTTATAAGAGCACTAAGTAAAATTAAGACAGAAATGAAGAAAGCAGTAAATGGACCAGATTTATAGTGGTTCGGATTTCAATATCCTACGTCCACTCTCCCTTTGATCAAAAGGGGTCTCACTAACCAACCAACAAACCACTTACGTACTGGAATTGTGAAGTACCAGTTCCTTCTTACAATCCCTTTAGATCTACCTTCGATCTAAAGTCTACAGCCTTCAATCTTTTCTTAGAGATGAACAGGTTGAGATCCAACTACTCCTTTTAGAGTATATATGTGAGTTAAGAACAATAAGAGTGCTTAAGAATGATAAAATAAAGGCTTGGAATGTGACTTCTTGCGCGTGAGAATCTAGAGCCTTTCTTTGACTCTGCACTCTTGTATTTATAGAGGTGATTAGGTTTTAGCCATTGGAGAGCTAATATAATTAGATCCTCTATTTAGGGAAGCTTTCAATCAATCAATTTCCTAATTGATTGATTGGGTTGGTGGGATCCTTGGATTGATTGACTTCAAAAATTTCCAATCCTGATCTTGTTGACTTGATTTAAATCACCAACGGTCAAGTGCTTCCAATGCCTAACTCTGATTCTCCACAGAGAAGGCAGGACCAGGTACCAGGCAACCTCAATGTCTTCTGGTCTGGATCTGGTCAAGAACCAGAATACTCAGTAGAATCAAGAGATGATTCTGAGCATCTTTTGGTTCACCAGACTCGTCTGGTCCGGACTCGTCTGGTCTGGGGAAGGTCCTCTGCCTCTGGTCAGTCTCATCTGGTGAAGTCTTCTGGTGGAGTCCTCTGGTGAAGTCCTCTGGAAAGTCTTCTGGTAGGTCTTCTGGTGACTCTTCTGGTGAAGTCTTCTGGTCTGGCAGTTCCCCCTAGACTAAGTCCTAATCTAGTTCATCATCTGGCTAACAGGTCCAGATGGTCCTACTACATCTTCTGGTTTATTTTAACTCATAAAAAATATACAACTTTTATCCTAACAATTTCCCCCTTTTTGATGGAGTTAAAACGTAACCAGAACTGATAAAAAACAATAAACACTTAAGCATGAAAACAATAAAATGATAAGACCTTAGAATAGATCTTATCTGGCAAACAATAAGACAACAAGAGGTTGTCTTTTGAACAGAGAAGATATGACTTTTCATTAATAATAGAGGACAAAAGATTACATGTTACATTGCATTTCAGAGTCCTAAACTATGCATATCTTCTGTTCTCTTTAGGTACCAGGAACCAGTCGAAGAATCTGTCTTGAATGGCCTTGAGTTCTGCAGAAGATGTTGGAGTGAAGTTTGCCAACACCTTGGTCTTGTACAACTTCTTCAGTTCAGCCCAATCCACCTGGTCCCCTATCATGGGAGTGTTGAGATAATGGAATTCAGGGGCAGTGACTTCCAGGTTGAATTCAATGGTGGAGTCCATCAGCTGTTTGTAGAGACCTGCATCGTAAGCCTTCATACAAGAGTGGAAAGTCCTGTTGATGAGCGCATCATCCTCTGGTGGAGGCCTTTGGATGTAGTGCTGGATGAACCACAAAGTCTTTGCCTCTCTCCATCTTTCAATCAAGGGCACAGGCACAGTAGAGTCAAAAGACCCTTGTGTCCTGAGAGGCAATATCTCCATCACTTCAACAAGAGCTTTTCTTCTCTGGATGGATCCACTGGCACCAGAAGAGATGTCAGCTTCTCTGGTCTTCTTTTTCAGTCTCCTAACATATCGGAGCCTCTGCTCTTCATCTATGTTCTTCCTTATTCTAGCTTGCCTCTCTTCAGGCGTCTCTTCCTTGAATCTCTTCTCTGCCTCTTCAACGACAGATTCAAGGAAGCTCTTCTTGACTTTCCTTATCTTCTTCTTGGCAGGTCCAGAAACGGACATAGGATCCTGCTCTGTATCTGTGGACTCCTCTTCTGCCGCCAGCTGCTTAGCTATGGTAAGAGATTTCAACTCTTCCTTCTTCTTCTTCTTCTACGGCTCTGCCTGGGCCAAAGTGTTCTCCAGCAGGTCCAGACGCGCCCCATGGCTAAAGAGAGTCTCCAAAGTGGTCTTCGCCAGATCAGTTCTGGCCTGCTCTTCCCCCTTTTTAACTTCATCAATAAGGGGTTGCACTACCTGCCTTATGAGATCAGGCAAGGCAGTGGAGGAGGAAGAGTGAAGATCACGGAGTTGCCTGGCTTCTTCCAGGTAGGCCTTAGACTCAGCTACCAGCTTCTCTTGCTTCTCGAGCATCTCCTGGAGGGAGTCTTTGAGTTTTGCAGTCTGCAGCATCTGTGAGGCCATCTCCACCTTCAGCACTGAAACAGGTCTCACCTGGTCCAGAACATATTGTTGAATCTGCCTCTGGCTTTCGTGCACATCCATCTTCAAGTATAGGCAGTCATACTTGAAAGCAGCTTTGGCAGAGGCAAAAACATCCTTGATCTGCTTCAAGAATCTTCTTCTCTCAACTTTAATCTGGTGCTCAACCAAAGCAGGAGCCAGGTGTTGCATGGCCTTAGAGAATCTGCCAATTTGCATGATCTGCTCATAGAAGAAGGCCTTCATCTTCTGGAGCACGGCAGGAGTCACATCAAAGTCCTCCTCATCAGAGTAGAGCTCTGGAGGAAAGGTGAAGTGGGGGCCAAACTTGTAAGAGGGGCCCTCTGGGGAGATCATAACTCCCTGCTGGATTAACAAGGTGCGAATCACCACATTGGCTGCCTTTGGAGTCTCTAACTCCGCTGGATTCTGGAGATTAAGCTTCTTCTTTAAATCAATCTCTCAGGCAGTGAAATTAGGAGGACCCATCTCCTCAAGCAACAACACCAGGTCCTCCACGTCTTCAAGTCTGGCCTTGCTCCAGACCTTGGCGTCAGTCAGATCCGCCAACAGGGGTAAGTGCTCCAACAGGATGGGAAAATGCTCTCTTAGCCAAAGCTAAGCACTTACACTCATACTCTGCCTGATGGGACCCATTTCTGCAGATGAGAATGAAAAGGGTTTGGGCCCAGAAGCAGAGGAGGATGGGGCTAAGCCAGCAGGCTCAAGTGAAGCATCCTCATCTCACTATCATCGCTAGAGAGGCATGTGGGAGAGGGAGGGGGAGCAACAAATCCCAAAGCCATGGAAGAGGGGGGAATCTGGTCAGTGTGAGATTGGAGAGGGGTAGGAATTTGTGTAGAGGGTGTGGGGAGGGGCTGCTCTGCACCAGAAGAAGTAGTTGGAACTTCTGGCATAGAGGCTGGGATGGGGATTTGAGAAGAGGAGGGTGGAATGGGTTGTTCTGCACCAGAGGTTGATGGCACCTCTGGTACAAGAGCTGGGGGAGAAGGGTTTTTGGGGAGAGGGATTTGTAAAGAGGGGGGAGAGGGAGTTTGTGTAGGGATGGTGGAGGGAGTGTATTGGGGTGTATCAGGTAAGGTTTCCCCTGGTGAAGAAATGAGGGCACCAGGAGCAGGAGAGTGGTTTTATGTATGGGTTTCTGGGGGAGAAGTGGTGGGGGTTACAAGATTTATGGGGATTGATGGGGGATTAGATAGGTGTACCTGCTCTGAAGCCGTGGCTTCCTTCATCAGATGAGAGGCCTCCTCAATGGCCTGCTCCAAAGCATCTCCCAGGTCAGATCCAGAGTCTGAGTCCTGAAAGATGGCTCTCCTGGTCTGAGACTTCTTCTTCTTAAGAGGCTCAACCTCTTCTTCTTCCTCCTCTTCTGATGGCTCATCCACCAGAAGTGTCTTCTTAGCCCTTCTGTTTGTTCTGGGCTTCTTTGTAGAGGCTTTCTTGGCCTCTTCCGCTTGGCTGCTCCTGCCTTCTTGGCAGCTTTTTCACCATCACCCTTCTTCTTCAAAACATCTTGAAGGGGAATCTGGTCCTCCTCAGAGGAACCAGATAAGGCTATGGTTGTAGAACCAGTAGCCTCAGCAGCCTTTTTCTTGCTCTTCTGCTACTTCTGCCCCTTAGCAGGTGATTGCACTGCTTGTAGAGGAGGGGCAGGAATGGCTGCTTCTCCATCAGAGTCAGGATGGCCATGGAGAGGACCATCCTTGGAGAAAAGGATCTTGGACTTGTGAAAACCCTTGCACCATGACTCCTTCCACTGCTTCTCTGGGAAGATGGAGTCCAAGATCAGAGTAAGCTTGGTGCCAAGAGACACGTTGGCATTAAAAAAGAATTGCTGCTCTCCTGGCAAGCTGGGACACTCCTCCTTCTGCACCTTCAACTTGTTCTTCCTCAACACGCCCCAGAAGAACTCTGCCCAATTACACTGGACACCATCCAAAATAGTCCTCATAACATAGAGCCTGCCAGTGAAGATGGCATCTGTGCTATGGCTCTCACACATCAAAACTTTGACAACAATGTCAAATAAAACCTTGTACCTTTGCCTCAAGTGCTTATCCAAAAAGCCCTTCGTCAAGTTCTGGCAAGAATTTCTGGCAAATAACTTGAATGACTCCAATGCTTCTCCTTCCTTGTACTTCAAAGGGTCCACACCTTCTGAAGAAAGATTCCCAAAAAGCCTGCAAAAATCGTGATTCGAGAAGACGACATCCTCCTTGTCAAGCTTGGTGGAGATGTGGTCATCGTGGATCTTCATCCTGACCAAAAATTGGGCAGCGTACCCATCCAAAGTGCGCAAGTCCTTGGGAACCTTGGATATCAACTCCTCCACTCCAGATTTCCTCAACAATTCCAGAATCTCTAGCGCCGCCGGATTCTTGGTGGAATAGAAGTCCACCACCATTTCTGACTTTAGTTTCTTGCATACGTGCTCAGGGTCAAAATTGCATTTGGGTGCCATTTCTGTGATAGAGAGAGAGAGAGAAAGATAGAACTTGCAGGGAGAGAGGTTAGGGGTTTGAGAGTAAGGAAACGTGAAAGGACAGATTGAAGAAAAGTTTGATTTAAATAGGGCAAGACGCGTGGCTTGATCAATTAATGAAGTGTGAACACGTGTAAGTCCCAATTTAAATTAGGGAATAAAATCTATTTTTGAATTGATTGACATATTGCACTGTTGTTAAATCTGACGGCCACGATTAAAAGACAAGTTACAGATTTAATATAGTGCGTGGGCATGGTCATTGGGACTGGGATCGAGGGGGTTTTGTGGCAGTCAAGAAAAAAAGCGAAATGATTGCCTAGGCCCTCTACCCTTGCCTTAAATACACCCTGAAGTTGAAACGTTTTGAGTGTATTTACTTATTTTGAACATGAATCCCAATGATCAGAGGCCAGAGAAGTAAATACATACCTATTACCTGGCATTGTAACCAGATGACACCACGGTTAGTCTGGTGTTACATCTCATCTGATAGAACCTCATCTGGTTCTGGAGTCGGTTACTGCACCTCATCTGGGATGTACCTCACCTGGTACACGCCTCATCTGGTACATACCTCATCTGGAGATGTAGCTTCCCTGGTATATCTAACCTGTAGGCATGTTAGGTTGAATACATAAAAAATATAAAACAAAGGATACTTCTCTGATGTTCCCCCTAAACCAAATCTGTCTCTGGATCCAAAAGTCCTAACTTAAAAGCTAATTCTCTGAATCTGGTTTCAGCCAAAGGCTTAGTCAAAATATCTGCTCTCTGCTTCTCTGTTGCAATCTTTTCCATCCTTATATCTCCCTTCTCAACATGGTCTCTGATAAAGTGATGCCTTATATCAACATGTTTGCATCTGGTGTGAAGAACTGGATTCTGGGTGATTGCTATTGCACTATTACTATCACAGAAGATTGGGATATCCTTAGCTCTAATCTGGTAGTCCCTTAACTGTTGACTAATCCAGAGTAGTTGTGAACAACAGCTGCCTGCGGCCATATACTCTACTTCTGTTGTTGACGTAGCAACTGAAGTCTGCTTCTTAGAAAACCAAGATACCAATTTATTTCCCAAAAATTGGCATGTTCCACTTGTAGACTTCCTATCTATTCTGCACCCACCATAGTCTGAATCCGAATAACCACTTAACTCTAAGTTGCCATCTGTAGGATAACATAACCTCAAATTCACTGTCCCTTTAAGATACTTCAATATCTTCCTAGCTGCTTCCAAATGACTTCTCTTAGGATTAGCTTGAAACCTTGCACACACACCAACTGCATGCTTGCAGTCAAGTACAGAAGAGAACCAATAAGTGCTCTGTACTGAGTCTGGTCTACACTCTCTCCAGACTCATCTGGATCCATGTTGAAATTTGTCATCATAGGGATCTTGGCTGCTTTGCTAGATCCTATTCCAAATTTCTCTAACATGTTTCTGATGTACTTAGCCTGATTGATGAAAATTCCCTTCTCTGTTTGCTTTACCTGCAGACCTAAGAAATAATACATTTCTCCCATCATAGACATCTCAAACTGGCTCTGCATGAGTTCACCAAACTTCTCACACAGCTTCTTGTTAGGGGATCCAAATATAATGTCATCAACATATATTTGGACCAGAAGGATGTCCTTTCCTTCTTCTTTCCTAAACAAGGTCCTATCAATCTTACCTTTAGTAAAACCATTGTCCACAAGAAACTGAGAAAGAGTGTCATACCATGCTCTGGGTGCCTGCTTCAGCCCATAAAGAGCTTTCTTAAGCTTAAACGCTTTGTCATCTTGTTCAAAACCAGGAGGTTGTTCCACATACACTTCCTCAATGAGAACCCCATTAAGAAAGGTAGATTTCACATCCATCTGGTATACTTTGAACTTCATGTGAGCAGCATATGCTAAGAACAATCTAATGGCTTCTAGTCTGGCAACAGGAGCAAAAGTTTCATCATAGTCTATTCCTTCAGACTGAGAATATCCCTGAGCCACTAGCCTTGCCTTGTTCCTAGTAATGACATCATTCTCATCTTTCTTATTCTTGAAAACCCACTTAGTGCCTATCACCTTTTGATGTCTTGGTCTGTCTACCAGCTCCCAAATATCCTGTCTGGTGAATTGATTCAACTCCTCTTGCATAGCAATAATCCAATTTGAATCTTTTAGTGCCTCCTTGATGTTATTGGGCTCAAACAAGGACACATAGCAACTGAATAAGGCAGCTAAGTTAAGAGTTCTCCTAGTCTGGACACCCTTAGTTGGATCTCCAATTATCAGGTCACTGGGGTGGTCAACCAGGGTCCTCCTTCCCGTGGCCTTGCCTGATTGACCATTCACTGCAATACCTTGGTGAATATCACCAACTGCAGGAGAGCTTCCCCCTACAGGAGTTCCAACCTCTTCTGGTTCAGCTCCTTGTGAAGACTTCTTCCTCAGAGAACCAGAAGATGGGCCATCATCTGAATCTGAATCTGAGTCTGAATCAAGAATAGGTGGATTGACCTTGATTACTCTGGGAGTAGTCTGATTCTTTGTCTCATCAGAAGACTTTAATTCCACCTTGCACTTAATAGCAGATTCATAAAAAAAACATGGGGTATTTCCTCCACACAAAGTGAATTCTTATTAAAAACTCTGAATGCTTTACTAGTGGTGGAATATCCTAAAAATATTCCATCTGCTACTTTAGCATCAAAAGTTTTTAATTTTGATTTCCCATTGTCATGGATGAAACACTTGCAACAAAAAACATGAAAATATGAAACAGATGGTGTTTTACCTTTCCATACCTCATATGGAGTCTTATTATGTCTCTGGGCAATTAGGCATCTGTTCTGTGTATAACAGGCTGTGTTGATAGCTTCTGCCCAAAACCTTTGTGGTGTGTTGTATTCTGCTAGAAGAGTCCTTGCAGCTTCCTTAAGGGTTCTATTCCTCCTTTCTGTTACTCCATTTTGTTGGGGTGTTCTGGCAGCAGATGTCTCATGAAAAATCCCATGCTCTTTGCAGTACTCTGCAATGTGTGAATTCAGAAACTATGTCCCTTTGTCTCTTCTGATCCTGACTATGCTCTGGTTCTGCTCATTTTGAATCTGCTTGAAGAATTCTGGCAGCTTAGTGATAGTTTCATTTTTCTTAAACAGGAACACTACCCAAGTGTATCTTGAAAAATCATCTACTATCACCAGGGTGTACTTCCTTCCACTGAAACTAAGAGGAGAAACAGGTCCAAACAGGTCCATGTGAAGTAGTTGAAGTACACTGGTTGTGGTTGTGCTCTGGACATCCTTAAAGGAGGTCTTGGGTTGTTTACCCTTCTGACATGAACCACAAACCTGATCCTTCTTAAACACTTCATTAGGAAGACCTCGAATAAGACCTTTTCTAGCAATCTTGTTCAGTGTTTTGAAGTTAAGATGGCTCAATCTCTTGTTCCATAACCAGTTATCTTCTGCAGATCCTTTAGCAACCAGGCAAGCATTTCTTGGGCAACTGCTAAAATCTGCAAGATAAATGTTACCCTTCCTCAAGCCTATAAGCAAAATATCATTATAATCAGAAGAAAAGACAGTGCATGAATCACTAGAAAACTTCACTGAGTATCCCCTGTCACAAAATTGGGATACTGAAAGCAGATTATGCTTGAGTCCTTCAACATAGTAGACTTCATCTACAGATACGCCATTAAAGGTCAACTTTCCAACACCTCTGGTGACTCCATAGTTGTTGTCACCAAACATCACTCTTGGCCCATTCAATGGCTTGAAATCCTGGAGATGATCTTTCTGGAATGTCATGTGCTTGGAACATCCACTATCAATGTACCACACATGTTTGCTTGAAAGTCCTTTCTCCAATGGGCTCTTATCCTCCTGCAGAAAGATCAATTAGGTCCCCTACTGGAGCTGGGTCCTAATTGGTTAGTTGCAGGTTTTGTAGGAATCCAAAGATAAAGATCATCCCTTGCTGGATGAGGAGATCTTATCTTCCTTCCAAATCTATCTACCAGCACATATCCTCTTACAATGACATATTGAGCTACTGGTCTGACCAGAACACCTTTCCTATAGACAGGTCTGGTGTATCTTTTCTCAAATCTGGCCTTTGGAATGGCCTGCCTTAAAGACATGGTCTTAAAGGTCTGGTTGTAAGGGTACATTCTAGAAGAACCATCTATGGTGTCATAGCTACCCAGATCAGTTGGTTTTCTATAGATGGGTCTGGAAGACCTCATCTGGTTCTGAAAATTAGATCTATTCTGATGATAAAATTCCTTCTGAGTATTCCTGTTCTGGAATCTTCTTTGAGCATAACCCCTTTGAGGTCCCTGAATCTGATTGAGGTTCTCTGGTTCAGTATATCTCCTTTGATATCTCCTATTCTGATTGGGTTTCCTCTTAGAGTTTCCCTTTTGAGGTCCCCTAATTTGCTTCGGGTCCACTCTTTTAGGTTTCCTCTGAGGTCTCCTAATCTGGTTAGGCATCTGAACAGAACCATCAATCTTCATAGGTTCTCCTATCTGGCGTTTGTGCTCTAAGATTTCCTCTTCCAGTTCAGTGAACTCATTGGGAACTTCATCCATATGGTCAGCAGAGTAATCATTAATCCGATTAGGATTTTTAACTACTCTGTAACCTTTTCCATTAGGATCCTTTTCATTCTAGATTTCTACCAATTCACCAGATCTTTTAGACAACTTGCCTTTATTGCATAAAGATTTAGTAGATCTGGTTGTAATTCCAGAATATCCTAAACCACTCTTATCATGTATTCTTTGAGAAGATCCTTGTATCAGGGATACAACAGTTGGAACTTCTCTGGTCTTGGATACCTCCATAATAGGTTGTTCAACTTGCTTATCTTTGATAAGATATTGGTATTTGGCCTTGAGCTCATTGAACTCTTTTGCTTGAGAGTTCTTCTCTTTCACGAGTTGGTCTACCAGAGTATCTCTTTCTTTGACCTTTTCTTGAAGTTCAGAGACTTCTTTAGAATGGTCTTTCATGAGTTCTCTGGCAGATTTGTGCTCATTAGATAGAGACTGAACTTCAGCTCTTAGCCTACCATTTTCTTTTTCAAGCTTTTGGCAAAGTTGGACACAATTTTGGAGATCTGATAGCATTTGCTGCATATCAGACTCTCTGGAAGCACCAGATGAATGAGAGGATTCAGTATATTTGGAATTTGACAAGCATAAAGTAGGTTCGTTTACCTCAGTGATATCTGCCATAAGGCATATATCATCATCAGATCCGAAATAAGAAGAAGAAGAACTGGAACTAGTATCCTCCTCTTCTGCTTCTGCCAGTAGTGCTCTCTTGTCTGCATATCTCCTATCTCTTTTGAGTCTTTTCTCTTCTCTTTCCCTAGGAGTCAATTGAGGACAATCATAGTTGTAGTGACCAGGCTTGTTACAGGTGTAACAGGTGTTGTCTCCTCTGGGACTGGGACTTGGATTTCTCCTCCACTGGTTGTACTCTGTTCTGGCTGGACTACTCTCTCTCCTCTGGTAGTCAGATTTGCTAGAACTGCCATCCCTCCTCTGGTAATCTGATCTCCCAGAGCTGCATTCTCTTCTCCTCTCTGGAGTACTGAATCTGGTCTCCCTAGAGTCTCCAGATGTTCTTTCTTTTTCTGCAGCTTTGAAAGAAGTCTTCCTATCTCTGGTAGATTCCTTCCAATTCTTTTTGTACCTGCCATATTTAGAACTCATCTTATCAAGTTTACGGGTTAGAAGTGTTACCTGCTCCTTGAGACTCAAGTCATCTGCAGTAGACTCCTTGGGCTTATCATCTGTCTTGATAGTTGAGGAAAATGCAACTCCTTTCTGACCAGAAGAGGAAACCTCTTCTGTTTGATCCCCCTCTTGGAGATCATACTCGTAAGCTTTGAGATCAGACAACAGAAGATGGTGATCCAGAGTGTTGAGATCCTTGTTGTCTTTAATCAGTCACTTTGATTCTCCACCTGCTGGTTAGTGAACGCAAAATTTTACTATTAATTTCCTTCTCTGAATAAGTCTTACCTAAGGCACTAGCCTTGTTCAGGAGATTTGTAAGGCGCATATCCAGCTGGTCAATGGTCTCGTCTGGTTTCATCTTAAATGTGTCAAACGAGTGTTGAACAGCTTGAAGTTTGTTGTCCTTAATCTTCTCTGTTCCTTCACAGAGCAAAGCAAGTTTATCCCACATCTCCTTGGCAATGGCACAGGTTCTGACTTTTTCTATCACCTCCTTTGTGAGTGTGTTGATAATTTCAGTCCTTGCCACCTGATCCAGATTATATAACTTCCTTTCATCATTATCAAGCTCATATTTCTTCTTGAGGATCTTCTGTCTGGGAACTCTGTCCTCAGCAGCTTTCTGGGCAGTTTCATTTGTTTCTTCTCTGGACTCTGACCTGCCACTATCAATAGGAGTCCAGTAAAATTGAATTGGGCCACTCTCTACCACATCTAACATGCGGTGATGGATAGCTCCAAGATGATTACTCATCATGAAGCTCCAGTGGCTGTAATCCTCAAAGGAGAATTCTGGTATCTTACGGCTCTTGTATGAAGATTTTGAAGATATTTTTACTCAATAAAAATTTAACAAGAAATTTGATCAAACACAACAAAGAGCAATGGATATGCCCGGTGACCACCAAAAAGCTTTACAAAGCAGTGGTCTTTGGACACACTGCTCTGATACCACTTTTTGGTCCCACTAAGTAGATTAATTGCGGAAGCTTTAAAGAATATGTCTTTTTATCAAGATCTTTTTATAAGAGCACTAAGTAAAATTAAGACAGAAATGAAGAAAGCAGTAAATGGACCAGATTTATAGTGGTTCGGATTTCAATATCCTACGTCCACTCTCCCTTTGATCAAAAGGGGTCTCACTAACCAACCAACAAACCACTTACGTACTGGAATTGTGAAGTACCAGTTCCTTCTTACAATTCCTTTAGATCTACCTTCGATCTAAAGTCTACATCCTCCAACCTTTTCTTAGAGATGAACAGGTTGAGATCCAACTACTCCTTTTAGAGTATATATGTGAGTTAAGAACAATAAGAGTGCTTAAGAATGATAAAATAAAGGCTTGGAATATGACTTCTTGCACGTGAGAATCTAGAGCCTTTCTTTGACTCTGCACTCTTGTATTTATAGAGGTGATTAGGTTTTAGCCATTGGAGAGCTAATCTAATTAGATCCTCTATTTAGGGAAGCTTTCAATCAATCAATTCCCTAATTGATTGATTGGGTTGGTGGGATCCTTGGATTGACTGACTTCAAAAATTTCCAATCTTGATCTTGTTGACTTGATTTAAATCACCAACGGTCAAGTGCTTCCAATGCCTAACTCTGATTCTCCACAGAGAAGGCAGGACCAGGTACCAGGCAACCTCAATGTCTTCTGGTCTGGATCTGGTCAAGAACCAGAATACTCAGTAGAATCAGAAGATGATTCTGAGCATCTTTTGGTTCACCAGACTCGTCTGGTCCGGACTCGTCTGGTCTGGGGAAGGTCCTCTACCTCTGGTCAGTCTCATCTGGTGAAGTCTTCTAGTGGAGTCCTCTGGTGAAGTCCTCTGGAAAGTCTTCTGGTAGGTCTTCTGGTGAAGTCTTCTGGTCTGGCAGTTCCCCCTAAACTAAGTCCTAATCTAGTTCATCATCTGGCTAACAGGTCCAGATGGTCCTATTACATCTTCTGGTTTGTTTTAACTCATCAAAACTATACAACTTTTATCCTAACAATTAGGTAACCTGTCCGTTACCCTATATGGACCCTCCCAAGTCGATCCAAATACACCTGGAGGTGGGGCGAGCTTCTTTCTTAGAATGAGGTCGCCAACTTTGAACTCCCTCAGCTTAACATGGGAATTATAATAACGCTCTGTCCAATGTTTGTATGTTGCATTCTTTAGCTCGGCCAATATTCTTTTTTCCTCGAGCAAATCTAGTTCGACTGGTAGGGCAGAGCTGTTCGCCGCATCATCAAAGTTAGTTGTTCTAACTATTTTAGTCTTTAAGTCAATTGGGATGACAACTTCTGTTCCGAATGCCAATGCGAATGGTGTTTCTCCGGTGCTAGACATGGGAGAAACTCTATATGCCCATAAGACCTCCTGGAGCTCCAAAGACCAATTTCCTTTACTTTCCGTTAATCGTATCTTTAAAATATGTTTGATTATTTTATTGACGGCTTCAACTTGACCATTTGATTGTGGATGATAAAGGGTCAAAAAATATTTCTTGATCCACCACTTGGTGCAGAAGTCTCTTAGTCCCTTCCCATCGAAATAAGGACCATTATCTGTAACAATTGTTTGGGGAACTCCAAATCGACAGATAATGTTCCAGATAAAGCTGATCATTTTTTCTTTGGGTAACTTTGACTAAGGCCTCTGCTTCTGCCCATTTAGTATAGTAATCAACTGCCACAACAACGAATCATACATTACCCTTTCCAGGTGGGAAAGGTCCAATGATATCAATTCCCCATCTTGCAAATGGCCAAGGACTGAAAATAGAAAAGAGCTCTTGTGCTGGAGTGTGGATGCTTGGGGCAAAAATTTGACATCGATGACAAGCTCGTGCCATTTGAATAGTGCCTTGACGTAGAGTTGGCCAGTAATAGCCTTGTCTTACTATTTTATAGGCTAGAGCTTGCCCCCCAGCATGGTTTCCACAAACGCCTGAATGAATTTCTTCCAAAGTAGCTCGTCCCTGCTCCCTAATCTCTACGGACCATTTCAATAGGCGGTCAGCTCTGTCTGGGCGATGTAAAATTTGTCTGAGTGGGAAAGTTGTTAAAACTCCAACTTGATGATCGAAGAAGTACAATCTTAACTTTCTGACAATCATGACAAGTGCATATTCCAGCTTTTCAGTTGGTGAATATTTCACTTCGGCTTCATGCAGAGCTTGGCTGACATAGTAGATTGGCTGATGGAACTTTCCATCCGCCCGCACCAGAACAGAGCTGATGGCCACCTCCAATGCTGCCAGATATAGGTACAATTTTTCTCCTGGGACGGGTTTTGATAGGATCTTCACGTCTCCCAGGTAGTCTTTCAGCTTTTCAAAAACACTCTGGCAGTTGCTCATCCATGTAAATTTACCTTTTTTGATAGCTTCAAAGAATGGACGACACTTGTCTCCCGACCGGGATATGAACCTGTTTAAGGCAGCTAGACATCCATTTAGCCTTTGTACTTCTTTTACCGAACGAGGAGGTTGCATATCCACGATGGCTTTAATCATTACGGGGTTAGCTTCGATTCCCCATTTGCTGACCAAATGACCCAGAAACTTCCCCAAATGAACTCGAAGCTACTTTTCTTTGGGTTCAGCTTCATGTTATATTTTCAGAGAATGTCAAACACCTGGGAGAGGTGGTGGAGGTGGTCTTCCTTTTTAAGGCTTTTCACAACTATGACGTCAATATACACCTCCACCGTCTCCCTGATGTGTTCGTCGAACATTTTATTCACGAGCCTCTGGTAAGTTGCCCATGCATTGATCAATCCGAAAGGCATTCTCTTCCAACAGAGTAAGTTTTTATTCGTATAGAATTCGGTATCTTCTTGATCATCACGGTGCATTGGAATCTGGTGGTAGCCGGCAAAAGAATCCATGAACATGAACATTTCGTGCCCGGCAGTGCTGTCCACCAGTTGATCGATGTGCGGAAGGGGAAAATTATCCTTCGGGCAGGCTGCATTCAGATCAGTAAAGTATATGCAAAGCCTCCAGGTTCCATTTGGCTTCCGCACCAGAACCGGGTTTGCCACCCATTGAGAACACAATGCCTACCGGATCAGGTCATTGTCAAACAGCTTTTCACTTCCTCATTGAGTGTTTGGTATTTATCCGTCCCGTACTTTCTCCTTTTCTGGTGGACTGGTTTTCGGGCTGGGTTTATGTTCAGTCTGTGGCAAGAATCCTTTGGGTCGATCCCCACCATGTCTGCATGCGACCATGCGAAGACATCATGGTTCACCTTGAGAAACTCACTTATTCGGGTCCTGTACGGGTCAGGGAGCTCGGACCCAATATAGAGTTCAAGATCATCACGATCAGGATTAACTTTGAGGTCTTCCAGCTCTTCGACTGGAGTGGCTCGCTGTTTTTATCCTTTCCATCGTGACTTGATCGTAAAATACTAGCTATACTAGTTGTTACCACACAAGAGTATGAGATCACTGTAGTATGGGGAAGTATAGGGACCAATTGGTATCGAACCCGTGGGAAAGTTTGTACGCGAATAAATCCCCGGAAATTTATGTGTCGTAGCTAATATGAATGCAATTTTGGTTTAGACTAATACTACTAATTATTTTCTACTAATTATATTCTAAAAACAGGTATAAATCTATACTAACTTCTTGGTTGAAGTGCAAATGAGATGATGATGCTCGGGATAGGAATCCCTGCGCATACTAGCGGAGTTGGTACGATAACTAAAATAATTGTGATGTTCAAGTTAAAATCCTAAGTGTACTATAAACTAGGCAATCAACTTCCTTAATCTAGCACAAAGAATTGAGAGAATAAAAGCTCGAAAATAATCCCAATACTTAGTTCTAACCACTTACTTCACTAACCCACTAATTAAATTATATGAATTGTGCTTAATTATTGATGCCCTAATTTGACTAAGGTGATTCGGCCGTCATCCCTAGATAAACCGGTTGATTGTAAACCCCTTCAAAAACCCTCTCCTTAAGCCTATTCGTTATTAAAGAGTGATGCGGTCGTCTTCTCTCTAACAATTTTTGTACTTAATTATATGATTATTCTAGGGTTTATTAGAATTATTCAATAATTAAGAGAATTAAAACTATATATCACGAATTATCCTAATTACGTAACAACATCCTAATTCTACGAGTTCATCCTATCCTAAGCATACAAGGATTTAGCCTAACATGGTGATTATGAGAATAAAAGCAATAGCTAGATCAACAACCATAAACTTAATTAAAAGAATCAAGAAAATCAAGAACATAAACTATCTATGAAACTAATTGAATCAAATCTGGAAAATAATCTCTAAAATCTGGAATTTAGGTCTAGAATATCAATGAATTCAAGAAACAAAAAGAGAAATCAAATCCGTGCAAAGTACTAATTGTTCTAATGAATTCGTACGATAAAAATCTCGTTTCTAAACTTGAAATCCTTGCCAAACTCTCAAAATCACATCCCAAGCCTCTTCCCCTTCGAAAATCGAGTCTAGATATGTAAAAATAGGTTTGAGACGGGTATTTATACGATATGGGCCAAAAAACGATCAGGGCGCTCAAGCTGGGCCCTCGCTCGAGCGCCTCGCGCTCGAGCTCAATTTGATCGAGCGCCTTCTCGTCCCAGGGAAGACTTGCCACTCGAGCGCCTCGTGCTCGAGCTCAGTTTGGTCGAGCGCTTCATTTCCACAGCACGCATATGGCGCTCGAGCTTATCTACTCGAGCACTTGAGCTCACCCCGTGCTCAAGTGCTTCTTCCTTTTGCACTAAATGATACTTTTCTTCACCCTAACTAATACTTTTCGTATTTCTTTCATATCTTCACATTCAGGAGTCCGTTTGAGTCGATTCAAAGTCCTACGAACTCCGTTTTTCGCATTCTTTCCTAATATAAATACCAAAGAGACAAATTGACGAGTTTATGAAAATGTTACTCAAATGACTCTAAATACTCATAAAAACGCTCAAAATATGGACTAATCGGGCACCAAAACATCACAATTTCACGTCTAATCAATCCCCCCAAACTTACCATATTGCTTGTCCTCAAGAAATTGAATAATAAGTCAAGTGAAATTGTTAGAAATGAATCAAAGTGTCAAATCATGCAAGTAATCACTTTCAAGCTTCAAAGGCCGATCACCCGCTCACAAAGTCACCCCCTTTTTCCTACTCATGAGTAATCAATAAAAAACCACCAAATCAAAACATGGATGTGCTCTCGGTGGTGTGTTTCACTCCCTTACAAGTGTTTATCAATTTATAGGGACACTCTCAATAAAATGATCTTAAATCTAATCTCACAATTTTTCACATTCATGCTAGACCTAGTGACTTCTCAACATTACCACACAAGTATTCAAAAGGAAATTTGTAAGTGCACGACTTCCCTTTCAAATCCACTCTACCCATAACACTCACACAATCTAGTCATAATTCAATTCCACAATCACCAACTCATAACTTCATACTCAATGATAGTAATCACAAGTAAATAAGGAAAAAGTTAATATACATAAAATAAATAGCACCCAATCAGTTCACACATTCAGCTCAAGTACCTGTCAATGCACAATATATAACTTAACTCAACTCAACGAGAGGGCGTGCGCCTGTGCAATGTCAATTAAACCTCTCAAGTGCCCCGGTGCATATGTATCACCATAAAACTTATAAACACTCCACCCCCCCAAACTTCGACTTTGTGAAGCAATCTAAGTTTGGGGTTCTGGGGTTACATCATACGCATAATACCGGTTCACACATAGAAATCAAGCATGCCCGTGTATTCCCTTGAGTTGCTCCCCACTATAATTCTCTTTGAAACCCGTGCACCCTCAATACAAACCTACAATCAAATCACTCAATAACGAGATTAAAAATCACACAATCCATAGACAATTAATAGAAATAAAAAAAACACACAAAAGTAAGTAAAAATGGGTTGCCTCTCATTCAGTGCTATTTTTAAGGTCCTAATGTCGGACCGAGCTCAAAGGAGCTCATGAGTCATGATAATCAAAGTTACCTCCCTTATTCTCATAAGAGCGGTTGTAGAATTTATTTACTCGATGCCCATTCACCGTGAATACCTTTCCATCCTCCTTCTCAACCTCAAAGAATCCACTCCTGAATACCTTCTTCACCTCTGGTAGTTGTTTCAATTTCTTTTTAACTTTCCACAGAGGTGCCTTGTTTAGCAACTTCCTGATTTTTTTCTTCTCTAAATCCACTCCTCCTTTTTCCTCCACTTGGGTTACATCTACACACTTCAATTCTTTACTTTATTTCTCCATTGGATATTTCATGGCCTCATAGATGGAAATCTTCACTTCTTGATCATCCACCCTCACCGTGATCTCCCTATTTGCCACATCCAACACCATTCCGGTTGTAGCTAAGAATGGTCTTCCCAAAATCAGGGGTACATACTCATCCTCCTCCATATCAAGTACTACAAAATCGGCGGGGAACACGTGATTCCCCACCGTCACTAGAACATCCTCCACCACTCCTTGAGGTCTCGTGATGGACCTTGGCGAGTTGGAGAGTCATCATCGTGTGTTGAAGTTAACCCCCATCCAACTTCTTGAACAAAGATAATGGCACCAGATTAATGTTGGCTCATAAATCACACAATACCCCCTTCTTGATTCCATTCCCAATATCGCATAAGGTAGTGAAACTGTCGGGATCCTTCGCTTTGGAGGAAGAGCTTTGTGCACCATAGCACTCACCTCATGGTTCAAGTGTACAAGTTCGGGCCCGTCAATTCTCCTCCACATGGCAATTAAGTCCTTCAGGAACTTTGCATAATTCGGCACCTGCTCCAAAGCATCATATAATGGTATGTTAATGTGGAGCTTCTTAAAGAAATCAAGAAACTTTGCGAATTTTTCATCTAATTTCTTCTTCATGAACCGTTACGGGAATGGTACTGGAATTACTGATTTTGGTACCCCCCTTTCACCTCGCTCGGTTTTCTTCACGTTTCACTTAGCTTCTTTTGCCTTCTTCCACTTGGGTACTCGCTCTTCTTCCACAATCCCTTCTTCCACCTTTTCTTTCCCATCATCCATCTTTTTCCTCTCGCTTTCTTTCTCAACCTCTCTATGAATTTCCTCCACCTTAGCAGGTAGTGGGGGACCATCATACTTGGTGCCACTTCTCAGCTCAATAACCTTGCACTGCTCTTTCGGATTCATTTCCGGTATGGAGGGAAATTTTCCCGTCTCTCTAGTCTGCGACTTTGCAATCTGGCTAATCTGATACTCAATCGAAGTGAACCGCTTATTGTTCTCTTGCTGAATTCTATTGAGTTCCATGTCCCTTCTCTGAAGTTCTTGATCCCTTTGGTCATTTTTCTTGTTCATCTCCTTCACATCATATTCTAGAGAGGACAACCTCTTACTTCCCTCTTCCACTTTCTGCAGAATAGCATGTAACATCTCATCAGTGGAGGCACCACCTTCTCCCCCTAAGAGTTTGAACATGGATCCACGCCTGGTGGTACAGTTATTCTGGCTTTTGGATTACTGTAAGAAAAATTATCAATCTTTCTTCATTGGGTCTGATTAGTTGCTGACCTTCTTGGTATCCCTGATTATTTCTCCACTAATTTTGAGGAGGCTGTGGATTGGTGGTACAAACGGTTGACCATAGATAGGTCTTCCCTATTGATTCCCTCCTTGTTGGTACCCGCCTTGGTTGTAATTAGGCATTCCCATATAGTTGGCCTCCTCTTGCTGGTATCTTGGCTGTTCTACCTTCTCACTCATAACTATGCCTCCTTCTCTCAAATTCTGTCCAACCTCTAGATTGTTGATTTTCTCCATAAGGGCCATCAACAACTTCCTATTCCCCTCACTCTCCTCCGCCTGGTACACACTCTGACGAGGCTGGCCAACATTCCACTGCTCCGCATTCTTCACTATACTCTCCACTATCTGTCTACACTCAGCTGCGCTTTGGTTCAGAAATACTCCACCCGCACAAGCATCGAGATGCTGCTGATCCTTCTCACAAGCCCCACATTAGAAGTAAACCATAATATTTCATTCGTTGTACCCATGTTGTGGGCAATCAATAAGCATGTTGGAGAATCTCTCCCAGGCTTGACTCAATCACTCGTCCGGTCTCTGCTTGAATGAGGAAATCTCATTCCTCGCCTTAACCGTTCTGGACGGAGGGTAGAACCGCTCTAGAAATAGATGCTCGAGCTCAGCACATGTATTCACCCCCTCCCCCCGCGGAAGTGTGTTATCATACCAATCCTTGGCTATCCCAGTCGGAGAGAACTGAAATAACCTGAGCTTCTTTGCATCCTCAGATATCCCATTGTAATGAAAAGTGGAAGCTATCATGAGGAAGTTCCTCAAATGGGTGTGTGGATTGTCTTTTCCTACTTCTCCCCTGGACTAATTTTCCAAAAGCATCTTCAAAATTCTAGGAGAGATGGAGAAATTATTCGCCTCGACTGGTGGAATAGCTACTCCATCATAGTACCGTTGAGGCTGAGCCTCAAACATCCCTCTAATAGCCATACCAGGAGGACCTGCGTTCTGTAGTACTTGTTGTTGGTGTACTGGTGGTGGAGGGACCTGTGGGATATTTGGTTGGTTTAGGATAGGTTGTGGAGGGTAGTATGGGTGATAGTAGGGTGGATAAGGGTATGGGTAAGGTAGGTTGTTGTGTTGGTAGACAGGGTTGATGATAGGGTTGTTGGTGTTCTAGGTTTGGTTCTGATTCTGGTTTAGTGCGGGGTTGTTTTAGTTAGGTGGGTTTGGGTTTTGGTTGGTGCTCTCCACTTGGAGTACTTGCTTCAAACTATTCACACCGCTTACTCCATCCACCCGTTTCGCATTCTGATTGAGTCCTTCTCCATCTTCCAACTCTCCGCTTATATCCAGATTCATCTCATCACCAGCTGCAGTAGTCATCCTTCGCTGGAAGACTATATTCCTTCTGGCTATAGTCTCAGGATCTAGCTTTGTTCTATCTTCGTTCGTTTCTCCCTTTGAGCGTGTTTTCATACCTGGAACACCAAAAGAAATATCAAAACGCAACTGGCTAATTGTTGGTCCCAAAAAGGTTATCCAACGGAAAGCGTTTTGAAAATATTTTAATGAAAAACTAAATTATAAAGTAATTGCTAGAATTGAAATGCAGAAATCTAAAGTGCAGAAAATAAATAACACCGGATATATAGTGGTTCGGACCAACTTGTCCTACGTCCACTCTCCCTTTCTCCAAAGGGGACTTTCTCTCCAACCAACTTACGAACTTCTGGAATTGGGAAGTACCAGATCCTTCGTACAACTGCTTACAACAACCTTTCTACTGTTGGTAAAATAGGGGTGCCCGGAAACTATTCGGGATGAAATTTAAGTACGAATTTAAATATAATTATTAATAGCATGAATTAATCCTAATTAATTCAAATAATAATTCCAACAACAATTTTATCATCATGCATGCATAATTAATTCACATGAAAACCTATAGCGGAAAAACAAGGAATTCATGTAATCACGTACCTTTTGTAAATATGGCATTTGATAATAATGGAACTATCACGATCGTGCTATCAACCAAAAGACCTTTTTAAGTATGTCCCTTTTGCCTTGCTTGTTCACCGGTGGGAAGTGCTCACAAACAATTAGAATAACAAGGAAAAAAGAAAAAAATCTTGTTGCTGATTTTTTTTGCAACACTGTGAAACTGTAAACTGGAGATGAAATAATCATCCCCTATATATAGGTGAGGGTGAACAAAATTTTGGTGTATTTTAGGGGAGAGAAAATATTTTTCTTGGCCTCAAAGAAATCTTGAATATATCCCATATATTATTTTCTCTATAATAAAATATTCCACAAAAATCTCAACCTCCTCATTAATAAGCAATTTTTGAAAAATATAGATTGAGATCACAAGATTTGGATCTTCTTGAATTTATGAGATAATCTTGTATTCCAAAAATATATATCTTTCATAATATCTTTTCAAGAAAATCAACAAAATCTTTTCTCTCTCCATACATGTCTTTTTCGAAAATTAAGGAAAAAATCAACAATTATATTTTCTTTTATTTTAATCACTTTATTGTTATTGGGCTACTTAATGGGCTACTTGAGGGGCCTTTAGGAGAATTAAGATTGGACCTCCAAATGGGCTTCTGAATTTCAATATTGAGCCCCAATATAATTCAGCCCACTAATATTAATTAGTACCACTAATAAATTAATATTGCACTATCCATCTTAATTCATATTACGATAATATGGGCTCCGGTTATTATTTCCCGCGTTTAAGATTATCTAGTCCATTAATTAATTGAGCTTCTGAATAGCTCTAAATTAATTAATTTCTTTCACCTTGGAGTAAAGACAGCTCAACATTATTATCCGTAAAGAAGAAACTAATTCTTCACTTGCAAGATTTGGTACGATAAAACTTCTGAGCCCACCAAGGGGACAAATCACACGAGCCGTACTCGCACGTGTTTCTCCGTATTAAATTTTAGCAACCGTCGTATGATTAATATTACTGCCCAAAGCACAATGTTCGAAGTCACAATGATTCTCACCCAACATAAATCAAATTGGTAACCATTAAGCACACACGGTCCTATTTAAGTGACGGAGATTAAGAAATCAATAACCACTGAGGTCTAATTCTTCACATTTCAGAACAGAAGAATTTATCCTCGCTGTAGGTCCTCTTCAACACACACTAAATGTGCTAGTGCAATCTTTTGGTCAAGACAGGTCAATCTGAGATATACACATCGACCTTTCACGGTGGATTGTTCAATTCCACCTGGGTCGTGAATTTGTACGTTTACATACAAGGAAAAATGTTAATGTGATCTTCCATGATCTAGTATCACCACATTAACTACAATGTAACACGTACTATATATATTAAACGGTTTGCAATAAATATTCAACGTTCAATCATATATAAAGCAAATGCGATAAAAGATTTATTCTCATAAATAAGTGTTTAATATATGAGTTATACAAAGTAAAAGCATACTTTCACGTATAACTCCAACAATCTCCCACTTATACTTAAAGTCTGCTTTTTAGTATACACCATGCATGTCTAGTGTAAGAGCTCTACATGACATCTCATGTCAACCTACACTAACCTAATAATTCCTCCCACTTATACTTAAAGCAGATTGGCAATAGTCTTGACTCCCATACCATCCACATGTCTCTCGAATGTACTCTGAGGCAGACCCTTTATGAATGGATATACTAGGTTGTCCTCCGGCGTTAATCTTTGCCACCTCTTTATCTCCTCTCTTAACAATTTCTCGTATAAGATGGTATTTTCTTTCTATGTGTTTGCTGGCTGTTGACATACATTTTCGTACGGATAGATATATGTGGCTATTGGGGTTATGCCCGACAAACAATCAATGTAAAATAGACACGAACGATAGGGGAAGAACTTTCGTTCTTTCCTCGAATGAGAGCTTTTTGGATATATGATGAATGAAGAAAAATGTGACCTTTCACAATGAGGGGGTGGCCTTCTATTTATAGAGGTTCATTCCCAAAGGCCCAAAAGTGGCCCTAAACTCGTCTTAACCCTTTAATTTTGGGATTTATTACAATATTAATCTAACAATCAACAGTAGATCTATAATACATTAAATGCTCTTTTCTGATGTAGACCCTCGATCTTGTTGGGTCAGTGTATCTTCGGGAAACTGACCTCCTGTCAGGCGAGGATATTTCCTGCTGTAACAATTGTCCCCAAGATTGGGCTCTGATTGCAGCCAGAGTTTGATCTTGATCTGTGCTTCAAATAGGTTTTGCCCCTGAGCCTGAAAACAGGATAGCTCGGATGCCCCGGGGGAATCTTCGACGACAGGGTCCGTGATGGGCGAATCTTTTAAGTCATCTTTGAATTTTCAAACTTTTGAAACTGGTCGAGTTAGGTGGGGTACGATCTTCTATCGTGCCCCCGAGTCGAGAGTAGTGATGTTCAATTAATAAAGAGTTATTGCCACTGACCGGCATTGATTTTAATAACTTAGCGATTAAAGTCACGATGATTAATTAATAAAGTGCTATAGCCGCATGGGGCAGCGATTTTAGTAATAGGACGGTAAGGACCGCGGTGATAAATTGATGAAGTGCCTTTGCCACTTGCGGGTGGCTACTTCACGAACAACAGATTGACTCAACAATCGATAATAATTGATTAATCAATGATAAAAAAATAGTGAAGTGCTTTAGCAGATTGACGGGTAGCGACTTCACGAATACGTGACCAAATTAACAATCGATGAATTGATTAATCAATGATAAAAATAGTGAAGTGCTTTAGCCGATTGACGGGCAGTGACTTCACGAATACGAGATTGAATTAACAATCGATGAATTGATTAATCAATGATAAAAATAGTGAAGTGCTTTAGCCGATTGACGGGCAGCGACTTCACGAATACGAGATTGAATTAACAATCGATGAATTGATTAATCAATGATAAAAATAGTGAAGTTCTTTAGCCGATTGAAGGGCAGCGACTTCATGAATACGTGATTGAACTAACAATCGATGAATTGATTAATAATGATAAAAATAGTGAAGTGCTTTAGCCGATTGACGGGCAGCGACTCCACGAATACGAGATTGACTTAGCAAGCGATAAAACATAGCGTTCAAGACGCGATATATTATGGCCGCAAGCGGGCAAAAGTGATGCGGGTTAGTCGACGCCGGTGAAGGCGGACTGGTTGATGCCGTTAAGATGGACAAATCAATGCTGAGAAAATTATTAGTTGACGCCGGTGAAGGCAAACTAAACAACACCTCACCCATTAAGGCGGAAAGTCAACGCTTAAAAATGCGGACTGGATCCACGCCGAGAGACAGATTAGTTGACACCGGTGAAGGCGAACTAATCAAGGCCAAGTGGCGGATCGACTTGAGAGATAGATTAGTTGACGCCGGTGAAGGCGAACTAACCAATATGTCAACGCATAAGAGGCGGACTAATCAACACCGAGAAGACAGATTAACTCGGGAAATAGGTTAGTTGACGCAGGTGAAGGCGAACTAATCAATATGTTAATGTATAAAAGGCGAACTAATCAATGCCGAGAAGGTGGATTACTTTGCCAATCCAGGCGAAAAGTCGATGCCTAACAGGCAGATTAATCAACGCCGAGAAGGCGGATTACATCGCCGATCCGGGCGGACAGTCGACGCCTAACAGACGGATTAATCAACACCGAGAAGGCGGATTACTTCGCCGATTTGGGCGGAAAGTCGACGCCTAACAGGCGGTTTAATTAACACCGAGAAGGCAGATTACTTCGCCAATTCAGGCGGAAAGTTGACGCCTAACAGGTGGATTAATCAACACCGAGAAGGCGGATTACTTCGCCAATCCAGGCGGAAAGACGACGCCTAGCAGACGGATTAATCAACGCCGAGAAGGCGGATTACTTAGCCAATCCAGGCGGAAAGTCGACGCCAAACAGGCGGATTACTTCGCCAATCCAGGCGAAAAGTCGATGCCTAACAGGCGGATTAATAAACACCGATCGAGCAGGCGGATTACTTTGCCAATCCAGGCGGAACATCAACGCCTAAAAGGCGGACTAATCAATGCCAGGAAGACGGATTAACTCAAGAAGTAGATTAGTTGATGCCGATGAAGGCGAACTAATCGACACATCAATGCCTAAAAAAATGGACTAATCAACGCCCAAAAGGCGGATTACTTCGCCACTCCAAGCGGAACGTCAACGCCTAAAAGGTGGACTAATCAATGCCAGGAAGGCGGATTAACTCGAGAAGTAGATTAGTTGACGCCGGTGTAGGCGAACTAATCGATACGTCAACACCTAAAAAGGTGGACTAATCAACGCCCAAAAGGCGGATTACTTCGCCCCTCCTGGCGGAACGTCAACGCCTAAAAGACGGACTAATCAATGCCAGGAAGGCGGATTAACTCGAGAAGTAGATTAGTTGACGCCGGTGAAAGCGAACTAATCGATACGTCAACGCCTAAAAAGGCGGACTAATCAACGCCCAAGAGGTGGATTACTTCGTCACTCCAGGCGGAAAGTCGACGCCTAACAAGTGGATTAATCAACGATGAGAAAGCGGATTACTTCACCAATCAAGGCGGAAAGTCGACGCCTAACAGGCGGATTAATCAACGCCAAGAAGGCGGATTACTTCGCCAATCCAGACGGAAAGTCGATGCCTAACAGACGGATTAATCAACGCCGAGAAGGCGGATTACTTTGTCGATCCGGGTGGAAAGTCGATGCCTAACAGGCGGATTAATCAACGCCGATCGAGCAGGCGGATTACTTCGCCAATCCAGGTGGAATGTCAACACCTAAAAGGTGGACTAATCAATGCCAGGAAGGCGGATTAACTCGAGAAGTAGATTAGTTGACGCCGGTGAAGGCGAACTAATCGATACGTCAACGCCTAAAAAGACGGACTAATCAACGCCCAAAAGACGGATTACTTCGCCACTCCAGGCGGAACGTCAACGCCTAAAAGGCGGACTAATCAACGCCAGGAAGGCGGATTAACTCGAGAAGTAGATTAATTGACACCGGTGAAGGCGAACTAATCGATACGTCAATGCCTAAAAAGGCAGACTAATCAACGCCCAAAAGACGGATTACTTCGCCACTCCAGGCGGAACGTCAACGCCTAAAAGGCGGACTAATCAACGCCAGGAAGGTGGATTAACTCGAGAAGTAGATTAGTTGATGCCGGTGAAGGCGAACTAATCGATACGTCAACGCCTAAAAAGATGGACTAATCAATGCCCAAAAGACGGATTACTTCGCCACTCCAGGCGGAACGTCAATGCCTAAAAGGCGGACTAATCAACACCAGGAAGGCAGATTAACTCGAGAAGTAGATTAGTTGACACTGGCGAAGGCGAACTAATTGATACGTCAATACCTAAAAAGGCGGACTAATCAACGCCCAAAAGGCGGATTACTTCGCCACTCCAGGTGGAACATCAACGCCTAAAAGGCGGACTTATCAATGCCAGTAAGGCGGATTAATTCGAGAAGTAGATTAGTTGACGCCGGTGAAGGCGAACTAATCAAAACGTCAACGCCTAAAAAGACGGACTAATCAATGCCTAGAAGACGGATTACTTCGCCACTCTCGGCGGAACGTCAATACCTAAAAGGCGGACTAATCAATGCCAAAGAGGCGGATTAACTCGAGAAGTAGATTAGTTGATGCCGGTGAAGGCGAACTAATCAAAATGTCAACGCCTAAAAAGGCGGACTAATCAACGCCTAGAAGGCAGATTACTTCGCCACTCCCGATGGAACGTTAACGCCTAAAAGGTGGACTAATCAATGCCAGAGAGGCAGATTAACTCGAGAAGTAGATTAGTTGACGTCGGTGAAGACGAACTAATCAAAACATCAACACCTAAAAAGGCAGACTAATCAACGCCTAGAAGGCGGATTACTTCGCCACTCCCGGCGGAACGTCAATGCCTAAAAGGCGGACTAATCAACGCCAGAGAGGCGGATTAATATTTGTAGTCGAAAGGTATGACCGTTTTTAAATATTGAGTTATGTACTAGGTGAGCAACCTCAACGATTTTACGAAGTTATACTAGAAGTTTTAAATAACTGACTGTATTTAATATTGCTCGTGTTGATAGGCAAACATCAGTCAATGATGGGCGAACAAGGATTAAGACCTTAAAAGAGATTACGGAGAATCAACTCCAAATCAAAGATGATTAATGAAGAAAATCAAGTTGGAGAGCATGGATCAATCCAGGAGGTGTATGAAGTGACGAACAGCTCCAGTGACGAACAAGATAATGGCGAACAGGTTTTAAGACCCGAGACGAAACATGAACATTCCGCCAAGCCACTGATGACGAGCAATATTGATAAAAGGTGGTGTATCTACCGGCCTAAGAGGTGTATGTAGACGAACAAAGAACAAAGATTCCAAAGCTCATCTCAACAAGAAATATAGGCGAACAACTTTGAAGCCATATCCTCAAAAGGCGAACAACTTTTACTGAAAGATCCTTCTGGACAAATCAAGCCGACCTGGACGAAAAACAATGAGTCCGAGATAAGACCAAAGAAGACTTTGCAACTAAGATTCAGCTTAGATAAGGTCAAACAAGGTCAAAGGACACATGTCTAGCATGCAAGCTAGGAGGTCCAAGAGTCTTGGACACCTCATGCTTGCTAGTCTCTATAAATAGTTGTTCTCCAGCTAAGAAATACAGGTTCAAATTCACAAATATTCCCAAAACACACACAAACACATCTAATCGTGCACACACACGAAATAATTATGATTTTGACTTTCGTACTTACAATCCAACAACCTGAATCTTCGATTCACCATTTACGGTGGTAATCAATAACACGTTATTGATTGGAGATCCTAAACCAAACTAAAACAGTCACTAATCCTCCCGATTAAATTTGATCACCAACAATTTGGCGCTAGAAGGAGGGTCCGAACCTCCGGTTAAGTATGATTAGTCAAGAACTTCAAGTTGAGAACTTGAAGATTTGAAGAAAACCTCAAGAAATATTTGAAGATTCAAGCAAAAGTGTTCTTGGTGTTCTTCAATATAAAATTTGAAGATAATTTAATTTAAAATGCCTCAATCCAAGGAAACACAAGGTTCACGTTTGTCAAGGAGAGCATCTTCTACTCGGGTTTCGTCAGCAGGCCATCAAGATCGTGAACCTAGACATGCGAACAGATCAAGGCTAACAGCTTTAGACCATAACCTACCACTAGAGCTGGAGGCCCTGGCGAGCAACCCTAATGAACTGGCTAAGACCATTGCTGCTCTCCAAACTATCCAGAGACAGCAAGAACAAAATAGACCATCACAAACAAGGTCCAGGGCAAAACCCATGGAAGTTGTTAGAGCCAAATCTATTAGGGACGAACAACGTGAGGTGGACAGTGCCCAAGTCAGGCGGGATAAGGGCAAGGCCAAGATGGCTGAACCAAGAGAAGGTCAGGCTGAGTCAGCACATGGGCGAGCAACAATGTCTAGCCATGGAACAACCCGTTCCAGTGCCCAAGATAGACTTGGCCAACCTCAGCCGCACGAGAAAGTTGCTCACTAGGGAGCAGAACATGGGCGAGCAACTTTTGAACAACCTCGCCCATCAATCCATGAAAGACTTTCCCAGTCTTCCTTCGGGCGCCTAGGGCCAAATGCGGTGAGCAACCCTAGAAAGCAGCTCCAGGACATGCCCGCTCCGAGTGAGGGACTGCGGCAAGCAGAAAGGCTCGTGCCTTTGCTCGCCGAACAGCCTCCAAGTCAGGGGGCATCTTTGGATGAGCTGTCAAGCCTGAGAAAGGCTGTGGAGAGCATGCAGGGGCAATTGGACCAACAAAGAGGAGTGGGGATGACCAGCTTGCCCTCCTCACCACTATCATCTATCATTCTGAAAGCTCCAATTCAGAAAAAGATCCAATTCCCGGCAAGTATACAGTATGATGGCATTGCTGATCCCCGGGTACATTTGACGAAGTATTCAGATTATATGGTCTCGGTGGGAGCCAGTGATGCCACCCAATACCGAAACTTCCCATTGACTTTGGGGGACCGGGTGCACAAGTGGTTTTCAGCAATGCCACCAGCATCTATCCACTCGTTCATCCAACTAAGTCGAGAGTTCCTCTCCCATTTCTCAACGGCAGGATCATACATGTCCCAAAAACATCGATTGTCGGACCTAAAGCAAAATGATGACGAGTCGGATCGGGCGTTTATGGAAAGGTTCGACAAAGTACTGTTAGAAGGAGAGCCCGTCAGCGAAGATACAAAAATCATCGCAGTTATGGCCGGATTGAAGAAAGGGTCAAAGTTATGGAAAGAGGTATGTCTGAAGTGCCCAAGAAGCTATGTCGAATTCAGGAATCAAGCCGGCATATTCGTTTCCATGCATGAGGCCTTGCAAGCAAACTTGGGAGAAAACAAAGTTGATCCCAAGGAGAACAATAAGAAACCTGGCGGAACAGGCTATCGAGTCCCGAAGAACATGAAGGCATTCAATGAAGGGACAGAGCTTAAGGAGAAATTGAACCAGGTGCTAACAGTGTCAGTCGATACTGTATATAAAAATGTGAAAGAGAAGGAGTTGCTCTCCCCTCCGCGAAAAACCCGTCAGGATACCGGCAAACTCAACCCTAACAAGTATTGTGCCTACTATCAAAGCGTGGGGCACTTTACTAGTGAATGTGGAGATTAGCTAAAAAAACTTTGGCATTTTTACGAGGAAGGGAAGCTCTCCAATTTTGTTAAAAGACAACCTAGAAAGAGAACCCGGGAGAACAACTCCGAAGATGAGGATGATCACCCTCATAAAAATAATAAACCCGGGCGACCAGTTCCGGCCGTTGCTGCTCGTCCACTAGAGGACCTATACATAATGGAACCTACGGGACCAGTGAGAGGATGTTCTGATGGACGACCCCCAATCTCCAACCGAAAAATAAAAGCCGAATTGCGGGCGATCGACCAAGTACAAGGAATGGGGGTTAAACCATCCATCATGCAAACTGCAGAATTAACCTTTACTGAAAAGGATTTGGAGGGAATATTGACCCCTTACAATGATTCACTCGTGATTTGTGCTAAGATCATGGAGACCAGAGTGCACAGATTGTTGGTGGACACCGGAGCCTACACCAACATTCTTTTCAAGAAGACGCTCGATCAACTTAGAGACTACTCGGGCTATATACGAGATTCAAATCATAGAATCTTAGGCTTCGGAAATGCTGTAACAGTCCCGTTAGGGGAGATTAGGTTGTCCGTTCAGCTTGTAACGGTCGAGGAACTCGAGAAAAATATAACAAGAATGGTTGATTTCTTGGTCGTCGATCAAGAATAAACCTACAACGGGTTTCTTGGTCGGCCTTTCCTAAATGAATTTAAAGTTGCATGTTCAACTTACCATTATTGTCTGAAATTCGCAACAGCAAGTGGAGCAGGCACAATAAAGGGAGATCAAAGAAAGGCTCGGGAATGCCTCTTGTAGTTACAGGCAAAGCATGCACTAGTATCCATGATGGAAGCCACCACTAGCTATCCTGCTGATGAACCATTAATACTGGAGAACATGATGGACATAGAGGAGGACCACATGGATACGGAGAGCAACACCTTGACGAGCAAGTGTTGGGCGAACAACTTATCACCACCCATGAAGAAATTCACTCTGACGAACAACAAAGGGGTGGTGACGAGCAACACTCACCAGATGACTTGGAGGGCTAGGTGTTGACTAACAACAATGAGTCAGGACCAACAGATGATCTAGATCCCCGTCTGGGAGCAGAGCCCATGAACATCAAAAATAATTTCGACCCTGAGGGACCAATACTTGATCCTCGTTGGAAAGGAAAAAAACGACGAGCAACTCCAGTTGAAGAACTGGAGGCGTTCAAAGTTATTCCTGAAAACGAGGATCTCGAATTATACATAGGATTTGAGCTCCCTGAGCCTTACAGATCCCGAATGAAAGAGTTCCTCAGCAAAAATCTAGATGTGTTTGCTTGGTCTCATGCAGACATGGTGGGAATAGATCCAAAACATGCTTGTCACAAGCTCAACATCAATCAAGCAAAAAGGTCTGTCCATCAAAAATGAAGAAAATATGGCCCAAACAAGTATCAGTTTTTGAATGAAGAGGTGAAGAAGTTGTTAGACAACGACCTAATCCGACAAGCACTTTGTCCACAATGGGTAGCAAACCCAGTCCTTGTGAGGAAACCAAACGGGACCTGGAGGCTATGCATAGATTTTATGGATCTGAATGCAGCATGCCCAAAGGATAACTTTCCTCTCCCCCACATTGATCAATTGGTGGACAACACTGCAGGTCACGAGATGTTAACGTTCATGGATGCCTTTGCCGGGTACCATCAAATTCCAATGCATCTAGACGATCAAGAAAACACAACATTTTACACAAATAAAAACTTGCTGTGTTGGAAGAGAATGCCATTCGGCCTCATCAATGCCGGAGCAACATATCAGAGGTTGGTAAACAAGATGTTCGATGAACAAATCGGAGATACGGTAGAAGTCTATGTAGACAATATCGTAGTCAAAGCCCCCGAAAAGAAGATCATCTCCAGCATTTGACCCAGGTGTTCGATATTCTTCGACATTATAACATGAAGCTGAACCCGAAAAAGAGCAGCTTTGGAGTCCATTCCGGAAAGTTCCTGGGCCATCTTGTTAGTCAACGAGGGATTGAAGCCAATCCAACAAAAGTCAAAGCTATCGTGGATATGCAACCACCACGTTCAGTAAAAGAAGTGCAAAGGCTCACGGGATGCCAAGTAGCTTTGAACCGGTTCATATCCAGATCGGGAGACAAATGCCGTCCATTCTTTGAAGCCATCAAGAAAGGAAAGTTCACATGGACTAACAACTGTCAAAAGGCATCCGACCAACTTAAAGATTACCTGGGAGATGTTAAAATTCTATCAAAACCCATCCCAGGAGAAAAGCTATACTTGTACCTGGCAGCGTCAGAAGTGGCAATCAATTCCGTTCTGGTACGAGAAGACGGCAAATTCCATCAACCCATTTACTACGTCAGCCAAGCTTTGCACGAGACGGAGATAAAATACTCTCCAACAGAAAAACTGGCGTACACACTTGTCATGGGTGTAAGGAAGTTACGACCATACTTTTTTTATCATCAGGTGGAAGTGCTAACAACTTTCACACTCAGACAAATCCTCCATCGCCCCGACACAGCTGGTCGTCTGCGAAAGTGGTCACTAGAGATTAGTCAATTCAGGGTGACATATGCTCCTCGAACAACGATCAAAGGGCAAGCGTTAGCCGACTTTATAGTCGAACTAACTTTCCCACCAGATCCGACGAGAGGACTCGATCACCCCTGGCATCTTTATGTCGACGGATCTTCAACCAACGTAGCCTCGGGGGCAGGAGTGGTTCTGATCAGTCCTGGCAGACAAGTATTCACCTCGGCAATCAGATTTAGTTTCATGGCAACCAACAACGAAGCTGAATATGAAGCTCTCATTGCTGGTCTTCACTTATCCCTTGCCGTGGGAGTTAGACGACTGCAAATATTCGGCGACTCACAATTGATTGTGAACCAAGTCCGAGGGGAATACGAGGCTAAAGACGATCATATGATCGAGTATCAATGAATTGTTGCTCACCTGATGTCCTTGCTAGATCAAGTCTTCATTGAACAAATTCCAAGGACAAGCAACACACAAGCAGATGTGTTGGCTCGACTAGCAACAAGCGAAGGGCCAACAGAGTTGGCTGATATTATAATCACAAAAATGAACGACCCATCAACAACAATTTATAATGTCAACCAACTCGATGAACAAACAAATGAAGAAGAAGACTGGAGAACAAATATAGTCAAACACTTGAAAAGTGGGGAAAAACCAAACAACTCTTTTGAAGCTGCCAAGCTAACAAAGCAAGCCACCAGATACACTCTGGTGGGCGAGCAGCTTTACAAAAGGGGAATATCAATCCCACTTCTCAAATGTTTGCCTAGGGGGCAAGGACGAGTAATACTCGAAGAAATACATGCCGGAGTATGTGGAAATCACACTGAGGGGCAAGCCTTGGCATATAAAACTATCAGACAAGGCTATTATTGGCCGACTTTACGTCAGGACGCAATCAAGAAAGCAAAAACTTGTCATCAATATCAAATTTTTTCCCCAAACATTCATACTCCGGCCCAACAGCTCGTATCAGTTTACAGCCCATGACCATTTGCAACAGAAAATGATCAACTTCATTTGGAAGAACATTGTTTGTCATTTTGGGGTTCCACAAACCATTGTGACAGACAATGGTCCGCAGTTCGATGGGAAAGAGTTGAGAGATTTCTGTACGAAGTGGGGGATCAAAAAATATTATTCTACGCCCTATCATCCCCAGTCAAATGGACAAGTTGAAGCCGTGAACAAGATAATCAAGCATATATTAAAAGTACGGCTAGCAGAGAGCAAAAGCAGTTGGTCTGAAGAACTTTCGGAAGTCTTGTGGGCATACAGAGTTTCTCCTAGGTCAAGCACCGGAGAAACACCCTTTGCAATGGCTTTCGAAATAGAAGCTGTGATACCAATCGAATTAAAGACCAACACAATCAGGACGACCAACTTTAATGAGCAGGCGAACAACTCTACTCTAGCAACAGAGATGGATTTGTTCGAAGAAAAAAAATTAAGTGTCGAGCTGAAAAATGCTACCTATAAGCAGCGAGCAGAACGCTACTATAATTCCCATGTTAAAATCAGGGAATTTAGAGTTGGAGATTTGGTTCTAAGAAAGTTGCTCACCCAACCTCCAGGTGTATTGGGACCGACTTGAGAGGGCCCGTATCGTATAATGGAAAAATTCGTTAAAGGTGTATACGATATCGAAGATATGGAAGGCAAGCCGGCCCAATACTCCTGGAACGCTGTACATCTAAAGAAGTACTATCAATGAGTCGAACAAGTTCTTGATTGTGCGAACAAATGTCTTGGGGGGCGAGTGAACCAAGTGAGGCAAACCAAAAACTTACCTAATTTTTTGAAAATTTTGCTAAGTATAGAATGGAAAGTTGTTCGGCACATTGTATAGTCTAGTGTTTTTTTATTTTAGACAAAGTTGCTCTGCAAAAATACTATAAGCGAGCATGTTTTAGTTAGTATTTAAAGTTGTTCGTCAGGTTGTATATGTTAGTGACGAGCAGTATTACAACACTTGTAAATTTTTCACAATGTAAATATAGTTGTTCGTTGAAAGAAAAGTCCAAAAGCTCGAGGTACAAGTCCATCTTTAAGGACCAAAGCCACTTAAAGGTTGTTCATTTTTTAATGAACAGAACCTAAGGCTAAACCCTGATTCCATTAAAAGGCAAAGTTCAAATCGAACAAAGCCCAAAATTATATGTTATAATTGCAAAAGCATTGAAACAAAAATGTAAATGCAATTAACATATAAAAAGAAAATGAGCGAACAAAAGAGATTCATTAATAAAAGGCATTGAGCCTAAAAAATAGTACAAGAATTCTAGAAGTGTACTACAAAAAGAGCGAGCAACTATTACAAAATAAAGACTAAAAAAGTCTTAAGTCCTAAATCTATTGCTGCTCGGCGGGAGGAAGATCTTGAGTCTGGTCGGCAGAAGGGTCAACAATCATGTCTCTGGCCATGTCTTCAGCAGCCTTTTGTTCCCTCTCCCTAGCAGCTTGCTCATCTGCGGCAGCCGGCTCTTTTTCTTGTTAGCCCTCATCAACTAGAGGTGGAGGGCGAGTAACAGTGATACTAGGGTCAAGGCTGTCAATCTTGACCCCTAGCTCCGCTATATCCCCCAGTTGGATTTCGATGTTGTTCGGCGGGGGATAAGTCTCCAGGAATTCAGTCAAGTCCTTACCCATCTCGTCCACCATATCCTTATAATCATATGTGTCAGCCATGCGGATACAGTCGGCGTAGGCGCAGATATATCCAAAGTTCGAGATGGGGGCAGACCGGACTTGGAGCTCAGCCTCGAGCTGCTCGCGGGTGAAGGTGCTGGCCTCCACATCACTAAGGCGAACAATTTCTGGTTCAAGCTCGGCAATTTTCTACTCGGCCGCGGACAGTTTCTTCTCTCCCTCGCCGAGCAAGGCATCCTTGCCTTTCAGTTCAGCAGAAAAACCTTGAATTTCTTCAAGGTATTTCTTCTCGTTGTCGAGGTAGATGGTGATTTGATTGTTGAGGCGAGCAATTTGGCCTCATATTGGCTGACCAGGCCATCCTTTTCTTCGGTCAGTTGCCGAGCAGTGCCGGCATAACGACGAACAGCATCTTCGAGCTCGGCAAGCTGGGCCATGCCTTTCTGGGCAGTTATAAGGCCATTTGCGTGCTGCATCATGGAGAAGTGGAAGTTGTCCGCAATGCCTTGGGCAGAGATGGTCGTCTCCAAGGGTCGGGTCCATGATCGGGCAATCAGTTCAGTTGCCCTGCGGACCTGTTCACCCAGAATCTCCCAGATGTTCACCGGAGTCTTTGAGCAGGCGTACTGGTGAACGGAGGCTGCTTGTCCGGGATGATCCTCGGCCCGGTACCTGTGAACAAAGATATAAGTTATGAGATGTTTTTCAAGTTTATAAGAGTTGTTCGCCAGTGATAATGTTAGATGCGCTTACTCCTGGAATTTCCTCTCGTCCCAACCCAGAAGGGTTATATCCTCGGGACCGCAAACAGGAGTGGAGTCTTTGCCCGCTTTGCCTACCCTCTCCGCCGGTTTGATGGAAGAGTGGCGAACAACTTCTCCTTCAGTGTGGGGGCGAGCATGGCTCTACCCCACTTTCTCCTTGCCTTTATTCCCGGCAGGAGCAGTCTGGGCCACGAAAGTCCCATCCCCTTTCTTTAGGCGCTTGGCTCCACGGGGTGATGGAGCAGGAGGAGGAGAGGGTGGAACATTAGAAGGGGGCATAGCTTGGCGAGCAACTTTTGCCCCCTCAGCCTTATTCGTCATCGCCAACACCTTGGAAGGCGGATCACCTTTCCTTCTCCTTTCCTTTGGAGACGGCATCTCGTGGACTCTTTGCTCTAAAAGTCCAAAGCAGGGAGGGACTGTTAGTGTTAGTGTCCTAGAGACAATCCATCGAAAGGACATAATGCTAAGATAATATTCAGATTTGGTTTAATTATTGGTTTAATATTAAATGTATGGTGTTACACTTATCTGAATATGATGTTTGATTGTTTGCATATATTCTTATTTGTGTTCCCATGAATCACTACTGTCATTGAGTGAGTGAGAACTCAGATGACTTAAGTATGATTCTCAAATAGCCCCGATCAAGGATCATCAAGAATGGGATATTGATGATGCAATTGAGATTGGTGTGCGATCTGCATCATACTCTTAGAGAGTGTAGTAAGATCTCACTTACTACGAGATACCGGGTATCTCATGATGGATGCACAGATACCTTAGAGGGTATTGGTATACCCATCCGAGAAACCGTTTGATGTAATTCCACATAATGTATCTACGGGTGTCTCGGTTAGTGGGAGCGATGTGATACTCCTCTGACTTGAGGTCAATACGCACGACATGTGTGGAGTGGTGAACTTTGACCATGACCGACGCTTGCACCCTTCCACGGGTAGATATGGCATGGATTGGGTTCATCACGAAATGCATGTGCGTGGTAGTTGAGCCAAGAATATGATTCATTCCTCAATTTGGATTTAGAGAGAATACTCGTCTTCTCATCATAATTGGATCTAAGTCGTCGGCCGATGCACATCAACTTAGACTTTGTGGCTAAGTGTGATATACTTGATCAATTAGTGATTTGAGATAATATGATTAAGTTATTTGAATAGACACTTCATCATGTTCAAGACTTAATCGGGTATTCGCGAATGAAAGGAAGATATCACAATAGCCCACAATATTACAGGTAGTTGCGGATTTCCTCGCAACGTACCTCGTATATTGAGAATGTCTGATTTATTGTCTAGGGTTCAATTAAGACCGTTAGTTTGACTAATCGCTCGATATACGAGGGCCTATGGGTCACACAACAAGTAATGGCAATGTACCAATTATAGTTGGTTGATTAAGTATTGTATTGGATATAATATTTAATTTATGGAGAATATAATAATAGTTATATTTGGAATTAATTATTATTATTATTTAATTAAATTAGATTAAATTAAATATGAAATCCCAATAATAATATTTGGAATATTATTATACAAGAATAATAGATATGGTAAAGATATTATTCGTAGGAACATATCTAGGGAAATATAATCCGTAGAGATTATATTACGGGCTACGCCCGATATCTTGCTTAGGAATTAAGCCAAGTTAATCCCTATAAATATGTGTCTTATGGGAATTCCGAAAAGATATAAGAAATATAATTTCTCCATAAAATCTCTAGTCAAAATTTTCCTAGCAAATTCGTCTCGAGATTCAACGCTGGCATATGGATGCGGGTTGGTAGAAAGTCGTTACGTGGATACCGTAGTTGAGGATTCCGTGTACAAATCGCTGTAAGGATTTTATATCGTTATTTATCCTTTAATTGTTATGTTATACAACTATGTTTGAGATTCGTTGTTGGTGAATCATAATCTTCCGCTGCGCCGAACATGATGTTCGTGCCTCTAAAACCCAACAGTGGTATCAGAGCTTCAGGCTCGGTTGTATACATAATTTTGTGTAATTTTGTAAGTAATATATTGCGTGCGATTCAATTTTGTTTTGCCCAAAACCGAGTTCAAATTTATTTGGAATAGATCTGAACTGTATATCATAATTTTATTTTTCGTAGAGTAAAATTATGCCTTTTTCAATTTACTTTTTCCTTTTTTTGACTTGAAATCAATAAAACCTGTAAAAGGTTGATTATTAAATTGCACGAGAATTTACTGGGAAAACCTTTTCTGAAATTGATTTATAAAAAAAAAATGGAATTGGATTCCTTCTTCCCAACTAAAGTCTAAATACGCAGTCTGGGAACTAACGTTAGGTGTTTTCCTGGCGGCAATCGCGTCTTGGATTCACAGCCGTCGCTGGGAGAGGCGCTTGCTAGGCAAGATGAAATCTTCAATCGGCCGTTTCTGATTGGCTCGCTGGGCGAATCTTTCATAACGATCGGCAATCGAAAAATTACCACGGACAGACTGCTGCGTTCTGTAAGTTTGCCGATCAGAGACGGTCAATTGGGCCTGGATTCGTCGATCTAAGGACGGTGACGCTCCGGATTGAGGTCGCCTCGCCGTGGTTATTTCAAACCGAGATGGACGACCAGGGGTGGCTGCTGCCATAGCGCCACCGGGCGTCTCCGTCACTGGAATCTGGAAACGAGACTAGTGCATCGATGCGGTCGCTGCTGCTATCGCACGCTAGAAGCCGCTGGGCGGCGATCACGGCTTTTCTAGCACAGGCGGCGGCGCACAACTTGTGTTGAATTCTTCCGGGTTGTTTGGTTGAATTTGGTTAAGGGGCCTGGGTTAAGAATTTGATTCTCCCCAGGCCCTCCTGTGCAAATATAAGATTAATTACAATATAGTCCCTGTCCATTTTTAAAATTTTAGAAATTGCCAAGGCATTGTTTGGCAAAATTCTGTTAATGATAATACTTGAGGGCTGTTTGTTTAATTGAAATTCTAGAATTCAGGAGATATTAAGGCCCTGTTTGGATGAATGGATTTTGGAAATTCTGAAAAATCAAATAAAGGCCTATTTGGTTAGACCAATAATAATATAATTCTGGGAATTAATAAGGGAATGTTTGGTTGGACCAAAATTCTGAAAACCGTGATAAGGGCATATTCGGTTGGACCAATTTTTTTTAAAAATTTGATAAAATAATATTTTGGGCAAAATAATTTTGAAAATGACTTTAGAAATTGACCGAAAGCTTGAGGCTTATAGGTATTTCTAATTTTAGCAATATTTTACCTACAAATAATTAATTGTTAAGCACGTTTATTTGATTTACGTGTTATTAAATATTTTACATGTTTATTTGATTTATGTGCTAAATATTTAATATATGCTTTAATTTTTGAAATAAAGAATGAGAACTTGATTAGTTGCTCCCCACTTGTATAACTGCTTATGTGAATCGATTTTACATTATTAGTTATATAGCCCGCATTATATCATTTGGGTAGGCGGCACCCAACATTTGTCGGACCGTTATATATATTTTGGGTAGACGGCGCCCAAATAAGTGTTAGTCCGCATAAAATCATGTTTGGGTAGGCGGCGCCCTATAATTGCTCAAATGTGATATAGATTAACATGTCGGATCTCGATTAAGTAATTAATACCCCGCCTTTAAAATGATCCTCGCTAAAATATGGTTTTTCATTAAATTGAAAGATGTCTTCCATTAAAATTAAGAGTAAACCGGAGATTTTGTTCCAATGAGTATTTAAGGCCCTAGTCTTTTGCTCGAATCTACATCTAACGGGACTCTTATAGGGACATGCTTGTCGCCGCTTAATGGTTGTAAACCAACTTAATTCTGTTTCACCAGCCCTAGCAGGGAAACGAGAATTAGGTGACATCCGGTTGGACTAGGTTCAATCAACTAGGAATTGCGTGAGGCAATTGGTTTAGAGACCTACCAGTTATGCTGCTGCAATGTTCAGCCCTAGCAGTCATTGTAATAGTAGGAATATGGATCCTAGTCCATTACAATTTATATTAGATATAAATTTGTACTCTTCCGATGAGGTCGTTGAGTATGTGAAAATAATGGAGACAAAATAAATTAAAAGGCCATGTTTATTTTGATTGCTGAATATTGATCATAGGAATTCTGTGTTTAATTCCCGTTTTAATTTATTTCTCTACAATTGTTGAAATGAAAACTTATCATTGAGAAATGTTCTGGAAACGAACAAATTGGCTGGGCCAAATTTTCTGGACTGGCACTGAAACGTGTGTTTGGTGCTAAGGCAAGAAGAGATTGAGTACGTGTTAGACATGACAATCCCTTTACCCATGAGGATGGTTCAGTTGAGGATGCAGCGTTTGACGTTACAGCTCAAAAGAAGCATTAAGATGATGCTTCCCAAACTCTATGTTATGATTGCTCGACATGACTCCCGAATTGCAAAGGCAAACATGAGAAAATGGATCCCTTCGAGATGCTTAAGCGTCTGAAGGATCTCTTTGATTCTAGATCTCGTTTGAGATTTATGAAGTGATGAGAGATCTGTTCAGATGCCGATTAGCTAAAGGAGGGAAGATTTCACCTCATGTGCTATCCACAAGTCGCTCCCCGATTCATATTCTAGTTTCGTAGTAAATTTAATATGAAGAAGACGGAAGCGACAATGTCGGAGCCTCATAACATGCTTAAGACTTTTGAGTTTTCCACTGCTAATGAAAAGCCCGTGCTCATGGTGAGTGCTTCTACTTCTTCTGACCTGAAAGGCGAGAAGAAGCAAAGGAGTAAGGCTAAGAGGGATCCATGCCCAACTTCCTGAAGGCAAAAGTAGAGTTCAAAAATAAGAGCGGGTTAATAAGGATGTATGCCCACTGCAATAGAAATGGGCATTGGAAGAAAGACTGTAAGGTTCTAGCAAGCGAGAAGAAAACCACAAGGTGTTTTAGTTGCTAGAACAAGTATAGTTGTTATTAAGATAAACATGTTCACTAATAGTTCAAACTGCTAGATATTTGTTAAGTTATGGACATGATGTTCTTAATATACAAAGTAGGATGACTCAAGTTTAGTAATCATGAAACCCAACTTGCTTGTGGCATTGTAGATTCGATCATGCAAACGAGAAAAGAATCGCAAGGTTGAGAAAGTTGGACTACTTAACCTCATTTGACTTAGAGTCTTATGGTAATTGCGAATCTTGTCTCATGGGCAAGATGATCAATAAAACCTTTTTCGGGAAAGGGGTGCGTGCCAAAGAAGTTCTAGAGTTGATTCGCATTGTTGTTTGTGGATCATTGCCCACTCTAGCTAGGGGCCAATTTGACTACTTCCTCACCTTTACCGACGATTACTCAAGGTAAGGATACGTGTATCTCATGAAACACAAATCCGAATCGTATGAGAAGTTCAAGGGGTACAAGGCAGAAGTAGAGAAACAACTTGGTAAGAGTATAAAGACTCTTCGATCGGATCGAGGAGGTGAATACCTTAGCCATGAATTCATGGACTACTTGAAGCTTCATGGGATCCATTCACAATGGACTCCTTCCGGAACACCTCAGATGAACGGTGTGTCCGAAAAGAGTAACCGAACCTTGTTTGACATGGTAAGGTCCATGATGAGTTTTTCCTCTCTTCCAACATTCTTATGGGGATACGCATTACAAAGCTCAATCTACATTCTGAATAGGATTCTGTCCAAAGGTGAAAATGGTTATTTTGTAGGATATCCTAAGGAGACAAGAGGATATCACTTCTATCTACCGGAGAAACAAACAGTGATTGTTTCTAGGGAAGCTAAGTTCCTAGAAGACGAGTACGTCTTTAAGGAACAAAGCCGTAAGAAGATAGAACTTGAAGAGATTCAAGAACCACAAATTAACATAGAGACTGATGATTTGTCAAAGCAACATGACAAAGAATCAGTGGGAGCATTCAATGACTCTCATGGTGGAAGTTTATCACTAGGTGATCCTCTTTCAGCCAGTGGGAGCGTAATTGGAGTTGCATTGCCTTCGCAACAACCTCCAAGTGGGCTGAATGAGAATAACATAGTTCAAACTCCCGCCCAAGAGACATATGAAAATGTCGCTCTTGAGGACTCTCTGGTCAACGATGAAGTCACTGCACCATAAAATTTTCACGATCAGAATGTACTGCCTGCACAACCACAACTCCGTAAGTCGACTAGGATTCGTAATCCAACCACTAGGTATTATGGTTTCCTCGTGGAGGAACATGATGACGTGGAGATTCCGGATAAAGACGAACCTAGAACTTATACTGAAGCAACATTAGATGTTGACTCAGAGAAGTGGCATAAAGCCATGAAATCCGAGATGGACTCGATGTACACCAATCAAGTCTAGGACTTAATTGAGTTGCCGAAAAGGGTTAGACCCATAGGTTGCAAGTGAGTCTTCAGGGGTAAGACCGATGCAAATGGTAAAGTACAAACCTATAAAGATAGGTTGGTGGCGAAAGGTTATAGTCAACACGAGGTATTGACTATGATGAGACTTTCTCACCAGTTGCTAAGATCAAGTCCATTCGAATTTTACTTGCGATAGCAGCACACCACGTTTATGAGTTTTGGTAGATGGACGTCAAAACAACTTTCCTCAATGATAACATTGATAAGGAAGTGTTTGTGACTCAACCAGAGGGTTTTATATCTAAGCCAAAATCTAATCTTGTGTGCAAGCTTAAACGATCCATCTATGGATTGAAGCAAGCTTCTAGGAGTTGGAATATCCAATTTGATGAAGCTGTCAAATCTTTTTGACCTCATCTGAAATTTGGAAGATCCTTGCATTTATCGTAAACGCAGCGGGAAGAGTGTTGTCTCAGTCCATAAAATATTGGTTATCAAAGACCTTCATGATGAAGGATCTTGGTGAAGCATGCTACATCTTAGGGATCAGGATCCATAGGGATAGATCCAAGAAGATGGTAGGGCTGTCACAATCCATCTACGTAGATAAGGTGTTGAAGCGTTTTGTGATAGAGAACTCTAAGAGAGGGTCTCTACCAGCAAATTATGGGATATGGCTGTCGAAGAAGGATTGTCCTTCTAGCGAAGCTGATATCGAGCACATGAAGGATGTTCCATATGCATCTGCAGTTGGGTTCCATCATGTACGCCATGACTTGCACGAGGCCAGATGTGGCCTACGCTGTCAACATCACTGGTACATACCAGCAGAATCCAGGTGAGTTTCACCGGATTGCTGTCAAGAATGTTATGAAGTACCTCAGACGTACAAAAGAACATGTTCTTGTCTACAGAAAACAGTTAGAGCTAGTCGTTACGGGCTATGCTGATGCGAGTTTCCAGTTAGACTGTGAAGATTACAAATCACAGTTAAATTATATTTACAATCTCAATAATGAGGCGGTGAGTTGGAATAGTTCCAAGCAAGATCTAACCCGTAGATTCAACAACCGATGCTAAGTACATTGTTGTATCAGAAGCCTTTGATGTTGTCTGGATTTTAGGGTTCTTGAGAGAACTAGGGGTAGTTCCGAGTGCTAGTTGTCAAATAGAGTTGTATTGTGACAACATTGGTGCGATTGCATGAGCAAAGGAACCGAGATTTGATAACAGAAATAAGCATGTACGGAGGCGTTATCATTTGATCCGAGAGATCATATCGATAGGAGAAATGAAATTAAAATATTTCCCATAAAGGATAATCTTGCAAATCCTTTTCACAGTTCATGTACACACTAGACATTTGATGGTCTAGGGGTTGTGATTGGCTCTAGTCCAAGTGGGAGATTGTTAGTGTTACTGTCAGAGAGACAATCCATCGAAAGGACATAATGCTAAGATAATATTCAGATTTGGTTTAATTATTGGTTTAATATTAAATGTATGGTGTTACACTTATCTCAATATGATGTTTGATTGTTTGCATATATTCTTATTTGTGTTCCCATGAATCACTACTGTCATTGAGTGAGTGAGAACTCAGATGACTTAAGTATGATTCTCAAATAGCCCCGATCAAGGATCATCGAGAATGGGATATTGATGATGCAATTGAGATTGGTGTGCGATCTGCATTATACTCTTAGAGAGTGTAGTAAGATCTCACTTACTACGAGATACCGAGTATCTCATGATGGATGCACAGATACCTTAGAGGGTATTGGTATACCCATCCTAGAAACCGTTTGATGTAATTCCACATAATGTGTCTACGGGTGTCTCGGTTAGTGGGAGCAATGTGATACTCCTCTGACTTGAGGTCAATACGCACGACATGTGTGGAGTGGTGAACTTTGACCATGACCGACGCTTGCACCCTTCCACGGGTAGATATGGCATGGATTGGGTTCATCACGAAATGTATGTGCGTGGTAGTTGAGCCAAGAATAGGATTCATTCCTCAATGTGGAATTAGAGAGAATACTCGTCTTCTCATCATAATTGGATCTAAGTCGTCGGCCGACGCGCATCAACTTAGACTTTGTGGCTAAGTGTGATATACTTGATCAATTAGTGATTTGAGATAATATGATTAAGTTATTTGAATAGACACTTCATCATGTTCAAGACTTAATCGGGTATTTGCGAATGAAAGGAAGATATCACAATAGCCCACAATATTACAGGTAGTTGCAGATTTCCTCGCAACGTACCTCGTATATTGAGAATGTCTGATTTATTGTCTAGGGTTCAATTAAGACCGTTAGTTTGACTAATCGCTCGATATACGAGGGCCTATGGGTCACACAACAAGTAATGGCAATTTACCAATTATAGTTGGTTGATTAAGTATTGTATTGGATATAATATTTAATTTATGGAGAATATAATAATAGTTATATTTGGAATTAATTATTATTATTATTTAATTAAATTAGATTTAATTAAATATGAAATCCCAATAATAATATTTGGAATATTACTATACAAGAATAATAGATATGGTAAAGATATTATTCGTAGGAACATATCTAGGGAAATATAATCTGTAGAGATTATATTACGGGCTAGGCCCGATATCTTGCTTAGGAATTAAGCCAAGTTAATCCCTATAAATATGTGTCTTATGGGAATTCCGAAAAGATATAAGAAATATAATTTCTCCATAAAATCTCTAGTCAGAATTTTCCTAGCAAATTCATCTCGAGATTCAACGCTGGCATATGGATGCGGGTTGGTAGAAAGTCGTTACGTGGATACCGTAGTTGAGGATTCCGCGTACAAATCGCTGTAAGGATTTTATATCGTTATTTATCCTTTAATTGTTATGTTATAAACTATGTTTGAGATTCGTTGTTGGTGAATCATAATCTTCCGCTGCGCCGAACATGGTGTTCGTGCCTCTAAAACCCAATAGGGACAGCGATGGTGACTTGCTCGGCTAAAAAAAAAAAGAGAAGAAAATGAAAAAATTAGGCGAGCAAGTTAAGAAAACAAGTGACTAGCAAGGTTTATGTTGAAAGTTAGAAATTTCTCTACCTGGGGGCACCTCGGCTTGAGCTTCCAAGTGGTGGGGGTACGTGAACAAGCGAGCAACTTTCTTGCACTTCAATCTGTTCACGTACTCGATGGTCCTCTCAGCCTTGTCCCGGAGAGCGACCAAGCATGAAGTGAAGAGGAACTCAGAGCAAATCTCTTCCTCTTCCGAGTTCCACTTGAGCAACCGGGGACCTGCGAGCAAACAAATAAAGTTAAATTATAACTTTTTATAAAGGCGAACAAATATGACCTTACGTTTGATTTGCCCATAAGTGGTGGGTTCGAATATGCGCCCGGCACCACCGTGTGGGCCAGAAGATGCTCGCCAGTCGCCCCCAATTAAAAACAAATGCTCCTTTCAATCTCGAACCTTGTTCGGCACTCCCTCCACCAGTTTCAATCCAGTCCGGGACTTCAGATAATAGTATCCTTCCTTGCCTCTCGAACACTTGGTGATGGTCATTAAATAGTTGACCTCTTCAGCAGTGATGCGATCCACATACCCTTCCAGGGCGAACAAGCCCATGATGCCGAGCAAGTTCATCCACCCAATGGGAGTTATCTGGGTGATGGCTAAGTTGATCTCCTCCAGAAAACGACCAACACCGGGAGGCAGTGGCAACCTCAGCCCCACGATCAATGTATCTATGTTGATCGCCATACACCCTGGAGGAGGATGATCAGCTCTTTCCTTCTTCTTAGGAGCCCACATGAAGATGTTATGGGGAATTTGATATGTCTCCTGGATGAGGTTGAGCTCGTCTTTGCAAACAACACTTCTGATTCTGCTCGCCTGGTACTCGGTTCTCACCAAATCTAAAACTTAACGCGGGGGGCGAGAAAAGTTATTCGCGTGCTCAGCAGAGTATGCTCGCCAATCGAATGGGCGAGCAACACCAGTGGGAATTTCATTTTCGAGCATCTTAGGGCCTGGAAACCCTATCCCTTCCAGGAATTCTGGGGTAAGCTCGTCAAACTCCGGATCTTCCTCAGATTCAGAGCTCGAGGAAGATTGTTCGTCAGGGGTACTGCTCGTGGCCTCCCTAATATCCTCGATGGATTGGCGAGCACCAGAATCCTCTGTTGATCGAACCACCGAATCCACATCGGGGTGCGCTTCCAAAGAAATTTCAAATGGTGGTTGTTCGACAAACGGCACGATCGGTAAAAGGGGATCAAGAGTCTCCTCCGAATTTTGGTTGCTCGAGTGGGAGGACATCAGTTTAATGAAAAAATGGTTTAAGGTTGGAAATAGGATTTTCGGGTCTCCGGTGGCGGTTCTGGGCGGTCTACGGCGGCGCAAATCCCCCCCCCCACGGCGGCAAAACTACTTGCAGACGGCGGCGATATCCGGAGAAGACGGCGACGCTAACTCCCACATGGCGGCAATGGAGGTTTTCGAAGGAAAAAGAGAAATAAAAAAGGAAATCGAGTGACTAAAATAAAAATACTACCTTGGAACTAAACCGGAAGCAAGAATCTAAAGAAAATTTCGTCGAAAAAAGCTTGAATTCGCCGGAAATTGAGAAATGACGACGGAGCACTGTAGCAGGGATGAAAGAAGTGGGAAAATTTCAGTTCCCACTTCTATTTATACTCCGAGGAAAAATGGGGTAAAACCCGTAATTTCCCACAAAATATGGATTGAATTGAAGGAAAATGGGGTAAATTTCGAACAAATTTGAAAATCGAAGGACCTATATGCAAATATTGGGGCGCGTGGCCTCGGGACTGCTCGCGCGTGGGCGGCGCGCAATCATACCGCCCACGTCATCCTCGTACATCCCCCAGATCGTGGAAAGGTGAAGAGACGAACCTGGAGTTGCTCGCCAGATTCAATGATGTTCGTCCAAATCCTCACCAGTATAGTATCCTAACTACAGTTGCTCGCCACAAAGTTGCTCGTTCCAGCCAACATCTAGTCAGGATAGGGGGCAATTGTTGATAGGCGAACATCAGTCAATGATGGGCGAACAGGGATTAAGACCTTAAAAGAGATTACGGAGAATCAACTCCAAATCAAAGATGATTAATGAAGAAAATCAAGTTGGAGTGCATGGATCAATCCAGGAGGTGTATGAAGTGACGAACAACTCCAGTGACGAACAACATATTGGCAAATAGGTTTTAAGGCTCGAGACGAGACATGAACATTCCGCCAAGCCACTGATGACGAGCAACATTGATAAAAGGTGGTGTATCTACCGGCCTAAGAGGTGTATGTAGACGAACAAAGAACAAAGATTCCAAAGCTCAGCTCAACAAGAAATATAGGCGAACAACTTTGAAGCCATATCCTCAAAAGGCGAACAACTTTTACTGAAAGATCCTTCTGGACAAATCAAGCCGACCTGGACGAACAACAATGAGTCCGAGATAAGACCAAAGAAGACTTTGTAACTAAGATTCAGCTTAGATAAGGTCAAATAAAGGTCAAAGGACACATGTCTAGCATGCAAGCTAGGAGGTCCAAGAGTCTTGGACACCTCATGCTTGCTAGTCTCTATAAATAGTTGCTCTTCAGCTAAGAAATGCAGGTTCAAATTCATAAATATTCCCAAAACACACACAAACACACCTAATCGTGCACACACATGAAATAAATACGATTTCGACTTTCGTACTTACAATCCAACAACCCGAATCTTTGGTAATCAATCACACGTTATTAATTGGTGATCCTAAAACGAACTAAAACAGTCACTAATCCTCCCGATTAAATTTGATCACCAACAGCTCGGTGTCAAATAATTTATTTTTGATATCACAAAATAATTTTAGGATATGTATATCCATCCCCCCACTTTTAATATATATGAAAACTTATGAGTTGCAATATGTATTAAAATCAAATTATCGGAATAAACCTGATTCGAGTGGGCAAAGGACTGCCCGTAGATTTTCGTGGATGAAGAGGCTCCGGATGCTCGTCTCAGAAGCTGCTGTCCAATTTTTTTACTACTGATTTACAAATTAAATCAGGCCCCACAATTAAATAAAAGAGGCCTAACAGATAAAATAAAAAAGGGCCCAATAGATTAAATAAAATTGGGCCCAATACTCAAATAAATCTTGGCCCAGCAGATTTTAAATAACAACACTGGCCCAAGAATCCCTAAATGAACTCAGCATTGCTCTGTGCGTTGAAATCAACATTTGGGCGAGGAGCATCTGGCCGCGGTGGTCGACGGGGCGGCGGCTTGCGGCGATGGCGGGTAGACGCTATTGTCGGCGCAGGGAGGCGCGACTGGCGGGGAGGCTAGCCGCGTGGGCAGCGGTTGTGCGCGCTGGGAAGCACCGGTGGCCGCATGACGAGCGGCGCGGGGGCGCGTGGAGGTTGTGCGGCGAGCGCCTTGCCGAGGAGGAGCAGCGGTGAGCCTCGCTGGCTTGAGTGACGATGCGGGCTGGTTGGAGGCCGAGCGGGAAGGCTGGTGGTCATACCCGTGAGTGCTGTGCAGCAGCGTCGGGTAGCTTGTGGTGGCCGTAGCTGTGGGGGTCGGCGTGCGAGCAGCGGGGAAGCGGGCGGCGGCCTTGGCTTCGAGCAACGGGTAGAGTTTCTTTGTGGTGCGCGGTGGCGATTGTCGGGATGGGCTGTGCAGCAAAGAGGAGGTGACTAGCGTCAAATTGTTGACATGCATTTTTGTACGGATAGATATATGTGGCTATTGGGGTTATGCCCGACAAACAATCAATGTAAAATAGACACGAACGATAGGGGAAGAACTTTCGTTCTTCCCTCGAATGAGAGCTTTTTTGGATATATGATGAATGAAGGAAAATATGACCTTTCACAATGAGGGGGTGACCTTCTATTTATAGAGGTTCATCCCCAAAGGCCCAAAAATATTAATCTAACAATCAACAGTAGATCTATAATACAGTTAAATGCTCTTTTCTGATGTAGACCCTCGATCTTGTCGGGTCAGTGTATCTTTGGGAAACTGACCTCCTGTCAGGCGAGGATATTTCCTGCTGTAACACTGGCCTTGCGGGCTCTCGGTTCCTTTGAATTTACAACTGCTCCGGTACTATCACAATAGACAGTGATTGTGCTGGACAAATTCGGAATAACGTCCAAGTCCACTAAGAAGTTCTTGAGCCAAACCGCTTCTTTTGCTGCCTCACAAGCAACTACTTATTCGGCTTCCATGGTCGAATCTGCGATGCATTTCTGCAAATCGCTTCTCCATGAAATGGCTCCTTCTCCCATGCAAAACACACTACCCGAGGTAGATATTCTAGATTCTATGTCTGATTGGAAATTTGAGTCCATACATCCCATGAGAATTAGACTGTCTGACTGTTAAATCAGCATTCCATCACGAGTTCTTTTCAGAAACTACAGAACACATTTAATTGCAATCCAATGAGCTTTCCCGGGGTTACTTTGATATCTTGCCATCATGCCCACGACAAACCAGATATCCGGTCTCGTACACAACATTGCATACATAAGGCTTCCTACGCCCTAAGCGTACGGAATACCTTTCATGCCATCTATCTCTACGTGCGTCTTATGGCACATTTCTTTGGATAGATGGATTCCGTGCCTAAAAGGTACAAAACCTTTCTTGGAATCTTACATGTTGAACTGCTTCAAAACATTGTCTTTGTATGAAGCTTGCGATAAGCCCAACATCCTTTCCTTGCGATCTCGAGTGATCTTGATCCCAAGGATGTGACCGGCTTTTCCTAAGTTCTTTATATCAAGTTGATTTGACAGTCATACCCTTACGTCTGACAATACCTTTATATTATTTCCAATGAGCAGAATATCGTCTACGTGTAGTACTAAGAATACCACCGCAGTTCCATCACACTTTTTATACACACAACTTCAAACTCGTTTCGATCAAACCCATAAAACTTAATTACTTGATCAAAACACTGGTTCCACCGGTGATCAAGCAAGGCGAAAGGGAAATACTTGAGAAGGTCTTTTGGTTGGTAGCACGTCCCGTGATAATCAAAGGTCATATCTACAAGAGGTACGTAATCACATAAATTCCTAGATATTCCGCCATAGATTTTATGTGAATTAATTCAACATGCATGATGATAAAATTATTGTTGGAATTATTATTTGAATTAATTAGGATTAATTCATGCTAGTAATAATTGAATTTAAATTCGCATTTAAATTTCAACCCGAATAGTTTCCGGGCACCCCTATATTTTCCCAACAACTGGTATCAGAGCCATGGTTTTCGGGCTCTGATATTTAAATTGGAATTTAAATTGTTTAACATTAAATTGAAATTGGATAGTAGAATTGCTAGATCTTTTTTTCAGGTATCCAATTGTCATGGTTTTAATATTTATTTTTTTCATGGGTGTGAATTATTTATTTTTAATTCGATTCGTTCGAATTCATTTTTCTCGTGAGAAAATCCACGAGTAGATTAGTTTTTTTTTATTTTGATTGGATCAATGTAATAGACTAGTCTAGATCTAGTTTTATTTATTTTTTGTAAATAAATTGTGACAGGATCGAGATGAAGACAGAAACGAAGAGTTGAAGACGACGTACCCGGACGATGCATGCATGCGTGGCGCGTGCATAGACATGGAATCATGCATGGGGTGGAAAACAAGGACGAACGGCGAAATCTGAAGCACGGTGTGCGCGAGGCGCAAGACGCCATGCACGACGGGTGCTAGGCACGGCGCTCGGCCTCGGCATCCGTGGCACCGAGACGCGTGCGGTCCACGACGCGCCCCGGATCTCTGCCCGTGATTTTTTTTCCGTTCTAGTTTTTTGCATGATTTCAAACGTCGTCCCGAACCCCAAACAAAGTTATTTTTTATGAAGTGTTGTTGTTCGCGTGGGAGCTTGTCGAGACGAACGATGAAAAGCAACAAGGACGATTTCTCGCATCAAGATGTGAAGAAAATAAAACCGTGACAATTGGATTTGAGTGCTCCAATATGTTTTATTTTTTATTTTGATGGATGTTTAATTTCGTGCACTTATTATTTATTAATATGTGTTTGCATGATTTTAATTGTCCAAAAAAAACCTTACTTTCGAAAATTACTAAGTATGTTTCTTTAATTGCAATTTTATTCCGGATATTAAAATTGGATTAATTTGACCTCCATAATTTATTTATTTGTGAAGTCTTTTTGGAATACATTTTCCCCTCGGATCGGCAAAAAAGACGAATTTCACATGAATAAATTCAAAAAGGATGATTGTGGATTGTTACTAGTGGCTGTATTGACCCTCACCACGAGTGGCTTGCTCAAAGCGAAATAATAATCCTGTATTGAATTATGGTTATTACTTAGGCATAAGAAATTAATATTAACTTACTCCCCTCGGAGTCCCTGTTGTTGATAGGCGAACACCAACTACGATTCGGTGAGCAAGAATTAAAGCCTAAACGAAGATTAAGGAGCAAAATACCCGAACCAGAAATGATTAACAAAGAAAATAGAAAGGAGTGCATAAACTAAATTGGGGGTGTATTCTCTGACGAACAACACTCTGACGAGCAACACTCCCGACGAACAGCTATCAGGTGAACAGGTCCTAAAACCCGACGCCAGATATGAATCGCCAAGTCCTATATGGCGAACAAAGGATAAAGACCCTGAAGCCTGCCTACAAGGAACATTAAAGGCGAACAACTTACGAACCACAACCTCAAGAGGCGAACAACTTTTACCTAAAGGACGTATTGGACCAACCAAGCCTACCATGACGAACAACAATGAATCCGAGATAAGACCAAGTGCAAGACTTTGTGATTAAGTTTTAGCTTAGATAAGGTCAAACAAGGTCAAAGGACACATGTCAAGCATGTAGGCTTGGGAGTCCAAAGGTCATGTACACCTCCTACTTGATGGACCCTATAAATAGTTGTTCTCCAGTAATAAAAAAAACAAGTTCAAATACACAAATACTCCCAAAACACACACTCATACACCTTAACGTACACATACACAAAATAAATACGGATTCGATACTCGTATTTACGATCTAATAACCCGAAAATCAAATTTACCATTTACGGTGGTAATCAATCACACGTTCTCATTTGGTGATTCTAAAACCGGTTAAAAATAACCATTAATCCACGCGATTATAACCGATCACCAACAATTTGGCGCTAGAAGGAGGTCCCGAACCTTCGTTTGAAGTGTGATTATCAAGAACTTCAAGTTTAAAACTTGAAGGTTTGAAGGAATCCTCAAGAAATTCTTGAAGATTCAAGCAAAAGTGTTCTTGGTGTTGGTCCCACTAAGTAGATATGTTGCGGAAGCTTTAAAGAAAATGTCTTTAGCAAAGTTCTTTTTACAAGAGCACAATAAATAAGCAAGAAAGTAAATAGAGAAAATAGTAAATAAGACCGGATGTATAGTGGTTCGGATCTGAATATCCTACGTCCACTCTCCCTTGATCAAAGGGGTCTCACTAACCAACCAACAACCAACTTACTTACTGGAATTGTGAAGTACCAGTCCCTTCTTACAATTTCTTTAGATCTAACTTCGATCTAAAGTCTACAGCCTTCTACCTTATCTTATAGATGAACAGGTTGAGATCCAACAACTCCTTAAGAGTAAATATGAAAGTATGAGCAGAATAAGAGTGCTATGTGTTTGATAAACAAAAGCTTGGAATGTGACTTCATGCGCGTAGAAATCTAGAGCTTTTCTTGTGGCTGCACTCTTGTATTTATAGAGGAGATTAGGGTATAGCCGTTGGAGAGCTAATCCAATCAGATCCTCTATTTAAGGAAGCTTCAATCAATCAATTCCCTAATTGATTGATTGGGTTGGTGAGATCCTTGGATTGATTGAGTTCAAAGACTTTCCAATCCGATCTTGTTGACTTGATTTAAATCACCAACGGTCAAATGCTTCCAATGCCTAACTCTGATTCTCTCCAGAGAAGGCAAGACCAGATACCAGGCAACTGCGATGTCTTCTGGTCCAGATCTGGTTAAGAAACAGAATGCTCATCAGAATCAGGAGATGATTCTGAGCATCTTTTGTTTCACCAGACTCGTCTGGTCTGTACTCGTCTGGTCTGGGAAAGGTTCTCTGCCTCTGGTCAGTCTCCTCTGATGAAGTCTTCTGGTGGAGTCCTCTGGTGAAGTCCTCTGGAGAAGTCCTCTGGAAGGTCTTCTGGTAGGTCTTCTGGTGACTCTTCTGGTGAACTCTTCTGGTCTGGCAGTTCTCCCTAGACTAAGTCCTAATCTAGTTCATCATCTGGCTAACAGGTCCAGATGGTCCTATTACATTCTCTGGTTTGTTTTAACTCATCAAAACTATACAACTTTTATCCTAACAATTTCCCCCTTTTTGATGGAGTTAAAACACTACCAGAACTGATAAAAAAAACTTAAGCATAAAAACAATAAAGGGATAAGACCTTAGAATAGATCTTATCAGGCAAACAATAAGACAGCAAGAAGTTGTCTTTTGAACAGAGAAAATATGGCTTTTCATTAATAATAAGAAGATTACATATTACATTGCATTTCAGAGTCCTAAACTATGCATAGCTTCTGTTCTCTTTGGGCACCAGAAACCAGTCGAAGAATCTGTCTTGAATGGCCTTGAGTTCTGCAGAAGATGTTGGAGTGAAGTTTGCCAACACCTTGGTCTTGTACAACTTCTTCAGTTCTGCCCAATTCACCTGGTCCCCTATTATGGGAGTGTTAAGATAATGGAATTCAGGGGCAGTGACTTCCAGGTTGAATTCAATTGTAGAGTCCATCAGCTGCTTGTAGAGCCCTGCATCATTTGCCTTCATCCAAGTGTGGAAGGTCTTGTTGATAAGAGCATCATCCTCTGGTGGAGGTCTCTGAATGTAGCGCTAGATGAACCACACGGTCTTTGCCTCTCTCCATTTTTCAATCAGGGGCACAGGGACAGTAGAGTCAAAGGACCCTTCTGTCCTGAGAGACAATATCTCCATCACTTCAACAGGAGCCTTCCTCCTCAGGCTGGATCTACTGGCACCAGAAGAGATGCCAGCTTCTCTGGTCTTCTTGTTCTGCCTCCTAACATATCGGAGCCTCTGCTCTTCATCTATGTTCTTCCTTATCCTGGCTTACCTCTCTTCAGGCGTCTCTTCCTTGAATCTCTTCTCTGCTTCTTCAAAAACAGATTCAAGGAAGCTCTTCTTGACTTTCCTTATCTTCCTCCTAGCAGGTCCAGAGACGGAAATTGGATCCTGCTCTGCGTCAGTGGACTCCTCTTCTGCAGCAAGCTGCTGTGCCATGGTAAGAGATTTCAACTCTTCTTTCTTCTTCTTCTGCAGCTCTGCCTGGGCCAGAGTGTTTTCCAGCAGGTCCAGACGAGCACCATGGCTGAAGAGAGTCTCCAGGGTGGTCTTCTCCAAATCAGTTCTGGCCTTCTCTTCCCCCTTTTTAACTTCATCAACAAGGGGCTGCACCACCTGCCTAATGAGATCAGGCAAGGCAGTGTTGGAGGAAGAGTGTTGGCCTCCTCCAGGTAAGCCTTAGATTTAGCAACTAGTCTCTCCTGCTTTTCTAACATCTCCTGGAGGGAGTCCTTCATCTTTGCAGTCTGCAACATCTGGGAAGCCATCTCCACCTTCAACACAGAAACTGGCATCAGCTGCTCCAGCACATGCTCCTGGAGCTGTTTCTGGCTGTGCATCACTTCTAGCTTTACAAAAAGTCCATTGGCCTTAAAAGAGGCATTGGCAGCTGCAAAGGTAGACTTTATCTGCTTAAAAAAGATCTTCCTCTCCTACCGGATCTGGTGCTCAATCATAGCAGGGGCCATATATTGAATTGCCTTAGAAAAGCGCCCAATCTGCATGATATGCTCATTGAAGAAAGTCTTCATCTTTTGCAGCACGGCAAGAGTTACATCAAAGTCCTCCTCATCAGAGTAGAGCTTTGGAGGGAAAGTGAAGTGAGGGCCAAATTTGTATGAGGGGCCCTCAGGAGAGATCATAACTCCTCTCTGAATCAACAAGGTGCAGATCAACACCTTGGCTGCCTCTGGGGTCTCAAGCTCAGCAGGATTCTGGATGTTCATATTTTTCTTGAGCTCTATCTCCCAGACAGTGAATGTGGAGAGAGTCATTTCTTCTAGCAGCATCGTTAGGTCCTCCACATCCTCTAGTCTGGCCTTGCTCCAGACTTGGGCGTCAGTCAGATCCGCCAACAGTGGTAAGTGCTCCAAAAGAATTGGAAAGTGCTCTCTTAGCCAGAGCTGAGCACTTACACTCATGCTCTGCCTGATGGGACCCATTTCTGCAGATGAGAAAGTGAAGGGTTTGGGCCCAGAGGCAGAGGAGGATGGCTCTAAGACCTCCGACTCCAGTGAAGCATCCGCATCTTCACTATCATCGCTGGTCAGGCAAGTGGGAGAAAGGGGAGGAGCAGGAAATCCAAGTGCCATAGGGATGGAAGGGTTTTGTTCTGTATGGGATTGGGGAGGGGTAGGAATATGAGAGGTAGAGGTTGTGGGAAGGGGTTGTTCTGCACCAGAAGAAGTAGGTGGCACTTCTGGTACAGAGGTAGGGATGGTATTTTGTGAGGTAGGGAAGGATGGAGGGGTTTGTTCTGCACCAGAAGTGGATGACACCTCTAGTACAGGGGCTGGGGGAGAGGGGTTAGTGGGAAGAGGGATTTGTGAAGAGGGGGGAGAGGGAGTTTGAGTGGGAAGGGTTGAAGAAGTGTATATGGGTGTATCAGGTAAGGTCTGCTCTGGTGAAGTACAGGGGGCACCAGGAGCAGATGGGGGTTTTAGTGTTTGGGTTTCAGGGGGAGAGGTAGAGGGGGTAACAAGGTTAATGGGGGTAGAGGTTGGGATAGATGGGTTTACCTCATCAGACGGGACTGGAGCAGTGGAGTCTTGCATGATTCTGGCAGCTTCATCAATCGCCTGCTCCAGTGCATCTCCAAGATCAGATCCAGAATCTGACTCTTGAAGAATGGCCCTTTTGGCCTTGGACTTCTTCTTAAGAGGCTCAACCTCTTCTTCTTCTTCCTCTTCTGATGGCTCATCCACCAGAAGTGTTTTCTTGCCCCTTCTGGAAGTTCTAGGCTTCTTAGCAGAAGCTTTTCTTGCATCATCTGGCCTCTGCTTCCTCTTTGCAGCAGCTTTCTTAGCAGCCTCTCCTCCATCTCCTTTCTTCTTCAAGGCAGCTTGAAGAGGAATCTGGTCATCATCTGATGAACCAGAGAATGCCATGGTTGAAGAACCAGTAGCCTCAACCTTCTTCTTTGGCTGGCTCTTCTTGGTCTTCTGCCCCTTAGCAGGCGAAGGCACTACTTGGAGAGGAGGGGCAGGAATGGCTTGTTCTCCATCAGAGTCTGCATGGCCATGGAGAGGGCCATCCTTGGAGAACAAGATCTTGGATTTGTAAAACCCTCTGCACCAAGACTCTTTCCATCTCTTCTCTGGAAGCAACGAATCCAGAATCAGAGTCAGTTTCGTTCCCAACGAAACATTTGCAGTGAAACATAACTGTAACTCTCCTGGCTTGGAAGGGCAAGCCTCCTTCTTCACTTTCAATCTGTTCTTCCTCAAAACATCCCAGAAGAATTCCACCCAGTTGCATTGCACTCCATCATACAATGCCCTCATCACACACATCCTTCCATTGAAAATTGCATCCGTGCTGTGATTTTCACACATCAACACTTTTACCACTATGTCAAAAAGTACCTTGTATTTATGCCTTAAATGCTTGTCCAGAAAGCCCTTCGTCAAATTTTGGCAAGAAGATCTGGCAAATATCTTGAAGGATTCAACTATCTCATCCTCCTTGTACGTCAGTGGATCTACCCCTTTTGCCGATAGATTCTCAAACAACGCACATAAATCGTGCTTGGAAAACACTAAATTATCCTGGTCGATCTTGGATGATATGTGGTCTTCATGAATCTTCATGCGAACCAGAAACTGGGCCGCATAACCGTCCAAAGTGCGAGAATCCCTGGGAACTGTAGAGATCAACTTCTCCACTCCAGATCTCTGGAGCAGTTCCAGAATGGCCAATGCCGCCGGGTTCTTCGTGGTGTAGAAATCCACCACCATCTCAGACTTCAACTTCTTCATCACCAACTTATGATCGAAGTTGCACTTGGGAGCCATGTCTGAAAATTCGAGAGAGAGAGAGAAAGAACTTGCAGAGAGAGGTTAGGGTTTGAAAGAGTGAAACGTGAAAAGACAGATAGAAAAAATTTGGGTTTAAATAAGACAAGACGCGTGGGTTTGAAAATTAAATAAAGTGTGAACGCGTGTAAAGTTTAAATTTAATTTAGGGAACAAAATCAATTTTCGAATTGATTGACATATTGCACAGTAATTAAATCTGATGGCCAAGATTAAAAGGCGAAATACAGATTTAATCTGGTGTGTAGGCGTGGTCATTGGGACTGGGTATAAAGGGGTTTTGTGGCAGTCAAGATAAAAAGTGAAATGATTGCCTAGGCCCTATACCTTTGTCTTAAATACACTCTGAAGTTGAAACATTTTGGGTGTATTAAGTAATTTGAAAAGTGTATCCCAATGATCAGAGGCCAGAGAAGTAAATACATACCTGTCACCTGGTATTGTAACCAAATGATACCACGGTTAGTCTGGTGTTACATCTCATCTGATAGAACCTTATCTGGTTCTGGAGTAGGTTACTGCACCTCATCTGGGATGTACCTCACCTGGTACATTCCTCATCTGGTACATATATCATATGGAGATGAACCTTCCCTGGTATATCTAACCTGCAGGCATGTTAGTTTGAAAAGACAAAGATTATGTGATAAAATTTAAACAAAGGATACTTCTCTGATGTTCCCCCTAAACCAAATCTGTCTCTGGATCCAAAAGTCCTAACTCACAAGCTAACTCTCTGAATCTGGTCTCAGCCAAAGGCTTAGTCAGAATATCTGCTCTCTGCTTCTCTGTTGCAAACTTTTCCATCCTTATATCTCCCTTCTCAACATGATCTCTGATAAAGTGATGCCTTATATCAACATGCTTGCATCTGGTATGAAGAACTGGATTCTGGGTGATTGCAATTGCACTGTTGCTATCACAGAATATTGGAATATCCTTGGCTCTAATCTGGTAGTCCCTAAGCTGTTGACTAATCCAGAGTAGTTGTGAACAACAGCTGCCTGCAGCCATATATTTTGCTTCTGTTGTTGATGTAGCAACTGAAGTCTGCTTCTTAGAGAACCAAGATACCAACTTATTCCCCAAAAACTGGCATGTTCCACTTGTAGACTTCCTATCAATTCTGCACCCACCATAATCTGAATCTGAATAACCACTCAACTCTAAATTGTCATCTGCAGGATACCATATGCAAATGCTACATTTTGAATAATGGGAAAAATTATCTAAAGACATGTGACCCTAAAGCTGATGAAGGATTCTTTCTTGGATATTCAATAGTAAGCAAAATATTTAGAGTATTTAATAAGAGGACTATGCTTGTGGAAGAGTCTACACACGTTTTGTTTGATGAACCACATATTGCAGACAGAGAAAATCAAAAGATCATTAAAGATCTGCAAAAAGGAGAAAACTCTACAGATAGAATTCTACAGCCATATGTAACAATTGAAATTCCAGTAGGAGTAACTGAACAAGGCAATAGAGAATCTTCTAAAGAGTTGCCAAGGACTAAAGAACACTTGAATGAAACATGTCAAGAAAATCAAGATAGTATTCCTTCAGTAGAAGAGTTGACCGGAGAATTAAATGAATCTACAATTAATAACTCTACAGCTAAACAGAATATTATCCATGACCCTTTAAATATGAAATGGCTTAAAAACCATCCCCCTGAACAAGTTATTAGAGAAATTACTGATAAAGTAAAGACTAGAAGACAACAGCATGGAGCTATGTTTGCAAGCTTTCTATCACAGATAGAACCTTCAAATATAGAAGAAGCTCTTATGGATGTCAACTGGATACTTGCCATGCAAGAAGAACTAAATGGATTTGAAAGAAATCAAGTTTGGGAATTAGTTCCCAGACCAAGGCTCCATAAAGTTATTGGTACAAGATGGGTATTTAAGAACAAGCTTGATGAAGAAGGAGTTGTTACAAGAAATAAGGCCAGACTTGTAGCACAAGGATACTGTCAAGTTGAGGGAATTGATTTTGATGAATCATTTGCACCACTTGCAAGACTAGAGGCAATTAGGATATTTTTAGTCTATGCTGCTCATATGAAATTTACTGTATATCAAATGGATGTAAAGAGTACATTTTTTAATGGACTTTTATCAGAAGAAGTCTATGTAGAGCAACCTCCTGGTTTTGAAGACTCTACAGACGGAGACAAAGTTTACAGATTGAGAAAAGCATTATATGGATTAAAGCAAGCCCCCAGAGCATGGTATGATACATTATGTGATCATTTGATCAAGAATGGTTTCAAGAAAGGAATGGTGGATAAGATCCTATTTAGACATAAACATGGTGAAGACATCTTACTAGTTCAGATTTATGTTGATGACATTATCTTTGGATCAACCAATGAAGAATTATGTAGGAAATTTTCACACCTTATGCAAGAAAAGTTTGAGATGAGCATGATGGGAAATCTAAATTTATTTTTGGAATTGCAAGTAAAGCAAATGGACAAGGGAATCTTTATAAGTCAGGCCAAATACACTCAAGAACTGATCAAAAAGTTTGGAATGAGTTGTTCAAAGCCTACATTTATTCCTATGTCCCAATCAACCCTGTTGGATAAAGATGAAAATGGAAAAAGTGTGGATGCTACATTGTATAGAAGATTGATTGGATCTTTGCTCTACATTACAGCTAGCAGACCTGATATCATGTTCGTTGTGGGTGTATGTGCTAAATTCCAAGTCAGCCCTAAGGAATCACACTTGAATGCTGTGAAAAAGATAATCAAGAACATGAAGTCTACCCAAAATCTTGGATTATGGTATTCAAAAGAGGGTGGAATAGAACTTAAAGGTTACACAGATTCAGATTTTGCTGGATGTAAAGTTGATAGAAAGAGTACTAGTGGGATATATCAATTTCTTGGACAAAGACTAGTCTCTTGGCATATCAAGAAACAAAATTCTATTGCACTATCTACAGCTGAAGCAAAATATATTGCTGCAGGAAGTTGTTGTGCGCAAATTTTGTAGATGCAATACCAATTAAAGGATTATGATATTGAGTCAAAGAACACTACTATATTTTGTGACAATACAAGTGCCATTGCTATTACACAAAATCATGTTTTGCACTCAAGATCAAAGCATATTGATGTGAGACATCACTTTATTAGAGATCATATTGAAAAGATAGATATCAAAATGGAAAAGATCCATACAGATCTTAATCTTGCGGATATCTTTACCAAGCCCCTATGTGAATCAAGATTTTCTACTTTGAGAGGAGAATTGGGAATGTTAGAGTTATGAGGAAATCACTCAGGAATGAAGTAAACAGTTGAAATTTTTCAATAGAAAGTCAAAAAGTAATAAAAAGTTATTCAAATGTATTCTTAAAAGGATGCAGATGCAGACTTAAGTTTACAGATGCAAACTTTAATCAACTGCAGACTATTCTAACTAAAGAATTCAAACTATAAACTTCATACTGTAGATTTAACCTTTGACTTGTACATTCTTAGTCATTAAATGCGTACACTACTAAATTCCAAATATTTGTACTTGACTGTACACAATATTTTTGTTTTTATTGTTCCAAGATTTTAATTGATAAAATCGTACTAGACAGTGTATATTTATACATTGACTTTCAAAATTGGATTTTATTTATTTCACTTTTAAGCCGTTGATCTTTTAAGTGACTAAATACTCTAAATATTTTGGACCGTTGATTTCCAAAATAATAGGAAAAACAGTTTTCTCAATGTTAACTTTTTCCTTGAGCTTTGTGCAAGTATAAATACGACCCCTTAACACAAAATTGGTTCATTTTTTGCTTGAGCCCCTTTCGCATTCTAAACTGCAAACTTTGAACCCAAAGCTTACTTCACTTCTAAAACACCAAATATCATGAAGATACTCTTCAGCTATTTGTTCGATTTCAATGCCTTAATTGAAACTCTTGATAAATCCAAAGTAATGGCTCGCATTTTTCGACGCATCAAAACCCAAGGCTTAGAATATGTTCTAACCAACAGACCCAAAGGTTATGATGATGTTCTACTTCAAAATTTTTATAAAACTGCATCATACACGGAAGGAAAGAACTATATCACTGCCAATATTGATGGAGTTGATGTCAAGATCACTATCAAAGTCATAAGTGAAGCTTTGAAGATACCACAAGGAGGACTTCACTTCACTGAATTCAACTTCAAGAATGAAGACATTGTCTATTACAACAAGTTCACTGGTGGATTGGATCTACCTAAGAACTGGAGTAGACATTTTAAGAAGAATCAGCTTTCAAAAGAGTACGTCTACCTTTACGAGGTAATGGACAAATTCCTTCTCAATAGGACTGGTAGCCATGATGATGGTCCTGAGATTGCCTGGGATTTAATGATTGCATTTGATAAAGGAGTTAAGGTAGATGTAAGCTCGTTGATTTTCAATAGGATTGCCTATAATGTGTCAAAAACTGGCAATACTAAAGGATTTGGACTGTTCTTGAACTATATCTTGAAACACCTTAGTATTCCATTATTTCAAACTCGAGGTCCTGTACCCATATTTGTGCACAGGATTATTGGGTTAGGAAAGTTCAAAAGAGGTGCTGCAGATGCACCATTGATTGCTAAGAAGAAACAAAAGAAGTCCAAAGTAGTCGAAACCTCAAAGCCCCCTGTTATTCTTCACTACAAATCTAAAGCTAAGAGAAAGCTGGAGTTGGTTGACGATGTAGATGATACTGTTATTCTCAACAACAAAGAAATTTCTAAGGAAATGAGGAGGAAAAGAAGACATTCAAAAGAAGTTACAGAATCTACAGCTCAGATGACTAAGTCTACAGATGCAGACTTAGAAACTGTAGCTAAGGCTGATGGAGAAAAGGAAATTGTTCCTAAGGAGACTCAAGACATCATAATATCTTCAACTACAGAGTTGCCAGTAAGAGACATTGAAGAGAGAATGAAGGAGTTGGTGGATGCAGAATCTGTAGATGTTATGTTAGATAATGAACAATTATCTGCAGAGTATGTTCAACAACTGCAAAGATATGAGGAATGGAGAGATCTCAGGAACAAGCTGGATATTCTCAAAACGAAAGAGGCGGAAGAATTTATTTAGATTCAAGAATGGAGTAATACTTCAAACATTGAGGAACTTTTGGACAATAAGTTCTTTTTCAAGAAGATAGCGGAGATGAAGAAAATGCAGATTGAGGAAAGAAAGTTCCTAGAAGCCAAGAAGGGAAAAGGAAATAAGTTATATTTGAACACCCTAGAGGAAAACCTTTGAGTAAATCTGCAGCTGAGGCTCTAAGAATAGTTCTTGCAAATGAGCCAGATGACAAAGCTATAATTCCCGGAGTAGAACTTTTGTCTGCAGCTGGAGATGATGAGAGCTCAGATGAGGAAGACATGCCTCATAATGAAGAATTAGGTGGAAGTTCAGCTGTGCCACCTAGTCCTCCTATGGAAGACTTATCCAACCTCAACACTTTGGTAGAAGGAGTACAACACACCACAGATATTTTGGGCAGAAGCCATCAATACAGCTTGTTTCACCCAAAACAGATGCCTCATTGCCCAGAGACATAGTAAGACACCATATGAGGTATGGAAAGGTAAAACCCCATCTGTTTCATTCTTTCATATTTTTTTATGTAAGTGTTTCATCCATGACAATGAGAAATCCAAATTAAAGACTTTTGATGCTAAAGTGGCAGATGGAATATTCTTAGGATATTCCAGCACCAACAAGGCATACAGAGTCTTTAATAGGAATTCACTTTGTGTGGAGGAAACACCTCATGTTGTGTTTGATGAATCTATTTTTGAGCTCAAGGTGGACTTAAAGTCTCCAGAAAAGATACAGAATCAGACTACTCCCAGAGTCATCAAAGTCAATCCACATATTCTTGATTCAGAATCAGATTCAGATTCAGATGGTGACCCATCTCCTAGTTCTCTGGAGCAGAAGTCTCCACAAGGTGCAGAACCAGAAGAGGTTGGAACTCCTGTTGGGGGAAGTTCTCCTGCAGTTGGTGATGATCACCAAGGTACTGCAGTAGATGGTCAATCAGGCAAGGCCAAGGGAAGGAAAACTGTTGGTCCCAAAAAGGTTATCCAGCGGAAAGCGTTTTAAGTTTATTTTTAAGAAAACCTCTTAAAGAGAGTGCTAAAATTAAAGTGCAGAAATCTAAAAGTGCAGTAAAGTAAATAACACAAGGATTTATAGTGGTTCGGACCAACTTGTCCTACGTCCACTCTCCATTTCTCAAAAGGGGACTCTCTCTCCAACCAACTTACTAACTTTCTGGAATTTGGAAGTACCAGATCCTTCATACACCGACTTGCTTACAACCTTTCAGGGTGAATAGGTTGAGTAAAGATTCCAACTAAAAACTCCTAATGAGTATATAAACTTGAATGAACAAGGTGAGTAAGTGGAAGAGTTCGTGTGTCTTGTGTGCTCTCGCCCGACTCTTGTCTCTAATGAACTAATCCAAAATACTCCTATTTATAGTTGTAGGAATTAACTAGCCGTTGGAAGCTAGAAATTCAAACAACCATAATTGGAGGAATATAATCAATCACAGATTGATTATATTGATTGATTGATTCCCTCCTTGATTGGATCTTTTAAGATTGATATCAATCAATCAATCAATCCTCCTATCAGTTGACTCTCCAGATTGCCTTCTTCTCCATCAATGATCTACAAAATCTCCTTGTCTCCAGATTACACGCAGCCTCCATGTGGGTGAACTAATTTGTCTCCCTCATCTGGTCTGAACTAGTCTGGTCTGGGGAAAGTCTTCTGCCTCTGCTCTGGTCCTCTTCTGGTGAGGTCCTCTGGCAGACTCCTCTGGTCAGGCTCCTCTGGCAGACTCCTCTGGTCAGACTCATCTGGACCTCATCTGCTCTGGTGACTCTTCTGCTCTGGTCTGGACACCTCATCTGGTCACCTCTCGTCTGGTCATCTCATCTGGTCACCTCATCTGGTCACCTCTCATCTGGTCACTTCATCTGGTCTGCACAGATTTCTTCCCCCTTACCCAAAGACCTATTCTAGACTAATCTATAGCTGACTAGCAGGTTCATCTAGTCCTATTACAAGTTCTTGTTTTAACATCTTCAAAACATCTAATCTATTTTCTAACAATTTCCCCCTTTTTGATGATGTTAAAACTAGAAGAACTTTAAATAAAACAAGACAAGAAAATTTGAAATAACAAGATAAAGAGTCTAGCAGGCTGGGTCAACTGATCTTCCCCCTCAAAGTATGCTCAGCTGATATTGGGGTAAAACATCAGCTGGTCTTCTTGTGTATCTGCAGGCAATCAAGTTTTTGGTACCCTTCTGGGTCCAGGGGGGTTAGCACAATTTTTAGGAAGCCACAAGAATAGATCATCCCTTTTTAGATCAGGTGATCTTATCTTTCTTCCATATAAGTCCACAAAAACACACTCAACAAAAGAACCTTTGACATGGTTATTTCTTCTAGAGGCTCTTCTTCTCTTATGAGCTTGTCTAGTAGAAGGAATAACTTGTCTTAACGCAACAATCTTGAAATTTTGTTGATAAGGATAAGTCTTACTAGAACCATCAAAGGTTCCAGCTGATCTGGCAGATGACTTGAAAGTCCTCTGCAGGTGAGTAGGAGTCATCTGGTTCTGCCTCTTTTGAGAAGATCCAGATTGTCTTCTACTCTGCTGGCCTGGCTGAGGTCTTTTAAGATTCCTCCTCTGCCTTTTGGGTTTTTGAGTTTTAGAACTCATCTGCCCATTAGGCTGAGTTGTCTGGTCAGCTGGCCTCTTACCCTTATCAATAAAATTACTAGGTTGTTCTTCTTTCTGAACATGTGAGGATTCAGGTTTGGTATAACCAAGACCTGTCTTATCATGCTCTCTTTGAGATGAGGCAGCTATGTATGACACAACATTGTTTGTTGTAGTCAACTGCTCCACTCGCATCTTGAGTTTGTCCTCACTTTCTCTTACAATTTTATTTTGGTGGAAGAGTTCATCAAACTTAGCTTTGAGCAGATTATATTCATTGTCTTTCTCAATGTTTTCAACAACCAACCTTTCTATCAGCTTAACTTGTTCAGTACACCTGGTTGTTAAGTCAGAAGACTCTTCGACCAGTGTATGATTTTGTTCAGCTGGTAGATCAGCTGAGTTGCCTAGATATTGTGAAAGCTTCTGATTTTCTGCTTTCAGCTTTGAGTTCTCATCTTCCAACTTTTGACAAAGTTTTATAGATTTTTGGAGGTCTAATAGCAATTGTTGCACATCAGACTCCTCTGATTGTTCAGAAAAAGAAGAAGATGAAAAAGAAGAGGAAGTTCGATTACATACCTCGTCTGTCACTAGACATATCGCTTTGTCTGGTCCAAAATTAGATGATGAACAAGAAGTGGACACCTCTTCTTCCTCATCTGCGAAGCTTCTTTTGGAGTAACTCCTAGTGTCTCTTTTACAACTTCTCTTCGAGCCCATTTCTGCAAAAAAATGTTAGCACAAAAAATATTTGGGTTTTCAAAAAAAGGATCTGCCCTGGTGACCACCAAAATAATTTCAAAATAGTGGTCTGTAGGACACACTGCTCTGATACCACTTGTTGGTCCCAAAAAGGTTATCCAGCGGAAAGTGTTTTAAGTTTATTTTTAAGAAAATCTCTTAAAGAGAGTGCTAAAATTAAAGTGCAGAAATCTAAAAGTGCAGTAAAGTAAATAACACAAGGATTTATAGTGGTTCGGACCAACTTGTCCTACGTCCACTCTCCCTTTCTCAAAAGGGGACTCTCTCTCCAACCAACTTACTAACTTTCTGGAATTTGGAAGTACCAGATCCTTCATACACCAACTTGCTTACAATCTTTCAGGGTGAATAGGTTGAGTAAAGATTCCAACTAAAAACTCCTAATGAGTATATAAACTTGAATGAATAAGGTGAGTAAGTGGAAGAGTTCGTGTGTCTTGTGTGCTCTCGCCCGACTCTTGTCTCTAATGAACTAATCCAAAACACTCCTATTTATAGTTGTAGGAATTAACTAGCCGTTGGAAGCTAGAAATTCAAACAACCATAATTGGATAAATATAATCAATCACAGATTGATTATATTAATTGATTGATTCCCTCCTTGATTGGATCTTTTAAGATTGATACCAATCAATCAATCAATCCTCCTATCAGTTAACTCTCCAGATTGTCTTCTTTTCCATCAATGATCTACAAAATCTCATTGTCTCCAGATTACACGCAGCCTCCATGTGGGTGAACTAATCTGTCTCCCTCATCTGGTCTGAACTAGTCTGGTCTGGGGAAAGTCTTCTGCCTCTGCTCTGGTCCTCTTCTGGTGAGGTCCTCTGGCAGACTCCTCTGGTCAGGCTCCTCTGGCAGACTCCTCTGGTCAGACTCATCTGGACCTCATCTGCTCTGGTGACTCTTCTGCTCTGGTCTGGACACCTCATCTGGTCACCTCATCTGGTCACCTCTCATCTGGTCACCTCATCTGGTCTGCACAGATTTCTTTCCCCTTAACCAAAGACCTATTCTAGACTAATCTGTAGCTGACTAACAGGTTCAGCTAGTCCTATTACAAGTTCTTATTTTAACATCTTCAAAACATCTAATCTATATTCTAACAAAAACCCTGGTTGATCACCCCAATGAGTTAATTATAGGAGATCCAGCTAAGGGTGTCCAGGCTAGGAGAACTCTTAACTTATCTGCTTTATTCAGTTGTTGTGTGTCCTTGATTGAGCCCAAGAACATCAAGGAAGCACTGAAGGATTCAAATTGGATTGTTGCTATGCAGGAGGAGTTGAATCAATTCACCAGACATGATGTTTGGGAGCTGTTAGACAAACCAAGACATCAAAAGGTGATAGGCACTAAGTGGGTTTTCAAGAATAAGACACATGAGAATGATGTCATTACTAGAAACAAGGCAAGGCTAGTGGCTCGGGGCTGTTCTCAGTCTGAAGGAATAGACTATGATGAGACATTTACTCATGTTGCCAGACTAGAAGCCATCAGATAGTTTTTAGCATATGTTGCTCACATGAAGTTCAAAGTATACCAGATGGATGTGAAATCTGCATTTCTTAATGGGATTCTCATTTAGGAAGTGTATGTGAAACAACCTCCTGGTTTTGAACAAGGTGACAATGTGTATAAGCTTAAGAAGGCTCTTTATGGGCTTAAGCAGGCACCCAGAGCATGGTATGACACTCTTTCTCAGTTTCTTCTGGACAATGGTTTTACTAAGGGAAAGATTGATAGGACCTTGTTTAGGAAAGAAGAAGGAAAGGATATCCTTCTGGTCCAGATATATGTTTATGACATATATTTGGATCCCCTAACAAGAAGCTGTGTGAGAAATTTGGAGATCTCATGCAGAGCCAGTTTGAAATGTCCATGATGGGTGAGATGAATTATTTCTTAGGTTTGCAGGTTAAGCAATCAGAGAAGGGAATTTTCATCAATCATGTTAGAGAAATTTGGAGTAGGATCTAGCAAGGCTGCCAAGATTCCTATGATGATAAATTTCAACATGGATCTAGATGAGTCTGAAGAGAGTGTGGACCAGACTCAGTATAGGGCACTTATTGGTTCTCTTCTATACCTAACTGCAAACAAGCCTGATATTACTTTTGCCGTAGGTGTGTGTACCAGATTTCAAGCTAATCCTAAGAGGAGTCACTTGGAAGCAGCTAGGAAGATATTGAAATATCTTAAGGGAACAGTTAATTTGGGGTTATGGTATCCTGCAGATGACAACTTAGAGTTGAGTGGTTATTCAGATTCAGATTATGGTGGGTGCAGAATAGATAGGAAGTCTACAAGTGGAACATGCCAATTTTTAGGGAATAAATGGGTATCTTGGTTTTCTAAGAAACAGACTTCAGTTGCTACATCAACTACAGAAGCAGAGTACATGGCGGTAGGTAGCTGTTGTTCACAACTACTCTGGATTAGTCAGCAGCTTAGGGACTACCAGATTAGAGCTAAGGATATTCCAATATTTTGTGATAGCAACAGTGCAATAGCCATCACCCAGAATCCAGTTCTTCACACCAGATGCAAACATATTGATATAAGGCATCATTTTATCAGAGATCATGTTGAGAAGGGAGATATAATTAGGATGGAAAAGATTGCAATAGAGAAGCAGGGAGCAGATATTCTCACTAAGCCTTTGGCTGAGACTAGATTCAGAGAGTTAGCTTTTGAGTTAGGATTGTTGGATCCAGAGACAGAATTGGTTTAGGGGGGAACACCAGAGAAGTATCCTTTATTTCAATTATACCTTTATTTTTACTTGTCCTACTAACATGCCTATAGGTTAGATATACCAGAGAAGTTACATCTCCAAATGAGGTATGTACCAGGTGAGGTACAAAGCCAGATTCCAGAGAAATCCGGAGTACACTCTGACCAGAACCAGATGAGCTTCTTCAGGTGAGATGTAACATCAGACTTCTTGTGGTATCATCTGGCTACAATACCAGATGACAAGTATGGTATGTGTTTACTTCTCTGCCTCTGATCATTGGGACACACCTTTTAAATTACTAAATACACCCAAAACATTTCATATTCAGAGTGTATTTAAAACTAGGGTCATGGGCCTAGGCAATCATTTCGCCTTTTATATTGACTGCCACAAAACCCCCTCGAACCCAGTCCCAATGACCATGCCACGCACAAAATTAAATCTGTATCTTGCCAAACTCAATCCTGGCCGTCAGATTTAATTAAAGTGCAATATGTCAATCAATTGACAAATTAATTTTGTCCCCCAAATTTAATTTTGATTTTACACGCGTTCACACATCATTTAATTTCAAACCCACGCGTGTATTCCTTATAAACTTAAAATTTCTTAATCTGTCTCTTCACTTGTTCAAATCTTTTCAAACCCTAACCTCTCTATGCAAAAATAGTCCTCTCTCTCTTCTTCTCTATTCCACAGATATGGCACCCAAGTGTAACTTCAACACAGACTATGTCTGTAAGAAGCTAAAGACGGAGATGGTGGTGGATTTCTACTCCACTCACAACCCCACGACGTTGGTGATTCTGGAGTTGTTGCGAGTATCTGGAGTGGAAAAGTTGATTTCCACCGTTCCCAAGGGATTTCGTACATTGGATGGGTATGCTGCCCAGTTCTTAGTGAGGATGAAGATCCATGACGAGCACATTTCTTCGAAGATCGATGGAGAAGATGTGGTGTTCTCCAAGCACGACTTCTGCAAGCTGTTTGGAAACATTTATGCGGAAGGAGTAGATCCATTGAAGTATAAGGAGGATGAAGCCTTGGATTCCTTCAAGTTATTTGCTCGTTCATCTTGCCAGAATTTCACGAAGGGATTTCTGGATAAACACCTTAGGCAAAAATTCAAGGTGCCCTTTGACATCGTGGTCATGGTTTTGATGTATGAAAATCATAGCATGGATGTTATTTTCAAAGGCCGTTTATGTGTGATGAGGGCCATTTACGATGGTGTCCAATGCAATGGGGCAGAGTTCTTCTGGGATGTGCTAAGGAAGAACAAGACAAAGATTCAAAAGGAAGAATGCCCCACCAAGCCAGGGGAGTTGCAATTCTACTTCAATGTCAATGTTTCTTTGGGCACAAAGTTGACCTTGATTCTGGACTCCATTCTTCCAGACAAGGCGTGGAAGGGCTCCTGGTGCAGAAGCTTCCACAAGTCCAAGATATTATTCTCAAAATATGGTCCCCTTCACGGCCATGCCGATTCTGATGGTGAAGGAGCCATCCCTGCCCCCCTATCCAAGCAGTGACATCCCCTGCTAAAGGGCAGAAGAAGAGGAATTCGAAGAAGAAGGATGCAGCCCCTGCTTCTTTCAACTTGGTGATTTCTGGCTCATTAGAGGATGACCAGATCCCCCTCAAGGCTGCTTTGAAGAAACAGAGGGGTGATGGTGAAGAAGCTGCCAAGAAAGATGGTCCAGCAAAGAAGAGGACCAGGCAGGAGGAAGGAGGTGCAGCCAAGCCTTCTACTAAGAAGCCCAGAACTTCCAAGAGGGCTACAAGAGGGAAGAAAACCCTCCTGATGGATGAGCCATCAGAGGAGGAGGAGTCAGAGGAGGACGCCCCTCTGCTGAAGAAACCTAGGGCAAAGAGGGCCATTTTGCAAGATGACCCAAATTCTGGTTCAGATCTGGGAGATGCCCTGGAGCAGGCAATAGAGGAGGCCTCTCAATTGATGGGAGATACTACAGCTCCAGAGCCATTGATACCAGCTGATGTTGACTCAGCTGAGGTAAACCCCTCTTCCCATCATGTTAATCTTATTTCTCCATCCACCTCTCCCCCAGAAACTCAAACACAACCCCAACCCTCTGTCTCTGGTTCACAGTCTCTACCAGAGCAGACTATCCCAGACACTCCCCCTTATACACCCTCTACCCTACCCACTCAAACACCCTCTCCCCTTCCATCTCAAACACCTCTACCCACAGACCCTTCACCCCCGCATATTGCCTCTGTACCAGGGGTCCCAATTACCTCTTCTGGTACAGAACAACCTTCCACCTTTCAACCCCCACAAACAAACCCTGTACCAGAAGCACCCTCAACCTCTTCTGGTGCAGACCCTTCCACCCATGAAAATCCCTCCACCTCACAAAACCAAACACCTATCCCTCCCACACTCAAATTAACCAGAACCCCTCTACTTCCATGGCACTGGGTTCCCTGGTCCTCCTGCCTCCCCCATAGTCTCAATCCGCGATGATAGTGGAGATGAGGATGCTTCACTAGAGCCGACTAACTTAGCCTCATCCTCCTCTGCCTCTGGGCCCAAACCCTTTACTTTCAATGATGCTGAAATGGGTCCCATCAGGCAGAGCATGAGTGTAAGTGTTGAGCTCTGGCTAAGAGAGCAATTTCCTATTCTGTTGGAGCACTTACCACTTTTGGCAGACCTCACTGATGCCAAAGTCTGGAGCAAGGCCAGACTAGAAGATGTTGAAGATCTGGTCATGCTGCTGGAGGAGATGACCACTGCTGGCTTCACTGCCTGGGAGATAGAGATCAAGAAAAAGCTCAACCTTCAAAACCCTGCAGAGCTTGAATCTCCAGAAGCAGCAAAGGTGGTGGTAAGGACTTTGCTGATCCAGAGAGGAGTAATGATTTCTCCAGAGGGCCCTTCCTACTCTTTTGGTCCCCACTTCTCCTTCCCTCCAGAGCTCTTTTGGTAAGGACTTTGATGTTACTCCTGCTGTGCTCCAGAAGATGAAGTTTTTCTTCAATGAGCAGATCTTGCAAATAGGTAGATTCTCCAAAGCAGAGGACTTTGATGTTACTCCTGCTGTGCTCCAGAAGATGAAGATGTTCTTCAATGAGCAGATCTTGCAGATAGGCAGATTCTCCAAAGCAATACAACACATGGCCCCTGCAATGATTGAGCAGCAGATCAAAGAAGAGAGGAAGAAGTTCTTAAAGTAGATCAAGGCTACCTTTGCCTCTGCTAAAGCCTCATTCAAGGCAAATGGCCTCTTCTTAAAGATCGAAGTAATGAATAGTCTGAGGCAGCTACAGGAGAATGTTCTGGACCGGATGCGACCTGTCTCTGTGCTCAAAGTAGAGATGGCATCCCAGATGCTTGAGACAGCCAAGATGAAAAATTTTCTCCAAGTGATGCTAGCGAAGCAAGAGCGCCTGGTTGCTGAGGCTCAAGCCTATCTTGAAGAAACCAAGAAGCTGCGTGATCTTCACTCTTCCTCCTCCACTGAGCTACCTGATCTGATAAGGCAAGTGGTGCAACCCCTCCTTGATGAAGTTAAAAAGGGGGAAGAGAAGGTCAGAACTGATCTGGCGAAGAGTACCAATGAGACCCTCTTCAATCATGGTGCTCGCCTGGACCTGCTGGAGAACACTCTGGCACAAGCTGAGCTGCAGAAGAAGAAAAAGGAAGAGCTAAAGTCTTTGACTATGGCCAAGCAACTTGCAGCAGAGGAAGAATCTCTTGACTCAGAGCAAGATCCTGTTTCCATCCCTGGCCCTGCCAAGAGGAAGATCAGAAGGGTCAAGAAAAGCTTCTTGGAGCAGGTAGTTGAAGAGAGAGAGAAAAGATTCAAGGTGGAGATTCCAGAGGAGAGACTGGCCAGAGTAAGGAAGAACATAGATAAAGAGCAGAGGCTCAGATATGTTAGAAAGCAGAACAAGAAAGCCAGAGAAGCTGGTCTTACTCCTGCTGCCAGTGGATCGAGCCAGAGGAAGAAGACACCTATTGAAGTGATGGATATTCTGCCTCTCAGGACAGAAGGGTCTTTTGACTCTACTGTGCCTGTTCCCCTCATTGAAAGGTGGAAAGAAGCAAAGACTTTGTGGTTTATCCAGCACTACATTCACAGGCCACCGCCAGAGGATGAAGCCCTTATCGACAGAACCTTCCACTCATGGATGAAGTCTTATGATGCTGATCTGTACAAGAAACTCATGGATTCCACCATTGAGTTCAATCTGGAAGTCACTGCCCCAGAGTTCCATTATCTTAACACTCCAATGAACGGGGACCAGATTGATTGGGCTGAATTGAAGAAGTTGTACAAGACTAAAGTGTTGGTGAATTTCACTCCAGCAAACTCAGCAGAGCTCAAGGCAGTTCAAGACAGATTCCTGGATTGGTTTCTGGTACCTAAGGAGAACAGAAGATATGCATAGAATAGGACCTGAATTGTAATTTGTAAACATTTTGTCCTCTATCATTAATGAAAAGTCATATCTATTCTGTCTTAAGACAACTTCTTGTTGTCTCATTGGTTGCCTAATAAGATCTATTCTAAGGTCTTATCCTTATTTCCTTTCTTGCTTACTTTATGTTTTGATCAGTTTTGGTTTGTGTTTTAACTTCATCAAAAAGGGGGAAATTGTTAGGATAAATGTTGTTTAGTTTTGATGAGTTAAACAAACCAGAATATGTAATAGAACCATCTGGACCTGTTAGCCAGATGAGGAACTAGATTAGGACTTAATCTAGGGGGAACTGCCAGACCAGAAGAGTCACCAGAAGACTTTACCAGAGGACTCCACCAGAAGGCTTCACCAGAGCAGAACAAGAGCAGAGGCAGAAGACCTTCCCCAGACTAGACGAGTCCAGACCAGACGAGTCTTGTTGGTCCCACTAGTTAGATTAATTGCGGAAGCTTAAGTTAAATGTCTTTCAAATTCTTTTTACAAGAGAATAAAAGGCAATAAGACAGCGAGTAAAGTAAAGCAATAAAGAACACAAGATATATAGTGGTTCGGATTTAAATATCCTACGTCCACTCTCCCTTATATCCAAGGGGTCTCACTAACAACCAACCAACTCACTTACTTACTGGAATTTGGGAAGTACCAGTTCCTTCTTACACCTCTTTAGATTTAACTTAAAACTAAAGATCAACAGCCAACAACCTTGTCTGATAGATGAACAGGTTGTGGTTTCAATAACTCCTTTAGAGTGGATAAATATTATGAACAGTAAGAGTGCTTGGAATGAATATCAAAAGCTTGGATCACTTATGCGCGTATATTATCTCTCTAGAGCTTTTTCTTGAACTGCACTCTTGTATTTATAGAGGGGATTAGGGCTAGCCGTTGGAGGGCTAATCCAATCAGATCCTCTATATAAGGAAGCTTCAATCAATCAATTCCCTAATTGATTGATTGGGTTGGTGGGATCCTTGGATTGATTATCTTCAAATACTTTCCAATCCTGATCATGCTGACTTGATTTGAATCACCAACGGTCAATAGCTTCCTCTGCCTAACTCTGATTCTCTCCAGAGAAGGCAAGACCAGACACCAGGCAACCTCGGTGTCTTCTGGTCCTAATCTGGTGAACAACCAGAATACTCAGTAGAAACAGGAGATCAACCTGAGCATCTTTTGTTCCACCAGATTCGTCTGGTCCGGACTCGTCTGGTCTGGGGAAGGTCCTCTGCCTCTGGTCTGTTCTCATCTGGTGAAGTCTTCTGGTGGGGTCTTCTGGTGAATCTTCTGGCGAAGTCTTCTGGTCTGGCAGTTCCCCCTAGACTAAGTCCTAATCTATATCATCATCTGGCTAACAGGTCCAGATTGTCCTATTACACCTTCTGGTTTGTTTTAACTCATCAAAACTAACAATTTTTATCCTAACAATTTCCCCCTTTTTGATGGAGTTAAAACATTACCAGAACTGATCACAAAGAAGACTTAAGCAAGAAAAGCAATAAAAGATAAGACCTTAGAATAGATCTTATCAGGCAAGCAATTAAGACAACAAGAGGTTGTCTTTGAACAGAGAAGATATGAATTTCATTGATAATAAAGATAAGAGTGATTACATATTACAATGCAATTCTGGTCCTATCTAAGCATATCTTCTGTTTTCTTTGGGCACCAGAAACCAATCCAGAAACCTATCCTGGACGGCCTTCAACTCTGCAGAAGATGTTGGAGTGAAGTTCACCAACACCTTTGTCTTGTACAGTCTCTTCAGCTCAGTCCAATCAACCTTGTCTCCTGCCATGGGAGTGTTAAGATAAGTGAACTCAGGGGCAGTCACCTCCAGGTTGAACTCAATGGTTGAGTCCATCAATTGCTTGTACAGCTCTGCATCATAAGCTTGCATCCAGGTGTGAAAGGTTTTGTTGATTAGCTCATCATCCTCTGGTGCTGGCCTCTGAATATAGTGTTGGATGAACCATAGAGTCTTTGCCTCCTTCCATTTTTCAATCAAGGGCACAGGCACAGTAGAGTCAAAAGACCCTTCTGTCCTGAGAGGCAGGATGTTCAACACTTCAATGGGAGCTTTCCTTCTCTGGCTTGAGCCACTTGCACCAGAAGAAGCACCTGCTTCTCTGCTCTTCTTGTTTTGCCTTCTAACATATCTAAGCCTCTGCTCTTCATCTATGTTCTTCCTGATTCTTGCTTGCTTCTCCTCTGGAGTCTCTTCCTTGTATCTCTTCTGAGCTTCTTCAACAACAGTCTCAAGGAAGCTTTTCTTGACTCTTCTTATCTTCCTCTTTGCAGGTCCAGAGATGGAGATTGGATCCTACTCAGCTTCTGACTCCTCTTCTGCAGCAAGCTGCTTAGCCATGGAAAGAGATTTGAACTCTTCCTTCTTCTTCTTCTGCAACTCAGCCTGGGCCAAAGTGTTCTCCAGCAGGTCCAGACGAGCTCCATGGCTGAAGAGAGTTTCATTTGTGGTCTTCGCCAGACCAGTTCTGGCCTTCTCTTCCCCCTTTTTAACTTCATCAAGGAGGGGCTCCACTACCTGCCTTATAAGATCAGGCAAGGCAGTGTTGGAGGAAGAGTGAAGATCACGCAACTGCTTGGCCTCCTCCAGGTAGGCTTTAGACTCTGCAACAAGCCTTTCCTGCTTCTCCAACATCTCCTGGAGGGAGTCTTTTAGCTTAGCAGTCTGGATCATCTGGCTTGCCATCTCAACTTTAAGGACAGAGACTGGCCTCATCTGCTCCAGCACGTGCTCCTGGAGCTGCTTCTGGCTGTGCATCACATCCAGTTTGACAAAGAGGCCATTGGCCTTGAAAGAAGCTTTAACTTCTGCCAGAGAGGACTTGATCTGCTTCAGGAAGATCCTCCTCTCTTGCTTAATCTGATGCTCTATCATAGCAGGGGCCATGTGTTGAATGGCTTTTGAAAAGCGCCCTATCTGCATGATCTGCTCATTGAAGAATGCCTTCATCTTCTGGAGCACAGCAGGAGACATCTCAAAGTCCTCCTCGTCTGAATATAGCTCAGGAGGGAATGTGAAATGAGGACCAACGTTGTAAGAGAAGCCCTCTGGAGTGAGCATAACTCCTCTCTGGATAAGGAGAGTTCTGATGAGAACCTTGGCCGCCTCTGGTGTCTCCAACTCTGCTGGGTTCTGAATATTTAACTTCTTCTTCAGCTCAATCTCCCAAGCAGTGAAGGTAGAGGGAGACATCTCCTCCAGCAGAAGCATAAGATCTTCAACATCTTGGAGTCTGGCCATACTCCAAACCTTGGCATCCGTTAGATCTGCCAGGAGGGGTGAGTGCTCCAACAGAATTGGAAATTGCTCTTTTAGCCAGAGCTGAGCACTCACACTCATACTCTGCCTGATGGGACCCATCTCATTAGAAGAGAAAATAAAGGGCTTGGGCCCAGAGGCAGAGGAGGAAGGTGCTAAGTTAGCAGGCTCAAGTGAAGCTTCCTCATCTTCACTATCATCGCTTGTTAAGCAGGTTGGGGAAGGAGGAGGGGCAGGAAATCCCAGAGCCATAGCAGTGGTTGGGTCCTGATCTGTATGAGTTTGGGGAGGGTTGGGGTTTTGTGAAGTAGAAGTGGAGGGGATGGATTGCTCTGCACCAGAGGAAGGTGGAATCTCTGGTACAGAAGGTGTAGGTGGTATTTGGGATGTGGAAGTGTTTGGAGGGGGGAGTTCTGCACCATAAGAGGTTGATGGCACCTCTGGTACAGAAACTGGGGGAGAGGGGTTTGTGGGAAGATGTGTTTGGGAATTTTGGGGAGAAGGTGTTTGAGTAGGAATGGTTGATGGAGTATATACTGGTGTATCTGGGAGAGTCTGCTCTGATGTTTCAATAGGGTTACCAGAAGCAGATGGGGTTTGGGGAATATTATCTGGGGGAGAGGTAGAAGGGGATACAAGATTAATAGGGGTAGAAGATGGAATGGAGGGATTTACCTCTGCTGAGTCAACATCAGCAGGTACAGAAGGTACAGCATGCTCTGGAGCAGAGACATCTTCCATCATCTGGGAAGCCTCATCAATGGCCTTCTCCAAGGCCTCTCCAAGATCAGAGTCAGAGTCAGGATCTTGAAGAATGGCTCTCTTAGCCTTGGATTTCTTCACAAGAGGCACATCCTTGTCTTCATCTTCCTCTTCTGATGGCTCATCCACCAGAAGGGTTTTCCTGCCCTTCCTGCTAGTCCTTGACTTCTTAGCAGAGCCTCTCCTGGCCTCCTCTGGCCGCTTCCTCTTGGCTGGTCCAGCCTTCTTAACAGCTTTATCATTATCACCCTTCTTCTTAAGCACTTCAAGAAGGGGAATCTGGCCCTCCTCCGAGGAATCAGAAAAGGCAATGGTTGAAGAACCAGTTGCTTCAGCAGCTTTCTTATGGGTCTTCTACTTCTGCTGCTGCTTCTGCCCCTCTGCAGGTGAGGGTACTGCCTGTAGAGGAGGGGCAGGGATGGCTTCTTCTCCATCAGAATCAGGATGGCCATGAAGGGGACCATCCTTTGAGAATAGCACCTTAGACTTGTGAAATCCTTTGCACCAAGTCTCCTTCCATCTCTTCTCTGGAAGCAATGAATCCAAAATCAAGGTAAGTTTCGTTTCCAACGAAACATTAGCAGTGAAATAAAACTGCATCTCCCCTGGCTTGGAAGGACAAGCCTCCTTGTTAACTTTCACCTTATTCTTCCTCAAGACGCCCCAAAAGAACTCTGCCCAATTGCATTGGACGCCGTCATATAGAGCCCTCATCACACACATTCTTCCATTAAAAATCGCATCTGTGCTGTGATTCTCACACATCAACACCTTTACAACTATGTCAAAAAGTACCTTGTACTTCTGCCTTAAATGTTTATCCAGAAATCCCTTCGTGATACTCTGGCAAGAAGAACGAGCAAACAATTTGAAGGAACCCACAATATCATCCTCCTTGTAGGTTAAGGGATCCACCCCTTCCACCGAAATGTTTCCAAACAGGGCACAGAAATCATGCTTGGAAAACACCAAATCTTCCTTGTCAATTTTTGAAGAAATATGATCTTCGTTGATCTTCATTCGAACCAGAAACTGGGCCGCATATCCGTCAAGAGTACGAAAATCTCTGGGAACGGTGGAGATCAACTTCTCAACTCCGGATCTCCTCAAAAGTTCCAGAATAGCCAGTGCAGACGAGTTCTTGGTGGTGTAGAAGTCAACCACCATCTCCGTCTTCAGTTTCTTCATCATTAGGGCATGATCAAAATTACATGGGGGAGCCATATCTGTGAGAGAGAGAGAGATAGAGAGAAAGAAAAAGCTTTGCAGAGAGAGGTTAGGGTTTGAAAGTATGGAAACGTGAAAGGACAGATTGAAAGTAAATTTGATTTAAATAGGGTAATACACGTGACTTGAATAATAAATGAAGTGTGAACGCGTGTAATTTCAAATTTAATTGAGGAAACAAAATCAATTTTAGCATTGATTGACATTTTGCACAGTGATTAAATCTGATGGCCATGATGAAAGGCGAGATACAGATTTAATCTGGTGCGTTGGCATAGACATTGGGACTGGGCATAAAGGGGTTTTGTGGCAGTCAAGAGAAAAAGCGAAATGATTGCCTAGGCCCTATACCCTAGTTATAAATACACCCCGAAGTTGAAAGGTTTTAAGTGTACTTACTAATTTGAAAGGTGTATCCCAATGAACAGAGGCCAGAGAAGTAAAGACATACTTGTCACCTGATATTGTAACCAGATGATACCACGACTAGTCTGGTGAGACATCTCCTCTGATGGAACTCATCTGGTCCTGGTCAGAAAAGACTTTGGACATATTTCTGACTCAGCACCTCATCTGGAACAAGTGTCACCTGGTGGATACCTCATCTAGAGATATACCTTTCTGATATGTCTAATCTGCAGGTATGTTAGTTAAAAAAATATATATATAAGATAAAGTAATGAAACAAAGGATACTTCTCTGTTGTTCCCCCTAAAACAAATCTGTCTCTGGATCCAACAAACCTAACTCAAAAGCTAACTCTCTGAATCTGGTCTCAGCCAAAGGCTTAGTCAAAATATCTGCTCTCTGCTTCTCTGTTACAATCTTTTCCATCCTTATATCTCCCTTCTCAACATGATCTCTGATAAAATGATGCCTTATATCAACATGTTTACACCTGGTATGAAGAACTAGATTCTGGGTGATGGCAATTGCACTATTACTATCACAGAAAATAGGAATATCCTTAGCTCTAATCTGGTAATCCCTAAGTTGTTGACTTATCCATAGAAGTTGAGAACAACAACTCCCTGCAGCCATGTACTCTGCTTCTGTTGTTGATGTAGCAACTGAAGTCTGCTTCTTAGAAAACCAGGATACCAATTTATTCCCTAAAAATTGGCATGTTCCACTTGTAGATTTCCTATCTATTCTACATCCACCATAGTCTGAATCTGAATAACCACTCAATTCTAAGTTATCATCTGCAGGATACCATAATCCTAAATTCACAGTTCCCTTAAGATATTTCAATATCTTCCTAGATGCTTTCAAATGACTCTTCTTGGGATTAGCTTGAAATCTGGCACAAACTCCCACAGCAAAAGTAATATCTGGTCTGCTTGCAGTCAGGTACAAAAGAGAACCAATAAGTGCTCTGTACTGAGTCTGGTCCACACTCTCTCCAGACTCATCTGGATCCATGTTGAAATTTGTCATCATAGGGATCTTGGCTGCTTTGCTAGATCCTACTCCAAATTTCTCTAACATGTTTCTGGTGTACTTTGCTTGATTAATGAAAATTCCCTTCTCTGATTGCTTAACCTACAGACCTAAAAAGTAATTCATTTCACCCATCATGGACATCTCAAACTGACCCTGCATGAGCTCACCAAACTTCTCACACAGCTTCTTGTTAGGGGATCCAAATATAATGTCATCAATATATATTTGGACCAGAAGGATATCCTTTCCTTCTTTTTTCCTAAACAAGGTCCTATCAATCTTACCTTTAGTAAAACCATTGTCCAGAAGAAATTGAGATAGTGTGTCATACCATGCTCTGGGTGCCTGCTTCAGCCCATAAAGAGCTTTCTTAAGCTTAAACACCTTGTCACCTTGTTCAAAACCAGGAGGTTGTTCCACATACACTTCCTCAATGAGAATCCCATTAAGAAAGGCAGATTTCACATCCATCTGGTATACTTTGAACTTCATGTGAGCAGCATATGCTAAGAACAATCTGATGGCTTCTAGTCTGGCAACAGGAGCAAATGTCTCATCATAGTCTATTCCTTCAGACTGAGAATAACCCTGGGCCACTAGCCTTGCCTTGTTCCTAGTAATGACATTATTCTCATCTTTCTTATTCTTGAAAACCCACTTAGTGCCTATCACCTTTTGATGTCTTGGTCTGTCTACCAGCTCCCAAACATCCTGTCTGGTGAATTGATTCAACTCCTCCTGCATAGCAACAATCCAATTTGAATCTTTCAGTGCCTCCTTGATGTTCTTGGGCTCAATCAAGGACACATAGCAACTGAATAAGGCAGCTAAGTTAAGAGTTCTCCTAGTCTGGACACCCTTAGTTGGATCTCCTAAGATCAGGTCATTGGGGTGATCAGCCAGGGTCCTCCTTCCCATGGTCTTGCCTGGGTGATCATCTTCTGCAGTATCTTGATGATTAACACCACCTGCAGAAGAGCTTCTCCCTACAGGAGTTCCAACCTCTTCTGGTTCTGCTCCTTGTGAAGTCTTCTGCTTCAGAGAACCAAGAGATGGGTCATCATCTGAATCTGAATCAAGAATAGGTGGATTGACCTTGATAACTCTGGGTGTAGTCTGGTTCTGAAACTCATCAGAAGACTTTAAGTCCACCTTGCACTCAAAAGTAGATTCATAAAAAACAACATGAGGTGTTTCCTCCACACAAAGTGAATTCTTATTAAAAACTCTAAAAGCCTTACTGGTGCTGGAATATCCTAAAAATATTCCATCAGCCACTTTGGCATCAAAGGTTCTTAATTTAGATTTCCCATTGTCATGGATGAAACACTTACATCCAAAAACATGAAAATATGAAACAGATAGGGTTTTACCTTTCCATACCTCATATGGAGTCTTATTATGTCTCTGGGCAATCAGGCACCTGTTCTGAGTGTAGCAAGCTGTATTAATGGCCTCTGCCCAAAATCTTTGTGGAGTGTTGTATTCTGCCAGAAGTGTTCTTACAGCTTCTTTGAGGGTCCAATTCCTCCTTTCTGCTACTCCATTTTGTTGGGGTGTTCTGGCAGCAGATGTCTCGTGAAAAATCCCTTGGTCCTTGCAGTAATCTGCAATGTGTGAATTCAAAAACTCTGTTCCTTTGTCACTTCTGATCCTGAATATGCTCTGGTTCTGCTCATTCTGAATCTGCTTGAAGAACTCTGGCAGCTTAGTCATAGTTTCATTTTTCTTAAACAAGAACACTACCCAAGTGTATCTTGAAAAGTCATCTACTATCACTAAGGTGTACTTCCTTCCACTGAAACTAAGAGGAGAAATAGGTCCAAACAGGTCCATGTGAAGTAGTTGAAGTACTCTGGTTGTGGTTGTGCTCTGGACATCCTTAAAGGAAGTCTTGGGTTGTTTACCCTTCTGGCATGAACCACAAACCTGATCCTTCTTAAACACTTCATTAGGAAGACCTCGAATGAGACCTTTTCTGGCAATCTTATTCAGTGTCTTGAAGTTAAGATGACACAATCTCTTGTGCCAAATCCAGCAGTTCTCTGCAGATCCTTTTGCAACCAGGCAAGCATTTCTTGGACAACTGTTAAAATCTGCAAGATAAATGTTACCCTTCCTCAAGCCTATTAGCAAGATGTCATTATAATCAGAAGAGAAAACAGTGCATGAATCACTAGAAAACTTCACTGAGTATCCCTTGTCACAGAATTGGGATACTGAAAGCAGATTATGCTTGAGTCCTTCTACATAGTAGACTTCATCTACAGATACTCCATTGAAGGTCAACTTTCCAACTCCTCTGGTGACTCCATAGTTGTTATCACCAAACATCACTCTTGGTCCATTCAATGGCTTGAAATCTTGGAGATTATCCTTCTGGAAGGTCATGTGCTTGGAACATCCACTATCAATGTACCAGACATGGTTGCTTGAAAATCCTTTCTCCAATGGACTCTTATCTACCTGCAGAGAAATCAATTAGGTCCCCTACTAGTGCTGGGTCCTGATTGGTTAGTTGCAGGTTTTGTAGGAATCCATAGATAAAGATCATCCCTTGATGGATGAGGAGATCTTATCTTCCTTCCAAATCTATCTACCAGCACATGTCCTCTGACAATGACATATTGAGCTACTGGTCTGATAAGGACACCTTTCCTATAAACAGGTCAGGTGTACCTTTTCTCAAATCTGGCCTTTGGAATGGCCTGTCTCAAAGACATGGTCTTAAAGATTTGGTTGTAAGGGTACATCCTAGAAGAACCATCTCTGGTGTCATAACTTCCCAGATTAGTTGGTTTTCTATAGATGGGTCTGGGAGACCTCCTCTGGTTCTGATAATTAGACTTGCTCTGGTGATTATAGTTTCTTTGAGTATACCTATTCTGGAATTGATTCCTCTGAGAAAACTGTCTCTGGGGTACCTGGTGCTGTTGAACATTGTTCCTTCTCTGGTAGTTATTACTCTGATTGGTATTCCCCTTTCTTGAGTGTTTCCTTTGAGGTCCCCTAATCTGTTTAGGTTCCCTTTGAGGATTTCTCTGGGGTCCTCCAATTTGAGTAATTTCTACTCCTTGGGACTCATTGTTCACAGAACCATCAATCTTTAATGGTTCCCCTTTTTGACACTTATTCTCTAGCATCTTCTCTTCCAGAACAGTCAACTCTTCTGGACCATATGTTATGTGATTAACAGAGTGATTCCTTTTCCAGTCAGGATTGTGAACCACCTTGTAACCATTACCAGTTAAGTCTTTATCATCCCAGATTTCTACCATTTTACCAGCTCTTACAGACTTATCTTTATTATAAAAATATTTATGAGTTTTAGAGGTAATTCCAGAATATCCTAAACCACTCTTATCACAAATGCGCTTAGAAGACTCTGATATGATAGATACAACAGATGGTATCTTAGGAGCTTCTCTGGGCATAGGTATCTCCTCTATGTTGTGAGCAACTTGTTTTCCCTTGATAAGAGTCTGGTATTTGGCTCTGAGTTCAGTGATCTCATCTTCTTGAGAGTTATTTTCTTTCATGAGTTCATCTACCAGAGTATCTCTTTCTGTGATCTTATCCTGAAATTCAGAGACTTCTTTGGAATGATCTTTCATGAGTTCTCTGGTGGATTTATGCTCATGAGAGAGAGATTGAACTTCAGCTCTGAGCCTACCATTCTCTTTCTCAAGTTTTTGACAGAGTTGGATACAATTTTGGAGATCTGATAGCATTTGTTGCATATCAGACTCTCTGGAGTTACCAGATGAATTAGAGGATTCAGTACATTTGGAATTTGATAAAACTAGAGTAGTTTCATTTACCTCAGTGATGTCTGCCATAAGACACACATCATCATCTGATCCAAAGTCAGAAGAAGAAGAAGAACTGGAACTAGTATCCTCCTCCTCTGCTTCTGCCAGCAATGCTCTCTTATCTGCATATCTCCTATCTCTCTTGATCCTTTTCTCTTCTCTTTCCCTAGGAGTGAGTTGAGGACAATCATAACTATAGTGACCAGTCTTGTTGCATGTGTAGCAGGCATTGTCTCCTCTGGGACTAGGACTTGGCTCTCTCCTCCTCTGGTTGTAGTCTGATCTGGCAGGGCTACTCTCTCTCCTCTGGTAGTCAGGTCTGCCAGAGCTACCATCCCTCCTCTGATAATCTGATCTCCCAGAGTTGCCAGGGTTGTCATCTCTCCTCCTTTCTGGAGTTCTGAATCTGGTCTCCCTTGAGTCTCCAGATGTCTTCTCCTTCTCTGCAGGCTTGAAGGAACTCTTTCTGTCTCTGGAAGATTCCTTCCAATGCCTTTTGTACCTGCCATATTTTGAACTCATTTTATCTAATTTACGAGTTAGAAGTGCTACCTGCTCCTTGAGGCTCAAGTCATCTGCAGTAGACTCTTTTGGCTTGACATCAGGCTTGATGGTTGAAGAGAATGCAACACCTTTCTGACCAGAAGAGGAAACCTCTTCTGTTTGATCCTCCTCTTGAAGGTCATACTCATAGGCTTTGAGATCAGACAATAGGAGATGATGATCCAGAGTATTGAGATCCTTGTTGTCCTTGATCACAGTGACTTTAATTCTCCACCTGCTTGTTAGTGAACGCAAGATTTTACTATTTATTTCTTTTTCAGAGTAGGTCTTACCTAAGGCACTAGCCTTGTTCAGGAGATTTTTGAGACGCATGTCCAGCTGGTCAATGGTCTCGTCTGGTTTCATTTTGAAGGTATCAAACGAGTGTTGAACAGCTTGGAGTTTGTTATCTTTGATCTTCTCTGTTCCCTCACAGAGTAATGCCAGTTTGTCCCACATCTCCTTGGCAGTGGCACACATTCTGACCTTTTCAATCACCTCTTTGGTAAGTGTGTTGATGATCTCTGTTCTTGCCACCTGGTCTAAGTTGTAGAGCTTTCTTTCATCATTATCAAGCTCATCTCTCTTTTTGAGAATTCTCTGCCTGGGGACTCTATCCTCTGTAGTTTTCTGGGCAGCTTCACTAGTTTCTTCTATGGACTCTGACCTGCCACTATCAATAGGAGTCCAGTAAAATTTGATGGGGCCACTTTCAACCACATCTAACATGCGGTGGTGAATAGCTCCAAGATGATTGCTCATCATGAAGCTCCAGTGGCTGTAATCCTCAAAAGAGAATTCTGGGAGCTTACGGCTCTTGTAAGAAGATTTTGCAGACATTTTGATCAAATTAAGGGAAATAACAAGAACTTGAACAAAAAGCACTAAAGAGCAATGGATCTGCCCGGTGACCACCAAAAGCTTTTCAAAGCAGTGGTCGTTGGACACACTGCTCTGATACCACTTGTTGGTCCCACTAGTTAGATTAATTGCGGAAGCTTAAGTTAAATGTCTTTCAAATTCTTTTTACAAGAGAATAAAAGGCAATAAGACAGCGAGTAAAGTAAAGCAATAAAGAACACAAGATATATAGTGGTTCGGATTTAACATCCACTCTCCCTTATATCCAAGGGGTCTCACTAACAACCAACCAACTCACTTACTTACTGGAATTTGGGAAGTACCAGTTCCTTCTTACACCTCTTTAGATTTAACTTAAATCTAAAGATCAACAGCCAACAACCTTGTCTGATAGATGAACAGGTTGTGGTTTCAATAACTCCTTTAGAGTGGATAAATATTATGAACATTAAGAGTGCTTGGAATGAATATCAAAAGCTTGGATCACTTATGCGCGTATATTATCTCTCTAGAGCTTTTTCTTGAACTGCACTCTTGTATTTATAGAGGGGATTAGGGCTAGCCGTTGGAGGGCTAATCCAATCAGATCCTCTATATAAGGAAGCTTCAATCAATCAATTCCCTAATTGATTGATTGGGTTGGTGGGATCCTTGGATTGATTATCTTCAAATACTTTCCAATCCTGATCATGTTGACTTGATTTGAATCACCAACGGTCAATAGCTTCCTCTGCCTAACTCTGATTCTCTCCAGAGAAGGCAAGACCAGATACCAGGCAACCTCGGTGTCTTCTGGTCCTAATCTGGTGAACAACCAGAATACTCAGTAGAAACAGGAGATCAACCTGAGCATCTTTTGTTCCACCAGACTCGTCTGGTCCGGACTCGTCTGGTCTGGGGAAGGTCCTCTGCCTCTGGTCTGTTCTCATCTGGTGAAGTCTTCTGGTGGGGTCTTCTGGTGACTCTTCTGGCGAAGTCTTCTGGTTTGGCAGTTCCCCCTAGACTAAGTCCTAATCTATATCATCATCTGGCTAACAGGTCCAGATGGTCCTATTACACCTTCTGGTTTGTTTTAACTCATCAAAACTAACAATTTTTATCCTAACAAGTCTGGTGAACCAAAAGATGCTCAGAATCATCTCTAGATTCTACTGGGTAATCTGGTTCTTAACCGACTCTGGACCAGAGGACATCGAGGTCATCTGGTGTTTGGTTCAGCCTACTCTGGAAGAATCAGAGTTGTGTAATGGAAGCACTTGACCGTTGGTAATTCAAATGAAGTCAAACATGATCGGATTGGAAAGTATTTGAAGATAATCAATCCAAAGATCTCACCAACCCAATCAATCAATTAGGGAATTGATTGATTGAAGCTTCCATAAATAGAGATCTGATTAGATTAGCTCTCCAACGGCTAAACCCTAATCACCTCTATAAATACAAGAGTGCATCATTGAAGAAAGGGTATAGACACGCGCACGAAGCTCATATTCAAGCCTCTTAATCACTAAGCATTTAGCACTCTTACTTTGTTCTTATTCATATCTACTCTTGAGGAGTTAGTTGGAATATAAACTCAACCTGTTCATCTTATAAGATAAGGTTGTAGTTGTTGGCGCTTTAGATCGGAGTGAGATCTAAAGTTTGTAAGCAAGGAGCTGGTACTTATCAATTCCAGTGTTCGTAAGTTGGTTGGTTGGATAGTAAGGCCCCTTGATAAAAGGGAGAGTGGACGTAGGATTTTAACATCTGAACCACTATATATCTTGTCTTCTTTATTGCTTTCTTTATTACTACTTTATCTTGTGCTCTTAGTAAAAAGACTTTGAAAAGGATTTAAGTTTCTGCAATCTTTATTAAACTGACTAGTGGGACCAACAGACTATTCAAAACCTTGAAAGGTCAAGGTACTCTTTATACAGGTGACAATGCTAAACTTTTAAGGAAGCTTGGAGGAGGAGCTCAGAAGAAGCAAGCCGGAAGAAGAAGATGCCCAGGACCATATCCCCAAGATCCAGAGCAAGGAAAGAAGAAGAAGAAGCAGAGAGTGCTATGATTGAATTAGAGATGCTAAAAGCTTATGAAGAAGAAGATTTGAATAATGCAGCACTTATTGCACAAGGAATCATCCCTGAGAGTCCTGAAATGAATGATTCTGATGAAGATGTTGATCCTAAACACAAGAGGAGGTAAGAAGGTTGATATCTAGTTTGATTCAGGAAGAATTGTAATAGATCGCTGAATTTGTAATAAACTTGCAGATGAATACAATTCTCCCTATATCATCTAGTTTTTGTTTATCTCTTTATGCAATTTAGTTTTTCATTATTTTGTTTGAAGGTTTTACCATCATCAAAATAAGGGGAAATTGTTATGATATTTTTGTCCTAAGAATTTTCTTGTTTGATTTTGATAATGTCAAAACATATATGTGTTTTGTGAGAACTAACATGTACTAAGAGATATGAAGAGTTTAAAAGTTGAAAGTCTACATCTGCAAACATTAGATAAAGACCCTACAGCTATGATCAAGACAAGTCTACATCTGTAAAGTTGAAGACAAGTCCACAGCCGAAGAGTCTACATCTACAGAGTTAAAGACTATAAGTTGTATACTTGAGACTAGAAGGACTAATTAAGTGTTAGTACAATCTGTACACTCACTCACTTAGTTTGAAATGTCTCAGTATTTATCAGAGCTAATTACTAACCAGTAGAAACGAGTGTCTCAGTTATTAAAAGCTCTTTGAGCAGTCATCACTAAAAGATAACTTGTACTGCTTTGAGGATAGAGCTACATGACAAGAAGCTTTTATTAGCTGAAGTCAAAGCTGGAGGAGAAAATATTTTAAAATTTTGAATCCCTCCAAAGGCTAGAGGACCCCCAAGACTCCTATAAATAGGAGAGGAGACCTCAGAGGACGAACAACAACAACCCAAAGCTCCCAAGCAAACCTACACAAAGTCTACAACTCTAAAAAAGTCTACAGTTCTTCAAGAGTTAGAAGTTTTAGGACTTAGAGGCTTGGAATTTGTGTTGTATCTTTCGTTGTTGTTCCCCTCACTATACATTTACATTTGTATTCCACTTAGTGTGGATATCATTCTTAGTGAGTGTGTTGTTCTAAGTGAGATTGAGAGTAGTTCTGAGTGAGTTTTGTGTTTCAACCTAGATTAGAGTATTCTGAGTGAAGATCCTAAGTCTTAAGGGGAACAACTTTGTGTCTAAGTGAATATTCTTAGTGAATTTGGCATCTTCGTGGTGTAACAGTGGACGTAAGAGGATTACAACACCTCTGAACCACTATAAACTCTCTCTACTACCTTATATTAAAATTCCTGCATTTCATAATTATTTATTTATTGCTAGTGCATCATTCATATCTTTCATAATCTGGTTGTTTGATTTTTCACTACACACACTTTATTTATTTCCGCTGCACAAAGTGTTAAAATACTCAAAAGTATTACAACACTAAATTTGATAAGTGTTTGAAACTTACAGACTTTATTTTTTTTAACAAGTCTGCAGCTGCAAACTTTAGTTTTCCAACTCTATAGCTGCAGAGTTTAAACTGTATAGTTTAAAAGTTTTAAAATCCGTTTTTTAAGAATCAAGGTCTATCACCCCTTCCCCTCTAGACCTTGATACACCTTTTGGGACCAACAAATTCCAACAATAATTTTATCATCATGCATGCATAATTAATTCACATGAAAAACTATAGCTGAAAAACAAGGAATTCATGTAATCACGTACCTCTTGTAGATATGGCCTTTGATAATAATGGGACTATCACGATTGTGCTATCAACCAAAAGACCTTCTCAAGTATGTCCATTTCGCCTTGCTTGTTCACCGGTGGGAAGTGCTCACAAACAATTAGAATAACAAGGAAAAATGAAAAAATTCATGTTGCTGATTTTTTTTTTCAACACTGTGAAACTGTAAACTGGAGATGCAATAATCATCCCCTATATATAGGTGAGGGTGAACGAAATTTTGGTGTATTTTAGGGGAGAGAAATTTTTTTTTGGCCTCCAAGAAATCTTGAATATATCCCATATATTCTTTTCTCCATAATAAAATATTCCACAAAAAATCTCAACCTCCTCATTAATAAGCAATTTTCGAAAAATATAGATTGAGATCACAAGATTTGGATCTTCTTGAATTTATGAGATAATCTTGTATTCCAAGAATACATATCTTCCATAATATCTTTTCAAGAAAATCAACAAAATATTTTCTCTCGCCATATATACCTTTTTCGAAAATTAAGGAAAAAATCAGCAATTATATTTTCTTTTATTTTAATCACCTTATTGTTATTGGACTACTTAATGGGCTATTTGAGGGGCCTCTAGGAGAATTAAGATTGGACCTCCAAATGGGCTTCTGAATTTCAATATTAAGCCCCAATATAATTCAGCTCATTAATATTAATTAGTACCACTAATAAATTAATATTGCACTGTCCATCTTAATCCATATTACGATAATATGGGCTCCCGGTTATTATTTCCCGCGTTTAAGATTATCTAGTCCATTAATTAATTGAGCTTCTGAATAGCTCTAAATTAATTAATTTCTTTCACCTTGGAGTAAAGACAGCTCAACATTATTATTCGTACCGAAGAAACTAATTCTTCACTTGCAAGATTTGGTACGATAAAACTTTCGAGTCCACCAAGGGGACAAATACACGAGTCGTACTCGCACGCGTTTCTCCGTATTAAATCTTAGCAACCGTCATATGATTAACATTACTTCCCAAAGCACAAGGTTCGAAGTCACGATGATTCTCACCCAACATGAATCAAAGTAGTAACCATTAAGCACACACGGTCCTATTTAAGTGACGGAGATTAAGAAATCAATAACCACTGAGGTCTAATTCTTCACATTTCAGAACAGAAGAATTTATCCTCGTTGTAGGTCCTCTTCAACACATACTAAATGTGCTAGTCCAATCTCTTGGTCAAGACAGACCAATCTGAGATATACACATCGACCTTTCACGGTGGATTTTTCAATTCCACCAAGGTCATGAATTTGTACGTTTACTTACAAGGAAAACTGTTAATGTGATCTTCCGTGATCTGGTATCACTACATTAACTACAATGTAATATGTACTATATATATTGAACGGTTTGCAATAAATATTCAACATTCAATCATATCTAAAGCAAATGCGATAAAAGACTTATTATCATAAATAAGTGTTTAATACATGAGTTATACAAAGTAAAAGCATACTTTCACATATAACTCCAACATCTATGTGATGAATAGGTTGAGTAAAACTCCAACTAAAAAGCTCCTAAAGAGTGTATATACGTGAATAAACAAGGTGAGTGAGTGGAAGAGTTCGTGTGTCTTTCTTGTGCTCTTGCTCGACTCTTGTGTAGAACTCATCCAAAGCACTCTTATTTATAGTTGTGAGAATTAACTAGTCGTTGGAATGCTAGCAATTCAAACAACCATAATTGGAGGGATATAAACAATCAAAGATTGATTATATGATTGATTAGTTTACATAAATTGTTTAATCAATCAGATCCTCCATCAGTTGACTCTCCGGATTGCCTTCTTCTCCATCATTGAACTCCAAGATCTTCTCAAGATTACTATGAAGCCTCTAAGTAGGTGAACTAATCCATCACACCCGTCTGGTCAGCACTCGTCTGGTTCTGGGAAAAGTCTTCTGCCTCTGCTCTGGTCCTCTTCTGGTGAGTTCTTCTGGTCGACTCTTCTACGCTGATTACTTATCTGATCTGGTGGCTCGTCTGCTCTGATGACTCATCTGCTCTGGTGACTCGTCTGCTCTCTTGACTCATCTGCTCTGGTCTGGACACCTCATCTGGTCACCTCTATTCTGGTCACCTCATCTGGTCACCTCTAGTCTGGTCACCTCATCTCTGGTTGCCTCATCTGGTCAGACTTCTCTGGTCGACTCCTCTGGTCAGCACATATTTCTTCCCCCTTAACCAAAGACTTATTCTAGACCTAGACTAATCTATAGCTGACTAACAGTTTCAGCTAGTCTTATTACAAGTTATTTGTTTTAACATCTTCAAGACATCTAACCTATATCCCAACAATTTCTCCCTTTTTTATGATGTTAAAACTAAAAGAACTTAAATAAAACAAGACAAGAAAATTTGAAATAACATGATAAAGAGTCTAGCATACTGGGTCAACTATTCTTCCCCCTCAAAATATGCTCAGCAGATATTTGGGGCAAAACATCAGCTGATCTTCTTGTGTATCTGCAGGCAATCAAGTTTTTGGTACCCTTCTAGGTCCAGGGGGGTTAGCACAATATTTAGGAAGCCATAAGAATAGATTATCCCTTTTTAGATCAGATGATCTTATCTTTCTTCCATATAAGTCCACAAAAACACACTCAACAAAAGAGCCTTTGACATGGTTATTTCTTCTACATGGTCTTCTTCTCTTATGAGTTTAACCAGTAAAAGAATTAACTTGTCTTAAAGTAACAAACTTGAAATTCTTTTGATAAGGATAAGTCTTACTAGAACCATCAAAGGTTCCCGCTGGTTTGGCAGATGACTTGAAAGTCTTCTGCAGCTGAGTAGGAGTCAGCTGGTTCTACCCCTTTTGAGAAGATCCAAACTGTCTTGTTGGGATATGTTTTAGTTTTGATGATTTTCCAAAACAACATGTAATAGGTTTGAAAGCAGTCAGGATTATATCTTTTATTTCAGGTCAGGCTAGGTTATGTCTCAGTAGAATAGGCTGTCAGTTGAGAAGAACTCAGTTGAGGGGGAACTCAGCGAGGGGGAACTTAGCAACACAGCCTTAGAAAATCAAGTTGACATCAAGAAGATCAGACTGAAGCCAAGTCAGCGACCTGAACCAGAAGAGAAACCTGAAGGATGTCCCACTGATTGTAAACCAGGCTGATCTAAGCTAAGTCAGGTGGACCACTCAGTGAAGAGCATGATCAGGAGGATTAGTGCTGCACCAAGTAGGCCCTGAAGAAGTCAGGCTACTGTGGTCAAGGAAGTTTGTCATTCAGCCTTATGACAAACTTCTTGGAGTGATCTTCAAACAGTCTCTGAAGGACAACCACACTGAAGACGTTCAGTCCACTGAAGATCATCATGTCAGTGAAGGAGGAAGCTACCTAAAGTCAGTAGGTCTTGGTCAACCCACTGAGTCAAAGATCCGTTGGATCCAGGCCACGTGGACCAATCAGCACGAGGCAGCAACTCTGACACTAACAAAGGCCGCATTCCAAGAAAAGTGGTTGAACCCATTAATTGTATGGATTCAAATGTAATTTCCTCCAACGGTTACATTTGAATCCACACTATAAATACAAGCTTATAGCTGGTGTTGTGTTGTGTGTGAAGAAAAGAAAAATCAACACCTACAAGCTATAAGAGTGTGTGAGTTGTTAGGGAGTCATAAGGAAGTGTTGCTCACACCCACGACACTGATCTTTAGTGTTATCACTTATATTCATTGAGTGTCAAGCTTGTAACTCATAGCTTAGAGAGGTTTTCCTAATCCTAGCTTGAGGCTAACACATTGTAAAGGAAAACCTCACCTAGTTGGAGAAACCAAACTGAAACCAAAACCCTTTAGTTAGGTTTGTTGGGAGTAAGTTATCAGTGAGTAAGGAGGGGTAGCCCAGGGAGTGGCGTGAGTCCAGTTGTAAGTGTACCTTGGCACGTTAAAAACAAGAATCCCAGTTAGTGGATTTCCTGTTAAATCAGGTCGTGGATGTAAGAGCTTGAGTCTCTGAACCACGTTAAACTGAGCGTTGTTTATCGTTTAAGCACTTTCTAATTATTTGTAGTGTATGCTCACTGAGTGTACCTAGGAAGGTTGAAAAGGAAATTAGTTAAGTATTTTAGTCAGGGAGAATCAATCTCACTGACAGGCTTAAGCAAGCACTCGAGAGTTCAGTCTCTCGAGTCACTGCCTTGTTAAGAGCCTGAGCTCACAAGTCAGTTTGCACTGACTTGAGTGCTCTGACTCTTAGCAAAGCAGTGACTTGAGTGTCCCGCTCACTGAACTCATTCTGGGTGCAATGCAGGTTTTAAAAAAAATTGCTCCTGAATTCCCATTTTGGTATTCGAAAATGGGACCATCATGTCTTCTACTCTGCTGGCCTGACTGAGGTCTTTTATTCTGGGTATAACCCTTCTTAAAATCCCTTTTCTGCCTTTTGGGTTTTTGCGTTTTGGTACTCATCTGCCCATTAGGCTGAGTTGCCTGGTCAGCTGGCCTCTTACCCTTATCAATAAAATTACTAGGATGTTCTTCTTTCTTAACATGTGAGGATTCAGGTTTGGTATAACCAAGGCCTGTCTTATCATGCTCTCTTTGAGATGAGGTAGCTATGTATGACACAACATTGTTTGTTGTAGCCAGCTGCTCCAGTCTCAGCTTGAGCTTGTCCTCACTTTCTTTTACAATTTGTTTTGATGGAAGAGTTCATCAAACTTAGCTTTAAGCAGATTATATTCATTATCTTTCTCAACATTTTCAACAACCAGCTTTTCTATTAGTTTAACTTGTTCAGTACACCTGGTTTTCAAGTCACTGGACTCTTTAACCAGTGTATGATCTTGTTCAGATGGTAGATTAGCTGGGTTGCCTAGATATTTTGAAATCCTCTGATTTTCTGCTTTCAGCTTTGTGTTCTCATCTTCCAACTTTTGATAAAGTTGTACAGAAGATTGGAGATCTAATAGCATTTTCTACATATAAGACTCCTCTGATTGTCCAGAAGGAAGAAGATGAAAAAGAAGAGGTAGTTCGATTACATACCTCGTCTGTTACTAGACATATCTCTTCGTCTGGTCCAAAATTAGATGATGAACCAGAAGTGGACACCTCTTCTTCCTCATCTGTGAAGCCTCTTTTGGAGTAACTCCTAGTGTTTCTTTTACTGCTTCTCTTTGAGCTCATTTCTGCAGGAAATTGTTAACACAACGAATATTTGGGTTTTAAAAAAAAATTGGATCTGTCCTGGTGACCACCAAAAGCTTTTCAAAGCAGTGGTCTAGGACACACTGCTCTGATACCACTTGTTGGTCCTAAAAAGGTTATCCAGCGGAAAGTGTTTTGAAAATATTTTAATGAAACACCAAATTATAAAGTAAGTGCTAGAATTGAAATGCGGAAATCTAAAGTGCAGAAAATAAATAACACCGGATATATAGTGGTTCGGACCAACTTGTCCTACATCCACTCTCCCTTTCTCCAAAGGGGACTCTCTCTCCAACCAACTTACGAACTTCTGGAATTGGGATGTACCATATCCTTCGTACAACTGCTTACAACACCCTTTCTATGTGATGAATAGGTTGAGTAAAGCTCCAACTAAAAAGCTCCTAAAGAGTGTATATACGTGAATAAACAAGGTGAGTGAGTGGAAGAGTTCGTGTGTCTTTCTTGTGCTCTTGTCCGACTCTTGTGTAGAACTCCTCCAAAGCACTCCTATTTATAGTTGTGAAAATTAACTAGTCGTTGGAATGCTAGCAATTCAAACAACCATAATTGGAGGGATATAATCAATCAAAGATTAATTATATGATTGATTAGTTGACTTCAATCGCTTAATCAATCAGATCCTCCATCAGTTGACTCTCCAGATTGCCTTCATCTCCATCATTGATCTCCAACATCTTCTCCAGATTACTACGAAGCCTCTAAGTGGGTGAACTAATCCATCAAACTCGTCTGGCCAGCACTCGTCTGGTTCTGGAGAAAGTCTTCTGCCTTTACTCTGGTCCTCTTCTGGTAAGGTCTTCTGGTCGACTCTTCTGGTGAGGTCTTCTGGTCGACTATTCTGCTCTGATGACTCATCTGCTCTGGTGACTCGTCTGCTCTGATGACTCATCTGCTCTGGTGACTCGTCTGCTTTGATGACTTATCTGTTCTGGTCTGGACACCTCATCTGGTTACCACTAGTCTGGTCACCTCATCTCTGGTCGCCTCATCTGGTCAGACTCCTCTAGTCGACTCCTCTGGTTAGACTCATCTGGTCGACTCCTCTGGTCAGCACAAATTTCTTCCCCCTTAACCAAAGACTTATTCTAGACCTTGACTAATTTGTAGCTGACTAACAGGTTCAGCTAGTCCTATTACAAGTTCTTTGTTTTAGCATCTTCAAAACATCAAACCTATATCCCAACACTAATAACTAATTAAATAGAAAATAAATGCACTCACTACTAACTACTAAACTATTTCCAAGTTTCACTCAATGAGAATACATCGCCATCCCCGGCAACGACGCCATTGACTTGATCATAAAATAATAGTGATGTAGGCTAAGCCAGAGATGGCTTTGTTAATGTTGTTGGTAGTGAAGTATTCACTATTTACTTTGAAACAACATGAATTTGCTCTTTCTTCTCATTAACCAACACTTTATGATCATATGTTGTCTTAGATGTTTTAACATGCAGGATGAAGATCTAGAAGGATCTACAAGGTTCTGGAATACTCAATGTTGCAGTGAATATTGCATAACATTGGTTGCAACATGAGCGGTTGCGGGTTCCAGAAGGATCTACAAGGATCTACAAGGGTCTACACGATCCAAACTTATCCAGGACGTTTTAGAAAAATCTAGATCAGACGGTTACATCAAGAAACATCAAGAATCAAGATAAGAACGTGGACACTACATAAAGATCATGGAGCGGTTATAAAGAGAAGTTATTTTTGAATTGAAGACTTGTGCCTATAAATAGAGGCCGAATCTTTCAGTACCAAGTGTGGAGTAAACGAGTACATCTACTCTAGTGTTGATCCTGAGTTTAAAGGTGATAGGGCAGTTATTCCAACATTTATGTTATACTTAGAAGTAGAGTTCTTCTCGTATAACTTGTGGTCGAACCTATATCCATAGATAGAGAGATCGTAGATATAGAGTGAGATCAACTTTGATGGTGTATTATGATATACACTTAGCCAATTTAGATTTGATAGGTGATATCGAGTCTTGTTTCCGTTGTGAACGATTTAACTCTTCACACAACTTTTGTATCACTAATCTTTTTATAGTGAACCTTTCGCCGTAAGGCTAGCACAAACTATTTAAGATAGTTTGTGTTAAAAAGTATTCCCTTTTGCAATTTTGTGTTTAAGTCTTCCGTTGTACACGTTTTATATTCCGATTTACCAGTTTGTTGTAATATTTGCTTTAATATTTATTACAACATCTGTACTTTATAACACACGCACACTTTCAATTGGTATCAGAGCAATCTGATATCATACCTTTGGAACTTTCAATTGGCACCAGAGCCATAAACTTAATATACTAAGTTTAGATCCTGAGTTTTTAAGTGTGTCTTTTTCTATGGAATATTCTGTAAACACCCCACTTAGGCCTCCCATACTAGATGGAAACAACTATGCCTATTGGAAACCTAAGATGCGTATGTACATCAAGTCAATTGATGAACGTGCTTGGAGAAGTGTTCTGACCGGCTGGGAATGGCCCAAAAATCAAGCAGATGATGATGGCGAGACAAGAGTCAAACGGGAGATTGAATGGACAAATGAGAAGACCACGACGGCAAGCTATAACTCCAAAGCTCTCAATGCTATCTTTACCTATGTTGATGTATCTATGTTCAAGATTATATCAACATGTACCACGGCTAAAGATGCATGGGAGAGGCTTCAAGAACATTGTGAAGGAAGTGGAAGTGTTCGAAGGACCAAACTTCGAATGCTTGGGACCAAGTTTGAGAATCTAAGGATGAAGGATGATGAGACAAGCACGGCTTACAATGAGAGGCTGAGTGAAATTGTCAATGAATCACACGCACTTGGTGATCCTATTTCCAATGTACGAGTTGTACACAAAATTTTGCGATCTGTTCCTAAACGATTCGATGCAAAAATTTGTGCTATTGAAGAAGCCAAGGACACTGACACTTTAAGTCAGAATGAGCTTGTAAGTATTCTCAAAACATATGAGATGAACAAAACTCAATCTGATGATACAAGTGAAGGAAAGAAGGTTGGTGTTTTCAAAGGTGAAACATCTTCTAACACTAAAAATCAGCCCTTTGTGACTGAGGTTGAGTCTGATGAAGATGTTTTAGACCAATGTTACAACACTCCTGAACACATTGTCCTCCTTACAAAGAAGTTCAATTCCTACCTGAAGAAGAAACTGAACAGATCCAGAGGAAATGTCCAACAGAGGACTCCTTTCAACAACACACCATCAGACCCAGAGAAAAGGAAAGATCAGAATCAATCAAGGAAATTCAGAGGTAATAAATCAAGGTATGATCCTGAATTTAGAAAATCAGTTAGATGTGATGCATGTACTGGATTTGGACACTATGCAAATGAGTGTGCAAATACCAGGTTAAGACAGAAACTGAATTTTAATGTTACCTTTAGTGATGACTCAGATGATGATGATGATTCTTTAGATGATGATTCTAAAGATGAGGAATTAGCTTTTTCTGCAAGAATTGATTATGATGATTCTTTAGATGATGATCTGGATGATTTAGACACTGATGTTGTTTCCAATGTTATAACATCAGAAACAACATTTTTCAAAAATCATTCAGATTTGAACTGTTTTAATGGGTATGTTGATGAGACAGGTTCAAATGACATAAGGAATGATGATTCCAGTATAGCCAAAGAGAATGGTGATCTCAGAGAGACTGTGACAAAGTTGGAAGTCATTCTAACAAGGAAGGATTTAGAAATTTCTAAGCTAAAGGAAGAGTTGAAAAATTCTACCTTAAGTTTTAAAAAGTTTTCTAAAAGTTCTTCCATTGTAAGTGATTCTTTGACTACTGGAAAGTCTAGTAAACATGGTTTAAGCTATTGTGGTGAGACTACTTCTAAACATGTGAATAATCCTGTAAAATTTGTCAAGGGAAAAATTGAACTTTTTGCTGTGACAAAAGTACATGTGATTGAAAAACCTGTTAGGAAGTATGTATGTCACTATTGTTCTGAAATTGGTCATATTCGTCCTTACTGCCAAAAGATGAAAAGAGATGTGTTGTCTGAAATGTCTTCACATTCTAAGAAACACTGGTCAAAATCTGCTAAGAAAAAGAAAGAACATGTTACTTGTAATGTTGTTCAAACTTCTCTGAAAGCATGTGTTCCTGATCTATGGTACTTTGATAGTGGTTGTTCTAGACATATGACTGGTCATGTTAACTACTTGTCTGATTATGAACCTTGTAATGGTGGAACTGTTACATATGGTGGTGGATCAAAAGGTAAAATCATTGGAAAAGGGACCTTAAATGTTGAAGGTTTTCCTAAACTTAAGAATGTTTTGCATGTTGATGGTTTACTTGCTAATCTACTTAGTATAAGTAAACTATGTGATGACAATTTGCATGTTGAATTTGATAAGGATTCATGCTATGTTCTAAACAAGGATAATAAGTGTCTAATGACTGGAAATAGGTCAGCTGATAATTGTTATCTAATTGGAACAAACAAAGTATGTCATTTGCAAATTGTGATGATAATGTCCTATGGCATCAAAGACTTTGACATGCAAATTATAGATTCATGCGAAAATTGGTTAAGTCTGAAGCAGTGAGAGGTTTGCCTAAACTGAAGATTGTTACATCTATTGTATGCGGTTCATGCCAAAATAGTAAGCAGGTAAGAATGTCACATAAAATGTTATCACATTGCATGACACATCTTTGTTTTGAATTACTGCATATGGATATTATGGGTCCTATGGAAACTGAAAGCATTGGTGGTAAGAAATATTCACTGGTTGTGGTAGATGATTACTCTAGGTTTACCTGGATTGAGTTCTTAAGAGAGAAATCTGAAACATTTGATACTTTTAAAATTCTTTACAAAAGATTTAAAACTGTTTTCAACTTGAAAGTAAGCAGGATTAGGTCTGATCATGGTAGAGAATTTGAAAATAGCATGTTTTCAGAATTCTGTAATAAGAAAGGAATTATCCAAGAGTTTTCTTCTCCCAAAACTCCACAACAAAATGGGATAGTTGAAAGGAAAAATAGAACTCTTCAAGAAATGGCAAGAGTAATGCTTACTTCAAAAAATCTAGCAAAGAAATTTTGGGCTGAAGCATTGAATACAGCATGCCATATTGCTAATAGAGTTTATTTTAGATTTGGAAGCAACAAAACCCCATATGAGATCTTGAATAATAAGAAACAGAATGTGAAATACTTTCATGTTTTTTGTTGTGTGTGTTACATTCTGAATGATAGGGATCAACTGCATAAGTTTGATTCTAAGAGTGATAAAGGTTTTCTCTTAGGTTATTCTAGAAATAGGAAAACCTATAGAGTCTATAACCTTAGAACTAACACTGTTCAAGAATCTGTGAATGTTGTTTTTTATGATGACAGGAATCTGATAGATGGAAATGACACTGAAGATGTGACTGAAGTTACTGATGTTCCAAAAGAATCACTGAAAACAGAGAATGTTACACCAAATATTACAGCATCTGGTTCAACATCCCCTGCAGATTCAGTTGATACTTCACAGAACAATCAGTATACCCCAAAGAAGAATCCAGCTACTTGGATTACAAAAAGTCATCCTTCGAATCAGATCATTGGAGATGCTTCAGTTGGTGTTCAAACAAGAAGAAGAGTAAGTGCAAATCGTGTTGATATGGTAAGGTCTGTGTGCATGTCTTCAATATGCAATATTGTGAATGCTCAGTGTTACTATTCTGAATTTGAGAACCTAAAAATGTTACAAAAGCATTAAAAGATGAAAATTGGATTAATGCTATGCATGAGGAACTTAATCGGTTTGAGAGGAATGATGTTTGGTCATTAGTTCCAAGACCTGATAATGTCAATGTCATTGGAACTAAATGGATCTTTAAAAACAAAACTGATGAGTCTAGTAACATAATTAGGAACAAAGCTAGATTAGTTGCACAAGGTTACACTCAAGTTGAAGGTATTGATTTTGATGAAACATTTGCACATGTTGCTAGGATAGAGTCCATTAGACTGTTACTAGCAATTGCATGTTACATTAACATTAATCTTCATCAAATGGATGTAAAAGCTACATTTCTCAATGGCATATTAATTGAAGATGCATTTGTTGAACAACCAAAGGGTTTTGAAAACCCACAGTATCCTGATCATGTGTACAAACTAAAGAAAGTCTTGTATGGTCTCAAACAAGCTCCTAGAGCTTGGTATGGTAGACTTACTGACTTTTTGTTGCAATTTGGTTTCATAAGAGGAGAGGCTGATAGAACCTTGTTCAATAAAAATTCTGGAGAAGACTTATTAATAGCTCAAATATATGTTGATGACATTGTTTTTGGTTCAACTTGTAACATTATGTTAAACAAGTTTGTTGAAGCAATGACAGCAACATTTGAGATGAGCATGGTAGGTGATTTGAATTACTTCCTAGGACTTCAAATCAAACAGACGGATAAAGGTATTTTCTTCTCTCAGAGTAAGTATGCAAAGAATTTAGTGAAAAGGTTTGGTTTAGAAAGCTCAAAAGTCATGAAAACTCCTATGGGATCTACATAAAAGTTGTGTAAAGACACTGTTGGTCAAGATGTTGATCCAACTTTGTATAGATCCATGATAGGTAGTCTTATGTACTTAACTTCAAGCAGTCCTGATATTATGTACAGTGTTTGTGTTTGTGCTAGGTACCAAGCTTGTCCCAAGGAGTCACATTTGAATGCAGTCAAGAGAATCATAAGATATGTGGCTGGTACAACTGATCTTGGTATATGGTATACCAAAGACACAACCAGTACACTTGTTGGATATAGTGATACTGACTGGGCTGGAGACATTGATGATAGGAAGAGCACGAGTGGTGGTTGCTTTTATATGGGTAACAATTTGATTTCATGGCATAGTAGAAAGCATAATTGTGTATCACAATCAACTGCAGAATCTGAGTATATTGCTGCAGGAAGTTGCTGTACACAACTTCTTTGGTTGAGTAAAATGTTTAGTGATTATGGTTTAGAGAGTGACACTTTAACTGTATTTTGTGATAACACTAGTGCTATCAACATTTCTAAAAATCCAGTTCAACACTCACTTACTAAACACATAAGTATTAGACATCATTTCATAAGGGATCTTGTAGAAAAGAATATTGTGAAGTTAGAATACATACCCACTGAAAATCAATTTGCTGATGTGTTTACTAAAGCATTAGACCATGAGAGATTCTCATTCTTGAGAAAATCTCTTGGTATGTGCACAATCTGAGTAACTGAGAAGCGGATGTTGTTATGTTTATTAAAATATCTATAACAACATCAGTGTATTTGCATGTTCTAATTAAAGCTTGTTCTTGTATTTTGATTAATAATTTCTTTGTAAAATAAATCTGGACTAAGTACGTTTGTTGTGTAAAAATAAAGAGGAATCACTCTTCTCAAACGCATAATAAGTTTTTGAAAAAGCACATCAAGATGTAAATAATTCACTGAGTAACTATGGAGCACGGAGTTCGCTACTACGATGTCTTCTTTTCAAAAGGTGATTGGTAAAACATCAATATGTCACAAATCCATTGAGTAATTATGGGGCACGGAGTTCGCTGCTACGATGCACTCTCTTGAAAAGATGGATCAATGTGAATAAAAAGTGCTAAAATTATTTGATAAAAAGGTGCGACATTGGATATAAAAACCGATGTTGAAGTGTGTGTTCCAATTTTGAATACAACATCATATACAGTTCGTATTTATTTTCTAAGTCAAGTTATGGACCGATTTTTCAGGAATTTGTTTTTAATTTCCACATGCATAAACCCACGTTTTCAATTTTATTCAAGAAGTGCATAATTTAGTGTGTTTTATTAATTAAAATTCAGATATTTTATTTTGGAATAACCCACGATCTTATTATGGGGGAGTGGGTAGTTTCAACTTCTTAAATTCCAGAATTTTCCTTTTGTGGTTAATTAAAATAACTTTCGTACTCTCTCCTATAAATATCCTTCATGTCTTATGTTTAATTTTCTGTGTTTTAGCATATGAGTAAAGTTCAGAATTTTTCTTATAAGTGTTGAAGTTAGTGTGTTTGCATTCTAGGGTTTAGTGTTATTTCTCTTAAATTTTATTTCACTTATTTTTACTAAGTACTTAATGGCTGGAAATCAAAAGAAAAACTCCCACAGTTCGAAAACTCCCTCAAACTCTCCACCTTCTCAAGCTTCAAACCTGAACCTTCTTGCAGAAATGGCCTCAAGCCAAAACCCAAATACTGCATCTGTTGCTCCATCATCGAGCACAACACCTCCTACTACTCTAACTTCGGTTCAAGCTTTCCCCGTAAACATTTACATCCCAAATGAAGCCACTGTCGATCAACTCGAATCGATCGCACGGGGTATTGCTCAAAGCCTTCAAGGAAGCCCTGTGGTTCCCAAGCTAACCATTGGTTCTATTGAAGTAGATGTTGCATCCTACCTGAACCAAACTCAAAACCCTTCACCTACTGTTCACATCGAAGGCACTTCTTCGATTGCTCAACCAGAAATTCCAAAATCCTCAAGCCAAGTCAAAAACCCTACTACTAATGTTTCAAAAAAATTTGAAACAGGTGATCAAGCCATGGAGAATGCTCACATTGCCAAGGAGACTGTTGCTGAAGAAACTAGGGAGAAAAGCCCTAATGCTGAGGTCCCTGATGTTGAGATGTCAGAGAAAGACAAAGAAGAATCACCCAAAACTAATTCTTCAATATCTGAGGACTCTGAGCCTGCTCCAATAGTCAAAGCTGTGAAGAAAAAGAGCCCTGTTCAATCAAGAAGGAGATCAGGTAGAGCAAAGAAGAGAGTGAACTACTCTGAAACCGCAAGGAAGAAGAAGGATGATGAAGAAGATGTTGCTACTCGACCTATTCGAGTGTTTTCTGAATCTGAAAAGGAGTCAAGCTCCGAAGACTCATCTGAGAAAGAGACTGAGCACTCTCAAAGCCAGGAGAAGGAAGAATCTGATGAGAGTGATGTACCTATATTTGAACTAAGAAGGAGAGCAAGAGTTGAACTAAGGACCAAGAGGAAGTTTGAGTATGCCACTGGTGATGCTGGAACAAGTGCAGCAGCACCAGAACCTGAAACTATGACAACAGTTCTGAAAGTAGCTCAGACAAAACCAAAAATGATTCTGATCAAGGTAATGCATCTGAACATTCTGTTGAGCATGTTAGTTCTGATAATGATGATGATGAATCTCTAGACCAAAAGTTGGAAAGGTTAAGGCAGAGAAATTTGTTAATTGAAAGAAAAATTAACATTGATGAGTTTGAATCTAAAGGTCTGGTTAGATACTTAGAAGAAAGAAGTTTGATACATGTTGTTACCTTTGTTGATGCATTTGTCACTGATTGGGTATATGAATTTTATGCTTGTCTGAGAAAGAATCATGCTAGAAGGAATTCTAGGTGGTATGGTTCTATGAGATTTAGGGATAGAAATGTTCCTTTTACTCCTAAGTTGATTAATCAGTTTCTGCATGTTGAGGATGTTGAGGAGGAAGATGTTCCTCATATGGATGAGATCATTAATGTTCTGACTGGGGGTAGAGTTAACAAATGGAAGAAGAATATGTTGGCTGCTTCATTGACCTCTCTGTATTCAGTTTTACACAAACTGGTGGTGTATAACTGGATACCCTCTACAAATTCCACAAAGGTGACCAGAGATCAGGCTGTACTGATGTACAGAATTGGTGTGATGAAAAACTTTAACCTTGGTTTGGTAATTTTTCATCACATGATGAAATTTGCTGGAAAGATCTCTGAGAAAGGCAACTTGCCTTACCCTGTGCTGATTTATGGATATTTGAGGAGTCACAACTTTGTTCACAGAAGGAATGAGTTGTTGAGGGGGAGAGTCAATCTGATGGGTATATCTCATTATTTACTGTCTGGAAATAGAGTGTTAGACTTACCTCTGCAGGATAATGCTGAAGAAGAAGATGCAGAACCACACCAACCTGTTCCTGACCCTGCTCCTGCACAAGATGCTGCACAGAATGCTGGAAACATACCTAGCAACATTCCTGCTTCTACAGCTCCTTTCCTAAATATCTCACCTGAGTTTATTCAAACTCAGCTGAAGCACTTGCAGGACTCAATTGATGAACTTCAATTCTTGAAGAACTACTGGGAGAACCTCATTTCTGCCACAACAGGGGGAGTACCAGTTGCTACTGCTCGAGGAATTGAGATTCATGAGATGGATGATGCTGTTGAACCTGCTGCTGAGGTTGCTGAGAAAGGAAGGACAGTTGCTGATGAAGCTGTTGCAACTGGACCTGATGCTGCTGAAGATGTTGTTGCAAACCTTGCAACAATTCATATCCAGGAAGCAGAGGAAGAAGAGCTGTATGGTGATCTGCCAGATATTTCTGCCAAAGTTTGAAGATGTTTTAGAGACTGGAGGAAGCACATTTTATGGGGGAGCTTAGTGCAAGATGCTTGAAGCTGCAGCTGTGTATCTTATACAGTGATATCAAGTTCCTTTTTGTGATTGCTTCTAAGTACTCTTGGTTGATTTATGTTTTTAATTTATTTTTGCTTTGATAGGAAGTTCTTAATTTCTGAAAGACAATATTATATTAGTTGTTAGGATATTATATTAGAATTAATAGGAATTATTTCAGTTATTTCTATTTTGAATGGGTAAACATTATGTTACTCATTTTGTTGATTTTGATGAGCATATATGATGATGTTCATTCTGTTTTGGTGAAATTAACTTATTGTTATTTCATCTTGATTTTGGTGATTCAACTTACAGTTGTTCATCTTGTTTTTTGGCTGTTTTGCTACACAAGTGTGAAATGCTAAGGGTACAATACGATGTTGATCTCTATTGTACATACATCACTGACTTATATATTGAGAAATATATACATCAGGTGTGTTGTAGCAGAAAGGTCAAATTGGGGGGATTGTTAATGTTGTTGGTAGTGAAGTATTCACTATTTACTTTGAAACAACATGAATTTGCCCTTTCTTCTCATTAACCAACACTTTATGATCATATGTTGTCTTAGATGTTTTAACATGCAGGATGAAGATCTAGAAGGATCTACAAGGTTCTGGAATACTCAATGTTGCAGTGAATGTTGCATAACATTGGTTGCAATATGAGCGGTTGCGGGTTCCAGAAGGATCTACAAGGGTCTACACGATCCAAACTTATCTAGGACGTTTTAGAACAATCTAGATCAGGCGGTTGCATCAAGAAACATCAGGAATAAAGATAAGAACGTGGAGACTACATCTACATAAAGATCATGGAGCGGTTATAAAGAGAAGTTATTTTTGGATTGAAGACTTGTGCCTATAAATAGAGGCCGAATCTTTCAGTACCAAGTGTGGAGTAAACGAGTACACCTACTCTAGTGTTGATCCTGAGTTTAAAGGTGATAGGGCAGTTATTCCAACATTTATGTTATACTTAGAAGTAGAGTTCTTCTTGTATAACTTGCGGTCGAACCTATATCCATAGATAGAGAGATCATAGATATAGAGTGAGATCAACTTTGACGGTGTATTATGATATACACTTAGCCAATTTAGATTTGATAGGTGATATCGAGTCTTGTTTCCGTTGTGAACGATTTAACTCTTCACACAACTTTTGTATCACTAATCTTTTTATAGTGAACCTTTCGTCGTAAGGCTAGCACAAACTATTTAAGATAGTTTGTGTTAAAAAGTATTCCCTTTTGCAATTGTGTGTTTAAGTCTTCCGCTGTACACGTTTTATATTCTGATTTACCAGTTTGTTGTAATATTTACTTTAACATTTATTACAACATCTGCACTTTATAACACACGCACACTTTCAATTGGTATCAGAGCAATCTGATATCATACCTTTGGAACTTTCAGGCTTCTCACCATCAAGTCTGTGAAAGAATGACACTCATCAGAGTAGAAGCTCTGAGCAGAGCTTGTAAAGAGCTCCAGAGCCAGAACGCACAAAGGCCGAGAGATAGGCCAAAAAGGGGGGCTTACTCACATATACATACCTTCAATGGTGTGTTAACCCGATTTTGAACATATTTAGTCCAGAGCTAATCACAGCTCTGGGGTAATCGTCTCTGAATCGAAACCAAAACTATGAAAACATGTCTGATGTAGGCTTTGCCAGAGTTGGCATACTACATCAGTTATAAAGAAAGAAGTTACTTGTCAAAATAACAAGCTCTGGATAGAGCTTGCAAAACTGAGCCGCAGAGCTTATGAAAATAATAATAGTCTAATGAAAGCCTGAATAAATTCTTACTACCTTGGGAGTGATGTCCAATGCTTTTGGAACGTATCTCTCCAGAGCCTATTTAGGCTCTGGAACTAGTAACAATGAACGAATAAAGGAATAAGTGTTAATCAGTCATGAGCTCTTTAAGAACAGAGAGCATTATCTTTTCCTCTGATATCATTTGAGCAATGGAAGAAGAATGCAATACAAATGTCATTTTCCCGTCTCCGGATTAATGGCATAAATAACCCAGAGATATCAAGGATAATATGTACCACTTGATGTACTAATATCAGCCATATGGGATACTTGGCAGCACCACACAAGTCTGTGGTCCTAGTGGTCCCCAAATCAATTAGGGCAACACTAAGAGATTGACTCTTATGCCCCTTAGAGACACAAATATAAATACCCTCTCCCTTCACCCTTTCAAGGTATCTTCTAACCTAAAATCACACCTCTTAGCTGCATTTATCACTGTTTTCCTTCCATGACAATCTGACTGTCTTAAGCGTCGGAGGACCGACGCCAGAGCCCTCTCCGGTCCGGTTTTTTGCAGGTTCACGACCGGAGTTTTCTGCTGCTGTTCGAGAGCCGATTACACAGAAGATCCAGAGACGAACTGGGGCTTGTTTATGGCTTCTTGAGGGAATCCTCAAGAAATGCTTCCTTATCCCTTTGATTCTTTGAATATTGTTGATGTGCTTCATTTTGCACTCATCAGCTGGCGCCGTCTGTGGGAATCCGAGCTATGACGTGAGAAATTCTAAAAGCTAAGTTTTCATCCTCCTAAGCTTTTTTTTTCAAGCTAGAAATGGCAATTTAGGGTTTGATATTACCCCTATTTTGTATGTCTTTCGATATAATTCATGGGAAATTTTCTAAAACTAAATTCCCTGAAATCTGTTGTAGATGTGTAAGAAATTTGTTGTTATTTCTTCAAAGAGTAGCCACGAGCCCTAATTCCAAATTAGGACAAAAAAAATATAGGAAGAAACCGCTGATGTTTTTTCTGTCTGACTTTTTGGCAGCGAAGCTTGCCAAGCCACTGCGCTGCTTCGCCGGCACTGAATCTCGCCGTGATGGGATCCATCGTGGAGCCCCATTTCCACACGTTATTGCCTCGACACAGCAGGACCAGTGCAGCCGCAGCACCTGGTTCTCAGAACTATAGTCTCGTGCTCGGCGTCTCGATCTGGTTGCCGTGAACAGCCCATCGAGCACTGCCGTCACTGCCTTGCTGGCGGGATTTGCCATATGCATCTCGATGCAACCAGCTGTAGCCTGAGCCTCGATCGTAAACAGCCATAGCCCAAGGTATCACTGATTCGAATATTACTGGCGAAGGTAATTGCTTAATTTTCCTCCTTGAATTGCTTAACTTCCGATATACGAATTGAAATCAGGAAGCCTTGTTTAGGCGGAAATGGTAAGATATTGGTAATTTACTTACTGCTAATTGTTATGCCTAGTGAAACTAAAGGCGATTTAATTATGCCATCTAATGGATTGAATGGTGAACTGCATAGATGAATGAGGCCATGATATTTGCGGTGTTGAACAGGGATAACAGAGGTATGAATATATAGGTATTCATGAGATGAATAGGAATTATGCCCGAAATCTTTGCATATTCATTGATAATGATTGATTACCATGTTTACTCACTATTTTTCTGCAAGCATTGTTCTATGGAAAGTTCGAATTTGTCTATTTATGGATGCGACTTACTTTGTTAAATGCTCATGGAATTTGTGGCTTATGTGTAAGTGATTCATTCTTTGAATAGAATATTTTGCTCTATAATTGAACATATATGATATGCATATGAGCGTGAGCTTGCTGCTTTCTTGGGATGAGTTCACATATTTATACCGTGTGTTTGGTGCGTTGCCAATTTTTCTTTTTTGTTTGTGAAATTTATTAAATATGGCAGACTTGAAAATGGCCAGGGTGTTTAGGCATGTTGGTCAATTACTTGCAGTGAAGAACTTTCATAATGAAGGTTGTTAGGATAAAAGTTGTTAGTTTTGATGAGTTAAAACAAACCAGAAGATGTAATAGGACCATCTGGACCTGTTAGCCAGATGAGGAACTAGATTAGGACTTAGTCTAGGGGAAACTGCCAGACCAGAAGACTTCACCAGAATAGTCACCAGAAGATCTACCAGAAGACCTACCAGAGAACTTCACCAGAGGACTTCACCAGAGGACTCCACCAGAAGACTTCACCAGATGAGACTGACCAGAGGCAGAGGACCTTCCCCAGACCAGACGAGTCTGGTGAAATAAAAGATGCTCAGAATCAACTCCTGATTCTCCTGAGTAATCTGTTTCTTAACCAACTCTGGACCAGAAGACATTGAGGTTACCTGGTGTCTGGTCCTGCCTTCTCTGGAGAGAATCAGAGTTAGGCATTGGAAGCATTTGACCGTTGGTGATTCAAATCAAGTCAACAAGATCGGATTGGAAAGTATTTGAATACAATAAATCCAAGGATCCTACCAACCCTATCAATCAATTAGGGAATTGATTGATTGAAAGCTTCCTTAAATAGAGATCTGATTAGATTAGCTCTACAACGGCTAAACCCTAATCACCTCTATAAATACAAGAGTGCAGACTCAAAGAAAGGCTCTAGAATCTTATGCGCACGAAGTCATATTCCAAGCCTTTATCTTATCACGCACTTAGCACTCTAATTGTTCATACTTTTATATTTACTCATAATGGGGTAGTTGGATCTCAACCTGTTCATCTCTAAGAAAAGGTTGAAGGCTGTAGACTTTAGATCAAAGTTAGATCTAAATGGTTTGTAAGAAGGAACTGGTACTTCACAATTCCAGTACGCAAGTAGTTTGTTGGTTGGTTAGTAAGGACCCTTTGATAAGAAGGGAGAGTGGACGTAGGATCTTCTAATCCGAACCACTATAAATCTGGTCTTTTTACTGCTTTCTTTAATTACTGTCTTGCTTTATTTATTGTGCTCTTATAAAGGACTTTGCTAAAGACATAACCTTTAAAGCTTCCGCAATTAATCTATCTAGTGAGACCAACAAGTGGTATCAGAGCAGTGTGTCCAAAGACCACTGCTTTGTAAAGCTTTTTGGTGGTCACCGGGCAGATCCATTGCTCTTTATTGTGTTTAGTCAATCTCTTGTTAAATTTTTATTTAGTAAAAATGTCTTCAAAATCTTCATATAAGAGCCGTAAGTTACCAAAATTCTCCTTCGAGGATTACAGCCACTGGAGCTTCATGATGAGTAATCATCTTGGAGCTATCCACCACCACATGTTAGGTGTGGTAGAAAGTGGCCCAATCAAATTTTATTGAACTCCTATTGATGATGGCAGGTCTGAGTCCAGGGCAGAAACAAGTGAATCTGCAGAGGAGAGAACTGGTGACCGAGTTGCTAGACAGAGGATACTAAAGAATCGAGATGAGCTTGACAACAATGAGAGGAAACTCTACAACTTGGACCAGGTAGCAAGGACTGAAATCATCAACACACTCACAAAGGAGATGATTGAAAAGGTCAGAACATGTGCCACTGCCAAGGAGATGTGGGATGTTGGTCCCAAAATGGTTATCCAGCGGAAAGCCTTTTTAAGTTTATTTTTAATGAAAACCCTTTTTAAATTAAGTGCTAAAAGAAAAGTGCAGAAAACTTAAAAGCATAAAGTAAAGAACACCGGAATTTATAGTGGTTCGGACCAACTTGTCCTACGTCCACTCTCCCTTTCTCCAAAGGGGACTTTCTCTCCAACCAACGTACTCACGACCCACTGGAATTGCGAAGTACCAGCTCCTTCGTACAACTTGCTTACAACAACCTTTCTATATAGATGAACAGGTTGAGTAAAGCTCACTATGCCAGAAAAGGGCTACGACAACGGGGATTCCCCGTTGTCTTAGGTGTTTTTCCACCGTTGTCGATGGGCTCGTTGTCGTAGCTCCAGACTTTTGACAACGGGTTTTCCACCGTTGTCATTATATATTTAAGACAACGGTGGATAACCGTTGTCATAACTATTGTTAACCGTTATCGTAGAGACTTACGACAATGGGTTTTAACCGTTGTTAAAAGTTTGGAGTTACGACAACGAGCCGATCAACAACGGTGGAAAAATACTTAAGACAACGGGGTAATCCCCGTTGTCTTAAATCCCTATGACAACGATGGAAACTTCTACGACAACTGGTAATACCCGTTGTTATAGGTGTTCAACTTTTTTTTTCATTATCTAATTTACATAATTTTAACTAATAACAAGATAATAAACAATATATTATAAAATTCTATTTAAAATAATATTCAATACATCATTAACCTTCATAATACATCTAAGAATCAAAATCTTAATAATATAAAAAATTATAATTCGACAATGTAAAACATATAATAAAAACACAACCTAAACACTAGTTCTAATATTGTCTTCTTCCATGTTTCTTCGATCCTAAGTCACGTCATTCCTACAAAAAAAATTCAAAAAATGATTGACCACATCAAAATTAGCAATATAAAATAGAATATGTCAGCATAAGTGAAAAAGAAACAAAATACAACCATATGATAAGATAAGAATTGATACTTCCTTATACAACTACCTGATATAATAAAAATTGATACTTCTTTCCTGGAACATTATTCAATCTTTGAATGTCCAGTGATGATATTGAGATTCAAATGTTCAAATCTACAATAATCAAAACAATAGAGTTATAGTTATTAACTATTATTGTCATTAGATTTTTGCCCATGCAATGCACGGGCATATTTATTTAGTTTAAAATAACAATTCATTTCTTCTTAAACTAAACACATAAAATTACTAAACTATATTTACCTTATTCTTGGCACTTTTATCCTATGCATCATAAGATATCCCATCATCTACCATAGATTGATTGCTTCCAGTATTAATAGTCACTGGTTACAAACCAGTAGTTTACTACACCCAACAAAAAAGAAAAAAATTGCAAACTTGAAATTAAAAATATTAACTAATCACATTAATATTAGATCAACAATATAAATTTAGTTTCTTTAATGTGTGAGCATGACTATAAAAGATAAATTTGATAGATAAAGAAAGAAAGAAAGTAACAAATAAAGAAACCCCAACTATAGATCAAGAATCCGAATCCATTTTTTTCAACAAAAATCAAGATCCTTCCATAATGTGGGATTATTAACCCCATAATCTGCGCTTGGAAAATAATAACAGTAGAAACAGAAAAAAATAGTGATAATCAAGTAGTTCACTTGTGATTTTTTCTCATTTGTCGTTTCTTCTACACCTATTGTTTTAGAAATTAGAATAAAAATGAAGTGAATAATTCCAAAGGTTGAGCAGAGCTATTTCTATTTCACAAAATTATTTATGATACACCTCAATCTTTTCTTGTGGCACCGAAGTGCTTGACCAATGGGAATTTCTTAATACATAATATTTAAGTAAATTTAAAATAAAATAACATTAATGCTAAATCAAGCAAAATTTGTATGAGAATATGTACCCTTGATTTGATCTTGATGAGTTATTGCTTCTGCTAGTAATATGCTTGTTGTGAACTTGTGATGCCCCTAAGTATTTTCTGCAAAACATATAACCGTCCCTCCTTAAATAAGGTCTAAAATTATAAGATGAACAAATAAAATTTTATACATGAAAGGCAAAAAACCACTGTTATAGGAATGGAATTTCACTATATAAGATAATTCCTAATAACAATAGTGAAACACCCATCACTTTTAACAAATATTATACATGTACTATGAATAATTGGTGATCCATCTTGGATGCATAAAGATTTTGTTGCTTCACCAATTTCACAATCTTGGCCGTAAATCGCTTCATTTCAGCCTATAACTCCAGATCATTGTGTCACTAAATATATCACATTTATGTCTACAATAAAGCAAAAAAATTAAAACAATGGAGCAATTACCTTAAACAACTCATTTTCAGTTTGAGAAACAACAGAACCGAATCATGAAACAGACTATCCGCTTCCACCGAAAAAGGTATGCTACACATTTAAATTGATATCTAGCAACATTGTGCCTCGCTGCGTTAGAGAAAAGAGGAGAAGGAAAGTAAAACGTCGTCTCTTGATTCGTGTAAACAGAGCCTCCAATTTCCCTATAAACAGAGCCTCCAATTTCCCTAGTCCAAATTTGCTGCATATTGTTCTATTTTATTAGTGTAGAAACTAGAAACAATGTATTTTATACTACAACATCAATTTAAGTTACATATAACTTAGAGCTGATATTTATCCAAGCTAAAATGAATTTCCCACCAATATATATATATATAGAATAACACTCCACAAAATGACAACTGGTTGACATGCATGATTTCAAGTTCATCAACACTAAATTTTAGCCAGATGTAAAGATACAAGAGAACCAAATTCCTGCAAATCTACTAAACAAACAAGTGACATCATCACAAAATAGTTGCTGATATTCTGTGCTTATACACGTGCATCGAATATAAGGTTTAATATTAATTCATACTTCAAATTCATATTAATTCATGCATCTTTGGACCAATCTATACAATCTATAATCGACAAGAGATAATGATGCAGCCCTACAGATTATTGATTCGGGGAGGCAGAGTTTTGAGGCCAGAACACTTCCAAGTGGATATGGAATTCACACAGGACTTTTCACAAACAAGTAGAGTGCATCTACTTTATCACAAGAAAAGACACTCAACTAATCATATTATAGAAAGATATTTTCTGTTTTCAAAGAAATCAGAGTTTATGCAAATGAATCGAATTTCCTTAGCCAAACCCACAGCTTTTGAAGTAGACTCTATATCAACAAGCCTAGATTTCAACTTCATCTTCTATAGGGTCATCACTTCTAGAGAAATAATTAGTCAATCAACTAATCTTTTACCTATTCCAATATTGACTCAATTTCAACCGTGAACATCATTTAGAAGCTATGAGAATTAAATAGGGACACATATAAAATCTATTTAATTGACAAAGTGACATACTATGTTACCTAGTACAGTGACATGATCTACACAGTAGTTTAACAAGACATATGATAACCTAAAATAAGAAATTCAAAAAAATAATTCAAGTTGTTAATTATATCTTTTACAGGGATGTGATGGGTTACTCCTACTTGATGACACGTCATCGTTCACCGGTGAAAAGACAGCGTGCAGACGATGCTCGAAAGCTGGAAACTGCACGAAACGAAAGAAATGGACGTCTCAGGAGAAGTTACACTCATGAGCTCAGAGTGATCTCAAGAACAGCTTTTGGGAGCAGCTATTTAGAAGGGAAGAACGTTATCGACATGCTAACACAGATTGGGTTCATTGTCATCAAAGTTGTCGACAAGATTCGACTTTTAGAGTAATTTCCACACCTCTATAATGCTCTCTAATCATGACTTAATCTGCTAAACAAGGCTTTTTGTGTAGCAGAATGATTTGGAAGTCGAGAGAAGACGTTGAATCGGACAAAATCGAGCAGTCTCTTATTGGCTCAGTGAAGAGTATGGTGAGGAAAAAGGAGGAGATATTGTGCAATATGCGGACAAGTTTGAGACAATTCCTAACATGAAATGCAATAAACATTAAATGTAAAATTCAAAGACCTGCTTTGTTCAGGGGACCAAAGGTTTCCATCATTTAGTGCATTAATAATAGTATATTGTCAATACAATTGTTTTCATCTCCATTTTAGTGTCTTCCATGAACATTAAACAGTAAACAAAATAGTCTCAAACTCTCTATTGCAGGTTCTTTGTTATCACAAAGTGCTTAGATTCTTGGATGGAGATTAAGTCAATTGGAAACTAAGTCAGTAATCTACAGCGGCAGAGCATATCACTATGTTGCAACAAATTACTACTTTTCACATGTTTAGCATATTATAACATAAAGAAAATGTTGCAACAATGCTATTTCTTAATATGATATTTACCTACCTTCTATACCTCTTTCATTATATACTAATATCAGCAAAATAGAGTCCCATCAAATCCATAAATCACCTAGGAGTATGTGTACCCTGTATCTGTCATCTCAGTCACTCTCTTCCTCTTCGGATAATATTGTGCATGAGATATTTTTATTCCAAATCTTTCTAAACATCTTTCAATGTGAAAGTAAGATTCATTAAAAATACAAGACAGCACCACCAGGTCAAGACATTCGACAAGGAATACGCAATATGAAGCAACTCTTAAAATTGCACAGAATTGACCAGTATAGTTGAGTGAGAAAATTGAATTCAAATGCTCAATAACCCTTAGCAATTGAGTTGATATGGTATTAATCCCAAGTCCTGCTTAATAACCCCTCACATTCCCTATATTTTCCGAATCTCGACCACTATAGCAAGATCTATTATGATTTGGGTCCAAAAAAACCAAATTGAGCAACAATTTGAAAGAACAGTAACAAACCTAGTGTCTACTTCTACATTGACACTAATCATAATCATTAAAACAAAATAAAAACTCAAAGCAAGAAAGCTTTTAATTACCTCCAACTGAGTTTAAATCCACACTTCCAAGAAGTTGCTCCTTCCACCTCCTCAAACTCTCATCATCCTAAACTCACAAAGCAAAAGAACACAAAATCACAATTATATTTCTCCTTTTCTTAATTCTTGCAAATAGGCTATTAAATTTTTTGTTCCTCCATCTCCACACAGTCCACACCATATTAATCCACAAGCATACTGCAAACAACCTTCCTTTCGTTCCATTGTACATCCCCGAATTAATAAGAAAATGCTCTTTGATATTGGAATGCAACCAGATATGACACTCATTCCGTGTTAAATATGTACCATTGCAATTAATAAAGAGGTGAGCAGTTCTCCACACAATTACAGATAGAGCGTTTTTCATCGCCGATCAAATTCAATAAATTCCAAACCAAGGGTATATGTCTTGGTCATCTTAATATCACACGTACATACAATGAGAGAGAGAGAGACATTTAGGGCTAGGGCTAGGGCTTAATTACCTGGGGAAAATTCGACCTAGGCCTTTTTACAGTGGAGGACGAGTAGTTGGTTCACGACGGTGGACGAAGTCGGCCGGCGATTCACTATGGTGAACGAAGCCGGCGGTTCGCGATGGAGGGATTCATGGCAGACGAGAAAACAACGATAGTGGTGGAGGCAATGCTGAGCGATAGTGGTGCATGTGGCGCTGAGCGACGGATGGTGGCAGTGGTGGTGGTGTGGCGGCGCTAAGCGAACGGACGATGGCAGTGGTGGCGCTGAGCGATGAAATTTAGCCTGGGACGCGTGGGTTTAGACTGGGACGAAGTAAGATGTGAAAAAAATTCTAAGTATGTCTTTTATACCTTTAAAAATTGAACAAATAAAAAAAATCACAAAAATAAATAAAAATATAAGACCACGGGATAAGACAACGGGGATAATACCCATTGTCTTATGTTGCGAGGCCTGAGTTAAGACCACGGGAAAAGACAACGGGGGCATATCCCCGTGGTCTATTGTTGCGAACCCTGAATTTAAGACAACGGGGATACTTAAGACCACGGGCGTAACACTTAAGACAACGGTGGAAACCGATCCCCGTTGTCTTTTCCCCGTTGTCGAAAGCCATTTCTGGCATAGTGGCTCCAACTAGAACTCCTAAAGAGTATATATATTACTTGAATGAACAAGGTGAGTGAGTGGAAGAGTTTGTGTGTCTTTGTGTGCTCTCGCGCGACTCTTGTCTAATGAACTCAACCAAAACACTCCTATATATAGTTGTAGAAATTAACTAGCCGTTGGAAGCTAGAAATTCAAACAACCATAATTGGAGGAATATAATCAATCAAAGATTGATTATATGATTGATTAGTTGACTTCAATCAATCAATCAAATCCTCCATCAGTTGACTCTCCAGATTGCTTTCTTCTCCATCAATGATCTCCAAAATCTCCTTGTCTCCAGATTACACGCAGCCTCCATGTGGGTGAACTAATCCGTCTCCCTCATCAGGTCAGCACTCGTCTAGTCTGGGGTCTCATCTGGTCAGGTAACATTTCTGCTCTGAACCTCATCTAGTAGAGGTCTTCTGGTGACTCCTCTGGTCAGACTCCTCTGGTCAGACTCATCTGGCAGACTCCTCTGGTTAGACTCCTCTGGTCAGACTCCTCTGGTCAGACTCATCTGGTCAGACTCCTCTGGTCAGACTCCTCTGGTCAGACTGCTCTGGACCTCATCTGCTCTGGTGACTCTTCTGCTCTGGTCTGGACATCTCATCTGGTCACCTCTCATATGGTCACCTCATCTGGTCTGCACATATTTCTTCCCCCTTAACCAAACACATATTCTAGACCTAGACTAATCTGTAGCTGACTAACAGGTTCAGCTAGTCCTATTACAAGTTCTTGTTTTAACATCTTCAAAACATCTAATCTATATCCTACCAATTTCCCCCTTTTTGATGATGTTAAAACTAAAAGAACTTAAATAAAACAAGACAAGAAAAATTTGAAATAATCAAGATAAAGAATCTAGCAGGCTGGGTCAACTGATCTTCCCCCTCAAAGTATGCTCAGCTAATATTGGGGCAAAACATCAGCTGGTCTTCTTGTGTATCTGCAGGCAATCAACTTTTTGGTACCCTTCTGGGTCCAGGGGGGTTAGCACAATTCTTAGGCAACCACAAGAATAGATCATCCCTTTTTAGATCAGGTGATCTTATCTTTCTTCCATATAAGTCCACAAAAACATACTGAACACAAGAAGCTTCGACATGGTTATTTCTTCTAGAGGCTCTTCTTCTCTTATGAGCTTGTCCAGTAGAAGGAATAACTTGTCTTAAAGCAACAGACTTGGAATTCTTTTGATAAGGATAAGTCTTACTAGAACCATCAAAGGTTCCAGCTGGTCTGGCAGATGACTTGAAAGTCTTCTGCAGGTGAGTAGGAGTCGTCTGGTTCTGCCTCTTTTGAGAAGATCCAGGCTGTCTTCTACTCTGCTGGCCTGGCTGAGGTATTTTATTCTGGGTATAACCCTTCTTAAAATTCCTCCTCTGCCTTTTGGGTTATTGAGTTTCAGTACTCATCTGCCCATTAGGCTGAGTTGCCTGGTCAGCTGGCCTCTTGCCCTTATCAATAAAATTTCTAGGTTGTTCTTCTTTCTGAACATGTGAGGATTCAGGTTTGCAATAACCAAGGTCTGTCTTATCATGCTCTCTTTGAGATGAGGCAGCTATGTGTGACACAACATTGTTTGCTGTAGTCAGCTGCTCCAATCTCATCTTGAGCTTGTCCTCACTTTCTCTTACAATTTTGTTTTGATGGAAGAGTTCTTCAAACTTAGCTTCTAGCATGTTATATTCATTGTCTTTCTCAACATTTTCAACAACCAACCTTTCTATCAGCTTAACTTGTTCAATACACCTGGTTGTCAAATCAGAGGACTCTTCAACCAGTGTATGATTTTGTTCAGCTGGTAGATTAGCTGAGTTGCCTAGATATTGTGAAAGCTTCTGATTTTCTGCTTTCAGCTTTGAGTTCTCATCTTCCAATTTTTGACAAAGTTGTATAGATTTTTGGAGATCTAATAGCATCTTCTGCATATCAGACTCCTCTGATTGTCCTGAAAAAGAAGAAGAGGAAGCTCGATTACATACCTCGTCTGTTATAAGACATATCTCTTCGTCTGGTCCAAAATTGGATGATGAACCAGAAGTGGACACCTCTTCTTCCTCATCTGCTAAGCTTCTTTTGGAGTAACTCCTAGTGTCTCTTTTACTGCTTCTCTTTGAGCCCATTTCTGCAAAAATTGTTAGCGCAACAAATATTTGGGTTTTCAAAAAAATGGATCTGCCCTGGTGACCACCAAAATAATTTCAAAACAGTGGTCTGTAGGACACACTGCTCTGATACCACTTGTTGGTCCCAAAATGGTTATCCAGCGGAAAGCGTTTTTAAGGTTATTTTTAATGAAAACCCTTTTTAAATTAAGTGCTAAAAGAAAAGTGCAGAAAACTTAAAAGCATAAAGTAAAGAACACCGGAATTTAAAGTGGTTCGGACCAACTTGTCCTACGTCCACTCTCTCTTTCTCCAAAGGGGACTTTCTCTCCAACCAACGTACTCACGAACCACTGGAATTGCGAAGTACCAGCTCCTTCGTACAACTTGCTTACAACAACCTTTCTATATAGATGAACAGGTTGAGTAAAGCTCCAACTAGAACTCCTAAAGAGTATATATAGTACTTGAATGAACAAGGTGAGTGAGTTGAAGAGTTCGTGTGTCTTTGTGTGCTCTCGCGCGACTCTTGTCTAATGAACTCAACCAAAACACTCCTATATATAGTTGTAGGAATTAACTAGACGTTGGAAGCTAGAAATTTAAACAACCATAATTGGAGGAATATAATCAATCAAAGATTGATTATATGATTGATTAGTTGACTTCAATCAATCAATCAAATCCTCCATCAGTTGACTCTCCAGATTGCTTTCTTCTCCATCAATGATCTCCAAAATCTCCTTGTCTCCAGATTACACGCAGCCTCCATGTGGGTGAACTAATCCGTCTCCCTCATCTGGTCAGCACTCGTCTGGTCTGGGGTCTCATCTGGTCAGGTAACATTTCTGCTCTGAACCTCATCTGGTAGAGGTCTTCTGGTGACTCCTCTGGTTAGACTCTCCTGGTCAGACTCATCTGGCAGACTCCTCTGGTCAGACTCCTCTGGTCAGACTCCTCTGGTCAGACTCATCTGGTCAGACTCCTCTGGTCAAACTCCTCTGGTCAGACTCATCTGGCAGACTCCACTGGTCAGACTCCTCTGGACCTCATCTGCTCTGGTGACTCTTCTGCTCTGGTCTGGACATCTCATCTGGTCACCTCTCATCTGGTCACCTCATCTGGTCTGCACATATTTCTTCCCCCTTAACCAAAGACATATTCTAGACCTAGACTAATCTGTAGCTGACTAACAGGTTCAGCTAGTCCTATTACAAGTTCTTGTTTTAACATCTTCAAAACATCTAATATATATCCTAACATGGGACAAACTTACATTGCTTTGTGAGGGAAGAGAGAAGATCAAGGACAACAAACTCCAAGCTGTTCAACACTCGTTTGACACCTTCAAGATGAAACCAGACGAGACCATTGACCAGCTGGATGTACGTCTCACAAATCTCTTCAACATGGCTAGTGCCTTAGGTAAGACCTATTCAGAGAAAGAAATCATTAGTAAAATTTTGCGTTCACTAACCAGCAGGTGGAGAATCAAAGTGACTGTGATTAAAGACAACAAGGATCTCAACACTCTGGATCATCATCTTCTGTTGTCTGATCTCAAAGCTTACGAGTATGATCTTCAAGAGGAGGATCAAACAGAAGAGGTTTCCTCTTCTGGCCAGAAAGGAGTTGCCTTTTCCTCAACTATCAAGACTGATGATAAGCCAAAGAAGTCTACTGCAGATGACTTGAGTCTCAAGGACCAGGTAGCACTTCTAACCCGTAAACTTGATAAGATGAGTTCTAAATATGGCAGGTATAAAAAGTATTGGAAGGAATCTACTAGAGATAGGAAGACTTCTTTCAAAGCTGCAGATAAAGAGAAGACATCTGGAGACTCTAGGGAGACCAGATTTAGAACTCCAGAGAGAAGAAGAGATGGCAGCTCTGGGAGATCAGATTACCAGAGGAGGGATGGCAGTTCTAGCAGACCTGACTACCAAAGGAGAGAGAGTAGTCCAGCCAGAACAGATTACAACCAGAGGAGGAGAGATCCAAGTCCCAGTCCCAGAGGAGACAACACATGCTACACCTGTAACAAGCCAGGCCACTACAGCTATGATTGTCCTCAGTTGACTCCTAGAGAAAGAGAAGAGAAAAGACTCAAGAGAGATAGGAGATATGCAGACAAGAGAGCACTACTGGCAGAAGCAGAGGAGGGGGATACTAGTTTTGGTTCTTCTTCTTCTTCTGATTTCGGATCTGATGATGATGTATGTCTTATAGCAGACATCATTGAGGTAAATGAACCTACCCTATGCTTATCTAATTCCAAATATACTGAATCCTCCCATTCATCTAGTGCTTCCAGAGAGTCTGATATGCAGCAAATGCTATCAGATCTCCAAAATTGTGTTCAATTTTGCCAAAAGCTTGAAAAAGAAAATGGTAGGCTAAGAGCTGAAGTTCAGGCTCTATTAAATGAGCAAAAATCTGCCAGAGAACTCATGAAAGACCATTCTAAAGAAGTCTCTGAACTTTAAGAAAAGGTCACAGAAAGAGATACTCTGGTAGACCAGCTCATGAAAGAGAAGAACTCTCAGGCAGAAGAGTTCAATGAGCTTAAGGCCAAATACCAATATCTTATCAAGGGTAAGCAAGTTGAACAACCTATCATGGAAGTACCTAAGACCAGAGAAGCTCCAACTGTTGTATCCATAATACAAGGATCTTCTCAAAGGTTAAATGATAAGAGTGGTTTAGGATATTCTGGAATTACAACCAGATTCACTAATTTTTTGTGCAATAAAGGCAAGATTTCTGAAAGATCTGGTGAAGTGGTAGAAATTTGGGATGAAAAGGATCCTAATGGAAAAGGTTACAGAGTAGATAAAAATCCTAATTGGAATAAAGACTGCTCTGCTGACCATATAGATGATGTTCCCAATGAGTTCACTGAACTGGAAGAGGAAATCTTAGAGCATAAACGCCAGATAGGAGAACATATGAGGATTGATGGTTCTGTTCAGATGCCTAACCAGATTAGGAGACCTCAGAGGAAACCTAAAAGAGTGGAACCTAAGCAAATTAGAGGACCTCAGAAGGGAAACTCTAAGAGGAAACCTAATCAGAATAGGAGATATCAAAGGAGATATACTGAACTAGAGAACCTCAATCAGATTCAGGGATCTCAAAGGGGGTATGCTCAAAGAAGATTCCAGATCAGGAATACTCAGAAGGAATTTAATCATCAGAATAGATCCAATTTTCAAAACCAGAGGAGGTCTTCCAGACCCATCTATAGAAAACCAACTGATCTGGGTAGTTATGACACCAGAGATGGTTCTTCTAGGATGTACCCTTACAACCAGACCTTTAAGACCATGTCTTTAAGACAGGCCATTCCAAAGGCCAGATTTGAGAAAAGATACACCAGACCTGTTTATAGGAAAGGTGTTCTTATTAGACCAGTAGATCAATATGTCATTGTTAGAGGACATGTGCTGGTAGATAGATTTGGAAGGAAGATAAGATCTCCTCATCCAGCAAGGGATGATCTTTATCTTTGGATTCCTACAAAACCTGCAACTAACCAATCAGGATCCAGCTCTAGTAGGGGATCTAATTGATTTCTCTGCAGGAGGATAAAAGCCCATTGGAGAAAGGACTTTCAAGCAAACATGTGTTGTACATTGATAGTGGATGTTCCAAGCGCATGACATTCCAGAAAGATCATCTCCTGGATTTCAAGCCATTGAATGGGCCAAGAGTGATGTTTGATGACAACAACTATGGAGTCACCAGAGGTGTTGGAAAGTTGACCTTTAATGGCGTATCTATAGATGAAGTCTACTATGTTGAAGGACTCAAACATAATCTCCTTTAAGGATGTCCAGAGCACAACCACAACCAGAGTACTTCAACTACTTCACATGGACCTGTTTGGACTTGTTTCTCCTCTTAGTTTCAGTGGAAGGAAGTACACCTTCGTGATAGTAGATGACTTTTCAAGATACACTTGGGTAGTGTTCTTGTTTAAGAAAAATGAAACTATCACTAAGCTGCCAGAATTCTTCAAGCAGATTCAGAATGAGCAGAACCAGAGCATAGTCAGGATCAGAAGTGACAAAGGGACAGAGTTTTTGAATTCACACATTGCAAAGTATTGCAAGGAACATGGAATTTTTCATGAGACATCTGCTGCCAGAACACCCCAACAGAATGGAGTAGCAGAAAGGAGGAATAGAACCCTTAAGGAAGCTGCAAGGACTCTTCTAGCAGAGTACAACACACCATAAAGGTTTGGGCAGAAGCTATCAACACAGCCTGTTACACTCAGAACAGATGCCTTATTGCCCAGAGACATAGTAAGACTCCATATGAGGTATGGAAAGGTAAAACCCCATTTGTTTCATATTTTTATGTTTTTGGATGTAAGTGTTTCATCCATGACAATGGGAAATCCAAATTAAAAACTTTTGATGCTAAAGTGGCAGATGGAATATTCTTAGGATATTCTAACACCAGTAAAGCATTTAGAGTTTTTAATAAGAATTCACTTTGTGTGGAAGAAACACCTCATGTTGTTTTTTATGAATCTGTTGTTGAGTGCAAGGTGGAATTAAAGTCTTCTGATGAGACACAGAATTAGACTACTCCCAGAGTAATCAAGGTCAATCCACTTATTCTTGATTCAGATTCAGATGATGGCCCATCTTCTGGTTCTCTGAAGCAGAAGCCTTCACAAGGAGCAGAACCAGAAGAGGTTGGAACTCCTGTAGGGGGAAGCTCTCCTGCAGTTGGTGATAATCACCAAGGTACTGCAGCAGATGGTCAACCAGGCAAGGCCACGGGAAGGAGGACCCTGGTTGATCACCCCAATGACCTGATAATTGGAGATCCAACTAAGGGTGTACAGACTAGGAGAACTCTTAACTTAGCTGCCTTATTCAGTTGCTATGTGTCCTTGATTGAGCCCAAGAACATCAAGGAGGCGCTGAAAGATTTAAATTGGATTGTTGCTATGCAAGAGGAATTGAATCAATTCACCAGACAGGATGTTTGGGAGCTGGTAGACAGACCAAGACATCAAAAAGTGATAGGTACTAAGTGGGTTTTCAAGAATAAGAAAGATGAGAATGATGTCATTACTAGGAACATGGCAAGGCTAGTGTCCCAGGGCTACTCTCAGTCTGAAGGAATAGACTATGATGAGACATTTGCTCCTGTTGCCAGACTTGAAGCCATCAGATTGTTTCTAGCATATGCTGCTCACATGAATTTCAAAGTATACTAGATGGATGTGAAATCTGCATGTGGAACAACCTCCTGGTTTTGAACAAGGTGACAAGGTGTTTAAGCTTAAGAAGGCTCTTTATGGGCTGAATCAGGCACCCAGAGCATGGTTTGACACTCTATCTCAGTTTCTTCTGGACAATGGTTTTACCAAGGGTAAGATTGATAGGACCTTGTTTAGGAAAGAAAAAGGAAAGGACATCCTTCTGGTCCAAATATATGTTGATGACATTATATTTGGATCCCCTAACAAGTAGTTGTGTGAGAAGTTTGGTGAACTCATGCAGAGTCAGTTTGAAATATCTATGATGGGTGAGATGAATTATTTCTTAGGTTTGCAGGTAAAGCAATCACAGAAGGGAATCTTCATCAATCAAGCAAAGTACATCAGAAACATCTTAGAGAAATTTGGAGTAGGATCTAGCAAAGCAGCCAAGATTCCTATGATGACAAATTTCAACATGGATCCAGATGAGTCTGGAGAAAGTGTGGACCAGACTCAGTACAGGGGACTTATTGGTTCTCTTTTGTACCTGACTTCAAGCAGACCAGATATAACCTTTGTTGTTGGTGTGTGTGCCAGATTTCAAGCTAATCCTAAGAAAAGTCATTTGGAAGCAGCTAGGAAGATATTGAAGTATCTTAAAGGGACAGTGAATTTGGGGTTATGGTATCCTGCAGATGACAATTTAGAGTTAAGTGGTTATTCGGATTCAGATTATGGTGGGTGCAGAATAGATAGGAAGTCTACAAGTGGAACATGCCAATTTTTAGGGAATAAATTGGTATCTTGGTTTTCAAAGAAGCGGACTTCAGTTGCTACATCAACAACAGAAGCAGAGTATATGGCCGCAGGCAGTTGTTTCTCATAACTACTCTGAATTAGTCAGCAGCTAAGGGACTACCAGATTAGAGATAAGGATATTCCAATCTTCTGTGATAGTAATAGTGCAATAGCAATCACCCAGAATCCAGTTCTTCATACTAGATGCAAACATGTTGATATCAGGCATCACTTCATAAGAGACCATGTTGAGAAGGGAGATATAAGGATGGAAAAGATTGCAACAGAGAAGCAGAGAGCAGATATTCTGACTAAGCCTTTGGCTGAAACCAGATTCAGAGAGTTAGCTTTTGAGATAGAATATTAGATCCAGAGACAGATTTGGTTTAGGGGGAACATCAGAGAAGTATCCTTTGTTTCATTTTACTATATGCTCTATTTATTTTCAAACTAACATGCCTACAGGTTAGATATACCAGGGAAGTTACATCTCCAGATGAGGTACATATCAGGTGAGGTATGTACCAGGTGAGGTACATTCCAGATGAGGTGCAGAAACAGATTCATGAGAAATCCGGGATCTAATCTGACCAGAACCAGATGGGTTTTTATCAAATGAGATGTAACACCAGACTAACCATGGTATCATCTGGTTACAATACCAGGTGACAGGTATGTATTTACTTCTCTGGCCTTTGATCATTGGGATACACTTTTCAAATTAGTAAATACACTCAAAACATTTCATCTTCAGAGTGTATTTAAGACTAGGGTAGAGGGCCTAGGTAATCATTTCGCTTTTTCTCTTGACTGCCACAAAACCCCCTCGATCCCAGTCCCAATGACCATGCCCACGCACCATATTAAATCTGTAACTTGTCTTTTAATCGTGGCCGTCAGATTTAACAACAGTGCAAGATGTCAATCAATTCAAAAATTAATTGTGTTCCCTAATTTAAATTTGGGTTTTTACACGTGTTCACACTTCATTAATTGTTCAAGCCACGCGTCTTGCCCTATTTAAACCAAAACTTTTTCAATCTGTCATTTCACGATTTCTTAATCTCAAACCCTAATCTTTCTCTGCAAGTTTTTCTCTCTTTCTTTCTCAAATTTCTCTTTCAGACATGGCTCCTTTGTGCAACTTTGATCACGAATATGTGATGAAAAAGATGAAGTCTGAGATGGTGGTTGACTTCTACACCACCAAGAACCCGGCGGCGGCCATTCTGGAATTACTCCATAAAGCAGGGGTGGAGAAGCTTATCTCAACGGTTCCAAAGAATTTCAGGACTTTGGATGGATATGCGGCCCAGTTCCTGGTTCGTATGAAGATTCACGATGATCATATCTCTTCCAAGATCGACAAGGAGGATGTGGTATTCTCAAAGCATGATTTTTGCCAGTTGTTCGAGAATATCTCTACTGAAGGGGTAGATTGACTTGAAGCGACTACACTAGCTTCTACTAGTAGCTACCCCGCAAGAGTACGGGTTCACTGTAGTATGGGCAAGTATAGGGACCAAGTATTATCGAACCCAAGGGATGGTGTATATGCGAATAGATCCCTGAAGATCTACGCGTCGTAGTTAATATGAGTGTGTTGTTTTTGAATTTTTGGAAAGATTAATTAAAAGACTAAAATAAACTAATTAACTAAAGAATGAAAAAGAACGAATTAACTACGGGTTGTTTTCTAATGAGAGATGGTGATGCTTAGGATAGGAATCCCTACGTATACTAACGGAGCAGGTACATAATCAAAATAACTGTGACAAACAAGAATTAACCTAAGTATAAGAATGCAAGGTGAAAGCTCAAGATTCTAAACCCTAATACTTTACCCTAACACTCGACTTCACTAATCCACTAACAAGTTAATGGATTGTGCTCAATTAATGAGACCCTAATTTAACTAAGGTGATGCGGTCGTCCTCCTTCGCTAAACCGGTAAATGAATTAACCTTTCCTAAACCTTCTCGTTAAGACTACTAGTTGTTATTGAGTGATGCGGTCGTCCTCTCTCTAACACTTTCGTACTAAATTTAAAGGTAAAGTTCAGATTAATTATAAGAATTCATTAACTAAGAGAATTAAAACTAACGTCACAAACTACCCTAATTATGTACCCACATCCTACTTCTACGAGTTCATCCTAACCTAAGCATGCAAGGGTTTTAGCCGGACATGGTTTTAACAAAACTAAAAGCAATTAAAGAAACAACGAACATAAACATAATGACTTGAACGAAGAAAATAAGAACCATGAACTAGGGTTTTAAAAGAAAATAAATACGAAGAACTGAAATTGAATTGGTAAAAACGAAATTTAAACGTGTTCAAAGTAACAAACTAATGAAAAGAAACTAAGAATTGAAAAGAAACTAAGAATTCGTATGAAAAACCTCAACAAAACGTAAAATAAAGCTTGCTCGTTCTTCTCCTCTTCAAAAACTAAGTCTAAAAGTATTTCTAAAAGTTGGGGATCCTTCAAAACGTGTTTAGAAGAGGTATATATAGGCACCGGGTCGAAACGGGAGTTAATGGGCTGAAAATACGCATCCGGAGGCAAAAGTATATGGGCGCTCGAGCAAAACGCTCGAGCGGTCCCGCTCGAGCTGTTTAGCTCGAATGATGCATTCGCTCGAGCGGTCGCGCTCGAGCTGCTCGAGCGCTGAATCTTCTCTGTATGTTTTGGGCGCTCGAGCAATTCGCTCGAGCGGTGGCGCTCGAGCTGCTCGAGCGCAAGAATTGTTCTGTATGTTTGCACGCTCGAGTAAGGCGCTTGAGCGGTGGCGCTCGAGCAATGCGCTCGAGTGATCTCTAATCCTTCCAAATGATACTTTTCCTCGTCCGCACTAATACCAATCGTATTTCTTCAATATCTTCTCATCCGGGCATCCGTTTGAGTCGATTCAAAGTCCTACGAACTCCGTTTTTCGTCCTCTATTCACCTATGAGCATCAAAGAGACAAATTTATCAATGTATAGAAATAATGCTCATTTGACTCTAAATACTCTATAAACTCGACCAAAATTAGGGCGTTTCTAGCTACGAATCATGACAATTTCACGCCTAATCATAGATCCGTTGACATACAAGGAAGACGAGGCGTTGGAGTCTTTCAAGCTTTTTGCTAGAAATTCTTGTCAGAATTTGACCAAAGGGTTTTTGGATAAACACTTGAGGCAGAAGTACAAGGTCTTATTTGACATTGTGGTCAAGATATTGATGTGTGAGAGCCATAGCACAGATGCCATTTTCACTGGCAGGCTCTGTGTTATGAGGGCCTTGTTTGATGGTGTGAAGTGTAATTGGGCGGAGTTTTTCTGGGGAGTGTTGAGGAAGAATAGAGCGAAGGTGAAGAAGGAGGAGTGCCCTTCAAAGCCTGGGGAGTTGCAGTTTTGCTTAACTGCAAATGTGTCTTTAGGGACAAAGTTGTCCCTGATCTTGGACTCTCTGTTTCCAGAGAAGAAATGGAAGGAGTCTTGGTGAAAAGCTTATCACAAGTCCAAGATCTTGTTATCCAAGGATGGCCCTCTCCATGGCCATGCCGATTCAGATGGAGAACAAGCCATCCCTGCCCCTCCTCTCCAAGAAGTGCCTTCGCCTGCTAAGGGGCAGAAGACAAAGAAGAGCCAGACGAAGAAGGCTGAGGCAACTGGTTCTTCAACTGTGGCGTTCTCTGGTTCATCAGATGATGACCAGATCCCTCTTCAAGCTGCATTGAAGAAGAAGGGTGCAAATGAGGCTGCACAGAAGGCAGGAGCAGCCAAGAGGAAGCAGAGGCCAGATGATGCCAGGAAAGCCTCTGCCAAGAAGCCCAGAACTTCAAGAAGGGCAAAGAAGACTCTTCTGGTGGATGAGCCATTAGAAGAAGAGGTAGATGAAGAAGCAGAGGAGGATGAGCCTCTTACGAGGAAGTCTAAGGCCAAGAGGGCCATTCTTCAAGAGTCAGATTCTGGATCTGATCTTGGGGATGCACTGGAGCAGGCCATTGATGAAGCTACTCTGTTGATGCAAGAATCTACTGCTCCAGTCTCACCTGTTCAGGTAAACCCTTCTGATCCCCCCTCTATCCCCATTAACCTTGTTACCCCCACTACATCTCCCCCAGAAACTCATACTCAAAACCCCTCCCCTGCTCCTGGTGCCCCCATTCCTTCACTAGAGCAGCCCCTACCTGATACACCCATATACACTCCCTCCACCATCCCTACTCAAACACCCTCCCCCCCCACTTCACATAACCCTCTCCCCACAAATCCTTCTCCCTCAGCCCCTGTACTAGAGGTGCCATCAACTTCTAGTGCAGAACAACCCTTTCCACCCTTCTCCACCTCACAAATTCCCAACCCAGCCTCTGTACCAGAAGTTCCATCTACTTCTTCTGGTGCAGAACAACCTATTCCCTCAATCCCTACCCCTCATCAATCTCACACTGAACAAAACCCCTCTGTTTCAATGGCATTGGGATTTATTGCTCCCCCTCCCTCTCCCACATGCCTATCTAGCGATGATAGTAAAGATGAGGATGCTTCACTTGAGCCTAAAAACTTAGCATCATCCTCCTCTGCCTCTGGGCCCAAACCCTTTACTTTCTCATCAATAGAAATGGGTCCCATTAGGCAGAGTATGAGTGTAAGTGCTCAGCTCTGGCTAAGAAAGAGAGCATTTCCCTATCCTATTGGAGTACTTACAACTTTTGGCGGATCTGACTGATGCCAAGGTCTGGAGCAAGGCCAGACTTGAGGATGTAGAGGACCTGGTGCTTTTACTTGAAGAAATGACGGCCTCTGCATTCACTGCCTGGGAGATAGATCTCAAGAGGAAGCTAAACATCCAGAATCCTGCGGAGCTTGAGACCCCAGAAGCAACCAAGGTGTTGATCCGCACCTTGCTGATCCAGAAGGGAGTGATGATCTCCCCTGAGGGCCCCTCTTACAATTTTGGCCCTCACTTCTCTTTTCCGCCAGAGCTGTGCTCAGATGAGGAGGATTTCGATGTGACTCTTGCTGTCCTTAAGAAGATGAAGATGTTCTTTAATGAACAAATCATGCAGATAGGGCGCTTCTCAAAAGCAATGCAGCACTTGGCGCCTGCTCTGGTTGAGCACCAGATCAAGGATGAGAGAAGGAAATTCTTGAAGCAGATCAAGGTTGTGTTTGCCTCTGCTAAAGCTGCATTCAAGTCTGACTGTCTCTATTTGAAGATGGATGTGCATGAGAGCCAGAGGCAGATCCAGCAGTATGTTCTGGACCAGGTGCGGCCAGTTTCGGTGCTGAAAGTTGAAATGGCTTCTCAGATGTTGGCAACTGCAAAGCTCAAGGACTCCCTCCAGGAGATGCTCGCTAAGCAGGAGAGACTGGTTGCTGAATCTAAAGCCTACCTGGAGGAGGCCAAGCAGCTGCGTGATCTTCACTCTTCCTCCTCCACTGCCTTGCCTAATCTCATCCGGCAGGTAGTGCAGCCCATCTTTGATGAAGTTAAAAAGGGGGAAGAGCAGGCCAGAACTGATCTGGCGAAGAGCACAAATGAGACCCTCTTCAGCCATGGGGCTCGTCTAGATCTATTAGAGAACACTCTGGCCCAGGCTGAGCTGTAGAAGAAGAAGAAAGAAGAGTTAAAATCTCTTACCATGGCTAAGCAGCTGGCGGTAGAAGAGGAGATCACTGATGTAGAGCAGGATCCGGTCTCCATTCCTGGCCCAGCTAAAAGAAAAATCAGAAGGGTCAAGAAGAGCCTGGAGCAGGTGGTTGAAGAGGCAGAGAAGAGATTTAAGGAAGAATCTGAAGAAGAAAAGCTTGCCAGGATCAGGAAGAACATAGATGAAGAGCAGAGGCTCAGATATGTTAGAAGGCAAAACAAGAAGGCCAGAGAAGCTGGAATATCTTCTGGTGCCAGTGGATCAATCTAGAGGAAGAAAGGACCTGTTGAAGTGATGGAAATTCTACCACTCAGGACAGAAGGGTCTTCTGACTCTACTGTGCCTGTTCCTCTTATTGAGAAGTGGAGAGAAGCCAAGACCTTGTGGTTTATCCAGCAATACATTCAAAGACCTCCATCAGAGGATGATGCGCTCATCAACAGGACTTTCCACTCTTGGATGAAGGCTTACGATGCAAAGCTCTACAAGCAGTTGATGGACTCTACCATCCAGTTCAACCTGGAAGTCACAGCCCCTGAATTTCATTATCTCAACACTCCTATGATCGGGGACCAGGTGGATTGGGCAGAGCTAAAGAAGTTATACAAGACCAAGGTGTTGGCGAATTTCACTCCAACATCTTCTGCAGAGCTGAAGGCCATCCAAGACAGATTCTTCGACTGGTTTCTGGTGCCTAAAGAGAATAGAAGATATGCTTAGTATAGGACCTGATATGAATTGTAATCTGCAATCCTTTTGTCCTATTATTAATGAAATATCATATCTCTCTGTCTTAAAGACAACTCCTTGTTGTCTTCTTGTTTGCCTGATAAGATCTATTCTAAGGTCTTATCCTTTACTTGTTTTTATGCTTAAGTATTTTATTTTTGATCAGTTCTGGTTGTGTTTTAACTCCATCAAAAAGGGGGAAATTGTTAGGATAAAAGTTGTTAGTTTTGATGAGTTAAAAGAAACCAGAAGATGTAATAGGACCATCTGGACTTGTTAGCCAGATGAGGAACTAGATTAGGACTTAGTCTAGGGGGAACTGCCAGACCAGAAGACTTCACCAGAAGACCTACCAGAGGACTTCACCAGAGAACTTCACCAGAGGACTCCACCAGAAGACTTCACCAGATGAGACTGACCAGAGGCAGAGGACCTTCCCCAGACCAGACGAGTCTGGTGAGACAAAAGATGCTCAGAATCAACTCCTGATTCTCCTGAGTAATCTGTTTCTTAACCAACTCTGGACCAGAAGACATTGAGGTTACCTAGTGTCTGGTCCTGCCTTCTCTGGAGAGAATCAGAGTTAGGCATTGGAAGCATTTGACCGTTGGTGATTCAAATCAAGTCAACAAGATCAGATTGGAAAGTATTTGAAGACAATCAATCCAAGGATCCCACCAACCCAATCAATCAATTAGGGAATTGATTGATTGAAAGCTTCCTTAAATAGAGATCTGATTAGATTAGCTCTACAACGGCTAAACCCTAATCACCTCTATAAATACAAGAGTGCAGACTCAAAGAAAGGCTCTAGAATCTTACGCGTACGAAGTCATATTCCAAGCCTTTGTCTTATCACGCACTTAGCACTCTAATTGTTCATACTTTTATATTTACTCATAAATGAGTAGTTGGATCTCAACCTGTTCATCTCTAAGAAAAGGTTGAAGGCTGTAGACTTTAGATCAAAGTTAGATCTAAAGGGTTTGTAAGAAGGAACTGGTACTTCACAATTCCAGTACGCAAGTAGTTTGTTGGTTGGTTAGTAAGGCCCCTTTGATAAGAAGGGAGAGTGGACATAGGATCTTCTAATCCGAACCACTATAAATCTGGTCTTTTTACTGCTTTCTTTAATTATTGTCTTGCTTTATTTATTGTGCTCTTATAAAGGACTTTGCTAAAGACATAACCTTTAAAGCTTCCGCAATTAATCTATCTAGTGGGACCAACAAAGGTCTTCTCTCTTTAAAGTTATTAAAAGGGGATTGCGTATATGCTTATGTACTGTTGAAATTTGCTATAATCAATGAGGATTTCTAGTGATTAAAATTTGGGACTGAATGATTAGCAAATGAATTGAAGGTTGTGTAATGCTTGATTTTGGGTAGCATGTTTTTATGTGAATTTTGCACTAACTTATGGTGCACACTATTTGCTTGATAAAATGCTTGAGGATGTGAAATGCATCGGGTGTACTCTTACATACGCGAACTTGGATTACAATTTTGCATTACATGAAATTAAATCTATTGTGGTATCTGTCTACTTAAGACAACCCCTATCTGATGGCTTGAAGGTAGAAAAAGAGTCGAGGATTATGTGATGCCTTTGTCTAAGTGTTAATATGTTTTGGGTCTATTGAACGCTAGCAGAAGTTTGAAATTGCTTGTAATGTGATGTTCATTATTTATATGGAGGTCCTTATCTAAGATTGATGTCTTGAATCTGCAATGTGGGTTCAGAGCTAAAATGAGTTGCTTGATCACATGATAAAATAAAATGTGATTGTTTGAAAATTTAGCCCAGTAGTGAGGGCGACTGAGTTCATTTTGCGATTTATGCTTAGGATCTATTTTTTCTAAGAAGATTTTGATATGATGAATAATTAGTCAGTTCGAATGAAAATAATTCGACTCCTAATAACTTTGCTTGTTTTCTCCGAGGAAAAATGCTTATAATTCTCGCATTGAGGAAAATGCTAATGTGTAAGGGAAACTCATGGAAAGATGAATTCCGCTTCACTGAGAGGAAGGGGGTGTGGAGTCCATGGTTAAACGGACTCTGTCAGTTCACGCTGGAAAATCCAAGATAAGTATTTCAGTCCCTTATTACGTGACCTGAAATCGATGCATTGTTTGAAAGATGATGAATAAATTGATTCATGAGTTATTCAAAAAAAATTATAAAAAAAAATTAGTTCATATAAGAAATATGAATTTTGCATGAGAACGTGTGTTAGGTTTGTTAGAAACAATCATTTTTCTAACTGATATGCCGTAAAGATGCATCGAATATGTTAAGATCTGCATCAGTAGTGGTTTTATGGATAAAACCTTGTGAGATTGCATGAAGTATGCCAAAATTTGCATTAGTTTCTTTTGTTTAATCGATATACTATGATGATACACTAAGTGCGATTCAATTCATGTGAATATGCTCTTTCGCAGATGCCTTGATGAAAATATGAGTATGATATATACCTTGATCCTCATGAGAATCCTCTTCCCCTTAGCTAATTTTGAAAAAAAAAATATGTCGAGCGTTTGCCGAAAATGTGTAACAGCATTCTTCTGAAATTATTGTCCTCCATACCTTGATGATTAACATGAGAGCATGTGATAAATGTCGTATGGATGTATTTTCCTTGTTAAATTTGTTATTGAAATGTGATTTGATCCGTGTAAATATTTACAAGGGTCCCAGGAGATGTTATTATGATTCTGGAGAAACATGTTATGTTATGATCTCTGCTGAGAGCTTTCATAAAAATTTAGTCTCTGAAAATGTTATCTCTGTCTTTACAACCACCTTTTTCTTCCGGAGATTTCGGCGAAAATGGGGTTAGTATGTGATGCTTAATATGTGTTCTGTGAAGACCATGAACTAAGCTGTTATTTGTTCTATGGCTCTCAGACATGACAAATCCTACTCCACGAGATCTGGGAAAGGATTTTGACGACACTACCACTGCTCCTATGGGTACTCCAACGAGCATGAATGTGGCAAGAGGCTCGGACGCCTCAGAAAATGTGACCACTTCAGCGGTCATGACAATGGATAAGAAACATCCAAAGATAACACTGACTCGGAATAGTTCATCTCTGATTCCGTTAATAGTTGAACAGTTGCGTACATTGATCAAGACTGCAGTTGATCAGGTTATGGAAGAAAGGACTCCCACCCGGGGAGCTCCCCAGTGTTTGAATATGAACGATTTTTGGGCACATGATGTGCCCAGATTTAAGGCCCCGAGCGCGCCTTGTCCTAGAGTCTTCAATGTGGCTCAGGATGATAGGGTCTGGATGCCCTTCCGTTGTCTTCTCCCCCAGGAGATGTCCTCGGGGAGACCAACGTGAGAACCCGAATTTAGGCCCAGAGTGTGCCTACTCTCCTGGAGACATCCCGGAGAGAACCAGATTTTGCAGAGCAGCTGCCGGTGGGACAACCACCGGGAAAGTGAGAACAGATTTGAGGGGTGCAGCCCCAAGAGAAGCCAGAGCAGCTATCAGAGCCGACAAAGTTATCAGAAACCTAAACCTGGCTGAGTATGAGCATATCAGATAAGAGTTACAATTTGCAGAAGCTTACATCCTATCAGCCTTAGCACGAGCTAAGCATGGATCACAACCGAAATGTGATATAGAATTTATGCCTTATGAGTCTTAGCACTAAGCATAGGCAGAATTTGAGAAACAAATTTACATCCTATCAGTCTTAACACCAGTTGAGCATGGATAACATTTATGGCACGAGCCTTAATCGAAATTGAGATATGAATACCAATTCATAACGATATCATAATTAAATTTACACTTTATGAGTCTTGTTAAAATAAGCATAAGTTTTTTCGATAAAGTTTTATCAAAGATTTTGATACAAACTAAGATATGAAGAGCGTGCAAGCTCTGAAAGCACAGAAGAGCCTCAAGATCTGAGCACTGGCTGAAAAGGGTTTTAACATGAAATGAGCTTGAAACAGAAAGTAGAATTGAGAACATACTACTTTCGGAGAATCGAAAAATAGGTTTTTTCAAATCTAGATAAAAACCTTAGAAACTATTCTAAGTAATTGAAAAGTTGCGAGAATGATAGTTTATTTCCTTGAACGGAAAGAAAGGGGAGTGGAGGCAAGATATAGTCATACACTATCTCAAGAAATGAATAGCACAGTCTACTTCTTAAACATAAGTAAAATCTGAAAGGATGGGCATGAGTGTACACACACATTATTCCCCACAATCAGAATCCTTTTTACAGGATAAAAAAAAGGCAAGAATTGAAAAGGACAACTTAGAAGGTGTGCAAAGATAAAAACTGAAAGCTTAAATACTAGCACAGAAAGCACATGAAGACTAAAAGCCACAAGAGTTGGAACACTTGGCAAAACACGATATACAAAGTAAAGAGCGCGCAGACTCTGAAAAGAGAGAGAAAAGCTTTGGTCTAAACAAAGCACAGAGTAGAAAGAATGATCACGGGTCTCTATATGAAATAGGCCCAGAGCCAGAGGATAAATTTTAAGATCATACAAGATGTATGACTCGGAATATATATATTTGAGAGATTTTATTTTAGAGAGCCAGAAATAAAAACCAGAGGAGGGAGTATGCTTTAGCATCATCTCTCCAGTACTGATAAAAGAAAATCCTGAATTTTTATTTGAAAGAAGTTAGAAATAAAAACCAGAGGAAGGAGTATGCTTCAGCATCAACTCCCTAGAGTTGAAAAAATGAAATGAGAGAGTTTATTTCAAAGAGCCTGAAATAAGATCCAGAGGAGGGAGTATGCTTCAACATCAACTTCCCAGAGTTGAAAAAATGAATTGAGAGATTTTATTTCAGAGAACCTGAAATAAGAACCAGAGGAGGGAGTATGCTTCAGCATCAACTTCCCAAAGTTGAAAAAATGAATTGAGAGATTTTATTTCAGAGAACCTGAAATAAGAACCAGGGGAGAGAGTATGCTTCAGCATCAACTTCCCAGAGTTGAAAAATGAATTGAGAGATTTTATTTCAGAGAACCTGAAATAAGAACCAGAGGAGGGAGTATGCTTCAGCATCAACTTCCCAGAGTTGAAAAATGAATTGAGATATTTTATTTCAGAGGGCCTGAAATAAGAACCAGAGGAGGGAGTATACTTCAGCATCAACTTCCCAGAGTTGAAAAAATGAATTGAGAGATTTTATTTCAGAGAACCTGAAATAAGAACCATAGGAGGGAGTATGCTTCAGCATCAACTTCCCAGAGTTGAAAAATGAATTGAGAGATTTTATTTCAGAGAGCCTGAAATAAGAACCAGAGGAGGGAGTATGCTTCAGCATCAACTTCCCAGAGTTGAAAAAATGAATTGAGAGATTTTATTTAAGAGAACCTGAAATAAGAACCAGAGGAGGGAGTATGCTTCAGCATCAACTTCCCAGAGTTGAAAAATGAATTGAGAGATTTTATTTTAGAGAGCCTGAAATAAGAACCAGAGGAGGGAGTATGCTTCAGCATCAACTCCCCAGAGTTGAAAAAAATAAAACGAGAGATTTTATTTCACAGAGTCTGAAATAAGAACCGGAAGAGGGAGTATGCTTCAGCATCAACTCCCAAGATTTGAAAAAATGAGTCGAGAGATTTTATTTCAGAGAGCCTGAAATAAGAACCGGAAGAGGGAGTATGCTTCAGCATCAACTCTCCAAAGTTGAAAAAATGAGTTGAGAGATTTTATTTCAGAGAGCCTGAAATAAGAACCAGAAGAGGGAGTATACTTCAGCATCAACTCCCAGAGTTAAAAAAATGACATGAGAAATTTTATTTCAGAGAGTCTGAAATAAGAACAAGTTGTGAAATATGTATTAACATTAATGCCTGAGAATTGAAATGAAGTCACATCTTATCAGTCTTAACAATAGTTAAGCATAGATAGCATTTGATTATTAGCCTTAGTAAAAATTAAGCATGAATTTAGAGCAATGATTTTTGCAAAGACTAGAATCAGATTTGCAAAAATACAATAGTGTGCATATAGAAAATTCAGAAAGTACTAGTTCCGGGAAAAGCACGGACGATAAGAGTAAGTTATGAGTGCAAACTCAAGATAAGAAGGGATAAGTCTCTATTGGAGAAATGTCCGAAATCAGAGCTCGACGTTTTAAGAATCAAATCAGAGTCATTTATAATAAACGCATGAAAATCAGAAAATTTGCAAAGGAGATCTAATTTGGTGTAAAACCAAGGCGCCAAAATCGACCGAGAAATTAGAACCGAATTAGCGGGACCCATAAGCAGTCACTCAAGTTCTGGTCAGAGATATATGAATTAGCGGATCAGAACGGTATGAAAATACCTAATCCGTGGAATTTTAGTAACTTGAAGTAATACCATGTCTGAGCAGACTCAGATCTTTATCAGCTATTATTTTTCAATTATAGAATGTAAGTACTGAATGTTTACATTGTGACACTTTGAGAACTTAATGAGAACCGATGGAGCTATCTCCTACAGTTGAGATAGATCCCTATAAAAGTGTGAAATTATGTGACTCTCAGATTCACATCCTACAAGTCTTGACGCGAGTTAAGCTAGGATCACATCTGAGAGATATATTTTTTATTCAGATTCACATCCTTTAAGTCTTGGCACAAGCTGAGTAAGGATCACATCTGAGAAGTAAACTTTTTGACTTAGAGCCTACATTCTATTAGCCTTAGCACGAGTTAAGCATGAATCACAGCCGAAATATGAATTTCTTGATTTAGATTCACCTATTATAAGTTTTAACACAAGTTAAGCATATATAATATCTGGGAAATGAACTTACATCATACGAGTCTTAGTATGTGATAAGCAGAGATTATATTTGTACCAGAAACCGTAGTGCAAACTGAGCAGGAATTGTATGCCTCAGTCCGAGCTGAGCATGAAATAGAAATAAAAAACTGAATTACCAATGCGGAAGTACACAACTTTGTATAGAGTATGAATATGAAAATAGTATAGTGCACTCCAGAGAAAAGACTCTCTGCAGAGCACATGAAATAGTTCCAGAACCGGAATGACATTTATTCCAAGAGACCTCTGACACGTCACTTGGAATAGGGGGGAGTAGTTGATGTAGGCTAAGCCAGAGATGGCTTCCCACCATCAAGTCTGTGAAAGAATGACACTCATCATAGTAGAAGCTCTGAGCAGAGCTTGTAAAGAGCTCCAGAGCCGGAACGTACAAAGGTCGAGAGATAGGCCAAAAAGGGGGGCTTACTCACATATACATACCTTCAATGGTGTGTTAACCCGATATGAACATATTTAGTCCAGAGCTAATCACGGCTCTGGGGTAATCGTCTCTGAATCGAAACCAAAACTATGAAAACATGTCTGATGTAGGCTCTGCCAGAGTTGGCATACTACATCAGGTATAAAGAAAGAAGTTACTTGTCAGAATAACAAGCTCTGGGCAGAGCTTGCAAAACTGAGCCTTAGAGCTTATGAAAATAATAATAGTCTAATGAAAGCCTGAATAAATTCTTACTACCTTGGGAGTGATGCCCAATGCTTTTGGAACGTATCTCTCCAGAGCCTATTTAGGCTCTGGAACTAGTAACAATGAACGAATAAATGAATAAGTGTTAATCAGTCATGAGCTCTTTAAGAACAGGGAGCATTATCTTTTCCTCTGATATCATTTGAGCAATGGAAGAAGAATACAATACAAATGTCATTTTTCCGTCTCCGGATTAATGGCATAAATAACCCAGAGATATCAAGAATAATATGTACCACTTGATGTACTAATATCAGCCATATTGCTCACTTGGCAGCACCACACAAGTCTGTGGTCCTAGTAGTCCCCAAACCAATTAGGGCAACACTAAGAGATTGACTCTTATGCCCCTTAGAGACACAAATATAAATACCCTCTCCCTTCACCCTTTCAAGGTATCTTCTAACCTAAAATCATACCTCTTGGCTGCATTTATCACTGTTTTCCTTCCATGACAATCTGACTGTCTTGAGCGTCGGAGGACCGACGCCGGAGCCCCCTCCGGCCCGGTTTTGTGTAGGTTCACAGCCGGAGTTTTCTGCTGTTGTTCGAGAGCCGATTACACAGAAGATCCAGAGACGAACTGGAGCTTGTTTATGGCTTCTTGAGGGCATCCTCAAGAAATGCTTCATTATCCCTTTGATTCTTTGAATATTGTTGATGTGCTTCATTTTACACTCATCAAATAACTTTACTAGTAGTTACCCCACAAGAGTATGGGATCACTGTAGTATGGAGAAGTATAGGGACCAAGTAGTATCGAACCCGTGGGAAAGTTTGTACGCGAATAAATCCCTGGAAATTTATGTGTCGTAGTTAATATGAATGCAATTTTGGTTTAGAATAATACTACTAATTATTTTCTACTAATTATATTCTAAAAATAGGAATAAATCTATACTAACTTCTTGGTTGAAGTGCAAATGAGATGATGATGCTCGGGATTTGAATCCCTACGTATACTAACAAAGTTGGTACGATAACTAAAATAATTGTGATGTTCAAGTTAAAATCCTAAGTGTATTATAAACTACGCAATCAACTTCCCTAATCTAGCACAAAGAATAAAATAATCCCAATACTTAGTTCTAACCACTTACTTCACTAACATACTAATTAAATTATATGAATTGTGCTTAATTATTGAGGCTCTAATTTGACTAAGGTGATTCAGCCATCCTCCCTAGATAAACCGGTTGATTATAAACCCCTACAAAAACCATCTTCTTAAGCTTATTCGTTATCAAAGAGTGATGATGTCGTCTTCTCTCTAACAATTTTCGTACTTAATTCTATGATTATTCTAGGGTTTATTAAAATTATTCAATAATTAAGAGAATTAAAACTATACATCACGAATTATCCTAATTACGTACTAACATCTTAATTCTACGAGTTCATCCTATCCTAAGCATACAAGGATTTAGCCTAACATGGTGATTATGAGAATAAAAGCAATAACTAGATCAACAACCATAAACTTAATTTAAAGAATCAAGAAATCAAGAACATAAACTATCTATGAAAGTAATTGAATCAAATCTGGAAAATAATCTCTAAAATCTGGAATTTAGGTCTAGAATATCAATGAATTCAAGAAACAAAAAGAGAAGTCAAATTCGTGCTAAGTATTAATTGTTCTAATGAATCCGTACGATAAAAACCTCATTTCTAAACTTGAAATCCTTGTCAAACTCTCAAAATCACGTCCCAAGCCTCTTCCCCTTTGAAAATCGAGTCTAGATATGTAACAATAGGTTTGAGATGGGTATTTATACGATATGGGCCAAAAAACAATCAGGACGCTCGAGTTGGGCCCTCGCTCAAGCGCCTCATGCTCGAGCTCAATTTGGTCGAGCGTCTTCTCGTCCCAGGGAAGACTTGCCACTTGAGCACCTCGCGCTCGAGCTCGGTTTGGTCGAGCGCTTTGTTTCCACATCATGCAAGGGGCGCTCGAGCTCATCCACTCGAGCACTTGGCACTCGAGCTCACCCCGTGCTCGAGTGCTTCTTCCTTTTGCACTAAATGATACTTTTCTTTACCCGAACTAATACTTTTCGTATTACTTTCATTTCTTCTTATCCGGGAGTCCATTTGAGTTGATTCAAAGTCCTACAAACTCCATTTTCGCCTTTTTTCCTAATATGAACACCAAAGAGATAAATTAATGAGTTTATGAAAATGTTACTCTAACTCTAAATACTCATATAAAACGCTTAAAATATGGACTAATCGGGCACCAAAACATCTCAATTTCATATCTAATCACATCGCGAATTGATTATTGGTCCCTCAAGGTTTAGTTCATCCTCAATTTCCATTGGGCGATTCTCAGGCGGGGTTCAAAATCTACTGTTGGCTTGGGTCAAAGATGTTCACCGGGATAGGGCCCTCCAAGCCAGCATGCAAGGGTAGCTCGTCCTCATTCATAGTTTGTTACCCTATTGGCATATGATGTTCGCCCTCAGGCAAGAGTAGTTCGCCTGAGGGTAGGAGCTGTTCATTTACCTCCATGTGGTCATCCTGGGGTTCCAGAACGTCATCAGGATGGAGGGCTCATTTGCGAGGTGGCTAATGGATACTTCCATCTCGAGACCCTCATTTCACTTGATTGAAGCTGAAGGAGACATTCTTGTGCTTTTCTCTGGTCTCCCTTCAGCGAACCAGCTCCTTTAGAAGTGGGGAACTTCAAACAGTAATAGTTGGTTGAAACTGCAGCTTTAAATTCATTAAAAAGGGTCGGCCGAGGAACCCGTTATAGGTAGATTGCTGATCTACAATCAGAAACTCTACCATTCTAGTTATTCTTCTATCGGCTCCTTGGTCGATACAAGTTCTACAGACAGACTAATAATCCCAAGTGGGACAGTTACAGCATCACCGAAGCCTAGAATTTAATAATTAGAGTCTTCAATGTAGCTCGTATAATCTCCCAATTTATCGAGCATACTCTTGAAGATGATGTTGGTGTAGGCTCTAGTGTCAATCAGCAGGCAGTGCACTTTGGTCCCCATTATGTTGGCACATATAACGAGGGAATCATTATGGGGAGTCAAGATTCCATCAAGGTCCCTTTCTGTGAAGGTCAACTCTGGAGTATGTTGAATTGACGGGTTGACCCCCATTTCTTGAACCTGAGCTATAGCTCGTAGCTCAGCTTTCCTCTTCCTCTTTGACAATGGAGCTCGCCCATCTGAGCAGCCCCCCACGGGCCCTGATGGCTCCATCATTAAAATCTCCCCCGGTGGTCCAGCTGCAGCAGCTGGATTAGGTCACCCTCTCTTATTGCTCCTGAGGGGTTGTTCGTCTTCGTCCTCATCAGAGCTTTGGGGGTTATTCGTCTGGGGTTTCTTTCCAGGCTGCCTTTTTACGAAGTCAGACAGCTTGCCCTCCTTGTAAAATCACCAGAGTTGCTTGAACAAGTCTCGACACTCACTAGTAAAGTGCACCACATTTTGATGGTAGGCACAGTACTTGTATGGGTTTAGCTTGTTAGTATCCTGGCGGATCTTTCTCGGTGGGGTAAGCAGTTCCTTCTCCTTTACATTATTGTATATCGTATCAATCGATACGGTCAACACCTGGTTAAGCTTGTCTTTCAGCTCCGTCCCCTCATTAAAATCTTTCATATTTTTTGGGACCCGATATCCGCTTTCTCCGGGCTTTATCGTGTTTTCTTTCTGGTCACCTGTGTTTCCCATGTCTTTTTGGAGGGCTTCGTGCATGGAGATAAAAATTCCCGCCCGGTTGCAGAATTCAGCATAAGTTTTCAGGCACTTGAGGTGTACTTCTTTCCAGAGTTATGTGCCCTTCTTTAATCCAGCGAGGACAAGCACAATTTTGGTGTCCTCACTCCCTGATTCCCCTTCCAGCAGGACCTTGTCAAATATTTCCAAGTATGATCGTTCTGACTCGTCGTCAGCTTATTTTTAGGTCGGATAACCGATATCTCTAAGATAGATAAGGGTCGGCCGTGGAGAAGCGGGATAAGAATTCTTTGCCCAGCTGGGCAAATGAATGGATGGAAGCCGGTGGCAGAGCCAAAAACCACTTATATACACAATCCTCGAGGGTTAGGGGAAAGTTCCGATATTAGGTAGCGTCACTAGCTCCCAAAGAGATCATGTAGTCGAAATACTTGGTCAAATGCACCCGGGGTTCCGCCGTTCCCTCAGATTGGATACTAGCGGGGAACTGAATCTTCTTCTAAATCGGAGCCTTCCAAATGATGGTAGATAATGGTGAGGAAGGAAGAGTAGTTACCCCAAGACCTCTTTGCTGGTCCAGCTGACCCTGCATACTTTCAATAGCCTTCCTCATGGACACCAGCTCTTCAAGAGATCCCCCCTGGCTTGGAGGCTATTCAGCAAACAACGGTGCATGACCATTTGTTCACCGCAGTCCCTCACTTGGAGGAGGAATCTCATAAACTGGCTTTTTGGGGTTATTTGCCTCATCTGGTCCCAGGCAACCAAAGGCCGACCTAGTCAGCCTCTCATGAACTGATTAGCGAGCAGGATTCTGGCCTGGTCGACCTGCATCTGCTCTAGGTCGAGCTTCATCTCTATTATGGTCTGGTCGACCAAGTCTATCCAGCACGCTCTGGCGTGTGATCCCATGGCTGACCCCTGCTGCCTGGCTTGGGGTTGATTCCCCATGGCTGGCAGGCATTGAGCTGCTTCGCCTTGCCCTTTGCTTTTTGGGCTTGGGCACTGTCTGTTTCGTTAGGGAGTTCATCCCGAACCTTCTCATGCCTTTGAGCCTCTATTGGGCTAAGCCTTGCTCTGGCGTGAGAAGGACCAGGTCACCTCTGTTGATTTTGTAATGCATGAAGCATTACAATAGTGTGGGCTAGGTCATCCAGATTACGGGCTAAAACCTCCAATTCTGGAGGCATTAATTGGTTGGCTGTCGGCCTGCTTCTGTCCACAGGCTGAACTGCTTGAGCTCGCCGGCCAACTGAGAAGCCTCTAGTGGGTGAGCCCCTCGTTGAATAGTGGGAGTGTTGCGTTTCCCGAGACTGAGGCATCTTAAGTTAAAGCTTTATGTGAATCTTCAAGTGCTTAAATCTTCAAATGAAGAACACCAAGAACACTCTTGCTTGAGTTTTCAAAGGAAACTCAAGAATTTCTTCAAATCTTCAAGTTTTAAACCTAAAGTTCTTGATAATCACACTTAATCGGAGGTTCGAACCCTCCTTCTAGCGCCAATTTGTTGATGATCAATCCTAATCGCGTGGATTAGTGGCTATTTTTAGTAATTAATCGGATCACCAAACAATTACGTGTGATTGATCACTACCATAAATAGTGAATACGATGGATCGGGATTAAGAAATGTTAAATACGTATATTGATTACATATTTGTTTCGTATGTATGTGTAGATTGAGGTGTTTGATTGTGTGTGAGCATAGTATACTTGTATTTGTGAATTTGTGCTTGTTTTATTCATGAAAATTTAGGGTTTTTATACAAGTCCTCCAAGTAGGAGGTGGTATGACCTTTGCTCTCCTATCTGTGCATGCTTGACACATGGAGAGTTGACTATTTGACCTTATCTAAGCTAATTTCTATCCTCTAAGCTGGATTAGCTCGTATTAGAGAGTTGTTCATCTCTTTGGACTTGTCCTTGAGGAGTTCTTAACTTGACTTTGTTGGTCGGTTTAGCTTCTGCCTTGGCTCTTTGGCTAAAGTAGCTCGCCAGGGTCTTATTTGGGTTCAGGTAGCCTTTGCTCTGATGTAGCTCGACTCGATAGAGTAGCTCGCTTGGCTAGAATAGCTCGTCTGACTATTCCAGCTCGGTCTGACTTGGCTTGGCTTGCCTAATCTTGCTTTTTGAGTGATTAATTGGCTTGAACCTGTTCGTCATGGGTGAGATGTAGTTCGCCTATCAACAGACAACGCCAACATTTATGATACATTATTAAACGTGTTTGAGTTATATTTTATAAAATCACTTTTTGAAATATTAAAAGAATAAAATTTTGCAAATTTAGTATCTGACGTGACGTGTGACGCGTCTTTGGCATCAACTAAAGCTGCCACGTAAGCGTATATATCACCAAAAATTTACACTATGTATCAAATTGCAATAGTAAATTAGTTCGTACATCAAATTGCAAACTCTAAAATTCATGTTGTAATTGATATTGACTATAAAGTTCGGGTTTTTTTTTTCAATTAACCCTTTTAATAAAATGGTGCGAGAGTTGCACCAATTGGTGCTGATACCTGAGTGGTTATAAGGTATACCCTGTGATGTACGGATTATTGTAAAAATATTATAATGGAATATCAGATTTGCACTCGTCTCTTAAAAGAGGCGTGATTCATGAATCTGTGAATCCGACAACCACTTGACGAATCTCCTGCACGAATTTTACTTGTTAATAATTAAATATGTTACTTCAATTGAACTTTACTATGTGATATAATTTTAATTGGCAATGTAACACTCGTTTTAATTTGAATTTACTATTATGACTTATGTATCACAATTGAGATTTGAATTCATATTTTGTTACTTAATTATATTAAATAATTAAATATGCTTAACTCTTGAGTGGAAAAAAATGTGAATTACATATATTTAATCTACAATTTTTAAAAAATTATGTATGTATTTTAAGTGTTATTATAATAAAATATAAATAAATAAATGAATCCTTGATGAATCATACATTATATTTTTATTGAAAATTCGTATCGTATTGTCACCACACTCGCATTACCCTATCCCCTACAACATAGAATATATCTTTCTGTTGTTAGATACAAGTACAAGTCTTCAAGTCGGAGTTGTTTAGGCTCGAACGAGTTAGATCGAAGTTTTCTAGAGTTAAGGGTCAGTCTGCTTAATTTTTTTAATTTACTTTTAATACGAGTTATTTAAATATATTGTGTATATATTTAAATATTTAAAAATTATTATATAAAATATTCTACGGATACAAGATCCATAGAATAACCAATTTTAAAAATTTGCGGATCTTGATCGGGTCGAATTTGGTGAATTTTTCCCTAAATCTAGTGCAAGTCAAGTTTCAGGATTTACTCCCAATTTGTATTACCATATGGACAAATGCATGTTACCTAAAAGCAAAATGTGTGTTACTATTAAACTAAATGTTATTTTTTCACCAATTTTTGTGTGTGTTTAGTTAAATAATTTTTTTTTCCATACAATATAAGAGCAAAATGTGTGTTACTATTATTCAAATATTGATTTTTTACATTTATTTATTTATTTTTATAAAAATAATTATATTCCCATACAATAATACATGTAAGGTAGTGAAATGTGTATTACTATAAAAAACACAAATGTCTTACTCAATGGATAAAGATATGTTTGCACAAATACATAAAACCAACCTCCCAGCCTGTGTTACCTTAAGGACAATCTTTTTTTCTCATAAAAGAAAATGTATGTTACTGTTGGAGCAAATATGTGTTAATTTTAGAGCGTATGTGTACTACTGGCAGTGTTGCAGAAATCGGGCTAGGCGGGCGCTTAGGCGGCCCGAGCCCACTGCGATTTCCGCCAAATCGGTTGTTTTAGGCGCCGACCGACTTTTCGCCGCCTAGGCGCCCTTGGAGGTCCTAGATAGCCATCATTTTTTTAAAATTAAGTTTAGGGCGTGCAAAACCCAAATCCCAAATCCGCCAGCCCACCCAAGGACTGCCCAAACCCAAACCTTCCAAGGACCACCCACGCCACAACAATTCCGGCAAACCCAAACTCACCGCATCGCGTCCGTTTCGCCTCCGTCGCCCGCTCACGCCGCCGCTTACAGTCTCAGGTAAGTTATTCCCCAATTTTGCTTCTCTATTTGAGAATTTTTTAATGTTAATTGTTATGGGTGAATGAATTGATGCCAGATATTTTTTAATGAATCGGTTTGGCATTTGGGTTATGCACTTTTGCTGCCCTAACTTAATTAAAAAAAAACTAGCCGCCGCTTAGGTGGTTAGTAACCGTCCGACTGGCGATTTTCGACTTCTGCAACATTGACTACCGGTGAAAAAAATATGTGTTGATGTTAGAGTAAATATGTGTTGCTGCAAATGTGTGTTAATGTTAGAGTAATTGTGTGTTACTGCAAATATGTATTACTATTGAAGCAAATGTATGTTAATGTTAGAGTAAATATGTGTTACTACAAATATGTGTTAATGTTAGAGTAAATGTGTGTTACTACAAATATGTGTTACTATTGGAGCAAATGTGTGTTAATTTTAGAGGAAATGTGTGTTATTATTGGAGCAAAGTGTGTTCATTTTAAAGCAAATATGTGTTAATGTTAGAGTAAATGTGTGTTACTGCAAATGTATGTTAATATTGGAGAAAAAGTGTGTTAATGTTAAAGCAAATGTATGTTATTGTTGGAGCAAAGTATGAAACAATAAATCTAGATTCAAATGGATGAGGAATAAATTAAAAAAACACATCCGCTTAGAATCCACAAATTTTGACTTGAAGCGACCCGACCCGTAATTTTTTAATATTTATTTATCTTAGATATATTTTACATGTGAAATATTTCACAAGAGAATGAGTGCCTCTTAAATATTTGATATATATATGCAATTAATAAAATTTGAATTTTTTTCTTATGGAAATTTCAATCATCCATGAATATTAGTATAGCTGGTTCAGTAACTATTATTCACACTTATTTAAATTTACATAAACATTTTTATGTAAACTGATACGGATTAAGTCAACCTACATGGAACCATATTGTTCTCCATTGTGACTTGTTTATAAATGGATGGATTTTTTAATGAAATAATCATAATCTAGTCATGATTTTTAAGTCTGGACACAAACAAATATAAAAGAAAAAATACATTATAAACAATTTATTACAGTATAACAAATTGTTCTATATTATAAAAAAAAAAAAAGTTCTAATATAATGAAATTTGAACCTGTTTGTAATATATTTTTTTTTACACTTATTTGTATCATGCTTTGAAAAATTAGACTAGAGTGTAATTGCTCCATTTTTAATTTGCTTATTTTGAGGTGATTTGCCTAAAACTTACTCTTAAATTTGTTGTGTTCAAGTAAATAAAATTATGACTTGAGTTTGTTGATTATCAATTAAAATCAGGTTAATTGAACTTTTAGTCTCAAGAGAATGTGTCAATTTCAAAATGGTCATTTTTCAGCGACACTTATGGTCCCAAAAAAATAAGATAAATTGCAGATTTAGTTCCAAGAGAATGGATAAGTTGCAGTTTTGATCCCAAGAGAATATGAAAATTTCGCAGTTTGGGTTCTAAAAATTAACGGATGGACCAAAACTACAAAAAAAAAAAAAAAGACTACTTTCACACATAGATACCAAAAGTGTTTTCCACCCATTCTCTTATGACCAAAAGTGCAATTTTCCCATTAAAATCAAATTTTACTTTTGGTCCTATAAAATATCAAATTGTGACAATTAGATCTCAACACCATTTGCATCCAAACATAATGTAAGTTTATTTCTTTAAAGATAATTAAATAAAATAGTCCTAACTAGGACTCTTGGAAAAACCCAAGTATGTAAAAGCATGTATCATTCACCTTCATGTTTCATGGGTGTAATGGAAAATATATTCCCCAAATAAAAATATTTTAATAAAGTTAATTTAGGAATTGTTGTTGATGTTGCTACTATTGTTGTCATATTGGATACAACATTAGAATTCGATCTTTCTTATATTGACTAACTTCTTTTGTTTTAGTGTTGCACTTAATGTTGTTACAATCAAGATTGGTCTCCAAGATTCCAAAAGGATCTTCAAGACTCAAGAATAATTTGGAGAGATCTACATGATGCGGTTACATCTACAACATGGAAGATTTCAACTACTTATGTGCATTCCATTATAGGAATTTATTCTAGATCCATCTACAAGGATTTATGGGTGGAAAATGTGAGTGTACAAAGTTTTATAAATAAAAGACTACGTCGACATCAAATAGACAAGGAATAATTGAGCAGTAATAATTGAGTGTTTAGTGCATCCAGACTAAAAGGGTTATTACTTTCCCTTGTATGTTACTTCAAGTGTTATATCACTTTGGGTAACAACATATTCTATTTAGAGTGTTAGTAGACAGGGTATTCTTTAGATATATCAAAGTTGGTGATGTATTCATACACTTAGCCATTTAAATTCGATAGGCTCATATTGGATCTTGTTTTTGTTGAGAGATATTCAATTTGTGAATCATTCTCTCACAATCTTTGTATGTACTACTTTGTTATAGTGAAACGTTTCTCCATGAGACATCATAAACGTTTATAGTCTATGAAAAGCTTTTTATCGATTGCAAAAGTGTGACAACATTCATTGCAACATCGCCTTAAATGTTTTTATTTACCAAACACACTCTTTCATTTGGCACCAAAGCCTAAAAATTTGATATTCTAAGTTTAGATCCTGTGTCTAGTGTGTTGTTTCAATGGAGTGTGTTTGGTACCAAAAGTGTGACAACATTCATTGTAACATCGCCTTAAATGATTTTATTTACCAAACACACTCTTTCATTTGGCACCAAAGCCTAAAAATTTGATATTCTAAGTTTAGATCCTGTGTCTAGTGTGTTGTTTCAATGGAGTATCCACTTTCACAATAACTTAGGCCTCATGTTCTTGATGTGACAAATTATGCCTATTAGAAATAAAGGATACAAATGTACATTAAATCCATTGATGAATGTGTTTGGAGAAGTATACTTTCAGTGTGGTCAACATCGAGGACTCAACCTGATGGAGAGGAAGAGACAATGCCCAAATATTAGTTGGATTGGACCATTAAAGAAAGCATTATGACAAACTATAATTCCACAATATTAAATGCAATCTTTGTATTAGTTGATGTCTATAGGCGAGCAGTTAAGCAGGGATTAATGAAAAGAAAGAGTAATTAAGACAAGGGGTTAAGAGGCGAGCAGCTGAGTAGATAATACACAAAGTGACGAAGAGCGAGCAGTTGGTCAAAGTGTCAGCCATTCAGATGAGCAATTGCTCAAAGCTCAAAAGAAGATGAGCAAGCAGCTAAGAAGGAGAAGATTCAAATACCCACCATGAGGCATACAGACGAGCGGTTGAACACCTCGAAGAACAGCCAATAAATCCCACTAATATGCATTGTATTAGAGGCAAACAAGTGTTGTAACACTTGTCATTTGTACAATATACAATATCTTAGGAATAAAACATGTGTCTTAACACTTGTCATTAGGAAAATAAAAGTGACTAAGGTGGTGACACCTCCTACTTGCTTGTATGCCTATAAATACCTCTTTATGAGAATAAAAATATAAGTTCCAAATATTAAAAAATACAATAAATTGCTGCCATTTTCTCTCTTGATTATTACTTATCTAAATTTATCACCTTTGATCTTGTTTGGTGACCTTCTTAAGCATAAATAGCCATATAATCATTAAATCGAATCAAGGTCATCAATAATTGGCGCTAGAAGAAGGGGGTCCGAACCTTCGAATGTTGAGGAATTTGAGTGGAATTGGGAAATCTTCATTAGAATCTGGAAAAAGTGGCCGAAATTTGGGAATAAGTCGTCGAAAACTGAAGATTATTTGACTTTTATAACATTTGTGGTACTTATACACTATTTTAAGAGTGCTTGAATGCATGCATGTGTGAATTAGAGTTTGTAAAACATTTACATATGCAAGGCTAGTTTCCCTTAAAATAAGTAGTATTGAGACACAAAATTACCCTAATTCATCGTCCTTAACGTATACCCAAACAATCGGAATGATAAGATCACAAGAAGTGAGATCATCGAACGCACCTAGCCGTAACCCTCAAACGAGGGTTTCATCCACAAGTGGACATACGAGAACCGTGAGGGCAATGTCTCATAGAAACGTCCAAGTTACCATAGATAATCTCCCTCCGGAATTAGAGGCTCTCGCCCAAAATCCGCTGAACTTGCAAAGACGATAACTATGCTTCGTTCTTTGTAAAAATGACAAGAGACTGTTGGGCCATCAAGAGAACCGGAGGACTAGAATCAGGCGGGCGAGTATAGAGTAAGAGGAGGGAGGATGGACAACAAGATAAGGTGGACAGTGTGCAAGACCGTAAAGCAAAGGGAAAGCTCCTGCGAGTGAGCGATTAGGAAGTCGAGGAGAATCGACATCGAACCGGGTCGAGGAGTCGAGCAAAGGCACCTCCCACACCAGCGCCTAGGAAAGGTTAGGTACAAAGAATAGAGATAGAAGGGAACCGTCTCCGGTGAACAAGGAGCGAGTGTGCACAACTGCTCACCCCTCAGTACATGATCGAATACGGAGGTAGGCTTTTAGCCGTTTGGGGTCGAATGGGGCTAGCAATTTTGCTAGAAAACTAACCCAGGACAAACGTCCCATTGGTAAGGGACTGTGTTAGGAGAGAGTCGAAGAACTCGATCATGATGAACAACCTTCCAACAGGAGGACTTCTCCTGATGAACTCCAGGCCATGAAAGAAAAATAGAAGAATTGCACAAACAACTGGAGTTGCAGAAAGGAGTTGGATCAACTGTACTCCCATCTTTACCATTAGCCTCGTCAATTCTTAGTGCACCAGTCCAGAAGAAGATCCAATTCCCGACTATCAGCTTGTACGAAGGAACTTCGGACCCCAAAGTCCATGTGATGAAGTATTTAGACTTCATGATTTTGATGGGGGCCACAGATGCTACGTAGTACCGTAACTTCCCACTCACCCTCGGGGATGGACCTCACAGATAGTTTTCGGTATTAGCTCCCGGGTCCATCACCCTTTTTGCACAATTGAGCAAGGAATTTTTGTCTCACTTCTGAACTGTCGGGTCTTACTTGACACAAAGGCACTGACTGGCAGATGTCAAATAAGGAAATGATGAGTCGGACATAAAATTCCTAGAAAGGTTCAACAAAAGTCCTGCTGGAGGGCAAGATGATGAGTGAGGACACCAAGATAGTAGCAGTGATGGCCGAGTTAAAGAAAAGAACAAACCTTTGGAAGAAAATGCACCTGACGTACCCAAAGACATATGCGGAGTTTAGGCACATGGCAGGAATTCACGTGTCCATGCAAGAATCCTTGCAAAAGGAGTTTGGAGATCAACAGATCCTAAAAATTCTAGAAAGAAGTCTGGTGGAAGTGATTATAAAGCTCCAAAGAACTTGAAGGCGTTCAATGAGGGAGCTGAACTGAAAGAAAGATTGAACCAGGTGCTTACAATGTCAGTGGATGTTGTGTATAACAGTGTCAAGGATAAGGACCTATTATCTGCACCACGGAAGATCAGGCAAGAGAGAGGAAAACTAAACCCCAACAAATACTGTGCTTATCACCAAAACATCAGGCACTTCACAAGTGAATACTGAGATTTGTTAAAGCAACTATGGAGGTTCTACGAGGAAGGAAAGTTCTCAGAGTTCGTGAAGAGAACACCAGGGAAGAGGCCACGAGCAGCTGCACTGTCCAGCTCAGACGAGGAGGATAGTGACGTGCAGTCGGGCAAAATGAATATGCAAGGGAGAAAGGTCCCCACAACTCCCATAGAACCAATTCGGGAGATTTTAATGTTGGAATCAATGGGCCCGATTGGTGGCTGCTCAGACGGAAGGTCGTCCTTGTTAAAGAGGAAAAGGAAGGTGGAACTGAGAGCAGTTGCGCAGGTAAAAGAGGTAGGAGTCAATCCATCAACCAAGCAAACGATGGATCTAACCTTTTCTGAGAAAGACATGGACGGAATCCTAACTCCTCACAATGACTAGCTGGTCATTTGTGCAAATATCATGGGAACCAAGGTGCACCGCTTGCTCGTCAATACGGGTGACTACACCAACATAATGTTCAAAAAGATGTTGGATCAGCTGGGTGACTATGCAAGCTACATTGAAGATTGTAATCATAGAATCCTAGGGTTTGGAGATGCTGTAACAATCCCACTAGAGATAATTAGATTGTCAGTAGAGCTTGTATTGGCCGAGAACCCGGAAAGACGACTGGCTAGAATGGTAGAATTCTTTGTTGTAGATCAACAGTTGATGGTCCCGTTTATGAAAGGCAAAATGGGAATTCAGGAGCAAAATTTTTTTTTTAAACCTTTCCTCAGGGAGTTCAGCATGAGTGGACGGTTCTCAAGTCACTGCATTGCTAAGAGGCTGAGCCACCAAGTCAGTTAGAAGACTTGAAGACTCATGCTCTTAGCAACACAGTGACTCGAGAGGGTTCACTTCGAGTCACTGCATTACTCAGAGACTGAGTTACCAAGTCAGTGGGAACTTGGAAACTCATACTCTGAATAACGCAGTGACTCGAGATGTTACACTTCAAGTCACTGCTCTGCTTAGAGGCTGAGCTACCAAGTCAGTGTGAAGGCTTGGAGGCTCATGCTCTAAGCAAGGCAGTGACTCGAGATACTGAACTCTCGAGTGCGTTGCCTAAACTGGTCAGTGAGAAGGATTCTCCCTGACCTGAATATTTAACCAAAGTTTTCTTTTTAACAATGCTCTCAGTGAGCTGATTTTCATAACACTTTAGTAAATACTTTAAAACAATAAACGCTCAGTTTAACGTGGTTCAGAGACTCAAGCTCTTACATTCACGGCCTGATTTAACAGGAAATCCACTAACTGGGATTCTTGTTTTTAACGTGTCAAGATGCACTTACAACTGGACTCACGCCACTCCCTGGGCTGCCTCTCCTTACTCACTAACTTCAACCAACAAACCTAACTAGAGGGTTTTGGTTTCAGTTTGGTTTCTCCAACTATGTGAGGTTTTCCCTTACAATGTGTTAGCCTCAAGCTAAGATTGGGAAAACCTCTCTAAGCTAAGAGTTACAAGCTTGACACTCAATGAATATTAGTGTAAACCCTAGTGGTCAGTGTCGTGGGTGTGAAACACTTCCTTATGACTCCCTAACAATTCACACACCCTCACAGCTTGTAGGTGTTGATATTTCTTATTTTTCACACACTTAAACCGAAGCTATGAGCTTGTATTTATAGTGTGGATTCAAATGTAACCGTTGGAGGAAATTACATTTGAATCCATACAATTAATGGTTTCAACCACTTTTCTTGGAATGCGGCCTTGTCAGTGTCAGAGTTGCTGCCTTGTGCTGATTGGTCCACGTGGACTGCATCCAACGGATCTTTGACTCAGTGGGTTGACCAAGATCCACTGACTTTAGGTAGCTTCCTCCTTCACTGACTGATGATCTTCAGTGGACTGAACGTCTTCAGTGTAGTTGTCCTTCAGAGACTGTTTGAAGATCACTCCAAGAAGTTTGTCATAAGGCTGAATGACAAACTTCCCTGACCACAGTAGCCTGACTCCTTCAGGGCCTACTTGGTGCAGCACTGGTCCTCCTGATCATGCTCTTCACTGAGTGGTCCACCTGACTTAGCTTAGATCAGCCTGGTTTACACTCAATGGGACATCCTTCAGGCTTCTCTTCTGGTTCAGGTCTCTGACTTGGCTTCTGTCTGTTCTTCTTTATGTCAACTTGATTTCCTCAGGCTGTGTTGCTGAGTTCCCCCTCGCTGAGTTCCCCCTCAACTGAGTGTTCCCTCAACTGAGTTCTTCTCAACTGACAGCCTATTCTACTGAGAAATAACCTAGCCTGACCTGAAACTAAAGATACAATCCTGACTGCTTTCAAGCCTATTACATGTTATTTTGGAAAATCATCAAAACTAAAAACATATCCCAACAACAGTCTACCTACAACGGGTTTTAAATGAATTCAAAGCAGTTATTTCCATGTACTACTATTGTGTAAAGTTACCAACCTCCAAAGGTGTAGGTACTGTGAAACACGACCAGAAGAAAGCCCGTGAATGCATTCCCCAGTTGTAAGCCAAAGAACAAAGAATCTCTATGTTGGCCGAGCAGACGAGCAGCTGTGCTGAAGATGAGCCCTCCATCCTTGATGAAATAATAGAGTCTATTGACACAGAGATGATGGAAGTGGACAAGTAGATGCCCGAAGACGAGCAGGTTCACAGATGATAAGGTAGAAGATCTGGAACCACGGCTGGGTGTAGAGCCGATGGAAATAGAAGACAAACTTAACATGGAAGCCCATTATTGATCCTCGTTGGAAAGGGTAAAAATGAATAGTAACCCCGGTTGAAGAATTGAAAGCAATAAGAGTCAACCCGAACCGAGAAGACTTAGAACTCTTCATCGGATTTGAGCTCCCAGAGCCATACATATCCAAAATAACTGAGTTTCTTAAAGCAAATCTCGATGTATTCGCATGGTCGCACGCAGACATGGTGGGCATCAGTCCTGAACATGCCTACCATAAACTCAATATTGATCCAATAAAAAAACTTATCCAACAAAAAAGGAGAAAGTACAGGCTTGATAAATACGAAGCACTCAATGTTGAAGTCAAGAAACTATTAGAAAACAATCTCATCCGACAAGCTTTATGTCCAAAGTGGGTAGCCAACCCAGTGTTAGTACGAAAGCCGAATGTGACGTGGAGGTTGTGCATCGATTTCACAGATTTAAGTGTTGCTTGCCCAAAAAACAACTTCCCGTTGCCACACATTTACCAGCTGGTGGACAACACAGCTGGACACGAGCTTCTAACATTCATGGATGCATTTGTCGGCTACCACCAGATTGCAATGCACTCGAACGATCAAGAGAACACAACATTCTATACCAATAAAAACCTTTTGTTCATTTATTAGAAATTAGGATTGAAGTTTTCTTTTAGAAGCTAGTGAAATTATTATTAGAGTTAATTAGTCTAGTTAATCATTTTATTTACCATTAATTAATCTCTTATTATAAATATTTTTATTATTTTAAAATGCGTTCAATAAATAATTATACTACATTAATAATGATAAAACTTGAAAAAAAATCCCTTCACTCCAGGGGTGGGGTGTTATAGTAGTGGGAACTATCACTTTGAGGGTGTTTATGGAATAGATGTCAATAGTGGGTATAAATCTGTTTTTTTATGGGGGTGGGTAGAAATCTTTTTTTCTTATTAGAATGGGTATTTTACCCCATTTCACTAAAACAAGTGTATGACCAATATCTGTATGTGTAATTTCTTATTTCACTTTCTTAAAGTTATGATTCAAACCCTTTTGATTCAGCTTAAATATTTATTTTTAGTTCCTGTTAACTTATATAAATTTATAAATTTTAAAAGTTCTTAAAATTTTCTAATGGTGAAGGATACTATCAACCAGTTTTACCGTAAAACTTATTTGCATTTTATGTGTATCTTTTAAGAGTATAAATTGTTTCACTAAAATGTATTGATTGTAATACTTTATAATAAAAACATCTAATATATTTTTTAGTTGCAAGGTGAAAGTGGTTTACAAGAGACTTATCATTTCTAATTAGTATGGCCACAGACGCTGCCACATACCGTATTCATCATTTTAACTTAAGCATAAAAATGTATTATTTTGCATTCTAAAATATTTAATATCATCATTTAAAATTCTGTGTAGTCATTAAGTTCCTATAATTAAGAAGGCTAAAAGGGACCTAATTCTAATTTCGACTCAGGCCTCGTAATTTCTAGGATCGGCCCTGGATGGTTCATTTAGGCTGTGTTTACTTTTAAAGTCATGATAGTGCAGATAAAATTAATTCAATCAGTTTGATCAAGTTAAAGATAGATATCAACTGTTTACTTGTATAAAGGGTCAAAAGACATGCTTAATTACTTTTTTTTTTCAATTTTTATGTTGAATTAATTAAATTACTAATCTACCCTAAATTTTATTCCTTTCCAATGATTATTGTTCAACGTGAAGAGAGCGAAGTGCTTGGTTAATATAAATTATTGGCAAAAATCTGAAACTGGAGCAAACCGACCGGATTCAAAGTTAGGATTCACGCAATTCCTCGGAAAGGAGAAAGCTCCACGTGGGAGAAAAATAGAGAAGCAGATTTGTTGAGACATTGTCAGTTTTGATTAAGATCTCAAAGCCCCTGAAAAGATGATTGGCCTTAGAATGTCTTAGTCAGGCTAGTCTTGGTTAGGTTCTTGTACTTAGTTATTTTACACTTCACAGGTACTCAGTGAGAGGAGAACTCACTGATGACAATCAAGACTAAGAGCCTGAAGACGAAGAGCACCATCTTGAACTTATGGCAGTCTTCTAAGTTGGCTGAATAAGTGTCAGTGATGAAGAGTATGACGAAGGGAACAGGATGATACTGAGTTAATGGGAAAGACTTGGAGTAGAGCCAAGCAATGTAAAAGGAATGTCAGCGTCGGGACAAGACCGTTGTGCTCGAGACAAAAAAAACTTAATAAGACAAGCCTGAAGCCTAGGAATAAGTTCTGACATTCTCACCAACCTGGTGACGTGGACCAATCCAGGAAGAACACGCACGTACGGACCTTGACATGAAGACTGACTTCAGACTGCACATTCAACGGGCAAGCATTAAATATGCATTAAATGTAATTACCAAATCCATGCAAGGACGACTGCTGCATGGGAAATATGTCTGTTTGAACAACTCTACATAGATGACTAGAAGGTTATCTCTTCCAACGGATAGTTTTCAAATCACCTATAAATATAGAAGGCCTTGAACCCATTCAAGGTTACGGGAAATTTCCAAGCCAGAAATTACTCAAACTCTCAAGCATTCAAAGCATTCAGCCTTTAGAAGAAGCACTCGAAACTAGCTAAATTTTCCAAGTGTTTCTTAGTTACTGAGAGTTATTCTATATTCCAAATAGCGTACTAGCATTATCTTAAGCTTAGAGTGATTATCCAATCCTTAGCGAACCCTTGTCTTGTAAGGATAATCACAACCTAGTTGGAATCCAAATTGAAACCAAACCCCTAAGTTAGGTTTATTGGTAGTAAGTTCAGTTAGTGAGTTAGTAAGGAGTTTGTATAGGTCAGTAAGGAGTAGCTGATCTTGGTGCACCTTGGCACGTTAAAAACAAGAATCCCTTGAGTGGATTTCCTGTTAAATCAGGCCGTGGACGTAGGAGCTTGAGTCTCTGAACCACGTTAAACTCCATGTGTTCTTATTGCTTTGATATTGTGCATACTTGTCATATTATTTATTCATTCATAGCATTTGGTTTTTATTAGGCCTGAATCAATCAGCCTGATCATCAAACAGAGCATTGCCCTACTAATCACTATTCAGAATTGAGTAAACAAGTTTTTCAGAAAGTAAACTAAACAAGACTTTAAATTATCAGGGCTCACGCATTTCCACACTGAACTTGAATTGATAGTTAGCCAACTGACCCGCACTAAGTGTAGTCAGTGGGTATATTATCTGCTCTTAGTTCTTTATCGCTCTGAGTAAAGGGGACTCAGTAAGGTTTAAGTTGAAAAATTGGTATACGTGTATTCCCCCCCCCCCATACACGTATTCATCAGTCTTGTACCGGGACCAACAAGTGGTATCAGAGTAGTGGTTCAAAAGACCACTGACTTTGAATACTAATAGTTTCATAGGAGAAACTGTTGGTGGTCACTGAACAGATCTGAGTTTGCTTTTCATAAAACTTGCATCATCATGACTTCGAGGAGACTTGAAGCTTCATTACCTGAATTCTCAGTTTCTAACTTTGTCTATTGGAAGTTCAGACTAGAGGCACATCTTGATGTCATCCATGACCAAATGCTGCGTGTTATTAGGGAAGGACCGAACAAGATTACTATTCCTAATGTCAGAGGACTGGGATATGAACATCTTGACATTGACGTACAGGTTCCTAAAGAAAGGAAAGATATGACTAATGACGAAATCAAGATGGTTAGACTGGACAACGTGGCCAGGAACATTATCTTGCATACGGTGTCTTTTGAGGAGCCAGCAAGGCTGGTGAACTTAAAGACGGCAAAGAAGGTTTGGGATGAGCTGACCAGGATGTGCGAGGGGTTAGAGAAGATAAAGGAGAATAAGAGAAACATTGTCATTCAGAAATTCGAGGCGTTCGAGATGCTGCTTGATGAGAGTATAGGTCAGTTGGAGTCAAGATTCATCAAGTTGATGAATGAGTTGGTGATGCTGGACAAGGATGTCCCTAAGAGAGATGTTGCTTCAAAGATCCTGAATGCCCTTCCTGAGAGATGGGACAACAGTGTAATTATGCTTAAGAACACTCAGGATATGAGTAATATAACTTCTGCTTTACTTTTTTCAGAACTCAAAGCACTGAAATATGATATTAACAAGAGAAAGAAGAAAGTTCAGCAGGAAGAGAAGGAGAAAACTCCTGAGAAAAGTGTGGCGTTCAAGGCCAGGTCTGAACCTGTTGAGTCTTCATCAAAGTCACTGATGGAGATGAGCAAGGAAGAGCTTGCTGAGGAGTACATCCTGATGGCCAGACGCTTTGAGAAGCTTAATTCCAGGTTTGGTCGTTATAAGAAATTTTATCAGGACTCACGTGACAGGAAACCTGAAGGAACCCACCAAAGCTCGAGGAGATATGAGGAAATGAGAAACACTGACCAGAGGAGAGATTGTGGCGATGATAGGAGATACTCGGACCCAAAGCCCGATCATAGAGATGAACAGAGACGTACTCGCGATGACAGACACTCAGGAAAGACTGAAAGCTCATCAAGACAGACTGAACCTGACTCAAGGAGGAACCCTGAACCTAGGAAAGAAAGAGGAGATGAGCAAGCAATATGTTACAACTGTAACAAGAGCGTGCACTATCAATATGATTGTCCGGAGCTGAGTGCAAGGGAAAGAGAGGACAGGAGGGCCAAGAGAGACCAGAGACTTGCTGATCGGAGAGCCATGCTCGTTGAGGATGCAACTGACTCGGATGGTCCTGAGGAGAGGTCGTCTGAACTCTTTTCCGACGATGAGTACGATGATGTCTGCTTGATGGCTAGGGAAGAGCCTGAGGTAACATCTAATTCTGTTTGTGGTTTTTACACTAGTCAAAATCCTGAGTTTAGCTCAGAGTCAGCCAGAGAAATGAACCTTCAGATCTGTCTGGATCAATTGATGGTTGATTTCTCCAGGTTGCAGGAAACTAATGTCTTCTTGGTAGAGGAGAACAAGAAATTGAGTACTGAGGTCCAGAACTTGAATGATCAGCTCACTCAGTCTGATCTTAAAGAATCAGTTCAGATTGTGAGACTAACTCAGGAAATTGATTTAATCAATACTGAGCGTCTCCCAAGAGAGAAGATTCTAAAGGAACTGGCTGATGAAGAGTTGGTCAGGAAGGAAGAACTGAAAGTACTTAAGAGTAAGTTTGATGACCTCTTTGCCAGACATGAAATCCTGAAAAAGAGTGAGGACTCACTCAAGCAAAAGGTTGCAGCAATGAATAAATCCTCAGTGGCTAGAGAGGAAATAAATAGCAGCCAGATGCTTGGGAACGAGAAAAATGGACTTGGATATGTTCCTAAGAAATCCTCACAAGGTCAGTCTCATATTACTTCAGGGAGCAACACTGAGAGGGTATTTGTTCAGGCAGACCAAAGTGCACCTAAGGTTGTACTTCAGGCCTGTCAAACTGATAAGGGCAAGGAAACTGTTGACTCAGTCAGGGTTGCCCCCAACAGGGAAGGCCAAACATGATGACACCCCCATGGTTTTGGCATCCTGAGGCCTTTAACTGTTTTTCATTCCCTCACTTGCCTAAGGGGAATAGAACACAGGGTCCTTATCAAGAACATGGCCCAAGACCTGCTGCACCCAGACCTAGGAAGAACAGGAAGCCAGCCCAAAAGACACCCACCCAGGCTCCTGTGAAGCCTAAGTCTAGCACTCATACGCCATCTTCCTCTCAGGCAAAGAAGAAGAAAGTTGTGTATGTTGATGTTTCAGGGAGACAGATATACCACTCTGAGGCAATTAGGGTTGTTATTTTTCGAAAGTAAGTTTCCTGGTTTTGGTCTCGGATCGTTACGGCGATTGATTGTTTTATTGTATCTAACAATTGGTTTGATTAGCAGGTAATAAAGTTTATTCAAGAGAATAGGCGAATGCAGTGAGTCCTTTCTTCTTCTGTAAACTATTTCGTCTTTCCGATCTTTATATGTTGCAGTGTGACTAAGATCTATTTGATTTGATTCAATCTGAATCTCTGTTTGATTTGAATCAGTCTCTTCGCTCGATCTGTTTAATTACTATACTATTATTATAATATCTGTAGCAGTGTTAGGTGCGTTTTTACTTTTCCTTGCATCCATTTATTTGGTTTGTAAAAAGAGCTGATCGACTCTTCCGTCCCCGTATGAAATCAGTTTCACTTCGACTCTTCCGTCGTCGCGTGTTTCATGTTTCCGCTCTCGCTATTGGAAAAGAAGAATTCGATTACTATGTACCTCTTATTTGGAAAGTCAACGATCGGAAAAATAATTGTAAACAGCAACTCTTCTCCCATGCCGCCTCGTAGGAAAATAATCGTCACATTTTACTGGGAAAAGTACTTGTCGGCGCCTCATGTTTGTGATTTTTGTAAATTGCAATGAGTTGCATTTGTGGGTTGAAATTTTGTTTCCAGTTTTTGGGACTTGGAAATCATTTGCTGAAACTCTGCTCTGGTATCTTGTATGTTTCCAGAATTTGAACTAGGAATTTGGGCTTCGAAAGATGCAGTGTATTAGAGAGCATCGAAAAAGAAGCTCAAGCTCCGAAAAAATCAAATATTAAAATTTGAGGTTCAATTGAGTATTTTACTAATTATACATCTAAACCCGTGCTGTACTTGAACAATGAAAACAGGAAATAACCAGTTATATGTAAACCCAACACCAATATAAATGTATCCCGATCGTTGATGTTATACATTAGATTTTATTTTATTCTTTTGGTTGATATACTGTGATTTTCAATAATTGTGATTTCTTTCAGAGAGAGGGTGCAGTATGGCGGTAGGGGAATTAAGGATAATGTGCATTTGAGGAAACTTGCTAGAGATATAAGGAAGTTTGAATCTGAGAATCCAGAGTCTAGCAAATTAATATGGAACATTCTGATTCAAGCGGAGGCAGCAATGAAGCTGGTGCAGTCTCCACTATATAATACAAATCCACCACTCGATGAAATAAACTGGGATATGGAGGACAAGTATGAATGTGATCGTAGCCAGGTAGAGCATGCCTTACTCATGGTGCCCGAGAAGCTAAGAGAGTTGCTTTCCGAGGAGCTCTACAGGGTGTTTGGGGAGTCGCAGCATGTGTTTGTTGATCAAGTGTGTGAGAACATATGGATGCGAATGGCACTTCCATGGGCCCACGCGTGTTATGAGATGTGTCGTGGGGATCAACTTATTTCGGTGAGAGATCATAACACGCCTCTAACAGAGAAAGATGTACGGAAAAATTTGGCAAACGATTTTCCATTAACCACTCCATGCACCAGCCATACAAGAGATATAAAAGATATAATGCATGAACTTGCACTTGTGTTTCGAAGGCAATATTCGATACTGGTCTTTGAGGATCCGACCTTAGTTGAAGTTCGAGAGGATCTGACCTTAGTTGGGGGATGAATTGTGAGATGGATCCAATGTTAATGGATGTGAGAGAGTGAGAGAGGATACAACCTTAGTTGGGGGATGTGATCCGCATCTCATTTATGTTGTAATAGGCCTCTATATATAGGCCTTCCATCTTTGCTACCTTCTGTTGCTTATTACCACCATTTTAAAATTCCTAAGATGCATTATGCATATTATTAAATTTATATTTATTAGTTATATATATGTGTGAATGTATATAATTAAAATATATTTAATAATTAATATAAGGTAAAGTATTATATGAAAATAGTTCATGATAAGCTTATCATGAAATAATTTTAACTATCATTAATTTCATCGGGAGTATTATTAATCTCATAAGGGGTATCATTAGTCTGAGTTCAAGAAAATTATTTTAAATTTTCATGAACTCAGACTAATGATACTCCTGACAGGTTTAATGATACTCTTGATGAGATTAATAACGTTTTCATATAAAACCTACTCTTAATATAAAACAAAAGTATAAAAATGGAATAAATATAGTAGACTAAATTACAAAAAGAACTTTTTTAATGCAATATACTACACAATATATTGTAGATGGACAATTATACCCTTACTAAATTATCCTGAGAACGTCAGAAGAAAAAGATGCTTGCTTCTCCCTTTTTCTATTAAGTCGAATTAGCTCATATTAAATTTCAAATTCATTATCTCATCCCTCACTCTTTACTCTTTTTCTCTCTCTTAAATTATCGATCTAACTGGCGATGGTAACGTGGTAGGTTAGGGATGGGTTTGACTTGTCCTAGGACCCGTTGCGCCACTGTTTCATTTATGCCCGCCCCAACCCGCTCCCCCCCCCCCCCCCTTTTCTCAAGCCTAATAAACATAATACACAGACAATTTACTATTTATAGAATCACAAATCTTAGATCAATATATCTAAAGCAACAAAAAAAAAAATCTAAGTACTTGAGAGCAAGAGAGTGTGGCGGGATAGACGAACTCACAATGGAGAGAGGTTGACAGAGGACGGTTGACTTGGACGCAAATTACTAGTTTTTACTAGTAGTTACCCCACAAGCATATGGGTTCACCGTAGTATTAGCAAGTATAAAGACCAAGTATATCGTACCCAAGGACAGGATGTAAAGATCTACGCGTTGTAACTAATATGAGTGTATGTTTTTGGAATTTTTAAGCAATCTATTCTAAATTAAATTATACTAAGTATGCAATACGAATGAATTTAACTAATTAAATAAGGTTGTATTCAAATATGAGATGATGATGCTCAAGGTAGAAATCCCTACGTATACTAACGGAGTTGGTACAATAACTATAATAATCGTGATGTGCAAGTATTAATCCTAAGTGTACTAAAACTAGACAATCAACTTTCCTAATGTAGCACAAGATTGAAAGACTAAAAGCTCAAGAATAAAACCCTAAGTGGGCGTTTGGTTTACGGGATAGGATTGATTAGTTAGGATTGAATTAGAACGATTATCGAAAAATGGATAGACTAGAACCAGAAAATTTGGACTAGAACCAAAATTTCTGAATCGGATTGTACACGAGATAGTCGTTCTAGTCTATCCAGAGCCATGGTCCTGTGCAATCCCTCAAATCAAACACGAGATTACCTGGGATTATAAAGACAACCCTGTTGTAGGCGGAAAATAATATGTTCCATCCCGACCATTAGAGTGGAGGTACCCCGCCTCAATTTGGCAGGCTCGGCCAACCTCGGTCAAAGTCCAAAGTAGGCAACCTCGACGGTAGGCAACCCCGCCCTCAGCGAAAGACTTCGTCACCCCGGCAAACCAGGCATGATCCGGCCTTGTCTAGGTGAGCTATGGACTTGAATGAGTCCGCCATAAGCCCGCCATGAGCTCGCTCCGGATAAGACAGCTGGAGATCAGGACAGAGGGAAGGACGTAACCGCAAGCCTGCAACCGTGCCCGCGCCTGGAGAAAGGATGGTCGCAGACGTAGACACAAGAAAGGACTGGCAGGTGCCCAGACAAAGCAGCGCAACACGCCAGCTAGGATCCTCCTATTGGACGAGGACAATCCTCAGATGTGGCCAGAAAAGGCCACCACACCGTGATGACAAGGCAAAAACAAAGAGATAGCAAATCATTAGCAATCATTGTATATTCAGCCCAAAAATAGATAAGGCAAGAACTTGTAACCTAGAAGTTACTATAAATAGGGCCTATAGGAAAATGAATAAAGAGAGCACAACTTAAGACTGAGCCTAAACCCCTCGGCAATTCATGGAGTCTTTACTTCCCAGTTCTTTATTTTGTTTTATCCGATCATAGCCACATTAAGTTCTTTAAACTATCAATCGAGTAACAACAATTGACGCAAGAAGGAGGGGTTTTCTTCTAACTCTCGTCATAGAAATCTCGGGGAACACTCACTGTTCTTCGGGAAAGAAAGCCTAGGAGATCCAAAGTCTGTCTTGGACCCTAAACTCCGACAAAAACCCGGAAGGATGGAGAAAACAACTAGAGCCGCCAGGGCCTCAGCTAACCCACGCTCCACCATTGTCCCAGCCGCTAAAACTCGCGCCCGAACTGCGGCACGAACGGCGGCCCGGGCCAGCGCCCAAGAGGCCACCTCTAGGCACAAGCGTGGGACCGAGACGCCTCAGGGAGACTCCCTCCACATACCAATCCAGGAGTACGAAACTCCAGAGTAGGTGGTATCCGCCATTGCCATTCTCACAAGGAGGGGTGAGGAACTGAAGACAAGCCACAGTGCCCCGACGGCCCCGAGAAAGCCGTGCTGACCCGTTCGGCGAAGGGCAAGAGTAAAATGACTGAGCAACAGGGCGAGAGCAGTCCGATCCGCTCACATGGTTACGAATTGAGACAGAGGCTCAGGACTGAGGCGTACTCGACGTCGGTCTTTGACCGGCTGGAAAGTGCAGACCCATCCTGGCACCCATTCTCGTCGGCACCCCCGACCAGCTACGAGACTGGCTCACTGGCCAAATCTTCCACCCGCGAGGCGCCTGTGGCAAGGGACATCTCCCCCGCGAACTCCGTCCGAAGGAAACTGAACTTCGCCCAGAGCGAACTGCTGAGGCGGGATCGCCCCTGAGCACCCGCACAGGACCGTCTGGGTCCAGGGAAGAGCGCCCCGGTTGAGGCCGCTCCCGAAGAGGCAACCCAAGGGGCGGTGCTGTTGGCAATATAGTGGAAGCTGGAGGAGATGCAGGCCAGATTGGATGGCGACGGGCAGGGAGCCAAGGCTCAAGCAGTTTATCAAGAGCTACTAAGTGAGGAGAATGAGCTGGCCCCGGTCCAACCCAAGATCCTGCCACCAGCGATCCCGGTGTACTAGGGCCGAACGGATCCGTAGACACACGTCAGCAAGTATCGGATTTACATGACGATGCGGGGGGCCTCTGACGAGACTAAATATCGAATGTTCCCACTGACTTTGGGTGAGCTCGCCCACAAGTGGTATGTATCGCTGCCCCCAGATCCGTCACCAACTTCGCTAGACTAAGTGACCTTTTTACGACCTACTTCGCTGCGAAGATTGCCAGACCAGAAAGCAGGCACCGTTTGCTGAGGATACAACAGGAGGAGGACAAAAGCGACGAGTCTTACATCGATCGCTTGGACGGGGTAATCCTCACGGGGGAGCCGGTGAGCGACGAGCTCGCACTCCACTCCGCACTGGCCGAGTTCAAGGGAAAAGCATCCATGTTCAAGCAACTAACCAAAGATCCGCCAAAGACATACACTGACTTCCGTCGAAGGGTAGGGGACGCTATTACACGCAACAAGCTTTTGGCCCAAAGATTGGGCGAGAAGAAAGTTGAGAAGAAGGCAAAAGCTCCCTCAACCGCGGCAAAAGGTGGTAACCAGTGGCGCCACAGGGGGCGCAGATCCCATGGGAATTTCCAGTCGTTCGACGGAGAGGCAGGCGAGGTCCAGATCCTGGACAGGTTAAAGGAGACCCCAGTGTTCGTGCTCAACGCCATACGCCACACGGACATGCTGCCCAAGCCCAGACCAATCAAACGAGACGCTACCAAACTGAACCAAAATAAGTTCTGCCATTACCATGAGAGCCCGGGGCACAACACGAGTCAGTGCCGAGACCTTCTTAGGCAGCTATGGAAGCTATATGAAGAGGGACGGCTGGACAAGTTCGTTAAGTAGCCTCCACCTCGCCAGGATCAGGGACGTGAAGCTAATTAAGGGTAGAACAGGGACCGGGGGTGACAACCATGCCAACAGCACCAGCTGAACCCAGTGGACGCCGTTGATGACTTTGACAGTGAAGATGGCGACGTTCCACCGCACAACGCAGGGGGGAGGGTGAACATGCTACAGGCCACTGGGGGCCCTTTAGGCGGGCTCATACCCATGTCGACCGCGTCCCACCGCAAGAGAAAGACCGAGGTCAGGGCCGTAAGCGGAATCAACCTGGTTGGCACCCTGCTGCCAGAACTCGCGATAGCACCAAACCTTCCGATCACCTTCACAAATGCTGATCGGGAAGGCATCCTCTGCCCAAAGAATGACGCTCTGGTCATTTCCGCCAATCTGCTGGGCAAAGTTGTTGACCGCATTTTGGTCGATAACGGATGTTATTGCAATATTATCTTCCAGACCGCCCTGGATCAGCTGGGTAACCTTGCCAGTTTCATCAAGTCATATGAAACCCAGCTGAGAGGTTTTGGAGACACTCTGGTGAACGCTTACGGGAGGATCAAACTACCGGTGGAGCTCGTCTGCTGCAAGGACGAGAAGGTCAGGATCTCGTGCTTACTCGAGTTCGTGATAGTTGATAGGCCCCACATGTACAATAGGTTCTTAGGACACCCATTTCTGGAAACCTTCGAAGCTATAGCTTCTTCTTTCTACTACTGTGTGAAATTTCCGACCCCTGAGGGGATTGTCGGGACTGTAAAAGGAAATCAATCAATGGCAAGAAAGTATTTGAACTACTATGTTCCCCTTTACATTCCAGCAACTTTACTTTCTGGTGTGAATGTTCTAACGGCCCACGAGTAAACGATTGCCATCGAAACTCGACTTAGGGATGAAGTCATGGGGGTGGAGGACCTTGAGCCAAGGCTCGGTTTCGAACCACACCCTATTGACCTCGACCCTGGGGGGAAGTTTGGGACCCAAGGAAAGGGGACCAAACCTCGGCCATCGAGGAGCTGGAGCAAATACCTATGGACTCAACTCGCCCGGACCTCGAGGTCACTATCGGGGCAAAGGTCCCGGCGGATATGAGGGACGACCTAATCGACTTCCTCCGCAAGAGCATTGACGTCTTCGCATGGTCGCACCAGCTACCAGGATATGGTCGGGATAAGTCCCGAACATGCGTGCAACCGCCTGAAGATCGATCCAAAAAGGAAACCCGTTTCACAAAAGAGACTGAAGTTTGGCCCGGATAAGTATGCGGCACTGGCGGAGGAAGTGAAAAAGCTATTGGATAAAAAATTGATCGAGCAAGCCGAAGGTGAGCCACAGTGGGTGTCCAACGCCGTATTAGTAAAAAAGGCAAACAACTCGTGGAGACTCTGCATCAACTTCACCGATCTGAATGCAGCGTGCCCGAAGGATCATTTCCCAATGCCGCACATCGACCACCTAGTGGACGGGACAGCCGGGCACAAAATGATGTCTTTTATGGACGCATTCGCCGGTTACCACCAAATCCCAATGGCAGAAGAGGATATGAAGCATACTTCTTTTCACACTGAAAAGAATATGTACTGCTGGCGAAGGATGCCTTTTGGGCCTAAAAAACGCTGGGGCTACCTACCAGCGATTGGTAAACAAGATGTTCTCGAGCCAGATCGGGAAAAAAATGGAAGTTTACATCGACGACATAGTGGTCAAGAGCTTAAGGAAGGAAGACCATCTCCGGGACCTCGCCGAAACGTTCCAGATCTTGAGAGCTTTCAACATGAAGCTAAATCCTAAAAAGTGCAATTTCGACGTGGGATCGGGAAAGTTTCTGGGCCACATTGTCAGCCAGCGGGGGATCGAGGCAAACCCCGCCAAAATCAAGGCCATCCTGGATATGCAGGAACCAAGGTGTATCAAGCAGGTGCAGTGGTTAACAGGCGTTTAGCCGCACTCAACAGATTTATCTCCAGATTATGCGACAAGAACAAACCTTTCTTTGCAACCATAAAAAATAAGAAATTCTCGTGGAACAAGGAAAGCCAGCTCGCCTTCCAAAAGTTGAAGGAGTACCTCGCTAACCCGCAGATTCTGGTGAAACCTCTCCAAGGGGAGAAGTTATACCTTTACCTCGCGGCGTCGAATGTCGCCTTGAGTGCAGTCCTGGTACGGGCTGAGGGGCAGACACACCTCCCCATTTACTATATTAGCCAGGTCCTCCACGACGCGGAGATAAGATACACACCTCTGGAGAAGCTCGCCTACGCTCTGGTCATGAGCATCCGCAAGCTAAGACCATATTTCTTCGACCATCAGGTGGAGGTGTGCTGACAACACTATCCCTCAGGCAGGTCATGCACAGACCAGATACGAGCGGATGCATGATGAAGTGGTCGATCGAGATTACCCAATACGATATCTCTTTCGCACCACGCACAACTATCAAGGGGCAGGCCCTGGTCGATTTCGTGGTAAAACTGACGTTCCCACCCAGCCTGACCCATATCAAATATCCACCGTGGAAGTTATATGTCGACGGATCTTCAACTTCCACGTGTGCGGGGGCAGACATCATTTTAATCGGCCCGGAGGGTCAGTGCTTCACCAACGCAATTCATTTTGACTTCCTCGCCACAAACAATGAAGCTGAATACGAGGCCCTTGTGAGCGGTTTGGAGTTAGCAATGGCAGTTGGGGCGCGCCTACTCCACGTCTTCATAGATTCCTTACTGGTGGTCAATCAAATCAAAGGAGAATATGAGGCCAGAGGCGAGCAAATGGCGAAATACCAGGAACATGTGACCAATCTATGCAAACGTTTCCACCAGGTGCTCATCGAGCAAATTCCGAGAGAACAAAACTCCCAGGCGGACGCGCTTTCAAAGCTCGCCACCTCGGAGGGGGCAGTGGATCTTTCCAATATTCGGCTATTGAAGCTTACCAAATCTTCCATCAACAAGAGCCTGATCGCAGCAGTCATCCCCCAAGGCGAGAGCTGGATGACACCAATCATGCGCTTCCTACAGGAGGGCAACCTCCCAGAGGACAAAGTCAAAGCCCAGCAGCTACAGCTGAGGGCAGCAAGGTACATCCTCATCGACAATCAGCTCTACAAAAGAGGCTTTTCCGTACCGCTCCTTAAGTGCATCACGCCAAAAGATGGACTCATAATTATGAAAGAAATACATGAAGGTGTCTGTGTAAATCACGCAGGCGGCCAAAGCTTGGCTCATAAAGTTTTACGGCAGGGGTACTTTTAGCCAACCATGAAGAAAGAAGCGACCGAGTTCGCCAAGGCTTGCCCTAAATGCCAAGTTTGGGGTCCAAACATCAAGACATCCCCCGAGCTGCTGTCGTCTATGTATAGCCCATGGCCTTTTGCTCAGTAGAGGATAGATCTGATTGGACCTCTCCCAACCGCCCCTGGGGGCCTAAAGTTTGTCGTTGTCGCCGTCGATTACTTCACTAAGTAGGCCGAAGCCGAACCGCTGGGCAGGATAGACCAGGCCCAGATCATCCATTTTATCTGGAGGAATATAATTTGCCATTTTGAAATCCCGCGAGTGATAATATCCTACAATGGGAAACAGTTCGACGGTCTCGACATGATGAAATTTTGCGAAAGATGGAAAATCAAAAGGATGTTCTCCACCCCCTACCACCCACAGACGAATGGAAAGGTTGAGGCTGTTAACGAGATCCTAAAGCATACTGATTAGGCGTGAAATTGTTATGTTTTGTAGCCCGATTTGCCCATGTTCTGAGTGTTTAGAGTCCTTTGAGCATCATTTTCATAAACTCATTAATTTGTCTTTTTGGTGTTCATATTCAGATAGAGAGTGAAAAGAGGAGTTCATATGACTTTGAATCGGCCAAAATGGACTCCCGGTTGAGAAGATATGAAGGTTTTACGAACAAGTGTACAAATGCCGGAAAGCACTCGAGCTGGGGAGCTCGAGTCCTAGGGACTCGACCCTGTAGAGCTCGAGTCCTTTTGCTTATTTTTGGCCCAAAAATGCCCAAATTCGATCCTAAACCTATATATACCCATCCCAAGCTCGTTTTTACATACCCTTTGATCACTTTTCATATTTTTACATACTTGGAGCAAGGAGAAAGCTTGGGAGAGAGATTGGAAGAGTTTACACTTTGTAATCGAGGTTTTGATTTACGAATTCGTAGTTTTAGTATTTCTTTTGAACCTTTTAGTTTAATTATTTCTTTCTTTGTTCTTGGAGATTAAAAACCCTAGATTTTCAGTTTATTAAAGATTGATCTTGAGACTTTAATTTATTTCTTAGTTTATGCTTTTAAATTTAATTGTTGATTCAAGTATGTTTATGATTCTTATCTTCGTTATTGCTTTCGTTCTTGGCTAGAACTCTTGCATGCTTAGGATAGGATAAACTCGTAGAAGGAGGATGTTGGTACGTAATTAGGATAATTCGTGATGTATAGTTTTAGTTCTCTTAATTAATTGAATGCTTAAAATAAATCCTAGAATAATCAACGAATTAAGTACAAAAATTGTTAGAGAGAAGACGATCGCATCACTCTTTAATAACGAATAGGCTTAACGAGAGGATTTTAGAAGGGGTTTATCATCTACCGGTTTATCTAGGGAGGACGATCGCATCACCTTAGTTAAATTAGGGTCTCAATAATTAAGCACGATCCATATAACTTGATTAGTGGATTAGTGAAGTAGGTTGATTTGACGAAGTATTAGGGTTAATTCTTGAGTTTTTTAGTCTTCCAATCTTGTGCTAGATTAGGGAAGTTGATTGCCTAGTTTTAGTACGCTTAGAATTATTTCTTGTACATCATGATTATTTTAGTTACCGTACCAACTCCATTAGTATACGTAGGAATTCCTATCCCGAGCATCACCATCTCTTATTTGCATTAAAACCAAGTTATTCAGTTTACTTTTATTATTAGCATATAGATAGTATAATATAGTTCAGAATTATTTTAAAACCAAACATACACTTATATTAAATACGACGCGTAGATTTCCAGGGCTCTATTCGCATACACACTTTCCCTTGGGTTCGATAATACTTGGTCTAAATACTTGCCCATACTCGGTGATCCTATACTCTTGTGGAGTAGCTGCTAGTTAAAGCTAGTAATTTCGGTACAAAGTCACATACAATAAAGATAAAGCTTGAGGACAAGAAAGGAAAATGGGCCAGCGAGCTCCCGGGCGTACCGGACAACGACTAAAAATTCTACCGGAGAGACACCGTTCACCCTGGCATATGGGACCGAAGCGGTAATTCCATCAGAGCTCGCCATACCCAGCCACAGAACCTCGCAAGAACTCACGGAGGATAACGACGGTGCCAGGCGAGTAGATCTCGACATGCTTGAAGAAAGAAGGTTGACATCGGACCTAAGGAACGCAGCATACAAGCATAGATCGGAGAAGTTTTTCAATTCTAAGGTTCAAGTAAGAAAATTTACAGAAGGGGACCTAGTCTTAAAGAAAGTCCAGGGCCCCAGAGGTGTTTTCGACCCAAAGTGGGAAGGACCCTTCCGCATTGCAAATGTCCTCCCCAAGGGGGCATACCAGCTCGAACACCTGGATGGCGTTCCAGAGCAATATTCCTGGAACGGCTGCTACCTCAAGAAGTTTTACCAGTAGGAATATCTTGTAAAAGCTAAGGTCTTTGTATGTTACTCATGCAATTTCAATGAATTTGCCAGTTTCAGAAAATGTTCCTTTTTTTTACTGGTTCAGTTCCATGGAACCTGAAATAAGTAAAAAATGGGGGCCTCCGTAGGTCCTAATCCTTCAATGGGAAGAAGGGGGCGGGCCGAAAAAGGGCAGAGGTGCTAAACTTGGTTAAAGGCCTAGCCACTCTACTAACCAAGGCACCACCCGCCGAAGTGAAACGGCCGGAGTCTCAAGGTGAGCTAGCTCCAGTTCGAGCAAAGCCTCTTGATTTCCGTCCTGGTAGTTGCCTAGATTACAATGGAGCCGGCGATGACGAGACCAGGGCGAAGCGCTAGCATCTCCTACAAACCTAAAAAATGCACGAATACGTTCGCACAAACTGGGTATAAAGGAAAGAAGCGCTAAGGCATATGCAGTCAAGCATAAGGGCTATGCCCAAAAGTCGACTCGCCCAGATGACAAAATGACAGAAATGTCAAGTGCCAACAAGGCTAAATAAGTCATGCATAAAAACTCAAAGGGATTGTGCATTAGACATAAAAAAACATAAGGCCAAAAACACGGCCATCCAAATTGTTCCAAAGCCCCCACGGGCACCAAAAAGCAGAAGAAATAAAGTGTACTAAGAAATTGTTCAAAGGCCACATTCGGCCAAGTAAACGCCCACAGGGCATAGAAATCGAGAGTCTCAAACAACGGCGGGTGGATCGCCAGAACCACCAACCGAAGGGACACCACCACCTTCAGATTTAGCTCCAGCTGGGACAATTTCAGCATCTTTAGGATATAGCAGAGTATCAGGTTGAGGCACCAAGACAGGTCTACCCCAAAATCTCTCTCAAGATCCTGAAAATAGCACGAGATAGAGGGGTGTAGACGGTGCGCCAGGACATACTCGCGAAAGTAAGCTTTTGTTGGTGCGGTCGGGTAACCCGCTCTCTTGGCCTCCCGTATCGACTCAGCGAAGGCCTTATAGTAGGCGAACTCCCCGATTTGGACGGGGTCCAGGAAGGGGTCGTCCCGATTCGCATCCTGCATGGCTTGGACACGTTCTGAAGCAGCAATCAGATCTTTAATAGTCTCGACGTCCTTGGTGGCCTGAAGCTGGAGGGTCTCCACCTCATTCTGTGCTGCCTCCACGGCGCGCTCTGCTTCCCCCTTAGCATGCTTCACCTCTAGCGCATCCACCTGATACCTACGAATCTCTTTAGCCGCCACCGCTCTGCCCTCGATCCGCCCGGCCTCCATCCCGCACTTCTAAGCATCAGAAACTTCCCTCTACAAGATGGCCACGGCAGCCGCACGACCTCGCTCTTGCCCCTGCCGCTCCGCCTCCGCCAGATCAGCGTTCCTAGACATTTTCATCTGCGCCACCCGGCTCTCCAACTCTCTCACCCTGCTATCTTGCCGAGTCTGGTTTGAGGACTTCTCTTTCTCCATATCTTCTACACGGCGGCGGAGGGTGAGGATCTCGTCTACCTCCTGGTCACGGCGGAACACGGCCTGTTGTGCCATAGTCGCCATCTGGCTAGAAAGTAGTAGGATGGAAAAAAAATTATCCAAAGACGGATGGGCAGCGATAGCTTCGAGTTCATGGGTCCAAGCCGAGGGGATGTCCTGCATCGCCCGAGCCAAGTGCAGAGGCAGGCCCTTAGACGACCTAACTCGGAAAGAGGAAAGGAAATCGGTAATCGGGATCGGACGGGTCGGATCATTATCCAACAACCCGATGAATGGACACAAGGCGACATTTAAACATCGAATCCCCAAAATGAGGCGAGGAACAGACACATAAGCAAGTCCAAAAATTTTAAGTTCAAACCTCTGCACGCGCTCAGGGTCGCGCCCCAAGATAGGCCCAGACGGAGTTGGCGCCGGGGGCACAGGCGTATCCGCGGCAGGCGCAGCGGGCTCGGGGGTAGCACCGTCTCGGCCCGCATTCCCCACAGAGGCAGGTTCGGCCGAATGGGCACATTGTTCATTGGACGGTGCGTTGGCAACAACAGGCTCTCCATCTCTAGGGTCAAACACATCAGACTCATTTAACTCAGTCACTTCATCCTCATCTACTAACAGAATACAACGACTTCTCTTCCGCTTTGAATTCTCCCTTGGGTCGCCCCCCGACCCAAGGGGTCCACCTTCCTCCATCTCGGCTCCTTTTAGAGGGAGTAGGTTGTGGAGACGGTGGGGCTGGGCAAGCCCTTGGTGGGCTTGCCTGCCTGAGGGGGACCCCCATAGGAATGGGCGAGGGCACGACCGGCGGGACTGGGGCACCTCCATGCTCCCGACGACCACGACTCATAGCCGCGAAGACTCCTGGAGTGCTCGACATCACTTGAGATGGGCAATGAGTGTAAATGCAGAAATCGGGCCCTATAGAGTCATCCAATTAGATAAAGTTACATCGTAACAATGCAGATTGCAAGGTCAGTCTCAAAGGCATTAATCCACGGAATACTCACCAATCTCCTGGTTCAAGTGATGTGGGAACTGGAAGAACCGTGCCCGGCGACGCGCTGTACCGTATTGAGGGTAATCGTCTGATGCTCGATGGTGGGGATCTTCTCAGTCCGGCGAAGTGCAAGGTCAAAATCCCAATTCAGATCTTCGCGACAGGGCACCAGATAGCCAACAAAGGAAAAAGAGGAAAATTAGATAAGTACGAAAGGGTTCGAATGAAGAAAAAATGGGACTTACTTTTCCTTTTCCACTGGAATGTTGTGGGCACAACCATCTCTTGGCCAGTTGCATCTGTTGGCCTCCAAGCGCCAGCCACCCAAAACCACCAGTGCGCGTATTTGCGCAGCTTCGGTGGAACCCCAAGGACAATCCTCTCCAAGGACACCCTGTTTGGGCGGCCCCGGACGTAGACGTCCCCAGGGTACCGAATCTCGGTATTGATCCCAAAAAGAAAGTTGACTTCCCCTGGGTTGGGCATCCGGTACAACCGTTGTCGGCCGAGCAGGGTGAAGAGGGAGATAATATTGTACCAGGAGTTAGGATGCAACTATACCGGCGCCAGTTCCCAACAATTCAGGAGGTGCACCAGATTGTGGTGCATAGGGAAGCGCAACCCCGCCTCTATGGTATGGAAGTTAACAGCAACCATACCAGGAGGCGGCTGGTCCGCCCTCTCCAACGGGTGCGGGGCATAAAGATGCACATCAATTGGAACCTCCCATCGGATCCGCCATGCGACCAACTCCGCAGCCGTCATGGAGCTTGCCCTTTCCCTTTGAGAGGCGAACTACTGAGAGTCCTGGGCCTCCACGATCGACCCGGGATCCCGTCGTTGGAAGACGTAGGGGTACCTCCTCAAATAGTCGGTATAATCGAAGACCGGAGGAGGGCCGACGATCTGATTAATAAATTATTCCCATGCTCGGAAGGCCACCGAAACTTGCTCATCGTAAGTCTCTTCATCCTGCGCATACTCCAAAACGACCACCTCTTCACCATCGATAACCACGGGGCCTCCTGAAGCCCCAACCTCGGCAGAGTTTTGGCCAGAGTCACGATCATCCTCTACGGGCTGCGGGGATGGGTCTACGGAACCGGCTAACTTAGTACCGCCGATAGACGACCCACGGGTGCCCGGGGTAGAACCCGGAGGCGGCGGACGGCCGCTTTGGCCGGATGAACTGGCCCCATCATCCACCATTTTCAGAAAATTAGAAGTCGTGAAAGGAAGGAGATTGGGAGTTACCTAAAAAAGAAGGATGAATTCACTGGAAAGCTTCAAAGATAGAAGGCGGGAAGTGAAAGATTTGAAAAACTGAAGGAGATTCCCCTTTTAAAGGAGAAGAATCGGGGCCAAATTGCAAATAAAAACGACAGAAAAGAGGCGACTTTTCGTCTTAAAACGCGACCGCCAGACGCGATCATAAATGATTGCGTCCCTCCAATAAAGACGCATCCAATCAAAGGGATTGGTGCTTTTCAGGCCATCATTACTCTTCCCCTTGAAAGTGGCAAAAGAATCGGTGCCTTTCCAAAAAATCTTTTGCAACAGACGCCGTTCGGAATGCCCAAACCCCGTTTTGACACATGGACTGACACGGGTCACGGGGGATTTCGAAGGATCTCGTGTAAAGATTTACCCAAGATAAAAAAAAGACCTCACCTAGGACAAAGATTCACCTTGGACCCCTCCCCAAACTCGGCGACCAAGATGAGGGGCAATTGTTGTAGGTGGAAAATAATATGTTCCATCCCGACTATCAGAGTGGAGGCACCCCGCCTCTATTTGGTAGGTTAGACCAACCTCGGTCAAAGTCCAAAGTAGGCAACCTCGACGGTAGGCAACCCCGCCTCAGCGAAAGACCTCGTCACCCCGGCAAATCGGGCATGATCCAGACTTATCTAGGTGAGCTATGGACTTGAATGAGTCTGCCATAAGCCCGCCATGAGCTCGCACCGGATAAGACAGCTGGAGATCAGGACAAAGGGAAGGACGTAACCGCAAGCCTGCAACCGTGCCCGCGCCTGGAGAAAGGACGGTCGCAGACGCAGGCACAGGAAAGGACTGGCAGGTGCCCAGATAGAGCAGTGCAATAGGCCAGCTGGGATCCTCCTGTTGGACGAGGACAGTCCTCAGATGTGGCCAGAAAAGGCCACCACACCCTGATGATAAGGCAAAAACTAAAGAGATAGCAAATCATTAGCAATCATTGTATATTCTGCCAAAAAATAGATAAGGCAAGAACTTGTAACCTAGAAGTTACTATAAATAGGGCCTATAGGTAAATGAATAAAGAGAGCAAAACTTAAGACCGAACCTAAACCCCTTGGCAATTCTTGGAGTCTTTACTTAAGTTCTTTAAATTATCAATCGGGTAACAACAAATCCCATGCAATTCCTCAAACCAAACGGCCCATAATACTTCATCAAATTAACCTACTTCACTAATCCACTAAACGAGTTATATGGATCGTGCTTAATTAATGAGACCCTTATTTACCTAAGGTGATGCGGTCGTCCTCCCTAGATAAACCGGTAAATTATAAACTCCATCCTAAACCCTCTCGTTAAGCATATTCGTTATTAAAGAGTGATAAGATCGTCCTCTCTCTAACAATTTTCGCACTCAATTCAAAGATAATTCTAGGGTTTATTTTAAGCATTCAATTAATTAAGATAATTAAAACTAAACATCACGAGTTATCATAATTACGTACCAACTTCCTACTTCTACGAGTTCATCCTACCCTAAGCATGCAAGGGTTCTAGCCTAACATGGTTTTTACGATAACAAAAGCTATGAAGATAATAGACATAAACATGATGAATTTATTCAAAGAACTCACGAACATAAACTAGGGTTTAAGAAAGAATTAAAAGTCTAAAAATGAATATCAATTGAGAAATAAATCAAAGGTTTAACGTAATAAGTGTTGAAAAGAAAAAGAAAGAAAAACGAAATAAAAACTCTAATTTACGAATTCGTAAGACAAAAACCTCGATCGCAACGTAAAACTCTTCTCAACTCTCTCTAAGCTTCTCTCTAACAAAATCTATATCTAATTATGAAGTGGTAAGTTTAAATGTGCTCGGGATGAGGTATATATAGGCAACCGGTCGATTTGGATGCTTATGGGCCGAACTCGTCCATGAAGGACTCGACCTCCATATGCTCGAGTCCCTAGGACTCGAGCCCTTGCACTCGAGTGCCTCTCTTGTCCAACACCCATGTAGGACTCGACCAACACCTAGTCGAGTGCTTAGGACTCGACCTCTTCAAGCTTGAGTGCGCACTCGACCGCTCGAGTCCCTAGGACTCGAGCTCCTCAAGGTCGAGTGCTTTATTCTTCCAGAACCTTGCTAGGGCTTGAGCTCTCCTTGCTTGAGTCCTTATGACTTGAGCTCAAGTTCTTGAGTCTTCCTTCTTCGGGCCAAATGATACTTTTGCTCGTTCGGATTAGTACTTTTCGTATTTCTTCCATATCTTCTCATCCGGGAGTCCGTTTGAGTTGATTCAAAGTCCTACGAACTCCATTTTTTGCCCTCTATCCATCTATGAGCATCAAAGAGACAAATTCATTAGTTTATGAAAATAATACTCAATTGCCTCCAAATACTCATAAAAAACACTCAAAACACGGGCAATTCGAGCTATAAATAATAACAATTTCACGCCTAATCAACCCCCCCAAACTTACCATATTGCTTGTCCTCAAGCAATGAAACAATAAGTCAAATGAAATTGTTAAGAATGAATCAAAGTACCAAATCATGCAAGCAATATAGCTCAAGCTTCAAAGATCGATCACTCACACACAAACTCATCCCCTTAATCCTACTCATGCATAAACAATAAGAACCACCAAGTGACTCTTTGGACAGGTGGGATAACTATATAGGATAACTGACTCAAGTGAATTGAGAATAGAAATTCAAAGTTCGGTATTTCGAGACAAGGAACGAAATTCTTCAAACATCTTCATGCATTGCACTTTCACTTCCAACTACTCTCAACACTTCAATTTTTTTCACTAACTCTTTTCACTTTTTCAATCACTTTCTATTTTCAACACATACATGAGCTCATATCATTCTTTTGCTCATTCTCATCATTTTTTATTCCCACTACTCAACAACTCATCACACCCTTCTTTTATCACACTCAACCATAAACAATTCCACATTCTCAACTCCAACATCCCTTCTCATTTACACTTTTTCCTATTCTCCACTCAAATTTGGACAAAAAGAGTTTAAGAATTTGGTTAAGTACAAATGTGCTAGCAAATAAAATAGGCTAAGGCTCAAATGGGCTAACAAGGGATAAATGTCATTGGTCAGGAAAATTTGGCTAAGTGACTCAACAAATCAAAGATGGCCTAAAATCACTTTCGTCATATCAAACTAGACACAATCAAGAAGTGAGAGCACCCACAAGTTCTAGCCTCTTCTACGGTGATGATCCACTCACAAACCAAGAGATCAATATAATGAATTTAAATCTCTCAAAGGCTCAAATCTCACGGCTTTCATATTCATGCTAGTCCTAGTGAATTCTCACTCTTATTACACAAGTATTCAAAAGAAAAATTCATAAGCATACGAGTTCCCTCTCAAATCAACTCTCACTACTACACTCACATAATATAGTCCCTAACTAAACTTCACAACTCACTCACTCATCAAATCGTACTAAAAGATAGCAATCAATAAGTAGAAAGAGTCAACAAGCATGAAATATATCAAGTAGCTCATCAAAACAATCCTAGCTCTCGGAGTTAGAATTTAGTACAAACCCAATGCAAGCAACAAAATACTCAAACATAACAATCTTATCATAAAAAGAAAGAAACGAAAAGAAAAGAGAAAGAAACGAAAAGAAAAGAAACTGGGGGAAACCCCATGATCATCATGTATCCAGAGGAGGTGGTGGACGGTAACTCACGTGATCTGCCCAAGGTTGGAGATAAACAGTGCCTCCATCCATCGATGCATGTCCGAGACTTGCCCGTCCACTCTATCATTCCACTGGTTTTGCGTAGTCTAATAATTCGTGAAGTCATTACGCAAACCCTGAATATCTGCTTCCATCCCTTGCCACTGAAGTTGGGTTGGGTACCAACCCCCATGAGTCGGTGCTTCGGGCACCTTGAACTCCCTATCTTGAGGTCCTTGACCTCCTTCAGCAGCATTCACCTCCTCTTCTGCTTCTTCATCAACTCCTTCTTCATACTCTCCTTCTTCCTCTTCATTAGAGTTTCTAACTCCGCTTGTACCGGCCTCACTTCTCAACCTCTTACTCGGTCTTGGGTTCCAAAGTCCCTTACTTATCAATATTTCTTTGAACCTCTCAATCACGTTCAAGTGATGCTTCCCGTTCATTCCTACATTATCCTTCTTCCACCCCTTCAACGTTACCAATTTCTCCTTTGGGAGAGGGAAAAGCTCATTATTCGTGAACCTGATGCAATATACTCCTAACCAACGCTCCCAAAGATAAGTGTTGAATAAATGCTCGTAGTCAAGGTCCTTTCCAATACAAGGCCCGGACACCGGCTCAATTTCCCCACTCCTCAAAATGAAGGTTATGAGACCTTCTCCTCGGACTCTCGACATCTTCGATCCTAGCCTAAACGGAGTCTCAATCAAATACTCAATGACGTCCTTACTGAAATCATGCTTCTTATTCCGAAGCAAACACCACATACCATAGAGCTCCTTCGTAGTCACCGTCCCCATTTCTGATCTAGCATAGATAGTGTTTCCCAAAATTCTCTCCAAATATCGAATTACCGGGTTCCGAATTGCTAAGGCACGGGCATCCTTGCACTTGTATTTTCCAGTTGCCCCTCCCGTGATAAGCTTCCAGAAATCATCAGCATTGAATGAAGTTAATTGGAGATTGCGACCCTCAAATGAAGGCAGCTTCAGGGCACGGTTAACATCAGCCACATCGTAAGTACGCCACACCCCCTGAACCATAAACTCGAAAGAGTCATCATCTCTCATCTTCACTGAGGCTAGGAATTGCTCCACCAAATCAGCATAAGTCTCCATAGTAAGCAGAAGCTCGTAAAAGCCTTCCATATTGTTCTTCTCAAAGATACTTTTCACCTCGTCTTCGATCCCTGCACTTTTCATAAACTCGATGCACGGGCATCGAGTTTTCTCTACTTTTCCAGCCACCAACTTCCATCTATGTGCATGAGCACTCCAATGTCGTCCATAGTCAACATTCCAACTGCCGGAACCTGTGACAGAGGGCGGTCGCTGTTCGGCAGCGGTCACTGTTCGATGGGGGCCAATAAGGTCTGCTGTCGTAAAAGTTTGTCGAAAGTGACACTTTTTCAATCATACAAGGATGGATACCTATGGGCTTGTGCGGCCCATGTTATTTAAAAAAATTGGGCCTGTTGATTTTGTGAAAATGGGTCGGTTAATTATATTTAAAAAAAATAGGCTGAACCTTTTGAGATTAATTAGATTAATCTTTTATTTTGGTAATTGGTTAAAAATTTTTTATTGGATTTAAAAATAAATAAAATAAAAATTTTAATTTTAATTAATTTAGACGATAATCGAAATCCCACACCGTTAACATATTTTATGTAATTTGTTAACACACTTCATAGTCCGCATTTGATAATTGTTTGGGTAGGCGGCGCCCAATAATTGTCGGACCGTTATATATGTTTTGGGTAGACGGCGCCCAAATAAATGTTAGTCCGCATAAAATCATATTTGAGTAGGCGGCGCCCAATAATTGCTCAAATGTGATGTAGTTATCGTGTTAGATCTCGATTAAGAAATTAATACACCGCCTTTAAAATGATCCTCACTAAAATATGGTTTTTCATTGGATTGAAAGATATCTTCCATTAAAATTAAAAGTAAACCAGATTTGGTTCCAAAGGCCCAAGTCTATTGCTCGGATCTACATCTAACGGACTTTTTTAGGGACATGTTTGTCGCCGCTTAATGGTTGTAAACCAACTTAATTCTTTTTCACCAGCCCAAGTAGGGAAACGAGAATTAGGTGACATCCGATTGAACTGGGTTCAATCAACTAGGAATTGTGTAAGGCAATTGGTTTAGAGACCTACCATTTCTGTTGTTGCAATTTTCAGCCCAAGCAGTCATTGTAATAGTAGGAATGTGGATCCTAGTCCATTACAATTTATATTAGATATAAATTCGTACTCTTTCGATGAGGTCATTGAGTATGTGAAAATAATGGAGACAAAATAAATTAAAATGCCATGTTTATTTTGATTGCTGAATATTGATCATAGGAATTATGTGTTTAATTCCCGTTTTAGTTTATTTCTCTACAATTGTTGAAATGAAAACTTGTCATTGAAAAATGTTCTGGAAACGAACAAATTAGTTTAGCCAAATTTTCTGGACTAGCACTAAAACGTGCATTTGGTGCTAAGGCAAGAAGAGATTGAGTGCGTGTTAGACACGACAATCCCTTTACCCATGAGGCTGATTCAGTTGAGGTTGCAGCGTTTGACGTTACAGCTCAAAAGAAGCATTAAGATGATGCTTCCCAAACTCTATGTTATGATTGCTTGGAATGACTCCCGAATTGCAAAGGCAACATGAGAACATGGATCCCTTCGAGATGCTTAAGCATCTGAAGGATCTCTTTGATTCTAGATCTCGTTTGAGATTAATGAAGTGGTGAGAGATCTGTTCAGATGTCGATTAGCGAAAGGAGAGAAGATTTCACCTCATGTGCTATCCTCAAGTCGCTCCCCGATTCATATTCTAGTTTCTTAGTAAATTATATATGAAGAAGATGGAAGCGACAATGTCGGAGCCTCATAACATGTTTAAGACTTTTGAGTTTTCAACTGCTAAGGAAAAGCCCATGCTCATGGTGATTGCTTCTACTTCTTCTGACCCAAAAGGCGAGAAGAAATGAAGGAGTAAGGCTAAAAGGGATCCAAGTCCAACTTCCTGAAGGCAAAAGGTGGAGTTCAAAAGTAAGAGCGGGTTGATAAGAATGTATGCCCCACTACATTGGAAAGGGGTATTGGAAGAAGGACTGTGAGGTTTTAGCAACCGAGATGAAAACACAAGGTGTTTTAGCTGCTAGAACAAGTATGGTTGTTATTAAGATAAACATTTCACTAATAATTCAAACTGCTAGGAATTTGTTGAGTTATGGACATGATGTTCTTAATATACAATGTAGGATGACTCAAGCTTAGTAATCATGAAAGCCCGACTTACTTGTGGCATTGTAGACTTGGTCATGTAAACGAGAAAAGAATCGCAAGGTTAAAAAAGTTGGACTACATAACCTCATTTGACTTAGAGTCTTATGGTGATTGTGAATCTTATCTCATGGGCAAGATGATCAACAAAACCTTTTCCGGGAAAGGGGTACGTGCCAAAGTAGTTCTAGAGTTGGTTCACAGCGATGTTTGTGGACCATTGCCCACTCTAGCTAGGGGTCAATTCGACTACTTCATCACATTTACCGACGATTACTCAAGATACGGATACGTGTATCTCATGAAATACAAGTCTGAATCATTTGAGAAATTCAAGGGGTACAAGGCAGAGGTAGAGAAATAACTTGGTAAGAGTATTAAGACTCTTCTATTGGATCGAGGAGGTGAGTACCTTTAGCATGAATTCATGGATTACTTGAAGCTTCGTGGGATCCAGTCACAATTGACTTCTCCCGAAACACTTCAAATGAACCGTGTGTCCGAAAGAAGAAACCGAACCTTATTAGATATGGTAAGGTCCATGATGAGCTTTTCCTCTCTTCCAACTTTCTTATGGGGATATGCATTACAAATCTCAATCTACATTCTGAATAGGATTCCGTCCAAATCAGTTGAGCAGACACCATACGAGCTATGGCATGGCAAGAAGCCATTTTTTTCTACACATTAGAACGTGGGGTTGCCCCGCAGTTGTGAAGAAAATGCTAACTGATAAGTTGGACTCCAAAGGTGAAAATGGTTATTTTGTGGGATATCCTATGGAGACAAGAGTATATCAATTCTATCTACCGGAGAAACAAACAGTGATTGTTTCTAGGCAAGCTAGGTTCCTAGAAGATGAGTACGTCTTTAAAGAACAAAGCCGTAAGAAGATAGAACTTGAAAAGATTTAATAACCACAATTTAACATAGAGACTAATGATTTATCAAAGCAACATGACAAAGAATCAGTGGGAGCATTCAACGACTCTGTTGGTCCCGGTACAAGACTGAGAGATACGTGTATGGGGGGGGGAATACACGTATACTAATTTTTCGACTTTCTTTAAGCTGAGTCCCCTTTTCTCAGAGTGATAAAGAACTCAGGGTTGATAACAATCCTACTGACTGCACTGAGTGCTGGTCAGTTGGCTAACTATCAACTTGAGTTCAGTGCAGAATTGCGTGAGCCCTGAAAGTTTATAGTCTTAACTATGTTTTCTTTCTGAAAACTTGATCTTTCTTATGAAGCTGTGGTTAGAGGGGCAGTGTTCAATTCGATGCTCAGGCTGATTGATTCAAGCCTGATAAAACCTTATGCAATGAATGACTTAATGAATAAACATTTAAGAACATTATTCAAAGCAGTAAAGAACACAAAGAAGTAACGTGGTTCAGAGACTCAAGCTCCTACGTCCACGGCCTGATTTAACAGGAGAATCCACTAAGGATTGACTTGTTTTTAACGTGCCAAGGTGCACCAAGATCAGCTACCTTACTGACCTATACTTCCTTCTTCTAACTAACACTTCTAACTTCAACCAACAAACCTAAGTAGGGGGTTTTGGTTTCAGTTTGGTTCCAACTAAGATTGTGATTATCCTTACAAGACAAGGCTATGCTAAGGATGGATAATCACTCTAAGCTTAAGATTTTGCTATAACACTCAGAGGAATACATAATTACTCCCTTGACTAAGAAACACTTGGGAAATTTAACTGGTTTCGAGTGCTTCTTTTAGAACACTGAATGCTTTTGAACGCTTGAGAGTTTGAGTAATTTCTGGCTTGGAAATTTCCCGTAACCTTGAATTGGTCCAAGGTCTTCTATATTTATAGATGAATTTGAAATACTATCCGTTGGAGAGATAACCTTCTAGGTCATCATGGTTGTAGGGTGTTCAACGGGTCTTTCTGTATGCAGGCAGCTGTCCTTGCATGGATTAGGTAGTTGCATTTAATTCTCCATTTAATGCTTGCCCATTGAAAATACAGTCTGAAGTCAGTCTTCATGTCAGGTCCGTACGTGCGTGTCCTCCCTAGATTGGTCCACGTCATCAGGTAGGTGAGAATGTCAGAACTCATTCCTTCGCTTTAGGCTTATCTTATTCAGTTCTTTTTGTCTGTCGCACAACGGTCTTGTCCTAATGCTGACATTCCTTTTGCATTGCTTGGCCCTACACAAAGTCTTTCCCATTTACTCAGTGTCATCCTATTCCCTTCAGGACTGAGTTAGTAATGACCTCAGGGTCATACTCTTCATCACTGAGACTTACTCAGCCAGCTTAGATGGACTGCCATAAGTTTGGGATGGTGCTCTTGTATCTTCAGGCTCTTCGTCTCGATTGACATCAGTGAGTACTCCTCTCACTGATTTCCTGTGAAGTGTAAAAAGACTAGGTACAATTCCTGACCAAGACTAGCCTGAACAAAACACACTAACGTAAATCATCTTTTCAAGGGCTTTGGGATCTTAATCAAAACTTACAATGTCCCAACAATTTTCCCCTTTTTGATGATGTCAAAACACTGAAAAGATCCTCAAAACAATTAGAGGAAACAAGGTCCTATTCTATAAGGCAAGTCAGTGTTAGAGCAGTTCTTGATAAAGTACATAATTTAAATAACAACAAAAAAGACAATGAGTTTTTGTCTGTGGGCAAATGTAATAGATTTTATTGATGAATATATGAATAGAGTACAATGATCTTAATCTATTACAAGGGAAGTTGTGAACACCTAGACTAATCTCATCTCAGGCTCGAGTCCATAACCAGCATAGACCCTGACCTTCAAATCTTCAACTCTAGTAGGCTGGTTCACAAAACCTTAAGCTTTTGCAATCTTCAGAACTTCAGACATAATAACCTTTATGTCGTGCTTGCTGGTTCCAGGGATTAAGGGTGGTGGACGTGCAACGAATTCAGGGGCCTTCACTTGGACATTGGCTGCTTCAGCTTCCTCCAAGATCTTCTGAATAAGTTCAGGATGATTGTCCATTATGTAGTCAATGAAGTGGGCATTGATGTCTTCAGTGTCACCCCATTTCTTCACTACATACCAAAGTCTGACGAACTTATCCCTGGCATCCACCTAGAACTCTTTCAGTGTCTCTAAGATGAACCCATCGATAAGAGCTTCCCTTACTGTTAACTCCGGCTTTCTGACCTGCAGTAATGTTGATTTCCTGGCTGTTGGCTTCCTTCTGTACTTCCTTGGCTCAGGCTTCGCCTTCTTCCTCCTTAGCATACTCATCAGCCCATCATCCAGCTCCCTTTGCTGCAGCTCATTGATCTCAGAAAGTTTTTCAAATTTCTTCTCCAATATGTGCATTTTCTCTTTCTCTGCAATTTCTGCTCTGCGCTGAGCTTCACTCTTCTCATGGGGAAGACCCCACGCCTCTTCGCACAAGGATGCCACTTCATTAGCATGCATGGAAATTGGATTTTTCCTTGTGCTTAAGGGTGAACGCTCTGAGCTTTCTTCAGGGATGGATGGGAGTTGAGTTTGGACTTGTTTGCCTAAAGGTTCATTAGCCTGTGCCACAGCTGCCAACCTCGCTGACTTCTTTGGAGTAGACTGAGCCTCCGATGCCTCAGGGAGGAATCTTTTCTTCCCCCTTTTTGGCATCATCCTTGGCTCGTGGCAGGGCCTCCGCGAGGACCTCCTGCCCATTGTTGACGATGAAGGAGGTAAGTGATTGGACTTCCAGGATGCCCTCCTTCAACATCTCTACCCCAGTCGAGATGCCAGTTCCTGCAAAGGAAACACTTGAGATTGCAGCCTTCAAACTCTTCTCAAACGTCTCCATGTTCATCTGGAGAGTTTGCTCAGCCTTGGTGATCCGTGCATCTACTTTTGCATTCTCAACGCTGATCCTGGCACCCTCCGATATCACCTTTGCTGATTCTTGGACAGCCTTAGCTAACTCCTGGGTGGCTGACTCCGAGTACTGAGCCATCTTTCCTGACTCTAGCGCCAGCTTGGCCGCTGAGTCATTCAGGGCCTGAGTGAAGAGCGCGCCAGCCTGAATGGCTAACTGCTCCACTGCCTCCTTCAGCTTTTGATCGTGCTGTTCCTCCTTCTCATCCAGCCGGTTCAGAGTTCGCTTAAGCATCATTGTCACACCCTACTTCTCAAAGTACTATTTTTTTTGTTAAAGTACCATATTTTATAAAAATTCGCTTGAGTGTGAACTTTTCCAAATCTTAAACTTTTTTTTTAAGAAAATGAATTTAAATCTTTTCTTAGCGGAAACGTAAACATTTTTAACGTGCGCAAAACCAAAATAATAATAATTAACGCAACATAAAATATAATCTACTTGTGAAAATATTATCAACCAACATTAAAACATTAATTGAAAACAAAAATCAATAAAATAAAGTTATCGTCCATAAGACTGAAATCCACATACTACTAATAAAAATTAATATGGCCTTTTATTAAAAAAAATAAAGCTTGAAATCTTAAAACACACTTACAAACACCCCAGACAGAAAAACACTCTTTTTAAAGGGTCATTTTAGTACTATTTACTAAAGTAGCTAATACTTGGCAAGAAAATTTAAAAGAAAGAATTTTAGAAAATAAAACTTTGCACATAATACACTTGACAAACATACTCACTCTAACACTCAAAAATATACTAAATACCCAAAATACACTTTTAATCAATATATTAACAAAAATACTACGAAAGTTATAAACAATAATTTTTGCCCACAAGTTAGAATTTTCTTAGAAAATCACACAATTCACATTAGTTTTCATAAAAGCCCAAAAACACACTAATTACTTTTTATGCGAAAATACCAATTTATCTTCTATAAGTGTGAATTACATAAAATATAATACCCATGCATGAACCTCTATCAACACAAAAATACACTTTATATTATTTGTATACACAAAGAATTCAACCAATTAAAACCAACATGTAGCACAAGTAATACCATAAACTAAAGAAATATCCAAAAATCATGAATACTCGTTAAAAAGTCCCAAAAATATCCAAAGTCCTTTCAAAGTCTAACAAGTTTCAAAATCCAAACCAAACCATGAATTAATACGTTTCAAAAATCATCCTTTAGACTAAAAAAAAATACCACTTTAAATAAAATCTTCAATTCTTCATCATTTTTTCCCAAGTCTGCACCACTCATCCCCTCGGCTTTCTCCTTCGTTTTTCATCCTAAAAATTGTAAATGGAAAGGGTGAGTACGAAATAATTTCGTACACAGTGGGGAATAAAATTTAAACTTCAAATTAGACACGTAACCGGGTATCTTCTTTTCATCATACAATGACCACAAAGGCTATTGTACACACATCTCTCACGAACCACTTCGGGGCTCGGATTTCATATAAACATGATACATGCACACAGTATACATGCATATCTAAAGTGTAAATAAAATTCCCCACCTTTTAAACCTTACAAAATTTGATGTTCGAACACGGATGAAAAAGTATACGATATGCACACTTTCACTAAGCCCCTTTCTTTTGCTAATCCTCAATACTTCCTCATCATTTCGGACACATGAACAACCTTCATACAATATAATTATCACTTAGAAAATTCTATAAAAGAAGAAGATAATCTTACTTCCAAACTTAAAGGATTAAATAAGAAAATCACTCTAACTAGCCTTACCAAACCTTCAATTCGTTTAGCACTATGGAATCACCATGAACTTAGGATGAATCAACTTGCAAATACACATCCTAACTCCTTCAAACTCACGGCCAACTTGAATTATTCGAACATACTTTCTTATTTTTCTCTCTTTGTTGGATGAACTTTTCACACTCTTATCTCTATTTCCTCACACTCAAACTCATGAATTTTTCCTCTCTTTTGCTGAGTTTTGGACAGCCAAAAGTGAGTAAAATATCACTCTTGTAACCCCCTTACATGCCTTTAAATTTCAGTCTTTAATTCCACCTTTGTAACCTCCTAATAACTTCATAACTTACACTTTCATGCCCATTTTAAGCTAAAAACGTCCAGCCCCTCTCATCTAAGTCAAAATTCCTCTTAATACTCTTAATACCCTTTAAATTATTCCTACAAACAAGTTAGTAACCGACCCCTAATGAAAAAGTAACATAAAACCTTTAATTCTTGAATTTAACCACCCATTTGTAACCTATGTGGCCAATAAATCTCCTTATAACTCCTTGCCTTTTAAAACATATAACTCCCTCCTACACATCTACACACACGGCCAAGAGGAAGGAAAAAGGAAGAAAAACCGCCCTTTTTAAATGTTTGTAACGTTTCTCCTTAAAACGTACACTTAATGGACCGAAACCGAAAACACAAATACACCTCTTAAAAAAACTGAAATCCCTATATAAAAACATCTATAAATTCGGTCCATGCTACTAAAAAGTAAGTCACAACTTTATTTAATTTCAAAACACTTCACTTAATAACTTAAATCCAAATTAAAACTAAACCATAACTCATCTAATACTTAAATAAATTCCGGGTGTTACATCCTACACCCCTTAAAACAAATTTCATCCTCGAAATTTAAGTAGCGAAATATACCTATCACAAAAATCCCGGAAATTTTGCTCTTAGCTCATCTTCACGCTCCCAAGTCGCTTCGTCGTGCCCATGTCTACTCCAACGAACTTTCACGAGCAATACATCCCTATTTCTGAGCTGATGAACTTTCGTATCTAACACTTCGACTGGTTCCTCTTCATAAGTCAAACCTTCATCAATCGCCAACCCCGAGTAATCCACAACGTGACTGGGATCGTGCACATACTTCCTCAACATCGATACATGAAACACATTGTGCACAGCTGACAAACTTGGCGGCAGGGCTAACCTATACGCCAACTCACCAATCCGCTCTAAAATCTCGAACGGTCCTGTAAATCTTGGCTGCAACTTTCCCTTCCGTCCGAAACGTACCACTCCTCGAGTAGAGGATACCTTCAAGAACACTTTCTCACCCACTTCAAAAAAACAAAGACTTCCTCCTCCTATCCGCATAAGATTTCTGTCGAACTTGAGCACTTCGAATCCTTTCCCGAATTTTATCTACAATTGCCACTGTCCTCTCAACAATCTCGGGTCCCAACATTCTTCTCTCACCAACCTCGTCCCAATATAGTGGTGATCTGCACTTTCTCCCATACAACGCTTCATAAGGAGCCATTCCAATCGTCGCCTGGAAACTATTATTGTACGCGAATTCTACCAAAGGTAGATATCCTTCCCATCCTCCGCCGAAATCTAACACACACGCTCGCAGCATATCCTCAAGCGTCTGAATAGTCCTTTCTGACTTACCATCCGTTTGAGGATGATAAGCTGTACTGAAGTTCAACCTCGTTCCCATCGCAGCTTGTAAACCTTTCCAAAACTGGGAAGTAAATCGAGAATCCCTATCCGACACTATCGAGACAGGCACTCCATGCAACCTTACAATCTCTCGAATGTACAACTGGGCCAACTGTTCCATACTGTTCGTCATCTTCATAGGTAAAAAGTGGGCAGACCTAGTCAATCTATCCACTATTACCTAGATAGCCTGATTTCCCTTCGCTGACCTAGGTAATCCGACCACAAAATCCATCGTAACATGTTCCCATTTCCACTGAGGGATCTCTAACGGTTTCAACAACCCAGAAGGTCGTTGATGTTCAGCTTTCACTTGCTGACACGTTAAACACTTTTCTACATGCGCACCTATATCATTCTTCATGTTCTTCCACCAAAACTGAGCTCGTAAGTCCCGATACATCTTGGTTCCACCCGGATGTACCGTGTAAAGCGAACTATGAGCTTCCTCTAATATCTCTTTCTTCAACCCGCTCTCGTCCGGTATGCACAATCTGCCACTATACAATAGTGCTCCATCTTCTGCGACTTCAAACTTTTGCCCGACTCCATCTATAACACGCTTACGCATCTTCTCAAGAAATGCATCTCCGTTTTGTGCATCGACGATTCGACTTCTCAAAGTCGGCTGAATCTGCATCGCTGAAATCACTGCTTCCAAATCCTTTGTTGGCTCCACAACCTCTAACTTCATCTTCTCAAACTCTCTCACTAGATCTTCCTGTGTCGTCAATAGGCAACTCATCTCACTCTTTCCCTTGTGACTCAAAGCATCTGCTACCACGTTCGCCTTCCCCGGATGATAACTGATAGTGCAGTCGTAATCCTTTACTAACTCCAACCACCTTCTTTGCCTCATATTCAGCTCCTTCTGTGTGAATATATACTTCAAACTTTTGTGATCAGTATATATCTCACACTTAGTCCCAAACAAATAATGTCTCCAAATCTTCAATGCGTGCACAACTGCTGCCAACTCGAGATCATGAGTAGGATAGTTTAACTCATGAGTCTTCAACTGTCTCGACGCATAAGCTACAACTTTCCCGTGTTGCATGAGTACACAACCTAGTCCTTGCTTAGACGCATCACTGTACACACCACGAACCCTTCAGCAACTTCTGGAATAATTAACACCGGCGCGGAAACTAGCCTCTTCTTCAACTCCTGAAAACTCTTCTCGCATTCCCGAGACCACACAAACTTCACACCCTTCCTAGTCAAACGGGTCATTGGAGATGCCAACTTTGCGAACCCCTCAATGAACCTCCGATAATACCCTGCTAGACCTAGGAAACTGCGAATCTCCCCAACGTTAGTCGGCGTCTTCCATTCGCTCACAGCTTCAACCTTTGCCGGGTCCACTTCCACCCCTTGTGCTGTAATCACATGCCCCAAGAATGCAACTCTGTCTAACCAGAATTCACACTTCTTGAACTTTCCGTACAACTTCTCTCCACGCAACAACTCCAACACAGTCCTTAAATGTTCCTCATGTTCCACTTCATTCTTGGAGTAGATTAGGATGTCATCTATGAAGATAATGACAAAATGATCTAAGTAAGGGTGAAACACTCGGTTCATTAAGTCCATGAATACTGCAGGCGCATTACTGAGTCCAAATGGCATCACCACAAATTCGTGGTGTCCATATCTCGTTCTGAACGCAGTCTTCGGTCTATCCTCTTCTCTAACTTTCAGCTGATGATACCCCGACATCAGATCAATCTTGGAAAACACTCCCGACCCCTTCAACTGATCAAATAAATCTTCAATTCTTGGTAACGGATACTTGTTCTTAATAGTAAGCCGGTTCAACTCCCGGTAGTCTATACACATCCTCATGGATCCGTCCTTCTTCCTTACAAACAGCACAGGTGCACCCCAAGGTGATACACTAGGCTGGATGTACTTCTTGTCCAACAGCTCTTGTAACTGGACTTTCAACTCTTCAAGCTCTTTTGGCACCATTCGATAGGGTGCTTTCGAAACTGGAGCGGCTCCAGGCACCAGATCGATGATAAACTCCACCTGTCGATCAGGAGGTATACCGGGCAACTCTTCTGGAAACACATCAGGGTATTCACGTACCACTCGTACATCTTCTAGTTTAAGCTTTTGCTCACCCGTTACGTGTACCAGATATCCTTGACACCCTTCCTTCCTTAACATCTTCATTGCTTTCATAGCTGTTACTATCAAGTTCCCCCTCTTCAGCCTCGACCCATAGTAAACAAGCTCTTCACCCGTCGGAAGTTTCATCACTACTTCCCTCTTCCAACAATCGATGACAGCTTGATATTCTTCTAACCAATCCATGCCAAATATTACATCGAACATTTCCATCTCTATTACATGCATATAACCTTTTAAGGTTCGCTCGCAAATTTGGAACTCTAAGTTTTCTATTACCTTATCAGTTTAAAAAGTCTTACCGGAAGGTAGACTAACTTCTAAGGCTTCTATGGCGTCAGTTACCCGACAACCAACCTTACTACAACACTTGGAGCCAGTTACCGGGCTATCTTCATGCTCTCAATCAACTGCTTCAGATTATCAAAGTGTAGCAGTTGAAGCCAGCTCAAGATGTTTGTTGGTCCCAAAAATATCCAGCGGAAAGCGTTTTGAATTAATTTTTAATGAAAACCCTTTGAAGAATGTACTAAAAGAAAATGCAGAAATCTAAATTGCAGAAAAGTAAAGAACACCGGATATATAGTGGTTCGGACCAACTTGTCCTACGTCCACTCTCCCTTTCTCCAAAGGGGGCTTTCTCACTCTCCAACCAACTTACTCACGAACCACTGGAATTGCGAAGTACCAGCTCCTTCGTACAACTGCTTACAACAACCTTTCTATAGAGATGAACAGGTTGAGTAAAGCTCCAACTAAAACTCCTAAAAGAGTGTATAAAAACTTGAAAGGACAAAGTGAGTGAGTGGAAGAGTTCGTGTGTTCTTGGTGTGCTCTCGCGCGACTCTTGTCTAATGAACTCATCCAAGCACTCCTATATATAGTTGTAGGAATTAACTAGCCGTTGGAAACTAGCAATTCAAACAACCATAATTGGAGGGATATAATCAATCAAAGATTGATTATATGATTGATTAGTTGACTTTCAATCAAACAATCAATCAGATCCTCCATCAGTTGACTTCTCCAGATTGCCTTCTTCTCCATCATTGATCTCCAAAATCTTCTTGTCTCCAGATTACTACGAAGCCTCTGGGTGGGTGAACTAATCTGTTTCCCTCATCTGGTCTGGTCTGGTCTGGTCTGGGGTCTTCTGGTCTGGTCTCATCTGGTCAGGCTCCTCTGGTCAGACTCCTCTGGCAGACTCATCTGGCCGACTCCTCTGGTCAGACTCCTCTAGTCAGACTCCTCTAGCAGACTCCTCTGGCCGACTCCTCTGGTCAGACTCCTCTGGCAGACTCATCTGGCAGACTCCTCTGGTCACCTCTTATTTGGTCACCTCTCATCTGGTCACCTCTCATCTGGTCTGCACAGATATCTTCCCCCTTAACCAAAGACCTATTCAAGACCTAGACTAATATGTAGCTGACTAACAGGTTCAGCTAGTCCTATTACAAGTTCTTGTTTTAACATCTTCAAAACATCTAATCTATATCCTAACAATGTTGAAGAATGAGCATAGCCTGGCCTCTTCCTTCTCCCAATATTCCCAGCCTCTGGCATCTACTAGCATGTGCTGCTCCTGCATGTTTGATTGCTTGAAGTCCAGCCAAACCTTCAGTTCATTCACATTTGCGCATAGCACTTTGTAGCGGTTCAGTTTGGGCCAGCTCTTGGTCACCCATTCACAAGCCTTCTCCCTTAGTGCACTTTCGTATAGATTTGCCATCATCCCCTCATCCAGCTCTTCCTTCTCCGCCATATCAAAAAATTCATCGGTGTTTGAGATGAATGGCTCCTTCGGATCTTTCGAAGTTACGGGAAAGTCCTTAGGGTTTGGGTAAGACGGGAAGTCTTCAGGGTTATGTGTGGGTGAGTTGGGTTCTGGGTTGTTGTCAGGCTCATTGATGGTTAAGTTTGTGGGCTCTGACTCTTGTCGGGTTGGGGTAGGCTCAGGGTTGGAGGTTTCAGTGGGGTGGGTGAGTGTATCAGGGGTGGGTTCAGACGGGTTGGCTGTGGGTTCAGGGTCAGTGGGTTGATTTGAGGTTGGTCAGGTTGTAAAAGTTCAGCGGTGTTAATCGTCCCTCTCACTTGCTCCAAGTCAGAGGCTCTTGGAGAGCTTGACTCATCCCGCACCAGACCGATCTCCCTCAGCTTCTTCCCAGGAGATTTCCTAAGACCATTTCTCAATCTCTTCAGGGGCCTATCCACCTGCTCCTCTCCTCCCGATCTGACTTCATCGTCAGTCTCCTCAGCCTCAGAAATGGCCTTCTTGGAGACCTTCTCAGTTCCCTTCACACCTTTGGCAGTTGCCTTTGCCTTTAGGACAACCTTCAGGCTGGCCTTCTTCTCCTTTAAGGCTCTCTCCATCTCCTCCTTCTCCTGCTCCTTCTGAGCCTGCTCAGCCGCAACCTCAGCCTCCGTTGCCTTGCTCTGCTCGAGCAGCTCATCCACATTCTCAAGCAAGTTAGGCACCACCTTCTTGCCTTTAGCAACTTGCTTCTTCTTCTAGCCCTTGGGAGGGGCATTTGGGTCAGGAAGACCCAAGATAGCGTATGTGTCACAAGCAATGGTGAACATGATCTTCTTTGGGGTCAGGTCGTCCTCCATATCGAAAGTACAACCCTGACATGCATGCACAATCAGGATTGACAATCTTGTCCCAAACAGAAGAATAGCACCGACATAAATGTGCTTCTTCTCTTCATCTTTCTTCAGCTTGTCCAAGGTAGCCTGACTCAACTGGTCGAGAAAGAATTGCTCCCAGTTGGCCTCTACACCATCAACTAAGGCTCCCATAATCCTTAGCTTCGGCATATTGAGCTGCTCATGGGATCTAACTGTTCCCATGATGATCTTGGAGACCACATCAATCAGTGGTGGTACTCCGGCTTCAGTGTCTCTTTATGTTACCTTGCCCTGAATTCTGGCGAACCAGATTTTGTCCAATCCCTAAGGAGCTCACCCTCCTTATTCTTCTTGTACGTTCTGGGATTGATACCAGAGCACGGAAGCCCGTACACCTCCTTCACGGCCTTTCTCAAATTAATATTGCGATGCTCGACATTGTACATCGCCTCTCCATTCTTGTCCTTCTCCCCAGACGGCACAAGCATGGTCACCCTAGTGTACAGATCACCCTTGCGGATGAACATTGTTGGGACATTGTCAGTTTTGATTAAGATCCCAAAGCCCCTGAAAAGATGTTATGCAATTGTAGTCAGGCTAGTCTTGGTTAGGATTTACTTAGTCATTTTACATTTCACAGGTATTCAGTAAGAGGAGCACTTACTGATGACAATCAAGACTCAGAGCCTAAAGATGAAGAATACCATCCTGAACTTATGGCAGTCTTCTAAGCTGGCTGAGTAAGTGTCAGCGATGAAGAGTATGACCCTGAGGTCATTACTAACTCAGTCCTGAAGGGAACAGGATGATACTGAGTTTATGGGAAGACTTAGAGTAGAGCCAAGCAATGCAAAAGGAATGTCAGCGTCAGGACAAGACCGTTGTGCTCGAGACAAAAAGAACTTAATAAGACAAGCCTGAAGCCCAGGAGTAAGTTCTGACATTCTCACCAACCTGATGACGTGGACCAATCCGGGGAAGACACGCATGTACGGAACCTGACATGAAGACTGACTTCAGACTGCATATTCAATGGGTAAGCATTTAATGTGCATTTAATGCAACTAACTAATTCCATACAAGGACGGCTGCTGCATGAAGATATGTCCATTTGAATCACTCTACATAGATGACTAGAAGGCTATCTCTCCAACGGATAGTTTTTCAAATCACCTATAAATACAGAAGGCCTTGAACCCATTCAAGGTTACGGGAAATTTCCAAGCCAGAAATTACTCAAACTCTCAAGCATTCAAAGCATTCAGTCTTTAGAAGAAGCACTCGAAACCATCTAAATTTCCCAAGTATTTCTTAGTTACTGAGAGTTATTCTGTATTCCAAGAGCGAACTAGCATTATCTTAAGCTTAGAGAGATTATCCAATCCTTAGCATAGCTTTGCCTTGTAAGGATAGTCTTAACTTAGTTGGAATCCAAACTGAAACCAAAATCCTAAGTTAGGTTTGTTGGTAGTAAGTTCAGTTAGTGAGTTAGTAAGAGGAGTTGTATAGATCAGTGAGGTTAGCTGGTCTTGGTGCACCTTGGCACGTTAAAAAAAAGAATCCCTTGAGTGGATTTCCTGTTAAATCAGGCCGTGGACGTAGGAGCTTGAGTCTCTGAACCACGTTAAACTCCCTGTGTTCTTATTGCTTTGATATTGTGCATACCTGCCATATTACTTATTCATTCATTGCATTTGGTTTTATCAGGTCTGAATGAATCAGCCTGATCTTCAAAAACAACACTGCCCTACTAATCACTATTCAGAATTGAGTAAATAGGTTTTTCAGAAAGCAAACTAAACAAGACTTTAAACTATCAGGGATCACGCATTTCCGCACTAAACTTGAACTGATAGTTAGCCAACTGACCCGCACCAAGTGTAGTCAGTAGGTGTGTTATCAGCTCCTAGTTCTTTATCACTCTGAGTAAAGGGGACTCAGTAAGGTTTTAAGTTTGAAAATTGGTATACGTGTATTCCCCCCCATACACGTATTCCTCAGTCTTGTACCGGGACCAACAAACATGTTCAGATAGGCCTCCACCACCGCCTTCGGAAGCACAGAGATGGCCTTCTGGGTGAAATATTTCTCCAACTTGGCCTTGGAGATCCAGTCAAAGACAGGAAGAATCTTTTTGACCGAAAGACATGCTCCCTCCATGGAGATGATGTGTTCTTGATAACATCCTCAATGTTATCAGTACTCTAGGTGGGTTTCATGAATGCCATTTAGAGAGATTTGTGTTTTTGAGAAAAAGTGCAAATGTGTTTGAACGAGAGAAAGTCCAGTGTGCAAGATGCGTTTGTGTTTGCGTAATTTTCTCAAATGGCAATTCAGATTGATATGAATAAGTCAGTTACTCAGACGTGGGGTTGGGATTAATCCTGAATTTGAAAAGTTTTGAAACTAAGGGTAGGATTAATCCCAGCATCAATCATTTCCCCATGTCAGTCATATTCCGTATAAAACGGACACGTATATGATAAAGTAACTGAACGCATTAAATGCTCTGATGCGTGTGGTTTAAATATCAAAAGGCGCGCTTTTAATGAAAACAAAATGCATATAATAAAGATTTTCAGGATGGAAGTCTCAGAGAGACGTTTGAAATTCACAATAGTCAGGATGAGACTCATACCTGTCAGGGAAACATTATAGCACCCTGATACCTCACTGAGTCGAGTCTGCCTGAGTTCCCCCTAGATTCTACACTGACTGCTCTCCCGGATCTTAAAGACCTAACTCCACTAACAGTTTCATAAATCTTGCTTCAGCCAAAGGCTTAGTCAAGATGTCAGCTCTCTGCATGTCAGTGTGAATTTTCTCCATCCTAATATCTTTCTTTTCCACATGATCTCATATGAAATGATGCCTAATATCCTCATACTTACACCTTGTGTGAAGCACTGGGTTCTGAGTAATCGCTATGACACTATTCTTATCACAATAAATTGGGACCTCATTTGCAAACACTTGGTAGTCTCTCAATTGTTGCCTCAACCATAAAATATGAGCACAACAACTACTGGCAGCCATATACTCAGCTTCCGTTGTGGATTTTGCAACTGAATTCTGCTTCTTGCTGAACCACGAGATCAACTTACTTCCTAAAAACTGACATGTCCCTGAGGTTGATTTCATGTCTATCCTACAACCTCCATAATCAGCATCTGAATATCCTGTCAGCTCTAAGTTATCATCAGAGGGATACCACAGTCCCATATTGACTGTCCTTTTCAAATACTTAAGTATCCTCTTGGCAGCCTCTAGATGACTTCTCTTGGGGTCAGACTGATACCTAGCACACACTCCAACTGCAAACGTTATGTCAGGTCTACTTGCAGCCAGGTACAATAATGATCCAATCAATCCTCGGTACTCAGTCTGATTCACTGAAGTCCCTTCAGTGTCAGGATCCATCTTCCAGTTTGTATTCATGGGGATCCTAGCCGGATTGCTGTTCTAAACACCAAACTTCTGAATCAGGTCTCTTGTATACTTGGCCTGATTAATGAAAATCCCTTGATCAGTTTGCTTGACCTGCAATCCTAAAAAGAAGTTCATCTCTCCCATCATTGACATCTCAAATTTACCAGTCATCAACTTAGAGAATTTCTCACAGAGCTGATGATTTGGTGATCTAAATATTATGTCATCAACATAAATCTGGACCAGGAGAATGTCATCACCTTCAGTGATCCTGAACAAAGTCCTATCCACGGTTCCCTTCCAGAACCCGTGGTTTTTTAGAGAGGGTATCATACCAAGCTCTTGGTGCTTGCTTAGGTCCATAGAGTGCTTTCTTTAAATGATATACTCTATCTCCAACCTCAAACCCGGGAGGTTGTTCAACATAGACCTCTTCATTGAGTACACCATTCAGGAAGGCACTTTTGACGTCCGTTTGATACACCTTGTACCCCCCCATACACGTATTCCTCAGTCTTGTACCGAGACCAACAAGTGGTATCAGAGCAGTGGTTCAAAAGACCACTGACTTTGAATACAAATTGTTTCAATGGAGAAACTGTTGGTGGTCACAGAACAAATCTGAGTTTGCTTTTCATAAAACTAGCATCATCATGACTTCGAGGAGACTTGAAGCTTCGTTACCTGAATTCTCTGTCTCTAACTTTGTCTATTGGAAGTTCAGACCAGAAGCGCATCTTGATGCCATCCATGACCAAATGCCGCGTGTTCTCAGGGAAGGACCGATTAAGATTACTATTCCTAATGCCAGAGGACTGGGATATGAACATCTTGAGATTGGCGTATAGGTCCCTAAAGAAAGGAAAGACATGACCAATAATGAGATTAAGATGGTTGGACTGGACAACGTAGTCAGGAACATTATCTTACATACGGTGCCTTTCGAAGAGTCAGCGAGGCTAATGAACCTAAAGACGGCAAATGAGGTTTGGGATGAGCTGACCAGGATGTGCGAGGGGTCAGAAAAGATAAAGGAGAACAAGAGAAACATTGCCATTCAGAAATTCGAGGCGTTCGAGATGCTACCTGACGAGAATATAGATCAGATGGAGTCAAGATTCATCAAGTTGATGAATGCGTTGGTGATGCTGGACAAGGATGGTCCAAGGAGAGATGTTGCTTCAAAGATCCTGAATGCCCTTCCTGAGAGATGGGATAACAGTGTAATTATGCTTAAGAACACTCAGGATATGAGTAACATAACTTCTGCTTTACTTTTTTTAGAGCTCAAGGCATTAGAATTTGATCTTAACAAGAGAAAGAAGAAAGTTCAGCCAGAAGAGGAAGAGAAGGAGAAAACTCCTGAGAAAAGTGTGGCGTTCAAAGCCAGGTCTGAACCTGTTGAGTCTTCATCAAAGTCATTGATGGAGATGAGCAAGGAAGAACTTGCTAAGGAGTACAGCCTGATGGCCAGACGCTTTGATAAGCTTAGTTCCAGGTTTGGTCGTTATAAGAAATTTTATCAAGACTCACGTGATAGAAAACCTGAAGGAACCTACCAAAGCTCAAGGAGATATGAGGAAAGAAGAAACACTGACCAGAGGAGAGATCGTGGCGATGAAAGAAGATATTTAGATCCAAAGCCCGATCGTAGAGATGAAAAGAAACGTACTCGTGATGACAGGCACTCAGGAAAGACTGAAAGCTCATCAAGACAGAGGGAACCTGACTCAAGGAGGAACCCTCAACCAAGGAAAGAAAAAGGAGATGAGCAAGCAACATGTTGCAACTGTAACAAGAGAGGACACTATCAATATGATTGTCCGGAGCTGAGTGCAAGGGAAAGAAAGGACAGGAGGGCCAAGAGAGACCAGAGATTTGCTGACCGGAGAGCCATGCTCGCTGAGGATGCAACTGACTAAGATGGTTCTGAGGAGAGGTTGCCTGAACTCTTTTCCGACGATGAGTACGATGATGTGTGCTTGATGGCTAGGGAAGAGCCTGAGGTAACATCTAACTCTGTCTGTGGTTCTTACACTGGTCAAAATCCTGAGCTTAGCTCAGAGTCAGTTAGAGAAATGAACCTTCAGATCTGCCTGGATCAATTGATGGTTGATTTCTCCAGACTGCAGGAAACTAATGTCTTCTTGGTAGAGGAGAACAAGAAATTGAGTACTGAGGTCCAAAACCTGAATGATCAATCACTCAGTCTGATCTTAAAGAATTAGCTCAGATTGTGAGACTAACTCAGGAAATTAATTTAATCAATGCTGAGCGTCTCCCAAGAGAGAAAATTCTGAAGGAACTAGCTGATGAAGAGTTGGTCAGGAAGGAAGAACTGAAGGTACTTAAGAGTAAGTTTGATGACCTCTTTACCAGACATGAAATCCTAAAAAAGAGTGAGGACTCTCTCAAGAAAAAGGTTGCAGCAATGAATAAATCCTTAGTGGCTAAAGAGGAAATAAATAGCAGCCAGATACTTGGGAATGAGAAAAAGGGACTTGGATATGTTCCTAAAAGATCCTCACAAGGTCAGTCTCATGTTGCTTCAGGGAGCAATACTGAGAGATTTTTGTTCAGGCAGGCCAAAGTGCACCTAAGGTTGTACTTCAGGCCCGTCAAACTGATAAGGGCAAGGAAACTGTTGACTCAGTCAGGGTTGCCCCTAAGGTAGCTAAGCCAAAACCCAAGGGAAAGGCAAAGCAACCTAAGGAGGTCCCTGAGAGCTCAGGCCAGGGAAAGCCTCAGCGTAAGCAGAGGAAGACTCAGGCCAAGATCCCTCAGACTGGTCAGCGAGGGTACCATCATGCTTGGCAATACCAACAGGGAAGGCCAAACCATGATGACACCCCCATGGTTTTGGCATCCTGAGGTCTTTAGCTGTTTTCCTTTCCCTCACTTGCCTAGGGGGAATAAAAAACAGGGCCCTTATCAAGAACAAGACTCAAGACCTGCTGCACCCAGACCTAGAAAGAACAGGAAGCCAGCTCAAAAGGCAACCACCCAGGCTCCTGTGAAGCCTAAGTCTAACACTCATACACCATCTTCCTCTCAGGCAAAGAAGAACAAAGTTGTGTATGTTGATGTTTCAGGGAGACAGATTTACCACTCTGAGGCAATCAGGGTTGTTAAGCAAGTCTGGATCCCGAAGGGTACAGCTGACACTATAGGACCCAACACCCAATGGGTACCTAAAGCCTGATTCGCTTGCAAGCGGCTGTGGATCACAACAAGAGAAGGGGAGACTCAAACAAATCTGTTTGGTACCTAGACAGTGGTTGCTCAAGGCATATGACTGGAATGAAGAGTCTTCTCCAAGAATTTCAAGCCAAAGATGGTCCACAGGTAACCTTTGGTGATAACTCAAAAGGTGTTACTAAAGGTTTTGGTGTCTTAATAATAGGTACAGTCAGAGTGGAAAATGTGTCATTTGTGGAAGGACTGAAGCATAACCTGTTGTCAGTAAGTCAATTCTGTGACAAAGGTTTCAGTGTTGAGTTCTTATCAAATATATGTTCAGTCAAGGACAAATCAACACAAGTGCTTCTATCAGGTATCAGGAAAGGTAACGTTTATCTCGCTGATTGGAGCAGCACTATTCCTAATACTTGTTTTGTTGCTAAAAGCTCTTTAGAGCTCAGTTGGTTATGGCATAAAAGATTAAGCCACCTGAACTTCAAGATTCTTAACAAAATTTCTAGACAGTCACTTGTTGATGGTCTACCTAATGAAGTTTTTAGCAAAGATCATGTGTGCAAAGCTTGTCAGGAAGGGAAGCAGGTTAGAGCATCATTTAAAGAGAAAGCTTCTCATTCCACTGACAGGATTCTTCAGCTCTTGCACATGGATTTATTTGATCCCATAACACCTGTGAGTATGAATGGTAGGAAATACACCCTTGTGGTTATTGATGATTATTCTAGATATACTTGGGTTATTTTCTTGTTGAATAAGAAGGAAACACAGGTGAAGCTTCCAGAGTTGCTCAGGAGACTCAGCAATGAGAAGAATCAGTCCATTACTAAGATTAGATTTGACAAGGGCACTAAATTTATAAATTCATATATTTCTGACTTTTGTAATGAACTTGGTATAGCTCATGAGACTTCTGCAGCTAGAACCCCACAACAGAATGGTGTCGCTGAAAGGAGGAACATGAAACTAAAGGAAGCTGCCAGGACCATGCTGGCTAAGTCGGGATTACCCAAGAAATTCTGGGCTGAGGCAATCAACAGTGCATGCTACACTCAGAACAGATCCATGCTGAACAAACAACATGCGCAGACCCCTTATGAGACATGGAATAAGAGGAAGCCTCGTATATCTTATTTTCATGTATTTGGCTGTAAGTGCTTCATCCTCAACAATGGGAAGACCCAATTGAAAGCATTTAATAGCAAATCTGATGAAGGAATATTCTTAGGATATTCTGAAATTAGCAAAGCATTCAGGGTTTACAATTGCAGGACCCTTGTTGTGGAAGAATCACCACATGTTGTGTTTGATGAATCTGCTAATGAGTCTAGGGTAAAAGTGTTGAATCCTGACACTGAGGAGGTCACAAGGAGAGTGACAAGGCTGAGCATAAAGAATCAACCTGATCCAAAGGTCAAAATTGTGCCAATTCCAAGATGGGATGATGACGATGATCAGGATGATGAACCAAGTGCGACTCCTAAGCCCAGCACATCAGGGATTGTTGAGCCTCAGACTGAGGAACAGGCTCAACCTGAGGTAAGTACCGTCTATGAAGATGCTGTCGCAGCTGAGACGGTTCCTGAGTCACCTCATCAAGGGGGAATTAATGTCCCTGATATTGAGCTTGTTAATCCCTTTGGTATAGACTCAGGATTATCCCCTTCTGTTCAATTTCCTGAATTTTATGAGCCTGTAGACACTAACATTGCAGGTACTTCAGGGACAACTCCAGGCAAGAGGACTTGGATAGAAAGTCATCCCATTGACCAAGTCATTGGTGATCTAACTGAGGGAGTCAGGACCAGACGGTTCCATGGTGAGAGTGCCTTGTTCTGTTGCTTTCTCTCTGAGCAAGAGCCTCAGAACATTGAAGAAGCTCTCACTGACTCGAACTGGACCATTGCCATGCAAGAGGAGTTGAATCAGTTCACAAGGAATCAGGTTTGGGAACTGATAGATAGACCTAGGCATCAAGGAGTAATTGGTACCAAGTGGGTCTTCAAGAACATGAAGGATGAGAATGGAGTTGTAGTAAGGAACAAGGCTAGATTGGTTGCAAAAGGGTATTGTCAGTCTGAAGGAATAGACTATGATGAGACTTTTGCTCCAGTGGCTAGGTTGGAAGCTATCAGGTTGTTCCTTGCATATGCAACATATAAGAAGTTTAAGGTATATCAAATGGATATCAAGAGTGCCTTCCTGAATGGGATACTCAATGAAGAGGTATATGTTGAACAACCTCCCGGGTTTGAGGTTGGAGATAGAGTATACCATTTGAAGAAAGCACTCTATGGACTTAAGCAAGCACCAAGAGCTTGGTATGATACCCTCTCTCAATTCCTGACTGACCATGGGTTCAAGAAGGGAACCGTGGATAGGACTTTGTTCAGGATAACTGAAGGTGATGACATTCTCTTGGTCCAGATTTATGTGGATGACATAATATTTGGATCACCAAATCATCAGCTCTGTGAGAAATTCTCTAAGTTGATGACTGGTAAATTTGAGATGTCAATGATGGGAGAGATGAACTTCTTCTTAGGATTGCAGGTCAAGCAGACTGATCAAGGTATCTTCATTAATCAGGCCAAGTATACAAGAGACTTGATTCATAAGTTTGGTGTTCAGAACTGCAATCCTGCTAGGATCCCAATGAACACAAATTAGAAGATGGATCCTGACACTGAAGGGACTTCAGTGAATTAGACTGAGTATCGGGGGCTAATTGGTTCTTTGTTATACCTGACTGCAAGTAGGCCTGACATTACATTTGCAGTTGGTGTGTGTGCTAGGTATCAGTCTGATCCCAAGAGGAGTCATTTGGAGGCTGCTAAGAGGATACTTAAGTATTTGAAAAGGACAGTCAATATGGGACTATGGTATCCTTCAGATGACAACTTAGAACTGACAGGTTATTCTAATGCAGATTATGGAGGTTGTAGGATTGATAGGAAATCAACCTCAGGGACATGTCAGTTTTTGGGTAGTAAGTTGATCTCGTGGTTCAGCAAGAAGCAGAATTCAGTGGCGATATCCACAACTGAGGCTGAGTATATGGCTGCAGGTAGTTGTTGTGCTCAGATTTTATGGTTGAGACAACAGTTGAGGTACTACCAAGTATTTGCTAATGAGGTTCCAATCTATTGTGACAACAATAGTGCTATAGCAATTACTCAGAACCCAGTGGTTCACACAAGGTGCAAGCATGTGGATATTAGGCATCACTTTATTCGAGATCATGTGGAGAAGAAGGACATTAGGATGGAGAAAATTCACACTGACAGGCAGAGAGCTGACATCTTGACCAAGCCTTTAGCTGAAGCAAGATTTATGGAACTGTCAGTGGAGTTAGGTCTCTTAGATCCGGGAAAGCAGTCAGTGTAGGGTCTAGGGAGAACTCATTCAGACTCGACTCAATGAGGTATCAGGGTGCTACAATGTCTCCCTGACAGGTATGAGTTATATCCTGACTTTTGTGAATTTCAAGCGTCTCCCTGAGTCCTACGTCCTGAAAATCTTTATTAAATGCATTCCGTTTTCATTAAAAGAGCGCCTTTTCATATTTAAACCCACGCGCAGCGGAGCATTTAATGCTTCAGTTACTTTTTCATATATGTGTCCGTTTTATACAGAATATGACTGACATGGGTAATTGATTGATACTGAGATTAATCCTGGCCCTTCATTTCAAAACCTTTCGAATTCAAGGATTAATCTCAACCCCACGTCTGAGTAACTGACTTAGTCTAATCAATCAAGAATGCCATTTGAGGTCTTTACGCAAACACAAAGCACATCTGCACACTGAGTATTCTCTTGCTCAATCACTCACAGAATTTCGAAAAATCTCTCTTTAAAAAACAATGGCATTCCTTGACTCCAACTGGACAATAGATAAGCTTGAGGATGTTGTCAAGAATAGACTGGTACACATGGAGCAAGTCATCTCCATGGAAGGTATCTGTCTCAATGTCGAAGAGATCAAACCAGTTTTCAAATGGATCTTCAAGGCAAAGTTGGAATAATATTTCTCTCTGCGCCCAGTCTCCGTGCTTCCAAAGGTGGTTGTGGAAGCTTACTTCAACATGTTCTTGCGCAAGGGGGAACTCTTCACCAAGGTGACGACTCTAAAACCTACTGGAGAGAAAGATGTGGATAGAGAACCTTTCTACAGCAGAGAAGTGATGGACATTGATTTGAGAAAGGCCATCAAGGAGGTCTACGCATTGCCTTCCTCAGGCATCAACCCCAGGATTTACAAGGAGAATTCGGAGGGAGAACTCCAGGGTAAGTGGACCAAGACTGGCTCTTCTGAGTTCAGAGCCCGTCAGAACAAGAGCACCCTGAAGCCTGAGTACAAGGGCTCTTGTGGACTTAGTATCCAAGGTGGTGATGGGATCCACAGGCTCTCATGAGCAACTAAGCCTGCCCAAACTGAGGATTATGGGAGCTATAGTTGATGGTGTGGAAACAAACTGGGAGCAGTTCTTTCTTGATCAACTCTATCAGGCTGCAATGGACAATATCAAGAGGGATGATGAAGAGAAGCCCATCTCTGTTGGTGCTATTCTCCCATTTGGAACCAGGCTGTCCATCCTGATTGCTCACGCCTGCCCATGATACACCTTCGACATGGAGGACAACCTTTCTGCCAAGAAGGTGATGTTTACTTCACTAAGTGACACTTACTCAATGCTAGGGCTGACTGATCCCAATGGTAAGTGATTAGGCGTGAAATTGTCATGATTCGTAGCTAGAAATGCCCAAGTTTTGGTCGATTTTGTTGAGTTTTTAGAGTCAAATGAGTACTATTTCTTTACATTGATGAATTTGTCTCTTTGATGCTCATAGGTGAATTGAGGGCAAAAAACAGAGTTCGTAGAACTTTGAATCAGCTCAAACGGATTCCCGGATGAGAAGATATCGAAGAAATACGAATGGTATTAGTGCATGAGAAGAAAAGTGTTAGTTACAAGGAAGGAAGGCCCATTCGAGCTCAACAACTCGAGCACCATCGCTCGAGTAACGTAGGTCGAGCACCCAAACTTACAGAGAGTTCTTCGCTTGAGCATCACTGGTCGAGTGCCTCAGCTCGAGTGCCTGACCATTCGACCAACGAAGTCAAGCACCTCCGCTCGAGTGCCTGTTCCATTCGAGCACTACTGGACGAGCGCCTCTGACTTACAGAACATTTTCTACACTCGAGCAAGACCCCTCGAGCGCCTACACTCGAGTGCTTGACCATTCGACCAATAAGGTCGAGCGCCTCCGCTCGAGCTCAACAGCTCGAGCGCCTTCAAGGCTTAAATTCCAGAAGTCGTTTTTCAGCCCATTAACTCTTGTTTCGGCCCGGTGCTTATATATACCTTTTCGAATACGTTTTTTGAAGACCACCACTTACCACTTGACTAAATACATCACTTTTAGACTTAGTTTGGAGAGAGAGGAAGAGGAGAAGAACGAGCAAGCTTTAGATTTACTTTTCCGAGGTTTTGTTTACAAATTCATAGCACGATTTTGCTTTTTAATTTCGTTTCTTAAGACCTTTGTTCATTAATGCTTTGAGACTTCATTTTCTTAATTCAATTTTAGTTTATTCCTTTAATTCTTGAAACCCTAGTTTATGTTTGGTAATTTATTCATTATGTTCGTTACTTCTTCTATTGTTCTTGTTTACGTAAAAACCATGTCTAGCTAAAACCCTTGCATGCTTGGGATAGGATGAACTCGTAGAAGTAGGTTGTGGGTATGTAATTAGGGTAATTCGTGACGTTTAGTTTTAATTCTCTTAATTAATGAATTCTTAAAATTAACCTTAACTTTTGCCTTTGAATTTAGTGCGAAAAGTGTTAGAGAGAGGACGACCTTATCACTCTTTAACAACGAGTAGGCTTAACGAGAGGGTTTAGGAAGGGTTGATTCATCTACCGGTTTAGCGAAGAAGGACGACGGCATCACCTTAGTTAAATTAGAGTCTCGTTAATTAAGCACAATCTGTTAACTTGTTAGTGGATTAGTGAAGTCGATTGTTAGGATAAAGTATTAGGGTTAAAAATCTTGAGCTTTCATCTTGCATTCTTTTACTTAGGTTATTTCTTGTGCGTCACAGTTATTTTGACTATGTACCTGCTCCGTTAGTATACGTAGGAATTCCTATCCTGAGCATCACCATTCCATATTTGAGTACAAACCTTAGTTAATTTGTCTTTCATTCTTTAGTTTAATTAGTTTATCTTAGTTTATAATTCTTTTCTTTTTTTAAAAAAATCCAAAAACATCACACTCATATTAGCTACAACGCGTAGATCTTCAGGGATCTGTTCGCATTCACTCCATCCTGTGGGTTCGATATTACTTGGTCACTATACTTACTCATACTACAGTGAACCCGTACGCTTGCGGGGAATCTACTAGTAAAAAGTTAGTTAGTTCGGTTTAAGTCAGTAAGGCAAAGGTTCAGGCTAAAAAACCAGCTGGAATGACCAAGAGGGTGGCAACCAGTCTCATTGAGAGAGTGGATGACCTTTTTGAAAGAAGTATGGAGGTTGAGGAGGTGATTGCCGCTGAGAGAGAGGAGACTCAGCCTGCAGTGGAGGAGGCTGAGAAGAAGAAGAAGAAGAAGAAGAAGAAGAAGAAGAAGAAGAAGAAGAAGAAGAAGAAGAAGAAGAAGAAGAAGAAGAAGAAGAAGAAGAAGAAGAAGAAGAAGAAGAAGAAGAAGAAGAAGAAGAAGAAGAAGAAGAAGAAGAAGAAGAAGAAGAAGAAGAAGAAGAAGAAGAAGAAGAAGAAGAAGAAGAAGAAGAAGAAGAAGAAGAAGAAGAAGAAGAAGAAGAAGAAGAAGAAGAAGAAGAAGAAGAAGAAGAAGAAGAAGAAGAAGAAGAAGAAGAAGAAGAAGAAGAAGAAGAAGAAGAAGAAGAAGAAGAAGAAGAAGAAGAAGAAGAAGAAGAAGAAGAAGAAGAAGAAGAAGAAGAAGAAGAAGAAGAAGAAGAAGAAGAAGAAGAAGAAGAAGAAGAAGAAGAAGAAGAAGAAGGTGAAGATAGTGCTGTCAGGGAAGAGCATTAAGTCAGGGACTGAGTCACACCCCAAGAGAGCCGATTCTGAGGCTGAGGGAACTGACGATGACGTCAGTAGAGATCAGGTTAAGAGGCCTCTGAAACGACTTAGAAAGGGACCCAAAAAGTCTCCTGCTAAGGGTCTGCCTGAGATTGAAGAGAGGGAGGAGTCAAGCTCTCCTAGAGCTTCTGACTTGGAGGAGGTAAGAAAATCTATCGAGACGGCTGAGTTGCTGCAGCCTGAGATAGTACCCGTTCCATCCCCCACTCACCCTGAAACCCAAACACAAACCAACCCTGACCCCACACCTCAATCCACCAAATCACCCCAAACCTCAGAGCCAAACATCCCAGAGTCAGTGCCATCCCCTCAGAGGCCTGACCAACCCTCAGTTTCCACCCCTACCCCTGATGACTTCCCTACTTATCCCAATCCCAAGGACTGCCCAAAGAACCTTCCAACTGAAGGGGATGATTTCCTCGAGATGCAGGAGAAGGAGGAATTGGATGAGCACATGGTGGGAGGTATATTGGAGAATACACTAAGGGGGAATGCCACGGAGTGGGCAGCTAAGTGCTGGCCCGGGCTGAACATGTACAAAGAGCTTCTCGCTAATATTGTGGAGCTGAAAGTATGGCTGGACTTCAAGCAGTCCAACATGCAAGAGCAACAAATGTTGGTGGATGCTCGTGGCTGGGGGCATTGGGAGACTGAGGAAGCAAGGTTGTGTACCTTCTTTGGACTCACCAGCTGGCTTCAGCTCTTGAACTTCGATAACCTGAAGCAGCTGGTGGCTAACATGATGTCCAAGACGAAGGCTGACATCCGCTCAGATGGAGAGGAGGATAAGGAAGAGGATGATGAAGACGCTCATGGTGGAGCTTTGAAGAAAGCTGTGGAGGAGACAGCTAAGGAAGTTGATGATATGGTCCCTGAGTCTCAGACTCAGGGGGAAGGTGCGAAAGATACTGGTGCCAAGGGTGGACCAGTGCCTGAGGATGTTGTGAACATCTCAGCTGCCGATGAGACATCTGTCAATGACGGAATTCCCTGCCCTGAGACAAGGGAGAAATATATTGAGGCGTCAAAGGAGACTCCCAGTTCCGAAGGACAAGTTCCTAAGGTTCGAGATGGCATGGTTGAGCCTGAGCAGGCGACCACGACCACTCAACAACTGCCTTCAGTGCACCCTGAAGAGGGGACTAAGGATGCAGGGGCTGACAAGGGAAAATAGCCTGCCACTGACGAGGCCGCTGATGGAGAGGAGGAAGATGTTGTCATCACTGAGGTCGGACGCGCCGAATTCACTAGCATAGTCGAAGTGAAAAGAGAAAAGACTACAGAGAATCTAGCTGAGCTTCAGGAGGAAGTGATGAGGCTACGCGCTGAAAAGGAGGAAGAAGCCAAGATCCTGGCTAAGCACATCAGGTGGACAAAGTCAGCCTACAACACCCTTGCAAACAGGGAGCTGATCTTGTTGAAAAGGACCATGACTGACACGGCCAAGTCAGTGAGGAGCGAGAGGAGGCAAACAAAGAAAATGCTAAGGCAAACCTTGAGGCAGCTGGCTGAGAAGGATGAGCAAAGAAAGGAGGAACTCAATCAGCCGGTGGAGAAGCTTGCAGCTCAGGCTGGGGCCCTATTCACTCAGGCCATACAAGACTCAGCGTCCAAGTTGGAGCTGGGGTCAGATCGCATTACTCAGACTTCACAGTCAATCGCTGAAAGGCTTACTCAAGCAAAGGATCAATCCGCCAAGGTGGAGGAGAGAATCTCGAAGGCTGAACAAAGACTCCAGCTCTCTATGGAGGTTTTTGAGAAGAAAATACAAGCTGCTATCAGTTTTGTGTCTTACGCAGGTACTGGAATCACAACGGGAGTTGAGATGCTGAAGGAGGGAATCACTGAAGTTCAATCCCTAACCTCCTTCGTGATCAACAACAGATCTGACGCATTCCCGTCACAGGCCAATGATGATGCCAAAAAGGGGGAAAGGAAGAAAAGATCCCGCCCTGAGGCATCTGAGGCAGTCAACCAAGGCGAAACCATTCAAGCTGATCCTGAAGCCAATCCTGAAGGGAACGTGCTAAGGGTGAGGAAGTCAGCGAGGTTGGCGGCAGTTGAGAAGGAAGATGAGGTGATTTCTGCAAGGCTGAAGGCTGAGGCAGTAAAGAAGGCAAGGGCTGATGAACCTTCGAAGGCACTCCAAGTCTCCAAGTAACCTGAGTCAGTTCAGAAGTCTCCCCCCATGAACACAAGGAAGAATCCCATCACTTACTCTGTGGAGACGGTGGCGGAGCTATGCGCTGAGGCGTGGGGGACACCTTCTGAAAAGACTGAGGCTGAGCGCAGAGCTGAGATCGCACAGAAAGAGAAAATGCGTATCTTGGAGAAGAAAGTGGAGAAGCTGACTGATCTGACTAACTTGCAACAAAGGGAACTCGATGATGCAGTGATCAGTCTGCTAAGGAGAAAGAAGGCGAAGCCTGACCCAGGAAGTACAGAAAGAGGCCTACAGCAAAGAAGTCAACAATTCTTCAGGTCAGAAGGCCAGAATCAGGTCAGAGGGAAGCATATGTCGATGAGTTTATCTCAGAGGCATTGAAGGAATTCTGGGCTGACGCAAGGGATGAGTTTGTGAAATTATGGTACGTGGTGAAGAAGTGGGGCGACACTGAAGACATCAATGCCCACTTCACTTACTACATGATGGACAATCATCCTGAACTGATCCAAAAGATCTTGGAGGAGGCTGAAGCAGCTCAAGTCCAAGTGAAGGACCCTGAATTCATTGTCAAATCGCCTCCCTTAGTCCCTGGAACTGGAAAGCATGGTACTAAGGCCATTATGACTGAGGTGTTGAAGATTGTGAAGGATGAAGGATTCGTGAACCAACCTAGAAGACTTGACGAGCTGAAGGCAAGAGTCTATGCAGGCTATGGACTTAAACCTGAAATGAGATTAGTCTAGGTGTTCACTACTTCCTTGTAATAAATTAAATTCATTGTAACCACTTTCAGATCATTCAATGAAATCTATTACTTTGCCCACAGACAAAAACTTATTGTCTTTTTGGCTGTATTTAAAATTTTGTACTTTATCAAGAACTGCTCTAACACTGACTTATCTTATAGATAGGATTTTATATTTCCTCTAAGTGTTTTGAGGATCTTTTCAGTGTTTTGGCATCATCAAAAAGGGGGAAATTGTTGGGACATTGTCAGTTTTGATTAAGATCCCAAAACCCCTGAAAAGATGTTATGCAATTGTAGTCAGGCTACTCTTGGTTAGAATTTACTTAGTCATTTTACATTTCACAGGTATTCAGTAAGAGGAGCACTTACTGATGACAATCAAGACTCAGAGCCTGAAGATGAAGAATACCATCCTGAACTTATGACAGTCTTATAAGCTGGCTGAGTAAGTGTCAGCGATGAAGAGTATGACCCTGAGGTCATTACTAACTCAGTCCTGAAGGGAACAGGATGATACTGAGTTTATGGGAAGACTTGGAGTAGAGCCAAGCAATGCAAAAGGAATGTCAGCGTCAGGACAAGACCGTTGTGCTCGAGACAAAAAGAACTTAATAAGACAAGCCTGAAGCCCAGGAATAAGTTCTGACATTCTCACCAACCTGATGACGTGGACCAATCCGGGGAAGACACGCATGTACGGAACCTGACATGAAGACTGACTTCAGACTGCACATTCAACGGGCAAGCATTTAATGTGCATTTAATGTAACTAACTAATTCCATGTAAGGACGGCTGCTGTATGAAGATATGTCCGTTTGAATCACTCTACATAGATGACTAGAAGGCTATCTCTCCAACGGATAGTTTTTCAAATCACCTATAAATACAGAAGGCCTTGAACCCATTCAAGGTTACGGGAAATTTCCAAGCCAGAAATTACTCAAACTCTCAAGCATTCAAAGCATTCAGTCTTTAGAAGAAGCACTCGAAACCATCTAAATTTCCCAAGTGTTTCTTAGTTACTGAGAGTTATTCTGTATTCCAAGAGCGAACTAGCATTATCTTAAGCTTAGAGAGATTATCCAATCCTTAGCATAGCTTTACCTTGTAAGGATAGTCTCAACTTAGTTGGAATCCAAACTGAAACCAAAATCCTAAGTTAGGTTTGTTGGTAGTAAGTTCAGTTAGTGAGTGAGTAAGAGGAGTTGTATAGATCAGTGAGGTTAGCTGGTCTTGGTGCACCTTGGCACGTTAAAAATAAGAATCCCTTGAGTGGATTTCCTGTTAAATCAGGCCGTGGACGTAGGAGCTTGAGTCTCTGAACCACGTTAAACTCCCTGTGTTCTTATTGCTTTGATATTGTGCATACCTGCCATATTACTTATTCATTCATTGCATTTGGTTTTATCAGGTCTGAATCAATCAGCCTGATCTTCAAAAAGAGCACTGCCCAACTAATCACTATTCAGAATTGAGTAAACAGGTTTTTCAGAAAGCAAACTAGACAAGACTTTAAACTATCAGGGCTCACGCATTTCCGCACTGAACTTGAATTGATAGTTAGCCAACTGACCCGCACTAAGTGTAGTCAGTAGGTGTGTTATCAGCTTCTAGTTCTTTATCACTCTGAGTAAATGGGACTCAGTAAGGTTTTAAGTTTGAAAATTGGTATACGTGTATTCCCCCCCATACACATATTCCTCAGTCTTGTACCGGGACCAACAAACATGTTCAGATAGGCCTCCACCACCGCCTTCGGAAGCACAGAGATGGGCTTCTGGGTGAAATATTTCTCCAACTTGGCCTTGGAGATCCAGTCAAAGACAGGAAGAATCTTTTTGACCGAAAGACAAGCTCCCTCCATGGAGATGATGTGTTCTTGATAACATCATCAATGTTATCGGTACTCTAGGTGGGTTTCATGAATGCCATTTAGAGAGATTTGTGTTTTTGAGAAAAAGTGCAAATGTGTTTGAATGAGAGAAAGTTCAGTGTGCAAGATGCGTTTGTGTTTGCGTAATTTTCTCAAATGGCAATTCAGATTGATATGAATAAGTCAGTTACTCAGACATGGGGTTGGGATTAATCCTGAATTTGAAAAGTTTTGAAATTAAGGGCAGGATTAATCTCACCATCAATCATTTCCCCATGTCAGTCATATTCCGTATAAAACGGACACGTATATGATAAAGTAACTGAACGCATTAAATGCTCCGATGCGTGTGGTTTAAATATCAAAAGGCGCGCTTTTAATGAAAACCGAATGCATTTAATAAAGATTTTCAGGATGGAAGTCTCAGAGAGACGTTTGAAATTCACAATAGTCATGATGAGACTCATACCTGTCAGGGAGACATTATAGCACCCTGATACCTCACTGAGTCGAGTCTGCCTGAGTTCCTCCTAGATCCTACACTGACTGCTCTCCCGGATCTTAAAGACCTAACTCCACTAACAGTTCCATAAATCTTGCTTCAGCCAAAGGCTTAGTAAAGATGTCAGCTCTCTGCATGTCAGTGTGAATTTTCTCCATCCTAATATCTTTCTTTTCCCCATGATCTCGTATGAAATGATGCCTAATATCCACATGCTTACACCTTGTGTGAAGCACTGGGTTCTGAGTGATCGCTATGGCACTATTGTTGTCACAATAAATTGGGACCTCATTTGCAAACACTTGGTAGTCTCTCAATTGTTGCCTCAACCATAAAATCTGAGCACAACAACTACCTGCAGCCATATACTCAGCTTCCGTTGTGGATGTTGCAACTGAATTCTGCTTCTTGCTGAACCACGAGATCAACTTACTTCCTAAAAACTGACATGTCCCTGAGGTTGATTTCGTGTCTATCCTACAACCTCCATAATCAGCATCTGAATATCCTGTCAGCTCTAAGTTATCATCAGAGGGATACCACAGTCCTTTTCAAATACTGTCCTTTTCAAATACTTAAGTATCCTCTTAAGACTGTCCTTTTCAAATACTTAAGTATCCTCTTGGCAGCCTCTAGATGACTTTTCTTGGGGTCAGACTGATACCTAGCACACACTCCAACTGCAAACGTTATGTCAGGCCTGCTTGCAGTCAGGTACAATAATGATCCAATCAATCCTCGGTACTCAGTCTGATTCACTAAAGTCCCTTCAGTGTTAGGATCCATCTTCCAGTTTGTATTCATGGGGATTCTAGCCGGATTGTTGTTCTAAACACCAAACTTCTGAATTAGGTCTCTTGTATACTTGGCCTGATTAATGAAAATCCCTTGATCAGTTTGCTTGACCTGCAATCCTAAAAAGAAGTTCATCGCTCCCATCATTGACATCTCAAATTTACCAGTCATCAACTTAGAGAATTTCTCACAGAGCTGATGATTTGGTGATCCAAATATTATGTCATCAACATAAATCTGGACCAAGAGAATGTCATCACCTTCAGTGATCCTGAACAAAGTCCTATCCACGGTTCCCTTCCGGAACCCGTGGTCAGTCAGGAATTGAGAGAGGGTATCATACCAAGCTCTTGGTGCTTGCTTAGGTCCATAGAGTGCTTTCTTTAAATGATATACTCTATCTCCAACCTCAAACCCGGGAGGTTGTTCAACATAGACCTCTTCATTGAGTACACCATTCAGGAAGGCACTCTTGACGTCCATTTGATACACCTTAACCTTCTTGTATGTTGCATACGCAAGGAACAACCTTATAGCTTCCAACCTAGCCACTGGAGCAAAGGTCTCATCATAGTATATTCCTTCAGACTGACAATACCCCTTTGCCACCAGTCTTGCCTTGTTCCTTACTACAACACCATTCTCATCCTTCTGGTTCTTGAAGACCCACTTGGTACCAATTACTCCTTGATGCCTAGGTCTATCTACCAGTTCCCAAACCTGATTTCTTATGAACTGATTCAACTCCTCTTGCATGGCTATGATCCAGTTCGAGACAGTGAGAGCTTCTTCAATGTTATGAGGCTCTTGCTCAGAGAGAAAGCAGCAGAACAATACGCTCTCACCATGGAACCGCCTGGTCCTGACTCCCTCAGTTGGATCACCAATGACTTGCTCAATGGGATGATCCTCTAGCCATGTTCTCTTACCTGGAGTTGTTCCTGAAGTACCTGCAATGTTAATGTCTACAGGCTCATAGTATTCAGGAAATTGAACAGAAGGAGAACATCCTGAATCTATACCAAAGGGATTTACCAACTCAATGTCAAGGACATTGATTCCCCCTTGATTTGATGACTCAGGAGCCGTCTCAGCTGCGACCGCATCTTCATAGATGGTGCTTACCTCAGGTTGAGCCTGTTCCTCAGTCTGAGGCTCAACTATCCCTGATGAGCTGGGCTTAGGAGTGGCTTGAGCATTGTCATCCTCTTGATCGTCGTCATCATCCCATCGTGGAATAGGCACAATTTTGACCTTTGGATCAGTTTGATTCTTCAAGCTCAGCCTCGTCACTCTCCTTGTGACCTCCTCAGTGTCAGGATCCAGCACTCTTATCCTAGACTTAGTGACAGATTCATTAAACACAACATGTGGTGATTCTTCCTCTACAAGGGACCTATAATTGTAAACCCTAAATGTTTTACTGACTTCAGAATATCCTAAGAATATTCCTTCATCAGACTTGCTATCAAAAGCTTTCAATTGGGTCTTCCCATTGTTGAGGATGAAGCACTTGCAACCAAATATATAGAAATAAGAAATACGAGGTTTTCTCTTATTCCATGTCTCATATGGAATCTGTGCATGTTGTTTGTTCAGCATGGATCTGTTCTGAGTATAGCATACAGTGTTGATTGCCTCAGCCCAGTATTTCTTGGGAAATCCTGACTCAGCCAGCATGGTCCTGGCAGCTTCCTTCAGTGTCCTGTTCCTCCTTTCAGCGACACCTTTTTGTTGAGGAGTTCTAGCTGCAGAAGTCTCATGAGCAATGCCAAGTTCATTACAAAAGTCAGAAATATATGAATTTTTAAACTCAGTGCCCTTGTCAGATCTGATCTTGGTAATGGACTGACTCTTCTCATTGCTGAGTCTTCTGAGCAACTCTGGAAGCTTCACCTGTGTTTCTTTCTTATTCAACAAGAAAATAGCCCAAGTATATCTAGAATAGTCATCAATAACCACAAGAGTGTATTTCCCACCATTCATACTCACAGGTGTTACAGGGCCAAATAAATCCATGTGCAAGAGTTGAAGAACCTTGTCAATGGAGAAGGAAGCTTTCTCTTTGAATGTCGTTCTGACCTGCTTCCCTTCCTGACAAGCTTTGCACACATGATCCTTGCTAAAAACTTCATTAGGTAACCTTCAACAAGTGAATGTCTAGGGATTTTGTTAAGAGTCTTGAAGTTCAGATGGTTTAATCTTTTATGTCATAACCAACTGAGCTCTGAGGAGCTTTTAGAAATAAGGCAAGTATTGGAAATAGTGCTACTCCAATCAGCGAGATAGACGTTACCTTTCCTAATACCTGACAGAAGCACTTGTGTTGATTTGTCCTTGACTGAACATATATTCGATGAGAACTCAACACTGAAATCTTTGTCACAGAACTGACTTACTAACAGAAGGTTATGCTTCAGTCCTTCAACAAAGGACACATTTTCCACTCTGACTGTACCTATTATCAAAACACCAAAACCTTTAGTAAAACCTTTTGAGTTATCACCAAAGGTTACCTGTGGACCATCTTTAGCTTGAAACTCTTGGAGAAGACTCTTTGTTCCAGTCATATGCCTTGAGCAGCCACTGTCTAGGTACCAGACAACTTTGATTGAGTCTCCTCTCCTCTTGTTGTGATCTACAGCCACCTGCAAGCAAATCAGACTTTAGGTACCCATTGGGTGTTGGGTCCTATGGTGTCAGTTGTACCTTTCGGGATCCAGACTTGCTTAACTACCCTGATTTCCTCAGAGTGGTAAATCTGTCTCCCTGAAACATCTACATACACTACTTTCTTCTTCTTAGCTTGAGAAGAGGATGGTGTATGGGTGTCAGGCTTAGGGTTCACAGGAGCCTGAGTGGTGGCCTTTTGAGCCGGCTTCCTGTTCTTCCTAGGCCTTGGTGCAGCTGGCCTTGGTGTTGGTTCCTGATAAGGACCCTGTTTTCTGTTCCCCCTAGGCAAGTGAGGAAATTGAAAACAGTTGAAGGCTTCAGGATGCCAGAACCATGGGGGAGTCATCATATTAGGCCTTCCCTGTTGGTATTGTCAGGCATGATGATACCCACCCTGAGCAGCCTGAGGGTTCTTAGCCTGAGTCTTCCTCTTCTTGCGCTGAGGTTTTCTCTGACCAGAACTCTCAGGGGCCTCCTTTGGTTGCTTAGTGTGATACCCGAGCTTTTCACTACTCACGGGCCAATCTATTTCATGCATGGTGTGCATTTAATTATTTAAGTGTTATTTATGATTTGTGTGAATTTTCTATTATTTATGTTTTACTTGTGAATTTGCATTATTTATCGTGTTTTTAAATATTGAATTATTTATGTATTATTATAAGTTTAGCGGTGAGTAAACCTAAATGCAATATAGTTAAGACTGTAAGTAATATATGATAGTGAAATGCAAATTATTTAATTATTGGTATTACTAGCTAATTGTATATTGTGAAAAGAAATTATTAACTATACATGATATATCATTAATCTTGATTATATTCATATGTACGCATTTCCATACCTTATTTTACATGTTTAGTAATATACATATGTTATTGTTCTGCATGAATTGCATACACGTTCCCCATTACCTTCTCACATGATAATATATATTATAATAAGGTTAGAATAGTTAGTGGAATTTAAGTTAATATTAATACAAAATAAAGAACTTTCCTGCTAAGAAATGGTATAAGGTAGTTTTTTGGGAAATGTGTGTTCATATATCTATTTCTTCTCTCAAAGCTGCAGTAAATTCGAAAAAAAAAAAGATAACTATACATATATTAAAAAGAATAAAAAAAATAAAAACTAAGGCGGTTGTTATCTCAATTATTTGTGAGATAAGTGACCAACTGAGTACAAAACCCTTTGCTTACCTTCTTAGCAATATTTTTGCTTGTTGGACGCTTGAAAAGAGAAAGCGAGAAGAAAGAATAAGGAATTTGGGAGAGAAGATACAGGTAATAATCTCCTATATACATATACATATCAATTATGAATTCATCTAGCTAGCCACATACTCTTTATAACAAAGGTTTCTAACTATATTCTGGGGAGTTTAGTAAACCCATATGCTAAGTGAGCAACGTTTTGATCAAATTATACTTAGTTTATATATTATTTTTCTATCTGCGAATGAATTTACTTGATGTTGGGTTAGTTAAATGACCAATTATATATATATATATATATATATATATATATATATATATATATATATGCTTTTGATTGGTTATGTATAATAGTTGGAAATTGTTTAAGCAAAAGTTATAAATTTTATTTAGAGTAAATATAATTATAAAACCAGAGCAACCCGATTTCTTATTTAAATACATTAGTTATCAATTTTAGTGATGCTTATAATTTATTTGCATTAAATTCAATAGCAGAAGGCGATACAGGAATTTAAGGGTTTGAATTACCAATGCTTTGAGGACTCGAGGTAAGTAGAAATTCATTTGCAACTACAATGCATAAACGTATTATTTTGTGATTTACTTATATTTAAATAGAAGTACATTAATTTTAATATTTAACTGATATTTTGTGATTATCGTGGGACGAGCCTGTGAGCTCAATATTCAATGTGGATTGATTTTGAGTTCAGTGATATCGTGTTAAGAGCCTGTGAGCTTAATATTTTATGTTGGTTTGACTTGTAAGTTCAGTGATTATTTTGAAATGAACTGATAAGTTCCAATTAGTATTGTAAAACGAAGTCGTGAGTGTAGTTGTTGTTAAAATAAACACGTGATTTAACTTGCTATGAAATGAATCGTTGCGTTTATTGATATATGAATTTTGTGAAAGATTTGAGTATTATATTTTGGGCTGTGTGCTCGTATATTTTGGGCTATGTGCTCTGGGCTGTGTGCTCGTATATTCTGGGTTGTGTGCTCTAGGCTGTGTGCTCGTATATTCTGGGCTGTGTGCTCGTATATTCTGGGTTGTGTGCTCTAGGCTGTGTGCTCGTATATTCTGGGCTGTGTGCTCGTGTATTTTGGGCTATGTGCTCTGGGCTGTGTGCTGGTATATTTTGGGCTGTGTACTCTGGGTTGTGTGCTCGTATATGTTGGGCTTAATGCCCTGATCCGTGTGCTCTAGTTACATTAGTCTTAGTGCTCTGGGTTGTGCGCTCATATTATATTGGATTTAGTGCATATAATATATTGAACTTAGTGATTTGCATCATGTGCTCGTGATATGTTGAGGTTAGTACTCGTGCCAGTGCATAATAGTGAGTCAGGGGCCCTTAACGAGTATTTCAGAAATAAATTGGTGTTTTCGAATGAGATTGCATTGTGCATAGTGAGGATTTTGAGATGAACATCACATCATGCATAATTTCTGCTTAATGGGATTTGTAAATCTCACATAGTTTATGCATTGTAGGTAATCCTGATGTCGTGTGACGACCTGTTCATACTGGACTAGTTGTGGCGCTCTTGCAGGCTTTTGGGTTGCGGTGTACTAGATGACGACCTACGGGCAGGACTGTGGCTTTATTTTGCTTCCGTTGTTATATATTGTGTTGGTTTGAATATGTACTATATTGTAATAAAAACTAGTGTGTACTGGTGTGTTGGTTTGGAGTTACACTGGTTTGTTGGTTTGGCGTGAAGCCTCTTTTGTAAATTGAACAGATTGTCGTGTTTGTGATAACGTTGTGCTTTTGCAGTTGAAAGAAAAAAAAATTACAGCAGGTTTTCACGGTTGTATTTTATTTAAATTAGTATTATGCTTGTTGGTATGTGTAGGATCAAGCACTTGCCACTAGACTAAAAGCCCGGACTTGTAGTGAGGTGCTACTTTATTTCCTTTAACCCATATCTAGCTGCAGCACCACGGGCGACACCCAACTATGCCTTTAATCGAGCGAGCGGGCAGGACTTGAGCGCTCAAGCCTGGAAGGCAGGAGACTGCTAGGATATTTCCCAACAATCCCCCCCCCCCCCTAGCAGTATCCTGACTTTTCGCCAAAAATACCACTATTTGCGCCATGGGGGACTCGAACCCGTGACCTGTGCTCTGATACCACTTGTAGGATCAAGCGCTTGCCACTAGACTAAAAGTCCGGACTTGTAGTGAGGTGCTACTTTATTTCCTTTAACCCATATCTAGCTGCAGCACCATGGGCGACACCCAACTATGCCTTTAATCGAGCGAGCGGGCAGGACTTGAGCGCTCAAGCCTGGAAGGCAGGAGACTGCTAGGATATTTCCCAACAGTATGAGTGCGGTCGTGTCACTTAGCCTTTCCCTTGAGTTTTGGCTTAGCATCCTTGGGGGCAACCCTGACTGTCTCAGCGGTTTCCTTGCCCTTATCAGTCCGGCGTGTCTGGAACACAACCTTTTTCGTGTTCTGGCCTGCCTGAACAAACACCTTCTCAGTGTTGCTTCTTGAAGCAACATGAGACTGACCTGGTGATGATTTCTTAGGGACATATCCAAGCTCCTTTTTCCCATTCCCATGAATCTGGTTGCTATTTATTTCCTCTCTAGCCACTGAGGATTTATTCATTGTTGCAACCTTCTTCTTGAGAGAGTCCTCACTTTTTTTCAGGAGTTCATGTCTGGTAAAAAGATTATCAAACTTACTCTTGAGTATCCTCAGTTCTTCCTTCCTGGCCAACTCTTCATCAGCCAGTTCCTTCAGAATCTTCTCTCTTGGAAGACGCTTAGCATTGATTAAATCAATTTCCTGAGTTAGTCTCACAATCTGAGCTGACTCTTTCAGATCAGACTGAGTGAGTTGATCATTCAGGTTTTGAACCTCAGTGCTCAATTTCGAGTTCTCCTCTACCAAGAAGACATTAGTTTTCTGCAGCCTGGAGAAATCAACCATCAATTGATCTAAGCAGATCTGAAGGTTCATTTCTCTAGCTGACTCTGAGCTAGGCTCAGGATTTTGACCCGCGTATGAACCACAGATAAAATTAGATGTTACCTCTGGTTCCTCCCTTTCCATGAGGCACATCATCGTACTCGTCATCAGAAAAGAGTTCAGGCGACCTCTCCGCAGGACCATCTGAGTCAGTAGCTTCCTCAGCGAGCATGGCTCTCCGGTCAGCGTACCTCTGGTCTCTCTTGGCCTTCCTGTCCTCTCTTTTACGTGCACTCAGCTCAGGGCAGTCATATTGATAATGCCCACTCTTGTTACAGTTGTAACACACAGCTTGCTCATCTCCTCTTTCCTTTCTTGGCTCAGGGTTCCTTCTTGAGTCAGGTTCCCTTGGTCTTGATGAGCTTTCTGGCTTCCCTGAGTGTCTATCATCACGAGTACGTCTCTGTTCATCTCGTCGATCGGGCTTTGGGTCTAAATACCTTCTTTCTTCGCCACGATCACGTCTTGGTTCAGTATTCCTTCTTTCCTCATATCTCCGGGGAACTTTGTTGGGTTCCTTTAGGTTTCCTGTCACGAGTATCCCGATAATATTTTTTATAACGACCAAACCTGAAATTTAGCTTTTCAAAGCGTCTGGCCATCAGGCTGTATTCCTCGGCAAGTTCTTCCTTGCTCATCTCCATCAGTGACTTTGATGAAGGCTCGACAGGTTCTGACTTGGCTTTGAATGCCACACTCTTCTCAAGAGTCTTCTCTTTTGGCTCCTCTTCAGGCTGAACTTTCTTTTTTCTTTTGTTCAGGTCGTATTCCAACGCCTTGAGCTCTGAAAAAAGTAAAGCCGAAGTTATATTACTCATATCCTGAGTGTATTTCAACATAATGACACTGTTATCCCATCTCTCAGGAAGGACATTAAGGATTTTTGAAGTAGTCTCTCTCTTTGGAACATCCTTGTCCAGCATCACTAGCTCGTTCATCATCTTGATCAACCTTTGCTCCATCTGATCGATCGACTCATTAGGCAGCATCTCGAAAGCTTCGAACTTCTGAATGGCAATATTCCTCTTGTTCTTCTTTATCTTCTCTGAGCCTTCACACATCCTGGTCAGCTCATCCCAGACCTCCTTTGCCATCTTTAAGTGGATCAGCCTCGCTGACTCCTCGAATGGAACCGTATGAAGGATAATGTTCCTGGCTACACTGTCTAGTCCCATCATCTTGATTTCATCGTTGGTCATGTTGGCTCGCTCCTTTGGAACCTGCACGCCAATCTCAAGATGCTCATACCCCAGTCCTCTGACATTAGGAATGGTGATCTTGATTGGTCCGTCCCTGATAACTCGCGGCATTTGATCATGGATGGCATCTAGATATGCTTCTACTCTGAACTTCAGTAGACAAAGTTAGAAACAGAGAATTTAGGTAACGAAGCTTCAAGTCTCCTTGAAGTCATGATGATGCAAGTTTTATGAAAATCAAACTCAGATCTGTTCAGTGACCACCAACAGTTTCTCCTCTGAAACTATTAGTATTCAAAGTCAGTGGTCTTTTGAACCACTGCTCTAATACCACTTGTTGGCCCGGTACAAGACTGGGAGATACGTGTATGGGGGGGAATACACGTATACTGATTTTTCGACTTTCTTTAATCTGAGTCCCCTTTTCTCAGAGTGATAAAGAACTCAGGGTTGATAACAATCCTACTGACTGCACTGAGTGTTGGTCAGTTGGCTAACTATCAACTTGAGTTCAGTGCGGAATTGCGTGAGCCCTGAAAGTTTATAGTCTTGACTATGTTTGCTTTCTGAAAACTTGATCTTTCTTATGAAGCTGTGGTTAGAGGGGCAGTGTTCAATTCGATGCCCAGGATGATTGATTCAAGCCTGATAAAACCATATGCAATGAATGACTTAATGAATAAACAGTTAAGAACAATATTCAAAGCAGTAAAGAACACAAGGAAGTAACGTGGTCCAGAGACTCAAGCTCCTACGTCCACGGCCTGATTTAACAGGAGAATCCACTAAGGATTGACTTGTTTTTAACGTGCCAAGGTGCACCAAGATCAGCTACCTCACTGACCTACACTTCCTTCTTCTAACTAACACTTCTAACTTCAATCAACAAACCTAACTAGAGGGTTTTGGTTTCAGTTTGGTTCCAACTAAGATTGTGATTATCCTTACAAGACAAGACTATGCTAAGGATGGATAATCACTCTAAGCTTAAGATTTTGCTATAACGCTCAGAGGAATACAGAATTACTCTCTTGACTAAGAAACACTTGGGAAATTTAACTGGTTTCGAGTGCTTCTTTTAGAACGCTGAATACTTTTGAACGCTTGAGAGTTTGAGTAATTTCTAGCATGGAAATTTCCCGTAACCTTGAATAGGTCCTAGGTCTTCTGTATTTATAGATGAATTTGAAACACTATCCGTTGGAGAGATAACCTTCTAGGTCATCATGGTTGTAGGGTGTTCAACGAGTCTTTCAGCATGCAGGCAGCCGTCCTTGCATGGATTAGGTAATTGCATTTAATGCTCCACCATTGAAAATGCAGTCTGAAGTCAGTCTTCATGTCAGGTCCATACGTGTGTGTCCTCCCTGGATTGGTCCACGTCATCAGGTAGGTAAGAATGTCAGAACTCATTCTTTCGCTTCAGGCTTATCTTATTCAGTTCTTTTTGTCTCTCGCACAACGGTCTTGTCCTAATGCTGACATTCCTTTTGCATTGCTTGGCCCTACACCAAGTCTTTCCCATTTACTCAGTGTCATCATGTTCCCTTCAGGACTGAGTTAGTAATGACCTCAGGGTCATACTCTTCATCACTGGGACTTACTCAGCCAGCTTAGATAGACTGCCATAAGTTCAGGATGGTGCTCTTGTGTCTTCAGGCTCTTCGTCTCGATTGAATCAGTGAGTACTCCTCTCACTGATTTCCTGTGAAGTGTAAAAAGACTAAGTACAATTCCTAACCAAGACTAGCCTGAACAAAACACACTAAGGCAAATCATCTTTTCAGGGGCTTTGGGATCTTAATCAAAACTGACAATGTCCCAAGAGACTCTCATGGTGGAAGTTTATCACTAGGTGATCCTCTTTCAGCCAGTGGGAGCGTAATTGGAGTTGCAACAACCTCCAAGTGGACTGAATGAGAATAACATAGTTCAAACTCCCGCCCAAGAGGCATCTGAAAGTGTCGCTCTTGAGGACTCTCCGGTCAACGATGAAGTCGCTGCACCAAAAAAATTTCACGATCAGAATGTACAGCCTGCACAACCACAACTCCGTAAGTCAACTAGGATTCGTAATCCACCCACTAGGTATTATGTATTCCTCGTGGAGGAATATAATGACGTGGAGATTTCTGATAAAGACGAACCTAGAACTTACACTGAAGCAACATTAGATATTTACTCAGAGAAGTGGCATGAAGCCATGAAATCCGAGATGGACTCGATGTACAACAATCAAGTATAGGACTTAATAAAGTTGCAGAAAAAAGGGTTAGACCCATAGGTTGCAAGTGAGTCTTTAGGAGTAAGACTGATGGAAACGGCAAAGTACAAACCTATAAAGATAGGTTTGTGGCGAAAGGTTATAATCGACACGAGGTATTGACTGTGATGAGACTTTCTCGCCAGTTGCTAAGATCAAGTCCATTCTAATATTACTTGCGATAGCAGCACACCGCGATTATGAGTTTTGGTAGATGGACGTCAAACCATCTCTCTTCAATGGTAACATTGATAAGGGAGTGTTTGTGACTCAACCGGAAGGTTTTATATCTAAGCCAAAATCTAATCTTGTATGCAAGCTTAAACGATCCATCTATGGATTGAAGCAAGCTTTTAAGAGTTGGAATATCGTATTTGATGAAGCTGTCAAATTCTTTGACTTCGTTTGAAATTCGGAAGATCCTTGCATTTATTGTAAACACAGCGGGAAGAGTATTATCTTTATATCCGTATATGTCAGGGAATTGGGGCTCTTTAATAAATCTTTATTGGGAAAATGGGTTTAGAGGGTGTTGAGTGAAAAGGAGAGATTGTGGGTGAGGGTGCTTACTTCAAAATATGGGGGTTTTGAGGGAGATCGGGGAATGAGAATTAGAGGGAGATATAATGTAGGGGGAGAGGGTCGGGATGGTGAAGTGATTTGACAAATTTATATGAGGGAGGAAGGAGAGAAGGAATAAAATATGATTTTGAGAGAATCTTAGGCAATGGGAATCATACGAGCTTTTGGTGGGATGAGTGGGTGGGGGGTGAATGTTTGAAAGAAAAATTCTCTAGACTTTACTGAGCTTACAAAAGAGGTCAAATATTGGTGAGATGTGGAATTGGGTGGGAGGGGTTTGGATGTGGGAGTGGAGGTGGAGGAGGGATTTAAGGGAGAGGGAGAGAGGGTTATTTAACGAGCTTGTTAGAATATTTTTGTCCTAAGATTGTTTCTCTTGATTTTGATAATGCCAAAACATATATTCTTGTGAAAACTAACATTGCAGGAACTTGAAGAAATGAAGAATTCAAGAGATGGAAAGTCTACACACTACAAGAAAAAAGAGGTTTTACAACGGTTCAAAACCATTGTCTCTCGAAAAAAATAGCCGATGTAGAAGATCACGTTGTAGTAGGTGGGTATAAATAGACGACGGTTAACAGACCGTCGTATTTCTTCAATTACTACAACGGTCAAGAACAGTTGTGTATAACTATTCAAATATGTTGTTGTAGCATAATAATTTCATAAATATAGGGATAGACAACATTCGTAAACCGTTGTTGTTCTTTAACACATACAACGTCTTATAACCGTTGTCTTTCTTTAAAAAAGAAGTTGTCGTACCATACCTTTTTCATAAATATAGGGATAGACAACATTCGTAAACCGTTGTTGTTCTTTAACACATACAACGTCTTATAACCGTTGTCTTTCTTTAAAAAAGAAGTTGTCGTACCATACCTTTTTCTTAAATTTTCAAGGAAAGACAATGTTTATTAACCGTTGTCTGTTCATGTTAACTACATCGTATTTGGACCGTTGTCTTTCCAGTTAAGATATTTCATAAATTTCTTTGATAGACAACAGTTATAAACAATTGTCTATTTATATTTAATACATCAGTTTTGAACCTTTGTTTTCCTAAATATGAGCTATAATAAAACCTGTAATATATTTTCAATACAAAATTTAATCAAAAATAATAATAATACCATCAGCATTCATTCCAAATACTACACAATCATTATATAATAGAAGTTCATAAAAGTGTTCCATACCATCGACAAAATACCATAATGGCTTGAAAAAAGTTTTAAAGTACTAACTAATTGAATGCCTTAACATTCAATTACAAAAATTTCAACCAACTTGTGCATTTTTCTTCTGTTCCCAGCAATATCCATGCACCCTTTTTGCAGATCTCGTCACTACATTGAAAAATGAATAATATTTTAGCAAACACACAAAACAAATTAATCTTCATATTGAAACAAATTAAACCATTGCAGCTACAAGTATTAATGCCAATGAAAAAATTAAAATGTAGCTAAACAAACCTCGATCTATTCAAACACATTTCTTTGAATGAATTCAGCCCATTCAGCCCGCATTTCATCTATTTCCTTTAAAGAGTAAGCTGTAGTTTTTGGAAACTATAAAAAAAATGAATTATATCAAATATATATTAATTAAACACTTATAACACTTGCAATACTGGAAAATAAAATAGGCATTACCAATGATTGCAGTGAAGACATTGTCACTTGACCATTAAATTCAAAAAATTGTTTCAGAAAGCAAAGAACGTAGAAGCCACATTGGTAACAGTCAGGCTGTGTAGGGACCTAGATATGGAAAACACAAAATATGCAATTAATGTATAGTATAAACAATCAACAGACTGACTACTAGTTTTCTTTATGTACCTTCAGTATCTTCCAAATGGTGGATTTCTTACAATTCTTCTGCAACCCCACATCATTCAATCTTAAAGCCCTTCACGTTTTGAAAAATATGTTGTCAACAAATTAACTACTTATAATTTTCATATATAAAATGGTCGGATAACATAAAAAGATCAACTTACAAATCAACTACTTTCTTCCACACTTGATCTACTTTGCGACTACAGAGAGGATCCAGATAACAAACCTCTAACTTGTGTGGGTCAATCACAGTCAAAATCCAATGCTCACTGATGAACATTAAATATAGAACAAGTATTATACTTAACTACCAATAAAAAAAAAGACCTGATTATGTTACAAGAAATTTGGTATTTGATTAATACTTACTCTATATTACATGGCACCAAAAGTAGTTCATCAGAAGATATTTCAATCAGTCTTGTTGAAAGATTGCGTGCTCTTCGATCAATATCGTCAGTTTGAAATTTGTGTCCAGGGTAAGGTCCTAAATCGTTTGGATCTGCAAATTTGAACCTACCAACTTTGTCCTCACAAGTAGACCACTTATCAAACAGGTACCTACAATTTATTAATTAACAAGTTATAAAAGAAAATAATAAATATGTAGTGGGTTATAAAAAAATCAGTAAATATTGATTACCATATGTAAACCACAATGCTCGAGCATGATATTGGCTTTAGTCGACAAAAAGTGTCTACATCATCCAAGTCAAGATGGACAACTACGTCATGGCCAAAGATTTCTTTATCTACTGTAAAGTTCATGTTATTGTTAGTGGCACTTAGAAGCTTCACGTAACAATAAAGGCCGTTGAGAGCTGTGGGGACAGTAGATGGATCCAATGTTTGCTTCTTAACTTTCTTGGCCTTCTTTTTCTCAACCGTCTAAAAATAAAAACAGGTAAGATATTGTTCTTTGCTAGCTATGTTTTAAATTGATTATAGTTAAAAAAAAAAAACTGACCTTTTTTTGTAAACTTACTAAGTGCATAGGCCAGGCCACAAGTGAGCCAATAGCATCACTTATAGTCAGAGTTTCATCGTTCGGAAACGGTAAATGAGCAGCCCCAACCACAGCTAGATCAATGGTTACAAGCACGCAATTTCTAGGCAATTTCTTGCCATGAATAATTTCACTTCCATTAGCTTTTACCACAATTCCAAGTGCTACAATATCTGATTTGGGCACCAACCTCAACTCCACAAGTTTACCCTATATGACAATTATGATAAATAATTACATAACTCCACAAATACAACTTATCATACACATGCTTTAAGTTATACTTACATGTAAGAAAGGATCACGGTCAAAGATCATCATCTCCGCTGCTGCTTCATGAGAAGGGTTATCTCTATCTGCAGAATTCTCTTTTGTTGCTGCTTCTTCATGAGAAGGGCTATTTCCATTACGATTCTCTTCTTCATCTGCTGCTGCTTCATGAGAAGGGAGAACTTCATCAGGATTCTCTTCTACATCTTCCTTATTATATTTTCCCTTTACCGAACAACTTCCCCTCCCTTCAGACTTAATGGTGCTCCCTCGTGTTTCAAAAATTACAGCCTCAAGTCTTGCTATGCGTTCATCTAGTGCAGCATTTTTTTTCCTTTGAAGCTCCAACTCCTTTTGGAGAATCTCTTCTCTATTTCCCTCACTAAAATATACCCCTGTAAATCTACTTAGTGTAGATACCGTTCTTAGTGAGTGTATTGTTCTAAGTGAGAAAGAGAGAAGGTAACTCTGAGTGAAAGTGTAGTTTTACTTAGATTAGAGTAAACTTAGTGGTTATTCTAAGTCTAAGGGGGAACAATCTTGTAACTGTGTGATACGGTTCTTAGTGAATTTGGCACCTCTGTGGTGTAACAGTGGATGTAGGAGGATTACAACACCTCTGAACCACTATAAATCTCTATCTCTCTTTATTTATTTTGTGCATCACTTATACTTATCTTATTTCTGTGCTTTGTGTTTCATTCATACTTTTCACTGTTGTTGATAGGCGACCAACAGAGACATGGTATTAAAATAAGAAATACTAAGATAATAAGATAAAGAAATCATTAAAAAATAAAGAGATGCTGAAAAGGACGACCAGTAGGGACCATATACCCTAGGAGGCGAGCAACAGGTCATGCAGCTAGGAGGTGAGCAGCTGGTCATGAAAGCCAGTACAAGGTGGCGAGCTACAAGACCAAGAGGACATAAAGACTCAACAAGAGGCGAGCAGGCGAGCAAGAAGGCGCCTCATAAGATCATCAGAAATCCTAATAATTAGGCATTACATTAGGAACAAACAAGTGTTTTAACACTTGTCATTGTGTAAATATGTAATAGCTTAGGAGATGACAAGTGTCTTAACATTTGTCACAATGTAAATGAAGATGATTAGTGGGGTGACACCTCCTACTTGCTTGTACCTCTATAAATACCCCTTCATGGGAGAATAAAAATAAGTTCACTTAATTAAAAAACAGACCAAACTCTTGCAAATCTTTTTCTCCACCTATACTTATAAAAATTCAGCTTTAAATCTTTGATTAATCTTTGTTTGATGATCTTATAAGAACATAACAGCCACTAATTATCAACTTGGATCAAGGTCATCAACAATTGGCGCTAGAGAGAGGGGTCGAACCTCCGTCGGTTGAAGATTTGAAGGAGTTTCTGGAAAAGCTCACCGGAAACTGCAAAATTTCGGCAATAAGTCGCCGGAAACTGGAATTTAGCGGTGAATTTGAGTGTTTTAGGTGTTAGTACACAAGACCTACAAACTTGAATGCGTGCATGTGAGGGTAAAGGTTTGTAAACAACCAAATTCTCCTATGCAAGGCTAGTTGTTGATTGGTCAAAACATCCACAAACACAAGATCTTCATCAAAGAAACATTAAAATTCGGAAAATGGTGCGATCACAAGAACCGCAAGAATCAAGCACTCACCCGGCAAGCAAGTCACGAACTAGGGTTTCGTCGACGGGAGACCATGCACGGACGGTACGGGCAACGTCTCGACGAAACGTCCAAGTTACTATCGACACTCTTCCCCCGGAAGTGGAGGCCTTAGCCCAAAACCCGGAGGAATTAGCAAAAACGATCGCCGTCTTACAATCTTTACAACGACGACAGGAGGCTGCAGGACCGTCAAGGGCCCGGGAGGCGAGTAACCGGACAGCGGGGCAAAGAACATCCAAAGCCCCGGAGGCGAGCAACCGGGCAACGGAGCGAAGAACAAAACAACGAGAAGATGCGAGAATAGAGGAAGTCGACAGTGAACAAGCAAGAAGAGCCAAGGGTAAAACACCAATAAGTAAACGGCTTGGTAGTCGAGGAGAGTCCACTCCTGGGACAGGCGAGGAGTCGAGCAGCAGGGACACAAAGAGTATGAGCCACTCTCATACAAGAAGAGCACATTATCACGGGGCATATAGAGAGGTTCATCAAAGAGGCGAGGAGCGAGCACACAAGCAAGCATACCCTGCTGCTCGCCCCTCAGTGCATGAGAGGTTGAGAAGATCAGCCTTTGGGCGTTTGGGTCCCAATGGAGCTAGTAACATCGCCAAACACGCCACACAGGAGAACCGTCCCGTTAGCAAGGGACTGCATCATGAAGAGGTCATCGAACCCAATCATGACGAACAGCCTTCTAATGGAAGAACGTCTCCGGATGAGTGGCAAGCTTTAAAGAAGGCGGTGGAAGAAATGCAAAAACAGTTGGAGGACCAAAAAGGCATCGGATCGATAATATTACCATCATCACCCCTGTCCCCGGCTATACTAAATGAGCCGGTGCAAAAGAAAGTGCAATTTCAGGCCATTAATCTGTATGAAGGAAATTCAGACCCAAAGGTGCATTTATCAAAGTATACCGATTATATGATATCGGTTAAAGCATCTGATGCAACGCAATGTCGGAATTTCCCGTTAACTCTTGGCGATGGTCCACACAGATGGTTTTCCACACTTACTTCGGGCTCCATCAATTCATTCATGCAACTTAGCAAGGAGTTCCTGTCGCACTTCTCCACAGTCGGATCTTACCTTACGCAGAGACATAGGCTAGCAGATCTGAAGCAAGGAGACGAGGAGACTGACAGAGCCTTCCTTGAAAGATTTGATAAAGTCCTGTTGGAAGGAGAAATGGTGAGTGAAGACACAAAAATTGTAGCAGTCATGGCAGGACTCAAGAAGGGGACAGATCTGTGGAAGGAGATGCACCTCGCCTTCCCTAAAACATACTCTGAATTTCGACACAAAGCTGGTGTATACATTTCGATGCAAGAGACTCTACAAAAAGAGTTAGGAGATAAAGCTGACACCAAGAAGTCAGGAAAGAAGTCAGGAGGGGAATACAAGGCCCCTAAGAACATGAAGGCCTTCAGTGAAGGTTCCGAGTTGAAGGAGAAGCTGAACCATGTCCTATCCACATCAATTGAGGCTGTATACAACAATGTGAAGGATAGGGATATGTTACCAGAGCCCAGAAAGATACGACAAGAACGGGGAAAGATGAATCCCAACAAGTACTGCACATACCACCAGACCATAGGTCACTTCACGAGTGAATGCCGAGATCTCCTGAAATAACTATGGAGATTCTACGAAGAAGGGAAGTTATCAGAATTCGTGAAGCGACAACCAGAAAAGAAACCTAGGGTGGCGATATCCTCCGGCTCAGAAGACGATGAAAGCGATGAACAGCTGAGCAGGAGGGATCAAAAAAGGAAGAAGACGATGACAGCGCCAGCCGAACCCGTCCGAGAAATCTTAATGCTTGAGCCATCCGGACCGGTAGGGGGCTGTTCTGACGGAAGGCCACGGGTATCTAAAAGAAAGAGGAAAGCAGAATTGAGGGCAGTAGCTCAAGTCAGAGAAATTGGAGTAAACCAGGCTACTAGAAAGGCGGGCGACTTGGTGTTTTCAGAAAAGGACTTAGACGGGATACTCACTCCGCACAATGACTCACTGATCATCTGTGCTAATATCATGGGAGCCCGAGTTCACCGTTTGCTCGTAGACATCGGCTCTTACACAAACATCTTGTTCAAAAGCACACTAGATCAGATAGGTGATTGTGAAGAGTATGCAAAGGAATGTGATCATAAGATAGTAGGGTTCGGAGATGCTGTAACCGTTCCTTTAGGTTTAGTTACGTTGTCGGTCAAACTTGTATCGACTGAGAATCCCGAAAAGAGACTGACTAGAATGATAGAATTCCTAGTTGTAAATCAGCAGTCTGCCTACAACGGGTTTCTCGGTCGACCTTTCATAAATGAATTCAAAGCGGCCGTTTCAACGTACTACTACTGTCTTAAATTTCCAACTCCAAAAGGTCCAGGTACAGTTAAAGGTGATCAAAGGAAAGCTCGGGAATGCCTCCTGCAACTTCAACCTACTGACAACAGAATATCTGTCATGGACAAGCAGCCGAGCAGCAGGGTCGAAGGTGAACCCTCCATCTTAGATGAAATCATGGTGTCCATCGACACCAAAATGATGGAGGTGGACGACCAGCAGGGCGAGGACGAGCAGGAGGGCATCGGCGAGCAACAGGGAAGAGAGGCCATACCCAAACTAAATCAAGTTGAAGATTTAGAGCCAAGGCTAGGGGCAGTACCAATGATCGAGGATGAGATCAACCTAGAAGGGCCCATTATCGATCCTCGGTGGAAAGACCAGAAGAGGAGAACAACCCCGGTGGAGGAGTTGGAGGCAATAAAGGTTGACCCGAATCGGGAAGACTTGGAATTATTCATTGGATCTGAGCTCCCTGAGCCATACAGATCCAGAATGGAAGAGTTCCTCAAGTCCAATCTCGATGTATTCGCATGGTCACATACTGATATGGTAGGCATCAGCCCTGAGCATGCCTGTCATAAGCTGAATATTGATCCTACTAAGAAACCGGTGAAGCAAAAAAGAAGGAAATTTGGGCCCGACAAATATGAAGCATTGGACGTAGAAGTGAAGAAGTTACTCGATAATGATCTTATCAAAGAAGCCTTATGTCCCAGATGGGTAGCAAACCTAGTGTTAGTGAAGAAACCAAATGGTACATGGAGGTTATGCATCGACTTCACTGATCTGAATGCCGCTTGTCCTAAGGACAACTTCCCACTACCTCACATTGACCAGCTGGTGGACAACACGGCGGGGCACGAGCTCCTTACCTTCATGGACGCATTTGCCGGGTATCATCAAATACCAATGCACCCAGACGACCAGGAACACACCGCGTTCTACACCAACAAGAACCTGCTATGTTGGAAGAGGATGCCATTTGGATTGATCAACGCAGGAGCCACATACCAGAGACTTGTTAACAAAATGTTCGATGAGCACATCGGCAAGACAATGGAGGTGTACGTGGATGACATAGTCGTGAAAAGCCCAAGAAAGGAAGATCATTTAGAACACCTCGCACAAGCATTTGCAATACTTCGGGCATATAACATGAAGCTAAACCCGAAGAAAAGCAGCTTCGGAGTACACTCGGGAAAATTTCTTGGACACCTGGTCAGTCAGCGGGGCATCGAGGCGAATCCATCAAAAGTCAAAGCAATCATGGACATGCATCCTCCAAGGTCAGTTAGGGAAGTTCAACGACTAACCGGATGCTTGGCAGCCCTGAACAGATTCATTTCCAGATCCGGAGACAAGTGTCGACCTTTCTTCGACGCCATCAAGAAAGGACAATTCCAGTGGATGAACAATTGTCAGCAAGCGTTTGAGCAGTTGAAAGAGTATCTGAGTGATACTAAGATTCTATCAAAGCCCGTCTCAGGAGAAAAACTGTACTTGTACCTAGCTGCGTCTGAGGTGGCAATCAGCTTTGTTCTAGTTCGAGCGGAAGGAAAGTTCACTTACCAATCTACTACGTAAGTCAGGCCTTACATGAAGCAGAGATTAAATATTCACCTATGGAAAAGTTGGCGTATGCACTGGTGATGAGTGTGAGAAAGCTAAGGCCATACTTCTTCGATCACCAAGTGGAGGTCTTAACAACTTTCCCATTAAGACAAATTTTGCAAAGACCTGACACTGCTGGCCGCCTTCTCAAGTGGTCCCTCGAAATAAGCCAATTCGGAATATCTTATGCACCTCGAACAGCGATCAAGGGACAAGCGTTAGCCGACTTTATTATCGAATTAACCTTCCCTCAAGATCCGACGAGAGGTCATAGTCATCCATGGCACATGTACGTGGACAGATCATCAAATAACACAGCAGCATGAGCCGGGATAGTGCTAATCAGTCCAGATAAGCAAGTGTTCACCTCAGCTGTCAGATTCGAGTTTATGGCAACAAATAATGAGGCTGAGTATGAAGCATTGATAGCTGGGCTACGACTAGCTCTGGCTGTGTGGGTTCGAAGAGTTCAAATTTATGGAGATTCCCAGCTGATAGTCAACCAAGTCCGTGGGGAGTACGAAGCCAAGGATGAAAACACGGCCTTGTATCAAAAGATCGTTGCTCACCTAGCTTCACTATTTGAGCAAATTTACATCGAACAAGTGCCAAGAGATAATAATGCACAAGCAGACGTACTTGCTCGTCTGGCTACTAGTACGGGACCAGCAAAACTTTCGGAAGTCACGATAACAAGAATTTCCAACCCGTCCACCTGTGACTACAAGATCAATCAGATTGAAGAAGAATTGACAGAGGAGGACTGGAGAACACCAATATACAGATACCTTAAGGATAACACAGTGCCTGAAGATCCCCAAGAAGCAGCAAAGGTAGCCAAGCGAGCAGCAAGATTCACCATCATGGATTATCAACTTTACAAGAGAGGATTTTCACTGTCCTTACTAAAATGCCTAGCAAGGGGGCAAGGCCAGGAAGTTTTGAAGGAAATACACGAAGGAGTGTGCGGGAATCACGCAGGAGGGCGAGCATTGGCATGCAAAACAGTAAGGCAAGGGTATTACTGGCCAACTCTGTTACAAGACGCAATCAAAATAGCAAAGACTTGCCACCGATGCCAGCTGTTCGCCCCCAACATACATAAACCACCGACAGAACTGATTTCGGTGAATAGTCCATGGCCATTCGCAAAGTGGGGGATAGACATCATAGGACCTTTCCCAACGGGAAAGGAGAATGTGAGATTTGCAGTAGTGGCCGTGGACTATTACACGAAATGGGCTGAGGCCGAGGCACTAGTGATAATAACACAAGAAAAAATGGTCAGTTTTATCTGGAAAAGCATAGTGTGCCGATTCGGGGTCCCACAAGCAATATTGACAGACAATGGAAGGCAGTTCGAAGGGAAAAATATAAGAGATTTCTACAAAAAATGGGGTATCAAGAAACATTTTTCAACACCGTATCATCCTCGGTCTAACGGTCAAGTCGAGGCAGTTAACAAGATAATCAAACATATCCTAAAAATCCGCCTGGTGGACAAAAAAGGAAAATGGTCAGAAGAACTGCCAGAAGTACTTTGGGCATACAGAATATCTCACAGAACTAGTACCGGAGAAATACCATTTGCCATGGCATTCGGTACCGAAGCAGTTATACCTGTAGAGCTCAAAGTACCAACTGAAAGGATAGCTGAGTTCAATGAACAAGAAAATAATAAGGCATTGGCTGCAGAAATGGATCTGATCGATGAAAAAAGAATTTCAGCAGAAATGAAAAATGAAATATACAAGAGAAGAATCGCGAAATATTACAATTCACAAGTAAAAGTCAGGGAATTCGAAGTTGGGGATCTGGTACTCTGAAAAATTCTAGCAACACCTCCAGGAGTATTTGGACCGACTTGGGAGGGCCCATTCCAGATAACCCATAAGTGGTACAACGGCACGTATGACCTTGAAGACATGGAAGGCAAGTCGGCCCAATACACCTGGAACGCAGCTTTATTAAAGAAGTATTACCAGTAGTTTGGAAACCAGTGTAAAGTTTTCTACGAAAAATTACCAGTTGTATGAAAGTATGAATTACCATTTGTATTATTTGTAAAATCGACCAAATTTTCGAACTTTTTTGGCAAAATTTGTAAGTAGATAAATGATTATTCAGTGTATTATGTACATAAGGAAGCAAAAGGTGTTAAAACCCAATTGTTCGCCAAGAAGAAAAGCTGCTCGCCGGAGACAAACAATGGTAATAAATACAAGTCAGAAAGGAGGCGAGCAGCAGGGTCCATGAGACTTATGAGCCCCCCCTAATCGCCCCATCACACGGAGTTGCTCGCCCAAGATACTAAATGCATAAAACACAAGTATAGTGGAGGCGAGCAGCAGGGCACATGCTAACACATAGTTGCTCGTCCCAAAGCTGAATGTACTTAAGCACAAACATAGCAAGTGACGAGCAACAGAGCATAAAAAGAAATGTAATAAAGGTCAAGTTCTTTAAGAACCAAATAGGCCCATATACAAATGTGCAAGGAAAAGTGTTTTACTTTCAACTTAAGAAAGAAATACTTAAGCAAAAATGAGTAAAGGGCAAATAAAAGGCGAACGGTAAAGCAAAAACCACAATTCTCATTCATTCAAGGCAAAAGTTACAAAGGAAAGGGAAAAACATACGAGAGTTATCCTACTACGTCAACTAAAAAGACAAAAAAATAAGAGGAAATCTAAGTCTCGGGAGCTGGCGGAGCAGGTGGTGCTGGAGGATCTTGGGAAGGAGGAGGAGGTTGAACATCTTGCACGGTGACCCCGAAGACCTGCTGCTCGCCTGCAGCAGCCGAGGAGCTCGTCTCACCGAGAGGATTCGGGAAAAGGGGGTCCAAGGCTTCAAAGATAGTAATATCTTTATCCGTCTCCAATCTCTCTTTGGGGGCCACAACGCGAACATCATCTTTAAAGATATCTAGGTTGACTCCCATTTCTCCTAAGTCAGCCACCGGGATCTTAAAGCCAGGAGCTGGAGGGTTCTCAGTGACGTAGTCTGTGAAGTCCTTAATGGTCGAGGTCATCACATCTAGACCATTATCCAAGGCGTACTTCACATTCCTCACACTGTCAGCATATGCACAGATGTAACCGAGATTGGTATTATCGGTTACATCTCGGTTACATCTTGCACATACGTAGTGTAAGAAATGGCACGCTTGTTCTTCTTCTCCAGCTGGTCGACGTGGACCTTTAGAGACTCAACTCTCTCCACCAGGCCCACCCGCTCCGTCTCCAGGACCTGCAGACGGTCAGTAGCAACGCATAAGTCCAACTTAAGCTTCTCCGAGGCATTGGACGCCACCATTTCCCGGTCCTCGGCAGCTTTCACCTCCCGTGCCCATGTGAGCTTGGCTCTTTCAAAGTCAGCTTTCAGCTTAGCCAGTTCTTCATCCTTCCTCTTCAGTTGAGCATTACGATCCGCTTCAACTTGCTCGATCTTCCGCCCCAGACTACGGTTCGTCTGTTCTAGCTCGATGGCTTGATCCAAGACTCGCTGAGCAGAGATAGATTGGTGGCTCGCGTTGTAGCTCAATAGGCGAGCATTATCGCTGAGGCTCTGGCTCTGGAGGATCTCCTCACCCGTCTTAGTCCAGGAATGGGGAACATACTCCATGACTCTTCGGACGTGGGAGTCTTTGATCTCGTGGGGTGCCGGAGGGGATTTCACACAGCTAAACTGGTGAAGCACTTCAGCACGCCCGGGGTAGTCACCTCTACGATACCTACAACAAAGAGACATAAATATTCAAAAAAAAGTACAGGGAGGCGAGCAGTCGAGCAGAAAGGAAAAAGACTTACTCCCTCATCTTTACTAGGTCGTAGCCCAAGTACGAGTCGTCAGGAGACGTGCCCCTGCCCTGACCGGCGATCATTGTGCCAATAACTTGCTGCGCGGTCACTTCCTCCACCGGCGAGGAACAAGCAGTAGATCTCCCTGTTTGAGAGGGACCTTGTCCCTTCGCCCGCTTGGAGCGATCATCTTCCTTACGGGGAGCAGTCTCCTTCGTAAGTCTCTTCTTACCCCTCGTATCCTTTGGGGGAGGTGTAGAGCGAGTAGGGGGGCGAGGAGCAGGGACGGGAGCCTGAGGAACTTCTTCTTCCTCGTCCGCTTCAGCCCTAAGTTTGATCAGGGAGGTGCAAGGATCAAATTTCTTCTTCCTTGAAGGTTGGTTGGCCGCCATCTCTTTGACTCGGCATGCGAGAAGATGATAGCTCTCGGGGATTTGGGGGACAGCAACTGTTACCCTTTGAGCTGAAAAACAACACAAAATTGTTAGTAGTAGGCGACCAACAGGTCACAGGCGACCAACAGGTCACAGGCGACCAGCAGGTCACAGGCGACCAGCAGGTCACAGGCGACCATCAGGTCACAGGCGACCAGCAGGTCATAGGCGATCAACAAGCCAAGAACAGATAAAAGGGAAAACTGGAAAAATTAACAAGTAAAAATTACCTTCGGGGATCTCCGCTTGTGCTTCTAGGTGATGAGCACTGGTAGTGAGTTGGGCAAGTTTACGACAATGAGCTTGGGAGAGATGGCCGATGCTCCGATCCTTGACGTTCCGCAACGAGATCAAGGCGAGGGCGTACAGGAATTCTTCACTCAACTCCGGGTGTCCCCACTTCAAGATACGCGGACCTGCAAAACAAGGAAAAAGAGATTAAAATTAGTTCACCTAAAAATTTGATGAACTAGGAACTAAGACCTACGCCGAATTTCGCCGAAATGCGTAGGGTAATCTATACGTCCCGGTCCTCCCGAAAAATCGGAGGACGCCCGCCAATCGCCGCCAATATAAAAGAATTGTTTGTGCCAACTTTTGATCTTATTGGGCACCCCTTCAATCAACTTGACGCCACTACGGGCTTTGATATAATACCACCCGAGCCCATCTCCGTTAACAGCCGAAGAGATGGTCAATGCATAGTGTATCTCCGCCGTGCTGATTTTATTCTTGTATCCCTCCAAACCAAAAAGGGTGATAAAAGCCAACAGACTACTCCAACCATTAGGAGTAATCTGAGTAATCGCTAAGTTCACATCCTTCAAGAATCGCCCAATCACCGGATGCAAAGGGAGAGGGAACCCCGTGTTGAGTATGTCAAGGTTGATAGCTGTGCAGCCCGGAGGCGGGTTATCAGCTCTCTCTTCCGGTTGGGGGGCATACAAATGGATATCGTACGGAATACGGTAGTGAGACCGTATCCGAACTAAATCTTCCTCCGTGACCGCACTAGCGATTCTGCCCGCTGTGTATGTTGATGAACAAGCCTCCATGATAGTTCGGGGAGGAGTTGGGAATGTTTTGTGATATTTGTTGGCGTAATCAATCCACTCCTGCCTTCGGACTACGGCTTTCGGGATAAGGGACTCAGGAGTTAGCTTTGAAATTGGGATGTTTATCTCTCGAAGAAACTCCCAGGTTATACCCACCTGCTCGCTCCCTGACTGGGCCACTTGCTCGCTTCTGGCCTGTTGCCCGCTGCTCGCTCCTATGTCTCCAGGGAGACTCATCTCTTCTATCTCAGCAGTAACATCAGCGGAGTCTTCGTCCAAATCTGATGACATTCCTTCCTTGGGCGAGGAGCGAGCAACGGGGCCTTGGACGTCCTGCTCGCCCGAGCTTTCCACGGCATAGAAATCGTCAACGGAGCGAACAACAGAGCTCGCCTCGGAACCCGTATCTTCGTCAACGAGTAAAGTCCTAGGGTTTCACCCAATTGCTCGCCGGAGCGAGCGGCGAGGAGCAGGGACTGTCGTTTCATCTTTCATGGGTCTTTTTCCCGGGTTCCGTCCAACGAATTCGACAGATTGAGTATCACTCGATGAAGGAGATGCCATTTCGAAAAATTTCTTAAATCAAAAGAAAAGGAAGCAACAAGAAGGTGCGATTTAGCAAAAAAGAGGGGGATAATGGCAGCGATATGGCGGCGATACGGCGATGGCGGAAGAATGGTAAAAAAAAGAAACGAAAAAGCACAAAAATTGAAAAGTAAAAACAAGTAATTAAGAAAAGAAACTAAAGAAATCAAAGGATTCACCTTTGATTTAGAGGAAATCAGTCGAAGAATCGAAGAATTTGGTGAAGGAAAAGCTTGGAAGATCGTCAATGGCGGAGTTGCATGCAAGAAATCGAAAAAAAAGAGAAGAAGAAAGAAAGAGCTATTTATAGATATGGATTCGGGGGCGAAATTGAGTGAATTGAAAAAACGAGGCCCCTAGATGCAATTTAGGGGGCACACGCGTGGGCGGCAATGACGTCACCAACCGCCCACGTCGCTTCGAACTCAGTGCCTCGAGAAGCGAAACGCCACCAGGTCAAGATTCGTTCCCTGTTGCTTGCTCCCAAAATTCCCGCCTAAAAGAAATTCAAAACCCAGTTGCTCGCTCCATACAAAATTGAAAAAGGGCGAGTTCTCTGTTGCTCGCCTCCCACCGCAAAATATACCTTACCTTATAGTTTGACATAAAAGGGTAAAAATTTATCCTTATATGCCAAACTAGGGGGCATTGTTGATAGGCGACCAACAGAGACATGGTATTAAAATAAGAAATACTAAGATAATAAGATAAAGAAATCATTAAAAAATAAAGAGATGCTGAAAAGGACGACCAGTAGGGACCATATACCCTAGGAGGCGAGCAGCAGGTCATGCAACTAGGAGGCGAGCAGCTGGTCATGAAAGCCAGTACTAGGTGGCGAGCAACAAGACCAAGAGGACACAAAGACTCAACAAGAGGCGAGCAGGCGAGCAAGAAGATGCCTCGGAAGATCATCAGAAATTCTAATAATTAGGCATTACATTAGGAACAAACAAGTGTTTTAACACTTGTCATTGTGTAAATATGTAATAGCTTAGGAGATGACAAGTGTCTTAACACTTGTCACAATGTAAATGAAGATGATTAGTGGGGTGACACCTCCTACTTGCTTGTACCTCTATAAATACCCCTTCATGGGAGAATAAGAATAAGTTCACTTAATTCAAAAATAGACCAAACTCTTGCAAATCTTTTTCTCCACCTATACTTATAAAAATTCAGCTTTAAATCTTTGATTAATCTTTGTTTGATGATCTTATAAGAACATAACAGCCACTAATTATCAACTTGGATCAAGGTCATCAACAACTATCTGGTCATTTGATTTTTCATCACACACTTTGTTTATTTCCGCTGCACACAGTGTTAAAATACTCAAAAGTATTACAACACTAACTTTGATATCTTTGACAAGTGTTTGAAACCCACAGACTTTGAATTTCACAAGTCTGCAACTGCAAACTTTAATATTCTAACTCTACAGCTGCAGAATTCAAAAACTGCACAGTTTAGTCAAAGTTTGTTTTTAAAATCAGTTTTTCAAAAAACTAATGTCTATTCATCCCCCCCCCCCCCTTCTAAACCGTAGTACACCTTTGGGACCAACAGAGCTTCTTGCATTGATTGGCAGGATAAAATTGAAGCAAGGCAACGAAGACACTTGGAGATGGAAACATACCAAGAACGGGCTGTACTCAGTTAGCAAGGCGTATGAAATATTTCACAGAAGATAGGAGCAGAACGACGAAAATCAGCAAGAAATGAAGATTTTAAAAAATGGCAGAATTACGCCCCAAGAAGAGTCCAAATAGCAGCTTGGAAAGTGTTGAAAGAGAGAATGGCGACAAAGGATAATTTAGCAAGTAGAGGAATTGCACTGACCAACGATTAATTGCTTTGCATCCTATGTGGAGAAGAAGAGGAAAACACTTCAGACCTCTTTTTAAATTGTAAGTTTGCTTCTAAAATCTGGGCGCACATTCATCAATGGTTGCATATGGTGATTACTCCCCATTCAAAACTGACTATAAATTTATCTCAATATAGTGCCTTACTCGATGACCTGAAAGGCAACAAAGTGATGATAAGTTTATGGGCCGGTATTGTTTGGGTAATTTGGAGAGTATGGAATGAACGATATTTTGAGATAAAATACAGGAGTTTGACAAGTTAGTGGAAGAAATCAAGATGAGAACTTGGTCATGGATTACGACAAGTGAGGAGAAATTGAAAGATGTACCAGCGTCGAAGTGGTTATGAGATCCCTTGGAGTGATTGGAGTTTTTAAGTAATGTAACCTAAATCTTAATGGTATTATTGTTGTAAAAGGGTTGAGTACCCTTTGTCCTCTACATTTTTATAAAACTTGCTTTACTGTTAAAAATAAAATAAAAATATCAATACAATTTTCACCTATTTTTTCGAACGATGCCTCCCATAAATAGTAAAACTAATCAATATCTTGTAATAAATATGAGTATCAAGTAAGGGCGTAAGTATCTTTCAATACTCTAATAAATGAAGAAATTGGTTTGGATGAATGAATAAAATGGAACAGATTATAGGGTAAGGAAAAAGTAGATGAAATTGTGTACAAGTAAATACTTTTGACACATAAAAATTTGTATTTAATTGAAGCACATAACTTGAAAAAAAAAAATCAAATGCTCTATATAAATAATGTATGCTTGAAAATATAAAATTTTCATTGATAATCCAAACTGGCAAAATCTAGACCACCTATGTCAGGACTAATATATACGAACTTTAAAAAAAAAAAAAGTCATCCTCTATATCTCACTAATATAATAGAAAAAATCAGTTGATCACAATTAAATATGACTTACTTCTATCAATGTATATAACGGTATAAATCAAGGTTCAACGAATAAAAAGTATAAATATATATATATATATATATATATATATATATATATATATAAACTAAATGAGAAACAAGAATTCACAATACATTAAGAATATAATTCCAACTTCCATATGTAAAGAGTTCAATAAGATAACTACACATGTTTTACATAAAATTTAGTGGAATTCCCTAAACGACGTTTTACAGCGACAAAAAAAAAAAAAAAAAAAATAAACCAATGGATGCCTAGGTGTAATACAACCAAAATCGGTTCTACTAATCACCAAATAGGTGCATACACAATTTCTGCATCACTAATTTTAATGGCAAAACCCATAATTGCCTTCGGGTGGGCTGGCCCGTCGTGCTTGGCGCAAATTGCCCCTCTACCCAATCATACCACCTATAGTAACTAGATTATCAAATATGACATGAAAATTTCAAAAAATCTCAAGAGCACTGCTCCATAGTTCACTAATACATAAAGAAATGAATCAACTTAATGGAGTAGTTGAAGTGGTTACGTTGCACCACTATCCATGTCGCAATATCACGTGTTTGAGTCACCATTTTCCCTATAAAAAGAATAACATTAATTTAACATGAATAAAGAAAACAATTAAAAGAGAGTAATTAATAACATTAACTAGACAGTAATAAAGAAAGCAAGTAAAAGAGAAATTAATGCATCGGCCTCAATCAAATGAAAAACATCAAATTGTTATTGTTGAATTTAGGGTGTGCTTGATAAAATTGTAAGGAATGAAAAATGTATAGAAATGGAAAGGGTATAGAATCAAAGTCATACCTCTCAAATATGTGAACTTTGGTGGAATCCCCTGTTTTTTATAATTAAAGTCATAGCAACGTCATTCCAAACACACACTATGACTTTGACAGGTTCCAAGTATTACATGAATATACTACTAACAAATACATATACAACAGAGTGCTCACAATTATAGAGATCAATCATCAAGCCATACCAACATTAAATAACAACAGTGTTAAGAGGTACACTACCACAAACTATTGGGAAATCACTCAAGGGTAAAATCACACCAGTCATAAATGTGGTTAAGGCCACTAAATCACGTTATTTTCATTTTCTCTAGTATGTTAGAGCAACCACAAATCAATAGTGGGGGAGTTACAATCATTCTCTCTTCTCCACCTCATAATTCTTATGCTAACCTAAACAATGGAGTGATAAAGTTATAACTCAATTTTGGGGATCACCACACGCGCATACTGTGTTTTGTTACTATTTCCAGACATGAAGAGTAACTCCAAAACACATTGGTAGTAAATAGTAACCCAATTTTGAGTGTTATTATGACTTGGTGGGTTACTACCATTAATGCTATTAGTAATTACAAAATCGCATATACACAGAGTGTAGTTAATTGTCATCAAGAAAAGAAAAGCATGGTCATGATGGTCAAAACCTCACATATTGAGTTCCAATTGTTTTTGTGTGGGTTCATACCAATAAGTAGAGAGTATATGTATGTATCCCTACGTTTTAAGGAATATAAAGCTAGGGAGTGCGTGAAACGGAGAGCAAGACACAATAATTTCTACTAATTTGGAAATTGTACCAGAGCTAGGACATAATCCAAGGACACATAACCTACCAGAGCAGGTCCGGAAAAGCTAGGAACTAATCTAGACAACAACATAAACTAAGTAAAGAATTAACATACGCTTAAAAAATGGATGCATTGATTGCAACGTATATGATGAATACAAAGTAGATGTAGGACAAAAGAACATACTTGTGGCTTAGGGGTAGAAGTGCTTGCCAAATTGGGATCCTCGCATCAGAGTGTTGGCCTTTAGTGAAAGAGCGAGGGCCCTACATGCAACCTTCAATAGCTCCCTAGATACTTCAGGAGAGGGAGAAGCGGCCAACCTCTCGCTGACGTAATTAATCTGACTCTCAGCTTTAGCAAGTTGCTGGAAAATTTCACCCCACGACAATCCTTTATCCTGCTTGTATAGGTGAAAAAATAATAAGAAACTAAGTAAAATAAAGTAGAGTAGAGTAATGTTAGGATATATTCTGGTCGTACCCTGTCAGATGTACTAACTGAATCCACGCTCATCTCTATATCATCCATACTTTTGAGCAAATCGTCTATTAAGGGCCATAAACCGACACTTGGAGGCAATTGAGTTTTCCTCTTCTTGAGGAGCCAAGATTCCATCAGTACGAAGATGCATCAAAGAATGCGCTGCTATTTTTTCCATCTCCAGATGCCCAATCCTTATTCCCAGTGTCGTGGGTTCCGATGAAGACGCCCCTTTGAAAGCACTCTTCCGATCTTCCGGAGCCAGATTCGTTTGCTTCCCAATCTTAACCTCCAAGCGCTTCCTTATTGTCTTCACTTGTTTCCTTTTATCATTATATATGGCTTTACTGTTGAAATCAGCTTCGCAATTGTGGTATAATTCCCACAACCCTTTAGCTTCAACCTCCTTCATCAGGGCTTTATCTGTCTCAATGGAGTTTAGCGAGACCAGCTTCAGTGGAGCTTATTCTCCCTTTAGCGAGATTGGAGCTTTTTCCCCCTTTAGCGACATCGGGATTATACAGTAGAACACTACTGATTGTAATATACGCCATGGCAGCTTGTTCGCTCTCATTAAAATGACTCTTGAACAAGCAATCCGTTCCACATTTTTTTCTTTTTCACGTAACGATGCACACCGCAAGGCACCTCTCTCGCATCAGATTTCACCTCTTCGGCCGGAGTAGGCGCCATGTGTAGATTTTCCGATTCAGGCTCTCTTGTCTAGGGTTTTGTAGTAGTTTGAAAACTCATTATCCAGCTTTTAAAGGAGATTAGGCCCATTAACAGGTCCATTAAACTTGTATTAATTAAGCAAAAACAATACGCGCGCAACCCATGCCCGTGTACAGCCCGCAAAAATGTAACCCACCAAAATAGGTGGGTTAATTTATATACATGGTTTAATTTGTGTAATTATTATTTTATTCTTCGTTTTTTATTTCTCTTTTCATCGTCACCGCTATTTTTTCACCAACTAAAAAAAATATCATCCCCCTCCAAAAAAAAAAAAAAAAAAACAGGGTATGATTTATTATGTAACATAATTTAAATTGACAATGTAACACTCGTTTTAATTTTAATTTACTGCTATGATTTAGGTATTGGAGTAATGAAACTTGAATTGACGTTTTGTTATTTAATTATATTAAATTATCGAATATGTTTAAATCTTGGGTGAGAGGAAATGTGAATTGCATACATTTAACTTAAATTTTTTTAAATTTATGTATATTTTTTAGATGTTATATATAATAACATATAAATAAACAAACATATTCTTGACGAACGTACTATAAAACTTTTGAAAACTCTTATCATATCACCTCCGCACTCACATCACGTATTGTATCGCACTATTATAATCAGTATTGTATCGCATTATGAGATTAGAAAAATATTTTTTCTCCTCATATTTGTCCTTAAATTTGTCTGATGTCCTCTTTTTTTTTCAACAATTTAATAATTCGGTACCTGTCCTACAAAAATTAAAAGTTTGGTTCTCGAACTGTAATAAGTGGCAAAACACTACTAAAAACTTGCGTTTTTGCGACCACCATAAAATCGGTTTCTAAATCATGTATTAACGACCGATCAGCAACCGAAATAGACTAGTGGTCTCAAAGTAAAAAAAAATTGCGATCGCCTCTAAAATCGGTCTCTAAATTGAACGATTAGCGACCACAGAGGACCGTCGGTCACTAATTCAACACAATTAACGACCGCTAAGGCAGTCGCTAAACCCAAAGGCCGGTTAAAATTGACCAATAATTTTAACCGTCAGATTAGCGACCCCAAGGCTGTCACAGATCGGTAAGTTTGACCCGTTCTTGGTAACGGTTGAGGGTCATTAATGCCGGTTGGTCAATTTGACCAGTAAAATCAGTGATTAGCGACCGACATAGGAGGTCACTAATTTTTTTTACTCTTTTTAGGGAGAGTCCGTACGTCATTCTCTCACACAAATTTTCATTTGCCGCCGCCTACGTCGAGCATCCGTTCCAGTCAAACCACTCGTTGCATCCCCGTACTCTACACAATAATCGAAAGTTTTTTAAATTTTAACCGTTTAAATTATTTTTAAATCGTGTTTTATGAATTATAGGATTGTTATATGCATTTTTATATGTATTTATATATATATATATGTGTGTGTGTGTGTGTGTGTGTGTTTGTAGGATAGTTATATATACGAAATTATATATATTGTTAGGAATTGATAGTTATATGCATTTTTTATGTGTTATATGCATTTTTATGTGTTGTTTGTTTATAGGGTAGTTATATGCATTTTTTATGTGTTTGTTGCAATTGATATACATATTTTATATATGAAATTATATATGTTGTTAGGAATATATATATGTTTACATGTTGATTGGTATGTTAGTTGATATACATATATATATATGTTTACATGTTATGAAATTTTATATATATGTTAGTTGATGGTATGAAATTTAGTTGATTGATTGATATATATATATATATATATATATATATATATATATATACGTCAGTATAAATTTAGTTGATTAGTATATATACATAGGTATGAATTTAGTTGATTGGTATATATACGTAGGTATGAATTAATTTAGTTGAATGGGTACATATACGTAGGTATGAATTAATTTAGTTGATTGATATATATACGATGTTGATGATTGTTTCTAATCAAAAGGATTAGTGGTTGTTTTTATTCATTAATCGGATCACCAAACAATTATGTGTGATTGATCACTAACGTAATTAGTGAATACGAAAATTTGGATTGGGTTGAAATTAACACATGTTTTGATTTTGTATTTAATTCGTATATATGAGAAACGAGGTGCTTTGGTTATATAATCGAAGTTCGGACGTGTATATGAATTTGTGCTCATGTTAAAAACTGAAAAATCTAAGTATTTATACAAGTTTGCCTAGTAGGAGGTGTGTAAGAACTTTGACCTTCCTATGTTGCATGTTTGACATGTGGAAGTTTGACTATTTGACCTTATCTAAACTAAGTTCTATCCTTTAGCTCTGGATTTGCTCGAATTCAGGAGTTGTCCGTCATGTCGGGCTTATCACTGAGGAGTGAAAAAAAATTAAAATTAGTCTTATCACTTCAAGTATATAGAAGGGATAAGACTCACGAATTAGGTCCTTAAACCCCGCTGGGGTATTAATGCGCTCAGGACCACCATAAGGGCGAGCAGAAGCACGCCAGTCACCCACTATCCAGAACCAGTCGTGCTTCCAATCTCGCACCTTTCCCGGAATGTCCTCCACCAGTCTCAAATTGGGTCGTGTCTTGAGGTAATACCAGCCCTCCTCATCTCCAATGCAGGTTGTGAGTGTCATGAGGTAGTTAACCTCCTCTGCGGACAGCTATTGGGGTAACCCTCCAGGGCGCACAACACCATGATGGACATCAGGTTTAACCACCCAACAGGAGTTAGTTGGGTGATTTCAATATTTGTTCGCTCAAGGAAACTATCGATCAAAGGGTGCATTGGCAGAGAAACCCCGACATTCAGAGTGCCCAGATTGATCGCCATGAGCCCGCGAGGTGGGCGATCTTCCCTATCATCCACTAGAGGAGCGTACATGTGAATATCGAAGGGAATCTTATAATCCCTCCTTATCTTAGGCAAATCCTCCTCGGTAATGGCGGACACCAAGTTCCTGAGGGTAATCTTTTTTACTTTGGCGAACAGAATTGCTCACATCTTTTGTTATTGAAATTACTAACTTATTGTTTATTTGTCTTGCAGATCAGCTCGTCACGGTCGCTGTCCATCCCTCATTTCGTATCCTTGATCAAAGAGTGTGGGAGATGCCGACCAAGAGGGGAAGGAAGAAAGTTGATCCCCTCACAAAGATGATCGCCCTTGTGGCTAAAGCGGGCAGGGACGACCCCCGGCCGGCCGGTGGACCTAGCTCGGCAAAAAAATTTGCTCCGCATAGTAGTCCGCCAGCAGCCACCCCTTCTAAATAAAAAAGGCTCCTTCCAGCCGATGGTACCCCCATCACTGGTACTGAAAGCACGGCAAAGAAGGCTAAGGCTGGCCAAGGAAGTGGGGCTGCCCCTGTCCGCCCAGCTAAACTCGAGAGTGGGCGAACTCCCTCCTCAGAGCCAATGCACGAGCAGCCTTTGATCGCCTCCGTTCCAAAGGTGCCCGCAGATCACCCGCACGATGCGACCTATCTCGGCTGGGATAAAGGTCGCCATGATGCGTAAGTTCTTTATTACGAACTCTTATCTTCCTTTTTTTTAAATACTTTAATGTATTTTTGTACAGCTACTGTTGGAGTTATACGTGAAAGTATGCTTTTACTTTGTATAACTCGTGTATCAAACACTTGTTTTATGAGAATAATTATTTTATCGCATATGCTTTAGATATGATTGAATGTTGAATATTTATTGCAAACCGTTCAATATATGGTACATGTTACATTGTAGTTAATGTGGTGATACCCGATCACGGAAGACAACATTAACAGTTTCCTTGTAACTAAACGTACATTTTCACGACCTAGGTGGAATTGAACAATCCGCCGTGAAAGGTCGATGTGTAAGTCTCAGATTGGTCTGTCTTGACTAAGAGATTGCACTAGCACATTTAGTATGTGTTGAAGAGGACCTACAGCGAGGATAAATTCTTCGGTTCTGAAATGTGAAGAATTAGACCTCAGTGGTTGTTGATTTCTTAATCTCCGTCACTTAAATAGGACCGTGTGTGCTTAATGGTTACTGCTTTGATTCATGTTGGGTGAGAATCATTGTGACTTCGAACTTTGTGTCTTGGGCAGTAATATTAATCATACGACGGTTGTTAAGATTTAATACGGAGAAACGCGTGCGAGTACGGCTCGTGTGATTAGTCCCCTTGGTGGGCTCAGAAGTTTTATCGTACCAAATCTTGCAAGTGAAAAATTAGTTTCTTCGGTACGGATAATAATGTTGAGCTGTCTTTACTCCAAGGTGAAATATATTAATTAATTTAGAGCTATTCAGAAGCTTAATTAATTAATGGACTTGATAATCTTAAAAGCGGGAAATAATAACCGGGAGCCCATATTATCGTAATATGGATTAAGATGGATAGTGCAATATTAATTTATTAGTGGTAATAATTAATATTAATGGATTGAATTATATTGGGGCTCAATATTGAAATTCAGAAGTCCATTAGGAGGTTCAATCTTAATTCTCCTTAAAGGCCCCTCAAGTAGCCCATTAAGTAGCCCAATAATGATAAGGTGATTAAAATAAAAAGAAAATAAAATGCTGATTTTTCTTCTTAAATTTCGAAAATAAGGAATCAAGGAGAGAAAAGATTTTGTTGATTTTCTTGGAAAGATATTATGGAAGATAAGTATTCTTGGAATACAAGATTATCTCATATATTCAAGAAGATCCAAATCTTGGATTCTTTACTTGACGTTTTCGAAAATTATAAGGCTAATAAGGTGAGTGAGATTTTTGTGGAATATTTTATTGTGGAGAAAAGAATATATGAGATATATTAAAGATTTCTTAGAGTCTAAGAAAAGATTTTCTCCAAGCCCAAATAATCCTAAAAATTTCGGCCATCTCACTTTATAAATAGGGGGTGATTTTTTCATCCCCAAGAACATAATTCCATGTGTTGGAAAAATCAAGAGCATATATATTTTTCTTTTTCCTTAGTTATTAAAATTGCTTGAAAGCACTTCCCACCGGTGATCAAGTAAGGCCAAAGGGAAATACTTGAGAAGGTTTTTGGGTTGATAAAGTGAGATCGTGCTTGTCCCGTTTATTCAAAGGCCAATTCTACAAGAGGTACTAAGTCACATAAATTCTTGTTTATTCCGCCTAGATTTTATGTGAATTAATTCAACATGCATGATGTTAAATTTGTTGTTGGAATTATTATTTGAATTAATTAGGATTAATTCATGCTAGTAATAATTGTATTTAAATTCGTATTTAAATTTCATCCCGAATAGATTCCGGGCACCCCTATTTTCCCAATAACTGGTATCAGAGCCACGGTTTCAGGCTCTGATCTTTAAATTGGAATTTAAATTGTTTAACATTAAATTAAAATTGGATAGTAGAATTGCTAGATCTTTTTTGCAGGTATCCAATTGTCATGGTTTTTAATGTTGTTAATTTTTCATGCGTGTGAATTAATTTTTTTTAATTCAATTCGTTCGAATTCATTTTTCTCGTGAGAAAATCCACGAGTAGATTAGTTGTTTTTATTTTGATTTGACCATTGTAATAGACTAGTCTAGATCTAGTATTTATTTTTTTGTAAAATAAATTGTAACCGGATCGAGATGAAGAACGAAGAATTAAAGACGGCGTACCCGGACGATGCATGCATGCGCGGCGCATGCATGGACGTAAAATCATGCATGGGGTGAGAAACGAGAACGAACGGCGAAACCCGGTGCGCGGGGTGCACGGGGCGCACGACGGGGCACGGGCGCGCGGGCCCACTCCGTGGGCCGACGCGCGCCGTATCTCGGGCCATTGAATTTTTTTTAATTAATTTCAGTTCTGCGTTTTTTTTTTGTGTGATTTTAAATGTCGTCCCGAACCCCAAACGATGTTGTTTTTGATGAAGTGTTGTTGTTCGAGTGGGAGCGTGTCGAGACGAATGAAGGAAAGCAACAAGGATGATATTTCGCATCAAGACGTGAAGAAATTAAACCGTGACAATTGGACTTGAGTGTTCCAATGTGTTTAATTTTGTTTTGATGGATGTTTTATTTCGTGCACTTATTATTATTTGTTAATATGTGTTTGCATGAATTTTATTGTCCAAGAAAAACCTTACTTTCGAAAATTACTAAGTATGTTTATCTAATCGCAATTTTATTTCAGATATTAAAATTGGATTAATTTGGCCTCCATAATTTATTTATTTGTGAAGTTCTTTTGGAATACATTTCCCCCTCGGATCGGCCAAAAGGACGGATTTCACATGAATAAATTCCGAAAGGATGATTGTGGATTATTACTAGTGGCGGTATTGACCCTCACCACGAGTGGCTTTCTCAAAGCGAAATAATAATCTTGTATTTAATTATGGTTATTACTTAGGCATAGGAAATTGATATTAACTTACTCCCCTCGGAGTCCCTGTCAATTTCTATGTGGTCAAAGTGGGAGCCAACTATTAATTTTGAATTAAGGATTTGTAACTTTTAGGTTTGATGATCCGCTTGAATGTGTTTAAATGTATAGACCACCCTTCGTGGCGCATTTAAATTGTTTCGAGATGTTGGCTGATGCATGATTATATTGTTTTAAGGTTTCAATATAATTGATGTGATCGAATTATGTGATAATTTCGTGTTTTTCTAGATATTGATATGAATGTGTTTTATTCTCAGTTCATCATGTCGCAACCTTTTAATCCACTGTTTAGTATACTTAAAGATAACAAACTTGTCGGTGAGAATTATGTTGATTGGAAACGTAATCTTGATATTGTCCTAACCGCTCAACACCACAAATGGGTACTTACCACTCCTAAGCCCCAAGAGCCTGCCGAAGATGCGAGCAAGACGGTCAAGAAAGAGCATAAGAGTTGGTTTGACTCCGATGAGATGGCTAGGTGTACTATTCTGGCTTCAATGTCAGATGTGTTGCAACACCAACACCAACACATGGAGACCGCCTCTGAGATAATGCTCAATCTTGAAGCGATGTTTAAACATCAGAACCGTACAGCTAGGCAAATCACCATGTGAAAGATGCTTTCGTTGAAGATGGTGGAAGGTACGCCCGTAAGGGATCACGTTATCGAGATGATGGGTTATCTCAACAAGTTGGAAGTACTTGGTGCAGAATTTGATCTCCCTACTAAGGTCGATTTCGTTCTCCATTCTCTGCCGAAGAGCTTTGAGCAGTTTCAGTTGAACTATCAAATGAATGACCGGGCAAATAGTTTGCCCGAGCTCTTGCAAGCTTTGGTATCGGCGGAGACTTTAATGGATCATCAAACTGTTGCTATGGTGGCAAACGGTCCGTCTACCTCTTCGGGTCCCAAGGGAGGGAAGAAGAGAAAGAGGACAAAAGGCCAGACCCAAGCAAATCCAACCGTTGCGAAACCCAAGGCGAAGGGAGAAGGAGGTGGAAAGAAAGCTGCTAAGGGTAAGTGCTTCAACTGTGGTGAGAAAGGACATTGGAGGGCGACCTGTTCTAAGCCTAAGAAGGCAGTAAAGAAAGGTAAGTCTCATGCTTTAATCGTTGAAACTTATGTTGCGGCGTATGCTGCCCACGTTTGGGTAGTGGATACCGGGGCAACTGATCATATTTGTTTCACTCTTCAGGGGTTCCAGCTAACCCGGCGACTTAGCAAGAATGAGATCCTCATCACTTTGGGCAATGCTACGAGAGTGGCAGCCAAAGCAGTGGGAGTCGTGCACCTATCTTTTGAAGATAGGGTTTTAATTTTAAGAGATGTTTTATACGTTCCAAACTTTAGGAAGAATTTAATTTCGGTTTCTAAGTTGTTTTTTGATGGATATTCAGTTACTTTTAATAAAGTTGTTACTGTTTCTTTTAAGAATGTTACTATCTGTCATGGAACGTTGGTAAACAATCTCTATACGATTAAGTGTGCACACCACTCAAATAATGAATCTAATAACACGTCGATCATTTCGAGTAATAAAAGAAAGCGTTCTTCGGAGATGAACGAAACACTTCTATGGCATCTTAGACTAGGTCATATTAATCTAAAGCGGATAGAGAGATTGGTGAAAGACGGATCCTTGGAATCACTCCAAGTCGAGCTATTTCCAACTTGTGAATCCTGTTTAGAGGGTAAAATAACCAAGAGGGCATTTGGAGCCAAGGGGAATAGAGCTACGGAAGTGTTAGAACTCGTTCATACCGATGTGTGTGGTCCAATGACGATCAAAGCGAGAATGGGGTATGAGTATTTCGTCACCTTCATTGACGATTACTCGAGATATGGGTACATTTACCTTATGAGGCATAAGTCTGAAACTTTTGATAAGTTCAAGGAGTTTAAGGCCGAAGCTGAGAAACATAGGGAAAAGAGTATCAAGTTTCTACGATCAGATCGTGTAGGCGAATACCTCAGCGATGAATTCTTGAACTACTTATCGGACGAAGGGATCATATCCCAGTTAACCGCACCGGGAACCCCTCAACAGAACGGTGTGGCGGAACGAATAAACCGGACTCTTTTAGAGATGGTCAGATCCATGATGAGTTATTCGGATTTACCCAAGTCGTTTTGGGGTAATGCCTTGGAAACGGCGGCTTACATTCTAAACTTGGTGCCATCCAAATCGGTTCCTAAAACCCCAATGGAATTGTGGACCGGGCACAAGCCCAGTCTGAGACATTTGCGGATTTGGGGTTGTCCAACATACGTGCTAGACAAGGAAGCCGGTAGGTTGGATCCACGTTCGGAATTAAGGCTGTTTATAGGATACCCTACGGGAACGAAAGGGTGTATGTTCTATAGTCCCAAGGATCAAAAGACCGTGATTAGTACACACTTTAAATTCTTGGAGGAAGACTATATGAACAATCGGAAGCCTAAAAGTGAAATTACCTTAGAAGAATTGAGAGGTCAAACCTCGATACCAAGTATACAAGATGATGTACCACACGTCACATCTTCACAACCAGAACCCCGTCGCAGTGGAGGATTGCTAGGCAACCCGAGAGATTAATGGGAATAGGAGAATCTTCGGATTTGGTTCCCGGTGATGAATCAGACCCATGGACATACGACGAGGTAATCCAAGACAAAGACGCGGAGTCATGGCAAACGACAATGGAAGCCCAGATGGGTTCGATGGATCATAATCAAGTGTGGGAGTTGGTCGAACCACCCACTGGGGTAGAACCCATTGGATGCAAGTGGGTGTACAAGAGAAAAAGAGGACCGGACGGAAGGGTTGAGACCTTCAAAGCAAGACTTGTGGCCAAAGGGTATACTCAGAAAGAAGGGATCGATTATGAGGAGACCTTTTCGCCTGTAGCTATGCTTAAGTCCATCCGTATTCTCTTGTCGATCGCTGCACACCTAGATTGCGAGATCTGGCAAATGGATGTCTTGACGGGATAGATATCTATATGCAACAGCCCAAATGTTTCATTGAAAAAGGCCAAGAGAATCTCGTATGCAAACTTAAGAGATCCATTTATGGACTTAAGCAAGCATCGCGTACTTGGAACCAGTATTTTGATCAAGTGATTAAGTCTTATGGGTTTGATCAAAACGAGTTCGAAAGTTGTGTGTATAAGAAGCGTGATGGAACTGCGGTGGTATTCTTAGTATTATACGTAGACGATATTCTGCTCATTGGAAACAATGTAAAGGTATTGTCAGACGTAAATGTATGGCTGTCAAAACAATTTGATATGAAGGACTTAGGGGAAGCCGGTCACATCCTTGGGATCAAGATCACTCGCGATCGCAAGAAGAGGATGTTGGGCTTATCGCAAGCTTCATACATTGACACTGTTTTGAAGCGTTTCAGCATGCAAGATTCCAAGAAAGATTTTGTACCTTTTAGGCACGGAATCCATCTATCGAAAGAAATGAGCCCTAAGACGCAAGCGGAGATAGATGACATGAAAGGTGTTCCATACGCTTCGGCCGTAGGAAGCCTTATGTATGCAATGCTGTGTATGAAACCAGATATATGCTTTACCGTGGGCATGGTGGCAAGATATCAAAGTAATCCCGGGAAAGACCATTGGACTGCCGTAAAGTGCATCTTGAGGTATCTGAAAAGAACTCATGAGTGGATGCTGATTTACCAGTCAGATAGTCTTGTGCCCATGGGATACACGGACTCAGATTTCCAATCTGACATAGACTCAAGAAAGTCAACCTCGGGTAGTGTGTTTTGCATGGGAGGAGGAGCCATTTCATGGAGAAGCGTTAAGCAGAAATGCATCGCCGATTCAACCATGGAAGCTGAGTATGTAGCTGCTTGTGAAGCAGCGAAAGAGGCAGTTTGGCTCAAGAACTTCTTAGTGGACTTGGACGTTGTTTCGAATTTGCCCGACGAGATAACTGTCTTTTGTGACAATGTCGGAGCAGTTGCAAATTCAAAGGAACTGAGAGCCCACAAGGCCAACAAACACATAGAAAGAAAATACCATCTTATACGAGAAATCGTTAAGAGAGGAGATATAGAGGTGGCAAAGATAGCGTCGGGTGACAACCTAGTGGATCCATTCACAAAGGGTCTGCCTCAGAGTACATTCGAGAGACATGTGGATGGAATGGGAGTCAAGACTATTGCCAATCTGCTTTAAGTATAAGTGGGAGGAATTATTAGGTTAGTGTAGGTTGACATGAGATGTCACGTAGAACTACTACACTAAGACATGTGTGATGTATACTAAAAAGCAGACTTTAAGTATAAGTGGGAGATTGTTGGAGTTATACGTGAAAGTATGCTTTTACTTTGTATAACTCGTGTATCAAACACTTGTTTTATGAGAATAATTCTTTTATCGCATATGCTTTAGATATGATTGAATGTTGAATATTTATTGCAAACCGTTCAATATATGGTACATGTTACATTGTAGTTAATGTGGTGATACCCGATCACGGAAGACAACATTAACAGTTTCCTTGTAACTAAACATACATTTTCACGACCTAGGTGGAATTGAACAATCCGCCGTGAAAGGTCGATATGTAAGTCTCAGATTGGTCTGTCTTGACTAAGAGATTGCACTAGCACATTTAGTATGTGTTGAAGAGGACCTACAGCGAGGATAAATTCTTCTGTTCTGAAATGTGAAGAATTAGACCTCAGTGGTTGTTGATTTCTTAATCTCCGTCACTTAAATAGGACAGTGTGTGCTTAATGGTTACTGCTTTGATTCATGTTGGGTGAGAATCATTGTGACTTCGAACTTTGTGTCTTGGGCAGTAATATTAATCATACGACGGTTGTTAAGATTTAATACGGAGAAACGCGTAAGAGTACGGCTCGTGTGACTAGTCCCCTTGGTGGGCTCAGAAGTTTTATCGTACCAAATCTTGCAAGTGAAGAATTAGTTTCTTCGGTACGGATAATAATGTTGAGCTGTCTTTACTCCAAGGTGAAATATATTAATTAATTTAGAGCTATTCAGAAGCTTAATTAATTAATGGACTTGATAATCTTAAAAGCGGGAAATAATAACCGGGAGCCCATATTATCGTAATATAGATTAAGATGGATAGTGCAATATTAATTTATTAGTGGTAATAATTAATATTAATGGATTGAATTATATTGGGTCTCAATATTGAAATTCAGAAGTCCATTAGGAGGTCCAATCTTAATTCTCCTTAAAGGCCCCTCAAGTAGCCCATTAAGTAGCCCAATAATGATAAGGTGATTAAAATAAAAAGAAAATAAAATGCTGATTTTTCTTCTTTAATTTCGAAAATAAGGAATCAAGGAGAGAAAAGATTTTGTTGATTTTCTTGGAAAGATATTATGGAAGATAAGTATTCTTGGAATACAAGATTATCTCATATATTCAAGAAGATCCAAATCTTGGATTCTTTACTTGATGTTTTCGAAAATTATAAGGCTAATAAGGTGAGTGAGATTTTTGTGGAATATTTTATTGTGGAGAAAAGAATATATGAGATATATTAAAGATTTCTTAGAGTCTAAGAAAAGATTTTCTCCAAGCCCAAATAATCCTAAAAATTTCGGCCATCTCACTTTATAAATAGGGGGTGATTTTTTCATCCCAAGAACATAATTCCATGTGTTGGAAAAATCAAGAGCATATATATTTTTCTTTTTCCTTAGTTATTAAAATTGCTTGAAAGCACTTCCCACCTGTGATCAAGTAAGGCGAAAGGGAAATACTTGAGAAGGTTTTTGGGTTGATAAAGCGAGATCGTATTTGTCCCGTTTATTCAAAGGCTAATTCTACAAGAGGTACTAAGTCACATAAATTCTTGATTATTCCGCCTAGATTTTATGTGAATTAATTCAACATGCATGATGTTAAATTTGTTGTTGGAATTATTATTTGAATTAATTAGGATTAATTCATGCTAGTAATAATTGTATTTAAATTCGTATTTAAATTTCATCCCGAATAGATTCTGGGCACCCCTATTTTCCCAACAGCTACGAGCCTGGCCATTATCTTGGGCGATAAAACATGGTGCACCAGTTCACTTGCTCGAAGGTGCCCACCAGTTATAGGAAGATCCCGGACTCCTTTTTCTGCCAAGCCTCCGAGTCCATTCCTCGTGCCTGGATGAAGGAATTAAATGATGCGGTCAAGGTTCAAACTCCTCGCGACAATGGTCGCTTATGCCTAATTGAGGTGGGCAAATCCATGGTCGCCGTACAAAAGTTGGTCGACCAGGTTGATGACCTGGAAAAGGGATGCCCGCCATCATGTTGCAACAGTTGCCCGCATCTCCAAAGAGAGGGATGATGCAAAGGAGGAGGCGAAAAGATGGTCGCTGAGGTCAAGGCATATTAGGCTGGCGAACAAAAAGCCCTTGACCTTCACATTAAAGTTTCCAAGGAGCTAAAGGCCAAGAATGCTGAGACCGAACAGCTTCGAGCAGAACTGCTCGCTGAAAAATTTGCGACAGAGACAACTGCCAAGATTGTCGACCTCGAAACTCTTGACGAGCTTATTCTTAAGATGGAGGTGGGTTCGATCATTGGCTCGGTGACAGCTTATGCTGAATGCATTCACATTGTGAATGAGTTTAAGGTTGTTCCTGTTGGTGAGGAGATCGGCAACGAGTTCAAAAAATTTCTCGAAACCCATCCTCCTATGTCGGGGACTACGCTTCAAATTGGCTATCTGCCTGACTACGGGGTCAATATTGATTTTATTGACCCCCAAGTTATAATTGTAAGTCCCACGGATGAGGACGAAGAGGGTGAGGTTGCAGTGGGCGATCAGACTCAGTTGGTCGATCAAAGTGAAAAGGCCTTGAAAGAGCGAGATGACACTGAGGGATTGTTCGCCGAGCTCATGCAGGATGTCCCCCTTGATCCACTAACAACTGGGACACCCCTGGAAGATCCAAAGGATGATAACATTCCACCCCCCGCCGGATAAGGCTCTTAGGGATAGGATTAGTTAGATTTTTATTCTTTTGTTTCTTTGTATTTTGTTGTTCGCTCCCTTGAGGAGTATTTTTGTAACCTTTTTGGGCGATCATGCCTTATTATTAATGGAAACATCTTTTGCTCGCCATTATTTCTTTACATTAATTGTTCTTTGCATTTTCTTGTGTGCTTAACAGTCTTAATGTAATTGGGATTTGTTCCTTGAGAACTTTTGCCTTTGAAATTTGAGGGTTTTGGCCTTAGGCTGTGTTTATTTAAAAACGATCAGCCTTTAATGGGCTTAATTGTATAACCATTTTGTGCCTTGAGCTTGAATCTCCTTTGAACGAACAACTTACAATTGAACCTGTCTCCAAAAATTACAAGTATAAATGACGACCTAACTTACAATCTATTGCAAACCAAGTTGAAGTTGTTCGACCTATACATATTGTCAAACAATCAACTTATCAAAATTCATAATTTACACTCAAAGCTGAAAGTAGCTCGACTACTATACATTTTGTCAAGCTAAACTTTGAACTTTTCAAATGTTGGTCCCAAAAAGGTTATCCAGCGGAAAGCGTTTTTAAATATTTTAATGAAAACCCGTTTACAAAATAAAGTGCTAGAATTGAAATGCAGAAATCTAAATTGCAGAAAAATAAATGACACCGGATTTATAGTGGTTCGGACCAACTTGTCCTACGTCCACTCTCCCTTTCTTCAAAGGGGACTTTCTCACTCTCCAACTAACTTACTCACTTCTGGAATTTAGAAGTACCAGTTCCTTCTTACAACTTACAACAACCTTATCTAACAAGATGAACAGGTTGAGTAATAATCCAACTAAACTCCTAATAGAGTGTATATAAACTAGAAAGGACAAAGGTGAGTGATTGGAAGAGTTCGTGTGTTCTTGGTGTGCTCTCGCGCGACTCTTGTATGTTGAACTAATCCAAGCACTCCTATTTATAGTTGTGGAATTAACTAGCCGTTGGGAACTAGCAATTCAAACAACCATAATTGGAGGGATATAATCAATCAAAGATTGATTATGTGATTGATTAGTTGACTTTCAATCAAGCAATCAATCAATCAGATCCTCCATCAGTTGACTTCCAGATTGCCTTCTTCTCCATCAAGAATTTCCAAAGTCTTCTTGTCTCCAGATTACTAAGATGCTCCTGGTAGGTGAACTAATCTGTCTCTCTCATCTGGTCAGGACTCGTCTGGTCTGGGGTCTTCTGGTCAGGTCTGGTCTGGTTAGGTAACACTTCTGCTCTGAACCTCATCTGGAAGAGGTCTTCTGGTGACTCCTCTGGCAGACTCCTCTAGTCAGACCCCTCTGGTCAGACTCCTCTGGTCAGACTCGTCTGGTCCTCTGGTCAGAGCTCATCTGGTCCATTCCTCATCTGGTACCTTCTCTGGTCACCTTCTCTGGTCACCTCATCTGGTACCTTCTCTGGTCACCTCATCTGGTACCTTCTCTGGTCACCTTCTCTGGTCACCTCATCTGGTACCTTCTCTGGTCACCTTCTCTGGTCTGCACAGATTTCTTCCCCCTTAACCAAAGACCTATTCTAGACCAAGACTAATCTGTAGCTGACTAACAGGTTCAGCTAGTCCTATTACAAGTTCTTGTTTTAACATCTTCAAAACATCTAATCTATATCCTAACAATTTCCCCCTTTTTGATGATGTTAAAACTGTAAGAACTTTAAATAAAACAAGACAAGAAAATATTGAAAAATCTAAATAGAGATTCTAGCAGGCTGGGTCAACTGATCTTCCCCCTCAAAGTATGCTCAGCTGATGTTGGGGCAAAGCGTCAGCTGGTCTTCTTGTGTATCTGCAGGCAATCAACTTTTTGGTACCTTTCTGGGTCCAGGGGGGTTAGCACAACATTTAGGAAGCCACAAGAATAGATCATCCCTTTTTGGATCAGGTGATCTTATCTTTCTTCCATACATATCCACAAAAACACACTGAACATAAGAAGCTTCGACATGGTTATTTCTTCTAGAGGCTCTTCTTCTCTTATGAGCTTGTCCAGTAGAAGGAATAACTTGTCTTAATGCAACAGTCTTGAAATTTTGTTGATAATGATAAGTCTTGCTAGAACCATCAAAAGTTCCAGCTGGTCTGACAGATGACTTAAAGGTCTTCTGCAGGTGAGTAGAAGTCATCTGGTTCTGCCTCTTTTGAGAAGATCCAGACTGTCTTCTATTCTGCTGGCCTGGCTGAGGTCTTTTATTCTGGGTATAACCCTTCTTAAAATTCCTCCTCTGCCTTTTGGGTTTTTGAGTTTTAGAACTCATCTGCCCATTAGGCTGAGTTGCCTGGTCAGCTGACCTCTTGCCCTTATCAATAAAATTTCTAGGCTGTTCTTCTTTCTGAACATGTGAGGATTCAGGTTTGGAATAACCAAGGCCTGTTTTATCATGCTCTCTTTGAGATGAGGTAGCTATGTGTGACACAGCATTGCTTGCTGTAGTCAGCTGCTCCAGTCTCATTTTGAGCTTGTCCTCACTTTCTCTTACAATTTTGTTTTGATGGAAGAGTTCATCAAACTTAGCTGTTAGCAGGTTATATTCATTGTCTTTCTCAATGTTTTCAGCAACAAACCTTTCTATCAGCTTAACTTGTTCAATACACCTGGTTGTCAAGTCAGAAGACTCTTCAACTAGTGTATGATTTTGTTCAGCTGGTAGATTAGCTGAGTTGCCTAAACATTGTGAAAGCTTCTGATTTTCTGCTTTCAACTTTGTGTTCTCTTCTTCCAACTTTTGACAAAGTTGTATAGAAGTTTGGAGATCTAATAGCATCTTCTGCATATCAGACTCCTCTGATTGTTCAGAAAACGAAGAATAAGAAGAAGAAGAAGAGGGAGTTCGATTGCATACCTCGTCTGTCATAAGACAAACCTCTTCGTCTAGTCCAAAATTAGATGATGAACCAGAAGTGGATACCTCATCTTCCTCATCTGCTATGCTTCTTTTGGAGTACCTCCTGGTGTCTCTTCTACTGCATCTCTTTGAGCCCATTTCTGCAAAATTTGTTAGCACAACAAATATTTGGGTTTTAAAAAAAATTGGATCTGCCCTGGTGACCACCGAGATAATTTCAAAACAGTGGTCTGTAGGACACACTGCTCTGATACCACTTGTTGGTCCCAAAAAGGTTATCCAGCGGAAAGCGTTTTTAAATATTTTAATGAAAACCCGTTTACAAAATAAAGTGCTAGAATTGAAATGCAGAAATCTAAATTGCAGAAAAATAAATGACACCGGATTTATAGTGGTTCGGACCAACTTGTCCTACGTCCACTCTCCCTTTCTTCAAAGGGGACTTTCTCACTCTCCAACTAACTTACTCACTTCTGGAATTTAGAAGTACCAGTTCCTTCTTACAACTTACAACAACCTTATCTAACAAGATGAACAGGTTGAGTAATAATCCAACTAAACTCCTAATAGAGTGTATATAAACTAGAAAGGACAAAGGTGAGTGATTGGAAGAGTTCGTGTGTTCTTGGTGTGCTCTCGCGCGACTCTTGTATGTTGAACTAATCCAAGCACTCCTATTTATAGTTGTGGAATTAACTAGCCGTTGGGAACTAGCAATTCAAACAACCATAATTGGAGGGATATAATCAATCAAAGATTGATTATGTGATTGATTAGTTGACTTTCAATCAAGCAATCAATCAATCAGATCCTCCATCAGTTGACTTCCAGATTGCCTTCTTCTCCATCAAGAATTTCCAAAGTCTTCTTGTCTCCAGATTACTAAGATGCTCCTGGTAGGTGAACTAATCTGTCTCTCTCATCTGGTCAGGACTCGTCTGGTCTGGGGTCTTCTGGTCAGGTCTGGTCTGGTTAGGTAACACTTCTGCTCTGAACCTCATCTGGAAGAGGTCTTCTGGTGACTCCTCTGGCAGACTCCTCTAGTCAGACCCCTCTGGTCAGACTCCTCTGGTCAGACTCGTCTGGTCCTCTGGTCAGAGCTCATCTGGTCCATTCCTCATCTGGTACCTTCTCTGGTCACCTTCTCTGGTCACCTCATCTGGTACCTTCTCTGGTCACCTCATCTGGTACCTTCTCTGGTCACCTTCTCTGGTCACCTCATTTGGTACCTTCTCTGGTCACCTTCTCTGGTCTGCACAGATTTCTTCCCCCTTAACCAAAGACCTATTCTAGACCAAGACTAATCTGTAGCTGACTAACAGGTTCAGCTAGTCCTATTACAAGTTCTTGTTTTAACATCTTCAAAACATCTAATCTATATCCTAACATCAAACTATACAGGGTTTGATCACAAACAACTTGACTAATCTAACTCTGCTCGACCACCAACACTTGGTGGAATTTTTCAAAAAATTAGGCAAGTTTTTTTATCTTAATCATGCACATGTTACACCAGTTTGCCCAGAGTGCTTAGTAGCTCGCCCAGCTAAATAGTTTTATCTTCACCTCCCATAGGCAAAGTAGCTCGCCTATTGAAAGTATTTCTTTAAATTAACTGCATTCCAAGAATATTGGGCCGAGTTGTCATTTAAACCTTTAATATTATATGCACCATTGGGTAACCTGTCCGTTACCCTGTATGGGCCCTCCCAAGTCGGGACAAGTATTCCTGGAGGTGGAGCGAGCTTTTTCCTCAAAACCAGGTCACCTACTTCAAACTTTCTCAATTTAACTTGAGAATTGTAGTAGCTTTCTGCCCTTTGTTTATATGTTGCATTCTTTAGCTCGACATTAACTCTTTTTTCTTCGAGCAAGTCTAGTTCGACTGATAAGGCAGAATTGTTCGCCACTTCATCAAAGTTAGTCGTTCTTAGAATCTTGGTCTTTAGCTCAACTGGGATCACTGCTTCAGTTCCAAATGCTATTGCAAAAGGTGTTTCTCCGGTGCTAGACCTGGGAGAAACTTTGTATGCCCATAGTACATCTGGTAGTTCTAAAGACAACTTTCCTTTACTTTCTGTCAGCCGTATTTTAAGAATATGCTTGATTATTTTATTGACGACTTCAACCTGGCCATTTGACTATGGATGGTAGGGGGTTGAATAGTGCTTTCTGATCCCCCATTTAGTACAAAAGTCCCAAAGTTTTTTACCATCAAATTGAGGACCATTGTCTGTTACGAGGGTCTGAGGAACTCCGAATTGACAGACAATGTTCTTCCACACGAAGTCGGTTATCTTTTCTTGTGTGACTTTGACCAGAGCCTCTGCCTCTGCCCACTTCGTATAGTAGTCCACAGCCACAACAGCGAATCACACATTTTCTTTTCCTAGTGGGAAATGTCCAATAATATCTATTCCCCATCGTGCAAATAGCCAAGGACTAAACACCGAGACAAGCTCCTAGGCAGGTGCGTGGATACTTGGGGCAAAAATTTGACATCGGTGGCAGGTTCTGGCTACTTGGATTGCATCTTTTCGTAAGGTCGGCCAGTAGTACCCTTGCCTTATGGTTTTGTATGCCAGGGCTTGCCCCCCGGCGTGATTCCCACAAGTTCCTGAATGGATATCTTCCAGAGTAGTCTTTCCCTGCCCCCTAGACAAACATTTGAGTAGCGGGACTGAAAAGCCTCTTTTGTAAAGTTTCTCATCTACCAGGTATATCTGGCTGCCTGTTTTGTTATTCTTGCAGCTTCAAAAGAGTTGCTTGGCAGTCCACCGTCTTTCAAGTATTTGGCTATAGGAGTTCGCCAATCATCGTCATCTTTTTGTTGCTGGAAAACTTGACTAACTTCATAATCGGTTGTTGAGGGTTGAATTTTCTTTGTTATAACGATGTCTGTTAGTTCTGCTTGTCCGTCACTTGTTGCTAGTCTGGCTAGGGCATCAGCTTGTGTGTTACTCGTTCTGGGCATTTTCTGAATATGCACTTGATCTAGCATTGAGATTAGGTGAGCAACAATTCATTGATATTCTATCATTTGTTCATCTCTTGCTTCGTATTCACCTCGTACTTGGCTTACGATAAGCTGAGAATCCCCAAAAATTTGGAGTCATTTAACTCCCACAGCGAGTGACAGATGGAGACCTGCAATAAGAGCCTCGTATTCAGCTTCATTGTTGGTGGCCATGAATTCGAATTTGACTGCTGAAGTGAATACTTGTCGGTCGGGGCTGATTAGAACCACTCCTGCCCCCGAGGCTATGTTTATTGATGACCCGTCTACATAGAGATGCCATGGATGATCTAGCCCTCTCATTGGATTTTGGGGAAAGGTTAGCTCGACTATGAAATCTACTAATATCTGACCCTTAATCGTTGTTCGAGGTGCATAAGTTATCCCGAATTGGCTAATCTCTATGGACCATTTTAGCAGGCGACCGACAGTATCGGGTCGATGCAGTATTTGTCTGAGTGGGAAAGTTGTTAGTACTTCGACCCGATGATAAAAAAAAGTATGGTCTTAACTTTCTCACACTCATGACAAGTGCATATGCTAGTTTTTCAGTAGGCGAATATTTTATTTCGGCCTCATGCAACGCCTGGCTGACATAATATATCGGAAGGTGGAATTTGCCATCTGCCCATACCAGAACCGAACTTATGGCTACTGTTGGTCCCACTAGATAGATTAATTGTGGAAGCTTTAAAGTTATGTCTTTACAAAATCTTTTTATAAGAGCAAGGAATGTAAGAGCAATAAAGAAAGGAAAGCAATAAATAAGACCGGATGTATAGTGGTTCGGATCTGAAAATCCTACGTCCACTCTCCCTTGTTCAAAGGGGCCTCACTAACCAACCAACAACTTACGATCTACTGGAATTGTGAAGTACCAGTTCCTTCTTACAACCTATTTAGATCTAACTTCGATCTAAAGCTTTTCAATCTACAACCTTGTCTTAATAGATGAACAGGTTGAGATTCAATACTGACTTTTTCGTATTTTTGCAACTTTTAATCAATTAATTAAACACGACCCAAAAGCGGATGGGTTCGTTATAGCATGCAAGTACACGACCAAGTAGTATCGATCCAAGGACCTAGTGGACCGGTGAATCCCTAAGACTACGAGTTTCCATAGAATTGTGGAAGTGTGTTTTGTAGTTTTTAGACTAATAAAATTGAAATGACAATGATCAAATTAAACGCTAGAAATGAAATGAACAAACTAAACTAAAAAGCAATTCAAAACTTCGTGAGAAGTGCAAGTGGAGGGTAATGCTTCGGGTGTCATCCTTATGACGGAATCAATGCTACGTTCGTTAATATCGCTTATCTTATGCTACTTTCGTTGATTCTTACTAAGAGCTATCGCGATTGTATTGAATACCTATCCCTTTTGAGTCTTGGGTGATCAATTGAACTAATTAGCACCTAATTAGCTGCCAAAAGCACCTAAGATAGTGAATGACTTGAAGCACGTGATGCACTTCAAGTATTCTCCCTTCACTAAGCACCTAAACTCGTAAATTAAGGCACCTAATGTCTATTAATGGTGGTCTAGCATCTACCCTCTCTCGATGTAATAGACGACTAATTGAATCTGATTAACTAACCAAATTTCTCACCACAAGTTCGTTTAACCCACACCCAACTCTCGTTGTAGCACGAATTAACCTAACAAGAGCTACTAAACCTAATCAATCAATCTAATCAAGATTAACACATTAATAGAAGCAATTGAACCACCTCAATAGCATAATCCAAGCTCAATTAACATCATAGCACTAATTCCATCATAATTTAAACACCCAAAGTATTAGGGGATTAGCCCATGGCTAATCTAACAAAATCAATGGATAAACAAACTAAAGAAATCAATAAACCCATGGAGATCATCATAATAAAATTGCAATAAACCATAAATGAGAAAATATTGTTAATTAATTGAAAGATAAAGGATAGAAGTCACCTAGATAGAGTGATTACAACTTGGAAATGAAATTTGCTCTTCAAATGCTAGCTAAATTACTCTAATAATTGAGAGAAAACTAAAATCTAAGAATGAAGGTGAAATCTAACTAAATTGGTGTGTGGGGTGTGTGTTATCTAAGGGATTGTATTGTGTTATTTTCCCAAAATCTAAGAAATGAGGGTATTTATAGTGTGAGATGAGGGCTTGAGAGGAGTGGGTCGAAAATAGGGTTAAAATTAGTGAAAACTGGCAGAATTCGGATCGTGCACGACCCAGGTGGTCGTGCAAAACTGCACGACCGTGTGCCTTTGTTTATTTTACGTAGCTGACTTAATCATTCCCTGCACGACATGCCATCTTTGATCGAGCAGATTTGCACGCTCGAGTTGAAGTGAAAAATGAGCTTTTCTTAAGACCATCTTTATCCATGCCCGGCCACAACCGGGTCATCAAATATAAAATTCATTTCTCACTCCTCCACCTATACATTTTACACCACAACCCAAACTCATCTTTTTTCATACTTTATCCATAACCACCACAACCAACATTTAATAAATTATTTCTTTTATAATTTAATAATTATATCTATTATTAATTTTTTTTAAATATTTACACAATATTAAAAAAATTAATAACTATTAATAAAAAATTACCATACACTATAAAAAAATTACAACATTCAATAATAAAATTAAAATTACAAAAATTAAAATACAACTGAAAATAAATAAACCGAATTACAAATAAATGCATAAATTACAACAAAGCAAAAGATGCAAATTACATATTTAATTAGTAGCTCCGAATTTTTGCCATATATGCTCAACCAAGTCGTTCTTAAGAGCGACATGGGCTTCTCTATTACGAAGTTGTTCCCTACTAGTCATATAGGAGGATAAACTTGCAATGCGTTCAGTAGAGTACTGAAATGACTGGTCATCATTTACGGGGCCATCCACTAAAAATTCAGTGGGATCATAATAATTTTGGTATGTGTCTCGTTCATCCTCCACTATCATATTATGCATGATGATACAAGCCATCATTATTTTTCCCATCAAAATTTTATCCCATACAAGACATGGGCGTTTAAGAAATGCAAAATGAGCTTGTAGAACTCCAAATGCTCGCTCAACATCTTTTCGTATAGCCTCTTGGTGTTGAGCAAACAATTTGTGTTTTTTATTTACCGGAGATGTAATTGACTTAACAAATACAGCCCATGAAGGATATATGCCATCAGTTAGCTAATAAGCTCTATTATTTTCCCGACCAAAAACTGGAGATCTTTGGAGCACATTGATATCATTGCACGTGCCTGGAGTTCCAAAGAAAGCATGCCATATCCACAAGTCATATGATGCAATAGCTTCCAAAATGATGGTTGGTTTTCCACTTCTCCCTGCATATTGCCCAGCCCACGCAGTAGGACAATTTTTCCATTGCCAATGCATACAATCAATGCTTCCTATCATACCTGGAAATCCACGTTGTTCGCCGACATTGAGTAGTCTTGCCAGATCTTGTTCATTAGGCTTTCTGAGGTACTCTTCACCGAAGCAGGAAATGATGCCTTCAACGAAATGCTGGAGAGATTGTCTTGTTGTTGATGAACTAATGCGCAAATATTCATCAACAGCATCGGTGGATGTCCCATACGCCAACACCCTCATAGCACCAGTACATTTCTGTAATGGTGAAAGACTTAGTCGACCCGTTGCATCAGGTCTTTGTTGAAAATATTCGTTATTGGCAGTAACGGCCTCCACTATACGAAGGAATACAGATTTTCTCATGCAAAATCTACGTCGAAAGATCTCGGGAGTATACGTCGGCCTATCGACGAAATAGTCATTCATCAAGCGTTCATCACCAAGCCCGCGTTCCCTCTCACAATGCCTTCTTCTTGATCTAGGAGTGGAATCTCTTCTGGTCATATTGAGATTGCTTAACACCATATCCTCGATCATGCGATTATACCCAACATTCCGTTCTTGCCATTCACCAAGATCATTCATATTTGAATAATCAGAACTTGAATTTGAATTTGAATCTGAATCTACCGAGGGATTTTCGTTGAGAGACATTTGTAAAATTGGAATAGGTAAGAAATAGATAGTAATTTTATTTGAGAGGAATCTAAAGAGTAAAGATTAGGATTTTGGTGTAGGTATGATGTTGTTTGAAGTGTGATATATAGGAGCCTCAAGAGTGGTAAGATAAGTAGTGGTGTGAGTTGTCATGATGATTAACAACCCACTTGGTCTTGCATGTGAACGAATTTTACTTTAGTCATGGGGTTTCCCAACCATTCACATGGTAAGATAAGTAGTGGTGTGAGTTGTCATGATGATTGACAGCCCACTTGGTCTTGTATGTGAACAAATTTTACTTTAGTCATGAAGTTTCCCAACCATTCACATGGTAAGATAAGTAGTGGTGTGAGTTGTCATGATGATTGGCAGCCCACTTGGTCTTGCATGTGAACGAATTTTACTTTAGTCGTGGGGTTTCCCAACCATTCACATGGTAAGATAAGTAGTGGTGTGAGTTGTCATGATGATTGACAGCCCACTTGGTCTTGCATGCCCAAACTTGAAAATTTACAACAAATTGATTTCATAATTAAGATAATTAATTGAGATTACATGAAATTAAATAACACCACACAAATTTAAACAACAACAACAAAAGCATAAGGTAAAAGTACTTGAAAATAAATGACATTGTTTACTGGAACAACCTCCATAGATACTCTTTCCTTGCTTCATCTTCTGGTGTTAAGTGAGTTTTTGCCATCAATGCATGTAAAAGAGACAGTTGGCACTCCATTTTCTTCCTTTCTTCTCTTTCTTTTTGCAATTCGAGACGACGATTAACAGATAAAAGTTCATTTTCTCTAGTGATTCTCATTGCACGAATTTCTTCAACAACTCCATCTGAGACCACCTTCCCTTTTCCTTTTTTCGCCTTGTCTCTACCTATAGGACGCTGAATAGTGGAACTGCTACTGATTGGTGTTTCTGGATCAGTTGGGTTGAAATATTGCCCTTCTTCACTAGCCTTTGATCTCTTTGAGTTGTCACCACTTTCTTCAGTTTCCTCTTCATCTTCAGCACGAGGACGTGTTGGAGCACGATGTATTTGCCACTTGGGATGTTTATTCAAAACTTCATTAAAAACAACCTCTTCGGTAAACTTCTGTTTATTTTTCGAGGACTGACAATAAATTTCATGAACTTCTTTTTCAATGTCACTTTGGCTCATTCCGCTTCTGTACATCGTATTTGCATCCTTCAATGTTTCCAACCACCTGCTGCAACTTTCATTGATGCGTTTATAGCGACTTCGCATCATCTCTATATTTCTTTCGTTTAGCTCCTCCGGATTTTTTCTATCCAAGCTTGCTCGTACAGATCATGTACTCGTCCCCATAGCCTTGACGTTTTTTGATTGGTCCCAACCGCACCATCTTCACTGATGAAATAATAAGATGACATTAATGCAACATCTTCCTTAACAGACCACCCTGTTTTTTGCACCGTTTTCTTTTGTTTTCCAAACAAATTGCAAGGAAGACTATCCGAAATTTGATCTGGTTCAGAGATAGGAACTTGGTTCAAATTCGGAGAAAACTGAGAGTTTTGATAATACTGAGTAAATTGAGAATTATCAGTATTAAGTAACGATTGAAAATTTTGAGAACTTGACTGGTTTTGGGAGTAGTAATGATAATTAGGATCATTTGGATCCATGTTAAAAGAGAAAATGAGGATAATTAACACAATTTAGAAGAGAAAAAAATTAGGAGAAGAGAAAAGGGAGTGTATGAAATTGTGATCCAAAACATATCAAGATTGGTCTCTATTTATAGAGAATTTAATTTCATGAATTTTGGTATTTTTTTTATTTTTTATTTTTAAGTAGATAAGTGAAAATTGGAAATTATCTAAATAAAATATGACCGACCAATAACAATTTGACACGTGACATTTATATATTTTTTGAGATATAAAAAATCTTCTCATGCACAATGGTTGTTGTTGGTTATACCATAACCATGGTCATGCAATTTAATTTCATTTATCTTTTTTTTTTGTTTGTCGCATTCCCACGCCCTGGTCACAAAGTGACCGATAAAGATGGTCTAATTGAAAAGGTTGCTGAATTAGTTTCTTGTTTTTTTAACTTTGCAATGGGTCCCGCACGTTTGAAATGCAGCTGCCCAGTTTCTTCTCTCTCAGCAATGCGGTGGGTGCCCAGGCAGGGTGGACCCCGCAATGTGCATCTTTCTTCTCTCGGCTTATGTGATAACTGAGGTGGGACCCAGTTCCTCTATCTTCTTCGTAGAAGCGAAGCTACTCCGTTCCCGATGAAGTGAGTTGCAGATTCCGGCGAGGTCGAAGGCGCATTTTTCTTTCCCTCTCATTTTCCGACGTCGAGCATGTGAAGGGTCAAATGTGAAATATGTAATCTGCTGGGCTTAATTCATTAGGAGGCTATGTTGATAAAGTGTTAGCCGTGAGAGTTGGTAAATTTGGGGTACCAGAGGAGATAGACCAGATGAGGTTGACCAGAGAAGTCAGGCAGAAGAGCTTTCAGAGGAGGTCCGTCAGGTGAGGTCTGGTCAGACGAGTCTGGTAGATGAGACATCAGAGGAGGTCTATTAGAAGAGGTCTATCAGAGGAGGTCTGGGACTAAAGGTCATCTGGTGAAAGTGACCAGAATCAGAGGAGGTCTTGTCATCTGATCCTGAAGTCCGTTATTCACAAAGTACACCAAATTGGAGTTAATTCGAAGGCGGTTCTAACTGAATCAACTGAAGCAGTTATTGGTGTTTGTTAGCCAGCTGGATAACTACTTTACTTATGAGTTTGTTACAACTGAATCGAATCTAGGGTTCATTTCTCAATCTCTGTAACTATAAAAAGGGGGCTTCTCAGCTGAGAGAAGTAGATCATCATTTTCTGAGTGAAAACACTGTGAGATTAAGTGAATTGTAACTTGTAACTTCCATTTTCTTTCTTAGTGAAAAGTCTATCCTCTCGGATCCCGTGGACGTAGGAGTATTCATCTCCGAACCACGTAAACTGGTGTTCTTGTGTGATTTTCAATTCCGTTCTAATTGTTTCCATATTCCGATTCCCAGATTGCAAGTTTTCTTGTGAATCCAAAATCGATTAACAAGTGGCACCGTCTGTGGGAAGCAATCATGGCTGCAACTAAGTTCGACATTGAGAAGTTCACGGGGAAGAACGATTTCAGCTTATGGAAGATTAAGATGAAGGCTCTCCTGGTACACAATGGTTTGTACGAAGTCTTGTTGCCACCGGATCAGGTGGCTTCTGGAACTAATCCGGCGAAGGTGGAGGAGAACAAGAGGAAAGCACACAGTGCGCTTATCTTGTGTCTTGGGGATAAACCATCGAGGGAAGTATCGAAGGAGAAAACCGCTCTTGAAGTCTGGAATAAGCTGGAGCAGTTATACCAGACCAAGTCTGTTACGAACAAGTTATACATGAAACAGAAGCTTCAAGTCTTCAAGATGAGTGAAGATAAGAATCTTGGTGATCAGTTGGACGAGTTCAACAGATTGGTGGATGATCTGGAGAGTTTGGATGTTACAATTGATGATGAAGACAAGTCATTGATGCTGTTGAATGCTCTACCTAAGTCTCTGGAAAATTTCAAAGATGCCTTGTTATTTGGAAGACAAGATCAGGTGATGTTTGATGATGTTCAAACTGCCCTGAATACCAAGTTTCTACAGATCCAAACTGATGGGAAGAAGTCTGCTGAAGGATTGAATGTTCAATCCAAGAAGAAGAAGGGGTTTCAGTCCAAGAAGAATGATGGTGGAAAAGGGAATAAGGGTGGGAAGAAATCCGATTTTGTTGAGAAGAGAAAGTGTTTTACTTGCCATAAGGAAGGTCATCTGAGAAAGAATTGCCCTGAAAGAAGGAAGAAAGACAATCAAGGTGATCAAGATGGAAATGCAGCTGCTGTGGAGGTTTAAGGATATGATAGTGCAGAGGTCTTGATGGTTAGTCATGAGAGACTAAGTCAAGAGTGGGTCCTGGACTCAGGGTGTACTTTTCATATGTGTCCACATGAAGACTGGTTCCTGAATCTTGAGAAAATTGATGAAGGTCTTGTTCTTTTGGGTAATGATGAGAGCTGTAGAGTGCAAGGATCTGGTTCTATCAAGATCAAGATGTTTGATGGAGTTGATAGGATATTATCTGATGTTAGGTTTGTTCCTGAGTTGAAGAGAAATCTTGTTTCTCTTGGTACATTGAATTCTAAGGGCTTTGAATTCAAGACAGAAAAAGGAGTTCTGTCAATAACCAAATCTGGAAGAATTGTTATGAAGGGTATGATCAAGAATGGTTTGTATACTTTGATTGGAAGAACAGTAACAGGATCAGCTGATGTTACCATGGAGTCTTCTGATGTTAACTTGTGGCACAAGAGATTGGCACATGTTGGTGAGAAGGGCCTGGTGGAGTTATCCAAGAAGGGAGCAATCCCTGGGAATAGGACATGTAAGCTGGAATTCTGTGAGAGGTGTGTTCTTGGGAAATCAAAGAAGCAAGCATACCAGAAGGGGAAGCATACCACCAAGGAGGTTATGGATTACATACATTCTGATGTATGGGGACCAGCAAGGGTATCCACTCATGGTGGAGGCAGGTATTTCCTTACCCTTATTGATGATTATTCCAGAAAGGTTTGGGTTTATATTCTTAAACAGAAGAGTGATGCCTTCTCTAAGTTCAAAGAATGGTTTATTGAACTTGAGAATAAGAGAGGCAGGACTATCAAGCACTTAAGGACTGATAATGGGCTTGAATTCCTATCAGAGGAGTTTCAACAATTCTGTAGGGAGAAGGGTATTACTAGGCATAAAATTGTTCCTTCAAACCCCCAGAAGAATGGTCTAGCTGAGAGAATGAATAGAACTATTCTGGAAAGGGTTAGGTGTATGTTATCTGATGCTCATTTACCTAAGAGTTTTTGGGGGGAAGCTGTCAACACAGCTGTTTATCTCATTAATAAAGTGCCATCATCTACAATTGAGTTTAAAACCCCAGATGAGGTTTGGTATGGAAAGATATCAGATTACTCAAAATTGAAAGTTTTTGGGTGCCTAGCTTATGTTCATGTGAGGCAAGACAAACTTGAACCTAGAGCTTTAAAATGTATCTTCATTGGGTATCCAAAGGGTGTTAAGGGGTATAAGCTGTGGTGTCTAGAGCCTGGGAACCAGAAGTGTATTACCAGTAGAGATGTTGTGTTTAATGAATCACAAATGGGTTACAAGTCTGGTGGAGGTGATAGAGAGTCATCAGCTGAAGAGATGGATGGTGTTATTTCTGAGCCAATTACTCAAGTTGAGGTGGAGCCTGATCATGACAATCATGAGAGTGCATCTGGTTCTGAACCAGAGCAGGAAACAGGAGAGAATGAGTCATCAGATGAGAATAGTGCACCTGCAGAAGAGGAGGAAGAAGTGCCAGAAGCAGACTTGAGAAATTATAGTCTAACAAGAGACAGATCCAGAAGACAAATACATCCTCCAGCAAGGTTTGGCCGTGTGGATCTGGTCTCCTATGCACTTGTTACAACAGAAGCCATAGAGTACCAAGAACCTAAAAGCTACAAGGAAGCCCTTGAGTGTGATGATAGGGAGTCATGGATTACAGCCATGACAGAAGAGATGGAGTCTCTTAAGAAGAATCATACTTGGATTCTTGTTGATAAGCCACCTAGGCAGAAGCTAATCAGTTGTAAATGGTTGTTTAAAATGAAGCTTGAATCTGGTGTGAAAGATCAGGTGAGGTTTAAAGCCAGGTTAGTTGCCAGAGGATTTACTCAGAGAGAAGGAATTGATTACAATGAGGTATTCTCACCTGTGGTTAAGCATTGTTCAATCAGATTACTTCTCAGTAGAGTTGTCCAAGAAGATCTGGAGCTACAACAACTAGATGTAAAGACAGCTTTTCTGCATGGTGATCTTATTGAGGATCTGTGCATGCACCAACCAGAAGGGTTTGTTGAACCAGGGGGAGAAGGAAAGGCGTGTCTGCTCAAGAAATCATTGTATGACCTCAAGCAAAGTCCAAGACAGTGGCACAAGAAGTTCAATGAAATTATGCTATCCATTGGATTTGTAAGAAGCAAGTATGATACTTGTGTATACCTGGAAAGGCAAGGTAGTGATGTGATAGCCTATCTTCTGATTTATGTGGATGACATGCTTATTGCCAGTAAGAGTCTTCTGAAGATTCAGAGTATCAAAAGGAAGCTAAGTGCTAGATTTGATATGAAGGACTTGGGAAATGCTAAAAGGATTCTTGAAATGGATATTCTTAGGGACAGAAAAGCTGGAAGACTATTCTTATCCCAGAAGAGTTACATTGAGAAGGTCCTGAAGAGGTTTAACATGCATGAGAGCAGAGCTGTGACAACTCCTCTGGGACAACAGTTCAAATTATCTAAGGAAATGGAACCAAAGTCTGATGAAGAGAAGAAGACTATGATGAAAGTACCTTATGCAAGTGGGGTTGGAAGCCTGATGTATGCTCTGGTCTGCAGCAGACCAGACTTAGCTTATTCATTGAGTATGGTGAGCAGATACATGGCTAATCCTGGAAGATTACATTGGGAAGCTTTGAAATGGATATTCAGATACCTTAAGGGGTCATCTGATCTGGGTTTGATGTTTGAGAGGATGGTTGACCAGAAGAGTCCACTGGAAGGATTTGTAGATTCTGATTTTGCTGCTAATCTGGACACCAGAAGATCCTTAACAGGGTATATCTTTACACTGTACAATACTGCTGTAAGCTGGAGATCTGTTCTGCAGAGTGGAGTTACATTGTCTACTACAGAAGCAGAGTTTGTTGCAGTGTCTGAAGCAGTTAAGGAGGCTTTGTGGTTGAAAGGCATAATCAAGGATTTTGGCATAAGTCAAAGGGCTGTGGTCATTCATTGTGATAATCAGAGTGCAGTTCATCTGGTTAAACATCAAGTATTCCATGAGAGGTCAAAGCATATTGATGTAAGGTTGCATTTTGTAAGGGAAATCATTGATAAAGGAGTGGTTCTGATTCAGAAGATATCTACAGAGGACAATGCTGCAGATATGTGTACAAAGTCTTTACCAGGTACTAAATTCAAGTTCTGTGTTGAATTGGTAAAGATGAGTGTATGGGATGTTCCTTAGGCCCAAGCTGGAGCATGGAGGAGAGGAGGAGATGATTGATACTTCTCATCTGAGGTGGAGAATTGTGAAGGGTCAAATGTGAAGTATGTAATCTGCTGGGCTTAATTCATTAGGAGGCTATGTTGGTAAAGTGTTAGCCGTGAGAGTTGGTAAATTTGGGGTACCAGAGGAGATGGACCAGATGAGGTTGACCAGAGAAGTCAGGCAGAAGAGCTTTCAGAGGAGGTCCGTCAGGTGAGGTCTGGTTAGACGAGTCTGGTAGATGAGACATCAGAGGAGGTCTATCAGAAGAGGTCTATCAGAGGAGGTCTGGGACTAGAGGTCATCTGGTGAAAGTGACCAGAATCAGAGGAGGTCTTGTCATCTGATCCTGAAGTCCGTTATTCACAAAGTACACCAAATTGGAGCTAATTCGAAGACGGTTCTAACTGAATCAACTGAAGCAGTTATTGGTGTTTGTTAGCCAGCTGGATAACTACTTTACTTATAAGTTTGTTACAATTGAATCGAATCTAGGGTTCGTTTCTCAATCTCTGTAACTATAAAAAGGGGGCTTCTCAGCTGAGAGAAGTAGATCATCATTTTCTGAGTGAAAACACTGTGAGATTGAGTGAATTGTAACTTGTAACTTCCATTTTTTTCTTAGTGAAAAGCCTATCCTCTCGGATCCCGTGGACGTAGGAGTATTCATCTCCGAACCACGTAAACTGGTGTTCTTGTGTGATTTTCAATTTCGTTCTAATTGTTTCCATATTCCGATTCCCAGATTACAAGTTTTCTTGTGAATCCAAAATCGATTAACAGAGCAATTTCACCAATTAAGGCTTGAGCTTTCTTGGCGTCGAATGTGGTGGTGGGCGCTGCTCTATTCCGGTGGCGGAGTTCTCAGATTTTCAGCTTGGGCTTCGAAGCTTTCCGGCGAAGTCTTGCTTCAAGATCGAAGATTTCAGCTTCCGGTGGATGTCTTCTTCAATTCGATTTTCCGGCGTTATTTGTGAATCTTGGCCATTGATTTCGGCGAAGCGAAACTCTTGAAATTCCGGCGAAGTTCCATTCATGCCAGCGGAGTGAGCTTTTCATTTCAATTCCCCGGCGTCGAGCCTCGGTTATTTCCAGCGGCGAATTTCAAGCTTTTCCGGTGAATAAATCTTCGGCTCGGTTCTCTTTGTAACTTCCGGCCATGGCGTGACATTGCTTCTCCGATTCCGGCGGCTGTGGCTTTCTTGGCAAATTGAAATTCGGCTCTGCTTGATTCCGGCGTCGAGAGCTTTCCATTCTAGCAATGGTCGCATCCTCCATTGATTTCGGTGATGAGTAGAAGATTTCCGGCGAGAGTTTTCCCACTGGTGAGAGGGTGAAAGCACCGTGAACTGCCAAGCTTTCAGTCCTTCCGACACGAGTACCTGCTACTACGGCGGTAGGTGACGGCGTGAATTTCCGACGTGGCTTCCGGCGAGCTGCGGCTTCTCGAATTCCGGCATCGAAATGGAGTTTTTCCGGTGAATTGCAGATTCCAGGCTCGAATTCCAGATTTTCCGGTGTTGGACGGCGTGGCTGTCTCTCTTCATATTTGAATGAAAATGGCTGCTGGTTTTCTTCTTTCTAAAAGTGGACGTGGGGCCCGCCTTTTCTTTTCTTTTCTCTTTCTCGGTCAAAGTCGGAGCAATAATCAACTTACACCACTTTGGATTAAATTCCCATTTAAAATTGTGTCCAGCTTGCTTCCTCATTTGATTAACGTGAATTACCATTTAAATAGTCATAGCCTTACTTCAATTCCCATTTCAACATCTTCAAGTAAGTGGGCCTTTGTTTTGGGCTTTAAATTATATTCTCTTGGACCGTCTATTAATCCAAGAAACTCCCAAACAAATGAGCCACTAAATTAATAAGTGAGCTCATTTCTTTTCTCATCCAATTCAACCGATGCCAATAAATAAAAATAGGCTCGTGTTTGATCAAAATAATCTCATTTTCCTGCAAGATAAACACAAATGTCTTTCTCGACAATTTAGCACAAATGATAACATTAATCTAAATAATCACACAAAATCCAATTAAAATAGGCAAATTAAATGCACGAATTTCGAGCAAAAATCACACTAATCAAATACTCCTTAAATGAGTGGATATAAATGTGAACAAAGTAAGAGTGCTAAAGCTTGATTATCAAAGAGGCTTGGATATGAACTTCGTGTGCGCGTGGGATCTCTCTAGAGCCTTTCTTCGAAACTGCACTCTTGAATTTATAGAGATGCTTAGGAATTAGCCGTTGGAGAGCTAATCCAATCAGATCTCTAATTAAGGAAGCTTTCAATCAATCAATTCCCTAATTGATTGATTGGGTTGGTGGGATCCTTGGATTGATTGACTTCAAATACTTTCCAATCCGATCTTGTTGACTTGATTTGAATCACCAACGGTCAAATGCTTCCAATGCCTAACTCTGATTCTTCCAGAGAAGGCAGGACCAGACACCAGGCAACCTCGATGTCTTCTGGTCCAGAGTTGGTTAAGAACCAGAATACTCAGTAGAATCAGGAGATGATTCTGAGCATCTTTTGTTCCACCAGACTCGTCTGGTCCGGACTCGTCTGGTCTGGGGAAGGTCCTCTGCCTCTGGTCAGATCTCATCTGGTGAAGTCTTCTGGTGAAATCCTCTGGTGGGGTCTTCTGGTGACTCTTCTGGCGAGGTCTTCTGGTCTGGCAGTTCCCCCTAGACTAAGTCCTAATCTAATTCCTCATCTGGTTAACAGATCCAGATGGGCCTATTACATTTTCTGTTTTATTTTAACTCATCAAAACTAAACAACATTTATCCTAACAATTTCCCCCTTTTTGATGGAGTTAAAACACTAACCAGAACTGATCAAAGAGAAAATACTTAAGCAAGAAAACAAGTAAAAAGGATAAGACCTTAGAATAGATCTTATCAGGCAAACAAGAAGACAACAAGAGGTTGTCTTTAAGACAAAGAAGATATAATTTTTCCATTAATAATAAAGGACAAGAGAGATTACATTTTACAATTCAGAATCAGGTCCTATACTAGGCATATCTTCTATTCTCCTTTGGCACCAGAAACCAGTCGAAAAATCTGTCTTGGATGGCCTTGAGCTCAGCAGAAGATGTTGGGGTGAAATTCACCAACACCTTGGTCTTGTAAAGTTTCTTCAGCTCTGCCCAATCAACCTGTTCCCCGCTCGTTGGAGTGTTGAGATAATGAAACTCAGGGGCTGTGACCTCCAGGTTGAACTCTATTGTGGAATCCATCAACTGCTTGTACAGATCAGCATCATAAGCCTTCATCCAGGAGTGGAAGGTTCTGTTGATGAGTGCATCATCCTCTGGCGGGGGCCTCTGGATATAGTGTTGAATGAACCACAGAGTCTTGGCTTCTCTCCACTTCTCTATGAGAGGAACAGGCACAGTAGAGTCAAAAGGCCCTTCTGTCCTTAGTGGAAAAATCTCCATCACCTCAACAGGAGCCTTCCTTCTCTGGCTGGATCCACTGGCACCATAAGTGATACCAGCTTCTCTGGCTTTCTTGTTCTGCCTTCGAACATATCTGAGCCTCTGCTCTTCATCTATGTTCTTCCTTATCCTTGCTTGCCTCTCTTCTGGCATCTCCTCTTTGAATCTCTTCTCTGCTTCCTCAACTACTTCTTCGAGGAAGCTCTTCTTCACCTTCCTTATCTTCCTCTTAGCAGGGCCAGGAATAGAAACTGGATCCTGCTCTACATCAAGAGTCTCCTCTTCTGCTGCCAGCTGCTTTGCCATGATAAGAGATTTAAGCTCCTCTTTCTTCTTCTTCTGCAGCTCAGCCTGGGCCAAAGTGTTCTCCAGCAGATCCAGACGAGCACCATGGCTGAAGAGGGTCTCATTTGTGGTCTTCACCAGATCAGTTCTGGCCTTCTCTTCCCCCTTTTTAACTTCATCAATAAGGGGTTGCACCACCTGCCGAATGAGACCAGGCAAGGCAGTGGAGGAGGAAGAGTGAAGATCACGCAGCTTCTTGGCCTCCTCCAGGTAGGCTTTAGGCTCAGCCACTAGCCTCTCCTGCTTAGCTAGCATCTCCTGGAGGGAATCTTTAAGCTTGACTGTCTCCAGCATCTGAGAAGCCATCTCCACCTTGAGCACAGAAACAGGTCGCACCTGGTCCAGAACATATTGTTGGATCTGCCTTTGGCTCTCATGAACATCCATCTTCAGGTAGAGACAATCAGACTTAAATGCAGCCTTAGCAGAGGCAAAGACAGCCTTGATCTGCTTGAGAAACTTCCTTCTTTCATCCTTTATCTGGTGCTCTACCAGAGCAGGCGCCAGATGCTGCATTGCCTTAAAAAATCGCCCTATCTGCATAATATGTTCATTGAAGAACATCTTCATCTTCTGCAGCACAGCAGGGGTCATATCAAAATCTTACTCATCTGAATACAGCTCTGGAGGAAAGGTGAAGTGAGGGCCAAAGGTATAAGAGGGGCCCTCTGGGGAGATCATCACTCCCCTCTGGATTAGCAAGGTGCGAACCACCATCTTGGCTGCTTATGGGGTCTCAAGCTCTACAGGGTTCTGGAGGTTGAGCTTCTTCTTGAGATCTATCTCCCAGGCAGTGAATGCAGCAGAGGTCATCTCCTCCAACAATAAGAGCAAGTCTTCCACATCCTCCAGTCTGGCCTTGCTCCAGACCTTGGCATCAGTAAGATCTGCTTGAAGAGGTAAGTGCTCCAAAAGAATTGGGAAGTGCTCTCTTAGCCAGAGTTGAGCACTACTTACACTCATGCTCTGCCTGATGGGACCCATTTCTGCAGATGAGAAAGTAAAGGATTTGGACCTAGAGGCAGAGGAGGATGGTGTTAAGCACTCCGGCTCCAGTGAAGCATCCTCATCTTCACTATCATCGCTAGACAGGCAAGTGGGAGAAGAGGGAGGGGCAGGGAATCCCATTACCAGTGAGATACATGGGTTCTGTTCTGTGTGAGATTGGGGAGGGGTAGGAATATGTGAGGTAGAGATGGAGGGAATGGATTGTTCTGCACCAGAGGAGGTGGAAGGCACCTCTGGTACAGTGGCTGGGGGAGAGGGATTTATGGGGAGAGGCATTTGAGAAGTAAGGGGAGAAGGTGTCTCAGTGGGAATGGTGGAGGGAGTGTATATGAGGGTATCAGGTAGGGTCTACTCTGGTGAAGCAATGGGGGCACCAGGAGCAGGGGAGGGGTGTTGTGTATGTGTATTTGGGGGAGATGAAGGAATAGGTGGGTTTACCTCAACAGAAGAGACTGGAGCAGTTGATTCTTGCATTATTCTGGAGGCTTCATCAATCGCCTGCTCCAGTGCATCTCCAAGATCAGAACCAGAGTCTGACTCTTGAAGAATGACCCTCTTGGCCTTGGACTTCTTCACCAGAGGAACCTTCTCCTCTGATTTCTCTTCTTCTGATGGCTCATCCACCAGAAGAGTCTTCTTGGCTCTCCTTGAAGTCCTTGACTTCTTGGCAGATGCCTTTCCAGTAGCATCCTCTTGCCTTGGCCTTTTCTTGCCTGCTCCTGCTTTCTTTGCAGCCTCTGCTCCATCACCCTTCTTCTTCAATGCAACTTGAAGGGGAATCTGGTCATCCTCTGATGAGCCAGAAAATACCATAGCTGAAGAACCAGTAGCTTCAAACTTCTTTTGCTGGCTCTTCTTGGTCTTCTGCCCCTTAGCAGGTGAAGGCACTGCTTGGAAATGAGGGGCAGGATGTTGTGAGTTATACGTGAAAGTATGCTTTTACTTTGTATAACTCGTGTATCAAACACTCGATTTATGAGAATAATTCTTTTATCACATTTGCTTTAGATATAATTGAATGTTGAATTTCTATTGCAAACCGTTCAATATATAGTACATGTTACATTGTAGTTAATGTGGTGATACCCGATCACGGAAGACAACATTAACAGTTTACTTGTAACTAAACGTACAATTCACGACCCAGGTGGAATTGAACAATCCGCCGTGAAAGGTCGATGTGTAAGGCTCAGATTGGTCTGTCTTGACTAAGAGATTGCACTAGCACATTTAGTATGTGTTGAAGAGGTCCTACAGCGAGGATAAATTCTTCTGTTCTGAAAGGTGAAGAATTAGACCTCAGTGATTGTTGATTTCTTAATCTCCGTCACTTAAATAGGACCGTGTGTGTTTAATAGTTACTGCTTTGATTCATGTTGGGTGAGAATCATTGTGACTTCGAACTTTGTGTCTTGGGCAGTACTATTAATCATACGACGGTTGCTAAGATTTAATACGGAGAAACGCGTGCGAGTACGGCTCGTGTGATTAGTCCCCTTGGTGGGCTCAGAAGTTTTATTGTATCAAATCTTGCAAGTGAAGAATTAGTTTCTTCGGTACGAATAATAATGTTGAGCTGTCTTTACTCCAAGGTGAAATATATTAATTAATTTAGAGCTATTCAGAAGCTTAATTAATTAATGGACTTGATAATCTTAAACGCGGGAAATAATAACCGGGAGCCCATATTATCGTAATATGGATTAAGATGGATAGTGCAATATTAATTTATTAGTGGTAATAATTAATATTAATGGGCTGAATTATATTGGGGCTCAATATTGAAATTCAGAAGTCCATTAGGAGGTCCAATCTTAATTCTCCTTAAGGCCCCTCAAGTAGCCCATTAAGTAGCCCAATAATGATAAGGTGATTAAAATAAAAAGAAAATAATTATGCTGATTTTTCAAGTATTATTTTCGAAAATTGCATGATAAGGAGGAAAAAGATTTTGTTGATTTTCTTGGAAAGATATTATGCAAGATATGTATTCTAGGAATACAAGAATATCTCATATATTCAAGCAGATCCAAATCTTGGATTTCTTCTATGTAATTTTCGAGAGTTTCATATTTATTAGGAGAGTGAGATTTTTGTGGAATATTTTATTATGGAGAAAAGAATATATGAGATATATTCAAGATTTCTTAGAGATTAAGAAAAGATTTTCTCCATGCCCATAAAATCTCTACGAATTTCGGTCACTACTCTTATAAATAGGGGATGATTATTTCATCTCCATTAACATAATTCCATGTGTTGGAAAAATCAAGAAGCATAGATATTTTTCTTTTTCCTTAGTTATTAAATTACTTGAAAACGTCTCCCACCGGCGATCAAGTGAGGTGAAAAGGGAAATACTTGAGAAGGCTTTGGGTTGATAGAACGAGATTACAAGTGTCCCGTATATCCAAAGGCCATTACTACGAGAGGTACGTTAATCGCATATTTACTTGTTTAATTCCGCCTAGTTAAATATGTGAAATTAATTTAACATGCATGATGATAATTAGTTGTTGGAATTATTATTTGAATTAATTAGGATTGATTCATGCTAGTAATAATTGTATTTAAATTCGTATTTAAAGTTCATCCCGAATAGATTCCGGGCACCCCTATTTTCCCAACAACTGGTATCAGAGCCACGGTTTCAGGCTCTGAATTTTAAATTGGAATTTAAATTGTTAAAACATTAAATTGAAATTGGATAGTAGAATTGTTAGATCTTTTTTGCAGGTATCCAATTGTCATGGTTTTTAATGTTGTTAATTTCATGCGTGTGAATTAATTGTTTTTTAATTCGATTCGTTCGAATTCGTTTTTCTCGTGAGAAAATCCACGAGTAGATTAGTTGTCTTTATTTTGATTCGATCATTGTAATAGACTAGTCTAGATCTAGTATTTATTTTTTTGTAAAAATAAATTGTAACCGGATCGTGACGAAGAACGAAGAATTAAAAACTGCGTACCCGGACGACGCATACAAGCGTGGCGCGTGTATGGAGGTAAAATCATGCAAGGGGTGAAGAAAACGAGGACGAACGGCGAAAAAAACGGCGCACGGGGGTGCACGGCGCACGCCGTGCGCAACGGGCGCACGGCGCCGCGCGCAGGCGTGCGCGCGCCTCGGGGCGCTCCGGGCGGCGCCTCGGGTGCGCCTCGGCGCGCCTCCGTGCAGCGCCTCGGGTGCGCCTCGGCCGCGCCTCGGGGCTGCGCTTCGGCGCGCCTCGGGCAGTTTTTCAGCGCTTCTCGGGCCGGGAAGCGCGCGGGCCCACTTCGTGGACCGACGCGCGCTGTATCTCAGGCCGTGGAATTTTTTCGGTTCGTGTTTTTTTTCCGTGTGTTTTTAAACGTCGTCCCGAACCCCAAACGATGCTGTTTTTGAAGAAGTGTTGCTGTTCGAGTGGGAGCACGTCGAGACGAACGTCGGAAAGCAACAAGGACGATTTTTCGCATCAAGACGTGAAGAAATTAAACCGTGACAATTGGAATTGAGTGCTCCAATGTGTTTAATTTTGTTTTGATGGATGTTTTATTTCGTGCAATTTTTATTAGTTGTTAATATGTGTTTGTATGAATTTAATTGTCCAAGAAAAACCTTACTTTCGAAAATTACTAAGTATGTTTTTATAATCGCAATTTTATTCCGGATATTAAAATTGGATTATTTTGGCCTCCATAATTTATTTATTTGTGAAGTTCTTTTGGAATACATTTCCCCCTCGGATCGGCCAAAAGAACGGATTTCACATGAATAAATTCCGAAAGGATGATTGTGGATTATTACTAGTGGCGGTATTGACCCTCACCACGAGTGGCTTGCTCAAAGCGAAATAATAATCCTGTATTTAATTATGGTTATTACTTAGGCATAGGAAATTGATATTAACTTACTCCCCTCGGAGTCCCTGTCAATTTCTATGTGGTCAAAGTGGGAGCCAACTATTAATTTTGAATTAAGGATTTGTAACTTTTAAGTTTGCGATCCGCTTGAATGTATTTAAATGTATAGACCACCCCTCGTGGCGCATTTAAATTATTTCAAGATGTTGGCTGATGCATGATTATATTGTTTTAAGGTTTCAATATAATTGATGTGATCGAATTATGTGATAATTTCATATTTTTCTAGATATTGATATGAATGTATGTTTTATTCTCATTTCATCATGTCGCAACCTTTTAATCCACTGTTTAGTATACTTAAAGTTAATAAACTTTTTGGAGAGAATTATATCGATTGGAAATGTTTTTTTAAAAATTTGTCCTTACTGCACGAAAACACAATTGGGTTATTTATGTTAATATACCCGGCAAGCCTAATGATAAGTCAAGCAATGGGAAGAGGCAGTTTGTGATCGGAAGCGTGACAATGAATGAAGTGCATCATCTTGACATTTCTGTCTGAGGATTTGAGGCGCGTTCATGAAGACATTGTATCCGCTGTTGAAATCATGGAACACCTTGAAGAGATGTTTTCACATCAGAATCCCATGACTAATCAGTTCACCAAACATGACTCGGTCAAGTTGGAAATGGTGGAAGGAACGCCCGCAAGGGAGCACGTTCTCGAGATAATGGCATACCTTAGCAAGTTGGAAGTACTTGGTGCGGATTTTGATTGATTCCATATACCATTCCCTACCGAGAAGTTTTGAGTAGTTTCATCTGAACTGTCAGATGAATGAACAGACAAGTCGTTTGCCCGAGCTCTTGCAAGCTTTAGTTTCGGTGGAGGTGATAATGGAGCACCAGTCTAGTGCTATGGTGGCTAATGGTTCGTCTACCTCTTTTGGTCCCAAGGGAGGGAAAAAGATGAAGAGAACCAAAGGCCGGATCCAAGCAAATCCAATTGTTGTGAAAGGCAAATGCAAAGGCAAGCATCGAAGGGGAAGTGTTTTAGTTGCGGTGAGAGAGGACAATGGAGGACTGCCTGTTCCAAGCCTAAGAGGCTTGGAAAGTTAGGTAATTCACACAACTTAGTCGTCGAAACTTGTGAAGTGGCGTATGCTGTCTATTCGTGGATAGTGGATACGAGAGCTACTGATCACATTTGTTTCATGGGTTTAAGCTAACCCGACGACTTAACGGAAGTGAGATCCCCATCACATCGGGCAATGCTACGAGAGTGGCAGCTGAAGCAGTGGGAGAAGTGCGCCTATCTTGTGAAGATAGAGTTATGGTCTTGAGAGACGCTCCTCATGTTCCTAGTTTAGAAAGAACTCAACCTTCAGTTTCTAAACTGTTTGAATAGATACTCAGTTTCTTTTAATAAGGATGTTATTATTACTTGAAACGATGAGTTTATCTGTTCCGGAACTTTAATGGATGATCTTTATACCATTATTTGGGCACACCACTCACAAAATTGAATCTAATAACACATCGATTATTTCGAGTAATAAAAGAAAGCGTTCTTCGGAGATGAATGAAACACTTCTATGGCATCTTAGACTAGGTCATATTAATCTAAAGTGGATAGAGAGATTGGTGAAAGACGGATCCTTGGAATCATTCCAAGTCGAACCGTTTCCAACTTGTGAATCCTGTTTAGAGGGTAAAATGACCAAGAGGGCATTTGGAGCCAAGGGGAATAGAACTACGGAAGTGTTAGAACTCGTTCATACCGATATGTGTGGTTCAATGACGATCATAGCAAGAAGAGGTATGAATAATTTGATGATTACTCAAGATATGGATACATCTACCTTATGATGCATAGGGAAAGAAGTATCAAGTCTCTACGATTTGTTCGTGGAGGCGAATACCTTCGCAATGAATTCTTGAACTACCTATCGGAAGAAGGGATTGTATCCCTGTTGACCACATCGGGAACCCCTCAATAGAACGGTGTGGCGGAACGAAGGAGCCAGACTCTTTTAGAAATAGTCAGACCCATGATGAGTTATTCGGGTTTACCCAAGTCGTTTTGGGGTAACGCCTTGGAAACAACGACTTACATTCTAAACTTGGTGCCATCCAAATCGGTTCCTAAAACCCCAATGGAATTGTGGACCGGGCACAAGCCCAGTCTAAGACACTTGCGGATTTGGGGTTGTCCGGCATACGTGCTAGACAAGGAAGCCAGTAAATTGGATCCATGTTCGGAATTAAGGTTGTTTATAGGATATCCCATGGGAACGAAAGGGTGTATGTTCTATAGTCTCAAGGATTAAAAGACCGTGATTAGTTCGCACTTTAAATTCTTGGAGGAAGACTATATGAACAAAAGAAAGCCCAGAAGTGAGATTACCTTAGACGAGTTAAGAGGGCAAACTCCTATACCAAGTATACAAGATGATATACCACATGTCATACCTTCACAACCGGAACCCCATCGTAGTGGGAGGATTGCAAGGCAACCCGAGAGATTCATGGGAATTGGAGAATCTTCAGATTTGATTCCCGGCGATGAATCAGACCCATGAACGTACGACGAGGCAATCCAAGACAAAGACGCGGAAGTGTGGCAAACCGCAATGAAAACCGAGGTGGGTTCGATAGATTATAATCAAGTGTGGGAGTTGGTTGATCCACCTAATGGGGTAGAGCCCATTGGATGCAAGTGGGTGTACAAGAGGAAAAGAGGACCAGACGGAAGGGTAGAGACCTTCAAAGCAAGGCTTGTGGCCTGTGGCCTGTAGCTATGCTTAAGTCCATCCGTATTCTCTTGTCGATCGCTGCGCACTTAGATTACGAGATCTGGCAAATGGATGTCAAGACAGTTTTCCTTAACGGAAGTCTTGATGGGATCTATATGCAACAACCCAAAGGTTTCGTTGAAAAAGGCCAAGAGCACCTCGTATGCAAGCTTAAGAGATCCATTTTATGGACTTAAGCAAGCGTCGCGTACTTGGAACCAGTGTTTTGATCAAGTTATTAAGTCTTATGGGTTTGTGATCAAAACAAGTTCGAAAGTTGTGTGTATAAAAGGTGTGACGGAACTGCGGTGGTATTCTTAGTATTATACGTAGACTATATTCTGCTCATTGGAAACAATGTAAAGGTATTATCAGGCGTAAGGGTATAGCTGTCAAATCAGTTTGACATGAAGGACTTAGGGAAAGCCGGTCACATCCTTGGGATCAAGTTCACTCGAGATCCAAGAGGAGGATGTTGGGTTTATCGCAAGTTTCATACAAAGCCACTGTTTTGAAGCATTTCAGCATGCAAGATTCCAAGAAAGGTTTTGTACCTTTTAGGCACGGAATTCATCTATCTAAAGAAATATGCCCTAAGACGCAAGTGGAGATAGATGACATGAAAGACGTTCCGTACGTTTCGGACGTAGGAAGTCTTATGTATGTAATGTTGTGTACGAGACCGGATATCTGCTTTGCCGTGGGCATGATGGCAAGATATCAAAGTAACCCCGGGAAAGCACATTAGATTGCAATTAAATGCGTTCTTTAGTTTCTGAAAAGAACTTAGTATGGAATGCTGATTTAACAATCAGACAATCTAATTCCCATGGGATACACAGACTCAAATTTCCAATCAGACATAGACTCCAAAATACCTACCTCGGGTAGTGTGTTTTGCATAGGAGAAGGAGCCATGACATGGAGAAGCGATTTGCAGAAATGCATCGCAGATTCGACCATGGAAGCCGAATAAGTAGTTGCTTGTGAAGTAGCGAAAGAAGCGGTTTGGCTCAAGTACTTCTTAGTGGACTTGGACGTAGTTCCGAATTTGCCCGACAAGATAACTGTCTTTTGTGACAATGCCGGGGCAGTTGCAAATTCAAGGGAACCGAGAGCCCACAAGGCCAACAAACACATTGAAAGAAAACACCATCTTATACGAGAAATCGTTAAGAGAGGAGATGAAGAGGTGGCAAAGATATGCGTCGGGGACAACCTAGTAAATCCATTCACAAAGGGTCTGCCTCTGAATACATTCGAGAGACATGTGGATGGAATGGGAGTCAAGACTATTGCCAATCTGCTTTAAGTATAAGTGGGAGGAATTATTAGGTTAGTGTAGGTTGACATGAGATGTCACGTAGAGCTACTACACTAAGACATGCGTGATGTATACTAAAAACAGACTTTAAGTATAAGTGGGAGATTGTTGTGAGTTATACGTGAAAGTATGCTTTTACTTTGTATAACTCGTGTATCAAACACTCGATTTATGAGAATAATTCTTTTATCACATTTGCTTTAGATATAATTGAATGTTGAATTTCTATTGCAAACCGTTCAATATATAGTACATGTTACATTGTAGTTAATGTGGTGATACCCGATCACGGAAGACAACATTAACAGTTTACTTGTAACTAAACGTACAATTCACGACCCAGGTGGAATTGAACAATCCGCCGTGAAAGGTCGATGTGTAAGGCTCAGATTGGTCTGTCTTGACTAAGAGATTGCACTAGCACATTTAGTATGTGTTGAAGAGGTCCTACAGCGAGGATAAATTCTTCTGTTCTGAAAGGTGAAGAATTAGACCTCAGTGATTGTTGATTTCTTAATCTCCGTCACTTAAATAGGACCGTGTGTGTTTAATAGTTACTGCTTTGATTCATGTTGGGTGAGAATCATTGTGACTTCGAACTTTGTGTCTTGGGCAGTACTATTAATCATACGACGGTTGCTAAGATTTAATACGGAGAAACGCGTGCGAGTACGGCTCGTGTGATTAGTCCCCTTGGTGGGCTCAGAAGTTTTATTGTACCAAATCTTGCAAGTGAAGAATTAGTTTCTTCGGTACGAATAATAATGTTGAGCTGTCTTTACTCCAAGGTGAAATATATTAATTAATTTAGAGCTATTCAGAAGCTTAATTAATTAATGGACTTGATAATCTTAAACGCGGGAAATAATAACCGGGAGCCCATATTATCGTAATATGGATTAAGATGGATAGTGCAATATTAATTTATTAGTGGTAATAATTAATATTAATGGGCTGAATTATATTGGGGCTCAATATTGAAATTCAGAAGTCCATTAGGAGGTCCAATCTTAATTCTCCTTAAGGCCCCTCAAGTAGCCCATTAAGTAGCCCAATAATGATAAGGTGATTAAAATAAAAAGAAAATAATTATGCTGATTTTTCAAGTATTATTTTCGAAAATTGCATGATAAGGAGGAAAAAGATTTTGTTGATTTTCTTGGAAAGATATTATGCAAGATATGTATTCTAGGAATACAAGAATATCTCATATATTCAAGAAGATCCAAATCTTGGATTTCTTCTATGTAATTTTCGAGAGTTTCATATTTATTAGGAGAGTGAGATTTTTGTGGAATATTTTATTATGGAGAAAAGAATATATGAGATATATTCAAGATTTCTTAGAGATTAAGAAAAGATTTTCTCCATGCCCATAAAATCTCTACGAATTTCGGTCACTACTCTTATAAATAGGGGATGATTATTTCATCTCCATTAACATAATTCCATGTGTTGGAAAAATCAAGAAGCATAGATATTTTTCTTTTTCCTTAGTTATTAAATTACTTGAAAACGTCTCCCACCGGCGATCAAGTGAGGTGAAAAGGGAAATACTTGAGAAGGCTTTGGGTTGATAGAACGAGATTACAAGTGTCCCGTATATCCAAAGGCCATTACTACGAGAGGTACGTTAATCGCATATTTACTTGTTTAATTCCGCCTAGTTAAATATGTGAAATTAATTTAACATGCATGATGATAATTAGTTGTTGGAATTATTATTTGAATTAATTAGGATTGATTCATGCTAGTAATAATTGTATTTAAATTCGTATTTAAAGTTCATCCCGAATAGATTCCGGGCACCCCTATTTTCCCAACACAGGAATGGCTTCTTCTCCTTCAGAGTCAGGATGGCCATGGAGAGGACCATCCTTGGAGAAAATAAACTTTGATTTGTGGAAGCCCTTGCACCAGGAGTCCTTCCACTTCTTCTCTGGAAAGATGGAATCCAGAATCAAAGTGAGCTTGGTGGCCAAAGAGACATTTGCATTGAAGACAAATTGCAACTCCTCTGGCTTGCTGGGACACTCGCAAATCCTTGGGAACTTTGGATATCAAGTCTTCAACCCCATATTTTCTTAGCAATTCCAAAATTGCTAACGCCGCTGGATTCTTGGTGGAATAGAAGTCAACCACCATCTCTGATTTGAGTTTCTTGCACACATGATCCGGGTCAAAGTTGCATTTGGGTGCCATATCTGAAATTGAGAGAGAGAGAGAGAGCATAAAAACTTGCAGAGAGAAGTTAGGGTTTGAAAGGTTTGAAAATAATGAACAAGTGAAAAGACAGATTGAAAAATTTTGGTTTAAATAAGAAAAGACGCGTGGCTATAAGATTTAATGAAGTGTGAACGCGTGTAAGGTTAAAATTTAATTAAGGGGACAAAATCAATTTGAAATTGATTGACATATTGCACGTTAATTAAATCTGACGGCCAAGATTAAAAGGCAAATTACAGATTTAATTTGGTGCGTGGGCATGGTCATTGGGACTGGGTTCGAGGGGTTTTGTGGCAGTCAAGGTGAAAAAGCAAAATGATTGCCTAGGCCCTCTACCCTAGTCTTAAATGCACCCTGAAGATGAAACGTTTTGAGTGTATTTACTAATTTGAAAAGTGTATCCCAATGATCAGAGGCCAGAGAAGTAAATACATACCTGTCACCTGGTATTGTAACCAGATGATACCTTGGTTAGCCTGGTGTTAGATCTCATCTGATGGAAACCTATCTGGTTCTGGTCAGAATAGACTCCGGATTTCTCTGGAATATGTCACTGCACTTCATCTGGTATATGCCTCATCTGGAGATGTAACTTCCCTGGTATATCTAACTTGTAGGCATGTTAGTATCAAAATAATAAAGTATGTATAATTGAAATAAAGGATACTTCTCTGATGTTCCCCCCTAAACCAATTCTGTCTCTGGATCCAACAAACCTAACTCAAATGCTAACTCCCTGAATCTGGTTTTAGCCAAAGGCTTAGTAAGAATATCTGATCTCTGCTTCTCTATTGCAATCTTTTTCATCCTTATATCTCCCTTCTCAACATGGTCTCTGATAAAATGATGCCTTATATCAACATGCTTGCATCTGGTATGAAGAACTGGGTTCTGGGTGATTGCTATGGCACTATTGCTATCACAGAAGATTGGAATATCCTTAGCCCTAATCTGGTAGTCCCTTAGCTGCTGACTAATCCAGAGAAGTTGTGAGCAACAGCTACCTGCGGCCATGTATTCTGCTTATGTTGTTGATGTAGCAACTGAAGTCTGCTTCTTAGAAAATCAGGATACCAATTTATTCCCTAAAAATTGGCATGTTCCACTTGTAGACTTCCTATCTATTCTGCACCCACCATAATCTGAATCCGAATAACTACTTAACTCTAAGTTGTCATCTGCAGGAAACCATAACCCCAAATTCACTGTTCCCTTAAGATATTTCAATATCTTCCTAGTTGCTTCCAAGTGACTTTTCTTGGGATTAGCTTGAAATCTGGCACATACACCACAACAAAGGTAATATCTGGTCTGCTTGCAGTCAGGTACAGAAGAGAACCAATAAGTGCTCTGTACTGAGTCTGGTCCACATTCTCTCCAGACTCATTTGGATCCATGTTGAAATTTGTCATCATAGGAATCTTGGCTGCTTTGCTAGATCCTACTCCAAATTTCTCTAACATGTTTCTGATATACTTTGCCTGATTGATGAAAATTCCCTTCTCTGATTGCTTTACCTGCAAACCTAAGAAATAATTCATCTCACCCATCATAGACATTTCAAACTGACTCTGCATGAGTTCACCAAACTTCTCACACAGCTTCTTGTTAGGGGATCCAAATATAATGTCATCAACATATATTTGGACCAGAAGGATGTCCTTTCCTTCTTCTTTCCTAAACAAGGTCCTATCAATCTTACCCTTAGTAAAACCATTGTCCAGAAGAAACTGAGATAGAGTGTCATACCATGCTCTGGGTGCCTGCTTTAGCCCATAAAGAGCCTTCTTAAGCTTAAACACCTTGTCACCTTGTTCAAAACCAGGAGGTTGTTCCACATACACTTCCTCAATGAGAATCCCATTAAGAAAGGCAGATTTCACATCCATCTGGTATACTTTGAACTTCATGTGAGCAGCATATGCTAGAAACAATCTGATGGCTTCTAGTCTGGCAACAGGAGCAAATGTCGTATCATAGTCTATTCCTTCAGACTGAGAATAGCCCTGAGCCACTAGCCTTGTCTTGTTCCTAGTAATGACATCATTCTCATCTTTCTTATTCTTGAAAACCCACTTAGTGCCTATCACCTTTTGATGTCTTGGTCTGTCTACCAGCTCCCAAACATCCTGTCTGGTGAATTGATTCAACTCCTCTTGCATAACAACAATCCAGTTTGAATCTTTCAGTGCCTCCTTGATGTTCTTGGGCTCAATCAATGACACATAGCAACTGAATAAGACAGCTAAGTTAATAGTTCTCCTAGTCTGGACACCCTTAGCTGGATATCCAATTATTAGGTCATTGGGGTGATCAACCAGGGTCCTCCTTCCCGTGGCCTTGCCTGGTTGACCATCTACTGCAGTACCTTGGTGATTATCACCAACTACAGGAGAGCTTCCCCCTACAGGAGTTCCAACCTCTTCTGGTTCTGCTCCTTGTGAAGGCTTCTGCTTCAGAGAACCAGAAGATGGGCCATCATCTGAATCTGAATCTGAATCAAGAATAGGTGAATTGACCTTGATTACTCTGGGAGTAGTCTGATTCTGTGTCTCATCAGAAGACTTTAGGTCCACCTTGTACTCAAAAGCAGATTCATAAAAAAAATATGAGGTGTTTCTTCCACACAAAGTGAATTCCTATTAAAGACTCTGAATGCTTTACTAGTGCTGAAATATCCTAAGACTATTCCATCTGCAACTTTAGCATCAAAGGTTTTTAATTTGGATTTCCCATTGTCATGGATGAAACATTTGCATCCAAAAATATGAAAATATGAAACAGATGGGGTTTTACCTTTCCATACCTCATATGGAGTCTTACTATGTCTATGGGCAATTAGGCATCTGTTCTGAGTGTAACATGCTGTGTTGATAGCTTCTGCCCAAAATCTCTGTGGTGTGTTGTACTCTGCTAGAAGAGTCCTTGCAGCTTCTTTGAGGATTCTGTTCCTCCTTTCTGCTACTCCATTCTGTTGGGGTGTTCTGGCAGCATATGTCTCATGAAAAAACCCATTGTCCTTGCAATACTCTGCAATGTGTGAATTCAGAAACTCTGTCCCTTTGTCACTTCTGATCCTGACTATGCTCTGGTTCTGCTCATTCTGAATCTGCTTAAAGAACTCTGGCAACTTAGTGATAGTTTCATTTTTCTTAAACAAGAACACTACCCAAGTGTATCTTGAAAAGTCATCTACTATCACTAAGGTGTACTTCCTACCACTGAAACTAAGAGGAGAAACAGGTCCAAACAGGTCCATGTGAAGTAGTTGAAGTACTCTGGTTGTGGTTGTGCTCTGGACATCCTTAAAGGAAGTCTTAGGTTGTTTACCCTTCTGGCATGAACCACAAACCTGATCCTTCTTAAACACTTCATTAGGAAGACCTCGAATTAGACCTTTACTGGCAATCTTGTTCAGTGTTTTGAAGTTCAGATGACACAATCTCTTGTGCCAAAGCCAGCTGTTCTCTGCAGATCCCTTTGCAACCAGGCAAGTGTTCCTTGGGCAACTCCCAAAATCTGCAAGATAAATATTACCCTTCCTCAAGCCTATTAGCAAGATATCATTATAATCAGAAGAAAAGACAGTGCATGAATCACTAGAAAACTTCACTGAGTATCATTTGTCACAAAATTGGGATACTGAAAGCAGATTATGCTTAAGTCCTTCAACATAGTAGACTTCATCTACAGATACACCATTAAAGGTCAACTTTCCAACTCCTCTGGTGACTCCATAGTTGTTGTCACCAAACATCACTCTTAGCCCATTCAATGGCTTGAAATCCTGGAGATGATTTTTCTGGAATGTCATGTGCTTGGAACATCCAATATCAATGTACCACACATGTTTGCTTGAAAGTCCTTTCTCCAATGGGCTCTTATCCTCCTGCAGAGATATCAATTAGGTCCCCTACTAGAGCTGGGTCCTGATTGGTTAGTTGCAGGTTTTGTAGGAATCCAAAGATAAAGATCATCCCTTACTGGATGATGAGATCTTATCTTTCTTCCAAATCTATCTACCAGCACATGTCCTCTAACAATGACATATTGAGCTACTGGTCTGATAAGAACACCTTTCCTATAAACAGGTCTGGTGTATCTTTTCTCAAATCTGGCCTTTTGAATGGCCTACCTTAAAGACATAGTCTTAAAGGTCTGGTTGTAAGGGTGCATCCTAGAAGAACCATCTCTGGTGTTATAACTACCCAGATCAGTTGGTTTTCTATAGATGGGTCTGGAAGACCTCATCTGGTTCTGAAAATTGGATATATTTTGATGATGAAATTCCTTCTGAGTATTCCTGTTTTGGAATCCTCTTTGAGCATTCTTCCTTTGAGATCCCTGATTCTGATTGAGGTTCTCTGGTTCAGTATATCTCCTCTGATATCTCATATTCTGATTAGGTTTCCTCTTAGAGTTTCCCTTTTGAGGTCCCCTAATTTGCTTAGGTTCCACTCTTTTAGGTCTCCTCTGAGGTCCCTTAATCCGGTTAGGCATCTGAACAGAACCATCAATCTTCATAGGTTCTCCTATCTGACGTTTATGCTCTAAGATTTCCTCTTCCAGTTCAGTGAACTCATTAGGAACATCATCTATATGGTCAGCAGAGCAGTCTTTGTTCCAATTATGGTTTTTAACTACTCTGTAACCTTTTCCATTAGGATTCTTTTCATCCCAGATTTCTACCACTTCACCAGATCTTTCAGACAACTTGCCTTTATTGCATAAAAATTTAGTAGATCTGGTTGTAATTCCAGAATATCCTAAACCACTCTTATAATTTACCCTTTGAGAAGATCCTTGTATAATGGATACAACGGTTGGAGCTTCTCTGGTCTTATGTGCTTCCTTAATAGGATGTTCAACTTGCTTACCCTTGATAAGATATTGGTATTTGGCTTTGAGTTCATTGAACTCTTCTTCCTGAGAGTTCTTTTCTTTCATAAGCTGGTCTACCAGAGTATCTCTTTGTGTGACCTTTTCCTGAAGTTCAGAGACTTCTTTGGAATGATCTTTCATGAGTTCTCTGGCAGATTTTTGCTCATTTGATAGAGATTGAACTTTAGCTCTAAGCCTACCATTTTCTTTTTCAAGTTTTTGGCAAAGTTGAACACAATTTTGGAGATCTGATAGCATTTGCTGCATATCAGACTCTCTGGAAGCACCAGATGAATGGGAGGATTCAGTATATTTGGAATTAGATAAGCATAAGGTAGTTTCATTTACCTCAGTGATGTCTGCCATAAGACATACATCATCATCAGATCCGAAATCAGAAGAGGAAGAACTGGAACTAGTATCCTCCTCCTCTGCTTCTGCCAGTAGAACTCTCTTGTCTGCATATCTCCTATCTCTTTTGAGTCTTTTCTCTTCTCTTTCCCTAGGAGTAAGTCGAGGACAATCATAGCTGTAGTGCCCTGGCTTGTTGCAAGTGTAGCATGTGTTGTCACCTATGGAACTGGGACTTGGATCTCTCCTCCTCTGGTTGTACTCTGCTCTGGCTGGACTACTCTCTCTCCTCTGGTAGTCAGGTCTGCCAGAGCTGCCATCTCTCCTCCTCTCTGGAGTTCTGAATCTGGTCTCCCTTGAGTCTCCAGATGTCTTTTCCTTTTCTGCAGGCTTGAAAGGACCCTTCCTATTTCAGGTAGATTCCTTCCAATGCTTTTTGTACCTGCCATACTTAGAACTCATCTTATCAAATTTACGGGTTAGAAGTGCTACCTGCTCCTTGAGACTCATGTCATCTGCAGTAGACTCCTTTGGCTTATCATCTGACTTGATAGTTGAGGAGAAAACAACTCCTTTCTAACCAGAAGAGGAAACCTCTTCTGTTTGATCCTCCTCTTGAAGATCATATTCGTAGGCTTTGAGATCAGAAAATAGAAGATGATGATCCAGAGTGTTGAGATCCTTGTTGTCTTTAATCACGGTGACTTTGATTCTCCACCTGCTGGTTAGTGAACGCAATATTTTACTATTTATTTCCTTTTCAGAGTAGGTCTTACCTAAGGCACTAGCCTTGTTGAGGAGATTGGTGAGATGCATATCTAGCTGGTCAATTGTCTCATCTGGTTTCATTTTGAAGGTGTCAAATGAGTGTTGAACAGCCTGGAGCTTGTTGTCCTTGATCTTCTCTGTTCCCTCACAGAGCAATGCCAACTTGTCCCACATCTCCTTGGCCGTGGCACATGTTCTGACCTTTTCAATCACCTCCTTTGTGAGTGTGTTTATGATCTCTGTCCTTGCCACCTGGTCAAGATTGTATAATTTCCTCTCATCATTGTCAAGTTCATCCTTTTTCTTTAGTATCTTCTGTCATGCAACTCGTTCACTAGTTCTCTCCTCTGCAGATACGCTGGTTTCCACCCTGGACTCTGACCTGCCATCATCAATGGGAGTCCAGGAAAATTTGATTGGGCCACTCTCTACCACATCTAACATGCGGTGATGAATAGCTCCAAGATGATTACTCATCATGAAGCTCCAGTGGCTATAATCCTCAAAGGAGAATTCTGATAACTTACGGCTCTTGTAAGAAGATTTTGAAGACATTTTTCTAAAGGATTTTAACAAGAATTTAAACAAAACAATAAAGAGCAATGGATCTGCCCGGTGACCACCAAAAAGCTTTACAAAGCAGTGGTCTTTGGACACACTGCTCTGATACCACTTGTTGGTCCCACTAGATAGATTAATTGCGGAAGCTTTAAAGTTAAGTCTTTACAAAATCTTTTTATAAGAGCAAGGAATGTAAGAGCAATAAAGAAAGGAAAGCAATAAATAAGACCGGATGTATAGTGGTTCGGATCTGAAAATCCTACGTCCACTCTCCCTTGTTCAAAGGGGCCTCACTAACCAACCAACAACTTACGATCTACTGGAATTGTGAAGTACCAGTTCCTTCTTACAATCTGTTAGAGCAGTTCTTGATAAGGTACAAAATTTAAATAACAGCCAAAAATACAATGAGTTTTTGTCTGTGGGCAAAGTAATAGATTTCATTGAATGATATGGAAATGGGTACAATGAATCTAATCTATTACAAGGAAAGGATGTGAATTACTAGACTAATCTCATTTCAGGCTTGAGTCCATAACCAGCATTGACTCTGATCTTTAGCTCTTCAACTCTCTTAATCTGATTCACATATCCTTCAGCTTTAGCAATCTTCAAGACTTCAGTCATGATGGCCTTAGTATCATGCTTTCCAGTTCTAGGTACCAAAGGGGGTGGACGAACCACGAACTCAGGAGCTTTCACTTGGACTTGAGCTGCTTCAGCCTCCTCCAAGATCTTCTGAATCAGCTCAGGATGATTGTCCATCATGTAGTCAGTGAAATGTGCATTGATATCTTCAGTGTCGCCCCACTTCTTCACCACGTACCATAACTTAACAAACGCATCCCTCGCATCAGCCCAGAACTCCTTTAATGCCTCTGAGATGAACTCATCGACATAAGCTTCCCTCTGACCTGATTCCGGCCTTCTGACTTGTAGAATTGTTGACTTCCTAGTTGTTGGCCTCTTCCTGTACTTTCTAGGCTCAGGCTTCGCCTTCTTTCTCCTAAGCAAACTGATCACTGCATCGTCAAGTTCTCGATGTTGCAAGTCAGTGAGATAAGTTAGCTTCTCCACTTTCCTCTCCAAAATGCGCATCTTCTCCTTTTGAGCTATGTCCGCCCTGCGCTCAGCCTCAAATTTTTCAGAAGGAGTTCCCCATGCCTCAGCGCACAGTTCCGCCACCGTCTCCGCAGAAAAAATGATGGGATTTTTTCTTGTGTGTACTTGGGGTGACTTCTGAATTGCCTCAGCCGGTTTGGAAGAATGGAGTTCCTTAGAAGGTTCATTAGCCTTTGCCTTCTTTGCAGCCTTAGCCCTTAGCTTTGCAGCTTCAGACTCATCTTTAGCTTCAGCCACTGCCAGCCTTGCTGATTTACTTACTCTGAGCACATTCCCCTCAGGGTTTGCCTCCGAATCAGCCTCAACCGTTTCACCTTGGTTGATTGCCTCAGATGCCTCAGGGCGGGATCTTTTCCTCTTCTTTTTCCTCTTTTTGGCATCATCATTGGCCTGGGATGGGAGTACTTCAATTCCACTATTGATGACGAAGGAGGCTAATGATTGAACTTCCAGTACGCCCTCCTTCAGCATTTCAACTCCCGTGGCAATCCCAGTACCAGCGTACGACACTGAACTGATAGCAGCTTTCAACTTCTTCTCAAAGACCTCCATATTGTGTTGGAGACTTTGTTCAGCCTTGGTGATCCTTTCCTCCACCTTCAAGGACCCACCACTGACCCTGCTCGCCTCAGCCAGTATCTTCGCCGACTCATCAGTGGCCTTAGCCAAAATCTCAGCAATAGTTTGAGAAGTTCGATGTAACTTCCCTGACTCCAGCTCCAACTTGGACGCTGAGTCGCCATAGCCTGAGTAAAGAGTGCTCCAGCCTGAACTGCAAGCCTCTCTACTGCCTAATTGAGCTTTTCTTCTCTGAGCTCATCTTTTTTCTCAAGCTGTTGTAGAGTCTTCCTTAGCATCTTCTTCGTTCTCCTCATCTCACTCCTCACTGACTTTGCCGTATCAGTCATTGTGCGCTTCAGCAGTATCAACTCCCTGTTGTCAAGGGTGTTGTACGCTGACTTGGTCCACTTGATATGCTTTGCCAGGGCCTTGGTGTCTTCTTCCTTTTCAGCGCGTAGCTTCATTACTTCCTCCTGAAGTTCAGCTAGGTTCTCAGTAGTCTTTTCCTTCTTGACTTCGAGTATACTGGTAAATTCTGCACGTCTGACCCTAGTAATGAGCACATCTTCGTCTCCAGTGGCATCGTCAGTGGCTGGCTGCTTTCCCTTATCAGCCCCTGCATCCTCAGTCCCCTCTTCAGGGTGCACTGAAGACAGTTGTGAAGAAGTCATAGCCGCCTGCTCAGGCCCAGCTAAGCTATCTTTAACTTTGGGAACTTGTCCCTCAGAACTAGGAGTCTCCGTAAATGCCTCAACATCATCCTCCTTTGTCTCAGGGTAGGGAATCCCGTCATTGACTGATGTCTCATTGACAGCTGAGATGTTCTCAACATCCTCAGTCGTTGGTCCACCCTTGGTACTAACGTCTTTAGCACCTTCCCCCTGAGTCTGAGACTTAGGGATCATAAGATCCATTTCCTCCGTCGTTTCATCCACCAGCTTCTCCATTGCTCCATCCTGAGCATCATCATCCTCCTCATCATCTTTCTCACCATCAGATCTGATGTCAGCCTGCATCCTCGACATCAGATCCATTATCAGCTGCTTCAAATTGTCAAAGTTCAAGAGTTGCAGCCAGCTGGTGAGTCCAAAATATGTGCACAACCTTGCCTCCTCAGTCTCCCAGTGTTCCCAGCCACGAGCATCCAAAAGCAAGTGTTGCTCCTGCATGTTAGACTGCTTGAAGTCCAACCATACCTTCAGCTCCACAACATTTGTAAGGAGCTCTTTGTACCGGTTCAGGCTGGGCCAGCACTTAGCTGCCCACTCAGTGGCATTCCCCCTTAAGTTGTTCTCCAGAATGCCACCAACCAAATTGTCATCCAAATCCTCCTCATCCTGCAACTCCAGAAAGTCATCCTCCTGATCTCCGGCTTGTAAGGATTTGGGGCAATCTTTGGGGTTGGGGTAAGATGGGAAATCTGTAGGGTTGGAAAGGTTTGGGTCAGAGGACTGGTCAGGCTCATGTATGGGTGAGGTTGTTGACGCTGACTCAGATGGGTTGGGAAGGCTGTCAGGTGAGGGTGTTTGCGGTTGTTGGGGTGTGGGGTCAGGGTTGGTTTGGGGAGTAGGTTCAGAGTGTTTGGGTGATTGGGTAGGGTTGATCTCAGGCTGCAATATCTCAGTCGTCTCGATCGTCGTTCTTACAACCTCCAAGTCAGAGGCTCGGGGAGAGCTTGACTCCTCCCTCTCACTCACCTCCGGCAGGCCCTTGGCTGGGGACTTTTTGGGTCCATTCTTCAGTCTCTTCAAAGGCCACTTCCCCTTCTCCTTATCCATTCTGATGTCATCGTCAGTTCCCTCAGCCTCTGAATCGGCCCTCTTGGGATTTGACTCGGTCCCTTGTTTGGTTGCCTTTCCTAACAACACCACCTTCAACTTCCTCTTCTCCACCTCCTTTTCAGCAGCCTGCGCCTCAGCGCGCTCAGAAGCAATCTCCTCCTCCACTTCTTTGCTCTTTTCAAAGAGATCATCCACCCTCTCTATGAGGCTGGTTGCCACCTTCTTGGCCTTCCCAACTGGCTTCTTAGCACCCTTCGCCCTAGCGTTGGGGTCAGTAAGCCCTAGCACAGAGTAGGAGTCACCCAGTGAAGTGAACATCACCCTCTTAGAAGTGAAGTTGTCCTCCATGTCGAAGGTGTACCCATGGCAGGCATGAGCAATCAGTATGGACAGTCTTATCCCGAACGGGAGAGTAGCACTAACTGAGATGTGCTTTTCATCATCATCCCTCTTGATCTTGTCCATAGTAGCCTGATAGATCTGGTCGAGAAAGTACTGCTCCCAATTTGCCTCCACACCATCGACAATGGCTCCCATAATCCTTAGTTTGGGCAGGCTCAATTGCTCATGTGAGCTTGTGGATCCCATGACAACTTTGGATACTAAGTCCACAAGGGCCCTGTACTCAGGCTTCAAGGTACCCTTGTTTTGACGCACTCTGAACTCAATTGAGCCCGTCTTGGTCCACTATCCTAAGAATTCTCCCTCAGAATTCTCTTTGTATACCTTGGGGTTGATGCCTGAGGACGTCAACTCGTAGACCTTCTTGATGACCTTTCTCAAGTTGATGTCCTTCACCTCCTTGCTGTAGAAAGGTTCTCCATCCACATCTTTCTCACCAGTCGGTTTTAGAGCCGTCACCTTGGTGAAAAGTTCCCCCTTGCGCAGGAACATGTTGAAGTACTCTTGCACCACCACCTTCGGAAGCACAGAAACTGGGCGCAAAGAGAAATATTTCTCAAACCCTGCCTTGGAGATCTAGTTGAAAACTAGTTTGATCTCATTGACATTAAGACAGATACCTTCCATTGAGATGACTTGCTCCATGTGTACCAGCCTGTTGTTGACAACATTCTCAAGCTTGTCTGTTGTCCAGTTGGAGTTAAGGAATGCCATTGATTTTGAAAGAGAGAAGGTTTTTCGAAAATATGTGTGTGTTTGAGCAAGAGAATACTCAGTGTGCAGAAGTGCTTTGAGTTTGTGTAAAAACCTCAAATGGTATTCTTGATTGATTAGACTAGGTCAGTTACTCAAGCGTGGGGTTGAGATTAATTCCTGAATTTGAAAAGTTTCGAAATGAAGGGCCAGGATTAATCTCAGCATCAATCAATTACCCGTGTCAGTCATATTCCGTATAAAATGGACACGTATATGAAAAAGTAATTGAAGCATTAAATGCTCCGATACGCGTGGGTTTAAATATAAAAAGGCGTGCTTTTAATGAAAACGGAATGCATTTAATAAGGATTTTCAAGACGAAGGACTCAGAGAGACGCTTGGGATTCACAAAAGTCAAGATAGAACTCATACCTGTCAGGGAGACATTGTAGCACCCTGATACCTCATTGAGTCGAGTCTGGCCTGAGTTTCCCCTAAACCCTACACTGACTGCTCTCCCGGATCTAGGAGTCCTAACTCCACTGACAGTTCCATAAATCTTGCTTCTGCCAAAGGCTTAGTCAAGATGTCAGCTCTCTGCCTGTCAGTGTAAATTTTCTCCATCCTAATATCCTTTTTCTCCACATGATCTCGAATGAAGTGATGCCTAATATCCACATGCTTGCACCTTGTGTGAAGCACTGGGTTCTGAGTAATTGCTATAGCACTATTGTTGTCACAATAGATTTGAACCTCATTAGCAAATACTTGGTAGTCTCTCAATTGTTGCCTCAACCATAAAATCTGAGCACAACAACTACCTGCAGCCATATACTCAGCCTCAGTTGTGGATGTCTCCACTGAATTCTGCTTCTTACTAAACCACGAGATCAACTTACTTCCCAAAAACTGACATGTCCCTGAGGTTGATTTCCTATCAATCCTACAACCTCCATAATCTGCATCTGAATAACCTGGCAGCTCTAAGTTGTCATCTGAAGGATACCATAGTCCCATATTGACTGTCCTTTTCAAATACTTAAGTATCCTCTTAGCAGCCTCCAAATGACTCATCTTGGGATCAGACTGATACCTAGCACACACACCAACTGTAAACGTAATGTCAGGCCTACTTGCAGTCAGGTACAACAAAGAACCAATCAGCCATCGGTACTCAGTCTGATTCACTGAAGTCCCTTCAGTGTCAGGATCCATCTTCCAATTTGTGTTCATAGGGATCTTGGCTGGATTGCTGTTCTGAACACCAGACTTTTGAATCAAGTCTCTTGTATACTTGGCCTGATTAATGAAAATCCCTTGATCAATCTGCTTGACCTGCAATCCTAAAAAGAAGTTCATCTCTCCCATCATTGACATCTCAAATTTATCAGTCATCAACTTAGAGAATTTCTCACAGAGCTGATGATTTGGTGATCCAAATATTATGTCATCCACATAAATCTGGACCAAGAGAATGTCATCACCTTCAGTGATCCTGAACAAAGTCCTATCCACGGTTCCCTTCTTGAACCCATGGTCTGTCAGGAATTGAGAGAGGGTATCATACCAAGCTCTTGGTGCTTGCTTAAGTCCATATAGTGCTTTCTTCAAATGGTATACTCTATCTCCAACCTCAAACCCGGGAGGTTGTTCAACATATACCTCTTCATTAAGTATACCATTCAGGAAGGCACTATTGACATCCATTTGATACACTTTAAACTTCTTATATGTTGCATAAGCAAGGAACAACCTGATAGCTTCCAACCTGGCCATTGGAGCAAAAGTCTCATCATAGTCTATCCCTTCAGACTGACAATATCCCTTTGCAACCAGCCTTGCCTTTTTCTTTACTACAACACCATTCTCATCCTTCTTGTTCTTAAAGACCCACTTAGTACCAATAATACCTTGGTGTCTAGGTCTATCTACCAGTTCCCAAACCTGATTCCTTGTGAACTGATTCAACTCCTCTTGCATGGCTATGATCCAGTTTGAGTCAGTGAGAGCTTCTTCAATGTTCTGAGGCTTTTGCTCAGAGAGAAAGCAACAGAACAGTACGCTCTCACCATGGAACCGTCTGGTCCTGACTCCCTCAGTTGGATCACCAATGACTTGATCAATGGGATGATCCTCTAGCCATGTTCTCTTGCCTGGAGTTGTTCCTGAAGTACCTGGAATGTTAGTGTCTACAGGCTCATAAAATTCAGGAAATTGAACAGAAGGGGATGAACCTGAGTCTATACCAAAGGGATTAACAAGTTCAATGTCAGGGACATTGATTCCCCCTTGATGAGGTGACTCAGGAACCGTCTCAGCTGCAACCGCATCTTCATAGATGGTACTTACCTCAGGTTGAGCCTGTTCCTCAGTCTGAGGCTCAACAATCCCTGATGTGCTGGGCTTAGGAGTGGCTCTTGAGTCATCTTCCTGATCATCGTCATCTTCCCAGCTTGGAATAGGCACAGTTTTGACCTTTGGATCAGGTTGATTCTTTAAACTCAGCCTTGTCACTCTCCTAGTGACCTCCCCAGTTTCAGGATTCAACCCTTTTACCCTAGACTCATTAGCAGATTCATCAAACACAACATGTGGTGAATCTTCCACAACAAGGGTCCTACAATTGTAAACCCTGAATGCTTTGCTAACTTCAGAATATCCTAAGAATACTCCTTCATCAGATTTTCTATCAAAGGCTTTCAATTGAGTCTTCCCATTGTTGAGGATGAAGCACTTACAACCAAATACATGAAAGTAAGAAATACGAGGTTTCCTCTTATTCCATGTCTCATATGGGGTCTGTGCATGTTGTGTGTTCAGCATGGATCTGTTCTGAGTGTAGCATGCAGTGTTGATTGCCTCAGCCCAGAATTTCTTGGGCAATCCTGACTTAGCCAGTATGGTCCTTGCAGCTTCCTTCAGTGTCCTGTTCCTCCTTTCAGCGACTCCGTTCTGTTGTGGGGTTCTAGCTGCAGAAGTCTCATGAGCTATACCAAGTTCGTTACAAAAGTCAGAAATATATGAATTTATAAATTCAGTGCCCTTGTCAGATCTGATCTTAGTAATAGACTGATTCTTCTCATTGCTGAGCCTTCTGAGCAACTCAGGAAGCTTCACCTGTGTTTTCTTCTTATTCAACAAGAAAATAACCCAAGTATATCTAGAATAATCATCAATAACCACAAGGGTATATTTCCTACCATTCATACTCACAGGTGTTATGGGACCAAATAAATTCATGTGCAAGAGCTGAAGAATCTTGTCAGTGGAGAAGGTAGCTTTCTCTTTAAATGACGCCCTGACCTGCTTCCCCTCCTGACAAGCCTTGCACACATGATCTTTGCTAAAAACCTCATTAGGTAGACCTTCAACAAGTGATTGTCTAGAAATTTTGTTAAGAATCTTGAAGTTCAGGTGGCTTAATCGTTTATGCCATAACCAACTGAGCTCTAGAGAGCTTTTAGCAACAAAATAAGTATTAGGAATAGTGCTGCTCCAATCAGCGAGATAAACGTTACCTTTCCTGATACCTGATAGAAGCACTTGTGTTGATTTGTCCTTGACTGAACATATATTCGATAAGAACTCAACACTGAAACCTTTGTCACAGAACTGACTTACTGACAACAGGTTATGCTTCAGTCCTTCCACAAAGGACACATTTTCCACTCTGATTGTACCTAAAATCAAGACACCAAAACCTTTAGTAACACCTTTTGAGTTATCACCAAAGGTTACCTGTGGACCATCTTTAGCTTGAAATTCTTGAAGAAGACTCTTCATTCCAGTCATATGCCTTGAGCATCCGCTGTCTAGGTACCAAACAGATTTGTTTGAGTCCCCTCTCCTCTTGTTGTGATCCACAACCGCCTGCAAGCAAATCAGGCTTTAGGTACCCATTGGGTGTTAGGTCCTATTGTGTCAGTTGTACCCTTCGGGATCCAGACTTGCTTAACTACCCTGATTGCCTCAGAGTGGTAAATCTGTCTCCCTGAAACATCAACATACACAACTTTCTTCTTCTTTGCCTGAGAGGAAGATGGTGTATGAGTGCTAGACTTAGGCTTCACAGGAGCCTGAGTGGGTGCCTTTTGGGCTGGCTTCCTATTCTTCCTAGGTTATTCTTGATAAGGACCCTGTGTTCTATTCCACCTAGGCAAGTGAGGGAATGGAAAACAGTTAAAGGCCTCAGGATGCCAAAACCATGGGGGTGTCATCATGTTTGGCCTTCCCTGTTGGTATTGCCAAGCATGATGGTACCCTCGCTGACCAGTCTGAGGGCTCTTAGCATGAGTCTTCCTCTGCTTTCGCTGAGGCTTTCTCTGGTCTGAGCTCTCAGGGACCTCCTTTGGTTGCTTTGCCTTTCCCTTGGATTTTGGCTTAGCAACCTTGGGGGCAACCCTGACTGAGTCAACAGTTTCCTTGCCCTTATCAGTTTGACGGGCCTGAAGTACAACCTTAGGTGCACTTTGGCCTGCCTGAACAAATACCCTCTCAGTGTTGCTCCCTGAAGCAACATGAGACTGACCTTGTGAGGATTTCTTAGTAACATATCCAAGTCCCTTTTTCTCGTTCCCAAGCATCTGGCTGCTATTTATTTCCTCTCTAGCCACTGAGGATTTATTCATTGCTGCAACCTTTTGCTTGAGTGAGTCCTCACTCTTTTTCAGGATTTCATGTCTGGCAAAGAGGTCATCAAACTTACTTTTGAGTACTTTCAGCTCCTCCTTCCTAACCAGCTCTTCCTCAGCCAGATCTTTCAGAATCTTCTCTCTTGGGAGACGCTCAGCATTGATCATATCAATCTCCTGAGTTAGTCTAACAATCTGAGCAGATTCTTTAAGATCAGACTGCGTGAGCTGATCATTCAGGCTCTGGACCTCAGTACTCAATTTCTTGTTCTCCTCTACCAAGAAGACATTAGTTTTCTGCAGCCTGGAGAAATCAACCATCAATTGATCCAGACAGATCTGAAGGTTCATTTCTCTGACTGACTCTGAGCTAAGCTCAGGATTAGATGTTACCTCAGGCTCTTCTCTAGCCATCAAGCAAACATCATCGTACTCATCGTCGGAAAAGAGTTCAGGCGACCTCTCCTCAGGACCATCAGAATCAGTTGCATCCTCAGCGAGCATGGTTCTCCGGTCAGCAAGTCTCTGGTCTCTCTTGGTGCTCCTGTCCTCTCTTTCCCTTGCACTCAGCTTCGGACAATCATACTGATAGTGCCCACTCTTATTACAGTTGTAACATGTTGCTTGCTCATCTCCTATTTCTTTCCTAGGTTCAGGGTTCCTCCTTGAGTCAAGTTCCCTCTGTCTTGATGAGCTTTCAGTCTTTCCTGAGTGCTTGTCATCATGAGTACGTCTCTGTTCATCTCTACGATCGGGCTTTGGATCTGAATATCTTCTTTCATCGCCACGATCTCTCCTCTGGTCAGTGTTTCTCCTTTCCTCATATCTCCTCAGGCTTTGGTGGGTTCCTTCAGGTTTCCTGTCACGTGAGTCCTGATAAAATTTCTTATAACGACCAAACCTGGAATTAAGCTTCTCAAAGCGTCTGGCCATCAGGTTGTACTCCTCAACAAGCTCTTCCTTGCTCATCTCCATCAGTAACTTTGATGAAGACTCAACAGGTTCAGACCTGGCCTTGAATGCCACACTTTTCTCAGGAGTTTTCTCTTTCTCTTCCTCTTCCTACTGAACTTTCTTCTTTCTCTTGTTGAGATCATATTCCAGTGCTTTGAGCTCTGAATAAAGTAAAGCAGAAGTTATGTTACTCATATCCTGAGTTTTCTTAAGCATAATTACACTGTTGTCCCATCTCTCAGGAAGGGCATTCAAGATCTTTGAAGCAACATCTCTCTTAGGAACATCCTTATCCAGCATCACCAACTCATTCATCAACTTGATGAACCTTGACTCCATTTGATCTATACTCTCATCAGGCAGCATCTCGAATGCCTCGAATTTCTGAATGGCAATGTTTCTCTTGTTCTCCTTTATCGTTTCTGACCCCTCGCACATCCTGGTCAGCTCATCCCAAACCTCCTTTGCCGTCTTTAAGTTCATCAGCCTCGCTGACTCCTCGAATAAGCACCGTATGCAAGATGATATTTCTGGCCACATTGTCCAGTCCCACCATCTTGATCTCATCAGTGGTCATATCCTTTCTTTCCTTAGGAATAGGTACGCTAATGTCAAGATCATCATATCCCCTTCCTTTGACGTTAGGAATAGTGATCTTGATAGGTCCTTCCTTGATGACACGCAACATCTGGTCATGGATGGCATCAAGATGTGCCTCTACTCTGAACTTCCAATAGACAAAGTTAGATACAGAGAATTCAGGTAACGAAGTTTCAAGTCTCCTCGAAGTCATGATGATGCAAGTTTTATGAAAAGCAAACTCAGATCTGTTCAGTGACCACCAACAGTTTCTCATCTGAAACTATTAATATTCAAAGTCAGTGGTCTTTTGAACCACTGCTCTGATACCACTTGTTGGTCTCGGTACAAGACTGATAAATACGTGTAAGGGGGGAATACACGTATACCAAATTTTCAAACTTAAACCTTACTGAGTCCCCTTTTACTCAGAGTGATAAAGAACTACGAGCTGATAATATACCTGATAATATACCCACTGACTACACTTAGTGCGGGTCAGTTGGCTAACTATCAATTCAAGTTCAGTGCGGAAATGTGTGAGCCCTGATAGTTTAAAGTCTTGATTAGTTTGCTTTCTGAAAACTTGATTACTCAATCCTGAAGTAGTGATTAGTAGGGCAGTGCTCTGTTTGATGATTACGCTGATTGGTTCAGCTAGATAAAAACCAAATGCTATGAATGAACAAGTAATATGATAAGCAAGCACAATATCAAAGCAGTAAGAACACAGGGAGTTTAACGTGGTTCAGAGACTCAAGCTCCTATGTCCACAACCTGATTTAATAGGAAATCCACTCAAGGGATTCTTGTTTTTAACGTGCCAAGGTGCACCAAGATCAGTTACTCTTCACTGACCTATACAAACTCCTTACAAACTCACTAACTGAACTTACTACCAACAAACCTAACTTAGGGTTTTGGTTTCAGTTTGGATTCTAACTAGGTTGTGATTATCCTTAGAAGACAAAGCTTTGCTAAGGATTGGATAATCACTCTAAGCTTAAGATATTGCTAGTACACTCTTTGGAATACAGAATAACTCTCAGAAACTAAGAAACACTTGGGAAATTTAGTTGGTTTTGAGTGCTTCTTCTAAAGACTGAATGCTTTGATTGCTTGAGAGTTTGAGTAATTTCTGGCTTGGAAATTTCCCGTAACCTTGAATAGGTTCAAGGTCTTCTGTATTTATAGGTGATTTGAAAACTATCCGTTGGAAGAGATAGCCTTCTAGTCATCTATGTAGAGTGGCTCAAACAGACATATCTTCATGTAGCAGCCGTCCTAGCATGAATTCGGTAACTTGCATTTAATGCGCCATTTAATGCTTGCCCGTTGAATATGCAGTCTGAAGTCAGCCTTAGTGTCAGGTTCCGTACGTGCGTGTCCTTCCCGGATTGGTCCACGTCATCAGGTTGGTGAGAATGTCAGAACTTATTCCTAGGCTTCAGGCTTGTCATATTAAGTTCTTTTTGTCTCGAGCACAACGGTCTTGTCCTGACGCTGACATTCCTTTTGCATTGCTTGGCTCTACTCCAAGTCTTTCCCATAAACTCAGTATCATCCCGTTCCCTTCAGGACTGAGTTAGTAGTGACCTCAGGGTCATACTCTTCATCACTGATACTTACTCAGTCAGCTTAGAAAACTGCCATAAGTTTAGGATGGTGCTCTTCGTCTTCAGGCTCTTAGTCTTGATTGTCATCAGTGAGTTCTCCTCTCACTGAGTACCTGTGAAGTGTAAAATAACTAAGTACAAAACCTAACCAAGACTAGCCTGACTAAGACAAACTAAGGCAAATCATCTTTTCAGGGGCTTTGGGATCTTAATCAAAACTGATAATGTCCCAACAAGATAGGATCCAGCCTTAGAGAAATGAGATATAAATTCCTTGCCTAGCTGGGCAAACGAATGAATTGAAGCTGGTGGCAAAGCCGAAAACCACTTATGGACACGATCCCCCAAAGTCAATGGGAAGTTTCGACATTAGGTTGCATCACTTGCTCCCATTGATATCATATAATCGGAATATTTCATTAGATGCACCCGGGGGTCTGCCGTGCTCTCATATTGTGTACTTGCAAGAAGTTGGATCTTCTTTGGAATAGGAGCTTTTAGAATCACAGAAGATAGGGGAGAAGATGGAAGGGATGTGTTTCCATATCCTCTTTGTTGGTCGAGCTGGCCCTGCATGCTTTCAATGGCCCTTTTCATCGATACCAAATCTTCTAAAGATCCTCCCTGACTTGGAGACTGTTCAGCGAGCAGTGGTGCATGACCATCTGTTCGCCGCAGTCCCTCACTTAGTCGGGGAGCCTCTTGGATTGGTTTCCTAGGGTTGGGCGCACCCCCAGGACCCAGGCGACCAAAAGCTGATCTGGTCAGCCTTTTATGGACTGATTGGCGAGCTGGTGCCTGAGCTGGGCGAGCTACTTCGGCTTATGGATGGAAATCTATATTCCTTTGGCCAGGGAGACCAAGTCTACTTAACGCACTCTGGCGTGTAGCCTCGGGGCTAAATCCTCTTGCTTGATCAGGGGTCGATTCCCCATGGCTAGCTGATCTATCAACTTACTTTTCCTTACCCTTTATCTTTCGAACCTGGGCACTATCTGCCTCATTCTGGCGGTCATCTCTGACCCCCTCATAGCCGCGAGCTCTTATTGGGCTACGCCTTGCTCGGGCTTAAGATGGGCCAGGTTGTCCCTGTTGTTTTTATAATACTTGCAGCATTGCAATTGTTCGCCAATTCAACTGGATTGCGAACAAACGCATCCAGTTCAGGAGGCATCATTTGATTGACCACTGGATGGTTATCTTGTCTATGGCAAGCAACTTCTGCTCGCCCACCAGCCTGGGACGTTTGCGTATGCGAATCCCTTATCAAGTGTTGGGAACGTTGTATCTCGTGAGATTGAGGCATCTTTGGTCGATTTATATGTGTCGGTCTTTAAAGATTCAAACTTTAAATGAAGAACACCAAGAACACCTTTGCACTAATCTTAAAATCTTCAAGTTTTGAACTTGAAGTTCTTGACTAATCACTCTCTAATCTTTAACCGAAGGTTCGAACCCTCCTTCTAGCACCAATTTGTTGATGATCGTTTCTAATCACAAGGATTAGTGGTTATTTTTATTCATTAATCGGATCACCAAACAATTACTTGTGATTGATCACTAACGTAATTAGTGAATACGAAAATTTGGATTGGGTTGGAATTAACACATGTTTTGATTTTGTATTTAATTCGTATATATGAGAAACGAGGTGCTTTGGTTATATAATCGAAGTTCGGACGTGTATATGAATTTGTGCTCATGTTAAAAACTGAAAAATCTAAGTATTTATACAAGTTTGCCTAGCAGGGGGTGTGTAAGACCTTTGACCTTCCTATGTTGCATGTTTGATATGTGGAAGTTTGACTATTTGACCTTATCTAAACTAAGTTCTATTCTTTAGCTCTGGATTTGCTCGAATTCAGGAGTTGTCCCTCCTGTCGGGCTTATCAATGAGAAGTCTTTAGTTTGATTTTGTTGGTTATTTAATTTGATGGGCGAATGTCTTGAGACTTTGGTGTAACGCCCCGAATCCAAAACACATAAATATCTCAGATTCGAGGTGCACCTTGTGACTAAAATCTGAACTATAAAATTTTTGATATAAAAGGGATAATAAAATGAGAGATGTGTTTTATGCAGCGGAAGAAATGAGTAGGATAATTTTAATAAGTATTTCACATACATATATGTGTATATAAAGCTTAGTATTATCAGTAACATTTTATTCAAGCGGGGAACTCCGTGTCGTCTCTATTACTGTCCTTGCTCCACGAAATCATAATCTGCAAGGGTTGTAAAAAGGGGGGCGTGAGATTTGAATTCTCACATATGGGTGATTTGCAACGTCATGAGATTGGTAAATCCGAAGTATATTAAATTGTACTCATTGATAAAGTATATAATTTATTTAAGCAGTTGACATATAAATATGAATAACATATATCACATAAGTAAGAAGCTCACGTAATAATTAATTGGGCATGACAGGTTTCACATTCACATAATTGATATATCACAAGTTGATTCACATTAAGGGGCAAAGCCCAAAACCATTTTCACGTATCGACCCAATCTGCCAAAATTACTTTCCACATATTGTAAATACTTCTTTGAACCAATTTCGTACAACCATACTTGACTTGTTCCACTTCCAAAACCTTACTCCTTCCAACCACTAACAAAATAAAATAACGCAAACCATCAATGGCCTTATTCCCAGTGCGCAACGTAGGCGTCTGACCCGGGGACCAGATCTGTTTGAATCAACAACCTTGATTCTGGGGGCGTCCTCGACAGCTCCCCGGAGGTTGGATTTAATACCCGAACCACAACTCCGTACTTACTGACTTTCCGTCCTTTTATAAAACTGACATTTTAAAATGAGGAGGAAAAATCCTCGATTTGCAATCAAATTGATTCATGCTCACATACGCCCTTAGTCATGCAACGGTGATTGATTTGAATAAAACAACAGGTATTTCGTATCATATATAAGTATATAACATAATTCAAACAGTTATATAATAGGGATACATTTATGTTGGATTAGCTATCTTAGATTTATTTGGTCGAGTTCAGAGTATACCAGCACAACGTATTATAAGCAGATCGATCAACAGATCATCACCCACCTGTTAACTTTATAGCTAAGTTACAACTGTCTTGAAATTCCTTTGAAAGATAACTCGCGTTGTAGAGACGTCCTGAGAGTGACGGATCCCCCGTGCGTATACCGATTAGCACAGAGTCCTAGTACGAAACCATTTGATTAAAAGTTGACCTTCGAATTATTAGGAAAACTTGAAAGTTTGTGTTACGAAAATCGAGGAGTTCGTTATCTTATAAACCTATTGAATAGACTTACTTTCAAAGGTCACACCCTATATTGGTAAATACGCCCACTTTCTAAGAGGTGGTGTATTGGTTGGTGTACTTACTAATTTCGTTGTTGTATGACTATTTCAATTCCTATAAAAACAATCTCTTAATATCTTAGCCTTTTATAACTAAAAACTTTTATAACTTAAAAAGTATAACTATATAATATTTTTCCCAAAATTAATTAAAGGAATAAGATATTTATTTAAATAATATTAATATAATAAAAGTCTCAATTTAATATTATTCTTTCTAAAATTTATATTTTATTTTAAAAGAACTCTTGCATATAATTTATATTTTATAAATAAAAACCCCTTTATTAAACTTATTAGTAAACTTTGATTTGAAGAAGTTTGTATTATAAAATCAAAACTAAAAATAATATATAAATATATATTTTTCCTCATTACTATTTATTTTATTTGTAGAGATTCCCACATTTTAAATATTAAAATAATATATATATATATATACACACACACTATGATTAGTAATACTTTCAAAGTTGATTAGTGTTACTTTTTAAAGTAAAAGAATTATATTAATTTTCTGAAAATACTCTTTTCATTTGTTTACTAAATAAACATAAGCACCTTCATCTTTTTCGATCTTTTTCTCTAATTCTGACCAACAATACTAAACAATTAATTTCACCCCCATATCATTAGCTAATCAAACCAAACCAATTCATCCTTCTAATAATACCAATCAACTAATCAATAATACTTAACAGCTAAACCAACCAATACTAAACAATAAATTCAAGAATACTAATAGTTTGTCCAACAATCACAGTAGGAAAATTCACACCAAAATCCATCTAGGCTCCATCCAAAAACAACTATCACAATCTTACAAGGTCTCGGGGAAATTAAAAATGTTCAAATCCTATTTCAACTACAACGAGAAATAGAATTAAGGTTAGTAGTTCTTACGAGTCCCAAATCGGGCATAGTTTGGTGACTCGTAGGATAATTCGAGAGGCCTAACAGTGTAGTTTCGGTTCTCCCAAAATCAAACGGACAGCAGCGACATCACGATCAGAATTGGAAAGAACCAAAATTAAACCGTGAGTAATTATCATTTCGAAGGAATTTATGAATTTAAACCGAATTGGAAATTGTAAGAAATCGAAATCAAAGGACCGAATTGGTGAATGAATTGGGAGAATGAGACTCACCAAAGGAAGAGGGCAATTCAGCTTCGTTGGCGGCAGCGTTGGGAGCGACGGCGATGCTGTGGAAGGGGCGGCGCGAGCGGCACCGGAACCGAGAGCGGAGGTGGCGGCGACGGCTGTGCAAGGTACAGTGGTGGGCAGCGCTGTGAAGGGCATCAATCGGCGGCGCTCTGCGATAAGGACGGCGGAGGGCGGTGATTAGGCGCTGCGATGTCGGCGCTTCCAGGGGAGAAGCGGCGGCCGTGGTAGGTGGCTGTGCGCCGGCGTTCAGAGAGATGGAGAGCAGCGACGCTGCTTGGTGGGAGAAGGAGGAGGGCGGCGGCTGGGCTGAGGCGCGACGGCGGCGATCGATCCGCCGAAGAAGGAAGAGAGGCGGAGGTTTTCCGCTGGAAGAGAGAGAGAGAGAGAAAAATCGGCTAGGCTTTGTGAAATGGAAATAATGCGTACGCGTTTTCTGTAACTATGGGGAGGGAGAGATATTTTATTAGAAATTAATTTCTTAATTAATTTATTTTTAAAGAAGGAATAAATATGTGGGTGGAAATTAATTCTCTAATTAATTTAATTCAAAAAGGAAAAGTAATTTATGTGGTTAAGGATTAACCCCTTTAATTCTGATATTTTCATTCCTGTCTGATACGGTTTAGGGATTGTTTGGTTCGCGAGTTTAATCTCTATTTAATAATTAATACAGTTTTCAAATTCAATTAATATTTTATTGTATTTGAAAAATATTGATATAAATTTATCAATAAATTATACGGATCGAAATCTTTAATTTAAACTTGAATATTTACTTTCTCGTAGTCCTTTATTCGTTTGAAAGATTCAATTCCTTTCTTCGAATTTAGGAATTTATAAATAGGGTATAAATTTAAATTACACAATAGCACACAAAAATAATAAAATTAAAAGAAACAAGATAATAATAGAAAATAATGGTTCTAGGAATATAAAAGGTATAAAACGGGACGGGGTATTACATCCTCACTCCCTTAATAGGAATTTCATCCCCGAAATTCAGCTTCTAGGTATTACTTGGCTAAACCCCATACCCTTATTTTAAGTAGTTTCTTATTTTCTTCTTCCACTAGTCTTCATCTCTTTCTGCTGGTGTCTCATGCTACTCGGGTTGTTCCTGTCCTTTCAATCGAAGTTGTTCTCCACTGTTTTCCCCTTTTTCCAAGATTGCATTCATGTGGCCTGACCCACTCTGGCCTTGGTTAGGCGAACTCCTGACTGGTGGTCCCACCTGGTGAGTCGAGTAGTTATTCTCTTGCTGCGGACGATACTGGATGTTGTTATTTGGTGGGAGGTTGGCATTGGATGGTAGAGTGCATTTATTAGCTTTGTGCCCTGGTTGGTGACAATTAAAACAAATTATTTCAACTCGTTTACACCGTCCCCAATGTTTTCTTCCACAACTCGGACAGTTAGGACTATTTCGAGGAATAGTAGAATTGTTTTCCTTAGGTGGTGGATCTGAATTTCTTTTAAAGTTTGGCTGCCAATTACGATTGATGGGGATAGTCGTCGAAGTCTGCCTGTACTCCAAATTCTGGCTAATCGAGACTAGCAGTGCTCGATGAAAAACTTCTCCATAGCTTGGCATCTGAAAACCAATCACAATTCCTGTTATTTCGTGCCTCAGACCCTGTTCAAACCTCCGGGCTTTTCTATCATCATCGTCCACCAGATGTGGAGCATAACGGGACAGCTGGTTGAATTTTCTCTCGCACTCTATCACTGAGAGAGTTCCTTATCGAAGATTAACAAACTCTTGCTCCTTCTGATCTCTCAGTACTCGTGGAAAGTACCTCTCCATTATAGCTTTCTTGAAATCCACCCAGGTAAGAGCTTGTCTTTCCCCTTCGTTCATAGTTCGCTCATAGGATTCCCACCATTAAGCTGCGTCTTCCATCAATTGGAATTGTGCAAAGGAGATTCTCTGCACATCAGTTAGTGCCATGTGTCAAAAAATGCGTTCCAAACAGGCTATCCATTCTTCAATCTCGAAAGGATCTTCTCTCCCATTCAGCCTAGGTGGATGCAGTCGTCGAAATAGTTCAACAAAGTCGTTCACCCTAGGTGGTGGAGCTTGTTGTTGAATGTAGTTCTGGAGGGAGATCAATATTTCCCTCGCAATGTCATTCTCAGGTGCATCATGTTGAGGTGGCTCAGGTTCGGCCTGATGAGGTGGGTCCTGTTCCATAGGATCTCTTGGGATTATGATAGGGTTAACACGAAGTCGTCCACGTCTACGGCACGGTGCTATCCTAGTGGTGGTTCTGAAAATAAAAGAATAATATTGCTAAGTTCATATAGGTGTGGGAAAAATTACAAAAACATAATCAAATTACGTAATTAACACAGCGCTAGTACTGAGATACAGGTGAGTATGTAGTTCACCACAACGCACTGCGGCCGTCAATGGTACAGTGATCACATTCGTACTGTATAATAGAAACCAGTGACATGTCCAAAACAGTAATTAGATCAAATATAACAGTTAATATGGAGCAAGTAGCACACATTGCCAAGTAGCAATTTCACAACATATATATATAAAGGTCTCAGGTCCTATGAGGTTAGTCTTCTTACTTCTTATCCCAAAAGAAACTAAGGCTTCCAGATGTAAAGTTAACGCATCACATCTTCTCTTTATTACGGATTGCAAGCGACAAAAGGAGTCGGAGTTAAGACTATGTTGCTATGTCCCAAGTAAAACGATCATACATCTGACTACTACTATATGTCAGGAAAGGGTGGCACATCTATGTTGTATGCATTTGTGTCTACATTAAAAGGATAACTGTTTAAAAGGATTTGAACACTCTGACAGATCGTTACTATCATACGGAAATCTCCATCGTCGACTTCTACCAGGCATGTCTCCAAGTGGATGTGGGGCCCTTGAACTGGGTATTCTATTCTCATGCGTTCGAGTAGTCTTACAGCGATAGGACGAAGAATAACTCAGTAACTCTTCCGGCAAAACAAATCACGGCCGTCAAATCTATCTTCATCATGGGGTATACGAGCGGATCTTGCTTTTGCACGCAGTCTCGTGAACTGGGTTATAAACACGCTGATAGATTCTAAGGTTAGCTAAGTGTGTTCCAACTATCGGGATATAACTATCTTAGATGGATTCTTATATGGAAAGGAAAATCCTAGTCAATTTTTTTAGTTATGTAGAAACATAATTTTAACAATTAAAGCACAAAATTTAAACAATTAAAGCATATAGTTTAAACAATTAAAGCATATAATTCAAATAATCATATAACATTATTTATGAAAATTTATAAACTTATACAAATATATTAATTGGCCAAGGTTAAATACAGTCCCATGTTTGGTGAATACAACCCCACCAAAAAAATTGTTCGGAAAATTTTTCCGAAAAATGTAACAATTTTCGGAAATTTTTTCCGAAAAATCATAAGTTCAGTGTTTTTTTTTTTAATTTTTGGAAAAAATTTCCGAAAATTGTCAAAAATTTGGATTTTTTTTCCAAACATTTTTTGGTGGGGTGGTATTAACAAAAGATAGTTGTCGATCTTTTGATTTGATTTTTGTTATGAGAGTTAATTCGTCGCAATGTCATAACTATTAAGCACTTTTTTTTAAAAAATAAAACAAGAACATACCTTCGAGGAGCTTCTGACGGTAATAGGAGACACATTTCCCCTCAAGTAATTTAATTAGTGATTTAAACTTAAATGATAAGATAAATTTAATTAAAGAAAAAGAATTTTGGTTGGATGAAAACAATGATTTGGTTTTAGGTCCGAAAGTTTTGAACATAAGCTCTTATACCACCAGTAACGCCCCGAATCCAAAACACATAAATATCTCAGATTCGAGGTGTCACTTGTGACTAAAATCTGAACTATAAAATTTTTGATATAAAAGGGATAATAAAATGAGATATGTATTTTATGCAGCGGAAGAAATGAGTAGGATAATTTTAATAAGTATTTCACATATATATATGTGTATATAAAGCTTAGTATTATCAGTAACATTTTATTCAAGCGGGGAACTCCGTGTCGTCTCTATTACTGTCCTTGCTCCACGAAATCATAATCTGCAAGGGTTATAAAAAGGGGGGCGTGAGATTTGAATTCTCACATATGAGTGATTTGCAACGTCATGAGATTGGTAAATCCGAAGTATATTAAATTGTACTCATTGATAAAGTATATAATTTATTTAAGCAGTTGACATATAAATATGAATAACATATATCACAGAAGTAACAAGCTCACGTAATAATTAATTGGACATGACAGGTTTCACATTCACATAATTGATATATCACAAGTTGATTCACATTAAGGGGCAAAGCCCAAAACCATTTTCACGTATCGGCTCAATCTGCCAAAATCACTTTCCACATATTGTAAATACTTCTTTGAACCACTTTCGTACAACCATACTTGACTTGTTCCACTTCCAAAACCTTACTCCTTCCAACCACTGACAAAATAAAATAACGCAAACCATCAATGGCCTTATTCCCAGTGCGCAACATAGGCGTCTGACCCGGGGACCAGATCTGTTTGAATCAACAACCTTGATTCTGGGGGCGTCCTCGACAGCTCCCCGGAGGTTGGATTTAATACCCGAACCACAACTCCGTACTTACTGACTTTCCGTCCTTTTATAAAACTGACATTTTAAAATGTGGAGGGAAAATCCTCGATTTGCAATCAAATTGATTCATGCTCACATACGCCCTTAGTCATGCAACGGTGATTGATTTGAATAAAACAACAGGTATTTCGAATCATATATAAGTATATCACATAATTCAAAGAGTTATATAATAGGGATACATTTATGTTGGATTTGTTATCTTAGATTTATTTGGTCGAGTTCAGAGTATACCAGCACAACGTATTATAAGCAGATCGATCAACAGATCATCACCCACCTGTTAACTTTATAGCTAAGTTACAACTGTCTTGAAATTCCTTTGAAAGATAACTCGCATTGTAGAGACGTCCTGAGAGTGACGAATCCCTCGTGCGTATTCCGATTAGCACAGAGTCCTAGTACGAAACTATTTGATTAAAAGTTGACCTTCGAATTATTAGGAAAACTTGAAAGTTTGTGTTACGAAAATCGAGGAGGTCGTTATCTTATAAACCTATTGAATAGACTTACTTTCAAAGTTCACACCCTATATTAGTAAATACGCCCACTTTCTAAGAGGTGGTGAATTGGTTGGTGTACTTACTAATTTCGTTGTTGTATGACTATTTCATTTCCTATAAAAACAATCTCTTAATATCTTAGCCTTTTATAACTAAAAACTTGTATAACTTATAAAGTATAACTATATAATGTTTTTCTCAAAATTAATTAAAGGAATAAGATATTTATTTAAATAATATTAATATAATAAAAGTCTCAATTTAATATTATTCTTTCTAAAATTTATATTTTATTTTAAAAGAACTCTCGCATATAATTTATATTTTATAAATAAAAACCCCTTTATTAAACTTATTAGTAAACTTTGATTTGAAGAAGTTTGTATTATAAAATCAAAACTAAAAATAATATATAAATATATATTTCTTCTCATTACTATTTATTTGATTTGTAGAGATTCCCACATTTTAAATATTAAAATAACATATATATATATATATATATATATATATATATATATATATACATATACTATGATTAGTAATACATTCAAAGTTGATTAGTGTTACTTTTTAAAGTAAAAGAATTATATTAATTTTCTGAAAATACTCCTTTCATTTGTTTACTAAATAAACATAAGCACCTTCATCTTTTTCGATCTTTTTCTCTAATTCTGACCAACAATACTAAACAATTAATTTCACCCCCATATCATTAGCTAATCAAACCAAACCAATTCATCCTTCTAATAATACCAATCAACTAATCAATAATACTTAACAGCTAAACCAACCAATACTAAACAATAAATTCAAGAATACTAATAGTTCGTCCAACAATCACAGTAGGAAAATTCACACCAAAATCCATCTAGGCTCCATCCAAAAATAACTATCACAATCTTACAAGGTATCGGGGAAATTATAAACTGTTCAAATCCTATTTCAACTACAACGAGAAATAGAATTAAGGTTAGTAATTCTTACGAGTCCCAAATCGGGCATAGTTTGGTGACTCGTAGGATAATTCGAGAGGCCTAACAGCGTAGTTTCGGTTCTCCCAAAATCAAACGGACATCAGCGACATCACGATCAGAATTGGAAAGAAACAAAATCAAACCGTGAGTAATTATCATTTCGAAGGAATTTATGAATTTAAACCGAATTGGAAATTGTAAGAAATCGAAATCAAAGGACCGAATTGGTGAATGAATTGGGAGAATGAGACTCACCAAAGGAAGAGGGCAATTCGGCTTCGTTGGCGGCAGCGTTGGGAGCGACGGCGGCGCTGTGGAAGGGGCGGCGCGAGCGGCACCGGAACCGAGAGCGGAGGCGGCGGCGGCGGCGGCTGTGCGAGGTGCAGCGGTGGGCGGCGCTGTGAAGGGCATCAATCGGCGGCGCTCTGCGATGAGGACGGCGGAGGGCGGCGATTAGGCGCTGCGATGGCGGCGCTTCCAGGGGAGAAGCGGCGGCCGTGGTTGGTGGCTGTGCGCCGGCGTTCAGAGAGACGGAGAGCAGGGATGCTGCTTGGTGGAAGAAGGAGGAGGACGGCGGCTGGGCTGAGGCGCGACAGCGGCGATCGATCCGCCGGAGAAGGAAGAGAGACGGAGGTTTTCCGCTGGAAGAGAGAGAGAGAAAAATCGGCTAGGCTTTGTGAAATGGAAATAATGCGTACGCGTTTTCTGTAACTATGGGGAGGGAGAGATATTTTATTAGAAATTAATTTTTTAATTAATTTATTTTTAAAGAAGGAATAAATATGTGGGTGGAAATTAATTCTCTAATTAATTTAATTCAAAAAGGAAAAGTAATTTATGTGGTTAAGGATTAACCCCTTTAATTCTGATATTTTCGTTCCTGTCTAATACGGTTTAGGGATTGTTTGGTTCGCGGGTTTAATCCCTATTTAATAATTAATACAGTTTTCAAATTCAATTAATATTTTATTGTATTTGAAAAATATTGATATAAATTTATCAATAAATTATACGGATCGAAATCTTTAATTTAAACTTGAATATTTAATTTCTCGTAGTCCTTTATTCGTTTGAAAGATTCAATTCCTTTCTTCGAATTTAGGAATTTATAAATAGGGTATAAATTTAAATTACACAATAGCACACAAAAATAATAAAATTAAAAGAAACAAGATAATAATAGAAAATAAGGGTTCTAGGAATATAAAAGGTATAAAACGGGACGGGGTATTACATTTGGTCAATCTTGTTCGCGTATAGGTTGGATTTGTTCGTCGGGCATCCTTTTGGCTCACAGGGTAGTTGGGTATAAAGCTGCTCGCCAAGTTTAACATGTTCGCTAGTTTACCATTGCTTAATCATGGTTTTGCCTAATCTTAAATGGATGTGATTTGAGGTAATCTTGTTCGCCAATTTGCTATTTCTGCTCGCCTATCAACATACACAGGTATGAATATAGTTGATTGATATATATACACAGGTATGTATTAATTTAGTTGATTGGTATATATAACATGGTATGTTGATATGTTGACTTTATAATTATTACAGATGAACCCTCAAGATAACCGTCTCACTGTTGTACCGATCGACAACAAGTAAGTATTTTTTTAATGAATTGTATATACTTTTAATTATATTTATATTAATACTAACTTGAATTTTTATTTTGTTGTCATAGGCTGCTTCCAGGCCATAAGACTAGTTTTTGCGCCTCAGAGACTATTAAGATGATACCGTTTAAGTTTGGGAATATATATGTTTACATGTTGATTGGTATGTTAGATGATATATATATATATATATATATATATATATATATATATATATGTTTACAAGTTACAAAATTTTATATATATGTTAGTTGATTGGTATGAAATTTAGTTGATTAATATATATATATATATATATATATATATATATTGGTATAAATTTACTTGATTAGTATATATATGTAGGTATGAATTTAGTTGATTGGTATATATACGTAGGTATGAATTAATTTAGTTGATTGATATATATACGCAGGTATGAATTTAGTTGATTGATATATATACACAGGTATGAATTAATTTAGTTGATTGGTATATATAACATGGTATGTTGATCTGTTGACTTTATAATTATTACAGATAAACCCTCAAGATAACCGTCTCACTGATTACCGATCGACAACAAGTAAGTAATTTTTTAATGAAATGTATATACTTTTAATTATATTAATATTAATTTTTAATACTTACTTGAATTTTTATTTTGTTGTCATGGGCTGCTTTCAGGCCATGAGACTAGTTTTTGTGTCTCAGAGGCTATTAAGATAACTAGTGTTGTGCCTACCCGTGCGTTGCACGGAAGTCCTTTATTTTTTATTTTTTTACAAAATTTTAATATAATTATTTAAGTTTTTTTATGTGTGTGTGTGTGTGTTTTTTTTTTTTTTTTGTGATGTATTATTATATTATAGTTTGAGGGAATAAATATGATATTTAACTTTGCTTCATGCTTAAAATTACTTTCTATTTAAAAATAATGTCTTACTTATGAACAATACATATGAACAAATTACTTTGATTTGTTGATTTTTTTTATAACTAATTTTAAATCTCTCTTCCTAATAAACGCTTTTGGGCAAAGACATTAATCATGTTTTCTCCGCTGGATTAGAAATGTGGTGGATTGGATATGTTTTGTGTTTGCAATGAAATTGAATAAGATTGACGGGTGAGTATTTTTCAGAGATGTTGGTATAGATATTATATTATGATTTAAATTATTATTTTAAATTGAGTATATTTAATTAAAATTATAAATAAGGTGTTAGTAAATAGTAAGTGTAGATATTTGCCCCCTATAATTTTGGTACACAATTAATAACAAAATCAATATCATGTACTCAATCTTGGTACGCAATTAATAAAAATTATTCTTGCTCTGACATCAATATCATTATATTTCGTAAAAAGTTTTTTTTACACAATCTAATATTTCTAAAAAACATATATCAACATTAGTTAAACTAATCGTGCGACGGTCTATGTCATCAATAAACCTAAATTTTACAATAAATTTGAAAGATATCTTTAGTTATTATTTTAATATATTGAAACCCAATTCTTTTAAAAAAGTTTTTTCCCAACATTTTTATATTTTCTACTAAAAATATATATATTGCTTGTTCTACTTTTCCTTCAACATAATTATAAAAATGGTCAATTTAACTTTGAACTAAAAAAAGGTCAATTTAACTTTCAACTAAAAAATTTGGAGTAAAATTAAATTGCCTACAAATAGTCCAAAACAACATTTTTATCACTGTTCAAATAAAAAATAATAAAAATTATTGTATAATACAAAGAAAAAGGACAATATATATCACCCTAATTTTTATTCACAAGTGCAAATAAATATGATATTTAACTTTGCGTCGTGCTCCATGTATAAAACATAAAATTAGTGTATACATATGAACAAATTACCTTTTTTATTGATATTTTATTCACACCCTATTTTGAATCTCTATGCCTATTAGATATTTTTGTTCAAAGATATTAATCATGTTTTCCACCGTTGGATTAGAAATGTGTAGGGATTGGGTTTGTTTGGTGTTGCACTGGAATTGAGTAATATTGATTGATGAGTATTTTTAGAGATGTAAGTATAAATTTATTATTATTATCATATTAAAGTGAATATATTTAATAAAAAGTATAAATGAGGTGGGTGAATTTGTAAAAATACTGGATATCAATAGTTGCGCCTATAATTTTTTGGTTAATACGTATGTTGACCAAGAACCAACTAATTCATAGTATTTCATATTGAATTTGATTAAGAATCAATCATTTGAATAATTTATTTTAATTAAAAAAACAAAAACAAACTTATTTATCTTTAAAACAGTTATATATTAATAAAGTCAGTGTTATTTTTATTTTTAAACTTTATATTATTTTTATTTTTAAACTTTATATTAATAATTGTTAAAACACACAAACAAAGTTAAACAAAAAATCATTTAAAATAAGTATAATAAAAATAAGTACCCCAGAGATGGTGTCAATATTGAAAAAGAATTTGTTGCATTATGGTATAAAATTTGATTGAAACTGGCAAAATCACATTGGAAATTACATAATTAACGGAATATAATTGAGAAATCCTATTTAGTAAACACAGAACTACAAAATATCACTTATTCATTTATAATTTAAAAATTATAAATACATAATTCTTTTATAGAATAAATCATAAATTGACATTGTATCAACATAAATGCATATCTACTTTTACAAATAAAATGAATAAAAAACTTGCTTTATCAATATAAGCTTAATATCACTGCAAATGTCATGAATCAAGGAATAATATAAAATAATAAATATCTGATACAATAATAACTAAATATAATATTGTTGTTGAAATTGAACGATACAAATAAATGAATCAATATCAAATATGAGAATAATATATTTAAAGGATCATAGATTGAGGGTGACAAAATAAGGACTATAATACTTCAAGCTGACAATATGAGGATCGTAACTCTCTGAGTTGCAATTTAAGGACAATAACTTTTAAAAGTAATGAATCAGGGTCATATCAGCCCAAGTTGGGTCCAAATCATACAAATAAACACGATTTAGGCCAAATCGGGCCAATGAGCCCGATTTGGTTTGAATTAAGTTGTCCTGGCTTAAATTCACGTCTTTTAAAAGTTATTTCCCTTAAGTTGTCCACCTAGGAGTTTTAAAGTACTAATTTTGTCATCAACCCAAAGTTACGGTTCTTAAAATAATTATTCATTGTCAACGAAAATTATTCTTGCTCCAACATAAATACCAAAAAATTAGTCATTTTAAGCAATTCAACACTTATAACACATCTTAATCAAGTTTTAATGAGGTGGACCATGCAACGTGTTGGTCCCAAATCGAGAAAACAGGTGTATGGGGGGGGGAATACACCTGTTGTTACAAATTAAAACTTCTTGTAAAACTTATCAGGTTGCTTAAGACAGTAGCTCGTCAGTGGACTTGAGGTATGCTGAGAGTTACTTGTGAAAGCTTACTGAGATAATGCCTCCACTGAAAGCTCAAGACTTTCAGTTGAAATACTATCTAATTAGCTTTCAGATGCGGATTAGTGAGCCCTTTAGAAAACTCATTTTACTTTGATAAACTTTGAGATTAACACACACTTAGGAAATAGCAAAAAGTAAGTACACAAGATATAAAGTGGTTCAGAGAAGAATCTCCTACGTCCACTGTCCTGATCAAACAGGAGAATTCCTTTCACTTGGAATTCCTTGTGTTATAGTGCCAAGGTGCACTGATCAACTAATCCTCTCTTAGGATGATTGATCACTAGGAAATTCCAGGTCCTAGTTCCCAAAACAAACCAACTTTCAGACTGATATAACAATCAGCTTACTAACACCACTTAACACTAGCTCTCAACCTAAACACTAAGTAGGGTTTTGAGTAGAGTTTTGGTTCCAACTATTTTGAGATAATCCTTACAAATTTAGCTCAAGGGTTAGGATTAGATTATCTCTTTCTAAGATTTGGATATAGCTTTTAAGCTTGGTTACAGAAGGTTTGTTAGGCTCTCTACAAATGTGAAACACTTGGGAAACAAAGGTAATTTCGAGTGCTTCTAGTTGTTATGAATGTAGAGATAGCTTTGATCTTGTGAGTTTCTCGTGCATAGAAATGAGCACGTCCTTCTGTATTTATAGGCTTCCTTGAAAATCTTCCCGTTGGATTTGAATCTTCTCAAGTAAGTCTTCTTGTATCTGATTGGCTCAAACGGCTCTATTTGAAGCTTTAAGTCTTGTCAAGAAACGGCTGAAAGACCATGCCTGTTCACCAACTTTCTATAGATTGCTAGGGAAAGACTTTTGGTACTTGTCAGTCTGGGGCAGGTCGGCTGTCAGTAAAGTACACTGACGTGTCATCTTCTCATTGGACCTTCAGTCTGCTTGCCCAGATTCTTGTCTTGCTTTAAGGTGGAACTCCTCTGAGAGAACCTTCTTATTCCTTCATTTATTGTAAGCTTCACTGAAATTCGATTTGCCTTGTTCCAACCAGATTAACTAACAACTTTTAATATGTTTAACATTGAATATGCTTTGTTAGTTATCATCAGTGGAGCTTGGTCCTCTCCTGATGGTTTTAGTCTTAGTGAGAATGTACTTAGAAAACATTCAAGACTTAGACTGTTTCTCAGATCACTTGTCTTCAGTGGACTTCGTCTTCAACAGAATTCATTCTTTAATACACTCTAGAAATTACTAACTGCACTTCAGTTCCTTAACAATTGAACTGATTAATTAAACACTAACTCTACTGAATGTTTTACATACAAATCATCTTAGGAGGAACATTTTGGCATCTAATCAAAACCTAAGTCTTATACATTTTCCCAACAATCTCCCCCTTTTTGATTATGCCGGAACCTATCTTATTACATGTCTTTATTCAGATGAGGTTCTTCAGATGACATACAAAGTTCAAGGATTTTGTAAGTAAGAAACATTCAAGTACATAAGCCTAAATGATAATGAGATATTATCTTGGGCAAAACATCAGTAGAGTTCATTTCATGATAAATAGTGAAGAACAGATTACATGACTTCTACTAAACAAAAGATTCAAACTTAAAACCATCTGGGACTTATAAACAAATGCCCAGCAAAGATACTTAACTTCTCAGATGGATTCGAAAATGGGTTCAAGACCATACTGCTTGAATACTCTGACCTTCAGCTCGTTCTTCCTCTCCATCACTTCCTTTGAATGTCCTCTGAGTCCAAGATGTTCACATAAGGATATCCACTCTTCAGTGATCTTTTCTCTATCCACAACACCAGTTGCATCTTGAGGAGGCCAGTAGACGATTGGCTCAGGAGCCTTCAAGGCATGATCTGGGAAGGCATCATTCCAAGCATCACTGATCTCAGGATAGAGTTTTGGATAGGCTTCAAACAACCATGAGTTGAAAACCTCTTGAACATTATCTCTTCCTAGTTCTCCGCTGACATGGTAAGAGTATACAAATTCCCTCTTGGCTGTTTCCCAAGCATCATTGAGCTTCTTAGGAACCCAAGTATCAAGATGAGGGTATTTGGCTTTTGAGAAAGTCATTTTGTCCTTCTTAAGCTTAGCAGCCCATCTTTGATAACCACTCCTGAACTTCTTTGAAGTAGTCTTATCAAAGGTGGTTAGCCTCTCCTTCCTCTTCCTTTCTGCCATCTCAGTTATGGTCTCCATTTTTCCAACCACCTTATCCCTCCTTTCTTGCTATTGAGCAGCCAGCTTCTGTGCTCTTTCATTCATCCCTCCAGTCTCTTTGATAAGCTCAGTGAGCTTTGTGACTCTTGTGGGGGCAGACTTAGGAGGTTCAGATGAAAGAGGTTCAGGGTTAAGAATGGGGAGTACCTCAACATCTTCAGATGAGCTAGTGGACTTTGCTGCTAACCTCCCTGAGGTTCTGGTCTTCTTTGTAACCTCTGCTGAGAGGGCATCAGATGCCTTTCTCTTGGTGGTTTCCCCCTTCTTTGCAGCTCTCTCTTCCTTTTCCTTCAGATGAGTTTCTTTGAACTTTGAGTAGTCCTCTGATGCAGTCTCCTTCCCTTTCTTGGCCTCTGCAATCTTCTGAGCTTCTGCATCCACCTTCTTCAAAGTGCTCTTCACATGTTGGCCTTTCTCAAAGTCAGGGGTTTCAAGGATAATCTTCATTTTGTTCTTGGGATCAAGCTTCATATCCTTAGCGCTTATCCTCTTTTCCCCCTTTCCGGCATTAATCATATATTCGGCCACAGTGATATTGAGCTTCAGTTGATCATGAGCTAAGGCTTTCAACTCAGTTGAGCAATGATCAACTTCATCCTCCAGTCTCTCCAAAGCTGCTCCAGCCGTTTGCCCAAATTGTACAAACTGTGCTAACTTCTCATCAATTAGCACATTTGTTTTCTCCTGAGTGGGGAAGTCCTCTGCTGCCTTCTTTAGAACTTCTCCTAGCTTAGCTCCCAATTCTGCATGCTTGGCCTCGGATTCTGTCAGCTTTGAATTCCACAACCCTTCAACCTTCCCAAGTAGGTCCGCTGAGAAAGCCTCTACTGAGGACTTTAGGTTGATGGATACATTCTCCACTGAGTCTTTGAGAAATTGAGTTATGGCCTCTTCCTCCTTCTACTCCAGCTTCTTCAAGGCTTCTATGACCAGCACGCTCTGTCCTTCAACAACATTAATCACCATCTGCTGAGAATCTTCAACTTTAAGAGTAAGATTTTGAAGTGATGTTGTTGTAGATTCCATGAGTTCATCAACATGGTCTGAGAGGATGACCATCTCATCCACTTCTTCTTGCATTATCTCCTGGGCATCCCTCAGTTGTGCTTGAAGAGCAGGAAGCTTTTCATCTTGAATGGAGTTAACAGCATCACTCAGGAGAGTTAGGTTGACCTTTACTGGGGGAATTTCAACAGTTTGAGTACATGCATGACAAATAAGGTTAGCTCTTTCTCCCTCAGCCTCACAACCTAAGTCTCCTGAAGCTTCTACTTCCATTGGGACTCCCTCCTCCTCTCTCTTCTCTCTTATCTCACTCTCACTCTCTTTTTTAACTTGATTCTTTTCAGCCAATTCACCCTTTACAGGGATGATTGCTCTAATCTCTCCACTTTCAACTCCAGTAATCTCCACTTCAGTTTTTTTTTCTTTAACATTTTCAACTCCAACATTACCAGACACCTCAGTTGACTCCTTAGCCACCACTGAGGGCTGTTGTGGGAGAACTTCATGTTAGGATAAAAATTGTATAGTTTTGATGAGTTAAAAACAAACCAGAAGATGTAATAGGACCATCTGGACATGTTAGCCAGATGATGATCTAGATTAGGACTTAGTCTAGGGGGAACTGCCAGACCAGAAGAGTCACCAGAATACAGACCAGAGGACTCACCAGAGGACTTCACCAGATGAGACTGACCAGAGGCAGAGAACCTTTCCCCAGACCAGACGAGTCTGGTGAAACAAAAGATGCTCAGAATCATCTCCTGATTCTGATGAGCTATCTGTTTCATAACCAGATCAGGACCAGAAGACATCAAGGTTACCTGGTGTCTGGTATTGCCTTCTCTGGAGAGAATCAGAGTTTGGCATTGGAAGCTTTTGACCGTTGGTGATTCAAATCAAGTCAACAAGATCAGGATTGGAAAGTCTTGAAGTCAATCAATCCAAGGATCTCACCAACCCAATCAATCAATTAGGGAATTGATTGATTGAAGCTTCCCTAAATAGAGGATCTGATTGGATTAGCTCTCCAACGGCTATTCTCTAATCACCTCTATAAATACAGAGTGCATCCTCAAGAAAAAGGGCTAGAGAGATATACATACGCGTACGAAGATACATTCAAAGCTCTTGTTCATCCAAGCACATAGCACTCTTATATTATTCATACTTTTATATTCACTCTTAAGGAGTAGTTGGACCTCAACCTGTTCATCAACAAGATAAGGTTGAAGGCTGTTGATCTTTAGATCGAAGTTAGATCTAAAGAGTTTGTAAGAAGGAACTGGTACTTCACAATTCCAGTAAGTAAGTTGGTTGTTGGTTGGATAGTGAGACCCCTTTGATCAAGGGAGAGTGGACGTAGGATATTCTGATCCAAACCACTATATATCTGGTCTTATTTACTGTTTTCTGCATTTAAATTCCTGTTTATTATAGTGTGCTCTTGTAAAAAGAGGTTGTCTAAGACATTTACTTTAAAGCTTCCGTAATTTATCAAACTAGTGGGACCAACAAGTGGTATCAAAGCAGTGTGTCCAACGACCACTGCTTTGTAAAGCTTTTTGGTGGTCACCGGGCAGATCTATTGCTCTTAATTGTGTTTTGGTTAAACTTTCTTGTTAAATCTATTTGGTAAAAATGTCTGCAAAATCTTCTTACAAGAGTCATAAGCTTCCAGAATTCTCTTTCGAGGATTATAGCCACTAGAGCTTCATGATGAGTAATCATATTGGAGCTATTCATCACCGCATGTTGGATGTGGTAGAAAGTGGCCCAATTAAATTTTACTGGACTCCCATTGATAGTGGCAGGTCAGAGTCCAGGGAAGAAACAAGTGAAACTGCCCAGAAAGATGCAGAGGACAGAGTCCCCAGGCAAAGAACCCTCAAGAAGAAAGATGAGCTTGACAATGATGAAAGAAAACTCTACAATCTAGACCAGGTGGCACGGACTGAGATTATCAACACACTCACTTAGGAGGTGATAGAGAAGGTCAGGACCTGTGCTACTGCCAAGGAGATGTGGGATAAACTTGCCCTGCTCTGTGAAGGAACAGAGAAGATCAAGGACAACAAACTCCAAGCTGTTCAACACTCGTTTGACACCTTCAAAATGAAACCAGACGAGACCATTGACCAGCTAGATATGCGTCTCACAAATCTCCTCAATAAGGCTAGTGCCTTAGGTAAGACCTACTCTGAAAAGGAAATAAATAGTGAAATATTACGCTCACTAACCAGCAGGTGGAGAATCAAAGTAACTGTGATAAAAGATAGCAAGGATCTCAACACTCTGGATCACCATCTTCTGCTATCTGATCTTAAAGCCTATGAATATGATCTTCAAGAGGAGGATCAAACAGAAGAGGTTTCCTCTTCTGGTCAGAAGGGAGTTGCCTTCTCTTCTACCATCAAGACAGATGACAAACCAAAAGAGTCTCCTGCAGATGACCTGAGTCTCAAGGAACAGGTAGCACTTCTAACTCGTAAATTAGATAAAATGAGTTCAAAATATGGCAGGTACAAAAAGCACTGGAAGGAATCTACCAGAGACAGGAAGAGTTCCTTCAAAGCAGCAGATAAAGAAAGAACATTTGGAGACTCAAGGGAGACCAGGTTCAGAACTCCAGAGAGGAGAAGAGAGAGCAGCTCTGGGAGATCAGATTACCAGAGGAGGGATGGCAGTTCTGGCAGATCAGACTACCAGAGGAGAGAGAGTAGTCCAGCCAGAGTAGAGTACAACCAGAGGAGGAGAGATCCAAGCCCCAGCCCCAGAGGAGATAACACCTGTTACACCTGCAACAAGCCTGGTCACTACAGCTATGATTGTCCTCAACTTACTCCTAGAGAAAGAGAAGAGAAAAGAATCAAGAGGGATAGGAGATATGCTGACAAGAGAGCACTATTGGCAGAAGCAGTGGAGGAAGTTACAAGTTCCAGTTCTTCTTCTTCTTCTGATTTCGGATCAGATGATGATGTGTGTCTTATGGCAGACATCACTGTGGTAAATGAAACTACCCTATGCTTATCAAATTCCAAATGTACTGAATCCTCTAATTCATCTGGTACCTCAGAGAGTCTGATATGCAGCAAATGCTATCAGATCTCCAAAATTGTGTTCAATTATGTCAAAAACTTGAGAAAGAGAATGGTAGGCTCAGAACTGAAGTTCAATCCTTATCTCATGAACAAAAATCCACCAGAGAACTTATGAAAGATCATTCCAAAGAAGTTTCTGAACTTCAGGATAAGATCACAGAAAGAGATACTCTGGTAGATCAACTCATGAAGGAAAAGAACTCTCAAGTAGAAGACTTAAATGAGCTTAGAGCCAAATACCAGACTCTTATCAAGGGAAAACAAGTTGAGCAAACTATTGAGATACCTATACCCAGAGAAGCTTCCATGAAACCAGATGTTGTATCTATTATATCAGGATCTTCTCAACGCATAAATGATAAGATTGGTTTAGGATATCCTGGAATCATTAAAAGATCTCATAAATATTGCTTTACCAAAGACAAGTCTGTAAGAGCTGGTGAATTTGTGGAACTCTGGAATGAAGAGGATCCTTCTGGTAATGATCGCATGGTGGTTCACAGACCTGGTTGGAAGTGGGACCCCCTGCTAATCATTCAGAATATAGTCCAGAAGAGGTGAATGTTCTGGAAGAGAAAATTCTAGAGCATACAAACCAGAAAAGAGAACCTATGAAGATTGATGGTTCTGTTCAGATGCCTAACCTGATTAGGGAACCTCAGAGGAATCCTAAAAGAGTGGAACCTAAGCAGTTTAGGGGACCTCAAAAAGGAGACTCTAAGAGGAAACCCAATCAGAATAGGAGATACCAGAGGAGGTATACTGAACCAGAGAACCTCAATCAGAATCAGGGATCTCAAAGATGGAATGCTACAAGAAGATTCCAGAACAGGAAAACTCAGAAGGAATTCTACCATCATAATAGATCCACTTTTCAAAACCAGAGGAGGTCTTCCAGACCCATCTATAGAAAATCAACTGATCTGGGTAGCTATGACACCAGAGATGGTTCTTCTAGGATGTACCCTTACAACCAGACCTTTAAGACCATGTCTTTAAGGCAGGCTATTCCAAGAGCCAGATTTGAGAAAAGATACACCAGACCTGTTTATAGGAAAGGTGTTCTGATCAGACCAGTAGCTCAATATGTCATTGTAAGAGGACATGTGCTGGTAGATAGATTTAGAAGGAAGATAAGATCTCCTCATCCAGCAAGGGATGATCTTTATCTTTGGATTCCTACAAAACCTGCAACTAACCAATCAGGACCCAGCTCTAGTAGGGGACCTAATTGATTTCTCTGCAGGAAGATAAAAGCCCATTGGAGAAAGGACTTTCAAGCAAACATGTGTGGTACATTGATAGTGGATGTTCCAAGCATATGACATTCCAGAAAGATCATCTCCAGGATTTCAAGTCAATGAATGGGCCAAGAGTGATGTTTGGTGACAACAACTATGGCGTCACCAGAGGAGTTGGAAAGTTGACCTTCAATGGAGTATCCGTAGATGAAGTCTACTATGTTGAAGGACTCAAGCATAATCTGCTTTCAGTATCCCAATTTTGTGACAGGGGATACTCAGTGAAGTTCTCTAGTGATTCATGCACTGTCTTTTCCTCTGATTATAATGATATCTTGCTAATAGGCTTGAGGAAGGGTAACATTTATCTTGCAGATTTTAGCAGTTGCCCAAGAAATGCTTGCCTGGTTGCTAAAGGATCTGCAGAAGATAGCTGGTTATGGCACAAGAGATTGAGCCACCTTAACTTCAAATCACTGAATAAGATTGCCAGAAAAGGTCTTATTCGAGGTCTTCCTAATGAAGTGTTTAAGAAGGATCAGGTTTGTGGTTCATGCCAGAAGGGTAAACAACCCAAGACCTCCTTTAAGGATGTCCAGAGCACAACCACAACCAGAGTACTTCAACTACTTCACATGGACCTGTTTGGACCTGTTTCTCCTCTTAGTTTCAGTGGTAGGAAGTACACCTTGGTGATAGTAGATGACTTTTCAAGATACACTTGGGTAGTGTTCTTGTTTAAGAAAAATGAAACTATCACTAAGCTGCCAGAATTCTTCAAACAGATTCAGAATGAGCAGAACCAGAGCATAGTCAGAATCAGAAGTGACAAGGGGACAGAGTTCTTAAATTCACACATTGTAGAGTATTGCAGAGAACATGGGATTTTTCATGAGACATCTGCTGCCAGAACACCCCAACAAAATGGAGTAGCAGAAAGGAGGAATAGAACCCTTAAAGAAGCTGCAAGGACTCTTCTAGCAGAGTACAACACACCACAAAGATTTTGGGCAGAAGCCATCAATACAGCCTGTTATACCCAGAACAGATGCCTAATTGCCCAGAGATATAGCAAAACTCCATATGAGGTATGGAAAGGTAAAACCACATCGGTTTCATATTTTCATGTTTTTTGATGTAAGTGTTTCATCCATGACAATGGGAAATCTAAATTAAAAACCTTTGATGCTAAAGTGGCAGATGGAATATTTTTAGGATATTCCAGCACCAGTAAAGCATTTAGAGTTTTTAATAAGAATTCACTTTGTGTGGATGAAACACCACATGTTGTTTTTGATGAATCTGTTGTTGAGTGCAAGGTGGAATTAAAGTCTTCTGAAGAGGCCCAGCATCAGACCACTCCCAGAGTAATCAAGGTCAATCCACCTATTCTTGATTCAGACTCAAATTCAGATTCGGATGGTGACCCATCTTCTGGTTCTTTGAAGAAGAAGTCTTCACAAGGAGCACAACCAGAGGAGGTTGGAACTCCTGTAGGGGGAAGCTCTTCTGCAGTTGGTGATACTCATCAAGGTACTGCAGAGGATGATCAACCAGGCAAGACCACGGGAAGGAGGACCCTGGTTGATCACCCCAATGACCTGATAATTGGAGATCCAACTAAGGGTGTCCAGACTAGGAGAACTCTTAACTTAGCTGTCTTATTCAGTTGCTATGTATCCTTGATTGAGCCCAAGAACATCATGGAAGCACTGAAAGATTCAAATTGGATTGTTGCTATGCAAGAGGAGTTGAATCAATTCACCAAATAGGATGTTTGGGAGCTGGTAGACAGACCAAGACATCAAAAGGTGATAGGCACTAAGTGGGTTTTCAAGAATAAGAAAGATGAGAATGATATCATTACTAGGAACAAGGCAAGGCTAGTGGCTCAGGGCTATTCTCAGTCTGAAGGAATAGACTATGATGAGACTTTTGCTCCTGTTGCCAGACTAGAAGCCATCATATTGTTCTTAGCATATGCTGCTCACATGAAGTTCAAAGTATACCAGATGGATGTGAAATCTGCCTTTCTTAATAGGATTCTCATTGAGGAAGTGTATGTGGAACAACCTCCTGGTTTTGAACAAGGTGACAAGGTGTTTAAGCTTAAGAAAGCTCTTTATGGGCTGAAGCAGGCACCCAGAGCATGGTATGACACTCTATCTCAGTTTCTTCTGGACAATGGTTTTACTAAGGGTAAGATTGATAGGACCTTGTTTAGGAAAGAAGAAGGAAAGGACATCCTTCTGGTCCAAATATATGTTGATGACATTATATTTGGATCCCCTAACAAGAAGCTGTGTGAGAAGTTTGGTGATCTTATGCAGAGCCAGTTTGAGATGTCTATGATGAGTGAAATGATTTACTTTTTAGGTCTGCAGGTAAAGTAAACAGAGAAGGGAATCTTCATCAATCAGGCAAAGTACATCAGAAACATGTTAGAGAAATTTGGAATAGGATCTAGCAAGGCAACCAAGATTCCTATGATGACAAATTTCAACATGGATCCAGATGAGTCTGGAGAGAATGTGGACCAAACTCAGTATAGAGCACTCATTGGTTCTCTTCTGTATTTGACTGCAAGTAGACCAGATATTACCTTTGTTGTAGGGGTGTGTGCCAGATTTCAAGCTAACCCTAAGAAAAGTCACTTGGAAGCAGCTAGGAAAATATTGAAATATCTTAAAGGTACAGTGAATTTGGGGTTATGGTATCCTGCAGATGACAACTTAGAGTTGAGTGGTTATTCGGATTCAGATTATGGTGGATGCAGAATAGATAGGAAGTCTACAAGTGGAACATGCCAATTTTTAGGAAATAAATTGGTATCCTGGTTTTCTAAGAAGTAGACTTCAGTTGCTACATCTACAACAGAAGTAGAGTACATGGCTGCAGGGAGCTGTTGTTCACAACTACTCTGGATTAGTCAACAGCTTAGAGACTACCAGATTAGAGCCAAGGATATTCCTATATTCTGTGATAGTAATAGTGCAATAGCAATCACCCAGAATCCAGTTCTTCATACCAGGTGCAAACATGTTGATATAAGGCATCACTTTATCCGAGATCATGTTGAGAAGGGAGATATAAGGATGGAAAAGATTGCAACAGAGAAGCAAAAAGCAGATATCTTGATTAAGCCATTGGCTGAGTCCAGATTCAGAGAGTTGGCATTTGAGTTAGGCTTATTGGATCCAGAGACAAATTTGTTTTAGGGGGAACATCAGAGAAGTATCCTTTGTTTTATTTCTTTACTTAAAATATTTATTTTCAAACTAACATGCATACAGGCCAGATATACCAGGGAAGTTACATCTCCAGAAGTGAGTCACACCAGACAAGGCTTGTACCAGATGAGGTATATCCAGATGAGGTGCTGTATAAGATTCCAGAAAAATATGGAGTCTTCTCTGACCAGAACCAGATGGGTTCCAACAGAAGAGATGTAACACCAGACTAGCTGTGGTATCATCTGGTTACAATATCAGGTGACATGTATGTTTTACTTCTCTGGCCTCTGATCATTGGGATACACTTTTCAAATTACTTAATACACCCAAAACATTTCAACTTCAGAGTGTATTTAAGACTAGGGTATAGGGCCTAGGCAATCATTTCGCTTTTTATCTTGACTGCCACAAAACCCCCTCGAACCCAGTCCCAATGTTCATGCCTACGCACCAGATTAAATCTGTATTTTGCCTTTTAATCTTGGCCATCAGATTTAATCAATGTGCAATATGTCAATCAATTCGAAAATTGATTTTGTTCCCTAAATTAACTTTTGAAATTACACGCGTTCACACTTCATTAATTAATCTAGCCACGCGTCTTGCCCTATTTAAATCAAATTTCTATTCAATTTGTCTTTTCACGTTTCCTATTTTTCAAAGCCATAACTTTCTCTCTGCAAGTTTCTCTCTCTCTCTCTCTTTTTCTCTCTCTCTCACAGCAATGGCCCCTCCGTGCAACTTCGACCATGAGTTGATGATGAAGAAGTTGAAGACAGAGATGGTGGTTGACTTCTACACCACCAAGAACTCATCTGCATTGGCTATTTTGGAACTGTTAAGAAGATCTGGTGTCGAGAAGTTGATTTCCACAGTCCCTCGAGAGTTTCGCACTTTGAGAAGATCTGGGTTCTGGTTCGTATGAAGATCCATGAAGATCATATTTCATCCAAGATAGACAAGGATGATTTGGTGTTTTCCAAGCAAGATTTATGTGCCTTGTTTGAGAATATTTCGGCAGAAGGGGTGGATCATTTGACTTACAAAGAGGAAGAGATTGTTGAGTCTTTTAAGCTATTTGCCAGATCCTCATGCCAGAATTTGACGAAGGGCTTTCTGGACAAGCATTTGAGGCAGAAATACAAGGTACTCTTTGACATAGTGGTGAAAGTGTTGATGTGTGAAAATCACAGCACGGATGCGATTTTCAATGGTAGGATATGTGTGATGAGGGCCCTGTATGATGGAGTACAATGCAACTGGGCGGAATTCTTTTGGGATGTTTTGAAGAAGAATAGACTGAAGGTGAAGAAGGAGGCTTGTCCTTCCAAGCCAGGGGAGTTGCAGTACTATTTCACTGCAAATGTTTCGTTGGGAACGAAACTGACTCTGATTTTGGATACTTTGCTTCCAGAAAAGAAATGGAGAGAATCTTGGTGCAGAGGCTTTCACAAGTCCAAGATTTTGTTTTCTAAGGATGGTCCTCTTCATGGACATCCTGATTCTGATGGTGAGCAAGCCATCCCTGCCCCTCCCCTTCAAGCTATTCCCTCACCTGCAAAGGGGCGGAAGCAGCAGCAGAAGCAGAAGGTCCAGAAGAAGGCTGCTGCAGCAACTGGTTCCTCAACCATTGCTTTCTCTGGTTCCTCAGAGGAGGACCAGATTCCCCTTCTTGATGTCTTGAAGAAGAAGGGTGAAGGTGCTGAAGCTGCCAAGAAGGCAGGAGCTTCCAAGAGGAAGAGGCCAGAGGAGGCCAAAAAGGTGTCTGCCAAGAAACCAAGGACAGGCAGAAGAGCTCCAAGGACACTTCTGGTGGATGAGCCATCAGAAGAGGAAGTAGAAGAAGAGGTTGAGCCTCTAAAGAAGAAGAAGTCTAAGGCCAGGAGGGCCATACTTCAGGGGTCAGACTCTGGTTCTGACCTAGGAGATGCCTTGGAGCAGGCAATTGAAGAAGCCTCTCTGCTTATGGGAGATGCTCCAGAGGTGGCTGATCCAGCTGAGGTAATCCCCCCTATCTCTACCTCTACCCCCATAAACCTTGTTTCCCCATCAACCTCTCCCCCAGATAACCTTCCCCAAAATCCCCCATCTGCTCCTGGTGCCCCCATTGCCTCACCAGAGCAGACTCTCCCAGATACCCCCATATTCACTCCCTCCACCTTACCTACCCAAACACTTTCTCCCCCACCTTCCAAAACACCCCTTACCACAAACTCTTCTCCCCCAGCCCCTGTACCAGAGGTACCCTCCACTTCTGGTGCTGAACCTCCCCTGCCTCCCTCTCCCACCTCTCAAACACCCATTCATGTTTCTGTACCAGAAGTGCCATCTACTTCTTCTGGTGCAGAACAACCCCTTCCTTCCACTTCTACATCTCAAATTCCTATCCCTCCCCAATCCCATACAGAACAGGACCCAACCATCTCTATGGCTCTGGGTTTCCCTGCCCCTCCCTCTCCCACCTGTTTAACCAGCGATGATAGTGAAGATGAGGATGCTTCACTGGAGCCGGAGGCCTTAGCCCCATCCTCCTCTGCCTCTGGGCCCAGACCTTTCACTTTCTCATCTGTAGAAATGGGTCCCATTAGGCAGAGTATGAGTGTAAGTGCTCAGCTCTGGCTACGAGAGCATTTCCCTATTCTGTTGGAGCACTTACCTCTTTTGGCAGAGTTGACTGATGCCAAGGTCTGAAGCAAGGCCAGACTTGAAGATGCGGAGGACCTCATGATGTTGCTTGAGGAAATGGGTCCCTCCAACTTCACTGCATGGGAGATTGAGCTTAAGCAGAGGTTGAACATCCAGAACCCAGCTGAGCTGGAGACCTCTGTAGCAGCCAAGGTCTTGATTCGCACTCTGCTAATCCAGAAGGGTGTTATGATCACTCCAGAGGGCCCATCCTACAAATTTGGCCCCCACTTCGTCTTCCCTCCAGAGCTCTATTTAGATAAGGAAGATTTTGATGTCACTCCTGCTGTGCTGCAGAAGATGAAGTCCTTCTTCAATGAACAAATCATGCAGATTGAGCGATTTTCCAAGGCAATTCAACACATGGCCCCTGCTATGATTGAGCATCAGATCCGGCAGGAGAGGAGAATTTTCTTGAAGCAGATCAAGTCAATGATTGACTCTGCTAAGGCTTCCTTCAAAGCAAATGGTCTCTTTGTCAAGCTGGATGTGATGCACAGCTAGAAGCAGCTCCAGGAGCATGTGCTAGAGCAGCTGAGGCTAGTCTCTGTGCTGAAGGTTGAGATGGCTTCCCAGATGAATCAGACTGCCAAGCTTAAGGACTCCCTCCAGGAGATGTTGGAGAAGCAGGAGAAGCTGGTTGCAGAGTCGAAAGCTTACCTGGAGGAGGCCAAGAAATTGCGTGATCTTCACTCTTCCTCCACTACTGCCTTGCCTGATCTTATTAGGCAGGTAGTGGAGCCCCTTATTGATGAAGTTAAAAAGGGGGAAGAGAAGGCCAAAACTAATCTGGCGAAGACCACCATTGAGACCCTCTTTAGCCATGGTGCTCGTCTGGACCTGCTAGAGAACACCTTGGCCCAGGCAGAGCTGCAGAAGAAGAGGAAAAAGGAGCTCAAATCCCTTACCATGGCTAAGAAACTTGCTGCAGAAGAGGAATCATCTGAAGCAGAGCAAGATCCTATCTCTATCTCTTGTCCTGCTAAGAAGAAGATAAGAAAAGTCAAGAAAAGCTTCCTAGAAGAAGTAGTGGAAGAAGCAGAGAAGAGATATCGTGATGAGACGCCTGAAGAGAGGCAAGCCAGGATTAGGAAAAACATAGATGAAGAGCAGAGGCTCCGATATGTTAGGAGGCAAAATAAGAAGAGCAGAGAAGCTGGTATCACTCCTGGTGCCAGTGGATCAAGCCAGAAGAGGAAAGGTCCTGTTGAAGTCATGAACATCTTACCTCTCAGGACAGAAGGGTCCTGTGACTCTATTGTGCCTGTTCTTCTGATAGAGAAGTGGAGAGAGGCCAAGACTCTATGGTTCATTCAACACTACATCCAGAGGCCTCCACCAGAGGATGATACTCTCATCAACAGAACCTTCCACTCCTAGATGAAAGCCTATGATGCAGATCTTTACAAGCAACTGATGGATTCAACTATAGAGTTCAACCTGGAGGTCACTGCCCCTGAATTCCATTATCTCAACACTCCAATGGTAGGAGACCAGGTTGATTGGGCTGAATTGAAGAAACTGTACAAGACTAAGGTGTTGGTTAATTTCACTCCAACATCTTCTGCAGAGTTGAAGGCCATTCAAGATAGATTTCTTGACTGGTTCCTGGTACCTAAAGAGAACAGAAGATATGCTTAGATAGGACCAGACTTGCTTTGTAACCTGTAATCACTTTTATCCTTATTATTAATGAAAGTATCATATCTTCTCTGTTCAAAAAGACAACCTCTTGTTGTCTTAATTGTTTGCCTGATAAGATCTATTCTAAGGTCTTATCCATTTATTGTTTTTATGCTTAAGTTTTACTTTTTGATCAGTTCTGGTTTTTGTTTTAACTCCATCAAAAAGGGGGAAATTGTTAGGATAAAAATTGTATAGTTTTGATGAGTTAAAAACAAACCAGAAGATGTAATAGGACCATCTGGACCTGTTAGCCAGATGATGATCTAGATTAGGACTTAGTCTAGGGGGAACTGCCAGACCAGAAGAGTCACCAGAAGACAGACCAGAGGACTCACCAAAGGACTTCACCAGATGAGACTGACCAGAGGCAGAGAACCTTTCCCCAGACCAGACGAGTCTGGTGAAACAAAAGATGCTCAGAATCATCTCCTGATTCTGATGAGCTATCTGTTTCATAACCAAATCAGGACCAGAAGACATCAAGGTTACCTAGTGTCTGGTATTGCCTTCTCTGGAGAGAATCAGAGTTTGGCATTGGAAGCTTTTGACCGTTGGTGATTCAAATCAAGTCAACAAGATCAGGATTGGAAAGTCTTGAAGTCAATCAATCCAAGGATCTCACCAACCCAATCAATCAATTAGGGAATTGATTGATTGAAGCTTCCCTAAATAGAGGATCTGATTGGATTAGCTCTCCAACGGCTATTCTCTAATCACCTCTATAAATACAGAGTGCATCCTCAAGAAAAAGGGCTAGAGAGATATACATACGCGCACGAAGATACATTCAAAGCTCTTGTTCATCCAAGCACATAGCACTCTTATATTGTTCATACTTTTATATTCACTCTTAAGGAGTAGTTGGACCTCAACCTGTTCATCTACAAGATAAGGTTGAAGGTTGTTGATCTTAAGATCGAGTTAGATATAAAGAGTTTGTAAGAAGGAACTGGTACTTCACAATTCCAGTAAGTAAGTTGGTTGTTGGTTGGATAGTGAGACCCCTTTGATCAAGGGAGAGTGGACGTAGGATATTCAGATCCGAACCACTATATATCCGGTCTTATTTACTATTTTCTGCATTTAAATTCCTGTTTATTATAGTGTGCTCTTGTAAAAAGAGGTTGTCTAAGACATTTACTTTAAAGCTTCCGCAATTTATCAAACTAGTGGGACCAACACTTCAGTAGACACCTCTACTGAGTTCTCTTGTGGCAAATTTTGTGCCTCAGTATCCCTTGCCATGGATACATCCTTGGCTGCTTCACCATCACCTTGCCTAGGTGAAGCACCTCCTCCTTGTACATTTTCCTTCTCCTTCTCCTTCTCCTCCTCCTTCTCTTTCTCCTTCTCTTTCTCCTCTGCTTCAATAGCTTGCACAATATCAGCTCCTCCTTCAGTTAAAGCCTCAGCTGGCTTCTCTTTATCACCTCCATCAACCTTCTCCACCTCATCTGCCTTCCTTGCCTCATCTATTTTATCCATAACCAGACTCTCAAAGATCTTCTCATCACAGAGAAGTCTGGTTTTGGTCATTCCAGCAAATTGCATCACTTCCACCTCCTCCTTCTTCCAGTCATCTGCATTGCTGCCTCTGACAGCCAATAGAATTTCACCAAGTCTTCTGTCTTTGAGCTGGACAAGAAGTCTTAGTCTCAAGAATATTGCTTTCAGGGTGGGAAACCCATTAAGCTCAGGATACTTAGACTCCAAAGAGTAGGCTACCTCATCCTTAAGAGCGTCTAAGAATGAGTACTCTTCTTCATCGTCTGAAGGAAGGGAAGGGGTAGGGGATCTGTTGTCTGTTGGCTCCTCTGGGATAGACTCCAGGTGAGATGTGTGAGTTTCAGTAGGGTTCGGTTCAGATGGGGTTTGGGGTTGGGTGTCAGTAGAGGTAGTATTTTGTTCAGTGGGGGTGGAGGGTAGGGGTTCAGAGGGGGTTGAGGGGATGGGTTCAGTAGGGCTTGAGGTTGGTTCAGATGTGGTGGTGGTTTGGGATCCACTTTCAGGCTGTTGAGAGCTTTTAGTGGGGGTTTTAGTTATTTTGGAGATGCGTTTGGTTTTGGCAGGGGTGCGAGGTTTGGTTTTGGGTTTGATGGGGGTAGGGGCAGGGGCATCTGAGTCAGACTCAGTTGAGATTAGGTTGGGAGAAGAGTCAGGGTTACCTGATGAAGACTCATCAGTAGAGTTTGTGACTCTGACTTTCTTAGAGGCACTCTCCTTCTCAGCCTCAGTAGACCTCTTCTTCTCCTTCTTAGAAGCCTTTTCTGCCTTGGCCTCCTTGTGTTGGGCCATCTTATCACTCAATTTAACCAGCCTTCTTTTTAGTTTGGTTTTCTTCCCTTCAGCAGGGCCAGCTTCTTCCTCTTCAACTGCCTCTGGGCTCTCCTCAGCAGGCTTAATCATTCTTGTCTCTAGAGCCTTTCCAGACTTGAACAAGGCCTTAGATTACTCCACTTCCTGTCTGGAATCCAATCTACTCCCAGATCTACATTCTCTATCAAGTAGGAGATTTTTGTTGCAAAATTTAGCTTACTTGATAGTTGGGGAGTTTTGTCAGGTTGGAGCTTTGAGTGCTCTTTATTCAACGCCCTCAGAAAGAACTGTTGCCAGTTGTATGTCTTCTCCTTACTCTCCACAATAGCCTTCATCAATCTGAGCTTTGGCTTGCTCACCTGCTCCGTGCTTCCCTGGTTTCCCAGTATACATTTTCCAACAACTTCACAGAGAACATTGTATACCGGCATGAGCACATTTCTGTTTATTGTTGGACTGTATTTCACCTTCTTTTGCATAATGGAATTAACACATTCTTCCTCCTCGTCCGCAATACACGTATCTGGATTCGGACCTTCAGAGGGGAGATCGAATATCTCCTTCAAGTCATCTCCACTGATGCGGATCTCCTTTCTAATCTTCTGGTGTTCAACGATTTCCATGTCGTCCCTCATCACCTTCTTTTTCCTTTGTAAAATGAGATGAGACCTGATTCTTGAATCAGAGTTGGATATATGACAGAAAAACTCAAGAACTTGCCTGTCAAAATAGTTCTTAGGATGAACTGTTAAAAACTTCTATAACCCAGCAGTTTTAATCATTTCTAGGGCCTCTTTGATGTGAGCAAATTCTGGCTTGGATTCTATCTCAGGGTTATCAAAAACCACTATGGGTTCATACCAGAAATTCTCTTTATTGGTAAGAAAACTTAGGTTTAATTTTGCCATTTGAAAGATAGGATTTGAGAGAAAATTTGCAGAGTGTATTTGGACAGATAGAAGGTGTTTGCTTGTGAGCGATTTTGAAAAGGTTTACAAGCGTAAGTTTGGGGTTTTTATATGTGTAATGAACGGTGAGATTGATAGGAGAGATTAATGTCTGGGATTAATTCGGTTTGAGATCGTGGAAAGTCCAAGAGATTAGTGGGGAGTTTTTAAGAGATCTTGACGGTTACAAAGAAACCGCCTAAAATGGAAGGCTTAGATTGAAAGGGTTGGTAGTCGGAAGGTCACATCATCCGGGTTTTAAGGCGCGTGAGATAGGTAACTGTAAAAGTGAACCGACTTGTACAAAGCGCATTAAATGCTTGCCATACCAAAATCTCTTCGAAAAAGTGTAGAAAGATTTAATTTTCAGAAAGCACTCATTAGTAATTTTATTGAAACCAGATATATATTAAAAACTAAGAGGCTTTAGATTTGAAAAAATCAGAGGAATTAAAACTTTGACCTACACTGAGTTTTGACCTCGTCTGAGAATCAAGTCTCTTCTGAGATGAGGAGTCTCTACTGAGAAAGATCCTCCTCTGAAAAATGAACCTCCACTGAGTTGGAAAAATAACTCTTCTGAGATGAATCCTTTCATTACTCTCCTGGATCTAGGAGTCCAAGCTCTACTGACAACTCTTGAAACCTTGCTTCAGCCAAAGGTTTAGTGAAGATATCTGCCTTCTGCTTGTCAGTGTGGATTTTGAGCATTTTGATGTCCTTCTTCTCCACATGATCTCTGATGAAATGATGCCTTATATCCACATGTTTGCATCTTGTGTGGAGAACTGGATTTTCTGAAATAGCAATTGCACTATTGTTGTCACAGAAAATAGGGACTTCATTGGCAAAAATATTGTAATCTCTCAGTTGTTGTCTTAGCCAAAGAATTTGAGCACAACAACTTCCAGCTGCCATATACTCAGCTTCAGTAGTGCTTGTGGCTACTGAGTTTTGTTTCTTGGAGAACCAAGAGATCAGCTTACTTCCCAAGAATTGACAAGTGCCTGAGGTTGATTTCCTGTCAATTCTGCATCCTCCATAGTCAGCATCTGAGTATCCTGTGAGTTCCAGATTGTCATCTGATGGATACCACAATCCCATATTCACAGTACCCTTAAGGTATTTGAGAATTCTTTTAGCAGCTTCCAGATGACTTTTCTTTGGATTGGCTTGATATCTTGCACAAATCCCAACTGCAAAAGTGATATCAGGCCTGCTTGCTGTGAGATACAGTAGAGATCCAATAATAGCTCTGTAGTGAGTCTGGTCAACTGATTCACCATCTTCATCTGGTTCCATCTTGGTGTTGGTGTTGAGTGGGACTCTTGCTACTTTGCTGGTCTGGCATCCAAATTTGTTGATCAGCTCCCTTGTATATTTGGCTTGGTTGATGAAGGTTCCTTCAAGAGACTGCTTAACTTGAAGTCCTAGGAAGAAGTTCATTTCTCCCATCATTGACATTTCAAATTTTTGCTTCATCAGTTGAGAGAACTTTTCACAGAGGACTTGATTGGGACAACCAAAAATGATATCATCCACATAGATTTGTACAAGCAAAGTGTCCTCTCCTTTTGTGATTCTGAATAGAGTTCTATCTACTCTTCCTTTGATGAAGCCATGATCCAAAAGGAATTGTGACAATGTATCATACCAAGCTCTTGGAGCCTGTTTCAGTCCATACAGAGCTTTTCTCAGTCTATATACTTTGTGACTTTCTTCAAAACCTGGGGGTTGCTCCACATAGACTTCTTCATTGAGTACTCCATTCAAGAAGGCACACTTAACATCCATCTGGTACACCTTGAATTTCTTGTGAGCAGCATATGCAAGAAATAACCTTATTGCCTCCAATCTGGCTACTGGGGCAAATGTTTCATCATAGTCAAATCCTTCAACTTGAGAATAGCCCTTTGCAACAAGTCTGGCTTTGTTTCTGACTATGACATCATTTTCATCCTTCTTGTTCTTGAATACCCACTTGGTTCCTATCACATTGCAGTGATATGGTCTGTCCACCAACTCCCATACTTGATTCCTTGTGAACTGGTTGAGCTCTTCTTGCATGGCAATGATCCAATTGGAATCTTGAAGTGCTTCTGCTATGGAACTTGGTTCCTGGTTTGATAAGAAACAACAAAACAAAGCACTTTCCCCATGAAAACTTCTAGTTTTGACCCCTGAGGTAGGATCACCTAGGATTTGCTCAACAGGATGATCTGAGAGCCATGTTCTCCTAGGCTGATGCCCTTCAGTAGAGTTTAACTCTTCTGAAGTTGAGTCACTAGATATAGGAATAAAATCAAATTCAGGAAATAAAACAGAGGGTTGAAGTCCTGAGTCATCATTCAAGGTATTCTCATTCTCAATGGTAATCTCATTGGTTCCCCCTTGAATGATGGGTTCAGTGGATGTCTCAGCTGTGACCACATCTTCATTGACATTACTTACCTCTTGAACTGGGATAGTGTTCATCAGTTCAGTTGCTTGTTCAGGAGAGCTCTCAGGTGAGCTTTGAGGGGTGATTTGACTTTGAGTGACCTCCTTGAATTGTTGATCTTCTAAATTATCCCAGGTTGGGATGTATGTATCAACACAATTCTCAGGATAGCCTTTAGACTTGATACTCAGTCTCGTTAGTCTTTTGCTTATTACCTCCTCATTCTCCTTACTTCTGGACTCAAAAGTAGATTCATCAAAGACCACATGAGGTGTTTCTTCCACAACAAGAGTTTTACAATTGTAAACTCTGAAGGCTCTACTGATTTGGGAATATCCTAAGAAAATTCCTTCATCAGCTTTGCTATCAAAAGCTTTCAGTTGAGTTTTCCCATTGTTGTGAATGAAACACTTGCAACCAAAGATATGAAAGTAAGATACCTGTGGTTTTCTGCCATTCCATAACTCATATGGAGTTTTTCCCTGATGTTTGGTTACCATGGATCTATTTTGAGTGTGGCAGGCAGTGTTGATAGCTTCAGCCCAAAATCTTTTAGGAACTTGAGCTTCTGCAAGCATTGTCCTTGCTGCCTCCTTGAGAGTTCTATTTCTTCTTTCAGCTACCCCATTTTGTTGTGGAGTTCTTGCAGCTGATGTCTCATGTGCAATACCTAACTCTTTGCAATAATCAGATATAATAGAGTTAATGAATTCAGTGCCCTTATCTGATCTTATCATTACAATGTTCAGGCTCTTTTCATTGCTAACTTTCTTCAGGAGCTCTGGCAGCCTCAGTTGAGTCTCCTTTTTGCTTGCTAGGAATATCACCCATGTTTACCTGGAGAAATCATCAACAACAACAAGTGTATAGTTTCTCCCATTGATACTTACAGGGGTTATTGGACCAAAGAGATCCATATGTAACAGTTGAAGTATTCTGTCAGTAGAGGTTGTTATTTTGCTTTTGAAAGATGCTTTCACTTGCTTTCCCTCCTGACAGGCTTTGCAAAAATGTTCTTTATTGTATACTTCATTTGGCATTCCTTCTACCAGTCCATGTCTTGCTATCCTGTTCATCATCTTGAAGTTCAGATGACTTAGTCTTTTGTGCCACAGCCAATTAGTGTCAGTTGAGCTCTTAGCAATAAGACATGCATTTGGTGTGCAAGACTTCCAATCTGCAAGATAGATATTTCCCTTCCTTGACCCAGTTAGTAGTACCTGTTGTGAAGATATATTCTTGACAAAACATAGGTTACATGAAAATTCAACACTGTATCCTTTATCACAGAATTGACTTATGGACAGAAGATTATGCTTAAGTCCACTGACAAAGGATACATTGCTTACCCTTACTGAGCCAATGATTAAAGTACCATAACCTTTTGTGGCTCCTTGAGAGTTGTCACCAAAGATGACTTGTGGACCTTCTCTCTCAACAAATTCTGTCAGGAGATCTTTGTTACCAGTCATGTGCCTAGAACATCCACTGTCCAAGTACCAGACTGAAGATTTAATAGCATCTCCTTTGTTGAGGTCCACTGAGCTCTGCATTCAAAATCAAACTTTAGGTACCCATTTGGTGTTGGGTCCTACCAGGTTAGTTGTACCTTTCGGAATCCAAATTTGCCTCACAGTTCTAATCACTTTAGATTGGCTAATTTGTCTTCCATAAACATCTACATAGATTGTTATCTCCCTTGGTGCCTTGGGAGTAAACTTTCTATGGGTGTCAGCCTTTGAAGGAACAGGAACCTTCTTTACATTCTTTCTTTTAGGCTTGGGTGCACCTGGCCTGAGTTTTTGTTGATAGGAGTATGAAGGGCCTTTTCCTTTAGGCACAAAAGGAATAGGTCTTCTGTATGAGTCATTCCTTGAGGAACGCTCATGCCTGGGTGCTCTCAGCTGAGGTTGCTTCATCTGTGAAGACCTCGGCTGATAGTACCTCTGCTGAGGTCTATTCTGATTAGTCACCTGAGCCTTTCCATTTGGTTTTGGCTCAGTTTGACTTCTCTTTTGTTGGACCTCAGCTGGTCTTTTTCCCTTATCCAAAATCTGTGGTTGAAAGGTCACAGACTTAACAAAAATTCTCTTTGTGCCACTTGAAGAAGCAACACTTAGAGGACCTTCTGAAGGTTTTGGAATAAAGTCTATCCCACATTTGTTATTAGGATTGATTTGAAAGTTTTGAATCTCCTCTATGGCAAGAGAGGGTTTGTTGATAGCATTAATCCTTTTTAACAAAGTCTCTTCAGATTTTTGTAAGACATCAATTTTCAGGAGAGATTCCTTTGCTTGGCTTACCAATTTCAAATTCTCTTCTGTTAACCTTGTCTTAGATTCAGTAAGATCTTTTATCAGTTGATCTTTGCCATTTCCTTGACTCTTGAGGGTTTCAACCTCTTATGTCAATTCAATGGTAGACTTAGCTGAGTTAAGATCTGCCTGATTCCCAGACTCAATTAACTTAGTGTTTTCTCTCAGGAGATTTTTGTTTTCATCTTGGAGACAAAAACTTGCTTCTTGCAACCTTGAGAAATCAATCATCAATTGTTCCAAAGCGGACTGAAGATTGAGTTCCTCAGTTGACTCTGAGCTTAGCTCATGTGAGTGTCCTAGAGAATTGGATGGTTTAGATTGTACCTCTGGTTCTTCTCTTGTCATGAGGCACATGTCATCATCACTGCTGTTTGAGAACAGACCATCAGATGACTCCAGATCTTCATCAACATCCTCAGCCACCATGGCTTTTCTTTCTCCATATCTCCTGTCTCTTTTGACTTGCCTTTCCTTCCTCTCCTTGGTGCTCAGTTGAGGACAATCATATTGAAAGTGCCCAACTTTCTTGCATTGGAAACATCTATTGGCATCATCATTTCTTTCCTCAGTAGACTCCTTGGTCTTTGATGATGATCCTTCACCTCTGGAATAATTCTTGTACTCTTTTCTCTTCTCTGGCTCAGTTGAGCTTTTCTCTCCTTCTTTGGTGTCTTTTTTAGGATAACTTCTTCCTTCTCTGTTATCCCTGTAAAATCTATTATATTTGCCAAAACGGTTGTTAAGTTTCTTAAACCTTCTAGCCATCAGGCTGAGTTTCTTCTGCATCTCAGCCTTGCTCTGAGATTTGCTTGCCTTTGTACTCTTCTAAGGCTTTGGGGATTTTGGCTCAGTTTCCTTAGCTTTGAAGGAAACTCCCTTCTCAGCTGAGGTCTCATCAGGAGCCCTTTTCCTGTTCAGATCAAACTCATAAGCCTTAAGTTCAGAGAATACTTGTTGCATAGACATGCTGGATAGATCCTTGGTATTCTGCATCATCACAGAGTACACATCCCATCTTGAGGTTAGACCTCTCAGGATCTTTAAGGCAACTTCCGTTTTGGTATAGACTTTTCCCAGAGAGTTTATTTCATTCATAATGTCAGTGAACCTCCCATCAAGCTGGTCAATAGTCTCAGTGGGCTCCATGGTGAACTGCTCATACTTTTGAACAGCTACTGAAAGCTTGTTCTCCTTTATCTTGTCAGTTCCTTCACACATGAGAGCAAGAGTGTCCCATAGTTCCTTTGCAGTCTTGCAGTGGATCACTCTTCCCATTACAGAATCTGGAATGGTGGTGTAGAGAATGTTCATGGCTATGAAGTTGAGGTTGTTTCTCCTCCTCTCATCTGCAGTGAAGTTATCTTCATCCTTGGGCCATTCTTCTCTAGGATCTGCAATAGTCTCAGCTGTAGTTCTAGGGTTAGGTGTCATAAAAACAAATGGACCTTTAGTAATAACCCTTAGCATTTCATCATGCACACAGGCAAGATGAGCTCTCATTATGATCTTCCAGAAGTCATAGTTTTCCACTGAGAATTGTGGAAGCTTTTGATGAGACATATGGTTCAAGGGATTAACTCCCATGTTGTTCTCTGCTGGTGGTGCTACACTAGCTGCATTGTCAGCCATAGTGTATAAACAAGTTTATCAAAAGATCAATTCAGATGACCTTGAAAATACCTTTAAGCACAAGGTATACTTAGAACAATGGTCTATTGAACCAATGCTCTGATACCAATTGTTGGTCCCGAAACGAGAAAACAGGTGTATGGGGGGGGGAATACACCTGTTGTTACAAATTAAAACTTCTTGTAAAACTTATCAGGTTACTTAAGACAGTAGCTCGTCAGTGGACTTGAGGTCTGCTGAGAGTTACTTGTGAAAGCTTACTGAGATAATGCCTCCACTGAAAGCTCAAGACTTTCAGTTGAAATACTATCTAATTAGCTTTCAGATGCGGATTAGTGAGCCCTTTAGAAAACTCATTTTACTTTGATAAACTTTGAGATTAACACACACTTAGGAAATAGCAAAAAGTAAGTACACAAGATATAAAGTGGTTCAGAGAAGAATCTCCTACGTCCACTGTCCTGATCAAACAGGAGAATTCCTTTCACTTGGAATTCCTTGTGTTATAGTGCCAAGGTGCACTGATCAACTAATCCTCTCTTAGGATGATTGATCACTAGGAAATTCCAGGTCCTAGTTCCCAAAACATACCAGCTTTCAGACTGATACAACAATCAGCTTACTAACACCACTTAACACTAGCTCTCAACCTAAACACTGAGTAGGGTTTTGAGTAGAGTTTTGGTTCCAACTATTTTGAGATAATCCTTACAAATTTAGCTCAAGGCTTAGGATTGGATTATCTCTTTCTAAGATTTGGATATAGCTTTTAAGCTTGGTTACAGAAGGTTTGTTAGGCTCTCTACAAATGTGAAATACTTGGGAAACAAAGGTAATTTCGAGTGCTTCTAGTTGTTATGAATGTAGAGATAGCTTTGATCTTGTGAGTTTCCCGTGCATAGAAATGAGCACGTCCTTCTGTATTTATAGGCTTCCTTGAAAATCTTCCCGTTGGATTTGAATCTTCTCAAGTAAGTCTTCTTGTATCTGATTGGCTCAAACGGCTCTATTTGAAGCTTTAAGTCTTGTCAAGAAACGGCTGAAAGACCATGCCTATTCACCAACTTTATGTAGATTGCTAGGGAAAGACTTTTGGTACTTGTCAGTCTGGGGCATGTCGGCTGTCAGTAAAGTACACTGACGTGTCATCTTCTCATTGGACCTTCAGTCTGCTTGCCCAGATTCTTGTCTTGCTTTAAGGTGGAACTCCTCTGAGAGAACCTTCTTATTCCTTTATTTATTGTAAGCTTCACTGAAATTCGATTTGCCTTGTTCCAACTAGATTAACTAACAGCTTTTAATATGTTTAGCATTGAATATGCTTTGCTAGTTCTCATCAGTGGACCTTGGTCCTCTCCTGATGGTTTTAGTCTTAGTGAGAATGTACTTAGAAAAAATTCAAGACTTAGACTGTTTCTCAGATCACTTGTCTTCAGTGGACTTCGTCTTCAGCAGACTTCATTCTTTAATACACTCTAGAAATTACTAACTGCACTTCAGTTCCTTAACAATTGAACTGATTAATTAAACACTAACTCTACTGAATGTTTTACATACAAATCATCTTAGGAGGAACATTTTGGCATCTAATCAAAACCTAAGTCTTATACATTTTCCCAACACAACGATCTGTGTCACCAATAAATTTGTATTCATAATAATCCAGATATAATTCTCCAGTTCTGAAATACTTCAATATAATAAAGTATGATTTTTATCTAAATTTTTTTATCCCGACATTGGTATACACCAAAAAACTAAAGAGTTGCTTGATTTTAGATACCACTTGGAATTGATATTTGTAATCTAATACAACCATTTTTATTATTAGTATTTGATACAAAATAATTACAGACCATGTCCAAGTGCACAGTTTATTTGACACTTCATTCAAATTTTTATTATGTTCTTTTTTCAATAGTATACAACCTCATTTCATAATCCCTTCTCATCTCAGATTTACTCTTAAATCTCTTCTTTCTCTTAGAAACCAAATCGTCCCCTCAAACTCTCTCTCTCTCTCTCTCCTCAGCAGGAAAAATCATCCCTTCATTTTCCGACCGCTCAACCGACGAAAACCATGACGACGGCAGTACGGATTGGAGAAAGAAGAGTATCAAGACGGTGGAGAAATATCTATGGCCTCGCACAGAGTAACGCTTGCAGCGGCGGATCTACGAATGGTGAATATGGTGCTTGACATGTTAAATTTGGAGTGAGAGAGGGTAGGAGGGTTTTTTATTTTTAAATTGAGAAAGGTTCTGTCGGCGGGGCTTGAAGTTCCAATAGAGACAGTGTTTCCCATAACCAATGGAGGTCGTGAAGGCAATAAGAGTTCCAAAGAAGGTGATAGTGACGGCAATGAGACACGAATAGATTAATGGCAACAAAGATAAGTTTGATGATCTGTGTCGCCGGTTAACCTACATTCATATTAGCATGGGAAAAATCCTTATATATAAAGGACTGCCACATTGACATTAAAAAAAATATATATAGATGAATTAGAGAGGTTGGGGAGTGATTATGTTTTGTGGTTGTATTAAAATTAAAAGAAATTAGAAAAAATGAACATCATTCTTATTCCGACACAATATCATTATACCTTTTAAAAATATTTTTGTTATTTTTACACAATCCAACATTTCTCACAAATTTATATCAAGTTAGTGAGACAAATCATGCAATGATTATTTGAGGAGTCTCACTGCTCAAACCCAAAAATCCTCTAAACATACCCATAAGTTTAAAGACAATAATAGTCATAATAAAATGACTAAGTTATCCTTATATAAATATAAGTAAATTATCTTCTAAGTTTTGTTGACTTTGACTTTAGTTATTTAATTTCAAAAATAAAATTCGATTTAAAAAAATTAAACTAAAAATATTTTTAGAAAACCAGGTAAGTTTTCAAAAATAACTAAATTAAAAAAACCTTCAAAAATAAATAAAAAATAAAAAATTATATAATTAAGTTAATTATTTACGATGATTAAATTTACTTTTATAAAATATTTATTTTATTTTATTTGGCTTTAACATTTTTCTTTTGAACTTGTTTATTTGATTTTTTTTAATATTATTTGATTTTCTTAATTATTTACAAATTTATCTAGTTTATTTATTTTAAAATTTAAATTTTTAAATTTTTTTAAAACATTATTTATATTTTACTTATTTAAAAAAAAATTAAGATTTTTTTACTAATTAATTTTTGTAATTTATATATTTTTTAAAATTTAGTTGATTTTTTATAATATTTTTCAAAATATAGTAATTTTTTTTAGGATTGTTTTTTCAAAATTTAGATCAAAAGTTAAAGAATAAGAAGGAAAAAATATTCCTCTTTTTTCTTGAGGAGAGAGACATTCATGAGAATAAGAAATGTTAAGAATGTGTTATAGTTTATTTTGATGAGGCAAGAATATTATAGAAATAAAATGAGGTATGTTTAGTATTACATGTTAATTTTTAAATTTTATTGGGGTATATTTTGTTGGGAAAATAGGGGTGCCCGGAATCTATTCGGGATGAAATTTAAATACGAATTTAAATACAATTATTACTAGCATGAATTAATCCTAATTAATTCAAATAATAATTCCAACAACCAATTTAACATCATGCATGTTGAATTAATTCACATATGATCTATGGCGGAATAAACAAGAAAATATGTGACTTACGTACCTCTCGTAGAACTTGGCCTTTGAATAAAACGGGACAAACACGTACGCGCTTTATCAATCCAAAAGCCTTCTCAAGTATTTCCCTTTCGTCTTATTCGATCACCGGTGAGAGATGCTTTCGAATAATTTAAATAACTAAGGAAAAAGAAAAATATCTATGCTCTTGATTTTTCCAACACATAGAATTATGTACTTGGGGATGAAATAATCACCCCCTATTTATAATAGGTAGTGGCCGAAAATTGTAGAGTATTTGGGCCTTGAGAAAATCTTTTCTTAGACTCTAAGAAATCTTGAATATATCCCATATATTATTTTCTCCATAATAAAATATTCCACAAAAATCTCACTCACCTATTATAGGGTAATTTTCGAAAACTTCATGAAGAGATCCCAAGATTTGGATCTTCTTGAATATATGAGATATTCTTGTATTCCAAGAATACATATCTTCCATAATATCTTTCCAAGAAAATCAACAAAATCTTCTCTCTCCTTGAATCACTATTTTCGAAAATTTAAGGAAAAAATCAGCATAATATTATCTTTTTATTTTAATCACCTTATAATTATTGGGCCACTTAATGGGCTACTTGAGGGGCCTTTAAGGAGAATTAAGATTGGACCTCCTAATGGACTTCTGAATTTCAATATTGAGCCCAATATAATTCAATCCATTAATATTAATTATTATCACTAATAAATTAGTATTGCACTATCCATCTTAATCCATATTACGATAATATGGGCTCCCGGTTATTACTTTCCGCGTTTAAGATTATCAAGTCCATTAATTAATTAAGCTTCTGAATAGCTCTAAATTAATTAATATATTTCACCTTGGAGTAAAGAAAGCTCAACATTATTATCCGTACCGAAGAAACTGATTCTTCACTTGCAAGATTTGGTATGATAAAACTTCTGAGCCCACCAAGGGGACTAATCACACGAGTCGTACTCGCACGCGTTTCTCCGTATTAAATCTTAGCAACCGTCGTATGATTAATATTACTGCCCAAAGCACAAGGTTCGAAGTCACAATGATTCTCACCCAACATGAATCAAAGCAGTAACCATTAAGCACACACGGTCCTATTTAAGTGACAGAGATTAAGAAATCAACAACCACTGAGGTCTAATTCTTCACATTTCAGAACAGAAGAATTTATCCTCGCTGTAGGTCCTCTTCAACACATACTAAATGTGCTAGTGCAATCTCTTAGTCAAGACAGACCAATCTGAGTCTTACACATCGACCTTTCACGGCGGATTGTTCAATTTCACCTAGGTCGTGAAAATGTACGTTTAGTTACAAGGAAACTGTTAATGTTGTCTTCCGTGATCGGGTATCACCACATTAACTACAATGTAACTAGTACTATTATGAACTGTTTGCAATAAATATTCAACATTCAATCATATCTAAAGCATATGCGATAAAAGAATTATTCTCATAAACAAGTGTTTGATACACGAGTTATACAAAGTAAAAGCATACTTTCACGTATAACTCCAACATATTTAGTAAGGGTGTATTATAGAGCTATGTTTTCTCCGTTGGATTAGAAATGTGGTGGATTGGATATGTTTGGTGTTTGCAGTGAAATTGAATAAGATTGACGGGTGAGTATTTTTCAGAGATGTTGGTATAGATATTATATTATGATTTAAATTATTATTTTAAATTTAGTATATTTAATTAAAATTATAAATAAGGTGTTAGTAAATAGTAGTGTAGGTATTTGCCCCCTATAATTTTGGTACACAATTAATAACAAAATCAATATCATGTACTCAATCTTGGTACACAATTAATAAAAATTATTCTTGCTATGACATCATTATCATTATATTTCGTAAAAAGTTTTTTTTTTACACAATCTAATATTTCTAAAAAATATATATCAACATTAGTTAAACTAATCGTGTGACGGTCTATGTCATCAATAAACCTGAATTTTATAATAAATTTGAAAGATATCTCAAGTTATTATTTTAATATTTTGGGACCCAATTCTTTTAAAAAAGTTTTTTCCCAACATTGGTATATTTTCTATTAAAAAAAAATATGTTGCTTGTTCTACTTTTCCTTCAACATAATTATAAAAATGGCCAATTTAACTTTGAACTAAAAAAATGGTCAATTTAACTTTCAACTAAAAAATTTGGAGTAAAATTAAATTTCCTACAAATAGTCCAAAATAGCAATTTTTATCACCGTTCAAATAAAAAATAATAAAAATTATTGTATAATACAAAGAAAAAGGACAATTACATCACCCTAATTTTTATTCACAAGTGCAAATAAATATGATATTTAACTTTGCGTCATGCTCCATGTATAAAATATAAAATTAGTGTATACATATGAATAAATTACCTTTTTTATTGATATTTTATCCACACCCTATTTTGAATCTTTATGCCTAATAGATATTTTTGTTCAAAGATATTAATCATATTTTGCACCGCTGGATTAGAAATGTGTAGGGATTGAGTTTGTTTGGTGGTTGCATTGTAATTGAGTAACATATATTTAATAAAAAGTATAAATAAGGTGGGTGAATTTGTAAAAATAGTGGATACCGATAGTTGCGCCTATAATTTTTTGGTTAATACGTATTTTGACCCAGAACCAACTAATTCATAGTATTTCATATTTAATTTGATTAAGAATCAATCATTTGAATAATTTATTTTAATTAAAAAAATAAAAACAAACTTATTTATCTTTAAAAGGAATATTTCATATTAGACAAAATATAGAGTGAAAATGGTTTATACATGAATTATTGAAGAGTATTAGTTGTTTTTACTAAAGAGTATTAGTTTTTCAATGAAAATAAACAAAGGCTCTAGGTGAAAATAACTAATTCGGTGAAAACAACTAATACTTTTCAATGGAAACAACTAATACCCTTCAAAGATTCATGTATAAACCAATTTCACTCTATACATATTTTTCATATCAAGTGTGTTACCGTATATATATAAATTAATATGGAATGGAGGGAATACTAAATATTGGGGTGTATTTATTAAATATAAAATTATTTTTATATTTTTTCGGGTGAGTTTAAAGTGTGGGGTGTGCCTAGTGGTTATCTTTACGTAATTTAGGAAACAGTTGATGTTAATAAAGGTGAAGTAAATTAGGCCCAAATTGAGCAATTGTATAATTTAAAATGATAACAAATTGAGCCATAATCATCGATCCATAAAAATTACACCATTTTTTATAAAATACACAAATTAAAGTATTGAACACTAATAGATTAAGTTATAAATTTCAAGTTGACAAAAAAGAAAAAAAAAAGCTAGTCATTTAACTTAATTTAATATATATTTAAACTATAATCTCTGTGGTTCCAATTTTATTTTCCCATTTTATTATTCATCTCCTTCAAATGCTTCTAAATTACATCTCATTCCACTAATAATTACATACAAAATATCTTCATTCTTATCTCATTCACTCAAATTGAATAATACGTCATAGTTAAAAAATTATTTTATTTATTTAAATGTTATAAATCAATTTTCACAATGAAAGTGAAAAAAGTCAAATGAAAAAGTGAAACTGATATGAAGAAAGTAATGCTCATGGAGGTAAATCGGTAATACACTCATTGACTTGGCTAATCAGAGAAAACCACGACATTATATTTGCATTTTCAAGTTGTGTATCTAACTACTTTTTTACCCACAACAATGCCCATCTTTATTTAAATTGTGCACTCTCATACACACCAGTTGTACAGTGAACTCACTTAACAGTTGAACTTGTTTACACTGAAAAATATGATTAGATTACACTGAAAAGTTTATACTTAAAATCATTTTTTAATGTAAATTTTTTAGTGTAATCTAACCACACTTTTCAATGTAAATTGATAGTTTTATTATTGAACTATGCATGTATACTATTATAACCACAATTTTAGTAGGATATATTCAAAAGTTAATTACACATTTAATTATCCACATTCTAAATTAAAAATGATTATATGATATTATGAAGGATGCGGTTAAACAGACCCCCAATTTTACAGTACATACCCCAACAACTATTTATACCCCATTTAAAATATTAATTGTTTTTCGAATTACTTTACACACCCCAATTTTAGACCATTGTATTTATTTTTTAGTTTCATCAAGTTGCTAATCAAAGCTATTAATCTCATGAACAAACTATTTGATTTGATTTGATTTTTTAAAAAAGAATAATTTATTGCTTGATTTGCTTTGATATAAAAAAAACCCCACATAAAAATAAAGTGCAGCATATCACACTAATGGTAGTATCGAAAAGAACAGATTCAATAGATAGAAGGAGAGAGGATCAATTTCATGGATAAATCATAGTAATAGTTTGTGGACCGTGACTCCGATTTTAATTTTAATTTTTCCGATGAATTCACATTTTACATATGCATTCATAGGTTCTTGTAAATACCCTATAATTGTTAACGTTGTTAATCCTCTCAAATTTGGTTAAATTTCTTCTAATTAGCCAATATCATCAAATGGTCTAAATTTAAAAAAAAAATTAAAAGAAAGAAATTGACCAAATCCTCACCCACTTAACTCTCCTTCTGCAACTGCACTGCAACTCTCAATATCATCCACCAAACTTGCTATTACGTGCAAAATACTTCCCACCTCATTTCTTAATCCTCCTAATCCTTACTAATGCATCACAATTTCGTTTTAATTGGCCATGTTCAGGAATTTTTCAGACACTGCTTCCGCTGCTCCCCTATCATTCCCTATCATTCTCTGATGAAATCTTCAAATCTCTGAATAATGTATATATTTTTTCAATCAATAAGTATCTTGTTAAAATCTACATCTACAATAATATATGTTAAACTACACATTAAAGGAAATCAGTAGATTCATGAAAAAATACCAAAAATATGGAGATTACATACAAAAACAAGCGAAGATTTACAAAATTTTGGTTGATAGCTTGACAGTCTTATATATTATAAATATGAGAGAAATATAATTGGATCCTAATTTGTAGCTAATAATAGGCAACTTGATTCCTAATTTTTAGCCATTTACAGGAAAATTACATAACATTTTACCTTAATAGTTAAACAAAAAATATACGGTTACGATCAAGCAACAAAATAATGACCAACGGTTCTAAAACAGTAGCGCCCAAACTAAAGAAGGAAGAGAAGAGAGAAAGTATGGAGGCGGGTTTGAAGTGAGAAAGAGAAGAGAGAAAATATCGAGCCGGATTTGAAGTGAAATTCGAAAAAAGAAAACACAATTGTATCAATGTTTTATGCGTAATGTATCCGAACAGAGCAAATTTTAATATGAAAAAAATAAGCTAACCACAAAACTATATTAAAGCATGAATATGTACACAATAAAAATGGTTCATAAAATCGGACACAAAGAACACGATGAATAACGATTCAAAATAAAGTTTCAAAATTAATGCATCGCCCACGGAAATAACAAACAATAGTTGACTAATCAAAGAGAACCGACGACATGCATATAGATTTGGATAGAAGAGTTGCCGAGTCTCTTTCAAGAAAAATTCCCAGCGCTGATCAAGTACAAGAAAAAAATCGAAGATGAAGGGAAAATAGATATGAATGGGTAAGATTATAGAGACGGGAGTTAACCACGACACAACACTAAAGAACACATGGACAGCAACGTCCATTATAATTAATTTCTTTTTCAGATCTTTCTCTACTTTACACAGTATCTAATCCCACAATTATTAGTCAATATATTTCAACAAAAAATATGAACCGATTTTTTGAAAAAAAAATATAATTTTTATAGTACGCAAGATATTTACATAAAATCTCACTCAATCATTATATAATCTTGCTAAAATACAGTAAATATCGAATTTAGACTCCCTGAAAAAAAATAACACCTCAAAAAAAATGCGTAGTCATTAAACTCTTGTATATAAATAATCGGAGGATAAGAATTACATCCAAAACAAAATTTCTCAAGTACATCATAACCAAAAATATAAATTACACAAATTCAAACCTATATACAATTCTAAATCGGACGGATCACTATAAAATGTACCGGAGATCGGCAACAATACAACTAAAGATACATATCATCTAGATCGCCAAGAAACTCGCTAAAAATATATCTAAACTAACGACAACTCTATCAAACCTTCGAAGATGCTTCGAACAATCATAATTTTTCTTGCACGAAAAAAGAAGAAGAAAAAAACGAAGAACAAATATACAATGAACACATGTATATATATAGGTAAACAAATTGTAACGGTCAAATAAATCATGGTAAAATGCAAAGGAAATGACCAATCTCATCAATTACATTAAAACAATATAAATGCATTCATAAAAATAATACCATAACAAATAGTCAAAACGATCCAACGGTCATTATAAGAAAGATAAAAAATCATCAATGGTCAAAACAAAATGGAGCCAAAACTAAAAATGGGAATCCTGACTCTATTATATATTTATAGATCCCGTTTGAATTTAGTGCCTACTCGTGGACCCTAGTGCCCGAGCGAAAGAGGATGGAGTACTTTGAGAAGGAGTTCAAGGTATAAAAAAGTGATTTATTATATGATTTCAATATTTAATTTTTTAATTTATTTGTTAATATTTTGTTTTTAATTTAATTACAGAGGCGATGCGTCTGGGATCCTGTCCACGATAGTGTTATGTACGACTTGTTCTGCATAAAAGTGCAAGAGCGGTATAAAAACATTATCTACGACCTGAAGAAGCGGTGGGAGCGGACAGCGGGTGGAGTTGGGCTGAGCGCTAGACGGACATTTCATCTGGGATGATTTGGTGAATAACTGGAACAGTGATCCATTCAGAAGAAGATGGTGAGAGAGAGAGAATTTAAACAGTTTATTTAATTTATGTTTTTTGTGAATTTAGTTAATTTATGTTTTATTTAAACAATATTTCAGTGAATTTAGCTAATTTATATTTTTATTATGCGTTAATATATAATTTGTATGAACCAATATATATTTGCATATAATGTATGAAAATATACAATTAAATGCATGAAAAATGAAAAAATTAATAATTTATATTAGTCTAAAATATTAAATATATAAAATAAAAAAAGTTAGTGTGTATATATATATATATATATATATATATATATATATATAAATGAATAAAGGAATTAATTTGATGAATTTAAAAAAAAACGGGAGTCCATTTGAACTTATATACAATTAAATGCATGAAAAACAAAAAAATTAATAAGTTATATTAGTCTAAAATATTAAATTTATAAAATTAAAATAAAAGTTAGCAAATATATATATATATATATATATATATATGAATAAATGAATTAATTTGATGAATTTAAAAAAAAAAAGTCCATTCGAACTTATATACAATTAAATGCATGAAAGACGAAAAAATTAATAATTTATATTAGTCTAAAATATTAAATTTACAAAATTAAAAAAAGGTCAGTAACTATATATATAATTGAATTAGAAATAAAAAAAATAATTACTTTGATGAATTTTAAAAAAATGGGAGCCAATTTGAAGTTATATACAATTAAGAAAATAAATATTCTTTTCTAGACTAGGATTTCAATTTTTATTTTATATTTTTTAACATATAATTATTAAAAGTGTATTGTAATTGATAAATAAGTAAAAATTTGTTATATCTCATATAACTAATGTATATATTTTTTCTTAAATATGTGTAATAATTTTTTATGGATTAGAAATTATAGTGTTGGCAAAAGAAAATGACATTAAGTTTCTCTACTAAGAATTTAAGTATTATAAATTTAAAAAGTATCTTACTCTAAAATATAATAATTTGAATATATTTTAATCAATTGAAACAAAATATTTATGTATAATATGAAATATTATTTTAAACATTATATTAATGCAAGTAGATCTTTTTTTACGGTTGAACGATTTCTCTTTTTATATATTTTGGAAGTTATTTTTGTAAAATATTGATAGATATAAAATTTTATAGGTGGGAATTGAAATATTTCAAAAAAGATATTGTCACCAAATACCAAAAAAATCTTTTCAATAAATATAATATCTTGCCTTCAATAAATAAAATATTTACGTAAAATATGATATATTATTTTAAACATAATATTTATGCAAGTATATCTTTTATCACGGTTGAACAATTTCACTTCTTAGATATTTTTTTTAAGTTATTTTTGCAAAATATTGATAAATGTAAAATTTATATGAGGGAATTGAAATATTTCATAAAAGATATTATCACTGAAATAGTGTATGATACTAAAAAAAATCTTGCCACCAAATATAATATCTTGCCTTCAATAATATATTTGTAATTCAAAAGTTTATTTTTGAATAAAAATTATGCCACCAAAATAGACTATTAAACTGTAAAGTACAAATATTATTTTCTAGGAGTATGTGTAACGCCCCGAATCCAAAACACATAAATATCTCGGATTCGAGGTGCCACTTGTGACTAAAATCTGAACTATAAAATTTTTAATATAAAAAGGGATAATAAAATGAGAGATGAGTTTTATGCAGCGGAAGAAATGAGTATATTATTTAAATAAGTATCTCAGACACACACACACACACACACACACACACATATATATATATATAAATATAAAGCTTAGTATTTAACAATAATATTTTATTTAAATGGGGAACTCCGTGTCGTCTCTATTACTGTCCTTGCTCCACGAAATCATAATCTGCAAGGGTTGTAAAAAGGGGGGGCGTGAGATTTGAATTCTCACGTATGGGTGATTTGCAACGTCATGGGATTGGTAAATCCGAAGTATATTAAATAGTACTCATTGATAAAGTATATAATTTATTTAAGCAGTTAACATATAAATATGAATAACATATATCACAGAAGTAACAAGTTTACGTAATAATTAATTGGGCATGACAGGTTTCACATTCACATAATTGATATATCACAAGTTGATTCACATTAAGGGGCAAAGCCCAAAACTATTTTCACGTATCGGCCCAATCTGCCAAAAATCACTTTCCACATATTGTAAATCTCTTCCAAACCATTTTCGTACGAACATACTCGACTTGTTCCACTTCCAAAAATCTTACTCCTTCCAACCACTGACAAAATAAATAATGCAAACCATCAATGGCCTTATTCCCAGTGCGCACGTAGGCCGCTGACCGGGGACCAGATCTGTTTGAATCAACAACCTTGATTCCGAGGGCGTCCCCGACAGCTCCCCGGAGGTTGGATTTAATACCCGAACCACAACTTCGTACTTACTGACTTTCCGTCCTTTTATAAAACTGACTTTTCAAATTGTGAAGAGAATTTACTTGCTTTTGAAATTGAATTGATTCATGCTCACATAATGCCCTTAATCATGCAACGGTGATTGATTTGAATAAAACGATAGACATTTAGTATCATATATAATTATAACACATAATTCAAATAGTTATATAGTAGGAAATACATTTATGTTGGATTAGTTGTTTTAGATTGATTTAGTCGAGTTCAGAGTATACCAGCACAACGTATTATGAGCAGATCAATCAACAGATCATCACCCACCTGATTGTTGGGAGTCCTGGGAGTGGTGCACAGACGGATGGTCGGGTCCCTGGTGCGGAATCCCACTAGCACTGATTCCTAATATAAAGTTATTCGATTAAAAGTTGATCTTTGAAGAGTTTAGTGAAGAACTCGAGAGTTTGCGTTACGTGAGACGAGTGGTTGATGTCTTATATACTTTAAAAGGACTGGCTCAAGGGTCACACCCTATTTTGGTGAATACACCACCTCTAAAAAGGGTGGGTGTACTTTTGGAGTGTACTTACTAATTTTCTTGTTTGTATGATTATTTATTTTTCTACAAAACAAACCTTTAATTTCCTTTATCCTTTTGTAAAAGTTTTTACTATTTTAAAAGTATGACTTTAATTATTTTTCTTGAAAAGGATAAAAATAAGAAATTTATAAAAATATACTAATATAGTATAAGTCCCAAATTAATATCTTACCTTCTAAAATTCTATTTTCTTATTTTAAAAGAACGTTGAATATCATTTATATTTTATAAATGAAACTTCCTTTATCATTAAATAAATTTTAAAGAATCTTATATAATAATTACTTGGAATAATATAAGATGTATATTTTTCTTTTTCTCATTTAAAAGAAGTACTTGTTTTAAAAAGGGTTTTTCCATAACAAATAAATTGAATAAAAGTATTTTCCTATAATACTAGTATTATTAATTGAGTTAACTTGTATCATTTTCAAAACAAAAGAGTACTATTATTTTCTACTAAATTGTTTTTCATTTGCTACTACCGTTTAACCCGAGACAAGGGAGAAGACGAGTTTCCCTTTGTCTACGGATTTAAAACAAAAGTGTTTAATCGATTGAAAGTCACCATCCAACAGAAACTAACAATACTAATTTTAAAATATTGTCCAATTAAAACAATGATACAAAACTGTTATAGGAATGATACTAAACGACTAAAAGACTAGTACTAGTCCAATAAAGTCCAAATACTCCTATAATTCGCAGCATCAATACTCAGGGAACAATCAAGGGGTACAACCCAAAACAAGAACAAAAATACAATCGACAGGAGAAGGAAAAAAAATAGAAAAATCAAAGTTCAAAGCATCTCCTCTAATTCTTGTTATACGGTTCCGAAAAGGGTCTCGATAATTTCCGGAATTTACGAAAAGAAAAGGAAGAAGGTAGAAACCTTACGAGCTCCGGTTCATGGTGGTATACGTGCGGCCTTACGGCGTTGTTCCGATATTTCCAAAAATAAATGGGCAGCAGTACGACAACTCGATCGGAATTGGAAAGAAACAAAATCAAACCGTGAGTAATTATCATTTCGAAGGAATTTATGAATTTAAACCGAATTGGAAATTGTAAGAAATCGAAATCAAAGGACCGAATTGGTGAATGAATTGGGAGAATGAGACTCACCAAAGGAAGAGGGCAATTCGGCTTCGTCGACGGCAGCACTGGGAGCGACGGTGGCGCTGTGGAAGGGGCAGCGCGAGCGGCACCGGAACCGATAGCGGAGGCGGCGGTTTCGATCGGTACTGGGGCTGGAGCAAGGCGGCGGCGACTGGAGGAGGGGAGCTGTGCTGTGGCTCCGATGTGCGAAGGAGAGCAGCTGCGCGGCGGCGCTTGAGAGGCGGCGCGACGACGATGGTTGTACGAGGTGCAGCGGTGGGCGGCGCTCCGCTGTAGGGGACGGAGTGACGGCGTCGCTGCTTCGCAAAGGGGAATACGTCGAGCGGTGTTTGTCGCCGGAGAAGGGAGGAAGGAGCATGAGGTGATGCCTCTACCTCAGAGAGGGCGACGGCTGAAGGCTGTTGCTGGGGGTGAGGGACGACGGAGTCGCGGTGGCGATCGTCGTCGGAGGGAAGAGAGAGCCGAGAGAAAAAGGAATTTGGATAAGGAAGAAAGTGAAACTGATTTGGAATTCTTCTTGCGTTATCCTCGGCAATTGATTATTTATTGGGGAAAATTATTTAATTAAAAAAATTAATTTTAAAAGGAGGATATAATATGTGGGTGAGATTAATCCTCTTTAATTCCTGATATTTTCGATCTTATTTGATACGGTTTAGGGATCGTTTGGTTCACGATTTTAATCCCTATTTAATAATTAATACAATTTTCAAATTTAATTAATACTTTATTGTATTTTAATTATTCTCAATATTTTATACGAATCAAAATCCTAATTTTAAACCCTTGAATATTTAATTTCTCGTAGTCCTTTATTCGTTTGAAAGATTCGATTCCTTTTTTCGAATTCGGGAATTTGAAATAGTGTATATATTTAAATTACACAGTATCACTCAAAATAATAAAATTAAAAGAAACAAGATAATAATATAAAATAAGGGTTCTAGGAATATAAAAGGTATAAAACGGGACGGGGTGTTACATCCTCACCCCCTTAACAGGAATTTCGTCCCCGAAATTCAGCTCCTAGGTATTGCTTAGGTATTAAGGGTACTTGATTAGGACTTCATCTTCTCTTTCCCATGTTGCTTTTTTTTTTCCGTGTCGGCTCCACTGGACTAGAACCAATGGTATTTCTTGATTTCTTAACAAGCGTAACTTCCTTCCTAGGATAGTCACTGGAACTTCTTCATAAGTCAGGTCACTGCTTAGACCCAATTCTACATGACTAATAACATGGTTTGAATTGCACATGTATTTCCTGAGTGTAGATATGTGGAACACATTGTGTACTCGTGACAACTCTGGTGGTAGTGCTAAGCGATAAGTCACATCCCCGACTTTGTTCAGGATGTCAAATGGCCCGATGTATCGCGGCTTTAGCTTATCTCTTTTCCCAAAATGAATTAGGCCTTTCATTGGTGCAACTCTGAGAAACACTTTCTCGCCAATTTTGAATTATAAATCTCTCCTCCGAGTGTCTGCATATGACTTCTGACGGTCCTGAGCCGTCTTGATTCTTTCTTTAATCTTCGCGACTATTTCAGCTGATCTTTCGACTAGTTCGGGTCCGAGAATCTTTCAAATCCCAACTTCGTCCCAACAACATGATGATCTACACTTCTTCCCGTAGAGTGCTACGGTGTCATTTGTATTGTCACCTAATAACTGTTGTTATAAGCGAACTCTACTAATGGTAGGTGGCTTTCCCAACTTCTTTCAAGATCTAAAGCGCAAGCTCTCAGCATATCTTCGAGTGTCTGGATAGTTCTTTTTGATTGTCCGTCAGTCTGTGGGTGGTATGCGGTGCTGAATTTCAATTCAGTCTCCAAGGCTCGTTGTAGACTCCCCAAAACTTGGAGGCAAAACGGGGGTCTCTATCGAACACTATCGAGTCTGGTACACCGTGCAGTCTGGCTATCTCTGCTATGTATAGTTGGGCGAGCTTATCCAACGTATACATCATTCTAACAGGGATAAAGTGGGTAGTCTTCGTAAGTCTATCTACGATAACCCAGATGGCATCGTGATTCTTCACCGATTTCGAAAATCCGGTGACAAAATCCATAGTGATGTTCTCCCATTTCCATTTTGGCATCTCCAGATGATGTAACAATCATGAGGGTCGTTGATGATCTGCTTTAACCCGTTGACAGGTTAAACAACTTTTGACGAATTGAGCTATCGTCCTCTTCATACCCCTCTACCAAAAGTTCTCTTTCAGTCCCCAGCACATTTTCGTCTCTCCGGGGTGAACGGTGTAAGGAGTGTTATGTACCTCTTTCAGGATTTCGTACCTTATTTCTTCATCCTTAGGCGCACAGATTATGTTATCGAACATCAAAGCTCAATCAGTGCTCAATATGAACCTCTGAATGGTTCCTCCTTCAGCGCGGTTACGCAATCCCTTCAAGAATTTATCGTTCTTCTGCACTTCTGGGATTCTCTCTCGTAAGGTCGGTTGTAGGGTAAACGCATAAACTATGGAATCTGCACAACACTGTGTGGAAAATTTTATGTTTAACCGAGAGAGTTCTCCCATTAGTGGTAACTGTGTGGTCGGAACGACCCTTAGTCTCGTATCTTTCTTTCTACTCAAAGCGTCTGTCACTACGTTTGCCTTTCCAGGGTGATAGTGGATAGTGCAATTGTAATCTTTTACCAACTCGAGCCATCTTCTCTGACGCATGTTCAATTCCTTCGGCGTGAAGAAGTATTTTAGACTCTTATGGTCATTGTAGATCTCACACTTTCCCCTATACAAGTAGTGTCTCCAAATCTTCAATGTGTGAACCGCTGCAGCCAGTTCTAAGTCGTGTGTTGGGTATTTCTGTTCGTGGTCCTTAAGTTGTCGGGACGCGTAAGCCACAACTTTCTTATTTTGCATCAGAACACAACTCAAGCCTGACAATGAAGTGTCTGTGTAAATGATGAATCCTTCTGATCCGTCTGGGATGGTTAACACAGGCGAAGTGGTTAGTCTCATCTTTAGCTCTTGGAAGCTTTCCTCACAAGTCGAATCCCAAACAAACTTCTCAGTCTTCTTGGTCAGTTTCGTCAGTGCTTTCGCAATGCTAGAAAAGTCTTGTATGAACCTTCGGTAGTATCCTGCTAACCCAAGAAAGCTTCAAATTTCATTGACGTTAGTAGTCGCCTTCCAGTTCATGATGGCTTCTACCTTTGCTGGGTCCACTTCAATCCCTTTGCGGAGATTATATGCTCTAAGAACATAACTCGGTAGATCTAAAATTCGCACTTGCTGAATTTGGCATACAACTTATCTCGTCTCATTGTTTCTAAGACTGCCTTGAGATGTTCTTCGTGTTGCTCTTTGTTCTTAGAGTACACAAGTATGTCGTCGACGAAGACGATGACGAATTAGTCCAGGTACGGATGAAACACTCTATTCATCAGATCTATGAAAATTTCCGGAGCGTTTGTTAATCCGAATGGCATCACGCTGAATTCGTAACGTCCATACCGAGTTCGGAAAGTTGTTTTTGGGATATCCTCGCTCTTGACCTTTAGCTGGTGGTAACCAGACCTCAGATCGATCTTTGAGAATATGGTAGCATTCTTCAACTGGTCGAATAAATCTTCTATCCTTGGAAGAGGATATTTGTTCTTGATGGTCAGTTGATTGAGACCTCGGTAGTCTATGCACATACGGAAAGTTTCATCTTTCTTCTTCACGAATAACACAGGTGCTCCCCATGGTGATGCACTAGGCCTGATGAACTTCCTTTCAAGTAGGCCTTGCAATTGTTCCTTCAGTTCTTCTAATTCCTTTGGCGCCATTCGATAGGGTGCCTTAGATACTGGTGCTGACCCAGGTATCAAGTCGATGGAGAACTCTATCTAACGATCCGGTGGTAACCCGATTAATTCCTCAGGAAGCACATCAAGATATCCATCCATGATGGGCACCTTGATGCGCAACTTGTCATCTTCCTCTCCAGCTGAGATGGCTCAGGTTCAGCCTGAGAATGTGGGTCCTGTCCTATAGGATCCATTAGTATTGGGATAGGGTTAGCACGAGGTCGTCCATATCTACGGCACGGTGCTATCTTAGTGGGGTTTTGAAAATAAAAGAATAATATTGCTAAGTTCATATAGGTATGGGAAAATTACAAAAAAAGAATCAAATTACGTAATTAACACAACACTAGTACTGAAATACACGTGAGTATGTAGTTCACCGCAACGCACTGCGGCCGTCAATGGTACAGTGATCACATTCGCACCGTATAATAGAAGCAAGTGACATGTCCAAAACAGTAATTAGATAAAATATAACAGTTAATATAGAGCAAGTAGCACACATTGCCAAGTAGCAAATTCACAACATACATATATATATCACATAAAAGTCTCTGGTTCTATGGGGGTTAGTCTTCTTACTTCTTATCCCAAAAGAAACTAAGGCTTCCAAATGTAATGTTAACGCATCACATCTTCTTTTTATTACGGATTGCAAGTGACCAAAAGGAGTCGGGGTTAAGACTATGTTGTTATGGCCCAATTAAACTGGTTATACATCTGACTACTACTATATGTCAGGAAAGGGTGGCACATCTATGTTGTATGTATTTGTGTCTACATTAAAAGGATAATTGTTTAAAAGGATTTTATCATTCTGACTGATCGGTACTATCATACGGAAATCTCCGTCGTCGACTTCTACCAGGCATGTCTCCAAGTGGATGTGGGCCCGTTGAACTGAGTCTTCTATTCTCATGCGTTCGAGTAGTCTTACAGCGATAAGATGAAGAATAACTCAGTAATCCTTCTGGCAAAACGAATCACGACCATTAAATCTATCTTCGTCATTGGGTATAGGAGCGGCTCTTGCTTTTGAATACAGTCTCGTGAACTAGGTTATAAACACACTGATCAATTCTAAGGTTGGCTAAGTGGTTTCTAATTATCGGGATATAACTATCTTAGGTGGATTCTTATAGGGAAAGGAAATTCCTAATCCAAATTTTTGTTATGAAGAAACATAATTTTAACAATTAAAGCACAAAATTTAAACAATTAAAACACATAATTCAAACAATTAAAGCATAGAATTCAAACAATTAAAGCATATAATTTAAATAGTCATATAACACCATTTATGAAATTTATAAACTTACACGAAATATATTTGTTTCTATCATTTACTAATTATCCGCATTTCAATAGTAATATAAACAATATTTATGGTTCTTTCTACACCTCGTAGATGTTGTTTCGAGTTCTCGATCTTTTGATTGGAGTTTTGTTATGAATGTTAACTTGTCGTAATTTCATAAACTTTTAGGCACTTTTAAAAATAAAACAAGAACATACCTTCGAGGAGCTTCTGACGGTAATAGGAGACACATTTCCCCTCAAGTGATTTAATTAGTGATCTAAACTTAAATGATAATAAAATTTTAATTAAAGAAAAGAATTAAGGTTTGATGAAAACAATGATTTGGGTTTTGGTCCGAAAGTTTTGAACGTAAGCTCTGATACCACCTGTAACGCCCCGAATCCAAAACACATAAATATCTCGGATTCGAGGTGCCACTTGTGACTAAAATCTGAACTATAAAATTTTTGATATAAAAAGGGATAATAAAATAAGAGATGAGTTTTATGCAGCGGAAGAAATGAGTATATTATTTAAATAAGTATCTCAGACACACACACACACACACACACACATATATATATATATAAATATAAAGCTTAGTATTTAACAATAATATTTTATTTAAATGGGGAACTCCGTGTCGTCTCTATTACTGTCCTTGCTCCACGAAATCATAATCTGCAAGGGTTGTAAAAAGGGGGGGCGTGAGATTTGAATTCTCACGTATGGGTGATTTGCAACGTCATGGGATTGGTAAATCCGAAGTATATTAAATTGTACTCATTGATAAAGTATATAATTTATTTAAGCAGTTAACATATAAATATGAATAACATATATCACAGAAGTAATAAGTTTACGTAATAATTAATTGGGCATGACAGGTTTCACATTCACATAATTGATATATCACAAGTTGGTTCACATTAAGGGGCAAAGCCCAAAACTATTTTCACGTATCGGCCCAATCTGCCAAAAATCACTTTCCACATATTGTAAATCTCTTCCAAACCATTTTCGTACGAACATACTCGACTTGTTCCACTTCCAAAAATCTTACTCCTTCCAACCACTGACAAAATAAATAATGCAAACCATCAATGGCCTTATTCCCAGTGCGCACGTAGGCCACTGACCGGGGACCAGATCTGTTTGAATCAACAACCTTGATTCTGAGGGCGTCCCCGACAGCTCCCCGGAGGTTGGATTTAATACCCGAACCACAACTTCGTACTTACTGACTTTCCGTCCTTTTATAAAATTGACTTTTCAAATTGTGAAGAGAATTTACTTGCTTTTGAAATTGAATTGATTCATGCTCACATAATGCCCTTAATCATGCAACGGTGATTGATATGAATAAAATGATAGACATTTAGTATCATATATAATTATAACACATAATTCAAATGGTTATATAGTAGGAAATATATTTATGTTGGATTAGTTGTTTTAAATTGATTTAGTCGAGTTCAGAGTATACCAGCACAACGTATTATGAGCAAATCAATCAACAGATCATCACCCACATGATTGTTGGGAGTCCTGGGAGTGGTGCACAGACGGATGGTCGAGTCCCTGGTGCGGAATCCCACTAGCACTGATTCCTAATATAAAGTTATTCGATTAAAAGTTGATCTTTGAAGAGTTTAGTGAAGAACTCGAGAGTTTGCGTTACGTGAGACGAGTGGTTGATGTCTTATATACTTTAAAAGGACTGGCTCAAGGGTCACACCCTATTTTGGTGAATACACCACCTCTAAAAAGGGTGGGTGTACTTTTGGAGTGTACTTACTAATTTTCTTGTTTGTATGATTATTTATTTTTCTACAAAACAAACCTTTAATTTCCTTTATCCTTTTGTAAAAGATTTTACTATTTTAAAAGTATGACTTTAATTATTTTTCTTGAAAAGGATAAAAATAAGAAATTTATAAAAATATACTAATATAGTATAAGTCCCAAATTAATATCTTACCTTCTAAAATTCTATTTTCTTATTTTAAAAGAACGTTGAATATCATTTATATTTTATAAATGAAACTTCCTTTATCATTAAATAAATTTTAAAGAATCTTATATAATAATTACTTGGAATAATATAAGATGTATATTTTTCTTTTTCTCATTTAAAAGAAGTACTTGTTTTAAAAAGGGTTTTTCCATAACAAATAAATTGAATAAAATTATTTTCCTATAATACTAGTATTATTAATTGAGTTAACTTGTATCATTTTCAAAACAAAAGAGTACTATTATTTTCTACTAAATTGTTTTTCATTTGCTACTACCGTTTAACCCGAGACAAGGGAGAAGACGAGTTTCCCTTTGTCTACGGATTTAAAACAAAAGTGTTTAATCGATTGAAAGTCATCATCCAACAGAAACTAACAATACTAATTTTAAAATATTGTCCAATTAAAACAATGATACAAAACTGTTATAGGAATGATACTAAACGACTAAAAGACTAGTACTAGTCCAATAAAGTCCAAATACTCCTATAATTCGCAGCATCAATACTCAGGGAACAATCAAGGGGTACAACCCAAAACAAGAACAGAAATACAATCGACAGGAGAAGGAAAAAAATAGAAAAATCAAAGTTCAAAGCATCTCCTCTAATTCTTGTTATACGGTTCCGAAAAGGGTCTCGATAATTTCCAGAATTTACGAAAAGAAAAGGAAGAAGGTAGAAACCTTACGAGATCCGGTTCATGGTGGTATACGTGCGGCCTTACGGCGTTGTTCCGATATTTCCAAAAATAAATGGGCAGCAGTACGACAACTCGATCGGAATTGGAAAGAAACAAAATCAAACCGTGAGTAATTATCATTTCGAAGGAATTTATGAATTTAAACCGAATTGGAAATTGTAAGAAATCGAAATCAAAGGACCGAATTGGTGAATGAATTGGGAGAATGAGACTCACCAAAGGAAGAGGGCAATTCGGCTTCGTCGACGGCAGCGCTGGGAGCGACGGTGGCGCTGTGGAAGGGGCGGCGCGAGCGGCGCCGGAACCGAGAGCGGAGGCGGCGGTTTCGATCGGTACTAGGGCTGGAGCAAGGCGGCGGCGACTGGAGGAGGGGAGTTGTGCTGCGGCTCCGATGTGCGAAGAAGAGCAGCGGCGCGGCGGAGCTTGAGAGGCGGCGCGACGACGACGGTTGTACGAGGTGCAGCGGTGGGCGGCGCTCCGCTGTAGGGGACGGAGCGGCGGCGTCGCTGCTTCGCAAAGGGGAAGACGTCGGGCGGCGTTTATCGCCGGAGAAGGGAGGAAGGAGCGTGAGGCGATGCCTCTACCTCAGAGAGGGCGACGGCTGAAGGCTGTTGCTGGTGGTGAGGGGCGACGGAGTCTAGGCGGCGATCGTCGTCGGAGGGAGGAGAGAGCCGAGAGAAAAAGAAATTTGGATAAGGAAGAAGTGAAACTGATTTGGAATTCTTCTTGCGTTATCCTCAGCAATTGATTATTTATAGGGGAAAATTATTTAATTAAAAAAAATTAATTTTAAAAGGAGGATATAATATGTGGGTGAGATTAATCCTCTTTAATTCCTGATATTTTCGATCTCATTTGATACGGTTTAGGGATCGTTTGGTTCACGATTTTAATCCCTATTTAATAATTAATATAGTTTTCAAATTTAATTAATACTTTATTGTATTTTAATTATTCTCAATATTTTATACGGATCGAAATCCTAATTTTAAGCCCTTGAATATTTAATTTCTCGTAGTCCTTTATTCGTTTGAAAGATTCGATTCCTTTCTTCGAATTCGGGAATTTGAAATAGTGTATATATTTAAATTACACAGTATCACTCAAAATAACAAAATTAAAATAAACAAGATAATAATATAAAATAAGGGTTCTAGGAATATAAAAGGTATAAAACGGGACGGGGTGTTTCAGTATGTATAGAGTGAAATTGGTTTATATATGAATCACTGAAGAGTATTATTTGTTTTCACTGAAGAATATTAGTTGTTTTTACTAAAGAGTATTATTGGTTTACACTAAAGAGTCTTAGTTCATTTTCACTGAACAACTAAGACTCTTTAGTGTAAATCAATAATAATCTTCAGTAAATACAACTAATACTCTTCAATTAAAATAACTAATACCCTTCAGTGATTCATGTATGAACTAGTTTCACTCTATACTTTGTCATTTTCTAGACTAGAATTTCGATTTTTCTTTTATATTTTTTTAACATACAAATATTAAAATAGTGTTGTAAATCATAAATAAGTAAAAAGGTTGTTATATGTTATATAATTAATACAAACACACACACACACACACACACACATATATGTGTATATATATATATATATATATTTAAATATGTGGGATAAATTTTTCATGGTTCAAAATTTATAGTGTTGGCTAAAAAGAAAAAAAAATTTTACTAACAATTTAAGTATTAAAACTTTAAAAAGTATCTTACTCTAAAATATAATAAATTTAAATATATTTTAATCAATGAAAATAAAATATTTACGTAAAATAATGCAAGCAAAAAAAATTCACAGTTGAACGATTTCTTTTCTTATATATTTTTAGAATTTATTTTTGCAAACTATTGATAGATGTGAAATTTGTAGGGGGAAATTGAAATATTTCGGAAAATATATTGTCACCGATAACATATGATTCCAAAAAAATATTATTATTATTTTTTTGATAAAATTCTACCTGTAAAATAGAATTTGAAACTGTAAAATATAGATATTATTTTGTAGAGTAAGATTTCGATTTTTTTTTTTTTAGCAACTTGGATTTTATTTACCTTTTTTTTTCTAGGAGGGAATTAAAAAAAAAACTAAGATTGACGCTTAAATGTCAATTCTTATGTTGAATTGTGTATTGTTATAAATATCAACACATTAATCAATTGTTCACACACAAATATCTACACAATGTTTTATTTTAATTATGATATTTTTTTTGTCAAATGTTATCTTTAGATCTGAAATGTGAGATCCTATGGGAGAAAACTGGACATGCAACTATACAACAATTGTAATTTTAAGTAATTCTGTGTTATACTAATTTGATATTAGATGTGTGAAATAGTAATTATTTTTTAAATTTTCTATTTATTCACGTTTAGTATTTTTATTGTTCGTTGAATTATAATTATAAATTAAATATTATACCAAATTACAAGATATGTTTTTTTTAGTTATTATTTATAATTTGAAATAATAATACAAAATTATTTCCAATCCACAAAATTTGCGGGAATATACATTAGTTGGCCGGAATTAGAGAAATTTTCCTAATTTACCCTAAATTAGCATAATTTAAATGATAGTATCCTAAAAATTAATCTCCCAAAATGATATTCTTAAGTTAAATCAAGCTAACCCATGCTTAGATTGGGACACTCCATCCTGTCGGGTCAGGGGGTGGGAGCCCTGGAGTGAGGGTTTCGCCTTTCTGCTATAAGATTGGGACACTCCAAAACATTAACTCATAAGTCATGAGTGCCCAAGACGAAAAATTAAATTAACCATATTTAAATATTATGTAAATTTTAGGGTTAATATCAATTTGCAACCTATACTATTATCTTTTTTTCAATTTGCAATTTATACTATTTTTTTAATCAAATTGCAACCCGTACTATATAAATTTGACTATGAATTTAGGGTTTAAAATTTTTAAAGTTAAAGATTTATTAAAAAATAATTAATAAATTGAAAGGACAAATATAACCTTTAACAAGTATAGTTTTTATTAAAAAAATAACTCATGTATATAGTACAGGTTGCAAATTGTTAAATTTATATAGTGCAGGTTGCAATCTGATAAAAAAAATAGTACGGGTTGCAAGTTGAAAAAGGAGCAATAGTACGGGTTGCAAATTGATATTAACCCTAAATTTTATTATAGGTTTTCAAATTCGAAATAATAGAAGAAATTGAGTGAAAGAAAACAAATTCCAACATAAAGATTTGTATTTAAATGAAGCATATAATATAACTTTTAAAAAATGGTTTAGAGTAATAATTATACTTGAAATATAAATTTTACATTGATAATCCAATGGCAAAATCTAGGTCACGTAAGCGAGAATTAATTAATATGAATTATTTTTTAAAATTTTCACCTTCTGTATCTCAAAATTCAACGATTAAAAATCTCACATATAAACTAAACAAAAAATCACAATAAATTAACAATATAATTCCAAATTTCATATGTAAAGAATTCAATTACATAAAATTAAGTGGAATTTTCTACACAACGTTTCGCAGCGGCAAAAAAAAAAAAAAAAAAAAAAAAAAAAAAAAAAAAAACAATGAACGCCTAGGCGTATTACACCAAAAAATCGGGTGGGCTATCCAGTGGATAGACACCTAAATCGATTTCCGCATCACAAGTTTTTATAGCCAAAATCATAATTATCTTCGGGTGGGTTGGCCCATCGAGCAATTGGCGCAAATTGCCGGCCTCTACCCAATCATACCGATGATAGCTAGATGATTAAGCATGAAGTATACGAATTAACGTTACAATTTCCACCTTGAAACTTTCAAAAAATCTGAGGAAAGCTGCTCTCATACATGAAGAAATGAATTACATGAGGAAGTGGAATGGTTGAAGTGGTCGAGAGCACCACCATCCACATGCCGCAATGTCATGTGTTCGAGTCATCATTTCACCTTAAAAAAATGAATAACGTTAACTAGACAGGAATTAGAAAGCAATTAAAAGAGAGTAATTAATATCATTAACTAGACAGGAATAATGAAAGCAATTAAAAGAGAAATTAATGCATCGGTCTCAATCAATCGAAAACATTAAAAACAGTTTTGTTATTATTGATTTTGTATTATATGAATATATACTACTAACAAATACATAAACAAAAGATTTAATGTGATTTAGGCCCCTACATAACAAATAAACAATACAAGGGTGCTCACTCTTGCAGAGGATCAATCAACAAGCCATACCATCAACAGAGTGGAGGAGTTATAATCATTTTCTTTTCTCCACCTCATAATTCTCGTAACAATAAACACTCAATTTTGGGGACCACCATCCACACATATTGTTTTTATTATTATGCTTTATTACTATTTTCATACACGAAAGGTAAACTTTTGGCTGTGGGGAGTTGCTATGAAATAACCAAATAGAAGAGAGAATTTTTTTTGAAGTTATAACTCCAAAACACATTGGTAGTATATAGTAACCCATTCTTTAGTGTTATAACTTAGAGGTTATTACTATTGTGGATGCTTTTAGTAATTACAAAATCACATGTACACAGTGGGTAATTGTCATCAAGAAACGGAGTGTCAGATGAGCAAGGCAGATTAATTTGTCAAAGCTAAGACATAATCCAATTAAATTAAGGACGCATAACCTAGGAGAGCTGATTAAGCTAGGAACTAAAATATCCATGCAAAGCAGCAAGGCTATCAGGGTCTTAAAGAAGACAACTGCCTCACAACATATGCTTAAAAAATCATATGTCAAGTAGAATTGATTGCAATGTATAAGAGCATCTACAATGTTCCTCCACATCAATGTCACATCACTTTTTCATCAACATCCACTAACTCTCACATTCATTCAAGAGTTATACCATATTTGTTGAGGACCACTTTTATTATCCTATTAATTATTTTATACCAAAAAGGGAATAAAAACAACTAAAATAAATAAAAGAAAAATACTGCTTTAAAAAGAGTAACTTACCTGAGGAGAGAGAGTGCAATATTTTGTTATAACTCTCACCCACATTGGTAATAACCACTTGAGGGAGAGTTATAACTCTCAATGTCTAAGAGCATCTACAATGGTTATTTCGGAGTAGGTTATAACTTTCAAAATTGAGTTAACTACCATTGTAGCTAGAAGTTATAGTTCAAAAATAAATTCTCCCTCTTCCTTTACTGCAGAGTAAAAAAAACTTACATCTCATAATTATGTTGTTAGTTGCACCCTTACCACCCACTGGACTGTGCTCTACACGTGCATAAACAAAGTAGTGAAGGTTAGTTGATATGGTGTAGAATAGGCTGCAGTGCAGTAGCTTCTGCTATTTTCACTTTTTTATTTCCCTTAAAATTGAACTATAACTCTTTTACCATTGGAGAGGTTATAATGATTTAGTTATTCTTACCAATATTGTGATGTAGAGGAGAGAGAAAGAGGAATAACTCTCATTCTCATACCACCATTGTAGTTGCTCTAACCATTGTGATGCCCTAAGATGAATACAAAATACCACCTCCATCCCTAAAAAATAGTCCTGTTCGTTTGCACGTAGTTTAATGCAATATATCGGAGAGTATTACGGGGTTATCTGAGGTCCGTTTTTTTAATAAAATGATCATTTATGGAGAGTATGCGAAACAAACTTTCCATTAACGGTCATTTTATTAAAAAAGCGAACCTAAAAAACCCGTTAATACTCTCCGGGCACTAAACCACGTGCAAAAAAATAGGACTGTTTTTCAGAGGGAGTACTAATATGAAATGTAGGACAAAAGAACATACTTGTAGTAATCACTGCTATTTTTGCTCTCCGAAGGCTTAGGGGCAGAACTGCTCGCCAAATTGGGATCAACTAGTCCATGCATCAGAGTGGAAACCTTGAGTGAAAGATTGAGGACCTTACGTGTAAGCTTGAATAGCTCCTCAGATACTTCGGGACAAATCTCACTAACGCAACAAGTAATCTGACGCTCAGCTTCACCAAGTTGCTGGAGAACTTCACCCCACGATATACCCTGCTTAGGTGAAAAAATAAAGCCAGAAACTTGCGTGAAATCAAGACAACACAAATTTAACATCTACCAATACGAGTGATCCCATAATAAGTATCCGTCCTCAAACACTCTGTACACCCTATAAATGGAAAGCACTACTTAACTTTATCTTCACAGTACTCACATATTTACACAAAGAGTAACTATCTGCATTTGGTGTATTATGCACTCAAACAACAGTTATAATGTCTACACTGAAAAGTTAGTCTCAATTATACTGAAAAGTGTAGCTGAATTACACTAGTTTACATTGAATTTCAATGTAAATTTTTTAGTGTAATCCAACACACTTTTCAGTGTATACAGTATCAACTCTGTTGGGCGAGTACAGTTGGTGCATATGAAACTTTGTCTTACACAAAATATCATTACTTTTTACATTCATAACTAAACATAATGGACAATAAAGTGATGTTATAAATGTATAGGGTATATTCTGGCTTACCCTGTCAGGTGCATGATGTTATAAATGTATAGGTATATTCTGGCTTACCCTGTCAGGTGCATTAACTGAATCCACGCTCATCTCAATACCATTCACAAATTTCTGCAAATCCTTGAAATCGGGCGTTGCAGGCAATTGAGTGACAGTTTTCCTCTTCTTGATAGGAGCCAAGATTTCATCAGTACAAAGATCCATCAAAGAGTACGCCGCTATTGTGTCCTCCTCCACACTACCAACCCTCACTCCCAGTATCTCCTTCATGTATTCCGACGAAGATGCCCGCTCAAAAGCCCTCCTCTGATCCTCCACAGACAGATTCTTTTCCTTCCCAATCTCAATTTCCAAGAGCCCCCACAATTTTTTAACTTGTTCCCTTTTCTTAATATGTATTTCATTACAGATGAAATCAGCCTCGCACTTGTGGTACAAATACCACACCCCGTTAGCATTACTAGCACGACTAACCTCCTCCATCAGAGCTGTTTCCTTCTCGGAGGAGCTTCTTCCCCCTTCAGCGAGATCTGAACGATTCTGGAGAACAGAACTGATCACAATATAAGCCACGGCAGCCTGGAGAGACTCATTAAAATAGTTCATGTACGAGCAATTCTCTCCACATGTTTTCTTTTTCACATAACGATGAACACCGCAGCTCACCATTCTCGGAGTAGATTTTGCGATGGCAGGGTTTGTCGATTCTCTCTAGGGTTTTGCAGTGACGAACAGGATTATCCGGCGTTAATAGGGAGGATTAGGCCCATCTACAGGTCCATTAAACTTGTTTTTAAGTAAGGCCACCTTAACTACGGTCCCTTCTTTTTTGTTAATACACTCTATAAAAAAAATCGAAAAACTTGCAATTTAAAAAAAAAAAGAATCCTAAAATTAAAAAAGAACACAAGAAAATACACATTTTCAGAAATTCTTTCCAATTTTTCTGAATTTTTCCTCCAATTTTTTTTTTATTGACTGTATTAACAAAAAATAGAACCTATTAAGTAAAAACAATACGGGTAACCCATGCCCGTGTGGTTTTATTTATAAATGGTTTAATTTGTGGAATTATTATTATATTCTTTACTTTTAATTTCTCTTTTTATCTCACGATTATTTTTTCACAGGAGTAGTTTTTGAACGCACCCATTATACCATGTGATTATAACCTAAATTTAACACAATTGTAATCAATTTAGAAAATGGTTTTAAAATGATAAATTTTGCTGATATTTTAAATTAAATGGTGCGAAAGTTGCACCAATTGGTGCGGATGGCTTAGTGGTTATAGGGTATACATCATGATGTAGGGATTCTTTTAAAAATATCATAATGAAATATTAAATTTCCATACGTCCATTAAAAGAGTTGTTATTCATAAACCTGAGAATCTAACCGTCAGGCAAATTCCTTGTATGAATATAACTTGTTAAGCATTAAGTATGTTATTTCAATTAAATTTTACTATGTAATACTCCCTCCGTTTCATTATAAATTTTATATTCTATAAAAAATAAAAACATCATTTCATATATTAATAAATAAATAATTTCTTAAACAATTACTCTTTATTTTTTCACAACTTCTCATTACTTTACACAAATGTCAACATATGTCCACCATATATTAATAAACAATATACTTTCTTAAACAAATTAACAAAAAGAAAGAAGAAGTTTATACCAGGACTGATGGAATAGATTTTTAAATTGACAATGTAACACATGTTTTAGTTATAATTTTACTATTATGACTTATGTATTTGACTAATGAAACTTGAATTAATGTTTTGTTACTCAATTATATTAAATTATCAAATATGCTTAAATCTTGGGTGAGAGAAAATGTGAATTACATACATTTAATTTACAAATTTTTAAAATTTATGGATTTTTTAGATATTGTATATAATAAAATATAGATAAACAAAATTATTTTTTACGAATCGCACCTTAATTTTTTTTTTTTTTAAAATTCGTATTCCTGAAAGATAGAGTATACCTTTTCTGTTGTTACATACAAGTTCAAGTCTATTTATGTCAGGGTTGTTTTAGCTCGAACGGGGTAAATCGAGTTTTATAGAGTTATGGTCAGTCCGCTTAATTTTTTTAATTTACTTTTAATATGCAGCATTTAATTATATTATGTATATATTACAAATTAGTTCTAGTGTGCACTTAAGTGCATACTACACACTTGAATTTCAAATCCAAATTTAACTAATTATCTAATATAGAAACTTCGGTAATGTGTTAGACATATATGATATACCAAGCGAGAATTTAGCAAAGGTTCCACTTCTGGCTTGGTAGTTGGTAGTGATGGTCCATTCCGTCCTTGTAATTGAACCTAGGCAGTAATTTAAATTTCTTTTTTTCTACCATATTCAATCCTTACACGACTTTTAGCCACATCAACATATAAATTTACAATGACAAAGTGGTATGACTATAGATACATATGATATCTTTTTGTTCAAAGTAACCCGACGCGCGCTGCCGCCCGGCGTGCACCGTCGGCACACGCATGCAGCGCTCGCGCGCCCGTCCGCCCGCGCACTCGCGCATTTGCCACGCGCCCGTGCGCGCGCCTGCCGACCCCGCGCCCGTTGCGCGCCTGTGCACCCGCCAACGCCGCGTGCCCGTGCCGCCCGCACGCCGCCGCCCTCCGTGTGACGCCTCCCGTCCGCCGTGCATGACCCACGCGGAGGATTTTAGTGATCTCTTAATCCAATTGCGATTCCGTTCTTGATATCACAAAATCCGTATTAATTTATTTTTGAATCCTGAAAATATTTCGTTAAATTACATTAATATACATGAAATATTTAGCCTTATGAATATGCATGTCTATTAAATCGTATATTTTCCTAAAAATTATTTTCATGTGATTATCGTTACTAAATTATTTATGCATGTATATGTGATTTAATTATCCTACGTGCATTATATTTTCGCACATAGTTTATTTCTTTATAGTCCGCATATTATGTCCGGGTAGGCGGCGCCCGGTATTTGTCGGACCGTAAATTTATGTTTTGGGTAGACGGCGCCCAATACTTGCCTCTATGTGGTTTTAGAATAATTAAATGAATCCTTGTTATTCCCCCGTTGTCAATGAATTTCGTCACCCCTTTACCATGTCGCTTTATTAATTGTAGTGAATTATGTCTGACATCACTATGAAAGAATTCGATGAGCTTGCTCTCGATGGTAGCAACTACCCAACATGGATGCTAGATGTAGAATTCCATCTAGCCTCGAATAGGTTGAGTGAAACCATCATGGAAGGTTCAAAATCTACTAACGTCCAGAAGGTGAAAGTGTTGATTTTCCTTAGGAACCACATGAATGAAGGTCTGAAATATGAATATATCACACAAAGGAACCCCGGAATGTTGTGGAAGTCCCTGAAGGAATGTTTCCAACAACAAGATTACATACTCCTCCCTCCGGCACAATACGAGTGGTTGAGCATCCGTTATCAAGACCTTAAGTCGATAACGGAATACAACTCTGCATTACAACGTATTGTAACCAACCTGATCCAGAACTCTGTATCAAAATTCCACGCTAGCAACCTAGTACTCCAGCAGCATTATAGGGTCAAACACGCGTTAGGTTGCAACCGTGGAAGGGGGAGAGTGAGTAAGAAGTTCTGGACTAATGGCTGAGGTCGTAGTTCATTCGGTGGTCACAAAACCCGGTTTTCCGCTCCACAAAAACCTAGCTCTCAAAGCATGATTGAGCAGTCCTGCTTTAGATGCGGATGCAAAGTCCATTGGTCACGCACGTGTCGTACTCCCAAACACTTGGTCGAGGCTTACTTAATGGTGCAGAAGGACAACAAGGGGAAGGCTCTCATTTATGAACCATTAGACGACAACCTGCCTGAAGCAGAATTTGATCAAGACAAGGATGATCTCTTGAGCCCGTAGCTCGAAATTTAGGAGACAACGAGCGATTTGCGTATTTAATTAATTCTAGTACTTTGTTTTTCTTATAAGACAATTTTATGTTATGTTTTTAGATCCTTTCTTTCGAATATTTTATTTCATGAATAAATTTATTATTTTAGCTTTGATGTGTTTACCTTAATAGATGTCCATGTATTTATTTGGATATTGTTGTTCTCATTTATGGCTTGTAAATAAATCAGCTATTAGGTTTGGACTATTTCCTCTTGCATGATGGACGCCCATAGTGATTTACGTTTGGTAGATAGTGCCACCACACATACGATCATAAAAGATAGGAAGTATTTTTATAACTTGATAGAACGTAAGGGGAGTATAACTATAATAGCCAATGATAGTACGTTGATAGTGGGCCCGGAAGAGCTTCCATTGTCCTCCCCATGGGTACCGAACTTATAATCGATAATGCTTTATTGTTTCCACAATCTAAGCGTACCCTACTCAGTTTTAGGGACATTATGATAAACGGATATCATATTGAAACTAAAACTGAGAATGATAACGAATACCTTTTGATGACTCTTACTCGAGGTAACCGTAAACAAGTTATAGAGAAACTTCCTTCCTTCTCCTCCGGATTGTACTATTCCTACATCCGCCCGTCTAGTTCCCATCTAGCGATGAGTATGAAATTCCATGACCCGAATTCCTTTAAATTATGGCATCAGCGGTTAGGTCATCCGGGACAAACAATGATACGTAGGATTCTATCTAATTCAACTGGTCATAATATTTTGAATAATAGAATCCCTCTTGTTGATGAATGATTAGGCGTGAAATTGTCATGATTCGTCACTCGAAATGCCCTAGTTTTGGTTGATTTTGTTGAGTATTTAGAGTCATTTGCGTATCATTTTCATAAACTAATGAATTTGTCTCTTTGATGCTCATAGATGGATAGAGGGCGAAAAGAGGAGTTCGTAGGACTTTGAATCTACTCAAACGGACTCCCGGATGAGAAGATATCGAAGAAATACGAAAAGTATTAGTTCGAGGGAGCAAAAGTATCATTGCAGTGCACAAGCTAGAAGAGCTCGAGCACAAGTGCTCGAGTGGTCGTGCATTGCGCACGAGTTGAAGGTGGTCGTGCACCCCTGCACGAGTACGCTCGAGCAAGGCTTGTGCTCGTGCACTAGTGCACGAGCTCGAGTGGTCGTGCAGTTTTGGCGCTCTGGAAGATTGAAGTGCTCGAGTAGAAGGTGCTCGTGCACTAGTGCACGAGCAGTGCACGAGCAAGCGCGAATTTTTGGCCCATACGATCCCGACTCGACCCGTTGCTTATATATACCTCCCCGAACATGTTTTGTGAGAGGGGAGACGACATAATCACATTCCAAATTATTCATAGACTTAGTTTTTAGAGAGAGAAAGAGGAGCAAGCTTTAATTTTACGTTTCGAGGTTTTCCTTTACGAATTTACATAACGGTTTTACTTTTTAGTTTCGTTTCTTCAGATCTTTGTTCTTGAACACATTTAAATTTCGTCTTAGTAATTTAATTTCAGTTCTTAAATTTATTTTCTTTCAAAACCCTAGTTCATGCTTTCTAATTTTTCAATTCAATTCATCATGTTTATGTTCGTTATTTATTCAATTGCTTTTGTTATCGTTAAACCCATGTCCGGCTAAAACCCTCGTATGCTCGGGGTAGGATGAACTCGTAGAAGTAGGTTGTGGGTATGTAATTAGGGTAATTCGTGACGTTGGGTTTTAATTCTCTTAATTAATGAATTCTTAAAATTAATCTTAACTTTACTTTTGAATTTCGTTCGAAAAGTGTTAGAGAGAGGATGACCGCATCACTCTTTAACAACGAGTAGACTTAACGAGAGGGTTTAGAAAGGGCTAATTCATCTACCAGTTTAGCGAAGGAGGAGGACCGCATCACATTAGTTAAATTAGGGTCTCATTAATTAAGCACAATTCATTAACTTGTTAGTGGATTAGTGAAGTCGAATGTTAGGGTAAAGTATTAGGGTTTAGAATCTTGAGCTTTCATCTTGCATTCTTTTAACTTAGATTATTTCTTGCGCGTCATGGTTATTTTGATTATGTACCTGCTCCGTTAGTATACGTAGGAATTCCTATCCTGAGCATCACCATCTATTACTTGAACACAAACCTTAGTTAATTCGTCTTCTTTAGTATTTTAGTTTAATTAGTTTATTTTAGTTTCAATTAATCTTTCTAAAAAATCCAAAAAAATACTTCACTCATATTAACTACGACGCGTAGATCTTCAGGGATCTATTCGCATACACTTCATCCCTTGGGTTCGATATACCTGGTCATTATACTTGCCCATACTATAGTGAACCCATACTCTTGCGGGGAAGCTACTAGTAAAAGTAAGTATTTTCGATTCAAGTCAATGGCGCCGTTGCCGGGGATAGCGTTGTATGTCTTTTGAATAGGACTTGTCGATAGCTTAGTAGTTAGTAGTGAGTGATTTTCTTTTCTGTTTTATTTTTATTTTTATTCATTCGGCAGTTGCGTTTTGATCCTTCTGCTAGTGTGTCAGGTATATGAAAACACGCTCACAAAGCAATACGAGTGAAGAGAGAATACCGTTAGACTCTGAGACGATAGCTAGAAGGAACCGAGCTTTCTTGAGAAGAATGAATACTGCCGGAGGAGGGAAAGAACCCATGGACATCTCTAATGAGTTAGATGATGCTGCGAATGAGTTCAATTAGGAATTGGGCCGAGTTGAAGGCACTGGAGTTGGTGGTAGCCAGAATCAAGTTCCGTTAGGGGATAGCCAGAGCCTAAACCCGGATACACAAAACGTAGACAATCCAGCTCACAACCTTGTTCAAAACCCTCATAACAACCCTGCTTACCCACATCCTAACTTACCACAAAATAACTTACCTTATCCACCTTACCCAAACCCACCATACCCTTATCACCCATACCCATACCCTCTACCTCCAGTTTACAATCCACCACCTGTTTACCAACCGCCACCCTAACAAGTACCCGTACCAGCTGCTAATCCTCAACACGTTCCTCAGAACGCAGATCAAAATATGGCTATTCGAGAAAGGTTTGCGGCGCAGCCACAACGGTACTATGATGGAGTGGCATTGCCTCCTGTTGAGGCAAATAACTTCTCGATTTCCCTGGGAATTCTTAAGCTGCTTACCGAGAATCAGTTCAAGGGGGTGATCGGGAAGGAGAATCCTCATACTCATCTGAGGAGTTTTCTAATGATAACCTCCACTTTCAATTACAATGGCATGTTTGAAAATGCCAAGAGACTTAGGTTGTTCCCATTCTCATTGACGGGAATAGCTAAAGAGTGGTACGATAACACGCTTCCACGGGGAGGTATTACCACTTGGGCCGAGCTCGAGCGTCTGTTCCTCGAGCGATTCTACCCTCCATCCAGAACGATCAAAGCAAGGATTGAGACCTCTTCCTTCCGTCAGAAGCAAGGGGAGGACTTACGTCAAGCATGGGAGAGATATTCTAACATGTTGATTGAGTGCCTGCAGCACGGGTACAATGAGGGAGATGTCATGGCATTTTTCTATAGTGGTGCCAACAAGGCTGGGCAAGACCATCTAGACGCCTGTGCTAGTGGATCATTCCTTAATCAAGGAATAGTGAGGTGTAGAGAGATCGTGGACAACATTGTCACGAATACCGGAGCTTGGAATGTGGATGCAGATTTCCAGAGAGTTCATCAGGTTGAGGACGGTGAAGGAACGAGAAGGCTGTTGATGGCCATGATGGAAAAGATTAACAACCTTGAGTTGGGGAAGAATATGGTTGGAGGGAATGCAGCAGAGAATGAGCAAGAGGACAAGACCACAATTCAGCAAGAAGTAGTAAATTATATGAGAGGTCCTTATTACAATCAGAATGGGTATCCACAAGGTGGAAATTTTCAAGGAAGGCCTTCTTATGGCCAACCATTTGTACCTCCAGGTCCACAGCCACCTCAAAATCAATGGAGGAACACACAAGGGTACCAAGGAGGCCAGCAACTTCCTCAGAACCAATGGAGAAAGAACGATAATTTTTCATATGCTAACCCGAAGGCGGGTATTACAGTTCCTCCAAGCGTGGATCCAGGTTCAAAACCTTTGGGTGGAGAAGGCGGTTCCTCAACTGAGGAGATGTTGAGAGCTATCCTACAGAAGGTGGAGGAAGGAAGCAAGAGATTATCCTCTTTGGAGTACGATGTGAAGGAGTTGCATAAGAAAGGTGATCAGCGTGATCAAGAACTCCAAAAGAGAGATGTAGAGCTGAATCGAATTCAGCAAGAGAACAATAGGTGGTTCACCTCAATAGAGTTCCAGATAAGCCAAATTGCAAAATCATTGAATAGGGAGCCGGGTAAGTATCCTTTCATGCCGGAGGGGAACCCGAAAAAGCATTGCAAGACTATCCAGCTTAGAAGTGGAACCAACTATGAAGGGCCTCAGATGCCTGCTGGTTCTGAGATGCCCCAAGATAGAGATGAGATTGAAGAGATGAGAGTGGAGAAGAAGGTTGAGGGTGAAAGCACCCAAGCGAGCAAAGAGCTTGAAGAAGAAGGCATTGAGAAGGTTGATAGAGTTCCTAAGTGGAAGAAGGCAAAGGAAGCAAGGGAGAAAGTGAAAGAGACCGAGAGAGATGAATGGGGGGTACCCAAATCTGTGATACCCGTCCCATATCCACAACGCTTCATGAAAAAGAAGCTTGATGAGAAATTCGCTAAATTCCTTGATGTGTTTAAACAATTGCATATTAACATTCCTTTTTATGATGCTTTGGAACAGATGCCCAACTATGCAAAGTTTCTGAAGGACTTGATCGCGAAAAGACGGCGAGTGGATGAGCCGAAGTTGGTGCAGTTGAACCATGAGGTGAGTGCATTAGTGCACAAGACGCTTCCTCCAAAGCTGAAGGATCCCGGGAGCTTTACTATCTTATGTGACATTGGGAACGGGATCAAGAAGGGAGCGTTGTGCGACCTCGGAGCGAGCATAAATTTGATGCCTCTTTCGTTGTTCATGAAGTTGGAAGGTGGAGAACTTCAACCCACAATGATGACGCTTCAACTAGTCGACCGGTCTATTACTCGACCTCAAGGTGTGGTTGAAGATGTCCTCGTGAGAGTTGGAGATCACATTTTTCCAGCCGACTTTGTAGTGCTCGAAATGGAGGAAGATGAGCATGTGCCCCTGATCTTGGGAAGACCTTTCTTAGCTACAGCCGGGATGGCGCTAGACGTGGCAAATGGGAAGATCACGTTGAAAGTTGACGATCAAGAAGTGAAGATTTCCCTATATAAAGCCATGAAGCACCCGAACGAGGATGAGAGTTTGTATTGCATGGATGCAATTGATCCTCGTGTTGAAGACACACCTCCTATCTCTAATCTTTCTCATGTTCATGATTTTGATAATCCTTCACCTGTTGATTTAACCCATGAGCATTATGATTTGACTTATTTTGATAGGGATAAAGTGAAGAAGTTGAAGGAGGAAGAGGTGAAAAAGATAGACGTGGTCCAGTTGGAAGGAAAATGAGGAGTTAAGAAGAAAAAGTCCAAATTCAAGAACCTATTTGGTAAGACTCCTCCAGATAAAGGTGAGAAGGAGTTGAGACCCATAACACGTGGGGATGAGAAGGAAGCAAAGAAGTTCATGATGGAGGGGAATCAAGGAAAGGAATGCAAGCACCACTCTTATGAGAGTAAGGGAGGTATTTTTGAGTATCATGTCCCATAAGCTCCTTTGAGCTCGGTCCGGCATGAGGACCTTAAAAATAGCGCTGAATGGGAGGCAACCCATTTTTATTTGCTTTTGAGTATTTCTAGTGTTCTATTATGTTATTAGGGTGTTGTTGAATCGTAAGTTTAACCTCGTACTTGAGAGTTCATTTTTTAGGCTTGTCTCGAATGAGTGCCAAATACGTGGAGATTGAAGGAATTCAAGCAAGGGAGTGTGCAACGTTGTTGAGAGAAACTAAATTGTGTGGTTGAGGTAACCCACAACCCCAAACTTAGACCTCGTCGCAAGGTCGAAGATTGGGGGGGTAGAGTTTTTTATGTTTCTTGTTACATTGCACCGGAGCACCCCTTATCTTTGAGTGTGTTTGGGTATTTGGTGCCTTGAGATGCTCCTTGGGGTGATTTTGATCTGATTCGATGTTGCATATTTCATGCCTATTAATTATCTTATGCTTGTTGATTGCTATCTTTGAGTATGATTTGATGAGAAGGGTGAATTGTGAGGTTGAGTTAGGAATTCTTTTGTGTGAGGGTTTGAGTTAGAGTGGATTTGAGAGAGAACTTGTATGCTTGTGAGTTTTCCTTTTGAGTACTTGTGTGATGAGAGTGAGAATGCACTAGGACTAGCGTGGATGTGAAAGCCGTGAGATTTGAGCCTTATGAGATTTTGATACATGATTTGATCTCTTCGTTTGTGAGAGGATCATCACCTTAGAGGATGCTAGAACTTGTGTGTGCTCTTGCTTCTTGATTGTGTCAAGTTCGATATGCCGAATGTGATCTTAGGCCATCTTTGTTTTGAATGAGTCACTTAGCCAAAAATTTTCCTTACCATTGACATTTGTCCCTTGTTAGCCACTTTGAGCCTAAAGCTTATTTCATTTACTAGCACATATGAACACTATTCCAAGTTCCTAAGCCTTTTTGTCACAATTTGAGTGGAGAATTGGAAAAATGTGAATGTGAAGGGATTGAATTGAGTTGAAAGAGGAAAATGTTGTTTGTTGAGTGAGTATGAGAAGAAGGATGTAATTGATTTTTGAGTTGTGGGAAAGAAACAAAAAAAGGTTGAGAATGAGCAAAAGAAAAAAATGAGCTCATGTGTTTGTGCGAAAAGAGAAAAAAAGTGATTGAAAAAAAATTGAAAGGAGTTAGAAAGAAAAAAATTGAAGTGTTGAGAGTATGGAATCGAAAGTGTGTTGATTGAAATTGTTTGAAGTATTCTGTTCCTAAGCTCGAAGTACCGAAGTTTGATTTTCTATTCTCCATTCACTTGAGTCACTTTACCATATTGTTATCCCACCTGTCTAAAGAGCCTACATTACAACCCTGAGAAAAGTCCTTTTTGATTCGGCATTGATTTCTAGAGTATGGTCGGAGTTAAGAGTGCTTACAAGCCTATGGCTGCCAATATGTGTGATTGATTGTTTGAGTGAGTCCCTTTATCATTGATATACACTTGTGAGGGAGTGAAACAAATCGTAGAGTGCACATCCATGTTTGATTTTGGTGATTCTTGTTGTTGTTGCATGAGTACGATGAGAGAAGGTGAGTGAGTATACTTGTGATTGATCTTTGAAGCTCGAATTCATTTGCTTGCATGATTTGATTCGTTGACTCATTCCTAACAATTTCACTTGACTTATTATTTCGTTGCTTGAGGACAAGCAACATGGTAAGTTTGGGGGGGGGTTGATTAGGCGTGAAATTGTCATGATTCGTCACTCGAAATGCCCTAGTTTTGGTTGATTTTGTTGAGTATTTAGAGTCATTTGCGTATCATTTTCATAAACTAATGAATTTGTCTCTTTGATGCTCATAGATGGATAGAGGGTGAAAAGAGGAGTTCGTAGGACTTTGAATCTAGTCAAACGGACTCCCGGATGAGAAGATATCAAAGAAATACGAAAAGTATTAGTTCGAGGGAGCAAAAGTATCATTGGAGTGCACAAGCTAGAAGAGCTCGAGCACAAGTGCTCGAGTGGTCGTGCATTGTGCACGAGTTGAAGGTGGTCGTGCACCCCTGCACGAGTACTCGTGCAGGATGCTAGGCTTGTGCTCGTGCACTAGTGCACGAGCTCGAGTGGTCGTGCAGTTTTGGCGCTCTGGAAGATTGAAGTGCTCGAGTAGAAGGTGCTCGTGCACTAGTGCACGAGCAGTGCACGAGCAAGCGCGAATTTTCGGCCCATACGATCCCGACTCGACCCGTTGCTTATATATACCTCCCCGAACATGTTTTGTGAGAGGGGAGACGACATAATCACATTCCAAATTATTCATAGACTTAGTTTTTAGAGAGAGAAAGAGGAGCAAGCTTTAATTTTACGTTTCGAGGTTTTCCTTTACGAATTCACATAACGGTTTTACTTTTTAGTTTCGTTTCTTCAGATCTTTGTTCTTGAACACATTTAAATTTCGTCTTAGTAATTTAATTTCAGTTCTTAAATTTATTTTCTTTCAAAACCCTAGTTCATGCTTTCTAATTTTTCAATTCAATTCATCATGTTAATGTTCGTTATTTATTCAATTGCTTTTGTTATCGTTAAACCCATGTCCGGCTAAAACCCTTGTATGCTCGGGGTAGGATGAACTTGTAGAAGTAGGTTGTGGGTACGTAATTAGGGTAATTCGCGACGTTAGGTTTTAATTCTCTTAATTAATGAATTCTTAAAATTAATCTTAACTTTACTTTTGAATTTCGTTCGAAAAGTGTTAGAGAGAGGACGACCGCGTCACTCTTTAGCAACGAGTAGAATTAACGAGAGGGTTTAGAAAGGGCTAATTCATCTACCAGTTTAGCGAAGGAGGAGGACCGCATCACCTTAGTTAAATTAGGGTCTCATTAATTAAGCACAATTCATTAACTTATTAGTGGATTAGTGAAGTCGAATGTTAGGGTAAAGTATTAGGGTTTAGAATTTTGAGCTTTCATCTTGCATTCTTTTAACTTAGATTATTTCTTGCGCGTCACGGTTATTTTTATTATGTACCTGCTCCGTTAGTATACGTAGGGATTCCTATCCTGAGCATCACCATCTATTACTTGAACACAAACCTTAGTTAATTCGCCTTCTTTAGTATTTTAGTTTAATTAGTTTATTTTAGTTTCAATTAATCTTTCCAAAAAAATCCAAAAAAATACTTCACTCATATTAACTACGACGCGTAGATCTTCAGGGATCTATTCGCATACACTTCTTCCCTTGGGTTCGATATACTTGGTCATTATACTTGCCCATACTACAGTGAACCCGTACTCTTGCGGGGAAGCTACTAGTAAAAGCTAGTATTTTCGATTCAAGTCAATGAATATATTTGTGATGCATGTTCTAAGGGTAAGTTAATAGTACGTCCGTCGCGCACTAAGGTTGGACTAGAGTCTCCAGTTTCCCTTGAGCGAATTCAAGGAGACATTTGCAGACCGATTCACCCAGCATCAGGACCATTTCGTTATTTCATGGTCCTTATTGATGTCTCCACTACGTGGACATATGTCTGTTTGCTGTCCACCCGCAATCAAACTTTTGCGAAACTCATTGCGAAGACTATCGAGCTTAGAGCTCAATTCCCGGATTATCCAATCAAATCGATACGCATGGATAATGCAGTTGAGTTCAGCTCGAAGGCCTTTACAGATTACTGTATGGCCCTGGGAATTAAAGTGGAGCATTCGGTCCCCTACGTCCATACCCAAAATGGTCTAGCTGAGGCGCTAATAAAACGTATCAAACTTATCGCGAGACCATTGCTTATGAACTCCAAACCACCCACTTCATGTTGGGGGCATGCAGTCCTACATGCATCGCACTTAATATAAATCCGTCCAACTGCATATAATGATCATTCCCCCTACAATTAGTACGTGGGAAAGAACCTAGCATTTCCCATCTGCGTATTTTTGGATGTGCGGTATATGTTCCAATAACAATACAAAAGCGGACCTCTATGGGCCCACAAAGGAAACTCGGTATTTACGTCGAATTTAACTCTCCATCCATCGTGAAATACCTCGAGCCTTTGTCCGGGGATCAGTTAACGGCCCGGTTCGCTGATAGCACGTTCGATGAAGATTACTTCCCGGTATTAGGGCGAGATCCGAATTCAAAATTGAATGAATGTCGGGAGCTTACGTGGAACGTAAGTAATCTTCAGTATCTAGATCCGCACACTAATCAATCTGAACTAGAAGTTCAGAGATCATTAACTTGTAAAATTTAGCAAATAATCTGCCAGACGCGTTCACTGACCATAGAGGTGTAACTAAATCGCATATACCTGCAGTAAGTGCTCCCCAAAGGGTTGAGGTCCCAAGTAAAATGAGTATTCCTGCCCCCACACGCCAAAAGCGTAAGGGACCCTCAAAACATAGTAATACACTTAAACGAAAGGCTAGCAAAACTGGTCAGTCGAATGTAAAATCTCTAGAAGAGATCCATCTAGATAACTCAAAGTCTCTAGGAGACGAGCATCCTAGTGGTGAAGCACGTGCACAAAATATTCCATGCACTAGGACTGTGGAACGACCAGACCCAAATACAATGGGAAATGAGGAAGGTATGGTTGACGTAAATATCGAAGTCTCTGTGAGCTTCACAGATACGGGAGAAACATACAATAGAAATATTACTGTCGTCGATGACACATTTGCAGTGTCAATCGCCCTTTTCATTATAATTGATCTAGATCCAGAACCCAAAACAACCGCTGAGTGCCGGAAGCGCCCCGATTGGGTTAAATGGAAAGAGGCAATTGATGCAGAGCTCGCATCGCTTAACAAACGACAAGTATTTGACTCTATCGTTCGTACACCCACGCGTGTTATCCCCGTAGAATATAAATGGGTATTTGTACGAAAATGAAATGAGAACAATACTGTGGAGAGGTATAAAGCGAGGCTTGTAGCTCAAGGGTTTTCGTAGAGACCCGGGATTGATTTCGATCAAACCTATTCTTCCGTCATGGACTCAATAACGTTCCGCTACTTGATATCTTTGGCAGTTAAATTGAATCTCCAAATGAGATTAATGGACGTAGTAATCGCGTACTTATACGAATCACTAGATGCCGACATTTATATGAAAATCCCCGATGGATTTGACATTCCTCAGATGAGGGATGGTGAAAACCGCAGTATGTATAGCATAAAACTGCAAAAGTCGTTGTATGGCCTGAAGCAATCAGGCCTCATGTGGTACAACCGACTTAGTGAATTCCTTCAGAAGAAGGGATACACATTCGATAAAGCTTTCTCATGCATGTTCACGAAGAAATCGCAAGATGGTTTTTGCATCATATCCGTATATGTTGATGACCTAAACATAATCGGAACATGGAAAGAGATTGAAGAAGCCAGTTCAATCTTGAAAGCCAAATTCGAAATGAAATCCTTGGGTAAAACCAAGTACTGCCTCGGCTTGCAGATCGAGCACCTCCCAGAAGGAGTCCTTATTCATCAGTCGACCTATGTAAAGAAGGTATTGGAGAGATTTCACATGGATAAATCGCATCCACTTAGCACCCCTATGGTTGTTCGATCCCTTGAAGTGGATAAGGACCCATTTAGACCAAGAGAAGATTCAGAAGAAATTCTGGGACCAGAAGTTCCTTATCTTAGCGTTGTTGGAGCATTGCTCTATCTCGCAAATTGCACTCGGCCGGACATAGCATTTGCTGTCAATTTGCTTGCGAGATATAGCACTTCTCCTACTAGGAGACATTGGAATGGTGTTAAATATGTTCTACGGTACCTCCAAGGGTCTCAAGACCTTGGACTGTTTTATCGTAAGAACCAAGACAAAACCTTAGAAGGTTATACGGATGCTGGCTATTTGTCTGATCCCCACAACACCATATCCCAGACTGGTTACTTTTTTCTCTGTGGTGGTACCGCGATCTCATGGAGATCGGTTAAACAAACCATGGTTACCACGTCTTCAAACCACTCAGAGATAATAGCTTTATTTGAAGCCGCACGAGAACGTGTTTGGTTAAGGTCCTTGGTAAAATACATTGGTGACTCGTGTGGTACCGCTAAAGGCGATGCATCTCCCACAGTTATATTTGAAGATAACGCTGCTTGCATTGCACAAATGAGTAATGGGTTCGTCAAGGGAAACCTGATGAAATATATTTCACCGAAGTTTTTCTACCCATACGAACTCCAGAAGAGTGACGTGATTACCATTCAAAAGGTGCAATCTAGTAACAATCTAGCAGATCTGTTTACTAAATCCTTACCTACGTCTATTTTTGAAAAGTACGTTCATGGTATTGGGATGCAAAGACTTGAAGTGTTGTTGTCTTCAGGGGGAGCGGTAACCCCGAAATAAATCTAGAAGATTTAGATCTAGAAGATCAATAACATTCCTCCCTAACTTATTATTTGGCCGATACCTAGCACTTGGAGTTTTTATGACAAGACATTTATGTTATTCCAAATCTAGAAGATTTGATGTGGACATTACTAATGGACCAATAAACCCAATGGGCTCTATATCTTAGACTAGGGTTTTATTCTTATAAATAGACTATTGTATTCATGATTGTAAAGACCTCATACACAAGATCATTAGTGAAACTCCTGGCTTGGATCGCCCCCAGACGTAGTCGTTCCCGATTAACTGGGTCAACACATCTTGTTCCTTTAATTTACGCACTTATTTACAACAATATGAAGAGATCTTAAATACAGTATTGCACCATACAATATCTATAACCTTATAATACCAAACCTCTCTTTGCCTATGTGGCATTACTATGATGCCTCTATCTCAAGAATAGCCCCTCTCATTCAAGAATTTATTGCAAAATGATCTCATCCTTTCATTTTTTTTTTCAATTCAATCGTGTTCGTCCATTGATCATAAATATTATCTATAAATTCTGGTATCCTATCCTTCATTTCTCCATTCATTCACCATTCACATTTTTCCTTTGTCCCATTGTTGCCTAATATTTTTTTTATGAGTATGTATAGAGTGAAATTAGTTTATATATGAATTACTGAAGGGTATTAGTTGTTTTCACTGAAGAGTATTAGTTATTTTTACTGAAGAGTATTACTGGTTTACACTGAAGAGTCTTTGTTCATTTTCACTGAACAACTAAGGCTTTTTAGTGTAAATCAGTAATACTCTTCAGTAAATACAGCTAATACTCTTCAATGAAAACAACTAATACCCTTTAGTGATTTATGTATAAACCAATTTCACTCTATACTTTGTCTTTTTTTATTTAACATTATATCATATTTCTGATTTTGTCGTCCCTTTTATAGGTACGTTGGATTCTCGAGTCCCTCTGCTTCCCTATTGTGCACCGTCTTCCGGTGTTATCTCGGGAGAAATTCTCATTTGGCCATTGAGCTTGGAAACGTCCGATGATAATGATCCATCTCATGTAATATTAGTGTACAATAGTTTGTTCGGAATTTCCATTTTTTTTTCACTTTTTGGTCCACTATTTTGGATTTCGTTTATCCCGTTGTGGATTTTCGTATGTAGATGTAATCCGGAGAAATCCTTAATTGACATTTTCGTTTTGATTCGTTCGATGATGATGATTCATCTCATGTAATATTAATGTACAATACTTTGTTCGGATTTTCCCTTCTTCTTTTTTTCCCTCTTTGGTCCATTTTTTCGGATTTGGATTCATCCATTTGTGGGTCTTCCAGTGTAGATGTAATTTTGATCCATTCCATATCAATAAAAAAATTCATTGGAATCGTGTATTGTCTTCATGTTAAGTTCCTTATTCTTATCTTCTAATTTTTAATAAATATTAGTTTGACATGTTAATAAACCATAAAGGTAATGTTTGTGAAAGATATAGTAATTTTAATGGATGAATATATATTTTGGCATTGTTTTAGGTAGTGAATTTATAGAATTAGATTTTCTATAATTAAATTTAATATTTTATAGTTATATATGATAAAATTTCCAAATATATCTATACATCTACCGATTTTATAGTGTGTTTATTTTAGTATTAGATTTAAATACTTTGTATATTTTAGATGAGGTTGACTTGGTATATTTGAGATTTTCCTAATCTTTAGTTAGTCTATAGAGGATGTATAGAGTGAAATTGGTTTATATATAAATTACTGAAGGGTATTAGTTGTTTTCATTGAAAAGTATTAGTTGTTTTACTAAATAGTATTACTGGTTTACACTGAAGAGTCTTAGTTCATTTTCACCGAACAACTAAGACTCTTTAGAGTAAATCAGTAATACTCTTAAGTAAATAAAACTAATACTCTTCAATGAAAACAACTAATACCCTTCAGTGATTTATGTATAAACCAGTTTCACTCTATACTTTGCCTAGTCTATAATTATCTTTGTTATTATATTATACACGGTGCAAATGTATAATTGCTAGGTAATTTACTTATTTGAAAAAAAAAACTTATAACATCGAGAAACTTTTATTGAAGTTATTTATGGTTTCATCTAAACTCTCCTTAAATTCTATTAATTTGCATAATTTATTTCAATTACTATAATATTTTTTTATAATGATCTTTAAGTAATTTAATTCGTAATTTAAAGTTAATTTTTCTTAACAACATGTGTCGATTGTTTTGTTCATCACTAATTATAATATTATCCCTCTCAAATTTAATTTAATATCTAATTCTAAAATATTTAATTGTATACATATTTTGTGAACTCAATTTGTTTCATGATTTAATTTTGTTATAATAATTTGTAATGAATTTAATTAATGTAATTAAATCAAAAGTCAAAAGATGGAAGAAAATTAATTTGTTAACTTAATTTTAGAGAAAAAACAAATTACTGAGTTTGATGCAAAAGTATATATATATATATATATATATATATATATATATATATATATATATATATATATATATTGTTTTGTATAACAACATAATTATTTTATTTTGTAGAAACATGGTTGTCATTTTTCGTTAATTGATTGAGCTATGAGTATGTATAGAGTGATCATACATGAATCATTGAAGGGTATTAGTTTTTTACACTAAAGAATATTAGTTAATTTCACTAAAGAGTGTTAGTTGTTTTCACTAAAGAGTATTAGTTGTTCTTGTTGGATAACCTTAGTTTGCTTTTATTAAACAACTAATACTCTTCAGTAAAAATAACTAATACCATTCAGTGAAAACAACTAATACTTTTCAGTAAAGACAGTTAATACCCTTCAGTGTAGTATGAGTCATTTTCACATTATACTTTGTCTTGTGCTATATATTGATTTTCAACTTTTTATAAAGTACGGAATATGATTCACATTATTTTATAATAAATTATTGAATCAATTCCTTAAATTTATGTAAAATATACATAAAGATATCCATTGTGCAATTGCTTAGTTTTATAAAAAAAAAAAAATTCCTGTCGGACATAACTTTAAAGCAAACATGTATAATGTGAGTTTAGGAAAATAGGTTCACAAATTGATGGACAAAGATGGATACATTAAAATAAATCTAATTAACTGTTACAGTCGAGTATTTATTTTCTTCCAATTATCATCTTTTCCTTTTATTAATTTTCAGAGTTCTTGATATATAAACCATGGATATACATATACAAAATATATTATATTAATTAATTATGTATAGTAACCAAGAGAGCTCTCAGAGTGTCATCATTTAATATTTAGTCGTGAAAGAAGAAAAAAGAATTATGGATCATTTGTATCTATTATTGATCAAACTTTAAAAGTGACAGTGTTGTAAAATATGTGCTTGCATCCCATATCTCGAAAATAAGAATAGAAAATATTACTTAATTATGTTACTTTAAAATTTTCATACCTTACAATGATAATGTTCTCTAATTAATAACAACCATTAGATTTAATTCATATTTTTTATTTATACATTCTGGGTTTTAGCAACCTCAACTTATTGAGGTAAATATAAAAGATATGGTTGAAGCAACTGTGTAGAATTGGAACTTAGGATGGAGAGGAGGTGGTCCCCTTTTATTTTTTCCTTTTGTAGGTTTTCCAAATATAGAGAAAACTTCAATTAATTAAATGGAAAAAACTTGATCTTCAATTTAATGATGGAGACAAAGTATAAAGTAAAAATGGTTCATACATGAACTATTTGACAGGTCTTAATAGTTATTTTCACTAATGGGTATTCACAGTTTTTTTTATTAGCCTTGTAATTGCATCATAATAGTGTGTTTTTAAACCATTTTATGCACTAATTGAGCTTGATTTATATACGATTAGTGTCTTCTATCTCTACATTTGGTTTTATCTCGTGAACTTACCCTTCGTGCAAGAAATGAAATGTTTTAGGTCCAAAAAGATGAAGAATAGAGGAAAGAATGAAGAGTGGAGTTAAAAGGCAAAAAAAGAGACAAAACAGAGCTCACTCGGCCATGAAAAGAGGCCACTCGACCGAGCAAAGGAGGTTTTGGCCGAGTGAAGTCTCTGGAGGATCCACTCGGCCAAAGTGAGATTGCACTCGGGCGAGCAAAAGGTGTTTGGGCCGAGTGAAGTCTTTGGAGGATTCACTCGGCCAAAATGAGATTTCACTCGGCCGAGCAAAGTGGTTTTGGCCGAGTGAGGTGAAAATATGCATGACTCGGGCAAAAGGGAAGGCACTCGGCCGAGTGAGTGAAGACTCAGGCGAGCAAAAAGGTTTTGGCCGAGCAAAAATGCTGGCAAGTCCGAAAAGCGCAATTTCTAGAAGATTCGAGGGTTAAAATGTAAAAACCGACTTATGGCTTTGGCTTGCGACTATAGAAGGGCTTCTAACTGATTTTGGAGGAAGTTACCATTCATTTTCATAGATTTCACACGAGAGTTGAGAGTTCCATTCCACATTTTCATCCAATTTCTCCTAGATAGTGCTAGATTAGTTTCTTTTCTTCAATTTCTTCATTGAGAAGTATCTTGTAACTGGATTTAAGCTTGAAGATTAGTGAATTGGCAGATTCCATGGTTGTAAACAAGTGGTGCTTGAAGATGTTTTCCAAATTTCCTTCATCTTAGGTGATATTCCTCTAATTTCTGCTCTTTGTTGTTAAATTCTTAGTTTTTCCATAGCTGTGTTCATGATTTTAGTTTCCTTAGTCCTAGCTATGCTAGACTAACTTCCTATGCTTTGAATGATGAAGAATATGTAAGAATTAGGGCTTAGCTTGAGTATATGCTTAGATTTTGTGAAGTTGAATGATTAACTTCTCTGAATTCGGATTATTTGAGCTTTGATAGCATGTCTTTAATAAAATTAGCAAATAATTGAAAATGGCAACATGCGAGAGTTGAGCTATTCTTAGTGAGTGCTAATTTGAAAGGGATTATCTGTCAAAGCCTATTGTTAAATGTTTTATGTTATCGAGAGAGACCTAGAACATGAAGAACACTTCGAATTGAACATCGAATCATTGAGACGAGACTTTAAATGGTTAGATGAGATTGTATAGTCTAGGTTAATCATGATATGGAACTCAAGATAAGCATATGCTCTTGTTACTCCCTAATACTTGCATATTTGGACTCATTCAAAGCATACCTCAATCTCTTACACTTCGAAAGAAGTTAGGTTAGTTTTTCATTTTGCAATTGAAATCAATTAGTAGATAACATCAAACCGAACTATTTATTTTTCTGCAATTTTATTTACAAGCATTCAATTTAGTAGGTTTCTAGAAATTAAATTCGTTGTCTTTGTGTTCGATATTTTTGCTTGGTCAATTGTCTACTACAACAACGATCTCGTACACTTGCGAGTCGTTTGATTTTGTGCTTCACAAAATTGGCAAACAAGTTTTTGGCACCGTTGCCGGGGAAGCAATGTGTTGTTTAGCTAGTCTTGATTCTAGTTGAGTGTTTTTTTATGTTTTTATTTATTTTTGTTATGTTTGATGCTTGCTTTTTTTTGTAGGTGTGCACTTCATTTTCTAAGGAGGGTTGAACCTCGATTTTAGCCACCAAAAGAAGAGAGTATTGAGAAGAGCTTAAGTGCAAGATGGATGGATATAGTCCATACGCATGGAATCAATGTTATAACCAAAATGATATGACTTATCCTCCACATTCTCCACCATATTCATATCCCGGTCCATACCCATATCCACCACATGAACAATCCCTACAATACCAACATTCTCCTCCATATGAACAATATCCTCAATACGAATATCCATCACCTCCTCCACAATATCTTTCCCCACACTACTCATATCCTCAACTATATCCATATCCTTCATACAAATATCCACCACCTCTCCCACAATATCCTCACCCATTATCCATACCAATATTCGAATCCTTATCCACCTCAACCTCAACAAGCCTATGAGTCATTCATGTCTTCTTTACCTAAAGAAATACAAAAAAGATTTGTCATCGCATTGGAAAATCTAATGGAGAAGGAAAAATGGGAAGGGGTAGACTATGATCTTCTTTTGTTGGGAGTATTTGAAATGGTAGAAGAAGAGAAAAGAGAAAAAGAAGTGAATGAAGAGGAGATAGAGAAAACTAAGGATGAAGAGGTAGAAAAAAAGGAAGAGAGTGTTGAGAAGGAGGAAAAAAGTGGAAATGAAGAGGATCCAAGCGATGAGACAAGTGAAAGCGACAATTCAATGGTCAAGGTAGATGAAGAGCAATGTCCCTTAGTGGATACGAGCAACAATGAGCAAGAGGAACAAGAAGTATTGAAGGACAAGTTGAAGATCGAAATGAGCATTTCTAAACCTTTAATCTCTTCAATTTGTACTTTTAATGATATTGTTCCTACTGATTTCATCTTACCTCTTGATAACTTTGACCATAAGAAGGAAGTGACGAAAAGCTTGGGGATCCTTGGAAAAGAAGGGAAGGAATGGGTATGGAGGATGATAAGTGAGGAAGAGAGACGTCCATTCATGACAAGGTGCAAGAAAGATGCAAGTGAATGGTCCTCTCACAACAAAGATCTCCTAGATTTTGAAGTTCAAAGGATGAGATATAATGGCAAGGAGGACCGATATCCTTGGCCATTCCGATGGGAGAAAGTTGATCTGAATCAATAAGTCCGGCATAGGACATTAAACCTAGCGCTAAATGTAAGGCAACCCATTATTTTACTATTTTTAAGTGTTGTTCGTTTGATATGTTAGTGTGTGTGATCTTTTATTGCTTTGTCTTGTTTTGTATGAGATTGGGTACTCTTTGATGATTGTTGGGGGTATTTCGAGCTCACTTGCAAAAGGAGGGAGAGCTTGCAAAAGGAGGGAGAGCTTAGAAGAAGATGAGCTAGAATCGAAAGTGAAATTGATGCAAATTGTGAGGTACAATGGACCCCGGGCTCAAACTTAGTCTTGCTTGGCAATGTCTAAGTTTGGGGGGGGGGGGGTTACATTTTGTTACGATGCACCGACGCACTATTTGTAGATAATTGCATGTGAATTCATTGGGATAGAGAGCACTTGGTTTCACATTTTGTTGGTCGTATCATGGACCCAAACTTCAAATTGCTTAGCAATGTCGAAGTTTGAGGGGAGATTTTCTGTGATTTGTTATTCATTTGCACCAAGATGTTCTTAGAAATTGCATGCGTGTTAGATTTGATTGATTGAGATTTTTTGTGTGGCTTTGTGTGAAAAAAGTTTTTATGGAAGTGGTTGCTCTTGAATGCTTGTTAATGAGGTAAATAATTTGGTGTGATTCTTGTTTTAATTGTGAATGTGAATGAATTTGTTGGTGTTGAACGTGATGGTTGACTAATAGGGGTGAATAAGAATGAGATCAAAATGAACCCGTGAGCTTTTGTGCCTAAACCAAATTATCATGATTGATTGTTCATTGATTGGGTGGTCATTTGTAGTCATTGTGCTCTAGAACTTACCTCTAGTCTTGCTCTAGGTCTCTACTTGCATAAGGTGCTAAAAATGATTTTAGGCCATCTTTATTTTGAATAGTCACTTAGCCAAATTTTCTATACCAAATGAAATTTTCCGTAGTTAGCCCCTTTGAGCCTATGGACTTATTCATTGGCAACCTACAATTTAACCGAATTATCCTTCTTTTTTAGCTTATTTGTCCCTATGAACTAGTGGAGCTTGAATGTGGGTAGTGAGGTTGATTTGAGCTTCAATAAGAATTTGGTGGATGAATTTGTGCAAAAGTGGAAAAAGAAAAAAAAAATGAGTTGAAAAGTTGTACAAAAAAACGATTGAGTTGGGAAAGAAGTGGAAAAAAAAATGATGAAGAAAAACTCTCTTATGTACAAGATTTTGGTAGAGCTTAGAATTCAAAAGTGCTTGATGGGGTGAAGGGAGTGTGCTTAAGAAAAAAAAGAACAAGTGAATTGTTGGAGTAGGAGTTTTTGAGTTGTGATCGGCCAATTGCAACTTTGTCTTGAGATTTTTGAGATGTGTCTATGCGTCTTTATTTCTCGCTCCATTAGTTTACTAGTCACTCTATCAAAAAATTCTCCACCTTAACCAAAGAGCCAACATTACAACCAAATGAAAAGTCCTTTTTTTATTTAGTACTAAATGCAAGATTGAGGCAAGATGCTTAGACAATTGTCAAGCTTATGGTGGTGCATGTCTATAAATTGACATTTGAGAGTTTACACGCCTATACACTTTGAGTGATGAGCTATACACTTCCCGTGAGGATCATGGTGATTTTATTGTCTAGTTTCTTGTGAATTCCTATTTGTTAATTGATTTGTGAGACACTATCCCTTGAGTTCATTTTCATAAAAAGAGCAAGTGTTGCATTTTAATTATTTTACTTCTTTGACACTCATTTCTTCGCAATCCTCCCACTTGTTCTATATTTTTCTTTCGTTGCTCGGGGACGAGCAACACTTTAAGTTTGGGGGGGGGGGTGATTAGTGTGATTTTTGCTTGAAATTCGTGCACTTAAATTGAGTAATTGGATAGAATTTCATATAATATAATTACCTCATTGTGCTTAATTGTCGAGAAAGGTATATTTTGCGGTATTTGCAGGAAATTGGGTATTTCCTAGAGCAAAACGAGAAGAAATCGAGAAGGAATTAATTGAGCTCAATTTAATATTTGCAGCTATTATTTATTTGAGCTCAATCCATTAATTCGGCATAAGGAAAAACAAATATTGGCTACCCACTTGTTTAATTACAACCGCCTCTTCTCGTGTATGAATGAAAGGGAATGAGCATGCATGGCATGCATGGTGATAACTTCATCATCCCCCATCAAGATGAAGCCTGTGAGCAACGCAAGAGCTTCATCTTGGACCGAAAAGCAAGGAACGCTGGAGCATGGAAAGACTTTGTAAAAATGTCAGCTAGTTGTAAGGCTGCAGAAATACGATGTAATTGAACCAGACCTTGTTTGTAGAGGTTTCGCACAATGTGGCAGTCGATGTCGATGTGCTTCGTTCGCTCATGAAAGATAAGATTTTCAACTATGTGAGCAGCAGATTTATTGTCACACCATAACTGAAAAGGTAAAGAGGGCTTGAGTAGAAAGTCTCCAGCTATGAAGGAAATCCATTGAATTTCTAAAGCTGTGGAAGCAAGGGCTCTATACTCGGCTTCAGCTGAAGACCTGGAAACCGTGTTAGTTTCTTAGTTTTCCATGAAATGAGAGATGATCCAAGATACACACAATAGCCTGTGAGTGACCTACGAGTGTCTGAACATGAACCCCAATCTGCATCACTGTAGGCATGTATAGTGAAATGAGACTGAGATGAGTAGAAAAGCTTTAAATCCAGTGTACCACTTAAGTATCTAACAAGTATAAGAGTTGCATCCCAGTGTGTTGAACGAGGTGCATTCACAAACTGGCTTAGTTGTTGTACGGAATAAGTGATGTCAAGCCTTGTGAAGTTGAGATAAAGCAGTCTACCAACCATCCTCCTATACTTTTCTGGATCTAAGAGAGGTTCACCACTGGATGAGTTAAGTTGAACACCAGGCTGAGAAGGAAGAGGAGCTGGTTTACAACCATCAAGGCCTGAATCAGATATTAAGTCCAGAATGTATTTGTGTTGAGACAAGTAAGTACCACCATCACCTCTAACAATCTCAACACCAAGAAAATATTTTGCATATCCAAGACCCTTTATTGTAAAGACTGAATGAAGATGATCCTTGAGTGCATTGATTTGTTCTATAGATGAGCCTGTGATAAGAACATCATCTACATAGACTAACAATCCCAGAAAGAACTCATCAGTACTCAATATAAATAAGCAATGATCATGAGCAGATTGTGTGAATCCATAAGCAAGCAAAGTTCTACAGAATTCAGTATTCCACTCCCTTGAGGCTTGCTTAAGCCCATACAAGCTCTTCTTTAGTTTACAGACTTGACCAGGCCTAGCTTTGGAATATCCAAGAGGTGGTTCCATATAGACTTCATCATTCAAATAACCATGTAGAAATGCATTGTTTATATCCAATTGACAAATAGGCCATCCTTTTCCTGTAGCAAAAACAATCAAGAATCTGATTGTCACCACTTTAGCAACAGGAGAGAACCTGTCTTCATAATCTATACCATATACTTGATGGTATCCCTTGGCCACCAATCTAGCTTTGTATCTATCCACTGTCCCATCAGGCTTTAACTTGAGCTTGAAAATCCATTTGCACCCAATTGGTTTCTTATGAGGAGGACATTAAACTAAATTCCAAGTCTCATTAGATTCAAGTGCTGAAAGTTTAGCATCCATGGCCCTTTCCCAGTTAGGATCTCCCAGGGCTTGATAATAAGTGCCAGGTTCTTTAGATTGGTGAACATTTGTTAGAAAGCATATGTACTCAGAGGAGAAAGAAGAAGAAGATGGTGTATGTAAAGAATCATGTATAAGATGAGGTAGGGTAGAATCTGTACCTGAGTGTTGCTGTACAACATCTGGATGTGAATTGGAAAGTGTACATACAGAGACATAGTCATTTAACCATGAGGGTGGTGTAATATTTCTGGTTCTTGTGGAACGAGTAGGAATTTGGGAGGTACTTTGAGGTAATTGTGAAGCAGAAGTAGTCTGTATAATGTCATCTGTGTTGTCCAGAAATGATGGAATTGAGTATGGTTGTGATCCATGATCATGGAGAAATGGAAATATATGCTCAAAGAAGTGAACATTTCTGGATATGAATATGGAATGATCAGAGAGATTGTACAGTTTAAATCCATTATATCCTGAAGCATAACCAAGGAAGACTGATTTTATGGCTCTAGGTGCAAACTTTGATTTAGAAGGATAAGTATCAGTAGCAAATGTTAGGCAACCAAAGGTTTTGAGATTGTCATAGGAAGAAGGCTTATTGTGTAACATGGTAAATGGGGTGGACCAATTCAGTAGAGGAGAGGGCAATTTGTTTATTATGTAGGTTGCATGAAGTATTGAATAGGGCTAGAAGGACTGAGGCAATTTGGATTCAAACATGAGGGCTCTGGCTATATTTAGAAGATGTCTGTGTTTTCTCTCCACAACTTCATTCTGTTGTGGAGTATATATGCAAGATCTTTGATGGATCATGCCCGACTGTTGGAACAAAAGCTGACAATCATTGCTTAAAAACTCAGATCCATTATCTGTTTGTATTGCTTTTGGTGTGGATTTATACTGTGTTTGTACCATGGTAAGGAAGGTTTTCAGAGTAGCAATTGCACTTCCTTTATGAGATAAGAGAAATACCCAAATAGCTCTTGAATAATCATCAACTATAGTTAGAAAATAAGGTGTATTTGTAAGAGAGGGATGGTTATAGGGTCCCCAAATATCTGAATGGATTAGTTCAAAAGGTGCACTGGTTTGTATTGTGTGAGAAGAGAAAGAGACTCTAGTTTGTTTTACCTCATGACATATGGAGCATGGAGAAAGAACAGATGAATCTGTCATTTTATTCGAGGAAATAGCATCAATGTGCTTGAGTACATCATAAGAGGCATGACCAAGTCTTTTATGCCAACTGACAATAGAAACTGAGCTAGCAAAAATGAGATTACATGAAGAAAGGGACTGAAAGATGTACAACCTTCCAATTAGCTTTCCAGCTACTATAACTGCATCACTCTTGGGGTCCTGTAGGTGACAAGATGATGCATCAAAGTTACATATCAGGTTAGTATTGCCAAGAAGATATGGTACATATAACAGGTTATATTTAAAGGAGGGAATATATAGCACATCAACAAGTGTTAATGAACTATTTAGGTGTATGGTTCCTGTTTGATAAACTGATTGTGTACTTCCATCAGGTAGAAGCACAGAGATGGGCGTTTTAAGGGTTAATAGGGGTTGTTGAAACAAGTTCAACTCAAAACACATATGCCTACTAGCTTCTGTATAAAAAATCCAAATTCCCTTAATAAAATTATCAGTCACAGAAGATCCTAACACCTCAGTTAATGATGTACCTGCATATTCCACAAAATGTGCATGTGAATGCTCCACATTCTTATTGAGATACTTTGCTACTTCTTGCTGTATTATAGCAGCAATATCAGGTGAACAATTCTGCAAAGTTGCTTCAGAAGTATTCTCTTCAACACTGCATTGAGCCAATGCTTTCTTTCCTTCAAATCTCCCTTCATTCTTCTTTGTAAACTACTCCGGGTACCCATGAAGTTTAAAGCATGTAGATACATCATGTCTTCTCTTTCCACTGTGAGAACACTTCATCATATATTTCTCTTCCTTGGACTTGTACTCCAATCTCCTTTGAGACCCCCCTTTACTCTCATAGGGCCTTGAACTAGAGTACATAGCAGATTATGTAAGTGGTACATTTATAGGTGCATCTCCATCCAAGTTTCCTGTCAAAATCTATTTCCGTTGCTCAACTCTTATCACCATTGAGTATGCTTTGTTCAAAGAAGGTAAGGGATCCATCATCATTATCTGATTAACAGTATTTTCATAGTTGTCACTCAATCCCATGAGAAACTGAGTAAGTCTCAATCGGCTATCTTTAGTATGCAACTGGCCATCAATATCACAGTCACAATTTCCACAAGTGCAGCCAATAATCTGGTCAAAATCATCAATCTCATCCCATATTTCTTTCATTTTTCCATAAAACACAGCAATAGTGTCATGCCCTTGCTTAAGAATGTTAATTCTCCTCTGCAATTGGAAGAACTTTGTACCATTTGCAGAGTTGAATCTTTCACATATATCATTCCATAAAATCTGTGCCGATTTCGTAGATACAAAAGTATTGTATAGCTCCTTGCTTATTGAACTTAGTAACCATCCTACCACTAAGCAATCAACCTTCTTCCACATAGCAAATTCAGAGGAATTTCTAGCGGGTGCTTCAATACTACCATCAATGAAGCCTAGTTTTGATTTTGCTCCTAATGCAATTAACATAGATTTTTGCCAGGAGACAAAGTTCATACCGTTTAGAGGTTGAGATACAAGCACTAGGCCTGGATGTTCAGATCCGTGCACCACATAAGCTGGAGGTATTGGTATTTCTCTTTCTCTCTCGAGTTCTTCATTCCGTTCATCTCCGAATGCGTTTTTCCATACGTTTGGCGGCACCGCCGCCAGATTGTTTCTCCCTCGAGCCATGGATTACCACTGCTCTGATACCATGTTCGATTTAGTGACATTAGAAGCATGATAGCAAGAAGTCTTCATTGTAGAGAATAGCTCAAATCTTATTAAGAAAATATGAATCAAAAATATGTTTACAATCTAAGCATTGTGTCTATTTATATGTACTTAGTGAATGAATCTAGAACTATCTGTGGAAGTTGTAACTCCCCAACAAATTCACACGTGCATGATACTTGATGACGGCTTAAGGAATTAGTTACAAAGTTAGTTACAACTGCCTCTTCTCGTGTATGAATGAAAGGGAATGAGCATGCATGGCATGCATGGTGATAACTTCATCATTTCTGGAAGAAACACTCGCCCAAATTGCATTTCCACTCGGCCGAGTGGAAATTGAAATGGCCGAGTGTGAAGTATTGGAACGTGGGTGTATTAAGTAAAAGGTGGGTGTATTGAAGAGGACCAGCACTGAGTTTGCACCATGTCAGGCCGAGTTATGGCCGCGTTGGCCGAATTGGAGCATGCTCATGCCTATTTTCACTTATTTTGACTGAGTTTGACCGAGTTGACTCAACAGTTACTTAAAAGGTGCGAAAATCATCATTTTTTAGGGATTTAATTGCAATTTCGTCCTAACACCCTCATCCCACTCTATAAATACCCCAAGCATCATATTTAGAAGGGAGAATCATCAGTTACGGAGAGTTACCAACACAAGAGGTCTCTAGAGTATATTTCTTTCAGTTTTTCTTTTCTTTTCATTTTTTTTTCCATTTCCTTTCAATTCCTCCATAGATTAGAGTATATTTAGCTTTCAATTAGTAGTAACTTACATTTCAAGCAAGGATTGAAGAACATTGCAGAGTTTAATTTCTATTCCATCATGAGAGGTGATATCATTCCATTACTATTTTCATTTCAATTGCAGTTTATTTTGATTTTTATTAGCTTAATTGCTTGTTTAGCTTCCTTAGTCATGTATATCTCTTCTAGAACCATGAGCTATCTTATATGCTTTGGATGATTTAGATAATGTGATTATTGAAGTTTTGTTTGATTTATGCCTTGATTATGATGAATTGAAGGATTAGATTCCTTGATTGTGGATTACTTGAGCTTTGATGATTTGTTTCTAGTAGATTGTGCATTATATTTGGATTGGCAACATACGAGAGTTGAGCTAGTTCAAATGTGTGTTTAATCGAGCAAAATGAATTATCAAGTGCTATTGTTAGATTTCTAAGACATCGAGAGATGCTAGATAGTCTAGAACACTCTGAATCGGGCATCGAAACCTTCTAAACGAGAGTTTGTTGATTAGATGAGATTAATTTCATCTAGTCTAACCATGATATGAAACATAAGAAGGGCATAAGTTAAGCTAGCTTCGATAATTGCATAATCGACGTCATCCGAAGCATATCTCCCCTTGCACTTCGTCTAACGAAGTTAGATAGATTTCTATTTCTTGCTTGTTTTAATTCCTTGTTTAGTAGCATAACAAACCCGAGCTTGTACTTTTCATTTCATAGCATGAAAATGTGAATCGACTTAGCTAGCCACTTGTTTCCTTTGAGTTTGATAATTTTTATAACTTGGTCAACTGTCTAACTATAACAACGATCTCGTACACTTGCGAGTAAGTTCGATTTTTTGCCTTAACGAAATTGGCAATCAAGTTTTTGGCGCTGTTGCCGGGGACAACGTGTATTTAGTCTAGTTATCAATGGTGAATGCTTACTTTCTTTGTTGTTTTTGTTGTTTGTGGTTGATCACTTCTTGTGGACGTGTGTAGGTGTATGAACACAAGGGGAAGAGGAGGACAACTTGTTCCTTTGAACCTTGAAATTGAAGCCGCTGCACGAAGAAAAAATCGAGAAAGAAACATTCAGCGAAGATTGGAATTGGAGAACGAGAATGGAGATAATGTGCATTTAGAGGAAGTGAATGAGGGTGTTCACCCTAATGTGCCACCAAATGCACAAGGAGAGAATCATGCAAATCAAAATCCTAATGGCCAAGGTATTGGAGTTCCGTATCTACCGTATTCGTACCCTCACCCACAAAACCTTCAACAACCTAACCAATATCCACCATTCCAACCTCACTTATATCCACAACCACAATACCCATATCAATACCCTTACCCTTACCTTTTTCCACCTTAAGTTCAAAATTTACCACAACAAAATGCAAATCACCAACCCATACATAATCCCGAGCAAAACCCTCAAGATCGTGAGCCGCTCTTGAAAGACTTCTACGAGCCAAGGGTAGAAGAGTTTTATGATGGGATCGCTAGACCACATATTGTAGATGAAAAGTTTGAAGTTAGCCCGATACTACTTCGAATGTTAAGGAAAATACAGTTCAAAGGGACCGATAAAAGAGAGGATCCGCACATTCATTTAGGCAACTTCATGGAATTATGTGACACGGTCAAATATCCCGGTGTTTCACATGATGCAAAGATGTTAAGACTCTTCTCATTCACATTGAAAGTGAGGGCTAAGAAGTGGCTGAAAAACATGAACCCTATGGCTAGTACTTGGGAGGAATTGAGTACTCAATTTTTGAAGAAGTTTTATCCTCCGTTCAAGGTTTTAAAAGCTCAAGAAGCTATTACGAAGTTTTAGCAATTCCAAGGGGAATCATTCACGGATGCTTGGGAGAGGTATCAAGGGTTATTATTGGCGTGTCCGCAACACGGTTTATCGGAGGTGGACACCATCTTATATTTCACCATAGGGCTTAACGAATGGGATATAAATCATCTCAATTCTAGTGCCGGAGGATCCGTGTGGTCGAAAACTGTGAAACAAGTAAATGAGATCATTGACAACATCGCTGCGAATGGTTCATTTTGTAATTCAAGTGGAAGTGGAAAAAGAGATATAATTGCAGCCTTGGAAGAACAAAATGATGGGTTAAAAAGCGTGATGATGGCTTTGATAGATAAATTAGGGAACCTCAATCTACCGTCTCCTCATATACAAGTAGGACAAGTGGAAGCTAGTCTTAATGTTCAACCATCAAGTGAAGAAGTGAACTATATGGGGAGACCACAATTTCAAGGAGGGTATCAAAACAATGTGCAAGGTCAAAAACCGTACCAAACCCCACCATTCCAAGCAAGGTTTCAAGGAGCTCCACCTCCTAATAACTCGTATCAACAAGGTGGACCTTCAAATCAACCGTGGAGGAAACATGAAAACTTTTCATATGGAAACCCTAAAGGAGCTTTAATTACCACCGGGTGTGGACCCGGGGTCAAAACCTCCTAATCATGAAGGGAGGGGGAATACCAATGATACTCTTCAATTAATTTTGAAAAATATGGAGGATTATAACCGAAAGATGGAGGAAAACAACCGAAGGATGGAGGAGAATAACTGGAGGATTGAGGAGGTTAACCAAAGATTGGATGAGTCAAATAAGAAGAAGGATACTAGATTGGCTCAACATGATACTCAATTTAAAGCTCTTGAATTTCAACTTGGACAAATTGCAAATGCTTTGGGACCTCAATTAAACAAAGGAAAATTTCCGTCCAATACCGAGATAAACCCAAGGGAGCATTGTCAAGCCATAGAATTGAGGAGCGGAACAAGATACGAAGGACCTTCTATGCAATCACTAGAGAATGAGGGTGAAGGTGAAAAACCATATGAAAATATTGAGGAGAAACAAGGTGAGGAGAAAAAGGAAGAGGATGAAGAACGTGAAAGGAAACAATTGGAGAAAGGGAAAAAATGGAAGAAGCAACGGAAAAAGAAGTCATTCCTATGGGGAAGAAAGCCAAGTTGGATAAAGAAAGCAAGAACAAGATCGAGGTAGTTGAATGGGGGGTACCGAAGTCTTTAGTACCGGTGCCATTTCCCCAAAGATTTATGAAGAAGAAGCTAGATGAACGATTTGGAAAATTTCTCGAAGTGTTCAAAAAGTTTTACATCAACATTCCTTTCTATGAGGCTATCGATCAAATGCCTAGTTACGCTAAGTTCTTGAAGGACCTATTAGCAAGAAGAAGGAGGGTAGATGAGCCGGAAATGGTAAAATTGATAAAAGAGTGCAGTGAACTCCTTCAACGTAACCTACCTCAAAAGATGAAGGACCCGGGAAGTTTCACACTAGCATGTGATATGCGAAACAGAGTAGTAAAGAATGCCTTGTGTCATCTCGGTGCAAGCATCAATTTGATGCCTTTTTCGATCTTCAAGAGTTTAAGTCAAGGAGAACTAGAGCCAACAACGATCATGCTTCAATTAGCGGATGGATCAACTACAATACCCAATGGATTCATTGAAGATGTGATTGTCAAGGTGGACAACTTTACATTCCCGGCCGATTTCTATGTCATGGAGATGGAGGAAGACAAGGATATCCCCTTGATTCTTGGTAGACCATTTTTGTCAACCGCCCAAGCGGTGATCGATATCAACAAAGGGAAGCTTACTTTGAAGTTAAATGGAGAAGAGATAAATTTCTCCAGCAATGCTTCGATGAAACATCACATGGAGAAGGAGGAATGTCATTCGGTTGATATCATAGACTTGTGCCTCGAAGAGACTTGGGAAAAATCCTCTTACACTCTCTTAACTAAAGATTATATATCTTCTATGCCTACTTTTCATTCTAATGATATGCATGCCTCTTATGATGATAGGTTTATGAATGATGGAGATAAGGATGAGACATGGTCTTTGGAGGAGAGGAAAGTGGAGGAAGTCAAGCAAGCAAGATTGGATACTCCATCCCTATTAATACCCGTTCCGGGGGATGAGCCGAATAAAGAAAAGAAGGACAAACTAAAGGACCTTCCCGAGTACCTCAAGTATGCCTACTTGGATAGAGAAGGACACTTACCGGTAATTGATGCCAAAGTGTTCATTCAATTCTTGAAAGGGAACATTTTACAAGGTTTGGGGTGCCTCGTGTCTTGATAAGCGATGGGGGTACCCATTTTGTCAATAAGTTGATGGAGACTCTTCTAGTGAAGTATGATGTCCGTCACAAGATTACTACATCATACCATCCATAAACGAATGGCTTGGCCGAGGTTTCAAATCGTCAAGTGAAGCAAATCTTGGAGAAAACTATGAGTACGACAAGGAAGGATTGGGCCTTGAAGTTGGATGACGCTTTATGGGCATATTGAACGACTTTCAAGATGACTTTGTACATGTCTCCATATCAAATCGTCTTTGGAAAGACTTGTCATTTACCCGTCGAGCTTGAACATAAGGCATTTTGGGCCATCAAGAAGTTGAACTTCAATGGTGATCTAATTGGGGAGAAGAGGTTGCTACAACTACACGAGCTTGAGGAGTTTAGAAATAATGCTTATAAGAATGCCAAAATTTTCAAGGAGAAAACTAAGATGTGGCATGATGCCCGGATTAAGAAAAAGGAATTTCAGGAGGGTGACCGTGTTCTTCTATTTAACTCTCGCCTTAAGCTCTTTCCCGGAAAGTTAAAGTCTAAGTGGAGTGGTCCATTTGTTATCACTAGTTGCTTTCCAAGTGGGTGGTTTGAACTCCAAAATGCTAAGGGGGAGAAATTTTATGCCAATGGGCATCGCTTGAAGCATTTCTTTTCACCAAGTCAAAAGGAGATCCTAAGCCAAGTTTTGCTTAAGGACTTAGAGGAGTAATGTGAACTTGAGTAGTTCCATCCGGCATAGGACGTTAAACCTAGCGCTTAATCGGAGGCAACCCATTCTTTTTGAACTCTTGTTTTGCTTTTTGTTCATTTTATTTGGATGTTAATAGTATTTGTTCATTTTTTTATTTTAGGAATGGAAGCTCTCTATGGACTCTCGTGCAGGAGCTATGGTTCGGGGGTCGTAGGTTGGTCGAATTGTAAACCGGTTGAATGGGAGGTATCATGTTCCTCGGGCTCAAACTTAGGTTGCCATGCTCATCCTAAGTTTGGGGAGGCTATTTTTGTTTTGTATTGGTTAAACCGGCACATAATTTGTATTTTGGATGATTTGGTCTTATAGTTGGTTGACTTTGGATAATTGTGAGTGTTTTGACTTTCTAGTGTGTTTATTGGTTGATTGGCTCTTTCTTGTGTTTCGTTAGGGGTCACATTGCTTGCACGTTCGATTTTTATCTCTTGTGCCAAACTTTTTCTTTGTCTAGCAACGAATAAGTTTGGGGGGGTGTCGTTCCAAAAATCAACGTGCTTCGACGTATGTATGCGTTGATATAGGAGAGCCAGTTGCTTTATGAATTGAGATAAAAAAATAATGAACCATTGTTGGTGTTTTGGGTTGAATTGAAGATTGATATGTGAATAAATGGTCAAAAGTTGAAAATTTGGTGCTTCACGGGTAGTGATCGGCCAAATCAAGAAACACTTGGCCGAGTAGATGAAATTTGACCGAGTGGAATTCTCTAGAAGATCCACTCGGCCAAATTATATTTATGCTCGGCCGAGCAAAGAGGGTTTTGGCCGAGTAAAATCTCTGGAAGAAATACTCGGCCAAATTGGATTTATGCTCGGCCGAGCAAAGAGGGTTTTGGCCGAGTGGAGCATTTTGAACAAACGCTCGACCATTTCTAAGTTGCTCGACCGAGTAGAGTCAGCGTTCGGCCGAGCAGAGTAAGCACTCGGTCGAGCATCTTATTTTTGGTCGAGCAAGTTCACGATTTTGCCCTAATTTTCGCCTATTTAAACACCAACACACACACTCTCCCATTTCAACACATACTCAGCCGATTTTCTCCTAAAACTCAAGAGAGCTCTTCAAATTCTTGCGTCAATCTCTCCCCTTTTATCATTCAATCCAAGTTTATCAAGGTAATCCTCTTCTCCTTCCCTTTTATGAATTCTTTCTCTAGCAAAGATGGAACTATTTCATATGCACATGTGGACCAATATTGTGGGTTTTGTTGTTTTATTCTTCGATTCATGGATAATTTGTTGTTAATTGATGATAGATTACTCAACAGGGTTGCAATTTTGGGATGATTTTGTGATATTGTGAAGTTTTGGAAGAACACCCATTTGGAGCATGAATAATGTCAAAAATTACAATGTTTAGGGGATAGATGGATGCATATGATTGTTTCTTCATTAAGGTTGATAAAGATGGTGTATATGACTCATGGGTAGGCAAATTTTGATGTTAATTTCATGATTTTATTTTATGGCTTGTATAATTGAACAATGATCTTTCCTTTGCAAAGATGAACCATATGTCCTAGGAATATGCATCTTTTGAGTGTTTTCTCTTCATGGTTAAGGAGGCCGGTCTACCCAAAGCTTTGCACTGAGTTTCTCAGCACCGTTTCTATGCTTACTGATGCCACCAGACACCCATCCACCATGTTGTTCTGAAGTGGGAATAAGGACTACACTGTCACATGCAATCTTTCCTCAAACTTGAACTCGGTGCTAAATCGAAAAGGACTTTTCATTTGGTTGTAACATTGGCTCTTTGGTAATGGTAGAGAATTTTTAGATGAAGTGACTTGTACTAGTGAAGCAAGAATTCAGGTTTCTCTTTTCTATCTTTCTCGAGGATGTGGTAAGCATACACTTCTCAACCCAAAGTTCAACTCTTCACTTATTCACTCATCTTCCTTTTCTCATATCCTTTCTATTCACCTCACACCATTCTTTACTTTTCATACCACCAACATTTTTTCTCAAATAAGAGCTTCTTTTTATTTATTTTTTTCTTTTATTATAGATCACTCCTTTGCTTTCACAACCTTCATTCAATTCTCTTTTTCTCGTCCTTTTCAACTTTCTCCCATAATCATCCATTCAAAATCATTCACCCTATTTTCTTTTCTTCCCAATTCAACCACACCACCCTCATTCAAGCTTCACTAGTTTTATGGACCTATAGGCTCACAAATAAGGTTAATTTGGCTAAATCATGGGTGCCAATAAACAAGTCACAAGGCTCAACTTGGCTAACTATGAAAATAAGATGTCATTTGGCATGGATAGACTTTGGCAAAGTGACTTTTCAATTTAAGGATGACCTAATCTCATTTTTAACACCTTATGTAAGTAGATTCTAGAGCAAGACTAGAGGCAAGTTCTCGAACACAATGGCTACACATGACCACACTTCCAATGAAGAACAAAAAATAATGAAAATTTTTGGCTCTCAAAGGCTCAAAAGCTCACAAGTTCATGATTGACTATGGTTCATTTTCTCATTTTAAGCTCACATCTCTTCAACTTCAAATTTACAAGTTTTCCATACTACTCAAATCATCAAACATTCATCAAAGATCAAATCAAATTACCTCTAAAATACTCAAGATGCACAACCTTAAATGCATCACATCCAATTGTTCATCCCAACTCAAGTCATCCAATACATCATACTCATGTATGTTGTTGCACGTCTTCTTCAACTTCCAATTTCCAATTTCCTCTATGAGTATGCTGTATTGGATGATTTGAGTTGGGATGAACAATTGGATGTGATGCATTTAAGGTTGTGCATCTTGAGTATTTTAGAGGTGATTTGATTTTATCTTTGATGAATGTTTGATGACTTGAGTAGTATGGAAAACTTGTAAATTTGAAGTTGAAGAGATGTGATCTTTAAATGAGAAAATGAACCATAATCAATCATGAAATTGTGAGCTTTTGAGCCTTTGAGAACCAAAATTTTTCATTATTTTGGTTCTTCATTGGAAGTGCGGTCATGTGTAGCCATTGTGTTAGAGAACTTTCCTCTAGTCTTGCTCTAGAATCTACTTACATAAGGTGCTAAAAATGAGATTAGGCCATCCTTGAATTGAAAAGTCACTTTGCCAAAGTCTATCCATGCCAAATGACATCTTATTTCCATAGTTAGCCAAGGTGAGCCTTGTGACCTGTTTATTGGCACCCATGATTTAGCCAAATTAACCTTCTTTGTGAGCCTATTGGTCCATAAAACTAGTGAAGCTTGAATGAGGGTTGTGTGGTTGAATTGGGAAGAAAGGAAAATATGGTGAATGATTTTGAATGGATGATTTTGGGAGAAAGTTGAAAAGGATGAGAAAAAGAGAATTGAATGAAGGTTGTGAAAGCAAAGGAGTGAGCTAAAATAAAAGAAAAAATAAATAAAAAGAAGCTCTCCTTTGAGAAAAAATGTTGGTGGTATGAAAAGTAAAGAATGAGGTGAGGTGAATAGAAAGGATATGAGAAAAGGAAGATGGGTGAATAAGTGAAGAGTTGAACTTTGGGTTGAGAAGTGTATGCTTACCACATCCTCGGGAAAGATAGAAAAGAGAAACCCGAATTCTTGCTTCACTAGTACAAGTCACTTCATCTAAAAATTCCCTACCATTACCAAAGAGCCAACGTTACAACCAAATGAAAAGTCCTTTTCGATTTAGCACCGAGTTCAAGTTTGAGGAAAGATTGCATGTGACAGTGTAGTCCATATTCCCACTTCAGAACAACATGGTGGATGGGTGTCCGACGGCATCAGTAAGCACAGAAACGGTGCTGAGAAACTCAGTGCAAAGCTTTGGGTAGACCGGTCTCCTTAACCATGAAGAGCAAACACTCAAAAAATGCATATTCCTAGGACATATGGTTCATCTTTGCAAAGGAAAGTTCATTGTTCAATTATACAAGCCATAAAACAAAATCATGAAATTAACATCAAAATTTGCCTACCCATGAGTCATATACACCATCTTTATCAACCTTAATGAAGAAACAATCATATGCATCCATCTATCCCCTAAACATTGTAATTTCGACACTATTCATGCTCTAAATGGGTGTTCTTCCAAAACTTCACAATATCACAAAATCATCCCAAAATTGCAACCCTATTGAGTAATCTATCATCAATTAGCAACAAACTATCCATGAATCAAAGAATACAACAACAAAACCCGCAATATTGGTCCACATATGCATATGAAATAGTTCCATCTTTTCTAGAGAAAGAATTCATAAAAGGGAAGGAGAAGAGGATTACCATGATAAACTTGGATTGAATGATAAAAGGGAAGAGATTGATGCAAGAATTTGAAGAGCTCTCTTGAGTATTAGGAGAAAATCGGCCGAGTATGTGTTGAAATAGGAGAGTGTGTGTGTTGGTGTTTAAATAGGCGAAAATTACGGCAAAATTGCGAACTTGTTCGACGTAGTGCTTACTCTGCTCGGCCGAGCGCTGACTCTACTCGGTCGAGCAACTTAGAAATGGTCGAGCGTTTGTTCAAAATGCCCCACTCGGCCAAAACCCTCTTTGCTCGGCCGAGCATAAATTCAATTTAGCCGAGTGTTTCTTCCAGAGATTTTACTCGGCCAAAACCCTCTTTGCTCGGCCGAGCATAAATATAATTTGGCCGAGTGGATCTTCCAGAGAATTCCACTCGGTCAAATTTCATCTACTCGGCCGAGTGTTTCTTGATTTGGCCAATCACTACCCGTGAAGCACCATGTTTTCAACTTTTGATCATTTATTCACATATCAATCTTCAATTCACCCCAAAAACACCAACAATGGTTCTTTTTTTTATCTCAATTCATAAAGCAACCGACTCTCCTATATCAACGCATGTGTTGGGATATTTTAGTTTTGATGATTTTCCAAAACAACATGTAATAGGTTTGAAAGCAGTCAGGATAGTATCTTTTAGTTTCAGGTCAGGCTAGGTTGTTTCTCAGGAGAACAGGTTATCAGTGGAGGAAGAACTCATCTGAGGGGGGAACTCAGTGAGGGGGAACTCTGCTGAGAGGAACTCAGCTGAGGGAAGAACTCTACTGAGGGGGAACTTAGTGAGGGAGAACTCACTGACAGAGCCTGAGGAAGTCAAGATGACATCACAAGGAGAACAGTCTGAAGCCATGTCAGAAGACCGGAACCTGAAGAGAAGCCTGAAGGAAGTCCCACTGAGTATAAACCTGACTTTCTAAGCTGGTCAGTGGACTACTCAGTGAAGAGCATGATTGAGAGGATCAGTGCTGTGCCTAGTAGGGCCTGAAGGAGTCAGGCTACTGAGGCTGGGAAGCTTGACAAATAGCCTGATGTCAACTCCCCTGAGTGGACTTCAAGTCTACTGAAGAAAGGTATCCTGAGAGGATTACAAGTCAGCTGAAGACAAGTCGCCTGAAGTCAGGACTACCCTGATCAAGTACCCTGAAGAAAAGAGCCGTTGGACTCAGTCCACGTGGACCAATCAAGTCAAGGCAGCGAATCTAACAAAAGCTGACAAGGCCATACTTTACTGAAAAGGAGAATTTCACTCTAGAGATAGTCTGGATTTGAATGTTACTTTCTCCAACGGTAACATTCAAATCCACACTATAAATACAAACTCAAGCTTCATTTGTAAGAGCGCGAAAAGCAAGGAGCTGATGTGAGAGTGGTGCGTTTCAAGGGAGGCATAAGGAGGCACCATCTCCATCAAGAACACTGACCTGAGTTCTTCATAGTCATATTTGAGTGTTCCAGTTTGTATACTCGAGCCTATCATATACATCCTAAGCTTAGAGAGATTTTCCCAACCTTAGCTCAAAGGCTAAAACCATGTAAGGGAAAACCTCACCTAGTTGGAGAGAACCAAACCAAACTAAACCCTTTCCAGAATAGTGTTAGGTGTTGCAGTGAGGTGAGGAGAGGCAGTCCCTGAGTGAAGAGGGATGTGAGGCCAGTTCGAGAGGCAGCTCCGCGGAGGGGTGTGAGTCCAGTTGTGAGTGCACCTTGGCACGTTAAAAACAAGAATCCCGGGTAGTGGATTTCCTGTTAAATCAGGCAGTGGATGTAGGAGCTTGAGCCTCCGAACCACTTTACATTGCTGTGTTCTTTATTGCTTTACTGACTTGCATAACATCAGTGTTAAAACAAAAAATTTCTCCTAATTTCCCATATTGTCCTTGTTTGTGAATGAAAAAACGGGACCAACAATTGGTATCAAAGCGGGTTGTTCACATGACCACTGATCCAGTTTTGTTATGAAAAATGGTCAACCGAACAGATCTTATATGTTTTAAATTATGGGAATTTCTGCATATTTCAAACTATTACATGTGCTCTGACCTCATTCTTGTAATAGAAAATCTTTTTGTTAGAAGTTTTGGAATCATCAAAAAGGGGGAAATTGTTGGGATATTTTAGTTTTGATGATTTTCCAAAACAACATGTAATAGGTTTGAAAGCAGTCAGGATAGTATCTTTTAGTTTCAGGTCAGGCTAGGTTGTTTCTCAGGAGAACAGGTTATCAGTGGAGGAAGAACTCATCTGAGGGGGGAACTCAGTGAGGGGGAACTCTGCTGAGAGGAACTCAGCTGAGGGAAGAACTCTACTGAGGGGGAACTTAGTGAGGGAGAACTCACTGACAGAGCCTGAGGAAGTCAAGATGACATCACAAGGAGAACAGTCTGAAGCCATGTCAGAAGACCGGAACCTGAAGAGAAGCCTGAAGGAAGTCCCACTGAGTATAAACCTGACTTTCTAAGCTGGTCAGTGGACTACTCAGTGAAGAGCATGATTGAGAGGATCAGTGCTGTGCCTAGTAGGGCCTGAAGGAGTCAGGCTACTGAGGCTGGGAAGCTTGACAAATAGCCTGATGTCAACTCCCCTGAGTGGACTTCAAGTCTACTGAAGAAAGGTATCCTGAGAGGATTACAAGTCAGCTGAAGACAAGTCGCCTGAAGTCAGGACTACCCTGATCAAGTACCCTGAAGAAAAGAGCCGTTGGACTCAGTCCACGTGGACCAATCAAGTCAAGGCAGCGAATCTAACAAAAGCTGACAAGGCCATACTTTACTGAAAAGGAGAATTTCACTCCAGAGATAGTCTGGATTTGAATGTTACTTTCTCCAACGGTAACATTCAAATCCACACTATAAATACAAACTCAAGCTTCATTTGTAAGAGCGCGAAAAGCAAGGAGCTGATGTGAGAGTGGTGCGTTTCAAGGGAGGCATAAGGAGGCACCATCTCCATCAAGAACACTGACCTGAGTTCTTCATAGTCATATTTGAGTGTTCCAGTTTGTATACTCGAGCCTATCATATACATCCTAAGCTTAGAGAGATTTTCCCAACCTTAGCTCAAAGGCTAAAACCATGTAAGGGAAAACCTCACCTAGTTGGAGAGAACCAAACCAAACTAAACCCTTTCCAGAATAGTGTTAGGTGTTGCAGTGAGGTGAGGAGAGGCAGTCCCTGAGTGAAGAGGGATGTGAGGCCAGTTCGAGAGGCAGCTCCGCGGAGGGGTGTGAGTCCAGTTGTGAGTGCACCTTGGCACGTTAAAAACAAGAATCCCGGGTAGTGGATTTCCTGTTAAATCAGGCAGTGGATGTAGGAGCTTGAGCCTCCGAACCACTTTACATTGCTGTGTTCTTTATTGCTTTACTGACTTGCATAACATCAGTGTTAAAACAAAAAATTTCTCCTAATTTCCCATATTGTCCTTGTTTGTGAATGAAAAAACGGGACCAACAGCATGCATACGTCAAAGCACATTGATTTTTGGAACGACACCCCCCAAACTTATTCGTTGCTAGATAAAGAAAAAGTTTGGCACAAGAGATACAAATCGAACGTGCAAGCAACGTGACCCCTAACGAAATACAAGAAAGAGCCAATCAACCAATAAACACACTAGAAATATCAAAACACTCACAATTGTCCAAAGTCAACCAACTATAAGACCACATCATCCAAAATACAAATTATGCCCCGGTTTAACCAATACAAAACAAAAATAGCCTCCCCAAACTTAGGATGCGCATGGCAACCTAAGTTCGAGCTCGAGGAACTTGATACCTCCCATTCAACCGATTTACGATGCGACCAACCTACGACCCCCGAACCATAGCTCCTGCACGAGAGTCCATAGAGAGCTTCCATTCCTAAAATCAAAAAATGAACAAACACTATTAACATCCAAAGAAAATGAACAAAAAACAAAACAAGAGTTCAAAAAGAATGGGTTGCCTCCCATTAAGCGAAGGTTTAACGTCCTATGCAAGACGGAACTACCCAAGTTCACATTACTCCTCAAAGTCCTTAAGCAAAACTTGTCTTAGGATCTCCTTTTGACTTGGTGAAAAAAAATGCTTCAAGCGATGCCTATTGGCATAAAATTTCTCCCCCTTAGCATTTTGGAGTTCAAACCACCCACTTGGAAAGCAACTAGTGATAACAAATGGACCACTCCACTTAGACTTTAACTTTCCGGGAAAGAGCTTAAGGCGAGAGTTAAATAGAAGAACATGGTCACCCTCTTGAAATTCCTTTTTCTTAATCCGAGCATCATGCCACATCTTAGTTTTCTCCTTGAAAATTTTTGCATTCTCATAAGCATTATTTCTAAACTCCTCAAGCTCGTGTAGTTGTAGCAACCTCTTTTCCCCAATTATATCACCATTGAAGTTCAACTTCTTGATGGCCCAAAATGCCTTATGTTCAAGCTCGACGGGTAAATGACAAGCCTTTCCAAAGACAATTTGATATGGAGACATGTCCAAAGTCGTCTTGAAAGCCGTTCTATATGCCCATAAATCGTCATCCAACGTCAAGGCCCAATCCTTCCTTATCGTACTCACAGTTTTCTCCAAGATTTGCTTCACTTGACGATTTGAAACCTCGGCCAAGCTATTCGTTTGTGGATGGTATGTTGTAGCAATCTTGTGACGGACATCATACTTTACTAGAAGATTCTCCACCAACTTATTGACAAAATGGGTACCCCCATCGCTTATCAAGACCCGAGGTACCCCAAACCTTGTAAAAATGTTCCTTTTCAAGAATTGAATGACCACTTTGGCATCATTTACCTAGGTAGGAATCGCCTCAATCCACTTAGACACATAATCAACCCCAACCAAGATATAAAGATAGCCTTGTGAAGGCAGAAATGGCCCCATAAAGTCAATACCCCATCGAACAACTCTACTTCTAGGAACACATTTAAGGGCATCTCATCCCGTTTTGAGATTCCACCAAGTCTTTGACAACGATCACATCTCTTAACAAATTCACAACAATCTTTGAAGATAGTAGGCCAATAAAATCCACTAAGAAGCACCTTCGAGGCCGTTTTTGAAGCACCAAAATGCCCACCACATGGAAGTGAACGACAATGTTGAAGGATGTTTTCCCACTCCTCTTAAGGAACACATCATTGGATAATTGAATCAACTCCTCTCCTAAAGAGATAGGGCTCATCCCAAAGATATTTCCGAACATCTTGTTGGTCCCAAAAATATTATTTGCGGAAAGTGTTTTATTCTTAATTTTAAGAAAAATCCTTTTTAAAGTGCTAAAATTAATTATGCAGAAATTATAAATAAAAATAGTAAATAAAAGAGACACGAAAATTTTTATAGTGGTTCTGATATAACGATCCTACGTCCACTCTCCCTTTCACCAAAGGGGTCTCACTCACCAACAAACTTACTACTGGAATTGGGAAGTACCAGCTCCTTCATACAACTTACAACAACCTTTCAATGTGGTGAATAGGTTGAGTAATATTCCAACTAAAACTCCTAAAAGTGTAGATATAATACTTATATGAACAAGGTGGGTGTATGGTGTGTTCGTGTATTACTCTAACTTTTATGCTCTCTTGCCCGTCTTTTTTGTATTGAACTCATCACCATGCACTCCTATTTATAGGTGTCAAATAACTAGCCGTTGGAAGCTAGAAATTCAAACATCTATAAATTAAGGAATATAATCAATCATCTTGATTGATTATATGATTGATTGGTTGACTTCTTCTTTGATTGATTCTTCTTTGATCTACAACCAATCTTCCTTAATATCAGTTGACTTCCCATTCTTGATTCTTCTTATCTTTGGATCACAAGATCTTCTTGGTAGAGTAGTCTAGTAGAGCTCATCTGGTAGAGTAGTCTGGTAAAGCTTATCTGGTAGAGCTCATCTGGTAGAGTAGTCTGGTAGAGCTTATCTAGTAGAGTAGTCTGGTAGCACTCATCTGGTAGAGTAGTAGTCTGGTACACCTCTTCTTGTCTATCTCAACAGGTCCTCTACCTCATCTGCTCTTCTACCCATCTGGTCCTCTACCTCATCTGGTCTTCTACCTCATCTTGTCCTCTACCTCATCTGGTCCTCTGGTCCTCTACCTCCTCTGATCCTCTACCTCATCTGGTCCTCTACTCATCTTGTCCTCTAGTCCTCTACCTCATCTGGTCATCTGGTCCTCTACCTCCTCCGGTCCTCTACCTCATCTTGTCCTCTGGTCCTCTACCTCCTCTGGTCCTCTACCTCATCTTGTCCCGACCTCATCTTGTCCCGACTTCATCTTGTCTAGGACTCCTCTTATTCAAGACTCATCTTGTCCAAGGCTCCTCTAGTCCAAAACTCCTCTTGTCCAAGTCTCATCTTGTCCAAGACTCCTCTTGTCCAAGACTCCTCTTGTCCAAGACTCATCTTGTCCAAGACTCATCTTGTCCAAGTCTCATCTTGTCCAAGACTCCTCTTGTGCAAGACCCCTCTTGTCCAAGACTCATCTTGTCCAAGACCCCTCTTGTCCAAGACTCATCTTGTCCAAGACTCCTCTTGTCAAAAACTCATCTTGTCCAACACTCATCTTGTCCAAGACTCCTCTTGTCCAAGACTCATCTTGTCCAAGACTCATCTTGTCCAAGACTCATCTTGTCCAAGACTTCTCTTATCCAAGACTCATCTTGTCCAAGACTCCTCTTGTCCAAGACTTCTATTTGTCCAAGACTCATCTTGTTCAAGACTCATCTTGTCCAAGACTCATCTTGTCCAAGACTTCTCTTGTCCAAGACTCCTCTTGTCTGAGACTCCTCTTGTCTGGGACTCCTCTTGTCTGGGACTCCTCTTGTCTGGAACTCCTCTTGTCTGGGACTCCTCTGTTGGAGTTATACGTGAAAGTATGCTTTTACTTTGTATAACTCGTGTATCAAACACTTGTTTATGAGAATAATTCTTTTATCACATTTGCTTTAGATATGATTGAATGTTGAATTTCTATTGCAAACCGTTCAATATATAGTACATGTTACATTGTAGTTAATGTGGTGAAACTCGATCACGAAAGACAAAATTAACAGTTTACTTGTAACTAAACGTACATTTTCACGACCTATGTGGAATTGAACAATCCGCCGTGAAAGGTCGATGTGTAAGGCTCAGATTGGTCTGTCTTGACTAAGAGATTGCACTAGCACATTTAGTATGTGTTGAAGTGGACCTACAGCGAGGATAAATTCTTCTGTTCTGAAAGGTGAAGAATTAGACCTCAGTGGTTGTTGATTTCTTAATCTCCGTCACTTAAATAGGACCGTGTGTGCTTGATGGTTACTGCTTTGATTCATGTTGGGTGAGAATCATTGTGACTTCGAACTTTGTGTCTTGGGCAGTAATATTAATCATACGACAGTTGCTAAGATTTAATACGGAGAAATGCGTGCGAGTACGGCTCGTGTGATTAGTCCCCTTGGTGGGCTCAGAAGTTTTATTGTACCAAATCTTGCAAGTGAAGAATTAGTTTCTTCGGTACGAATAATAATGTTGAGTTGTCTTTACTCCAAGGTGAAATATATTAATTAATTTAGAGCTATTCAGAAGCTTGATTAATGGACTTGATAATCTTAAACGCGGGAAATGATAACCGGGAGCCCATATTATCGTAATATGGATTAATATGGATAGTGCAATATTAATTTATTAGTGGTAATAATTAATATTAATGGGCTGAATTATATTGGGGCTCAATATTGAAATTCAGAAGTCCATTAGGAGGTCCAATCTTAATTCTCCTTAAAGGCCCCTCAAGTAGCCCATTAAGTAGCTCAATAATGATAAGGGGATTAAAATAAAAAGATAATATATGCTGATTTTTCATGATGAATTTCGAAAATTAGAGTATTAGGGAAGAAAAGATTTTGTTGAGATTCTTGGAAAGATATTATGGAAGATAAGTATTCTTGGAATACAAGATTATCTCATATATTCAAGAAAATCCAAATCTTGTGTTTCTCGCCTATAGATTTTCGAAATTTACCCTTAACAAGGTGAGTGAGATTTTTGTGGGATATTTTATTGTGGAGAAAAGAATATATGAGATATATTCAAGATTTCTTAGAGTCTAAGAAAAGATTTTCTCCAAGCCCAATAAATCATAAAAATTCGGCCACTTACACTTATAAATAGGGGATGATTATTTCATCCCCAAGTACATAATTCCATGTGTTGGAAAAATCAAGAGCATAGATATTTTTCTTTTTCCTTAGTTATTTAATTACTTGAAAGCATCTCCCACCGGTGATCAAGTAAGGCGGAAAGGGAAATACTTGAGAAAGCTTTTGGGTTGATAAAGCGAGATCGTAGTCGTCCCGTTTATTCAAATGCCAAGTCTACAAGAGGTACGTTAATCACATATTTACTTGTTTATTCCGCCATAGTTAATATGTGAAATTAATTCAACATGCATGATGAAAATTCGTTGTTGGAATTATTATTTGAATTAATTAGGATTAATTTATGCTAGTAATAATTGTATTTAAATTCGTATTTAAATTTCATCCCGAATAGATTCCGGGCACCCCTATTTTCCCAACATCCTCTTGTCTGGGACTCCTCTTGTCTTGTCTAATTCCCCCTTAGCCTAAGACCTATTCTAGTCCTAGACTAGTTACTAGTTCTTATTTTAACATCTTCAAAACATCTAATCTATATCCCAACAATTTCCCCCTTTTTGATGATGTTAAAACTAAAAGAACTGAATTTAAACTAGACATGTGAAAATTGAAATCTTAAGATTAGAAGTCTAATCAAGCAGGGTCAACTGATCTTCCCCCTCAAAATATGCTCAGCTGATATTTGGGGCATAATATCAGCTGGTCTTCTTGTGTATCTGCAGGCAATCAAGTTTTTGGGTACCCTTCTAGGTCCAGGGGGGTTAGCACAATATTTTGGAAGCCACAAGAATAGATCATCCCTTCTTGAATCAGGTGATCTTATCTTTCTTCCATACATATCCACAAAAACAAACTGAACACAAGAAGCTTCGACATGGTTATTTCTTCTAGAGGCTCTTCTTCTCTTATGAGCTTGTCCAGTATAAGGAATAACTTGTCTTAATGCAACAGTCTTGAAATTTTGTTGATAAGGATAAGTCTTACTAGAACCATCAAATGTTCCAGCTGGTCTGGCAGATGACTTAAAAGTCTTATGCAGCTGAGTAGGAGTCAGCTGGGACTGCTTCTTTTGAGAAGGTCCAGGCTGTTTTCTACTCTGCTGACCTTGCTGAGGTCTTTTAAAATTCCTCCTCTTCCTTTTTGGGTTTTTGAGATTTAGAACTCATCTGCCCGTTAGGTTGAGTTGCCTGGTCAGCTGACCTCTTACCCTTATCAATAAAATTACTAGACTTTTCTTCTTTCTGAACATGTGAGGATTCAGGTTTGGAATAACCAAGGCATGTCTTATCATGCTCTCTTTGAGATGAGGCAGCTATGTGTGACACAACATTGTTTGCGGTAGTCAGCTGCTCCAGTCTCAGCTTGAGCTTGTCCTCACTATCTTTTACAATTTTGTTTTGATGGAAGAGTTCATCGAACTTAGCTTTCAGCAGAGTATATTCATTATCTTTCTCAATGTTTTCAACAAGCAGTTTTTCTATCAGCTTAGTTTGTTCATCACATCTGGTTTTCAAGTCAGTGGACTCTTCTACCAGTGTTTGAACCTGTTCAGCTGGTAGATCAGTTGGGTTGCCTAAACATTGTGAAAGCTTCTGATTTTCTGCTTTCAGCTTTGTGTTCTCATCTTCCAATATTTGACAAAGTTGTACAGATTCTTGGAGATCTAATAGCAATGTTTGCGTATAAGACTCCTTTGATTGTTCAGAAAAAGAAGAATAAGAAGAAGAAGAGGGAGTTTGATTACATACCTCATCTGTCACAAGACATATCTCTTCGTTTGGTCCAAAATTTGATGATGAACCAGAAGTGGATACCTCTTCTTCCTCGGCTAAGAAGCTTCTTTTGGAGTGACTCCTAGTGTATCTTTTATTGCTTTTCTTCGAACCCATTTCTGCAAGAAATTGTTAGCACAAAAAAATATTTGGGTTTTTTTTTAAAATTGGACCTGTCCTGGTGACCACCAAAAGCTTTTCAAAGCAGTAGTCTAGGACACACTGCTCTGATACATGGTGACCAAGAACGATGTTTTCCTTAACCATAAAATGACATTTCTCCCAATTAAGGACGAGGTTCGTTTCTTGGCACCTCTCTAGAAAAAGTTCTAAATTGTTAAGGCACACATCAAAAGAATCACCAAAGACAAAGAAATAATCCATAAACACCTCTGTTGGGATATGTTTTAGTTTTGATGATTTTCCAAAACACATGTAATAGGTTTGAAAGCAGTCAGGATAGTATCTTTAGTTTCAGGTCAGGCTAGGTTAGCTCTCAGTAGAATAGGTTGTCAGTTGAGAAGAACTCAGTTGAGGGAACACTCAGTTGAGGGGGAACTTAGCGAGGGGGGAACTCAACAACACAGCCTGAGAAAATCAAGATGATATCAAGAAGAAAAGACTGAAGCCAAATCAGAGACCTGAACCTGAAGAGAAGCCTGAAGGATGTCCCGCTGAGTGTAAACCGGGCTGATCTAAGCTAAGTCAGGTGGACCACTCAGTGAAGAGCATGATCAAGAAGATCAGTGCTGCACCAAGTAGGCCCTGAAGGAGTCAGGCTACTGTGGTCGGGGAAGTTTGTCATTCAGCCTTATGACAAACTTCTTGGAGTGATCTTCAAACAGTCTCTGAAGGACAACCTCACTGAAGACGTTCAGTCCACTGAAGATCATCAAGTCAGTGAAGGATGAAGCTACCTAAAGTCAGTGGGTCTTGGTCAACTCACCAAGTCAAAGATCCGTTGGATCCAGCCCACGTGGACCAATCAGCATAAGGCATCAAATCTGACACTGACAAAGCCGCATTCCAAGAAAAGTGGTTGAAACCATTAATTGTATGGATTCAAATGTAATTTCCTCCAACGGTTACATTTGAATCCACACTATAAATACAAGCTCATAGCTTCGGTTTGAGTGTGTGTGAAGAAAGAGAAATCAACACCTACAAGCTGTGAGGGTGTGTGAGTTGTTAGGGAGTCATAAGGAAGTGTTTCACACCCATGACACTGACCATTAGGGTTTTCACTAATATTCATTGAGTGTCAAGCTTGTAACTCTTAGCTTAGAGAGGTTTTCCCAATCTTAGCTTGAGGCTAATACATTGTAAGGGAAAACCTCACATAGTTGGAGAAACCAAACTGAAACCAAAACCCTCTAGTTAGGTTTGTTGGTTGAAGTTAGTTAGTGAGGAGTGGCAGCCCAGGGAGTGGCGTGAGTCCAGTGTTTTGTGCACCTTGGCACGTTAAAAACAAGAATCCCAGTTAGTGGATTTCCTGTTAAATTAGGCCGTGGATGTAAGAGCTTGAGTCTCTGAACCACGTTAAACTGTGCGTACTTATCTTTAAAAGTATTTACTAAAGTGTTGAGAAAATCTGCTCACTGAGAGCATTGTTAAAAAGGAAACTTTAGTTAAATATTCAGGTCAGGGAGAATCCTCTCACTGACCAGTTCAGGCAACGCACTCGAGAGTTCAGTATCTCGAGTCACTACTTTGCTTAGAGCATGAGCCTCCAAGCCTTCACACTGACTTGGTAGCTCAGCCTCTAAGTAGAGCAGTGACTTGAAGTGTAACCTCTCGAGTCACTGTGTTGCTAAGAGCATGAGTCTTCAAGTCCTCTCACTGACTTGGTAACTCAGCCTCTTAGCAATGCAGTGACTTGAGAACTCTTCACTCTTACTGAACTCTCTGAGCTAAAAGTTAAAAAAAAATTGCTCCTGAATTCCCACTTTGGTATTCGAAAACGGGACCATCAACCTCCATTACATTTTCTATCAAAACATGAAATATGGCCATCATGCACCTTTGGAACATCACTGGAGTATTACAAAGGCCAAACGGCATCCGCCGGAAAGCGAACGTTCCATAGGTACATGTGAGAGTTGTCTTCTCTTGATCCTCGAGTGCAATCGTGATTTGATTGTACCCCGAGTATCCATCCAAAAAGCAGTAATACTCAAAACCACCAAGTCTATCTAACTTTGATCAATGAAAGGAAGAGGGAAATGGTCTTTTTGGGTGACTTTGTTCAATTCCCTATAATCAACGCAAACTCGCCAACCCGTTGCTACCCTAGTGGCTATAACCTCATTAGTTTCAGTGGTGATTACAGTCATTCCCCCTTTTTTAGACACACAATGCAACGGAGACACCCATAGACTATCAGAAATTGGGAAAATCATGTTGGCATTTAAGAGTTTTAAAATTTCCTTTCTAATGACCTCTTGGAGAATAGGGTTTACTCTCCTTTGGTTTTGTACAACCGGCTTACAATTCTCCTATAACCTTATCTTATGCATGCAAATAGTCAGGTTTATTCCCTTAAGGTCTTCTATACTCCATCCTAGACAGATTTGTATTTTCTAAGGACATGTAACAACTTGTCTAACTCACCCGAATTTAAAGAAGAGGAGACATTTACCGGTAAGTGTCCTTCGCTATCCAAGTAGGCATACTTGAGGTGCTCGAGAAGGTCCTTTAGCTTATCCTTCTTTTCTTTATTCGGCTCACCCCTCGGAATGGGTATTAATAGGGATGGAGTATCCAATCTTGCTTGCTTGACTTCCTCCACTTTCCTCTCCTCCAAAGACCATGCCTCATCCTTCTCTCCATCATTCATAAACCAATCATCATAAGAGGCATGCATATCATTAGAATGAAAAGTAGGCATAGAAGGTACATAATCTTTAGTTAAGAGAGTGTAAGAGGATTTTTCCCAAGTCTCTTCAAGGCACAAGTCTATGATATCAACCGAATGACATTCCTCCTTCTCCATGGGATGTTTCATCGAAGCATTGATGGAGAAATTTATCTCTTCTCCATTTAACTTCAAAGTAAGCTTCCCTTTGTTGACATCGATCACCGCTTGGGCGGTTGACAAAAACGGTCTATCAACAATCAAGGGGATTATCTTCCTCCATCTCCATGATATAGAAATCGGCCGGGAATGTAAAGTTGTCCACCTTGACAATCACATCCTCAACGAATCCATTGGGTATTGTAGTTGATCCATCCGCTAATTGAAGCGTGATCGTTGTTGGCTCTAGTTCTCCTTGACTTAAACTCTTGAAGATCGAAAAAGGTATCAAATTGATGCTTGCACCGAGATCACACAAGGCATTCTTTACTACTTCGTTTCCCATATCACATGCTAGTGTGAAACTTCCAGGGTCCTTCATCTTTTGGGGTGGGTTACATTGAAGGAGTTCACTGCACTCTTTTGTCAATTTACCATTTCCGGCTCATCGACCCTCCTTCTTCTTGCTATAGGTCCTTCAAGAACTTAGCGTAACTATACATTTGCTCGATAGCCTCATATAACGGAATGTTGATGTAAAGCTTTTTGAACACTTCGAGAAATTTTCCAAATCGTTCATCTAGCTTCTTCTTCATAAATCTTTGGGGAAATGGCACCGGTACTAAAGACTTCGGTACCCCCCATTCATCTATCTCAATCTTGTTCTCGCTTTCTTTATCCAACTTGACTTTCTTCCATTTAGGAATGACTTCTTCTTTCGTTGCTTCTTCCATTTTTTGTTTCCCTTTCTCCAATCGTTTCCTTTCACGTTCTTCATCCTCTTCCTTTTTCTCCTCACATTGCTTCTCCTCAACATTTTCATATGGTTTTTCACCTTCACCCTCATTCTCCAGTGATGGCATAGATGGTCCTTCGTATCTTGTTCCGCTCCTCAATTCTATGGCTTGGCAATGCTCCCTTGGGTTTATCTCGGTATTGGGCGGAAATTTTCCTTTATTTAATTGAGGTCCCAAAGGATTTGCTATTTATCCAAGTTTAAATCCAAGAGCTTTAAATTGAGTATCATGTTGAGCCAATTTAGTATCCTTCTTCTTATTTGACTCGTCCAATCTTTTGCTAACCTCTTCAATCCTCCGGTTATTCTCCTCCATCCTTCAGTTGATTTCCTCCATCTTTCAGTTATAATCCTCCATATTTTTCAAAATTAATTGAATAATATCATCGGTATTCCCCTTCCCTTCATGATTAGGAGGTTTTGACCCCAGGTCCACACCCGGTGGTAATTGAAGAGCTCCTTTAGGGTTCCCATATGAAAAGTTTTCGTGTTTCCTCCACGATTGATTTGAAGGTCCACCTTGTTGATACAAGTTATTAGGAGGTGGAGCTCCTTGAAACCTTTCTTGGAATGGTGGGGCTTGGTTCAATTTTTGACCTTGCACATTATTTTGATACCCCCCTTGAAATTGTGGTCTCCCCATATAGTTCACTTCTTCACTTGATGGTTGATCATTAAGACTAACTTCCACTTGTCCTACTTGTATATGAGGAGACGGTAGATTGAGGTTCCCTAATTTATCTATCAAAGCCATCATCATGCTTTTCAACCCATCGTTTTGTTCTTCCAAGGCTACAATTCTATCTCTTTTTCCACTTCCACTTGAATTACAAAATGAATCATTCGCAGCGAATGTTGTTAATGATCTCATTTACTTGTTTCCCAGTTTTTGACCACACGGATCCTCCGGCACTAGAATTGAGATGATTTCTATCCCATTCGTTAAGCCCTATGGTGAAATATAAGATGGTTTACACCTCCGGTAAACCGTGTTGCGGACATGCCAATAATAGCCCTTGATACCCCTCCCAAGCATCCGTGATTGATTCCCCTTGGAATTGCTTAAACTTCGTAATAGCTTCTTGAGCTTTTAAAACCTTGGACGGAGGATAAAACTTCTTCAGAAATTGAGTACTCAATTCCTCCCAAGTACTAGCCATAGGGTTCATGTTTTGCAGCCACTTCTTATCCCTCTCTTTCAATGTGAATGAGAAGAGTCTTAACATCTTTGCATCATTTGAAACACCGGGATATTTGACTGTGTCACATACTTCCATGAAGTTGCCTAAATGAACGTGCAGATCCTCTCTTTCATCTGTCCCTTCGAACTGTGTTTCCCTTAATATTTGAAGTAGTGCCGAGCTAACTTCAAACTTTTCAGCTACAATATGTGGTCTAGCGATCCCATCATAAAACTCTTTGACCCTTAGCTCGTAGAAGTCTTTCAAGAGCGGCTCACGATCTTGAGGGTTTTGCTCGGGATTATGTATGGGTTGGTAATTTGCATTTTGTTGTGGTAGATTTTGAACTTGAGGTGGAAAAAGGTAAGGGTAAGGGTATTGATATGGGTATTGTGGTTGTGGATATAAGTGAGGTTGGAATGGTGGATATTGGTTAGGTTGTTGAAGGTTTTGTGGGTGAGGGTACGGATACGGTAGATACAACACCTTGGCCATTAGGATTTTGATTTGCATGATTCCCTCCTTGTGCATTTGGTGGCACATTAGGGTGAACACCCTCGTTCACTTCCTCTAAATGCACATTATCTCCATTTTCGTTCTCCATTTCCAATCTTCGCTAAATATTTCATTCTCGATTTCTTCTTCGTGCAGCGGCTTCAATTTCAAGGTTCAAAGGAACAAGTTGTCCTCCTCTTCCCCTTGTGTTCATACACCTACACACGTCCACAAGAAGTGATCAAGCACAAACAACAAAAACAACAAAGAAGTAAGCATTCACCATTGATAACTAGATTAAATACACGTTGTCCCTGGACTGGCGCCAAAAACTTGATTGCCAATTTTGTGAAGCACAAAATCGAACGACTCGCAAGTGTATGAGATTGTTGTTGTAGTAGGCAATTGACCAAGAAAAAATATCGAACACAAAGACAACAGATTTAATTTCAAGAAACCTACTAAATTGAATGCTTGTAAACAAAATTGCAGAAAAATAAATGGTTCGGTTTGATGTTATCTACTAATGGATTTCAATTGCAAAATGAAAAACTAACCTAACTTCTTTCAAAGTGCAAGAGATTGAGGTATGCTTTGAATGAGTCCAAATATGCAAGTATTAGGGAGTAACAAGAGCACATGCTTATCTTGAGTTCCATATCATGATTAACCTAGACTATACAATCTCATCTAACCATTTAAACTCTCTTCTAAATGATGCGATGCTCGATTCGAAGTGTTCTTCATATTCTAGGTCTCTCTCGTTAACCTAAAACATTTAACAATAGGCTTTGATAGATAATCCATTTCAAATTAGCAATCACTAAGAATATCTCAACTCTCGCATGTTGCCATTTTCAATGAATTGCTAATTTTACTAAAGACATGCTATCAAAGCTCAAATAATCCAAATTCAGAGAAGTTAATCATTCAACTTCACAAAATCTAAGCATATACTCAAGCTAAGCCCTAATTCTTACATATTCTTCATCATTCAAAGCATAGGAAGTTAGTCTAGCATATCTAGGACTAAGGAAACTAAAATCATGAACACAGCCATGGAAAAACTAATAATTTAACAACAAAGAGCAAAAATTAGAGGAATGTCACCTAAGATGAAGGAAATTTGGAAAACATCTTCAAGCACCACTTGTTTACAACCATGGAATCTGTCAATTCACTAATCTTCAAGCTTAAATCCAGTTACAAGATACTTCTCAATGAAGAAATTGAAGAAAGAAATAATCTAGCACTATCTAGGAGAAATTGGATGAAAATGTAGAATAGAGCTCTCAACTCTCGTGTGAAATCTATGAAAATGAATGGTAACTTCCACCAAAATCAGTTAGAAGCCCTTTTATAGTCGCAAGCCAAAGCCATAAGTCGGTTTTTACATTTTAAACCTCGAATCTTCTAGAAATCGCGCTTTTCGAACTTGCCATTATTTTTGCTCGGCCAAAACCTTTTTGCTCGCCCGAGTCTTCACTCACTCGGCCGAGTGCCTTCCCTTTTGCCCGAGTCATGCATATTTTCACCTCACTCGGCCAAAATCACTTTGCTCGGCCGAGTGAAATCTCATTTTGGCCGAGTGAGTCCTCCAGAGACTTCACTCGGCCCAAACACCTTTTGCTCGCCCGAGTGCAATCTCACTTTGGCCGAGTGGATCCTCTAGAGACTTTACTCGGCTAAAACCTCCTTTGCTCGGCCGAGTGGCCTCTTTTTATGGCCGAGTAAGCTCTGTTTTGTCTCTTTTTTGGCCTTTTAACTCCACTCTTCATTCTTTCTTCTATTCTTCATCTTTTTGGACCTAAAACACTTCATTTCTTGCACGAAGGGTAAGTTCACGAGACAAAACCAAATGTAGAGATACAAGACACTAATCGTATATAAATCAAGCTCAATTAGTGCATAAAAGGGCTTAAAAACACACAATTATGATGCAATTACAAGGCTAATCAAAGATTGTAAAGATAGTGTTCAAGTCCACAAAATTGTTTCCTAAATTTGTAAGCCGAAAAAAATAGTGTTCTAATTTTGCAAACACCTATAAGAAAATATCCTAAAAAAATAATTTTTCTCTTGCGTGTGTGAGTTAATTTAGTGATAAATTATAAGGTATGACTTATTGTATACATATCAATTCGTATTTAAGACAATGTTGGTGATAGATAAGAAACAACCTCAATGTGGTATTATATACTTTAACCATAAAATATTACTATCGGTAGTATGTTTTAGAACTAAATTGTTCCATATATATACCATTTTATAATTATTTTTAAATACATTTTACTTTAACCAATTAATGTTCTTAAAATAAACAATTAAATCTCTTTGTTACCATTTACTAAATTGGTTATAAGGAAATTTTTGTTATTTTAAGATACTACCTTATGAGTGTTTATAAAATTAGGAAACTATCTTTACAAACTTGCAAAATTGAGATAATATCTTTACGAATGTGCAAAATTAGGACAATATTTTAAAAAACTTACAAAACTAGAGCGCTCTATTTTAATTTAGGCTAATTTAGGCCAAATTTTATATAATACAACCAACTGGGCATAACACAGTCGAACTTTTTTTTGCCCCCATTTTATAATTTTTTGCCTAAATTTGCCCAAAAGAAAAGATAGTGTCCTTATTTTGTAAGATTGTAAAGATATTGTTCTAATTTTATAAGCCCGTAAAGATGATTTCCTAAATTTGTAAGCCAAAAAAGACAGTGTCCTAATTTTGCAACAATATTTTATTGGTTAAATGTCTTTATTGTTATAGATAATTGTATGTAATTCTTATGAAAATTATATTTTTTTGTCCTTTAACTTTGGTTGACTTTTGTTTTTCATCATGTTACTTTGAGATGTTGAATTTTATCCTATAACTTATAAAAATTTATATTTTTTTATCCTGTTACCTGCTACACCAAGTAACTATTGCGGAAGAATCTCACACGACACCAATATTTTGTAATTTATAGGATGAAACTCAGAATGCCATGTCAGATTTACCGAAAGAGGTATCTGGTATAGCAGGTAATAGGACAAAGAATATAAATTTTGTAATATATAGGACAAAATTCAATAGCTCTAATAAGACGAAAACCAAAGATAACCAAAGTTAATGGATAAAAAAGTGTATTTTTCCTAATTCTTATGTTCCAAGTTTTTTTAATTAATTATCTTTTCTTAATTTCATATTAATACAGTGCATCCAGTATAATAAAAGTAAAGTTCAATAGAGTTTTGACATAGAACTCTATTAAAAAATATACTCAATCTTATGTATATTTGGTGGTCTACAAACCAAATATCATGTGAAATTTTACATCATAATTTCTAATCTATATTTATTATCGTTGAAAACTAATATTTTACATTTAAGAGTTTATAATGTATATATTTTATTTATGGTTGACTTATTTTTAAGACGTGATTAAATTCTTAATATGATAAATATAAAATAAAAGATTTGATTTTTTTCCTGATGTTTGAGACCTCATATGAAGCTACAAATACATATATTAAGTTAGGTTCTCAATATTCTTACTATATGTGATTTTTCTAAAGTGGCATTGTTGAATGTATTTAGAAAAAATATATTTTCTCTTACTGAACATTTGTTGCAGTTAGTAGATATAAAAAAAAAAAGTATAGCATATATAATAATCTCATTCAGTATTTGAGTTTGACGCTATTTACATAAAAAAAATTAAGATACTGGTCTTTAAAATTCTCCATATGTAAGAAAATTCAATCTTTTTATCTAAATATTTTTCATTCTATATGAAGTTCAACTTATAGTGATGCTTATTTATTATAATATATTGCATCTTCGTGTTTAGTAAGACTTTGTAGGAAGACTCATGTAAAAATAATTTTATCATAATTTAAATTGTTATTTTGTAATTAAATATTACATTCTACCTTTGACAAATAGCGGTTCAGGGAACATGTGACATATGAACTCTTGCTTTCAATGTAGTGAGAGCTTTTTGTTTGACAATATTTCAGTGTTGAATGATTTAATTATTATAGATAACTATACGAAATTTTTTATGTTCTCAGATTTTACAATTAATTATATATTTTTTCTTAACTAATAGTATAGTGCATCCAGTATAATTAAACTAGGTTGAATAGAGTTATGACATATAACTCGTTTGAAAGATATGCTACTCCTATGAGTACGTGGAGGTCTGCAAATCAAATAACGTTTGAAATTTTAGATCATGATTTTCTACACATATTTATTATCATGGAAAACTAATATTTTACAACTAAAAGTTTATAATGTACCTCTTTCATTTTTAAGACGTGTGATTCCTGATACATATATTACGTTAGTTTCTCGATTTCCAAGTACACAATAAAAATTGTATATAAAGAATTTTTTCAAAGTTTATAATTTTTTTAGTAAAGATAAATATTGTAGTTTTATTATTGTTTTGTATAATTAATATAAAATTGAAACAAATAATACATAATTGCATCATTTAGTATTTAGATTTCAATTAAAATCAACATCCTCCGGAAAATGTAGATTATATCAATGAGAAGACCATCTCCATTATTCATGGAGAAACGACGGTTTATTTGAGATATGATAGTGTTTGTAAATTGGAGTTTCGTCCTGGAGGTAATGGAGAGCTGGTTTCAGTGGATTTTTTTAAACTCTGTCAAGTGTTGTGGTATGCCTAGCCATAGATTGGTATTGAAGGAAGGGGTTCTTATTGTTCTCTTGAGGAATATTGATAAAAAAATCTGGGTTGTGTATGGGACGAGACTGGTTGTTACTAGACTGGAAAACCACGTGATTGAAGCTATGACAATTTCTAGGAAAAATATTGGAAAAAAGGTTTTCATCCCAAGAATGACTTTAAGCAATTCGGACGTAACCATGCCTGTAATATTTACGAGGAGACAATTTCCTATATTATGTGTTTTGCTATGACTATTAATAAAAGTCAGGGTCAATCTCTTTCGACCGTTAGACTATTCCTGCCAAAGTCAGTTTTCACACACGGACAATTGTACGTTGCAGTATCGAGGGTTAGGGGTAAAGGTGGCTTGAAAATTCTTTGTCTTGACTCTGAAGGGACAACAAATGTTGTTTATAGAGAGGTTTTTTAGAAATCTATGATTATTATGTTGGATTTGATCGTCGATGTTTAATAAAATAATTATATTTTTTACTGGGAAATTGTGCATTTGTCGTGGATAATTAATTATAAAATAACACAGCCACATTTCCATGGACATATTTATATTGTATTATTGAACAAAAAATTATAACAAATTTTCTTGAAATCCGCAACAACCGCGGGTCTACACGTCTAACTATTTGCTAAAAAATGTTGGATATGACAGGAATTATGGTGATATTGGAATCGCAAAAAAAAAAAAAAATTGGACCACGGCCAAAACTGTTGAACCGGTATCGGTTTGGTATTATTTTATTATATATTTAATCGGACATTTTTGTAAAGCTGCAGCATATTTTTATTTTTATGTGAATAAAATTTTGTGTACTAATCATTGTCAGCCTCTTGATTGTTCAATTTTTAAAAACGATGTGTATATTTTTTTGTTTTGGTAACATGCTATGTTTTCTGCTTTAATTTGTTAAAAGATATATTTTTCCATAACTTATTGAATTTTTTTAATTTTAGTCCCAACGATTTTGAATATTCATTATTTGTCTCATGTTTTCTAGTGTTTCTCCAATTGCTATCCTATTTTGTCTAGAATATATATATATATATATATATATGTGTGTGTGTGTGTGTTATCCTTTTTTCTATTTTTGCTTGGTCTCATTCTATATGATTTTCTGATGTTTTGGTGTCTTTTCGTGTAATGTATTCTATTTTTGGATAAAATAGGTTATTATTTTGACAAATTTGCTCCTCCGCTATAAAAGTTAGTTATTGATCCATCAACTTATTGAATGTTAGATTTTAATCACAACTATTTTGATTCTTTTAATTTGGTCCACCGTCTTCCAGCAATTTTACAGTTGTCATCTTATTTTTCCTGCAAATCAATATATATATACATGGATGTGATCCTATTTTTTTATATTTTATTTAGATTTGATTCTCGATTATTTTTTCTGATTTTTGGTGTCCTATAATGTAATGTATTTAATTTTTATTCTGGATAAAATTGGTATTTATTTGTATAATTCTTAAAAGGTGCGTTGCCAAAATTGGATATTGGAAAATGTAATAACCTGAACCAAAAAATTAGGATTTATACTATTAATATTATTATTATGTTATAATTATTTTATTTCTATTGATTCATTATTCTTTTAAAATCAATGAGTTTTAAGCAAATCTATACAGACCGGGAAAATAAGTAAAATAAAACTCTAGAATAGAAATTTTCGATCTTTAACTTAATAGAAAATTTTCAAACAAAATTATACTTTTGTCGCCAAAAGTTGAACTAAAAACCCTAAAACCCCCGAATTTCGAATCCGATAAATAAAAACGAACCCTGATGGTCCCGGCTTCGAAGGGCAAAATGAGAATTCAGGAGCAAATTTTTTTTATTTTTTTTAAACCTTTGCGTTGCACCATGACTGAGTTCAGTGGCGGAATACTCAAGTCACTGCGTTGCTGAGAGTCAGAGCTATCAAGTCAGTGACGAGACTTGAAAGCTCAGGCTCTCAACAAGGCAGTGACTCGAGAGACTGAACTCTCGAGTGCCTAGCCTGATTTAGTCAGTGAGATGGAATCTCCCTGACCTGAATGCTTAACTAAAGTTCCTTTTTAAACAATGCTCTCAGTGAGCAGATTTTCGCAATACTTTAGAAGAAAAGACATTCCAAATAATAACACTTGGTTTAACGTGGTTCAGAGACACAAGCTCTTACATCCACGGCCTGATTTAACAGGAAATCCACTCCTTTGGATTCTTGTTTTTAACGTGCCAAGGTGCACTTACAACTGGTCTCACGCCCCTCCACGGAGCTGCCTCTCCTTACAAGCAACTTACTCCCAACAAACCTGACTAGAGGGTTTTGGTTTCGGTTAGGGTTTTCTCCAACTAGGTGAGGTTTTCCCTTTACAATGTGTTAGCCAATAGCTAAGATAGGGAAAACCTCTCTAAGCCTAGAGTTACAAGCTGAGCACTCTTATGTATATATTTGTGAACTCTCAGTGTATAGATAAGAGTAGAACCTCCTTATATCTCCCATGCACGTATGCTACTACTCATACTCTCAGCTCGTAGGTGTTTGTTTTTCTTACAAGATACAACAATACAACTTTCAAACAAAAAAAACAACACACACTAACAACAAGCTATGAGCTTGTATTTATAATGGGGATTCAAATGTATCCGTTGGAGAGGAAATACATTTGAATCCAGCATTAAATGGTTTCAACCACTTTTCTTGGAATGCGGCCTTTGTCAGTGTCAGATTTGCTGCCTCGTGCTGATTGGTCCACGTGGCCTGGATTCACGGATCTTTGACTCAGTGGGTTGACCAAGACCCACTGACTTTAGGTAGCTTCCTCCTTCACTGACCTGGTGATCTTCAGTGGACTGACTCGTCCTCAGTGTAGTTGTCCCTCAGAGACTCTTTGAAGATCATTCCAAGAAGTTTGTCATAAGGCTGAATGACAAACTTCCCTGACCACAGTAGCCTGACTCCTTCAGGGCCTACTTGGTGCAGCACTGATCCACCTGATCAGGCTCTTCACTGAGTGGTCCACCAGACTTGGCTTAGATCAGCCTGACTTACACTCAGTGGGACTTCCTTCAGGCTTCTCTTCTGGTTCAGGTCTCTGGCATGGCTTCAGTCAGTTCTTCTTAATATCATCTTGATGTTCTCAGGCTGTGTTGCTGAGTTCCCCCTCACTGAGTTCCCCCTCAACTGAACAGCCTATTCTACTGAAAGCTAATCTAGCCTGACCTGAAACAAAAGATAATATCCTGACTGCTTTCAAACCTATTACATGTTTTGGAAAATCATCAAAACTAAAACATATCCCAACAATTTCCCCCTTTTTGATGATTCCAAAACTTCTAACCAAATGATTTTCTATTACAAGAATAATGTCAGAATACAAGTAATAGTTTGAAATATGCAGAAATTCCCATAGTTTAAAACGTTTAAGATCTGTTCGGTAGACCATTTTTCTTAACAAAACTGGATCAGTGGTCATGTGAACAACCCGCTCTGATACCAATTGATGGTCCCGGCTTCGAAGGGCAAAATGGGAATTCAGGAGCAAAAATTTTTTTTTTTTAAACCTTTGCGTTGCACCCTGACTGAGTTCAGTGGCGGAATACTCAAGTCACTGCGTTGCTGAGAGTCAGAGCTATCAAGTCAGTGACGAGACTTGAAAGCTCAGGCTCTCAACAAGGCAGTGACTCGAGAGACTGAACTCTCGAGTGCCTAGCCTGATTTAGTCAGTGAGATGGAATCTCCCTGACCTGAATGCTTAACTAAAGTTCCTTTTTAAACAATGCTCTCAGTGAGCAGATTTTCGCAATACTTTAGAAGAAAAGACATTCCAAATAATAACACTTGGTTTAACGTGGTTCAGAGACACAAGCTCTTACATCCACGGCCTGATTTAACAGGAAATCCACTCCTTTGGATTCTTGTTTTTAACGTGCCAAGGTGCACTTACTACTGGTCTCACGCCCCTCCACGGAGCTGCCTCTCCTTACAAGCAACTTACTCCCAACAAACCTGACTAGAGGGTTTTGGTTTCGGTTAGGGTTTTCTCCAACTAGGTGAGGTTTTCCCTTTACAATGTGTTAGCCAATAGCTAAGATAGGGAAAACCTCTCTAAGCCTAGAGTTACAAGCTGAGCACTCTTATGTATATATTTGTGAACTCTCAGTGTATAGATATGAGTAGAACCTCCTTATATCTCCCATGCACGTATGCTACTACTCATACTCTCAGCTCGTAGGTGTTTGTTTTTCTTACAAGATACAACAATACAACTTTCAAACAAAAAAAACAACACACACTAACAACGAGCTATGAGCTTGTATTTATAATGGGGATTCAAATGTATCCGTTGGAGAGGAAATACATTTGAATCCAGCATTAAATGGTTTCAACCACTTTTCTTGGAATGCGATCTTTGTCAGTGTCAGATTTGCTGCCTCGTGCTGATTGGTCCACGTGGCCTGGATTCACGGATCTTTGACTCAGTGGGTTGACCAAGACCCACTGACTTTAGGTAGCTTCCTCCTTCACTGACCTGGTGATCTTCAGTGGACTGACTCGTCCTCAGTGTAGTTGTCCCTCAGAGACTCTTTGAAGATCATTCCAAGAAGTTTGTCATAAGGCTGAATGACAAACTTCCCTGACCACAGTAGCCTGACTCCTTCAGGGCCTACTTGGTGCAGCACTGATCCACCTGATCAGGCTCTTCACTGAGTGGTCCACCAGACTTGGCTTAGATCAGCCTGACTTACACTCAGTGGGACTTCCTTCAGGCTTCTCTTCTGGTTCAGGTCTCTGGCATGGCTTCAGTCAGTTCTTCTTAATATCATCTTGATGTTCTCAGGCTGTGTTGCTGAGTTCCCCCTCACTGAGTTCCCCCTCAACTGAACAGCCTATTCTACTGAAAGCTAATCTAGCCTGACCTGAAACAAAAGATAATATCCTGACTGCTTTCAAACCTATTACATGTTTTGGAAAATCATCAAAACTAAAACATATCCCAACAATTTCCCCCTTTTTGATGATTCCAAAACTTCTAACCAAATGATTTTCTATTACAAGAATAATGTCAGAATACAAGTAATAGTTTGAAATATGCAGAAATTCCCATAGTTTAAAACGTTTAAGATCTGTTCGGTAGACCATTTTTCTTAACAAAACTGGATCAGTGGTCATGTGAACAACCCGCTCTGATACCAATTGATGGTCCCGGCTTCGAAGGGCAAAATGGGAATTCAGGAGCAAAATTTTTTTTTTTTTAAACCTTTGCGTTGCACCCTGACTGAGTTCAGTGGCGGAATACTCAAGTCATTGCGTTGCTGAGAGTCAGAGCTATCAAGTCAGTGACGAGACTTGAAAGCTCAGGCTCTCAACAAGGCAGTGACTCGAGAGACTGAACTCTCGAGTGCCTAGCCTGATTTAGTCAGTGAGATGGAATCTCCCTGACCTGAATGCTTAACTAAAGTTCCTTTTTAAACAATGCTCTCAGTGAGCAGATTTTCGCAATACTTTAGAAGAAAAGACATTCCAAATAATAACACTTGGTTTAACGTGGTTCAGAGACACAAGCTCTTACATCCACGGCCTGATTTAACAGGAAATCCACTCCTTTGGATTCTTGTTTTTAACGTGCCAAGGTGCACTTACAACTGGTCTCACGCCCCTCCACGGAGCTGCCTCTCCTTACAAGCAACTTACTCCCAACAAACCTGACTAGAGGGTTTTGGTTTCGGTTAGGGTTTTCTCCAACTAGGTGAGGTTTTCCCTTTACAATGTGTTAGCCAATAGCTAAGATAGGGAAAACCTCTCTAAGCCTAGAGTTACAAGCTGAGCACTCTTATATATATATTTGTGAACTCTCAGTGTATAGATATGAGTAGAACCTCCTTATATCTCCCATGCACGTATGCTACTACTCATACTCTCAGCTCGTAGGTGTTTGTTTTTCTTACAAGATACAACAATACAACTTTCAAACAAAAAAAACAACACACACTAACAACAAGCTATGAGCTTGTATTTATAATGGGGATTCAAATGTATCCGTTGGAGAGGAAATACATTTGAATCCAGCATTAAATGGTTTCAACCACTTTTCTTGGAATGCGGCCTTTGTCAGTGTCAGATTTGCTGCCTCGTGCTGATTGGTCCACGTGGCCTGGATTCACGGATCTTTGACTCAGTGGGTTGACCAAGACCCACTGACTTTAGGTAGCTTCCTCCTTCACTGACCTGGTGATCTTCAGTGGACTGACTCGTCCTCAGTGTAGTTGTCCCTCAGAGACTCTTTGAAGATCATTCCAAGAAGTTTGTCATAAGGCTGAATGACAAACTTCCCTGACCACAGTAGCCTGACTCCTTCAGGGCCTACTTGGTGCAGCACTGATCCACCTGATCAGGCTCTTCACTGAGTGGTCCACCAGACTTGGCTTAGATCAGCCTGACTTACACTCAGTGGGACTTCCTTCAGGCTTCTCTTCTGGATCAGGTCTCTGGCATGGCTTCAGTCAGTTCTTCTTAATATCATCTTGATGTTCTCAGGCTGTGTTGCTGAGTTCCCCCTCACTGAGTTCCCCCTCAACTGAACAGCCTATTCTACTGAAAGCTAATCTAGCCTGACCTGAAACAAAAGATAATATCCTGACTGCTTTCAAACCTATTACATGTTTTGGAAAATCATCAAAACTAAAACATATCCCAACAATTTCCCCCTTTTTGATGATTCCAAAACTTCTAACCAAATGATTTTCTATTACAAGAATAATGTCAGAATACAAGTAATAGTTTGAAATATGCAGAAATTCCCATAGTTTAAAACGTTTAAGATCTGTTCGGTAGACCATTTTTCTTAACAAAACTGGATCAGTGGTCATGTGAACAACCCGCTCTGATACCAATTGATGGTCCCGGCTTCGAAGGGCAAAATGGGAATTCAGGAGCAAAATTTTTTTTTTTAAACCTTTGCGTTGCACCCTGACTGAGTTCAGTGGCGGAATACTCAAGTCACTGCGTTGCTGAGAGTCAGAGCTATCAAGACAGTGACGAGACTTGAAAGCTCAGGCTCTCAACAAGGCAGTGACTCGAGAGACTGAACTCTCGAGTGCCTAGCCTGATTTAGTCAGTGAGATGGAATCTCCCTGACCTGAATGCTTAACTAAAGTTCCTTTTTAAACAATGCTCTCAGTGAGCAGATTTTCGCAATACTTTAGAAGAAAAGACATTCCAAATAATAACACTTGGTTTAACGTGGTTCAGAGACACAAGCTCTTACATCCACGGCCTGATTTAACAGGAAATCCACTCCTTTGGATTCTTGTTTTTAACGTGCCAAGGTGCACTTACAACTGGTCTCACGCCCCTCCACGGAGCTGCCTCTCCTTACAAGCAACTTACTCCCAACAAACCTGACTAGAGGGTTTTGGTTTCGGTTAGGGTTTTCTCCAACTAGGTGAGGTTTTCCCTTTACAATGTGTTAGCCAATAGCTAAGATAGGGAAAACCTCTCTAAGCCTAGAGTTACAAGCTGAGCACTCTTATGTATATATTTGTGAACTCTCAGTGTATAGATATGAGTAGAACCTCCTTATATCTCCCATGCACGTATGCTACTACTCATACTCTCAGCTCGTAGGTGTTTGTTTTTCTTACAAGATACAACAATACAACTTTCAAACAAAAAAAACAACACACACTAACAACAAGCTATGAGCTTGTATTTATAATGGGGATTCAAATGTATCCGTTGGAGAGGAAATACATTTGAATCCAGCATTAAATGGTTTCAACCACTTTTCTTGGAATGCGGCCTTTGTCAGTGTCAGATTTGCTGCCTCGTGCTGATTGGTCCACGTGGCCTGGATTCACGGATCTTTGACTCAGTGGGTTGACCAAGACCCACTGACTTTAGGTAGCTTCCTCCTTCACTGACCTGGTGATCTTCAGTGGACTGACTCGTCCTCAGTGTAGTTGTCCCTCAGAGACTCTTTGAAGATCATTCCAAGAAGTTTGTCATAAGGCTGAATGACAAACTTCCCTGACCACAGTAGCCTGACTCCTTCAGGGCCTACTTGGTGCAGCACTGATCCACCTGATCAGGCTCTTCACTGAGTGGTCCACCAGACTTGGCTTAGATCAGCCTGACTTACACTCAGTGGGACTTCCTTCAGGCTTCTCTTCTGGTTCAGGTCTCTGGCATGGCTTCAGTCAGTTCTTCTTAATATCATCTTGATGTTCTCAGGCTGTGTTGCTGAGTTCCCCCTCACTGAGTTCCCCCTCAACTGAACAGCCTATTCTACTGAAAGCTAATCTAGCCTGACCTGAAACAAAAGATAATATCCTGACTGCTTTCAAACCTATTACATGTTTTGGAAAATCATCAAAACTAAAACATATCCCAACAATTTCCCCCTTTTTGATGATTCCAAAACTTCTAACCAAATGATTTTCTATTACAAGAATAATGTCAGAATACAAGTAATAGTTTGAAATATGCAGAAATTCCCATAGTTTAAAACGTTTAAGATCTGTTCGGTAGACCATTTTTCTTAACAAAACTGGATCAGTGGTCATGTGAACAACCCGCTCTGATACCAATTGATGGTCCCGGCTTCGAAGGGCAAAATGGGAATTCAGGAGCAAAAATTTTTTTTTTTAAACCTTTGCGTTGCACCCTGACTGAGTTCAGTGGCGGAATACTCAAGTCACTGCGTTGCTGAGAGTCAGAGCTATCAAGTCAGTGACGAGACTTGAAAGCTCAGGCTCTCAACAAGGCAGTAACTCGAGAGACTGAACTCTCGAGTGCCTAGCCTGATTTAGTCAGTGAGATGGAATCTCCCTGACCTGAATGCTTAACTAAAGTTCCTTTTTAAACAATGCTCTCAGTGAGCAGATTTTCGCAATACTTTAGAAGAAAAGACATTCCAAATAATAACACTTGGTTTAACGTGGTTCAGAGACACAAGCTCTTACATCCACGGCCTGATTTAACAGGAAATCCACTCCTTTGGATTCTTGTTTTTAACGTGCCAAGGTGCACTTACAACTGGTCTCACGCCCCTCCACGGAGCTGCCTCTCCTTACAAGCAACTTACTCCCAACAAACCTGACTAGAGGGTTTTGGTTTCGGTTAGGGTTTTCTCCAACTAGGTGAGGTTTTCCCTTTACAATGTGTTAGCCAATAGCTAAGATAGGGAAAACCTCTCTAAGCCTAGAGTTACAAGCTGAGCACTCTTATGTATATATTTGTGAACTCTCAGTGTATAGATATGAGTAGAACCTCCTTATATCTCCCATGCACGTATGCTACTACTCATACTCTCAGCTCGTAGGTGTTTGTTTTTCTTACAAGATACAACAATACAACTTTCAAACAAAAAAAACAACACACACTAACAACAAGCTATGAGCTTGTATTTATAATGGGGATTCAAATGTATCCGTTGGAGAGGAAATACATTTGAATCCAGCATTAAATGGTTTCAACCACTTTTCTTGGAATGCGGCCTTTGTCAGTGTCAGATTTGCTGCCTCGTGCTGATTGGTCCACGTGGCCTGGATTCACGGATCTTTGACTCAGTGGGTTGACCAAGACCCACTGACTTTAGGTAGCTTCCTCCTTCACTGACCTGGTGATCTTCAGTGGACTGACTCGTCCTCAGTGTAGTTGTCCCTCAGAGACTCTTTGAAGATCATTCCAAGAAGTTTGTCATAAGGCTGAATGACAAACTTCCCTGACCACAGTAGTCTGACTCCTTCAGGGCCTACTTGGTGCAGCACTGATCCACCTGATCAGGCTCTTCACTGAGTGGTCCACCAGACTTGGCTTAGATCAGCCTGACTTACACTCAGTGGGACTTCCTTCAGGCTTCTCTTCTGGTTCAGGTCTCTGGCATGGCTTCAGTCAGTTCTTCTTAATATCATCTTGATGTTCTCAGGCTGTGTTGCTGAGTTCCCCCTCACTGAGTTCCCCCTCAACTGAACAGCCTATTCTACTGAAAGCTAATCTAGCCTGACCTGAAACAAAAGATAATATCCTGACTGCTTTCAAACCTATTACATGTTTTGGAAAATCATCAAAACTAAAACATATCCCAACAATTTCCCCCTTTTTGATGATTCCAAAACTTCTAACCAAATGATTTTCTATTACAAGAATAATGTCAGAATACAAGTAATAGTTTGAAATATGCAGAAATTCCCATAGTTTAAAACGTTTAAGATCTGTTCGGTAGACCATTTTTCTTAACAAAACTGGATCAGTGGTCATGTGAACAACCCGCTCTGATACCAATTGATGGTCCCGGCTTCGAAGGGCAAAATGGGAATTCAGGAGCAAAATTTTTTTTTTTTAAACCTTTGCGTTGCACCCTGACTGAGTTCAGTGGCGGAATACTCAAGTCACTGCGTTGCTGAGAGTCAGAGCTATCAAGACAGTGACGAGACTTGAAAGCTCAGGCTCTCAACAAGGCAGTGACTCGAGAGACTGAACTCTCGAGTGCCTAGCCTGATTTAGTCAGTGAGATGGAATCTCCCTGACCTGAATGCTTAACTAAAGTTCCTTTTTAAACAATGCTCTCAGTGAGCAGATTTTCGCAATGCTTTAGAAGAAAAGACATTCCAAATAATAACACTTGGTTTAACGTGGTTCAGAGACACAAGCTCTTACATCCACGGCCTGATTTAACAGGAAATCCACTCCTTTGGATTCTTGTTTTTAACGTGCCAAGGTGCACTTACAACTGGTCTCACGCCCCTCCACGGAGCTGCCTCTCCTTACAAGCAACTTACTCCCAACAAACCTGACTAGAGGGTTTTGGTTTCGGTTAGGGTTTTCTCCAACTAGGTGAGGTTTTCCCTTTACAATGTGTTAGCCAATAGCTAAGATAGGGAAAACCTCTCTAAGCCTAGAGTTACAAGCTGAGCACTCTTATGTATATATTTGTGAACTCTCAGTGTATATATATGAGTAGAACCTCCTTATATCTCCCATGCACGTATGCTACTACTCATACTCTCAGCTCGTAGGTGTTTGTTTTTCTTACAAGATACAACAATACAACTTTCAAACAAAAAAAACAACACACACTAACAACAAGCTATGAGCTTGTATTTATAATGGGGATTCAAATGTATCCGTTGGAGAGGAAATACATTTGAATCCAGCATTAAATGGTTTCAACCACTTTTCTTGGAATGCGGCCTTTGTCAGTGTCAGATTTGCTGCCTCGTGCTGATTGGTCCACGTGGCCTGGATTCACGGATCTTTGACTCAGTGGGTTGACCAAGACCCACTGACTTTAGGTAGCTTCCTCCTTCACTGACCTGGTGATCTTCAGTGGACTGACTCGTCCTCAGTGTAGTTGTCCCTCAGAGACTCTTTGAAGATCATTCCAAGAAGTTTGTCATAAGGCTGAATGACAAACTTCCCTGACCACAGTAGCCTGACTCCTTCAGGGCCTACTTGGTGCAGCACTGATCCACCTGATCAGGCTCTTCACTGAGTGGTCCACCAGACTTGGCTTAGATCAGCCTGACTTACACTCAGTGGGACTTCCTTCAGGCTTCTCTTCTGGTTCAGGTCTCTGGCATGGCTTCAGTCAGTTCTTCTTAATATCATCTTGATGTTCTCAGGCTGTGTTGCTGAGTTCCCCCTCACTGAGTTCCCCCTCAACTGAACAGCCTATTCTACTGAAAGCTAATCTAGCCTGACCTGAAACAAAAGATAATATCCTGACTGCTTTCAAACCTATTACATGTTTTGGAAAATCATCAAAACTAAAACATATCCCAACAATTTCCCCCTTTTTGATGATTCCAAAACTTCTAACCAAATGATTTTCTATTACAAGAATAATGTCAGAATACAAGTAATAGTTTGAAATATGCAGAAATTCCCATAGTTTAAAACGTTTAAGATCTGTTCGGTAGACCATTTTTCTTAACAAAACTGGATCAGTGGTCATGTGAACAACCCGCTCTGATACCAATTGATGGTCCCGGCTTCGAAGGGCAAAATGGGAATTCAGGAGCAAAATTTTTTTTTTTAAACCTTTGCGTTGCACCCTGACTGAGTTCAGTGGCGGAATACTCAAGTCACTGCGTTGCTGAGAGTCAGAGCTATCAAGTCAGTGACGAGACTTGAAAGCTCAGGCTCTCAACAAGGCAGTGACTCGAGAGACTGAACTCTCGAGTGCCTAGCCTGATTTAGTCAGTGAGATGGAATCTCCCTGCCCTGAATGCTTAACTAAAGTTCCTTTTTAAACAATGCTCTCAGTGAGCAGATTTTCGCAATACTTTAGAAGAAAAGACATTCCAAATAATAACACTTGGTTTAACGTGGTTCAGAGACACAAGCTCTTACATCCACGGCCTGATTTAACAGGAAATCCACTCCTTTGGATTCTTGTTTTTAACGTGCCAAGGTGCACTTACAACTGGTCTCACGCCCCTCCACGGAGCTGCCTCTCCTTACAAGCAACTTACTCCCAACAAACCTGACTAGAGGGTTTTGGTTTCGGTTAGGGTTTTCTCCAACTAGGTGAGGTTTTCCCTTTACAATGTGTTAGCCAATAGCTAAGATAGGGAAAACCTCTCTAAGCCTAGAGTTACAAGCTGAGCACTCTTATGTATATATTTGTGAACTCTCAGTGTATAGATATGAGTAGAACCTCCTTATATCTCCCATGCACGTATGCTACTACTCATACTCTCAGCTCGTAGGTGTTTGTTTTTCTTACAAGATACAACAATACAACTTTCAAACAAAAAAAACAACACACACTAACAACAAGCTATGAGCTTGTATTTATAATGGGGATTCAAATGTATCCGTTGGAGAGGAAATACATTTGAATCCAGCATTAAATGGTTTCAACCACTTTTCTTGGAATGCGGCCTTTGTCAGTGTCAGATTTGCTGCCTCGTGCTGATTGGTCCACGTGGCCTGGATTCACGGATCTTTGACTCAGTGGGTTGACCAAGACCCACTGACTTTAGGTAGCTTCCTCCTTCACTGACCTGGTGATCTTCAGTGGACTGACTCGTCCTCAGTGTAGTTGTCCCTCAGAGACTCTTTGAAGATCATTCCAAGAAGTTTGTCATAAGGCTGAATGACAAACTTCCCTGACCACAGTAGCCTGACTCCTTCAGGGCCTACTTGGTGCAGCACTGATCCACCTGATCAGGCTCTTCACTGAGTGGTCCACCAGACTTGGCTTAGATCAGCCTGACTTACACTCAGTGGGACTTCCTTCAGGCTTCTCTTCTGGTTCAGGTCTCTAGCATGGCTTCAGTCAGTTCTTCTTAATATCATCTTGATGTTCTCAGGCTGTGTTGCTGAGTTTCCCCTCACTGAGTTCCCCCTCAACTGAACAGCCTATTCTACTGAAAGCTAATCTAGCCTGACCTGAAACAAAAGATAATATCCTGACTGCTTTCAAACCTATTACATGTTTTGGAAAATCATCAAAACTAAAACATATCCCAACAAACCCAACACAAGATGAAGCTGATTAAATAAAGTTAAATGTTAGTTTTAATCAAAAAAATAAAAAAACTAAACTTTCGGATAACAAAACGAGCAAAAATGTTAATTTTCAGAGCTCAAAACCTAGCCGAAAAATATCCGATTTCAACACCGAAAACTACATCGTGTACAAGAATAATAAGCAAGTAAATTGGCCTGCCCCTGGGCCCACATTGACTGCCTAAAACTGTTGGGGAAGGTAGTTAAAAGGCTTGGTCATACCCTTTAAAATATTCCCCCCTCCCATACCTATTAAAAAATACAAGAAACATGCACCATACTCTCCCTCACCTCTCCTAACTACTCTCTCCCCTACCCTCATGCTGGCCGAAATTACAAGGGATGGCAACGGGGCGGGTCTGGGATAGGTTTGGCATGTCCCAGGACCCGCCCCGCCTAACATTTTTGTGGACCCGGGACCCGCCCCGCCTCGCCACATTTTTTCTTGGACCGCCCTGCCCCGCAGACCCGGCGGGTTTTCCCCGCCCCGACCCACCTGTTTCTCTTTTTTTTCTTTTTTTAAATCTTTCTCACCCCTAAATTTACATTACAGCATAACCTACATATCTAATAATTTAGTGAAGAGCAACGACAAGGAACTCATGAAGAGAGAGTAAGAGAGTGCGATCAGAGGCGTGAAGTGGCGATGGAAGCAGCCGACGATGTGTCGCGTGTGGTGGTGGGTTGGGAGGCGGCCGACGATGCACCGCATGTGGTGGTGGGTGGGGGAGGAGTGGACTGCGACCGGTGAACGGGAGACGGACGTCGGCGTCTAGTAGTGAGTGGTTGGGGGAGACTCAGACCAGGGGCTGGGGCGTACAACAGACGCAATCTCAGTTTCCAAAGTAATTGAGATGAAATCTCAAGTTCTCAATGAATCCCAATAATCTAGATTTATTTTAAATATTATTTATTTAGTATTATATATATATATATATATATATAATATAATATAATATGCATATATGCGGGGTGGGTCCGCCTAATACCAAGACCCGTCTCAAACCCGGTGGGTTCTTGGTCAAACGGGTCCAAACCCGCCCCGGGACCCGTTTGACCGGGTCTTTACCCGGCCCGTACGGGGCGGGTTCGGGTTTAGACCCGCCCCATTGCCATCCCTAGAAATTACACCCTCTCACACCCTATATTATTGTCTTGAAACCCCCTTCAACCATTTGCAAAGACACCGAAGAAGAAACACAAGAAAAAGATCACTCTTTCCCTTGTTTTGCTAAGTTTCGGCAACCATTGTTTTCAAGGGAGAATAAAGTTTTCCTTCTCCCATTTTCAACCATATGAAGGCTCCAATTTCAAGCTCCAAGCTTTCGTAGTTGTTGGTGTGAAGTTTTGAAGCCATCTCCTAGCAAAAATGAGCAATTCTTCTCTCTCTCTCTTTCAAAGTTCATGAAAGTATCATCTTCATCTTCTAACTTCAACTCTTGTTTTGTTTTAGCTTAAAACCAAGAATTTCTTTCCAAGGAGCCCTCATCCACATCAAGAACTAAAAGATTGAAGAGCTAATAAGACCCTCTAGCTTAAGAAGACATGTCTACAAAGGTTGTAAAACCCTTCAACTCAAAACATGGTTAATATGAATGCTTTGCTTGAAATGTTGTTGTTATTGTTGTTTGCTTAGAAATCATGAAACCTTAGGGCTATATTACTTTTGAATGTTCAAATATATTCTTAATGGAGTCTTGAATGATGTGTATTAAGGTGTTAAAATTTTAGTGGCATGATAGTTGTGAAATAGGAAATACAAGTGAAAGTATGCACAAATATCACACTATGAACAGTGTTTTGAAGTTTCTGTACAAATATTCGAACTCCAAATGCTACATATTTTGGGAGAGTGTTTATATGACATGAAAGTAGATCAATTTATCTTTCATTTTCCACTGGTTTGAGTCAATTCGGAATTTTCTTTGATAAGTTATGGATTTTTAAAGAAAGTGTGACAAAACTGTTAAATTTTTCACTTTCATGGGAAAAAATGTATCTTTCGATTCAAGTTTGGAAACGAACCTATAACTCATATTTTCTTAAACCAAATGACATGAAACAAATTTATATGTGAAGTACACTTAAACGGGTACCTACTGTATAAATTTTATGATGAATGGATGTGTTTTAGTATTTTTCAAAAGAGGTTAAAGTTAGGGGACGAACATCCGAAGGAGCAAACTGCTCATTTTCGGATGCGATTTCCTCAAACTATTTTTCCAATTTTAACTTAAGAATGGACTGTTTTCTTACTTAACTTGATGAACATGATAGGAATTAACTTATTGCACTCGAATATTATGTGAATACATGGGAATGATGTGTTGATTAGTGTTAGTTTTAGAGTAAGGACTATATGTTTCTATGTGTGTCCATAAAGAGGAAAGAATAAGGAAAAGTCTTATAAAACTCCAAAGTACTTTAAGTATACTAACATGCCTAGATAAGAATGTATGTTCTAAGTAAACATGTATTCTATTAAAAGCTTTTGGTAAACTCTATAAGTGATGAAACACTAAATAAAGTACAAGTCCTTATCAGACCAACGTGTATAAATTTTTTAGGAAATTTCTAAAATATCGATAATTAAAGTATATAAGAATGTGCGAATCCATGTTTTCATGAATGATTGCTTACTTAGAAAATCATGTTTAAAGAATTTAAAGGAGAATAAGGCCCTTTAATAAGAAGATTAACGAAAGGAGATTAACGTCCCCGCTAAAAATTATTAACAATCTAAATAATACTAAGAGACTTGTTTGATGTGTTGTAAGAAGAAGTAATAAAGTATCAGAAGAACTTCGAATATGAAAAATAAACTGAAGACCCAAAATCCTCAATTAGTGAAAAGTAACGAAAGAAATGTTATATGATCAATATGTTCTATTTGTTTAAATCTAAGATAAACCTAAGTGATATCTACAAATGCTCTTAAATTAAGTATATAAAGTATTACATGAAAAGTAAAAGCTTATTAAAGTGCAAACAAAACTGTGCTAGGTTAAGTGCAATTACGGTGACAAAGATTTGCTGGTGAACGCAAAAGGGGATTTTTCGAAAAGGAAAGTGTTTGAGGTGGGTGGTTTTATGCATTGCCTGGAATATTATACGATTATTGGTGTATGTGAATGTTGTGACCTTCGGGTCACATGGTTATTACATGATATATGGTATCTCAAATGATACGTAATGATCTGGCTTGCGTAGCTATGCGCCATGGTGGAAAAGAGCTTTCGAGCTAAAATATCTCAAATGATATGTAACGGTCTGGCTTATGTAGCTAGGCGCCGTGGTGGACAGAGCTTGTGGGCTATATGATGAATGGTATCTCAAATGATACGTAATGGTCTGGCTTTTGTAGCTAGGCGCCATGATAACGGAACACATGAAAGGAAAAATATTTTTTAAAAATGATATAATTTGCGTACCGCTGTCTTCGTGTAATAGCATGCAGACCATCCACACTAAGAATTCAAATCTCACCCCCTATTTTTAACATATTTCAGGGTATGATGAAGGGGAGCTCGAGCCAGTGGAGGTGTGATACAAGTCCGGTGATATTATGAAATTGATATTTAAGACTTCTATGCACTATTATTGTTTACTATGACTATTATCATATGTCAGGATGACAACCAGTCTCATGGTCTTCCGACGATTAGTTATGTATGATGTTTATGTTTAACATTTATTTTGTGCCAAACTTTTTACAAAGATCCGTGCACGATAAATTTAAAAAAATAAACAAATGGCTGCTGCGTTTCAAAACGAAAATTTCATATTTCTGTTGTCTATGTAAAGTTGTTAATTGTGTTTTATGCAAAAGAAAATTTTTAATTTAGATTTTTGATCATTAAGTGACGACTCGGATTTCTGAAATGTCGAATCTACATTTTGGAAACTGGGGCGTTACAAAAAATATCACGTATGACATTATACACACTGAGCTATGTGACAAAATTTGGAATTTTCACACAGTTATTAGACCATTTTTTCGGAAGGACCATTTTAATAAACCCTCATTGGAATTTTGCTTCATTATTAGATCGAATTCTACTTTTTTAGCCATCTCATGTTGTTCGTCGCGTCAATTTTTTTATTTTATAATATTTCTTTATGTTAGTTGAATTGCTAATTCGATGCACAAATATTTTGTATCTATTTTGGCTTTGTTTTGATTTTGGAAATAATATTTCTTAATATGTTAGTTATCTATATATGTATTTTGGCCAATTCTTTCCACGCTCGAGAAAGTAAGCATACCGGCATTAATCTTGATTTTGTTGCTGTTTTCCAATCTTACAATTATTATATTATCATTACAATCCCAATCTTACAATTAATCATAATCGAGGGTAAATACATTAAATGCAGAATTAGGAGAGAATATAATTATTTTTATTCATACATCTAAAAGATGTGTGCATGATACAACATGTTCACTGCTTGAAATTATAGCATTGAGACATTGGATGCTAATAGGATGTAACATCTATAATTTTGATATAATATAGGTTCTCCAGATACTTAATTCCTCGATAGGCAGCATCGTTCATGGCCTCCTCGGCGGCATCTACAAAATCACCATGAATACCACGAACATCGTAAGCACCGTGGAGGTAGACATCCGTCTGGAAAATGGGAACAGTATTGGTACTAATATCAAAGGTTTCAAACGTAGCACATAGATAACCCAACTTCACAGCCAGATCATGAAGAATTAGCCTAAAGTCAACCACAAAAACATTATTACTCATGTCCAAGAAAAAAAAACAAGAGCAATGAATTGAGAATCGATTACAGTACAGAATGAGTAACAATCCACATCGAAGGCTTATATAGATAGGATTGAGGGGACATATCATCCTTTTTTTCCTCCTATGAATCACAGAATATTTATAAATATTAATATGTTTAATATATGATATCTTAATTTTATTAGATTTATACTTCTTTACTAAAATACCCTCAGTGTTGTGTAAGTTTATTGGAATTTTAGAACTTGCAACAACAGTATATTTTGAAGTTTATTGTTTAAATCACTACGATTTTCTACAGTTTTGAGCGAATATTTTGTAGTTAATTCCCCTTTTTTTATGTGTAGCGTGTTAAGTGTTGACCATTATTTGTGGTACTCTAATTCTAGATGAAATTATTACTTATTTATATGATTTTAATGCAAAATATTACAAATTTTTTGGAAATAATATTTGTTAATAGTTTAGTTATCTACGTATTTTGACTAATTCCTTCAGCACGGGAGGACGTAAGTGACTTAACATTTATGTCGATTTACTTTTAGCTGTCCAAATTGTTTTCCTCAATTTTTTATTGTATTTCCTACATTATTCAATATTCATTTACTGTGTGCATGAATTTATGTATTGGGTCTGAATTAATGTGAATTAATATTATGCTTATTGCATCCAATGTCATGGCTCGTATATATATTTCCGACTTTGATCCTTTAATTTTTATAATCTTTGAAATCATTAGTTCGTTCAAGTGTGTCTTGGCAGGTGCAAAGAGGAGCGGGTCGTGCCTCTTTCTTTTGTTGTTGTTTCGTGATATATATATATATATTTAGTTATTTGGACTTTTACTTAATGTTAATGTAATATTTCAGCAAATGGACCGTCACACTATTCACATTGTTGAGGGAGTTGACCGCGATGAAGTGCAGTTAGAGAGGAAAGAAAAGAAAAGTCAGAGGTCGATGTATCTCTAGTACATGTTGATTCTACAGGAAAGATTCGTAGTGTTAAGATTGAGAGGGTGTGGTTTGTTACAATTTATGAGGATGCGATTTTTTTATGTTGTTTTGTTTTGCAATGACTATTAATAAAAGTCAAGATCAATCTCTTTCGACCGTTGGACTATACTGAGTCTTGACTCCGAATGGAAACCTTGAAAGTATAAAATGATCATTCATGTTTAATGGAATAATTATAATTTTATTGGAAAATTATGCCTCTATCGTGAATAATTTATTAAAAATAACACAATCATGTTTCTATGGACATACTTATATTGTGTTATTGAACAAAAAAAAACTAACAATACTTCTTCATACTCGCAAAATTTGCGGGTTTACAATTAGTTTCATAATATAGAAAGAAATTGAAATTCACCAATTAAATAGATTATTCAATAATAAAACACCCACTCTTGAGCTATTATATACACGAAAGAGGAGATTTTTATATTTGGGTGTTGTAGCCAAATGGCTTGAGGTCCCAATAAGACTTGGATGGTTATAGGTATGATTGCCCTTAGGTACAATTTTTTTCCCTCCCTTTATATATCCACTTTTTATCTAAATATGATTATATATTTATTCCCTTCGATTCGATTTAGATTGACCCAAAGAAAATAGCACTGGTTTTAATAAATGAGTTGTTTATTAGTATTTGTGGGTATAAAATTGATAAAGTAGTGACATGTGTGTAAATAAATGGTATTTTTAAAGAGTAAGTTAAAAATGGTAGAATGTGTTTTTTCTATTTTGGGTAAGGGGAAGACAAAAAACCTTCCTTTTATGGATGTAACTACAAATTTCGTGAAAACACGAAATAAAAATTACAACTTGAATTTCTTTGGATTCAATTTAGGAATTTTGTGCAGGTTTGACCAACTTTGGCCTTGATCCTTTGATTCTTCTCTTCGTAGACTTTGGCTTTGTCTTAATTTTGTCTGGGACTGAAGTTGGAGATTTGAAAATGTTGATTCAAAGACTTGATATCTTGTGTTGAATCAAATGTGGCTTTTTGACGGACTTCTTCGACAGGGATGAAGAACGCCTTGAATGCTTGATGAAGATCCTTGAATCTTCAATGGTTGAACGAGGAGCACCAATGGAGAGAAACGCCGAATCGGAGGGGCCTTTGAGCCTTGATCTCTGATCATGAGTTGTTTCTGGATGTGTTTTTCGGATAACGTTCTTGAATCTACGAAGAACGACTTAAATCTTCGAATGTCTTCAAGTAAAAATGCCGAATCGGAGGATTTTAGGATCTTGATTCCAGATCGAATGTTGTTTCTGACGGGTTTGCACGAAGAATGGCGAAGAACACCTTTGAATCTTCAAAGGCCTTGAAGAACGTTGTTGAAGCTTCTTCAAATCTTCAAGGAGAAACGTCGGATCAGAGGGATTCTTGACCTTGATCTCGGATCAGATGTCATTTCTGATTGCTTTCTGCAAAGAACGATGAAGAACGCTTTGAATATTCAAGAACGGTTGCAGAGGATTTGCTTGCTTGGATGCTTGATTGTCTGAATGCTCGTTGATCTTCGAATGTGTAAATGAATGATGAAGAGGACCCTATTTATAGGGTTATGATTAGAAAACTTTCCATTTTTGCAAGGCCACGTGGCGCGTCCTGATTGGCCGATGTCATTTGATTGGCGTGGTTTGCAAATTAATCAGATTTGATTTGATTAATTTAGTTAGCTTACCTTTTTTACGAGATATCATTTAATTTTCGATCTTATGGTAAATAAACTGTATTTATTACCCAATATGAGTATCGAACACTAATTTAATTCGACCGACTTGTACCGTGTACATTTAATATTAATTTTTAACTATTTAATTCAAGAATTAATTTAATTAAATTCTCAAAATAAAATAGTAAATTTTATTTGATATTAATATTTATTTGCACATGTGTCACCATTTAATTGAGTGCAAATTTAATTTGCTTACAATGGAAAATGGGGTAATCTAAATCGAATAAGAGGAGTATTATTTTTTATGCTGTTTTTTCTTATGCTCATAACTTATATTACTATTTAAAAAAGTATGATATAATATGGTGTTGTTTTTTCCCATGATATTTTTGTGTTACCACGTGAATAAAAATGTGTTATTCATAGAGACCAATGCAATACTATATGAACAAAAGTCAAATTTGTTGCAGCTTTTTTACACTATTTTTCTTTCTTGTTTTTCCCTCATTTTTTGTGTTACTACATGAACAAAATTGTTATACTCATAGACATAAATTGTGGTATTACATATGCAAAAACCAATTTTATTGTTTTTTTTTTCTTCGTAATTTTATTGGAGTTACAACATGAACAAAATTATGATACTCACAAACACTAAATGTGCTACTACATGAACACAAGTTAACTTTTTGTGTTACTACATGAAGAAAAGTGTGATACGGATAGACACAGAATGTGCTACTACATAAACAAACTTCAGTTTTTTATGTTACTATATGAACGAAAATGTGATACTGATAGACACACAATGTGTTACTACATGCTGCTTTTTTTTTTACACTGTTTTTCTTTCTTTTTTCACCCATTTTTTTGTGTTACTCATGAAAAAAAAATGTGATACTACTTATAGACATAAATTGTGTTGCTGCATACACAAAAACCAAAATAATTATTATTTTAGGGTTACTCATATACATAAATTGTGTTACTACATACACAAAAGCCAAAATTGTTGCTTGTGTTTGTAATTTTTTAGGGTTGCTACATGAATAAAATTACGATACTCATACTCACGAAATGTGTTACTACATGAACACAGGTAATTTTTTCGTGTTACTATATGAATAAAAGTGTGATACTGATAGACACAAAATATGCTACTACAGAGATTACAAAGTCTGAATCTCTATGCCAAAGTATTATATGAAAATAGCTCATGATAAACTTATCATGAAATAGTTTTAAAGTACCATTAATTTCATCAAGAGTCACATTGATCTCATCAGGAGTATCATTAATCTGGGTCAGTAGTATTATATTGTAATTGTTGTAAATTTTCTTGAACTCATATTAGTGATACTCTTAATAATTAATGATACTCCTGATCAAATATTTAATACTTTAAAACAATTTTATAATAAGGTTATCATGAATCATCTTCATATAAAACCTTCTCAATCTCAATTATCTAGCCAATTTGAACAATCTAGAACATCAATTGAGGCCTGATTTCCCTTTCAGCTTTGTTTGTATCATTACCACTACAAAGAGAAAAAGTCATAATACACCAAATCTTATTGCAACCCCCTCCTACCTTGCGAAATTCATCCACATATTTGTGTTCCAACTCTTAAAAGCTATTAACTACAACACCAGACGTTATGTTTCAGATTTTCTCACTTGTTCACGTAATTCACTTGCAACATCAATTTAACCTAGATTCAAAGCTGTCGGAAGCCTTAATATAATTATGTGCAATCACCTTCCAATAATTCCTCCATCCATTAATATATTTATACAAGCAGAAAACATTATATACACACATATATACAATAGAATCTCTATTAATTAATATTGCTGGGACTGAGAAAAAATATTATTTTAGAGAAGTATTAATTTATCTATAAATTATTAATGTATTAATTTAAAGAGTTTTTCATGTAACTGAACAAAATGATATAAAATAGTGTTATGGATCATCTTTTGTTCTCATTAAACACTATAATTCGGACATGGTCCCTTGTAGCACAATAGTGTAACATCTCATGTTACACCATTAGATTATTGTCACGTATCATAAATTAATTGAAAATAAGTTAACCAAACTAACTATGGTTCCATATGCTAATAATTTTTTTTCTTCACATAATAGATCTTTCTAATTTGACTAATTACCCCTTTGTTTAAGATTTTGAAAACAATAATAGTTTAGATTTTAAAAAAGACAATTACTAATAGCAACAAAATTTGAGCCTTTATTGCAATAGGCTACACCACTTTTCAAAACTTATGAATTACAATAGGCTACAACACATCATTTCACGTTATGCCTTGTACTATTCATCTTACTTTTTGACAATAACATTTTATTTTTCTTAAATTTCGGATATGTGCTGATTTTTTTGGTTCTCTTATTCAACTTTTGTATTAGAACTGAAGAGTATACTACGCTTGAAAGGTAATATAATAGATAAATGATAATACCATAATACAAATAACTAACTATAGAGATAAATGATAATACCATAATACCATGGTACAAATCATAACAATAGTACAAACTACAATACAATGATACAATATGCTTTTGAATAATTTTCAACTGAATTTCTCGATGGATTCGGACTTGTGTTTCATAAGATACACATATCCAAACCTAGAGTAATCGTCAGTGAAGGTGATGAAGTAGCCGAAGTGGCCCCGAGCTAGAGTGGACAATGGTCCACAAATATCGTTGTGAACCAACTCTAGAACTTCTTTGGCACGTACCCATTTCCCCGAAAAAGGTTTGTTGATCATCTTGTCCACGAGACAAGATTCACAATCACCATAAGACTCTAAGTCAAACGGGGTTAAGTAGTCTAACTTTCTTAACCTTGCGATTCTTTTCTCGTTTGCATGACCAAGTCTACAATGTCACAAGTAAGTCGGTTTTTCATGATTACTAAACTTGAGTCTTTTATTTTTTATATTAAGAGCACTATATCCACAATGTAACAAGTATAAACCATTCATCAGAGGAGCATTTCCATAAACATCACCATTAAGCGAAAAATAACAAGTATTATTTGCAAAACAGAAGGAAAACCCCTCAATGTCTAACATAGGAACATAAATAATATTATGAGTAATAGACGGAATGAAATAACAATTATTCAATTTAAGTCTAAAACCAGAAGGTATGTCTAAAACATAAGTCCCGACACGTTCAGCAGCAACTTTTGCTCCATTCCCAACGTGTAGGATGACTTCACCCGACCTAACTGCTCTGCTGTCCTTGAGCCCCTACACATTTGTACAAATGTGTGAGCCACAACTGGTATCTAATACCCAGCAGTTAGAATCATTTTTGGACAAGTTTATCTCAATAACAAACATACATGTTCAAGTGGCTAAAGCACCTTGTGCCTTCTTTTCAGCTGCTAGAACCTTACAGTCATTCTTTCAATGCCCCTTCTGCTTATAGTGGAGGTATACATCCTTATCCACCCGCCCCTTCTTTTGAATCCCATCTTCCGGCTTGAGGAAATTGGGCTTAGAGCCCTTTTTAGCCTTGCTTCTACGCTTCTTCTTACCTTTTGGGGCAGAGGAAGTAGAAGCACCCACCATGAGCACGGGCGTTTCCTCAGCAGTGGAAGACTCAAAAGTCTTGAGCATGTTATAAAGCTTAGGCATGGTCGAAACCGTCTTATTCATATTTAAGTTTTACTATGAAACTCGAGTATGGATCGAGTAGTGACTGAAGAATGGCATAGACAGCAACATTGTCTACAGCTCAATGCCCAAACGACCAAGTTTCTCGATTAGCCCTATCATCTTCAATACACGAGGGAAGACCTTCCCTCCTTCAGACAATCGACATCTAAACAGATCTCTCATCACTTCGTAAATCTCAGAATGAGATTTAAAATCAAAGAGTTCCTTCAGATGTTTGAACATCTCGTGTGGAAGCATCCTCTCGTGTTGCCTTTGCAACTCGGGAGTCATGCCGAGCAACATAACACACTGAGCCTGGAAAGCATCATCTTGATGCTTCTTTTGAGCTTTGGCATCAAACGCTTCAGCTTCCTCAAAACCAGCCTCTGGGGCAACAGGAATTGGCGTGTCCAACACGAACTCAATCTTTTATTGTCTAAGCACCAAACGCATATTTCGGTGCCAGTCCAAAAAATTTGGTTCCAACCAATTTGTTTGTTTCCAAAACACTTCTCAACGACAAGTTATTCATTTCAACAATCTTAAGAAATAAAATAAAATGGGAATTAAACATGTAATTTCTATGATCAATATTCAACAATCAAAATAAATATGACATTTTAATTTATTTTGTCTCCATTATTTTCACATACTCAATGACCTCATCGGAAGAGTACTAATTTATATCCAATATAAATTGTAATGGACTAGAATCCACATTCCTACTATTACAATATCGGTTGGGGCTGATTATTGTAAAAGTAGAATTGGTAGGTCTCTAAACCAATTGCATCATTGCAATTCCTAGTTGATTGAACCTAGTTCAATCGGATGTCAACTAATTCTCGTTTCCCTGTTGGGGCTAGTGAAACAGAATTAAGTTGGTTTACAACCATTAAGCGGCGACACTATGTGTTCCTATAAAAGTCTCGTTAGATGTAGATCCGAGTAAAAGACTAGGGCCTTAAATACTCATTGGAACGAAATCTTTGGTTTACTTTTAATTTTAATGGAAGACATCGTTCAATTTAATGAAAAACCATAATTTAGTGAGGAACATTGTAAAGGTGGAGTATTAATTGCTTAATCGAGATCCAACATGTTAATCTACATTACATTTGAGCAATTATTGGGCGTCGCCTACCCAAACATGATATTACACGGACTAACAATTATATGGGCGCCGTCTACCCAAATATATATAACGGTCCGAAAATTATTTGAGCGCCGCCTGCCCAGAGTAATAATGTGGACTATAAGATGCATTAATATACAATGTTAACCAAGTGGGAATTAATAATTTATTTAATTCTCATAAACCAAAGTTTAAAATCCAATTTTAATTTTTTTTACCAATTAAACTTATTAATAAAATTTTCATAATAGGTTCCATTATCAGTCCAACTAATATGTTGCCTTTAAAATAACAAATCTTATTAATTTTATTAATCCAAATTAACTAAAATTTAATTTAATTTTGTTAAAACTTAGGGGGTTCAAGTGCAATTTTCCAAACTTACATCGGGGGAGGGGGGTGTCTCAAATCAAATCTGCAAAACAGCCTCCTCTACATCATCGCCTCAACCGTTTCAGATCCAATCTGAAAATTCTCACAAATTAACCCAAAATAATTTTCAAAATTCACGAATTGTTCATCGACATCGTCTAATTTCAGTTAAAGACAACCGAATTGGTCTAGAAAACGACTCGCAACACAGTGCCATGAATCGAAAAATATAAAACAAGCATCAAGAGCGCTGACGCCGTCGCACCACCGCTAGAAACAAGCGGTGTGTTTTCGATTGAAGAAAGAGGTTAGCTGCTGCCGTCACGACGGCACGAATTGCGATTTCACTTCAAAAAACACACACAGAGGGCTGCTCTCAAATTGACATTGCGTCGCACACACATCCAACACGGTAGCAACGACAAAGTGAGAGAGTCACCTCTCGCTGTGTCGTAAAGAGCAACGTGAGGGATCGAATCATCACAGGCGGCGGAGCGCCGCCGCATCAAATGCAAAGCCAATATGAGCGTAAATCGGGTAGCGCCGCTGCCGTTGAGCATAGCGAGAGGTTGTGTGAGATGCGAGGCACGATAAATTGTCGTCGCCTTGATTAGGCGTGAAATTGTTATGTTTTGGTGCCCGATTTACTCATATTTTGAGTGTTTTCGATTAGTGTTTGGAGTCAAATGAGTGTCATTTTTATAAACTCATTAATTTGTCTCTTTGGATTTCATAGATGGATAGAGGGCGAAAAGAGGAGTTCGTAGGACTTTGAATCGGCCAAAACGGACTCCCGGTTGAGAAGATATGAAGATTTTACGAACAAGTGTACAGGAGCCGAAACCACTCGAGCAGCTCGAGCGCCAGCGCTCGAGCGTGTTGCTCGAATGACCGAAAAATGGCAGAAAAATTTCGCCGCTCGACCAGCTCGAGCGGGAGCACTCGAGCACCTGTTTCATTCGACCTATATGCTCGAATGGGGCCGCTCGAGCGTGTTTTTGCTCGAGCACTTCCATATTTTGGCTTCCGGACGCGTTTTTTCGGCCCATTAACTCCCGTTTCGACCCGGTGCCTATATATACCTCTTCCAAACACGTTTTGAAGGATCCCCGACTTTTAGAAATCACTTTTAGACTTAGTTTTTAGAGAGAGGAAGAGGAGAAGAACGAGCAAGCTTTACTTTTACGTTGTTGAGGTTTTTCATACGAATTCTTAGTTTCTTTTTGTTTCTTAGTTTCTTTTCATTAGCGTGATTACTTTAAACGCTTTGAACTTCGTTTTAGTTAATTAAATTTCAGTTCTTAGAATTATTTTCTTTTAAACCCTAGTTCATGTTTCTTATTTTCTTCGTTCAATTCATTATGTTTATGTTCGTTGTTTCTTCTATTGCTTTTATTTTTGTTATAACCATGTCCGGCTAAAACCCGTGCATGCTTAGGGTAGGATGAACTCGCAGAAGTAGGTTGTGGGTACGTAATTAGGGTAATTCGTGACGTTAGTTTTAATTCTCTTAATTAATGAATTCTTATAATTAATCTGAACTTTACCTTTAAATTTAGTACGAAAGTGTTAGAGAGAGGACGACCGCATCACTCAATAACAATTAGTAGTCTTAAGGAGAAGGTTTAGGAAAGGTTAATTCATCTACCGGTTTAGCGAAGGAGGACGACCGCATCACCTTAGTTAAATTAGGGTCTCATTAATTAAGCACAATCTAGTAACTTGTTAGTAGATTCGTGAAGTCGGGTGTTAGGGTAAAGTATTAGGGTTTAGAATCTTGAGCTTTCACCTTGCATTCTTAGACTTAGGTTAATTCTTGTGTGTCACAGTTATTTTTATTATGTACCTGCTCCGTTAGTATACGTAGGGATTCCTATCCTAAGCATCACCATCTCTTATTTGAATCCAACCCTTAGTTAATTCGTCTGCTTTAGTATTTTAGTTTAATTAGTTTATTTTAGTTTTAATTAATCTTTCTAAAAAATCCAAAAACATACACTCATATTAACTACGACGCGTAGATCTTCAGGGATCTATTCGCATATACACCATCCCTTGGGTTCGATACTACTTGGTCATTATACTTACTCTTACTACAGTGAACCCGTCCGCTTGCGGGTGAGCGACTAGTAGAAGCTAGTAAAATCGCTTCAAGCCAATGGCGTCGTTGCCGGGGATGGCGTTGTATGCTTTTTGAATAGGACTTGAAGATAGCTTAGTAGTTAGTAGTGGGTGATTTAATTTCTGTTTTTTTTTTCATTCATTCGACAGTTGCGTTTTGATCCTTCTGCTAGTGTGTCAGGTTTATGAAAACACGCTCACAAGGCAATACGAGCGAAGAGAGGTTACCTGCAGATCCTGAGACAATAGCAAGAAGAAACCGTGCCTTCTTACGAAGGATGAACGCTGCTGACTTAGGGAAAGAACCGATGGACATCACTAATGAGTTGGAAGATGCTGAGAATGAGTTTAACCAGGGGTTGAACCGGGTAGACGGCACTGAGGGCAACACTAGTAAGAACCAAGATTTGTTAGGGGATAGTCAGAGCCAAAACCCAGGTGCACAAAACGTTATCAATCCAGCTCAGAATTTTGTCCATAATCCTCTGAACAACCCTGCTTACCCACAAAACCCAAATAACCCTTTCAACAACCCAGTATATCAACACTACCCATGCCCACCATATCCTTACCCACCATACCCATATCATCCACCTCCTGTTTACAACCAACCACCTGTGTACCAACCACCACCCCAACAAGTACCCGTACCAGCTGCTAATCCTCAACACGTTCCTCAGAACGCAGATCAGATGGCTATTCGAGGGAGGTTTGCAGCACAGCCACGGCGGTACTATGATGGAGTGGCTTTACCTCTTGTTGAGGCAAACAACTTCTCGATATCCCTGGGGATTTTAAAGCTGCTTACCGAGAATCAGTTCAAGGGGGTGATCGGGAAGGAGAATCCTCATACACATCTGAGGAGTTTTCTCATGATAGCCTCCACATTCAATTACAATGACATGTCTGAAGATGCCAAGAGGCTTAAGCTGTTCCCATTCTCATTGACGGGAATAGCCAAGGAGTGGTACGATAATACGCTCCCGCGAGGAGGTATTACCACTTGGGCTGAGCTCGAGCGTCTGTTCCTCGAGCGATTCTACCCTCCATCTAGGACGATCAAGACTAGGATTGAGATCTCTTCCTTCCGCCAGAAGCAAGGAGAGGATTTACGCCAAGCGTGGGAGAGATACTCAAACATGCTGATTGAGTGCCCGCAGCACGGGTACAACGAGGGAGACATTATGGCGTTCTTCTATAGCCAACAAGGCGGGGCAAGACCATTTAGACGCTTGTGCGGGCGGAGCATTCCTGAATCAAGGCATAGAGAGGTGTAGGGAGATCGTGGACAACATTGTCACGAATGCCGGTGCTTGGGGTGTGGATGCAGATTTCCAAAGAGTTAATCAGGTGGAAGAGAGTGAAGGAACGAGAAGGCTACTGATGGCCATGATGGAGAAGATCAACAACCTCGAGTTGGGGAAGAACTTGGTTGGAGAGCATGCAGCAGAGAATGATAGAGTAGACCAGCCAAGTGGACAGCAAGAGGTAGCCAATTACATGGGAGGTCCATATTACAATCAGAATGGCTACCAAGGTGGAAATCAGTATGGAAGGCCTCCTTATGGCCAACTATTTGCACCTCCAGGGCCACAGCCGCCTCAAAATTAATGGAGGAACACACAAGGAGTTCAAGGAGGCCAGCAGCCTCCTCAAAACACATGGAGAAAAAATGAGAATTTTTCTTATGCTAACCCAAAAGTTGGTGTTACTGTTCCTGCAGGTGTTGATCCGGGGTCTAAACCTCCTGGTGGAGAAGGCGGTGCCTCAACTGAAGAGATGTTGAGAACGATCCTTCAGAAGGTTGAGGAAGGTAGCAAGAGATTGTCATCCTTGGAGTACGATGTGAAGGAGCTGCACAAGAAGGGCGATCATCGAGATCAAGAGCTCCAGAAGATGAACGTTGAGTGGACTAGAACTCAACAAGAGAACAATAGGCGGTTCACTTCTATAGAGTTCCAGATGAGCCAGATTGCAAAGTCATTGAATAGAATGCCTGAGGGTAATCCCAAGGAGCATTGCAAGGCGATCCAGCTTAGAAGTGGGACCAACTATGAAGGTCCTCAGATGCCTGCTGATTCTGAGACGCCCCAAGAAGAGATTGAGCCCAAAGGGGATGAAGTTGAGACTGAGGAGAAAGAAGTTGAGAAAGGAGTTGAGGGTGAAAGCACTCAAGCGAGTAAAGAGCTTGAAGAGGAAGGCAGTGAGAAGGGTGAGAGAGTTCCTAAGTGGAAGAAGGCAAAGGAAGCAAGGGAGAAAGTGAAAGAAACAGAAAGAGATGAATGGGGGGTACCCAAATCTGTGATACCCGTCCCATATCCACAACGCTTCATGAAAAAGAAGCTTGATGAGAAATTCGCTAAGTTCCTTGATGTTTTTAAACAATTGCATATTAATATTCCTTTTTATGTGCTTTGGAACAGATGCCAAATTATGCCAAGTTCCTGAAGGACTTGATGGCAAAAAGACGGCGAGTGGATGAGCCGAAGTTGGTGCAGCTGAATCACGAGGTGAGTGCATTAGTGCACAAGGCGCTTCCACCGAAGCTGAAGGATCCCGGAAGCTTCACCATTCTTTGTGACATTGGGAACGGGATCAAGAAGGGAGCGTTGTGCGACCTCGGAGCGAGCATCAATCTCATGCCGTTGTCATTTTTCAAGAAGTTGGAAGGTGGTGAACTTCAACCCACAATGATGACGCTTCAACTAGCCGATCGGTCTATTACTCGACCTCAAGGTGTGGTTGAAGACGTCCTAGTGAGAGTTGGAGATCACATTTTTCCAGCTGACTTTGTAGTGCTAGAGATGGAGGAAGATGAGCACGTGCCCCTGATTTTGGGAAGACCGTTCTTAGCTACGGCGGGGATGGTGCTAGACGTGGCAAATGGGAAGATTACATTGAAGGTTGATGATCAAGAAGTGAAGATCACCCTATATAAAGCCATGAAGCACCCGAAGGAGGATGAGAGCTTGTATTGCATGGATGCAATTGATCCTCGTGTTGAAGACACGCCTTCTATCCCTAATCCTTCTGATATTCATGATTTTGTTAGTCCTTCACTTGATTATTTAACCCATGAGCGTTATGATCTTGATTATTTTGATAGGGATAAAGTGAAGAAGTTGAAGGATGACGAGGTGAACCCGTCCGCTTGCGGGTGAGCGACTAGTGCAAGCTAGTAAAATCGCTCCAAGTCAATGGCGCCATTGCCGGGGATGGCGTTGTATGCTTTTTGAATAGGACTTGTAGATAGCTTAGTAGTTAGTAGTGGGTGATTTAATTTCTGTTTTTTTTTCATTCATTCGACAGCTGCGTTTTGATCCTTCTGCTAGTGTGTCGGGTTTATGAAAACACGCTCACAAGGCAATACGAGCGAAGAGAGGTTACCTGCAGATCCTGAGACAATAGCAAGAAGAAACCGTACCTTCTTACGAAGGATGAACGCTGCTGACTTAGGGAAAGAACCGATGGACATCACTAATGAGTTGGAAGATGCTGAGAATGAGTTTAACCAGGGGTTGAACCGGGTTGACGGCACTGAGGGCAACACTAGTAAGAACCAAGATTTGTTAGGGGATAGTCAGAGCCAAAACCCGGGTGCACAAAACGTTATCAATCCAGCTCAGAATTTTGTCCATAATCCTCTGAACAACCCTGCTTACCCACAAAACCCAAATAACCCTTTCAACAACCCAGTATATCAACACTACCCATGCCCACCATATCCTTACCCACCATACCCATATCATCCACCTCCTGTTTACAACCAACCACCACCCCAACAAGTACCCGTACCAGCTGCTAATCCTCAACACGTTCCTCAGAACGCAGATCAGATGGCTATTCGAGGGAGGTTTGCAGCACAGCCAAAGGCGGTACTATGATGGAGTGGCTTTACCTCCTGTTGAGGCAAACAACTTCTCGATATCCCCGGGGATTTTAAAGCTGCTTACCGAGAATCAGTTCAAGGGGGTGATCGGGAAGGAGAATCCTCATACACATCTGAGGAGTTTTCTCATGATAGCCTCCACATTCAATTACAATGGCATGTCTGAAGATGCCAAGAGGCTTAGGCTGTTCCCATTCTCATTGACGGGAATAGCCAAGGAGTGGTACGATAATACGCTCCCGCGGGGAGGTATTACCACTTGGGCTGAGCTCGAGCGTCTGTTCCTCGAGCGATTCTACCCTCCATCTAGGACGATCAAGGCTAGGATTGAGATCTCTTCCTTCCGCCAGAAGCAAGGAGAGGATTTACGCCAAGCGTGGGAGAGATACTCAAACATGCTGATTGAGTGCCCGCAGCACGGGTACAACGAGGGAGACATTATGGCGTTCTTCTATAGTGGTGCCAACAAGGCGGGGCAAGACCATTTAGACGCTTGTGCGGGCGGAGCATTCCTGAATCAAGGCATAGAGAGGTGTAGGGAGATCGTGGACAACATTGTCACGAATGCCGGTGCTTGGGGTGTGGATGCAGATTTCCAAAGAGTTAATCAGGTGGAAGAGGGTGAAGGAACGAGAAGGCTACTGATGGCCATGATGGAGAAGATCAACAACCTCGAGTTGGGGAAGAACTTGGTTGGAGAGCATGCAGCAGAGAATGATAGAGTAGACCAGCCAAGTGGACAGCAAGAGGTAGCCAATTACATGGGAGGTCCATATTACAATCAGAATGGCTACCAAGGTGGAAATCAGTATGGAAGGCCTCCTTATGGCCAACCATTTGCACCTCCAGGGCCACAGCCGTCTCAAAATCAATGGAGGAACACACAAGGAGTTCAAGGAGGCCAGCAGCCTCCTCAAAACACATGGAGAAAAAATGAGAATTTTTCTTATGCTAACCCAAAAGTTGGTGTTACTGTTCCTGCAGGTGTTGATCCGGGGTCTAAACCTCCTGGTGGAGAAGGCGGTGCCTCAACTGAAGAGATGTTGAGAACGATCCTTCAGAAGGTTGAGGAAGGTAGCAAGAGATTGTCATCCTTGGAGTACGATGTGAAGGAGCTGCACAAGAAGGGCGATCATCGAGATCAAGAGCTCCAGAAGATGAACGTTGAGTTGACTAGAACTCAACAAGAGAACAATAGGCGGTTCACTTCTATAGAGTTCCAGATGAGCCAGATTGCAAAGTCATTGAATAGAATGCTTGAGGGTAATCCCAAGGAGCATTGCAAGGCGATCCAGCTTAGAAGTGGGACCAACTATGAAGGTCCTCAGATGCCTGCTGATTCTGAGACGCCCCAAGAAGAGATTGAGCCCAAAGGGGATGAAGTTGAGACTGAGGAGAAAGAAGTTGAGAAAGGAGTTGAGGGTGAAAGCACTCAAGCGAGTAAAGAGCTTGAAGAGGAAGGCAGTGAGAAGGGTGAGAGAGTTCCTAAGTGGAAGAAGGCAAAGGAAGCAAGGGAGAAAGTGAAAGAAACAGAAAGAGATGAATGGGGGGTACCCAAATCTGTGATACCTGTCCCATATCCACAACGCTTCATGAAAAAGAAGCTTGATGAGAAATTCGCTAAGTTCCTTGATGTTTTTAAACAATTGCATATTAATATTCCTTTTTATGATGCTTTGGAACAGATGCCAAATTATGCCAAGTTCCTGAAGGACTTGATGGCAAAAAGACGGCGAGTGGATGAGCCGAAGTTGGTGCAGCTGAATCACGAGGTGAGTGCATTAGTGCACAAGGCGCTTCCACTGAAGCTGAAGGATCCCGGAAGCTTCACCATTCTTTGTGACATTGGGAACGGGATCAAGAAGGGAGCATTGTGCGACCTCGGAGCGAGCATCAATCTCATGCCGTTGTCGCTTTTCAAGAAGTTGGAAGGTGGTGAACTTCAACCCACAATGATGACGCTTCAACTAGCCGATCGGTCTATTACTCGACCTCAAGGTGTGGTTGAAGACGTCCTAGTGAGAGTTGGAGATCACATTTTTTCAACTGACTTTGTAGTGCTAGAGATGGAGGAAGATGAGCACGTGCCCCTGATTTTGGGAAGACCGTTCTTAGCTACGGCGGGGATGGTGCTAGACGTGGCAAATGGGAAGATTACATTGAAGGTTGATGATCAAGAAGTGAAGATCTCCCTATATGAAGCCATGAAGCACCCGAAGGAGGATGAGAGCTTGTATTGCATGGATGCAATTGATCCTCGTGTTGAAGACACGCCTTCTATCCCTAATCCTTCTGATATTCATGATTTTGTTAGTCCTTCACTTGATTATTTAACCCATGAGCGTTATGATCTTGATTATTTTGATAGGGATAAAGTAAAGAAGTTGAAGGATGACGAGGTGAAGAAAGTGGACGTGATCCAGTTAGAAGGGAAAGGAGGAGTTAAGAAGAAGAAGTCAAAATTCAAGAAATTGTTTAGTAAGACTCCTCCAGATAAAGGTGAGAAGGAGTTGAGACCCTGTTGGGATATGTTTAGTTTTGATGATTTTCCAAAAACAACATGTAATAGGTTTGAAAGCAGTCAGGATAGTATCTTTAGAATCAGGTCAGGATAGTTTGTTTATTCAGTTAGACAGGTTGTAATATGAGAAGAACTTAGCTGAGGAAGCACTCAGTTGAGGGGGAACTCAGCAAGGGGGAACTCACTGACAGCCTGAGAAAGTCAAGATGACATCTCAAGAAGAACTGACTGAAGCCAATGAAGAAAGTCCTGAACCTGAAGAGAAGCCTGAAGGAAGTCCCACTGAGTGTAAGTCAGGCTGATCTAAGCCAAGTCTGGTGGACCACTCAGTGAAGAGCCTGATCAGGTGGATCAGTGCTGCACCAAGTAGGCCCTGAAGGAGTCAGGCTACTGTGGTCAGGGAAGTTTGTCATTCAGCCTTATGACAAACTTCTTGGAAAAATCTTCAAAGAGTCCCTGAAGGACAACTACACTGAGGACGAGTCAGTCCAACTGAAGATCATCATGTCAGTGAAGGAAAAAGCTACCTAAAGTCAGTGGGTCTTAGTCAAACCCACTGAGTCAAAGATCCGTGAATCCAGGCCACGTGGACCAATCAGCACGAGGCAGCAACTCTGACACTGACAAAGGCCGCATTCCAAGAAAAGTGGTTGAAACCATTTAATGCTGGATTCAAATGTATTTTCCTCTCCAACGGATACATTTGAATCCCCATTATAAATACAAGCTCATAGCTTGTTGTTAGAGTGTGTTGTTTTTGTTTGAGAATTGTATTGTTGTATCTTGTAAGAAAAACAAACACCTACGAGCTGAGAGTGTGAGTAGTAGCATACGTGCATGGGAGATATAAGGAGGTTCTACTCATATCTATACACTGAGAGTTCACAAATATATACATAAGAGTGCTCAGCTTGTAACTCTAGGCTTAGAGAGGTTTTCCCTATCTTAGCTATTGGCTAACACATTGTACAGGGAAAACCTCACCTAGTTGGAGAAAACCCTAACCGAAATGAACTTAATAAGACAAGCCTGAAGCTCAGGAATAAGTTCTGACATTCTCACCAACCTGATGACGTGGACCAATCCGAGGAGGACACGCACGTACGGAACCTGACATGAAGACTGAATTCAGACTGCATATTCAACGGGCAAGCATTTAATGTGCATTTAATGCAAATACCAAATCCATGCAAGGGCGGCTGCTGCATGAAGATATGTCCGTTTGAAGCCACTCTACATAGATGTCTAGAAGGCTATCTTTCTAACGGATAGTTTTTTCAAATCACCTATAAATACAGAAGACCTTGAACCCATTCAAGGTGACGGGAAATTTCCAAGCCAGAAATTACTCAAACTCTCAAGCATTCAAAGCATTCAACCTATAAGAGAAGCACTCGAAAACATTCAAATTTCCCAAGTGCTTCTTAGCAACTGAGAGTTATTCTGTATTCCAAGAGCTAAATAGAATTATCTTAAGCTTAGAGAGATTATCCAATCCTTAGCATAGCTTCGTCTTGTAAGGATAATCTCAACTTAGTTGGAATCCAAACTGAAACCAAAACCCTCTAGTTAGGTTTGTTGGGAGTAAGTTGTTTGTAAGGAGAGGCAGCTCCGTGGAGGGGCGTGAGTCCAGTTGTAAGTGCACCTTGGCACGTTAAAAACAAGAATCCAAAGGAGTGGATTTCCTGTTAAATCAGGCCGTGGATATAAGAGCTTGTGTCTCTGAACCACGTTAAACCAAGTGTTATTATTTGGAATGTCTTTTCTTCTAAAGTATTGCGAAAATCTGCTCACTGAGAGCATTGTTTAAAAAGGAACTTAAGTTAAGCATTTCAGTCAGGGAGATTCATCTTACTGACTAAATCAGGCTAGCACTTGAGAGTTCAGTCTCTCGAGTCACTGCCTTGTTGAGAGCCTGAGCTTTCAAGTTTCATCACTGACTTGATAGCTCTGACTCTCAGCAACGCAGTGACTTGAGTATTCCGCCACTGAACTCGGTCAGGGTGCAAGCTGTGATTTGATAACGCACTCGAGAGTTCAGCATCTCAAGCCACTGTCCTTGCTCAGAGCATGAGTCTCCAAGCCTTCTCACTGACTTGGTAACTCAGCCTCTGAGCAGAGCAGTGACTTGGGTATTTCTCATCTTGCTGAACTCCCTGAGAAATGAAGGTTTTTTAAAAAAAAATAAAAAATTTGCTCCTGAATTCCCATTTTGCCCTTCGAAAACGGGACCATCAGACCCATAACACTTGGGGATGAGAAGAGAGAAAAAGAGCTCATGATGGTAGGGAATCAAGGAAAGGAGTTCAAACACCACTCTTATGAGAGTAAGGGAGGTAAATTTGAGTATGATGTCCCATAAGCTCCTTTGAGCTTGGTCCGGCATGAGGACCTTAAAAATAGCGCTGAATGGGAGGCAACCCATTTTTATTTGCTTTCATTTATTTTTAGTGTATTTTTATATTATTAGGGAGTTATTCTGAGTCGTATGTTTAACCTCATATTTGAGTGAGTTGCTTGTAGGCTTGTCTCTAAAGGAGTAAAGGTATCATGGAGTTATTCAGATTGAAGGAACCAACTTGAGACAAGGGAGTGTGCAAAGCTATTGAGAGAAACTGAATTATTTGGTTGAGGTAACCCACAACCCCAAACTTAGACCTCTAGCAAGGTCGAAGTTTGGGGGGGTGGAGATTTTTATGTTTCTTGTTACATTGCACATGCATGCACGCCCTTATCTTTGAGTTGAGTTTGATTGATTATTGGTTTGTTGAGATACTCCTTGGGGTGATTTTGATTTGACTCGCTATTGCATATTTCATGCCTATCAACCATCTTATGCTTGTTGATTGCTATCTTTGAGTATGATTTGATGAGTAGGGTGAATTGTGAAGTTGAGTTAAGAATTCTTTTGTGTGAGTGTTTGAGTTAGAGTGGATTTGAGAAAGAACTAGTATGCTTGCAAGTTTTCTTTTTGAGTATTTGTGTGATGAGAGTGAGAATTCACTAGGACTAGCATGGATGTGAAAGCCGTGAGATTTGAGCCTTATGAGATTTTGATGCATAAATTGATCTCTTCGTTTGTGAGTGGATCGTCACCTTAGAGGATGCTAGAACTTGTGTGTGTTCTTGCTTCTTGATTGTGTCTAGTTTGATATGCCGAATAGGATCTTAGGCCATCTTTGATTTTATTGAGTCACTTAGCCAAAAAATTTCCTTACCAATGACATTGAATCCCTTGTTAGCCCTTTTGAGCCTAAAGCCTATTTTATTTGCTAGCACATATGAACACTATTCCAATTCCTAAGCCTTTTTGTCCCAATTTGAGTGGAGAATAGGAAAGTGTGAATGTGAAGGGAGTAAATTGAGTTGAAAAAGGAAAAGGTTGTTTGTTGAGTGAATATGAGAAGAAGGTGTAATGAAGTTTTGAGTTGTGGGAAAAAGGAAAAAATTTGAGAATGAGCAAAAGAAAAAAAATGAGCTCATGCGTTTGTGCGAAAAAAAAAAGAGAAAAAAAGTGATTGAAAAAAAAAAGTGAAAAGAGTGAGAAAGAAGAAAAAAATTTGAAGTGTTGAGAGTATGGAATTGAAAGGGTGTTGATTGAACATGTTTGAAGTATTCTGTTCCTAATCTCGAAGTGCCAAAGTTTGATATTCTATTCTCCATTCACTTTAGTCACTTTACCTTATATTGTTATCCCACCTGTCCAAAGAGCCTACATTACAACCTTGAGAAAAGTCCTTTTTGATTCGGCATTGATTTCTAGAGTATGGTCGAAGTTAAGAGCACTTACAAGCCTATGGCTGCCGATATGTGTGATTGATTGTTGAGTGAGTCCCTTGATCATTGATATACACTTGTGAGGGAGCGAAACACATCGTTGAGTGCACATCCATGCTTGATCTTGGTTTTTCTTGTTATTGTTGCATGAGTATGATGAAGGAAAGTGAGTGAGTATCCTTGTGATTGATCTTTGAAGCTCGAGTTCATTTGCTTGCATGATTTGATTCTTTGACTCATTCCTAACAATTTCACTTGACTTATTATTTCATTGCTTGAGGACAAGCAATATGGTAAGTTTGGGGGGGTTGATTAGGCGTGAAATTGTTATGTTTTGGTGCCCGATTTACTCATGTTTTGAGTGTTTTCGATTAGTGTTTGGAGTCAAATGAGTGTCATTTTTATAAACTCATTAATTTGTCTATTTGGATTTCATAGATGGATAGAGGGCGAAAAGAGGAGTTCGTAGGACTTTGAATCGGCCAAAACGGACTCCCGGTTGAGAAGATATGAAGATTTTACGAACAAGTGTACAGCAGCCGAAACCACTCGAGCAGCTCGAGCGCCAGCGCTCGAGCGTGTTGCTCGAATGACCGAAAAATGGCAGAAAAATTTCGCCGCTCGACCAGCTCGAGCGGGAGCGCTCGAGCACCTGTTTCATTCGACCTATATGCTCGAATGGGGCCGCTCGAGCGTGTTTTTGCTCGAGCACTTCCATATTTTGGCTTCCGGACGCGTTTTTTCGGCCCATTAACTCCCGTTTCGACCCGGTGCCTATATATACCTCTTCCAAACATGTTTTGAAGGATCCCCGACTTTTAGAAATCACTTTTAGACTTAGTTTTTAGAGAGAGGAAGAGGAGAAGAACGAGCAAGCTTTACTTTTACGTTGTTGAGGTTTTTCATACGAATTCTTAGTTTCTTTTCGTTTCTTAGTTTCTTTTCATTAGCGTGATTACTTTAAACGCTTTGAACTTCATTTTAGTTAATTAAATTTCAGTTCTTAGAATTATTTTCTTTTAAACCCTAGTTCATGTTTTTTATTTTCTTCGTTCAATTCATTATGTTTATGTTCGTTGTTTCTTCTGTTGCTTTTATTTTTGTTATAACCATGTCCGGCTAAAACCCGTGCATGCTTAGGGTAGGATGAACTCGTAGAAGTAGGTTGTGGGTACGTAATTAGGGTAATTCGTGACGTTAGTTTTAATTCTCTTAATTAATGAATTCTTATAATTAATCTGAACTTTACCTTTAAATTTAGTACGAAAGTGTTAGAGAGAGGACGACCGCATCACTCAATAACAATTAGTAGTCTTAACGAGAAGGTTTAGGAAAGGTTAATTCATCTACCGGTTTAGCGAAGGAGGACGACCGCATCACCTTAGTTAAATTAGGGTCTCATTAATTAAGCACAATCTAGTAACTTGTTAGTAGATTCGTGAAGTCGAGTGTTAGGGTAAAGTATTAGGGTTTAGAATCTTGAGCTTTCACCTTGCATTCTTAGACTTAGGTTAATTCTTGTGTGTCACAGTTATTTTGATTATGTACCTGCTCCGTTAGTATACGTAGGGATTCCTATCCTAAGCATAACCATCTCTTATTTGAATCCAACCCTTAGTTAATTCGTCTGCTTTAGTATTTTAGTTTAATTAGTTTATTTTAGTTTTAATTAATCTTTCTAAAAAATCCAAAAACATACACTCATATTAACTACGACGCGTAGATCTTCAGGGATCTATTCGCATATACACCATCCCTTGGGTTCGATACTACTTGGTCATTATACTTACTCTTACTACAGTGAACCCGTCCGCTTGCAGGTGAGCGACTAGTAGAAGCTAGTAAAATCGCTTCAAGCCACGCCTCCAGCGTCTTGCTCGGTCGCCAGCGGAGGTAGCGCCAGGGAGGTTGCCTTCGGACGTAGCAAGCGGCTGTATGACGCGTGAGGCTCGACTACGTCATCGTTGCATCACGCTTGCCCGCCAGCGAAGCGACACAAAATTAGGGTTTCGGTCATAGCAGAGAACTGGACGAAGAAGAAGAAGAAGACGAACCCAAGGGTTCTCAACCCTTCCGAGGCAATAATAGAGCAACCAAATAATAACCAATGGGTGCGGTCAAACTATTTGACCGTACCCTTAATTTTATAATTTTTTTTTTACAAAATCAAATTCTATTAAGCAGTTAAATCAAGAGCCTGAGCTCTGATACCACTGTTGGATTTTAGAGGAACGTAAGCACGTAATACATGCGCAGCGGAATAAATAGTTAACCAATAATGAACATTTAATTGCATAACTAAATACGAGTAATCTTACAACTCTTCGTACGTGGAATCCTCCACTATGGTATCCACGCAACAACTTTTCACCAACTCGCACCGACTTGCCAGCGTTGAATCTCAAGACGAACTTGTTAGAAAAATTCGAGCTAGAGATTTTATGGAGAAATTATATTTCTTTTGTGTTTAGGAATTCCCACAGGACTCATATTTATAAGGATGATCTTGACTTAATTTTTAAGCAAGATAATAGGCCTAGCCCGTAAGATATAATCTCTACGGATTATATTTCCTTATAAATATTTTCCTAAGAATAATATCTTGACCATGTAATATTCTGTATAATAATATTCCAAATATTATTATTGGGAATTCATATCTAGTTAAATCTAATTTAATTAAATATGAATAATAATTAATTTTAAATATAATTATAATTATATTCTTCATAAATTAAATATTATATCTAATATAATATTTAATCAACCAACTTTAATCGGTGAATTGTCATGGCTTGTTGTGTGACCCATAGACTCTCGTATATCGAGCGATTAGTCAAACTAACAGTCTTAATTGAACCCTATACAATAAATCAGACATTCTCAATATACGAGGTACGTTGCGAGGAAATCTGCAACTACCTATAATATTGTAGGCTATTGTGATATATTCTTTTCATTCACGAATACCCGATTAAGTTTTGAACATGATGAAGTGTCTATTCAAATAACTTAATCATATTATCTCAAATCACTAATTGATCACTCGTGTCACACTTGGCCACAAAGTCCAAGTTGACGTGCATCAGCCGATGACTCAGATCCAATTATGATGAGAAGATGAGTATTCTCTCTAAATCCACATTCGAGGAATAAATCCTATTATTGGCTCAACTACCACAAACATGTACTTCGTGATGAACTCAATCCATGCCATATCTAGTATCTACCCTTGGAGGGTGCAAGCGTCGGTCATGGTCAAAGTTCATCACTCTGCACATATCGTGCGTATTGATCTCAAGTCAGAGGACTAGAGGAGTATCACATCCCTCCCACTAACAGAGACACCCGTAGATACATTATGTGTAATTACAGCAAACGGTTTCTCGGATGGGTATACCAATACCCTCTAAGGTATTTGTGCATCCATTATGAGATACCTAGTACCTCGTAGTAAGTGAGATCTTACTACACTCTCCCATATAGTATAATGCAGATCGCACACCAATCTCAATTGCATCATCAATATCACATTCTTGATGATCCTTAATTGAGGCCATTTGAGAATCATACTTAAGTCATTTGAGTTCCCACTCACTCAATGACAGTACCGATTCATGAGAACACATATATGAATAAATGCAAACAATCAAACATAATATTCAGATAAGTGTAATGTCATATACTTAATATTAAACTAATCAATTATATAAAACCAAAACTGAATATCATCTTAGTATTATGTCCTCACAAAGGATTGTCTCTAGGACACTAACACTAACACTAACACAGACACCCCGTAAAATTGTATCAGATCTACCAAACACCATAAATGGTTGTAAATTTATTTTTGGACCTCCCCCCTACCAAAACGGGTGGGTTTATATTTAAATTTGAAACTGAGCCTGTTGGACTTTTAAGAAGCTGTATAATATAACAATGCTTCCTCCATTAGAAATTTGTTTATCCCAAACAAAATAATATGATAATTAATAAAGAAATTGTTAATTAGTATTGGTAGATATGAAGTTGATTTTTGTTTAATGGTAAATGTGTTTTTTCTACTTTATAGAGGAGGGTTATTTTATTATTTATGGGATGAGCGAGCTTTTTTGAATTTACGTAGTAATATATAGTGTAAATAAATGATATTTTAAAGGGGTAAATTTGAAATGATAGTATTATTTTTTTGCTATTTTGGATAGGAGAAAATAAAATAAATCCCTTCTTTTAAAGAGAAATAAATAATTTAAATTGTAACGGAGTATTGGTTTTGACATAAGTTGGTGTCTTGTTAATTGCAAAAATTATACTCTCATATTTAATGGACATTTATGAAAAATTTCTACAATTTAAATTAAGATGAAAATTAGAAATTAGAAATTTATAAATTTAAATATTTTACCCAAAGTTGTGGAGTAAAATTAAAATTCATGGTCTAAATCCATAATCTAAAATTTCTCCCTCTAAACTCAACTTTAATGAGGTTTTTTTTTTTTTTTAATCTGATGGTGCGGGTCTCTTTTGACCTGGGTAATGTCCAAGAAAAAAAAAAAATCAATCTTTTGCGTTATGTTAAGATTCTTGTTTGAAACAATAAATAAAATCCTAATCCTAACACTATATATTGCTAAGGTTTTTTCAGCATATGTGGCAAAGCCACATTGAGGTATTTCAAAAACTTTATTTTCTTATTAATCCTATATTTTTATTGCAACGTAACTGTCGCATGATCATAATTGTCGCCTAATTTAGTTTTTATCCTTATATATTCTGCATATGTAGCAAAAGCCACAATGAAGTATTTCAAAAATTATATTTTCTTATTAATTTACCTTTTTTTTTTGTTTATCAATTAAAGTAAATGAGAATATAATGTGTTCATCACTTGCTATAATTTAGGAACCTTATTATTTTTATTCTATTTATATTCTACACTCCAATAAAAAAAATTCACCACCATTTGCCGTCTTCAATACTTCTCAGAGTTTCTTCTTTTTGTTACTATAGATTCATTGAAGGGTAGTGATGGCTATGAAAGAAAATGCTTTTATTTACAATATTAGCCCATCCTTTCTTCTTCATCTTCTTTTAATTTGAATTTTATTTATTTTAGGGTTTGTATCTATGTTCGATAATAGTGTTTATCCTTTTGTTTCAATTTTTTTATTTGTTTTATTTTTTGTAGGGTTCATGTGTCAATTGACATTATTTTCATATCTTTATTTTAACATGTATATTTGTAGCTTGAAACATTGGTTGAAAATTCATAATAATTCATTGATTCTTCATAACATCTCAAGTGAATAAATAAGTGAATTGTTGTATTGAATTTTCCATATCATTTATTATATAGTGTATTGTATTTTTCTCATGACTTTTCCATGAACGAAATGTATAATTTATATGTACTACATAGTATTTTTAATAATGAATGATGCATTAATTTTATGTCAAAATAATTTTTTTCAAGATTTTGCAATCTCGATATCAAAAGTTGACTTGATCAATGTTTACACTCTATAATGGCTCAATTACCTTCTTAAAAGTTTATAAATCTGATTTATTTTAATATTAATATAAAGTATAGAAGAAGCTTGATATTGAATATTTTGTTATGTGCATATTGGAAATTGATAGTATTGATTTATAATATAAAATACTGCAAGTCCCCCAAATATAAAATGACAAATTCCTGATATGGATACATTTAAAGAAAAGTAATTGCATAATATATAATATATCATATTATTGGTAAAATTAATTTGACATTATGCACAAATCAATTTATTTATAAATGAACACTATAATTATGTTATATCCTTAGCACGAGACAATACAAATTAAGTGTTAATGTATCATGCCCAATTTATACCCCATATCAATGTCTCATGACATGAGACAGTTCCACAAAAAAACCTACTCTTGATTTATAAATCTATGATTTCAAATTTATAAACTAATAATACATATTGATTTCATTCAAAAAATTATTGAGATATCATTAACATGGTATAATGTCATATGTTTAGCTTTATAATTACTTATATAAAACTTTTAATTATAATATTCTCTCAATACCAATAAAAAGAGTATGTATAGAGTGAAATTGGTTCATATATGAGTTAATTGAAGAGTATTAGTTGATTTCACTAAATAGTAAATAGTATTAGTCGTTTTCATTGAAGAGTATTAATGATTTACACTGAAAAACCTTAGTTTGTTTTTAGTAAGCAGCTAATACTCTTCAGTAAAAAATGATTAATATCCATCACTAAAAATAATTAATACTCTTTAGTGAAAACAATTAATACCCTTCAATTGTATCTATGAATCATTTTCACCCTGGTCATAAAAAAAATGATTTTCTTTACATAATTAAGCGATTACTTTGTAGTTGTATGATTATTTATTGCTATCAAATAAAATTTAAAATTAGATATAAAACATTTAATATATGGCCATATATTGATCAATTTTTTCTGACTTTCATTTCACATTGACCTTATTATTTTATTGATCTATACAATTTATTCATTAATAAAAATTTGTCGTTATTTTTACATAATTTTGATTATTTGTTTTGCTTTTCCATCATAACATATACTTCCGTGTCTTTTTTCCTACATTATAAGAATATCATAGTTGGTCAATAAAAAAGAAATGTCGTAATTACTAACCTGAAATGAACCCACGATATGTAATAAATAATAATTCATCGAGATAATTTTGACATTCTTTCTATTCTATGCGAAATCATTTCTCAACACAAATATTGTTTTCTACAAGTACGTATCATTTTTCTTTTTCATATTTTAATAATTTTTAAATTAGAATATTTTGAACTATAATATCAATTTTTTTATTTATTTATTATCAACTAGATTTGAGAAAGTATAGAATGAAAATGGTTCATATATGAATCATTGAAGGATAATAATTATTTTCATTGAATAGTATGAGTTGTTTCCATTGAACAATATGCATTATTTTCACTAAATAGTACTCCCTCCGTCCCGAAACATATTGCATAGTTTCCATTTTAGTATGTCCCACGAAAAGTTTTCATTCCTAAAAATGGTAAATATTCATTTAACTTTACTTTCACAACACTTATATAATATACATAAAAGTGTACTTATTATACCTTTTTTTAATCCGTGTGCTAAAAAAAGTACCGCAATGTGTTCCGGAACGGAGGGAGTATTAGTTGTTTAGTAATAACATATTCATACTCTTCATTGAAAACAAAATCATATTTTTAATAAAAACAACCCATACCATTAAATAGTTCATTAGATTTTTAATATTTAATATATCTAATTATAAATAAATTATAATGATAGATAATATCTTATAATTATTTATCACATTATAATGTTTCTTTAATATATATGACGTTAAATGTGGTGTAATTGCATAAATCAATTTGCACGTGCTAAATGTATATTCATGGGACATAAATCATGGTGGTAATGGCACAACTCATTTTGCAAGTTATATTAACTCCATTTTATTGGCATTAAAACATTTTCATAATCTTTGTTCAATATCTTTATATTATCATTTGTACTTTAACTAATTTTATTGAATTTCCAATTCTTAATGATATATTAATTTAAAAACTATTAAATTTTGTATTATTGTTATAAGGCAAAGTATTGTGTGTATAATACACACCATTACAAATTCGTGTATAAAAATATTTTGAGTTATGTACTCTTTTGTTTCAAGAACTTTTGGTTAGAAGATAATATTTGTTACACATGAATTTTATTTCCGTGTGTATTGTATACTACCTCCATTAACTTTTATTTGGAAGACACTATCATCAACTTACAGCATAAAGTCCGGTAGTGATTTGTCAAGACTTATATTGATGGCAAAATTAATAATATAGGATGAAGAGACAATGATTAACAATTTTAGTTTTGAAGCATTGGATAAGAGTCTAAAGGATATTTGTAGATTGTTTGATGGTTCGATGTCTGAATTGTCATTCGGGAAAATAATTGTTGTTCTCGGTGAAGATTTTAGACAGATACAATGAAATATAATTTATTAAATTTTAGCAATTACAACAAAATTCTATCTATAAATTAATCATTCATTTGGTAGAAATTGATTATTTAAGGTACTCACATTAACAAGAAACATGTGTTTGCAAAGTAAAAATACGAATGTCAGTCCACTGATTGAAAATTTTGAATTCTCAAAATGGATATTGAAAGTTGGTGATGGTGACATTGGAGATAGCAGTGACAATTTTGTAAATATTGAGATACCAGAAGATAATTTAATTTATGATGTCAATGATCCGATTGATGCAATAGTTGAAAGCAGTTATCTGTCTATTGTAGAAAATCTAAGTATACACAAATACTTTTAGGATAGAGAAATACTTGCATAACCCTTCGCAATGTGGAGGCAATAAATGAAAAGATTTTGTCCATGATTACAAGTGAAATCAGAGTATACTTGAGTTCGGACAGTGTTTGTAAATCGGAGTTTAAACCTGGAGGTAACAGACATTTATTTTCAGTTGATAAATTGAACTCTTTAAAGTGTTCAGAGATGTCAAATCACAAATTGATTTTAAAAGAAGATGCATGTTCCTTTAGCTCTTCTAAGGTTTGTGCTATGGCACATGGTTGATAGTCACAAAGTTTGGAACTCATATTCCTGAGCAGAAATTATATCAGGAAGGAACATTAGGAATAAGGTATTCATTTCATAATTAACCTTGAGTAATCCGTATGAAACAATGGCCACTAAAGTTTAAAATGAGGCAATTTTCGATATTACTGTGTTTTGCAATAACCACAAACAAAATTGTATCTTCCAAAATTTAATTTTACACACGAATATTTATCTGTTGCAGTATCTAGAGTCAAAAAAGCAAAAGAGGCTTGAAGTTGTTTCTCGGTTCCGATGGAAGACCGCCAAAGTAAATGAAAAATGTAGTTTATAAAGAAATTTTTCGAAATTTATAATTTTAATATTTATTCATAAATAATAAATTTGTCAATTAATTAACGTTTTATATGGTTTTCAAGTAATTTTTTTATACATACAAATGAAAATTTAAATTAATGGTATATATACTATAAATATATATTTTTTGGTTACTAAAAATATATAAGAAAATAAAATATAGTTAAAAATATAACATTTTACAACAAAAAAAAATTACTTTCAGTCCGCGAAAAATCGCGGGTATAGTACTAGTATTTAATAATTCTATAGCAAAGAGTGTGAAAGTGAATTTCTGCTGCCCTACCATTTGTCGGTTGGTGCAGCTTTTATATAATTACTGTAATTATAAATTATAGATAGCCGGCCATAAGATAAAATAAAAATAGATCATTAGATAATTAATTTCGATAAAATTTATTTAAATAGTATTAATAAATTACATCAAAAGTTATCAGCTCCATATGATTTAGTTGTTTAGATTAAATGTGTTAATTAAATTGATATTAATTATTTTCATTAAAAATATAAATTATTTCTATACTATAAGTTATTTGTTAGTGATTATTCACGATAAAAAATTTGGCCAAATTAACTGACGCAATATTATGCAATGGTTCAACAGCTAAAAACATCGTAATCTGGGGGATGAAGTGAAGTGTCATATGAAATGGCCCAGGTTATATGGACCCACTTTTATTGGTAGTACGCACCCCAGATGGGTCCACATACCCCTCCTTACCTCCCTTCTTCCATCATTCTGTATTTCCTTTCGTTTTTCTCTCCCCCACCCTTCCCCTCCTCATTTTTTTTCTTGTTCTCTTCTTTCTCCCCTAAACCCCATTTCACCGCCGTCTGCCACCATCCAAGCCAGGTTTGTTTTTTCTTTTCTTCTTTTGAATATGGTGGTATGAAAACATGTTAAATTTTTCGAAAATTTATGTTATATTTCGAAATATTTTGCCGAAATTTTTGTTCGACTTTTTTTTTTTTTTTTTTTCACATGTCAGTTTCTTTGGAAATTATTTACGAAAGTTTTACATTTTTCCGTAAAAAAATATTGGAGAGAAAAACTATTTTCCAGAACTGATTTTTCGAAAAATTGTGCAAGTTTTTTTTTTTTTTTTTTTCCGGATTTGATTCATATTTTTTCGGGAATGGCACAAAATAAACATTATTCTGGTATTATCACATTATATATTTAATATAGTTTGTTCATCATTCTTCTCCCCCTTTTGTGCACAACACAAGGATAGTTTTATAATTTTCCGTCCATGGAAGTTTTTTCCGAGTTATAGCGTGGGTGCGGGTATTTTTGTCATTTTATATATTATGAAAACTGAAAAGTGATAATATTTCAGAGTGTGGGTACTACTAACAAAGGTGGGGCCATATGAAATAGAAGCGGTCCTGTCCCGACGCTGAACGTGGGCCGGACAGATTACTACCCAAGGTTCCAATCCAGCCCACCGCGCATACCCTAGATTACTTATATAAAAGGTGCTAATTCTGCTTTCCGTCAAAAAAATAATAATAAATAATAAAATAATAAAAAGAGGTGCTAATATCTCCATCTTTTCACCGCAATTCTCTGAAAGTTTTTCGGAAGTTGGAAGGTCCTTTTTCCTGGTTTTGGTTTTTGAAATTCGATTTAGTGATTGACTGATTTATTTTCTTATCTACAATTTTTTTGATTAGCAGGTAATAAGGTTTATTCAAGAGAATAGGCGAATGCAGTGAGTCCTTTCTTCTTCTGTAAACTATTTGTAGTCTTTCCGATCTGCAGTGTGACTATATCTGTTTGATTTGATTCAACCTGAACGTCTGTTTGATTTGAATCGGTCCCTTGAACCTCGCTTGATCTGTTTAATTACTGTACTATTATTGTAATATCTGTAGCAGTGTTGGGTGCGTTTACTTTTCCTTATTTGGATTGTTAAAAGAGCGGATCGACTCTTCCGTCCCCAATTTCAGCCCTATGAAATCGGTTTCACTTCTGCCATCTCGTCATAATCGCCTGCTACTGTGTTTCAATTTTCCGCTCTTGCTATTGGGAAAAGAAGAATTAGTTTACCTTCGTTGGGCGGCACCTATTATTGGGAAAAGTAAACGACATCTCGAAAAATAATCGTCACATCTTACTGGGAATAGTGAACGATATCTCTTCTCCCATGCGGCCTCGACGGAAAAAATAACCGTCGCATCTTACTGGGAAAAGTAAACGACTTCTCTTCTCGCCGCCTCATGTTTGTGACTTTTGTAAAAGTTAATGCATATTTTGCAAATTGTGAGAAGATGCTTTTGTGCTTTTGGGGGTTGAAATTTTGTTTCCAGTTATTTGGGATTTGGAAATCATTTGCTGGAGCTCTGTTTTGGTATTTTGTAATCATTGTTTCCAGATTTTTTGTTGGCTGATTTTGAACTCGTAATTGGGTTATGAAAACAAGAGATAACAAGTTATATGTAAACCTAACCTCACTAGTTTACGCATCCAACCTGATTACCAAAGTGTATGCACCCCTAGGAGTTTGATGATGCACACTTAGTGGTGGTGGTTTAATAATTTTGATCTAGCTTTGGACGTATGAATCCCTTCTAATTCGATTGTTAATGTTATATGTTAGAATTAATTTTATTTGTTTGGTTGTATTTTCTTTCAGAGAGAGAGTGCAGTATGGCGGTAGGGAAATTAAGGATAATCTGCATTTGAGGAAACTTGTGAGAGATATCAAGAATTATGCATCTAAGAATCCAGAGTCCCGTGAATTAATATGGAACATTCTGATTCAAGCGCTGGCAGCAATGAAGCTGGTGCAGTCTCCACTATATAATACAGATCCACCCCTCGATGAAAAAGAGTGGGATATGGAAGACAAGTATGAGTGTGATCGTAGCCAAGTAGACTATGCCTTAACTATGGTGCCCGAGGAGCTAAGGGAGATGCTTTCCGAGGAGCTTTATCGGGTATTTGGGGAGTCGCAGCGTGTGTTTGTCGATCAAGTGTGTGAGAACATATGGATGCGGATGGCACTTCCATGGGCCCACTCGAGTTGTGAGCGTCGTCGTAGCGATCAACTTATTTGGGTGAGGGATCATAACACGCCTCTAAGGGAGGAAGCCGTAAAAATGAATTTGGTGAACGATTTTCCATTAACCACAACATACACCAGTGATACAAGAGATATAATGCATGAACTTGCACTTGTGTTTCGAAGGCAATATTCGATTCTGGCCTTTGAGGATCCGACCTTAGTTGAGGTTCGAGAGGATCTGACCTTAGTGGATGAGTTGTGAAATCGATCCGACGTTAATGGATGTGAGAAAGGATACAACCTTACTGGAGGATCCCTAGCATCTCGTAATCTTCATCAAGAAACAAGTTTGTTTATGTTTTAATAGGCTTTTATATGTAGGCCTTCAATGTTTGCTACTTTTTGTTGCTTGTTATCTTCATTTTAATATTCCAAAGGTGCATTCTATATATAAATAACTAATAAAACTATAGTTAATTATTATTAATATAAAAAAAAAGTAAAAAATATATGTAATTATTAAATTTAAATTTGTTTGAATTTAATGTAAGAAAAAACAGGGGTGTAGTATAATGCAAATGTATAGAAATGCATTCTTCTTCATATTGTTGATGCCATTATCAGGTTCTACTTATAAGTTATAACCATCATTGCAACTCGGTTTTGATGCAAAGAAGAAAAAGGATGTGGAAAAGAAGTTGGTCCCTTGTAAGTTGCAACTCCATCCGAAGGGGAAATTGAATTTGTTTCGATTCCGGGCCTTCCTGTCCGGGTTGAATATCAACTAGCAGATGTGACAACGGATTCAAAACTCAAATCAGGTCGGGTGGATTTGGAACTGTCTATAAAGGAAATCTTCGAGATGGGGTTGAATTTCGCAGTGCGGATGATCAATTTCTTGGGAGCCTAGGGAAAGAGGGAGTTTTCTCAGGGGCTGTTTGGTTTGAGGGATTGTCAGGTTCTATTATATCTGTTTTTCGATAATTGTTCTAATCCAATCCTAACTAATTTAATCATATCCCGTAAATCAAATGACCCCTTAGAGATTGCTACCACTGAGAAAGTCCGTCATGCCAATCTTGTTAAACTTGAAGAATTCTTTGTACATAGAGGGATCGTTAGATTGAGTTTTCTTTGCAAAGTCTTCACTGCAAGTCTCAGGTGAGTTAGGATCGTTAGATTGAGTTATCTTTGCAAAGTCTTCACTGCAATTCTCAGGTCCTAAATAAGTTCCATCGTACAAAGTCGTTTGTTCGCAAGAAAATTTGGATAATAAGATTAAGAGCTTCTTCCTTTTTTGTTGGACTTCAAAGTTAAAAAAACAGAAACGTGATATAGTGAGCGCTTATATATCCATTTCGTCTAATTATTACTCTTTTGACCTATTTTGTCGTTTAAGAATATTTCATGTAAAATATCGTTTAAGGATGGGCTAATATTTTTTTTTTTTAAATACTGTAATTTCGAAAACAGGTTATGCAATTATAGTTGTTTTGAAAAGATTTTTGATATGATAAAAATTTGTATAAGACAACACAAATTAGCACCTATTCTTAGCAAAGTGTTAATGAGTTAATAACATAATGACATCAATTCACATTGTTTCATGTTGTATAAAAAAATCTTATTAACATTCAATTTGTCTTATATATATATAGATAAAATTTAAAATATTTGTCAGATTAAATTAAAAATTATAAAAATTTATCGACTCTAAGAATGGAATATTAAGGTATTATTTTACTTGTAATTTACCATCATATCTTAAATAGGAAGGATTACAAATATGAAGCCAACCAATCGATGATTCTGAAGGTCAAATATCACATGCTCGGTCAAATCCAAGAAAAGTCTGTCCCCTAGTTGAAATTTTTGCATTAAAAATGTTTCCACGACGAAAAGTCTGCTCTATAAATGTGGCATACAAACAACCTCCTTCCCATAATAATGTTGTAAATTGAGAGCAATAAATAGAGACGCAAGTTTGTTCACCCAATTCATCGGGAACGACTATGTTTGGTGGCGAGTCAAGGCAGGTGTTTCACTAATATTCTTGTGTATGAGTGTATACAATTATGAGTATAATGGTCTATTTATAAAAGTAAAAACCCTAATCTAAATATGAAGTCCATTGGGTTATTGACTCATTAGTAATGTCCACATCAAATCTCCTAGATTTGAAATAATAAATCTGCTGGATTTACAACACTCCCCCTTGGACATTACAACATAACATGTCATAAAAACTCCACGTGCTCGGTATTAGCCAAATATTAAGTTAGGGAGGAATATACTCGATCTTCCGGATCAAATCTTCAGGATTCATATCGGGGTTACCGCTCCTCCTGAAGACAACAACACTTTGAGCCTTTGCATCCCAATACCACGAACGTACTTTTCAGAAGTAGACGTAGGTAAGGATTTAGTGAACAGATCTGCTAGATTGTCACTAGATTGCACCTTTTGAATGATAATCATGTCACTATTCTGGAGTTTGTATGGGTATAAAAACTTAGGTGAAATAAGTTCCGTCAGGTTTCCCTTGACGTGCCCATTATTCATTTGTGCGATGCAAGACGGCGTTGTCTTCAAATATAACGGTGGGAGGCATGTATCTCCTTTGGCGATACCACACGAGTCACCAATGTGTTTTACCAAGTACCTTAACCAAACACATTCTCGTGCGGCTTCAAACAAAGTATTATCTCTGAGTGGTTTGAAGACGTGGTAACCATGATTTTTTTAACCGATCTCCATGAGATCGCGGTACCACCACAGAGAAAAATGTAACCAGTCTGGGATATGACGTTGTGGGGATAAGATAAATAGCCAGCATCCGCATAACCTACTAAGGTTTTATCTTGGTTCTTAAGGTAAAACAGTCCAAGATCTTGAGACCCTTGGAGGTACCGTAGAACATGCTTAACACCATTTCAATGTCTCCTTGTAGGAGAAGCGCTATATCTCGCAAACAAATTGACAGCAAATGCAATGTCCGGCCGAGTGCAATTTGCGAGATAGAGCAATGCTCCGACAGCGCTAAGATAAGGAACTTCTGGCCCCAGAATTTCTTCTGAATCTTCTCTTGGTCTAAATGAGTCCTTATCCACTTCGAGGGATCGGACAACCATAGGGGTGCTAAGTGGATGAAATTTATCCATATGAAATCTCTCCAATACCTTCTTCACGTAGGTCGACTGATGTATAAGAATTCCTTCTGGGAGATGCTCGATCTGCAGGCCGAGACAACACTTGGTTCTACCCAAGACTTTCATTTCAAATTCAGCTTTCAAGATTGAACTGACTTCTTCAATCTCTTTGCATGTTCCAATTATGTTTAGGTCATCAACATAGACGGATATGATGCAGAAACCACTTTGCGATTTCTTCGTGAATACACATGGGAAAGCTTTATCGAATGTGTATTCCTTCTTTTGGAGGAACTCACTAAGTCGGTTGCACCACATGAGGCCCGATTGCTTCAGGCCATACAACGACTTCTGCAGTTTTATGCTATATGAACTGCGATTTTCACCATTCCTCATCTGGGGAATGTCAAATCCATTGTGGATTTTCATATAGATGTCGGCATCAAGTGATCCGTATAAGTAAGCGGTTACTACGTCCATTAATCTCATCTGGAGATTCATTTTAACTATCAAAGATATCAAGTAGCGGAATGTTATTGAGTCAATGACGGGAGAATAGATTTGATCAAAATCAATCCCGGGTCTCTGCGAAAACCCTTGAGCTACAAGCCTCGCTTTATACCTCTCCACATTATTGTTCTCATTTCGTTTTCGTATAAATACCCATTTATATCCTACAGGGATAGCGCGCGCGGGTGTACGAATGAAAGAGTCAAATACTTGTCTTTTGTTAAGCGATGCGAGCTCTGCTTCTGGCACTCAACGATAGTTTTGGGTTCTGGATCCGGATCGTTAACGGAAGGAGCAATTGCTGCAAATGTGTCATTGATGACAGTAATATTTATATTATATGTTTCTCTAGTATTTATGAAATTCATAAAGACTTCAACATTTTACGTCAACTAGACCTTCCTCATTTCCCAGTGTATCTGGGTTTGGTCGTTCCGCGGTCCTAGTGCATTAAATATTTTATGCACGTCCTTCATCACTAGGACACTCGTCTTCTAGAGACTTTGAGTTATCTAGACAAATCACTTCTAGAGATTTTACATTCGACTGACCAGTTTTGCTAGCTTTTCGTTTAGGTGCTATCGCTTGAGGGTCCTTTACGCTTCTGGCATGTGGGGGCATGCGTACTTGTTTTGCTTGGGACCTAAACCCTTTGGGGAGCATTTACTGCAGGTATATGCGATTTAGTTACACCTCTATGGTCAGTGAACGCGTCTGACAAGATTGTTTGCTGAATTTTTGCAATTTAATGATCTTCTGAACTTCTGATTCAGATTGGTTAGTGCGTGGATCTAGATGCTGAAGATCACTTACATTCCACATAAGCTTCCGATATTCATTCAATTTTGAATTCGGATCTCCCCCTAATGCCGGGAAGTGATCTTCATCGAACGTGCAATCAGTGAACCGGGCCGTCAATAGATCCTCAGACAAAGGCTCGAGGTATTTCACGATGGGTGGAGAGTCAAATCCGACGTAAATACCGAGTTTCCTTTGTGGACCCATAGAGGTTCTCTTTGGTAATGTTATCGGAATATATACCGCACATCCAAAAATACGCAGATGGGAAATGCTAGGTTCTTTCCCATGCACTAACTGTAGGGGGGAAAGATCATTATATGCAGTTGGACGGATTTGTATTAAGTGCGATGCATGTAGGACTGCATGCCCCCAACATGAAGTGGGTAGTTTAGAGTTCATAAGCAATGGTCTCGCGATAAGTTTGATACGTTTTATTAGCGCCTCAGCAAGACCATTTTGGGTATGGACTTAGGGGACCGAATGCTCCACTTTAATTCCCAGGGCCATACAGTAATCTGTAAAATCTCTCGAGGTAAACTCGGCAGTATTATCCATGCGAATAGATTGGATAATCTGGGAACTGAGCTCGAAGCTCGATAGTTTTTGCAATGAGCTCTGCAGGAGCTTGATTGCGGGTAGACAACTAACAGGCATATGTCCACCCAGTGGAGGCATCAATAAGGACCATGAAATACTGAAATGGTCCTGATGCTAGGTGAATCGGTCCGCAAATGTCTCCTTGAATTCGTTCAAGGAAAATCAGAGACTCTAGTCCAACCTTAGTGCGCGACGGGCACACTACTAATTATCCTTAGAACATGCATCACAAATAAATTCATCAATAGGAAGGATTCTATTATTCGAAATATTATGACTAATTGAATTAGATAGAACCCTACGTATCATAGATTGTCCTAGATGATTTAACTGCTGATGTCATAATATAAAAGAGTTAAGGTCATGAAATTTCATACTCATAACTAGATGAGAATTAGACGACCGTATGTAGAAATAGTACAGTCCGGAGGTGAAGGAAAAAATACTTCCTATCTCTTAAGATTGTATGTGTGGTGGCGCTATCTACCAAACATAAATCACTATTTGCGTCCATCAAACCAGAGGAAATAGCCCAAACCTAATAGCTGATATGTTTACAAGCCATATATAATAATAGCAATATCCAAGTAAATTTAATGGACAGTGTTAATGTAAACACATATAAGCTAAAACATAATATCATCCATAAAATAAAGTATCTGAAAGATAGGATCCAAAAACATAAATTGTTTTATCCAAAAACAAAGTATTAAAACAATCAAATACGCAAATCACTCATCATCTCCAAAGTCCTTGAGCTCGATGGCCAGAGGATCGACGTTATCTTGGTCAAAGTCTGCTCAGGCAGGGTGGCATGGTGAGATTCGACTCTAGGGGCCTTCCCCTTGTCGTCCTTCTGCTGCTTTTGATAAGCCTCAACCAATTGCTTAGGAGTGCGGCACGTGTGAGACCAATGGCCTCTGCATCCGCATCTGTAGCAGGACTACTCAACATTGCCAGATTTTTGAAGAGCGAAGTTCGAGGTTCTGTGACCACCGGATGTACTACGATCTCGGCATTTAGCCCAGATAATCTTACTCCCTCTCCCCTTTCTACGTTTGCAACCAATCATATAATTGTCCTTATACTGCTGCTGGAGTATAAGGTTGCTAGCGTGGAATGTTGACAGATTGTTCTGCATCAACTGGGTTACAATACGGTGCAAAGCAGAGTTGTACTCCGTTATAGACTTAAGGTCCTGGAAACGGAGTTTCAGCCAATCGCATTGTACCGGAGAGAGGAGTATATAGTTTTGTTGTTGGAAATGGTCCTTCAGGGACTTCCACAACATTCCGGGGTCCCTGAATGAGGATCTGAAAAATGAATTCCTCACTCAGGTGATTCATAAGAAAAATCAACGCTTTCGCCTTCTGGGCGTTAGTGAATTTCGAACCTACGACAATTGCTTCGCTCAATTCATTTAAGGCTAGATGAATCTCTACATCTAGCGCCCCATGTCAGGTAGTTATTACCATCGAGAGCAAGCTCATCGAATTCTTTCATGGTAATATCAGACATTATTCACTATAATTATTAAAGTGACATGGTAAGGGACGTGACCAAATTTATTGACAACGGAGAAATAAAGATTTATCTGATTATTCTAGAGCACATATGAGCAAGTATTGGACGCCGTCTATCCAAAACATAAATTACGATTCGACAGGTACCGGGCGCCGCCTACCCGGGCAAGCTATGCGGACTATATATAATATACTATGTGCAGGGGGTAATAATGTATGCAAGATAATTAAATCATAAAGACATGCATATGTACCAAATAAGCATATAAGAAAATTTCTTGAGAACTAATACGAGAAAATAATTCCAAAAAAATCTCGGGTTTAATAAACATGCATATTTATTACAATAAAAATTTCATGTATATTAACGAAATTTAATAAAATATTTTTAGGGCTTTAAGTAAAATTAAATTAATCGATAATTATGTGACGCCCAAAACGAGCCCAAAAGTGGCTAGGGTTTCAGGAGGCACGCTGCCATGTGCGACGATGGGCGCGCGGGGGTGCGCGTTGATGCACGCGACTAGCGGCGGAGGGAGTGCGCAAATGCGAAAATCCGCCGGCCAGTCGAGACCTACAGGCACGACTGCCGCGGGTGATTGCGCTCTGTAGGTGCGACTGCCTCTGGCGATCGCGTCCTACAGGCGCGATTGATGCCCTTCACGACGCTGCTGGGTTTTAGCGCATCGCGGTCGTGTGTGGAGGCGGCGCCGACCTCGACGCGGCGCACGGTGGCTCGCGGAGGCAACGCCGACCTCGACGCGGCTAAGGGTAGCGTGCGAAGGCAGCGCTCGACGGCCTTGGGCCGCGCGCGCTTCTTCGGTGCACCTGGGCATCCTCGGTGCTCAGGCAGCCATCGATGGCGGTGCTGCTGGGCGGTGGTCGATGGTGGCGTGGCAGCCATGCGGTGGCACGAGGGTGTACGCACGGTGGTCGCATAGCGGTGCGGTGAGCGTGCAACGGGCAGCGCTCGCGCGTGGTGGATGGCAGAGGGGCGCTCCTGGCGGGTGAGGCGGCTTCGGGGCGCAGCGGTATGCGTTGCGGGCGGCACGATGGAGGCGCTGCAGGCGACTCGATGGGGGTGCGGCGGTGGCCGTGCGGCCCTGAACCGTGGTCGACAGGCGACGACCGTTCGTCCTCGGGCGGCGGCCGTTGCTCGTTGGTTCGATTTTCAATCCAAATCCAATTCAATTCAATTCGAAAAATAATTTGATCCAATTAATTGCAAAAATGAAACTAAATTTAAGCAATTATTCGTGTACATACAAAATATGTAATGCATGGATCAAATAATTCGATACAACAATTAATTCACATGATTTGGAGAAAATTAATTTTAGGGCGTACCGATTAGTCTCGGGCAGAGTCTGTTGGGAAAATAGGGGTGCCCGGAATCTATTCGGGATGAATTTTAAATACGAATTTAAATACAATTATTACTAGCATGAATTAATCCTAATTAATTCAAATAATATTTCCAACAACTAATTATCATCATGCATGTTAAATTAATTTCACATATTTAACTAGGCGGAATTAAACAAGTAAATATGCGATTAACGTACCTCTCGTAGTAATGGCCTTTGGATATACGGGACACTTATAATCTCGATCTATCAACCCAAAACCTTCTCAAGTATTTCCCTTTTCACCTCACTTGATCGCCGGTGGGAGACGCTTTCAAGTAATTTAATAACTAAGGAAAAAGAAAAATATCTATGCTTCTTGATTTTTCCAACACATGGAATTATGTACTTGGGGATGAAATAATCATCCCCTATTTATAGAGGGTAGGGCCGAAAATTTGAGGAGATATGGGCTTGGAAAAAATCTTTTCTTAGTCTCTAAGAAATCTTGAATATATCTCATATATTCTTTTCTCCATAATAAAATATTCCACAAAAATCTCACTCTTATTTTCAAGCTTATAATTTTCGAAAACTTCAAGGATAAAATCTAAGATTTGGATCTTCTTGAATATATGAGATATTCTTGTATTCCTAGAATACATATCTTGCATAATATCTTTCCAAGAAAATCAACAAAATCTTATTTCTTTTTTATTCCTAATTTTCGAAAATTATCATGAAAAAAATCAGCATTGATATATTCTTTATTTTAATCACCTTATCATTATTGGGCTACTTAATTGGGCTACTTGAGGGGCCTTAAGGAGAATTAAGATTGGACCTCCTAATGGACTTCTGAATTTCAATATTGAGCCCCAATATAATTCAGCCCATTAATATTAATTATTACCACTAATAAATTAATATTGCACTATCCATCTTAATCCATATTACGATAATATGGGCTCCCGGTTATTATTTCCCGCGTTTAAGATTATCAAGTCCATTAATTAATTAAGCTTCTGAATAGCTCTAAATTAATTAACATCTTTCACCTTGGAGTAAAGACAGCTCAACATTATTATTCGTACCGAAGAAACTAATTCTTCACTTGCAAGATTTGGTACAATAAAACTTCTGAGCCCACCAAGGGGACTAATCACACGAGCCGTACTCGCACGCGTTTCTCCGTATTAAATCTTAGCAACCGTCGTATGATTAATATTACTGCCCAAGACACAAAGTTCGAAGTCACAATGATTCTCACCCAACATGAATCAAAGCAGTAACTATTAAGCACACACGGTCCTATTTAAGTGACGGAGATTAAGAAATCAACAACCACTGAGGTCTAATTCTTCACCTTTCAGAACAGAAGAATTTATCCTCGCTGTAGGACCTCTTCAACACATACTAAATGTGCTAGTGCAATCTCTTGGTCAAGACAGACCAATCTGAGTCTTACACATCGACCTTTCAAGGCGGATTGTTCAATTCCACCTGGGTCGTGAAATGTACGTTTAGTTACAAGTAAACTGTTAATGTTGTCTTCCGTGATCGGGTATCACCACATTAACTACAATGTAACATGTACTATATATTGAACGGTTTGCAATAGAAATTCAACATTCAATTATATCTAAAGCAAATGTGATAAAAGAATTATTCTCATAAAACGAGTGTTTGATACACGAGTTATACAAAGTAAAAGCATACTTTCACGTATAACTCCAACAGAGTCTCGTGCTGATAACGTGTTGTAAATTGAGAGCAATAAATAGAGACGCAAGTCTCGTACCAGTTCGTCGGGAACGACTACGTCTGGGGGCGAACCAAGCCAGGAGTTTCACTAATATTCTTGTGTATGAGTGTATAAATTATGAGTACAATGGTCTATTTATAAGAATAAAAACCCTAATCTAAATATGAAGCTCATTGGGTTATTGGTCCTTTAGTAATGTCCACATCAAATTTCCTAGATTTGGAATAATAAATCTGCTGGATTTACAACAAATTTTACACAATTTTTCTTTTGTCATAAAAGTTAATAAGGTGTAGTTAATATATGGTACAATCCTAAAGCCTTAAATGCAAAATGGGATGGTAGAAATCCCATAACACAATTTACTACAATTTGGTGGTCCCCATCATTAAACAAAACCACACCCTCAAACAATTTGGTGGGCCCCGTACTCAAACTCAGATTTTTACAGAATCTGACAAAAATGTTGACTGACTGAAACCTTTTGCACATTTCCAAGACAAAATTTTGACCATAAATATTTGTTATTTTCGGGTGTATGTTAATTTTGAACATTAAACACAAATTTTATGAACACAAGTATAAAATATTTTGAACATAAAATATAAATATTTGAGAATTCAAGCAAATTTAAATTCAAAAACATTTATTTTATTATTAATTTGAAAATTACATATAAAAAATTCCAAAAATATTACACCTACAAAATTAGGCACAAACAACCCAAAATTATGAACAGACGACCTAAAAAAATATGCACAGATGCACATAACTTATGAACAAACACTCTAAAATTATGAACAAATGCTAGCTAAATTATGAACATATGAAAAAAAATTGAATTGACACTAAAAAATTAAAAAATTGTCCGGATTTTTTGTGCTGTGTTTCCAAAAGCCTTTTTAATTCTTGAATTTTCAGAAATCTTCATTTGCTCCCTTTGTTGGTCGATTCCTTCGTCATCCTTCATACTTGAGTGCCTAGAATCACCAATTTTTTATTTATCAAAATCATATTTGCAGAATAATAATTACAACATATATGCAGATCATCATATATACCATATGTGTTGCAACACACAACGATTCAACACCCAGGATATCAATATCACAACATAGGAATACCAAAACTTCAATACATTTGCCTACTCATTCTGGGTACCCAATAAAATCTCACTATCACTAATTGCATCATAAAATTGCAGCTATTTCAGATCACCACTATTTAATCAATAAAATCACGAATGACATAAAAGATAAATAATTGAAGGATCAACATACGACCATAAAGCCATAAAGCTTTCGACGGTGAAAGATCTGAGACCGGGCGTCCGCCGATCTGAGGCCACAACATCGCTTCGGTATTGTGGCACTGGTGCACAAATTGGAGGCGCTGGTGCATAGATCGGGAAGGATTTCGTCGGATTCTTTTGGGGCTTCCGTCGAACATGGCATCGGAGCTTCCGTGCACCACCACCGTACCATCGAATTTGAGCATATTTGCAACACCGCCTTCGAAACCCTCGATCTATCCCCCACCATAACAGTGTCACCGCCGCTTCTTTTGGATCCGCTCACCCGCGGGTGGCGGCGCAGTCTCTGAGACAGCGCCGATCTCTTACCTCCGACCGCCTTTCTATTTCCTCCGATCTGAGGCCATAAAGCTTCCTCCAACGTTGACGCCGTGATAGCGCCACCGACGCTTCGACTTCCATCTGGACTGGCATCTGGATAGAGAGATAGAAGTTTTATGGTGTTTTTTTGAATTAATGGAGAGAGAGAGAGAGAGATAGAAGGGGGGTTACGTGTGAGTGAGGGAGAGTGATGAGATAAGGGTTGATATTTTAGGAGATAGAGAGGAGAGAGGAGGAATTGAGTGGGACCTACTTTCTTAAATACAAATCAGATACCAATGGTATGAAATTGAGCTTTGTGATTTCCCATGTTTTAATTGGTATTTTAGGCTTGAAGGTTGTAATATGATGCATTTATTTCAATTAATAAATTATTATTAATTTATTCAACTCTATATTTACCTATTTTTTTTATAAAAAATGTGCTACTTCCAAATGTAAAAAGAAAAAAAAAAGGTTAAAACGGAAGAAATATTATTTATATGTTATGGGAAAGATGCGCCATATCATTTTAGTGTTCAAACTATGACCTAATGGAGAAGTGTTATTTGCAACTTGTGCACAATCATCTTGTTTATCATACACTATTACTATTATTATTATTATTATTATTATTATTATTATTATTATTATTATTATTATTATTATTATTATTATTATGCATTAACTAATCCTGTTGCTGGTGAAGAATTAATCCAATTGCTTGGTCATTATGTGCATGAAAAAAAAATAGGGTGCGATTCGTCAAGAATCTATTTATTTATTTATATTTTATCATATACTCTATAACCTAAAAATTTAAACATTAGTTTGAAGTTCAATTTATACATAAAACATTAGTTTAGGGTCCAATTTATACTCATGACACTAGTTCAGGATTCAAATCGTACCTTTTCCCAAAAGACAATACTTATAACTCAAAAATTCCAAAATTTTGAAAATCCTAAATATTGCCATTTACAGAACTCAAGAAAAATCTTCGAAACTTACTATATGGAGGCAGTTCTGCAACTTTTGAATTTCCAGCTCTTAACATTCTCTTCGAATCCTTCATCAGATTTGGAAAATTTTAGTGCGTTGGTGCGGTTTGGATTCCTTATAGATGCTGCGATTTTTGGGATCAAAATAGTGTATCTTCTAGGGCTCCAACATTTTGAATGTTTTCTGAGAACAAAGTATTATATGAAAATAGTTTATGATAAACTTATCATATATGCAATTTCCCCAGATAATTTACGACCAATGTCAATTGAGGCTCGAATGAAGACTATGTCAGTATGTCCCAAAAAAATTCCCACACACTCAATGGTCAACGAAGAAAAACTAACACTAATTAAGTGTCCTCACTTCCTTTCCTCGTGCCTTCATGAGAAAACTAAATACACTACTCTTAATTCCATTCGCCACCGCCATCTCCGCCGTGGCTATGGAATCCTCCAACTCCGCCTCTTCTTTCCACCCCCTGCTTTTCACCTTCTTCACCGTACTTCTCCCTTCCCTCGCCATTTCCGGCCCCATCTACAACTCTTCCATCTCCATCAACTTCACAGCTTCACATCTCCAAATCGCCGACACCGCAAGCGAAGGCGCTTTCTTGGCTTCTCCGAGCAACAATTTCCAGGCCCGACTCACCAACTCCAGGCCCGAATCCAGATCCTTCTACTTGGTCATAGTTCACGTCCTCTCCAACACTATTATCTGGTCCGCCAATCGCAATCAACCGCTTTCCCAATATTGTCACCTCCGTTTAACCGCCGATGGCCTCACTCTTTACAACGACGCACAAAACCCCATTTGGTCAACGCCTCGTAACCTCTCCCCTGTTTCCTCAATGAAGCTTCTGGAATCGGGAAATCTGATATTGCTCCATGGTAGTAACGACACTTTGTGGGAATCATTCGATTTTCCTACGGATACACTCGTGTTGGGGCAAAAACTACGCCTCGGAAAATCGCTAATTTCTTCCAACAAAGAGGATTTATCGGAAGGGAGCTATAAGTTGGTGATCGGAGATGTGGACGCGATTTTGCAATGGAATGGAATGGATTACTGGAAACTATCAATGGATAGAAACGCTTTTATAGACACTAATTTACCGGTTCAGTATCTGGCGTTTAACGGAACAGGGATGTATTTGATGGGAGGAAACGGCGGGGGGAATATCGTTATGAGCGTCGCCGTTAAATATTCCAACGGCGTTCCGTTTAATTCTTCGGATTTCAGGATGGTCAAACTTGACGACAGGGGAGTTTTGAGCGTTGTACACTACAATCGGATCGATAGAACAATGAAGCAGGCGTTCACGGGGCCGTCTGATCTGTGCAAAATTCCGTACATATGCCGGAGACTGGGGTTTTGCGTTAAAGGCGGCTCATGCAAATGTGCACCAGGGTTTCACTTTGACACACAAATATGGACGGGCGATTGTACCAGCAATGATACTTCTTTAGTTCTCCCAGGCCCCTGTAATGCCTCATTATCATCACAAGTAGAAGAAACCTCTGTAAAGTATCTAAGTCTGGAGAATAATTTTGATTATTTCTCCAATGGATTCACGGAGCCCGTGATCCATGGGGCGAATCTTTCGTCGTGTCAGAGTCTTTGTTCGATGATCTGTTCTTGCTTGGGTGTTTTCTATTCTCAGAGCTCCGGGTCTTGTTATATGGTGAGGAATTATTTAGGATCCGTTTTGGTGAATTCGGGTTCAACGGATCGGGTCGGGTATGTGAAAGCAATAGCTTTACGAAGTCCGATTGGGTATGAGGAGAAGAAGGAGAATGGTTTCCCAATTGTAGCGGTGGTGTTGCTGCCCTTATCAGGGGTTCTACTTATAACCGTAATTGCAGCTGTGGTTGTGATGAGGAGGTGGAAAAGGCGAAAAAGCTCGAAATTAGGCCGTGGGAACTCGGAGATCGAATTCGTTTCGATTCCGGGCCTTCCTGTTCGGATTGACTATCAAGAGCTAGCGGATGCGACCGATGGATTTAAGAATCAAATCGGGTCAGGTGGGTTCGGGACCGTCTATAAGGGAAGTCTTAGAGATGGGGTCGAATTTGCAGTAAAGAAGATCAATTCCTTGGGAGCCGAGGGAAAGAGGGAGTTCCTCTCAGAGATTGCTACCATTGGGAAAATCCGTCATGCCAATCTTGTTAAACTTGACGGATTCTGTGTACACAAAGGGCAAATGTTCTTAATCTACGAGTATATGCATCGAGGATCGTTAGATCGGGTCCTCTTTCATTGCGAACGCGTTTTGGGGTGGACGGAGAGGTACAAAATAGCACTAGGAGCAGCCAGAGGATTGGCGTACTTGCACACCGGATGCGAGCAGAAAATCATCCACTGTGATGTGAAGCCGGAGAACATTCTTCTCAACGACAAGTTAGACGTAAAAGTGTCTGATTTTGGGCTGTCGAAGCTTCTGAACAGAGACGTTTCGGCCTTCTTCACAACTACTAGAGGAACGAGGGGCTACATAGCGCCAGAGTGGCTCACAAACACCGCGATTTCAGACAAGACAGATGTGTACAGTTACGGTATGGTGTTACTGGAAATCATTCGGGGCACGAGGAATTTCTTCATTGAACCACGGATGATTAACTTTCCGTTACGTGCATTGGAAATGCACGTGGAAAGGCGATATCTAGAGCTCGTGGATCCAAGGCTGATGGGGAGGGCTCCGAGTGAAGAGGTGGAGAAGCTTGTGCGAGTGGCTTTGTGTTGTGTGCACCGAGACCCGAGCTTAAGGCCTTCAATGTGTAATGTGGTTCGAATGCTGGAAGGCAGGATGGGCTTGTGCGAACCGAGGATTGATGCACTCATCTTTTTGAGGTCGTATAGCTCAGACGAACCAGATGAGAACAACGAGCGGAATGAGTTTGCTTTGCAAAGACAAGAAATGAGTTCCACTTCCACAAATAGCTCGGACGTTTTGCTGTCTTACATATCTTCACAGCAAGTTTCAGGTCCTAGATAAGTTCCGTTGTACAAAGTGATTTTGTTCACAAGAAAGGATAATAGGATTAAGAACCACTTCTTAGTTGTAAGAATTCAGAGTTAAAAGAACAGAAATGTTATATTTGGGGTTAACTGCGGTATCAGTAACGCAAAATGTGCTTTGTATAGGTATACTTGGATTCTTGAAGCTAAGAATATACACATCCATAACTCTCCATCAGTAGTCAGCACAACCTAAAATAAAATATTAATTTCTCTCTCATTCACCTATGCAACCCACAACTTAATTTAACTTTAACTTTTTATACTCACATCTACGACCCAACTCAACATAAAATAATTATTATTATTTTATTATTTATTAATTATATATGTTTTATAATTAGTTTTTATTATATTTAAAATGTATAAAAAATACATAAATTCATTTAATATTCTAAATTTATATTAAAAAAATTAAAACATATTTAGAATAAAATACAATAACGAAAATAGAGGATATGAGATTATGTTTCAAAATATATCAATATTAGTGTCTATTTATAGAGAATTGAAAAATACGAATTTTGATATATTTTTTAATTTTTTTAAATAACTTATTATCCACAATATTTACAATATACATTTTATCTGCATAAAATATAACCACCCAATACAATCGCACCACATGTCTTTAGGTTGAGATTGCGCCCGTTCTCTCCCAAGTTGGAATCCCCCATTTCATTTTCTTTTTTTTTTCATTTCTTTTGTCCTTTCTGGATCGCGGTTGCCAAAACCCACCGATGTGGGTATTCAAGGTTGCCCACGATTCAATTCCAAATTCCATATCTATATATATTTTAAGAAAGAGTTTTGTGTGGGACAAAACTCCATTTTAGCATTTATTAGATGAGTGCCCGCGCATTACGCGGAGTTTTCGCAAAAAAATAATTGTATATATATTTTATATACTTAAATAAGTTTGCTCATCATAAAATAATATAATTATATTATGAATATATTTCAATAATATGTATGTATTATATTATGAGTTAATTTCTTATTAATTCACGAGCTTTAATCTCAATCTCATTTTAATTACAATTTTCAATATTCTTATGGAATTTAATATTTTTTAGTTTTAATTTGGTATACACATTTACATTATGATTTGATTTTCACAATTATACGTCAAATACTTCTTTTTGCCTTTCTGGGATAGTTTCCTCAGTCGATTTTTCATCCAAACACTAATGCACTCTCATGCTTTTTTTCTGCAAAAAGTGCAATTCGTATATCGGATTGAAACAACTAAAGATGTGGTGAATTTAAATGGTGTGATTAAAATGAGATTGAGCATAAAGATTGTGAATTAATATAGAATTAACCCTAAATTTATTAATTTTCTTTTATATTTTCTTAAAGCTCTATTTTTTTTTTTCAAATATATTACATCTATAATTTTTTTAAATAGTATATTATAAGATATAAATATGCATTTCATTGTACATGTACAAAATAAGTAATTTTCGTACATATATATGACATTTAAATTATGTAATATAAAAATAATAATAAGCATTTTAGAATAAAAAAATAATATTGACAATATAAATCAGACAAAGTATAGGATGAAACTGATTCATATATGAATCATTGTTAGATATTAGTTGTTATCACTAAAGAGTGATAGTTGTTTTCACTGAAGAATATTACTTATTCACACTGAAGAGTCTTAGTTGTTCAGTGAAAACAAACAAAGATTTTTCAGTGAAAACAACTAATACCCTTTAGTGAAAATAATTAAATACTTTTTAGTGAAAATAACTAATACTCTTTAATGGTTCATGTATAAACTAATTTCACTCTATACATACTCTATAAATCATTGGTGGGCTTTAATATGACTTACTACATAAAAAATATAAAAATTATGTTAAATAAAATAGATATTCAAAATATATGTATATTTATATATGTGTGCAATGTTAAAATATTGCATTTATTTTAATTAAAGACAATATTATTACACAAGCATAATGACACATGTTAAACACAATTAGGTCAATAAAAAAATAATATATCAAATTTAATATAAAATAAATAAAAAATTAGACAATTATAATTTTGGTTTACTGTGTTTTCTAGACAATAAGATATGCCAATTAAATGTTACTCCCTTCGTTCCAGATGAATTTGCACACTTTCTTTATTTGGATGTCTCACACTAATTTGCACACTACCTAAAGGGGAAATATTGATTTGTGTACATACTCACACAAATGTACACATATTTATCCATATTCCACTATTTTACCATTTTTCTTAATCCACGTGCAATCTCAGGTAGGGGTGGGAATAGGCCAGGCTACCCGACAGAGGCCTACGGCTCGGCCTACCTAAAACCTAGCTCGGCTCGACTCGTTTAACAAATGAGCCAGGTTCAGGCTTGAGCTTTTCTGTAAGCCTTTTAAGCCCAATAGGCCGGCCTATTTAACTATACTAAATATATATATATATATATATATATATATATATATATAAAATAATATAATATGATATAATAAATATTTAATATATATATATATATATATATATATATATATATATATGTAAAAATATTGCTAAATATTATTTGAATTTTTTATTTTGCTATTATTTGATAATTCTTTGGTAAATTATTTTTAATCTTCATTTTAAGATTTAAAGAGTTAATTGTTATGATTTAATAATAATATAATTATTGAATATAATTTTGTAAACATGATTAAAAAGGCCCCTAAAAGGCTTTCAGGCCAGACCTATTTATTAAAAAGGTCAGGCCAAGGCTCTGAAAAAAGCCTATGACAGATAACAGGTCAGACTTAGGCCCAAAGATTAAATAGCAGGCCCAGACCGTCCAATGAGAAGCCTAGCTCGGCTCGGCCTATTTCCACCCCTAATCTCAGGGGTGCAAATTTTCCTAGGACCAAGGGAGTAAAATTTAAAGAATTTAATTTTTTTTAAAATTAATTAATTATTTAATTGATAGTATAAATAAAAATAATTTAATATACTTAAATTCTATTTTTAAATTTTTCACAAATTAAAATTCTCTAAATAGGAAATCCTCAAATTACAATTCAGTTAAACATTGAAATTTCACATAATTAAAATTTTATTAATTTAATAATAATACGTAGAATTAAATACACTTTATTGACACAATTTTTTTTTTAAATATAGGATATCATCAAATATAGTTAAATAAAATGTAAATAATAATCACAACATAAATTTTATAATAAATTTTATAGCCTCAAGTTATTTACAATTGAATTTACACTTTACAAGTATTCCTAACATAGCTTAATTGATAAACAACTCAAACTCTAATCATGAGGTGTAGGGTTCAAATCTACATGAATGCATTTTTTTATTAGGCTCTTATTATAAAAAGTCACATAGATGACATATAAGAATCATAAAGTCACATGTATAGCTTCCACAAATGACACATAAGATTTATAAGGCCACATGTATAGCTTACACAATTATGCCACATAGGCGAAATTAATCTCAAGACGACACATAGGCGAAATTAATTTAGTGACGACACATAAGCGAAATTAATTTAGTGACGACACATAAGCATAGAAAACTCCATATTAGTATAATAGGGAATATCCGGGTTGTTTTAAAACATGATTCAAATAGGGTTATAAGTCCACGAATCATATAACATATTATGTGATAAGAATCCGTCTCAAGTATGAAATCGTCTTGTACAAATTTTTAATAAGCTAAACACGTTCCTCTGCATCCTGAAAAACGAGTTATTGAATTAGTGGTTTGTGCCAATAGAAGGATTTAGAAATATATTCCAGTTAATCGTAAGAAATGGAGAGCATGATTTTGTATACACAACCAAGGACTAATACTACCACCCCCAGCTTCAGGTCCTGGATAGGATTCATTTGTATGCTCTCATATTTTTATGGGAAAATTTTATGATTTGAACACCATGTCTCATCTTTTTAGAACATTAAAAAAACAAAAGTTTTATATAAAAATTGTTAATAATAAATTTATCATGAAATGGTTAAAAAATAATAAATATTTGAATAAAAATTGGGTAAATATACAACAATTAAAATAGGGTTAATTGCAAAAAAAAAAAATTACGAATTTTATGATTTTTATCAATTAAAATATGATTTTTTTTTTTTTTTGCAATTTAATACTATGAATTTATAAGTTTTCCAATTTAAAACATATGATAATTTTAACTATTAAATGACATGATTGTCCGATATTTCACATAGAGCCCATATAAATGTCAATAAATAAAATTATATATTTTTTATAATAAGAATAACGTTCTTAAAATATATTTTAATTTTATAAATATAACTTAAAAAAATATTTTATAGATTAAATCAATTAATTAACTGGACTGCTTAATATTTTTTTGAAGTTGAAAAAATATTAATTTATACAACACCAAATTAATTTATACAACACCAAATTAGTCATAAAATATATTTATAATAGAAAAATGACAGTTGCAAATTCTTATAAGGGTCAATTTCATAAATTATGTTATGTGAAGTGAGGTTTCACCCCACACCTATTTATATTACAAAATAGTCTTTAATAATAAAAAATTAATTCAATTTGTAATTACTGGTCAAGTATTTGATATAACATTCAAATCTTACCTCATACTTACCTAACGCAATGCTTTAGTCCTTTATTTAATTTTTCTTCCATAGTGTACTTCAAATTAATTAAAAATTAATAGACTAAATTAAAAATCTTATAAAAAATCAATTCCTAACCGACTTATCGACTAAATTGGGGGACCCTTGCGGACTGACCCATATATTTCAGGAATTGATTGCATCTAGTGAATTTTGAACCTAAAACCTATAAAACTCTACATTTCTAAATCTGAAGCCCTTACCACTAGGCCAACCCTTGAGGTTTTTGTTCGAATATTTTATGTAAGAAAAAAAAAGACATTTTAATAATAGTAATCATGTCATTAAAGACTGTTTTCTATTATTAAGGATTTTTAGTCAGCGATGTAATAATGCCATGATGTGATAAAATTGTTGTCTCTATAGTTCAATTTTTTTGTATAAACAATTGATAACATTCAATATAAACAACTAATACTGGTGAATGAAGATACCTAATATATTTTGGGAAAATAATTAATATTGTTCAATAAATACACTTAATATTATTAAGTGAAAATATCATTTAAAAATTAAGATTATGTATAGAGTGAAATTGGTTTATATATGAATTATTGAAATGTATTAATTGTTTTCACTAAAAAATATTATTTATTTTCACTGAAGGGTATTAATTATTTTCACGGAAGAGTTTTAGTTAATTTTCAATAACTAATACTTTTCGTGAAAACGACTAATACCCTTTAATAAAAATAACTAATACTTTTCAATGATTCATGTATGAATCATTTTCACTCAATGTCAAAAATAAATACACAATAGTGTATACAATTTGTCAACCACTTACAATTTGTCATTTAATAGTAAATTTGAATTTTGATAAATTAGTTATGCGGTTGAGTTTTGAGCTCTCCGTTCAGATATTATTTTTCAGCTAATGGTTGCATAATGCATAGCTTTTCTTTTCAAATAAGCCATGATCAACTAAAAATTGCATCAGAAATTTGCAGGACGTGACCTAGAAAGAAGAAAAAATCATGTATGAACATGAATACCAATCAATCAATATTAACTATAAAATGCCCAACTGAACTCCTAAATACATACACTTTTCCCCCACATTTTGACAAAACAATTCCTAATATCCTAAAAGATGTTACAATAAGATATTTCTTGTTCAAATAATAGAATATAGGACATGAAAATATGGGAATATACAACAAATGAATGCTATCTAGGACCTGAGACTTGCTGTGAGGACATATAAGAGAATGAATCATATGAACTACTAGAGGTAGCATTATTCATTGGTAGTCTAAGCAACATCGCCTCTCCGTTCTCTTCCAATGTCGACGTCTCTGTGAATCTCCGCCCGTAGAATCTCAAGAAGTTGAGCGACTCCACCCGCGGCTCGCCTAAAGGCACAGCCCCTTCCAACATCCCCACCACATTCGACATGGACGGCCTTAAGTTCGGCTCTTCATGCACACAACACAAAGCCACCCGGACGAGTTTCTCTACCTCATTACTCCTCACACGCCCCATCAGTCTCGGGTCCACCACCTCTGCATACCTCCCGTTTTCGTGCATTTCCAATGCAAACAACGGGAAGTATACAAGGCGGGATCCGGACTCTCCCGATGAAGGCGAAGACAGGGCATTACCCGAAACCCTGCCTTCATCACTCCCCAAGCTATTAATATTATTACTTTGCATTTGAGGTGAAGAGTTTTTCTTCCCTCTTATGATTTCAAGCAACACCATACCGTAACTATAAACATCCGTCTTATCCGATATAGCAGAGCTCGTTAGCCACTCTGGCGCCAGGTACCCACGGGTCCCTCTCATAGTCGTAAATAGGCCGGATTCCTCCGGGCTAAGCAGCTTCGAGAGGCCAAAATCGGAGATTTTGACCTGCGATGTGTCGTGGAGAAGAATATTCTCCGGCTTCACATCACAGTGGATGATCTTATGCTCACAACCCGAATGCAAGTACGCGAGCCCTCTCGCGGCCCCAAGTGCAATCTCGTACCTCTCCCTCCATCCCAAAACGGGCTCTCCCCCGAAGAGGGTTCGATCCAACGACCCCCGTTTCATGAACTCGTAGACCAACAACCTCTGCCCTCGGTGCGCACAGAACCCCTTCAATTTCACCAAATTAACATGATGAATCTTCCCAATCACTGCAATTTCAGTCAAGAACTCGGTATTCCCACGTGCTCCCATGCACGTGATCTTCTTCACCGCTACTTCGCTCCCATCTTGAAGAATCCCTTTATACACCGTCCCGAATCCACCCGACCCGATTTGATTCTTGAATCCATCGGTCGCATCAGATAGTTCTTGATAGTCAATCCGAACAGGAAGGCCCGGAATCGAAACGAATTCGATCTCCCCTTCCGAGGAAGAGTTCCCACGGCCCAACTTCGAGCTTTTTCGCCTTTTCCACTTCCTTTTTCTTCTCCTCATCACAATCACAACTGCAATAACAGTTATAAGTAGAACCCCTGATAACGGCAGCAACACCACCGCCACAATTGGGAAATCATTCTCCTTTTTGTCCTCATACCCAATCGGACTTCGTAAAGCTATTGCTTTCACATACCCGACCCGATCCGTTGAACCCGAATTCACCAAAACGGATCCTAAATAATTCCTTACCATATAACAAGACCCGGAGCTCGGCGAGTAGAAAACACCCAAGCAAGAACAGTTCATCGAACAAAGACTCTGACACGACGAAAGATTCGCCCCACGGATCACGGGATCCGTGAACTCATTCGAGAAATAATCCAAATTATTCCTCAAATTCAAATACTTAACGGAAGTCGACGACGCCGTGGAGACGTTACAGGGACCGGGGAGGACTAGAGAAGTATCCGTGGGGGCACAATCGCCATTACCAATTTTCGGATCAGAGTGAAACGCGGGAGCGCACGCGCACGAGCCTCCGTTAACACAAACGCCGAGCCTTCGGCATATGTTGGGAATTTTACATACGTCAACTGGTGCCGTGAATGCTTGCTTCATTGTTCTATCGATCCGATCGTAGTTTACAACGGTCAATACTCCCCTGTCGTCAAGTTTGACCATCCGGAAATCCGAGGAATTAAACGGAACGCCGTTGAAATCGTTAACGGCGACGCTCATAACGATATTCCCCCCGCCGTTTCCTGCCATTAAATAAACCCCTGTTCCGTTCAACTCCAGATACTGAACCGGCAAATTAGTGTCGCGAAAAGCGTTTCTGTCCATTGATAATTTCCAGTAATTCATTCCATTCCATTGCAAAACCGCGTCCCCATCTCCGATCACCAGCCTATATCCCCCTTCCGATAAATCCTCTTTGTTGGAAGAAATTAGCGACTTTCCGATGCGTAATTTTTGCCCCAACACGAGTATGTCCGTAGGAAAATCGAATGATTCCCACAAAGTGTTGTTAGTACCATCGAGTAAAATCAGATTTCCTGATTCCAGAAGCTTCATTGAAGAAACAGGGGAGGGGTTACGAGGCGTTGACCAGATGGGGTTTTGTGTGTCGTTATAAAGAGTGAGGCCATCGGCGGTTAAACGGAGTTTGGAAGATTGGGAAATCGGTTGATTGCGATTGGCGGACCAGATAACGGTGTTGGAGAGGACGTGGACTATGACGAAGTAGAAGGATCTTGATTCGGGCCTGGAATTAGTGATTCGGGCCTGGAAATTGTTGCTCGGAGAAGCCAAGAAAGCGCCGGCGCCAGAGTTGTCGACGAATTGGAGATAGGAGGCAGTGAAGTTGATGGAGATGGAGATGGAAGAGTTGTAGATTGGGCCGGAGACGGTGAGAGAAGGGAGGAGAATGCAGAGGAAGGTGAAAAGCAGGGGCCGGAAAGAGGTGGAGGATTCCATGCAGCCACGGCGGCGGTGGTGGTAGAAGGATTTATCGGAATTTGGATGGAAGATGGGTTGAGGTTGAGCATTGTTAATAGCATTTCATTGGTTGGTATGATGTGGGTGTATTTAGTTTTGGCTTGTGAGCAAGGAAGAACAAGTGATGGAGACTTGTGTTATTTTGTCCGCGTTGACCCACTGTGTGTTTATGTGGGTTGTCTTATGACTTTGTCAGCGCGCCGCAAGGGTCATCAAAATTTCAATTTAAAGTCGTCATTATTTATTTACTTGATCAATCTTTATTTAACCGGAATAATATATCAAACTTAATTGTTACTGAAATTACCGCTCCCAATAAATGATAATATAATTAAAAAATATATAAAAAATGATTCCGTAAGTTTTTACTTTATTAATTTTGGCTCTTTTGAAATCAATTTTGATTATTTTCACCGCAAAATTTAAATTATAACTAGAAAATTATTCTAATTTTTTATTTTGATCACATTGACGGTTATTATTACTATCATTTGAATCATCTCACATCCAAGAGGAAACATTCTTAATTAAATGTTTCGATTACACCAATCGCAAGAATTGCAACTTCAAAATCGTTAACTTCGCCCATTTCCGCTGCTAATTTCGAACGGTTTGCAGTGAGTTGTGGGTTAAGACATATATAATTATCTTCTTCTCGTTGAGCTCATCATTTCGATACATTTTTTGTGTCATTATGTATGATTCAACAGATTTCGATAACTTTTCTTGCCAAAATTTAATTTTACGAACAAAAAGGACCAATTGCAGGATCATTTGTGATATTTTTCCATATAACAACATATAACAACATTATTTTTTATAATTATATATTTCCTATACTAGTATACTTACATCTCATGTTATTACTTTATACATACTAATTTACATTTATTAGTTAACTTAATTTAATTTAGCATGATAAATAGTAAAGTCGAAGTAAAGTTTGGGATAGGAGTATAAAATACTAACTAAAACTTATATACGAGTTTAATCATTTTGTTTGATAATATTTGCTTCATGTTTGTATGTGATTTGAAATGACCTCATACCAACCTATTTTTCGGAATATTTTTAAAATTTGAGTCTTATAAAAATTTGTAAAAGTATCACCACTACAAGAAAGTTTAATATTGCCTACAGAAATTGTCAATATAGCTACGGAATTACCAACAAAAAAAATTCGTAGGGGGGATTGCCTACGAATTGCCTACAAAAATCTCTAATTGTATAGGCATTTTCCTTCCCCACCTACACAATAATTTGCCTACGGAAATTCCGTAAGCAAATTGTGTTGTAGGTAAATTTTTGTAGGCAATTGGCTTATAGGTAATTATACCTAGGGATTTTATTCCGTGGGCAAATCAATTCCGTAGGCAAATTGTTTTAGGTTGAGAAATGTAGATACTTTCATAATTAGAAAATTCTGTGGGCAAATCGTAGGCAATTTTTACTACAAGTTTTTTTGTTGGTAAATTTTTGTAGGCAATTTAATTCCGTAGGCAAATCATTATTTTCTTGTAGTGCACGTTGAGTATGAAACGTTCTATACATATGATAATTATATGGAGCCCACTAGTAAATTTTATAGAGTATTATATTGAGTGAAATTGGTTCATATATGTACCATTGAAGGATATTAGTTGTTTTCACTGAAGAGTATTAGTTTTTTTTCACTGAAAAATCTTGGTTTGTTTTCAGTAAACAATTAATATTTTTCAATGAAAACTGATAATACATTTCAATGAAAATAACTACTCCCTCCGTCCTTGAAAAATGGTCTTGCCTTATTAGGTCGTCCCCAAAAAATAGTCTTGTTGCCTAAAATGAAAATAATAAATTTTATCTAAGCTTTTCAACATACATACATAACATTTTTAAAATAATTTATTTTGTACTTGATATGACACAATATTCTTACTTTTTATATATTATAATATATTTCTTAATAACCGTGTAAAAAGTAACTGAACCAAATTTTGGGGACGGAGGGAGTAATACATTTTAGTAAAAACAACTGATACCCTTTAATGGTTCATGTATAACCATTTTCACTCTATACTTTATCTTTTTAGTAATACATTTTAGTAAAATAATTCTAACTTTTTAGTGAAAATAACTAATACTCATTAGTGAAACAACTCATACCCTCATACTTTTTAACTCATACTCTTTAATGAAAGTAAATTGTACTCTCCAGAACTAATATATATTTTAGTGAAACAACTCATATACTTTGAAGTGGTTTATATAAACCTGCTTCACTCTATACTTTGCCTTTAAATTCAGATAAAAATATTGTTAATAAGTCGGAGAAAATCCAGATTTTCCCTCACTTCAATTTCATCTTTTCAATCTTCATAACAAATGTGTGCCAAGATCTTGCTCGTACCCAAGAACAAAAATAAAAGAAAATGGATATGTTCTTGTTCTCTATGCTCGCAATCTCGGCATTTCTTCATCTCAAATCTCTGCCCTACTCTTAGATATTTATGTTATCATTTTATATTGCACCAAACCAAAGTAAGCATTGTCCTGAATTTAAGGTTGATTATACGCATACATATATACTCCATTAATTATAAAATAGAAAATTAAAAGTTTAATTAGAAGATAAATCTTAAAGCTCGCATATTCTGGATGTCATCATTTTGTAATTTACTAAATTTTATTATTAATATTTTAAATGATGGGGGCTCACTTGTAATTAATTATTGCACATGAAAATTGTCCACTTGATTGACTATTCATGTAGATGTGAAAATTACCATTAATTTATAAATACCGTGAAAATTTGGATATTAATCGGCCGGTGGTTATTTTCTTGCAAAAGAATCGTCAAGCTTTTCAAGATCGATCAACAAACCTACAGTATAATGTACGGACATTCAGTGTGGGTTGCAAAGTCAAGTTCATTGAAATTTTACTAAAATATGTATTAAATATGTAGTTTTGGTCAATTGAAAAATTAATAATTAAAACAAACCTATAATTTTGGGCAAATTATTATATGAAATATTATACGAATATAAGATCCGTAGAATAATTCATATTAAAAATAATTCACGGATCCTGGCCGTGTCGGGTCGAATTTGGTGATTTTTTTCCAAAATCTTGCACAAGTCAAATTTTAGATTTTTCGCTCTCAGTTTGTGTTATTATATGGGAAAATGCATATTATTGAAAGGCAACATGTGTGTTATTATTAGATTAAATGTTAATTTTTCATTAATATTTGTGTGATTTTACTAAAATAAATACTTTTCCATACAATATAAGAGCAAAATGTATGCTACTATTTATTCAAATATTAGTTTTCACAAATATTTATTTATTTTTACAAAAATAATTATTTTTTCATACAATAACAAATGTAAGGCAGTGAAAAGTGTATTACTATATATAATAACACAAATGTCTTACTCAATGTATAAAAATGTGTTTGCACAAATACATAAAAACATTATCCCAGTTTGTGTTACTATAAGAACAATCATATGTTATTGTAAAAGTAAATGCGTGTTACTGTTGGAGCAAATATGTGTTAATATTAAACAAATATATTTTACTGGTGGATGAAATGTGTGCTGGTGTTAGAGTAAATATGTGTTACCGCAAATATATGTTAATGTTAGAATAAATGTGTGTTACTACAAATACGTGTTACTATTGACGCAAATGTATGTTAATGTTAGATTAAGTATGTGTTACTACAAATGTGTGTCAATGTTAGAGTAAATGTGTGTTACTACAAATATTGTTACTATTAGAACAAATATGTGTTAATGCTCGAGAAAATGTGTGTTACTATTGAAGCAAAGTTTGTTAATGTTAGAATAAATGTGTGTTACTGCAAATATGTGTAAATTAATGTTGGAGTGTGTTAATGTTGTGGGAGCAAATGTATTTAATGTATGAAATAAAAAATTTAGATTTAAAGGGATGGAGAATAAATTAGTTATTTAAAGTACAAATATTTTTTAAGGACGGGTAACACACATTTTACTTTACAATAATACACATTTGCTTATATAGTAACACAATTTGGGAACAAAATTTTTGAAATAAGTCTTGTGTAATTTTTTTTTTAAAAATCAGTTTGACCCGCTTTGGATCCTCGAATTTAGATTTAGAGCGACTCGACCTATAATTATTTTAATATTTACCCTTTTAAGTATATTTTACATGTGAAATTTTTTAATGAGAGCTAGAGTTCCTGGTAATATTAGGTATACGAAAGTAGAAAGACTATCTTAACAATATCAAGGTGTATTTCACAACCCTAACATAATATTGCAGACTTCTAAACAATGTACCCCTTTTCGTGCATATAATTAATTTGCACGAGACACACGAAACGTGATATATTTACAAATTTTTTGTAATATTTTTTCTAAATTTGAGTATTATAATTTTTATTTTATTTTTAGAAAATATTATATGCATGACAGTCTTAAGAGTTGCTCTTTTTAAGGAGATCGAAATGGTATATAGATTCATTTGGCTCATTACAATTGCTAGTGATTTATTTAATTATAATTACTTATGACTTTAGTCCGCATGGACATAGTAGTAACCTACCCTTTTGGCACTTTGAGGACTTATCCTCAAATTCAATCATCTATAGAATTAGTCGTGCGTAATTATATTATGGTCTATGTGTATCACCCCTAGAAAATCAATATTATTATTCCAAAATTATTTCATCCAATAACTTTTTCTATAGCATGCAATCCTTATAATGTTTTGCTGGTCTAACTTTTATTTGACCAAATCAACCTAAGAACACAATCATATGAGCATCACTACAAAAAAGAAGGAGATTAGCGACGGGTTTTTTGCGACGGTCAGAATTTCCGTCGCAAATTCAGTGAATTTGCGACGGATTTTTGTAAGCCGTCGCAAAAAACGACAATTTGCGACGACTTAGGAAGTCCGTCGCAAATGATAGTAATTTGCGACGGAAAAGCCGTTGCAAACACTAGGGCCCACCACCTTCGTCTTGAACCGGCTACATTTGCGACGGAAAGGTCGTCGCAAATTTCAATTTTGAGTTTGCGACGGGCAATTCCGTCGCAAAACATACCCGTTTAAAGGTGACCGTTCGGGAAGCGACCCGTTTGACTGATTTGCGACGGAACAGGCCGTCGCAATTTTAAACTTTGTATTTGCGATGGACAAAAGCCGTCGCAAAGCTTACATTTGTATTCGCGACCTTTCGGGAAACGGCCCATTGACTGATTTGCGACGGAATTTCCGTCGCAAATCCGAACCGTTTTACGCGTCTTATTGGGAAACGTTGCGTTGACTGATTTGCGACGGAAAAGCCATCGCAAATCAGTGAAAAACGGCGTCGTTTTACGTTTGACGGGCAAAATTTGCGACGGAGTGTCCGTCGCAAATTTTTTTCCACTTATTTATACAGAACCGCCGCTTTACAGGCGGAGAAAGAGAGAAAAGAAGAGGAAAAAGAGAGGAAAAGGAAGGAGAAGTCGGGTCCCGTCGCTGTAGAGCCAATCCGTCCCCACCGAGTTCTCGTTTCGTCATCTTCTACAAATAAACCGTAAGTTTTCTTCATTTTTACCGTTTAAAATTTAATTTTAAAGCATGTTTAGAGAATTGATTTTAGTTGAATTATTTGAATTATATTAGTAATGAATTGATTTTATTTAGTTGATTTAGTTGATCGAATTTTAATTTAAAGCATGTTTAATTTTTTTTAAGTGGTATTAAATTGAATTAGTTGAATTGTTTGAATTATATTAAAAATAAATTGATTTTAGTTGAATTAGTTGAATTATAATTTAATTAGTTGATCGAATTTTAATTTAAAGCATGTTTAATTTTTGTTAAGTTTAGAATTGAATTAGTTGAATTGTTTGAATTATATTAGAAATGAATTGATTTTAGTTGAATTAGTTGAATTATAATTTAATTAGTTGATCGAATTTTAATTTAAAGCATGTTTAATTTTTGTTAAGTTTAGAATTGAATTAGTTGAATTGTTTGAATTATATTAGAAATGAATTGATTTTAGTTGAATTAGTTGAATTATAATTTAATTAGTTGATCGAATTTTAATTTAAAGCATGTTTAATTTTTGTTAAGTTTAGAATTGAATTAGTTGAATTGTTTGAATTATATTAGAAATGAATTGATTTTAGTTGAATTAGTTGAATTATAATTTAAGTTGATCGAATTTTAATTTAAAGCATGTTTAATTTTTGTTAAGTTTAGAATTGAATTAGTTGAATTGTTTGAATTATATTAGAAATGAATTGATTTTAGTTGAATTAGTTGAATTATAATTTAAGTTGATCGAATTTTAATTTAAAGCATGTTTAATTTTTGTTAAGTTTAGAATTGAATTAGTTGAATTGTTTGAATTATATTAGAAATGAATTGATTTTAGTTGAATTAGTTGAATTATAATTTAATTAGTAGATCGAATTTTAATTTAATTTTAAAGCATGTTTAATTTTTGTTAAGTTTATAATTGAATTAGTTGAATTGTTTGAATTATATTATATATAAATGAATTGATTTTAGTTGAATTAGTTGATCGAATTTAATTAGTTGATTGAATTTTAATTTAATTTTAAAGCATAATTAACTTTTGTTAAGTTTAGAATTGAATTAGTTGAATTGTTTGAATTATATTAGAAATGAATTGATTTTAGTTGAATTAATTAGTTGAATTATAACGGTTAATTTTAAAGCATGTTTAGAAATAGTTGAATTTGTTAAGTTTAGAATTGATTTTAGTTGAATTGTTTGAATTATAATAGTTAATTTTAAAGCATGTTTAGAAATAGTTGAATTTGTTAAGTTTAGAATTGATTTTAGTTGAATTAGATTAGTTGATCGAATTTTAATTTAATTTAAAAGCATGTTTAGAAATAGTTGAATTGTAGAGCCGAATTGATTTTTTTTCGAATTTTGTTATAGATGAGCGGACAAGGCAGTGGCAGTCAGGAGCCTCCGAGGGATGAGGAGGCTCGTCGAGGAGAGCGAGGAGGGAGGAGACGACGGGCCTCACTGAGTCCCGTGGTTCCACCTATTTTCAGACCGAGGTCTCAATCAGAGACCTCTACACAGCCTGGTGCGGGCTCCTCCTCCTCACAGCAGACTGCTGAGGGCTCATCCTCCTCCAGACAGCATCCGGTTGTTGAACCACGGATGATTGTTCAGCCACATGGTTCAACGTAAGTTTTAATATTTTATACTAAATTTTTTATTAATTAAAACCTAATTATTTTACTAACTTTGAAGTTTTAATTTTACAGTTGGATTCCTGGTCATGAGGCTACTAATCAGGTTTCCCGGTCCATCCTTGGATGTGGATTCGAGCCCACCGCTTACACCTGGAGGCTAGTGTCTGATGCAAAGAAAAGGACATACTTCGAGGAATTTAAGGTATTAATTTAATTTATTAATTCACCGTTTATTAATATCAAATATATAAACATATATTTACATTTAAATTGTAATTGCAGAAAGAATGTGTCTGGGCACCGGAGCACGATGACCAGATGTGGAAGAATTTCGAAAAATATGCGGCGGAAAGGTACAAAGACCTCCTTTTTAGAATGAGGGAGAAGTGGTACAAGAAGGGAGAGGCGACCGACCTGGGGACTGACAGTGAAAACCGGCCGATTTGGGACCAATTCCTCCGCTACTGGGATTCCCCTGAATTCCAAGAGAAGTCGGCGAAAAACAAGGCGAATCGGCGTAGTGACCCTGATGGAGAAGGGATGGCGAGACATCGGGCCGGTTCTCGGTCCATTTATGAGCACGGGTTGAGATTTGTAAGTTTCGTCTTTAATTTTGTAGTTTTTGAATTTATATTATTTTTTTCCTAATTTTTTATGAGTGATATTAATTTTTACTATCTTTTTTTATAATTAGGCGGCGGAGCAAGGACGCGAGCCCTCTCATTTTGAGAGATTGCAGCTCGCCCACCCACTCGTCGAGGAGACTGGGAAGTCTACCTACAGCCGTACTACCGAGATCCACGTAAGTATTATTTCAATATTAATAGTATTATTTTAATTTTTAAAATTAAAAGTATTATTTTATATTTTGTGTTCAATTTATTTAATTTTTTGTATAATTAATTTGCAGAGAAAGATGCTCGAGGACCTTGCCTCCCAGCCTCAGCCTGAGGAAACGGCAGAGGGGTCGGGGTCGATGCCCCCCACACAGCCTTCTGTTGACGTTCAAAATGAATTGTACTTCAAGAACGTCAAGGCTAAAAAGGGGCGGTTCGCTGGATTGGGCAGTTTCGGAAAGAACTTTTTCCGACCTCGTGGCTCAGACTCATCCTCCTCTCAGTCTTCCATCGACTCTCATCCCAGTGAGGTCGAGAGGCAGCTTTCCACGGTGGTGGAGCAGATGAAGAACATGCAGAGGCAACAGCGAGAGAAGGAAGAGTATGAGAGGCAGCAGCGAGAGGCGCACGACCGGTATACAGCCGAGATGGAGCAGTATCGGGTCGAGGTGCAGGAGTATACAGCCGCCATGCAGGCGTGGTGGCAGATATTCGCCTCTGATTCAATGCCACGAGCGCAAATGCCTGCGCCACCTATGCCGCCGATCCCGCCGACCCAGCCATCGATGCCGCCGATCCCGCCGACCCAGCCATCGATGTCGCCGATTGTTAACCTGGGCGAGGATGAAGAGGAAGACGGATTTAATTCCGATTGTTAAAAAAATTTGATTTTTAATAACTATGAAGTACAATTTTTTTTTAGTTTGAATTGTTACTTTAATTTAATTTTTGAATTGTTACTTTAATTTATAATTTTGTGAATTTATTAGTTTGAATTTACTTTTATTTAATGGACACAACATTTATAAAAACAAGTGAAAAACGAAAATGAATAAATTTGGTGAATTATGAAAATTTTTTTAAGCAAATGAACGAATTATAAATTTAAGCGGGAGTCGAAATAAATAGTTTTACAGAAATAATAAAAATTAAATGGCCCCAATATTTATAAAAACAAGTTAGAAACGAAAATGAATTAATTTGGTGAATTGTAGAAAAAAAAATGAGTCAATTTGGATACATATACAATTAATTGCGTACAAATGAATGAATTATAAATTTAAGCGGGAGTCGAAATAAATAGTTTTACAGAAATAATAAAAATTAAATGGCCCCAATATTTATAAAAACAAGTTAGAAACGAAAATGAATTAATTTGGTGAATTGTAGAAAAAAAATGAGTCAATTTGGATACATATACAATTAATTGCGTACAAATGAACGAATTATAAATTTAAGCGGGAGTCGAAATAAATAATTTTACAAAATAAAAAAAATAGTTGGGCAAAATATTTTAATAAACAACTTAGATACGAAAAGAAATTAATTTGGTGAATTATAAAAAAAAATGACTTAATTTGAATACATATACAATTAATTGCATAAAAATAAACGAAAGTAGCTTGTGCCCTAGTGACGCGCGCCCCCTCCTCTTGCACAAGAGGTCCCGTGTTCGATTCCCCTTGGATCCAAAAAATGGATTAATTGTTCAAGGCCTAATAAGACTAATATAGAAGGTGGGCCGCATATAAAAAGAGATGGGCCGGTTGGCCCAGTGGTCCGCGCCCGCCCCGGCCGCCTCGGGTGCCCGGGCTCGAACCACGCGAGCCACTTTTTTTTTTGTATAGGCTCGGTAATTTGCGACGGCCAAATTCCGCCGCATATATTGAATTTTGCGACGGAAAACAACCCGTCGCAAATTATAACAGAAAAAAATAAAAAAAAATATATATAAACATTTGCGACGGAATGTGGCCGTCGCAAATGTTGTTGACCCGAACGGGTCTGACCCGAAATATTTGCGACGGAATACTGTCCGTCGCAAATTCTGTGTGACCCGGCCGGGTCTGACCCGCCGATTTTGCGACGGATTTGTCCGTCGTTAATTTGCGACGGAAGGCGAAATCCGTCGCAAAAATTAGCTACGGCTGTTTTAGGGACGGATGCGTGTCCGTCGCAGATACCGTCGCAAAACACTGTTTGCGACGGATTTTCCGTCGCTAATTCCATCGCAAAACAGTGTGTTTTTTGTAGTGCATGGTTCATACAATTCTAGCTAGGACTGCAGCCGACCTAAACTGACATCATTAACTTCTAGAGATTCATTCACATATGAATTACTAAATTTGTTGTTTAATTTTAAAATCGAAATAACAAAGTATGTTTAATATGTTGTCTTCAACAACATTAAAAGGTCATGTATAATGAAACATAATACTAATTAATTTTCATTGGAACATGTCAATTAATGTATTCAAATAATATTATATTATAACGAGATGAGATAAAGAATTATAAACGTAAAATAAAGCGATACAAATTTACGTAGTTCATCAACGTTGTGTTGACTACGTCCACGATCAGAAAAGATGATCCTTATATTATTATGTGATCTCAGCGTTTTCAGAGTACAAAATGACCTAGGTCAAATAATAAGAGTATATATAAACTCCTTAGAGACTGGACCTCGAAAATAGGACCAAAACTTTAAACGAGCCCAAACATAACATATAATGTGAAAATAGGGGGACGACCTGCGACTCGCTAACTGGATAGTAAAATCCCCGACCAGCTCTGAGTTAGGGTTCAAGACATATTGATATTAGTTTATCTGTGTTTCAAAACGGTCACTTCCACTACAAAAAAACATAAAGTTGCCTACAGAAATTGTCAATATGGCTACAAAATTTCCAACAAAAAAATCGTACGGGAGATTACCTACAAATTGTCACAAAATTTTCTAATTGTATTTGCATTTTCCTTCTCCACCTACAAAAAAAATTGCCTACAGAAATTCCATAGACAAATTGTGATGTAGGTAAATTTTTGTAAGCAAATGACTTGTAGGTAATTATATCTAGAGATTTTATTTCATATGCAAATTAATTCCGTAGGAAAAGTTGTTTCTAGAGAAATGTAGATGCTTTCATAATTATAAAATTTCGTAGGCAATTCTTACTACAAATTTTTTTGTTGGAAATTTTTTGTAGGCAATTCTTTTTTTTTTTTTTAATGTTCTTTGCCCAGTTGGACACATTTTTTTAAATCGATAAACTTAATTTGTTGATAATAGTATCTATGTTTTCTTTAGTTGCAATTTCATAATGAAATCACCAGCTTGTCTCCTGCGTGCTTTCACTCGTGTTCCTTGCGTTTACATCCTAAAGAAACTGCAACCTAATTTGGCACAAAAGTTTTGTCAAATGTAAAAAAGGAAGGCAAGAAAACCAAACCATGTTAGCATGAGTGGAATTTAAGATATAAGACCACAAAAGGGGTTGGCCGGTAGTAGTTGTATGCATTGATAGAGTGGCAATTAAATAGATCACGAGTTGCAATTAGTCAATGAAGAAAGAAAATAGATTATTTGTTTATAAAAATTAATAATATGAAATTTAATGGGGCAATCAAATAAAATAGTCAACGAGCCAGCCATGAATGTCGTAATCTGCATCAAGTCCATATGAACCTGTGTCCCACTTTGACCTTTTCTTCGTTGTATAATTGAGATTTACTATAGTTTAAGCCTTTAAGGGTAATATTAGTGTGCAAGGCATGTATATGCACTTGAATTTTGAAAAAAAAAACACTCTATGTAAAAGTCAGTATTAAACTAAAAAATAACCAGTAATATCTAATGACAAAAAGATACATAGTTTTGCGTATTAGTGTGTATTTAAAAAAAATTAAAATTAAAGTCAAAATTGAGCTTAAAATCCAAGTGTCTGTCATGCATTTGAATGCATGCTAAAATTTGTGATTATTTAATTTGCCATAATCGTAGTAATATAGTACTCTCTCCGTCTCAACACTTTCTTCACACTACATTTTTTTTCCGTGTTTAGCGAGTGAATTGTTTATTTCTCCCTCCGTCCCCCAAATTTGGTCTTGCTATTTGCACGGTTATTAAGAAAATTGATATAATATGCAAAATGTAAGAATATTGTATCACCAAGTACAAAATAAATTATTTAAAAAATATTATGTGTATATGTTAAAAAATGTAGATAAAGTTTATTATTTCCATTTTATGCAACATGATCATTTTTTGGAGATGTCCAATAAGGCAACCATGACCATTTTTCAGGGACGAGTATTTAAAATGATAAATAATTTTTAAAAAGAGGTATTATAGATCCATTTTTTCCCTATTGTATGTTTTTTTAAAAATTATTTTATCATTTACTAATAAATTGTATGTTATTATCTATAATAAATTGTGATCATTTCAAGCCGGTTAAATAAAACATTGTTTTATACAGCACAAATGATAGCTTACAGTAGAATGGGGAAGAAAACAAATCCTTGAAAGTGTAAATTGCAATTCAAATAAATTTCACACTTAAAAATTAGCAACCTCCAAAATTTCCCTAAATATCAGTAGCTTTCCAGAATTGATAGTTTCCAAAAACAACAGTTTCTTCAATGCCAAATTCTCCACTATTGTTCATGTTTCGATATGACATTACCATAGGTAAAACGGCTTACGTCTCTGCACCGTCTAAAGCTCCGGCGTACTGAAAATTTCATGAGAATTGAACTGTACTTTATATGTAGATGCAAATTCCCCAGTTTTCTTGCAGTTGAAACATGCGTCAGGTGCATCTTCAGCTCCTCATATGGAAATAGAATCATGGGGTCTAGCATAAGAATCTCTCCGCCTTTAGTCTAATCTATCAGATGACCTGGAGAAGTTCATCCTTATAGAATTTCTTATACTTTCCATATACTCTCTACGTCCCTAAAAAATAGTTTTTTTTTTCACGTGATTTAATGAGATATGTTGGATGGTATTATAGGATTTTTTTAGGTCCGTTTTTTAATTAAAGGACAATTAAAAAACGGACCTCAGAAAATCCTGTAATACCATCCAACATATCGCATTAAATCACGTGCAAAAAAATAGACCTATTTTTCAGGGACAGAGGTAGCATGTTTGATATCTTATCAAATCTCTTGATGATCAGGGTCATGGTCTCCCTCAAGCTCATATCTGCAGCTGATAGCTCAAATTCCTTCTCTTTCTCTTTTCCTCTGATTGTCTACTTGATAGTTGATTTCCCTCTTGGTAGTCTTAAATGCTACTTATTTAGATTGGCTGGGCGAGGGATCATCTTTTTCTTATTCTTCCTCTAGTTCCAGATCAAACTCATATATAAACCTTGAGGTCTGAGAAGAAATGTCTAGCAGTTATCTTGGATATGACCTTTCTATCCTTGATCAACGTTCTCTTGGTTCTCCATTTCTTGGGAAGTGCTCGCTGAATCTTGAGAGCAATGTCCTTCTGGGTATATATATTTTTCCTAAGCTGGTAATCTCATTGATGATGGCAGTGAATCTTGAATCAATAGTTTCATTGGATTGTATCTTCAAAGTATCAAACTTTTGAACGGCCCTAATCAGCTTGTTCTCCTTGATCGTTCTGAACCTTCATACATATCATCAAGGGTATCCGAGATATCCTTGGCTCTGGTCAGATGAATAACCTTTCCTAGGTATCCATTCTCTACAGCGTGTAGAAGCAGATTTGATGCAATGTGATTGAGTCTGGCAATCTTGATATCCTTGTGATATAGTTCATTGTCATGGGAATTTAGGTGGTGAGTGTCAGCGTAGGATCTCCATTAACAGATGAGTTGGTTCACCAGAAGATGATTAGTCCTTTGGTGATGACTTCCCACATAAAATGGTGAAGAGAATTCAGGAGAGCTTCCATTCTGAACTTCCGGAACTCATAATTCTCAATGGTGAACGTCTTTATGGCTCGAGTACTCATGCTTTGGATGTGACATGATGTAAAAAATTCCTTAAAAAATTAATTTAGATGACCACACAAATTTTTTCCTAAAAAAATCAATGATAACCAAAGCCAGTGGTCTTTTGATCCACTGTCTAATACCACTTGTTATGTCAGCTGAGTAGTTGGACAACTATCAGACTAGGCTGAGTGCAAAAGTGTGTGGTCTAAACTAGTGTGTATGAAAATCTTTTTAAAAACATTTAAGTACCAATCGCCTCTGATCACTTGGTGTGAATCAGATGAGTTTTATGCAAATGAGAAGGTCATGTGAAATTTTTCTTAAAACAAGTAAATTGTACAACTAATTATAGCAGTCCGAAGATCAAACTTCTACGTCCACTCATCCCAGACAAAGCAGGGGTAATTTCAATACCTTAGGAATCTTGATTTAGAGTGCTAATGGACACTTTATAAACTTTTAGTTGAACTCAAATCAACTTACTTTTGCTAATAAACTAACCTTACTTTCGAAGGTAGGGTTTGATCCAAGGTTTCCAACTAGGTAAGATTTCTAGCTCCTTACAATTTTTTGCCTGAAGCTAGAATTAAAGAAATCTCTCTAAGCTTTGAACGTATGCTTGTAAGTTCAGGGAAACAGATTTGGAACACTAAAACTTAAAGAAACCTAAGAAGGTTTCTTCTCCTGTAAAGCAGTGTTCTGTAAATTCACTTGAATGTTTGAAGGCTTGAGAACTTGTAAACTTGTAGTATTTATGTAATCTTACTATGAGGCTGTGATCTGTATATATAAGGAGATTTCAAATATATTCGTTGGAAATAATATTTGAAATATTATGTCTTTGGGTACAATCAGACATTGTGATAGACTTTCCATGTTATTTCTGGCAAGTCTCACCTACTCTTGTACTTTGTATCCATTAAATCTGCAACTCCATGCTTAGTGTCAACTTCTACATGCATTGTCACCTTCTCATTGGAGTATGCTCGAATGTGTCCAATTGACACTTTTGAACTCTTCTGAAAAGTCATAGCAGTTGAGTCACATTCTTTAAAGGCTCTTTTTGTCTTTCAACTTGTCTTTTTAACATTCTGACACTTAGCGTATGTCCCCTTTGTCTTTCTTGATCGCTCTTTATTGTCCATAGGATACTTCAACCAACAACTGACTTTAAGGTCTTTTGGTTTAGCTGAGCAAGAGACGGCTTAGGCTTAGAAACTACTACCTCCGTCCCTGAAAAATAGTCCTGCTTTTTTTTCTCGTGGTTTAATTGTTGGGAAAACTCGTTTGCCTGGATCTATTCAAGATAAAATTTAAATACGAATTTAAATCTAATTATTACTAGCATGAATTAATCCTAATTAATTCAAATAATAATTGTCAACAACATATAATTTCACGCATATGAATTAATTCACGTAAAAGTCCTATAGCGGAATATCTAGGAGTTTACGTGATTACGTACCTCTTGCAGAGACGACCATTGAGAAGAACGGACAAGCTAATTAATCCTATCAACCAAAAGACCTTCACAAGTATTCCCCTTTAGCCTTGTTCGTTCACCGGTGGGAAATACTTAACGAACAATTTAATAAAACAAGGAATAAAGAAAAACTTATTGTTGCTGATTTTTCCAACTCATGGAATTGTACACGGGGATGAAAAAATGCATCCCCTATTTATAATAAAGAGGAATTTCGAAATTTTGTGCTTGGAATAGGGTGGGGAAAATCTCTTTCTTGATCTCCAATAAATCTTGAATATATCACATATATTCTTTTCTCCATAATTAAATATTCCACAAAAATCTCACCTCCTTATTTTATGGATGAATGCGAAAATTAGGAGAAAAAATAATTTAAATTTTGGATCTTCTTGAATTTATGAGATAATCCTGTATTCCAAGAATACATATCTTCCATGGGAAAATTGCAGAAATGATCCCATAAGAATTGGTTCTCATGAATTTGGTCCTTTTTTTAGCGCAAATAATCCCATAGGATTTTTCCGTAAAAAAATAACGGATTAACGAGCATGAGTCCCACACGCTCGTTAGTTTTCTGCCAAAAACTCGCGCGCATAATTCCCAACATAAAAATAATTAATTTTCAACTTCTTAAAACTCTACGAACTAAAGTTGCAGAATCGCCTACATACTTGCATTTTACATTGAAATGATTGTTAATAGCAAAAGCTGACTCATTTCCCTCCAAAAATCAAGTTGAAAAGGTTTTTTCATCTATTTTTTCAAAGGAAACTGTAAAATACTTAACGAATGGGACCTTCTCTGCTAAAACTAGGACAAAAAAAGAACATGGGACCAAATCTGTCAAGTACAAATTCTCATGGGGCCATCCTTGCAATTTACCCTATCTTCCATAATATCTTTTCAAGAAAATCAACAAAATCTTTCTCTCTCCTAATTATCAAATTTTCGAAAATTACATTAATAAGATGTCAAGTAGGAGATTTCTTAAATTAATGAGATAATCTTGTATTCCAAGAATACTTATCCTCATTCCATAAAAAAATCCAAAGAAAATCTTTCTCCTCTTATCTTATTATTTTCGAATTTTATTAAAAAATTAGGCAACAATATTTTTTTCTTTTATTTTAATCACCTTTCTATTATTGGGCTACTTGAGAGGCCTTTAGGAGAATTAAGATTTGACCTCCAATGGACTTCTAAATTTTCAATATTGAGCCACAATAATTCAATCCATTAATATTAATTAATACCACTATTAAATTAATACTGCACTATCCATCTTAATCTATATTACGATAATATGGGCTCCTGATTATTATTTCTCGTGTTTAAGATTATTTAGTCCGTTAACTAATTGAGTTTCTGGATAGCTCTAAATTAATTAATATCTTGTGTCTTGGAGTAAAGACAGCTCAACATTATTATCCATACCGGAAAACTAATTTTCCACTTGCAAGATTTGGTATGATAAAACTTCTGAGCCCACCAAGGGGACAAATCACACAAGATGTACTTGCACACGTTTCTCTGTATTAAATCTTAGCAATTGTCATATAACTAATATTATTGCCCAAAACACAAGGTATCGAAGTCACAATGATTCTCACCCAACATGAATCAAAGCAATAAGTATTAATCACACACAGTCCTATTTAACATAGATTAAGAAGTTAACAATCACTGAGGTCTAATTCTTCTTCATTCAGCACAGAAGAATTCATCCTCTCTGTAGGTCCTCTTCAGCACATACAAAATATACTAGTGCAATCTTTTGGTCAAGACAGACCAATCTTAGAACTACACTTCAACCTTTCACGTTGCATTGTTCAATTCCACCTAGGTTGTGAAGTTGTACATTTATATACAAGGAACTGTTAATGTGATCTTCTGTGATCTGATATACTATATTAACTACAATGTGAACGGTTTGCAATAAACATATATAACATGCATTCATATTTAAAGCAACAATGGTAAAAGATTTATTCTCATAAATAAGCATTTAATACATAGATTATACAAAGTAAAAACATACTTTCACATATAACCCAAACATCAATGTGATATGTTAGAGGGTATTACAGAGTTTTTTTTAGGTTCGTTTTTAATAAAATGATCGTTTATGGTAAGTGTGCGAAACAAACTTTCCATTAACGATCATTTTATTAAAAAACGAACATAAAAAACCCCGTAATACTCTCCGACATATCGCATTAAACCACGTGCAAAAAAATAGGACTATTTTTTAGGGACGGAGGGAATAATATGCATCTTCTCGGGGTGGTCTGACTCTAGGTTTTCTAGAGCTCAGCTGATCTTCTTATTTTCAATGTCTTCTGGTCTTATGATCTTCAATTGTACAACTTAAACCTTTAACTCGTTATCTAGAAACTAACTCACGTCTATCTCAGCTGACTAACAAGTTCAACTGATCCAATTACGAGGTTGTCCTAACATACACATCTAATACTAATTACATGAGTTTTGTCTAAATCATCAACACTAATACATATTTCTCAACATTGGATAAAGAATAAACTCAAGTACCAAAGTGAAAGAAAGAAATTTTGAGGAGAATGGTTTTGTAGTAGACGAGGAGAAAATTGAAAATTTGATTAGTTCAAAATGTTAAGCCCAATGATGATGAAAAATGTGCTTTTGGAATTATAATTTATGTAGTAGAGTTAATATGTTTAACGTAACATTTATCTCTTCACTCAAATTTCCAGGATGCCCTTCCTTGTGGTCGCCAATCACCACAAACTAGGTACACCAAGAGATTTTAATTTTCTTTTTAGTGGTTGTCATGCAAGAAATCCAACTAATGGACTAGTTATTCCAATTTGGGTAGCTGACTATATTTTTAGGGAAGGTCTGCTGATTGTAGTTTGTTCCCTCATATCTCTGGCTAAGGGTGTTCACAATATCAATTTGCAACTTAGTCTTTTTATTATAAAGGATATGCATACATATTTATCATTTCATTTACCAAAATTGTGATAAATGTAATGATATTATCAAATGAATATGTCAATTTACTTCACTTACTAAAGCAAAGTTCTGAGAAGACCTATGAATGATAAAACCCTTTAGAGTGACCTGAAAATTTCCTTCAGAAGTCTAATTGTGTAATTTCATTCTGTCTTTTTTTGTGGTGAAACATATGCATTACTCAAGTTTATTTTGAATTGTAGTTGCTTCACATTACTGACTGTGTTTTCCAACATTTATAATATGTGTAGGAGTTTTTGAAGTTTCCTACTTGATTAGTTGATATGGTTAAGAGAAATAGGAGATAAATATTATAAAATCACTTTTAAGAGTGACAGTAGAATCTGCAGAAATAGATTACTGGCATCCGACACCATTTTCACTTGTGGCTCATATATTATTTACCATCGAGTCCTTCATAGTTGATATTGTGATTCTGTGATATGCTCTTTCCTTAAGTATTTCTTTATAGGGAGAGTCATTGTAATTGAAGTTATAAGTGTTGCTACTATTTTAACAATTGGAGCAACAATTGTGGAAGAATATAGTGATTGGAAAGAAGAGAAAAGGTAAGTTATCATTACTTTTAATATAGAGGGAAATAATCTAAATAAAATCTGCATTTTCTTCCCCTATTTCCTGTCATGAATGTAAAATTAGTGAAAATACTACATGACAAAATTTTAATTTAAAATATTCCAGTTTCGAAAAAATGATTGATTCTTTCAATGATGCTAACAAGCTATGCCTGGGCAGTTTTGGCACGGTGTATGTTACTAAAAAAAAATGTATAAAAATGATTAGTTGTTATCCATTCACGATTTCTCATATGGAATGTTAAATCTTACTGCAAAGAGGTTAATTTACCAGATGGAAGAGATACTGTTGTGAACATGCTTTTCTTTAACAACAAACATAGAGCATCAGATTTTTACAAGGTAAAGGTAATGAGGCCGATTCTTAAGTCAAGGATATATTGCTTATTCTTTCTTACTATGGCCACAAAAATTGGGTTCTCTCTTTAATTCTTTACCCTAATGCTTAATAATTTAAGATGACGTTTATCGTATGTTGGTGATCAATTCTTATCGGGTGGATTAGTGACTGTTTAAGTTCGGTTTAAAGATCATCAAACAATTACGTGTGATTGGTTACCACCGTAAATGGTAAATCGAGGATTCGGGTTATGAACTTGTAAAAGTGAAAGTCGAAATCGTAATAATTTCGTATGTGTGCACGTCTAGGTGTTTAAGTGTGTGTTTTTGGAGCATTTGTGAATTTGAACTTGTATTTCTTAAGCTGGAGAACAACTATTTATAGAGACTAACAAGCATGAGGTGTTCCTGACTCTTGGTCTCCCTAGCCTGCATGCTTGACATGTGTCTTTTGACTTTAGTTTGACCTTATCTAAGCTAAATCTTAGTTACAAAGTCTTCTTTGGTCTTATCTCGGACTTCATTGTTGTTCGTCCATGTCGGTTTAAATCGATCCAGGATGGTTCTTTCATAAGAGTTGTTCGCCGTTTGGGTGTATGGCTCAGAAGTTGTTCGCCTTTGTGTCTTGCACAGATTGACTTTGGGATCCTGGTCCTTTGTTCGTCAGCGTACACCTCTTAGGCTGATAACTGTAACACTTTTACCAATGTTGTTCGTCATTATTGACTTGGTGGTGGGTCCATATTTGGTCTTTGGTCTTTAAACATGTTCGCCAATATCTTGTTCGTCGGTATAGTTGTTCGTCACTTTATACACTCCTTGGATTTGTTTATGCACCCCGACTTGAGTTTCTTTATTGATCATCTTTGATTTGGGGTTGATTTCTCGTAATCCTTCTTGTGGCTTTAATCCTTGTTCGCCCATCATTGATTTATGTTCGCATGTCAACAATTGCCCCCTATCCTGGCTATATGTTGCCCCAGACGAGCAACTTTGTGGCGAACAACTATAGTTAGGATACTACACTGGCGTGGATTTGGACGAACATCAATGGCCCTGGCGAGCAACAAATGGTACGTCGTTCCGTCTCCCCAAGGTCTGGGGGTTGTACGAAGATGACGTGTGCGTCATGATTGCGCGCCGTCCACGCGCGATCAATCCCGAGGCTACGCGCCTCCATACTTGCATATAGGTCCTCCAACTTCCACACTTGCTCGAAAAAGACCCCGTTTTCTTTCAACTTAGTCCATATTTTGTTGTAAATTATACTTCGAACCCCGTTTTTTGCTTGGGGTATAAATAGAAGGGGAAACAAAATTTTCCCACTTTTTCATTTCTTGCTACAGTGCTCCGGCGATTTCATTCTTCTCCGGCGATCTTGAGCTCTTCGGCGTCCGTTTCTCTTGCATTTGGCCTCAAATTCCATCTCCAAGGTAGTTATTTTCTTATCTCCTCTTCTTTCTCTCTTTTTCTTCCACATTTCTCCATCGCCGCCGTGTGGGACCTTGTGCCATCATCTTCTCCGGTGAAGCGCCGCCGTCCGCAATACTCTCTACTGCCGTCTGGGTTTTCTCCTTTTCTCTTCCCATGTCTTCGCATTCGAGTAACAAATCTGAAGAAACTCTTGATCCACTTTTCCCAATCGCGGCCCCAGTCGATCAACCTCCCTTCGAGATTTCTTCGGCGTCAGATCCTCACGTTGATTCGGTGGTTTGTTCAGTTGAGGATACTGGTGCTCGCCCATCTGGGAGGGAAATAGTGGTAGTCGCTGCGAACAGAAACTCCGACGAGGGCTCCTCGACTAGCGCTGAATCGGAAGATCCCCAATTTGACGAGTTGACTCGTGAATTTTTGGAAGGGATAGGGTTCCCATCTCCAAAGATGATGGAAAATGAGATCCCGACCGGAGTTGCTCGGCCTTTTGAATGGCGAGCATATGTTGAGGAATACGCGAACAACTTTGCTCGCCCACAGAGAGAAGTGTTGGATTTGGTGAAGTCCGAATTCCAGGCGAGCAAGATTAAAAGTGTTGTTCGCGAATATGAGTTGGACTCGATCCGGGAGACTTACAAGATTCCCTATGATATCCACATGTGGGCCCCCAAGAGAAAAGAGAGAGCTGATCGCCCACCCCCAGGATGCACGGCGATCAACATTCATACTCTGATCGCTGGATTGAGACTGCCTCTTCCACCTATTGTTGGTCGCTTCCTAGAGGCGACCAACCTTGCAATCACTCAAATTACTCCGATTGGGTGGATGAACCTGTTGGGGACAATGTGTCTGTTCGCACTGGAGGGGTATGTTGATCGTATAACTGCAGAAGAGATCAACTACCTTATGACGATCACAAGATGTCCCCCTGGAGAGGAAGGTTACTACTACCTCAAGGCCAGGACAGGATTGAAGATGGTAGAGGGGGTGCCGAACAAAATCCGCGATTGGATACAATATTTTTTCTTCATCGGGGGTGATAGACGAGCATCTTCTAGTCCACACGGTGGTGATGGACGAATAAATTCCCCAGCCTCCTATGGGAAATTTAAACGTAAGATTATTTTCTTGCTCGTCCTCGAACTGTACTGTTCTAATTTAACTTTTCTTGTTTGTTCGCAAGCCCTCGTTTGCCCAAGTGGAACTCGGAGGAAGAAGAGATCGGCTCAGAGTTCCTATTCACCTCCTGCTTGGTCGGCCTTCGCAATAGAGCGGAAAGGACCACTGAGTACTTGCGTGAGGGAAAGTGTTTGAGAGCTGCTCACTTGTTTCCCTATCCTCATCACTTGGAAGCACAAGCTGAGGTGCCCCCAGGTATGAAAAATTTCTAACTCTTTATACCCACTTTGCTCGTCATTTGACTTCCACAACTTGTTCGTCTAACTCTTTTTTTTTTTAGCCGAGCAAGTCACTGTTGCAGTTCCCCCTTGTTTTGCTCTCCTCGAACAAAGAGTTTTCGAGATGGCGCCTCCGAAGGGACGGAAGAGGAGAGGTGACCCGCCTACCAAGGTACTGGGGATGACGAACAAGGCTGAAGGAGCCAGAGTTCCGCGACCAGCTGCTCCCCCTGGTCCTGCTCATCCATCTTCTCCAATTTCTCCTCCTCGCGGGGGGAAACGTTTGAAAAAGGCCGACGGGACTCCGTTGGCCCAAGATATCCCCGGTGGTGGCAAGGGGAAGGAGAAGGTGGGCTACAGTCATACTCGCCCTGAGGGGGATGCTGTTCGGCATTCCTCCATCGAGCCCGTGGAGACGACGGGCAAAGCGGGTAAAAGTGTTACCCCAACTCGTGGCCCTGAGGATATCACCATACTGGGTTGGGACGAACGAAAGTTCCAAGAGTAAGCATATCTAGCTTTGTGGCCGGCGAACAGCTTTTAAGAACATATTATAACTTGGGTTTTTGTTCGCAGGTATCGGCCTAATGATCATCCTGGGCGAGCAGCTACGGTCCACCAATACGCCTGCTCAAAAACTCTGGTGAACATTCGAGAGGTCCCGGGCGAACATGTTCGTCGGGCAACTGAGTTGATCGCCCGATCGTGGACCCGGCCACTGGAGATGACCGTTTCTGCTCAAAGCATTGCGGATAACTTCCACTTTTCCTTGATGCATCATGCAAACGGCCTTGCCATCGCCCAGAAAGGAATGATCCAGCTCGCCGAGCTCAAAGATGCTGTTCGTCGTTACGCCAGTACTGCTCGGCAGCTGACCGAAGAGAAGGACGGCCTGGTCGGCCAGTATGAGGCCAAAGTTGCCCGTCTTAATAATCAGATCAATGTTTACATTGATGCTGAACAGAAACGTCTTGAAGAGATTCAAGGTTTGTCTAAGGAATTGAAAGACAAGGAGGCCCTGCTCGGCGAGGGGGAGAAAAAATTGTCTGCGGCCGAACAAGAGAATGTCGAGCTCAAAGCGGAAATTGCTCGTCTCCGGGAGGCAGAAGCCAACCTCTTCACAAGCGAGCAGCTCGAAGCCGAAGTCCAAGCTCGAACTGCCCCCATTTCAAACCTTGGGTACATTTGCGCCTACGCGGACAGCATCCGCACGGCTGATGCTTACGATTACAAGGATATGGTGGAAGAAATGAGCAAGGACTTGAATGAGTTCATGGAGAACTATCCACCGCCGAGCAATATTGAAATTCAGCTGGAGGATTTGGCTGTACTAGGGGTTAAACTTGACAAACTTGACCCCAGTATTGTCATCACTCATCCTCCTCCTCCAGTTGATGAAGGCGAACAAGAGGAAGAGGTGGCCGTTGCTGACGAGCAAAATGCTAAAGAGGCGGAGGATAAGGCAACTGAAGACTTGGCTCGAGATATGATCGTTGATCCTCCCGTCGAGCAAACTCAAAACCCTCCTTTTGCCGAGCAGCAATAGTTCTTAGGACTTAGCTTTTTTCTTTTCTTCTTCTCTGTAATAGTTGTTCATTCCTTTTGTAGTACTTGACTTCTAGAATCATTGTACTATTTTTTAGGCTCAATGCCTTTTAATTAATGGAATGTCTTTCTCATGTTCGCTCATTTTCTTTATATGTTAATTGCCTTTACATTTTTATCAATGCCTTTGCAATTATAACATATAGTGTTGGGCTTTTGTTCTAATTGAACTTTGCCTTTAGTGGAATCAGGGTTCAGCCTTAGGTTCTGTTCATTTTAAAAAACGAACAACCTTTAAGTGGCTTTGGTCCTCAAAATGGACTTGTACCTCGAGCTTTTGGACTTTTCCTTTTTGATGAACAACTACTATATTTACATAATGAAATTTACAAGTGTTGTAAGACTGCTCGTCACTAACAAATATAATCTGACGAACAACTTTGAACATTAACTAAAACATGCTCGCTTATAATATTTTTGCCGAGCAACTTTGTCTAAAATTTAAAAAAGATGAAACAGCACTAAACTATACAATGTGCCGAACAACTTTAAATTCTATACTTAGCAAAATTTCAAAAAATTAGGCAAGTTTTTGGTTTGCCTTACTTGTCCCTAGGCAAGTTTTTGGTTTGCCTTACTTGGTTCACTAGCCCCCCAAGTAATTTGTTCGCCCAATTAGGAACTTGTTCGTCTTATTGATAGTACTTCTTTAGATGTACAGCATTCCAGGAGTATTGGACCGGCTTGCCTTCCATATCTTCGATATCGTATACACCATTAACGAATTTTTCCGTTATACGATACGGGCCCTCCCAAGTTGGTCCCAATACACCTGGAGGTTGGGCGAACAACTTTCTTAGAACCATATCTCCAACTCTGAATTCCCTGACTTTAACATGGGAATTATAATAGCGTTCTGCTCGTTGTTTATAGGTAGCATTTTTTAGCTCGGCATTCAGTCTTTTTTCTTCGAGCAAATCCATTTCAGTAGCTAGAGCAGAGTTGTTCGCCTGCTCATCAAAGTTGGTCGTCCTGAATGTGTTGGTCTTTAGCTCGATTGGTATTACAACTTCTGTTTCGAAAGCCATCGCAAAAGGTGTTTCTCCGGTGCTTGACCTGGGAGAAACTCTGTATGCCCATAAGACTTCCGGAAGCTCTGTAGACCAACTGCTTTTTCTTTCCGCTAGTCGTACTTTTAACGTATGTTTGATGATTTTGTTTACGGCTTCGACTTGTCCATTCGACTGGGGATGATAGGGCGTAGAATAATGTTTCTTGATCCCCCACTTCGTACAGAAATCTCTCAACTCTTTTCCATCAAACTGCGGACCATTGTCTGTCACGATGGTTTGTGGAACTCCAAAACGACAGACAATGTTCTTCCAAATGAAGTTGATCATTTTCTGTTGTGTGATTTTCAACATGGCCTCTGCTTCTGCCCATTTTGTATAATAGTCGACTGCCACAACAGCAAATCGAACTCCTCCAACTCCTGCTGGGAAGGGACCAATAATGTCCATCCCCCATCTTGCAAATGGCCACGGGCTATAAACTGATACGAGCTGTTGGGCCGGGGTATGAATGTTTGGTGCAAAAATCTGGCATTGGTGGCAAGTCTTTGCTTTCTTGATTGCATCCTGACGTAAAGTTGGCCAATAATAGCCTTGTCTGATAGTCTTGTATGCCAAGACTTGCCCCCCAGTATGATTTCCGCATACTCCGGCATGTATTTTTTCGAGTATTGCTCGTCCTTGCCCCCTAGGCAAACATTTGAGAAGTGGGAGTGACTTGAAGCGATTTTACTAACTTCTACTAGTCGCTTACCCGCAAGCGGAAGGGTTCAATGTAGTATAAGTACGTATAATGACCAAGTATTATCGAACCCACGGGATAGTGTATATGCGAATAGATCCCTGAAGATCTACGCACCGTAGTTAATATGAGTGTATTTTTGGATTTGAAAATTAAAAGAATTAAGTCTAAACTAAATTACTCTACGAATGCAAAAGGAAAATTAAACTAAGTATCTAAGGTGTGTATGCAAGTATGAGATGGTGATGCTTAAGATAGAAATCCCTACGTATACTAACGGAGCAGGTACATAATCAGAATAACTGTGACACACAAGAATTAACCTAAGTATAAGAATGCAAGGTGAAAGCTCAAGATTCTAAACCCTAATACTTTACCCTAACATTCGACTTCACTAATCTACTAACAAGTTAATAGATTGTGCTTAATTAATGAGACCCTAATTTAACTAAGGTGATGCGGTCGTCCTCCTTTGCTAAACCGGTAGATGAATTAACCTTTTCTAAACCTTCTCGTTAAGACTACTAATTGTTATTGAGTGATGCGGTCGTCCTCTCTCTAACACTTTCGTACTAAATTCAAAGGTAAAGTTCAGATTAATTATAAGAATTCATTAACCAAGAGAATTAAAACCTAACGTCACGAGTTACCCTAATTACGTACCCACAACCTACTTCTACGAGTTCATCCTACCCTAAGCATGCAAGGGTTTTAGCTAGACATGACGTTAACAAACACAAAAGCAATAGAAGAAACAACGAACATAAACATAATGAATTGAAGAACGATAATATGAAACATGAACTAGGGTTTAAAGAAATAAATACTAAGAACTGAAATTTGAATTGATAAAAATGAAGTTTAAAGCGTTAAAAGTAATCGAGCTAATTAAAAGAAACTAAGAATTCATCTGCAAAACCTCAACAAAACGTAAAATAAAGCTTGCTCCTCTCCTTCCTCTCCAAAAACTAAGTCTAAAATTATTTCTAAAGTTCGGGGATCCTTCAAAATGTGTTTGGAAGAGGTATATATAGGCACTGGTCGAAACGGGAGTTAATGGGCCGAAAATACGCATCCGGAGGCAAAAATTCGAAGTTGCTCGAGCGGTCCCGCTCGAGTAGTGTAGCTCGAATGACACAATCGCTCGAGCGGTTCCGCTCGAGCCGGTCGTGCGCTGAAATTGCACTGTATGTTTTGGGCGCTCAAGCAATTTGCTCGAGCGGTGGCGCTCGAGCTACTCGAGCGCAAGAAAAGTTCTGTAAGCTTAGGCGCTCAAGCAATGCGCTCGAGCAGTGGCGCTCGACCTAGTCACTCGAGGGACTTCCAACTCATCCCAACTAATACTTTCCTCGTCCGCACTAATACCAATCGTATTTCTTCAATATCTTCTCATCCGGGCATCCGTTTGAGTCAATTCAAAGTCCTACGAACTCCGTTTTTCGTCCTCTATTCACCTATGAGTATCAAAGAGACAAATTCATCAATGTGTAAAAATAATGCTCAATTGACTCTAAATACTCGATAAACTCGACCAAGATTGGGGTATTTCTAGCTACGAATCATGACAATTTCACGCCTAATCAGAGAGTGATATTCCCCTTTTGTAAAGCTGCTCGCCCACCAGAGTATATCTAGCGGCTTGCTTTGTTAGCTTGGCAGCTTCAAAAGGGTTGTTTGGTTTTTCTTCACTTTTCAAATATTTGACTATATTTGTTCTCCAGTCTTCTTCTTCACTTGCTTGTTCATCAAGTTGGTTGATATTATAACTCCTTGTTGATGGATCATTCATCTTTGTAATTATAATGTCGGCCAACTCTGCTGGTCCCTCACTTGTTGCTAGTCGGGCCAACGCATCTGCTTGTGTGTTGCTTGTCCTTGGAATTTGTTCAATGAAGACTTGTTCTAACAAGGACATCAAGTAAGCAACAATTCGCTGATACTCGATCATGTGATCGTCTTTCGCCTCGTATTCACCTCGAACTTGATTCACAATCAATTGTGAGTCGCCGAATATTTGTAACCGTCTAACACCTACTGCAAGGGATAGGTGGAGACCAGCAATGAGAGCTTCATATTCAGCTTCGTTGTTGGTAGCCATGAAACAAAATTTGATTGCCGAGGTGAATACTTGTTTGTCTGGACTAATTAGAACCACTCCTGCCCCCGAGGCTATGTTGGTTGAAGATCCGTCAACGTAAAGATGCCAGGGGTGATCAAGTCCTCTCGTCGGATCTGGTGGGAAGGTTAGTTCGACAATAAAGTCGGCTAACGCTTGCCCTTTGATCGCTGTTCGAGGAGCATAGGTCACTCCAAATTGGCTAATCTCCAGTGACCATTTTAATAGGCGACCAGCTGTGTCGAGGCGATGGAGAATTTGTCGGAGTGGGAAAGTTGTTAGCACTTCGACCTGATGATCAAAGAAGTATGGTCGTAACTTCCTCACACTCATAACAAGTGCATACGCCAGTTTCTCAGTTGGAGAGTATTTGATCTTCGCGTCGTGTAAAGCTTGACTGACGTAGTAAATTGGTTGATGGAATTTTCCGTCTTCTCGCACCAGAACGGAGCTGATAGCCACTTCTGATGCTGCTAAGTAGAAATATAGCCTCTCTCCTGGGATGGGTTTTGATAGGATTTTAACATCTCCCAGGTAATCTTTGAGTTGGTCGAACGCCTTCTGACAGTTGTTAGTCCATGTGAATTATCCTTTCTTGATGGCTTCAAAGAATGGACGGCATTTGTCCCCCGATCTGGATATGAACCGATTCAATGCTGCTAGGCATCCCGTAAGCCTTTGCACTTATTTTATTGAACGTGGAGGTTGCATATCCACGATTGCTTTAACTTTTGTTGGATTGGCTTCAATCCCTCGTTGACTAACAAGATGGCCCAGGAATTTCCTGAATGAACTCCAAAACTGCTCTTCTTTGGATTCAGCTTCATGTTGTAGTGTCGGAGTATTTCGAACACCTGGGTCAAATGTTTAAGATGGTCTTCCCTTCGGGGGCTTTTGACTACGATATCGTCCACATAGACTTCTACCGTATCACCGATTTGTTCGTCGAACATCTTGTTCACCAACCTTTGGTATGTTGCTCCGGCGTTGATGAGGCCGAAGGACATTCTTTTCCAACACAACAAGTTTTTGTTTGTATAAAATGCTGTGTTCTCTTGATCGTCTGGATGCATTGGAATTTGATGGTACCCGGCAAAGGCATCCATGAATGTTAGCATTTCATGACTTGCAGTGCTGTCCACCAACTGGTCAATGTGAGGGAGTGGAAAGTTGTCCTTCGGGCATGTTGCATTCAGATCTGTAAAGTCTATGCATAGCCTCCAGGTCCCGTTTGGTTTCCTCACAAGGACTGGGTTTGCTACCCATTGTGGACAGAGTGCTTGTCGGATTAGGTTGTTGTCTAACAACTTCTTTACTTCTTCGTTCAAAGCTTGATACTTGTCTGGGCCATATTTTCTTCATTTTTGATGGATTGGCCTTTTTGCTTGATTGATATTGAGCTTGTGACAAGCATGTTTTGGATCTATCCCCACCATGTCTGCATGAGACCAAGCAAAAACATCTAGATTTTTGCTGAGGAACTCTTTCATTCAGGATCTGTAAGGCTCAGGGAGCTCAGATCCTATGTATAATTCAAGATCCGGGTTTTCAGGATTAACTTTGAACGCCTCCAGCTCTTCAACTGGAGTTGCTCGTCGTTTTTGTCCTTTCCACCAAGGATCAAGTATTGGTCCCTCAGAGTTGAAATTATTTTCGATGTTCATCGGCTCTGCCCCCAGGCGGGGATCTAGATCATCTGTTGGCCCTGATTCGTTGTTGTTAGTCAACACCTGGCCCTCCAAGCCATCATATGATGTTGCTCGTCACCACCCCTTTGTTGTTCGTCAGGATGATGTTCCTCATGGGTGGTGAGGAGTTGTTCGTCCAACACCTGCTCGTCAAGTTGCTGCTCGTCAGTATCCATGTGGTCTTCCCCTACGTCCATCATGTTCTCCAGTATTGATGGTTCATCAGCAGGATAGCTAGTTGTGGCTTCCATCATGGATACTAACACATGTTTGGCTTGCAACTGTAAGAGACATTCCTTGGCCTTTCTTTGATCTCCTTTGATAGTACCTGCTCCACTCGCTGTTGGAAATTTCAAACAATAGTGATAAGTGGAACATGCAGCTTTGAATTCATTTAAAAAGGGTCGACCAAGAAACCCATTATAAGTTGAATCCTGGTCTACAACCAAGAAGTCAACCATTCTTGTAATATTTTTCTCGGGTTCGTTGGCCGTTACAAGTTGTACTGCTAAAGTAACTATTCCCAAAGGGTCTGTTACAACATTTCTGAAACCTATTATTCTGTGAGTCGTATCCCGAATATAGCCCGAATAATCTCCAAGATGATCGAGCATCTTTTTGAATAGGATATTGGTGTAGGCTCCGGTGTCCACCAACAATCTGTGGACTCGTGTTCCCATAATCTTTGCACATATTACGAGCGAATCGTTGTGCGGAGTTAAGATTCCTTCCAAGTCATTTTCGGTGAAGGTCAATTCTGCTGTTTGCATGATTGATGGTCTAACCCCCATTTCTTGGACCTGATCGATTGCTCGTAACTCAGCCTTCCTCTTTCGGTTGGAGATCGGCGGTCGTCCATCTGAACACCCTCCCGCGGGGCCTGCAGGTTCCATCATGTATAAGTCCTCCAACGGACGAGCAGGAATGGTAGGAACTGGTCGCACTGGTTTATTGTTCTTCTGAGGTTGATCGTCTTCGTCCTCAGAGTTGTTATCCCGGACTCTCTTCCCGGGTTGTCTTTTGACAAAGTCGGAGAGCTTTCCGTCCTCGTAGAAACGCCACAGCTGTTTGAGCAAATCTCTACATTCACTTGTAAAGTGCCCCACGCTTTGATGGTAGACACAATACTTGTTTGGGATGAGTTTGCCAGTATCTTGGCGAATTTTCCGAGGAGGGAAGAGCAACTCCTTATCCTTTACATTTTCATAAACAGTATCGACTGACACTGTTAACACTTGGTTCAACTTTTCCTTGAGCTCCGTCCCTTCAGTGAACGCCTTCATATTTTTAGGGACTCGATAGCTTATTGCACCAGGTTTCTTGTTGTTCTCCTTGGGATCAGTTTTGTTCTCCCCCAAGTTTGATTGCAAAGCCTCATGCATGGAAATAAATATGCCGGCTTGATTCCTGAATTCGGCATAACTTCTTGGGCACTTCAGACGTACCTCTTTCCATAGCTTTGATCCTTTCTTCAAACCGGCCATAACGACAACGATTTTCATATCCTCGCTGACGGGTTCACCTTCCAACAGCACCTTGTCAAACCTTTCCATGAATGCCCGATCTGACTCGTCGTCGTTCTGTTTTAGGTCAGACAATCGGTATTTCTGGGACAAGTATGACCCCGCCGTAGAGAAATGAGAAAGGAATTCTCGACTCAGTTGAGTGAACGAGTGGATAGATGCTGGTAGCATCGCTGAAAACCACTTATGCACCCGGTCCCCCAAGGTTAAGGGGAAATTTCGGCATTGAGTGGCGTCGCTGGCTCCCACCGAGACCATATAATCCGAATACTTTGTAAGATGAACTCTGGGATCAGCAACACCGTCATACTGTATGCTTACCGGGAACTGAACCTTCTTCTGAATCGGAGCTTTCAGAATGACAGGTGATAGTGGTGAGGATGACAAACTGGTTGTTCCCACACCTCTTTGTTGGTCCAACTGTCCCTGCATGTTCTCCACTGCCCTTCTTAAACTTGATAGCTCATCCAAAGATGCCCCCTGACTTGGAGGCTGTTCGGCGAGCAAAGGTACCAACCTTTCTGCTCGTCGCAGTCCCTCACTTGGAGTGGGCAACTCCTGGAGCTGTTTTCTAGGGTTGCTCGCCGCATTTGGCCCTAGACGTCTGAAGGCAGATTGAGAGAGTCTCTCATGAACTGACGGGCGCGGTTGCTCAAATGTTGCTCGCCCGTGCTCAGCTTCATGGCGAGCAACTTTCTCATGTTGCTGGGGTTGGCCAAGTCTGTCCTGGGCACTGGAGCGGGTTATCCCGTGGCTCGACATTGTTGTTCGCCCGCGAGCAGATTCAGCCTGGCCCTCTCTTGGTTCGACCATCTTTGCTTTGTCTTTTTCCCACCTGACCTGGGCATTGTTCACTTCGTGCTGTTCGCCCCTGGTAGACCTAGCCCTAACAACTTCTACGGCTCTATCTTTAGGCCTCACTTGTGAAGGCCTATTTTGATCTTGCTGTCTCTGTAGAGCCTGGAGAGCAGCAATGGTTTTGGCTAATTCGTTAGGGTTGTTCGCCAGGGCCTCCATTTCAGGTGGGAGGTTATGGGTTATGGCCGTGTGTTGTGATCTATTCACATGTCGGGGATTACGATCTTGGTGGTCGGCCGACGAGGCTCGGGTGGGAGAAGCTCTCCTTGACAAACGTGATGCTTGGGTTTCCTTGGATTGAGGCATTCCGAATTAATTTGTCTTAATTCTTATGATGAAGAACACCAAGAACACTTTTGTTTGAATCTTCAAGTATTTCTTGAGGTTTTCTTTGAATCTTCAAGTTTTCAGCTTGAAGTTCTTGAGTAATCACACTAAACCGAAGGTTCGAACCCTCCTTCTAGCGCCAAAATTGTTGGTGATCAATTCTTATCGGGTGGATTAGTGACTGTTTAAGTTCGGTTTAAAGATCATCAAACAATTACGTGTGATTGGTTACCACCGTAAATGGTAAATCGAGGATTCGGGTTATGAACTTGTAAACGTGAAAGTCGAAATCATAATAATTTCGTATGTATGCACGTCTAGGTGTTTAAGTGTGTGTTTTTGGAGCATTTGTGAATTTGAACTTGTATTTCTTAAGCTGGAGAACAACTATTTATAGAGACTAACAAGCATGAGGTGTTCCTGACTCTTGGTCTCCCTAGCCTGCATGCTTGACATGTGTCCTTTGACTTTAGTTTGACCTTATCTAAGCTAAATCTTAGTTACAAAGTCTTCTTTGGTCTTATCTCGGACTTCATTGTTGTTCGTCCATGTCGGTTTAAATCGATCCAGGATGGTTCTTTCATAAAAGTTGTTCGCCGTTTGGGTGTATGGCTCAGAAGTTGTTCGCCTTTGTGTCTTGCACAGATTGGCTTTGGGATCTTGGTCCTTTGTTCGTCAGCGTACACCTCTTAGGCTGATAACTGTAACACTTTTACCAATGTTGTTCGTCATTATTGACTTGGTGGTGGGTCCATATTTGGTCTTTGGTCTTTAAACCTGTTCGCCAATATCTTGTTCGTCGGTATAGTTGTTCGTCACTTTATACACTCCTTGGATTTGTTTATGCACCCCGGCTTGAGTTTCTTTATTAATCATCTTTGATTTGGGGTTGATTTCTCGTAATCCTTCTTGTGGCTTTAATCCTTGTTCGCCCATCATTGATTTATGTTCGCCTGTCAACATCGAACATTTAATGGATTAATTATTGATTAGTACTATCTTTCTTGTGTAAATATTCGTTATTTTTGCTAATCGTTTCTTCTATGTGTAGCATATTGTTGTCATCTAACAAAAATAATCAAATGAATAGTTGTTATCCATATATATACAATTATTTAGCTCAATTTGATAATATTAGTGACACCAATATTGATTCCTTGCTCTTGATATTTCATATGTTAGTGATAATTTAGTATTCTTGTTGGAGGTGGAGGCTGAATGGACTGTACACTTGGCCCCTAGCTTGACATCGCTCCCAGACGTAGTCGTAAGACAAACTGAGTAAACAAATCTCGTATTCTATTTCGTGATTGCGTGTGTGCGTTTTTATCATAACAATTTCCTATATTAGCGATGCTATTAGTGAGATATATACACATAAAGCATGGCATCTTGCATGTCTAAGGTTTTCTTAAATAAAGGGCGACCAATGGGTCATAGAAAGATTAATACATTAGCTATTAGTGAGATTGAAAAGAGAATTTATATATTATTGGTGGGTTGTTTGGGGGAGAGGGTGAGAGCAAGAAGCATTTGTTTGCTTTCCCAATGCCTATGGAAAAGGTTACAGTTTTATCTTGTAATGTTATATTAATGTTTCTTCTGTTTTGGGGTTGAATTGATATTTTTTAGTGAAAATTATCATATACTTCCTCTCCACCAATTTTTAACCCGATTACTGTTGAATACATAATTTAATAAAAAATTGTATTTTATTAAAAAATAGATAAAATAAGTGTATTGTGGGACCTATCTATTTGTTTGTGAGTATTATTTATTTCCAAAAATGAAATGAGAATAAGTTTGGTTGACAATCGACAAGGATCATCATTTTTCAGGCATTATCTCTAATTGGAGACCTTAAATTACACGAGCTTGTTGATCCTTGTCTTGGAGAATCATACAACACATATGAACTGTACAACATGGCTAAAACATCATATTTATGTGTCCAAACTAAATCCCGGAATCGACCATCAATAGTGACTATCACATATGACTGGTCGTTTCATTAACACTTATAATTCATTTAGCATCGGATAAATCCCAACTCTCTTTCTCTCTGTAGCTGTCTTAAGAAAATATTTAGTTTCCACACTCGTTAAAAGAAGATAGCGGAGGGGTATTAATTCGGGGACTAATGATTCGCTTCCTTTTCTCATGAATCTTGCATCGCATGAGTCCAGGTTAGCGATTGACGTCGTTCTTTTTGCACGACGGGGAATAGGTCGTCTGATGGGATCCAAGGCCCGAAGGTTGCTGAGTTCTTGGCCATAAGACATCCTTATCTCCCTTGCGTTTAGATCTTTTTTGGATTAGAAATTCGCATGCCCTGAAATAGCTTCTATTCTATACTAAGAATAGCTCTGTTTGTGAAAGCATTTGCTCCTCCATTTCAAACTCCTCTTGTCTATAGAGAGCCAATATAGTTAAAAGTTTTCAGTTATGGCCTATGCGAGAGAGTTTCGTCCGCGGCAGAGTTCTGAGGCTATCTCGAAGGTGTATGTATCAAACTTCCCTGAAGATTGGAAGGAGTATGACGTATTTGACTGTCTCCGCAGATTTGGAAGGATTTCAGATGTTTTTATCTCGAAGAAGAGAACTAAGATCGGAAGAAGGAAGGTCCGTGCATCAATTGCCAATGACGTTAAGGTGAGATATCCAAAGTCGGAGCGCTCGAGGTCGATCTCAAATTCATTTGTTGGGGGCAGATTTAGAGACCGGCGAAATTTCGTGGATGTAGTGAAATCCAGAGTTCCCCCTACCCCGTCCCCTCTAAGTTCAGCTGTTCCCTCAGACGTTATTGTTTGTTCTTATTCCGATGGCGACGTTGATGTCGTTCCGCCAAATCCGAAAAAATCCAAACGTGCGACCAAGAGAGGGAAACAAAAAAGTTGCAAAGCGGCCAAAGTCACTAAGGTTACAAGCTCGAAGCCCGATACCCCCACAGATAGCGATATCGGCAGATGTAATGATGCTTTTTGGAGGCGTACAGGTGAAGAAGAGGCTTTATCCTCCTTCGAGGTTAGTAATTTTTTGGGTTTTTCTCTGGAGAAAGATAAGGAGTTTTTAGTAGAGAAATTCATGGACCTGGAACAGAGAGATAGCATTAAAAGGAAATTTGAAAAGGAATACTGGAGTTGGGAGTCTGGATATGGTTAATTAATGAAGATTCTGAGCTTGAATGTAAGGGGCTTAGGGAGCCGACGGAAGAAGCAGATGGTTAGAGAATTGATTTTCAAAGAAAAAGTGGACTTTGTGTGTTTACAAGAAACAAAGTTAGAGGTTATTTATGCTCCGCTCTGTGAATTCTTGTGGGGTATTGGTTGTATAGCGGTTCTGTTGGAAACTCGGGGGGCCTCTTGTGCATTTGGAACAAGAATATCCTCATGAAAACTAATTGTTGGGACACTGATGGAGCTCTTGCTGTCTTCGGTGAGTGGGGCCCAAACAAGATCGAGATCAGGATCATCAACGTTTATGCGCCATGTGATTTTGATAAGAAAATGATTCTTTGGGATAGGATTACAGAGAAGATTCAAGATGATCTTAATATAAGATGGTGTATTTGCGGGGATTTTAACTCGGTGTTGCATCACTCGGAAAGAAAAGGAGCCTCCAATGTGTCATCCTCTAAAGACATTTTATCCTTCAACAACTTTGTTAAACTTAATGAGCTTTCGGATCTTCCTCTTCTTCGTAGGAAGTTCACTTGGATTAAAGATAATGGGAGATGTAGTAGTAGATTGGATAGATTCTTGCTTTCTAAGGAGTGGATAAAGACATGGCCAAATATGCGTCAAGATTGTTTGAAGAGGTCTTTCTCCGACCACGCTCTATGTTTTGGGGTTCAAAACCGTTCAAATTCATCAATTGGTGGATTGAAGCAGAGGGGTTCAAACATATGGTTACTTCTGTTTGGAAATCTGCCTCCGTTGAGGGTTGGGGATCTTTTATTGTCAAGGAAAAGCTGAAGGTTTTGAAACAGCACATTAAAGATTGGAACAAAAACAGAGGAGGAAGTGTTGAGTCCAAAATAAAAGAAGCAGAGAATATTATTTCCGCTCTCGATGAAAAACAAGAGGTTGATGGCTGGTCTAAAAGAGACTTAGAGATCAGAACTAATGCATTATTCTCCTTGGAATCTAACTTGGTGAAGCGGGACCGGCTTGCTTTTCAGAAATCAAAAGTCAAATGGCTGCAAGAAGGTGACTCAAACTCCGGGTTTTTCCACGCTACAGTGAATAAGAGACTTAAACTTTCAGAAATTAGAGGCTTGTTTATCAATGAATCTTGGGTAGATGGAGTGGAGGAAATAAAAGAAGGAATTTTTTATTTTTTTAAATCAGCGTTCTCGAAAGTTTCGTGAAAGCGTTCCAGAATTTCAGGAATTTCCTTCCCTAAGTTGGGGGAAGCGGAAAACAGTCTTCTCATTGCTCCATTCACTAGAGAAGAGATAAAGAAGGCTGCTTGGAGTTGCGGTGATAACAAAAGTCCCGGTCCCGATGGCTTTAATTTCAAGTTTGTGAAAGTCTTTTGGGATCTACTTGAGGCAGATTTTAGTAACGCAATCTTCGAATTCCACTCAAAGGCCAAAATTGTTAAGGGCATCAATGCTTCGTTCATCTCACTTATTCCAAAAGTGCACAATCCTACATCTATTAAAGAGTACCGCCCCATTTCTTTGGTTGGTAGCTTCTACAAAATAATAGCAAAGCTCTTGGCTACACGGATGTCTAAGGTGTTGGATAACATTATCTCGACGAACCAATCGGCATTTATTGCGGGGAGGAGCATTTTGGACAGTGTGGTGATCGCTAATGAGGTGGGTGATGAGGCCAAGAAGAAAGGCAAAAGTGTTTTTATTTTAAAGATCGACTTCGAGAAGGCTTATGATTCGGTCGATTTCGATTTCCTTTTGGACATGCTCTCATCATTGGGTTTTAACTCAACTTGGTGTAATTGGATCAAAGTTTGCATTCAATCTGCCACAACGTCAATACTAGTAAATGGAAGCCCGATGAAGGATTTTTCTCTTGAGAAAGGATTGAGACAGGGAGATCCCCTATCTCCATTTTTGTTTTTAGTGGCGGTCGAATGCCTGGGTTTGATGATGCATAAAGCAGTGGAGAAGGAGTTTTTTTCCCCAACTTGTGTGGGGTCTAAAATGGTCAAGGTGTCTCATCTCCAATTTGCTGATGATACTATATTCTTTGGTGAAGCCTCGAGGTGTAACATCGAAGTTATCAAATGCATCTTGCGTGTTTTCGAAGTATGGTCCGAACTAAAGGTCAACTTTAATAAGAGCACTTTAACCGGTATTAATGTTGACACGGCTGATTTGGAGGAATGGGCAGCAATCCTTAATTGTAAGTCTACAGATTTGCCTATTAGCTACCTGGGACTCAAAATTGGGGTGAATCATAAAAAGGTTGCTAGTTGGAAGGAGACTATAGCTAAAGTTGAAGCTCGGCTAAGTCGTTGGGACAATAATCTTCTTTCTTTTGGGGGAAGAATTACTCTTGTCAACTCAGTCCTTTCTAACTTACCTACATACTCCTTATCTCTTAACCGTGCACCAACTTGTGTTGTCAAAAAAATTCAATCCTTGCAACGACGCTTTTTGTGGGGCAGCAGTAGAGGCTCAGGGAGGAAGATTGCTTGGGTAAGTTGGGATGTCGTTTGTAGGGATAAAAAAATGGGAGGTTTGGGTGTGAAGAATCTCGATTGGTTCAATCTTGCTTTGTTGGGAAAATGGAGTTGGCGGGTTATAGGCAATGGAGGAAGTCTGTTGTCTGAAGTCTTGTTGTCGAGGTATGGAAACTTCTGGGATTGTGTCGAGAAGAGTAAAAGTGTCAAGTGTATAAGTAAAAATTGGTCCGGATGGTGGTCTTCTCTTGTGTGCAACATTGGGTTAAGTGAATGGTTTGGTTCGAACGGTTCTCGTGTTATTGGTAATGGAAAATCCACCAAGTTTTGGCTGGATAATTGGGTGGGGGGTTCGAGTCTCAAAGAGTTATTCCCAAGGCTGTTTAGAATCAAGTATGAGGATAACTGCCTTATTTCTGATAGAGTGGTCTGGAATGGAGAGTCTTGGTTTCTGAATTGGAACTGGCGGAGGAAACTTTTTGTGTGGGAGGAATCTTACATAAATCATATTGTTGAAATTATCGACAGGTACATCAGAAAGTCGAGGACGATTCTTGGACCTTGGCACCTTCTCCTAACGGAGAATATACCGTTAAGTCCGCTTACAGGTTGCTTCTGGAGTCGAGCACTTCTCCTAATCAAAATCAGGACAGACTTTACGCACTGTGGAGCAATCTGGTTCCTTTGAAAGTCACAGCTTTTTCGTGGAAGATGGTCCAAGACAAAATCCCTACAATTATGAATCTGCGAAGATCGCGTTTAATCCTGATTTCTCTGTAGCCTGCCCCCTCTGTGGTGTTTCTGCGGAAACTGAGCACCTCTTCTTTACTTGTCCGGTGTCTGTTTCAATTTGGGAGGAGGTTAACCATTGGTTTGGAATCAATTCTACTGCTTTGGGTACCGGTTTTGATCACTTCATTAATCATTGCAATTTGGTGAATTCAAAGTGGAAGAATGCTTGGGTACTCTTGTGGCACTGTATCATTTGGAACATATGGAATGTTAGGAACTCAGTTGTCTTCAATGGTCGTCATTTCGGAAAGAGTGAAATGGTATTCGTTTGGCGATTGGAGTAGAGTCCCAATTCTCTGTCTGACATGATGTAACAGTATGCTTTGGATTTGGTCTATTGTGTAACCTTGTACTAAACTCTTTGAGGGCATTGCTGATGCCCTTTCTCTTTAATGAGATTTTGCTTTGCTCCAAAAAAAAAAAAAAAAAAACTATATAGTTTCTAGGGAATGATTTAAGTTATAAAATCAATTTATAAAAATTAACAATTTTCAAGTTCTTTAGTATGTCATCTGATGTTGTCATGGGTTGTTTTGTTATTCTTTCTCCTTAGGCTGATTATATTATGGGTTGTTCCCCCTTTTCAATTCTCTTATTTTGAGTTCTGGTCTTTTCAGCACAATTTTTTTTTTTTTTTTTACCTTTGTGATTCACTCAATCCTTGTAGCCTAGACATGATTTTGTTTTTCTTTTATTTTTATAATATAATCCCATATTAGTTTAGTAATCCACTATTAAAGAATCAGAAACCTAATCACATGTATCATTTAGCAATTTTTTTACTCGATTAACTTACTTACGACCCGACGTCGCTTGGTGAAAAAAACCTTGTATTCATATCAATCCCTTGCAACCAAAAAAGAAAAAGAAAAAAGAATTCATCCTTTGATGCCACTGTTGTTCCTCCTTGCTAAAAGATCGGCTAATTCTTTGTTAGCCTCTTTAAATATGCACATGGAATAGGTATCATACCTCTCCTGGAGATCTAAGATCTCCTTCTCCAACCCATCATTCCTAACTATTAGAATATGATGCAAATTTCTAGATAATTCTAACAGGTAATAGAGTTTAGAAGATGATGCTAATTTTGTAAGATAGAAGAAAAATCTAGAACTATCTAGTAAGTAGAAGAATTGAGTTATGTAGCAATAAATATTATTAAAATGAAAAAAATCTAGAAGAACAAAGTTAACCACTCATTAAGGTCGGTTATTGAAAGCTGTAGACATACAAATACTATATATAGGAGTTTCATGTTGTAATTCTTTGTAGTGAGATATAATAACCAATTTTCTCACGCAACATTATCACATAAATACTAATTTACTAAATACTATCACTAGCTTTCCGTATTCTTCCCTCATAATGATAGCACATCAGAGGTCGCATTTAGACACTAAGTAAATAAAATTATGGAACCCATCCATCTTTTAAAGACAATCTCTTTATGTCAGGTTCATGTGGCCATTTATATTTTAAAAATGGAAAAATCAAGACCTACACCTAATAAGAATAGAATTTGTATTGCAAAAATTAGGTGAATGCTTGAAAATGTGTTGTTGAGTGCCAACTAGGATTAGCCATAACATAATCTATTATTTACATGATTGTATTCCTACTCTATATGGCACAAATCATTCACTCCAACCCACACAATCAATATAAAAACTACAACTAAACACAAATATATTATTAAGTAATTTTATTACCAATTGAAAGAGTTTTAAAATAAAAAAACTACATGAGATTGTCCAGCCTTCTATGGAGATAAAACAAAGACTCTCACTATGGAGAGAAAAGCAGATTCATTATTGGGCAACGAAAAATCCATTTTCTTGGAGTTTTTTATACAAATCAATAGCGAGCCCAACTCAAATCCTCAAAATACAGAGCCAGGAAAGAAATTTAAAATGAACCGAAAGTTTAATATAAATACAAGTTCGATTCTTGGATTCATGCATAGATATATAAAAAGATTAATGTATAAGATTTTCATAAACTGTAAATCCCAAAATTATAACATGTATATTATAATGTCAATTACTAACTCAATTTGCTGAAAAAGAAATTAATATATACACTATGTTAGCATGTTTTGCATTAACCTCTTGTAATAATTGGAATGCTTCGTACAATCGAAACTAGGGCTGGAAGCGGGCCGATAACCTGGTATCAAACGGCCCAATTTATATCTTAGCCCACAAGCATTACACAAAGTGTTTGGACCCATAGGACCCAGTCTCCATTGAGGGGTTTTCTCAGCTTGACAGTGCAGACACCGCCTCCTCTTGCAATTCTTCAATGACAACGAAAACGTCCAATTTTGATTTCCCTTCCGCCGTTTTTTGGTCCTCGGTTTCTTCACCAAATTATCATACAAAGAATGGGATGATAATTCTCTTCTATCCTTTGAATCTTTTCTATTGCCATCAAAGTCTTGCTTGCATTCCACATTAGGAAGATAAAGCTCAATTTCCGGCAGCAGCAACTCACTTAACTTAATTAAATCATCGTTGAAATTTGGATAAAAATCAATATCATCCAATCTGTCCTGAGGAACACACAACCCTGTATAATCTTGATTTTTTCCAAGCGTCATCCCTGTAGCATCAATATAGCATCAATATATTTGTTAAATTTTGATTTTATATGTATATGTGCGTGACACATTTAATTCTGCTTACTTCGTGTTGAAGGGTTGAAATTTGATATGTGTATGTACGAGGAAAATGATGAGTTGGTTCGGATTTAATGGCCTATTAAAAAAGATGTTACTTAGCATGGAAGAGTTATACTATTATATTATATGCAAAGTATTTAATTTATTGAAGGCGGTGAATAATACGATGGAAAGCAATAAAATCACGCGTTTAATTACTATGTCAAGTGAATATGGACTTTCATATTATCATATATACAGCATTAGAGAATAAGGCAAAATATGATAATATTAGTATATATATCAAGTGAATTTGGACTCATATCCGCGAGAATTATTGCATCTACAAGTTATAGGTCGTATGATGTCATATTATGGATTTAAATTCATTGGATAACGTTCCAATATTAATTGATCACGCATCATGTGATTCATTCTCATCTGAAAAATAAAAAGTATTCAACAATTAATATTACGATTTTATTAAATGTAACAATAATTTATATGAAAAATAGATTAAATTTGAAAATTTGATATACTAAATAATTTATATAGGCAAAATATTATATGAAAATAGTTCATGATAAGCTTATCATGAAACAATTTTAAAGTATCATTAATCTCATCGGGAGTATCATTAATCTCATCAGGGGTATCATTAAATCAATTTTCTTGAACTCAGCCTAATGATACCCCTGACAGGTTTAATGATACTCCTGATGAGATTAATGATACTCTAAAACTATTTCATGTTAAGCTTATTATGAAGGTTTTCATATAAAACCTACTCATTTATATATATTAAATTTATTTTGAAGATTAACAAATTAAGTTTACCAAATATGTTAATATAAATATAACAATAAATCCAATTTGCTAAAAATTAAAATCACTCATACCTTATAAAATTGAAAACTAAAGATTATAAAAAATATTTTAATCCCTAAATAACACCTTATAATATATGAAATATATTATTATAATTTTTTAAATGTAATTTCTAAAATTACTTAAAATGAATTCTTAATTAAAATATAATTAAAAAAATTATACAATTTCTAGGTAATGATTTTAATTATAGAATTGATTTCTATGAATTTAGTTAGTTCACATTAATTCAGTTTCTTCAAGTATCACTATTATAAATACATATTATCATTACTATACATATAAAATATCATTATAAGCATAGACACTATGGCCATTTGAAAATCAAGTATATTTTAAATAGAAGTATAATTTGTATGAGACAGTTTCATGGCATGAGACAATATAAAAATGAATATAACTAGGAACCAGGTGGCTTAGCCCACCTGGCCACCGGGTTCCTCACTCTAGTGAGTGACCCGGGTTCGATTCCTTGTGGGAACGAATTATGGTAGTTATAAGGAGGGCTTGGAGATTTCTGGGTGTATTTGGGGACTTGGTGAACTAATCTAACTACTAACAACTAACATTTACCGATAAAAAAAAAAAAAAAAAAAGAATATAACTAGGACATTGACACATTAACATTTTGGTAGGTTGGATGTTAATTTGTGTTGTCTTATGCTATGAGACGATCTCATACAGAGTTTTTTCTTTAAATAGTGGTACTAAATATACATAATAATGATAGAGTGTATACACAACAATTTTCATGGAAGATCTATCCTTTTAACTGGTTTTAAGATTTTCATGAATAACTTATGTAAATAACATAAAATTTCGTTTAGGACTATTATTGTGCAGTTACCCCTTTATACATAACCATGTATACAATTGATCTGGCGTGAATAGTTTTATTGTGCACATATTTTCCAACTAATACTTTATAGTAAAACAATTAATACTTCCTTCGTTCTACGATTATCCGTACACCTGCAATTTTTTTCTGTGGCAAAGAGGGTTGTGTTTACACATTAATTTTTTTTTTTACATAAAATATATTGGTTGCTACATTAATCTCCACGGTCGCAAATAGTATATTATATATATAAAAAATAACTAAAATAATATATAAATACAATCCTCTTTGCGAATGACATAAATTAATGTAGGTGAATGAATAATCGCGGGACAGAGGTAGTACTCCCTCTGTCCCAATTTAGATTACTCATTTCTTCATAACACCCAATTGGAAAGCTCTGGGCCCCACAGTGGCCACCCCTTTTAGCTGAAAAAGACAGTCAACAAGCTGCCCATACCTATTAAAAAATTCAAACACCATACCTTCGTTTAAAATTCCAAAAACACACACCATATCCCCTATTACCCTAAACCATATTCCCCTCTCCCCTATACCCCTCATTGCCGGCTATTTACACCCCTCTCCCCTCCAAAAATAAGTCTTGAAACCCTTCAAATTGACTGCTAGAAAGATCAAAAGCAACACAATAAAACTCTCTCCTCTCCGCTCTTCACATTCGGCCATCCCCATTTTAAGAGAGAATAAGCTTTTCTTCCCCCATTTTCAACCATAGGAAGACACTAATCTCAAGTATCAAGCTTCCATTGGTGTTGGTCTGAAGGTTTGAAGTCATCTCCAAGCTCAAATTGAGTCATTCATCCCCGCCTCTCTTTTTAAATTCACGAAAGTGTCATCTTGATCTTCTAACTCCAACTCTTGTTTTATTTTAGCTCAAAACCAAGGATTTCTTCCGAGAAGCCCTCATTCACCCCCGAGAACTAAAAGATTGAAGGGCTAATATAGTCCTTTAGATTAAGATGACAAGGTCACAAAGGTTGCAAAACCCTTCAACTCAAAATATAGTTAATATGAATGATTTGCTTTGAAATATTGTAGTTAATGTTGCATGATTTGCTTTGAAATATTGTAGTTAATGTTGCTTGCTTAGGAGTCATGATGCCCTAGGACTATCTTACTTTTGAATGTTCAAATACATGCTAAATGGGGTCTTGACTAATGTTTATTTAGGTGTTAAAATGTTAGAAGCATGATAGTTGTGAAATGGGAAATACAAGTGAAAGTATGCACACAAATCACACACAGTGAACTGTAATTTTAGCTTCTGTATTGTTGGTCCCGGGCAAGTCTAAGTGATGCGTGTATGGGGGGAGAATAAACGTATACACATTTTTTTCGAAACTGAGTCCCTCTTACTCAAACTTAAGTGCTAGGCACTAAATAGATAATAAACACATTAATAGCTCTGAAGCAAGTCAGTTAGCTAAATATCTATTTATGCCTGAGTGCGAAAATGTGTGAGCCCTGAAAGATTTAGTCTTGTTAAGTTATTTTTGAAAACTGGGTTAATCTTTTTAAGAAGTCGTGGTTAATGGGCAATGCAATGAGTTACTAAGTCAGACTGATTGATTCAACACTGACAAAATATGCTATGAATGAATAAACAATAGATAAGCACAATACCAAAGCAGTAAATAACTCAGAGCAGTTAAACATGATTCAGAGGCTCAAGCTCCTACGTCCACGGTCCTGATTGAACGGGAGAATCCCTTAATAGATTGGCTTGTTTTTAATGTGCCAAGGTGCACAATGATCAATCACACTGATCCCTAGAATTAACGAGTTCTAGTCCTCCTTCCTTAACCACTTTCTACCTCAACCAACAACCCTAACACTGACTCAACTTAGGGTTTTGGTTTTTGTTTAGATTTTAACTAGGGTGTGATAATCCTTACAAGTCAAAGCTATGCTAAGGATTGAATTATCACTCTAAGCTTAGGATGTATATGTGTAAGCTCTTGGAATACAGATGACTCTAGACTATAAGAAACACTTGGAAAATTTAGAGAGTGTCGAGTGCTTCTTTGAATGCTTGGATTCTTGAGAGTCTTGAGTAGTTTCTTGGCTTCAAAATTTCCCATAACCTTGTTTGGGTCAAGGTCTTCTGTATTAGTTGATTTCGAAAAACTATCCGTTGGAGAGATAGCCTTCTTGTCACCTTTGTTGTAGGATAATTCAAATATATTCTTGCATGCAACCGCCAACTTGCATGGATTTGGTAAATGCATTAAATGCATGCCCATTGAAAATTACAGAGATGTCAGGTTCAAGTCAGTGTCCGTACATGACTTGTTCTCCTCTAATTGGTCCACGTTATCAGGTAGGTGAGAATGTTAGAGCTCATTCTTCAGTTTAGTTTTTTCTGTTCTGAGTTTAGGTTTGTCCCAATCTACGTTCATTGCCCATCGCTGACATTCCTTTTGCTTGCTTGGATCCTACTCCAAATCTTTTCCAAATACTCAGTGCAGCCCGACTCCTTCAGGACTGATGAGTTAGCAATGATCTCAGGATCATGCTCTTCATCCTGACACTCAGTTAGCCAGCTTAGAAAAACTAACTAAAGTTCAGTGATGGTGCTCTTGTGTTCTTCAGGCTTCAATCTTGAGTGTCATCAGTGAGTTCTCCTCTCACTGAGTACCTATGAACATAAAATATTCTAGCCTGTTCTAATCCTATCAAGACTAGCCTAACTATTACACACTTAGGCAAATTCATATTTTCAGGGTCTTTAGGATCAATTCAAAACTGACATTGTCCCAACAATTTTCCTCCTTTTGATGATGCCAAAACACTGAAAAGATCCACAAAATACTTAGTGGAAACAATCCAATCTATAAGATAAAAGATCAGTGTTAGAGTAGTTCTTGATAAAGTACAAAATTTAAATAAATAGCAAAAAAGACAACGAGTTGTTGTCTGAGGGCAAAAGTAATAGACTTCATTGATATATGACTTCAGAGTTACAATGGTCATATCTATTACAATTTTCTCTAAGGGTACATTCAGATCCTACGCATCTCAGGTTTGATGTCATAACTAGAGTAGACTCTCTCTTTCAAGTCTTCAACTCTCTTCAGCTAGTTCAGGCACCCTTCAGCCTTGGCTATCTTTAGCACTTCTCTCATGATTGCCCTGGAATCGTACATGGTTGAGTTTGGCACATAGGGAGGGGTGCAAATGATCAGTTCAGGGGCCTTGATCTGGACTTTGGCTCTCTCCGCTTCATCCACAATCAGCTTGATGGTTGTCCACCATGAAGTCAGTGAAGTGTCCATCGATGTCTTCAGTGTCGCCCCACTTCTTGACAACATACCAGAGCCTGATGAACTCATTCCTTGCGTCCTCCAAAAATTCCTTCAGTGCCTCAGAGATAAAAGAATCAATGAGTACTGACTTGTTTGTAAACTCCTTTGGGACTTGTACTTTCTTTGCGCGAGGAGCTGCTGGCTTCCTGTACTTCCCCGGTTCAGGATTCTCCTCTTTTCTCCTCAACATGCTAAACACAGCATCATTCAACTCCTGCTGCTGCATCTCCGTGATCTGTGTTAGCTTCTCAATCTTCCTCTTCTAAATGCGCTGCTTTTCTTTCACTGCATTTTCAGCACGACGCTGAGCTTCAGATTTCTCAGGAGCCACTCCCCATGTCTCAGAACATAAGTCTGCCACTTGATCACTATCATAAGTGATGGGATTCTTCCATGTATCGATGGGGGAGTTGCTTCTGCTGTGAAGGATCATTAGCCTGAGCCGCCAACCAAAACTTTCTTGGAGTGGACTGGACTGCAGTCTTGGTTGTCTTAGATGCCTCAGGGATGGATCTTTTTCTCTTCACACCACTTTTCCCCTTTTTGGCATCATCCTTGGCCTTTGCTTGCTGCGCTACATCCTGCAATATTTCACTCTAGTTGGAAACGATGAAGACTGTCAAGGATTGAACTTCATTAAGGTGCTCCTTTATTAGTTCCACGCCAGTCTGCACTCCAGCTCCAGAATACTTCAACTGAGCAAACCCTGATCCCAGCTTCTTTTGAAATTCTTCTTTCAATGCATTCAGGGAGTTCTCAGTCTCAGTCAGCCTGGTCAAGATCCTCTCGGACTCTAATGCCATCCGTTCTGCTTTCTCAGTGATGGCCTTGTGAGTAGCTCAGTGGACTTCTCAGTCAGCTGCTCCACCGCCTTGAGCATCATCGATTTGCACTCTTTGATCTGTGTCAGGGCCCCTTCGACCACCCTATTGGTCTCTTTCAAGGACTTCTTCCTCTCTGCCTTGACAGTCTTTATGGTCTCTTTCATGGAGTTCTCGAGACACCTAAGTTTGTTGTTAGCAGTGCCAATTAACTTTGCTTGATATTTATTCCATGATATGTCTATCCCGAGCGTTGACTTCATCCATTGAATCTTCTTCTGAATGGTCTTTACCTCCTTATTTTGCTCAGACTCCAGAACACTCAGCTTGTTCTCTACGTTGGCAAGGTCTTCAGTTGTCTTTTCTTGCTTCACTGCAATGATGTCAATGAAGTTGCTTTGACGAACGTTATGGATTAACACTTCGTCATCTCTATCGTCTTCGACCATTGGCTGTTTTCCCTTGTCAGCCCCTGCCTGCTCAGTCTCTCTTCCAGGATGTACTGAGGCCAGTTGTGGAATGGTCTCAGCCGTCTGTCTGTCAGGCTCAGCCGAGCCAGCTCAAATCTCAGGGCGGTTCTCCTCAGAGAATGACCCTTCGAAACTAGGTGTCTCCTTGGACGCCTTAGCAACTTCCACCTGTGCCTCAGGGCAGGAAATCCCTACATCGGAAGTTGCCTCATTGGCGGATGAACTAACCTTGTTGGTCTCAACAACTGGTCCACCCTTGGACCCAGTTTCCTTTCCACTCTCTCCTCCCTAAGCTCTGGCCTCTGTGCCTTCACAGCTCATCATGTCAATGACAGCAACGAATGCATCAACGTCTTTCTCGCCCTGAGCATCTTGACCATCATCCCTGTCCTTATCATCATCCCTGTCATCCTTCTTCTCAGAGAAGTTCTTGTAACAGCGCCCATCCTTGATGATTTTCATACGTTCAACCAATTCTTTGAAGGCTTCTATGTCTAGAATCTCCAGCCAGCTAGTTATGTTGAAATAAGTGCACAAACGGGCCTCCTCCTGAACCCAGAAATCCCATCCTCTTGCCTCGACCATCATCCTTTGGTCTTGCATGTTTGATTGCTTGTACTCCAGCCAGGCCTTCAAGTCTGAGACGTGATGACTCAAAGTTGGATATTGGTAGAGGCCAGGGAAACACTTAGCAACCCATTCATCTGCCCTTTCTCGAATCATATTTTCGAAGAGATTCAGGGAGATATCATCATCATTGTCCTCCTACTCAGGATTTTGGGTAATGAATTCAGGGTCTGGTGTGGGTTGTTTTAGATTTGAGGGTTGGGATAATGTGGGTAGTTTGGGGTTAGAGGCTGTGACTGGGAAGTCTTCGGGAGTGGGTAGGGATGTTTGTGGTTCAGTGGGGTTTGGTTCAGTGGGAATGGATGAAGGTTCAGTGGATTCGGTGGGTGTAGGGTCGGGATTGGATGGGTGAGTTGGTTCACGTTGGAGCAAAGGTGCAAAGTTAATGACTTCCCTGACTCGATGTAAGTCAGAGTTATCACTTCCCCATTCCTCAGTGCTCTTCTCCCTCACGGAACTCAGGGTTTTGGTGGGAGTGTTTTGGTACTTCTTCTCCAGCCTTAGATGGGTCCTTGTCTTGCGAATTACGACCCCATCTACCATTGTCTCATTGTCAGAGACCTCAGGCTCAGACCAAGCCTTTTTGGCCCCTTTCTCAATAATGGGCTCTTTGATCACAACCCGCTTCAGCCTGATCTTCTTCCTTGCCTTCGCCTTTTCCACTACTTTCTCCTTCGCCTTCTCAGCCTCAGTTGCCTCCCTTAACCTCTCCGACTCTTCAGCGACAACCTCAGTGACCTCCTCAGCCATCTCCATGAGGTCGTCTACTTCCTCCAATAGGCTCCGTTTTGTAGGCTTCTTGGCCTTGGCCTCAATCCTCCTCTTCTGTCCCTTCTGAGGAGCATTTGGGGCAGCAATACCCAAAATAGAATAAGTGTCCTTCTCAGTGGAGAACATGATCTTCTTTGTGGGAAGTCCATCTCCTTAGCGAAGGAACACTCAGGAAAGGCGTGGGTAATAAGCATTGATAATCTTGTTCCAAAGTGAGGAACACCCTTGATGGTGATGTCTTTCTTATATTCACCCCTCTTCACTTTCTCCTTTGCCTCAGTCGCCAAGAGGTCCAAGAAGTAGTCCTCCCAGTTGATCTCAGCCTGATCAACCATTGCAGCCATTATCCTGATCTTGTCGCGGCTAACTTGCTCATGGGAGCCAACATTGCCCATGACTATCTTGCTGACCACATCAACAAGAGCCGTATACTCTGGCTTGAACGTATCCTTATACATACGTGCATGGAAATCAGGTGAGCCTGACTTAGAGAACTTCTCCAGATACACCCCTTCATTATTCTCTTGATACGCCGTAGGGTTGATGCCAGAGTTGGGTAGGGCAAGCACTTCCTTGACCATTTACCTGATGCTAAACTCCCTCTCATCCTGCTAAAAAATGGGGTTCCCTTTCTTGTCCTTCCCTTTGAGTACATCGATGGTCTCCCTAGTGAACAGTTCGTCGTCGCCATTGGTGTACATCTTTACGTACGCCTCAATTACCGCCTTGGGTACTACCAGCTTAGGCTTCTTCAAAAAGTAGGTTTTCAGCTCAGCCTTTGAAATCCACTCAAACACAGGCTTGATCTGCTCCACCCTCAAGCAAGGTCCGTCTATGGCGATAATTTATTCAACGTGAAATTGTTTATTCTAGACTACGGAGTCGTAGTCAACCACAGTCCAAACGTTGTCGAAAGATTCCATTTGAGTAGTTGAAAGAGATTTCGAGTTTGCAAGAAAGTTTGAGTGCGAGAGAAAACTCAGTGTGCAAGTGAAAAATTGGAAATGTAAGAAATCTCAAACGGCATATCTCTTGATGTTAATCAAATAGTTACTCTGACGCGTGGCTGAGATTAATCCTGAATTCAAAAAGTTTTTGAATTGAATGGCCAGGATTAATTCAAAGAATCAGACTTTGATCACGTCAGTCATACTCCGCATAACGCGGACACATATATGAAAAAGTAATTGTGCGCATTAAATGCTTTGATGCGCATGGGTTTAAATATCAAAAGTTGCACTTTTGATGATAACAAAATGCGTTTAATGCGATTCTCAGGCTTGAAGAAAGTTCAGGATGACGATTCAAATTCAGAGTCAGCGTTATGAATTCATACCAGTCAGGGCAGCATTGTAGTACCGTGATACCTCATATAGGCGACTCTGATCCTGAGTTCCCCCTTAATCCTACACTGACTGTTCTCCCGGATCTAAGAGGTCTAACTCCACTGATAATTCCATAAACCTTGATTCAACCAAAGGCTTAGTCAAGATGTCAGCCCTCTGTCTATTAGTGTGAATCTTCTACATCCTGATGTCCTGCTTCTCCACATAATTTCTTATGAAAAGATGTCTAATATCCACATGCTTGCACCTTGTACGAAATATTGGATTATGAGTGATATCTATAGCACTATTGTTGTCACAATAAATCGGGACTTCATTTGCAAACACTTGGTAGTCTCTCAATTGTTGCCTCAACCATAAAATCTGAGCACAACAACTACATGGAGCCATATACTCAGCTTCAATTGTGGATGTTGCTACTGAATTCTGCTACTTTGAAAACCAAGAGACCAACTTGCTTCCTAAAAACTGACATGTCCCTGAGGTTGATTTCCTATCAATCCTACAACCTCCATAATCAGCATTTGAATACCCTGTCAGCTCTAGGTTGTCATCTGAAGGATACCAAAGTCCTAAATTGACTGTCCTTTTTCAAGTATTTCAGTATCCTTTTTGCAGCCTCAAGATGACTTTTCTTGGGGTCAGACTGATACCTGACACATATAACAACTGCAAAAGTTTTATCAGGCCTACTTGTAGTCAAGTACAACAGTGATCCTATCAGCCCTCTATACTCAGTCTGATTCACTGATACTCCATCAGTGCCAGAATTCATATTCCAATTTGTATTCATTGGGATCCTAGCTGGATTGCAATTCTGAACTCCAGACTTCTGAATCAAGTCTCTTGTGTACTTAGTCTGATTAATGAAAATTCCTTGATCAGTTTGCTTGACTTGCAACCCCAAAAAGAAGTTCATCTCTCCCATCATAGACATCTCAAATTTACCAGTCATCAACTTATAGAATTTCTCATAGAGCTGATGATTTGGTGATCCAAATATTGTTAGTGTTAGTGTCCTAGAGACAATCCATCGAAAGGACATAATACTAAGATAATATTCAGATTTGGTTTAATGTTATTATTGGTTTAATATTAAATGTATGCCGTTACACTTATCTGAATATGATGTTTGATTGTTTGCATATATTCTTATTTGTGTTCCCATGAATCACTACTGTCATTAAGTGAGTGAGAACTCAGATGACTTAAGTGTGATTCTCAAATAGCCCCGATCAAGGATCATCAAGAATGGGATATTGATGATGCAATTGAGATTGGTGTGCGATCTGCATCATACTCTTAGAGAGTGTAGTAAGATCTCACTTACTACGAGATACCGAGTATTTCATAATGGATGCACAAATACCTTAGAGGGTATTGGTATACCCATCCGAGAAACCGTTTGATGTAATTCCACATAATATGTCTACGGGTGTCTCGGTTAGTGGGAGCGATGTGATACCCCTCTGACTTGAGGTCAATACGCACGACATGGGTGTAGTGATGAACTTTGACCATGACCGACGCTAGCACCCTTCCACGGGTAGATATGGCATGGATTGGGTTCATCACGAAATGCATGTGCGTGGTAGTTGAGCCAAGAATAAGATTCATTCCTCAATGTGGATTTAGAGAGAATACTCATCTTCTCATCATAATTGGATCTAAGTCGTCGGCCGACGTACATCAACTTAGACTTTGTGGTTAAGTGTGATATACTTGATCAATTAGTGATTGGAGATAATATGATTAAGTTATTTGAATAGACACTTCATCATGTTCAAGACTTAATCGGGTATTCGCGAATGAAAGGAAGATATCACAATAGCCTGCAATATTACAGGTAGTTGCTGATTTTCTCGTAACGTACCTCGTATATTGAGAATGTCTGATTTATTGTCTAGGGTTCAATTAAGACCGCTAGTTTGACTAATCGCTCGATATACGAGGGCCTATGGGTCACACAACAAGTAATGACAATTTACCAATTATAGTTGGTTGATTAAATATTGTATTAGATATAATATTTAATTTATGAAGAATATAATAATAATTATATTTGGAATTAATTATTATTATTATTTAATTAAATTGGATTTAATTAAATATGAAATCCCAATAATAATATTTGAAATATTATTATACAAGAATAATAGATATGGTAAAGATATTATTCGTAGGAACATATCTAGGGAGATATAATCTGTAGAGATTATATTGGCCTGATATCTTGCTTAGGAATTAAGTCAAGTTAATCCCTATAAATATGTGTCTTATGGGAATTCCGAAAAGACACAAGAAATATAATTTCTCCATAAAATCTCCAGTCGGAATTTTCCTAGCAAATTCATCTCAAAATTCAATACTGGCATATCGGTACGAGTTGGTAGAAAGTCGTTACGTGCATACCATAGTGGAGGATTCCGCGTACAAATCGCTGTAAGTATTTATATGTTATTACCAATTCATTTTGTTTTTATGTTATACAACCATATGCAGATTCGTTGTTGGTGAATCTTTATTTTCCTCTGCACCGAATATGGTGTTCGTGCTTATAAAACCCAACAGTGGTATCGGAGCTTGGCTCAATATACCGGTTGTATAATGTAAATTTAATTATCCGTGGGTTGAAGATTATGTTTGGTTTTCAATTAATTTGCCCAAAATAATTACTTGCGCTGATTAGTCTCGTCTTCCAAATTTTTTTCTTTTTAATTTTTTTTAATTAAGAAAATCAAAGTTCATAACTAAAGTTTGTTTTATGGGAAAACAAATTCTTTAGCCGTACTTTTTGACTAAGTGTCAAACAAAATATGATTTCATTAAAAAAAAGGTGGAAAACATATTGGATATGTTCCCACCGTGAGTTCGCGACTAATTATTGTCGTTGGAAATCCGAAGATCTTCTCTTTAGTCGAGGCACCATAGGACGATTGAAGGGCGCTAGACATCCTTCCATGTGGTCGATAATTAGGTATGCCATGGTGGCAGCACACGGCCGTATCTCTCGAGACTGTAGCTCGCTGGGCGAGCGGCCACTACTGGAGGGAACGAACCAAAGCCGCTGGAAATTGCGGGATGCTGGACATCTGTTGACGGTAAAGTCTCACAGCATAGCGGGAAAGTCGGCTCCGCTGGTTCAAAGCCCGTCGATTGGATCGAACCACCACCGAAATTAATTTCGCTGGGCATCGTCACGGCTAGATTCGACTGATTCATGATGGTATTGCTGTCTAAATTGGTGTTTTTTTCATTCCAACGGAAAAGTGCTCTCGGCCGCCACTGGAGTCGCACCGACGATTCTCCTGCGATTGGTGGCGGCGTGTTGGACGGTGGAGGCGAAAAGGGCTGGAAGTGAAAGGGCCGCTGTGATTTGCCTCTTGGAGGTTGTTGTGATTTGCCTCTTTTGCTTGACAGGCTAGGGCCTGGTTGAGAATTTGATTCTCCCAGGCCCTCTTGTGCAATTAACCCACTTTTGAAAATAAGCCCCTACTTTTTAGAAAAGATTTAAGGCCATGTTTGGCTTATGTTAATTTCTAAAATTTAAAAAAAACAAATAAGGACTTATTTAATTACATAAATTCTAGAAATTAAAATTAGACCCTGTTTGTTTGAATGAAAATTTGAAATTAATACTAGGGGCTGTTTGGTTGGACCAAATTTAATAAATTAAATTTTGGGCAAAATAATTTTGAAAATGACTTTAGAAATTGACCGAAAGCTTGGAGCTTGTTGGTATTTCTAATTTTAGCAATATTTTACCTACGGATAATTAATTGTTAAGCACGCCTATTTAATTTACGTGTTATTAAATATTTTGCATGTTTATTTGATTTATTTGCTAAATATTTAATATATGTTTTATTTATGCAAATTTATTTTTTGAAATAAAGCATGAGAACTTGATTAGTTGCTTCCCACTTGTATGAATCGATAATTACATTATTAGTTATATAGCCCGCATTAAATTGTTTGGGTAGGCGGCACCCAATATTTGTCGGACCGTATTATATGTTTGGGTAGACGGCGCCCTGTATAGTTTGTCCGCATATGTCATGTTTGGGTAGGCGGCGCCCAATAATTGCTCAAATATGACGTAGTTATCATGTTGGATCTCGATTAAGCAATTAATACCCCGCCTTTAAAATGTTCCTCACTAAAATATTGTTTTTCATTAGATTGAAAGATATCTTCCATTAAAATTAAAAGTAAACCGGAGATTTCGTTCCAATGAGCATTTAAGGCTCAAGTTTTTTACTCAGATCTACATCTAACAGGACTTTTATAGGGACATATTTGTCGCCACTTAATGGTTGTAAACCAACTTAATTCTATTTCACCAGCCCAAGCAGGGAAATGAGAATTGGGTGACATTCGATTGAACTAGGTTCAATCAACTAGGAATTACGTGAGGCAATTGGTTTAGAGACCTACCAGTTCTACTGTTGCAATGTTCAGCCCAAGCAGTCATTGTAATAGTAGGAATGTGGATCCTAGTCCATTACAATTTATATTAGATATAAATTCGTACTCTTCCGATGAGGTCGTTGAGTATGTGAAAATAATGGAGACAAAATAAAATAAAAGGCCATGTTTATTTTGATTGCTGAATATTGATCATAGGAATTATGTGTTTAATTCCGTTTTAATTTATTTCTCTAGAATTGTTGAAATGAATAACTTGTCATTGAGAAATGTTCTGGAAACAAACAAATTGGCTGGCCAAATTTTCTGGACTGGCACTGAAACGTGTGTTTGGTGCTAAGGTAAGAAGAGATTGAGTACGTGTTAGACACAACAATCCCTTTACCCATGAGGTTGGTTCAGTTGAGGCTGCAGCGTTTGATATTACGGCTCAAAGAAGCATCAAGGTGATGTTTCCAAGACTCTATGTTATGATTGTTCGGTATGACTCCCGAATCGCAAAGACAACATGAGAAAATAGATCCCTTCTAGATGCTTAAGCGTCTAAAGGATCTCTTTTGATTCTAGATCTCGTTTGAGATTTATGAAGTGATGAGAGATCTGTTCAGATGTCGATTAGCGAAAGGAGTGAAGATTTCACCTCATGTGCTATCCTTAAGTCGCTCCCTGATTCATATTCTAGTTTCGTAGTAAATTTAATATGAAGAAGACGGAAGCGCTAATGCCGGAGTCTCATAACATGCTTAAGACTTTTGAGTCTTCCACTACTAAGAAAAAGTCCGTACTCATGGTGAGTGTTTCTACTTCTTCTGACCCGGAAGGCGAGAAGAAGCGAAGGAGTAAGGCTAAGAGGGATCCAAGCCCAACTTCCTGAAGGCGAAAGGTGGAGTTCAAAAGTAAGAGCGGGTTGATAAGGATGTGGGCCCCACTGCAATAGAAAGAGGCATTGGAAGAAGGACTGTAAGGTTCTAGGAAGCGAGAAGAAAACACAAGGTGTTTTAGCTACTGGAACAAGTACGGTTGTTATTAAGATAAACATGTTCACAAATGGTTCAAACTGCTAGGCATTTGTTGAGTTATGGACATGATGTTCTTAATATACAAAGTAGGATGACTCAAGTTTAGTAATCATGAAACCTAACTTGCTTGTGACATTGTAGATTTGATCATGCAAACGAGAAAAGAATCGCAAGGTTAAGAAAGTTGGACTACTTAACCTCATTTGACTTAGAGTCTTATGGTGATTGTGAATATTGTCCCATGGGCAAGATGATCAATAAACCCTTTTCCGTGAAAGGGGTGCATGCCAAAGAAGTTCTAGAGTTGATTCGCATCGATGTTTTGTGGACCATTGCCCACTCTAGCTAGGGGTCAATTCGGCTACTTCATCACCTTTACCGACAATTACTCAAAGGTACGGATACGTGTATCTCATGAAACACAAATCCGAATTGTATGAGAAGTTCAAGGGGTACAAGGCAGAAGTAGAGAAGAAACTTGGTAAGAGTATAAAGACTCTTTGATCGGATCGAGGAGGTGAGTACCTTAACCATGAATTCATGGATTACTTGAAGCTTCATGGGATCCAGTCACAATGGACTCCTTCCGGAACACCTCAGATGTACGGTGTGTCCGAAAGGAGAAACCGAACCTTGGTTAACATGGTAGGGTCCATGATGAATTTTTCCTCTCTTCCAACATTCTTATGGGGATACGCATTACAAACCTCAATCTATATTCTGAATAGGACTCCGTCCAAATCAGTTGAGCAGACTCCATACGAGCTATGGCATGGCAAGAAGCCATCTGCTAATTGATAAGTTGGAATCCAAAGGTGAAAATGATTATTTTGTGGGATATCCTAAGGAGACAAGAGGATATCACTTCTATCTACCAGAGAAACAAACAATAATTGTTTCTAGGAAATCTAAGTTCCTAGAAGACGAGTACGTCTTTAAGGAACAAACCCGTAAGAAGATAGAACTTGAAGAGATTCAAGAACCACGAATTAAGATAGAGACTGATGTTTTGTCAAAGCAACATGACAAAGAATCAGTGGGAGCATTCATCGACTCTCATGGTGGAAGTTAATCACTAGGGATCCTCTTTCAGCCAGTGGGAGCGTAATTGGAGTTGCATTGCTTTCGTAACAACCTCCAAGTGGGCTGAATGAGAATAACATATTTCAAACTCCCGCCCAAGAGACATTTGAAAATGTCGCTCTTGAGGACTCTTAGGTCAATGAAGAAGTCGCTGCACCACAAAATTTTTACAATCAGAATGTACAGCCTGCACAACCACAACTCCATAAGTCGACTAGGATTCATAATCCACCCACTAGGTATTATAGGTTCCTCGTGGAGGAACACGATGACGTGGAGATCTCGGATAAAGATGAACCTAGAACTTATACTAAAGCAACATTAGATGTTGACTCAGAGAAGTGGGATGGAACCATGAAATCCGAGATGGACTCGATGTACACCAATTAAGTCTAGAATTTAATTGAGTTGCCAGAAAGGGGTTAGACCCATAGATTGCAAGTGAGTCTTCAGGCGTAAGACAGGTGCAAATGGCAAAGTACAAACCTATAAAGATAGGTTGGTGGCGAAAGGTTATAGTCGACATGAGGTATTGACTATGATGAGACTTTCTCGCCAGTTGCTGAGATCAAGTCCATTCGAATTTTACTTGCGATAGCAGCACACCACGATTATGAGTTTTGGTAGATGGACGTCAAAACAGCTTTCCTCAATGGTAACATTGATAAGGAAGTGTTTGTGACTCAACCGGAGGGTTTTATATCTAAGCCAAAATCTAATCTTGTGTGCAAGTTTAAAGGATTCATCTATGGATTGAAGCAAACTTCTAGGAGTTGGAATATCCAATTTGATGAAGCTGTTAAATCCTTTAACTTCATCTTAAATTTGGAAGATCCTTGCGTTTATCGTAAATGCAGCGGGAAGAGTATTGTCTTTATAGTCACATATGTCAATGACATATTGATTATAAGAAATAACATCCCGCCAATGCAGTCCGAGAAATATTGGTTATCAAAGACCTTCATGATGAAGGATCTTGGTGGGGCATGCTACATCTTAGGGATCAAGATCCATAGGGATAGATCCAAGAAGATGGTAGGGCTGTCACAATCCACCTACGTAGATAAGGTGTTGAAGCGTTTTGCGATAGAGAACTCTAAGAGAGGATCTCTACCGGCAAATCATGGGATAAAGCTGTCGAAGAAGGATTGTCCTTCTAGTGAAGCTGATGTCGAGCACATGAAGGACGTTCCACATGCATCTACAGTTGGGTTTCATCATGTACGCCATGACTTGCACGAGGCCAAATGTGGCCTACGCTGTCAACATCACTGGTACATACCAACAGAATCCAGGTGAGCCTTACCGGATTGCTGTCAAGAATGGTATGAAGTACCTCAGGCGTACTAAAGAACATGTTCTTATCTACGAAAGACAGTCAGAGCTAGTCGTTACGGGCTATGCTGATGCGAGTTTCTAGTCAGACTGTGAAGATTACAAATCACAGTTAAATTATATTTTCAATCTCAATGATGAGGCGGTAAGTTGGAATAGTTCCAAGCAAGATCTGACCGCAGATTCAACAACCGAAGCTAAGTACATTGCTGTATCAGAAGCCTTTGAGGCTTTCTGGATTTTAAGGTTCTTGAGAGAACTAGGGGTAGTTTCGAGTGCCAGTTGTCAAATAGAGTCGTTTTGTGACAATATTGGTGCGATTGCATGAGCAAAGGAACCGAGATCTGATAACAGAAATAAGCATGTACCAAGGCATTATCATTTGATCCGAGAGATCATATCGATAGGAGAAATAAAATTAAAACATTTCCCATAAATGATAATCTTGCAAATCCTTTTCACTGTTCATGTACACACTAGACATTTGATGGTCTAGGGGTTAGACATGTAGGTGATTGGCTCTAGTCCAAGTGAGAGATTGCTAGTGTTAGTGTCCTAGAGACAATCCATCGAAAGGATATAATACTAAGATAATATTTAGATTTGGTTTAATATTAAATGTATGGCATTACACTTATCTGAATATGATGTTTGATTGTTTGCATATATTCTTATTTGTGTTCCCATGAATCACTACTGTCATTGAGTGAGAACTAGATGACTTAAGTATGATTCTCAAATAGCCCTGATCAAGTATCATCAAGAATGGAATATTGATGATGCAATTGAGATTGGTGTGCGATCTGCATCATACTCTTAGAGAGTGTAGTAAGATCTCACTTACTACGAGATACCGGGTATCTCATGATGGATGCACAAATACCTTAGAGGGTATTGGTATACCCATTCGAGAAACCGTTTGATGTAATTTCACATAATGTGTCTACGGGTGTCTCGGTTAGTGGGAGCGATGTGATACTCCTCTGACTTGAGGTTAATACGCACGACATGTGTGGAGTGATGAACTTTGACCATTACAGATGCTTGTACCCTTCCACGGGTAGATATGACATGGATTGGGTTCATCACGAAATATGTGCGTGGTAGTTGAGCCAAGAATAGGATTCATTCCTCAATGTTGATTTAGAGAGAATACTGATCTTTTCATCATAATTGGATCTAAGTCGTCGACCGACGCATATCAACTTAGACTTTGTGGCTAAGTGTGATATACTTGATCAATTAGTGATTGGAGATAATATGATTAAGTTATTTGAATAGACACTTCATCATGTTCAAGGCTTAATCGGGTATTCGCGAATGAAAGGAAGATAGCACAATAGCCTAGAGTATTACAGGTAGTTGTAGATCTCCTCGCAACGTACCTCGTATATTGAGAATGTTTGATTTATTGTCTAGGGTTCAATTAAGACCGTTAGTTTGACTAATCGCTCGATATACGAGGGCCTATGGGTCACACAACAAGTAATGACAATTTACAAATTATAGTTGGTTGATTAAATATTGTATTAGATATAATATTTAATTTATGGAGAATATAATAATAATTATATGTGGAATTAATTATTATTATTATTATTTAATTAAAATGAATTTAATTAAATATGAAATCCTAATAATAATATTTGGAATATTATTATACAAGATAATAGATATGGTAAAAATATTATTCGTAGGAACATATCTAGGGAGATATAATCTGTAGAGATTATATTACGGGCTAGACCCGATATCTTGCTTAGGAATTAAGCCAAGTTAATTCCTATAAATATGTGTCTTATGGGAATTTCGAAAACACACAAGAAATATAATTTCTCCATAAAATCTCCAGTCGAAATTTTCCTAGCAAATTCATCTCGAGATTCAACGCTGGCATATCAGTGCGAGTTGGTAGAAATTCGTTACGTGGATACCATAGTGGAGGATTCCACGTACAAATCACTGTAAGGATTTATATGTTATTATTAATCCATTCTGTTTTTATGTTATACGACCATATGCAGATTCATTGTTGGTGAATCGTTATTTTTCGCTGTGCCGAACATGGTGTTCGTGCTTATAAAACCCAACAAATATGATGCCATCCACATATATTTGGACCAAGAGAATGTCATCACCTTCAGTGATCATGAACAATGTCCTATCCACGGTTCCCTTCTTGAACACATGGTCAGTCAAGAATTGGGAAAAAATATCATACCAAGCTCTAGGAGCTTGCTTAAGTCCATATAGTGCTTTCTTCAAGTGGTACACCTTGTCCCCAACCTCAAACCCTGAGGGTTGTTCCACATATACCTCTTCATTTAGTATACCATTAAGAAAAGCACTCTTCACATCCATTTGATACACCTTGAACTTCTTGTGTGTTGCATATGTAAGGAATAACCTGATTGTCTCTAGCCTAACCACTGGGGCAAAGGTCTCATCATAGTCTATTCCTTCAGACTGACAATATCCTTTAGCCATCAGTCTTGCCTTGTTCCTTACTACAACTCCATTCTCATCCTTCTTATTCTTGAAGACCCACTTGGTACCAATTACACTTTGATGCCTAGATCTATCTACCAGTTCCCAAACCTGATTCCTTGTGAATTGATTCAGCGCCTCTTGCATAGATATAATCTAGTTCGAGTCAGTGAGAGCTTCTTCTATATTTTGTGGCTCTTGCTCAGAGAGAAAGCAACAAAATAGAGCACTCTCACCATGGAACCTTCCCTCAGTTGGATTACCAATGACTTGGTCAGTGGGATGATCTTCTTGCTGGAGTTGTCCCTGATGTACCTGCAATGTCAGTGTCTACAGGTTCAACAAATTCAGGAAAAAGAACAGAAGAAAATGGAAGTGAGTCAACACCTAAGGAATTAACCAGCTCAATGTCAAGGATATTATTTCCCCCTTGATATGGTGTCTCAGGAGCCTTACCAAAGGTTGAGTCTGTTCCTTGTTCTGAGGCTCAACAATCCCTAAAGTGCTGGCTTTAGGAGAGGCTTAAGTGTTTTCATCTTGATCCTCGTCATCATCCCAACATAGAATATGCACAACTTTGACCCTTGGATCAGTTTGATTCTTCAAGCTCAGCATTGTCATCTCCGCGTGACCTCCTCAAAGTCAGGTTCTACAATCTTTGACCTATAATCAGTAACAGCTTCATCAAACACAACATGTGGTGATTCTTCCACAACAAGGGTCCTACAATTATAGACTCCGAACGCTTTACTGACTTCAAAATATCCTAAGAATATTCCTTCATCAGACTTGCTATCAAAAGCCTTTAATTGGGTCTTCCCATTGTTGAGGATGAGACACTTGCACCCAAATATATGGAAATAAGAGATACGAGGTTTCCTCTTGTTCCATGTCTCATAAAGAGTTTGAGCATGTTGCTTGTTCAACATGGATCGATTCTGAGTATAGCATACAATGTTGATTGCCTCAGCCCAAAACTTCTGGGGCAATCCTGACTCAGCCAAATTGTCCTGGTAGCTTCCTGCAGTGTCCCGTTCCTTCTCTCAGCGACACCATTTTATTGTGGAGTTCTAGCTGCAGAAGTCTCATGAGCAATACCAAGTTTATCACATAAATCAGAAATATATGAATTCATAAATTAAGTGCCCTTGTCAGATCTGATTCTGACTATAGACTGATTTTGCTCATTGCTGAGTCTCCTGAGTAACTCTGGAAGCTTTACCTGTGTTTTCTTCTTACTTAACAAGAAAATGACCCAAGTATACCTAAAATAATCATCAATGACCAGAAGGGTATATTTCCTACCATTTATACTCACAGGTGTTACAGGACCAAACAAATCCATGTGCAGTAGCTGAAGAACTCTGTCAGTAGAGAAGGTAGTTTTCTCTTTGAAAGTAGCTCTGGCCTGCTTCCCTCCCTGACAAGCTTTGCACCCATGATCCTTGCTAAAAACTTCATTAGGCAAACCTTCAACAAGTGAAAGTCTAGAATTTTTTTTAAGAATCTAGAAGTTTAGATGGTTTAATCTTTTATGTCATAACCAACTGAGCTCGGAAGAACTTTTAGCAACAAGATAAGTATCATGAATAGTGTTGCTCCAATCAGCTAAATAAACATTACCTTTCCTAATACCTGTAAGAAGCACCTGAAGTGTTGATTTGTTCTTGACCAAACAAATATTCGATGAAAACTCAACACTGAAACCTTTGTCACAGAACTAGCTTACTAACAATAGGTTGTGCTTCAGTCCTTCAACGAGTAAATTGCACAAATGGTCCCATGAGAATAAGAGCTCAACAACTTTGGTCCAATGTTCTTTTTTTGTCCCATTTTTAACAGGAATGGTCCCGTCCATTAAGTTTTGGACGTAAACCGTTAGTTTACAAAATTGAATTTTAGAAATAATATTAATAAGCAATAAATAATATAATCAAACATTGATTTATGAAAATTCTAAAAATTAAAAAATTATATAAAAAATCTATATAAAGTACCTAAAATAATTTCTTTCAAACCAAAAAATACAAAAAGTCTAAAAAAAATAAAAGATGAAAGAAATAAAATATTAAACCAAAATAATATTCATATATAATTATGTATACAAGGACTTGAATCTGTCAAAATATATGTATAGAATCTTAAAAAGTTCAAATCATATTACATATCAAATAAAAATATATATATTTAAAAATTAAAAAAAGTATGTAAAAGATAAACTAAAAAAGAGATCAGGTTAATTAAAACCTACTAACCCAACCCACCGCCACCGTCCAAAATTTAAACCATCGAGGTTTTTTCTCTGTATCTCACCCACCGCCTCCATGGCCACCCGCTGCCCGCACCAACCCTTTTGCCCCTTTTGCATATACGTACCCAGGCCACCAGCCTCACAACATCCAACTCTATAGAAAATATTAGAACAAAAATAAGACCAAATTGAGCATCGGGGAGGATGAATTTTGGCCAGTGAGGATTGGCGAAGGTTGGCGAAGGCAGAGGGGGGATTAGGCGAGGAAAATGGTGTATGCTCTGAGTGGTGAATCGCTGGAATATGCCTGAGCACCAAAGGGGTGGAGGAGGCAAAACAAAAAAAATGGAAAAAATCACGAAAATTCACAAATTAGAAATAATGAAAGGTTTGAAATTTGAAATTGATATGGGGCTTTGATTCCTTATACTTAATTGAGGCTACATAATGGGTACCCTCGTGGATTTGGTGATAGAAATGAGACCACAGCAATTTATGTTCGGTTTAATCTTCGGGTAAAATTGGGTTTTCCGAAAACCGGCAAAAATCTGGTAATTATAAGTGCAGCTTGAATGAAGAGAATGGGTCTTCTTTGGGACAAGTGCAGTCGGCAGGGTGGCCGGTGACTGTGGAGGCCGCTGTGGAGGAAGAGCCGCGGGGAAGGCGATTGTGGATACAGAGGGGGAGATCTTTTATTTTTGCTTTATTTGTTTAATATAAGATTTCATTAAAAAAAAAATAAAGTTCACGGCGCGTGTAATTCAATCACGCATTTTCTGTTAGAAATTGACGGCATAATCGTAGGGTACCAAATTTGACAAAAAAGGGACCATTTTCGTGAGCCCACATTCTCATGGGACTAAACTTGCAATTTTCCTGTCCTTCAACATAGGACACATTTTCCACCCTGACTGTACCTATCACAAGAGTACCAAAACCTTTAGTTAAACCTTTTGAGTTATCACCAAAAGTTACCTGAGGGCCATCTTTGGTAGTGAAGTCCTGAAGGAGACAATTTGATCCTGTCATATGCCTTGAGCATCCGCTGTCGAAGTACAAAATAACTCTGAGTGAGTCATCCTTCCTCTTCTTGTAGCCCACAACTGCCTGCAATGAAATCAGGCTTTAGGTACCCATTGGGTGTTGGTTCCTATTATGTTGGTTGTACCTTTCGGGATCCAAACCTACTTCACTACCCTGATTGCCTCAGAGGAGTAGATTTATCTCCCATTCACATCCACATACACTACTTTCTTCTTCTTTGCCTTAGAGGAAAATGGTGTATCAGTGTCAGGCTTAGGAGGCATAAGAGCCTCAGTGTTTGCCCTTGGAGCAGGCTTCCTGTTTCTCCTAGGCCTTGATGCAGCCGGCCTTGGGGTTTGTTCCTGACTGGGGCCTTGTTTTCTATTCCTCCTAGGCAAGTGAGGGATTGGGAAACAGTTATAGACATCAGGTTTCCAAAACCATAGAGGTGCTATCATATTTGGCCTTCCCTGAGGGTATTGCCAAGCATGATAATACCTCTGTTGAGTAGTCTGAGATCTCTTGTCCTGAGTTCTCCTCTGCTTGCGCTAAGAAGTTCCCTGACATGAGCTCTCAGGGGCCTATTGAGGTTGTTTAGCCTTTCCCTTGGATTTTGGCTTCACAACCTTTGGGGCAACCCTGTCTGTCTCAACAGTTTATTTACCCTTGTCAGTTTGGCGGGCCTTGTACATAACCTTCTTTGTACTTGGCCCAGCCTGAACAAACACCTTCTCAGTGTTGCTACTTGAAGCAACATGAGACAGGCATTGTGAGAACTTCCTGGAATCATAGCCAATCCCAGATCTTTCATTCCCAAGTTTATGGCAGCTATTTATTTCCTCTACAACCACTGAGGATTTATTCATTGCTGCTACCTTCTTCTTGAGAGTGTCCTCACTTTTTTTTTTCAGGATTTCATGTCTGGCAAAAAGGTCATCAAACTTACTCTTAAGTTCCTTTAGCTCATTCTGCTTAGCCAACTGATCTTCAACCAGTTCCTTAAGAAGCTTCTCTCTTAGAAGGCGCTCAACGTTGACCATGTCAAGCTCTTGAGTGAGCCTTACCATTAGAGAGGCTTCCTTCAGATCTGACTGAGTCAACTGGTCAGTAAGTGTTTGAACCTCAGTACTCAATTTCTCATTCTCCTTAGCCAAGAAGACATTAGTTTCCTACAACCTGGAAAAATCAACCATCAATTGCTCAAGACAGAGCTGAAGGTTCATTTCTTTAGCTGACTCTGAGCTAAGCTCAGGATTTTGACTAGTGAATGCAGATGAACTTTAGCTGACTCTGAGCTAAGCTCAGGATTTTGACCAGTGGATGCAGCACACTCGGAGTTGGAATTTACCTGACGCTCCTCCCCAGCCATCAGGCACAAATCATCGTACTCATCATCAGAGAAGAGTTCAGGTGACCTTTCCTTAGGACCATCAGAGTCAGATGCATCCTCAGCGAGCATGACTCTCCTATCCGCATACCTCAGGTCTCTCTTAGTCCTCATGTCCTCCCTCTCTCTAGCACCCAGCTCTGGACAATCATATTGATAATGTCCAGTCTTGTTACAGTTGTAATACTTGGTTGGATCATCTCCACTTTCTTTTCTTGCATTAGGGTTCCTTCTTGAGTCAGGTTCCCTCCGTCTTGATGAGCTTTCAGGTCAGCTAGAATACTTGTTATCACGAGAACGTCTCTGGTCCAACTCCTCACGATCAGGTTTCGAGTCAGAATACCTCATTTTTTCACCTTGATTGCGTCTCTGGTCAGAGTTCCTCCGATCTTCATACCTTCTAAAACTATTGTGATTCCCCTCAGATTTTCTTTCTCTTGTGTCCTAATAGTACTTTTTGTATCGACCAAATTTTGAATTCAGCTTCTCAAATCTTCTTGCCATCATGTTGTACTCATCAGCGAGCTCTTCTTTACTCATCTCCATCATTGATTTGATGGTGATTCAACAGGTTCTAACTTGGCTTTGAAAGCCACATTCTTCTCATGGGCTTTCTCCTCCTCTTCAACCACTACTTTCTTCTTCCTCTTATTCAGGTCGAATTCAAGAGCTTTAAGTTCAGAGAAAAGTAGGGCTGAAGTAATGTTGCTCATATCCTGAGTGTTCTTCAGCATGATAACACTATTGTCCCATCTCTCAGGGAGAGAGTTCAGGATTTCAGAAGCAACTACTCTCTTAGGGACTTCATTCCTTAATAACACCATCTCATTCATCATCTTGATGAATCTTGACTCCATTTGATCAATTGTTTCCTTAGGCAGCATCTCGAAGCTTTCAAACTTCTGAATGATAATATTTCTTTTGTTCTCCTTGATCTTCTCAGATCCCTCGCACATCTGGTTCAGCTCATCCCATACCTCCTTGGCAGTCGTCAAATGCATCAGCCTCACTGACTACTCGAACGACACCATATGGAGAATGATGTTCTTAGCCACGTTGTCCAGTCCAATCATCTTGATCTGGTCAGCACTGAGCTCATGTCTGGGCTTTGGAACCTGTACTCCAATGGGCAAATCATCATATCCTAGTCCTCTGATGTTGGGAATGGTGATCTTGATATGACCGTTCTTGATGACCAAATACATCTGGTCATGGATAGCCTCCAAATGTGAAAGTAACCTGAATCTCCAATAAACAAAGTTAGAGATAGAGAATTCAGGCAAGGAAGCTTCGAGCCTCCTTGAAGTCATGATGCAGGTTTTCAGGAAATATGCAACTTAGATGATGTTCAGTGACCACCAACAGTTTCTCCTCTGAACCTATTAGTATTCAAAGTCAGTAGTCTTTTGAACCACTGCTCTGATACCACTTGTTGGTCCCGAGCAAGTCTAAGTGATACGTGTATAGGGGGGATACACGTATACAAATCTTTTTCGAAACTGAGTCCCTCTTACTCAGAGTTAAGTGCTAGGCACTGAATATATAATAAACCCACTAACAGCTCTAAAACAAGTCATTTGGCTAACTATCTATTTATGTCTGAGTGCGGAAATGTGTGAGCCCTGAATGAGTTTATCCTTTTAAGAAGCGCTGGTTAATGAGCAGTGCAACGAGTACTAAGTCAGACTGATTAACACTGACAAAGTATGCTATGAATGAATAAACAACAGATAAGCACAATACCAAAGCAATAAATAACTCAGCGGTTTAACCCTGGTTCAGATGCTCAAGCTCCTACGTCCACGGTCCTGATTGAACAGGAGAATCCATTAATGGATTGGCTTGTTTTTAACGTGCTAAGATGCACAATGATCAATCACACTGATCCCTAGAATAATGAGCTCTAGTTCTACTTCCTTAACCACTTTCTACCTCAACTAACAAACCTAACACTAGCTCAGATTAGGGTTTTGGTTTTGGTTTTGGTTTGGATTCCAACTAGGGTGTGATAATCCTTACAAGTCAAAGTTATGCTAAGGATTGGATTATCACTCTAAGCTTAGGATGTATATGTGTAAGCTGTTGGAATACAGATGACTCTAGACTATAAGAAACACTTGGAAAATTTAGAGGGTTTCGAGTGCTATTTTGAATGTTTGGATGCTTGAGAGTCTTGAGTAATTTCTTGGTTTCAAAATTTCTCGTAATCTTATTTGGGTCAAGGTCTTCTGTATTTATAGTTGATTTCGAAAAACTATCCATTGGAGAGATAGCCTTCTAATCACCTTTGTGTAGGATAATTCAAACAGACATATTCTTGCATGCAGTCGCCTACTTGCATGGATTTGGTAAATGCATTAAATGCATGCCCATTGAAAACTGCAGGGATGTCAGATTCAAGTTAGTGTCCGTACATAAATTGTTCTCCTCTGATTGGTCCACGTCATCAGGTAGGTGAGAATGTCAAAACTCATTCTTTAGTTCAGTCTTATCTTTTCTAAGTTCAGGTTTGTCCTCATCTACGTTCATGGCCCATCACTGACATTCCTTTTGCTTGCTTGGATCCTACTACAAGTCTTTCCCAAATACTCAGTGCAGCCTGACTCCTTCAGGACTGATGAGTTAGTAATGATCTCAGGATCATGATCTTTATCCTGACACTCAGTTAGCCAGCTTAGAAAAACTAACTTATGTTCAGTGATGGTGCTCTTGTGTTCTTCAGGCTTCAATCTTGAGTGTCATCAGTGAGTTATCCTCTCACTGAGTACATATGAATATAAAATATTCTAGCCTATTCTAATCCTATCAAGACTAGCCTGACTATTACACACTTAGACAAATTCATCTTTTCAGGGTCTTTGGGATCAATTCAAAACTGATATTGTCCCAACATGTACAAAATTCCAAACCTCAAGTATTAAGATATTTGGAAAGATGTTTATATGGAATAAAATTTGATCAAATTACCTTTCAATTTCCACTAGTTTAAGTAATTTTAGAATTTCTTTGATAAGTTATTAATTTTTAAAGAAAGTGTGACGAAACTGCTTCATTTTCTGCATTCATGAGCAATGAATCTTTCGAACCAAGTTTGGATTTTATAAAAATATATTATAAAGTAGTACATAAAGTTAACTGTCTCTGTGAATTATTTCTCAATTTTTACATATGTAGAAATAATTTTACCAAAATTGTTTTTCACACTGAAAACTACTATGAGCTTCTAGAATAAAATACTGTCTTTTAAAAAGTGAACCTAGAATTCATATTTTATTAAACCAAATGACATTAAACAAACTTTATATGTGATGTACTCTTCAAAATGGGTCTATTGTGGAAATTTCATGATTTTTCGATATGTTTTAGTATTTTTCAGAAATGGTTAAAGTTAGAGAACGAACGTCCAAAGGAACACACTACTCATCTCTGGATTTGTTTTCCTCAAACAGTTTGTCTTGATTAACTTAGGAATTAAATGTTTTTCTTGATTAACTTGTTGAACATGATATGAATTAACTTAGAACACTCAAATCCTATGTGAATGCATGTGTTAAGTGAATGACGTGTTATTTAGTGTTAGTTTTAGATTAAGGACAATATGTTTCTAATGTGTCCTTAAAAATGGAAGATTAAGAAAACCTTACAAAACTCCAAAATACTTAAGAATACTAAACATGCCTAGATAAGAATTTATGTTCTAAGCGAACAATAATTATGTTAAAAGCTTATGGTAAACTCCATAAAATGGATATAAAACACCAGGTAAATTACAAGTCCTTATAAGACCAACGTGTATAAACTTTAAAAAGATTTATAAGACATCGATAACTGAAGTAAATAAGAATGTGCTAGGTTGTGTGCGGCCACTTTAAGAAAACGTTTAAGGTGAGTGACATTTACTTTATTACCTTGAATGTTATCTAGACAATTGGTGTATGCGAAAGAAAATGTTTTGACCATCGGGTCGGGTTACATGGTTATTACATGATGTATGATATCTCAAATGATACGTAGTGGTCTGGCTTGTGTAGTTAGACGCCATGATGCCTATGGGCGATTTATCTCAGGTGATATGTAGTGGTCTGACTTGTGTAGCTAGGCGCCATGAAGCGTGGGTGAGTTATCTCAAATGATACCTAGTGGTCTGGCTTGTGTAGCTATGCGTCATGATTCCTTCTGGCAAGCTAACGGGCCATATGAGGAATGATATCTAGATTGGTACGTAATGATCTAGCTTTTATAGCAATGCCCCATGATACCTCGGGCGAGCCTATGATTGAGAAATGAAGAGAAATATATATTTTATAAAATGATATATTTGCGTACTGTTAATCTGTATAGTAGCATACATGTTACCTACACTGAGAATTCAAACATCACCCCCTTTTTTTTTAACAAAATTATAGGATTCCCTCGAGCCAGTAGAGATGTGATACAGGTCCGGTGGTATTATGGTAATGATATTTAAGACTAATATGCACTATTATTATTTACTATGACTATTATGCCGAGATGATAAGTAGACTCATGATCTCCTGATAATTAATTATATATGGTGTTTATATTTAGCGTTAGTTTTATGCCAAACTTTTTATAAAGATCCTTGCACAAAATTTAAATATATATAAATGTCATCATGTTTCATATCGAAAATTATATATTTACGTTGTCCATGTGAAATTGTTTTTTGTGTTTTATACAAAAGAAATTTTTTAGTTCAGATTTTTGGTCAATAAGTGACGACTTAAATTTTTAGAGTATCGAATCTAAATTTTAGAAAACCGGAGCTTTACACCCCTTTCTCACCTTTTTGGGAGGACTTTCATTCCTTCCATAATCCATGTTTATTACTTTATTTTCTATCCCTAAAATTAATTTTTTTCATCATTATATCATATTATATTTAAATACTATTAGACTTTGATTATTTTTAATATAAAGAGGTAAATGATAAAAAATTGTTTGTAAAATTTTATATTTATACCAATCAACATTTATGATAATGATAGTCATTCCAACATTCTAACCAAACAACACAATAATAATAAGCATACTCATTATCATTCATCAATCATATCATTTACAGACGGAATATACCCTCAAATTTCCATTCCCATTACTCTTAACATACCAAATGTCACCTTATTTTCAGTTATCGGTACAAAAAAGATAGAAGATTTATATACTCTTTAAAAAAAATTAAGTGTGTACACACATTACATACTTTGTCTGCTTATGAAGTCATATCGACTGCTTCATGTCCCTAATTATGACAATCCTATTAATTTTTTTTGGCCTTTTATTATCTTATGTTCTTTTACTACAAAAAAATGGCATTTACAAATGATAGATATGGTCACCGACGATAAATATGGCATTTACAGACGATAGATATGGCATTTACGGAATATACCCTCAAATTTCCATCGATAGATATGGTCACCGACGGATTACCAATGACAACATATTCGTCAGAAATTTGCTCGCCACTATGGCAAGCCAAGTTTAGCTTTAGCCACTATTAATTAAAAAAAAAACTATTAATTAAAGAATTAAATAATCTTCCCCTTCAACAGAATTTCATGAAATGTTACAACTCTTATATTTGCTTTTTCACATTTCCTATATTTTTTTTATTTTCACTTATATACTATATTTATTTGGTATAGTTATTTTTATATACATAAATAAATAATTTTTTGAAAGATTTTATATTCACTTTATGCATTGACTTGGAGATGAGCAAGCTTTGGCGGTGGAAGATTTGTTGATTTTTCAATTACATATTTTCCTGATAAAATAAAAGTTTTGGTGATGGCGAATTTCACCTAAACCCCGTCTTTTGTAATTTATTTTAATTCTAGTAATTAGCTTTTGTTATTCACATTGTTTTCAATATAAAGTTACTAATGGATTTTTTTTAGTAATTTGTGACCAACCTCTTGTCCTTCGGAAAAATCCATATTGATGAAAATGGAGTCTTTTACGACCAACATTCTATCGGTAAGTGGTCGGTAAATGTGTTCGTCAGTAAAATGGTTGGTAAATACAGATGGAAATTAATCCATCGGAAAATACCAATGGAAATTAACCAATTGGTAATTTCATAGGTCATTTTAAAAAACTGGAATTCCACAGTAATTCGTCGGAGTCACCGATGGAATTATGTCTTTCGGTATTTTACAGTTTTTTTGTAGTGTTTGGTAGAGGTTATGTTTAGATAATTATGTGTAGTTGATTTCAATGTGAACTTTAGATTGCGTATCTTAGTTTTTTCAATATAAAAATGCATTCTTGCTATGTAATTTTCGAACCTTTCTTTCTACGAAGGATAATTTGATTTGAAATGTGAGTGATTTAGTTGCTGCTATAATACAAAGTATTTATTTATTCGTAGTATAACATTTATGTACACGTAAATACTATGAGGATATGGCAATACTTGCATCTACGCATAGCGATGTCGAGTATATCAATGAGAATTTTTTTTACTATGATTCCCGGTGATACTAAATATTCTGATAGTGTTATTAAATCTGAATTTCAACCATGAGGTAATGGAGAGATGGTATTGATTGTTGATTTTTAAATTCTATCAAGTGTTCGGGAATGACGAATCACAGTTTGATTTTGAAAAAAAAGTGTATAACACAAGGTTGATTGTCATGAAAAGTGGAAGTCACATACTCGAGGCTGAAATAATTTTTTAGAGAAATACTGAGAATAAAATCTTGTCTGAGGATGATAGTAAGTAATTCAGATCAGAAGATACCTACGAATTTTACAAGGCGGTAATTATTCATTCTACTGTGTTTCGACATGTCAATAATAATAATAATAATAAAATAAAATAATGTCAATTCAGGGTCTCAAAGATGGTAAAACTATCAATTGAATGCCTAAAATATTTTTCTCTCAATCTCTCAGTTAGATTGATATTTAAAAACAAGATAAGGCTGAAAATTGGCCTAATTGCAGATAAAATCATAACTTTTTCGCGAATTGCAATCTAATAACAACTTTTGGAATTTTGATAAATAAAATCTTGCTTTAACAATCATATGCAATTTGAGCTCACACTCCTAACTCAGAATACATGATATCCTACTCAAAAGAATTAAATGATATCGTTCTTCATATTAAAATCAAAATAATTTTGTTTCAAGTTTAAACATTATAAAATGTTAGTCTCTGGTCAAGAATTTTCTGCCTATGAGCTCAAATTGCAAAATATTGTTAATGTGGGATATATTTATAAAAATTCATTTTAAGATTAAATGGCAATTAGCGAAAATTTGGTGATTTTATCCGCAACTAAGCCATGCAAATTTTTGTCTTGATTCTTATGGTAGATCATCTATGAACAAAACTAACTTTAAAATAATTTTTTGAAATTTATATTTTGTATTGTGATTATTTTATTAGTTTTTTTTATAATTTTTTATAATATTGAAACAAAATAGTTGAATGAGTATAATTTTTTTAATAATGAAGTTAAATATTTTACATGTATTAGTATTTTATAATAATTAAATAAAGCATGTTGAAGCAAAATAACACATAATTAAATCATTTGATATTTAAAAATAATTCAACTCAATCATTAGTCAAAAAAATTGTAAATATAATGATATAACATAAAAAATTCATATCGCTTTTTAATTTTTTAGTTAATTTTTTTCCAATTCTGCAAATTTAACAGGCTTATCACCAGTTCTCCATATATTTGTATTCTTTTTTTTATTAAAACTCAAATTGAAGTCTTTTCTTTGTCTTCACAAAGAGTTGCAAAACTCATGTGTAGTGGCACTTTCCAAATGCTGCAATAACAACAGAAACAAGTTTATGTCATGTAAAATAATAAAAACATGTAGCAACAAAAAGTTTATATTTGGATGACGAATATTATTATCTATTTTGTATATATATGACCTAATTTTTGCAAAAAAAAAAAAAAAACCATAGAACAATATGGATCCTATAATTAATGAAATGGAGTTGTACGTGTGTAAACTAGTTTTATCGTGTACTTATTTTGCAAATAACACTTTATGACAAAACAATTAATATTTTTAATGAAATAACTACTATTGCTAAAAAATACACACAAAATGCACGATAAAATTAATAAACTCACATGGATCGGTTCTTGCTATAAGGCCAATGTCAGGGCTGCACGTACCACGCGCGCGATATAATAAATTAAGAACATAGGATGCATGATTCTGCAAAGTATTAGGGAGAAAACACGAGCCACCATTTTGGATGTTTCTACAATCCACTTGACCGCATGCAGAATTCAAAAATGTTACCAGCTTGTTAGACGATGCCGATGGTCCGAGAACGCACCAAGTCTTGCTCTGCATTATTTTATTATATAATAAAATTGTAATTATATCATATTTTCAAGCAATGTAATAAATACTTGTTTAAAAATCTACATATATAAACGTATATGTGTGTGATAAAAATAAAATATTAACCTGGAGGTGAGCATTTGAATCAACTATAGGAGAGTTGTCAGCATAAGAAACTACGAGTCCTAGAAATAAAAAGCCAATAAACAAATGGAGCTTCATATTTGCAACGAATATTTGTTCAATGATTGAATTTATTAGTTTGATGTCTTTGGGTAGTACTTAAAATTGAATATTTTGTTGGTTTTTATATGTTTTGCATATGTAGTAACAGTAGATATCTAAATAAAAAAACTAAATAACGTACTACCCTAAGAATAGTAAATAGAGTTAAGGTTATAAAACTTTTAATGAATTGAGGTTAGACTTTTATACTTTGTAATTAATTATATGCATTTATATACAATCTCATTTATTAAATTTATTTAACATAAGTACTTAATTAATATCTCATGCATGCTTGGTTATAAAGAGTGTTTGTTATGATTGTGCCTTAGGAATGAGTTTGATGTCAAAGTAATGAGGGAATCCCCATTGTAATACCCCTAACAAAAAGATTAGGACTAATATTATAATTATGTTATAATTATTTTATTTTTATTGATTCTTTATTAGTTTATGAGCAATGAGTTTTAAAAATTGATTTCTACGCAAATATTTTAATAATCGGAACCGAAAGGACTCCTAGCACTATAACTATGAAAATTATTTATATAAACTGACAAAACAAGTAAAATGAAATTCTAGAACAGGAATTTGAGGCCTTTAACTTGATGAAAAATTTCTCAAACAAAAATTATAATTTGGACACTAAAAGTTGAATGGAAAACCCTAAAATCACGAATTTCGAATCCAATGAATAAATACGAACCCAACAAAGGACGAAATAGATAAAATAAATTAAATAAATTAAATATCAGTTTTAATAAATAAAATCTAAATTTAAATTTTTCGCAAGAGAAAATGAGCAAAAACGTTAAGTTTCAAGAGCGCAAAACATAGAAGAAAAAACTCGATTTCAACACCGAGAACTACATCGCGTCCTAAAATATCATGCCACCCAACTGGGGCAGCCCTGGGCCCCACAGTGGCCACCCCTTTTAGCTGAAAAAGGCAGTCAACAAGCTACCCCTACCTATTAAAAAATTCAAACTCCATACCTTCATTTAAAATTCCAAAAACATACACCGTAACCCCCATTCCCCTAAGCCCTATTCCCTGCTCCCCTATGTTGAGGTTATACGTGAAAGTATATTTTTTCTTTGTATAACCTATGTATTAAACACTTATTTATGAGAATAAATCTTTTATCACCATTACTTTAAATATGAATGAATGTTAAATGTTTATGACAAACCGTCCATATAAATAGTATGTGTTACATTGTAGTTAATATGGTGATACTAGATCACGGAAGATCAAATTGACAGTTCCTTGTAACTAAACGTACAAATTCACGACCCAGGTGGAATTGAACAATCCGTCGTGAAAGGTCGATGTGTATTTCTCAGATTGGCTTGTCTAGACCAAGAGATTGCAATAACACATTTTGTATGTGTTGAAGAGGACCTACAACGAGGATAAATTCTTCTGTTCTGAAAGGTGAAGAATTAGATCTCAGTGGTTATTGATTTTTTAATCTCTGTCACTTAAGTAGGACTGTGTGTGGTTAATAACTATTGCTTTGATACATGTCGGATGAGAATCATCGTGACTTCGAACCTTATATTTTGGGCAGTAATATTAATCATACGACGGTTGCTAAGATTTAATATGGATAAACGTGTGTGAGTACGACTCTTGTGATTTGTCTCCTTGGTGGGCTCAGATATTTTATCGTACCAAATCTTGCAAGTAAAGAATTAGTTTCCCCGGTACGGATAATAATGTTGAGTTGTCTTTACTCCAAGGTGTAAGATATTAATTAATTTAGAGCCATTCAGAAGCTCAATTAATTAATGTACTAAATAATCTTAAATACGGGAAATAATAACTGGGAGCTTATATTATCGCAATATGGATTAAGATGGATAGTGCAATATTAATTTGATAGTGGTATTAATTAATATTAATGGACTGAATAATATTGAGACTCAATATTGAATTTCAGAAGCCCATTGGAGGTCCAATCTTAAATCTCCTAAAGGCCCCCCAAGTAGACCAATAATAATAAGATGATTAAAATAAAAGAAAATTTAATTGCTGATTTTTTCCTATTAAATTCGAAAATTATGTGTAGGAGAGAGAAAATATTTTGTTGATTTTATTGAAAAGATATTATGGAAGATATGTATTCTAGGAGTACAAGATTATCTCATAAATTCAAGAATGTCCAAATCTAGTATTTTTCTCCCTAAATTTTAAAAAATAATATATATATGAGAAGGTGAGATTTTTGTTGAATATTTTCTATGGAAAAATAATATATGGGATATATTCAAGATTTCTTGAAGACCAAGAAAAAGTTTTTTTTCCCTTCATATTCCTATGCATATTTTTGGCCCCCTCACTATTGTATATAGGAGATGATTATTTCAACTCCAGTTTACAAGTTCCATAAGTTGGAAAAATCGAAAGCAGTAAATATTTTCTTCCTCCCTTATATTATTAAATTATTCGTGAGCGCTTTCCACCGGCGAACGAATAAGGCGAAGAGTGAATACTTTAGAAGGCTTTTACGGTTGATAGGATCGTTACGCTTATCTCGGCTATCTCGGTTGAACGTCGCTTGAAGAGGTACGCATTCACGTAAAATTCTAAGTTTTTTCGCCGTAGAATTTTATGCGATAATATTCATATGCATGCTCTTTTGTTATTGGATTAATTATTATTTGAATTAATTTAGGATTAATTCATGCTAGTAATAATATAATTTAAATTCGTATTTAAATTTCATCCCGAATAGATCCGGACACTCCAATTTACCTAACAACTGGTATTAGAGCCACGGTTTCGGACTCTGATCTTTAAATTGGAAGTTAAATCGATGAACTTTAAATTGAAATTGGATAGTAGAATTGCTAGATCATTTTTACAGGTATCCAATTTTTATGGTTTTAATGTTTTTAATTTTCATGCGTGTGAATTTATGGGTTTTTAATTCGACTCGTTCGAATTCATTTTTCTCGTGAGAAAATCCACGAGTAGATTAGTTGTTTTTTTATTCGATCAAATATAATAGACTAGTCTAGATCTAGGTTTATTTATTTTTTGTAAATAAATTGGAACCGGATCGGAATGAAAACGAAGACGGTGAATTAAGAACGATGTACTCGGACGACGCATGCATGGACATGGGTCGTGCATGGGAGGAGAAACGGGCACGGATGAAACACCGGGCGCATGGGGTGCGCAAGGTGCACGCAGCTCGTGCCCGACGGGCGTAGCACGCCCCGATGGGCGCTGCACGCCCACACCGGAAGGCATGGTCGCGTGCCCACACGGGGTGGGCTGTCGCTCGCCGAGCCTTCGGCCCATGCGACCGTGTTCTCGTGCTTATTTTATTTTATGCACGGTGCCAAACATTGTTCCAACCCTAAATGAAGGACGTTTTGACGAATTGTTGTTGTTCAAGTGGGAGCTATTCGAGACAAACGATGAAAGCTGCTAGGATGATTTCTCGCATTAAGACATGGAGAAAATTAAACCGTAACAATTGGATTTGAGTGCTCCAATTTGTTTTAATTTTTATTTATTTTGATGGCTGTTTTTTTCGTGCATTTAATATTTGATAATATGTGTTTGCATGATTATTTAATTGTCCAGGAAAAAACCTTATTTTCAAAAATTACTAAGTATGAATTTTATAATTAATCGACAATTTTATTCCGGTTAATAGATTTGGATTAATTTCTTACCTCCAAAATTTATTTATTTGTGAAGTCTTTTTAGAATTCATTTCCCCAACTAATCGGCCAAAAAGAAGGATTTCACATGAATAAATTTTGAAAGGATGATTGTGGATTATTACTAGTGGCGGTATTGACCCTCACAACGAGTGGCTTGCTCAGCGAAATAATAACCCTGTATTAAATTATGGTTATTAATTAGGCATAAGAAATTGATATTAACTTACTCCCCAACGGAGTCCTTGTCAATTTTTATGTGGTCAAAGTGGGAGCCGACTATTAATTTTGAATTAAAGGTTTGTAATTGTTCTTGTTTGTAACCTGCTTGAGTGTGTTTAATACACGGAACACACTCAACGTGACATATTTAAACTGTTTCGAGATCTCGGCTGATGCATAACTATATTGTTTTAAGGTTTCAATATAATTGATGTGATCGAATTATGTGATAATTTTGTATTTTTCTAGACATTAATATGAATGTATGTTTTATTCTCAGTTCATCACGTCACAACCATTTAATCCATTGTTTAGTATACTTTAAGTTACAAACTTTCTGGAGAGAATTATGTCGATTGGAAATGTAATTTAAACTTTGTCCTTACTGCACAAAAATACAATTGGGTTGTTCACGTTAATAAACTCAGCAAACCTAATGATAAGCCAAGCAATGGGAAAGGGCGGTTTATGATGATTGGAAGTGTGACAATGAACACATGAAGCGCATCATCTTGACATCTCTGTCTGAGGATTTGAGGCGCATTCATGAAGATATTGTATCCGTTGTTGAAATCATGGAAAATCTTGAAGAGGTGTTTTCACATCAGAAACCCATGACTGATCAGTTTACCAAACATGACTCGGTCAAGTTGAAAATGGTGGAGGGAACGCCCGTGAGGGAGCACGCTCTCGAGATAATGGTATACCTTAACAAGTTGGAAGTACTTGGTGCCGATTTTGATATCCCTACTCAGGTCAATTTCATACTCCATTCTCTACCAAAAAACTTTGAGCAGTTTCAACTGAACTGTCAGATGAATGAACGGACAAGTCATTTGCCCGAGCTCTTGCATGCTTCAGTTACGACGGAGGCGATAATGGGGCATCAATCCACTACTATGGTGGTTAATGGTCCGTCTACTTCTTCTGGTCCCAAAGGTGGGAAGAAGAGGAAGAGAACCAAAGGCCGGACCAAAGCAAATCCAACTGTTACGAAAGGCAAAGTCAAGGCTAACATTGAAGGGGAAGTGTTTTAACTGCGGTAAGAGAGGACATTGGAGGTCTTTCTGTTCCAAGCCTAAGAGGCTAGGAAAGTTAAGTAATTCACACGCCCTAATCGTTGAAACTTGTGAAGTGGAGTATGTTGTCCATTCGTGGGTAGTGGATACGAGAACCACTGATCATATTTGTTTCTCTTTGCATGGGTTCAAGCTAACCCGATGACTTTGTGGTAGTGAGATCCCCATCACATCAGGCGATGATACGAGAGTGGCAGCTGAAGCAGTGGGAGGAGTGCGTCTATCTTTTGAAGATAAAGTTATGGTCTTAAGTGACGTTCTTTATGTTCCCAGTTTTAGAAATTCAAACTTCAGCATCTAAATTATTTTGAATAGATACTCAATTTCTTTTAATAAGGATGTTTTTTATTTCTCGAAACGATGAGTCTATCTGTTCGGGAACAGTGATCTCTATACCATTATTTGTGCACATCACTCATATATTGAATCTAATAACACATCAACTATTTCGAGTAATAAAAGAAAGTGTTCTTCTGACATAAAACAAATACTTTAATGCCATCTTATATTAGGTCGTATTAGTCAAATGCGGATACAAAGATAGGTGAAAGATGGATCCTTGGAGCTACTTTGAGTTGAGTCATTTTCAACTTGTGAATCTTGTTTAGAGGGTAAAATGACCGAGAGGGCAATTGGAGTCAAGGGGAATAGAGCCACCGAAATGTTAGAACTCGTTCATACTGATGTGTGTGGTCCAATGACGATCAAAGTAAGGAGAGGGTATGAGTATTTTGTAACTTTCGTTGATGATTACTCGAGATATGAATACATCTACCTTATGATGCATAGGGAAATGAGTATCAAGTTTCTACGATTTGATCGTGGTGGCGAATACCTCAGCAATGAATTCTTGAACTACCTATTGGACGAAGGGATTATATCCCAGTTGACCGCACCGGGAACCCCTCAATAGAACGGTGTAGCGGAACAAAGAAACCTAACTCTTTTAGAAATGGTCAGATCCAAGATGAGTTATTCAGATCTATCTAAGTCGTTTTTGGGTAATGGCTTGGAAACGATGACTTACATTCTAAATTTGGTGTTATCCAAATCGGTTCCTAAAACCCCGACAGAATTATGGACCGGGCGAAAGCTTAGTTTGCTACACATGAGAATCTGGGGGTGTTCGACATGCGTGCTAGACAAGAAAGCTGGTAAATTGGATCCACATTCGGAATTAAGGTTGTTTATAGGATATCCTATGGGAACGAAGAGTGTATGTTCTATAGTCCCGAGGATAAAAAGTCTGTGATTAGCACACTCTTTAAATTCTTTGAGGAAGACTATATGAACAATAGAAAGCCCAGAAGTTAGATTACCTTAGACGAATTGAGAGGGCAAACTCCTATACCAAGTGTACAAGATTATATACCAACTGTCACACCTTCACAACCGGAACCCCATCGTAGTGGGAGGGTTGTCAGACAACCCGAGAGATTCATGGGAATAGGAGAATCTTCAGATTTGATTCCGGGAGATGAATCGGACCCATGGACATACAACGAGACAATCCAAGACAAAGATGCCAAATCTTGGCAAACAACAATCGAAGTCGAGATGGGTTTAATGGATCATAATCAAGTGTGGGAGCTGGTCGAACCACCCAGTAGGGTAGAACACATTGGATACAAGTGGGCAAACAAGAGAAAATAGGACCGAACAGAAGGGTTGGAGCCTTCAAATCTAAGCTAGTGGCAAAAAGGGTATACTTAGAAAGAAGAGATCGATTATGAGGAAAACTTTTTGCCTGTAGCTATGCTTAAGTCTATTCGTATTCTCTTGTCGATCGCTGCGCATTTAGATTCCGAGATCTATGCATTTTGCATCCCGTACTTGGAATCAGTGTTTAGATCAGGTTATAAAGTCTTATGGGTTCGATCAAAATGAGTTCGAAAGTTGTGTGTACAAAAGATGTGGTGGAACTGTAATGGTATTCTTAGTACTATACGTAGACGACATTCTACTCTTTGGAGACGATGTAAAGGTGTTTTCAGATGTAAGGGTATGACTGTCAAATTTATTTGATATGAAGGACTTAGGGGAAACGGTCATATCCTTGGAATCAAGTTCACTCGAGATCAGAAGAAAAGGATGTTAGGCTTATCGCAAGCTTCATACATAGATGTTGTTTTGAAGCATTTCAGCATGCAAGATTCCAAGAAAGGGTTTTGTACCTTTTAGATAACGAATCCATCTATCCAAAGAAATGTGCCCTAAGACGCAAGCAGAGATGGATGACATGAAAGGTGTTCCATACGCTTCGGCCAAAGGAAGCCTTATGTATGCAATGCTGTGTACGAGACCGGATATCTGCTTTACCGCGAGCATGATGACAAGATATCAAAATAAGCCCGGGAAGGATCATTGGACTGTAGTTAAATGCATTATGTAGTTTCTGAAAAGAACTCGCGATAGAATGTTGATTTACCAGTCAGACAATCTAATTCACATGGAATACACGGACTCGAATTTCCAATCAGACCTTGACTTCAGAAAATCTACCTTGGATAGTGTGTTTTGCATGGGAGAAGGAGCCATGACATGGAGAAGCAATTTGCAGAAATGTATCGCAGATTCGAACATGGAAGCCGAATAAGTATCTGCTTATGAAGCAGCGAAAGAAGCGGTTTGGCTCCAGAACTTCTTAGTAGACTTGGATGTTGTTCCGAATTTACCAGCACAATCACTGTCTATTGTGATAATGCCGGAGTAGTTGCAAATTCAAAGGAACCGAGAGCCCAAAAGGCCAGCAAACACATTGAAAGAAAATACCATCTTATACGAGAAATTGTTAAGAAAGGAGATAAAGTGGTGGCAAAGATAAACGTCGGAGGACTACCTAATAGATCCAATCACAAAGGGTCTGACTTAGAATACATTCGAGAGACATGTGAATGGAATGGATGTCAAGACTATTGTCAATCTTCTTTGAGTATAAGTGGTAGGAATTATTAGATTAGTGTAGGTTGACATAAGATGTTGTTGGGAAAAACAGATGTCACGTAGAACTACACTAGACATGCATGATGTATACATAAAAGCAGACTTTGAGTATAAGTGGGAAATTGTTGGCGTTATATGTGAACGTATGCTTTTACTTTATATAACATATATATTAAACACTTATTCATGAGTATATATATTTTATCGCTATTGCTTTAAATATGAATGAATGTTTAATGTTTATTGCAAACCGTTCATATAAATAGTATGTGTTACATTATAGTTAATTTGGTGATACTAGATCACGGAAGGTACATTGACAGTTCCTTGTAACTAAACTTACAAATTCACGACCCAGGTGGAATTGAACAATCCCGTGAAAGGTCGATGTGTATTTCTCAAATTAGTTTGTCTTGACCAAGAGATTACACTAGCACATTTTGTATGTGTTGAAGAGGACCTACAACGAGGAAAAATCCTTCTGTTCTGAAAGGTGAAGAATTAGACCTCAGTGGTTATTGATTTCTTAATCTCCGTCACTTAAATAAGACCTTGTGTGCTTAATGGTTATTGCTTTGATACATGTCGGGTGAGAATCATCGTGACTTCAAACCTTATATTTTGGGCAGTGATATTAATCATACGACAGTTGTTAAGATTTATTACGGCGAAACGTGTGCGAGTACAGCTCGTGTGATTTATCCGCTTGGTGGGCTCAAAAGTTTTATACCAAATCTTGCAAGTGGAGAATTAGTTTCTCCGGTACAGATAATAATGTTGAGCTATCTTTACTCCAAGGTGTAAGATATTAATTAATTTAGAGCTATTCAAAAGCTCAATTAATAGACTAAATAATCTTAAGCACGGGAAATAATAACCGGGATCCCATATTATCGTAATATGGATTAAGATGGATAGTGCAATATTAATTTGATAGTGGTATTAATTAATAATAATGGACTGAATAATATTGAGACTCAATATTGAAAATCAGAAGCCCATTGGAGGTCAAATCTTACTTCTACTAAATGCCCCTCAAGTAGCCCAATAATAATAAGGTGATTAAAATAAAAGAAAATATAATTGCTGATTTTTTTCCTATTAGATTCGAAAATTATGTATATGAGAGAGAAAAGATTTTGTTGATATTTTTGGAAAGATATTATGAAAGAATATCCAAATCTAATATTTTTCCCCTAAATTTTCGAAAATAATATATATATGAGAATGTGAGATTTTTGTGGAATATTTATATGAGATATATTCAAGATTTCTTGGAGACCAAGAAAAAAAATTCTTCATATTCCTATGCATATTTTTGGCCCCCTAACTATTATATATAGGAGATGAATATTTCATCTCCAGTTTACAAGTTCTATAAGTTGGAAAAATTGAAAGCAATAAATATTTTCTTTCTCCCTTATATTATTAAATTGTTCGTGAGCGCTTCCAACCGGCGAACGAATAATGCGAAGAGGGAATACTTGAGAAGGCTTTTACGGTTGATAGGATTGTTACGCTTGTCTCAGCTATCTCGATTGCACGTCGCTTCAAGAGGTACGTATTCACGTAAAATTCTTAATTTTTCCGCCGTAAAATTTTATGCATAATATTCATATGCATGATCTTTTGTTGTTGGATTAATTATTATTTGAATTAATTTAGGATTAATTCATGCTAGTAATAATATAATTTAAATTCGTATTTAAATTTCATCCCGAATAGATCCGGGCACCCCAATTTTCCAACAACCTATACCCCTTATTGCCGGCCATTTGCACACCCTCCCCTAAAAAAATAAGTCTTGAAACCCTTCGAATTGACTGCTAGAAAGATCAAAAGCAACACATGAAAACTCTCTCCTCTCTCCTTTCCACATTCGTCCATCTCTATTTTAAGGGAGAATAAGTTTTTCTTCCCACATTTTCAACCATAGGAAGACACTAATCTCAAGTATCAAGCTTCCATTGGTGTTGGTCTAAAGATTTGAATGTATCATCTTGACCCCCCTCTCTCTTTTCAAATTCATGAATGTATCATCTTGATCTTCTAACTACAACTCTAGTTTTATTTTAGCTCAAAACCATGGATTTCTTCCGAGAAGCCCTCATTCACCCCCAAGAACTAATTTGTAATTTCATAGGTAATTTTTAAAAACTGGAATTCGACGGTAATTTGTCGAAGTTACCAATGGAATTATGTCTGTCAGTATTTTACAGTTTTTTTTTGTAGTGTTTAGTAGAGATTATGCTTAGTTTATTATGCGGAGTTGATTTCAATGTGGACTTTAGATTGCGTGTCTTAGTTTTTTCAATATAAAAATGCATTCTTGCTATGTAATTTTTGAACCTTTCTTACTACGAAGGATAATTTGATTTGAAATGTGAGTGATTCAGTTGCTACTATAATATGAAGTATTTATCTGTCCGCATAGATGATTTATATACACGTAAATACTACGAGGATATGGTAATACTTGCATCTACGCATAGCGATGTCGAGTATATCAATGAGAAGAATTTTTCTATGATTCTTGGTGATACTAAAGTAATGATAGTGTTATTAAATCGGAATTTCATCCATGAGGTAATGGAGAGATGATATTGGTTGTTGATTTTTAAATTCTATCAAGTGTTCGGGAATGACGAATCACAATTTGATTTTGAAAAAAAAGTGTATTACACAAGGTTGATTGTCATGAAACGTGGAAATCACATGCTCGAGGCTAAAATAATCTTTTAGAGAAATACTGAGAATAAAATCTTATCCTGAGGATGATAGTAAATAATTTAGACAGACGATACCTACAAATTTTACAAGGCGGTAATTATTCATTCTACTGTGTTTCGACATGTCAATAATAATAATAATAAAATGGAATAATGTCAATTCTGAGTCTCAAAGATGGTAAAACTACCAATTTAAAGCCTAAAATATGTTTCTCTCAATCTCCCACTTAGATTGATAGTTTAAAACAAGATAAGACTTAAAATTGGCCTAATTGCAGATAAAATCACAACTTTTTAGCGAATTGCAATCTAGTAACAACATTTGGAATTTTGATAAATAAAATCTTACCTTAACAATCTTATGCAATTTGAGCCCACACTCCTACCTCAAAATACATGATATCCTACTCAAAAGAATTAAATGATATCGTTCTTCATATTAAAAGCAAAATAATTTTGTTTCAAGTTTAAACATTAAAAATTATTAGTTTCTGGTCAAGAATTTTCTTCCTACGAGCTCAAATTTCAAAATATTGTTAAAGTGGGATTTATTTACTAAAATTCATTTTGAGATTAAATTGCAATTAGCAAAAATTTGGTGATTTTATCCGCGATTAAGCTATGAAAATTTTTGTCTTGATTTTAATGGTAGATCATCTTATATACAAAACTAACTTTAAAACAATTTTTTGAAATTTATAATTTGTATTCTGATTATTTTATTCACTAACATGTTATTTTATTAGTTTTTCCTATATTTTTTTAAAATATTGAAACAAAATAGTTGAATGAGTATAATTTTTTTAATAATGAAGTTAAATATTTTACCTTTATTAGTGTTCTATAAAAATTAAATAAAGCATGTTGAAGCAAAATAACACATAATTAAATCATTTGATATTTAAAAATAATTCAACTCAATCATTATTAAACAAATTGTAAATATAATGATATAACATAAAAAATTCATGTCGCTTCTTAATCTTTTATTGAATTTTTTTCCAATTCCGCAAATTTCACAGGCTTATCACTAGTTCTCGATATATTTGTATTCTTGCTATATAAACTCAAACTGAAATCTTTTCTTTGTCTTCACGAAGAGTTGCTAAACTCATGTGTAGCGACACTTTCCAAATGCTGCAATAACAATAGAAAAAAAACTAGTTTATGTCACGTAAAATAATAAAAACATGTAGCAACCAAAAGTGTATATTTGGATGACAAATATTATTATCTTCTTTGTATATATATGACCTAATTTTTGCAAAAAAACGTAGAAGAATATATGGATCCTATATTTAATGAGATGGAGTTGTATCGTGCACCTATTTTGCAACTAACACTTTATTACAAAATAATTAATATTTTAAAAGAAACAAATACTAGTTATAAAAAATACACACAAAATGCGATAAAATTACCAAACTCACATGGATCGGTTCTTGCGATAAGGCCAATGTCAAGTCTGCACGTACCACGTGCGCGATAGAATAAATTAAGAACATAGGATGCATGATTCTGCAACGTATTAGGAAGAAAACACGAGCCACCATTTTGGATGTTTCTACAATCCACTTGACCGCATGCAGAATTCAAAAATGTTACCAGCTTGTTAGACGGTGCAGATGGTCCGAGAACGCACCAAGTCTTGCTCTGCATTATTTTTTTGTTATAATAAAATTGTAATTAAATCATATTTTCAAGCAATGTAATAAATAATTGTTTAAAAATCTAAATATATAGACATATATGTGTGTGTTAAAATAAAAATATGAACCTGCAGGCGAGCATTTGGATCATCTATGGGAGAGTTGTCAGCATATGAAATGACGAGTCCTAGAAGAAAAAAGCCAATAAATAAAGGCAACTTCATATTTGAAATGAATACTTGATGAATGCTTGAATTTATTAGATTCACGTCTTTGGGTTGTACTTAAAATTGAATATTTGGTTGGTTTTTATAAGCTTTGCATACGTTGTAACAGTAGATATCTAAATAAAAAAACTAAATAACGTACTACCCTAAGAATAGTAAATAGAGTTAATGTTACAAAACTTTTAATGAATTGAAGTTAGACTTTTATACTTTGTAATTAATTATATGCATTTATATACAATCTCATTTTTTAAATTTATATAACATAAGTACTTAATTAATATCTCATGCATGCTTGGTTGGGGTTTTGAGGGTGGGGGTATGAGAAAGTAAATAAAAAAATTAGTGTTTGGTATGATTGTACCTTAGGAATGAGTTTGATATCAAAGTAATGGGGAATCCCCATTGTAATATCCCGAACAAAAAGATTAGGATAAATATTACTAATATTATAATTATGTTATTGTTATTTTATTTTTATTGATTCATTATTATTTTAAGAGCAATGAGTTTTAAATATTGGTTTCTACACAATTGTTGATCAATAACCGGAACCGGAATCACTCCTAGCACTGTAACTATGAAACGTATTTATATAGACTGAGAAAACAAGTAAAATAAAATTCCAGAATAGGAATTTGAGGCCTTTAACTTAATGGAAAATTTCTCAAACAAAAGTAGAATTTAATCAAGTCATAATTTCATAGGCAATTTTTAATAACTGGAATTCGATGGTAATTCAATGGAGTTACCGATGGAATTATGTCTGTCGATATTTTACAGTTTTTATGCAGTGTTCGGTAGAGGTTATGCTTAGTTAATTATGCGGAGTTGATTTCAATGTGGACTTTAGATTGCGAATCTTAATTAGTTTTTTCAATATAAAAATACATTCTTGCTATATAATTTTTTAACCTTTATTACTACGAAGGAATAATGTCAATTCAGGCCTCAAAGATAGTAAAATTATCAATTTATGGCCTAAAATATTTTTCTCTCAATCTCTCACTTAGATTGAGAGTTAAAACAAGAGAAGGTTGAAAATTGGCCTAATTGCAGATAAAATTACAACCTTTACGCAAATTGCAATCTAATAACAACTTTTGAATTATGATAAATAAAATCTTGCTTTAACAATCTTATGCAATTTGAGTTCACACTCCTGACTCAGAATACGCGACATCCTACTCACAAGAATTATAAGATATTGTTCTTCATATTCAAATCAAAATAATGTTGTTTCAAGTTTAAACATTACAAAATTTTAGTTTCTGGTCAAGAATTTTTTGCCTATAAGCTCAAATTGCAAAATATAATTTTGAGATTAAATTGCAATTTGTGAAAATTTAGTGAGTTTATCCACAATTAAGCCCTGCAAATTTTTATCTTGTTTCTAATGGTAGATCATCTAAGTATGAAACGAAAGTTAAAATAATTTTTTGAAATCTATAATTTGTATTGTTATTTTCTTTATTCATTTACATGTTATTTTATTAATATTTTATATAATTTTCATAATATTGAAACAAAATAGTTAAATGAGTGTAATTTTTTTAATAATGAAGTTAAATATTGTACCTTTATTAGCGTTTTATAAAATATAGATAAAGCATGTTGAAGCAAAATAACACATAATTAAAATCATTTGATATTTAAAAATAATTCAACTCAATCATTATTAAAAAATTGTAAATATAATGATATAACATAAAAAATTCATGTCGCTTCTTAATCTTTTATTGAATTTTTTTCCAATTCCGCAAATTTCACAGGCTTATCACTAGTTCTCGATATATTTGTATTCTTGCTATATAAACTCAAACTGAAGCCTTTTCTTTGTCTTCATGAAGAGTTGCTAAACTCATGTGTAACGGCACTTTCCAAATGCTGCAATAACAATAGAAACAAAACTAGTTTATGTCACGTAAAATAATAAAAACATGTAGCAATAGAAAGTGTATATTTGGATGACAAATATTATTATCTATTTTGTATTTATATGACCTAATTTTTGCAAAAAACCGTAGAAGAATATGGATCCTGTAATTAATGAGATGTAGTTGTACGTGTATAAACTAGTTTTATAGTGCACCTATTTTACACAAAGTTGTAGAAGTCGAAAATCGCTAGTCGGGCGTATTTAGAACGCCTAGTGCCTAGGCCGCCTAGGCAGGGACCAATCGTTGGGAGTTTTTTTTGTTTTATTCAATTTTTTACCCTCTTTATCTCAGTAATATAGTAAAAAAATCATTTGATAGTATTTTAATATGACTAATTTTTTTGTAGTCACAAGTTAACAACATAATATCAACTTCCATATGCAAATAGTCCAACTAGACAATAACTCACATTTATCAAATTAATATAAGTTCTCCAAACGACGTCAATTCAAGGCGGAAAAAATAAAATAATAAATATCTTGTCTATCCAGGCGGATTACACTATAAATCAGGCGGCTGATGACCGCCTAGTGCCTAGGCGCCGCCTAGGCGGGGGCCTAGAGGGATTTCTGCATCATGGATTTTGCAAATAACACTTTATGACAAAATAATTAATATTTTAAATGAAACAACTACTAGTTCTAAAAAATACACACAAAATGCACGATAAAACTACCAAACTTACATGGATCGGTTCTTGCTATAAGGCCAATGTCAGGGCTGCACGTACCACGCGCACGATAGAATAAATTAAGAACATAGGATGCATGATTCTGCAAAGTATTAGGGAGAAAACACGAGCCACCATTTTGGATGTTTCTACAATCCACTTGACCGCATGCAGAATTCAAAAATGTTACCAGCTTGTTAGACGGTGCAGATGGTCCAAGAACACACCAAGTCTTGCTCTGCATTGTTTTTTTGTTATAATAAAATTGTAATTATATCATATTTTCAAATAATGTAATAAATCCCTGTTTAAAAATCTAAATATATAGACATATATGTGTGTATTAAAATAAAAATATGAACCTGCAAGCGAGCATTTGGATCAACTATGGGAGAGTTGTCAGCATAAGAAATGACGAGTCCTAGAAGAAAAAAGCTAATAAACAAAGGGAGCTTCATATTTGCAATGAATGCTTGAATTTATTAGATTCACGTCTTTGGGTAGTACTTAAAATTGAATATTTGGTTTGTTTTTATAAGCTTTGCATACGTTGTAACATTGGATATCTAAAATAAAAAAGTAAATAACGTAATACCCTAAAAATAGTTAATAGAGTTAATGTTACAAAACTTTAAATGAATTGAGGTTATACTTTTATACTTTATAACTAATTATATGCATTTATATGCAATCTCATTTCTAAAATATCTCATGCATGCTTAATTGGGGGTTTGAGGGCGAGGTATGAGAATGTAAATAAAAAAAATGATTGTTTGGTATGATGGTGCCTTAGGAATGAGTTTGATATCCAAGTAATGGGGAATCCCCATTGTAATAGCACGAACAAAAAGACTTGGATTTATATTATTAATATTATAATTATGTTATATTTTTTTTTATTAATTCATTATTATTTTAAGAGCACTGAATTTTATAAATTGGTTTCTACGCAATGGTTTGTCAAAAACCGGAACTTGAAGAACTCCTAGCACTATAATATGAAACGAATTTATACAGATCGACACAACAAGTAAAATGAAATTTTAGAATAGGAATTTTGAGGCCTTAATTAACTTAATGGAAAAACTCTCAAACAAATTTATAATTTTGACGCCAAAAGTCGAATGAAAAACCATAAAACACACGAATTTAGAATCCGATGAATAAATACGAACATAACCCAAGATGCAACTGATAAAATAAAGTAAATATCAGTTTTAATAAATAAAATCAAAACCTAAATTTTTCGCAAGACAAAGTGAGGAAAAACTTTAAATTTTGGAGCCCAAAACGTAGCCAAAAAACACCCAATTTCAACACCGAAAACTACACCGCATCCGAAAATGCCATACAACCCAATTGGGCAGCCCTGGTCCCCACAGTGGCCACCCTTTCATCTGGAAAAGACAGTCAACAAGCTACCCGTACTTATTAAAAAAATTCAAACACCATGCCTCATTCCCCTAACCCTATTCTCCTCTCCCTTGTACCCCTCATGCCCGGCCATTTGCACCCCTCTCTCCTCCCCTCCCCTCCAAAAATTAGACTTGAAACCCTTCAAATTGGCTGCTAGAAAAGATAAAAAGAAGCACAAAAAAAAAATAAAAACTCTCTCCTCTCCCCTCTCCACATTCGGCCATCTCCATTTCAAGGGAGAATAAGCTTTTCTTCTCCCATTTACAAAAAAAATAAAAAATAGAAGATTAATATTAATTCACTTTAAAAAAAATTAAGTTTGTACACACATTACATACTTTGTTAGGTTTTGGAGTCATATCGATAGCTTCATGTCCCCAATTATGACAACATTTGGTTTTTTTGGGCCTTATTTTATCTTTTGTTCTTTTACTACAAAAAATTTGCATTTATAGATGGAATTATCCTCAGATTTCCATCGGTAGACATGGTCACCGACGGATTACCAACGACCAAATATTCGTCGGTATTTTGCTAGTCACCAAGCTTACAGATGGAAAATAAATTATCATTGGAAATTATCGACAAAACTATTAATCATTGGTAAATATAGAAAAAAATTGGTCGTCAAATAATACCAACAGATTTATTTGTGCAGTAAAAAAGCATTTTGTATAAGCTTGGTTTCGAACCCATGGGCACATAAGTAGGCGCCTACCACACACACTCGCCACTATGCTAAGTCAAGTTTAGCTTCAACTATTCACCTCCTTAAATTCTATGTTGTGTACTTTTACTTGTTAAAGGAAATACTACCTCAATCCACAAACACTTTGATTAGATAGTGCATATATCTATTATCAAACTTTTTTCATATATATATATATATATATATTTAAAAATTAATTAAAAAATGGACAAAAAAACTATTAATTAAAGAATTAAACAATCTTCCTTTCAAAAGAATTTCAAGAAATGTTGCAACTTTTATATTTGCTCCTTCATGTTTCCTATATTTTTTTTATTCACTTATATACTATATTTAATTATTTGGTATAGTTATTTTTATGTAACATAAATAAATAATTTTTGAAATTAATAATCAAACTATTTTTTTATAAATACACTTTATGCATTGACTTGGAGATGAGCAAGCTTTGGTGGCGGAAGTTTTGTGGATTTTTCAATTACACTTTTTCTAATAAAAAAGAAGTTTTGTTGTTGGCGGATTTCAGCTAAACCCATCTATTGTAATCTATTTTTACTCTAGTAATTAACTGTTTTATTATATTGTTAAAAAAAATCAAATTACCAATGAATTTTTCCTTCGGTAATTTATGATCAACCTCTTGTCATTCGGTAAATTCCATATTGATGAAAATGAAGTCATTTACGAACAACATTCTGTTGGTACGTGGTCTATAAATGTCTTTGTCGGTAAAATGTATGGTAAATAAATATGGAAATTAATCTATTGGTAAATACCAGCGTAAATTAATTAGTTGGTAATTTCATAAGTAATTTTAAAAAACTGAAATTCATTGGAGATACCGATGAAATTATGTCCGTCGGTACTTTCCGTCGTTATTTTACATTTTTTTTTGTAGTGTTTGGTAGAGGTTATGCTTAGTTAATTATGCAGAGTTGATTTTAATGTGGACTTTATATTGCGAAAGGTTGTGAGTTTGCTTAATTTGATTAGTGTCTATGTGCGGAGCTATATATCTTAATTTTTACTTGCTATGTAATTTTCAAACCATCCTAACTACAAAACATAATTTGATTTGCAATGTGAGTTATTCAGTTGCTGCTATAATACAATGTATTTATCAATCCGTAATAGATAATTTATGTACACGTAAATACTTTGAGGATAGGGCAATACTTGCATCTACGCATAGCAATTTCCCGTATATCAATGAGAAGATTTTTATTATGATTCTCAGTGATACTAAAGTATTCTGATAGTGTTTGTAAATTGGAGTTTCAGTTATGAGGTAATGGAGAGATGGTATGGTTATTGATTGTTAAATTCTATCAAGTGTTCGGGAATGACGAATCACAGTTTGATTATGAAAAAAAATATATTGATTGTTCTTCTTAAAAATATGACACAAGGTTGATTATCACGAAACGTGGAAATCACATACAGGAGGCTGAAATAATTTTTGAAAGAAATATTGAGAATAAATTTTTATCCTGAAGATGATATTAAGTAATTTAGATTAGACAATGCCTACAAATTTTACAAGGCGGTAATTTTACATTCTACTGTGTTTTGATATGTCAATAATAATAATAATAACAGGGCCTGAAAGAGGGTAAAATTATCAATTTAGAGCCTAAAATATTTTTCCGGTTAATAAAATTGGATTAATTTCTTACCTACAAAATTTATTTATTTGTGAAGTCTTTTTATAATTCATTTCCCCAACTAATCGACCAAAAAAAGGATTTCACATGAATAAATTTCGAAAGGATGATTGTGGATTATTACTAGTGGCGGTATTGACCCTCACAACGAGTGGCTTGCTCAGCGAAATAATAACCCTGTATTAAATTATGGTTATTAATTAGGCATAAGAAATTGATATTATCATACTCCCTAACGGAGTCCTTGTCAATTTTTATGTGGTCAAAGTGGGAACCGGCTATTAATTTTGAATTAAAGATTTGTAATTGTTCTTGTTTGTAACCTGCTTGAGTGTGTTTAATACACGGACCACACTCAACGTGACATATTTAAACTGTTTCGAGATCTCGACTGATGCATAACTATATTATTTTAAGGTTTCAATATAATTGATGTGATCGAATTATGTGATAATTTCGTATTTTTCTAGACATTAATATAGATGTATGTTTTATTCTCGGTTCATCATGTCACAACCATTTAATCCACTGTTTAGTATACTTTAAGTTAACAAACTTTCTGGAGAGAATTATGTCGATTGGAAATGTAATTTAAACTTTGTCATTACTGCACAAAAACACAATTGGGTTGTTCACGTTAATAAACTCGGCAAGCCTAATGATAAGCCAAGCAATGAGAAAGGGCGGTTTATGATGATTGGAAGTGTGACAATGAACACATGAAGCGCATCATCTTGACATCTCTGTCTGGGGATTTGAGGCGCATTCATGAAGATATTGTATCCGTTGTTGAAATCATGGAAAATCTTGAAGAGATGTTTTCACATCAGAAACCCATGGCTGATCAGTTTACCAAACATGACTCGGTCAAGTTGAAAATAATGGAGGAAATTCCCGTGAGGGAGCACGTTCTCGAGATAATGGCATACCTTAACAAGTTGGAAGTACTTGGTGCCGATTTTGATATCCCTACTCAGGTCAATTTCATACTCCATTCTCTACCGAAAAACTTTGAGCAGTTTCAACTGAACTGTCATATGAATGAACGGATAAGTCATTTGTCCGAGCTCTTGTAAGCTTCAATTACAACGGAGGCGATAATGGGGCACCAATCCACTACTATGGTGGCTAATGGTTCGTCTACCTCTTCTGGTCCCAAAGGTGGGAAGAAGAGGAAGAGAACCAAAGGCCGGACCAATGCAAATCCAACTGTTACGAAAGGCAAACCCAAGGCTAACATCGAAGGGAAAGTGTTTTAACTGCGGTAAGAGAGGACATTGGAGGTCTGCCTGTTCCAAGCCTAAGAGGCTAGGAAAGTTAGGTAATTCACAAGCCCTAATCGTTGAAACTTGTGAAGTGGAATATGTTGTCCATTCGTGGGTAGTGGATACGAGAACCACTGATCACATTTGTTTCACTTTCCATGGGTTCAAGCTAACCCGACGACTTTGTGGAAGTGAGATCCCCATCACATCAGGCGATGATACGAGAGTGGCAGCTGAAGCAGTCGGAGGAGTGCGTCTATCTTTTGAAGATAAAGTTATGGTCTTAAGTAACGTTCTTTATGTTCCCAGTTTTAGAAATTCAAACTTCAGCTTCTAAATTGTTTTGAATAGATACTCAATTTCTTTTAATAAGAATATTTTTTATTTCTCGAAACGATGAGTTTATCTATTCGGGAACAGTGATCTCTATACCATTATTTGTGCACATCACTCATAAATTGAATCTAATAACACATCGACTATTTCGAGTAATAAAAGAAAGCGTTCTTCTGACATGAACCAAATACTTCTATGGCATCTTAGATTAGGTTATATTAGTCAAATGCGGATACAAAGATAGGTGAAAGATGGATCCTTGGAGCTACTTCGAGTTGAGCCATTTTCAACTTGTGAATCTTGTTTAGAGGGTAAAATGACCGAGAGGGCAATTGGAGTCAAGGGGAATAGAGCCACCGAAGTGTTAGAACTCGTTCATACTGATGTGTCTGGTCCAATAACGATCAAAGTAAGGAGAGGGTATGAGTATTTTGTAACTTTCATTGACGATTACTCGAGATATGAATACATCTACCTTATGATGCATAGGAAAAGGAGTATCAAGTTTCTACGATTTGATCGTGGTGGCGAATACCTCAGCAATGAATTCTTGAACTACCTATCGGACGAAGGGATTATATCCCAGTTGACCGCACCGGAAACCCCTCAATAGAACGGTGTAGCGGAACAAAGAAACCTAACTCTTTTAGAAATGGTCAGTTCCAAGATGAGTTATTCAAATCTAACCAAGCCGTTTTGGGGTAATGGCTTGGAAATGACAACTTACATTCTAAACTTGGTGCTATCCAAATCGGTTCCTAAAACCCCGATAGAATTGTAGACCGGGCGAAAGCCCAGTTTGCTACACATGAGAATCGGGGGGTGTTCGACATGTGTGCTAGACAAGAAAGCTGGTAAATTGGATCCACATTCGGAATTAAGGCTGTTTATAGGGTATTCCATAGGAACGAAGAGTGTATATTCTATAGTTCCGAGGATAAAAAGTCTGTGATTAGCACACTCTTTAAATACTTTGAGGAAGACTATATGAACAATAGAAAGGCCAGAAGTGAGATTACCTTAGATGAATTGAGAGGGCAAACTCCTATACCAAGTGTACAAGATTATATACCAATTGTCACACCTTCACAACCGGAACCCCATCGTAGTGGGAAGGTTATCAGACAACCCGAGAGATTCTTCCCTATCATAGTGGGAGGGTTGTCATACAACCCGAGAGATTCATGGGAATAGGAGAATCTTTGGATTTAATTCCGGGAGATGAATCGGACCCATGGACATACAACGAGGCAATCCAAGACAAAGATGCCAAATCTTGGCAAACAACAATCGAAGCCGAGATGGGTTCAATGGATCATAATCAAGTGTGGGAGCTGGTCGAACCATCCAGTAGGGTAGAACCCATTATATACAAGTGGGTAAACAAGAGAAAAGAGGACCGGACAGAAGGGTTGGAGCCTTCAAAGCTAAGCTAGTGGAAAAAGGGTATACTCAGAAAGAAGAAATCGATTATGAGGAAAACTTTTCGCCTGTAGCTATGCTTAAGTCTATACGTATTTTCTTGTCGATCGCTGCGCATTTAGATTCCGAGATCTATGCATTTTGCATCCCGTACTTGGAATTAGTGTTTAGATCAGGTTATAAAGTCTTATGGGTTCGATCAAAACGAGTTCGAAAGTTGTGTGTACAAAAGATGTGATGGAACTGTAATGGTATTCTTAGTACTATACGTAGACGACATTCTACTCATTGGAGACGATGTAAAGGTGTTTTCAGATGTAAGGGTATAACTGTCAAATCTATTTGATATGAAGGACTTAGTGTTGGGAAAATAGGGGTGCCCGGAATCTATTCGGGATGAAATTTAAATACGAATTTAAATACAATTATTACTAGCATGAATTAATCCTAATTAATTCAAATAATAATTCCAACAACTAATTTTCATCATGCATGTTGAATTAATTTCACATATTAACTATGGCGGAATAAACAAGTAAATATGCGATTAACGTACCTCTTGTAGAATTGGCCTTTGGATATACGGGACAATTACGATCTCGCTCTATCAACCCAAAAGCCTTCTCAAGTATTTACCTTTCGCCTTACTTGATCACCGGTGGGAGATGCTTTCAAGTAATTTAATAAACTAAGGAAAAAGAAAAATATCTATGCTCTTGATTTTTCCAACACATGGAATTACGTACTTGGGGATGAAATAATCATCCCCTATTTATAAGCATAGTGACCGATTTTTTTAAGGAATTTTGGGCCTTGGAAAAAATCTTTTCTTAGACTCTAAGAAATCTTGAATATATCTCATATATTCTTTTCTCCACAATAAAATATTCCACAAAAATCTCACTTACTTTATAAATAAGCAATTTTCGAAAATAATGAAATAAAATCAAAGATTTGGATCTTCTTGAATATATGAGATAATCTTGTATTCCAAGAATACTTATCTTCCATAATATCTTTTCAAAAAAATCAACAAAATCTTTTCTTACTCCAACAAACCAATTTTCGAAAATTTAAAGGAAAAAATCAGCAATATTATTTTCTTTTTATTTTAATCACCTTATCATTATTGGACTACTTAATGGGCTACTTGAGGGGCCTTTAAGGAGAATTAAGATTGGACCTCCTAATGGACTTCTGAATTTCAATATTGAGCCCCAATATAATTCAGCCCATTAATATTAATTATTACCACTAATAAATTAATATTGCACTATCCATCTTAATCCATATTACGATAATATAGGCTCCCGGTTATTATTTCCCGCGTTTAAGATTATCAAGTCCATTAATTAATTGAGCTTCTGAATAGCTCTAAATTAATTAATATATTTCACCTTGGAGTAAAGACAACTCAACATTATTATTCGTACCGAAGAAACTAATTCTTCACTTGCAAGATTTGGTACAATAAAACTTCTGAGCCCACCAAGGGGACTAATCACACGAGCCGTACTCGCACGCATTTCTCCGTATTAAATCTAAGCAACCGTCGTATGATTAATATTACTGCCCAAGACACAAAGTTCGAAGTCGCAATGATTCTCACCCAACATGAATCAAAGCAGTAACCATTAAGCACACACGGTCCTATTTAAGTGACGGAGATTAAGAAATCAACAACCACTGAGGTCTAATTCTTCACCTTTCAGAACAGAAGAATTTATCCTCGCTGTAGGACCTCTTCAACACATACTAAATGTGCTAGTGCAATCTCTTAGTCAAGACAGACCAATCTGAGCCTTACACATCAACCTTTCACGGCGGATTGTTCAATTCCACCTAGGTCGTGAAAATGTACGTTTAGTTACAAGTAAACTGTTAATGTTGTCTTCCGTGATCGGGTATCACCACATTAACTACAATGTAACATGTACTATATATTGAACGGTTTGCAATAGAAATTCAACATTCAATCATAACTAAAGCAAATGTGATAAAAGAATTATTCTCATAAAACGAGTGTTTGATACACGAGTTATACAAAGTAAAAACATACTTTCACGTATAACTCCAACACTTAGGGGAAGCGGTCACATCCTTGGAATCAAGTTCACTCGAGATCACAAGAAAAGGATGTTAGGCTTATCACAAGCTTCATACATAGATGTTGTTTTGAAGCAGTTCAGCATGCAAGATTCCAAGAAAGGGTTTTGTACCTTTTAGATAAGGAATCCATCTATCCAAAGAAATGTGCCCTAAGATGCAAGCAGAGATGGATGACATGAAAGGTGTTCCATACGCTTCGGTCGAAGGAAGCCTTATGTATGCAATGCTGTGTACGAGACAAAATATCTACTTTACCGCGAGCATGATGACAAGATATCAAAGTAAGCCCGGGAAGGATCATTAGACTGCACTTAAATATATTATGTAGTTTTTGAAAAGAACTCACGATAGAAAGTTGATTTACCAGTCAGACAGTCTAATTCCCATGGGATACACGGACTCGAATTTCCAATCAGACCTTGACTTCAGAAAATCTACCTTAGGTAGTGTGTTTTGCATGGGAGAAGGAGCCATGACATGGAGAAGCAATTTGCAGAAATGTATCACAGATTCGACCATGGAAGCTGAATAAGTAGCTGCTTATGAAGCAGCAAAAGAAGCGGTTTGGCTCCAGAACTTCTTAGTAGACTTGGACGTTGTTCTGAATTTACCAGTACAATCACTGTCTATTGTGATAATGCCGGAGCAATTGCAAATTCAAAGGAACCGAGAACCCAAAAGGCCAGCAAATACATTGAAAGAAAATATCATCTTATACGAGAAATTGTTAAGAAATGAGATAAAGAGGTGGCAAAGATAAACGTCGGATTACAACCTAATAGATCCATTCACAAAGGGTCTGACTCAGAATACATTCGAGAGACATGTGAATGGAATGGATGTCAAGACTATTGTCAATCTTCTTTGAGTATAAGTGTTAGGAATTATTAGATTAGTGTAGGTTGACATAAGATGTCACGTAGAACTACACTAGACATGCATGATGTATACATAAAAGCAGACTTTGAGTATAAGTGGGACATTTGTTGGGGTTATATGTGAACGTATGCTTTTACTTTGTATAACATATATATTAAACACTTATTCATGAGAATATATATTTTATCGCTATTGCTTTAAATATGAATGAATGTTTAATGTTTATTGCAAACCGTTCATATAGATAGTATGTGTTACATTGTAGTTAATTTGGTGACACTAGATCACGGAAGATCATATTGACAGTTCCTTGTATCTAAACTTACAAATTCACGACCCATGTGGAATTGAACAATCCCGTGAAAGGTCGATGTGTATTTCTCAAATTGGTTTGTCTTGACCAAGAGATTACACTAGCACATTTTGTATGTGTTGAAGAGGACCTACAACAAGGAAAAATCATTTTGTTCTGAAAGGTGAAGAATTAGACCTCAGTGATTATTGATTTCTTAATCTCCGTCACTTAAATAAGACCTTGTGTGCTTAATGGTTATTGCTTTGATACATGTCGGGTGAGAATCATCGTGACTTCAAACCTTATATTTTGGGCAGTGATATTAATCATACGACAGTTGTTAAGATTTATTACGGCGAAACGTGTGCGAGTACAGCTCGTGTGATTTATCCCCTTGGTGGGCTCAAAAGTTTTATACCAAATCTTGCAAGTGGAGAATTAGTTTCTCCGGTACAGATAATAATGTTGAGCTGTCTTTACTCCAAGGTGTAAGATATTAATTAATTTAGAGCTATTCAAAAGCTCAATTAATAGACTAAATAATCTTAAGCACGGGAAATAATAATCGGGATCCCATATTATCGTAATATGGATTAAGATGGATAGTGCAATATTAATTTGATAGTGGTATTAATTAATAATAATGGACTGAATAATATTGAGACTCAATATTGAAATTCAGAAGCCCATTGGAGGTCAAATCTTACTTCTACTAAATGCCCCTCAAGTAGCCCAATAATAATAAGGTGATTAAAATAAAAGAAAATATAATTGCTGATTTTTTCCTATTAGATTCGAAAATTATGTATATGAGAGAGAAAAGATTTTGTTGATATTTTTGGAAAGATATTATGAAAGAATATCCAAATCTAATATTTTCCCCTAAATTTTCGAAAATAATATATATATGAGAATGTGAGATTTTTGTGGAATATTTATATGATATATATTCAAGATTTCTTGGAGACCAAGAAAAAAAAATCCTTCATATTCCTATGCATATTTTTGGCCCCCCTCACTATTATATATAGGAGATGAATATTTCATCTCCAGTTTACAAGTTCTATAAGTTGGAAAAATTGAAAGCAATAAATATTTTCTTTCTCCCTTATATTATTAAATTGTTCGTGAACGCTTCCAACCGGCGAACGAATAATGCGAAGAGGGAATACTTGAGAAGGCTTTTACGGTTGATAGGATTGTTACGCTTGTCTCAGCTATCTCGATTGCACATCGCTTCAAGATGTACGTATTCACATAAAATTCTTAATTTTTCCGCCGTAAAATTTTATGCATAATATTCATATGCATGATCTTTTGTTGTTGGATTAATTATTATTTGAATTAATTTAGGATTAATTCATGCTAGTAATAATATAATTTAAATTCGTATTTAAATTTCATCCCGAATAGATCCGGGCACCCCGATTTTCCAACAACCTATACCCCTTATTGCCAGCCATTTGCACACCCTCCCCTAAAAAAATAAGTCTTGAAACCCTTCGAATTGACTGCTAGAAAGATCAAAAGCAACACATGAAAACTCCCTCCTCTCCCCTTTCCACATTCGTCCATCTCTATTTTAAGGGAGAATAAGTTTTTCTTCCCACATTTTCAACCATAGGAAGACACTAATCTCAAGTATCAAGCTTCTATTGGTGTTGGTCTAAAGATTTGAATGTATCATCTTGACCCCCCTCTCTCTTTTCAAATTCATGAATGTATCATCTTGATCTTCTAACTACAACTCTAGTTTTATTTTAGCTCAAAACCAAGGATTTCTTCCGAGAAGCCCTCATTCACCCCCAAGAACTAATTGGTAATTTCATAGGTAATTTTTAAGAACTGGAATTCGACGGTAATTTGTCGGAGTTACCAATGGAATTATGTCTGTCAGTATTTTACAGTTTTTTTTGTAGTGTTTGGTAGAGATTATGCTTAGTTTATTATGCGGAGTTGATTTCAATGTGGACTTTAGATTGCGTGTCTTAGTTTTTTCAATATAAAAATGCATTCTTGTTATGTAATTTTTGAACCTTTCTTACTACGAAGGATAATTTGTTTTGAAATGTGAGTGATTCAGTTGCTACTATAATATGAAGTATTTATCTGTCCGCATAGATGATTTATATACACGTAAATACTACGAGGATATGGTAATACTTGCATCTACGCATAGCGATGTCGAGTATATCAATGAGAAGAATTTTACTATGATTCTCGGTGACACTAAAGTAATGATAGTGTTATTAAATCGGAATTTCATCCATGAGGTAATGGAGAGATGATATTGGTTGTTGATTTTTAAATTCTATCAAGTGTTCGGGAATGACGAATCACAATTTGATTTTGAAAAAAAAGTGTATTACACAAGGTTGATTGTCATGAAACGTGGAAATCACATGCTCGAGGCTGAAATAATCTTTTAGAGAAATACTGAGAATAAAATCTTATCCTGAGGATGATAGTAAATAATTTAGACAGACGATACCTACGAATTTTACAAGCCGGTAATTATTCATTCTAATGTGTTTCGACATGTCAATAATAATAATAATAAAATGGAATAATGTCAATTCTGAGTCTCAAAGATGGTAAAACTACCAATTTAAAGCCTAAAATACATTTCTCTCAATCTCCCACTTAGATTGATAGTTTAAAACAAGATAAGGCTTAAAATTGGCCTAATTGCAGATAAAATCACAACTTTTTAGCGAATTACAATCTAGTAACAACATTTGGAATTTTTATATCCTGAGTGTTCTTAAGCATAATTACACCGTTGTCCCATCTTGGTAAGCTTTCAGCCTTGGTTGGATATCTATCATCGCGAGTACGTCTCTGTTCGTCTCTTCTTTCAGGTTTTGGTTCTGAATATCTCCTTTCATCACCACGTTCTCTCCTCTGGTCAGTGTTCCTTCGCTCCTCATATCTCCTCGAGCTTTGTTGGGTTCCTTCAGGTTTCCTGTCACGTGAGTCCTGATAAAACTTTTTATAACGACCAAACCTGGAATTGAGCTTGTCAAATCGTCTGGCCATCAGGTTGTACTCCTCAGCGAGTTCTTCCCTGCTCATCTCCATCAGTGACTTTGATGAAGAATTTGATGAGGGCTCAATTGGTTCAGACCTGGCCTTGAACGCCACACTTTTCTCAGGAGTTTTCTCCTTCACTTCCTCTTCTGACTGAACTTTCTTCTTTCTTTTGTTAAGATCAAATTCAAGCGCTTTGAGCTCTGAAAAAAGTAAAGCAGAAGTTATGTTACTCATATCCTGAGTGTTATTAAGCATAATTACACCGTTGTCCCATCTCTCAGGAAGGGCATTCAGAATCTTTGAAGCAACATCTCTTCTTGGGACATCCTTGTCCAACATCACCAACTCATTCATCAACTTGATGAATCTAGACTCCATTTGATCTATGCTCTCGTCAGGAAGCATCTCGAACGCTTCGAATTTCTGAATGGCAATATTTCTCTTGTTCTCCTTTATCTTTTCTGACCCCTCGCACATCCTGGTCAGCTCATCCCAAACCTCATTTGCCGTCTTTAGGTTCATCAGCCTGGCTGACTCCTCGAAAGGCACCGTGTGCAAGATGATGTTTCTGGCGACGTTGTCAAGCCCCACCATCTTGATTTCATCATTGGTCATGTCTTTCCTCTCTTTAGGAACCTGCACGCCAATCGCAAGGTCATCATATCCCAGTCCTCTGACGTTAGGAAAAGTGATCTTGATCGGTTCTTCCCTGAGTACACGCGGCATCTGGTCATGGATGGCATCTAGATGTGCTTCTAATCTGAACTTCCAATAGACAAAGTTAGACACAGAGAATTCAGGTAGCGAAGCTTCAAGTCTCCTCGAAGTCATGATGATGCAAGTTTTATGAAAAGCAAACTCAGATCTGTTCAGTGACCACCAACAGTTTCTCCTTTGAAACTATTAGTATTCAAAGTCAGTGGTCTTTCGAACCACTGCTCTGATACCACTTGTTGGTCCCGGTACAAGACTGAGGAATACGTGTATGGGGGGGAATACGCGTATACCAATTTTTCAACCTTAAAACTGACTGAGTTCCCTTTACTCAGAGTGGTAAAGAACTAGGAGCTGATAACACACCTACTGACTACACTTGGTGCGGGTCAGTTGGCTAACTATCAGTTCAAGTTCAGTGCGGAAATGTTTGAGCCCTGAAAGTTTAAAGTCTTGTTTAGTTTGCTTTCTGAAAACCTTGTTTAACTCAATTCTGAATAGTGTTTAGTAGGGCAGTGCTCTTTTGAAGATCAGGCTGATTGATTCAGACCTGATAAACTTGAATGCAATGAATGAACAAGTAATATGGCAAGTATGCACAATATCAAAGCAATAAGAACACAAGGAGTTTAACGTGGTTCAGAGTCTCAAGCTCCTACGTCCACGGCCTGACTTAACAGGAAATCCACTCAAGGGATTCTTGTTTTTAACGTGCCAAGGTGCACCAAGACCAGCTATCCTCACTGATCTATACAACTCCACTTACTAACACACTAACTGACTTACTCCCAACAAGCCTAACTTAGGGTTTTGGTTTCAGTTTGGATTCCAACTAAGTTGAGATTATCCTTACAAGGCAAAGCTATGCTAAGGATTGGATAATCTCTCTAAGCTTAAGATAATTCTATTTAGCTCTTGGAATACATAATAACTCTCAGTTGCTAAGAAACACTTGGGAAATTTGAATGTTTTCGATTGCTTCTCTTAAAGGCTGAATGCTTTGATTGCTTGAGAGTTTGAGTAATTTATGGCTTGGAAATTTCCCGTAACCTTGAATGGGTTCAAGGTCTTCTGTATTTATAGGTGATTTGAATAACTATCCGTTGGAGAGATAGCCTTCTAGTCATCTATGTAGAGTGGCTTCAAACGGACATATCTTCATGCAGCAGCCGCCCTTGCATGGATTTGGTATTTGCATTAAATGCACATTAAATGCTTGCCCGTTGAATATGCAGTCTGAATTCAGTCTTCATGTCAGGTTCCGTACGTGCCTGTCCTCCTCGGATTGGTCCACGTCATCAGGTTGGTGAGAATGTCAGAACTTATTCCTGAGCTTCAGGCTTGTCTTATTAAGTTCATTTTGTCATGAGCTCACCGGTCTTGTCCTGACGCTGAAATTCCTTTTGCATTGCTTGGCTCTACTCCAAGTCTTCCCATTAACTCAGTGACATCCTGTTCCCTTCAGGACTGAGTTAGTAGTGACCTCAGGGTCATACTCTTCATCACTGACACTTACTCAGCCAGCTTAGAGGACTGCCATAAGTTCAGGATGGTGCTCTTCGTCTTCAGGCTCTGAGTCTTGATTGTCTCCAGTGAGTTCTCCTCTCACTGAGTACCTGTAAAGTGTAAAATGACTAAGTACTAACCCTAACCAAGACTAGCCTGACAAAGACAGATTAAGGCAAACATCTTTTCAGGGGCTTTGGGATCTTAATCAAAACTGACAATGTCCCAACAATTTCCACCTTTTTGATGATGCCAAAACACTGAAAAGATCCTCAAAACACTTGGAGGAAACAAGATAAACCTATCTATAAGATAAGACAGTGTTAGAGCAATTCTTGATAAAGTACAGAATTTAAACAATAAGCCAAAAAGACAATGAGTTTTTGTCTGTGGGCAAAAGTAATAGATTTCATTGATTGATGTAGAAGTGATTACAATGAATCTAATCTATTACAGAGAAGCCTGTGAACACCTAGACTAATCTCATTTCAGGCTTGAGTCCATATCCTGCATAGACTCTTGCCTTCAGCTCGTCAAGTCTTCCAGGTTGGTTCACGTACCCTTCAGCTCTGGCTATCTTCAAGACTTCCATCATTATGGCCTTTGTATCATGCTTTCGAGTTCCAGGAATCAAGGGAGGAGCTCGAATGGTGAACTCAGGAGCCTTCACTTGAACTTGAGCTGCCTCAGCCTCCTCCAAGATCTTCTGGAATAGCTCAGGATGATTGTCCATCATGTAGTCAGTGAAGTGGGCATCGATATCGTCAGTGTCGCCCCACTTCTTCACAACAAATCATAGCCTGACAAATTCATCCCTTGCATCAGTCCAAAACTCCTTCAATGTTTCTGAGACGAACTCATCAACAAAAGCTTCCCTTGCTCCTGATTCTGGCCTACTGACTTGAAGAATTGTTGATTTCCTAACTGTTGGCTTCTTCCTGTACTTCCTTGGCTCAGGCTTCGCCTTCTTCCTCCTTAGCAAGCTAATCACTGCATCATCTAGTTCTCGTTGTTGAAGCTCATTGATGTCAGTCAGCTTCTCAACCTTCTTCTCCAAGATGCGCATCTTCTCCTTCTGAGCGATTTCAGCTCTGCGCATAGCCTCAGATTTTTCAGATTGATCTCCCCACGCTTCAGCACATAGCTCCGCAACCAACTCACCTGAATAAGTGATTGGATTCTTCCTTGAGCTCATGGGAGACGATCTCTGAATTGGTTCAGGTTGTTGCTTGGAAGGTTCATTAGCCTTTGCCTTTGTTGCCTCCTCCCTCAGCTTGGCAACAATTTGTTCTCCTTCCTTCTCCACCGCCGCTAACCTATCTGACTTCCTCCACCACCGCTTCCTAACCTAGCTTCAGGATCAGCTAGAACGGTCCCTCCTTGGTTAACTGCCTCAGATGCCTCAGGGTGGGATCTTTTCTTCTTCTTTTCCCCCTTTTTGGCATCATCATTGGCCTCAGATGGGAATGCTTCAGATCCGCTGTTGATTACGAAGGAGGCTAGGGAATGGACATCGTTAATTCCCTCCTTCAATAATTCAACTCCCACTGAAATTCCAGTCCCTGCAAAAGAAACGGAACTGATGGTAGCATTGACTTTCTTCTCAAAGACCTCCATAAAGAGTTGGAGACTTTGTTCAGCCTTGGTGATCCTTTCCTCCACCTTCAAGGACTCACCGCTGACTCTGCTGGCCTCAGTTAGTATCTTTGCAGACTCCTCAGTGGCCTATGTCAAAACGTCCGCCACTGACTGAGAAGTGCGATCCAGCTTCCCTGACTCCAGCTCCAATTTGGACGCTGAGTCCTTCAAGGCCTGAGTGACAACGGCTCCAGTCTGAGCTGCAAGCCTGTCCACTGCCTGATTCATCTTTTTATCCCTGATCGCATCCCTCTCTTCAAGCTTCATGAGAGTGTTCCTAAGCATCTTCTTGGTGCGCTTCCTCTCATTCCTCACTGACTTGGCCGTGTCAGTCATCGTTTTCTTTAACAAGATCAGCTCCCTGTTAGCAAGGGTGTTGTAAGCTGACTTTGTCCACTTGATGTGCTTCGCCAGGGCCTTGGAGTCTTCTTCCTTCTCAGCTCGTAGCCTCATTACCTCCTCCTGAAGTTCAGCTAGATTTTATGAGGTTTTCTCCTGCTTGACCTCCACTATGCTGGTGAATTCAGCACGTCCGACCCCGGTTATGATCACATCCTCATCATCAACGGCCGCCTCAGTGATTGGCTGCTTTCCCTTGTCAGCCCCTGTGTCATCAGTCCCTTCTTCAAGGTGCACTGAATGCAGTTGGGAAGTAGTCATAGCCGCCTCCTCAGGCTCAGCTAAGCTAACTTGAACCTTGGGAGCAAGTCCCTCGGAACTGAGAGTCTCCTTGAATGCCTCAACATCTTCCTCTCGTGTCTCAGGGCAGGGAATCCCTTCATTGACAGATGTCTCATTGGCAGCTGAGATGTTCACAACATCCTCAGCCACTGGTCCACCCTTGGCACCAGTGTTCTTATCACCTTCCCCCTGAGCCTGAGGCTCAGAGTTCATCTCATCAACTTCTCTCGCAGTCTCCTCCACTGCCTTCTCCACAGCTCCACCTTGAGCTTCATCATCCTCCTCATCACCATCCTTCTCGTCATCAGAAAGGAGGTCAATCTTGCTCTTGGACATCATTTCACTCACTAGCTGCTTCAGGTTGTCAAAGTTCAAGAGTTGAAGCCAGCTAGTCAGTCCAAAGAAGGAGCAAATCTTGGCTTCTTCAGTCTCCCAATGCTCCCAGCCACGTGCATCCACTAGCATATGTTGCTCCTGCATGTTTGATTGTTTGAAGTCCAACCAAACCTTGAGCTCAACCACATATGCCAGCAACTCAGTATACTTGTATAGCCCAGGCCAGCACTTACCTGCCCATTCCGTGGCGTTCCCCCTGAGCGTGTTCTCCAGTATCCCTCCTGCCATGTGCTCATCCAACTCCTCCTCCTCTATTTCAAGGAACTCATCCTCTTCAGCTGAAATAGATTTAGGACAGTCTTTAGGATTGGGGTATGAGGGAAAATCTGAGGGGTTTGGAAGATTTGGCTCGGCTAACTGGTCAGGCTCATTTGTAGGTGAAGTAGATGGCACTGACTCAGTAGGCTGATCTGGCTGTGAAGGTTGGGGGGGGGTTGGGGAGTTTGAGGTGTGGGGTCAGGGATGGAAGGTGTTTGGGTTTCAGGATGTGGGGGTGTTTGAGTGGGTGCTGTCTCAGGCTGCAACGACTCAGCCGTCTCGACAGTCTTTCTCACTTCCTCCAAGTCAGAGGCTCCAGGAGAGCTTGACTTCTCCCTCTCACTCAGCTCAGGAAGTTTCTTAGCAGGGGACTTCTTTACTCCCTTCCTAAGTCTCTTCAGGGGCCTCTCTCCCTGAGCACCCTCCTTTCTGACGTCATCGTCAGTTCCCTCAGCCTCAGATCCGGCCTTCTTGGGATCAGACTCAGTCCCAGATTTCGTGCCCTTCCCTAACAGCACGATCTTCACCCTCTTCCTCTTCTCAGCCGCGTCCACCTCAGGCTGCTCCACCTCCTCAGCTGCAATCTCCTCACCCTCCTTACTCCTCTCAAGGAGCTCATCCACCTGTTCAATGAGGCTGGTTGCCACTCTCTTGGCCTTACCAGCTGGCTTTTTGGCCTGACCCTTTGCTTTCACATTGGGATCAGTCAACCCTAGCACTGAATAGGTATCACTCAGTGAGGAAAACATTACCTTCTTTGAGGAGAGACTGTCCTCAAAGTCGAAGGTATACCCATGGCAAGCATGAGCAATCAGGATGGACATCCTCGTGCCGGATGGCAAGATGGCACTGACGGAAATGTGCTTCTTCTCCTCGTCACGCGTGAGCTTGTCCAATCCTGCCTGATGGAGTTGATCGAGGAAGAACTGCTCCCAGTTCACTTCCACTCCATCAACGATAGCTCCCATGAGCCTCAGCTTGGGCAGACTCAACTGCTCGTGAGAGCCAGTTGCACCCATCACTAACTTGGACACCAAGTCCACCAGCGCTCTGTACTCCGGCTTTAGAGTGCTCTTGTTTTGACGAGCCCTGAACTCAGATGACCCTGACTTGGTCCATTTCCCAAGGAATTCTCCCTCCGAGTTTTCCTTGTAAGTCTTTGGGTTGATGCCTGAGAATGGCAGCTTGAAGACTTCCCTCACCGCCTGCCTGATATTGATCGTGACCACCTCTGTGTCGTAAAGAGGTTCACCGTTGCCGTCCTTCTCTCCCGTCGGCTTCAGCGCAGTCACTTTCGTGAAAACTTCCCCCTTCCGCAAGAACATATTCAAATATGCTTCCACAACTGTTCTTGGGAGCACGGAAATGGGTCGGGTGGTGAAGTATGTTTCCAACCCGGCATCGGAAATCCATTTAAACACGGGTTTGATTTCCTCAACCGTTAGACAGATACCTTCCATGGAGATGACTTGCTCCATGTGTACCAGCTTCTTCTCAACAACGTCGACGATCTTGTCGGTTGTCCAGTTGGAATTAAGGAATGCCATTGTTTTTAAAAGAAAGGTTTTTGAAATTTCTGTGTTTGAGCAAGAGAAAACTCAGTGTGCAGATTGTGCGTTGTGTTTGCGTAAAAACCTCAAATGACACTCTTGATTGATAAGACTAAGTCAGTTGCTCAAACGTGGGGTTGAGATTGATCCCTGAATTTGAAAGGTTTTGAAATGAGAGGCCAGGATTAATCTCAGTTTTAATTAAACCCCATGTCAGTCATATTCCATATAAAACGGACACGTATATGAAAAAGCAACTGTAGCATTAAATGCTCCGTACACGTGGGTTTAAATATGAAAATGCGCGCTTTTAATGAAAACGGAATGCATTTAATAAAGATTTTCAGGACGAAAGACTCAGGGAGACGCTTGAGATTCACAAGAGTCAGGTTAGAACTCATACCTGTCAGGGAGACATTGTAGCACCCTTATACCTCGCTGAGTTGAGTCTGGCCTGAGTTCCCCCTAGAACCCTACACTGACTGCTCTCCCGGATCTAAGAGTCCCAACTCCACTGACAGTTCCATAAACCTTGCTTCAGCCAGAGGCTTAGTCAAGATGTCAGCTCTTTGCCTGTCAGTGTGAATCTTCTCCATCCTAATATCTTTCTTTTCCACATGATCTCGAATGAAGTGGTGTCTAATATCCACATGCTTGCACCTTGTGTGAAGCACTGGGTTCTGAGTAATTGCTATTGCACTATTGTTGTCACAATAGATTGGAACCTGATTAGCAAATACTTGGTAGTCCCTCAACTGTTGCCTTAACCATAAAATCTGAGCACAACAACTACCTGCAGCCATATACTCAGCCTCAGTTGTGGATGTAGCCACTGAATTCTGTTTCTTACTAAACCACGAGATCAACTTACTTCCCAGAAACTGACATGTCCCTGAGGTTGATTTCCTATCAATCCTACAACCTCCATAATCTGCATCTGAATAACCTGTCAGTTCGAAGTTGTCATCTGAAGGATACCATAGTCCCATATTGACTGTCCTTTTCAAATACTTAAGTATCCTCTTAGCAGCCTCCAAATGACTTCTCTTGGGATCAGACTGATACCTAGCACACACACCAACTGCAAACGTAATGTCAGGCCTACTTGCAGTCAGGTACAATAAAGAACCTATCAGCCCACGATACTCAGTCTGATTTACTGAAGTCCCTTCAGTGTCAGAATCCATCTTCCAATTTGTGTTCATTGGGATCCTGGCTGGATTGCTGTTCTGAACACCAAACTTATGAATCAAGTCTCTTGTATACTTGGCCTGATTAATGAATATACCTTGATCAGTCTGCTTGACCTGCAATCCTAAGAAGAAATTCATCTCTCCCATCATGGACATCTCAAATTTACCAGTCATCAACTTAGAGAATTTCTCACAGAGCTGATGATTTGGTGATCCAAAGATTATGTCATCCACATAAATCTGGACCAAGAGAATGTCATCACCTTCAGTGATCCTGAACAATGTCCTATCCACTGTTCCCTTCTTGAACCCATGATCAGTCAGGAATTGAGAGAGGGTATCATACCAAGCTCTTGGTGCTTGCTTAAGTCCATAGAGTGCTTTCTTCAAATGGTATACTCTATCTCCAACCTCAAACCCGGGAGGTTGTTCAACATATACCTCTTCATTGAGTACGCCATTTAGGAAGACACTCTTGACATCCATTTGATACACCTTGAACTTCTTATATGTTGCATAGGCAAGGAATAACCTGATAGCTTCCAACCTGGCCACTGGAGCAAAAGTCTCATCATAGTCTATTCCTTCAGACTGACAATACCCTTTTGCAACCAGTCTAGCCTTGTTCCTTACCACAACACCATTCTCATCCTTCTTGTTCTTGAAGACCCACTTGGTACCAATCACACCTTGATGCCTAGGTCTATCTACCAGTTCCCAAACCTGATTCCTTGTGAACTGATTCAACTCCTCTTGCATGGCAATGATCCAGTTCGAGTCAGTGAGAGCTTCTTCAATGTTCTGAGGCTCTTGCTCAGAGAGAAAGCAACAGAACAATGCACTCTCACCATGGAACCGTCTGGTCCTGACTCCCTCAGTTGGATCACCAATGATTTGATCAATGGGATGATCTTCTAACCATGTTCTTTTGCCAGGAGTTGTTTCTGAAGTACCTGCAATGTTAGTGTCTACAGGCTCATAAAATTTAGGAAATTGAACAGAAGGGGATGATCCTGAGTCTATACCAAAGGGATTAACAAGTTCAATGTCAGGGACATTGATTCCCCCTTGATGAGGTGACTCAGGAGCCGTCTCAGCTGCACCAGCATCTTCATAGACGGTGCTTACCTCAGGTTGAGCCTGTTCCTCAGTCTGAGGCTCAACAACCCCTGATGTGCTAGGCTTAGGAGTGATACCTGATTCATCATCCTGATCATCATCATCATCCCATCTAGGAATTGGCACAGTCTTGATCTTGGGATCAGGTTGATTCTTCAAGCTCAGCCTTGTCACCCTCCTTGTGACCTCCTCAGTGTCAGGATTCAACACCTTTGCCCTAGACTCATTAGCAGATTCATCAAAGACAACATGAGGTGATTCTTCCACAACAAGGGTCCTACAATTGTAAACCCTGAAGGCTTTACTAATTTCAGAATATCCTAAGAATATTCCTTCATCAGATTTGCTATCAAAGGCTTTCAATTGGGTCTTCCCATTGTTGAGGATGAAGCACTTACAACCAAATACATAAAAATAGGAAATACGAGGTTTCCTCTTATTCCATGTCTCATATGGGGTCTGAGCATGTTGTTTGTTCAGCATGGATCTGTTCTGAGTGTAGCATGCAGTGTTGATTGCCTCAGCCCAGAATTTCTTGGGCAATCCTGACTCAGCCAGCATGGTCTTTGCAGCTTCCTTTAGTGCCATGTTCCTCCTTTCAGCGACACCATTCTGTTGTGGGGTTCTAGCTGCAGAAGTCTCATGAGCTATACCAAGTTCGTTAAAAAAATCAGAGATATATGAATTTATAAATTCAGTGCCCTTGTCAGATCTGATTTTAGTAATGGACTGATTCTTCTCATTGCCGAGTCTTCTGAGCAACTCTGGAAGCTTCACCTGTGTTTCCTTCTTATTCAACAAGAAAATAACCCAAGTATATCTAGAATAATCATCAATAACCACAAGGGTATATTTTCTACCATTCATACTCACAGGTGTTATGGGACCAAATAGATCCATGTGCAAGAGCTGAAGTATCCTGTCAGTGGAGTAGGAAGCCTTCTCTTTGAATGACGCTCTGACCTGCTTCCCTTCCTGACAAGCTTTGCACACGTGATCTTTGCTAAAAACTTCATTAGGTAGACCATCAACAAGTGACTGTCTAGAAATTTTGTTAAGAATCTTGAAGTTCAGGTGGCTTAATCTTTTATGCCATAACCAACTGAGCTCTAGAGAGCTTTTAGCAACAAGACAGGTATTAGGAATAGTGCTGCTCCAATCAGCGAGATAAACGTTACCTTTCCTTATACCTGATAGAAGCACTTGTGTTGATTTGTCCTTGACTGAACATGTATTCGATGAGAACTCAACACTGAACCCTTTGTCACAGAATTGACTTACTGACAGCAGGTTATGCTTCAGTCCTTCCACAAAGGACACATTTTCCACTCTGACTGTACCTATAATTAAAACACCAAAACCTTTAGTAACACTTTTTGAGTTATCACCAAAGGTTACCTGTGGACCATCTTTAGCTTGATACTCTTGGAGAAGACTCTTCAATCCAGTCATGTGCCTCGAGCAACCACTGTCTAGGTACCAAACAGCTTTGATTGAGTCTCCTCTCCTCTTGTTGTGATCCACAGCCGCCTGCAAGCAATTCAGGCTTTAGGTACCCATTGGGTGTTGGGTCCTATCGTGTCAGCTGTACCCTTCGGGATCCAGACTTGCTTCACAACCCTGATTGCCTCAGAGTGGTAAATCTGTCTCCCTGAAACATCGACATACACAACTTTCTTCTTCTTTGCCTTAGAGGAAGATGGTGTATGAGTGTTAGACTTAGGCTTCACAGGAGCCTGAGTGGGTGCCTTTTGGGCTGGCTTCCTGTTCTTCCTAGGTCTGGGTGCAGCAGGTCTTGGGCCTTGTTCTTGATAAGGACCCTGATTTCTATTCCCCCTAGGCAAGTGAGGGAATGGAAAACAGTTAAAGGCCTCAGGATGCCAAAACCACGGGGGTGTCATCATGTTTGGCCTTCCCTATTGGTATTGCCAAGCATGATGGTACCCTTGCTGACCAGTCTGAGGGCTCTTGGCCTGAGTCTTCCTCTGCTTTCGCTGAGGTTTTCCTTGACCTGAGCTCTCAGGGGCTTCCTTAGATTGCTTCGCCTTTCCCTTGGGTTTTGGCTTAACTACCTTAGGAGCAACCCTGACTGTGTCAACGGTTTCTTTGCCCTTATCAGTTTGACGGGCCTGGAGCACAACCTTAGGTGCACTCTGGCCTGTCTGAACAAATACCCTCTCAGTGTTGCTCCCTGAAGCAACATGAGACTGACCTTGTGAGGATTTCTCAGGAACATATCCAAGTCCCTTTTTCTTGTTCCCAAGTATTTGGTTGCTATTTATTTCCTCTCTAGCCACTGAGGATTTATTCATTGCTGCAACCTTTTTCTTGAGAGAGTCCTCACTCTTTTTCAGGATTTCATGTCTGGTAAAGAGGTCATCAAACTTACTCTTAAGTGCTTTCAGCTCTTCCTTCCTGACCAGCTCTTCCTCAGCCAATTCCTTCAGAATCTTCTCTCTTGGGAGACGCTCAGAATTGATCATATCAATCTCTTGAGTTAGTCTCACAATCTGAGCTGATTCTTTAAGATCAGACTGAGTGAGTTGTTCATTCAGGTTTTGAACTTCAGTACTCAATTTCTTGTTCTCCTCTACCAAGAAGACATTAGTTTCCTGCAGTCTGGAGAAATCAACCATCAATTGATCAAGACAGATCTGAAGGTTCATTTCTCTAACTGACTCTGAGCTAAGCTCAGGATTTTGACCAGTGTAAGAAGCACAAACAGAATTTGATGTTACCTCAGGCTCATCCCTAGCCATTAGGCAGACATCATCGTACTCGTCATCTGAGAAGAGTTCAGGAGACCTTTCAGTGGGACCGTCAGAGTCTGTTGCATCCTCAGCAACCATTGCTCTCCGATCAGCAGATCTTAGATCCCTCGTGGCTCTCCTTTCCTTCCTCTCCCTAGCACTTAGCTCCGGGCAGTCGTACTGATAGTGACCAATCTTGTTACAGTTGTAACATGCTACCTGCTCACTTACTCTTTCTTTTCTCGGTTCAGGGTTCCTCCTTGAGTCAGGTTCCCTGATTCTTGGTAAGCTTTCAGCCTTGGTTGGATATCTATCATCGCGAGTACGTCTCTGTTCGTCTCTTCTTTCAGGTCTTGGTTCTGAATATCTCCTTTCATCACCACGTTCTCTCCTCTGGTCAGTGTTCCTTCGCTCCTCATATCTCCTCGAGCTTTGGTGGGTTCCTTCAGGTTTCCTGTCACGTGAGTCCTGATAAAACTTTTTATAACGACCAAACCTGGAATTGAGCTTGTCAAATCGTCTGGCCATCAGGCTGTACTCCTCAGCGAGTTCTTCCCTGCTCATCTCCATCAGTGACTTTGATGAAGAATTTGATGAGGGCTCAACAGGTTCAGACCTGGCCTTGAACGCCACACTTTTCTCAGGAGTTTTCTCCTTCACTTCCTCTTCTGACTGAACTTTCTTCTTTCTTTTGTTAAGATCAAATTCAAGCGCTTTGAGCTCTGAAAAAAGTAAAGCAGAAGTTATGTTACTCATATCCTGAGTGTTCTTAAGGATAATTACACCGTTGTCCCATCTCTCAGGAAGGGCATTCAGAATCTTTGAAGCAACATCTCTTCTTGGGACATCCTTGTCCAACATCACCAACTTATTCATCAACTTGATGAATCTAGACTCCATTTGATCTATGCTCTCGTCAGGCAGCATCTCGAACGCTTCGAATTTCTGAATGGCAATATTTCTCTTGTTCTCCTTTATCTTTTCTGACCCCTCGCACATCCTGGTCAGCTCATCCCAAACCTCCTTTGCCGTCTTTAGGTTCATCAGCCTGGCTGACTCCTCGAAAGGCACCGTGTGCAAGATGATGTTTCTGGCGACGTTGTCAAGCCCCACCATCTTGATTTCATCATTGGTCATGTCTTTCCTCTCTTTAGGAACCTGCACGCCAATCGCAAGGTCATCATATCCCAGTCCTCTGACGTTAGGAATAGTGATCTTGATCGGTCCTTCCCTGAGTACACGCGGCATCTGGTTATGGATGACATCTAGATGTGCTTCTAATCTGAACTTCCAATAGACAAAGTTAGACATAGAGAATTCAGGTAGCGAAGCTTCAAGTCTCCTCGAAGTCATGATGATGCAAGTTTTATGAAAAGCAAACTCAGATCTGTTCAGTGACCACCAACAGTTTCTCCTCTGAAACTATTAGTATTCAAAGTCAGTGGTCTTTCGAACCACTGCTCTGATACCACTTGTTGGTCCCGGTACAAGACTGAGGAATACGTGTATGGGGGGGAATACACGTATACCAATTTTTCAACCTTAAAACTGACTGAGTTCCCTTTACTCAGAGTGGTAAAGAACTAGGAGCTGATAACACACCTACTGACTATACTTGGTGCGGGTCAGTTGGCTAACTATCAGTTCAAGTTCAGTGCGGAAATGTTTGAGCCCTGAAAGTTTAAAGTCTTGTTTAGTTTGCTTTCTGAAAACCTTGTTTAACTCAATTCTGAATAGTGTTTAGTAGGGCAGTGCTCTTTTGAAGATCAGGCTGATTGATTCAGACCTGATAAACTTGAATGCAATGAATGAGCAAGTAATATGGCAAGTATGCACAATATCAAAGCAATAAGAACACAAGGAGTTTAACGTGGTTCAGAGTCTCAAGCTCCTACGTCCACGGCCTGACTTAACAGGAAATCCACTCAAGGGATTCTTGTTTTTAACGTGCCAAGGTGCACCAAGACCAGTTATCCTCACTGATCTATACAACTCCACTTACTAACACACTAACTGACTTACTCCCAACAAGCCTAACTTAGGGTTTTGGTTTCAGTTTGGATTCCAACTAAGTTGAGATTATCCTTACAAGGCAAAGCTATGCTAAGGATTGGATAATCTCTCTAAGCTTAAGATAATTCTATTTAGCTCTTGGAATACAGAATAACTCTCAGTTGCTAAGAAACACTTGGGAAATTTGAATGTTTTCGAGTGCTTCTCTTAAAGGCTGAATGCTTTGATTGCTTGAGAGTTTGAGTAATTTCTGGCTTGGAAATTTCCCGTAACCTTGAATGGGTTCAAGGTCTTCTGTATTTATAGGTGATTTGAATAACTATCCGTTGGAGAGATAGCCTTCTAGTCATCTATGTAGAGTGGCTTCAAACGGACATATCTTCATGCAGCAGCCGCCCTTGCATGGATTTGGTATTTGCATTAAATGCACATTAAATGCTTGCCCGTTGAATATGCAGTCTGAATTCAGTCTTCATGTCAGGTTCCGTACGTGCGTGTCCTCCTCGGATTGGTCCACGTCATCAGGTTGGTGAGAATGTCAGAACTTATTCCTGAGCTTCAGGCTTGTCTTATTAAGTTCATTTTGTCTTGAGCTCACCGGTCTTGTCCTGACGCTGAAATTCATTTTGCATTGCTTGGCTCTACTCCAAGTCTTCCCATTAACTCAGTGACATCCTGTTCCCTTCAGGACTGAGTTAGTAGTGACCTCAGGGTCATACTCTTCATCACTGACACTTACTCAGCCAGCTTAGAGGACTGCCATAAGTTCAGGATGGTGCTCTTCGTCTTCAGGCTCTGAGTCTTGATTGTCTCCAGTGAGTTCTCCTCTCACTGAGTACCTGTAAAGTGTAAAATGACTAAGTACTAACCCTAACCAAGACTAGCCTGACAAAGACAGATTAAGGCAAACATCTTTTCAGGGGCTTTGGGATCTTAATCAAAACTGACAATGTCCCAACAATAATAAAATGGAATAATGTCAATTCTGAGTCTCAAAGATGGTAAAACTACCAATTTAAAGCCTAAAATATGTTTCTCTCAATCTCCCACTTAGATTGATAGTTTAAAACAAGATAAGGCTTAAAATTGGCCTAATTGCAGATAAAATCACAACTTTTTAGCGAATTGCAATCTAGTAACAACATTTGGAATTTTGATAAATAAAATCTTACCTTAACAATCTTATGCAATTTGAGCCCACACTCCTACCTCAAAATACATGATATCCTACTCAAAAGAATTAAATGATACCGTTCTTCATATTAAAAGCAAAATAATTTTGTTTCAAGTTTAAACATTAAAAATTATTAGTTTCTGGTCAAGAATTTTCTTCCTACGAGCTCAAATTTCAAAATATTGTTAAAGTGGGATTTATTTACTAAAATTCATTTTGAGATTAAATTGCAATTAGCAAAAATTTGGTGATTTTATCCGCGATTAAGCTATGTAAATTTTTGTCTTGATTTTAATGGTAGATCATCTTATGTACAAAACTAACTTTAAAACAATTTTTTGAAATTTATAATTTGTATTCTGATTATTTTATTCACTAACATGTTATTTTATTAGTTTTTCCTATAATTTTTTAAAATATTGAAACAAAATAGTTGAATGAGTATAATTTTTTTAATAATGAAGTTAAATATTTTACCTTTATTAGTGTTCTATAAAAATTAAATAAAGCATGTTGAAGCAAAATAACACATAATTAAATCATTTGATATTTAAAAATAATTCAACTCAATCATTATTAAACAAATTGTAAATATAATGATATAACATAAATAATTCATGTCGCTTCTTAATCTTTTATTGAATTTTTTTCCAATTCCGCAAATTTCACAGGCTTATCACTAGTTCTCGATATATTTGTATTCTTGCTAATTAAAACTCAAACTGAAGTCTTTTCTTTGTCTTCACGAAGAGTTGCTAAACTCATGTGTAGCGACACTTTCCAAATGCTGCAATAACAATAGAAACAAAACTAGTTTATGTCACGTAAAATAATAAAAACATGTAGCAACCAAAAGTGTATATTTGGATGACAAATATTATTATCTTCTTTGTATATACACTACAACAAAAAATAGATCTTGCGACACTTATTTTGGGTCATTTTTTGATATGTGCCTCTAAACATTAGTTTTGGGGCACTTAACTAAATTTGTTCTATTAAATTTATTTATTGGGGGCACTTAATAAAATATCCTCTGTAAATAAAATGAAGTCTCTCTAATTAAATTGACTGCACTCTTTAATTTTATTAGTACACCATAAAATTAAAAATATTAACTTCACTCCCTCCTATCTTTTCCCCAATTTCACACCGCAAACCCTTCACCCAAAATAAGAGAATACAAAACAACAGATTAATCGGAGAAGGCAGTGGCATCAGTTCAGCGAGACGGCTATGTGGAAAACGACGGCGTCCCCGGACTCGCACGTGAGTGGCAACATTAGCGGTGGGATATCTTGCCTGTGTTGTGAGTCTATATCGTGGAGAGGAAGCGCTATGCTGCGAGAGAGGCGCGAGATGTGTGTTGGATTTTGGGTGCGAGAGACGTGACAGTGAGGCGCGATACCCAGACGCCATCTCGCAGTGCGACTGTGGTGGTGCGAGGCTCAACCGACGGGAGCCGCGCGATTTATGGCGGTCAAAAGTTAGTCGCGTGCCTTAGGTACAATTTGGTTTGAGTTCCCATTCGTTGAATTTATTTCAATTCCTGTTCTACATGGTTTCAATTCCTATTTGTATTTCAATTCAGCGAGTTTCTATTTCTATTGAGAGTTGAACGCATATACTCTTGTTTGGTTCCAATGAGGTTAATTAAATATTGATTAGAGAGGCGAGTATAGTTTATGTGGCATTATATATAGACTTGTCCCTATTTGATAATTCATTGTGGAGTTATGAAGTTGCAAAGAGAAATCCCTGCACTCAAAAACCATTTTGATCTCTGAAGTTTTCTAGCGCTTCAATGTTTGTACACTAGAAGTTCACGGTGTGCACTTAAAATGTTCATTGGGGAGCCATCAAATTTCACCTTTTCTTTCAAGTTTATTAATTTAAGGGGTGTTGAAAGGTGATGCATGCCAAAATCATAGGCAATGAATGAAGGTGTACAGTTTGTTTAGCATAATTTTTATTCTAGTGCATAATACAATATTAGTTATATACTATGTTCTGTAATTTAAGTTATTTGTGATGTGTATGCATCTTATCTACTTAAAAGAGAGAAGCACATGGAGAAGATTAATTAAGTACACACTATCTAATATGATTCTATTATTGGTTCATGTAGTATACCCAATTATTTTGGACTAAAGGCTTGGTTGGTTTGTTTATTTGTTATTGGAATGTAATTTAGCTCCGTATGTTGGATCTGCTATGCCGGGGTTCTTATACAATTATCACATTTGTAGTTATACGCGAATTTGATGCCTATATTTATTTTAATTGTTTCAATGTGTGCAGCTAGAAAAGTTGAGTTATATGCAATGTCAGCCTGAATTTCAGCTTCATTATAGAGGCTTGGCAGCAGGTAAAATTGGAGAATAAGATTAATATTCTGCTAGTGTTGATAATTTGATAAGACCTTATCATTTTCTTCTTGGTATACATGTGAAGCCACTTATATTCAAGTGAAAACTTTTCTGACCTCTTTTAGGATAACAACATTGCTGCAGTATGAAGTTCAAAATTTTCATTTGTACTCTCTTTTGTTTTTGATAACTTTGTTTCTACATGTGAAAATTTGCAACTAAATAATGCAGATATCAACAGAAACATATCACAAAAGTAAGGCTTCCGTTCTCATTGTTCTTATCATGTACGTACCTTATCTCACTTATTCATCTGAATTTTATTCATATTTTTGGGTTACATAATTGTTTATTGGTATCTACAGTATAATTTCTTAAATACTCTGTGTTGCCTAATCCCAAAGAATCCTTATCTATTCAAGCACGTAAGCTTTCTTTATCTTTTATTACCTTATGTTATTATCCATAAATATTAGAATGGAAATCAGAATCAAGTTGCTAGGTTTTTACATGCAAAATATCTTCTATAATTTTCAGTTGACCTTCACAGCTAGTAGCTCCATATAAATTGGCTTAAGTTGATCTTCACTTATCTGCCGGTGTCTAATAATTTGTTTTCGTATTTTTTTGTAGGGAATGCTCGATTTGAGAGATAGATATTGGAAGATTTTTGGCGTTAGTAGTTAGATTCTTGTGTGTATATTTCATTTTCATTATAAATGTACTCCGATTATATTTGGATTCACTGTGTATATTTGTTTATTGTAACAACTATGTATTTATTCATTTATATTTTTCTTTTAATTGAGTGTCTACTTTTTTTCAATTTAATGAGATGATATCGCGACCCCTTAATAGACAACATAATGTTTAATAGACAACGAATATACACAAAAAAGTGCCTTATGCAAGCACTTTAAGAAACATATAAGTTCCCCATAACATTAATTTAGGGTCATTAACATAGTTTTCATGCTATACATTATGTGTCCCAATATTTACTTGGATGCACAAATATGTGTCTTGATATTTCATTTGGGGACACAAATAAGTGTCTTTATATACTTATTTGTTGAATTTTAAACATCTTAAAGGGCATTTATATGTGTACCGTGAAATCAATCTTGGGGCATATAAAAATGTTTGGATACATATTAATGTAGAGACACTAAAAAAGTGCCCCTAACTCTATTGGGACACAGTACTTGGAGGCACATATGATAAATGCCCCAAAAATCATAAGTGCCTCAAAAGAGTATACAACGGGGCACTTTTCAGTGTCTGCAAAGCTCTTTTTTGTTGTAGTGATATATGACCTAATTTTTGCAAAAAAACGTAGAAGAATATGGATCCTATAATTAATGAGATAGAGTTGTATCGTGCACCTATTTTGCAACTAACACTTTATTACAAAATAATTAATATTTTAAATGAAACAAATACTAGTTATAAAAAATACACACAAAATGCGATAAAATTACCAAACTCACATGGATCGGTTCTTGCGATAAGGCCAATGTCAAGTCTGCACGTACCACGTGCGCGATAGAATAAATTAAGAACATAGGATGCATGATTCTGCAACGTATTAGGAAGAAAACACGAGCCACCATTTTGGATGTTTCTACAATCCACTTGACCGCATGCAGAATTCAAAAATGTTACCAGCTTGTTAGACGGTGCAGATGGTCCGAGAACGCACCAAGTCTTGCTCTGCATTATTTTTTTGTTATAATAAAATTGTAATTAAATCATATTTTCAAGCAATGTAATAAATAATTGTTTAAAAATCTAAATATATAGACATATATGTGTGTGTTAAAATAAAAATATGAACCTGCAGGCGAGCATTTAGATCAACTATGGGAGAGTTGTCAGCATATTTGAAATGAATACTTGATGAATGCTTGAATTTATTAGATTCACGTCTTTGGTTAGTACTTAAAATTGAATATTTGGTTGGTTTTTATAAGCTTTGCATACGTTGTAACATTAGATATCTAAATAAAAAAACTAAATAACGTACACTACCCTAAGAATAGTAAATAGAGTTAATGTTACAAAACTTTTAATGAATTGAAGTTCAGACTTTTATACTTTGTAATTAACTATATGCATTTATATACAATCTCATTTTTTAAATTTATATAACATAAATACTTAATTAATATCTCATGCATGCTTGGTTGGGGTTTTGAGGGTGGGGTATGAGAAAGTAAATAAAAAAAATGAGTGTTTAGTATGATTGTACCTTAGGAATGAGTTTGATATCAAAGTAATGGGGAATCCCCATTGTAATATCCCGAACAAAAAGATTAGGATTAATATTATTAATATTATAATTATAATTATGTTATTGTTATAATTTTTTTTTATTCATTATTATTTTAAGAGCAATGAGTTTTAAATATTGGTTTCTACAAAATTGTTGATCAATAACCGGAACCGGAATCACTCCTAGCACTGTAACTATGAAACGTATTTATATAGACTGAGAAAACAAGTAAAATAAAATTCCAGAATAGGAATTTGAGGCCTTTAACTTAATGAAAAAATTCTCAAACAAAAGTAGAATTTAGTCAAATCGTAATTTCATAGGTAATTTTTAATAACTGGAATTCGATGGTAATTCGTCGGACCGATCGAATTATGTCTGTCGATATTTTTTACAGTTTTTATGCAGTGTTCGGTAGAGGTTATGCTTAGTTAATTATGCGGAGTTGATTTCAATGTGGACTTTAGATTGCAAATCTTAATTAGTTTTTTCAATATAAAAATACATTCCTGCTATATAATTTTTGAACTTTTATTACTACGAAGGAATAATGTCAATTCAGGCATCAAAGATAGTAAAATTATCAATTTATGGCCTAAAATATTTTTCTCTCAATCTCTCACTTAGATTGAGAGTTAAAAACAAGAGAAGGTTGAAAATTGGCCTAATTGCAGATAAAATTACAACATTTACGCGAATTGCAATCTAATAACAACTTTTGAATTATGATAAATAAAATCTTGCTTTAACAATCTTATGCAATTTGAGTTCACACTCCTGACTCAGAATACGCGACATCCTACTCACAAGAATTATAAGATATTGTTCTTCATATTCAAATCAAAATAATGTTGTTTCAAGTTTAAACATTACAAAATTTTAGTTTCTTGTCAAGAATTTTTTGCCTATAAGCTCAAATTGCAAAATATAATTTTGAGATTAAATTGCAATTTGTGAAAATTTGGTGAGTTTATCCACAATTAAGCCCTGCAAATTTTTGTCTTGTTTCTAATGGTAGATCATCTAAGTATGAAACGAAAGTTAAAATAATTTTTTGAAATCTATAATTTGTATTGTTATTTTCTTTATTCATTTACATGTTATTTTATTAGTATTTTATATAATTTTCATAATATTGAAACAAAATAGTTGAATGATTGTAATTTTTTTAATAATGAAGTTAAATATTTTACCTTTATTAGCGTTTTATAAAATATAGATAAAGCATGTTGAAGCAAAATAACGCATAATTAAATCATTTGATATTTAAAAATAATTCAACCCAATCATTATTAAAAAATTGTAAATATATTGATATAACATAAAAAAAATCATAATTTTTTCTTAATTTTTTTTTTCAATTCCCCGAATTTCACAGGTTTATCACTAGTTCTCCATATATTTGTATTCTTGCTAATTAAAACTCAAATGGAAGCCTTTTCTTTGTCTTCATGAAGAGTTGCTAAACTCATGTGTAGCGGCACTTTCCAAATGCTGCAATAAAAATAGAAAAAAAACTAGTTTATGTCACGTAAAATAATAAAAAACATGTAGCAATAGAAAGTGTATATTTGGATGACAAATATTATTATCTATTTTGTATTTATATGACCTAATTTTTGCAAAAAACCGTAGAAGAATATGGATCCTGTAATTAATGAGATGTAGTTGTACGTGTATAAACTAGTTTTATAGTGCACCTATTTTGCACAAAGTTGTAGAAGTCGAAAATCGCTGGTCGGGCGTATTTAGAACGCCTAGTGTCTAGGCCGCCTAGGCAGGGACCAATCGTTGGGATTTTTTTTTTTTTTTTATTCAATTTTTTACCCTCTTTATCTCAGTAATATAGTAAAATAATCATTTGATAGTATTTTAACAACATAATATCAACTTCCATATGCAAATAGTCAAACTAGACATAACTCACATTTATCAAATTAATATAAGTTCTCCAAATGACGTAAATTCAAGGCGGAAAAAATAAAATAATGAATATTTTGTCTATCTAGGCGGATTACACTATAAATCAGGCAGCTGATGACCGCCTAGTGCCTAGGCGGGGGCCTAGAGGGATTTCTGCATCACGGATTTTGCAAATAACACTTTATGACAAAATAATTAATATTTTAAATGAAACAACTACTAGTTCTAAAAAATACACACAAATTGCACGATAAAACTACCAAACTTACATGGATCGGTTCTTGCTATAAGGCCAATGTCAGGGCTGCACGTACCACGCGCACGATAAAATAAATTAAGAACATAGGATGCATGGTTCTGCAAAGTATTAGGGAGAAAACACGAGCCACCATTTTGGATGTTTCTACAATCCACTTGACCGCATGCAGAATTCAAAAACGTTACCAGCTTGTTAGACGGTGCAGATGGTCCAAGAACACACCAAGTCTTGCTCTGCATTGTGTTTTTTGTTATAATAAAATTGTAATTAGATCATATTTTCAAATAATGTAATAAATCCCTGTTTAAAAATCTAAATATATAGACATATATGTGTGTATTAAAATAAAAATATGAACCTGCAAGCGAGCATTTGGATCAACTATGGGAGAGTTGTCAGCATAAGAAATGACGAATCCTAGAAGAAAAAAGCTAATAAACAAAGGGAGCTTCATATTTGCAATGAATGCTTGAATATATTAGAGTCACGTCTTTGGGTATTACTTAAAATTGAATATTTGGTTTGTTTTTATAAGCTTTGCATACGTTGTAACATTGGATATCTAAAATAAAAAAGTAAATAACGTAATACCCTAAAAATAGTTAATAGAGTTAATGTTACAAAACTTTAAATGAATTGAGGTTATACTTTTATACTTTATAACTAATTATATGCACTTATATGCAATCTCATTTCTAAAATATCTCATGCATGCTTAATTGGGGGGTTTGAGGGCAAGGTATGAGAATGTAAATAAAAAAAATGATTGTTTGGTATGATGGTGCCTTAGGAATGAGTTTGATATCCAAGTAATGGGGAATCCCCATTGTAATAGCACGAACAAAAAAAATTAAGATTTATATTATTAATATTATAATTATGTTATATTTATTTTATTTTTATTAATTCATTATTATTTTAAGAGCACTGAATTTTATAAATTGGTTTCTACGCAATGGTTTGTCAAAAACCGGAACTGAAAGAACTCCTAGCACTATAATATGAAACGAATTTATACAGACCAACACAACAAGTAAAATGAAATTTTAGAATAGGAATTTTGAGGCCTTAATTAACTTAATGGAAAAACTCTCAAACAAATATTATAATTTTGACGCCAAAAGTCGAATGAAAAATCATAAAACATACGAATTTTGAATCCGATGAATAAATACGAACATAACCCAAGATGCAACTGATAAAATAAAGTAAATATCAGTTTTAATAAATAAAATCAAAACCTAAATTTTTCGCAAGACAAAGTGAGCAAAAACTTTAAATTTTGGAGCCCAAAACGTAGCCCAAAAACACCCAATTTCAACACCGAAAACTACACCGCATCCGAAAATGCCATACAACCCAATTGGGCAGCCCTGGTCCCCACAGTGGCCACCCTTTCAGCTGGAAAAGACAGTCAACAAGCTACCCATACTTATTAAAAAAAATTCAAACACCATGCCTCATTCCCCTAACCCTATTCTCCTCTCCCTTGTACCCCTCATGCCCGGCCATTTGCACCCCTCTCTCCTCCCCTCCCCTCCAAAAATTAGTCTTGAAACCCTTCAAATTGGCTGCTAGTAAAGATAAAAAGAAACACACAAAAAACTCTCTCCTCTCCCCTCTCCACATTCGGCCATCTCCATTTCAAGGGAGAATAAGCTTTTCTTCTCCCATTTACAAAAAAAAAAAATAAAAAAATAGAAGATTAATATTAATTCACTTTAAAAAAAATTAAGTTTGTACACACATTACATACTTTGTTGGGTTTTGGAGTCATATCGATAGCTTCATGTCCCCAATTATGACAACACAGTTGGTTTTTTTGGGCCTTATTTTATCTTTTGTTCTTTTACTACAAAAAAATTTGCATTTATAGATGGAATTATCCTCAGATTTCCATCGTTAGACATGGTCACCGACGGATTACCAACGCCCAAATATTCGTCGGTATTTTGCTAGTCACCAAGCTTACAGATGGAAAATAAATTATCATTGGAAATTACCGACAAAACTATTAATCATTGGTAAATACAGAAAAAATTTGGTCGTCGAAAAATACCAACGGATTTATTTGGGCAGTAAAAAAGCATTTTGTATAAGCTTGGTTTCGAACCCATGGGCACATAAGTAGGCGCCTACCACACACACTCGCCACTATGCTAAGTCAAGTTTAGCTTCAGCTATTCGCCTCCTTAAATTCTATGTTGTGTACTTTTACTTGTTAAAGGAAATACTACCTCCATCCACAAACACTTTGATTAGATAGTGCATATATCTATTATCAAATTTTTTTCATATATATATATTTAACAATTAATTAAAAAATGGACAAAAAAACTATTAATTAAAGAATTAAACAATCTTCCTTTCAAAAGAATTTCAAGAAATGTTGCAACTCTTATATTTGCTCCTTCACGTTTCCTATATTTTTTTTATTCACTTATATACTATATTTAATTATTTGGTATAGTTATTTTTATATAACATAAATAAATAATTTTTGAAATTAATAATCAAACTATTTTTTTTATAAATACACTTTATGCATTGACTTGGAGATGAGCAAGCTTTGGTGGCGGAAGTTTTGTGGATTTTTCAGTTACACTTTTTCTAATAAAAAAAGAAGTTTTGTTGTTGGCGGATTTCACCTAAACCGCATCTATTGTAATCTATTTTTACTCTAGTAATTAATTTTTTTATTATATTGTTAAAAAAATCAAATTACCAATGAATTTTTCCTTCGGTAATTTATAATCAACCTCTTGTCATTCGGTAAATTCCATATTGATGAAAATGAAGTCATTTACGAACAACATTCTGTTGGTACGTGGTCTATAAATGTCTTTGTCGGTAAAATGTACGGTAAATAAAGATGGAAATTAATCTATTGGTAAATACCAGCGTAAATTAATCAGTTGGTAATTTCATAAGTAATTTTAAAAAACTGAAATTCATTGGAGATACCGATGAAATTATGTCCGTCGGTACTTTCCGTCGTTATTTTACATTTTTTTTTTGTAGTGTTTGGTAGAGGTTATGCTTAGTTAATTATGCAGAGTTGATTTTAATGTGGACTTTAGATTGCGAAAGGTTGTGAGTTTGCTTAATTTGATTAGTGTCTATGTGCGGAGCTATATATCTTAGTTTTTACTTGCTATGTAATTTTTCAAACCATCCTAACTACAAAACACAATTTGATTTGCAATGTGAGTTATTCAGTTGCTGCTATAATACAAAGTATTTATCAATCTGTAATAGATAATTTATGTACACGTAAATACTTTGAGAATAGGGTAATACTTGCATCTACGCATAGCAATTTCCAGTATATCAATGAGAAGATTTTTATTATGATTCTCAGTGATACTAAAGTATTCTGATAGTGTTTGTAAATTGGAGTTTCAGCTATGAGGTAATGGAGAGATGGTATGGTTATTGATTGTTAAATTCTATCAAGTGTTCGGGAATGACGAATCACAGTTTGATTATGAAAAAATATATATTGATTGTTCTTCTTAAAAATATGACACAAGGTTGATTGTCACGAAACGTGGAAATCACATACAGGAGGCTGAAATAATTTTTGAAAGAAATATTGAGAATAAATTTTTATCCTGAAGATGATATTAAGTAATTTAGATTAGACAATGCCTACAAATTTTACAAGGCGGTAATTTTACATCCTACTGTGTTTCGATATGTCAATAATAATAATAATAATAACAGGGCCTCAAAGAGGGTAAAATTATCAATTTAGAGCCTAAAATATTTTTCTCTCAATCTCTCACTTAGATTGAGAGTTAAAACCAAGAGAAGGTTGAAAATTAGCCTAATTGCATGTAAACTCACAATATTTTCGCGAATTGCAATCTAATAACAACTTTTGATTTTTAATAAATAAAACCTTGCTTTAACGGTCTTATGCAATTTGAGCTCACACTCCTGACTCAGAATACGTGACATCCTACTCAAAAGAAATAAAATATATTGTTCTTCATATTAAAATAAAGATAATGTTGTTTCAAGTTTAAACATTACAAATTTTAGTTTCTGGTCAAGAATTTTCGGTCCATAAGCTCAAATTGCAAAATATTGTTAAAGTGAGATTTATTTACCAAAATTTATTTTGAGATTAAATTGTAATTTGTGAAAATTTGGTGAGTTTATCCGCAATTAAACCCTGCAAATTTTTGTCTTGTTTCTAATGGTAGATCATCTAAGTATAAAACGAACGTTAAAACATTTTTTTTAAATCTATAATTTGTATTTTTTTTATTCATTTACATGTTATTTTATTAGTATTTTATATAATTTTCATTATATTGAAACAAAATAGTTGAATGAGTGTAATAATGAAGTTAAATATTTTACCTTTATTAGCGTTTTATAGAATATAAATAAAGCATGTTGAAGCAAAATAACACATAATTAAATCATTTCATATTTAAAAGTAATTCAACTCAATCATTATTAAAAAATTGTAAATATATTGATATAACATAAAAAATTCATATCACTTCTTAATTTTTTTCTTAATTTTTTTCCAATTCCCCGAATTTCACAGGTTTATCACTAGTTCTCCATATATTTGTAGTCTTGCTAATTAAAACTCAAATGGAAGCCTTTTATTTGTCTTCATGAAGAGTTGCTAAACTCATGTGTAGCGGCACTTTCCAAATGCTGCAATAACAACAGTAACAAAACTAGTTTATGTCACGTAAAATAATAAAAACTTGTAGCAACTAAAAGGAGTACTTTAAATTACAAATCGTTCCATAACTTTCTGACAAAATAGCTTTGGTCCCAAAATTAATTATTATCAGATTTAGTCCCAATTTCTCTGAAAGGGTCCAATTTTGGTCCCAGATCTCACTTTAAAGTTCGAATTTGGTGATTTCCGGTAAGGGGCTAATGTGGCGTTTATGTGTACTACTTGTATTTGATTTTTTCTTTTCTTTTCCAAGTTTATTACACATAATATATATTTAAAAATTCTAATAGAAAATGACCAAAACATATATAATTAGCACATATGGACACCACATCAACACTCTTGCCATAAATCCACAATTTCGGACTTAAAAAGACGCTGTATTGACTTTTCCGGCCAATTTGGGACCAAAATTGGACTTTCTTAGAGAATTTGGAACCAAATCTGATAAAAAGTTAATTTTGGGACTAAATCTATTTTGTCAAAAAATTATGGGACGATTTGTAATTTAAACTCCAACTAAAAGTGTATATTTGGATGATGAATATTATTATATATTTTGTATATATATGACCTAATTTTTGCAAAAAAAACCGTAGAACAATATAGTTCTTATAATTAATGAGTGCACCTATTTTGCAACTAACACTTTATGAAAAAATAATTAATATTTTTTAATGAAACTAATTACTCTTCTAAAAAATTACACACAAAATGCATGATAAATTACCAAACTCACATGGATCGGTTCTTGCTATAAGGCCAATATCAGGGCTGCACGTACCACGCGCACGATATAATAAATTAAGAACATAGGATGCATGATTCTGCAACGTATTAGGAAGAAAACACGAGCCACCATTTTGGATGTTTCTACAATCCACTTGACGGCATGCGGAATTCAAAAATGTTACCAGCTTGTCAGACGGTGCAGATGGTCCGAGAACGCACCAAGTCTTGCTCTGCATTATTTTTTTGGTTATAATAAAATTGTAATTAGATCATATTTTCAAATAATGTAATAAATACTTGTTTAAAAATCTAAATATATAGACATATATGTGTGTGTTAAAATAAAAATATGAACCTGCAGGCGAGCATTTGGATCAACTATGGGAGAGTTGTCAGCATAAGAAATGACGAGTCCTAGAAATAAAAAGCCAATAAACAAATGGAGCTTCATATTTGCAACGAATATTTGTTCAATGATTGAATTTATTAGTTTGACGTCTTTGGGTAGTACTTAAAATTGAATATTTGGTTGGTTTTTATATGCTTTGCATATGTAGTAACAGTAGATATCTAAATAAAAAAACTAAATAACGTACTACCCTAAGAATAGTAAATAGAGTTAATGTTACAAAACCTTTAATGGATTGAGGTTACACTTTTATACATTGTAATTAATTATATGCATTTATATACAGTCTCATTTTTGAAATTTATTTAATATATAAGTACTTAATTAATATCTCATGCATGCTTGGGGTTTTGAGGGTGGGGTATGAGAAAGTAAAAATAAAAAAATGAGTGTTTGGTATGATTGTACCTTAGGAATGAGTTTGATATCAAAGTAATGGGGAATCCCCATTGTAATACCCCGAACAAAAAGATTAGGATTAATATTATTAATATTATAATTATGTTACAATTATTTTATTTTTATTGATTCATTATTATTTTAAGAGCCATGAGTTTTAAAAATTGATTTCTACGCAACTGTTGATCAATAACTGAAACTGGAAGCATTCCTAGCACTGTAACTATGAAATGTATTTATATAGACTGAAAAAAGAAGTAAAATGAAATTCCAGAATAGGAATTTGAGGCCTTTAACTTAATGAATTATTTCAAACAAAAATTATAATTTTAACACTAAAAGTTGAATGGAAAAACCATAAAACTAACGTATTTCAAATCCAATGAATAAATATGAACCCAACAAAGGACGAAATAAATAAAATAAATTAAATATCAGTTTTAATATATAAAATCTAAATCTAAATTTTTCGCAAGACAAAATGAGCAATAATTTTAAGTTTCGGAGCACAAAACATAGCCGAAAAAATCCGATTTCAACACCGAGAACAACGCCGTGTCCTAAAATATCATGTCACCCAATTGGGCAGCCCTGGGACCCATAGTGGCCACCCCTTTTAGCTGAAAAAGGCAGTCAACAAGCTGCCCATACCTATTACAAAATTCAAACACCATACCTTCATTTAAATTCCAAAAAACACACACCATACACCCCATTCCCCTAAGCCCTATTCCCCTCTCCCCTATACCCCATATTGCCAGCCATTTGCACCCCTCTCCACTCAAAAGTTAAGTCTTGAAACCCTTCAAATTGACTGCTAGAAAGATCAAAAGCAACACAAGAAAACTCCCCCCTCTCCCCTCTCCACATTCGGCCATCTCCATTTCAAGGGAGCCCCCATTTTCAACCATAGGAAGGCACTAATCTCAAGTATCAAGCTTCCATTGGTATTGGTCTGAAGATTTGAAATCATCTCCAAGCAAAAGTGAGTCATTCATCCCCCTCTCTCTTTTCAAATTCATGAAAGTTTCATCTTGATCTTCTAACTCCAACTCTTGTTTTATTTTAGCTCAAAACCAAGGATTTCTTCTGAGAAGCCCTTATTCACCCCCAAGAATTAAAAGATTGAAGAGCTAATAAGGTCCTCTAGATTAAGAAGATAAGGCTACAAAGGTTGTAAAACCCTTCAACTTGAAATATTGTTAATATGAATGATTTGCTTTGAAACCCTAAATCTATCTTACTTTTGAATGTTCAAATACATGCTAAATGGAGTCTTGACTAATGTTTGTTTAGGTGTTAAAATATTAGTAGCATGATAGTTGTGAAACGGGAAATACAACTGAAAGTATGCACACAAATCACACACCGTGAAATGTAATTTTAGCTTCTATATATAATTCCTAACCTCAGTATTAAGATTTTTGGAAAGATGTTTATATGGAATAAAATTATATCGAATTAAATTTCAATTTCCACTGGTTTGAGCACTTTTAGAATTTCGTTGATAAGTTATTGATATTTAAAGAAAGTGTGACAAAACTGCTTATTTTTCTGCATTCATGAGCAAAAATGTATCTTTCGAACCAAGTTTGTATTTTATGAAAATATATTATAAAGTAGTACATAAAGTTCTCTGTCTCTGTGAATTATTTCTTAGTTTTTACATGTGTAGAAACAATTTTTACAAAATAGTTTTTCACATTGGAAACTACTATGAGATTCTGGAATAAAATACCATGTTTAAAAAAATGAAGATTCAACACCCGACACTCTAGAAATTGACACTCAACACTCGACAAGATTCCAAAGTTTAGATTCGACACTCTAGAAATCCGAGTCGTCACTCAGTGACCAAAAAATCCGTAATAAATTTTCTTTTGTTTAAAAGTACTAATTACAATATCTCGAAGACAGCGAAAACATATAATTTTTGTTATGAAAAGCGCAAATTATATTTTCTTTTCGAAGGGAAGACATGCAAGGACCTTTTAAAAGATTTGGCAAAAATATAGATAATTAGATTAAACATCACACGTTGTTACCATCGAGGGACTATATAACTATTTGTCACTTCGGCACACAAAAGTCAATATAAACATCGTTACTTAAAAGTCGTGCTTAATTAGCACAAAACCAACAAGTTATACTTAATTAATAAAAAACCAATAAAACCCGTATCACTCCTCCACTGGCACGAACTCCTCGTCATCTTTACCTGAAAAATATTTAAAATAAGGAGGTGAGATTTGAATTCTCAGTGTGGGTGACTTGTATGCTACTATACAGATTGACAGTACACAAACGTATCATTTTATAAAAACATTTTCCTGTCTTTCTCATATCATATATCTCGTAGGCTCGCCCGAAGGCATCTGACGCCTAGCTACACAAGTCAGATCATTACGTATCATTTTAGATATCATTCCTCATATAGCCCGTCGGCTCACCCGAAGGCATCATGACGCCTAGCTACACAAGCCAGACCACAACGTATCATTTGAGATAACTCGCCCGTAGGCATCATGGCGCCTAGCTACACAAGCCAGACTACTACGTATCATTTGAGATACCAAGCATCATGTAATAGCCATGTAACCCGATCCGAAGGTCAAAACATTTTCATTCGCATACACCAACAGTTCATATAGTATTCAAGGCAATACAGAAGATGTCACCCACCTTAAACACTTTACTTTCGTAAAACTTATCCCCGTTCATTCACCCGTCAATCCTCATCACCGTGGCCACACAAAACCTAGCACATTCTTATTTACTTCAGTTATCAATGTCTTAGAAATTCTTCTTAAAATTTATACACGTTGGTTCGATAAGGACTTGTGGTTTTACTTAGAGTTTTATCGCTTATAGAGTTTACCAAAAGCTTTTAATGTGACTAGTATTTATTTAGAACTTGAATTCTTATCTAGGCATTTTTAAATATTTTGAACTTTTATAAGGTTTTCTTATTCTTTCTTCTTTAAGGACACATGAGAACATATAGTTCTTACCCTAAAATTAACACATCGTTCACTTAAAAACATGTATTCACATAACACTTGAGTTTCGTAAGTTAATTCCTATCATGTTCATCAAATTAAACAAGAAAACAGTTTGTTCCTAAGCTAAAACGAGAAAAATAGTTTGAGAAAATCACATTCGAAGATGAGCAGTTTGCTCTTTCTGATGTTCATCCCCTAACTTTAACTATTTTTGAAAAATACTAAACCATATAAATTCATCATCAAATTTATACAGTAGGTACCTTTTTAAGTTTAAATCACATATACAATTTTCTTCATATCATTTGCTTTAGTAAAATATGAGTTCTAGGTTTATTTCCAAAATGTGACATTACTTTCCAGAAGTTCACAGTATGTACGCAGTGCCAAAAATAATTTTGGTAAAACTATTTTTGCTCATGTAAAAATCATGGAAAATCCATGAAGATAGCTAACTTAATTTATTATTTTATTTTTTTATAAAATCCAAACTTGAATCGAAATGTATATTTTAGCCCATGAAAATGAAAAATCTAGCAGTTTCGTCACACATTCTTTAAAAATTCATAACTTATCAAAGAAAATTCTGAATTGACTCAAACCAATGGAAAATGAACGTTAACTTGATCTAATTTCATGATATATAACCACTTTCCCAAAATACGTAATATTTCGAGTCCGAATATTTGTACAGAAGCTTCAAAACACTTTTCACAGTGTGATATATGTGCATCCTGTCACTTGTATTTCCTATTTCACAACTATCATGCCACTAACATTAAAAAAATTAATACACATAATTAGAGACTCCATTTAGCATGTATTTGAACATTCAAAATTAATATAGCCCTAAGGTTTCATGGTTTCTAAGTAGCAACAAAAACAATGACATTTCAAGGAAAACATTCATATTAGCAATGTTTTGAGTTAAAGGGTTTTACAACCTTAGTAGACTTGTCTTCTTAAGATAGAGGGTCTTATTAGATCTTCAATCTTTTAGTTCTTTATGTGGATGAGGTCTCCTTGAAAGAAAATCCTTGTTTTGAGCGAAAAAAAATAAGAGATGAAGTTAGAAGATGAAGATGTAATTAAGATTTCATGAATTTGAAGAGAGGGGGAGAAGAATGGCTCATTTCTTGCTTGGAGATGGCTTCAAACCTTCACACCAACACATGTGGAAGCTTGGAGCTTGAGATTGAAGTCCTCCTGTGGTTGAAATTGGGAGAAGAAACTTTTCTTCTCCCTTGTAAAAATGGTGGCTGAAAATGAGGGGTGAAATGAGGGAGATATCTTGTGTTCTTTTGTAGGATTTTCTAGCAGCCAAAATGAGGGAGATTGAGGCCTATTTATAGAGGGAAATGGGGACTAATTGCTGGACATGAGGGGAGATGGGTATAGGGCTTAGGGGAATGGGGAGGTATGAAATGTGTTTTTTAATAACAAAATTGAGGTATGGGCCTTTGACTTGGGGAGAGGGGGTATGGCTTCATCTTGACTGCTTTTCCAGAAGTATGGACATTATTGTGGGCCCCATGGCTGCCCAATTGGTCCCATTGGTATTTTCAGACATGACGTAGTTTTATGTGTTGAAATCGGGTGTTTTTCGGCTAGGTTTTGGGCTCCGGAACTCAATATTTTTGCTCATTTTGTCATCCGAAAGTTTAGATTTTTATTTTACTTATTAAAACTGATATTTAAATTTATTTTATCATTGGTGTCTTGGATTGGATTCGTATTTATTCATCGGATTTGAAATTCGGGGTTTTTAGGGTTTTTCGCTTGACTTTTGGCGACAAAAGTATAATTTTATTTGAGAGTTTTCCATTAAGGTAAAGGCTTCAAATTTTGTATTCTAGGATATCATTTTACTTAATTTGTCAATCCATATAAATTCTTTTCATAGTTACAGTGCTAGGAGTGCTCCCCGTTCCGATTTTCGACCAACCGTTGCGTGGAAATCGATTTTTAAAACTCATTGCTTTTAAAGGAATAATGAATAAAAAAATAATAATTATAACATAATAATAATATTATTAGTATAAATCCTATTTTTTTGGTTCGGGGTATTACAAATTAACTTAGGAAATAACTGTTTTTCTTGATTAACTTGATGAACATGATAGGAATTAACTTAGAACACTCAAATCCTATGTGAATGCATGTGTTAAGTTAATGACGTGTTATTTAGTGTTAATTTTGGATTAAGGACAAATGTTTCTTATGTGTCCTTAAAAATGGAAGAATAAGAAAACCTTACAAAACTCCAAAATACTTAAGTATACTAAACATGCCTAGATAAGAATTTATGTTCTAAGCAAACAATAATTACGTTAACAACTTTTGGTAAACTCTATAAAATGGATATAAAAAACTAGGTAAAATACAAGTCCTTATAAGACCAACGTATAAACTTTAAAAAGATTTTTAAGACATCGATAACTGAAGTAAATAAGAATTTGCTAGGTTGTGTGCAGCCACGGTGACGAGGTCCCGGACGGGTGAAGGACAAGGAAGGGAATTAATTTAAGAAAACATTTAAGGTGAGTGACATTTACTTTATTGCCTTGAATGTTATATAGACAATTGGTGTATGTGAATGAAAATATTTTGACCATCGGGTCGGGTTACATGGTTATTACATGATGTATGATATCTCAAATGGTACGTAGTGGTCGGGCTTGTGTAGTTAGACGCCATGATGCCTATGGACGAGTTATCTCAGGTGATATGTGTTGATAGGTGAACAATAATCCGCCTTAGGCGAACAGGTTCTAAAGCTTGAGCATGGATTTTAGCATCAGTTGAACGAGCCTACTTGATTAAATAAGGATAACGTAGGAAAGGGTGCACTAACCGACCGGAGAGGTGTATATTATGACTACCCTTGTTGGTCCCAAAAAGGATATCCAGCGGAAATCATTTTGAAATATTTTTAATGAAAAAACCTATAAAGAAAATGCATAAATCTAAAGTGCAGAAAAGTAAATGACACCAGGATTTATAGTGGTTCAGACCAACTTGTCCTACATCCACTCTCCATTTCTCCAAAGGGGACTCTCTCTCCAACCAACTTACGAACTTCTGGAATTAGGAAGTACCAGATCCTTCGTACAACTTCTTACAACAATCTTTCTATATGATAAATAGGTTGAGTAAATCTCCAACTAAAAACTCCTAAAGAGCGTATATACGTGAATAAACAAGGTGAGTAAGTGGAAGAGTTCGTGTGTTTTTGTGTGCTCTCTTACCCGACTCTTGTATAGAGCTCATCCAAAGCACTCCTATTTATAGTTGTGAGAATTAACTAGTCGTTGGAATGCTAGCAATTCAAACAACCATAATTGGATGGATATAATCAATCAAAGATTGATTATATATATGATTAATTAGTTGACTTCAATCACTCAATCAATTAGACCCTTCATCAGTTGACTCTCCAGATTGCCTTCTTCTCCATCATTGATCTCCAAGATCTCCTCGTCTCCAGATTACTACGAAGCCTCCATGTGGGTGAACTAATCCGTCACACTCGTCTGGTCAGCACTCGTCTTGTCTGGCCTCTTCTGCTCTGGTCTGGGGTCATCTGTACAGGTGACACTTCTGCTCTGAACCTCATCTGGAAGAGGTCCTCTGGTTGACTCCTTTGTTCGACTCCTCTGGTCGACTCCTCTGGTCAGACTCCTCTGGTCAGACTCCTCTGGTCGACTCTTCTGGTCAGACTCCTCTGGTTGACTCCTCTGTTCTAATGACTGATCTGCTCTGGTGACTCGTCTGCTCTGGTGACTCATCTGCTCTGATTTGGACACCTCATCTGGTCACCTTTAGTCTGGTCACCTCATCTGGTCTGCACCAATTTGTTCCCCCTTAACCAAAGACCTATTCTAGACCTAGACTAATCTGTAGCTGACTAACAGGTTCAGCTAGTCCTATTACAAGTTCTTGTTTTAACATCTTAAAAACATCTAATTTATATCCCAACAACCCTAATACCAGAAATATGCGTATGAGGTAACCCCGAACTCCAAATTTAGACCGCTTCACAAGTCTAAGTTTGGGGGGGGTGAAGTGTTAAACATGTTTTACGGTGATACATATTCACCGACACACTTGAGAGGTTTAATTGGTATATTGCACAGGAGAACACACTCTTGTTCAGTTGAGTTAAGTTATATATTGTGCATTGATGGGAAATTGAGCTCATGGTGTGTTAATGCATGTCCTTGTACGTACTAATTTCTCAAACTTTATTATTGTGTAGCAAGAAAAAGTTTGGGGGGTTTATCTTCGTACTTTACGCGTTGTGCACTAAATTCATATTTGATATGTGAAAATTTTGGTCAAATTTTTTGAAAATATTGATGCACAAAGTGATTGTGAATGCATTGTTGGGAAAATAGGGGTGCCCGGAATCTATTCGGGATGAAATTTAAATACAAATTTAAATTCAATTATTACTAGCATGAATTAATCCTAATTAATTCAAATAATAATTCCAACAACAATTTTTATCATCATGCAAGTTGAATTAATTCACATAAAATCTATGGCGGAAAGACTAAGAGATTATGTGACTACGTACCTCTCGTAGATATGGCCTTTGATTATCACGGGACAATTACGAACGCGCTACCAACCCAAAGACCTTCTCAAGTATTTCCCTTTCGCCTTGCTTTATCACCAGTGAGAAGTGCTTTCAAGCAATTTAAATAACTACGGAAAAAGAAAAATATATATGCTCTTGATTTTTCCAACACATGGAATTATGTACTTGGGGATGAAATAATCACCCCCTATTTATAATAGTAGTGACCAAAAATTGTAGGTATTTTATGGGCATGAAGAAAATCTTTTCTTAGTCTCTAAGAATCTTGAATATATCTCATATATTCTTTTCTCCATAATAAAATATTCCACAAAAATCTCACTCTTCTATTAAAGCTTGTAATTTTTGAAAATCATAGGAGTAGAATCCAAGATTTGGATCTTCTTGAATATATGAGATAATCTTGTATTCCAAGAATACTTATCTTCCATAATATCTTTTCAAGAAAATCATTAAAATATTTTCTCTCCTAATATTCCAAATTTTCGAAAATACACTTGAAAAATCAGCAATATATTTTCTTTTTATTTTAATCACCTTATCATTATTGGGCTACTTAATGGGCTACTTGAGGGGCCTTAAGGAGAATTAAGATTGGACCTCCTAATGGACTTCTGAATTTCAATATTGAGCCCCAATATAATTCAGCCCATTAATATTAATTAGTACCACTAATAAATTAATATTGCACTATCCATCTTAATTCATATTACGATAATATGGGCTCCCGGTTATTATTTCCCGCATTTAAGATTATCAAGTCCATTAATTAATTAAGCTTCTGAATAGCTCTAAATTAATTAATATATTTCACCTTGAAGTAAAGACAGCTCAACATTATTATCCGTACCGAAGAAACTGATTCTTCACTTGCAAGATATGGTACGATAAAACTTCTGAGTCCACCAAGGGGACTAATCACACGAGCCATACTCGCATGCGTTTCTCCGTATTGAATCTTAGAAACCGTCGTATGATTAATATTACTGCCCAAAACATAAAGTTCGAAGTCACGATGATTCTCACCCAACATGAATCAAAGTAGTAACCATTAAGCACACACGTTCCTATTTAAGTGACGAAGATTAAGAAATCAATAACCACTGAGGTCTAATTCTTCACATTTTAGAAAAGAAGAATTTATCCTCGCTGTAGGTCCTCTTCAACACATACTAAATGTGCTAGTGCAACTTCTTGGTCAAGACAAGTCAATCTAAGATATACACATCGACCTTTCACGGCGGATTACTAAATTCCACCTAGGTCGTGAATTTGTACGTTTAGTTACAAGGAAATTGTTAATGTGATCTTCTGTGATCGGGTATCACCACATTAACTACAATGTAACATGTATTATTTATAATGAACTGGTTGCAATAAATATTCAACATTCAATCATATCTAAAGCAAATGTGATAAAAGAATTATTCTCATAAACAAGTGTTTAATACATGAGTTATACAAAATAAAAACATACTTTCACGTATAACTCCAACATGCATTTGAGTGTGAATGTTTTATTATGTGGTGATTTGGCTTGGAGAGCCATGCGTTGGGAAGAGACCCCGACTCCTCGATTGAATGAGCGACCTGGCTTAAATCGAGGGGGTTTTCAGGTTAATACTCATATTGGGATTGGATTTTCGTAATTGGGTTGAAAAAGGCGAAAAACGCAAAGTTTTGGTCAGAGCTCAGACCGCTCGAGCAAGAGGTGCTCGAGCACTCCAGCACCACTCGAGCAGAAGTGTTGTATAGTGGCCAAAGGGCGCTCGACCGCTCCTCACTCGAGCACTAGGCGCTCGACCACTGCCACTCGAGCGGACCTGATTCACTGTTGAAATTGAGCGCTCGACCGCCCCTGGCTCGAGCGCCAGGCACTCGACCATGGGGCCAGCTCGAGCGGTTCCCCTAGGGCTGGGCTCAATTTTTTATGCTCTATTTAAACACAACAGACACAGTTTCATACACAAAAACACACACAAGAGAGCCAATTTTCTGTTCCCATTTCCCCTTTCACCCCTAAATTCCAATTTTCACCCACATTCATCTTCTAGGACAGATTTTCTCTCCACCAAGGTAAGTAATTTCATACTATTTCTCTCTTTTCTCAATTTTTACTTAGATTAGGATGATTTAAGTGATTTTGAGATTAGGATTCTTGTATGTGGATGAGAAATTTGGGGTTTTTTTGTTGAGTTCAATAATTCTTGCCTTCTTGTAGGTTATTGATGCATATATTACATGGGTTTTTCAATTTTACCTTCAATTTCATGATTGAATATGTAATTTGATGAATTTCTAGAGAGAGAAAGCATGAATTTAGGAATTTTGTGGGTATTTCTTGTTGAGACATTGAATATGTGATTTTGGGGATTGACCATTGTTGATATGTGAAATGAAATATGCCTTGAGCATGTAAATTGCAATTGTGCAATGTTACTTCATGATAGGCTTGCATTTGTTTGGTGAAAGGGATGAGTTTTTATGAGATGGGATGAGCATCCCAATATAGGCCAATATTTTGTAAAAATTGATGAATTTTAGCTCTACTCTTGGAATTGAATTGTGAAGGTATGTTATAGAGTAGTTATTTTCTTGTGTCAAATAGGTATGGCCAACCGTCGTAACCATGGTAGGATGATTTTGGGTGCCGAATTGGAGGAATTGGAACATGAGTTGGCTCGTAGGGGGGGCAATGCCCTCAAGATGGGACCATAATTTTGGGGATGATTGGTGTCACGTGGCCTTGAGATGGAGCCATGTAGCGGGAAGAGTTGAAAAAGTGAGGCGCCCAAACCTCGAAATCATGAGAGAGATGGAAATTGAGGAAGAAGTAAGGGAATTTTTTGGAAGAACGATATGGAAGGGTTCTTCGAGTTTCTACTCACCATGGATACTTATCCTAATCTAACGGAGAAATTTATGGCTACGTTGGAGATGGGGGACGAGAACTCTTTTAGGTTCAAGATACGTGGCGATTGTTACAGGTACCCACTCAAAACAGTTAATGATGCCCTTATGCTCCCATACATTGAGGGAAAGGCTAGCATGAGCAAGAGGTACAAGGCCGATGAATTTTGGCAACTGATTACAACATATGGAGTCTGGCCATACAGGACACAAGTAGCAAGAGTGTCCGCAATCAGGAACCCGATTATCCGGTATATCGAGAGGATCCTTGGGAACACGATTTATACTAGATCAGAGACAGGGACGATTTCGGTTATGGAGCTTTACGGACTTTGGTGCTTGATTCACAAGAAGAAATACGACTTTGGTAGAGACTTCATTGAGCACCATCTGGAGACGTCATATATAGCAAGGACCAAGAGTACGAAAATCCGAGGAGGAGCACTGATATCAGCTGTATTACAAAGTGTGGGGATTGAACCAGGATATGGACCTCTACCCGGGCATGACATCGACTTTGATCACTTATGGAGAACGTCGATGATGGACAGAAAGTTGTCAAAATACTGCTTAAGGTTCAAGGAAGGGGTACTCTTTCCTCTTTCCAACCCACAACTAGTCACTCTAAAGGGGAGTAAGAGCTCAAACTTGGGTATGAAAGACTTGAGGAACCTAAAGGTGATTAAGGACTTCAGTACGCAGCTTGAGGAAGCGGGTTTGTTGGAAGAGCCGGTGAAAAAGAGGCAAAGGGGAGAGGGCACAATTAGAGCCCAACAGGATGAGAATGAAGAAGAAGAACAAGAAGAAGCAGAAGGAGGGAACGAGCAGGAAATGGACACGGACGAAGAGGTACCCGAAGCACCTATGCACCAGGGAGGATGGACCCTGTCCCAGCTTCAGTGGATGGGAATGGAGGCAGGCGTGCACGCTTTGGGTACTGACTACACGCAGCTGCGTACGGACTATACACAGTTGCTTACGGACGTGACTGAGGTGCAGGGTGACATACGTGGAGCCCGTGGAGACATTGTGGATATTAAAAGATGGATGGAGGGATTATTTATCTCTCAGCTTGGAGTCAACCATCCTAACTACCGACCATCGCCACCTCCAGAGCCATGATCATTGATGGGGACTGCCCCGAGTTTCTTCCTTTTCTTGCTTTCTATTGAGTTGCTTAGACTTTGTTTGCCATTTCTCTTATTTTGGTCTGTATTGATGGTTAAACTTGAGCTGATTATGTGAACTAATTGGGCACTATTTATTTCATGTTTATTAACTCTTTCCTTGTTTACTTATTGATTGTTATCATTTAGTGAACTAGTGAGTTAGTGATTGTGGAATTGAGTTAGGACTATAAAATGTGAGTATTGTGAGTAGAGTGGATTTGAAAGGGAAGTCGTACACTTACGGATTTTCCTCTTGAATACTTGTGTGGTAATGATGAGAAGTCACTAGGTCTAGCATGGATGTGAAGAGCTGTGAGATTTGAGCCTTTAAAGTAATTAGAATTCATCCCGATAATCTCATTCCTTGTGAGTGGATCTTCACCTTAGAGGTGCTAGAACTTGTGGGTACTCTCTCTTCTTGATTGTGTCTTGTATGAAATGTTGAAAGTGATCTAAGGCCATTTTTTAATTGATAAGTCACTTAGCCAAAATTTTCCCGACCAATGACATTTATCCCTTGTTAGCACATTTAAGCTTGAGCCTATTATTTGCTAGCACATTTGAGCTTATCCAATTGTTAAAACTCTTTTTGTCCTAATTTGAGTGGAGAATAGAAAAAGTTGTGAAAGAAAAAGGGGTAGTGTTGGTTGATATATAATTGTATATGGTTGAGTGATGTTGAGAAAAAAAGGGTAATGAATTTGTGAGTAGTGGGAAGAATGAAAAAAAATTGAGAATGAGCAATTTAAAAATACGAGCTGATATATAGTTTGAGAAAAAGAAAAAAAATTAGGAAGAGCATTGAAAGAAGAAAAACAAGTGAAAAGAGTTAGAAGAAAAAGAGTTGATGTGTTGAAATTAGAGGGAATTGAAAGTGCATTGTATGAAGATATTAAAAGTGTTTTGTTCCGTGTATTGAAATAACAAAGCTATGATTTTATATTCTCCATTCACTTGAGTCAGTTTATCCTATACATTTACTCCACATGTCCAAAGAGCCTTACATTACAACCTTGAACAAGTCATTTTTGATTCGGCATGAATTCTAGTACGTGGTCGAAGTTGAGAGTGCTTACAAACCTATGGTCACTAATTTGTGTGAATGATTGATTGAGAGTGTCCCTATAAATTGATAAACACTTGTGAGGGAGTGAAACACACCACCGAGTGCACATCCATGTTTTGATTTGGTGGTTTTTTATTGATTACCCAAGAGTAGGAAAAAGGGGTGAGTTTGTGTGTGGGTGGCCAATCTTTGAAGCTTGAAAGTGATTACTTGCATGATTTGGTACTCTGATTCATTTCTAACAATTTCACTTGACTTATTATTTAATTGTTTGAGGACAAGCAATATGATAAGTTTGGGGGGGGGGGGGTTGATTAGAAGTGAAATTGTGATGTTTTGTTGCCCGATTAATCCACATATTGAGTGTTTTTGGTGAGTATTTAGAGTTATTTGAGTAACATTTTCATAAAATCATCAATTTGCCTCTTTGGTGTTAATTTTAGAAAAGAGGGCAAAAAATGGAGTTCGTAGGACTTTGAATCAACTCAAACGGACTCCCGGGTGAGAAGATATGAAGGAAATACGAAAAGTATTAGTTCGAGTGAAGAAAAGTATCATTTGTCATGAAAAAGGAGAAGTGCTTGAGCAAGGCTAGAGTACGGCTCGAAGTGAACAAGTGGCGCTCGTTTTTCGAAAGAGAAGAAACTTAGAAGGTGTTTTTGAGTGTTTGACAAGGATTTCAAGAGTAGAAACAAGGTTTTTATCATACGGATTCCATAGAAGGATCTATACATTGAACGGTTTAGTTTTCTTATTTGGTTTTTGATACTTTTAGAGATTGAAATTATTTATCTAGATTTTATTGATACTTTAGAGATTGATTTCCTGATTTGATTGCAATTGAATTCATAGTTGGTTTATGTTCTTGATTTTTTTTATTTCTTTAATTATGTCTATGATTGGTCTTGATATTTCTTGTATTTTCATAATCACCATGTTAGGCTAAATCCTAGTATGCTTAGGATAGGATGAACTCGTAGAATTAGGATGTTGGTGCGTAATTAGGATAATTCGTGATGTATAGTTTTAGTTCTCTTAATTATTGAATAATTCTAATAAACCCTAAAATAATCAAAGAATTAAGTACGAAATTTTTTAAGGAGAGGACAACCGCATCACTCTTTATCAATGAATAGGCTTAAGGAGAGAGTTTTTGAAGGGGTTTATAATTAACCGGTTTATCTAGGGAGGACGGCCGAATCACCTTAGTTAAATTAGGCAGTAATTAAGCACAACTCATATAATTTAATTAGTGGGTTAGTGAAGTATGTTGTTAGAACTAAGTATTGAGATTATTTCTGAGCTTTTATTCTTTCAATTCTTTGTGCTAGATTAGAAAAGTTGATTGCCTAGTATATAGTGCACTTAGGATTTTAACTTGGAACATCACAATTATTTTAGTTAACGTACAAACTCTGTTAGTATACGTAGGGATTCCTATCCAAAGTATCATCATATTATTTGCACCTCAACCAGAAGTTAGTATAGATTTATTTCAGTTCATTAGAATATAATTAGTAGAATATAATTATTAGTATTAGTCTAAAGCTAAATCGCATTCATATTAGCTACGACACGTAGATTTCCAGGGATTTACTTGCGTACAAGTCCTCTCACGGGTTCAATACTACTTGGTCCCTATACTTTCCTATCACTACAAAAAAACTCGCATTTTTGCCACCGATATTAGCGACTGCCTACATATCGGACCGAAATGGTCAAAAGCATTGTGATTAACGACCGCCATGGACATCGGTCTCTAATTTGAGACTGATTTTAGCAACCGCCATGACCGTTGTGGTTCGACGACATCGCATTATTGAGATTAGCGACCGATATCGGTCACTAATATGGAACCAAATTTAGCGGTCACCTATATCCCAAAGTGGGTAGGTGGGCAATAATGACCCGATTTCGGTCCGTTGTTCAGCGACCGCCATAGGTGGTCGCTAATACCTTTTAGGCGGTCGCTAAACATTATTACAGAACACATTCTGCTCGTGTTCATTCATAATTTTCTAAGAAAAAAACTCTTTTAAACTCATTTTTCGTCTATTTAATCTACGACGAAGGTCTTTTTGAAGTGGCGGTAGCAATCGACTGGTTCTATATCACATTGCGCTCGTTGCTTCAACTTCACCGAACGTTTTCACACTTTTACCGTTTAATTTTTTTGTTGTATATATTTTCATTTTTGGTAAGTTTTTAGTATGCATGCTTAAATGTATGGTAGTGATTTAGTATATATGATTATTATGTTGGATTTATGTGAAAAATAGATATGAATATGTCTATTTATAGTTAAAACTCTGCCCAAATTTTTTGAATTAATTAATATGTTGTGTTTGGTTAGTTTATTTTGTTTGATGGATATATATGTTTGTTTACAGTCGAAATTCTATCATTTTTTTATAATTAACTTGTTACTTACTATTAATTTGAAACAGATGGAATTTCCAGATCGTGGTTGGATGTACTCAATGCCTCGTATGGTAGGAAAGGGCATGAACAGTCAATTTTACCGTAAAATTGAAGAATTTATTGAGTATGCATATTGTCATCCACACTGTCTTGATCGTTTCAATCAGCTTAGATGCTCGTGTAATGGAAAAAAAATGCAAGAATATGAAATACTTGAGCATTAATGAGGTTAAAGCTAATCTTTTTAGGGTTGTTTTTGTTCCCCGCTACTACAATTGGACCAGTCACGGTGAAGAGCGTTAGAATATTGATATCGACATACTTGAAAACTTTAATACTCAGTGGAGCATTGGTGAACGATTTGAGATTGGTGGTTCAAGTCATAGTCCGTATACTCAGGAGGAACCACCCATGTTCCATTTACTCAGTTCGGACCACCTTTGGAGTAGGTGGAAGAAGCCTATAGGTACCACATGATGGTTAATGAATCTGAGTTGGGTGGTCACACAGCTATGGAGGAGGAGGAACCAAATCATCGGTCAAAGAAGTTTTTTTAGATGCTAACAACCGTTGATCAAAAGTTATTTCCTGACTGTGATACCGAGACACAGTTGTCATTCAATGTGCAAATGTTGTCCATCAAATCCGAAGGCAAAGACAGTCAAAAAGTCTTCAATCAATTTGCAAAATTGTTCAAAAAAGACCCTACCTAAAGAGAACACTGTGCTTTAAAATTTCTATCAAAGCAAAAGGTTGTTGAAGGAGATAGGTCTACCGTTTGAGAATATTGATTGTTGTACAAACGATTACATGTTGTTTTGGGACCAGGATGAGAGTATTGATTAGTGTAGGATGTGCGGCCACCCCAGGTACAAACCATCTGGTCGTAAGAAGGACAAGAAGAAACAAAAGCTGAAGGCATTTAAATCGATGTATTACCTTCATATCACTCCTCGTTTGGAGAGATTATATCAGTCTAGTGCCACTGCTAAAGATATGACATGACACGCTGATGATTGTTCTGATCCAGAATCTGGAGAGATGTAGCATCTGGCAGACTCGGAGGCATGGAGACATTTTGACAGAGAGTTTCCAGATTTGGTGAGAGAGAAGAGAAATGTGAGGCTGGGTTTGTGCACGGACGGTTTTGCTCCATCCGGAATGCACGGAAAGAAGTATTCGTTGTGGCCTGTGCTGCTGACTCCGTACAATCTACCGCCTTGGTTGTGCATGAAGCCACACAATATCTTTCTTATTATCTTGGTACCTAGTCCACAGAACCCTAAGCATAAGTTGGATGTCTATCTTCAGTCACTCATTAAAGAGTTGTTATCTCTGTGGCATATGGGAGTGGAGACGTACGATGTGCATAAGAAGCAGAACTTCACGATGCATGCTACTGTTTTGTGGACCATTAGCAACTTTCCAACATTTTCTATGTTGTCTGGTTGGTCAACTACTGGAAAACAAGAATGCCCGTACTGTATGGATGGATCTGATGCATTCTATCTTCCGTTAAGTAAAAAAGTATCATGGTTCGATAACCATCGGCAATTTCTACCTGCTGATCATCCCTTCCGAAAGGACAAAGTACACTTCCTTAAGGGTAAACATGCAGTAGGTCGACCAAGACCACAAATTCGAAAAGGTATGCATCTGAAACAGTACTTATGTTATCTATATGTCTAATATAAATAAGACTAACCATATATAAATTATTTTAGGTGAGTCGTTGTTGTATGAGGTTACAGTCACTGATTTGATAAAGACCACTGAAGAGGGTGCAATGAAGCACAATAAACGTATAAAGTGTGGATGGAAAAAAAAGAGTATCTTTTAGGACTTGCCTTACTGGAGAAATTTTTTTATTCGATAAAACTTGGACGTGATGCATATTGAGAAGAATGTGTTTGATAACTTGTTCCACACGATCTTGAATACAGAAGGCAAGACGAAAGACACTTCAAAATTCAGAGAAGAGTTGTGTCTGTTCTTTTCTCGTTCTGGCCTGTCTAAGGATCCACGGACAAATAACTATCCACCAGCCAGTTACACAACCACCAAAGTAAAGAAAATGACATTATTTAAGAAGGTGACAGAGTTGAACTTTCCAGACAATTACGTTTCAAACTTGGGTCGGCTGTTTGAGTCAGATACAGGAAAGGTGAATCCGATGAAGAGTCATGACTGTCATGTGATCATGCAGTGGTTGTTACTGATTGTCTTTCAATATTCACTTCCGAAGGCTGTATGGAGTGCCATCACAGAGTTAAGTCTTTTTTTATAGATTTAACCGCTTCAATTATTACTGTCGAAGACATGCAACGTTTGGATAGAGATATCTCTGTTATACTGTGCAAACTAGAGTAAATTTTTCCACCCAGCTTCTTTGACTCGATGGAGCACTTATGTAATACCCCGTCCCGTTCTGTACCCTTTTCCTTAATTAGAAACTTTTTATTTTATTTTATTTTATTTTCTCTTCTTTGTTTCTTTTAATTTTAATTATTTTGTGTGCTATTTGTGTATTTAAATATACATACCCTTTTTATAAAACTCCTAAATTCGAAGAAAGAAAACGAATTCTTTCAAACGAATAAAGGACTACGAGAAATTAATTATTCAAATTAAATTAAGGATTTCGATCCGTTTAATTTATTGAGAAAAAATCAAAATACAATAAAATATTCCTTGAGTTTAAAAACTGTATTATTTTCTGAATCGGAATTATACTCGTGAACAAAACAATCCCTGAACCGTATCTTTTGGGAACGAAAATATCGAAATATTGGATAAGATTTTAGAAAAAGGATAAGTTTGGAAATAGGGAGTATAAATAGAAATAAGCCAAATTTTCCTTTCATTTTCTTTCATTTTTCTTTCACGCAAGAATTTTTCCTCTCTCTTTTCCTCTCACCTCCTTCGGCTTCCTCCGCCTCCTTCCGCCTCTCGCTGCCGCTGTCCTCTCCTCCTCCGGCGACGAAGCTCCGTCCAGCCACCTCCCTCCTCCCTTCGCCCAGCCGCGACGCCGAGCTCCGCCTCCCTTCGCCCAGCCACGGCAAACGACGCCGCCGCTCGATTGGAACCGAGCGCCGCCGGAGCTCCGCTCAGCCGCGAAGCCTCCCACCGCCGTCACCGCTCCGCCGTGGACCAGCCCAGACGCGACGAAACCAGGCCGCGACTCCCTTCTCCGAACTCCCCTGCTGCCGTCGCTGCTCCCGTCGTGCCTCAGCCGAAGCGCCGCCGCCGCTTGCCGCCGCCGCCGCCTCTTGATTCTTTCTCTTCCAGTAAGTTTATACAAAAAGCCCTCTTTAAATTCCACTCTTTGAAGTTCAATTTCAATTTTCACCCGTAACCGTTCTTTTCGTTAATTTCCGATCGTTATTTGACGCCGTTGAACCGGTTGTTATCGCCAAAATTCTGGAATTTCAAACCCACGCCGTTAGGCTGCCCAAATCATTTTCCCGAATTTCCGAACGACGCCGTAAGGCTGCCCAAATTTCGTGAACAATTTCCGAGTTTCGAAACGACGCCGTTAGGCCGCCCGTTTAACGTCTCAAACTGAAGCTCGTAACGTTTCTATCTTCGTTTTTACCTTGGGTAGATTTTTGGGTTATTTTGTTAATTGTTAGACCTTAGAACAAAGAAAAGAAATGAAAGAAAAGTTACTGTTAGTTGGTTAGATGAATTAGTATTAGTTATGGACTTATTTAGTATTATTGTTTTGTTTCATTTGTATCACTCTTTAGAAGTGAGTTTTGGGTAGATTGTTTCTTTGTTTTATTTTCTTTCACAAACCATGAGATTGGATTTTTAGTTTAGTATTTAGTATTAGTAGTTGAATGTTGGAATATTATTGTTTTAGATGAATGATAGAAATGACTTAGAGGACTAGTATTATTATTATGAAATGTTTAGTATCATTGTTTTTAGTATTATGATGATATTAGCAAAATCCTATAGTATCCTTGTTTTGACGTTTTCCAAGAGTAAAAACACGTTTGAATAAATTTCGTAATCAAAGGGAAACTCGTCTTCACCTCGTAACCCTATTAGAATTTTTAGAAAACACAAACAAAATAAAGTCTTTTAATAAGTTTAGAAAAGAAAAGTTTTATAATTAAGTTTTCGTCTAAAAACGAGAAATAGGATTCGTAAGAAAGAATAACCTTTTCTTTAATTTTTATAAATTAATAATCTTATTTTCTAAGTATTTTTCCAAGCTTAATAAAGATATTTTTTTCCTTAAAAAGGTTTTTTTGAGAACACCTTTCAATTCAGTAAATACACCCCCTGTGTACACCACCAGATTCGGTAAATACACTCTCCGAGAACACAACCAATTTCAGTAAATACACTCCCTGATACACTACCAATTTCAGTAAATACACCCCCTAATACACTACCAAATTTCAGTAAATACACCCCCTGTTACACCACTAAATTCAGTAAATACACCCCCTGTTGCAACACTGAATTTAGTAAATACACTCCCCTAATACACCTCCCCTTTAAAAGAGGTGTACTTATCAATTTAAAATCAACCTTTGAAAACTTTAGTTTTCAATAGTTCTCTGAAGACAACGACCTACTCAATCCTTAAGTTTCGCGCTCTTAAGCTTTTCAAATTCAAAAGTCAATCTTTTAATCGAAATACTCCTTATTAGGATTCTGTACTTTTCGGAATACGCACGAAGGACTCGACTGCCTACCTACCCAATATTCCCGGAACTCAGAACAATCAGGTGGGTGATGATCCGTTGATTGATCTGCTATAAATAACGTCGTGCCGGTATTTTCTGAACTCGACTAAATTAAATCAAATCAAAAATATCTAATCCAACATAAATGTAACACCTATCTATATAACTGTTTGGATTATGTGATATAACTACATATGTTATATATTAGCCTGTTGTTTTGTGAATCGATCACCACTGCATGAATAAACACCTTACGTGAGCATGAATCTGTTCAGTTATCAGTCAAGTATTTTTCTCAGTAAAGTTGTTGTATCAGTTTTATGGAAAATCAGTAAGTACGGAGTTGTGATTTGGGTATTGTTTTCCGACCTCCGGGGACGCTGTCGTTGGACGCCCTCGGAATCAAGGCTGTTGATGGTTGGAGTTGAAAAGGATAACTATGATGGAAGGGGAATGATTGTACGTTTATGGTTTGACAGTTGTGATAATATGTGATATGATTTTGGGCTTTACCCTAATGTGAATTAACTTGTATTATTCCAAGTATGCCATGTGAAATATGCTTAAGTACCGTTTAAGTTTTATAATCTTTTATATACTTTAACTGTTTAAATAAAATAAACTTTTATCAATGAGTATAACTTAATATATTTCGGATTTACCAATCCCATGATGTTGCAATCACCCATAAGTGAGAATTCAATTCTCACGCCCCCTTTTCTTAACCCCTTGCAGATTACAATTATGGAGAGCAAGGACAGTGACACAGAAGACACAAAGTCTCCCCTTTTCTTAAAATATATTATTACTAATACAATGATGCCTATCATTTCTATTTCCCAATAAATGTTATCGCTACTACTATGCAAGACGATACTCTTTCCGTGTGTTTTAAATTATCCAAACTCAGTATGTATTATTTTGAAGATACATAACCTTATATATACAAATACACTCACATTCTAATATTCCTTCCCACTTATCCGCTGCATAAATTTCTGTCTCTCATTTCAGTTATATTCCTTTCAAAAATTTTATAATTCGGACTTTTGATCACAATAACACTTCGAATCCGATATAATTAATATATTCTGGGTTCGGGGCGTTACAGGTGGTATCAGAGCCTATGTTCAAAACTTTCGGACCCAACTCCAAATCTTGTTTCCTTGTCACAATAATATTATTTATTATCACTTAAGTACTAAAATATTAAAATTTTCTGAGGGAAACGTGTCTCTGGTTACTGTCTACAAGCTCCTCGAAGGTACGATACTACTTTTATAATGTTGCTTAAAGGCCTTTAAAATTCACAACTGCTTAAATTCATAATATTACCCGATCAAAAAGGTTACGATAACTCAAAATAGTGTTCGTACTACGAAGAAAGAACTACAAAATCTAGTCTAAGTTACTTTTGGAACTCGAATAATTGATAAGAATGCTCGAATAATTTGTGAACTTCATAAATGATATTATGTGATTTCTTTGATTACGTGCTTTAAATGTTTACTTTACGGTTATTTTCCTTTAAAAACTAAAATTTGACTAGAACTTTCCTTTCCCTATAGGAAGCCTAAGATGGATGTGGCCCAATACTTAGAGATTGAGCAGTTAGAAGTAGAGACCATTGATGCCTTCACTGCCCGCTTTGTAGAGTCACGCGAAAGGGCAAGGACTGCCCCGGAGCCCCACATCGAGACTGACTTCGCAGCTGCGACCCGATTCGCGGGAGGAGTTATCGAAATCTTCCGCCCTATCGCTACCGGACTATTAGATCGCATGAGGGTAGATGACCCAGAGCAGGGACCTCAGGTTCACTTAGACGCTTACTGGGTGGAGGCCCAGAGAGTGATTCGACACGCGGATGTTAACCGCGGACTGTCTTACCAGACCGCTGCACTCGCCGGGCACGATCTGGCCACATCGGACGGTCACCGGGAGGACGCCATGCTAGCACAGGCATCGGCCGTTGCAGCTAGAGCAACCGCCGTCTCCCAGGATGAGTACTCTCACATCGCCACTCGGAGGGCCGACCTACACTTAGAGGCAGCTCTCGCGCAGCGAGATACCTCCATCGCCTACTGGGTAGCAAGTGGATTACCTGGAGAGGGACCCTTTGGCTTGGGAGAAGCCGCACACCCTGTGATAGAGTTAGCGAGAGTCGAGCCCGAGATTATCGAATTTGAGGGAGATGAGCCAGAGATAGAGATAGATTCCCCGCTCGAGTCAGAGGTTGATGATTAGTGGGACTACCAGACTTTGTATATAGTAGTAGACGCATATATATGATATAGGTGGTAGCCGTTTGACTTATAGTAGTAGTCATTTTGCGTGGTCATTTTCCTTATAGACCATTGCAGCGTAGCTCTAACCCCCCATTTTGTCGCTCGTGGTCCATATTGATGTGAGGACACGATGCTATAGCATTACCTAGAACCCTTTTGCATTCCTTGGCGAATGTAAGGAGACTGACTCCGTAGAACCAAAACTTTTAGATATGTATATACTTATTGTGTGCTCACTACTTGTCAATGTGTTTTACTTGCTTTATATATTGATTGTCGTATATTTTATCTGATTATCGCTTAATGACACATCACTGGTTCCTAGAATACTGTGCGAATGTGAGCACTGTACCATTGAGGGCCCCAATGCGCAGTTGGTGAATTACGTACCACACGTGTTTCAGTGCTAGCGTTGTGTTGATTTGGTTAATCCGGTTATGTTTTTATAACTTTCTCGCACCTATACGTATCGTAACAATATTATTCTTTTCGATCAGAACTACCTTTAGAATGACACCCAGACGTAATCGTGGATGACCCCGCGTTAACCCTATCCCTGAACCCGTGGATCCGATAGAACAAGAACCACCTCTTCAGGCTGAACCTGAGCCGCCTCAGCAAGCCGCACCAGAAAACGATATCGCGAGAGAAATACCGACCTCTCTTCAGAACTACATTCAACAACAAGTTCCACCACCTCCTCCACCATTATACGGGCCTATACCTCAGATAGCGCCCAGGGTGAATGACTTTGTCGAACGCTTTCGACGACTGCAGCCACCTAGGCTGGATGGGAAAGAAGATCCCTTTGAAGTCGAGGAGTGGATATCAGGATTGGAACGTATCTTCAGACACATGGCACTGGCTGATGCACAGAAGGTCTCCTGTGCCCAGTTCTAACTAATGGAAGATGCAGCCCAATGGTGAGAGTCTTATGAACGAACCATGGACGAAGAAGCTAGGCAAGTCCTTACTTGGGAGGACTTTAAGAAAGCTATACTGGATCGATACTTTCCACGAGTCCTGAGGGATCGGAAAGAACAAGAATTTGTCAACCTTCGACAGGGAACTCTCTCAGTGATAGAGTACGAGAGAAGGTTCAATCAACTGTCTCGTTATGCCCCACACCTGGTGGGTGACGATGAAAGGAAAGCTCGCAGGTTCGAGCAGGGTTTGAGGCCCGAGATAGCAGGAATTATAATTGGCCTTCAGATGCCAAAGTATGGAGAAGTTTTCCATCGAGCATTGATGGTTTCGATCAGTCAAAACTAGGAGTACAAACAAACTCCGACTACTGTCCCTGTCAATCGGAATTGGCAGCCACCCTTTAAAAGAAATTCAGTTCCGCAATCCAAGCTGCTGCGATATTACGAAAAGAGAAATGCCAAGCTTACCTCGTTCACATCTCGGCAGGAGAGATGGACGATAAGTTACGCATCAAGGTGCCAATTGTGGATGGATATCTTGACGTATTCCCCGAGGAATTAAACGGGTTACCTCCCGATCGTCAGATAGAGTTCTCCATCGACTTGATACCTGGGGCAGCACCAGTATCTAAAGCACCCTATAGAATGGCCCCAAAGGAATTAGAAGAACTGAAGGAACAACTGCAAGGTTTGCTTGAAAAGAAGTTCATCAGACCTAGTGCATCACCATGGGGAGCACCCGTGTTGTTCGTAAAGAAGAAAGACGGAACTTTTCGTATGTGCATAGATTACCGAGGTCTCAATCAACTGACCATTAAGAACAAATATCCTCTTCCAAGGATAGAAGATTTGTTCGATCATTTAAAGGATGCTACGATATTCTCAAAGATCGATCTAAGGTCTGGTTATCACCAGCTAAAGGTCAAGAGCGAGGATATCCCGAAGACAGCATTCCGGACTCAGTATGGACATTACGAATTCACCGTGATGCCCTTTGGAGTAACGAATGCTCCAGCAATTTTCATGGATCTGATGAATAGAGTATTTCATCCGTACCTAGATAAATTCGTTATTGTCTTCATAGACGACATACTCGTGTACTCTAAGAGCAAAGAGCAACACGAAGAACATCTCAAAGCAGTCTTAGAGATAATGAGACGAGAGAAGTTGTATGCCAAATTCAGCAAGTGTGAATTTTGGATCAACCGTGTGATGTTCTTAGGACATATAATCTCTGCAAAAGGGATTGAAGTGGACCCAGCAAAGGTAGAAGCCATCATGAACTGGAAGGCACCTACTAACGTCAATGAAATTCGGAGTTTTCTTGGGTTAGCAGGGTACTACCGCAGGTTCATACAAGATTTTTCCAGCATTGCGAAAGCGCTGACGAAACTGACCAAGAAAACTGAGAAGTTTACTTGGGATTCAACTTGTGAAGAAAGTTTCCAAGAACTAAAGAAAAGGCTAACCACGTCGCCTGTGTTAACCATCCCAGATGGATCAGAAGGATTCGTCATTTACACAGACGCTTCTTTGTCAGGTTTGGGTTGTGTTCTGATGCAGAATAAGAAAGTTGTAGCTTATGCATCTCGACAACTTAAGGATCACGAACAGAACTACCCAACGCATGACTTAGAACTAGCCGCAGTAGTTCACGCGTTAAAAATTTGGAGACACTACCTATATGGAGGAAAGTGTGAGATCTACACTGACCATAAGAGTCTAAAGTACTTCTTTACGCAGAAGGAATTGAACATGCGTCAGAGAAGATGGCTCGAATTGGTAAAAGATTATGATTGCACTATTCACTATCACCCTGGAAAGGCAAACGTAGTGGCAGACGCTTTGAGTAGAAGGGAAGATACAAAACTAAGCGTCGTTCCGACCACACAATTACCACTAATGGGAGAACTCTCTCATTTAGACTTGGAATTTTCCACACAGTGTTGTGCAGATTCCATGGTTTACGCGTTCACCCTACAACCGACCTTACGAGAAAGGATCCTAGCAGCGCAAAAGGACGATAAATTCTTGAGAGGAATACGTAAGCGCGCTGAGGAAGGAACCATTCGGAGATTCGTATTGGGTACTGATGGAGCTTTAATGTTCGATAACAGAGTCTGTGTGCCTAAGGATGACGGAATTAGGAACGAAATTCTGAAAGAGGCACATAGCACTCCTTACACCGTTCATCCCGGAGAGACGAAAATGTACCGAGGATTGAAAGAGAACTTTTGGTGGAGGGGTATGAAGAGATCGATAGCTCAATTCGTCAGGAGTTGTTTAACCTGCCAACGAGTTAAAGCAGATCACCAACGACCTCCAGGGTTGTTGCACCCTCTGGAGATGCCAGAGTGGAAATGGGAGGACATCACTATGGATTTTGTCACCGGTTTTCCAAAAACGGTGAAGAATCACGATGCCATTTGGGTTATCGTAGACAGACTTACGAAAACTGCCCATTTTATCCCTATAAGAATGACGTACACGTTGGACAAGCTCGCTCAACTGTACATAGCAGAGATAGTCAGACTGCACGGAGTACCAGTTTCAATAGTATCCGATAGAGACCCCCGTTTTACCTCCAAGTTCTGGGGAAGTCTACAACGAGCCTTAGGTACTGAATTGAAGTTCAGCACCGCGTACCACCCGCAGACGGACGGGCAATCGGAAAGAACCATTCAAATGCTTGAAGATATGCTCAGAGCTTGCGCTCTAGATCTTGAAGGAAGTTGGGAAAGCCACCTACCATTGGCAGAGTTTGCATATAACAACAGTTATCAAGCAACAATACAAATGGCGCCGTACGAAGCACTCTACGGGAAGAGGTGTAGATCGCCAGTTTGTTGGGACGAAGTCGGGATTCGAAAGATTCTCGGACCCGAATTAGTCGAAAAGTCGGCTGAGATAGTCGCAAAAATTAAAGAACGGATCAAGTCGGCCCAGGACCGCCAGAAATCGTATGCAGACACCCGAAGAAGGGATTTACAATTTGACATCGGCGAGAAAGTATTTCTCAAAGTTGCACCAATGAAAGGTCTAATCCGTTTTGGAAAGAAAGGTAAGCTAAAGCCGCGATACATTGGACCATTTGACATCCTGAATAGAATCGGGGATGTAGCTTATCGCATAGCTTTACCACCGGAGTTATCACGAGTGCATAATGTGTTTCACATATCTACACTCAGGAAATACGTGAGCGACCCAAACCACGTTATTAATCATGTAGAATTAGGTCTAAACAGTGACCTAACTTATGAAGAGATTCCAGTAACTATCTTGGGAAGAAAGTTACACTTGTTAAGGAATCGAGAAATACCTTTAGTGCTCGTTCAGTGGAGCCGACATGGAAAGGAAGAAGCAACTTGGGAAAGAGAGGATGAAGTCCTAGCCAAATACCCTCAAAGCTTAAGTAATACCTAAGACATGAATTTCGGGGGCGAAATTCTGTTAAGGGGGTGAGGATGTAATACCCTGTCCCGTTCTGTACCCTTTTCCTTAATTAGAAACTTTTTATTTTATTTTATTTTATTTTATTTTATTTTCTCTTCTTTGTTTCTTTTAATTTTAATTATTTTGTGTGCTATTTGTGTATTTAAATATACATACCCTTTTTATAAAACTCCTAAATTCGAAGAAAGAAAACGAATTCTTTCAAACGAATAAAGGACTACGAGAAATTAATTATTCAAATTAAATTAAGGATTTCGATCCGTTTAATTTATTGAGAAAAAATCAAAATACAATAAAATATTCCTTGAGTTTAAAAACTGTATTATTTTCTGAATCGGAATTATACTCGTGAACAAAACAATCCCTGAACCGTATCTTTTGGGAACGAAAATATCGAAATATTGGATAAGATTTTAGAAAAAGGATAAGTTTGGAAATAGGGAGTATAAATAGAAAGAAGCCAAATTTTCCTTTCATTTTCTTTCATTTTTCTTTCACGCAAGAATTTTTCCTCTCTCTTTTCCTCTCACCTCCTTCGGCTTCCTCCGCCTCCTTCCGCCTCTCGCTGCCGCTGTCCTCTCCTCCTCCGGCGACGAAGCTCCGTCCAGCCACCTCCCTCCTCCCTTCGCCCAGCCGCGACGCCGAGCTCCGCCTCCCTTCGCCCAGCCACGGCAAACGACGCCGCCGCTCGATTGGAACCGAGCGCCGCCGGAGCTCCGCTCAGCCGCGAAGCCTCCCACCGCCGTCACCGCTCCGCCGTGGACCAGCCCAGACGCGATGAAACCAGGCCGCGACTCCCTTCTCCGAACTCCCCTGCTGCCGTCGCTGCTCCCGTCGTGCCTCAGCCGAAGCGCCGCCGCCGCTTGCCGCCGCCGCCGCTTGCCGCTGCCGCCGCCTCTTGATTCTTTCTCTTCCAGTAAGTTTATACAAAAAGCCCTCTTTAAATTCCACTCTTTGAAGTTCAATTTCAATTTTCACCTGTAACCGTTCTTTTCGTTAATTTCCGATCGTTATTTGACGCCGTTGAACCGGTTGTTATCGCCAAAATTCTGGAATTTCAAACCCACGCCGTTAGGCTGCCCAAATCATTTTCCCGAATTTCCGAACGACGCCGTAAGGCTGCCCAAATTTCGTGAACAATTTCCGAGTTTCGAAACGACGCCGTTAGGCCGCCCGTTTAACGTCTCAAACTGAAGCTCGTAACGTTTCTATCTTCGTTTTTACCTTGGGTAGATTTTTGGGTTATTTTGTTAATTGTTAGACCTTAGAACAAAGAAAAGAAATTAAAGAAAAGTTACTGTTAGTTGGTTAGATGAATTAGTATTAGTTATGGACTTATTTAGTATTATTGTTTTGTTTCATTTGTATCACTCTTTAGAAGTGAGTTTTGGGTAGATTGTTTCTTTGTTTTATTTTCTTTCACAAACCATGAGATTGGATTTTTAGTTTAGTATTTAGTATTAGTAGTTGAATGTTGGAATATTATTGTTTTAGATGAATGATAGAAATGACTTAGAGGACTAGTATTATTATTATGAAATGTTTAGTATCATTGTTTTTAGTATTATGATGATATTAGCAAAATCCTATAGTATCCTTGTTTTGACGTTTTCCAAGAGTAAAAACACGTTTGAATAAATTTCGTAATCAAAGGGAAACTCGTCTTCACCTCGTAACCCTATTAGAATTTTTAGAAAACGCAAACAAAATAAAGTCTTTTAATAAGTTTAGAAAAGAAAAGTTTTATAATTAAGTTTTCGTCTAAAAACGAGAAATAGGATTCGTAAGAAAGAATAACCTTTTCTTTAATTTTTATAAATTAATAATCTTATTTTCTAAGTATTTTTCCAAGCTTAATAAAGATATTTTTTTCCTTAAAAAGGTTTTTTTGAGAACACCTTTCAATTCAGTAAATACACCCCCTGTGTACACCACCAGATTCGGTAAATACACTCTCCGAGAACACCACCAATTTCAGTAAATACACTCCCTGATACACTACCAATTTCAGTAAATACACCCCCTAATACACTACCAAATTTCAGTAAATACACCCCCTGTTACACCACTAAATTCAGTAAATACACCCCCTGTTGCAACACTGAATTTAGTAAATACACTCCCCTAATACACCTCCCCTTTAAAAGAGGTGTACTTATCAATTTGAAATCAACCTTTGAAAACTTTAGTTTTCAATAGTTCTCTGAAGACAACGACCTACTCAATCCTTGAGTTTCGCGCTCTTAAGCTTTTCAAATTCAAAAGTCAATCTTTTAATCGAAATACTCCTTATTAGGATTCTGTACTTTTCGGAATACGCACGAAGGACTCGACTGCCTACCTACCCAATATTCCCGGAACTCAGAACAATCAGGTGGGTGATGATCCGTTGATTGATCTGCATAAATAACGTCGTGCCGGTATTTTCTGAACTCGACTAAATTAAATCAAATCAAAAATATCTAATCCAACATAAATGTAACACCTATCTATATAACTGTTTGGATTATGTGATATAACTACATATGTTATATATTAGCTTGTTGTTTTGTGAATCGATCACCACTGCATGAATAAACACCTTACGTGAGCATGAATCTGTTCAGTTATCAGTCAAGTATTTTTCTCAGTAAAGTTGTTGTATCAGTTTTATGGAAAATCAGTAAGTATGGAGTTGTGATTTGGGTATTGTTTTCCGACCTCCGGGGACGCTGTCGTTGGACGCCCTCGGAATCAAGGTTGTTGATTATTTTCCGGTCTCCGGGGACGCTGTCGTTGGACGCCCTCGGAATCAAGGCTGTTGATGGTTGGAGGTTAAAAGGATAACTATGATGGAAGGGGAATTATTGTACGTTTATGGTTTGACAGTTGTGATAATATGTGATATGATTTTGGGCTTTACCCTAATGTGAATTAACTTGTATTATTCCAAGTATGCCATGTGAAATATGCTTAAGTACCGTTTAAGTTTTATAATCTTTTATATACTTTAACTGTTTAAATAAAATAAACTTTTATCAATGAGTATAACTTAATATATTTCGGATTTACCAATCCCATGATGTTGCAATCACCCATAAGTGAGAATTCAATTCTCACGCCCCCTTTTCTTAACCCCTTGCAGATTACAATTATGGGGAGCAAGGACAGTGACACAGAAGACACAAAGTCTCCTCTTTTCTTAAAATATATTATTACTAATACAATGATGCCTATCATTTCTATTTCCCAATAAATGTTATCGCTACTACTATGCAAGACGATACTCTTTCCGTGTGTTTTAAATTATCCAAACTCAGTATGTATTATTTTGAAGATACATAACCTTCTATCCATCTTTATATATATATATATATATATATATATATATATATATATACAAATACACTCACATTCTAATATTCCTTCCCACTTATCCGCTGCATAAATTTCATTTCAGTTATATTCCTTTCAAAAATTTTATAATTCGGACTTTTGATCACAATAACACTTCGAATCCGATATAATTAATATATTCTGGGTTCGGGGCGTTACAACTTACCCGTTCACTTAGCGTATGAAGCCTTAATTGGTGGTCCAGTCCAGTACAGATGGATGTATCTCTTTGAGTGGTAAACGTATATTATATTTAGATATCTAATATTTTTCTATTTATCTTGAAACCGTATATTTAACTTTAATTGAATGCTTTCATTTTTAGGTATCTACACAATTTGAAACAAAATATTGGAAATACGGACCACATTGAAGCATCCATTGTGGATGCATATCTTACCGAAGAGGTTGGAACATTTTGTTCTTATTACTTCGGCATCCAAGTTCAAACCAAGATCAGAAATGAGCCTCGCAACTACGATGGTCGCAGAGTAGAAAATCTCCTTCGTGAGTTTGAAGGTATGCTATCCGTATTCTTGCACGCAAGTCGACCACTGGGTAAGGGAGTCAAACGGTGGTTTAAGAGCAATTTGGAAGATGAGAAGACATAATCATACATTTTGATGAATACTCCTGAAGTTCAACCTTACATCCAGTAAGTACTTTATTTTTAGATATATGTTGTTATACTCAATACTTTGTATAATTGTAATTTTTTTTTCATGTAAGGATGTTTTGTGACCACACTCGACAAGAAGTACTAGACATCATGGATGAAGCAGTCTATGAGTTGGTTTCTAAATAATTCCTATATTTGTTCCAATCCTACGTGAGTTAAAATTAATTATATGACTATTATTATTTAAATACAACTCATTATATAAAATGTATTATATATTTATAGGGTCTAAATAACCAACTTCACAACCTACATCTGGATGCTCTAAGCAAAAAGCCACTACGACAATTGACATCATACAAAGGGTATTACGTAAATGGATACAAATTTCATACAGATGCATATGCTTCAACAAAAAGAACTATAAACAGTGGTATTTGTGTTTCAAGTGGGAGTAACAACAAAGCACCGATTGATTACTACGGAGTGTTGCAGGAAGTGGTTGAAATAGAATATCCAGGGTGGCCATCGAGGAAAATAGTTTTGTTCTTGTGTGAGTGGTTTAATCCAGGACCTACAGGAAAAGGAGTCGACCCAAACAACAAGATTGTTGATATTCATGTCAACATGAAGTAAGCTACCACATACGAACCCTACTCTTTGCAACTCAAGCATCTCAAGTATATTATTACAAATACCCGGATTCAGGTAGACCACACTTAAGGACAGTTTGCAAAGTCAAGGCTCGGTCTTTAGTGGAACTTTCTAATTCATCCAAGGAAGACAATGCACAACCTGAAAATGCATTTCAAACTGAGGTCCAAGAAGCTCAAACAGTGGTCCTTGAAGAAGGTGTCAATCTCGTAGTGGACTTGGTAGCAGCAAATCCATAAATGATTATGATTGAGAGCGACGAGGGGGATGGAGAAGAAGAAGAAGAAGAGGAGGAGGAGGAGGAGGGGGAGGGGGAGGAGGAGGAAGAAAGAGAAGAAGGAGAAGCAGGAGAAGGAGAAGAAGAGAAGAAGAAGAAGAAGAAGAAGAAGAAGAAGAAGAAGAAGAAGAAGAAGAAGAAGAAGAAGAAGAAGAAGAAGAAGAAGAAGAAGAAGAAGAAGAAGAAGAAGTTAATTTTTTTGTAGTTCGTAACAGTCATTAATTTGATAAATTTACAAAAAAAAATGAGACTCACATTGAAATATGAAAACAAAAACTAATTAACTTGATGGATTTAAAAAAAAAAGGGAGTGGATTTGAAGTTATATACAATTAAATGTAAAAAAACGGATGCATTAATAATTTATATTAGTCTAACATATTACAGAATTAATTTTGTAAATTTAAAAAAAAAGGGGAGTTAATTTGAATTTATATACAATTAAATGCATAAAAACGAATGAGTTAATAATTTATAATATTCTAAAATATTAAATTTACAAAATAAAAAATATTAGTAAATATATAAACGAATTAGAAACAAAAATGAATTAATTTGATGAATTTAAAAAAAATGGGGCTCAATTTGGAATTATATACAATTGAATGAATAAAAATGAATGAATTAATAATTTATAATAGTCTAAAATATTAAATTTATAAAATTAATAAAAAAATTAGTAAATATATATATATAAACGAATTAGAAACTAAAATGAATTAATTTGATGAATTAAAAAAATGGGACTCAATTTGGAATTATATACACTTAAATGATTAAAAACGAATGAATTAATAATTTATAATAGTCTAAAATATTAAAATTTTTAAATTAATAAAAAAGTTAGTAAATATATATATATATATATATATATATATATATATATATATATATATATATATATATATATATATATATATATATATATATATATAAACGAATTAGAAACAAAACGGAATTAATTTGATGAATTTAAAAAAACGGGAGTCAATTTGAGGTTATATACAATTAAATGCAAATAAACAAACAACAATATCATGTGTCCTAGTGGTTCACACCTCTTCGGGTTACCCGGAGGTCGCGGATTTGATTTTCCTTGGGCGCATATTTGCCCATATATTTCTACAAGTCTCACAAGGGCTTATATACAACATGACTCGCCTAATATAAGCTAATGGGTCAGTGGCTCAGTGGTTCGCGCTCCGTCCGGACCCCAATGAGCGCGGGTTTGAATCCATAGAGCCATTTTTTTACGCAGGTTCGCAGATTAGCGACCGCCTCCAGGTTGGTTGCTAATCACAAAAATCAAATTAAAAGTTTAATTTTTATTTAAAAATAAATTAGCGAATGCCTGGATTCGGTCGCTAAATCATGACCCGACCGGGACAGACCCGATTGGTTCAACGACTGCCAGATGGCGGTCGCTAAAATTAGCGACCGCCTAGACGGTCGCAAATTAGCGACCGATGTCAAAAGGCGGTCACTAATATTAGCTACCCGCATTTTAATGACCGACTTTTATCACTCAGAAATCAGTCACTAATCACATTTTGCGATCGAAAATCGGTTGCTAATCCGTATTTTTTTGTAGTGTATATTACAGTGATCACATACTCTTGTGAGATAATTGCTAGTAAAAGCTAGTATTTTACGACTAAGTCACATCTACCTCAACATAAAAATCTATTTTTTTTATTTTATATTAAAGTTAAAATTTAAAAATATTTATTATAAATTTTTCACAGATGTTATAAGTTGTACTCCCTCCGTCCCAGTTTTGTTTTCCCATTTGCCAAAAAGATCCGTTCCAATTTTGTTTTCTCATCCCTAAAATGGAAACTACTTTATTCATTTAAATAATATTTTATTCACCATTCATCATTCTCAATACTACTTTATTCATTTAAATACTACTTTATTCACCATCCATCATTCTCAATACTACTTTATTCATTTAAATATTAAAATTCAACTCTCGCATCAAACTCTGCGCACAGTCAAACGGGAAAACAAAACTGGGACGGAGGGAGTATTTGCCAAACAATATTTAGCTATTCAAAAGCTACTTAAAAATTACATCTTATAAACTCTTAAAAAAACTTATAAGATGTTAGAGCTTATAAAATGTTTCAAAGAAGCTTAGCCAAACGCTCTAAGTTCTCCTCCCAAAAGAAAAGTTATCTCCTCCACTGGTAATTTAACTGAAAGCCCCCCTCAACCCAAGCAGCTCTAACGAAGACAACACAAACAATATCTCTTTCGATGTTAAAAGGTCTTGGAAACAACTCGTAACGGCAAAAATGTTGGGATAAATACACGAATAATCAACAAATAACTTATTCGTCTACGCAGCGGAATGATCATTTATCCCTCTCTTGGGTGAATCTAGTAGGAAACAATACTAAGAATATAATGCACAACAAGAAAAACAATCACCACACAAATAACACGAGCAATTTTAACGTGGAAAACCTCCTCAATGTGAGGAGTAAAAACCACGGGTGTAATACCCCATCCCGTTTTGTACCTTTTATTTCCTAGAAACCTTAATTATATAATTTTATATTATTATCTTTGTTTATTTTCATTTTATTATTTTTGTGTGATACTGTGTAATTTAAATATATACACTATTTCAAATTCCCAAATTCAAAGAAAGAAATCGAATATTTCAAACGGATAAGGGACTACGAGAAATTAAATATTCAAAGTTTAAAATTAGGATTTCGATCCGTATAATTTATTGAGAATAATTCAAATACAATAAAATATTAATTGAGTTTTAAAACTGTATTAATTTTCAATTCGAGATTAATCTCGTGAACCAAACGATTCCTAATCCGTATCAAGTGGGATCGAAAATATCAAGTATTAGAGTGGATTAATTTCATCCACATATTAATTCCTCCCTTTTAAATTAATTGAATAATTAAAATATTTATCTCTATAAATTGGAAATGAACCCACGTCTCTTTCTCTCATTCCAGTTTCCTAAATTCCCTCAGAAAGCACCCCAGCCAAAATTCTCGCCTCTCGCCTCCTTCCATCAGCCATCCCCACCGATCGAAGCCACCGTCGGTTGTCACCGCCTTCACGTAGTCGCTCCTCGCCCGGAGCACCGCCGCCTCCGCTCGCCCAGGACTCGGCCGCCGTCGCGTCGCCTTCAACCTCTTCTCCCTCTCTCTATTCGATGATCGGCCACCACCGTACCAGACGCAGACCACCGCCTACCCTTTTCCGGCGGATGCCCGACTGATGGTCCCGTTTTACGAAGGGCAAAATAGGAATTCAGGAGCAAATTTTTTTTTTTAAAACCTCGCGTTGCGCTCTGAGAGAGTTCAGTGAGAAAACACTCAAGTCACCGCGTTGCTAAGAGGCTGAGCTACCAAGTCAGTGAGACTTGAAGGCTCATGCTCTTAGCAACATAGTGACTCCAGAGACTGAACTCTCGAGCATATTGCCTGATCTGGTCAGTGAGAGGAATCTCCCTGACCTGATTGCTTAACCAAAGTTCTCTTAACAAAACTCTCAGTGAGCTGATTTTCACAACACTTTGGTAAATACTTGAAAGAAACAAACACTCAGTTTAACGTGGTTCAGAGACTCAAGCTCTTACATCCACGGGCCTGATTTAACAGGAAATCCACTCCTGGGATTCTTGTTTTTAACGTGCCAAGGTGCACTTACAACTGGACTCACGCCACTCCCTGGGCTGCCTCTCATCACCTCACTACAAACCTAACATTCTCTGAAAGGGTTTAGTTTGGTTTGGTTTTCTCCAACTAGGTGAGGTTTTCCCTTACAATGTGTTAGCCTCAAGCTAAGATTGGGAAAACCTCTCTAAGCTAAGAGTTACAAGTTGAACACTCAGATAATATATGTGAAGACCCTAATGGTCAGTGTTCTAGGTGTAAGATGTGCCTCCTTATATCTCCCTATGAAACGCACAAAACTCTCACACCCTCACAGCTCGTAGGTGTAGATTTTCTCTTCTCACACACACTTCAATCCGCAGCTGGAAGCTTGTATTTATAATGGGGATTCAAATGTATCCGTTGGAGGGAAGATACATTTGAATCCAACATTTAATGGGTTCAACCACTTTTCTTGGAATGCGGCCTTTGTCAGTGTCAGAGTTGCTGCCTCGTGCTGATTGGTCCACGTGGTCTGGATCCAACGGATCTTTGACTCAGTGAGTTTGACTAAGACCCACTGACTTTAGGTAGCTTCCTCATTCACTGACTGATGATCTTCAGTGGACTGAATCGTCCTCAGTGCAGTTGTCCTTCAGAGACTCTTGAAGATTATTCCAAGAAGTTTGTCATAAGGCTGAATGACAAACTTCCCTGACCACAGTAGCCTGACTCCTTCAGGGCCTACTTGGTGCAGCACTGATCCTCCTGATCATGCTCTTCACTGAGTGGTCCACCTGACTTAGCTTAGATCAGCCTGGTTTACACTTAGTGGTACATCCTTCAGGTTTCACATCTGGTTCAGGTTTCTGACTTGGCTTCAGTCAGTTCTACTTGATGTCATCTTGATATCCTCAGGCTGTGTTGCTGAGTTCCCCCTCGCTGAGTTCCCCCTCGACTGAGTTCCCCCTCAGCTGAGTTCTTCTCAATTGACAGCCTATTCTACTGAGAAATAACCTAGCCTGACCTGAAACTAAAGATACAATCCTGACTGCTTTCAAACCTATTACATGTTGTTTTGGAAAATCATCAAAACTAAAAACATATCCCAACAATGCCCGACGTCTTCCAATTTTTTATCGAAGCCGAGCAACGCCTTCCTCCCTATTCCAGAGGTCACGACGTGTAATACCCCGTCCCGTTTTATACCTTTTATATTCCTAGAACCCTTATTTTATTTTCTTATCTTTGTTTCTTTTTATTTTATTATTTTGTGTGCTTTTGTGTAATTTAAATATATACCCTTTTTACAAATTCCTAAATTCGTCGAAAGAATTAAATCTTTCAAAGCGAATAAAGGACTACGAGAAATTAAATATTCAAGTTTGAAATTAGGATTTCGATCCGTATAATTTATTGAGAATAATTAAAATACAATAAAATATTAATTGAATCTTAAAACTGTATTAATTTTCAAATCGGGATTAATCTCGTGAACCAAACAATCCCTAAACCGTATCTAGTGGGAACAAAAATATCTAGAATTAAAAGGATGAATTTTAACCACAAGATATTTCCTTCTTTTAATTAAATTAATTAAATAGAAAAAATTCCAGCCACTTAATCCTTTCCTTTTCTTATTTGATTTATTTTTAATTGTAGGATAATTACTAAGTTACGGATTTCCTCTAATTTTTCCAAGAGAATGAGTCTTCCCTCAAATCAGTTTCTCTCTCCCTCATTCACGCCTCTCTCACTCTCTCTCTCTAAGAATAATTTTGCTCTCGTCTATCTCTCTCTCCCCTTTTTCTTCTCCGGCGAAGCCATCGACCGCCGCCCCCAGCCTTCGCCTCCTCCTTCGTCCTCCCTTCGGCCGCGACGAAGCGCCGCCGTACACCTCTCTCCGCCCGCCTCCTCCTCTTCCCGGCGAACAGACGCCGCAGCCCAGGCCCACGCCGCCTCTCTCGTTCTCTCCTCCATCCGCTCGCGTCGCCTCTCGTAGCGAACGCCGTTGTGCTCGACGGAAAACCGCCGCGCCTCTTTCCCGGCGCCGCGACCGTCGCGCTCGAGCCCCGCCTCCGATCGGACGCGTTCGCTCCCAGGACGCAGCGTCACGCGCTGCCGTGACCAGCAACCAAGCACCGCCGCACAACTCCTCTGTCTCAAGGACCGATCGAAGCCGTTGCCTTCCCGTCGCAACGCCGCCGTGCCAGCGCCGCTCTTCTCTTCCAGCGAAAAATGCCGCCGTCCCTCGCCTCCCTTCAGCCGCACGAAGCCACCGTCAAAGCAAGGGAGCCGTCGCCTCTGCACGATTGGAGCCGCAAAGTCGCCCACCTCTGCCCTGTTTTCAGCGACAAGCGCCGCCCTCTGCCGCCGCTCTTCCGCCAAGCGCCGCCGCTAGCCCAGCCGTCGCGACGCCTCTCCCCGCCAAGCGCCGCCGTCCGATTGCTTCGGTGAGTTTTAAATCTTGCTCGTTCGTTTCAAATTTAGCAGCCCTTTCGATTTAATCTCTCAATTTCATTCTTCCTTTCCAATTGAAATTGAGGTGTTGTTGATTTAATCTCTTTCCTTCCATATTCGTACTTTCCGATGATGCCTCCTTGAATCACTGCTGCCGGAAATTTTGGAAGGACCAAACGACGCCGTTAGGCCGTCCATTTTATTCGACGAGTCACCGAACTACGTCGTTAGGCTGCCCGGTTTGGGACTCGTAAGACTGCTCGTCTTTCCTCTTTAATTTTCATAGTATTTGGATTAGGAACGAACTGTTTTAACTTCGAGTTGTTTAGACTTTTGGAGAGATTGGAATATTCATCTTTTGGGGCCTGTGAGCTCGTAGATGGACTTTGTTGTTGTTGGGATTTTCGTACTGTTTTGATTAGTATTGTTGAATATGTTGTTTAGTGTCTTTGGAATAGCTGTTTAGTATTCTTGGTTTAGGTGTTTAGTATTATTAGTTTAGTTGGTTAGTATTATTGAATTAGTTGTTTAAGTATCACTAATCAACTTTAGAAGTATTACTAATAATAAGAAGAAAATTACATAGATACTATTATACAAGTTTTCTCTAAAAACCAAATAAGATTAATAAAGAGGTTTTATTTATAAAAATATAAATTATATTCAAGAGTTCTTTTAAAAATGAGAAATAGAAATCTTAGAAAAGAAAAACCTATTCTTTTGTCTTATTAATACTTTTTAAATAATTATATTATTCTTTTAAGAATTCCCAAGAATAGTATTTATTATGAATATACTTTTAATTTTATAAAAGGCTTTTGTTAAGGACACAACAGAAATTAGTAAATACACCCCCCCTAATACACCTCCTCTTAAAAAGGGGTGTACTTATCAAAAGTTTGTTTTTGTAGTTTTCGAAATAGACATACCACAAGTATACTAGTAAATACACTCCCTCAATACACTCACCTTTTTAGAAGTGGTGTATTTACCAAAATAGGGTGTGACCCTTAAGCAAGTCCTTTTTGAGTTTATAAGACCACAACTTTCTCGATTCTCGTAACACAAACTCTCAAGTTTTCCTAAACGTTTTCAAAAGTCAATCTTTTAATCAGAATACTCTTTATTAGGATTTTGTACTTTTCGGGACACGCACCGAAGACTCGACCCTCTGCCTACACATCATTCTCGGGACTCGAAACAATCAGGTGGGTGATGATCTGTTGATTGATCTGCTAATAATAACGTCGTGCCGGTATTTCCTGAACTCGATTAAATCAAATCAAAAAAATATCTAATCCAACATAAATGTAACACCTATCTATATAACTGTTTGGATTATGTGATATAACTATATATGATATATATTGCCTGTTGTTTTATGAATCGATCATCACTGCATGAGTAAACACCTTACGTGAGCATGAATCAGTTCAGTTGTCAGTCAAGTATTATTCTTTGTAAAGTTTATTGAGTCAGTTTTGTGGAAAGTCAGTATGTACGGAGTCGGGATCGAGTTTTAAATCCGACCTCCGGGGCCGCTGTCGGGGACGCCCTAGGAATCAAGGTTGTTGATCAAGTAGATCTGGTCCCCGGTCAGCTGTCGTTTGACGCACTGGGAAGAAGGCCATTGATACTTGCTTATTTTGAGGGATGATATGGTTGGATGATGTGAGTTTGTGTGGATGGATGAAGTAAGTTTTGGTTGGAGTTGAAAAGAGTAACTTTGTTGGAAGTGGAATGATCGTACGTTTATGGTTTGTCAGTTTGTGATAATATGTGATATGATTTGGGCTTTGCCCTAATGTGAATCAACTTGTGTTATTTCAATTATATTATGCGAAATATGTTTAAATGCCGTTTAAATTTTATATGAAACTGATTAAATAAAATAAACACTTTATCAATGAGTATAACTTAATATATTTCGGATTTACCAATCCCATGATGTTGCAAATCACCCATATGTGAGAATTCAATTCTCACGCCCCATTTTCCTAACCCCTTGCAGATTATGATTTCGTGGAGCAAGGACAGTAATAGAGACGACACGGAGTTCCCCACTTAAATAAAACATTACTGTTGACACTATGTTTTATGTACACATATATGTGTGTAAGATACTTATTAAAATTATTCTACTCATTTCTTCCGCTGCATAAAAACTCATCATCTCTCATTTCCGTTATATTTCCTTCAAAAATTTTATAATTCGGACTTTTGATCACAATAACACTTCGAATCCGATATAATTAATATATTCTGGATTCGGGGCGTTACACGACGCCTCTCCATGCCAAATACCGCCGCCTCATTTTCTTTTGTTCCAGTAAGATGACGCCGTTGATTCAAACTGCTGCTGCCGAATTGTGGAAAGACCAAAGGACGCCATTAGGCTGCCCAAAATTTCATGACGAATCACTGAGAGACGCCCTTAGGCCGCCCGTTTACCACCTTGAACCGGAGCTCGATTCTGTGCTAATCGGAATACGCACGGGGGATCCAACATTCTATTTGATATCACTTTTGGAACGTCTCTACAACGCAAGTTACCTTCCAAAGGAATTTCAAGGACATTTGTAACTTAGCTATAAAGTTAAAAGGTGGGTGATTGATCTGTTGATTGATCTGCTAATAATATGTTGTGCTGGTATACTCTGAACTCGACTAAATCAATCTAAAACAACTTATCCAACATAAATGTACACCTATATTATAACTGTTTGAATTACGTGATATAATTATATATGATGCAAAATGTCTATTGTTTTTATTCAAATCTATCACTATTGCATGATATAAGGGCATTTTGTGAGCATGAATCTATCTAAGTATGAATTATGTGCATAATTCGAATTGACAGTTTATGTAAGGAAGAGGAAGTTGTGTGTGGTCATGTTTAATAATAAATCAGGTGCATGGTCACGGGATTCGTTTGTGGAAGTTGTGTGTGGTCATGTTTGATAATAAATCAGGTGCATGGTCACGAGATTCGTTTGAGGTAGTTGTGCGTGGCCATGTTTGATAATAAATCAGGTGCATGGTCACGAGGTTTGTTTGCGGTAGTCGTGTGTGGCCATGTTTGATAATAGATCAGGTGCATGGTCACAGGAATTATTTATATTGTTTCGGAAGAGATTTACAATGTGTTGAAAAATGATTTTGGTAGATTGGGCCGATACTTGAAATTATTCCCCCAGTCACAAGTGTGTACAATATGAAACTCATAGATAAATATAGAGTTTTACAGAGGTCCAGGGGGCCAGTGACCCCTCTGGACCCAACGTGCCTCCGTCATTGGTGTTTGGTTAACAAGACTTCAATGGTAACAATTATTCTTCCAATATATCATTTTTATTATGGGGCCTAGATGAAAAATAATTTTCATTTCTATTATCATTAAAGAGTTGCTAATCAAACTTCTACTAATTTTTGCTGGTAAAGGAACAAAATTGGCCCCAAAAGAACTAAAATCCAAAAGGTAAAAGCATAACAAATTTTTATTTTTTAGTTTTGCATATATGGTGGCACGGATAATGGAAGCAATATGCTTATCAGCGTCGCAAGTATATAAAACAATTGTTTTCTCAATCACGCAATTCACAGCTAAATAGATGGAATAATTAATATGTATCCAGCCCATGTATACTATTCAAAAATAATATCGTTATTAGTTAGCAACATTAATTCCCAAAATAATACTACGTTTACTGTCTAATGAATAAACAATATCAACATTAGATATATAAATTATATCCAGTTTTTAATAGGAAAATGGATACAAAATGAACCAGTTATCTGGTCAATATATACATGTTGGTTGCACGTTATATATTGATGAGAATAATTAAATATAAACGAGAAAATTAAGCTTATTTATCTAACTAGTATAATTCCCGCGATTTTCGCGGGTTTCGATAAAAAATGTTAAATTTATTTTTAAGAACATCATATACATATATTTTTATTAATTTGATTATCTAATTATTAATTATTTATTTTTGGCAAATGTATTAACGTTTTTGGTGTATCGTAATCGAACTGTAGTTGACCCATATTTTATAAAATTTGGGCTAAATTGGAAAAAATAAAAAAGAGTGTGTCCAAGTTTTGCAAGTTTGTAAATATATTGTCCTAATTTTGCAAGTTCGTAAAGATATTATCTCAATCTTGCAAACTCGTAAAAATAGTGTCCTAATTGAACAAACAACACAAAAATAGTGTCCTAAATAATAATTTTTCTGTTATAGTCAATTTAGTTGATGGTAACGAAGATTATTAATTTTAATTTAAAGAACATTAATTGGTTAAAGTAAAGTATATCTATAAATAATTATAAAGCGGTTCATTTATGAAATAATTTAATTTCAAAAAATACTCTAAATACTAATATTGTAATGTTAAAACACGTAACCAAGATGAGGTTGATCATGTTTCTAATCTATCTTCAATATTGTCTGAACTACGAATTGAATTGTATATAATAAATCATACCTTATAATTTATAACTAAATTAACTTATATATATAAGCAAAAAAAATATTTTTTGCTAGTTCGTAAATATATTTTCTCAATTTTGCAAGACCGCAAAGATAGTGTCATATTTTTACAAACAATCATAAGGTAGTGTCCTAAAATAACTAAATTTTCCTAACAACCAATATATTTTAGAAAAGTAAGATTTAGAAATTATAAAAAATAAGGTCAATTCGTTTTTTCTTTAAATAAACTTTTTAATATGTGAATACTATCAAAATCAATTGATGGAACAACATTGCAATAAAAAAAGAACCAAAAAGTTGCAAAAAATTTGCAAAAAGTTTGATACGATGATTCTTTTATCTAATATATATGTGTGTGTGTGTGTATGTAAAAGTTAGAGGACCATAAAATTAATTGATGGAACAAAACAGAAAATAATATATATATATATATATATATATATATATATATATATATATATATATATAAATTAAAGACCAAAAATAAATGTGGACCAATACTATTATCCTGTTTGTACATATACTTCTACTGTAACTTGAATACTATTTTTACAGACTGACATCATATCAAAAATTTCATAAACAAAGTACAGATGACACTGAACTTAAACCACATCACGTGAATAAAAAAAAATATAAATAGATAAATATAAAAATAGAGACAAATATATGCAGAAGACCGGGAAATTTAAATTTTTGGTCCAATGAGAACATCCAATTTGTAACAATGGTGTTTTTTTTTTTTCGATATTTCATGTCGCGTAGTTTTTTCAATTTTGGTCCCATAAATAACTACAGGTAAGTCCCAAAAGAATGCATAAGTTGCAATTTTGGTGCAAAAAAAATTGTATCTTCAGTGGCAATTTTTTTGCCAATGTCTATAAATTTGCAAGAAAGAAAAGAAAAGAAAAGAAAAAAGAGGACCAAAAAGGAATGTGGAGCAAAATTATTACATATTTGTACATATATTTTCATTATAACTCAACTACTATCCGCACAAATTATTTTGTAATAATTTATAATTCTTGATACTTCAAGTTGCTCTTGCGAGCATTGCTAATTACCTTAATTTTTTGGTTAATTTTTTAAATATAAGAACACAATAGATATTTGTCTGGAAAAATAATAAAAATAAAATTCGAATCGAATACTCGAATCGGATCTAATAATTCGAATATCAATTTCGAATCGAATAAGAATCAACATTAATATTCGAATAGTAATCGAATACGAATATTCGAATAGTTTCACGAATACGATTCGAATACAATGATATTCGCTTTGATTCTATAATTAATTCAGTAAAATATTTTTTTTAACTAAATTCAAACTTAAATATTGGCTGATTTTAATTATGATAGTTATCAACTTAACTATAAGGAATGAATTGTTTTGAAAGTCATAGATTCTAAAAATGATCCTATATATATTTTAGGAATATTTCAAAAATATAATGAGAGATGTTATTATACTATAAATAATTCAGGACTAATTTCTGAATTTTTAACAAAATATTTTTTAAGAATTTTAATCTTCCGCTTTAAAAACTCGTTGCACCTTTTTTAACACAATACTGAAGAGAAGCTATTATCCTATAAATATTTTAGGAATATTTCATAAATAAAATGATAAAACTTACTATATTATTGATAAAATGATAAAAATTACAATAAAATGATAAAAATTACTAAATATTTCGGATAACACAATTTATATATATTTAAGAGAAGTTATTATACTACAGATATTTTAAGAATATTGAGAGATATGTACGGCTAGTATTACTAAATTGAACGTAGTATACGTCTGACCACATTACTAAACTAAACTTAGTATATGTTTGACAAAATTAAACCAAAAAGTTGACATGACAATTACTCATGAAATGAACCGTTAGATAAACAATTTATATTATTTATAGTATTTTATTATTGATATAATCGACTAAAAAATAAAATTTAATATTCAACATATTAATGGATCATTAATTAAATTTTGAGAATAAAAATCTTCATTACTAAATTACATATTATTTTTTATTATCATAAATTCAAAAACTTGATACATAATAAAATTTCTATTATTTATAGTTTGGTGATTTTGATTAATACTTATTTAAGTTATATTTAATTTTGTGTTTATTTATACTAAATTGAGATACTTATTGATCCTTAAATAAAATGGAGCAATTACATATTCCACAAATTAATTTGGTGCACATACTACAATCTTTCTAAGAATATATTGACCAAAAAAGAATAAGGGTAGAAATCCAAATTAATTAATACTTGAACTATGTCTCAACAATGAACATGTAATTAATTTGCAAACTTAGAAATAAGGAAAATTTGGTCAGATAAACGTTGAATAAGAACTGAAACCATTAATTTAGCTGAAACCATCATTATAAAATATTTTAATTTGTTTTAATAGCTAGAATTTATATCATTTTTAGTAGTATTTAATTGTAATGGTTATCTAAATTTAATTTTGATTTTTTCGATATTAATTGATAATTAATTATATAGTTAATACCGTAATTATAGTAGTGGTTTAATATTTTCCTATAATTTAGGACACGTTATTAAAAATTGCTTGACCAATTAAATAGGAAAAATGATTTGACCACATTGTTTAATTTAAAATCTATAATCAATTGTTAATTTTTTTTTAAATATACACTTAGATTTTTTGATAGCTAGATCAAAGAAAAATTAAAAAATACCGAGTCAAACTTTATTAAAATACAACAATTATTTAAATATGAAATCTAATTTATAAATAAATATGCGATAAAACCACAAGAAATACGAATGCTTTAGAAAAATTTCGAAAAAATTAGCTGCAATTTTTTTAAATTTAACTATGGAATTTCCAATTCTTTAATTTGATTATTCCCATAAACAAAGCTACATTCCTATAATTTTTAGTCAACAAAGATATTGAATATGGTATCCTGTCAAAGAATTAACATATTCATTTATATTAAATTAGAAATTATACACATTAATTATTTTTTCCTTCATTAAAATCATATGAATATATGACTATATTTTTGGATCATTGACCACATTATTAATAATAATTACAAATTAAGAACTTACATGCGCATGCCTATTATAGATCAACTTACATGCAGAAGTATTCAATTTCAGCCCAAATAAAAATTGGAAAACCAATAAAAACATTGACCACATTCCATTAAACACATACTATTAATAAAACAATAAAAAAAGTCAACCAACTATTTACAACAACATTCACTAATTATGAAACATTGTTCTAGGGACCGTTTTTTTTTTTTTTTTTTGTCCCATAATGCTAATTAGTCATTTGGCAAGACCAATTATATGCCCCTTAATCCGTTTTCATCATTAAACCTACGAACAATGAAATAAATACAATAAATGAAAAAAAATTAATAATAATTAAAAAAAAAAGGTAAAACACACACCCAACCGAACGCACTTTAAATTTTCAATATTTTGCCAAACACCATACTTTAAACCTTAATACTGACAATACTATTAATATGGATTCAAAATTTGTAAAGCCTAATATTTTGCACTCCAAATTTACAAAGCCTAATTTCATGCAATCCAAACTTGTAAAGCATAACATCATGCAATCCAAATTAATTCACAATCAATTAAAAAACATAAGGTATATAAATTCAGGGTAATCCAAATTTCCTGCAAAAACTGATACACACCGATCAAAATTTCATCTCGGTGTAAAAAAAAAAAAAAAGATATTGTCCAATAAAATGATGAGCAGTTGAGTTGGTTGGAAAATTAGAAAAATGCGATCGTAGAGTATTCAACATACATTGCAAAAATTCGACCATGGAATATTCAACATAAATAGGGAATAGTATTGGTAAAACTGTGTGTTCATCGATATTGTCCAATAAAATGATGAACAATTGGGTTGATCGGAAAATTATAAAAATCCGATCGTGGAGTATTCAACATTCATAAAAAAAAAATACGATCATGGAGTATTCAACATAAATGGAGAATAGTATTGGTAAAACAGTGTTTTATTGATAAAAAAAATAAGAGGATTATATTACAAATATTCGACAATCCAGACAATACATTAGAACAATCCCTTGACTACATCAGAATAGAAAAAAAAGTCAAGAAAAGGGTGACTCAAAATACATGAAAAATACTCGTAGAAATCCAACATCCAATAGCAACGATCAACATACGACAAATAAATTCGAAGAGAACCACCTGCAAAAAAAATAAAAAATAATAAGAAGGCGGGGATAAGAATCACCAAATGCATAATAATAATGGCAATAAGAAGCACGATATAAAGGATGATATGAAAAAAAAAATGTATAAAAGTGAGGTGAAACATAACACAGATGACTATTTATAAGAGAAGGTGATAAACATAGACGAATGAGATCATCCTTGACGAAACAATGGTCAGGATTAAAATAAAAATCAAGAATTAAGGCACATAGAGAGAGCAACAAAGAAATAACAACAAAGGATGCCACATAGGCAAAACTTGCTTTGTCTATATTAAAGTATAGATTGGCAGTATTGGAGGCCGGGGTGGGAAATGGCTGGATTAGTTGGGAAAGATGATTGAGGTTGGATAGAATTAGTTGGGGAATTTGAGGGATCGATGAGGAAGGATTATTATTTATATTTTCTTGGAAAACTTACAAAATGGTTAAAAAAAAAAACTCTAATTACAAATTGGTTGAAAACAATTTGCAGAGGTACCTAGTTTATGTTTCTGTACAAATAATTTTTATGCGTTCGTGGAAATGCTTTGAACCAATTTGTAATTATGATCACTTTTTTGAACAATAGGTAAATGGCCCATATTTTTTTTATATTAATTGTTTTGTTATTTTTTATTTTAAAATTTTAATTATATTTAGAAAAATATAGTTATGTCACAAAGTGGTATTAGACAGGCTCCACGTGTATAAATAGCTCGAAATTGGGAATCATGTGCCGAACACATGCAATTTGGGTCTAATTAGAGCTAATTCGGGAATAATTTTTTTTAAGGCCAACAACTTAGGGGGTAGTAAAAGAAGGACCGTAAATTTTCGGTCTGACAATTTAAGGACCACATGTTAAAATTTTGCAAATCGAGGCTAGATTGGCCCATATTAGTTCTAGTTAGAGCCAATTCAGGCCAATTTGGCATTTGCAACATTTTAAATTTGATGTCCTTAAACTACCAGCCTAAAAACCCCATTATAGACAAATGAAAAGTGACAAATAATTATTAATAGTCATTATAAGTGATGAAAGATAATGTCACAAATTATTTCGAACAATTAATGACAAAATATAAAATTGTCATGAATATATTATATTATACAACGAATATGATCGTCACTAATTACAATGAATATCGTCACTGAATAGTATTGTGACAAAATTACAATGAATATCGTCACCGAATAGTATTGTGACAAAATAAGTGTCTCATTAATTATTTTGAAAATTAATGAGAAAATATATTATAGTCACAAAAATATTATTTTTCACGACGCTGAATATCGTCACCAATTATTATGAATATTGTTACCAAAGTTTATTGTGACGAATTTTCTAATGTCGTTGTGAAATTTACAAATTAGTGATGAAAAATGTTAACAGTGACAAAATAAAAATTTGTCACAATTACTAGTTTTCTATTGATGGAAATGAAATTTGTCACCTTTAAATAACAAAATGTGATGAATTTTGTGCGGCTGCCAAAAAATTCGTCATGAAAAGTGTGATTTCTTGTAGTGGAAATTGGAGCCGTTCGGTCCCGTTGGAGGATGCTCAGATAGACGGGCTCCAATATCCAAGAGAAAAAGAAAAGCTGAGCTACGGACTGTAGGTTAGCTCCAAGAGATGGGAGTCAACCCACCGTCAAGCAACTTCCAGAGTTGACTTTCACTGAAAAAGATTTGGATGGGATCCTTACTCCTCACAATGACTATCTGGTCATATGTGCAAGTATAATGGGGACTAGGGTATATCGCTTGTTGATCGACACCGGAGCCTACACCAACATTATCTTCAAAAGCATGCTCGACCAACTGGGGGACTATGCGAGCTACATTTAAGATTGTAATCATAGAATTTTAGGTTTCGGTGATGTTGTAATGTCCCGTTAGGGATTATAAAGTTATCTGTCGAACTTGTATAGACCGAGGACCCGGAGAGGAGATTAACTAGAATGGTAGAATTCTTGATTGTAGATCAGCAGTTTACCTACAACGAGTTCCTTGTCGGCCCTTTTTAAATGAATTCAAAGTGGCAGTTTTAACTTACTACTACTGTATAAAGTTTCCAACCTCGACAGGTGCAGGATCCTTAAAGGGCGATCAAAAGAAGGCAAGAGAGTGTCTCCTCCAACTTCAATCTAATGACAAACAAGTTTTAATGATGGAAGCATCAACCAGCTATCCAACAGATGAACCCTTTGTCTTGGATGATATCATGGACTCCATGTTGGAGTTATACGTGAAAGTATGCTTTTACTTTGTATAACTCGTGTATCAAACACTCGTTTATGAGAATAATTCTTTTATCGCATATGCTTTAGATATGATTGAATGTTGAATATTTATTGCAAACAGTTCGTAATAGTACTAGTTACATTGTAGTTAATGTGGTGATACCCGATCACGGAAGATAACATTAACAGTTTCCTTGTAACTAAACGTACATTTTCACGACCTAGGTGGAATTGAACAATCTGCCGTGAAAGGTCGATGTGTAAGTCTCAGATTGGTCTGTCTTGACTAAGAGATTGCACTAGCACATTTAGTATGTATTGAAGAGGACCTACAGCGAGGATAAATTCTTCTTTTCTGAAATGTGAAGAATTAGACCTCAGTGGTTGTTGATTTCTTAATCTCCGTCACTTAAATAGGACCGTGTGTACTTAATGGTTACTGCTTTGATTCATGTTGGGTGAGAATCATCGTGACTTCGAACCTTGTGCTTTGGGCAGTAATATTAGTCATACGACGGTTGCTAAGATTTAATACGGAGAAACGCGTGCGAGTACGGCTCATGTGATTAGTTCCCTTGGTGGGCTCAGAAGTTTTATCGTACCAAATCTTGCAAGTGAAGAATCAGTTTCTTCGGTACGGATAATAATGTTGAGCTGTCTTTACTCCAAGGTGAAATATATTAATTAATTTAGAGCTATTCAGAAGCTTAATTAATTAATGGACTTGATAATCTTAAACGCGGGAAATAATAACCGGGAGCCCATATTATCGTAATATGGATTAAGATGGATAGTGCAATATTAATTTATTAGTGGTAATAATTAATATTAATGGATTGAATTATATTGGGGCTCAATATTGAAATTCAGAAGTCCATTAGGAGGTCCAATCTTAATTCTCCTTAAAGGCCCCTCAAGTAGCCCATTAAGAAGCCCAATAATGATAAGGTGATTAAAATAAAAAGATAATATAATGCTGATTTTTCATTGTATTTTTCGAAAATAGCATCACAAGGAAAGAAAAGATTTTGTTGATTTTGTTGAAAAGATATTATGGAAGATAAGTATTCTTGGAATACAAGATTATCTCATATATTCAAGAAGATCCAAATCTTGGATTCTTCTCCTATGAATTTTCGAAAATTACTAATTAATATGGAGGGTGAGATTTTTGTGGAATATTTTATTTTGGAGAAAAGAATATATGAGATATATTCAAGATTTCTTAGAGACTAAGAAAAGATTTTCTCCAAGCCCAAATACACTCTAATTTTCGGCCACCTCCTATTATAAATAGGGGATGATTATTTCATCTCCAAGTACATAATTCCATGTGTTGGAAAAATCAAGAGCATATATATATTTTTTTTTCTTAGTTATTTAAATTACTTGAAAGCATCTCCCACCGGTGATCAAGTAAGGCGAAAGGGAAATACTTGAGAAGGTTTTTGGGTTGATAAAGCGTGATTGTAATTGTCCCGTTTCTTCAAAGGCCAAGTCTACAAGAGGTACATAAATCACATAAATTCTTGTTTATTCCGCCAAGATTTTATGTGAATTAATTCAACATGCATGATGTTAAATTAGTTGTTGGAATTATTATTTGAATTAATTAGGATTAATTCATGCTAGTAATAATTGTATTTAAATTCGTATTTAAATTTCATCCCGAATAGATTCCGGGCACCCCTATTTTCCCAACACTCCAGAGAGGACCACATGGAGTTGGACGAGCAGACTCATGCCCTGAACGAGCAACTCTCACCCAATGGCGAAACCCTATTTTAGAAGCAAGAAACCCTGCACCTGCCGAACAACAGATGAATGTTGACGAGCAACCTTTTGTTAATGACCTGGAGGGCCAAAATCCGGCGAACAACGTTGTACCAAGGCAAGCAGATGACCTTGAACCCCGCCTTGAAGCTGACCCAATGGACATCGAAAATAATTTCTGTTGGGACAATGTCAGTTTTGAGTTGACCCCAAATACCCTGAAATGATGAATTTGCCTAAGTGTTGTAATAGTTTGGCTAGTGTTGATAGGCTTTGTTAAGTTAGAATATTTTATACTCACAAATTATTGGGACAATGTCAGTTTTGAGTTGATCCCAAAGAACATGAAAAGATGATTTGCCTAAGTGTTTGTAAAAGTCAGGCTAGTCTTGGTTAGGTTTGTAAGTTAGTTTATTTTACAATTTACAGGAACTCAATGAGAGGAGTACTCGTTGATGACAATCAAGACTGAAGTCTGAAGACACAAGAGCACCATCCTGAGCTTATGGCAGTTCATCTAAGCTGGCTGAGTAAGTGTCAGAATGAAGAGCATGATCCTGAGATCATTGCAAACTCAGTCCTGTAGGGAACAAGATCGCACTGAGTATTGGGAAAAGACTTGGAGTAGGATCCAAGCAAGTCAAAAGGAATGTCAGCACTGAAAAACGTACGTAGATGAGGACAAGTCTGAACTCAGTAAAGATAAGATTGAACTGAAGAATGAGTTATGACATTCTCACCTACCAGCTGATGTGGACCAATTAGAGAGCGCCAAGTCATGTACAGACACTGACTTGAACCTGACATCCCTGCATATTTCAACGGGCAAGCATTAAATGCAATTATCAAATCCATGCAAGGACGGCTGCTGCATGGGAGATGTATCCGTTGAACAAATCCTATGAGAAGACGACCTAGAAGGCTATCTCTTCCAACAGATAGTTTTTCAAAGTTGCCTATAAATACAGAAGGCCTTGAACCCAATCAAGGTTACAGAAAATTTTGAAGTCAAGAAATTACTCAAACTCTCAACGCACAAAGCATTCAACATTCAAATAAGCACTCGAAACATCTTAAATTTCCCAAGTGTTTCTTAGTTAGAGAGTTATTCTGTATTCCACTGAGCGAACCAAGTTATATCTTAAGCTTAGAGTGATTATCCATCCTTAGCATAACCTTGTCTTGTAAAGATAATCACACCTTAGTTGGAACCCAAACTGAAACCAAAACCCTTCAGTCAGGTTTGTTGGTTGAGGTTAGATGGTGAGTTAGAAGGAGTTTGTAAGGGCCAGTAAGTGAATTTGATCTTGGTGCACCTTGGCAAGTTAAAAACAAGGCAATCCTTAGTGGATTCTCCTGTTCAATCAGGACCGTGGACGTAGGAGCTTGAGTCTCTGAACCACGTTAAACTCCCTGTGTTCTTACTGCTTTGATTATTGTTCTTAACTTTTCATTTGATTTAGTCTTTCATTGCATTATTTATCAGGCCTGAATCAATCAGCCCGATCATTAAACTGAGTACTGCCCTTCTAACCACGACTTCTTAAGAAAGAAAATAAGTTTTCAGAAAGCAAACTAAAACAAGACTCTAAACTTTCAGGGCTCACGCATTCCGCACTGAACATAAGTAGATAGCTAGCCAACTGACTTGCACTCAGTGCTGTTAGTAGGTGTATTATCTACTCAGTGTTCAACACTACTATGAGTAAAAGGGGACTCATTCAGTTTGAAAGAAAATAAAATTTGTATATGTGTATTCCCCCCATACACGTATCACTCAGTCTTGTATCAGGACCAATAAGTACATAATGAGAGGAGTACTCATTGTTGACATTCACAACTGAAGCCTGAAGACACAAGAGCACCATCCTGAACTTATGGCAATCTATCTAAGCTGGCTGAGTAAGTGTCAAGATGAAGAGCATGATCCTGAGATCATTGCTAACTCAGCTTGAAGGGAACAGGACTGCACTGAGTTATTGGGAAAAGACTTGGAGTAGGATCCAAGCAATGCAGAAGGAATGTCAGCGCTGGAAGACGTACGTAGATGGGGACAAACCTGATCTCAGATAAGACAAGTCTGAACTGAAGAATAAGTTCTGACATTCTCACCTACCTGATGACATGGACCAATCAGAGCGCGACAAGTCATGTACGGACACTGACTTTAACTTGTCATCCCTGTAAGTTTTCAACATGCATGCATTTAATGCAAGTTACCAAATCCATGCAAGGACGGTTGCTGCATGGGAAATATGGCCGTTGAATATCCTACAAGATGGGTGATTAGAAGGCTATCTCTCCAACAAATAGATTTCAAAGTTGCCTATAAATACAGAAAACCTTGGACCCAAACAAGGTTACGAGAAATTTGAAGCCAGAAATTACTCAAAGCTCTCAGCATTCAAAGCACATAGCATTCAAGAAGCACTCGAAAAACCTAGAATTTCCCAAGTATTTCTTTAGTAGAGAGTTTATTCTGTATTTCACTGAGCACATTATATACATCTTAAGCTTAGAGTTATTATCCAATCCTTAGCATAGGTTTGCCTTGTAAGGATAATCACAAATAGTTGGAATACAAACTGAAATCAAAAACCTCTTAGTCAGGTTTGTTGGTTGAAGTTAGTTAGTGAGTTAGAAGGAAGAAGGGTCAGTGAGACTGATCTTGGTGCACCTTGTCACGTTAAAAACAAGTCAATCCTTAGTGGATTCTCCTGTTGAATATGGACCATGGACGTAGGAGCTTGAGTCTCTGAACCACGTTAAAATCATTCTGAGTCTTTACTGCTTTGATATTGCACTTAACTGTTTACATTGCTTAAGTCATTCATTACATACTTTGTCAATGCTAAACCAATTAGTCTGACTCATTGAACTCCGCGCACTGCCCTTCTAACCATGGCTTCGTAAAGGAAAACAAGTTTTCAAAAAGCAAACATAAATAAGTCTTTAAACTTTCAGGGCTCACACATGTCCGCACTAGAACATAAGTAGATAGTTAGCCAACTGACTTGCACTCAGTGTTGTTAGTAGGTGTATTATCTACTCAGTGTTCAACACTTAACTCTGAGAAAGGGGACTCAGTGAAGTTTTAAGAAAGAGAAATTGTATACATGTATTCCCCCCTTCCTTATACACGTATTACTCAGACTTGTACGGGACCAACAAGTGGTGCCAGAGCAGTGGTTCAAAGACCACTGACTTTGAATACTAATAGTTTCAGAGGAGAAATTGTTGGTGGTCGCTGAACAAATCTTTGAAAACCTTGCATCATGACTTCAAGGAGACTTGAAGCTTCATTGCCTGAATTCTCTGTCTCTAACTTTGTCTACTGGATATTCAGATTTGAAGCACATCTAGATGTCATCCATGACCAGATGTCTTGAGTCATCAAGGAAGGACCCATCAAGATCACTATCCCAAATGTCTAATGATCATCTTGACATTGGCGTACATGTTTCGAAGGAGAGGAGCCAGCTGACCAATGATGAGATCACGATGATTGGACTGGACAACGTGGCCAGGAATATCATTCTTCACACGGTGCCTTTTGAGGAGTCAGCGAGACTGATGCACTTCACTACGGAAATTGAGGTATGGGATGAGCTGAACCAAATATGTGAAGGATTTGAGTAGATTAAGGAGAATAAGAGAAATATTGTCATTCAGAAATTTGAAGCGTTCGAAATGCTGCCTAAGGAAACAATCGATCAAATGGAGTTAAGATTCATCAAGATGATGAATGAGTTAGTGATGCTAGCGAAGGAAGTTCCCAAGAGAGAAGCTGCTTCGGAAATCCTGAATGTTCTGCCTTAGAATTTTTGTATTTTTTAAAGTGTAATAGTAGTTATAGGACGGAGGGAGTAAAATGTAGTATCTAAAATTTATTGTATATTATAAAAAGGAAAAGTCACAACACTCAAAGTAAAACAAGAAAAAAAGAAAAAGCCTAACAATTTAAAAAATGCTATAAAGCAAAATAAAGAGGGAACGGGCAGAAGTTCAAAGCATTACAAAAAGAAATAGCTTCCCAAGAGAGCTAAAGAGAAAAAGTAATTCCCGCCCATGATAAAGATTTGGTTCGATTTACGCTCAGAGCAAATTCACTCATATTAAATTGTTTGGTTCATGAGTGAAGGAGAGTGTAAAAAAATTATTAAATGAATTAAATTCATATCTCTCTATAAGTTTAGATTTTTAGATGAGACGAACTTTTTTTGATCTAAAAGCTATTAGGGTATTATATATCTCTCTTTTTTAGATAAAGGGTATTAGGTATAACTTGTAGCACACTATATATACACACGTACGTAATATGCCGTCGAAAAGAAAAATAGTTGGCAAAGAAAGGTGGCACTGGAATCTGGATAACAATAAAAGGAAGAAATGGTTAAGGATTGCTTTTCTTCATTGGAAACTTTGCTTGCACTCAACACGCAATGTATATACGTATACATATAATTATATGTGTGCATATATACACACGTTTTTAATTTACTAAATTATTTTGTTTACTTATATTGGTTTTGAATTACCTTTGGAGATAGAAGATTTGCAGCTTTGGGGGGCAAATGGACGAGGAACGAAGGAAGCGAACGAGGAGAACAACGTTGGACCAACTCGAAGAGGTTAATTCTCCATTTTCTTAATTCATTTTTCAATTCTTATTAAATAAATTTAGATAACTTAATTATGCTAAATTAGTTTCATTAGATGATCTTATTGTGTGTCACGCATGCCAACAATCACTTTCGGAATAGAATGGATTGAGGGAACTATTTTAACATGCAATACGTTTGAATTAAGAAAATAAATTAATTTCATCCTAAACGGTTTTGGTATTTGAGATATTCGGTTAGGAGGAATAATGGTTTTTTTTTTTTTTTTTTGAGGCGCGTATTGGAAAGATAATAATTTACGGGTTGTAAGGGTAGAACATTATGTTTTAAATATTGTAAATTAGAACACTGGAGCCCGAATAATTTCAGATAGGCTCAAATTCACATGAGTTCAATGGTTATCTACATATATGTAAATGTAGGACAATTGTACAATTCACACACAATTAAGCCCGATTAGTGCTCATTCAGGCTCGATCGTCCTACGTCAATGTATTCAAAATGTTACCTATAATACCATGCACAAAAACAACCCCTTAAGTTACAAAAAAGAAAAAGGAATGAAACATTTTTCCCTTTCTCTAGGAATCTTTACCAAATTTTCCTTATGGATTAATTTTATAACTTGAATGTTTGTTAATTATCTGCTAATATTGAGTCATAGGATTGTTTATAAATGAGTAATAAAATGGGTTTGTTAAAAAGAAATTTTCAAACCGTCGTGAGTAGAATAATGAGCTTAAATCTACTCGTTTCACAACATGCATGTATAACGTTACATCGTCTCACACAAGAATTTATATTGATCGGACTTATAGGGCAGAATTTTTCCCCTGCTCGAAATTATTGAAAGCGAAGGCGATGAGGGCGTAGAAGCAAGTGCTTCTGGTTCTTCCGATGATTTTGAATCCAGTGATGATGATTTATTCTGCAGTGGCACTCATTGTAAGTTCACGGTTTTAAATATGCATGTTGTAAATATTTATTGCTATATAAAATATTCAGATTAATTTAAATTTTCTTTCTTGGCGATGTAATATTGCAGCTGGATTAGATTTTTGGGAGGATGAAGACTATACTGACAACGTAAGTGTTTTAATAACACTTTCTTAAGTTGCATTTAAAAGACTTAATTAATAATATGATCAATTAGAATCATTCTGCACTAGATGTACGTACGTGTTTAAAGATATTAAAAAATATATATATATAATTATATATATAAGTTCAAACATAAATGACTTGTTAATCCAAATATGCAAGAAGGGTTATATATCTTGTGCACAAGTTCTCCATGCAACTCAAGTGCAATTTTTAAAATTATTGATTGTTTTTACTGAAAATTCAATTTTCATGCAATTATTTTCACTTGCATTTTACATTAAACTCTATGGATAATGTTCAAAAATGCACTTAAATTACATATTACATTTTGTCAATATTGAAATATTAATTTATTGCTTATTGAAGATTAGGGTACTTTAGTTAACCTTTTTCTTTGAAAACAATATTCATAACTTGTGGAAAACTCAATCAGGAAATTGAAGAAGATGATGTCGATCCAGACGAATTATCATACGAGGTAAAATAAATTAAAATCCCATTTTTATTTTTCCTTCCTCATTACATATATAATTTGTTCAAAAAATATTACTATATGTGGATATCCTAATAGAATTAAACAGGAGTTAATTGCTCTTGGAGAGATGGTGGGAGTGGAAAACAAAGGATTATCAGAAGCTGAAATCAGTAAATATTTACGTCCAATTACGTGCAACTGTACATCCACATTACTCATTGATAGGTAATCACACGTATTTTCACATATTATAATTATATATATTTATGTATTACCGAAGTTTGAAAGATTAATTTTTTTTTAATATAAGTAAGGTCTGAAATATTAAATCTAATACTTAAACATCCACCAATCTAATGTCATCTTTATTAATATCTTGTATTCGTTGTGTTATTATAAATATATTTAATTAATTAGTTATTTTTTTATTCTATTCATAGTTTTTCAAAAAGTTTTGGGGCTGTGATTTCAAAAATGACTTATTAAAAAATAATACTTAAAATAACTAGAAACGGTGAGACATATTCTTAGTCAGTGTATTTGAATTTTAATGTTTTTTTTTTTTTTATGTAAGAAATTGTTGTTAATTTAATTGCTACGACAAAGCAGGTGTGTGATATGTCAAGTGGAGTATGAAGTAGGGGAGAATCTGGTTGCCCTCAAATGCGATCATCTTTACCACAAAGACTGTATAGCCAAATGGCTACAAATTAACAAGGTTAATTAATTTAAGGATTAAATTGTAAATTAATAATTAAGCTTGATAGTTACATATATCAATTGATTGAATAGGTTTTCGGTTAAATTTGTTCATAGTATAAACGGATATTATTACATATATTTGTTGATACCATAGCATTTTAAATTATAAAATGCCATGTGATCAGTGAATACTGTATACATGTAATTATATTAGCGAATACACACAATAGTATCAGTAAATATATGTAATAATATATATTTTATATTATGAAACTGGTACACCTTAACTCTTGCGTAATTGATTTTCTTTTTTTCTTATGCGCAGATTTGCCCAATATGCAACAACGAGGTGTCGTCCTCGTCTGTAGAAATTCCCAAAACCAAAAAGGACTATGCTTAACATATGAAAGGAATATATAATTGAAATATCAATGTAGCAGAAACTAATTATTATGTTGTGCAATATACAATTTAAATATTGATAAATTTGAGCAGAGCAGAGCAGGTGAATGTAATTATATGATTAAATATTATTGTAAATATAAAAAGTGTAGAGAACACCGATTTATTTACCCAATTCGTCAAATATAACTACGTCTTGGGGCAATTCCAAACCGGGGGATTTTACTATTTTTAATGATTTTCTTGTGCATATCAACTACTAAAACAAACACCTATTTATACTTATAGTCATCCATAAACGTTATATACATTAACTTAATGATGAGTTATTAATATACGGCTAATCTCACGAGCAAATCGGTGGTGGACATAAATAATATAATAATATGCATTCATCGATAATTTATAACAAATATTAATAGTAGAAATTAGTAACTGCTCGGTGCAATGCACAATTTAATTTGAGTATGGTATTGTATAGTGTGTTATAAATTATATCAGAAAATTAAATTAGGGTGGGCTTGTTTCAAACTTTTTAATGGGAATGGGCATGGAAACCTCTTTTCCATTTCCCCCCGAATATAGCGTATCACTGGTTATATATCTACATGATGGTTATTGTCACAAGGGTAATTTTCGACTATAAATTATCCGCCTTGTGCGGCACGGATTACAACTAGTGTTTGTTTATTGAGTGAGTTTATATTATCAATCGTTGCAAGCAAGTATGTTCAATATGCAGTGGAATCAAACGTAAATAACATACAACACAAATGAGAACTCATCCCCCACTTTCATATTAATCCCAACTTAGTATAGAAGAATTTCGGCAACGCTTGCAGATACGTATTAATGAACAACTCAATATTTTACATGCATATAAACGTGATGGACATATCTCATCATCACTAGATGAATAAAACACAATCGTTGGATCTAATCTAATTGTCAAGTTTCATCATCTTGTGCGTCTCAGCCACGCAAAGGGGAAGTTTCCCACACCAAAACTGCCACAACCGCCAAAAAGTATCCAACATTAGCCGAAACTCAACTACCCTCAAATCCAGTAAATGTCGGGTCAGACGGTGCCAATCGCCTGCGGATGCCACCGCTTTCCAGCGCAAACTTGCAAAAAAACTGACCTTTAGTGAAAGTAATTATGTCATTATTGTTTCTCTAATTAAAAGTTTTTAATGACAAGATTCTGTCATTAAAAATTGTTTCCTGTCAATAAATTTTTTTAACTAGAGAGGCAATAATGACAGGTCATGACAAGATTGTTGTCACTAATGGTCAATTTTTTTATAGTGCGCACACTGTCAGCTCCCCCTTCCTCGTGCGCACAAGCACTAGGTTGGACGCCTCGACCAGGATGCACCATGTACCAATACGCCTCGACACCATCAAAATGAGTAAGGGGCTAACAATTATACATGTCAGTAGAGTTATGTTCTAATTTTGAAGAAAATTGACAAAAAAATTGAGGAGAAACTCTGGCCATGTTGTTTCTTAACCATATTGACCCAAATAATTCTTTACTAACCATTCAACAATATTTAGGGCCAAAATGCTCCCAACTTATCATTTTTATTCCCACAAAATCCAAATTCGAGAAACCCCCGGTACTCCATCTTCATCTTATCATTTTTATTCCCACAAAATCCAAAATCAAGAAACCCCCGGTACTCCATCTTCATCCACGACACTCAGTCTAACGTCCCAGCACTTTCAACTTAGAATTGAGTTTAAGATTCAAATGAATAAAATGCATGCATGCTAGAATATATATATATAAGTATATATAGAGTGAAATTGGTTCATATATGAATCATTAAATGGTAATAATTCTTTTTATTAAAGAGTATTAGTTATTTTTACTGAAGAGTATTAGTTGTCTATACTAAAGAGTCTTAGTTTATTTTCAGTAAACAACTAAGACTCTTCATTATAAACAACTAAACCCTTCAGTAAAAACAGCAAATACTCTTTAGTGAAAACAATTAATACCCTTCAATGATTCATATATAAATTATTTTCACTCTATACCTTGTCAATATATATATATGTATATATGTATATATATATTACAGGAAACATAAACAATTTAAGTAGGTTTACTATGAAATTTGTTCATAATACGATACTCATACCATTACATGCACTAATTAGTATCATTATATGCATTTATTGATACTATAATATTTTATGAAATAATATAATATTAGTGAATACATATAATATGGTATGAATGGATACTATCAGCTAAGAACGCTGCAACGAAAACAACAACTGGATTCTTCGACTAATTGGAGTTGAAATTATCATCATTTCGTCCATAACAAATACTCACAACGTAACAATAAATTGTGTATGATTACTTATGTCTAACTCTATATATATATAAAAGCATAGAGGGGAACACAAAAATAAAATATATCGTCAGTGTCATCGCTTCCCCTCCATATTAGATTTCGTCAGATTAATAGCTTAGACTCGAAGAATTCTCTTACCCTCCTAATCCCCCCTAACTTGCTCAATAATCTATTCCATATTCATTCTACAATATTAATCATTTTAACATTCTATCAAAAAATTCAAATTAATGAATAAGATGCATTATCGACATTACACCATTTTTTATGTATGGAAGCAGATAATTTGTGCAAACCCATAATATCTTATAATTTTTAAATATGTTAAATATATATTTGGGATAAGTTAGCAATTATCTAACACAAATTCTACACTCAAGTGCAATAGTGCATAACATGTAGTTGGATTTTGAGTCCAATTTCAAATTAATTTTGATTTTTTAATGCTCATTAAGTAAATTGGGTTTTGAAAAGTCAAAATTGATTTGAAATTGAACTCAAAATCTAGAGTAACTTTCTTGTGCACTTGGTGTATAGTGCACTCACTCAACAGTTGACCCTATTTACACTGAAAAGTTAGTTCCGATTACACTGAAAAGTGTGGTTGAATTACACTGAAAAATATCACTTCAACATAATTGACTTTAAATAACATCTTATTGTAACACATTTAGTTTATGTAACACATTATGGTAACACTTGTTTTAGTTTATATATTATGTAAAACATCATGTAACACTTTGTTAATATGCAACACTTATATGCAACACTTTTAAATAAGTAACGCTTTTATGTAACATTTTATAGTAGGTAACGTTTTTTAGGTAACACTTTTATATATGTAACGTTTTTTTAGTAACGCTTTTTAGTAACACTTTAGCATAAGTAACACCTTTCAGGTAACACTTTTATATAGGTAACATATTTTGGTAACACTTTATAATAAATATTTAAATTCAGCATATATATAATCATACATTATCAATAAGAATAATATTATTAGTTCGATATATATATATATATATATATATATATATATATATATATATGTGTGTGTGTGTGTGTGTATATATATATAATATGCAGATGATTTAAAAAAATATATTCATAAGCATAAAATTTATTTATCATTTAAATTAATTTATTAATTAAAAAATATATTAATTACATACATACAAAATAATTTATATTTTTTATTTAAAATTATTAAATAATACAATTATACATTTATGAATTTATATTATATGTATACAAACACACACAAATATATATATATATATATATATATTATTTTATAAAGTAGGTAGAAAATTGTTTGGTCCATTAAAAATTAGTAATTTTGATTATTAATCTGAATTAATATTACCATTGTTCTACTATTAAAAAAGAAAAAGAAAAAAAGAATAAAGAAAAAAAATGTTAATAAGTTAAATAATATTGAAATCCAAAATGTGTAAAGTGTTATAAGTAGCTTAGATGGTAAGTTCTTTGTTTCTTGCACAAGTGGTTCAGGGTTCAAAACCCAGAGACTACTTTTTTTTTTTCCTTTGATCATTATTTATTTATTTACACAAGTGTTACCTAAAGTTTTTATATAGGTTTTACATATATATGTAACATTTTTTTAAAGTGTTACATATATTATAAAAAGTGTTGCATTAGACTTTAGGCTACGCCAGCAACTGCAACGCCCTTAAAAGTGTTACTTATTGTACATAGGTAACACTTTATACACATTATGTAATATTTTTTAGATGTTACATAATATCACTTATGTTGTAGTGAATTTACATTGAAAATCAGTTTAGTGTAAACTTTTCAGTGTAATTTAAACAATTTTTTCAGTATACACATGATCAACTGTTAAGTGGGTGCACCGTGCACTTGGTGTTATTTTAGAGCTTAAATTTTTTAGTATAAATCACTTTTTATCTAATAATTTATATAATATTCGTGTTATTTTAGAGCTTAAATTTTATTTTCGTTTTAACTATTTATTTCATTTTTTTTCATGATTTATCCAAATTCAAATTCAAGATACAAGAGATAATTTAGGAATTATATATATTAAAATACAAATTTATATGGGGTCAAAAAATTATAATTCTTAATTTAATGCGAAGTCTCTGGAACAATATTTATTTTGAAATAAAAAAGTATTATCTATCTTATATAAATTTTCATGATGTGTACAGTAAGATATATATGTGTTTACTTGTGTGCGTATGAATGTATTTTTCGATAAGGTTTATACCAATATAATTACTTTGAAATCAGATTAGTCCACACCTAAACACGAGTCAAGATATGTATGTGTGTCTAATACTTTGATGACTATTTTTAACATTCCTAAATTAATAGTACAAAATGATAATTATTATAGATTAAAACTTAAATTGCATACATAATTAAAATATTAAAAATTAAAAGACATTGTAACTAATATATATATATATATATATATATATATATATATTTTTTTTTTTTTTTTTAATATATTCTGCATACTAACCTTAAGAAATAAGAAAAAAGCTGATACGAATAGACTAGATTTTTGGGAATAAAAGTTAGTGATAACTGATAATGCATGACCAATATTTTTTCTTTTTTTGAGTATGTATTTTTGAGTTTGTATAGAGTAAAATTAGTTTGTACATGGATATTTAAAGGGTATTAGTTGTTTTCACTCAAGAGTATTAGTTGTTTTCATTGAAAGGCATTAGTTGTTTTCACTGAAAAGCTTTAGTTTATTTTCACTGAACAACTAATATTTTTCAGTGAAAACAACTAATACTCTTTAGTGTACCGTTGATTGATTATTATATGAATCAATTTCACTCTATACTTTGTCTTCTTCATAGGAGAAAAGGTTATACGAGACACTACAAAAAAATGGGTATTAGCGACCGATTTTCGGTCGCAAAACGTGATTAGCGACCGAGTTTTTACCCAAAAAAATCGGTTGTTAAAATGCGGGTAGCTAATATTAGCGACCGCCTTTTGACATCGATCGTTAATCTGCGACAGTCGTGGCGGTCGCTAATTTCAGCAACCGCCTTCAGGCCGCCGCCGAACCAATCGGGTCTGACCCGGTCGGGTCATAGCGAGTCACGTTGTATATAAGCCCTTGTGAGGCTTGTAGAAATAAATTGGCAAATATGCGCCCAAGGGGAATCAAATCCACGACCTCCGGGTAACTCGGAAGAGGTGTGAACCACTAGGATACATGCTATTGTTGTTCGTTTATTTGCATTTAATTGTATATAACCTCAAATTGAGTCTCGTTTTTTTTTAAATTCATCAAATTAATTTTTTTTATTTCTAATTCGTTTATATATATATATATATATATATTTATTTATATATTTACTAATTTGTTTATTAATTTTATAAATTTAATATTTTAGACTATTATAAATTATTAATTCATTCGTTTTTATCCATTTAATTGTATATAATTTGAAATTGACTCCCCTTTTTTTAAAATTCATCAAATTAATTTCTTTTTATTTCTAATTCGTTTATATATATATATATATATATATATATATATATATATATTTACTAATTTTTTTATTAATTTTATAAATTTAATATTTTAGACTATTATAAATTATTAATTCATTCGTTTTTATCCATTTAATTGTATATAATTCGAAATTGACTCTCGTTTTTTTTTAAATTCATCAAATTAATTTCTTTTTGTTTCTAATTCGTTTATATATATATATATATATTTACTAATTTTTTATTAATTTTATAAATTTAATATTTTAGACTATTATAAATTATTAATTCATTCGTTTATATCCATTTAATTGTATATAATTCGAAAAATATTATCTACTAAAAAACATTAAATGAAATATTGTTTAAAAAACATAAATTAAAAAAAAAAACACAAATCAAATAAATTATTTTTTTAATTCTCTCTCCCTCTCTTCCCTCTCTTCTCTCTCTCTCTCTCTTCTCTTCACGATCTTCTTCTGAATGATTGTTTACTGTTACAGTAATCCACCAGACCATCCCAGATCGAACGCCCGTCTGGTGCTCGGTCCAACTCCATTCGCTGCCCACGCTCCCACCGCTTCTTCAGGTCGTAGATAATATTTTTGTACCGTTCTTGCGCTTTCACACTGTTACACCCGATATTTACTACCCGACCAATCGGGTATCAGACATGGACCTACTACTGTAGCGGGCTCGGGTAAGGATGGTCCGCAGACCGGTCAGACAGACGGGCGGGGACGTAGAGGCTACTCGACGCGAGCCTCTGGGAGCTGCCGGGCAGGATACTTAGTTACCCACAGGCCCGGGTATCGGGCGGCCAGCGGCGAGCTCCGGGGTGGGTGCCCTACCCGCCTACCCGCATATGAACAACCAGGGTACTCTTGTCGGGACTCGTTTCCCGGTACCCGAGTACCCGTCTGCCCGACCCCAGGCCGCGCCAGCTGTGAGAGGACGTCGGGTGCCATCAGTCCAGAGGATGTGACAGGGTCAAAGAGGGCAGTTGGGGCCAAGTCCAATCACCACATGGGTGACAGTGCCACGTGGCGTCTCCTCATTGGCTCGTAGGGGAGGCTGTAGCCACTCATTACCTTCCAGCTAGGAGTAGGAGGGACCCGCAAGTCCACCTACCAAGCATGGGGAACCCCCACCTTGTACACTATAAATAGGGCTTTGAATGCCCATTTGTAACACACATCACATTTATTGCAAATACACTCTTGAGAGCTCATTTACTCTCACATTTACTACTTCTTGTTACCATTAATATCGAATCCTACCCGCTAGGAACCCGGCAGCGAGATCCGATATAAATCGCTGTCAACATTTTGGCGCTAGAAGGAGGGTCCTAATATCGAAGTACACTCGGTTTCGTTTATCTAGTCACCTCGAACAAAACTCCACCCACTTTTCATTCCAAAAGATGACCACTTCAAAGGCCACACGAACCCAGCAGCAGGCCGAGGACATCGGCGAAACCGCCACCCCGGCTCCGGCCACGGCGGAGACCCTCCAGGGTCCTTTCGAGTTCTTATCGGCGATAAGAACTCCTGAAGACCTCCAGGCCGCAAGGGCCATGATCGAACGCCGCCAGGCCGAAATCGACGCCGCTCCGATCCGCACTCACCGACCTGGAAAGGAGCCAGCCCGGACCAGGGCCACCAGCCAGCTACGGCAGGAGCAAGAGGCGGCCCTCCCCACGGCCTCAGAACCTAAAGAGGTGCCTCGACGAGGAGGCCGACTCACAACGGGTTTCACGCCGACCTGCGGGGTTAGTTTTCTCTCGATTGGGTTCCCAGGCTCGGGGAGCTACCCGACACTGCGAGTCCAACGCCAGCTCCAGACCCCGGGAGCGAGAGCGGGCACGATCCCCCAGGCATCACAACGACACGGCCCCGAGGCCGTCGGTCCGTGACCGCTTGGGGGATAACCCTCGCCCCCGCTCTCCACCCGCGGCCGACAGCGCTATGGCCGCTATCTTAAAGAAGGTCACGGACCTCGAGGCCAAACTCGACAGAAGGGATGGGCAACACCACGTCGCCTACATGCCAAACTCCCTTCTCGCCGACATTCTGGTACGGGCCCCCGCCCAACCAAAAATCAACGTGGCCGCCGTGGGCCAGTATGATGGGGAGACAGACCCCGTCACCCATCTCAGCAAATACTCCACCTACATGATCTCCATGGGGGCGACGGACGCCACCCAGTGCCGGATGTTTCCATTAACCCTCGGTGACCGGGCACACCGTTGGTACTCCTCGCTGCCCACGGGGAAGGTGGTTTCATTCCACCAATTGGGGGAGCTGTTCCTGGAGCACTTCTCCTCGATGGCGCCAGGTATGGCCGGCGCCAACCGCATGGCCAACCTGGCCCAAGGAAAGGACGAAACAGACCGGGCGTACATCGACCGGGTAGATCGCATCATTATGGAGGGCGAGCCCGTCGGGGACGAGGTCAAGCTCGTCGGGATCATAGGCGGACTCCGCCTAAAAACGAAACTGTGGAAGTCGATGAACAAGGACTACCCCAAGTCCTACGCGGAGTTCCGGTAGCGAGCCGGAAAAATCATATACAACGCTGACATCCTGGCGCAGCGACTGGGCGAGAGCACCCCTACCGAGAAGGAGAAGCCTCGTGCCCAGACGGGCACCACATCAAGCCGGAGGAACTTTTCCTACCGGGCTCCCCAGCCTTTCAAACCTTTCGATTCCGTCGAGGTGAAGCTGGCCGAAAAATTATCGACCACCCCAGAGTACGTCTATGTGCAGATCCGGGACAAAAATATGATGCCCAAGGCACGGCCGTGGGTCCACAAGCCGGGGGTGCAGCTCAACCCCAACAAGTACTGCCACTACCATCAAACCGTCGGGCACAACACAAGAGAGTGCCGCGACCTCCTGAAACAACTCTGGCGACTCTTCGAGGAGGGGAAGCTGGAGGAGTTCGTGAAGAGACCGGCGGCCAGACCGGAAGCTCAAGCCGCTGCCCGCCCCGCAGAGCCAAACCGGGAGGCAGCCCTCATATGCCCACCGATGCCAGAACATCAAGCCCGTCGGGCGGTCAACATGCTCTCCCCGGTGGGTGGCTTTGCACCCACCACCTCGCTGTCCAACCGCAGGCAGAAGAGCGAGCTGCGGGCAATGGACAACGTCCACCAGATCACTATGCCGGTCAACATGACGGCAAGAGAGACAGACCTTCTCGCCTTCAAGGAGGAGGATCGCACCGGGGTCATCTACCCGAACCACGATGCCCTGGTCGTATCCATCAACATCATGGGCGTCACCGTCCACCGCATGCTCGTCGACAACGGGGCCTACTGCAACATTCTCTTCAAGACCGCATTCGACCAGCTGGACAGCTCCTTTGAAAAGTATGTTGAACCATGCGACCAGGTCATCAAGGGCTTCGGCGTTGCCACAGTAAAACCCTACGGGATAGTTAGGCTAGTCGTAGAATTAGTTTCTAGTATAGACGCTGAGGTTAAGGCTTCAAAATAGCTCGACTTTATTATTGTCGACCAGCCGTCAACCTATAACGGGTTTCTCGGCAGGCCATTCGAGCACGAGTTCGAAGCCGCCGCCTCAGCATTCTATTATTGTATCAAGTTCCCAACCCCCTCCGGGAAGGTTGGGACTCTTAAGGGAAATCAGAAAATGGCACGCGGATGTTTGGCGTATATCGATGTTATTTCAAATTTTGCAAATCTAGATTATGTCTGCACAATCGGGGAGGGAGACATGGAAGTAGACGAAGAAATACCACCCACTGCCCACCCAATGGAAGAAGATTCACAAACTTTTGAGAACATTCAAGTCGACCTGGAGCCAAGGCTCGGGTACGAACCCATGGAGATTGACAAAACCCTAATAGGACAGATCGACGATCCACGCTACGGCGAGCGGGGAGCCAGCCCAATCGAGGAATTAATTTCGGTCACAATGAAGAATCGGCCAGAAGTAAGTGTTCAACTCGGTTCGTCAATGTCCGGCGAGATGCGGGCAAAGATGACCGCATTTTTAGATGAGAACTTAGACGTATTCGCATGGTCCCACGAGGACATGGTCGGGATTGATCCAGCCGTATGTTCACACCAACTGCACATCGATCCATCCCGCAAGCCAATCTCACAGAAAAGAAGGAAATTCGGCCCAGACAAATACACGGTCATTGCCACTGAAGTCAAAAAGCTGCTCGACAACAAACTCATCGGCATGGTCGACCCCGACGACAAGCCTCAATGGGTATCCAACGCTGTACTCGTAAAAAAGAGCAACAACACCTGGCGGCTATGCATCGACTTCACAGACCTGAACAAAGCTTGCCCAAAAGATCACTTCCCGATGCCACACATCGACCACCTGGTGGACAGCACGGCCGGGCACGAGATGCTCACTTTCATGGACGCATTTGCCGGCTACCACCAGATCCCGATGGCCGCAGACGACCAGAAACATACCACTTTCCTCACCGAGAAAAACATGTATTTCTGGAAGCGGATGCCATTCGGGCTCATGAACGCTGGGGCAACCTACCAGAGGCTGGTCAACCACATGTTTCACGATCAAATCGGGGCGACCATGGAGGTATATATCGACGACATCGTCGTCAAGAGCGAGAAGAAAGAAGACCACCTCACACACCTAGCCGAAACGTTCGAGATCTTGAGAAAGTATCGGATGAGGCTCAACCCGAAAAAGTGCAGTTTCGGCGTCGAGTCGGGCAAGTTCTTGGGGCACATGGTTAGCCAGCGGGGAATCGAGGCAAACCCGACCAAGGTACAGGCGATCCTCGACATGAGCCCTCCCCGCACGGTGAAGGAGGTGCAAAGAGTGACGGGCAGTCTGGCCGCCCTCAGCCGTTTCATCTCCCGCATGGGGGACCGATGCAAGCCTTTATTCGACAGCATGCGGAAGGGGAAACTAAACTGGACTCCCCAGAGTCAGCTCGCTTTCGATAACTTGAAAGCATACATGTCAAATGCCCAGGTGCTGGCCAAACCCGTCCCCGGCGAGAAGCTTTTCTTATACTTGGCGGCTTCAGACTCAGCTCTCAGCGCCGTGCTAGTGCGGGCTAAGGGGCAGGCACATCTGCCAATCTACTATGTCAGCCAGACACTTCACGACGCCGAGCTACGGTACCCACCCCTGGAAAAATTAGCATACGCTCTAGTAATGAGCGTACGTCAGTTACGCCCATACTTTTTCGATCACCAAGTAGAGGTACTGACAACAATGCCACTTCGCCAAGTACTTCATCGGCCAGACACGGCGGGCAGATGCCTCAAGTGGGCTGTTGAGATCGGGCAATTCGGAGTCACATACGCTCCTCGAACATCCATCAAAGGCCAAGCCATGGCCGACTTCATAGTCGAGCTCACTTACCCGGAGGCGATGTCCAAGATCGAGTAGCCACCGTGGAAAATGTACGTTGACGGATCCTCCACAACTACGCGGGCAGGCGCGGGAATTATCCTTCTCAGCCCGTCCGGCCAGTCGTTCACGACAGCCATAAGATTCGGTTTCCACGCGACCAACAATGAGGCCGAGTACGAAGCATTAATTAATGGCCTGGAAATGGCCATGGCCATGGGAGTGAAGAAACTCCAGGTCTACAGCGACTCACAGCTCGTTACATGTCAAATCTCAGGAGAATACGAGGCGCGCAGCGATAGGATGTTGGCCTACCAGGGGTTAGCCAAGAACCTGCTCGAAAAGTTCGATCAAGTTTGCATAGAGGTGGTACCCCGACTCGACAATACTCAAGCAGACGCACTTGCCCGCCTCGCAACATCTGAAGGGGCAGCCGACATGTCCCAGATCACAGTTACTTACCTGACCGCCCCCACGAGCTCGAACCAGTGGGTGAGTAACCTGGGGCAGGAGGAGGACAACTGGATGACCCCCATCCTAAAGTACCTCCGTGACGGCCAACTCTCAGTCGACCGGGTAGCGGCAAGACAGTTGCAGCTCCGGGCGGCCCGGTGCACGATCATCGGGGACCAGTTATACAAGCGAGGCTTCGCCCTGCCCCTCCTAAAGTGCGTAACGCCGGGGCAGGGAAGGAAGATCTTGGTCGAGGTCCACGAAGGACGCTGCGGGAACCACGCCGGCGGCCAGGTGCTCGCCCAAAAGGTTATCCGGCAGGGATATTTCTGGCCCACCCTAAAGAAGGACGCAATCAACTACGCACGGGCATGCCACAAGTGTCAAGTCTATTCGCCGGCAATCCACCAGGCTCCAACCGAGCTCACCTCAATCCTGAGCCCATGGCCATTCGCAAAGTGGGGGATCGATCTCATTGGCCCTTTACCTACGGCCCCGGGCAGCGTCAAGTACGCAATTGTCGCGGTGGATTACTTCACCAAGTGGGCGGAGGCGGAATCACTGAAAACGATCGACCAGGAACATGTTATTAGGTTCATCTGGCGCAACATAATCTGTCAATTCGGCCTCCCACAGATAATCATTTCGGACAACGGGAAACAATTCGACGGGCTAGAGATGGAAAGATTCTGCCAGAAGCACAAGATCAAGAGGCTGTTCTCGTCACCCTACCACCCCCAGTCGAACGGGCAGGTCGAGGCAGTAAACAAGATAATCAAACACACGTTGAAGATAAGGTTGGAGGAGAGCAAGGGAACATGGGCGAGCAAGCTACCCGAAGTGTTATGGTCATATAGAACGACATGTCGTACCGCAACCGGGGAGACTCCTTTTGCTCTAGCCTTCGGAACAGAGGCAGTCATCCCGGCTGAAGTCGTCATCCCGAGCCTCCGCACCTCACAACCCGTGGGGACCGAGAACGACCAAGTCATGCTAAACGAGTTGGACCTGCTGGAGGAGAGAAGGCTGTCGCAGAACAAAGAAACGTAGCTTACAAACGCCGGGCTGAAAAATACTTCAATACGAAAATCAAAGTCAGGGAATTCGAAGCCGGTGACCTAGTGCTTCGATGGACGGTCGGACAACCCAAAGGGGCATTTGGCCCGAATTGGGAGGGACCCCTAAGGATATCTAAGCGCCTAGCCAACGGTGCCTACGAGCTAGAAAGCCTTGAGGGCAACCCGGCCCAATACCCTTGGAACGCCTCCCTACTCAAAAAATACTACCAGTAGGGGCTCATTGTAATCGCTACTCGAAGCGCAAATTTGTAAAAATTAATAAGCGGTTGTTAAATCAATCCCATCTTCGTGAAGTCGCTGCCCGACATTCGGCTATAGCACTTCACTAATTAATCTGTCGATTAATTTTATAGTCGTTAGTTCAACCCGATCGACATTCGGCCAGAACACTTCATCTTTTATTATCCAATTACGTTATTAACCCGATCGACAAACTAAGTTCAAAGAGACAAAGCGAAATAAAGTGCAAAGGAGATTTCATTAAAGAAAGATTCGGAAAAGAGAAAGTACAAAAGGCCCGCGGCCAACCAACTTAGCAAAATAAAAGAAGAGAAACAAGGGAATTCACGGGGCCGCCACGTCCACCACACTCGGGTCCTCGGTCGCGTCCTCGTCGGCCAGGGGGTAGACGAAGGTCGCCGGGTCGCCAAGAAACGATAGGTCCAGCCCGCGATCGACCAAGTCCTTCAGAGTAATGTCATAGTCCGGGGAGGGAGGATTGGACTCGACATAGCTCCTCAGATCAGCCAACGGCCCGGAATAGTCGGCCTCAGGATTCTGACGGAGCAGAGAGCGGATCGAGTCGGCGTAGGCGTTAATGTACACCATGGATCCGGTCGACTCGCTCTCAGCGGCCAGTCGGGCACGCTCGGCTTCCAGGCGCGTTTCCGCCTCCGCCGCGATGGCCTCCCTGGCTTGGCGGACTTCTTCAGCCGTCCTCGCCTCAGCTTCGGCGAGCGCCCTCCGCTTCTCCTCCTCCAACTCTACCCGACCCGCTCGGGCGGCCTCCAGCTCTTCCCGGAGCTTCTTGTTCTCTTCTTCCAGACGAGCGGCCTCGTCTCTCTTCGTCTGGAAGGCCGCCTTGTACGAGGAGGCAGTTCGCATCTCCCACTCGAACTCCAGCATGATGCCCTCCATGGCAATAGCGTTGCGGGAAGAGCGGATGGCCACCGCCCTCATCCGGTCGGCGAGCGAGACAGTCCGCGTGGCCTTCTGGCAGTTGAGGGTCCAGGACCGGGGCAGGTTCAGGACGGCGCGACGAAGGTCCTCAGGCCACGACTCCGGCACCGCCTCCGAGTACGGGGGGTCCTGCGAACGCAGGAATTGCAGGACCTCGGGCGGGGGCAGGGGATCAGGCCTACAAAACGGCGGGGAGAGAAGTTAAGATTCCGAAACCGCAGATCGGCCAGAAAGAAACAAAAAATACTTACGTGAGGTGATTCCCCCAGCCCAGGAAGGAGAAGTCACTGCGGTCACGAGACGAGGAGGCCGGGCTCCCTATAGCCGCCTCGACAGTGCTGGCCACAAGCCCACCCGTCGCCGGGTCGAAGCTGACCGTCACCATGGCCGGGTCGACCGTCGTCTGGCCTTCGACCCACGCCTGTTTCAGTGGACGCTGGCCGTCCGTCGGGGAGGAGGACTGTGGGGGGACCGAGGTCGCGGGTGGACTGCGGATCGCCACCCCAGTGGCACGAACGGCTCCCCGCTTCGCCAACTTTGCCAGAGCGCTCTTTTTAGGAGCCATATCAACGGTCTCCTCGGAGGATTCTACGTTGACGACCGGGATGGCTGCCTGACTGGCTTCAGGTACTGCCCTCGGGGAGGTTGCCGGGGAAGAAGGCGGCGTGGAGGATTCGGCCGGGAAACGTTGCGCTGCAAGCAGAGTGACGTGTTGGAAATCGAGAAGCGAGAACAATGATAAAAATAGTCGGGCAGGGAGGAGTCTTACCACCGAAATCCAAGTGGCGCGGGAAGGTCTGAAGTCTGGAGAGCCTTCTATACTCGTCGTTGTTGAGAAGGTCGACGTCGCGATTGTCCGCGCTCTCGGATCTCACCAAGGCAAGCGCCTGCCTGAAATCGTCGGTCAGGTCGGCCTGATTTGGGACCGAGCAGCCTGCACAATGAAAGAAGAATTAGATCAGTACTAAGAGATGAGAAAAAATTTTAGTATCTACCTCGACGGTCGCGTTCCCGATACTCCCGAGGAACCGGGATGGTGTGCCCATCAATACCAACGCTCTCCCAAGCGCCGCCGACCCACCACCACTTTTCCTGCCAGTGTGTCACCTTCGACGAGATGCCGAAGACAATGGCATCTCCGCCCCGGGGCTTCACGGAGTAATACCCGTGGTTCATCCGCCCGACCGAAGCCACGGTGTAGTACAAATAGTTGATCTCGGACGGAGTAGGCATACGGTGCAGCCCACGCCGACCAAGAGCAACCATTGCCCCCAGAATGTAGCTCCACCCATTTGGGGTGATTTGGGTGATAGACAGGTTCCATGCAGCGAGCAACTTGGAGATAGCCGGGTGAAGCGGGAAGCGGAGCCCGGCATGAAGTGTGTCCGAATTAATGGCGATTAGGCCTTCCGGAGGTTGGTCAGCCCGTTCATCCTCCCGGGGAGCGTAAAAGAAGACGTCGGAGGGCGCCTGGAATGTCCAATACAACTCCTTTACATCGGCGTCCGGGGGAAGGCAGATGGGGCGGCGAGAAGCCCCAAAGTCGGTGTCCCGGGCCTCGAGATATGCGCGGGGAGAGCGTTTTCGCACGAACCGGCTCATATATTTCGAGTAGTCAAACCCGATTAGCCGGCTATCCGCATAGTTTATTTGGTCGGGCACGGCTTCCTGCTCGAACAAAAAGTCTTCGGCTCTGGGCGGGTAGGCTGAGACCGGGGAAACACTTAGGGCTTCCCCCTCTCGTTGGGGCCTCATCCCCTCCAAATCTTCAGCGAAGGCATCCACATCCGTGGAATTGCCCTCGCCCTCCCAGGCGGCGGCGGCACGGGAAGTCCCTTCCCCGGCCGGATGGAGAGGCCTCTCGGCGTCGGCGGCGGCGCGGCGACGGAAGTGGTAGGCATCGGCTGCCCCGAAGCTTTCGACGGAATCACTCATGGCGAATGGGGGTTAGAGAGAAGAGAGTTTTGAAGAAGAAAACAAGGAAATTACCTCGGAAATCGGAAAAGTCGCCGGAATCTGGGAAATTCGCCGGAAAATTTGAATCTTCTTAAAGGGGGGGCACGAGTTTGCAAGGGAGTGAAAATGAGAAAAGGGGTTAAAAGCCCCTATTTATAGAAGAAGGGGAGGGACTAAACTGCAAAAAAACGGGGTCAAAAATGGAATAAAACGAAATTCAGGGGCGCGCGTGGCGGCCACGTGCGCAACGGTTGGGGAGCAGGTTCGGCGGACGTGACCCCTGGACTTCTGCGCATCAGTCACGCCATCCCGTGACATCAGCAGGCGCGGCATACGAGGCGCCGTCTCGGAAACCGAAACGTCATCCCCAAAATTCAAATTCAAAATAGTCTGCAGATCGACCAGCCCGCCACCCGACGACTGCGGCCCCCCGATGTCGAGCTGGTGGGGCAATTGTTACACCCGATATTTACTACCCGACCAATCGGGTATCAGACATGGACCTACTACTGTAGCGGGCTCGGGTAAGGATGATCCGCCGACCGGTCAGACAGACGGGCGGGGACGTAGAGGCTACCCGACGCGAGCCTCTGGGAGCTGCCGGGCAGGATACTTAGTTACCCACAGGCCCGGGTATCGGGCGGCCAGTGGCGAGCTCCGGGGCGGGTGCCCTACCCGCCTACCCGTATATGAACAACCAGGGTACTCTTGTCGGGACTCGTTTCCCGGTACCCGAGTACCCGTCTGCCCGACCCCAGGCCGCGCCAGCTGTGAGAGGACGTCGGCTGCCATCAGTCCAGAGGATGTGACAGGGTCAAAGAGGGCAGTTGGGGCCAAGTCCAATCACCATAGGGGTGACCGTGCCACGTGGTGTCTCCTCATTGGCTCGTAGAGGAGGCTGTAGCCACTCATTACCTTCCAGCTAGGAGTAGGGGGGACTGACTTGAAGCGACTACACTAGCTTCTACTAGTAGCTACCCCGCAAGAGTACGGGTTCACTGTAGTATGGGCAAGTATAGGGACCAAGTATTATCGAACCCAAGGGATGGTGTATATGCGAATAGATCCCTGAAGATCTACGCGTCGTAGTTAATATGAGTGTAATGTTTTTGGGTTTTTTGAAAGAATTAATTAAGAGCAACTAAAGTAAACTAATTAAACTAAAGAACGTAAGAAACGAATTAACTAAGGTTGTTTTCTAATGGGAGAGGGTGATGCTTAGGATAGGAATCCCTACGTATACTAACGGAGCAGGTACATAATCAAAATAACTGTGACACACAAGAATTAACCTAAGTAAAAGAATGCAAGGTGAAAGCTCAAGATTCTAAACCCTAATACTTTACCCTAACACTCGACTTCACTAATCCACTAACAAGTTAATGGATTGTGCTCAATTAATGAGACCCTAATTTAACTAAGGTGATGCGGTCGTCCTCCTTCGCTAAACCGGTAAATGAATTAACCTTTCCTAAACCTTCTCGTTAAGACTACTAGTTGTTATTGAGTGATGCGGTCGTCCTCTCTCTAACACTTTCGTACTAAATTCAAAGGTAAAGTTCAGATTAATTATAAGAATTCATTAACTAAGAGAATTAAAACTAACGTCACAAACTACCCTAATTATGTACCCACATCCTACTTCTACGAGTTCATCCTAACCTAAGCATGCAAGGGTTTTAGCCGGACATGGTTGTAACAAACATAAAAGCAAACGAAGAAACAACGAACATAAACATAATGAATTGCACTAAGAAAATACGAAACATGAACTAGGGTTTTAAAAGAAAATAAATACGAAGAACTGAAATTGAATTACTAAAAACAAAATTTAAACGTGTTCAAAGTAACGAACTAATGAAAAGAAACTAAGAATTGAAAAGAAACTAGAATTTGTATGAAAACCCTCAACAAAACGTAAATAAAGCTTGCTCGTCTCCTTCCTCTCCAAAAACTAAGTCTAAAATTATTTCTAACGTTCGGGGTCCTTCAAAACGTGTTTGGAAGAGGTATATATAGGCACGGGTCGAAACGGGAGTTAATGGACCAAAAATACGCATCCGGAGGCAAAAATCCATGGGCGCTCGAGCTGTGTAGCTCGAATGACACAATCGCTCGAGCGGTTCCGCTCGAGCCGGTCGAGCGCTGATATCACACTGTATGTTTTGGGCGCTCGAGCGATTCGCTCGAGCGGTGGCGCTCGAGCTGCTCGAGCGCAAGAAAGTTTCTGTACGTTTAGGCGCTCGAGCGGTGGCGCTCGACCTAGTCACTCGAGTGACTTCCAACTCTTCCCAAGTGATACTTTTCCTCGTCCGCACTAATACCAATCGTATTTCTTCAATATCTTCTCATCCGGGCATCCGTTTGAGTCGATTCAAAGTCCTACGAACTCCGTTTTTCGTCCTCTATTCACCTATGAGCATCAAAGAGACAAATTCATCAATGTGTAGAAATCATGCTCAATTGACTCTAAATACTCTTTAAACTCAACCAAAATTGGGGTATTTCAAGCTACGAATCATGACAATTTCACGCCTAATCAACCCCCCCAAACTTACCATATTGCTTGTCCCCAAGCAATGAAATAATAAGTCAAGTGAAATTGTTAGGAATGAGTCAAAAAATCAATCATGCAAGCTAATGAACTCAAGCTTCATAAGTCAATCACCCGTATACTAACTCACCCCCTTCATCATACTCATGCAACAATTACAAGAAACACCAAGATCAAACATGGATGTGCACTCAACGATGTGTTTCACTCCCTCACAAGTGTATAACAGTGTTTAAGGGACTCACTCAATCAATCAATCACACATATTGGCAGCCATAGGCTTGTAAGCACTCTCAACTCCGACCATACTCTAGAAATCAATGCCGAATCAAAAAGGACTTTTCTCAAGGTTGTAATGTAGGCTCTTTGGACGGGTGGGATAACAATATAAGGTAAAGTGACTAAAGTGAATGGAGAATAGAAAGTCAAACTTTGGCACTTCGAGATTAGGAACATACTACTTCAAACATATTCAATCAACACTCTTTCAATTCCACTTCTCTCAACACTTCAAAAAAAAAAAATTTCTTTCTCACTCTTTTCACTTTTTTTTTTTCAATCACTTTTTTTTCTTTTTCGCACAACACATGAGCTCATTTTTTTCTTTTGCTCATTCTCAATTTTTTTTTTCTCTTTTTCCCACATCTCATAACTTCATCAAACCTTCTTCTCTTATTCACTCAACAAACAACCTTTTTCCTTTTTCAACTCAATTCACTCCCTTCATATTCACACTTTCCTATTCTCCACTCAAATTTGGACAAAAAGGCTTAGGAATTGGAATAGTGTTCATATGTGCTAGCAAATAAAATAGGCTTTAGGCTCAAAGGGGCTAATAAGGGATCAATGTCATTGGTAGGGAAAATTTTCGGCTAAGTGACTCAATAAAAACAAAGATGACCTAAGATCACATTCGGCATATCTTAACTAGACACAATCAAGAAGCAAGAGCACACACAAGTTCCAGCATCCTCTAAGGTGATGATTCACTCACAAACGAAGAGATTAATTCATGCATCAAAATCTCATAAGGCTCAACTCTCACGGCTTTCACATCCATGCTAGTCCTAGTGAATTCTCACTCTCATCACTCAAGCACTCAAAAGCAAACTCATAAGCATACGGGTTCTCTAACTAATCAGCTCAAACTCAAACACTCACACAAAAGAATTTCTAACTCACCCTTCACAATTCACCCTACTCATCAAATCATACTCAAAGATCGCAATCAACAAGCATAAGGTAATTGATAGGCATGAAATATTGAGTAACAAAACAAATTAATAATAGCCCAAGGAGTATCTCAACAAACCAATAATCAATCAAACTCAACTCAAAGATAAGGGCGTGCATGCATGTCCAATGTAACAAGAAACATAAAAAAAACTCCACCCCCCCAAACTTCGACCTTGCTAGAGGTCTAAGTTTGGGGTTGTGGGTTACCTCAACCAAATAATTCCGTTTCTCTCAATAGCTTTGCACACTTCCTTGTCTCAAGTTGGTTCCTTCAATCTGAGTAACTCCATGATACCTTTACTCCTTTAGAGACAAGCCTACAAGCAACTCACTCAAATATGAGGTTACACATACGACTCAAAATAACTCCCTAATAATATAAAAAGACACTAAAAATAAATAAAAGCAATTAAAAATGGGTTGCCTCCCATTCAGCGCTATTTTTAAGGTCCTCATGCCGGACCAAGCTCAAAGGAGCTTATGGGACATCATACTCAAATTTACCTCCCTTACTCTCATAAGAGTTGTGTTTGAACTTCTTTCCTTGATGCCCCACCATCATGAGTTCCTTTGCTCTCTTCTCATCCCCAAGTGTTATGGGTCTCAACTCCTTCTTGCCTCTATCTGGAGGAGTCTTACTAAACAATTTCTTGAATTTTGACTTCTTCTTCTTAACTCCTCCTTTTCCTTCTAACGGGACCACGTCCACTTTCTTCACCTCTTCATCCTTCAACTTCTTCACTTTATCCCTATCAAAATAATCAAGAACATAATGTTCATGGGTTAACTCAACAGGTGAAGGACTAACAAAATCATGAGTATGAGAGGAATTCGGGAGAGAATGTGTGTCTTCAACACGAGGATCAATTGCATCCATGCAATACAAGCTCTCATCCTCCCTCGGGTGTTTCATGGCTTCATATAGGGAAATCTTCACTTCTTGATCATCAACCTTCAATGTAATCTTCCCATTTGCCACGTCTAGCACCATCCCCGCCGTAGCTAAGAACGGTCTTCCCAAAATCAGGGGCACGTGCTCATCTTCCTCCATCTCTAGCACTACAAAGTCGGCTGGAAAGATGTGATCTCCAACTCTCACTAGAACGTCTTCAACCACACCTTGAGGTCTAGTAATAGACCGATCGGCAAGTTGAAGCGTCATCATTGTGGGTTGAAGTTCACCACCTTCCAACTTCTTGAAAAGCGACAGTGGCATCAAACTAATGCTCGCCCCAAGGTCGCACAATGCTCCCTTCTTGATCCCGTTCCCAATGTCACAAAGAATGGTGAAGCTCCCGGGATCCTTCAGCTTCGGTGGAAGCGCCTTGTGCACTAATGCACTCACCTCGTGGTTCAACTGCACCAACTTCGGCTCATCCACTAGCCGTCTTTTCGCGATCAAGTCCTTCAAAAACTTTGCATAATGCGGCATCTGTTCCAAAGCATTATAAAAGGGAATATTAATATGCAATTGTTTAAAAACATCAAGAAATTTTGCAAATTTTTCATCAAGCTTCTTTTTCATGAATCGCTGTGGATACGGGACGGGTATCACAGATTTGGGTACCCCTCATTCATCTCTTTCTGTTTCTTTCACTTTCTCCCTTGCTTCCTTTGCCTTTTTCCACTTAGGAACTCTCTCTATCTCCTCAAAGTCTTTCCCCTTCTGGGACTCATCCATATCTTTATGCTTCTCAATCCCTTCACTTTCAATCCCCTCATCAACTTGGGGCGTCTCAGAATCAGCAGGCATCTGAGGACCTTCGTAGTTGGTTCCACTTCTTAGCTGGATCGCCTTGCACTGCTCTTTAGGGTTCCCCTCCGGCATTCTATTCACTGATTTTGCAATCTGGCTCATCTGGAGCTCTAAAGAGGTGAACCTTCGATTGTTCTCTTGTTGAGTTCTAGTCCACTCAACGTTCATCTTCTGGAGCTCTTGATCACGTTGATCACCCTTCTTATGCAACTCCTTCACATCGTACTCCAAGGATGACAACCGCTTGCTCCCTTCCTCCACCTTCTGAAGGATCGCTCTCAACATCTCCTCGGTTGATGCACCGCCTTCTCCACCAGGAGGTTTAGACCCCGGATCAACACCTGCAGGAACAGTAACACCAGCTTTTGGGTTAGCATAAGAAAAATTATCATTCTTCCTCCATGTGTCTTGAGGAGGCTGCTGGCCTCCTTGATACCCTTGTGTGTTCCTCCATTGATTTTGAAGTGGCTGAGGACCTGGAGGTACAAATGATTGGCCATAAGAAGGCCTTCCATACTGGTTTCCACCTTGGTAGCCATTCTGATTGTAATACGAACCTCCCATGTAATTGGCTACCTCTTGCTGCCCACTTGGTTGGTCTACTCTCTCATTCTCTACTGCATGCTCTCCAACCAAATTCTTCCCCAACTCGAGGTTGTTTATCTTCTCCATCATGGCCATCAATAGCCTTCTCGTTCCTTCTCCCTCTTCAACCTGATGCACTCTCTGAAAATCTGCATCTCCACTCCAAGCACCGGCATTCGTGACAATGTTGTCAACAATCTCTCTACACCTCTCTATGCCTTGGTTAAAAAATGCTCCGCCCGCACAAGCGTCTAAATGGTCTTGCCCCGTCTTGTTGGCACCACTATAGAAGAACGCCATAATGTCTCCCTCATTGTACCCGTGCTGCGGGCACTCAATCAGCATGTTTGAGTATCTCTCCCACGCTTGGCGTAAGTCCTCTCCTTGCTTCTGGCGGAAAGAAGATATCTCAATTCTTGCTTTTATTGTCCTTGATGGAGGGTAGAATCGCTCGAGGAACAGACGCTCGAGCTCGGCCCAAGTGGTAATACCTCCCCGCGGGAGCGTATTATCGTACCACTCCTTGGCTATTCCCGTCAATGAGAATGGGAACAGCCTAAGCCTCTTGGCATCTTCAGACATGCCATTGTAATTGAATGTTGAGGCTATCATGAGAAAGCTCCTCAGATGTGTGTGAGGATTCTCCTTCCCGATCACCCCTTTGAACTGATTCTCGGTCAGCAGCTTTAAAATCCCCGGTGATATCGAGAAGTTGTTCGCCTCAACAGGAGGCAAAGCCACTCCATCATAGTACCGTTGTGGCTGCGCTGCAAACCTCCCTCTAATCGCCATATTATGATCTATGTTCTGAGGAACGTGTTGAGGATTAGCAGCAGGTACTGGTACTTGTTGGGGTGGTGGTTGGTAAACAGGTGGTTGGTTGTAGACTGGGGGTGGATGATATGGATATGGTGGGTAAGGATAAGGTGGGTATGGGTAATGTTGGTATACTGGGTTGTTAAAAGGGTTATTTGGGTTTTGTGGGTAAGCAGGGTTGTTATGAGGATTATGGACAAGGTTCTGAGCTGGATTCCCTACGTTTCGTGTATCCGGGTTTAGGCTCTGGCTATCCCCTAATGGAATTTGATTCTGGCTACCACTAACTCCAATGCCTTCAACTCGGTCTACTGCCTGATTGAAATCGTTGGCAGCATCGTCCAACTCATTATTAATGTCCATTGGTTCCTTCCCTAAGTCGGCAGCGTTCATCCTTCTCAAGAAGGCTCGGTTCCTTCTGGCTATTGTCTCAGGGTCCAACGGTATTCTCTCTTCGCTCGTATTGCCTTGTGAGCATGTTTTAATAAACCTGACACACTAGCAGAAGGATCAAAACGCAACTGCCGAATGGATAAAAAATAAAAATAAAACAGAAATTAAATCACCCACTACTAACTACTAAGCTATCTACAAGTCCTATTCAAAAGACATATAACGCCATCCCCGGCAACGGCGCCATTGACTTGAAGCGACTACACTAGCTTCTACTAGTAGCTACCCCGCAAGAGTACGGGTTCACTGTAGTATGGGCAAGTATAGGGACCAAGTATTATCGAACCCAAGGGATGGTGTATATGCGAATAGATCCCTGAAGATCTACGCGTCGTAGTTAATATGAGTGTAATGTTTTTGGGTTTTTTGAAAGAATTAATTAAGAGCAACTAAAGTAAACTAATTAAACTAAAGAACGTAAGAAACGAATTAACTAAGGTTGTTTTCTAATGGGAGAGGGTGATGCTTAGGATAGGAATCCCTACGTATACTAACGGAGCAGGTACATAATCAAAATAACTGTGACACACAAGAATTAACCTAAGTAAAAGAATGCAAGGTGAAAGCTCAAGATTCTAAACCCTAATACTTTACCCTAACACTCGACTTCACTAATCCACTAACAAGTTAATGGATTGTGCTCAATTAATGAGACTCTAATTTAACTAAGGTGATGCGGTCGTCCTCCTTCGCTAAACCGGTAAATGAATTAACCTTTCCTAAACCTTCTCGTTAAGACTACTAGTTGTTATTGAGTGATGCGGTCGTCCTCTCTCTAACACTTTCGTACTAAATTCAAAGGTAAAGTTTAGATTAATTATAAGAATTCATTAACTAAGAGAATTAAAACTAACGTCACAAACTACCCTAATTATGTACCCACATCCTACTTCTACGAGTTCATCCTAACCTAAGCATGCAAGGGTTTTAGCCGGACATGGTTGTAACAAACATAAAAGCAAACGAAGAAACAACGAACATAAACATAATGAATTGCACTAAGAAAATACGAAACATGAACTAGGGTTTTAAAAGAAAATAAATACGAAGAACTGAAATTGAATTACTAAAAACAAAATTTAAACGTGTTCAAAGTAACGAACTAATGAAAAGAAACTAAGAATTGAAAGAAACTAGAATTTGTATGAAAAACCTCAACAAAACGTAAATAAAACTTGCTCGTCTCCTTCCTCTCCAAAAACTAAGTCTAAAATTATTTCTAACGTTCGGGGTCCTTCAAAACGTGTTTGGAAGAGGTATATATAGGCACGGGTCGAAACGGGAGTTAATGGGCCGAAAATACGCATCCGGAGGCAAAAATCCATGGGCGCTCGAGCTGTGTAGCTCGAATGACACAATCGCTCGAGCGGTTCCGCTCGAGCCGGTCGAGCGCTGATATCACACTGTATGTTTTGGGCGCTCGAGCGATTCGCTCGAGCGGTGGCGCTCGACCTAGTCACTCGAGTGACTTCCAACTCTTCCCAAGTGATACTTTTCCTCGTCCGCACTAATACCAATCGTATTTCTTCAATATCTTCTCATCCGGGCATCCGTTTGAGTCGATTCAAAGTCCTACGAACTCCGTTTTTCGTCCTCTATTCACCTATGAGCATCAAAGAGACAAATTCATCAATGTGTAGAAATCATGCTCAATTGACTCTAAATACTCTTTAAACTCAACCAAAATTGGGGTATTTCAAGCTACGAATCATGACAATTTCACGCCTAATCAGGGACCCGCAAGTCCACCTACCAAGCATGGGGAACCCCCACCTTGTACACTATAAATAGGGCTTTGAATGCCCATTTGTAACACACATCACATTTATTGCAAATACACTCTTGAGAGCTCATTTACTCTCACATTTACTACTTCTTGTTACCATTAATATCGAATCCTACCCGCTAGGAACCCGACAGCGAGATCCGATATAAATCGCTGTCAACACACACATAACAAGTCATACATAAAACTATCGTGGGCAGGGTCCAAACGCATCGCCTCTACAATTAAATTAAAAATAGAATATTAATAAATAAATTAAAAAAATCAAAGTTAAAATCATAATAAATAATTTTTTTATACCTTGAACTCATCAAAGTACTCCATCTTCTTTTGCTCGGGCACTTGTCTCCACGAGTGGGAACCATACTCAAACGTGGTCATCTTAATGACCCGTGAGACGATTGAGCTAGTTTCATAGGTTGGAACCATCCTGTTGTCGATCAGGATAATATTGAGACGGTTATCTTCATGGTTCATCTTTATTATTATAAATTCAACAGATCATATCATTTTATATATCAATCAACTAAATTAATTCATACCTACGTATATATATCAATCAACGACTTAATTAAATTTATATCTAAATATATATTTCAAATCAACTAATTAATTCATACCTACGTAAATATACTACTAATTAATCAATTAAATTTCATACCAATCAACTAATATATATATATATATATATATATATATATATATAAAGTGAAACTAAACATATATAATTCAACTAATTAAACATTAACTATAACATAATTCCAACAACCACATAAATATTAATATATAATTTCATAACAAACATACATAATTATCCTACAAACATATATAATACTCACGTATATAAGTGAAGTTAAACATATATATAATGTCACTAATTAAACATCAACTATAAAATGTTGGGTTTTAGAGGCACGAACACCATGTTCGGCGCAGCGGAAGATTACGATTCACCAACAACGAATTACAAACATGGTTGTATAACATAAAACATAAAGGATAAATAGCGAGTATATAAATCCTTACAGCGATTTGTACGCGGAATCCTCAACTATGGTATCCACGTAACGGCTTTCTACCAACCCGCACCGATATGCTAGCGTTGAATCTCGAGACGAATTTGCTAGGAAAATTCAGACTAGAGATTTTATGGAGAAATTATGTTTCTTGTGTCACTTTCTGAATTCCCATAAGACTCATATTTATAGGGATTAACTTGGCTTAATTCCTAAGCAAGATATCGGGCCTAGCCCGTAATATAATCTCTACAGATTATATTTCCCTAGATATGTTCCTACGAATAATATCTTTACCATATCTATTATTCTTGTATAATAATATTCCAGATATTATTATTGGGATTTCATATTTAATTAAATCTAATTTAATTAAATAATAATAATAATTCATTCCAAATATAATTATTATTATATTCTCCATAAATTAAATATTATATCCAATACAATATTTAATCAACCAACTATAATTGATAAATTGCCATTACTTGTTGTGTGACCCATAGGCCCTCGTATATCGAGCGATTAGTCAAACTAATGGTCTTAATTGAACCCTAGACAATAAATCAGACATTCTCAATATACGAGGTATGTTGCGAGGAAATCTGCAACTACCTGTAATACTGTAGGCTATTGTGATATCTTCCTTTCATTCACGAATACTCGATTAAGTCTTGAACATGATGAAGTGTCTATTCAAATAACTTAATCATATTATCTCCAATCACTAATTGATCAAGTATATCACACTTAGCCACAAAGTCTAAGTTGATGTGCGTCGGCCGACGACTTAGATCCAATTATGATGAGAAGACGAGTATTCTCTCTAAATCCACATCGAGGAATGAATCCTATTCTTGGCTCAACTACCACGCACATGCATTTCATGATGAACCCAATCCATGCCATATCTACCCGTGGAAGGGTGCAAGCGTCGGTCATGGTCAAAGTTCACCACTCCACACATGTCGTGCGTATTGACCTCAAGTCAGAGGAGTATCACATCGCTCCCACTAACCGAGACACCCGTAGACACATTATGTGGAATTACATCAAACAGTTTCTCGGATGGGTATACCAATACCCTCTAAGGTATCTGTGCATCCATCATGAGATACCTGGTATCTCGTAGTAAGTGAGATCTTACTACACTCTCTAAGAGTATGATGCCGATCGCACACCAATCTCAATTGCATCATCAATATCCCATTCTTGATGATTCTTGATCGGGGCTATTTGAGAATCATACTTAAGTCATCTGAGTTCTCACTCACTCAATGACAGTAGTGATTCATGGGAACACAAATAAGAATATATGCAAACAATCAAACATCATATTCAGATAAGTGTAATGCCATACATTTAATATTAAACCAATAATAATATTAAACCAAATCTGAATATTATCTTAGTATTATGTCCTTTCGATGGATTGTCTCTAGGACACTAACACTAACATAAAATAATTATCCTACAAACATATATAACTAGTACAGCACCCGCATACCACGCGAAAATTCGTCACAATATTTCTTTCACATATAAAATGATACTTAATAAGAAAATGCCAAAATGGAGCAATGAATAAACATTTGAGAAATAGGTTTTCTATTTTAAGTGTGGGAAAGTTATTTTAGGATGAACGGTAAAAAGAAAATACGAAAGTAATTATTTATTAAGTAATTTTTATTTAAAATTTTGAAAATAAATATGATAAGGTATTATGTAAGTATAACTAATTTTAAAGAATATGTATTTTCAAATTAATATCTTGTTTGTTCCAAAAATAGTTTTATACTAGAAAATAAATACATTTATTTGATTTTCAGGCTAATAGTAACACTATGTATGTATAACTATAACACTTGAAAAAGAGTTTCCGTAAATTTAATCACTTTAAACCCACTCAATATTTGATATAATGTTTATATTTTTTATACAAATTATATTAATAAGTTTCTACTAAACACACATGATATAAAATATGACAAAGAAAATTTAAAGTTACTTTTGTTTTGAAACTAAATTAAAATTTTCCGATATTATTAACTGTTGTTGACAGGCATTTTTGTACGGATAGATGTATGTGGCTATTTAGGGTATGCCCGCCAAACAATAAATGTGAATCGAACACGAACGATGGGGGAAGAACTTTCGTTCTTCCCTCGAATGAGAGCTTTTAGCATATAAGTGAAATGAGAGGAAATGTGTCCTCCTCTACAATGAGGGGGTGACCCCCTATTTATAGAGGTTCACCCCCAAAGGCCCAAAAGTGACCCTAAATTCGTCTCAACCCTTTATTTAGGGATTTATTACAATATTAATATAAAGATCAACAGTAGACCTATAATACATTAAATACTCTTTTCTGATGCAGACTCTCGATCTTGTCGGGTCAGTGTATCTTTGGGAATTTGACCTCCTGTCAGGCGAGGATATTTCCTGCTGTAACAATTGCCACCAAGATTGGGCTCTAATTGCGGCCAGAGTTCGATCTTGATCTGCGCTTCAAATAGGTTTTGTTCCCGAGCCTGAAAACGGGATAGCTCGGATGCCCCTAGGGAATCTTCGATGACCGGGTCCTTGATGGGCGAGTCTTTCGTGTCACCTTCGAATCGTCAAACTTTTACTTAAACTGGTCGGGTTAGGTGGGGTACGATCTTCCGTCGTGCCCCCGAGTCGAGTACCGTGACGTTCAATTAATAAATAATTCTTGCCGCTGGCCGGCATTGATTTTAGTAATAGGGCGATGAGGACCGCGATGATAAATTAATGAAGTGCTTAGGCCGCTTGCGGGTAGCGACTTCACGAACAACAGATTGACTTAACAATTGATTAAAAAATAAATACACAGATTAATGAGTGAAGTGCTTTAGCCGATTTAACGGGCAGCGACTTCACGATGATGGGATTGAATTAACAACCGCTTAAAAGATTAACCAACAGGTTAATGAGTGAAGTGCTTTAGCCGATTGACGGGCAGCGACTTCACGATGATGGGATTGAGTTAACAACCGCTTAAAAGATTAACCAACAGGTTAATGAGTGAAGTGCTTTAGCCGATCGACGGGCAGCGACTTCACGATGATGGGATTGAGTTAACAACCGCTTAAAAGATTAACCAACAGGTTAATGAGTGAAGTGCTTTAGCCGATTGACGGGCAGCAACTTCACGATGATGGGATTGAGTTAACAACCGCTTAAAAGATTAACCAACAGGTTAATGAGTGAAGTGCTTTAGCCGATAGACGGGCAGCGACTTCACGAAGATGGGATTGAGTTAACAACCGCTTAAAAGATTAACCAACAGGTTAATGAGTGAAGTGTTTTAGCCGATAGACGGGCAGCGACTTCACGAAGATGGGATTGAGTTAACAACCGCTTAAAAGATTAACCAACAGGTTAATGAGTGAAGTGTTTTAGCCGATAGACGGGCAGCGACTTCACGAAGATGGGATTGAGTTAACAACCGCTTAAAAGATTAACCAACAGGTTAATGAGTGAAGTGTTTTTAGCCGATTGACGGGCAGCGACTTCACGAATACATGATTGAATTAACAATCGATTTGTTGTTTGAACAAAGCGTCCGAGACGCGATATATTACGGCCGCAAGTGGGCAAAAACGATGCGGGTCAGTCGATGCCGGTGAAGGCGGACTGGTCGATACCGTTAACATGGATAAACCAAAGCAGAGAATAGATTAGTTAACGCCGGTGAGGATGAACTAAACAATACCTCGCCCATTAAGGCGGAAAGTCAACGCTTAACATGCGGACTGGATCCACGCCGAGAGGTGGATTAGTTGACGCCGGTGAAGGCGAACTAATCAAGGCCGAGTGACGGATCGGCTTGAGAGACAGATTAGTTGACGCCGGTGAAGGTGAACTAATCAATATATCAACACATAAAAGGCGGACTAATCAACGCCGAGAAGGCGGATTAACTCGAGAAAGAGGTTAGTTGACGCCGGTGAAGGCGAACTAATCGATACGTCAACGCCTGAAAGGGCGGGCTAATCGACGTCGAGAAGACGGATTACTTCGCCAATCTAGACGGAATGTCGATGCCCAAAAGGCGGATTAGCTCGAGTAGATTAGTTGACGCAGGTGAAGGCGAACTAATCAGTACGTCAACGCCTGAGAGGGCGGACTAATCGACGTCGAGAAGACGGATTACTTCGCCAATCTAGGCGGAATGTCGACGCCTAAAAGACGGATTAATCAACGCCGATCGGGCGGATTACTTCGCCAATCTAGGCGGAATGTCGACGCCGAGAAGGCGGATTAATCAACGCCGTTCGGGCGGATTACTTCGCCAATCTAGGCGGAATGTCGACGCCGAGAAGGCGGATTAATCAACGTCGATCGGGCGGATTACTTCGCCAATCTAGGCGGAATGTCGACGCCTAAAAGGCGGATTAATCAACGCCGATCGGGCGGATTGCTTCGCCAATCTAGGCGGAATGTCGACGCCGAGAAGGCGGATTAACTCGAGAAGTAGATTAGTTGACGCCGGTGAAGGCGAACTAATCGATACGTCAACGCCAGAAAGGGCGGACTAATCGACGTCGAGAAGACGGATTACTTCGCCAATCTAGGCGGAATGTCGACGCCTAAAAGGCGGATTAGCTCGAGTAGATTAGTTGACGCCGGTGAAGGCGAACTAATAAATACGTCAACGCCTGAGAGGCGGACTAATCGACGTCGAGAAGACGGATTACTTCGCCAATCTAGGCGGAATGTCGACGCCTAAAAGGCGGATTAATCAACGCCGATCGGGCGGATTACTTCGCCAATCTAGGCGGAATGTCGACGCCGAGAAGGCGGATTAACTCGAGAAGTAGATTAGTTGACGCCGGTGAAGGCGAACTAATCGATACGTCAACGCCAGAAAGGGCGGACTAATCGACGCCGAGAAGACGGATTACTTCGCCAATCTAGGCGGAATGTCGACGCCTAAAAGGCGGATTAACTCGAGAAGTGGATTAGTTGACGCCGGTGATGGCGAACTAATCGATACGTCAACGCCTGAAAGGGCGGACTAATCGACGTCGAGAAGACGGATTACTTCGCCAATCTAGGCGGAATGTCGACGCCGAGAAGGCGCATTAACTCGAGAAGTAGATTAGTTGACGCCGGTGAAGGCGAACTAATCGATACGTCAACGCCAGAAAGGGCGGACTAATCGACGTCGAGAAGATGGATTACTTCGCCAATCTAGGCGGAATGTCGACGCCTAAAAGGCGGATTAGCTCGAGTAGATTAGTTGACGCCGGTGAAGGCGAACTAATCAGTACGTCAACACCTGAGAGACGGACTAATCGACGTCGAAAAGACGGATTACTTCGCCAATCTAGGCGGAATGTCGACGCCTAAAAGGCGGACTAATCAACGCCGATCGGGCGGATTACTTCGCCAATCTAGGCAGAATGTCGACGCCGAGAAGACGGATTAACTCGAGAAGTAGATTAGTTGACTCCGGTGAAGGCGAACTAATCGATACGTCAACGCCTGAAAGGGCGGACTAATCGACGTCGAGAAGACGGATTACTTCGCCAATCTAGGCGGAATGTCGACACCGAGAAGACGGATTAACTCGAGAAGTAGATTAGTTGACGCCGGTGAAGGCGAACTAATCGATACGTCAACGCCTGAAAGGGCGGACTAATCGACGTCGAGAAGACGGATTACTTTGCCAATCTAGGCGAAATGTCGACGCCTAAAAGGCGGATTAACTCGAGAAGTGGATTAGTTGACGCCGGTGAAGGCGAACTAATCGATACGTCAACGCCTGAAAGGGCGGACTAATCGACGTCGAGAAGACGGATTACTTCGCCAATCTAGGCGGAATGTCGACGCCTAAAAGGCGGATCAATCAACGCCTATGAAGGCGGACAAATGTCTGTAGTCGAAAGGTGTGACCATATTTTAAATATGGAGTTATTTATTCGGTGAGCAACCTCAATGATTTTTCGAAATTATATTCGAAGTTTCAAATAAACGGCTGTATTTAATAATACTCAAAGTCAAATAATTTATTTTTGATGTCACAAAATAATCTTAGGATATGTATATCCATGCCCCCGCTTTTAATATATATGAAAACTAATGAGTTACAATATATATTAAAAGGAAGTTACCAGATGAAAATTGAATTTCAAAATTTGACCCCGCTTTGATTTTTCGAAATATGAATATATGCCCCCGCTTTTACTATATATGAAATTTGCGAGGTGTAATATATATTAAAAGGAAATTGTCGAAATAAACCTGATGCGAGTGGGCAAAGGACTGCCCGTAGATTTTTCGTTGTCGAAGAGGCTCCAGATGCTCGTCTCAGAAGCTACTCGCTGCCCACAGATTTTTTTTTTTTTTTTTTTTTTGGAATGTACAAATTAAACTTGGGCCAACAGTTAAATAAGACTTGGCCCAACTAATTAAATAAATACACAAGCCCAGACAATTAAATAAAATTGGGCCCAAGTGGATTAAAGTAAAAAAAAATAAAAAAAAGGCCCAAAAGATTAAATATAGGATTGGGCCTATACTAAATAAAAATTTGTCCAGTTTCACTTCATGACCTGCGGGATACAACAGAGAGATGGCAGTGACGCGTGATTTCACGAAATTGAAGATTGGAGGCCGCGCTCGGAAATGGCGGCGACGCGTGGTGGCGAGGCGGGGTCGAATTCGCGATGGTCGGCGCGGGGAGCGGCCAGTCGGGGAGAAAGCTGGGATCGGCCGGTCCGCGAGGGCGGCGGCTGTGTGAGCGGCGCGGGCTGCGCTGAGGCGGCGCCGGGTGGGATCGGGGCGGCATGGCTGGCGAGCTCGGAGGCCGGCGGGAAGGACTGACCGCTGTGAGGCTGGTGCACGCAGGGGACCGCGGCTCCGCGCGCGGGCCGGCAGCGATGCGGGGAGGACCGCGGCGGTGGCTGGGAGACCCGTCGTGGGTAGGCGACGGCGATTGGCGGAGCGGGGAGCAGAGGCGGGAAGGATTGAAGCCGCCCCTTGGCTGCGGGGAGACAGCCAGCGGGCCGCGATGGGCGACGGCGGCGCGGTGAGGACCAGACCGCGTGGCATCGACACGGGAAGGCGACGGGGTCGCGGGGTCCTGCGGCTGCGTGGGGGCGACGCGGGGAGGAGCCCGCGCTGGGCGGTCGTGCGGTCAGCGTGTGGCTGTGCGGGGAGGTACGAGACGCGGAAAGCCATACCGACTGGTGTGACGGCGCCTTGAGCCCGTCCTCGGGAACCGGGCAGCGGGCTGAGTGAGGGGGCGTGAGGCCGGTTTTGGCAGGGCGGCTTGTCGACGGTGGTTCGGAGCCCGCAGGCCGCTTGCGATGCGGGGAGGCCACAGGCGGTTGCTAGGCGGAGGCGCCCGAATCGATGCTCAAAGGACTGTTGACTTTTCAACGCTCATTGGGAAGCGTGCCAAAAGCAAACTGGCGATGCAGGGAAAAGCTGATGCGCTAAACGAGGTAGACAGCGGACCATTCAAAGCAAAAACCGGTGGTTTTGCTTGTAAAACCCACCACACAGCCCCGGAGCGGATGGCGGTGACCACGCCACGGCTGGGCTCGGGCCGCAAGGATTCCGACACGGCGCCGCTCTACGAGAGAAAGGGGAGGGGCGGTGGTCCTCGGCGAAGGTAGAGGAAGCGTGGCTTCCGACGGTGAGGAGCGGCGGTTCGGCGGTGGTGGCCTTGCAAGCCTTGCCGGAAACGACAGCAGCATGTCCTCTTCCCTCTCCATCTTTCTTGTTGGCTGCCAAGCCTTCTTGCTGTTATTAGGATGGAAGTGTGTTTTGTTTTTTGGAATGTTTGTTTGGATGAATATGTGAGCTTGCTGCTGTAGGGATGGGGAAATGGTTTTCTTGAATATTTTTTTTTTTTTTTTGGAAATCGATGTATATACACGGGCTGGTAAACGATGGGATTGTATATATATGACTTGGATGAGTAAATCATATTTGATGGAGTTTTTTGGTTGGAGACCACGGATATCTAACGCATTTGAATAGAAAATATTTTCTAACCTTTGATTCTTGAATACTGGTACCGAAATGAGGTTGAAGACGAGATGATTTTTTCTTGGATAATTTGTGGTTTTGAAGGTGTTTCAAGTGTTCTTCAAGAACACTTGAAGATTTGAAGATTTTCTTCAAGATTTTTGAGTGATTTTCGATTTTTTTGAATGATTTTTGGGGTTTACCCTTCTTCTAGCGCCAAATTGTTGACAGGCATTTTTGTACGGATAGATGTATGTGGCTATTTAGGGTATGCCCGCCAAACAATAAATGTGAATCGAACACGAACGATGGGGGAAGAACTTTCGTTCTTCCCTCGAATGAGAGCTTTTAGCATATAAGAGAAATGAGAGGAAATGTGTCCTCCTCTACAATGAGGGGGTGACCCCCTATTTATAGAGGTTCACCCCCAAAGGCCCAAAAGTGACCCTAAATTCGTCCCAACCCTTTATTTAGGGATTTATTACAATATTAATATAAAGATCAACAGTAGACCTATAATACATTAAATACTCTTTTCTGATGCAGACTCTCGATCTTGTCGGGTCAGTGTATCTTTGGGAATTTGACCTCCTGTCAGGCGAGGATATTTCCTGCTGTAACAACTGTGCAACTTAATAACATCAATCAAATCCTTTATATTTGTAAAGCATTTTTTGCCTACGTGGCATCCTCCAAATCCATCCATTCTCACTTCTTTTGATTCATGTGCATTTTAGGTGTCCAAGTTTTTTGACCATTGATTAATTTTATGATTGATCTCGGCCCTTGATCTTTTTATATTTTTTCTATAAATTTGTTCCTGTGTCATTAATTTTTTCTCATCGTCAAGTGTATCCTCCTTTTTCGTCTTCATTTTTCAGTTTGGAAGGTTGAAATTCGGCTCTTGCAGTGGGGTCGATGATACCCCATTAGTCGTCGTCCGGGAAATGTTACTTCTTCCGTGTCTTGATTGTATCGTTTCAGTTAATCAGCTTATTGATTTCGGACGCTTCCCTGTGATTTTCTTTATGTGTTGGCCTAATTGCCTCATGGCGGTTTTGTATTCCTCTCGCGCGATATCGTACATTTTAATTTTTTTAAAATGTCCGTCGTCGGTGCCTTGCGATTGGTATTCCGTGTAGGCGGTTTGTAGTGATATGTTGCTGGATGGTTATGTTATTTTTTTTTATTTTTTGGCTAGGATCTATTGCCGGCAAAATCGGATGTAGCGTGTTGTATTTCTCCTTGAAATGTAGTGAAATAATTCATTAATGTATCCACGTCTCTATTCTCCTCTTTTAATTACGTTTTTTGATGTTTCTTTGCGATTGTTTTTCCTCCCATTCGAATTTGTTTGTTGATTTATCATATTTTGTTGCAATTAATCCTTTTTCCATTGATCGATTTATACGTCATTTCCATGCACGAGAGTCCGTTTCCGCAAAAAGTATCCGAATTATAGAACAGATATACGGTATCCTTAGGTAGATTGCATTATTTTTGTGTTTGTGTGTTCGGATATCGCCCAATTTAATTTGATTAATGTATGGATAAATTCATGTGAATGTAATTTTTAAAGTATTAATGAATGTTCCGTGAATAATGGTTAACACATGGCGATGTTTACAAATCTGAAGATTCGTTTATTTTAAAGTTGCAATTAATCATTTTTCCATTGATCGTGATATACGTCGTTTCCATTCTATATTTCGTTTTCCGCGAAAAGTATCCGGCTTATAGAGCAAACCGTATTGATCCTTAGCTAGATTGCATTATGTTTGCGCGTGTGTGTGTTCGAATATCGCCCAATTTAATTCGATTGATGTATGAATAAATTCTTATGAATGGAATTTTTAGAGTATTAGTTAATGTCCCATGAAGAAGGGTTAACACATGGCGATGTTTACATATCGGAAGATTCTTTTATTTTAAATTGGTCCCTTAACATTTATTTTTTAATTTTTTTTAAGATATGACGTCGCCTTAACTGATTAAATTCATATGAATGGAATTTCTTAATTATTGTTGAATGCCTTATTCAATTGAATTGAATATTTCGTAGGGTATTTATTGGATATCATATTTAGTGTTGGATTATTAATATTTTGCCGCATATTTGGCACCGGTTTATTATTAGATTTTTGCTATATTGGAAATTAGATGCACATATACCGCCAATCTAGGTTTAGATTTTAGTTATAATGGTGTAACATTTGCCTTATTTGAAATTGGTCCTTATGATAAATGTGGCTAAATTTATATTAGAGTACCAATAGAACGCGTCATAAATTGGTTTATCAGTTACTTAGAATATCTGTCGTAAATTGGTCCTTAGAATACCTATAACGCATATCATGGAAATATCCAATTAGATATCCTAAATTGATTTAATTAATATTGCGCTAATTTAGGCATTTCTTCCATTTGACTAAACATCCTAAATTGATTCTATTAATGTTGCCTCAATTGGTCCGAATTTTTTTTTTCAATTTCTGGTTGTCACATGTTATTATTCCTTTGCCATTTAATTATCCTAATTTGACTGAGATAATTTTGCCCTGATTTGGATATTAGTCCAATTAGGAATTCATATTGGTTATTATGTAAATATCTAATAATGTTAATGTATTTGATTCTTGGATGTACCTAAAACACATATATTTAAAATAATATTAATGTAGCTTAATTGGCACCTACTTAGTGTTGGATTATTAATATTTTGCCGCGTATTTTGCACCGGATTATTATTAGATTTCGGCTATATTGGAAAGTAGATGCACATACAGCGCCAGTTTAGGTTTAGATTTCAGTTATAATGGTAAACCACTTGCCTTATTTGAATTTTGTCATTGTGATAAATGTAGCTAAATTAATATTATAGTACCTCTAATAATTTATAGCTGAAACATCCAATTAGATATCGTAAACTTGTTTAATTAATATTTCGCCAATTTAGGAATTTCTTCCATTGACTAAACATCATAAATTGATTCTATTAATGTTGCCTCAGTTCGTCCTAAATATTTGTTTCCAATTTATGGTTTTCGCATGTGATTAATCCTTTTCCAATAAATTAACCTAACTTGACTGAGATAGTTTTGCCCTGATTTTTTTTTTTTTTTTTTGATTCGTAAATTCTTCCATTAGCTAGGTATGCTAATTTGATTACTTCAATGACTTGGTTTTTGAATTTTTAATTGGACCATGTTTGACCAATAAAAGGATCTTGTATCTCTTAATTGGACTATGTATTTAAATGTATCTAAAACAATAGTATTGTACCTTAATATCCTAATTTGGTTGGATTCGAATGTGATTTGTTTGGAAATATTTTGGATTCGAAAGTTACGTGCTTATTTGGATATATTTGCCTAAGACCAATTCTCTTTATAGTCAATATTTACTATTTTTTAATTCATGATAAACTCTAATTAAAATCGTGATTATACCATATATTTGATATATAATATTTACTATATAAAACACCGAGATTTTGTTGCACTATAATATCGGAAATACGTGATACCTTTTATATATTTGACCAAGATAGTGATCCCATATCTTTTGAAGATTTTTTCCTTTTTTGCTTAAATAAATCGGCTTTTGATTTTATAATTTGACTATAGAATTTTTAATAAGCGTAATTTTGTATTTAATTTCGGATTTAGAAAGTATATCAGATATATTTGCCTAAGAAAAGAGCCCCGTATCTTTTAAATATTTATTCCTCTTTTTTTTTTCGACATGTTAGCAGAAGTGGTGTTTGATTCTGCGCAATATATATGAACGATTTGTGTTCTTTTTTATTCTAATAATTTGATTAGAATACTCCATAAATTATATTTAGTTCAATGAATTGTTTTAGGGGCTCATAGTTACTAAATTCTGAAAGTTAAATTCAATTTATTTTTTTAATACTATTTAATGATTGAATTTATTAGAAAATAATTGATTTTAAGTCTCTTTATTAAAAAATATTGTTTTGGACGAAATTATGTGTAATTTATCCAGTTTTTTTTAGGTCCTCTATTTTTTACTTTTAATATTTATTTTTTTCTTTTGCTATAGCAAGATGATTATTATATGTTGGTGTCTACTAACATTGAATTTTGTTGTAGACCCTATATAAATTGTATTTACTTCGAATTGAATGTGATTAAATCTTATAGTTATTGGGCATTCTTATTTTTTGGAATGTTAATTTCGATTCATTGTTAGACTCCGTATCGTGGTTGTTGTTTAATTTTATAATGGAGTAGTAAAATTTATTTGGGCAATTAACTTTTCAGTTTTTTTTATTTTGGTCTTTCAATATTGATAATCTAATGTTTATTGATATTAAATTCTCCTTAAAGATAGTTGTTATTCTAAAGGTGTAATTATAATTTAATATCTCTTGATAATTTAGTGCCCCTTGATATTAAAATCCCCTTTGTGTAGGTTAGGTCTTAAAATAGTATATGACCAACTAATTTGTGTAATTGCTCTTTTAAAGATATAGTTTTTTCCCTTTTTTCCAAATTAAAAAATAATCGACAATGGTCCTACATGGATTGTATTATAACTTAATGCCCTTTAATTATTAAGTGTCACTTGAAGATAATTTGAATGAATATAATCTTGTACGATCCCTTCACAATCGTATAGACACCTTTTCATCCTTGGATTTATTTGAAGGCATCATAAATTGTATTTATTCCAAATTAATTATGCTGAAGGCTAAATAAATTGTATTAATTCCCCTTATTTAGATTTAATTTGAAGGCAACATAAATTGTATTTAATTCAAATGAATTATGGTTAAATTCTCATAATTATTGGGCATTCTTATTTTTTGAAATGGTAATTTGATGCATTATTGGTGTTTGTGTTCTTTTGGATTATGATAAAATAACAAGTTCACAAATAATTTAGTTCCAGAAGGTTACGTAATACTAAAAGAAAATTGAAACTACACACTTTGTAATTTAGATTAAATTATCGCACCACACTAAAAAATTGATAAAATAAAATAAGTTTTAAATTCATTAATTTATGTGATAATTAAAAAATATACTCTGATAGTTAAATATTTTAACTCCACGACCAATTTTTAACCCTTGGAAGTCCAACAATTGAACACAAAGCATACGTTAGGCCTTTTAATTTACAAGTTCAGAGTGCATGATATTAGGCTTTTAAATTTTAGTGTGCATATTATTAGGCTTGGAAAATTATTGGACATTCATATTTTTTGAAATAGTAATTTGATGCATTATTGGTGTTTGTGTTTTTTTGGATTATGATCATTTTTATATTTGATCAAGGTTAATCTTTAAAATTGTGCGCTAAATAATATGATATGATGTATGTGTTGGTTAAATGCTTCAATTTTAAACATAAGCTAAAATATCGGTTCATATTTTAATTAAACCTGTATTTATAATTTTAATCCAAGATAGTGGACCATTTTTTACAGGTGTGTGCTAAATAAAAGCGGATATTTTAGATCATCAATAATATATTTATGGTAACAGATAATTATCTATCACACGTCTAAGGAGCTAATGTCTTTGATAGTTTAATATTTTAATTTTAAACATTAGCTAAAAAATCGGTGCACATATTTAGGTAATAATATAAAGTTACAGGACCATACTTTAACTCGGATAAGTTAGCGGGCCATTTTTTTTTCTGGCAAGTATGTTTAAGTTGCAATAAGGCAAGTAGATGCATGCATTCATCATATATGTTGCCATTTTTTATTATTTTTAGTCCTATAATTTTTATAATTGGATAATTTTCCCATATTAGTTTTAGTCCAATAAATTCTCATATGTAGTGTCTCCTTGCATGTTAATATTCATATTAGTTGTCATTGCATTTTTCCATATTTATACAAGTTAGTGTACACGTTTTTAATATGAATAAGGGGTCAAATTTATTTAAATTAGGTAACTAGGCAATAATAATATGCCAAATATATAGTTTAAAAATTGAGTCAAATTATATTCACCTTTATATTATATTCTATATTTCTTTGGTCAACTGGTTTTTAAGAATGTGCCTTAAATATTATCATCTATTTTTTATTTTTCCTGACAAGTGGGTTTAAGTTGCAAGAAGGCAAGAAAATGCATTCATTCATCATATATGTTGACAATTTCTTATTAGATTTAGTCCGATAATTTTTATAATTGGATAATTTACCCATATTTTCCCATATTAGTTTTAGTTTGATAAATTCCCATATGTTGAAATAGTAATTGCATGTTAATATCCATATTTAACTGTCATTGCAAATTTCCATATTCATACAAGTTAGTGCACACGTTTTTAATATGAATAAGGGGTCAAATCTATTTAAATTAGGTAATTAGGCAATAATAATATACCAAATATATAATTTAAAAATTGAGTCAAATTATATTCACCTTTATATTATATTCTATATTTCTTTGGTCAACTGGTTTTTAAGAATGTGCCCTAAATATTATCATCTATTTTTTATTTTTCCTGACAAGTGGGTTTAAGTTGCAAGAAGGCAAGAAAATGCGTTCATTCATCATATATGTTAACAATTTCTTATTAGATTTAGTCCGATAATTTTTTTAATTGGATAATTTACCCATATTTCCCCATATTAGTTTTAGTTTGATAAATTCCCATATGTTGAAATAGTAATTGCATGTTAATATCCATATTTAACTGTCATTGCAAATTTCCATATTCATACAAGTTAGTTCTCACGTTTTTAATATGAATAAGGGGTCAAATCTATTTAAATTAGGTAATTAGGCAATAATAATATACCAAATATATAATTTAAAAATTGGGTCAAACCTTTATATTGTATTCTATATTTATTTGGTTAACTGGTTTTTAAAAATGTGCTCTAAATAATTAACAGGTATTATAATTTAGGACCTAATATACTACTATTATATATTTTAACTGAACTAATCTATGTATATATATATTCGAATTAAATTAACACTACTATTACATATTAAACTAATATTATAATTAAGTATCAAAGTGTAACTTCTTGCAATATTGGATTTGGTCAACTGGTTTTTAATAATGTGAAGGAAGTGTTTTAGATCATCCTGAATATATTTTTGTTAACAAATAATTATTAGCTACTATAATTAAGGACCTGATGTACTACTATTATATATTTTAATTGAACTAATACTGCATATGTATTCACATTAAACTAATACTACTATTACATAAATAAACTAGAATTTTTTTTATATTTGAAAATAATAGAAAAATAATTAATTCTCATTACAATGTACTCAATTTATTTGATCAAATTTGGCCTTTAAAATTGTGCGCTAAATAATATGATCTAATGTATGTGTTGGTTAAACAACAACTAAATAATCGGTGCATATTTTAGTTCAATTTATATTTATATATTTTAGTTCAAGATATTGGACCATTTTTTATTTTTCTTGACAAGTCGCGTTGAGTTGCAAGTAGGGAAGTAGTTGCAGGTATTCATCATATATGTTGCAATTAAATATTCGCCAAGATTAATGTTGTTCCTTTTTAAAAAATTCTTAACTTTCAATTTATAGAAAATAACTGTTATTTGTGAGTAGGCAAATTCAACATAAATTTATTTGCATCTATTTAGATAGCATTTTACTGTCGATTTTAGCGCCCATAGTAAAGATACTATACATGTTTTTATATTGGTCCTCTAACTTTTTCAATTGATAAAACAATTGAAGGACCAATATAGAACGATTTGGTTATGGATTTGTGATTAGATAATAGATTCTCTTCACTATTATGTCAGGTTAAGGGGCCGAGTTTTTTAAGCGGAATATTATTAGTTTTTAAAAAACATTGTGTTACATAAACCATAATTAGTCCAAAATTTATTTAACAATGTAATAATTTGAATTTAGGCCAATAACTTTTAATTTATGTGAGCAATAACTTTTATTTTCTGAAGATTGACACTGTGTCTTGAAGTCCTGAATTAATACCCCTTTTTTCTTTTTCTTTTTTTAATAAAATACTCTAGGTGGCGCACTTGTGGATATTTATTTCTCAACCGTTGCATTTTTTGTATACTTTTGTGATGCATCATTTTGTGCAGTTGATAATAAATTTCTCTGTTTTTCTTCGCTACTGGTGTGCTATACGTTTTTTGAGTTGCAAGGTTGGAGTTGAATAATTATTCTGTTCTTTTGTACGTGTGTTCTTCTATGGTGAATATAAAAGGTTGAAATATAAATGATGTACTTGGTTTGAATAGTATTTCGTGTGTAAATACAATTGTTATTAAAATATAATCAGAAATTATGTTCTACTACCAGTAGAAAATAATATTGCATTTTGGGTTAATCATTTTATTTTTAAAAAATGTTAGAGTTATACTAATTAATTAACTAATATTTGTCAAAATAAAAAATTCTAAATTGTTATATTTATGTAAGGATGAAATATCAATGTACAAACCAAACTATACTTATAAGATTTTATGTACCAAACTACACCAATGTTGAATAACTACACCAAACTACACTTATTAGATTTTATGTACCATATGAACAAATTGAATTTTTTAGGATGATGCCCAATTATATAATTTTAAATTAGTAATGTATGCCTAAAGACACAAAAATAGAAGCATGGTGAAACTAAGCCATATATTATAAGTCAGGTTAAGGGGCCGAGTTTTTTTAAGCGGAATACTATTAGTTTTTAAAAAATATTGTGTTACATTAACCATAATTAGTCCAAAATTTATTTAACAATGTAATAATTTGAATTTAGGCCAATAACTTTTAATTTATGTGAGCAATAACCTTTATTTTCTGAAGATTGACACTGTGTCTTGAAATCCTGAATTAATACCCCTTTTTTCTTTTTCTTTTTTTAATAAAATACTCTCGGTGGCGCACTTGTGGATATTTATTTCTCAACCGTTGCATTTTTTGTATACTTTTGTGATGCATCATTTTGTGCAGTTGATAATAAATTTCTCTGTTTTTCTTCGCTACTGGTGTGCTATACATTTTTTGAGTTGCAAGGTTGGAGTTGAATAATTATTCTGTTCTTTTGTACGTGTGTTCTTCTATGGTGAATATAAAAGGTTGAAATATAAATGATGTACTTGGTTTGAATAGTATTTCGTGTGTAAATACAATTGTTATTAAAATATAATCAGAAATTATGTTCTACTACCAGTAGAAAATAATATTGCATTTTGGGTTAATCATTTTATTTTAAAAAAATGTTAGAGTTATACTAATTAATTAACTGATATTTGTCAAAATAAAAAATTCTAAATTGTTATATTTATGTAAGGATGAAATATCAATGTACAAACCAAACTATACTTATAAGATTTTATGTACCAAACTACACCAATGTTGAATAACTACACCAAACTACACTTATTAGATTTTATGTACCATATGAACAAATTGAAATTTTTAGGATGATGCCCAATTATATAATTTTAAATTAGTAATGTATGCCTAAAGACACAAAAATAGAAGCATGGTGAAACTAAGCCATATATTATAAATGTACAATGAGTAAATCACAATGCACTCATTATGTTTATTGTACCATGTTCAATTATATAATTTTAAATTATCATTACTACACATAAACTATCAAAGTTTTTGGCGTGGATGAGACTCAAAATCTCGTGCTAAAGAACGCGGAGGTTCGAGTCCTCTTCAAGGCATAATATTGAGTTGACTCTGTCTGAACATAGCCTTTAGGGCTTATTCCCCATCAACTGCGGTTATTGTAAAGAGCGGTAGGCACCTCTTACTCTAAAGTAAGGAGTGAGGCATTATTCCCATCAACTGGCAATGCGCATTTCACGATAGTTATAGAATATAGAATAGCTTTCATAAGCTCTCTCTTTCATCCCATTAGGTAGCGTAATAGAGGTGATCATTATGCAAATAGTCTAACGTATATGGAGTTTCATTTGAAGTACATTTGGGACAATAAGAAATACTCTTTGGTGAAAATGAGTGACAGTAGATTTGCATTGTGGAGATTGTATAATGTTCCACCAAGTGCTGGCGATTTTTTTTTATTTATGTATCCTGCTACCGCACAACAATGGGCCTGAGTCGCATGAAGAGACCCGAACCATCAGTGTTGTTGTGTACCCTACTTTCAAGGATGCATGTTATTCTCTCGGATTATTGGAAGATGATCGGGAATATATCGATGGGATAGTTGAGGCAAGTTACTGGGCACTGACCCATTATATCCAAAATTTGTTTTCAATTTTGTTGCCATCGCCTATGACCTCTCCTGAAAACGTGTTTGAAAGAATATTGATTGTTCATCCGACGATATTCAGTTTAGGCAGCTACAACTACTAAATCAGTCAAGTATTCGTACTGAGTTCAAACATCTAAATTTGTTTTCTATGTATGTTAAATTACATTTGATATGGTGTATTTTTCTAAAATATGGTATTAGCTAATGAAGGGTCGAGAAACCATACTTTGGTTGAGATTGAAAAGTTACTGCAGGTGAATGGCAATACCCTGGCTATGTTCCCTTCTATGCCTCAGCTAATTCAGCATTTGATGACAAGTGGTATCAATAAATTAATGTGTGAGGAACTGCGTTATGATTGTGCGGTGTTGAGGGGTGAATTTTATGGGTTGAGTGTAATGTTTATGCCTGAGCAAAGAGATGTATTTCATGAAATACTTGATGCAGTTTTGCATAGCAGGGGTGAAATTTACTTCTTGTATGGCTATGGTGGCACTGGAAAAATATTCATCTAGAGAACATTGTCCGTTTCTATACGGTCAGAGGGCCATGTTGTTATGGCAGTGGAATTGCAGTGCTTCTTCTACCCGGTGGTCGCACAGCACACTCTATATTTGCTATTCCAATAAATATTGAAGAGACATCTACTTGTAATGTTAATTCTGGGTCTGAATATCTGAGTTATTGATAAAGGCAAAGCTAATTATATGGGACGAGGTCCCGTTTGTTAACAAGTTTTATTTTGAAGCATTGGATCGTGCTTTGCGAGATATTGATATGAGGGCTAACGGTTCAATGAACAATTTATCATTTGGAGGAAAGACAGTTGTTCTCAGTGGGAATTTTAGGCAGATTCTACCAGTTATGCCAAAAGGGAGTAGAGAGGATATTGTTCATTCTACGATTAATTTATCTTACCTTTGGCAATATTGCAAGGTGAATTAGTTTATTACAATATTTTGGGCAAAAATTAATAGTACATACTATTCCTTTGATATATTCTTTATTTGATTGTTTTTCAAGTACTCACGGTAACCAGAAATATGCGGTTGGAATGTGGTGTACACAGTGTGGATAGAGGCTTGGAGATTGTTGATTTTTCTGATTAGATTCTCAAAATAGGCGATGACAAACTTGGAGAAGGTAGGGATGGATTTTCTGAAATCGAGATTCCTTTGAATAATTTGATTTATGATGAAGTTGATCCAATTTTGGCTATCATTAATAGTAGATTTGTGATGAAGTTGGTCCTATTTTGGTTATCACATAAATACTTTGAAGATATGGTTATTCTTGCACCTACACACAGGGATGTGGATTGTATCAATGATAAGATCATTTCCATGATTCCCGAAGATACAAAAATTTATTTGAATTCTTACAGCGTGTGTAAGACAGAATTTCGTCCAAGTGGTCAAGGAGAATTGATTTCAGTTAATTTTTTAAACTCCCTAAGGTGTCCTGGAATGTCGTGTCATCGTTTGGTTCTTAAGGATGATGTTCAATTGTTCTTCTACGGAATATCGACCAGAAATCTGGATTGTATAACGATATAAGGTTGATTGTCGTGAGACTTGAAAATCATGTGATCGAAGCTGAATTATATATGGTCGAAATATTGGGAACAAGGTTTTGCATTCCAAGGATGACTTTGATTAATTCAGATATAACCATGCATGTAAATTTTACTAGAAGATAGTTTCTTGTTTTGTTTTGTTTTGCTTTGCAATGACTATTAACAAAAGACAGGGTCAATCTCTTTTCAATGTTGGATTGTAACTACCCAAACCAGTGTTTGTGCATGGCCATCTACACGTCGCAGTTTTGAGGGTTAAGAGGAGGTATGGCTTGAAGATTTTATATCTTGATTCCGAAGGAAAGCTTCAAAGTACACAACCAATGTGGTTTACAGAGAGGTTTTTTAGAAATTTATGAAATATTATTTTATATTACATAGCTTGGTGTTGTTTGCTGTTTAGGTGTGTGCGTATTTGGTTGATTTACTCTGGTGTGTTCGAATTTCTATAGTTGATAATATACAATTTTTTCAGAAATATTATTATTAAAGGTGTTGTGAAATGCATCTTGCGAAATAAAGCGGTGAATGTAGCGTTTGTTTAATAAAGTTGATGGTATAAAAAGAAAGGTTTTTTATCGTTTGTACAGGGTGCATTTGTAGTTTATTAATTACATATACATTGAAGAAATGATTGGTGTAGAATTAAATCAAAGTAGTTTTTTTAAGTCCGCGAAATTTCGCGGGTCTATGACTAGTTATATATATATTGAGTCATAACACAAAGTGATACTAACGAAATATTGAAGAATGTCTAGTAATGTAGTAAGCTGCATTTAGGTGTGAGTATATAGGACTTGTGAATCTTCACATAAAAAATAATTTTTAAAATACAATACTATGATCTTCATAGATGTGCTAAATAAATAGTTTGTTGAAAGAAAAGTAAAGAATTGTTCTAGTATGTACTTAGATTTTGAAAAAAAAAATCCAAACAGAAATCAGTAAGTACTCCAAGAAGTAAACAATATATCCCAATAAGTAATCAGTATACTCCAATTATAAAAAATATACAGATCGGTGTTGTAAGCAAATTAATTTTGCACACAATTAAATATTGACGCGTGTACAAATAAATATCAATATCAAAATAAATTTATTGTTTTATTTTGGGGATTTAAATAAATTAATTCTCAAATTAAATAATTAAATTAATTGGTATTTAATATACACGGTACAAACTTGCCAAAAATACGAGTCTCCAGTAATTAATACAGTTGACTTAGTGTCCAAGAAAGATCAAATCATATCTTGCATGAAGAAGGAAATAAATTAATGAAAATAAAATAAAATCAACTAAATCTGGAAATTGGTCAATAAAAGCCCATTAAATCGGCATTGACCAATAAAAAAGCGTCACGTGGCACCATGAAGGATGAAAGTTCTCATCTCCTCACCCTATAAATAGGGGTCTTCATTCATTCATTCGACACATATTCAGACAGACAGAAGCACAAGGAATTCAAAAGTTCGAGAGCTCTTGAAGATTCAAAGGCGTTCTTCGTGCAAGTCCACCACAAACGATCTCCGATCAGAGATAAAGGTCCGGCACCTCTTCGATCCGGCGTTTCTCCTTGAAGATTCAAAAGTGTTCTTCACAGCTTCAAAGCGTTCTTCACGCAAGTCTACCCTAAATGGTCTCCGATCAGAGATAAAGGTTTGGCACCTCTACGATCCGGCGTTTTTCCTTGAAGATTCAAAAGTCGCAGCTTCAAGACGTTCTTCACGCAAGTCTACCATAAAAAGCCTCCGATCCGAGATCAAGGTCTAGCACCCCTCCGATCCGGCGTTTCTCCTTGAAGATTCAAAGGTGTTCTTCGCAACTTCAAGACGTTCTTCGCGCAAGTCTACCATAAACAGCCTCCAATTCGAGATCAAGGTCCAGCACCCCTCCGATCCGGTGTTTCTCCTCGAAGATTCAAAGGACATTCTTCACCAAATTCAAAGGCGTTCATCCCGCCTTCGAAGGCATTCATCCCCCAAATCCCAAAAATAGCATTTAATCCAAAATAAGGCGTTTCGCCCTTGCATTAACGTTACAAATTCAAACTCAATCTCAAACGAAGATCAAGGCAAGGATTTCTCCAAAAAAAAATATCTAGAATCAAGTCAAAGTCAACTCCGAAGAGAAGAATCAAAGGACCAAATCTAGAGTTAGTCAACCCGCACGGACTAATCTCTGAAAAATTCGGAATCAAGTCAAAGTCAACTCCAAAGAGAAGAATCAGAGGACCAAATCTAGAGTTAGTCAACCTGCACAAGTTTTTCGGTTTAATCCGAATAAATTAAAGTTTTTATCTTTTTCGTGTTTATTATTATTAATAAATTTGAAATTTGCCGTTACAAATTTGGCACGCCCTGTGGGACCTACTCTACCTCTCATCTCGTCTCTTCTCTCCTCAAGGAAGCGTAGGATCGTTGGAATGACTCCTCCACGCAAGATTATTTTGCTAAGGACCAAAACCTCAACGGCTCCTAACGCCAACGTCATCACAAGAAGCATGTTGAAGAAGTCATCGACACACGCCTCTTCAGAAGAAAGCCCCTCATCTGGGATAGTTATGAACAAGCCTCCCTACGTCGGCGAAGATGAGGAAGTCAACTCTGCATGCTCTACCCCACGCTCATCTTCAGACTCAAGCGTAGCGCCAGTCATGTTGGCGGATGCCTCAACCATTGATGAAAAGCTGGACAGCCTCATCAAGGCCGTAGCGGGGCTTACGGATCATGTCAAGAATCAAGACATCCAGATCGCTAGTCTGATGAATAGAGTGGATGGGAGCGATGCAAGTCACGTCAAAGGAAATCAAGTTGAGGAGCACGACGACGAGGAAACCTCAACTAAACGTCAAGTTGGTGAAACTGAGGCAACTGCCAAAGAACTACAGATCTCATCAGATGGAGGGATCCAACTCAACCAGCTAAAAGAGCTCATTTTGGAGATGGTGAAAGGCAAGTTCGACGATAACTCCAAATCAACCTTCAGCCACCAAGCCTTACACAAAGAGGATCGATAGCTTGCGAATGCCAACCGGTTACCAACCTCCTAAGTTTCAACAGTTTGACGGCAAAGGGAACCCAAAGCAACACGTAGCTCACTTTGTCGAAACTTGCAACAATACCAGAACCTACGGAGATCATCTGGTCAAGCAATTCGTCCCCTCCTTAAAGGGAAATGCTTTCGACTGGTACATCAACTTGGAGACCAACTTCATCGACAGTTGGGATCAAATGGAGCATGAGTTCCTAAACTGCTTCTATAGCACAAGGAGGACAGTTAGCATGATTGAGCTAACCAAACACTCGCCAGAAGAAAGATGAGTCCGTGATCAATTATATAAATTGATGGAGAAACTTGAGTCTAAATTGCAAGGATCGACTGTCTGAGACTTCTGCAATCGAGATGTGCATCCAAGGCCTGCAGTGGGGTCTACAATACATTCTTCAAGGAATTCAACCAAAGACCTTCGAAGATCTAGCTACAAGAGCTCATGACATGGAGCTAAGCATGACCGCAAGTGGAGTAGAAGAACCACAAAGTCAAAAATATCGTGACATGACATATGGCAAGCCTTCAAGTATGGAATACATAACGGACCTTCCTCGCGATAGGGGGCAAACCGGGTTGACTCTGAAAGAGCTACAACAAAAGAAATATCCTTTCTTAGACTCTGACGTCTCAGGGATATTCGATGACTTGATGGAGGCAAAACTTATTGAGTGGCCTAAGATGAAACGGTCGGAAGAAGCTGGGCGCATTAACGACCCAAAATATTACAAGTACCACCGCTTAGTGGGCCACTCAATTAAAGATTGTTTTATCTTCAAAGAAAAAGTCATGCAATTAATCAAGCAAGGAGACATAGTGCTCGAAGAGACTTTCTAAAATTCTCCAAAGACAAACAAAATGCTCCTTGATAAGAGCATAAACTGTCTGTGAAGCTCCTTGATATGAGCGTAAACTGTCTGTGATGCTCCTCGATACGAGCAAAAACTATCTAAAAACCCATCAAATCAAATCTCCTTGACAAGAGCATAAGCTGTTTGTAAAGCTCCTTGATACGAGTATAAACTGTCTGTGATGCTCCTTGATATGAGCGAAAACTATCTCAAAATCCATCAAATCAAATCTCCTCGACAAGGCAAAACCTTCTGAAGCTCTCAAGCTGAAGAACAAATTGACGCCCCTCTCCTAGTCAAATGAAGCTCCTTGATACGAGCAAAAACTATCAAACAAATTCAAACAAAGTTGTAATGCTCCTTGATACGAGCGAAAACTATCAAACAAATTCAAATGAAATTATGATACTCCTTGATACGAGTATAAACTATCAAATAAATTCAAATTAAATCTCCTTGACGCACGAGTTTAAACTGCATGTCACTCCTAACCTACACACGAGTATAAAATGTTTATGGCCCTCAAATCAAATTGCATCCCCCTTGAACTACGTTATGACTTGATCCTCTTAGACCAAAGAGATACATAGGCAGCTTAGACATCTTCTAAGTTCAGTCATGATTCAAAAGTCCAAAAGCAAATGAGGGCGTAAAAGATTTTCATGCTCCGTTCACTCCAAGTCACAAATGACCGTGAACAAAGCACGAGGGGGCATTTGTAAGCAAATTAATTTTGCACACAATTAAATATTGACGCGTGTACAAATAAATATTAATATCAAAATAAATTTATTGTTTTATTTTGGGGATTTAAATAAATTAATTCTCAAATTAAATAATTAAATTAATTGATATTTAATATACACGGTACAAATTTGCCAAAAATACGAGTCTGCAGTAATTAATACAGTTGACTTAGAGCCCAAGAAAGATCAAATCATATCTTGCATGAAGAAGGAAATGAATTAATGAAAATAAAATCAAATCAACTAAATCTGGAAATTGGTCAATAAAAGCCCATTAAATCGGCATCGGCCAATCAAAAAGCGCCACGTAGCACCATGAAGGATGAAAGTTCTCATCTCCTCACCCTATAAATAGGGGTCTTCATTCATTCATTCGACACATATTCAGACAGACAGAAGCACAAGGAATTCAAAAGTTCGAGAGCTCTTGAAGATTCAAAGGCGTTCTTCGCGCAAGTCCACCACAAACGGTCTCCGATCAGAGATAAATGTCCGGCACCTCTCCGATCCGGCGTTTTTCCTTGAAGATTCAAAAGTGTTCTTCGCAGCTTCAAGGCGTTCTTCGCGCAAGTCTACCCTAAATGATCTCCGATCAGAGATAAAGGTCTGGCACCTCTCCGATCCGGCGTTTCTCCTTGAAGATTCAAAAGTCGCAGTTTCAAGGCGTTCTTCACGCAAGTCTACCATAAAAAGCCTCCGATCCGAGATCAAGGTCTAGCACCCCTCCGATCTGGCGTTTCTTCGCAACTTCAAGGCGTTCTTCGCGCAAGTCTACCATAAACAGCCTCCGATCCGAGATCAAGGTCCAGCACCCCTCCGATCCGGTGTTTCTCCTCAAAGATTCAAAGGACGTTCTTCGCCAAATTCAAAGGCGTTTATCCCGCCTTCGAAGGCGTTCATCCCCCAAATCCCAACAATAAAGTTTAATCCAAAATAAGGTGTTTCGCCCTTGGATTAACGTTACAAATTCAAACTCAATCTCAAACGAAGATCAAGGCAAGGATTTCTCAAAAAAAAAATCCATAATCAAGTCAAAGTCAACTCCGAAGAGAAGAATCAAAGGACCAAATCTAGAGTTAGTCAACCCGCACGGACTAATCTCCGAAAAATTCGGAATCAAGTCAAAGTCAACTCCGAAGAAAAGAATCAGAGGACCAAATCTAGAGTTAGTCAACCTGCACAAGTTTTTCGGTTTAATCCGAATAAATTAAAGTTGTAATCTTTTTCGTGTTTATTATTATTAATAAATTCGAAATTTGCAGTTACAGGTGTATTTATGTGTGGTTTGAAAAAATTAAAATTTAAATCAAAAGTAAGCATAAAAATTCAAATGTATGTTATGTATTTGAAATGCTAGAATATGTGAAAATTAAATAGTACCCAAACAGTAAAATTAATGTTATGGGGAAATTGGAATATGTAATCAAATTGAATCCTTGACATGTCCTTATGGCCGGAATTAGAGATGTTTTATACAACTTTCATATTGTTTTTAGGAATAATTACACTAGAGTACATATCTATAGTCCAAAATACAATAGACTTTTTAAAAAATGGCCAAATGCAACCCAGTGCATGACTTGGCAATTAGACTAGACTTAGTCCCATAGTATCCGTGCAATCTTCTCTCTCTTCTAGAAAAGTAAGCTCTCTCTCCCAACAAATATGCTTTCTCTCTCCCCTAAAAAATCATTCACACTCATTTTCTCTCTGTCATCCATGGCCACCACCATTAATCCTTTTCCTCTTTTTCTCTCTACCAGTTCTCTCTCTCTTTAGATTGATGCCAACAGTGTGAAAGGACGAAGATGAAAGCAGCGGTCGGCCATCGTCGGACTACCGCCGCTCCAGTGATGCTGCGTCGCTCCAGTGATACCGCAGAAGCGCCGCCCTCTCCTCAACCGAGGCGCACGTTTGCGATGCCTATGAGGTCTGTACCGATGGCGCTGGGGCAGTGAAGGAGTCGATGTCCCTATCTTCGATGAAACCCTAGATCTAATTTAGGGACAACGGCGATAGAGATCGAAGAGAGAAAGACGTTTGATGGAGGCAGTCGGTGTATTGCCTCCCCAGAGCAGGGTTCTACGTTCTGATCATAGTCGATTCTGAGCTCGGGCTATCCGTCGAAGACGTCGGGCAGGACAGATGGTTTATATTCGGGTAAAATTTTATGGAAGAGTGAGATGTTTTTTCTGTTTAAGAAAATGATAGACTGCACAATTCTTTGAATTTACACCTGTTGTTGACTTGAGAAATCCCTCTAGATTATTGAATGCCTTCAAAATTGAATTAATTTCAAGAAACCCCCAAATCTTGTGAATGATTTCAGATATCATTGATTCTGTAGTTAAAATGATGCAAATTATTTAAAATGTCCTGTAGCAAATTATTTAATATTGTGGTAGTTTTTTCTTTGTGGCAGGAACATTTCTCGGGCAATACCATGTATTCAATGAAAGCCCGATTTTGCAGTCGGATTCTGCAAAAGGATTTTAGTATCCTGATCCATTGCAGCGAGGAAAACGACGGATTGAAGTATCGGGTGCTGTCTGTTTCAATTGATAAGAAAAAATGATCCGTGTGAAGAGGCTGCAGTATAATTTCATGGGAAATCAAACTATTTTTCTGGATGGATTGTTGATTGATCTAATGTGGGATGTTCATGGATGGTTTTATAATTGGGGCCCAGTATATACAGAGTTTATGTTTAGGACAGGGAGTGGGGATGGATATCAATTCTTCAATTTCTTTTGTGTTGATTTCTCTTCCTAGAATCAATCCCATGTTTATGTTAGATACAATTGGAGGTGAAAAATGTGGGAGAATTTAGGAGTTTTTGTGTTGATTTTAGGAGTTCTTGATGGTGGAGAATTTAGGAGTATTATTTGTTGTACCAAGGTATTATGTGTTGTACCAAAGTATTATGTGTTGTACCATGGTTAGTCATTGTACTATAATAATTAGGAGTATTATTTGTTGTACCAAGGTATTATGTGTTGTACCAAAGTATTATGTGTTGTACCATGGTTAGTCATTGTACTATAATATTTGTCATTGTATTATTGATTTATTCCTTGTACTTTTCAAAAGCGTACAGTCCAAAATTTAAATACATGAATTCAGACTATTCCCCCACCCCAAAGATCGATGACTGAAAATTCAAAATGAGAAAGTGGGGGAATTAAATGTCTTGTCAGTTAAAGTGAATATTATAAAGTAATGAATAGTATAAAGTGAAAGGGATATTGATTTGACATGTAGTGTTGTGTAATTATAAAAAAGGTGGTGTTCTCATTGCTATTAAGACTCTATTTTTGTCCCCCAGTGTAATTGCCCCTTGTTTTTACTCTAATCCAAACAACCCGTACAAAACAAAGAAATTTGCATTCATTGAATTTAACAATTACGTGGAATTGGATTTTTTTTAAATTACAATTACATATTAAATGGACAAGAGTTTCTAATGTAATGACCAGCTCGACCGCTTCATTCTTTTATACACTTAAATGCATAATATGCACTTGAATTTTGAGTGAAATTTCAAATCAATTTTGATTTTTCAAAACTTATTAATTAAATTGAATTTTGAAAAATCAAAATTGATTTAAAATTACACTTAAAATCCAATTTAAAATTTTCACTTTTAAGCAATTTAATAATTATTAAGTTTTCTAATTTATGAGAAACCTTGGTATCACAACATTAAATGTGATGTGACAAAATATGAGTAAAACATATCAAAACATCATCAAGAAAATTATAACAGCTGCGTACATAAGTTGCTATTAACTGCATTATTTTTGGTAAGATAAGATCTAGAATTATCAATTGTAGATGAAAAAAATAGACCTCTGATCATTAAATCAATTATGAAATAAACGATAAATGACCAATTTTACATATCAAATGACTGTATAATTTTGAAATTTAACCCAAAATAATGATTCATATTGAATAACTCGTAACAACCAAATCACAAAATCATGTACTTGAATCGTCATCCAATTACATTGCATGTATACTAATGCATAGTAACAAACCAAGATACACATTTTTGCTATTCCAAGTATTCTAGTCTATGCACGAATAAAATTTATATGCATATGTTGGACTTGAGGTGTTAGTAATGACAATCACAATAACCAATGTCTTAATAATTAAAATATGTAAAATCAATCAAATGAAATTTACCAATTCTAGAATATTTTTTAAGGTTATATAATTATAAAGAGAAAGCAAAATATCCAAAACAACAGCTATTCATATTATCCATCCATCGGCAATAAATAAAATATTCAAAACAACATATGCATGGAACTACTGATGAATCCCGTCTATCACATAACTACGGATTGATATGTGGTTTGCATTTATATATGTAGGGACTATATCTACACCATTTCAACTTAGATAATACAATATAAAGTAAAATTAAAAATCATTTTAACAATGTCTCAAACGAATTAAGAAAAAAGATTAAGTTTGTGCATTGAAGAATCATGAAAAGATGATTAGATCAAAAAGAGGGTAAATGACAAATTAAATGGTGGATGTAGAATATGCACAACAAAGATAGTATTATGCGAAGATAGAACCTACAAAACATAACTGAAGATACATGATTCATAAATGACAGTGCTATTATATTCTTGGTTTTGGACTTAAAATGTAAAAGTGGTGATATACATTATGATGCAGCAGCAATGAAATTGCAGAGACAGTGATACGCTTTACTTTTCAATTTAAATTACGTAATTTAACGACATCATCACCGTGGCTATTCCAATGAAAGATTATAATTGAATGGGACATGATATCTGTTGTAAATACAAATTCTAATATAACCTTCCTTTAAGATTAGATTAAAATCCGCCGGATGAGAAACGGAATAACTAAACCTGGTAGTTTAAAAATTGTTCATCAACGTGAGAATAGGGTGCAAGTTAGGATAGAGAAAACCAAACTTGTACCCAATTTGTAACGCCCCGAACCCAATATATATTAATTATATCGAATTCGAAGTGTTATTGTGATCAAAAGTCCGAACTATAAAATTTTTGAAGGAATATAACGGAAATGAGAGATGAGGAGTTTTATATGCAGCGGAAGAAATGAATAGAATAAATTTTAGTAAGTATCTTACACACATATATGTGTACATAAAGCATAGTATTATCAGTAATGTTTTATTTAAGTGGGGAACTCCGTGTCGTCTCTATTACTGTCCTTGCTCCACGAAATCATAATCTGCAAGGGGATTAGGGAAAAGGGGCGTGAGAATTGAATTCTCACATATGGGTGATTTGCAACATCATGGGATTGGTAAATCCGAAATATATTAAGTTATACTCATTGATAAAGGTTTATTTTATTTAAACAGTTAATGTATATAAAAGATTATAAAACTTAAACGGTACTTAAGCATATTTCACATGGCATACTTGGAATAACACAAGTTGATTCACATTAGGGTAAAACCCAAAATCATATCACATATTATCGCAATTATCAAACCATAAATGTACAATCATTCTCCTTCCATCATAGTGATCCTTTTCAACTCCAACCATCAACAGTCTTGATTCCGAGGGCGTCAAACGACAGCTGTCCCCGGAGACCGGAAAAATAATCAACGACCTTGATTCCGAGGGCGTCCAACGACAGCTGTCCCCGGAGGCCGGAAAAACAATCAACGACCTTGACTCCGAGGGCGTCCAACGACAGCTGTCCCCGGAGGTCGGAAAAACAATACTCAAATCACAACTCCGTACTTACTGACTTTCCATAAAACTGATAACTGAACTGATTCATGCTCACGTAAGGTGTTTACTCATGCAGTGGTGATCGATTCACAAAACAATAGGCTAATATATAACATATGTAGTTATATCACATAATCCAAACAGTTATATAGATAGGTGTTACATTTATGTTGGATTAGATATTTTTGATTTGATTTAATTTAGTCGAGTTCAGAAAATACCGGCACGACGTTATTTATAGCAGATCAATCAACGGATCATCACCCACCTGATTGTTTCGAGTCCCGAGAATATTGTGTATGCAGACGGTCGAGTCCTTCGTGCGTGTCCCGAAAAGTACAGAATCCTAGTAGGAAGATATTTAATTAAAAGTTGACCTTTGAAAACGTTTAGGAAAACTTGAGAGTTTGTGTTACGAGAATCGAGAGAGTTGTGGTCTTATAAACTCAAAAGGACTTGCTTAAGGGTCACACTCTATTTTGGTAAATACACCACTTCTAAAAAGGTGAGTGTATTGAGGGAGTGTATTTACTAGTATACTTGTGGTATGACTATCTCGATTACTACAAAAACAATCTTTTGATAAGTACACCCCTTTTTAAGAGGAGGTGTATTAGGGGAGTGTATTTACTAAAAGCAGTGGTGTATTAGGGGGGTGTATTTACTGAAAGCAGTGTGTAACATGGGGGTGTATTTACTGAAAGCAGTGTGTAACAGGATGGTGTATTTACTGATTTCTGTGGTGTAACAGGGGGGTGTATTTACTGAATTTAAGGGTGTCCTTAATAAAGGCCCTTTAAGGAAGAAAATAAGTATTAACCTTGGAAAAATACTTAAAAGAATAGGAATTTACTTAGAAAAATATTAATAAAATTAAAGAAAAGGTTTTTCTTTCTTAAGGATTAAAATTCTTATTTTAAAAGAAATCTTGAATATAATTAATCATATTTATAAATAAAAACCCTTTATTAAAACTTATTAATAAACTTAGACTTTTTAAGAAGTTTATAAAAAGTACTTTTCTTTTCTAATATTAATAATACTTCTAAAGTTGAATAGTGTTACTTTCAAAACAATAAAACTATCTTTCTTAATCCAACCTCTGAAAGTTGAGAGAACTGGGGAGTATAATTTTATTAAAAATGTATTTATAAACAACAAATATTTCAGTCATCTAACACATTATATTAGACGATGGTGTCATGCGTGTGAGGATTTATGGTTTTCTAATAAAATGAAAGATTAGAATGAAGAGAAGTGAAGAGCAATCAGTTTCCTTAAAAAAAAAAACACAAATCAGTTAGATAAAGTAATATCTTCAGGTACATTTTTAAACAAAACAAAAATCTATTTTGATGGTTTGATTTACAAAATAAACGGAAAATGAGATAGAGAAGTGAGGGGAGAAGCGGTTTTAGATGATGGGTGATTAAAAAGATTAAATAACAAAAAAAAGTTGTAATTACAGAAATTAAGAATAAGAATTTGAATTAGAGGATTATGGGCATATGACGGGAAAGGTTGTGAAGCATATGAAAGAAGGAAGAGGATATATTCTCCTAGTGATAATTGATAAGGGCATTAGTTGAGAAAGAATAGATATTAATTTTGAGATATAATTTTACCAAGTCAATATTAATTTTTTTAAAAGCCTTTATAAATACTAAATAATTTAGTAAAAAAGTAAACGGTCGACATTGAATTATATGAATTGACAAATTAAATTTCGATTACATGAAATGGATTGTCATGATCAAGTGAATGAAAATAGATCAGCGGATTCAAAAATCTCCCCCTCAAACTATTTTAGGAAAAATAAATGTGTATTATGGACCAGTTTTTTTTGGAATAGAAGTTAGTGATAACTGATAATGCATAACTATTTTTTTTTTTTTTTTAAGTAAGAGGAATAATGGGAGAAAAGGTTATATATAGAGATAAGTATGATTGGACCAAATCAATATTAATTCAACCGGGAGCCTCCTCTTGTCCTTCATGTGATAACACTTTTAGTTAAAATATGGAATTATAGTCTCTCTTTTTTTTTTTTTTTCGTTTTTCCTCTATTAAAAAAAAGGTGGGTTATTTACTGTCTTCTAGCTAAATATTTTAGATGTAGTGGAAAGTAGAGAATGGAAAATTAATGAAAGATTCCCGTTTTACCACTCAGGAAATTTTGATTATTTAGAAAAAAAAAGGGTTAGTTTGACTGGCAAAGTTGAAGAGAAATATTCATCTTATCTAATGGAATTTGAATAGTTTTGTATGATTAATTAATTAATTAATTAATTTTTTATGATATTTAGTACATTAATATTTATTTGGTGTTGTGTTCTATGGTAATTAAATATGTGGATTATAAATTGTATTTAGTGGAGAATCAAGAGATAATAAAAGAAGCAGTGAGTTAATACGAGAAAATTGGTTATTATATCTCATTGTCAAGAATTACATCAAACTCCTACATATAGTATTTGTATGTCTGCAACTTTCAATAAACAACACTAATGAGTGGTTAATTTTGATCTTCTAGATTTTTCTCATTTTAATAATATTTGAAGCTATGTAACTCAATTCTTCTACTTTTTAGGTAATTTTAGAATTTTTTTTCCTTCTATTTTACAATATTAGCATCATCTACTGACCTCTACTACATGCTAGAATTATCTAGAAAGTTACATCATTTTCTAATAATGTTCCTAACAAAACTAATCGTTTAAATTTTTGTTTAAGTTTAATTTATATTATTTATTTACATTAATAATTTGAATCCATTTGAAACATTAGATATATTTTAATGTGCACTTGTGTGCATGATATGCATTTGAATTTTAAAAAAAAAAAAAATACCTCAAACTAAAATCAGTAATATTTCAAAAAGTAATCAGTGATACTTCAAAAAATAATCAGTAATAACCCAACTGAAAATAATACACAGTTCAATGTGTTTGTGTGCATTTTAAAAAAAATTAAAATTAAAAATTGAGCTTAAAATCATGCCTATACTCTGAATGTGTATATATATATTTAACGTGAATCGATTTTACATTAATAAGCTTTAAGGTGCATGTTGGTCAATTTAACTCGGATAATTTTTACTTTTAACATATGAGTAGTGTTTTTTTTTTTTTTTTTTACAGTACAGCCTAATACATGAGAATTACACCACAAATTCGACCAAAGGCTATATCCTCAAACAATGAGGCGGAACTACTACATTACAATCGTGAGAAATTGGAGAGTAAATACAAGAGGCAAACGCATAAAAAACTTTAAAAGATCTTTAGGCAAATAAAATACCCCACACTAAGGTGTTTTTCACCATCTTCAAATCCATTGCGTCCTCTTCTTGATCAACAAGCCACCGTGGGAGGCTGGGAATCTCAATGAGTGTATGACTCACTACTAGATCTGAAAGAAGAAGCACCCAACAATCCATCCCAAACAAAGTAAAATAAAAGCAAACCAAAAAATCCAGAAAAAAAAACAAACCACACAAGGTGTGGAAGGCCTCACCACTAAGAACTTATACAAAGAATTTAGGGGAGTGGAGAAAAATAAAAAACAGACGAACATACGTTAAATAACAAAATAGCAGAAAAAAACTAAAAAGTAAAGGAAAACAAAGATCTAACGGGTCAGCCTACCAATCGGACACCGTAGCCACGGCGTCGTTGGAGGAGATCAACACGTTGATCTAAAAAGACAACAGTAAGAGAAGACCTTGGCTTAAACCAACAAATAGATAGTGGGTGGTAGCGGCGGTGACAGCGGTAGCGGTGGCGGCGGGGCATATGGAGTCAAGTGCCTCAAAATTTATCAAGGGGAAATGTAAGAAAGAGGCGAGAGGGAAGCGATCAGTGGCGGTGGTGGAAGTCCCGCAGGGATTGAGTGAAGAGGGAGGCGGGCGGCTCTCAAATGGAATGGAGAGATGGAGGCGGTTTTCTGTGGGCGGCTGTTGTTTTGAAGGGAGAAGGAAGAAGAAGTTTAGAGAGAGAATTTTTTTTAATATTGTGGATTCGAAAATTGAGTAGTGTGAATTTTATGAATGAAGAACATTGATGCCCAAGTGGTTTTTCCTTCTTCCTTATTAATTTATTTTTCCCTAATGTCTAATTTTAGGTTTACTATAATCCTACTAATTAAAATTTCTATAGCTATAATTTATTATTTTTATAATACATTTATTATTTTTTAAAACACAAATTCTAGCATGCATAACATGCACTTGGATTTTAAACTTAATTTTAAGTTCAATTTTGATTTTTCACAACACCGACTAACATGACTAGGGCTGAGGAGAATTCCGAAAAATTTTGATATACCGAGCTTATCGTAGTGAAAAATACCGAATTTATCGAAAAATTTGGTATAACGAAAATTTCGGTACGCAAGTTGTCGTACCGAAAGTTTAGGGATGATAACGGTATGATCAAAAGTAGCATACCGAATGCCGAAATTAATTTTTAATTTTAATAATATTTGATATTGTACCATTATAAATTATTAGATGATATCTTTATTATTAAAAATGTGGAAACCCAAACATTCTTATTATTTAAAAATAGTAGAAACAACTTATCTATATATATATATATATATATATATATATATATATATATATATATATATATATATACAGAACAATATTTCTTATTTAGCAATCTCAATTTTCCTGCCTAAAATAATTAACCAAAAACGGAAGTTTCACTTTCACGCCTACAATAAAAGTAGTAGGGATGTTAAACGGGTCACGGGCTGGCCCGCCAGCCCGTTTAACTCTGAATTGCATAGGGCTAGGTTCGAGGGGTCTAATGGATCATTTAAAACCTGAGCTTTTTTTGCCCGAACCGGTTAACCCACGGGCTAAACGGGCTAGCCCGTCGGTTTACCGGGCTGGCCCGTTAGCCCACAAACTTTTTTTTTTATTTCTTCTACTATTGGTTACTTCATTTATTTATATTCTAATTGAAATTGGAACCCTGCGTCTTTCACGACCGCCCACTTTCACCGCCTATTGCGCCCAACAACAGTATTTCTTCAGTCACGCTCAGTTTCTCACCCTCACGATCAACCGATCGTCGCCTCACGCTGTAACATCGCGTCGGCTGCCGCCTCACGCTGTGACATCGCGTCGGTCTACGCTGAAATACGATAAAGATGATGGTGATGATTTAGAAGACGATATTTTGTCATTGTCTAAGGAAAGATCGAATGCCGAAAATTAAAGAGCTTTTAGACATTTATATTAATTCTGAATATTATTAATGCTTAAACTTTATAAACAATGTTTGATTTTTTTTTATATCAATTATGAACTTTATGAATAATTTTTTAACAATGTTTGAATTTTTTAATTTAAATGGTAGAGTATTACAATTACAAATTTATATTTTATATTAAAAAATTATTTTTTTATTTTTTTCCCGGAGTCCGTTAGTGACTTGTTTAGCCCGCGGACTGCTAGGATTAGAGTTAGATTTCGAGTGTTAGTGGATCGATTAAAATAAACCGATAAAGTTCTAAACCATTTAGGCTCGCAGCCCTGTAGGGCTGGCCCTATAAAATTAGAGTCAACCCATTTAACGTCCCTAAAAAACAGCCTGCCATGCGCCCAAATTATACGTTGCACTATTTTCTAAGGGTTGTGATTTGATTTTTTTTTAATTTTAAATAATTAATCTTTACGTATTCCAAAATATAATTTGCCTAAATATCTTTTTAGATGTCATGTAGGCATGAATGTTTATTAATTCTAAAAACATCCTTCAAATAATTTCATTTTCTTTTTAACAAAAATACAATAGTTATTATATAATGAAAATTAAAATAGTCTTTGATTAAATATTTATTAAACAATACCTTATAAATATAATTATTTTAAATTAAAACTTATATCAAACAGTCACATACATGATATGTACTACCCCCGCCCGGGAGGAACATGTACACCTCCGGGGCACACTTTTTAAGAAAAATTTATTTTTTGAATAAAATAGTGGCATATGGATAAATATGTATATTGTTTTGTGAGTGTGCCTGCAAATCAATGTTATATTTTAAAAGGTGTGCAATTTCTTTTGAAACGGAGTAAAAAGAAAATTGTGCAAGTTCCTACGGAACGGAGAGAGAAATATTTTTAAAATATTCATATTGTAAATTATTATGTATGCCACAATTTCGTGTAAAACTTCCCCAATAACAACCTATATTTTGGGCGCTTTAGAAAATATCAATCGTTGTATTTTATATGCACTTGATGCACTCACTTAACAGTTAAAGTTGTTTGAACTGAAAAGTGTAATTGATTACATTGAAAAATTTACATTGATAATCAATTTTCGCTTTTCAGTGTAATAAAATCATTTCATTGTAAACAATTTCAGTTGTTGAGTATGTGCACAATACACCCAGTAAAAAAAGAGTTATTCAAATTTATAATAGTTAAATACCTTTGCACAATAGAGTTATTCAAACTTATAATAGCTATACCTCTGATGTGACTATCGTTTTTTACTTCTGTACAAGCTGTTTATTAATAAAAAATCGATAGAATATTGTTATTAAATTTAACTAAGATTGTTGATTACATCCTTGTTTTACATTTATTTTAAAGCGTTCTTCTATTAATTTTAATTATATGAGCTTTATTTAATTTTATATTGCGTAAGTTAATTGAAATTTAATAATCATTTTTTAAGTTTTAGTATTTGTCTTGAATTAAGTTCATATTTAAAACTTATATAATTAGTATTCCTTCTGGCTCGCGATCATTCATACATTTGTTTTATTCATCCGTTTCAAAATAATTTACACACTCCATAAAAGAAAATATTGATTTTTTTGCACACTCCCAATAATATTTACATATTTATCCATATGTCACTACTTCACCAAAAAATAGTTTTTTTTTTTTTTTTTTTTTATAGAGTGTCGTTTTTAGTATGTGAATAAATATGGGATGGATGAAGTATATAATTATGAAAAACTCACATATATACTATCTCGCAAATTTGATATATTAATAAAAAAATTAGTAATAAAAGTAAAACAAAGATCAATTAGTAGGTACACAAAAATACTACATTTTTTAATTTGTTTAAATTACATTCGTCTCTCAATATATGATTTTATATTAAAATTTAACAATATTTAAGTCGTGCATTGCACGGGAGATATACTAGTTTTCTTAATTAATATAGATATAAACTCATAGTTCATCCTAATACAAGAGATACGTTTATCATTTTCATGTCTCCTTTAATCCCCACCTTCTAACGCAATCAAGGGCTGTCTTTCCCAATCTCTCATTATGTTAAAACTAAAAAACGGAATGACTTACAGCCTATGATGCACGGATTCTTCTAAAAATATCACAATGCAGTATCGGAGTCGCACCCGCCCCCTAAAAGGGGTGAAATTCTTGAATCCGCGAATCGGATTCTCCACGTGGCGAATCCGGCTGCTACGTGGCGAATTCACTAACGGATACTCGAATCCTCCTTGCGTATCCTACTTATCAGGGATGTTAAACGGGCTGGCCTAACCCATTAGGGTCAGCCCTATAGGGTTGCGGGCCTAAACGGTCCCGGGCCTTATCGGTTCATTTTAATCGGTCCACTAACACTCAAAGCCAAACTCTAACCCTAGCGGTCCGCGGACTAAACGGGCCACTAACGGGCTCCGAAAGAAAAAAACTAAAAAAATTAATTTTTAATATAAAATATAGACATGTAATTGTAATACGATGTCATTTACACTTAAAATTCACACATAGTTAAAAAATTCATGAAAATTACATTTAAACATTGTTCAACATTTTACTTTTTCATGAGATAAATTTATAACGTCAATGACGATTTAAGAGTGAGCGGCAACCGACGATGATAATTTGAGAGTCATGCGACAACCGATGAACACTAATTGGAAATATAATAATGAAGTACTGATGTTGAAGCCCTACATTGTTCATGAATTTATAAAAATTACATTCACACATTGTTCATAAAGTTCTAGTGTTAATTAAATGGCTAAATTCAACTTCAAGTAATTTAATAAATTAACTAAATGAATAAATAAATTAACTAAATAACAACTTGAATATATATATATATATATATATATATATATATATATATATATATATATATAGTAAAATAGGTAGGTTGCATACCCGGTTGTAATTGTACAAGTAAAATATATAAAAAGTAAAAAAAAAAAAAAGAATCGGGCTAAACGGGTTGGCCCGGTAGACCGGCGGGCTAGCCCTTTTAGCCCGCGGGCTAAACGGTCCGGGCCAAAAAGGTCCGGTTTTAAACGGGCCACTAAATGCTTGGACCTAACCCTTGTTCGGTTCAGGGCTAAACGGGCCAGCCCGCGGCCCTTTTAACATCTCTACTACTTATTAAGCATTAAATGTGTTATTTCAATTGAATTTTATTATATAATATAATTCAAATTGACAATGTAACACTTGTTTTATATTGTAATCACTGTTATAACATAAATATTAGGCTAATTGAATTTAAATTGATTTTTGGTTACTTAATTATATTAAATTATTGAATATGTTTAAGTTTTGGGTCAGAGAAAATGTGAATTATATATATTCGATTTACAAAATTCTAAAATATATTTAATTTTTTAGGTTTTATATATAATTAAATTTAAATAAATAGACGTATCATTGACGAATCACAACCTAAGTTTTTTGAAGATTCGTATCCCCGAACCTGTATCGTATCGCCCCCGCACTCCCGCACCCGCACCTGTGCAACATAGCTTACATCATACCGATATTTTTAGTACAGTATATAGTATGAACTAAAAACTACGGTATACCGTATCGAACCACCACCTAAACACGACTAACTCTGTGTGTGTGTCTGTTTTTTTTTTTTTTGCAATTGAAATATTACTAATTATTTTTTAAAGTATTATTGATTTCTGCTTGAAATATTTTTTCATAGTTATGTATTTTTTTAAAGGTTTAATTGCACAGTAGAAGTACTCTTTAAAAGGTTCTTCCCTATGAATTATGTATTTCTTTTATCATTTTTGTTTAATGGTTATGTAACAGAATGTTAATGTGATTAGTGATGTTGACACAATATGATAACCCACAGAATGTTGATGTAATTGCAGATTATGTCCCATACGACCCGATTGTTAATAAGACCTGTTGTGATGGCTAAGTCTGATGAATTCCGCCCATTTGCAGAAATGTTATAAGTCTAATTAGTGTGCATGGAAATGAAAGTTTTTATTATCCGTCCCATTCATTTTTTATACTGTAAATTTTTTTATACTGTCATAAAAAGGAAAAAAATTTTACTGTAAAATTTAATAAAATAATACTCCCTCCGATTCATTTTGCCATAAAAGGAAAAAAAATTCCACTTGCCCAAAATAACAAAAAACAAATACTATCATTTTTAACTTCCTCCTTAAAAACATCATTTATTTACACTCGTATCACTACTTTATTAACTTTATACCCACAAATACTAGTAAACAACTCTTACCCCTTTTTAAAAATTTACGTTATACTCATAAATACTAATAAACAACTCTTACCCCTTTTTAAAAATTTACGTTATACCCACAAATACTAATAAACAACTATTTTATTAAAATCCGTGTCCTTTTCCAATGGGCAATAAAAAATGAATAGGAGGGAATGATATTTTAATATTTTATAAATTTTTGTAAAAGATAATTATTTTTATTTTAGTTGTGTGCAAAATATTGTGGAACGGATAGAAAAGAAAAATGTATTTATTATTTAGTGAGATTAACTGATCAAATATTGCATCAAAATTTAGGACAAAAAATTTTATAAGTGAATTCAATTTTTCAAATATCACCGCTATGTATATATATAATTATTGAGTAACTCTCTTGTGCACTTGGTGTATGATGCACTTACTCAACAGTTGACCTTGTTTACACTGAAAAGTTTGCTCCAATTACACTGAATAATATGGTTGGATTACACTGAAAAATTTACACTGAAAATCAATTTTTCTTTTTTTATGAAAAATATGTAATGAGTGTATTTTTTTTTTTTAATTCAAATGAGTATAAAACGTTTTTTTTTTTTTATGTTAGAATTGTGTATATTTACCCTTCTTCACAACTAATACTTTTGAATTAAGTAACTAATATTTTTATATTATTAAAAAAACAGTTACTCTAAACAATTAATACTTTTGAATGAAACAATTAATATTTTTTGTAAAATAATTAGAGTAAATAAATAAAGATAAATAACATCATCTCATCACCACCCTAAACATTGTACTAATATTTTTTGTAAAATAATTAAAATAAATAATTAGTGTAAATAAAATAATTAAATAATTAATATTTTTAATAATCATCACCTAATCATCATCATCTTATATTTAAAACTAACTATGCATGTTGATGGGACAACACAACATCCCATCCAGTGGCGGATGCAGGGGGTACAAGGGGTTACACTTGTACCCTCAAATTTTTTTTTCCTTTTAATTTTCTATATAAAAAAATATTTTTGTACCCTCATTATTCAGAAAAATAGACTTAAAAATGTATTAATTATATTTTGTACCCCCAAATTTAAATATCTGGATCCGCCACTAATCTCATCAATGTGCATATAGTATCACTCGCCCAATTGTTGATCAAAGTGTTAGAAGAGGGTCCCACCGACTGCCCCATCATCTCAAGAGGTCCTCATTCCACTTATAGTAGAAGCTTCTAGAAATTCTAGTGGTCCATCCAGCAATACGACATTGTATTACAACATGTCGTCCCATTATCCTCCTCATATGAGATGGCATTTTACTTTCAAGGTATCACCCTTTCTCAGTGTTGTCGCTGCAATTGCGGTCACACATGATTGATATTTTCTTTTGATTTTTATTTTAGTTACCATCTCGGTCTGTGACTTTAGTTTTTTCATTTAATAGATGACATCTATTTGGTGAGTCTCATTTTCTGAGGTATATTTGACCCATTACTTTAACCCGCTACGACTCTTTCTATTCTGAGTGCACTCTATCGTAGGTTTATCAGTGAGGCAGGATGGGGGTCAACGAGTCGGTTTTGCGATGGAAGTTTTCTATCACTAATGCAAACTTTCAATTTAGCAACGATATATCAGTCGTTAATCTTTTGGCAATATAGACAAAGTCTAAATGTCTGTTGATTAGCAACGGATCTTTCTCTGTCGCAAATTCCTTCTGCCACAAATTCCTGTCGCTTAAACGCATGACAAGTGGCTTAACTTAATTGTAATAAACACTTAGGGGTCGTTTGGTTTGAAGGACCGAATTGATTAAATGAGATTGAATTATATGGGATTGGATTAGATGAGATTGGATTAAATAAGATTATTTGAGGAGGAATGTATATTTGGATTGTAGGATTGTTTTTTTATTTTTATTATTGAATGATTAAGTGAGTTTAAAGTGCAATATACTATTTTTACCCACAACTAATTCAGCCTCTTGAATATTTCTTTTCTTTCACAAATATTGTGAGGACAAAATAGTAATTTGAAAGTATGGGACTATGGAGTCCCACCATCCCTAAGGGATTATTTAGTCCCTCATTTGATGGATTAAGTAAGTTAATGACCCGGACCCTTATTTTATCTTGGGCTTTAAACCTTCAATCCAAACACAATATTACATGGGATTGAGTGAGACTAAAATTTTAGTCCAACCCAATCCAGCGAACCAAACGACCCCTTAAGAAATTCACCTACTAATTAATAAGTGCCCCCATGTTTCATGCATCCAAGTGCAAACTATATGCACTTAAATTCAATTTTGGTTTTTTTCAATTAGGAATATATAATTTAAAAAATAATGAGATATTTTTTTTTATTGCTTAGAGTTTTATTGTTTGGTGTATTGTTAATTACCATTTTGCATATTGTTGATTATTATGATATTATCGATTATTTTTGGGGTATTGTTAATTATTGTGTTTGGGGTATTTTTTATTATTGTTTGGGGTAGCTGAGTAAAAAAAAATACAATTCATGCCGAAGTGTGTGTCACTACAAAAAACATGCTGAATAACGACAAAATTTGTGACGAAAAATTCATCGCAAAATACTATTTGGAACTGATTTTGTGACGGACACATGTCTGTTGATAAAACTGTCGTTAGCTAATATTAATGATGACTAAATCTGTCACAACTAAGTCAGGTTAAGACCCGACCAGGTCACCCAAATTTGCGATACAAATGTGTCCGTCGTTAATAATATAGTTAATTTACATAGTTAATTGTCACCGAAATTATTTGCGATGGAATCATATTTAGATTGACGACGGATGGTGTTCATCGCAAATTCTGAGCCTACGTAAAATATGGTGGCTCGCATGGTTTAAGCACAGGCCCTCCGGACACCCGGGGCGGGCGCATATCATTGAGCCACCGACCCTCAAGCTATATTAGGCGGTCCACCTTTCATATTAGCTTTATTTTGCCTTGAACAATTAAGAACAAATTAGCATCTCATGGGGGTTCGAACATGTGACCTCTTATGCATGTAGAGGAGGCGCGCGTCGTTTGGACACGAGCTTCTATTGTTCATTTTTTCGCAATTAATTTTATATGTATCCAACTTGAGTCATGTTTTTCATAGTTCATCAAATGAATACATTTTCGTTTCAAACTTGTTTAAATAAATATTTTGACCAATTTTTTTTTTATAAAATTATTTATTTCGACAACTCATAAATTTATACTCCCTCCGTCCCCTCTTAACTTTCATAGGGGTGGTGGCACAAATTTTAAGAAAAACTGTTTTATTGACTTTTTCAACCAATGAATGGAGAATATTTTGAATTAAAGTAGGTATTGTGAGAGTGTTTTATTTCCATATTTGGGATGTGAAAGTTATTGTGGGACGTCCCAAAAAGGAAAGTATGAAAGTTATTAGGGGACGGAGGGAGTAATTTTTTGTAATTTTTTTTATTTCGACAACGCGTAAATTTATATTTCGTTCATTTTAATGCAATTAAGTGTATATGTATCCAAATTGACTAATTTTTTTCATATTCATCAAATTATTTTTTTCATTTCTAATTTGTTTATATGAATGTTGTGCCCAACTTTTTTTATTTTATTTTGTAAAATTATTATTTCGACAATGTGTAAATTTATATTTTGTTCATTTTTACGCAATTAAGTGTATATGTATCCAAACTGACTCATTTTTTTTTTCCGTAATTCATCAAATTAATGTTTTTTCGTTTCTAATTTGTTTATATGAATGTTGTGCCCAACTTTTTTTTTTAATTTTGTAAAATTATTCATTCAATAATGCGTGAATTTATATTTTGTTCATTTTACCAATTAAGTGTATATGTATCAAAATTGACTCACTTCGACAACGCGTAAATTTTTCATTCGTTCATTTTTACGCAATTAATTTTATACATATCCAAAGTGAGTCAAATTTTCATCAAGTTGTTTCTAACTTGTTGTATTTACTATAATTCATTAATTATAATCGCCATCCTCATCATCTTCATCCTCATCCTCATCCTCCTCTCCACGTTCTTGTCTATCATCCTCATCAGTTTCAATCATTATTATTTCTTGATTTGAAGCTAGTAAGTCCACAAAAATATTCACAGTTTCTTGATTGACCTCAGTTTGAGCTTCTTGAACCTCTGTTTGAAATGAATATGTTGGTTCTATACTGTCTTAATTTGAAGAATTCGAAAGTTCAGTCAAGGATCTTGCCTTCACTTTTCAAATTGTCCTCAAGTTGGTCCTACCTGATCTTGGGTATTTACAATAATGTACTTGAAATGTTTGCATTGTAAAAATATATAGATCGTATGCCGCCGGAAACTTCTTTCGAGTGTCGATATCAACAATCTTCTAATTTTCGTTGACTTTCGTTCCTTGTTTTCCTGGATCATACCATTCATACAAGAACAACACCACTTTCCTGGAGGGCCAACTCGAATATTATATTTCAACTACTTCTTGCAACACTCCATATATAGTAGTCAATTGGTTCTTCATTGTAGTATCTACTAGTAATGCAAACTGTTGGAGTTATACGTGAAAGTATGCTTTTACTTTGTATAACTCGTGTATCAAACACTTGTTTATGAGAATAATTCTTTTATCGCATATGCTTTAGATATGATTGAATGTTGAATATTTATTGCAAACAGTTCATAATAGTACTAGTTACATTGTAGTTAATGTGGTGATACCCGATCACGGAAGGCAACATTAACAGTTTCCTTGTAACTAAACGTACATTTTCACGACCTAGGTAGAATTGAACAATCCGCCGTGAAAGATCGATGTGTAAGTCTCAGATTGGTCTGTCTTGACTAAGAGATTGTACTAGCACATTTAGTATGTGTTGAAGAGGACCTACAGCGAGGATAAATTCTTTTGTTCTGAAGTGTGAAGAATTAGACCTCAGTGGTTGTTGATTTCTTAATCTCCGTCACTTAAATAGGACCGTGTGTGCTTAATGGTTACTGCTTTGATTCATGTTGGGTGAGAATCATTGTGACTTTGAACCTTGTGCTTTGGGAAGTAATATTAATCATAGGATGGTTTCTAAGATTTAATACGGAGAAACGCGTGCGAGTACGGCTCGTGTGGTTAGTCCCCTTGGTGGGCTCAGAAATTTTATCGTACCAAATCTTGCAAGTGAAGAATTAGTTTCTTCGGTACGGATAATAATGTTGAGTTGTCTTTACTCCAAGGTGAAATATATTAATTAATTTAGAGTTATTCAGAAGCTTAATTAATTAATGGACTTGATAATCTTAAATGCGGAAAATAATAACCGGGAGCCAATATTATCGTAATATGGATTAAGATGGATAGTGCAATATTAATTTATTAGTGGTAATAATTAATATTAATGGATTGAATTATATTGGGGTTCAATATTGAAATTCAGAAGTCCATTAGGAGGTCCAATCTTAATTCTCCTTAAAGGCCCCTCAAGTAGCTCATTAAGTAGCCCAATAATGATAAGGTGATTAAAATAAAAAGATAATATTATGCTAATTTTCTCCTTATTTTTTCGAAAATTGTGTATCAAGAGAAGAATAGATTTTGTTGATTTTCTTGGAAAGATATTATGGAAGATATGTATTCTTGGAATACAAGAATATCTCATATATTCAAGAAAGATCCAAATCTTGGCTTCTTCACTTGTGATTTTCGAAAATTACATATTTATAAGGTGAGTGAGATTTTTGTGGAATATTTTATTTTGTAGAAAAGAATATATATGAGATATATTCAAGATTTCTTAGAGTCTAAGAAAAGATTTTTTCCAAAGCCCATATACCACCATATTTTCGGCCATCACTCTTTATAAATAGGGGATGGACAAAGTATAGAGTGAAACTGGTTTATACATGAATCACTGTAAGGTATTACTTATTTTCATTGAAGAGTATTAGTTATATTTACTAAAGAGTATTATTGATTTACACTAAAGAGTCTTAGTTGTTCGATGAAAATGAACTAAGACTCTTCAGTGTAAACCAGTAATACTCTTCAATAAAAATAACTAATACTCTTCAGTGAAAACAACTAATACCCTTCAGTGATTCATATATAAACCAATTTCACTCTATACATACTCTAGGGGATGATTATTTCATCCCCAAGTAAATAATTCCATATGTTGGAAAAATCAAGAGCATATATATTTTTCTTTTTCCTTAGTTATTTAAATTACTTGAAAGCATCTCCCACCGGTGATCAAGTAAGGCGAAAGGGAAATACTTGAGAAGGTTTTTGGGTTGATAAAGCGAGATCGTGAATGTCCCATTTATTCAAAGGCCAATTCTACAAGAGGTACGTAAGTCACATAAATTCTTGTTTATTCCGCCTAGATTTTATGTGAATTAATTCAACATGCATGATGATAAATTAGTTGTTGGAATTATTATTTGAATTAATTAGGATTAATTCATGCTAGTAATAATTGAATTTAAATTCGTATTTAAATTTCATCCCGAATAGATTCCGGGCACCCTTATTTTCCCAACAACTGGTATCAGAGTCACGGTTTCGGACTCTGATCTTTAAATTGGAATTTAAATTGTTAAACATTAAATTGAAATTGGATAGTAGAATTGCTAGATATTTTTTGCAGGTATCCAATTGTCATGGTTTTAATGTTGTTAATTTTTCATGCGTGTGAATTAATTGTTTTTTTAATTCGATTCGTTCGAATTTGTTTTTTTTTCGTGAGAAAATCCACGAGTAGATTAGTTGTTTTATTTTGATTTGATCATTGTAATAGACTAGTCTAGATCTAGTATTTATTTATTTTTTGTAAAATAAATTGTAACCGGATCGAGACGAAGAACGAAGAATTAAAGACGGTGTACCCGGACGACGCATGCATGTGCGGCGCATGCATGGACGTAAAATCATGCATGGGGTGAGAAACGAGAATGAACGGCAAAACCAGGTGCGTGGGGTGCGCGAGGCGCACGACCCGGACGCACGACGGGGCGCGGCATGGCGTGGGCGCGTGCGCACGTAGGCGGTGCCCAGCGGCCAGCTGCTCGGCGCCATGTCGGGTGGCGCGCGGGCCCACTCCGTGGGCCGACGCGCGCCGTATCTCGGGCCGTGGAATTTTTTTTTAAAATTAATTTTAGTTCTGCATTTTTTTGTGTGATTTTAAACGTCGTCCTGAACCCCAAACGATGCTGTTTTTTGAAGAGTGTTGTTGTTCGAGTGGGAGCGTGTCGAGACGAACGATGGAAAGCAACAAGGACGATTTTTCGCATCAAGACATGAAGAAATTAAACCGTGACAATTGAATTTGAGTCTTCCAATGTGTTTAATTTTGTTTTGATGGATGTTTTATTTCGTGCACTTATTATTATTTGTTAATATGTGTTTGCATGAATTTTATTGTCCAAGAAAAACCTTACTTTCGAAAATTACTAAGTATGTTTATTTAATCACAATTTTATTCCGGATATTAAAATTGGATTAATTTGGCCTCCATAATTTATTTATTTGTGAAGTTCTTTTGAAATACATTTCCCCTTCGGATCGGCCAAAAGGACGAATTTCACATGAATAAATTCTGAAAGGATGATTGTGGATTATTACTAGTGGCGGTATTGACCCTCACCACGAGTGGCTTGCTCAAAGCGAAATAATAATCCTATATTTAATTATGGTTATTACTTAGGCATAAGAAATTGATATTAACTTACTCCCCTCGGAGTCCCTGTCAATTTTTATGTGGTCAAAGTGGGAGCCAACTATTAATTTTGAATTAAGGATTTGTGACTTTTAAGTTTGTGATCCGCTTGAATGTGTTTAAATGTATAGACCACCCCTCGTGGCGCATTTAAATTGTTTCGAGATGTTGGCTGATGCATGATTATATTGTTTTAAGGTTTCAATATAATTGATGTGATCGAATTATGTGATAATTTCGTATTTTTCTAGATATTGATATGAATGTATGTTTTATTCTCAGTTCATCATGTCGCAACTTTTTAATCCACTGTTTAGTATACTTAAAGATAACAAACTTGTTGGTGAGAACTATGTTGATTGGAAACGTAACATGAATATGGTCCTACCTGCGCAAGAACACTATTGGATATTTAGCGTTGACGTACCCAAGAAACCTAATGATAAGTCAAGTAATGGGGAAAGGGTGGTATTCGATGATTGGAAGCATTCCAATGAGCACATGAAGCGCATCATCTTGACATTTATGTCTGAAGATTTGAAACACATTCATGAAGGCATTGAAGCGGCTGTTGATATCATGAATAGCCTTGAAGAGATGTTTCAACATCAGAACCCCATGGCGAATCTGTTCACCATTCGTGAGAAGCTCAGGAAGGAAATGGTGAAGGGAACACCTGTAAGGGATCATGTTCTCAAATTTAGGCGTGAGTTTGAAAAACTTGAATTTCTTGGTGCCGGACAAAGTGAAGAAAGTCAAATCGATTCCATACTCCTAAAGCTATCGAGTAGTTTTGATGGGTTCATTTGGGAATACGTGTTATCGGAACACAAGTTCACTTTAGATACCCTGCTCAAAGCTCTGATAACGGTAGAGTCATACTTAGGGAGTAAGGATGAGGCTTTGGTGATCAAGAGTTTTTTCTCGAAATCTAGGCCAATTGAAGGTAAGATTGAGAAGAAGGAGATTGATCGGAACCAAACCAGTAGACTCACTCTTGGTGGCAAAGAAAGAGCATTCAAGCCGTACGGCGTGAAGATATCCGGTAAGAGTAAGTGCTTCAATTACGGGGAGAAAGGACATTGGAGGTCTACCTGTTCTAAGCCTAAGAAGGCGGTAAAGAAAGGTAAGTCTAATGTTTTAGTCGTTAAAACTTTTGTTGCGGCGTATGTTTCCCACGTTTGGGTAGTGGATACCGGGGCAACTGATCATATTTGTTTCACTCTTCAGGGGTTCCAGCTAACCTGACGACTTAGCAAGAATGAGATCACCATCACTTTGGGCGATGCTACGAGAGTGGCAGCCGAAGCAGTGGGAGTCGTGCACCTATCTTTTGAAGATAGAGTTTTAATTTTAAGAGATGTTTTATACGTTTGAACTTTAGGAAGAATTTAATTTCAGTTTCTAAGTTGTTTTTTGATGGATATTCAGTTACTTTTAATAAAGTTGTTACTGTTTCTTTTAAGAATGATACTATCTGTCATGGAACATTGGTAAATAATCTCTATACGATTAAGTGTGCACACCACTCAAATAATGAATCTAATAACACGTCGATCATTTCGAGTAATAAAAGAAAGCGTTCTTCGGAGATGAATGAAACACTTCTATGACATCTTAGACTAGGTCATATTAATCTAAAGCGGATAGAGAGATTGGTGAAAGACGGATCCTTGGAATCATTCCAAGTCGAACCGTTTCCAACTTGTGAATCCTGTTTAGAGGGTAAGATGACCAAGAGGGCATTTGGAGCCAAGGGGAATAGAGTCACAGAAGTGTTAGAACTCGTTCATACCGATGTGTGTGGTCCAATGACGATCAAAGCAAGAATGGGGTATGAGTATTTTGTCACCTTCATTGACAATTACTCGAGATATGGGTACATTTACCTTATGAGGCATAAGTCTGAAACTTTTGATAAGTTCAAGGAGTTTAAGGCCGAAGCCAAGAAACATAGGGAAAAGAGTATCAAGTTTCTACGATCAGATCGTGGAGGCGAATACCTCAGCGATGAATTCTTGAACTACTTATCGGACGAAGGGATCGTATCCCAGTTAACCGCACTAGGAACCCCTCAACAGAACGGTATAGCAGAACGAAGAAACCGGACTCTTTTAGAAATGGTCAGATCCATGATGAGTTATTCAGATTTACCCAAGTCGTTTTGGGGTAATGCCTTGGAAACTGCGGCTTACATTCTAAACTTGGTGCCATCCAAATCGGTTCCTAAAACCCCAATGGAATTGTGGACCGGGCGCAAGCCCAGTCTAAGACATTTGCGGATTTGGGGTTGTCCGGCATACGTGCTAGACAAGGAAACCGGTAAATTGGATCCACGTTCGGAATTAAGGCTGTTTATAGGATACCCTGCGGGAACGAAAGGGTGTATGTTCTATAGTCCCAAGGATCAAAAGACCGTGATTAGTACACACTTTAAATTCTTGGAGGAAGACTATATGAACAATCGGAAGCCTAAAAGTGAAATTACCTTAGAAGAATTGAGAGGTCAAACCTCGATACCATGTATACAAGATGATGTACCACACATCACATCTTCACAACCAGAACTCCATCGTAATGGGAGGATTGCTAGGCAACCCGAGAGATTCATGGGAATAGGAGAATCGTCGGATTTGATTCCCGGTGATGAATCAGACCCATGGACGTACGATGAGGCAATCCAAGATAAAGACGCGGAGTCATGGCAAACGGCAATGGAAGCCGAGATGGGTTCGATGGATCATAATCAAGTGTGGGAGTTGGTCGAACCACCCAATGGGGTAGAACCCATTGGATGCAAGTGGGTGTACAAGAGGAAAAGAGGACCGGACGGAAAGGTTGAAACCTTCAAAGCGAGGCTAGTGGCCAAAGGGTATACTTAGAAATAAGGGATCGATTATGAGGAAACCTTTTCGCCTGTAGCTATGCTTAAGTCCATCTGTATTCTCTTGTCGATCGCTGCGCACTTAGATTACGAGATCTGGCAAATGGATGTCAAGATAGCTTTCCTTAATGGAAGTCTTGACGGGATAGATATCTATATGCAACAGCCCAAAGGTTTCATTGAAAAAGGCCAAGAGAATCTTGTATGCAAGCTTAAGAGATCCATTTATGGACTTAAGCAAGCATCGCGTACTTGGAACCAGTGTTTTGATCAAGTGATTAAGTCTTATGGGTTTGATCAAAACGAGTTCGAAAGTTGTGTGTATAAGAAGCATGACGGAACTGCGGTAGTATTCTTAGTATTATACGTAGACGATATTCTGCTCATTGGAAACAATGTAAAGGTATTGTCAGACGTAAAGGTATGGCTGTCAAAACAATTTGATATGAAGGACTTAGGGGAAGCCGGTCACATCCTTGGGATCAAGATCACTCGCGATCGCAATAAGAGGATGTTGGGCTTATCGCAAGCTTCATACATTGACACTGTTTTGAAGCGTTTCAGCATGCAAGATTCCACGAAAGGTTTTGTACCTTTTAGGCACGGAATCCTTCTATCGAAAGAAATGAGCCCTAAGACGCAAGCGGAGATAGATGATATGAAAGGTGTTCCGTACGCTTCGGCCGTAGGAAGCCTTATGTATGCAATGTTGTGTACGAGACCGGATATCTGATTTGCCGTGAGCATGGTGGCAAGATATCAAAGTAATCCCGGGAAAGACCATTGGACTGCAGTAAAGTGCATCTTGAGGTATCTGAAAAGAACTCGTGAGCGGATGTTGATTTACCAGTCAGATAGTCTTGTTCCCGTGGGATACACGGACTCGGATTTCCAATCAGACATAGACTCAAGAAAGTTTTATCGTACCAAATCTTGCAAGTGAAGAATTAATTTCTTCAGTATGGATAATAATGTTGAGCTGTCTTTACTCCAAGGTGAAATATATTAATTAATTTAGAGCTATTCACAAGCCTAATTAATTAATGGACTTGATAATTTTAAACACGGGAAATAATAACCGGGAGCCCATATTATCGTAATATGGATTAAGATGGATAGTGCAATATTAATTTATTAGTGGTAATAATTAATATTAATGGATTGAATTATATTGGGGCTCAATATTGAAATTCAGAAGTCCATTAAGAGGTCCAATCTTTATTCTCCTTAAAGGCCACTCAAGTAGCCCATTAAGTAGCCCAATAATGATAAGGTGATTAAAATAAAAAGATAATATTATGCTGATTTTCTCCTTATTTTTTCGAAAATTGTGTATCAAGAGAAGAATAGATTTTGTTGATTTTCTTGGAAAGATATTATGGAAGATATGTATTCTTGGAATACAAGAATATCTCATATATTCAAGAAAGATCCAAATCTTGGCTTCTTCACTTGTAATTTTCAAAAATTACATATTTATAAGGTGAGTGAGATTTTTGTGGAATATTTTATTTTGGAGAAAAGAATATATATGAGATATATTCAAGATTTCTTAGAGTCTAAGAAAAGATTTTTTCCAAAGCCCATATACCACCATATTTTTGGCCATCACTCTTTATAAATAGGGGATGATTATTTCATCCCCAAGTAAATAATTCCATGTGTTGGAAAAATCAAGAGCATATATATTTTTCTTTTTCCTTAGTTATTTAAATTACTTGAAAGCATCTCCCACCGGTGATCAAGTAAGGCGGAAGGGAAATACTTGAGAAGGTTTTTGGGTTGATAAAGCGAGATCGTGATTGTCCCGTTTATTCAAATGCCAATTCTACAAGAGGCACGTAAGTCACATAAATTCTTGTTTATTCCGCCTAGATTTTATGTGAATTAATTCAACATGCATGATGATAAATTAGTTGTTGGAATTATTATTTGAATTAATTAGGATTAATTCATGCTAGTAATAATTGAATTTAAATTCGTATTTAAATTTCATCCCGAATAGATTCTGGGCACCCCTATTTTCCCAACACAAACATTATTATTTGTAGTTGATTTCGTTGAAGCATACGCATCTGTATGATATTTATTTGCGTAATATCCTTGGAATGAAACAAGCTTACATTGTGGTCTTTTGCTCAGAGCTTCAAGATGTGGGTTGTCAAGCAGACCATTTTCTCCCTATAAATATAAAATTATCATGTAAAAAAGTAATAACAGTCGTGTAAAAATTATATAATTAAGTGATACTCACATAATATTTGAATCAAACCATAAAATCATGATGGACGGACTGAGAAACTTCTGCATTAGTGATGTCTAGTCCTTGTGCATGCTTATACTCACAGAACATCTTTATATATCAGAAAAAGAAATTAATGACTTTTCAGATATCAACAATATACATATTGTAAAAAACACAACTATAAAATGATTATTTACTCTATGTACGGTTGGACTTTGGGACAATTCATTAAAGCGTATAAATGTATCGTTTTCTCTTTCATACTGTTGTTGAACCATCTAGTGCGCGGTGCCCTTACACATTAGTCAACCCGGATGCAAAAATATGTATACCATACCTTCAACATCACGAAGGGAATGATCTACTCCACGACCATCGTAGTTGCGAGACATATTTTTTATTCTGGTTTGAACTTGATTGCCAAAGTGGTAAGAACAAAATGCTCCAACCTCTTCAATACGGTATGCGTTAACAATGGATTCTTCGATGTGGACAGAATTTCCAATATTGAGATTCAAGTATTGTAAAAACCTAAAACAATACGTTTTCAAAATATTCTTCAGTACATATCTTAAAAGTCGATGTAAAAAATAATATAGAATTACCTCTCAAAAGGGTACATCCATCAATACTGTACGGGACCAGATTGAGGTTTCATACGCTAAGTGAATGGGTAGGTGCTCCATCAAGTCGAAGAAGCTGGGTGGAAAAATCTGCTCAAGCTAGCATAGAATAACAAGGATGACATCATCCAAACACCTCATGTCCCCAACTGTAATCGTTGATGTCGTTAAGCGTCCAAAAAAGAGACTTAATTCTGTGATGACACTCCATATATTTTTCAAAAGTGGGTGTTGAAATACAATCGGTAACACCCGTTGCATGAATGTTACAATCGTGACTCTTCATCCCAAATACCTTCCCGGTTTGACACATAATTTGATACATAATTGTCAGGAAGCTCAACTCTATCACCCACTTATAAAAATTCTTCCTCTTTGATTTAGTAATGATGTAAGAGGTATGTGGATATGTCCTTGCCCGCTCATTCCTGTGCAGGTCAGCACGAGAACAAAAGAGGCTCAACTCATCTCTGAGTTTTGAAGTGTCTTTGGTCTTTACTTCAGTACCCAAGACTGTATAAAACAAGTTACCGAAAATATTCTTCTCTATATGCATCACGTCCAAGTTTTATCGAATCAACAACTTGCTCCAATAAGACAAGTCCCAAAAGATACTCATCTTCTTCCAACCACCCGATTTTTTTTATTGTGCTCCATTGCACCAAACTCAATTGTCTTCATCAACCCGGTGACCATAATCTCATACAACGAGTTTTCACCTAAAAAAAATTGTTTAATATTTTTAGAAATTCTTAGAATAAAATACAACAATGATTCACTAATTTAAAAAAGATAGAATGTTAACCATATATACCTTTTTTAATCTTCATTCTTACACGATGTATTGCATTTTTACCCTTTAGAAAGTCTTTTTTGTTCCTCCGAAAGACATGATCAGGAGGAAGAAACTTGCGATGGTTGTCGAACCAAGACACATTTCTACTATTCAAAAGATAGAATGCATCAGATTCATCCATGCAGTATGGGCATGCTTATTTTCTTATTGTCGACCACCCCAACAACATAAAAAAAACGCTGGAAAGTCACTAATGATCCACAAAAGAGCACCATGCATCGTGAATTCTGCTTCCTATGAACGTCGTAGGTCTCCAATCCCATATGCTACAACGATATCAACTCTTTAATCAGTGGTTGAAGATATACATCCAGTTTATGCTTGGGGTTGTGTTAACCAGACACCAAGATAGTAAGAAATATATGCTGAAGCTTCATGCATAACCAATGAGGTAGATGGTATGAAGTCAATAGCACAGGCTACAAAGAATACTTTTTTCCGTGCATTACAAATGGAGTAAATCCATCCATGCACAAACCCAACCTCACATTTCTCGCAAAATCTGGAAACTCCCTATCAAGATATTTCTATGCTTCCGAGTTTGCCATATGTCACATCTCTCAAGAACTCTCATCAGAACACTCTTCAACATGTCATGTCATGTCTTTAGCAGTGACACTAGATTGATACAACCTCTCCAGATGAGGAGTGATGAGAAGGTAATACATTTCCTTATAAGCCCTCAACTGAACTTTCTTCTTACTTTTCGTACGACCAAATGACATGTACCAGGGGTGACCACACATCTTGCACTAATCCTTATTCTCATCCCAAAACAACATGAAACTATTTGTACAATAATCAAGCTTCTCAAATGGTAGACCAATATCCTTCAAGAGCCTTTTGCTCTGATAGAAATTATCAGGTGTCGTATTGTCTTAAGATAGAGTATTTTCAAATAATTTAGCAAATCTATTGAACACTTATTGAATGACCTTGCCTTCAGTTTTGATGTTCAACAATTGAACATTGAATGATGTTGAGACAATGTCAGTTTTGAGTTGATCCCAAAACCCCTGAAAAGATGAATTTGCTTAAGTGTTTTATAGTCAGGTTTAATCTTGATATGATTAGATCAGGTTAGAATGTTTTACATTTATAGGTACTCAGTGAGAGGAGAACTCACTGAAGCTATTCAAAACTGCAAGCCTGAAGAACTCAGAGCACCATACTGACCCTGAATTTAGCTCGTCTAAATTGGTTAACTGAGAGTCAGGATGAAGAGCATGATCCTGAGATCATTGCTAACTAATCAGTTCTGAAGGAGTCAGGCTGCACTGAGTATTTGGGAAAAGAGTTGTAGCAGGAGCCAAGGAAGCAAAAGGAATGTCAGTGTCAAGCAAGCTGGATCATGTACTTCGAGGATGAGGACAAACCTTGTTGGGAAATATATGTTGTAAGTTTTGATTTAGATGCAAAAAGTTTCTCCCCTATGAATGTAAGTAAATTGTATTCAGTAGAGTTAGTCAGTTTACTTGTTAGGGAACTGAAGTGTATTTGCTAAAGTCTAGAGTGTATCACAAAGTAGAAGTGAAGTCTGCTGAGAAGTGAAGTCTACTGAAGTGAAGTCGACTGAAGAAGTCACCTGAAGCATGAATGTTTTCTAAGTGCATTTCTGCTAAGAGAAATACCATTAGTAGAGGTTATGGAACTCTACTGATGAAGACTAATAAGAAGCATTAAATGTTAAACACATTAATAGCAGTTAGTTTTTTTGGTTGGAAACAAGGAAAAAGGAATGTCAGGACACCTGCATTAAATGAAGGAATGAAATGTTCTTTCAGTGGAGTTTTACCTTAAAACTAGACAAGCTCTGCACCAAGTTGACTATGCGGTCCAATGAGGAGGTGACACGTAGATGTACTGCACTTACAGCCGACCTGTTGTAGACTGACATACATCAAAGTCAAGCCATGTCCTTTTATAGAGAGCTGGTTGCAAGGATGACTTTCTTGGAAATTATTGACGCGACATAAAGCTACAAATAGCCATTTGAACTAATCAGAACAAGAGGCGTGCTTGGGAAGATTTCAAATCCAATAGGAAGATTTCCAAGAAAGCCTATAAACACAGAAGGTCGTGCATAATTTCAAGCACGAGAAATTTCAAAGAGAAAGAGCATTCTCTACACATTCTAAAGCATTCAAAGGAAGCACTCGAAATTACTCAAGTTTCCCAAGTGTTTCCAGTTTAATAGAGATAACCAAACCTTCTGTTGTTTTATTCAAAGCCATATCCAAAGCTTAGGAAAAGAGATAATCCATCCTTAGAAGTTAAGCTCATTGTAAGGATTGTCTCAAAGTTGCAACCAAAACCCTACTCGAAACCCTGCCCAAAGTTAGGTTGAGAGCTCTAGAGTTAAAAGGTGTGAGTAAGCTGATAATTTGTTATCAGTCTGAAAACTGTTTGTTGGGAACTAGGACCTGGAACAATCCTAGGGATCAAATATCCTAGAAGAGAAATATTTGATCAGTGCACCTTGACACTCTAACACAAGGAATTCCAAGAGAAAGGAATTCTTCTGTTAAATCAGGACAGTGAACGTAGGAGATTCATCTCTGAACCACTTTACATCTTGTGCATTTATATTCAGTCATTTCCTAAATGTAAGTTGTGATAAACAAATTTTCGTAAAGAAAAACGAGTATTTTCAGTAAGGGCTCACTATTCCGCAGTAAAAGCTAAGTAGATAGTAACTCAACTGATAAGCTCTCAAGATATCAGTGGAGGTAATATCTCAGTAAGCTTTTACCCAGTAATCATCAGCCGACTTACAAGTCAACTGAAGATCCACTTATTTGAGTAATTCGATAAGCTTTCAATGAAAAAGATTTAATCTATATCAACAGGTGTATTCCCCCCCATACACATGTATCACTCGTTTCGGGACCAAGAAACCTGAACTCAGAAAAGACAAGACTGAACTGAAGAATTAGTACTGACATTCTCACCTACCTGAAGACGTGGACTAATCAGAGGAAGACAAGTCATGTACAAACCCTGACGCAAGACTGATCATTCTTGCATAACTCAACTGGCCTGCATTTAATGCACTTACCAAATCCATGCAAGTAGGCGGCTGCATGATAGGATTATGGCCGTTGTGTCTCCTACAAGAAAGGTGTCAGAAGATTATCTCCTCCAACGGATAGAATTTAAAATTACCTATAAATACAGAAGACCATGACCTAAACAAGGTTACGAGAAATTTTGAAGCCAAGAAATTACTCAGACGAACAAGCATTCAAGCATACGAGAAGCACTTGAACCCTCTTAAATTTCCCAAGTGTTTCTTCATAGTCTAGAGTCATTCTGTATTCCAAGAGCTATCATTTTCATATCTTAAGCTTAGAAGTGATAATCCAATCCTTAGCATAGCTTTGTCTTGTAAGGATTATCACAATTAGTTGGAATATAAGTCAAAACCAAAACCCTAAGTTGAGTCAGTGTTAGGTTTGTTGGTAGAGGTTGTTAGTGGTAAAGGAAGGAGGACTAGAACTCGTGTAATTCTAGGGATCACTGAGGTTGACCATTGTGCTTCTTGGCACGTTAAAAATAAGTCAATCCTTAAGGGATTCTCCTGTTAAATCAAGATCGTGGACGTAGGAGCTTGAGTCTCTGAACCATGTTAAACTTTGAGTTCTTTATTGCTTTGATATTTGCCTAACTGTTTATCATTCATTCATTGCATATTCGCCAGTGTTGAATCAATCAGTCTGACCTATAAACTCAGCGCTCTGCCCTTTAACCACGACTTCTTAAAAAGGAAAAACTCAGCTTTCATAAATCATTAACAAGGCTAAATCTTTCAGGGCTCACACTTTCCGCACTCAGGCATAAATATATAGTTAGCCAACTGACTTGCTTCAGAGCTGTTAGTAGGTGTATTATCTATTCTGTGTCTAGCACTTAACTCTGAGTAGAGTGACTCAATTTTGAAAAAAAGATTGTTATACATGTATTCCCCCCCATACACGTATCTTAGACTTGCCCGGGACCAACAAATGATATCTACATCTCAGTCCCACAACCAGGAAAAAGCTTTTGATCAATAGTTTTAAGCATATTAAAAAACTTCTTTGATAGATGATATGGTTCCTCCTCTATAGGTGTTTCATTGAATTGTGATTGACCACCCCAAATAGATTCTGCGATTATCATTTGGTATCTATTAGGTTTGTCCTCCATTAGTGGTTCGAATTGAATATACGGAACATGACTTGATCCACCAACATCCTAAGTTTCACCACCGTTCCACCCAACATAAAAGTATTTCACTGTTCTTCACCGTGACTGGTCCAGTTTTAATAAAAGGGAACAAAACCAGATAGCACAAGATGAATTCTAACCTCAGCAACATTCAAGAACTTCATATTCTTTTATCTTCTGTCATTACATGGACACCTAATAGTGTTGGGGTTTAGAGGCATGAACACCATGTTCGGCGCATCGGAAGAAAATGATTCACCAATAACGAATATGTAAATGGTTGTATAACATAAAATAGAAAGGATAAATAACAATATATAAATCCTTACAGCGATTCATACGCGGAATCCTCCACTATGGTATCCATGTAACAGCTTTCTACCAACCCGCACCGATTTGCCAGTGTTGAATCTCGAGATGATTTTGCTAGAAAAAATCTGACCGGAGATTCTATGGAGAAATTATATTTCTTGCGTGTTTTTGGAATTCCCATAAGACTCATATTTATAAGGATAGTCTTGGCTTAATTCCTAAGCAAGATCACAGGCCTAGCCCATAAATATAATCTCTACGGATTATATTTCCTTATAAATATTTTCCTATGAATAATATCTTAACCATATAATATTATGTATAATAATATTCCAAATATTATTATCGGGAAATCATATCTAATAAAATCTAATTTAATTAAATATTAATAATAATTAATTCCAAATATAATTATTATTATATTCTTCATAAATTAAATATTATATTCAATACAATATTTAATCAACCAACTATAATTGGTAAATTGTCATTACTTGTTGTGTGACCCATATTCCCTTGTATATCGAGCGATTAGTCAAACTAACGGTCTTAATTGACCCTAGACAATAAATCAGACATTCCCAATATACGAGGTACATTGCAAGGAAATCTGCAACTACCTGTAATACTGTAGGCTATTGTGATATCTTCATTTCCTTCACGAATACCCCATTAAGTCTTAAACATGATGAAGTGTCTATTCAAATAACTTAATCATATTATCTCAAATTATTAATTAATCAAGTATATCACACTTAGCCACAAAGTCTAAGCTGGTGTGCATCGGGTCGACGACTTAGATCCAATTATGATGAGAAGACGAGTATTCTCTCTAAATCCACATTGAGGAATCAATCCTATTCTTTGCTCAACTACCACACACATGCATTTCGTGATGAATCCAATCCATGCCATATGTATTCGTGGAAGGGTGCAAGCATTGGTCATGGTCAAACTTCATCACTCCACACATGTCGTGCGTATTGACCTCAAGTCAGAGAAGTATCACATCGCTCCCACTAACCGAGATACTAGTAGACACATTATGTGGAATTACATCAAATGGTTTCTCGGATGGGTATACCAATACCCTCTAAGGTATCTGTGCATCCTCATGAGATACCCGGTATCTCGTAGTAAGTGAGATCTTACTACACTCTCTAAGAGTATGATGAAAATCTCACATCAATCCCAATTGCATCATCAATATCCCATTCTTGATGACCCTTGATCAGGGCTATTTGAGAATCATACTTAAGTAATCTGAGTTCTCACTCACTCAATGACAGTAGTGATTCATGGGAACACAAATAAGAATATATGCAAACAATCAAACATCATATTCAGATAAGTACAACGCCATACATTTAAAATTAAACCAACATCAATATCAAAACCAAATCTGAATATTATCTTAGTATTATATCCTTATGATGGATTATCTCTAGGACACTAACACTAATAAATAGTACCCGTACAATCCATACAGATGGATGTTGTAGTGCGAACTCAATAAACTCATCAACTTTATTGCAAAAGATAGGGTTAATGTCTCCTCTTATTATTCTAGGTATTGAGTATACCCAACCTCGATTTGGAAATTGCATTTTTTTTACAAATTAAAAGAAAATATCACATGAGTTGTAAAAAAAATTGGTAGAGTTTTGACTAAAAATAAGGATATAGAAAGTTTTCCTTCTCATAAATCAGTCTAACATAACCACATACATATCATACTAAACTCATCAAATAAACAAATAACACACAAATTATCTATTAGTGTACAAAAAAATTGGGCAGAGTTTCGACTGAACATAGGCATAAATATCACACAAATTACCCGTACAATCCATACAGTATGGATGTTATAGTGCAAACTAAATAAAATCATCAACTTTATTGCAAAAGACAGGGTTAATATCTCCTCCTATCATTCTAGGTATTGAGTACATCCAACCACGATTTGAAAATTGCATCCGGTACAAATTAAAAGTAAATATCACATGTGTTGTAAAAAAATTGAGCATAGTTTTGACTAAAAATAAAGATATACAAATTTTTACTTCTCAGAAATCAATCCAACATAATCACATACCAATTGGGAAAAATTGTTTTTAGGCTCGTATCTTTAGGGTGCTTGAAAAAGAAGGATAATTGATTTCGGGCTTGGAGAAGGTGGACAATAATTTTAAAAAGTGGTAAATGTAGGATAATTGATCCCAAATTAGATCCGATTGTCCTACATTTACCACTTTCTAAACTTACTAGTCCTCCTTCTCCAAGCCAGAACACATATTGTCCTCCTTTTCCAACCACCCTAAAGATACGAGCCTAAAAAAATATTTTTCCCCATACTAAATCCATCAAATAGATAAATATCACTCAAATTATTTGTTAGTGTACAAAAAAATTAGGCACAATTTCGACTGAATATAGGCATAAATATCACACAAATTAAAATTAACCCATCAAATATAACTATATATATATATATATCAATCATACTAAACCAACAAAATAAACATATATCACACCCATTATCTAATAGTGTACCAAAAAATTGAAACTATAAAATAAAAGATTTAAACGGTTAAAAGTGTGAAAATGTACGGTGAAGTTGAAGGCAATGAGAAATAGAGTTGTTCGAAAGCTACAAGCACTTCAAAACGACGTTGAACATCAATTTATACGTGAAGAACAAATAAAAAATGTATAAGATTCCTATTTTTTTCGGTGAAAAGTGAGAGGAAAAAAGAGGTTGTTCGCATATATCTGCGAAAATTAGCAAGGGACACCATTTATGTCGCTAATTTTCAACTTTAGCAAAGGCCGGTCTGTCGCTTATTGCACTAGCGACGGGTAGGGGTCAATTATTATCCACCAACCTGTCTGACGTAATAAAGTTGCACGATTTGTGATGGACATGTGTCCATCACAAATTTTAATTTAATTTTACTGATGGCTATCAGTCGCTAAATCCTACAAAACGATAGCGTTTAGTTGACCCGTCGTTAAAGTCTGTCGCTAATTATTGACAGAATGTTCTGTCCGTTGCAAACTTGGTCAAAATTGACCAACTTACTTGTTCCATTGCAAACCGTCATTAATTACCAATATTTGCGATGGATTTGCTGGCCGTTGCAAAACACCATTTTTTTTGTAGTGTGTTTTATATATTTTTTATAATTAAGTTTTTTGAATCAAAGTGCATGTTATGCATTTGGTGCATATAAGAACTAATCATATATTATAGGAAACATAAATTACTTGAATTAAAATGAAAATCTGCAATTACACCGAACGCGATCTCCTGTTACACAATGGTGTAGTATTGTCGGTTGCACGCTTGCACCATTAAATCACTAACACGTGTCACACTTAACTTAATTAAAATAACTATAATTAAAGAAATTGCATATCTTCTTTCCATCACATATTTCAAATTCTTCTCCCTTCCAAAAAAATATTAAGTTTCGTTTGGATTATTTAGAATTTTTCTTTTTCAAATAATCAAAGATTTCTCAGCATAATATTGCAAAAAATTTACCATAATTATAAAAAAAATCCAAACTAATTATAGAAATTAAAGATACAAAAAATATAAATTTATATACCTACCAAATATGAAATTAGTCAATATACGTATTTACTTTGGAAGAAAAAAATATATATGTATTTTATGGGTCTTGATAAAATGAAAACAACACTTTTGTAATATTATATTTTAAATATATTTTTATTAAATTATTGTAATCAAATAATTGGTTCCATACTAATTACTAATAAATATTTTCAGGGAAATTGATTTTTTTCGTCCTGTAACTTTACCGCTTTTTTATTTTCGTCTTCCTAATTTTTAAATTTTAATTTTAGTCCTAAAACTTATATACTTTTTTTATTTTCGTCCTTCTAACCTTCAAATTTTAATTTATGTCCTGTAACTTTACCGCTTTTTTATTTTAGTCCTATAGCTTTATCACCTTTTTAATTTAATCCTATAAGAGTTAGTAGGTTTTAGGACCAAAATAAAAAAAAATATGTATGTTACATGACGAAAATCAATATTTGAAAGTCAGCAGGACGAAAATAAAAAAGAGGCAAGGTTACAAGACTAAAATCAAATTTTAAAACATGACTAAAATAAAAAAGAAGTGAAGTTATAGGACCAAAAAAACAATTTTCCCATATTTTTATTTTTATTTTACAACATAGATCTCTTTAATTTGATTAACCTATAGTCTAAGATTTTGGAAAAAAATGTTTAGATTTATATTGTAGTTTACTTGAGGGAGTATGTATAGAGTGAAATTGATTCATATATAAATCATTTGAAGGGTATTACTTGTTATCAATAAAGAGTATTAGTTGTTTCCACTAAAGACTATTAGTTGTTATTACTGAAGAGTCTTAGTTTGTTTCAGTAAATAAATAATAATCTTCAGTGAAAACAACTAATACCCTTCTATGAAAACAATTAATATTCTTTAGTGAAAACAACTAATACCCTTTTATTGTTTATATATGAATTATTTTCACTCTATACTTGTCTATTTGGTATAGTAGTTTTAAGGGTTAATTGCAATAAAATTTACGAATTTTATAGTCTTTATCATTTACAACTTGAGCTTTTAAAGTTTGCAATTCGATACACAAACTAATTTATTATTACAATTCTATACACTGTGTAAATTTATGGGATACACTATACATGGTGTATATTTTAGGCGATACTAACGCTGTGTGGAAGCTGATGATTATTTTTAACCTAGATGATTTTTTTTTTAAATTTCAAAGTATTTTTTTATAAAACATTGCTCAAACACGGTTTAAAAGAATTATTTTCAAGTATTTGTACAAGTATAAGACATTTTTTCTACCTAAACTAGACCACATCAATATTTATGATCCATTATTAAACGTGTTTGAGCAATATTTTATAGAAGAAAATTTTCAAATATAAAAAAAAAAAAATTGGCATCTGACGTGGTGTGTGACGCATCATTGGTATTTGTGAAAGTGGCCACGTAAGCGTACATATCGCCGGAAATTTACACCATGTATCAAATTACAATAATAAATTAGTTCGTTCATCGAATTGCAAACTTTAAAAATTTATATTGTAATTGATAAAGACTATAAAATTCGTAATTTGCAATTAACCCTAATTTTAATATAATTATTTTCTCTAGACAAGTTTTAATGTAGTATATCTGGTATACGTACAAACAAACAAACACCATAACAACTCTTAATTTATGTTTAAATATATTTTGAAAAGCATTAATTTGGTGTGCGTATAATTATTTTTAAATATATTTGATAAATTTAATTTGAAATAAATTTGAAATTATACTTTGTTGTTTTAATTGTTTGACCTTCAATTTAATATTTTTAAAAGAATTAATAGGATATATTTTAATAATATATTTTTTAATTTACTCCATTCTTTTAAAAAATAAGTGTTATTCTAGAAATTTTGTATCAAATTAAGAATTATAAATTTATATGTATATATCTCTTCTAAATTTCTAAAATATCTATTATATTTTGTTAATCTCTAACTGATCTGTTATATTTCAATATAATCCCCAAAATATCTCTTATATTTTGAATTTGAATATTCAGGATAAATCAGGAAAAAAAAAAACGTGAAAAAGTACTAAAACGACACTTATTTTGAAATAAATTTTAACCTCTAAAACGACACTTATTTTGAATAGGAGAGAGTATTTGTTAATTTGGTGTGGACACTACATACATCTTAATTTATTTTTAGATATAATTTTTTAGAGTATTTTTGCCAATAAGTTTCAAATGATATAAAAGACCATCCAAAAATAGAGTAGTTCTAGTGTTCATGTGAGTGTATGTAGGAATGTTAAACAGGCTAGCCCTAAGCCCTACATGGCTGCGGGCCTAAACGGTTTCGAGTTTTATCGGTTCATTTTAATCGGTCCACTAACACTCGAAACCTATTCCTAATCCTAGCGGTCCGCGGGCTACACGGGCCACTAACGGGCTCCGGGAAAAAAAATAATCTTTAATATGAAATATAAATTTGTAATTGTAATTCGCTACCATTTAAACCAAAACATTCTAACATTGTTAAAAAATTGTCCTTAAAGTTCATAATTGATAAAAAAAATCAAATACTGTTCATAAAGTTCAAGCATCTTTTTCTAATATATTTACAAACCTCTCCAAGATGATGTATCAACACCACTTTATTCTTAGACCGATGTGGTATGTCTCAAATCTTTTCATTTCGAAATACTGCGCTCTCATTAAAAGTTTGTTTAAGTTTTGATCTCGGTCATTCATCTCACAAAATTAAAACTAAACTATTCATTTTATATTTAGGTTTTATTAATCTCTTGTTAAGAGTATCACACACTGTCCCCTTTCTCTAAAAGACAACGCTTGTTTCTCTCTCTTGTTGCAGCCATCATCGGCGTTGCCTCCTCTATTACAACCAGCACCGTCGTCACCAATATTACTTACGCAACGTCGTTGCTCCGACTTGATCAATCATTGTACCTAGTCCGAACTCATCTCAGGCGACTTCTCCGCCTAGCCCAGTGATTCAAGTGGTGGGAATCTATCGTGGACTACGGCAAGCACATCGAAAGCGGATATGCAAAATAGAGATAAATTCAAGGTATGTAGATAACCGACACTGCCTCTCTTCTATTTTTTTCTCACTCCGTCATCCCTTTTCTGTCAGATTGTTTACAAACCAGTGTTGCCTCGCTGCTCTACTCCCGCCGCCTCAAACAACATCGGATACCGTGACCTTGAACCAAAGGAATGATACTTATTTTTATAGTATTTTTCTTGGTCTTAGATTTTTTTCTTCTCGCCTTCTTTTTTAGTTTTTGTCATCCTCCATTGAACAGTCTCGGCGCCCCCGCCATGTCCTCTAAGATGTAAAACAAATATTTTTTTTCACAGTTCAACGATTTTCTTACTTAGATATTTTTGGAATTTATTTTTGCAAGAAATATATGTGTGTTAATTTTTGTAGGAGGATATTAAAATATTTTGCAAAAGATATTGTCTCGTAAAAGATGGCAAGATTCCCAAATAATCTTGTCAGCCAATACCATATCATATCATGGATATTAGATTGTAACATTATTATTATTTTGGACAAAATCTTATTATCCAAAAGATATTGTCACTGAAATAGCATATTATTCCCCAAAAATCTTACCATGAAATGCAATATCTTACCATGTATAGTACAATACTAGATAATTTTGGAATAAATATTTTTGCAAAATATTTATATATGTTAATTTTTAAGAGCATATTGAAATATTTTGCAAAAGATATTGTCTCGTAAAAGATGGCAAGATTCCCAAATAATTTTGTCATCCAATACCATACCTTACCATGAATAATAGATTGTAACATTAATTTTTTTTCTACACAAAACTTTACCACCCAGAAGATATTGTCATTGAAATAACACATTATTCCCAAAAAATCTTTCCATGATATACAATATCTTACCATGTATAATACTATATAACTGAAAGTTAGCAATTTTTTTTAAAATTTTTGAAACTTTTAATAAAAAAAAATTAAAAAAACATGTATACATGAAATGTTTAGGAGGGAATTGAATTTTTTTAAATAATTTAAATAGACGCTTAAATATAATTCTTATCATTGAATTTTTCCAACATAAATACCAACATATTAATCAATTGTCCCCACACAAATATCTACACACTATTCCATTTTAAGTATGACATCTCTTTTGTCAAATTTTACATTTTAGATCCAAAATTTGTGAATCTATGTTTAGAGTTAAACTTTTACGTTTGATTTATGTTGCATCTTCATACTATGGAGGGAATCTTAGCATGGTGATGGTATTGTTAGATATACAAGTTAAGTTTTACAAATTATACATTTTATCTTTTTTAAAAAAAATTATATTTTTTCTATTTGATGCATACACATTGATAACGTTTTTTTTTATTATCAATTTTTTTATGAAATTAATATAGTTAAATTATTTTTACAATGTATGATAATTCATGTTTTTATTCCTAAGAATCTTATGTCTACGTATGAGAATGTTGTGATTGAGGGGAAGGAGTACATTTTACAATATATTAGCATTGCTCCAAATCTAATATCATAAAGTTCACCAAACATAACTACTGCTTCGAGTTTTTTCCTTCAACTCAAATGACTAAATGCTGTGAATCTATTATTATGAGGCCTATTTTTCAGTTCATTACATCTCAAGATATACTTAATCAAACTTATGAAGAATATTCAATTCTTCACGATAAGTTCTTTTTATATTTTGAGTAAAATTATTTAAATTTCATTCACATAAAATTAAATTCATTTATATTTTTTTTTTCCGGATATCCATGCACATGTGGTTTTCATTGGACAAGTTGAAACAGTCCATGGATATGGTGATATCATATATAGGAGAATAGAACTTGAACTTGAAGATGGAAGATAATAATTTTTCTTTTTGTTAATTTGATCTAAGTATTCATTTTTTTGTACTCAATTTTTTTTTTATAGAGGTACGACTATGAAATGTATATTGGAGCGAGATTAATGTGAAGAATTTATAAATTGTGTTGGGCGAAAACTTGAGCCTCTCGTGATAATTATTCTTGAATATTCAAAGATCAATCATCTGAATGGAGGTTAGTACTTTTATATTCAACTGAAATTATTATTATTATTATTATTATTATTATTATTATTATATAATTATATTAAATAAACTCTATTTTTTTTCCAGAGAAATGTCTCACAAATGATATCATGGCTATTTAGATGCATGTCAATGTGGATCTATATGGAGTGTTCGGTTTAATGAAGATTTGATCGTTTCATACTAGACTTTATCTTTTTTAAGTTTGATTTTAATTTGAGTATATTTGCGTTGCTACAATTATTTCAGTATCTGTTCTATATTTCCACACAGTTGTGTTCTATATTTGAGTATCTTTATTATGAACGTTTTTAAATAATATTGATGTTGCTCTATTTTTTTATTATATTCTTTATACTCAACATGTATATAAAATATAATATAATATTGTATTAAATTTTAAAAAATTTGATAATGTACTAAAGCATACAAAAAAAAAAAAAAAATACCCGCGAACCATAATAATTTTTATGATGCGTAACATGTGTATGCCGACTTAAGCATACAATGTTAAATTAAAAACTTAAATTAATTGCTTATTAAAGCCGCAAACCATAATGCATATGTCTAACTCCAAGATTGATGCTCGCTCCAAGATCGCACACCGCTCCCTTCTTGACTCCATTCCCGATATCACATAAGATCGTAAAACTCCCGGGATCCTTCAACTTTGGGGGAAGCGTTTTGTGCACTAGTGCACTCACCTCATGGTTCAGCTGTACCAGCTTGGGCTCATCAACTCTCCTCCTATCAAGTCCTTCAGGAACTTGGCATAATTATGCATCTGTTCCAAAGCATCATAAAAAGGTATGTTAATATGCAACTTTTTAAAAACATCAAGAAACTTGGCAAATTTTTCATCTAATTTCTTCTTCATGAATCGCTGCGGGTATGGGACCGGTATCACAGATTTGGGTACCCCCCATTCATCTCGCTCGGTTTCCTTCACGTTCTTCCTAGCTTCTCTTGCCTTTTTCCACTTTGGAACTCTTTCAACCTCCTCAATCTCTTCCTCCTCAAGTTATTTGCCCTTTTGGGACTCATCTATATCAATTCCTTCCGCCTTGTCTTTGCCTATCTGGGTCTCATCTACCTCAACCTCCTTATGTGTTTCCTCCAATTCAGCAGGCATTGGAGGACCGTCATACTTGGTTTCACTTCTTAGTTGAATCGACTTGCATTGCTCTTTCGGGTTCCCCTCCGGCATAGAAGGATATTTCCTGGGCTCTCTACCTAATGATTTTGCGATCTGGCTAATCTAATACTCCTTGGAAGTGAACCGTCTATTATTCTCTTGTTGAATTCTATTCAGCTTCATATCCCTCTTTTGGAGATCTTGATCACGCTGATCATTCTTCTTACTCATCTCCTTAACATCATACTCTAAAGAGGATAACCTCTTACTACCTTCTTTCACCTTGTGTAGAATGGCATGTAACATCTCATCCGTGGTAGCACCTCCTTCTCCTCCGGGAGTTTTGAGCCAGGGTCGACATTTGGAGGTACAGTTATCCCCGCTCTCGGATTGCTATAAGAGAAATTTTCATTCTTCCTCCATTGATTCTGAGGAGGCTGCTGGCCTCCTTGATACCCCTGAGTATTCCTCCATTGATTCTGAGGAGGCTGTGGACCCGGTGGTACAAACGGTTGACCATAAGTTGGTCGCCCCTGATAATTTCCACCTTGATAGCCATTCTGATTATAATTAGGGCCTCCCATATAGTTGGCCACCTCTTGCAGGCATGCTGGTTGGTCCATTTTCTCACTCACTGCAGTATTCCCTCCACTCAGATTCTGCTCAACCTCTAGATTGTTGATCTTCTCCATCATTGCCATCAACAGCTTTCTAGTACCCTCACTCTCATCCATCTGATAAGCTCGCTGAAACTCTTGCGCCTCATTCCATTGCCCCGCATTCTTAATAATGTTATCAACAATCTCTATACACCGAGATGCACCACAATTCAGGAATGCTCCACTAGCACATGCATCAAGGTGGTCTTGACCTGCCTTGCTGGCTCCACAGTAGAAATAAACCATTATATCACATTCGTTGTACCCATGCTGCGGGTACTCAATGAGCATATTATAGTATCTCTCTCAAGCCCGACGTAAGTCCTCTCCTGGCTTCTGCTTTAAAGATGAGATCTCAAGCCTTGCTTTGATCGTACTAGACGGAGGGTAGAATCGCTCGAGGAATAGACGCTCGAGCTCGGCCCATGTGGTTACACCTCCCCTTGGGAGTGTGTTATCATACCACTCCTTCGCGATTCCAGTTAAAGGGAACTGGAACAGCCTGAGCCTCTTGGCATCTTCAGACATGCCATTATGGTTGAAAGTTGAGGCAATCATAAAAAAATTCCTCAAGTGAGTATGAGGATTATCCTTTTTGACCTCCCCCTTGAATTGATTCTCGACTAACATCTTCAGGATCCCTGGAGAGATAAAAAAGTTGTTTGCCTCCACTGGTGGCAATGCTACACCATCATAATACCATTGTGGCTGCACTGCAAACCTTCCTCTGATTACATTACTAGGATTAATATTCTGAGGAACGTGCTGAGGGTAAAATGGTGGTGGAGGTATATGAGGGATTGGGGGTTGGTTATAAGTAGGGTGTGGAGGGTAGTATGGTGGGTACGGATATGGTGGGTATTGATAAGGATAAGGTGGGTTGTTGTATTGGTAGACAGGGTTGTTAAATGGGTTGTTTGAGTTTTGTGGGTTTTAATTGATGATATAATTCTGGTTTGGTGCGGGATTGTTTTGGTTATGTGGGTTTGGGTTTTGGTTGGTTCATTTCCCTTGGGGTGCTAGCTTTGGACTATTGACTCCCGCAGTTCCCTCAGCCCTCTTCACATTCTGATTAAGCCCTTTTGTCTCAAGACCTAAATCTCCGCCTAAATCCAAATTCATATCATCACCTCCTGCGGTATTCATCCTTTTTTGGAAGGCTCGATTCCTTCTGGCTATAGTCTCAGGGTCCTGTTTAGTTCTCTCTTCGCTCGTTTCTCCCTTCGAGCGTGTTTTCATATACCTGAGTACTCAACAAGAAAGATCAAACGCAACCAGGCAAATAATAGAGAAATACAAAAATCAAAATAAAAATAAAAACACTCACTACTAACTACTAAACTATCTCCAAGTCCTACTCAATGAGCATACATCGCCTTCCCCGGCAACGACGCCATTGACTTGAACGCAAAATACTAGCTATACTAGTAGTTACCCCACAAGAGTATGAGATCCCTGTAGTATGGGCAAATATAGAGACCAAGTAGTATCGTACCCAAGGGAAGGTATGTATGCGAATAGAGCCCTGGAGATCTACGCGTCGTAGTAAATATGAGTGGATGTTCTGGTTTAAGAATGGAATTAAACTACTCTAAAGTCTCCTTCTATTAATGCAATTTATGAAATCAAATAAATGATGATGCTCAGGATAGAAATCCCTACGTATACTAACGGAGCTAGTACGATAACTAAAATAACCGTGCTGTGCAAGTATTAATCCTAAGTGTACTAAAACTAGGCAATCAACTTTCCTAGTCTAGCACCAGATTGAAAGACTAAAAGCTCAAGAATTAACCCTAATACTTCGTCATATCAACCTACTTCACAACCCACTAAACAAGTTATATGGATTATGCTTAATTAATGAGACCCTTATTTTCCTAAGGTGATACGGTCGTCCTCCCTAGATAAACTGTTAGATTATAAACCCCTTCTATAACCCTATCGTTAAGACTACTCGTTATCAAAGAGTGATAAGATTGTCCTCTCTCTAATAATTTTCGTACTCACTTCCAAGATAATTCTAGGGTTTATTTTAAGAATTCGATTAATTAGGAGAACTAGCACTAAAGATCACGAATTATTCTAATTATATACCAACATCCTACTTCTACGAGTTCATCCTACCCCAAGCATGCAAGGGTTCTAGCCTAACATGTTAATTAAAATAACGAAAACAATCACAAGAACGATGAACATTTGCATAATTGAATAATCAAAATACTTGGAAAGTATAAACGAAAGAATATCTCAAAATCTCAATAAATCTGATAAAGTAGGGTTTAGAAGTCTCAAAGGTTCAAGAACGAAAGAATTAAATGAAAAGATTCAAAAGAAGTATCTAAACTACGAATTCGTAAGATCAAAACCTCGTTTACAAGTGTGAAACTCTCCCAAAATCTCTCTACCAAGCTCTAAGTATGCCAAAATATGAATTGGGATCAAAAGTCTTAAAAAACGAGCTTGAGATCGGATATTTATAAGCAACGGGCCGAAAACGGGTGAAAAAAGCCAAAATCTCGCAAAACTGGGGTTTGGTCAAGCACTAGCGCTCGAGCACATTTTGGTTGAATGGATGCCTTTCCAGAACTCTTAGGGGTCGAGCGGGGGCGTTCGACCTCTTTTGGTTGAATGGTGGCGTTCGACCACTTTTGGTCGAGCACTTTTCGGCTGATGTACACTTGTTCGAAAAACCTTCATATCTTCTCAACCGGGAGTCCGTTTTGGCCGATTCAAATCCTACAAACTCCTCTTTTTGCCCTCTATCCAACTATGAACACCAAAGAGACAAATTAATGAGTTTATGAAAATGATGCTCAAAGGACTCTAAACACTCATAAAAACACACAAAACATAGGCAAATCGGGCTACAAAACATAACAATTTCACGCCTAATCAACTTGCTCCAACTCAAAGAGAAGTGGAATGCATTAATGGGAAAGTTTTGTCTATGATACCTGGTGAAACAGGAGAGTGTATGAGTTCTGATACTCTTTGTAGATCCGAGTATAAGACCCGGTGGTCATGGAGAACTCTTTTCTATTGATTACTGGAACTCAGTCAAGTGTTCCGGACTTCCACACCACCGTTTGGTATTGAAGGTTGGTGTCCCCGTAATGCTTCTCAGAAATATTGATCAAAAGTCAGGACTAAGTAATGACACCAGATTAGTCGCTACAAAACTTGGGAATCATATTTTGAAAGCTAGCTGATATCATATCTGGAAGAAATATTGGGAGTAAGGTATATATTCCCAAAATGACCCCGACTAATTTTGGTGATACTTTGCCTGTTAGAATTCAGAGGAGACAGTTCCCGGTACTTTTGTGTTTTGCAATGACTATAAATAAAAGTCAAAGTCAATCTTTGTCCTCTGCCGGTTTGTACCTTTCGAAATCAGTTTTTACACATGGACAATTATATGTTGCAATCTCGAGGGTCAAAAGTAAAAGAAGATAGAAAATTCACTGTCTTGATTCTAATGGAAGGTCGTGTAAGAATACAATAAATGTACTCTACAGAGGAGTTTTCAGAAACATTTAATTTTAAGTAATATTGTGGTATAATAATTTCAGATGAAATGTGTGAATTAGTTATAATTTTTCTAATGTTCTATTTATTCATGTTTAGTGTTTTTCTAATCTTGTATTCCAAGAATACATATCTTCCATAATGTCTTTTCAAGAAAATCAACAAAATCTTTTCTATCTCCTAATTATTAAAATTTCAAAAATATCTATACAAGAAACCAAGTAGGAGATTTCTTGAATTAATGAGATAATCTTGTATTCCAAGAATACTTGTCTTCATTCCATAAAAAATTCAAAGAAAATCTTTCTCCCCTAAATCTTGTATTTTTCGAAAAATAAGGAAAAAATACGCAACAATATTTTTCTTTTATTTTAATCACCTTATAATTATTGGGCTACTTGAGGGGCCTTTAGGATAATTAAGATTGGACCTCCAATGGGTTACTGAATTACAATATTGAGCCCCAATATTATTCAGCCCATTAATATTAATTAATACCACTAATAAATTAATATTGCACTATCCATCTTAATCCATATTATGATAATATGGGCTCCCGGTTATTATTTCCCGTGTTTAAGATTATTTAGTCCATTAATTAATTGAGCTTCTGAATAGCTCTAAATTAATTAAAATCTATTACCTTGGAGTAAAGACAACTCAACATTACTATCAGTACCGAAGAAACTAATTCTTCACTTGCATGATTTGGTACGATAAAACTTCTGAGCCCACCAAGGGGACAAACCACATGAGCCGTACTCGCACACGTTTTTTCAGTATTAAACCTTAACAACGTCGTATGATTTATATTACTGCCCAAAACACAAAATTCAAAGTCACAATGATTCTCACCCAACATGAATCAAAGCAATAACTATTAACCACACACGATCCTATTTAAGTGACGGAGATTAAGAAATTAATAACCACTGAGGTCTAATTCTTCACATTTCAGAACAGAAGAATTTATCCTCATTGTAGGTCCTCTTCAACACATACTAAATGTGCTAGTACAATCTCTTGGTCAAGGCATGCCAATTTGAGAACTACACATCGATCTTTCACGGTGGATTGTTCATTTCCACCTGGGTCGTGAATTTATACGTTTAGTTACAAGGAAAACTGTTAATGTGATCTTCCATGATCTGGTATCACCACATTAACTACAATGTAACCCATACTATATATGTTGGGAAAATAGGGGTGCCCGGAATCTATTCGGGATGAAATTTAAATACGAATTTAAATTCAATTATTACTAGCATGAATTAATCCTAATTAATTCAAATAATAATTCCAACAACTAATTTATCATCATGCATGTTGAATTAATTCACATAAAATCTAGGCGGAATAAACAAGAATTTATGTGACTTACGTACCTCTTGTAGAATTGGCCTTTGAATAAACGGGACAATCACGATCTCGCTTTATCAACCAAAAAACCTTCTCAAGTATTTCCCTTTCGCCTTACTTGATCACCGGTGGGAGATGCTTTCAAGTAATTTAAATAACTAAGGAAAAAGAAAAATATATATGCTCTTGATTTTTCCAACACATGGAATTATGTACTTGGGGATGAAATAATCACCCCCTATTTATAAGGTAGAGTGACCGAAATTTTCATGTGGATTTGGGCTTGGAAGAAATCTTTTCTTAGTCTCTAAGAAATCTTGAATATATCTCATATATTCTTTTCTCCATAATAAAATATTCCACAAAAGTCTCACTCTCCTATTAAGCAAGCAATTTTCGAAAATTCTAAGAGTAGAATCCAAGATTTGGATCTTCTTGAATATATGAGATAATCTTGTATTCCAAGAATACTTATCTTCCATAATATCTTTCCAAGAAAATCAACAAAATCATTTCTCTCCTAATTAACCAATTTTCGAAAAATACAAAGAAAAATCAGCATATTATTTTCTTTTTATTTTAATCACCTTATCATTATTGGGCTACTTAATGGGCTACTTGAGGGGCCTTTAAGGAGAATTAAGATTGGACCTCCTAATGGACTTCTGAATTTCAATATTGAGCCCCAATATAATTCAATCCATTAATATTAATTATTGTCACTAATAAATTAATATTGCACTATCCATCTTAATCCATATTACGATAATATGGGCTCCCGATTATTATTTCCCGCTTTTAAGATTATCAAGTCCATTAATTAATTAAGCTTCTGAATATCTCTAAATTAATTAATATATTTCACCTTGGAGTAAAGACAGCTCAACATTATTATTCGTACCGAAGAAACTAATTCTTCACTTGCAAGATTTGGTACGATAAAACTTTTGAGCCCACCAAGGGGACTAATCACACGAGCCGTACTCGCACGCGTTTCTCCGTATTAAATCTTAGCAACCGTCGTATGATTAATATTACTGCCCAAAGCACAAGGTTTGAAGTCACGATGATTCTCACCCAACATGAATCAAAGTAGTAACCATTAAGCACACACGGTCCTATTTAAGTGACGGAGATTAAGAAATCAACAACCACTGAGGTCTAATTTTTCACATTTCAGAACAAAAGAATTTATCCTCGCTGTAGGTCCTCTTCAACACATACTAAATGTGCTAGTGCAATCTCTTAGTCAAGACAGACCAATCTGAGCCTTACACATCGACCTTTCACGGCGGATTGTTCAATTCCACCTAGGTCGTGAAAATGTACGTTTAGTTACAAGGAAACTGTTAATGTTATTTTCCGTTATCGGGTATCACCACATTAACTACAATGTAAGTAGTACTATTATGAACTGTTTGCAATAAATATTCAACATTCAATCATATCTAAAGCAAATGCGATAAAAAAATTATTCTCATAAACAAGTGTTTGATACACGAGTTATACGAAGTAAAAGCATACATTCACGTATAACTCCAACAATATATATTGAACGGGTTGCAATAAATATTTAACATTCATTCATATTCAAAGAAAATGTGATAAAAGAATTATTCTCATAAAACAAGTGTTTAATACATGAGTTATACGAAGTAAAAACATACTTTCACGTATAACTCCAACAATCTCCCACTGCTTTTTAGTATACATCATGCATGTCTAGTATAGTTCTACGTGACATCTCATGTCAACCTACACTAACCTAATAATTCCTCCACTTATACTTAAAGCAGATTGACAATAGTCTTGACACCCATTCCAGCCACATGTCTCTCAAATGTACTCTGAGGCAGACCCTTTGTGAATGGATATGCTAGGTTGTCGCCCGACGTTATCTTTGCCACCTCTTTATCTCCTCTCTTAACGATTTCTCGTATAAGATGGTGTTTTCTTTCAATGTGTTTGCTGACCTTGTGGGCTCTCGGTTCCCTTGAATTTGCAACTGTTTCGGCTTTATCACAATGGACAGTGATTGTGTTGGACAAATTCGGAACAACGTCCAAGTCCACTAAGAAGTTCTTGAGCCAAACCGCTTCTTTCGCTACTTCATAAGTAACTACTTAATTGGCTTCCTTGGTCGAATCTGCGATGCATTTCTACATATCGCTTCTCCATGTCATGGCTCCTTCTCCCATGCAAGACACACTACCCGAGGTAGATCTTCTGGAATCTATATTTGATTGGAAATCTGAGTCCAATGATCTTTCCTGGGGTTACTTAGATATCTTGCCATCATGCCCAAGGCAAAGCAGATATCCGGTCTTGTACATAGCATTGCATACATAAGGCTTCCTACGCCCGAAGCGCACAGAACGCCTTTCATGTCATCTATCTCCATATGCGTCTTAGGGCCCATTTCTTTGGATAGATGGATTTCGTGCCTAAAAAGGTACAAAATCTTTCTTGGAATCTTGCATGTTGAATCGCTTCAAAACAGTATCTTTGTATGAAGCTTGCGATAAGCCCAATATCTTTTTCTTGCGATCTCGAGTGATCTTGATCCCAAGGATGTGACCGGCTTTCCCTAAGTCCTTCATATCAAACTGATTTGACAGCCAAGCCCTTACGTCTAACAACACCTTTACATCATCTATGATGAGTAGTATGTCATCCACGTATAGTACTAAGAATACCATTGTAGTTCCGTCACACCTTTTGTACACACAACTTTTGAACTCGTTTTGATCGAACCTACAAGACTTTATAAACTTATTAAAACATTGGTTCCAAATAAAGATGCAAAATGCGCAGGCCTAAAAAACTAAATGTGCAGTGATCGACAAGAGAATACGGATTAGACCTAAGCGTAGTTACATGCAAAAAGGTTTCCTCATAATCAATCTAATCTTTCTGATTATATCATTTTGTCACTAGCTTAGCTTTGAAGGTTTCAACCCTTCCGCCCGGTCCTATTTTTCTCTTGTATGCCCACTTGCATCCAATGGGTCCTACCCCACTGGGTGGTTCAACCAGTTCTCACACTTGATTATGATCTATTGCACCCATCTCGGCTTCCATTGTTGTTTGCCAAGATGTCGCATCTTTGTCTTGGATTGCATCGTTGTATTTCCATGGATCCTAATTCATCTCCAGGAATCAAATCCGAAGATTCTCCTATTCCCATGAATCTCTCGAGTTGTCTAACAAACCTCCCACTATGACGGGATTCCGGTTGTGTAGGCATGACGATTGGTATATCATACTGTACACTTGGAATAGGAGTTTGCCCTCTTAATTCGTCTAAGGTAATATCACTTCTGGGCTTTCTATTGTTCATATAGTCTTCTTCCAAGAATTTAAAGTGTTTGCAAAATACGGTCATTTTGATCCTTGGGACTATAGAACATACACTCTTTCGTTCCCATGTGATATCCTTTAAACAACCTTAATTCCAAACGTGGATCCAATTTACCGTCTTCCTTGTCTAACACGTATATCGGACACCCCCAGGTTCTCATGCGTCTCAAACTGGGCTTACACTCGGTCCACAATTCTGTCGGGGTTTTAGGAACCGATTTGGATGGCACCAAATTTAGAATGTAAGTCGTTGTTTCCAAGGCATTATCCCAAAACGATTTGGGTAGATCTGAATAACTCATTATGGATCTGACCATTTCTAAAAGAGTCTGGTTCCTTCGTTCTGCTACACCGTTCTGTTGAGGGGTTTCCGGTGCGGTCAATTGGGATACGATCCCTTTGTTTGATAGGTAGTTCAAGAATTCATTGTTGAGGTATTCGCCTCCATGATCAGATCGTAGAAACTTGATACTCTTTTCCCTATGCATCATAAGATAGATGTATCCATATCTCGAGTAATCGTCAATGCAAGTGACAAAATACTCATACCCCCTTCGTGCCATGATCATTGTTGGACCACACATATCGGTATGAACGAGTTCTAACACTTTCGTAGCTCTATTCCCCTTGGCTCCAAATGCCCTCTAGATCATCTTACCCTCTAAACAGGATAAACAAGTTGGAAATGGCTCAACTTGAAGAGACTTCAAGGATCCAATTTTCACCAACCTTTGTATCCGTATTAGATTAATATGACCTAATCTAAGATGTCATAGAAGTGTTTCGTTCATGTCAAAAGAACGCTTTCCTTTATAACTCGAAATAGTCGATGTGTTATTAGATTCAATTTATGAGTAGTGTGCCCCAATAATGGTATAAAGATCATACATTAATGTTCCAGAACAGATAAACTCATTGTTTCGATAGATAATAACATCCTTATTAAAAGAAACTGAGTATCTCTTGGTCCCAAAAATGTTATTCAGCGGAAACGTTTTGAATTATTTTTAATGAAAATCCTTTTTAAATTAAGTGCTAATAGAAAATGCAGAAAACTTAAAAGCATAAAGTAGAGGACACCAGATTTATAGTGGTTCGGACCAACTTGTCCTACATCCACTCTCCCTTTCTCCAAAGGGGACTCTCTCTCCAACCAACTTACTCACGAACCACTGGAATTGGGAAGTACCAGCTCCTTCGTACAACTTACAACAACCTTTCTAAATGATGAATAGGTTGAGTAAAAATTCCAACCAGAACTCCTAAAAGAGTAGATAATACTTGTATAAACAAGGTAAGTGTATGGTGAGAGTTCGTGTGCCTTTGTGTGCTCTTGCCCGACTCTTGTCTCACTAATGAACTCAACCAAAACACTCATATTTATAGTTGTAGGAATTAACTAGCCGTTGGAAGCTAGAAATTCAAACAACCATAATTGGAGGAATATAATCAATCACAGATTGATTATAATGATTGATTGATCTCCTCCATTAATTGGATCTTTTAAGATTGATACCAATCAATCAATCAATCCTCCTATCAGTTGACTCTCCAGATTGCTTCTTCTCCATCAATGATCTCCAAAATCTCCTTGTCTCTAGATTACACGCGGCCTCCATGTGGGTGAACTAATCCATCTCCCTCATCTGGTCAGGACTCGTCTGGTCTGGGGTCTACTGGTCTGGTCTGGTCTGGTCTGGTCTTATCTGGTCAGGTAACACTTCTGCTCTGAACCTCATCTGGGAGAGGTCTTCTGGCAGACTCCTCTGGTCAGACTCCTCTGGCAGACTCCTCTGGCCAGACTCCTCTGGCAGACTCCTCTTGTCAGATTCCTCTGGTCAGACTCCTCTAGCAGACTCCTCTGGTCACCTCTCATCTGGTCACCTCATCTGGTCTGCGCAGATTTCTTCCCCCTTAACCAAAGACCTATTCTAGACCAAGACTAATCTGTAGCTGACTAACAGGTTCAGCTAGTCCTATTACAAGTTCTTGTTTTAACATCTTCAAAACACTAGTCTATATCCTAACAATTTCCCCCTTTTTGATGATGTTAAAACTAGAAGAACTTTAAATAAAACAAGACAAGAAAATTTGAAATATCTAAATAGAGATTCTAGCAGGCTGGGTCAACTGATCTTCCCCCTCAAAGTATGCTCAGCTGATATTTGGGGCATAATATCAGCTGGTCTTCTGGCGTATCTGCAGGCAATCAAGTTTTTGGTACCCTTCTGGGTCCAGGAGGGTTAGCACAAAATTTAGGAAGCCACAAGAATAGATTATCCCTTTTTGGATCAGGTGATCTTATCTTTCTTCCATACATATCCACAAAAACACATTGAACACAAGAGGCTCTGACATGGTTATTTCTTCTAGAGGCTCTTCTTCTCTTATGAGCTTGTCCAGTAGAAGGAATAACTTGTCTTAATGCAACAGTCTTGAAATTTTGTTGATAAGGATAAGTCTTACTAGAACCATCAAAGGTTCCAGCTGGTCTGGCAGATGACTTGAAAGTCCTCTGCAGGTGAGTAGAAGTCATCTGGTTCTGCCTCTTTTGAGAAGATCCAGACTGTCTTATACTCTGCTGGCCTGGCTGAGGTCTTTTAAGATTCCTCCTCTGCCTTTTGAACTCATTTGCCCATTAGGCTGAGTTGCCTGGTCAGCTGGCCTCTTACCCTTATCAATAAAATTACTAGGTTGTTCTTCTTTCTGAACATATGAGGATTCAGGTTTGGAATAACCAAGGCCTGTCTTATAATGCTCTCTTTGAGATGAGGCAGCTATGTGTGACACAACATTGTTTGTTGTAGTCAGCTGCTCCAATCTCATCTTGAGCTTGTCCTCACTTTCTCTTGCAATTTTGTTTTGGTGGAAGAGTTCATCAAACTTAGCTTTAAGCAGGTTATATTCATTATCTTTCTCAATATTTTCAACAACCAACCTTTCTATCAGCTTAACTTGTTCAGTACACCTGGTTGTCAAGTCAGAAGACTCTTCGACCAGTGTATGATTTAGTTCAGCTGGTAGATCAGCTGAGTTGCCTAGACATTGTGAAAGCTTCTGATTTTCTGCTTTCAGCTTTGAGTTCTGATCTTCCAACTTTTGACAAAGTTGTATAGAAGTTTGGATATCTAATAGCATCTTCTGCATATCAGACTCCTCTGATTGTCCAGAAAAAGAAGAAGATGAAAAAGAAGAGGAAGTTTGATTACATACCTCGTCTGTCACTAGACATATCTCTTCGTCTGGTCCAAAATTAGATGATGAACCAGAAGTGGATACCTCTTCTTCCTCATCTGCTAAGCTTCTTTTGGAGTAACTCCTAGTGTATCTTCTACTGCTTTTCTTCGAACCCATTTCTGCAAGAAGTTGTTAGTACAACAAATATTTGGATTTTCAAAAAAATGGATCTGCCCTGGTGACCACTAAAATAATTTCAAAACAGTGGTCTGTAGGACACACTGCTCTGATACCACTTGTTGGTCCTAAAAATGTTATTCAGCGGAAACGTTTTGAATTATTTTTAATGAAAATCCTTTTTAAATTAAGTGCTAATAGAAAATGCAGAAAACATAAAAGCGTAAAGTAGAGAACACCAGATTTATAGTGGTTCGGACCAACTTGTCCTACATCCACTCTCCCTTTCTCCAAAGGGGACTCTCTCTCCAACCAACTTACTCACGAACCACTGGAATTGGGAAGTACCAGCTCCTTCGTACAACTTACAACAACCTTTCTAAATGATGAATAGGTTGAGTAAAAATTCCAACTAGAACTCCTAAAAGAGTAGATAATACTTGTATAAACAAGGTAAGTGTATGGTGAGAGTTCGTGTGCCTCTGTGTGCTCTTGCCCGACTCTTGTCTCACTAATGAACTCAACAAAAACACTCATATTTATAGTTGTATGAATTAACTAGCCGTTGGAAGCTAGAAATTTAAACAACCATAATTGGAGGAATATAATCAATCACAGATTGATTATATTGATTGATTGATCTCCTCCATTAATTGGATCTTTTAAGCTTGATACCAATCAATCAATCAATCATTCCTCATATCAGTTGAGTCTCCAGATTGCTTCTTCTCCATCAATGATCTCCAAAATCTCCTTGTCTCCAGATTACACGCTACCTCCATGTGGGTGAACTAATCCATCTCCCTCAACTGGTCAGGACTCGTCTGGTCTGGGGTCTTCTGGTCTGGTCTGGTCTTATCTGGTCAAGTAACACTTCTGCTCTGAACCTCATCTGGGAGAGATCTTCTGGCAGACTCCTCTGGTCAGACTCCTCTGACAGACTCCTCTGGTCAGACTCCTCTGGCAGACTCCTCTTGTCGGACTCCTCTGGTCAGACTCCTCTGGTCACCTCGTCTGGTCTGCACAGATTTCTTCCTTCTTAACCAAAGACCTATTCTAGACCTAGACTAATCTGTAGCTGACTAACAGGTTCAGCTAGTCCTATTACAAGTTCTTGTTTTAACATCTTCAAAACACTAATCTATATCCTAACAGTATCTATTCAAAATAGTTTGGAAACTGAAGGTTAAGTTCTTTATAAAATTAGGAACATAACGAACGTCTCTCAAGACCATAACTCTATCTTCAAAAGATAGCGCACTTCTCCCACTGCTTCAGCTGTCACTCTCGTAGCATTGTCTGGTGTGATGGGGATCTCACTTCTGCAAAGTCGTCGGGTTAGCTTGAACCCATGAAAAATGAAAAAAATGTGATCAGTAGCTCTCATATCCATTATCCAAGAATGGACAGCATACGCTACTTCACAAGTTTCGGCGACTAGGGTGTGTGAATTACCTTACTTTCCTAACCTCTTAGGTTTGGAATAGGCAGACCTCCAATGTCTTTTCTTACCGCAGTTAAAACACTTCCCTTTTGATGCTAGCATTGGCTTTGCCTTTCGCAACAGTTGGGTTCGCTTGGGTCCGGCCTTTGGTTCTCTTCCTCTTCTTCCCTCCTTTAGGACCAGAAGAGGTAGACAGCCCATTAGCCACCATAGCAGTGGACTGGTGCTCCATTATCGCCTCCACCGAAACTAAAGCTTGCTAGAGCTCGGGTAAACGACTTGTCCGTTTATTCATCTGACAGTTCAGTTGAAACTGCTCAAAGCTTTTCGGTAGAGAATGGAGTATGAAATCGACCTGAATAGGGACATCAAAATCCGCACCAAGTACTTCCAACTTGTTAAGGTATGCCATTATCTCGAGAAGGTGCTCCCTTACGGGCATTCCTTCCACCATTTTCAACTTGACGGAGTCATGTTGGTGAACTAATTAGTCATGGGTTTCTGATGTGAAAACATCTCTTCAAGGTTTTTCATGATATCAACAGCGGATACAATGTCTTCATGAATGCGCCTCAAATCCTCAGACAGAGATGTCAAGATGATGCGCTTCATGTGTTCATTGTCACACTTCCAATCATCATAAACTGTCTTTTTTCATTGCTTGACTTATCATTAGGCTTGCTTGAGTTTATTAACGTGAACAACTCAATTTTGTTTTTGTGCAGTAAGGACAAAGTTTAAATTACATTTTCAGTCGACATAATTCTCTCCAGAAAGTTTGTTAACTTAAAGTATACTAAACAGTGGATTAAAAGATTGTGACATGATGAGATGAGAATAACACATATATTTATATTAATATCTAGAAAAATACGAAATTATCACATAATTCGATCACATCAATTATATTGAAACCTTAAAATAATATAAACATGCATCAGCCGACATCTCGAAACAATTTAAATGCGCCACGAGGGGTGGTCTATACATTTAAACACATTCAAGCAGGTCACAAACATTAAAAGTTACAAACCTTTAATTCAAAATTAATAGTCGGCTCCCACTTTGACCACATAAAAATTGACAGGGACTCCGCGGGGAATAAGTTAATATCAATTTCTCATGCCTAAGTAATAACCATAATTCAATACAGGATTATTATTTCGCTTTGAGCAAGCCACTCGTGGTGAGGGTCAATACCACCACTAGTAATAATCCACAATCATCCTTTCAGAATTTATTCATGTGAAATTCGTCTTTTTGGCCGATCCGAGGAGGAAATATATTCCAAAAAGGCTTCACAAATAAATAAATTATGGAGGTCAAAATTAATCCACTTTTATTATCCAGAATAAAATCAGAATTAATAATAAAACATACTTGGACAATTAAAATTCATGCAAACACATATTATAAAATAATAAATGCACGAAAATAAACATCCATCAAAATAAAAAATTAAAACACATTGGAGCACTCAAATCCAAATGTCACGGTTTAATTTTCTTCATGTCTTGATGCGAGAAATAGTCCTGGTTGCTTTCATCGTTCGTCTCAAAAAGCTCTCACTCGAACAACAACAATTCGTCAAAAAAATATCCTTTGTTTGGGGTCGAGACGACGTTTGACATCGTAAATAAAAAAATAGGCACGCAAACATGGTGGAATGGGCCGAAGGCCCGGTGTGCGGCGCCCTTCGTGCACGAGCCACGTGCGCACCGTGCATCCCGATGTTTTGTTCGTGCCTGTTTTCACCCCTATGCTCGATCCATGTCCATGCACACGCACATGCATACGTCGTCCGGGAACACCATTCTTAATTCACCGTCTCCGTCTTCGTTCCGATCCGGTTCCAAGTTATTTAAAAAAAAAACCTAGATCTAGACTAGTCTATTACATTGATCGAATCAAACAAATAAAAAAAATCTACTCGTGGATTTTATCATGAGAAAAAAATTTCGAACGAATCGAATTAATAATAATAAACATTCATACGCATGAAAATAAAATAAAAACATTAACTATAACAATTGGATACCTGCAAAAAAGATCTAGTAATTCTACTATCTAATTTCAATTTAATGTTAAACGATTTAAATTCAAATTTAAAGATCAGAGCCCGAAACCGTGGCTCTGATACCAGTTGTTGGGAAAATTTGGGGTGCCCGGATCTATTCGGGATGAAATTTAACTAAGAATTTAAAATTTAATTATTACTAGCATGAATTGATCCTAATTAATTCAAATAATAATTATCCAACAACAAATAATTCATGCATATGAATAACCTCACGTAAAATCCTATAGCGGAAACTCTAGGAGTTTACGCAATTACGTACCTCTTGAAGCGACGACTGTTGAGAAGAACGGGACAAGCTAATTGATCCTATCAATGACAAGATATTCTCAAGTATTCCCCTTAGCCTTGCTCGTTCACCGGTGGGAAGTGCTTAACAAACAATTTAATATAATAAGGAATAAAGAAAAAAGAGAAGAACGGGACAAGCTAATTGATCCTATCAACGAAAAGATATTCTCAAGTATTCCCCTTAGCCTTGCTCGTTCACCGGTGGGAAGTGCTTAACAAACAATTTAATATAATAAGGAATAAAGAAAAAATTTATTGTTGCTGATTTTTTCCAACACATGGAACTGTAAACTGAGGATGAAAGTATCACCCCCTATTTATAATGGGTAATTTCGAAATTTTTGGCTTGGAATAAGATGGGAAAATCTTTTCTTGATCTCCAAGAAATCTTGAATATATCCCATATATTTTTTCCTCCATAATTAAATATTCCACAAAAATCGCACCTCCTTATCTTATGGTAATTTTCGAAAATTAGAGATAAGAATCAAAATTTGGATCTTCTTAAATTTATGAGATAATCTTGTATTCCAAGAATACATATCTTCCATAATATATTTTCAAGAAAATCAACAAAATTTTTCCTTTCTCCTAATTATCAAATATTCGAAAATATCTATACAAGAAACCAAGTAGGAGATTTCTTGAATTAATGAGATAGTCTTGTATTCCAAGAATACTTATCTTCATTCCATAAAAAATTCAAAGAAAATCTTTCTCCCCTAAATCTTGTATTTTTCAAAAATTTAAGGAAAAAATACACAATATTTTTCTTTTATTTTAATCACCTGGAGAATTAAGATTGGACCTTCAATGGGCTACTGAATTACAATATTGAGCCTCAATATTATTCAGCTCATTAATATTAATTAATACCACTAATAAATTAATATTGCAATATCCATCTTAATCTATATTACGATATGGGCTTCCGATTATTATTTCTCGTGTTTAAGATTATTTAGTTCATTAATTAATTGAGCTGCTAAATAGCTCTAAATTAATTAATATCTATTACCTTGGAGTAAAGACAGCTCAACATTATTATCCGTACCGAAGAAACTAATTCTTCACCTGCAAGATTTGGTAGGATAAAACTTCTGAGCCCACCAAGGGGACAAATCACACGAGCCATACTCGCACACGTTTCTCTGTATTAAACCTTAACAACCGTCGTATGATTAATATTACTGCCCAAAATACAAGGTTCGAAGTCACGATGATTCTCACCCAACATGAATCAAAAAAATAACTATTAACCACACACGGTCCTATTTAAGTGACGGAGATTAAGAAATCAATAACCACTGAGGTCTAATTCTTCACATTTCAGAACAGAAGAATTTATCTGTTGGGAAAATAGGGGTGCCCGGAATCTATTCGGGATGAAATTTAAATACAAATTTAAATTCAATTATTACTAGCATGAATTAATCCTAATTAATTCAAATAATAATTCCAACAACAAATTTAACATCATGCATGTTGAATTAATTCACAAAAAATCTAGGCGGAATAAACAAGAATTTATGTGACTTACGTACCTCTTGTAGAATTGACATTTGAATAAACGGGACAATCACGATCACGCTTTATCAACCCAAAAACCTTCTCAAGTATTTCCCTTTCGCCTTACTTGATCACCGGTGGGAGATTCTTTCAAGTAATTTAAATAACTAAGAAAAAAGAAAAATATATATGCTCTTGATTTTTCCAACACATGGAATTATGTACTTGGGGATGAAATAATCACCCCCTATTTATAAAGTGAAATGACCAAAAATTTTAATATTTTATGGGCCTGGAGTAAATCTTTTCTTAGTCTCTAAGAAATCTTGAATATATCTCATATATTCTTTTCTCCATAGTAAAATATTCCACAAAAATCTCACTCACCTTATTTGCTAGTAATTTTCGAAAATAATTAGTAGAGAATCCAAGATTTGGATCTTCTTGAATATATGAGATAATCTTGTATTCCAAGAATACTTATCTTCCATAATATCTTTCCAAGAAAATCAACAAAATCTTTTCTCTCCCAATATTCACAATTTTCGAAAAAAACAAAAAAAAATCAGCATAATATATTCTTTTTATTTTAATCACCTTATCATTATTGGGCTACTTAATGGGCTACTTGAGGGGCCTTTAAGGAGAATTAAGATTGGACCTCCTAATGGAATTCTGAATTTCAATATTGAGCCCCAATATAATTCAATCTATTAATATTAATTATTGCCACTAATAAATTAATATTGCACTATCCATCTTAATCCATATTACGATAATATGGGCTCCCGGTTATTATTTCCCGCGTTTAAGATTATCAAGTCCATTAATTAATTAAGCTTCTGAATAGCTCTAAATTAATTAATATATTTCACCTTGGAGTAAAGTCAGCTCAACATTATTATCTGTACCGAAGAAACTAATTCTTCACTTGCAAGATTTGGTACGATAAAACTTCTGAGCCCACCAAGGGGACTAATCACACGAGCCGTACTCGCACGCGTTTCCCCGTATTAAATCTTAGCAACCGTCGTATGACTAATATTACTGCCCAAAGCACAAGGTTCGAAGTCACGATGATTCTCACCCAGCATGAATCAAAGCAGTAACCATTAAGCACATACGGTCCAATTTAAGTGACGGAGATTAAGAAATCAATAACCACTGAGGTCTAATTCTTCACATTTCAGAACAGAAGAATTTATCCTCGCTGTAGGTCCTCTTCAACACATACTAAATGTGCTAGTGCAATCTCTTAGTCAAGACAGACCAATCTGAGACTTACACATCGACCTTTCACGGCAGATTGTTCAATTCCACCTAGGTCGTGAAAATGTATGTTTAGTTACAAGGAAACTGTTAATGTTATCTTCCGTGATCGGGTATCACCACATTAACTACAATGTAACTAGTACTATTATGAACTGTTTGCAATAAATATTCAACATTCAGTCATATCTAAAGCATATGCGATAAAATAATTATTCTCATAAACAAGTGTTTGATATACGAGTTATACAAAGTAAAAGCATACTTTCACGTATAACTCCAACAATCTCCCACGTATACTTAATGTCTGCTTTTTAGTATACATCATGCATGTCTTAGTGTAGTAGCTCTACGTGACATCTCATGTCAACCTACACTAACCTAATAATTCCTCCCACTTATACTTAAAGCAGATTGGCAATAGTCTTGACTCTCATTCCATCCACATGTCTCTAGAATGTACTCTGAGGCAGACCCTTTGTGAATGGATCCGCTAGGTTATCACCCGATGCTATCTTTGCCACCTCTATATCTCCTCTCTTAACGATTTCTCATATAAGATGGTATTTTCTTTCTATGTGTTTGCTGGCCTTGTGGGCTCTCGGTTCCTTTGAATTTGCAACTGCTCCGGCATTGTCACAAAAGACAGTTATCATGTCGGGCAAATTCGGAACAAAGTCCAAGTCCACTAAGAAGTTCTTGAGCCAAACTGCCTCTTTCGCTGCTTCACGAGCAGCTACATACTCGGCTTCCATAGTCGAATCTGCGATGCGTTTCTGCTTAACGCTTCTCCATGAAATGGCTCCTCCTTCCATGCAAAACACACTACCCGAGGTTGACTTTCTTGAGTCTATGTCTGATTGGAAATCAGAGTCCATGTATCCAACGGGCACAAGACTATCTAACTGGTAAATCAGCATCCGCTCACGAGTTCTTTTGAGATACCTCAAGATGCACTTTACGGCAGTCCAATGGTCTTTCCCGGGATTACTTTGATATCTAGCCACCATGCCCACGGCAAAACAGATATCCGGTCTCGTACACAGCATTGCATACATAAGGCTTCCTACGGCCGAAGCGTACAGAACACCTTTCATGTCATCTATCTCCGCTTGCGTCTTAGGGCTCATTTCTTTCAATAGATGGATTCTGTGCCTAAAAGGTACAAAACCTTTCTTGGAATCTTGCATGCTGAAATGCTTCAAAAAAGTGTCAATGTATGAAGCTTGCGATAAGCCCAACATCCTCTTCATGCGATCGCGAGTGATCTTGATTCCAAGGATGTGACCGGCTTTCATTAAGTCCTTCATATCAAATTGTTTTGACAGCCATACCTTTACGTCTGACAATACCTTTACATTATTTCCAATGAGCAGAATTTCGTCTACGTATAATACTAAGAATACCACTGCAGTTCCGTCACGCTTCTTATACACACAACTTTCGAACTCATTTTGATCAAACCCATAAGACTTAATCACTTTGTTGGGACATTGTCAGTTTTGATTAAGATCCCAAAGACCCTGAAAAGATGATTGCCTTAATCTGTCTTTGTCAGGCTAGTCTTGGTTAGGATTAGTACTTTGTCATTTTACACTTCACAGGTACTCAGTGAGAGGAGAACTCACTGGAAACAATCAAGACTCAGAGCCTGAAGACGAAGAGCACCATCCTGAACTTATGGCAGTCCTCTAAGCTGGCTGAGTAAGTGTCAGTGATGAAGAGTATGACCCTGAGGTCATTACTAACTCAGTCCTGAAGGGAACAGGATGTCACCGAGTTAATGGGAAGACTTGGAGTAGAGCCAAGCAATGCAAAAGGAATTTCAGCGTCAGGACAAGACTGGTGGGCTCAAGACAAAATGAACTTAATAAGACAAGCCTGAAGCTCAGGAATAAGTTCTGACATTCTCACCAACCTGATGACGTGGACCAATCCGAGAAGGACACGCACGTACGGAACCTGACATGAAGACTGAATTCAGACTGCATATTCAACGGGCAAGCATTTAATGTGCATTTAATGCAAATACCAAATCCATGCAAGGACGGCTGCTGCATAAAGATATGTCCGTTTGGAGCCACTCTACATAGATGACTAGAAGGCTATCTCTCCAACGGATAGTTATTCAAATCACCTATAAATACAGAAGACCTTGAACCCATTCAAGGTTACGGGAAATTTCCAAGCCAGAAATTACTCAAACTCTCAAGCATTCAAAGCATTCAACCTTTAAGAGAAGCACTCGAAACCTTCTAAATTTCCCAAGTGTTTCTTAGCAACTGAGAGTTATTCTGTATTCCAAGAGCTAATTAGAATTATCTTAAGCTTAGAGAGATTATCCAATCCTTAGCATAGCTTTGCCTTGTAAGGATAATCTCAACTTAGTTGGAATCCAAACTGAAACCAAAACCCTAAGTTAGGCTTGTTGGGAGTAAGTCAGTTAGAGTGTTAGTAAGAGGAGTTGTATAGATCAGTGAGGATAGCTGGTCTTAGTGCACCTTGGCACGTTAAAAACAAGAATCCCTTGAGTGGATTTCCTATTAAGTCAGGCCGTGGACGTAGGAGCTTGAGTCTCTGAACCACGTTAAACTCCTTGTGTTCTTACTGATTTGATATTGTGCATACTTGCTATATTACTTGTTCATTCATTGCATTCAAGTTTATCAGGTCTGAATCAATCAGGCTGATCTTCGAAAGAACACTGCCCTACTAAACACCTTTCAGATTTGAGTAAAACAAGTTTTTCAGAAAGCATACTAAACAAGACTTTAAACTTTCAGGGCTCAAATATTTCCGCACTGAACTTGAACTAATAGTTAGCCAACTGACCCGCACCAAGTGTAGTCAGTGGGTGTATTATCAGCTCCTAGTTCTCTACCACTCTGAGTAAAGGGGACTCAGTCAGTTTTAAGTTAGAAAAATTGGTATACGTGTATTCCCCCCCATACACGTATTCCTCAGTCTTGTACCGGGACCAACACACTTGATCAAAATACTGGTTCCAAGTACGCGATGCTTGCTTAAGTCCATAAATGGATCTCTTAAGCTTGCATACGAGGTGCTCTTGGCCTTTTTCAATGAAACCTTTGGGCTGTTGCATATAGATATCTATCCCGTCAAGACTTCCGTTAAGGAAAGCTGTCTTGACATCCATTTGCCAGATCTCGTAATCTAGGTGCGCAACAATCGACAAGAGAATACGGATGGAATTAAGCATAGCTACAAGCGAAAAGGTTTCCTCATAATGGATCCCTTCTTTTTTAGTATACCCTTTGGCCACTAGCCTTGCTTTGAAGGTCTCAACTCTTCCGTCCGGTCCTCTTTTCCTCTTGTACACCCACTTGCATCCAATGGGTTCTACCTCATTGGGTGGTTCGACCAACTCCCATACTTGAATATAATCCATCGAACCTATCTCAGTTTCCATTGCTGTTTGCCATGACTCCGTGTCTTTATTTTAGATTGCCTCGTCGTATGTCCATGGGTCTGATTCATCACCGGGATTTAAATCCGAAGATTCTCCTATTCCCATGAATCTCTCGGGTTGCCTAGCAATCCTCCCACTGCGATGGGGTTCTGGTTGTGAAGATGTGACGTATGGTACATCATCTTGTATACTTGGTATCGAGGTTTGACCTCTCAATTCTTCTAAGGTAATTTCACTTTTAGGCTTTCGATTGTTCATATAGTCTTCCTCCAAGAATTTAAAGTATGTACTAATCACGGTCTTTTGATCCTTGGGACTATAGAACATACACCCTTTCGTTCCCGCAGGGTATCCTATAAACAGCCTTAATTCCGAACGTGGATCCAACTTACCGGCTTCCTTGTCTAGCACGTATGCCAGACAACCCCAAATCCGCAAATGTCTTAGACTGGGCTTGCGCATGGTCCACTATTCCATTGGGGTTTTAGGAACCGATTTGGATGGCACCAAGTTTAGAATGTAAGCCGTCGTTTCCAAGGCATTGCCCCAAAACGACTTGGGTAAATCCGAATAACTCATCATGGATCTGACCATCTCTAAAAGAGTTCGATTTTTCGTTCCGCCACACCGTTCTGTTGAGGGGTTCCCGGTGCGGTTAACTGGAATACGATCCCTTCGTCCGATAAGTAGTTCAAGAATTCATTGCTGAGGTATTCGCCTCCACGATCTGATCGTAGAAACTTGATACTCTTTTCCCTATGTTTCTCGGCTTCGGCCTTAAACTCCTTGAACTCATCAAAAGTTTCAGACTTATGCCTCATAAGGTAAATGTACCCATATCTCGAGTAATCGTCAATGAAGGTGACGAAATACTCATACCCCATTCTCGCTTTGATCGTCATTGGACCACACACATCGGTATGAACGAGTTCTAACACTTCTGTGGCTCTATTCCCCTTGGCTCCAAATGCCCGCTTGGTCATTTTACCCTCTAAACAGGATTCACAAGTTGGAAACGACTCGACTTGGAATGATTCCAAGGATCCGTCTTTCACCAATCTCTCTATCCGCTTTAGATTAATATGACCTAGTCTAAGATGTCATAGAAGTGTTTCGTTCATCTCTGAAGAACGCTTTCTTTTATTACTCGAAATGATCGACGTGTTATTAGATTCATTATTTGAGTGGTGTGCACACTTAATCGTATAGAGATTGTTTACCAACGTTCCATGACAGATAGTATCATTCTTAAAAGAAACAGTAACAACTTTATTAAAAGTAACTGAATATCCATCAAAAAATAACTTAGAAACCGAAATTAAATTCTTTCTAAAGTTCGGAACGCATAAAATATCTCTTAAAATTAAAACTCTATCTTCAAAAGATAGGTGCACGACTACCACTACTTCGGCTGCCACTCTCGTAGCATCGCCCAAAGTGACGAGGATCTCATTCTTGCTAAGTCGTCGGGTTAGCTGGAACCCCTGAAGAGTGAAACAAATATGATCAGTTGCCCCGGTATCCACTACCCAAACGTGGGCAGCATACGCCGCAACATAAGTTTCAACGACTAAAGTATGAGACTTACCTTTCTTTACCGTCTTCTTAGGCTTAGAACAGGTCGCCCTCCAATGTCCCTTCTCACCACAGTTGAAGCACTTACCCTTAGCAGCTTTCTTTCCACCTCCTTCTCCATTTGCCTTAGGTTTCGCAACGGTTGGATTTGCTTGGGTCTGGCCTTTCGTCCTCTTTCTCTTCTTCCCTCCCTTGGGACCCGAAGAGGCAGACGGACCGTTTGCCACCATAGCAACAGTTTGATGATCCATTAAAGTCTCCACCGACACCAAAGCTTGCAAGAGCTCGAGCAAACTATTTGCCCGGTCATTCATTTGATAGTTCAACTGAAACTGCTCAAAGCTCTTCGGCAGAGAATGGAGAACGAAATTGACCTTAGTAGGGAGGTCAAATTCTGTACCAAGTACTTCCAACTTATTGAGATAACCCATCATCTCAATAACGTGATCCCTTACGGGCGTACCTTCCACCATCTTCAACGAAAACATCTTTCGCATGGTGATTTGCCTAGCTGTACGGTTCTGATGTTTAAACATCGCTTCAAGATTGAGCATTATCTCAGAGGCGGTCTCCATGTGTTGGTGTTGGTGTTGCAACACATCTGACATTGAAGCCAGAATAGTATACCTAGCCATCTCATCGGAGTCTGTTGATAGGCGAGCAGAAACAACATTTGGGCGACCAGGATTAGCGCAAATCACTTAAGAATTAAAGTGGAATTAACACATGATTCACCCAAGATATCCGGCGAGCAAGACCTGCATGCGATCAAGACACATAGGCGAACAAAATCAGATCAAAAGCCACATGACGAGCTCAAACGGCATCCTGCCGACCAGATCCAACCACAGCGCCAAAATAACAATTAAGCAAGATAAAATACCATCAGAATCAGACTAAAGACTCCTCAAGGACAAGTCCAACATGACGAGCAGCTCTTGACTGCGAGCAAGTCCAGCAGATAAGGATAAAATTTAGTTAAGATAGGGTCAAATTAGTCAAGGGACAGGTGTCGAGCATGCAGGCCTGGTCGGCCAAAGGTCGTGCCACCTCCTGCTAGGCAAAAGTCTATAAATACTTAGATTTTTTTAGCAAATAAAAACAAGCACAAATTATTATACACGTCCAAACTTCGATTACAAATTTAAAGCAGCTCGATTAACTTACAATCGAACTTAAACACGTAAGCTTTCATACGATTCTAATCCACCTAAACCCGAAAATCCGTATTCACTAATTATGTTAGTGATCAATCACACGTAATTGTTTGATGATCAATTAACCACCTAAAACAGCCATTAATCTTCAAGATTAGAACTGATCGTCAACAAATTGGCGCTAGAAGGAGGGTCCGAACCTTCGAATCATTGAATACGAGAAGATTACCCCAGAATCGAAGAACAAGTTTGAGTTTTTGAAGAAGAAAACTCAAGAACACTAAGAACAATACTTGATATCTTCTGTGAAAATGCCTCAATCACGGGAGACACAACGTTCTCAACATATAACCCGGGATTCACACTCTCGAATGTCCCAAGATGGTGGGCGAGCAGGGGCGAGCAGAAACAACCAAGAAAATCAAACCTATGTTGCTCGCCAGTTAATACCACCAGAGTTGGACGTCATTGCCCGCAACCCCGACGAATTGGCGCGTACAATCGCCATGCTCCAGGCTTTACAAAGACAACAAGCCCAACCTGGCCCTTCATATGTACGAGCAAGGTGTAGCCCCACAAAGACTCGCGAACATGAAAAGGCTAAGGGGGATCATGTGAATGAGGCTGATAGCGCCCAAGCTCGTAAGGCCAAAGGCAAAGAAAAATTGAACGTTGAGGCCGCCAGTCAGGGAGGTTCGACTCAGAATCCGGCCATGGCGGCAAGTCAGGGCACACGCCAAAGTGCTCTCAAAAGATTGGGTCGACGTGGCCGAGGAATCCTGGAAGTCCATCCCCCTGCTGGAGCAGCTCGCCCAGCTGCAGTACCTGCTCGCCAATCAGTCCTTGACCGGCTGACTAGGTCAGCTTTTGGTCGCCTTGGCCCAAATGCAGAGCCCAATCCCAGGAGGCCAATCCAGGGGGTTCCCGCTCCCAATGAGGGACTGGAGCGAACAGACGGTTGTGCGCCTCTGCTCGCCGAACAGCCTCAGAGTCAGGGGGGATCCTTAGAGGAGCTCGCCTCCTTGAGAAAGGCCATCGAAAGCATGCAGGGCCAGCTAGATCAATAAAGAGGATACGGGAACACGACTCTTCCGGTCTCACCCTTATCTGTGGTAATTCTTAGGGCTCCAATTCAGAAAAAGATCCAGTTTCCAGCAAGTATCCAATATGAGGGCACGACGGATCCCCGGGTGCATCTGATGAAGTATACCAATTATATGGTATCAATGGGGGCAAGTGACGCAATGTAATGTCGAAACTTTCCTTTAACTCTCGGGGATCGTGTCCATAAGTGGTTTTCGGCCTTGCCACCAGCTTCAATTCATTCGTTTGCCCAGCTGGGCAAAGAGTTCTTATCCCATTTCTCTACGGCCGGGTCTTATCTATCCCAAAGACATCGATTATCCGACTTGAAACAAACTGACGACGAGTCGGACCGATCGTATTTGGAAAGATTCGACAAGGTCTTGTTAGAGGGAGAATCTGTCAGTGAAGATACCAAGATTGTGGCCGTCCTAGCTGGACTCAAGAAAGACACTGAACTCTGGAAAGATGTGCACTTAAGATGCCCGAAGACATACGCCGAGTTTCGGGATCGGGCAGGTGTTTTTGTCTCCATGCATGAAGCCCTGCAAAAAGACATGGGAGACAAAGGGGAACAGAAAGAGGGTGCAAAGAAACCTGGAACTGGTTATCGAGCTCCCAAGAACATGAAAGCATTTACTGAAGGAACGGAGCTCAAGGACAAACTAAACCACATTCTTACTGTATCAATTGATACAGTTTACAATAATGTCCGAGACAAAGAATTGCTAACACCTCCCCGTAAGATACGTCAGGATACAAGCAAGCTGAACCAGAATAAATATTGTGCCTACCACCAGAGCGTGGGACACTTTACAAGTGAATGTCGTGACTTGCTGAAGCAGTTATGGCATTTTTACGAAGAGGGAAAGTTATCCGAGTTCGTAAAAAGACAGCCCGGTAAAAGAACCAGAGACGAAGATTCTGATGAAGAAGACCAGGAACAGGCACCTCATCGGAATCGGGCTGGGCGACCAGCTCAGGCGCCAGCCGGAGGACCGGTTCAAGACATCCAGATGATGGAGCCTGCAGGGCCCCTAGGTGGTTATTCTGATGGACGACCACCAATTTCTAATCGGAAAAGAAAAGCAGAATTACGAGCGATCGGACATGTACAAGAAATGGGGGTCATTCCACCTACCATGCAAACACTGGAATTAACTTTTACCGACAGAGATTTAGAAGGAGTACTGACCCCACACAATGATTCGCTTGTGATATGTGCCAAGATTATGGAAACGAGGGTACATAGATTGCTGGTGGATACTGGAGCCTACATTAATGTCCTTTTCAAAAAGACGCTTGATCAAATGGGAGATTATGCAGGCTACATCAGAGACACAAACCACCGTATTCTGGGATTCAGAAATGCTGTGACGATCCTGTTGGGAATAGTAACTTTCGCTATGTAACTTATGACGGTCAAGGAGCCTGAGAAGAATATCGCAAGAATGGTGGATTTCTTGGTCGTCGATCAAGAGTAAACATACAATGGATTCCTGGGTCGACCTTTCTTAAATGAATTCAGGGCTGCGTGCTCAACTTACCATTATTGCATAAAATTCCCAACAACAAGTGGAGTTGGCACGGTGAAAGGATACCAGAGAAAAGCTCAAGAATGTCTTCTGCAAATTCAGTCAAGACAAGGACAAGTATCTATGATGGAAGCGTCAACTAGTCAACTTGAAAATGAACCCTCAATCTTGGAGGACATTCTTGGAGCTCAAAACGATAAGATGGACATTGACGACCAATCCTCACCCACGGGCGACCAAATGCTGCAGAGCGACGGGCAAAACTTACCAGAAGCAATGATACTCCCCGTGGCCGACGGTTTGTGCCTAAGTGATAGCCAGGGGAGTCCAATTTTGGTGGCCGAGTCTAACCCAGAACCCGCGGACAATTTTGACCCCCGGTTGGGTGTTGAACCCATGGACATCGAGGATGAGCTAAGTCCGGAAGGACCAATAGTTGACCCTCGATGGAAGGGGTAAAAACGACGGGCAACTCCAGTCGAAGAATTGAAGGCCATCAAGATTGATCTCGAGCGTGATGGTCTTGAACTTTACATCGGATCTGAACTTCCCGAGCCTTACAGAACCCGCATGACGGACTTTCTGAAGGCCAACTTAGACGTCTTCGCATGGTCCCATGCTGATATGGTGGGAATTGATCTGAAGGAAGCTTGTCACAGGTTGAATATCAACCCGGTCCGAAAACCTGTCCACCAGAAGCGACGAAAATATAGACCAGACAAGTATCAAGCTTTAAACGAAGAAGTCAAAAAGTTGCTGGACAACGATTTAATTAAACAAGCGTTATGTCCACAATGGGTTGCAAATCCTGTCCTGGTACGAAAGCCGAACGGAACCTGGAGGCTATGCATAGATTTTACGGATCTTAATGCAGCATGCCCGAAGGATAACTTTCCGCTCCCGCACATCGATCAACTGGTGGACAGTACTGCCGGTCACGAAATGTTCACATTCATGGATGCCTTCGTAGGATACCACCAGATTCCAATGCACCCGGACGACCAAGAAAATACGGCCTTTTATACTAACAAAAATTTGTTATGCTGGAAGAGGATGTTGTTTGGTCTAATCAATGCTGGAACAACCTACCAGAGGCTGGTCAACAAGATGTTTGACGAACATATTGGGGAAACGGTGGAAGTATACATCGACGACATAGTCATCAAGAGTACCCAGAAGGAAGATCACCTACATCATCTTTCCCAGGTATTCGACATACTCCGAAAATACAATATGAAGTTAAATCCAAAGAAAAGTAGCTTTGGAGTACATTCTGGGAAGTTCTTGGGCCATCTGGTCAGCAAACGCGGAATCGAAGCTAATCCAGTAAAAGTAAAGGCAATCATCGATATGGAACCACCACGTTCTGTTAAAGAAGTGCAAAGGCTGACCGGTTGCCTAGCTGCTTTAAACAGGTTCATATCACGATTAGGAAACAAGTGCCGTCCATTTTTTGAGGCCATCAAAAAGGGCAACTTTGCCTGGACGGAAAACTGCCAGAAAACCTTTGATCAATTGAAAGAATATCTAGGAGATGTAAAAATTCTGTCAAAACCAATTCCCGGTGAGAAGTTATATTTATACCTGGCAGCGTCTGACACGGCCATAAGTTCGGTGTTAGTTCGGGCGGATGGCAAGTTTCACCTGCCAATCTACTATGTCAGCCAGGCCCTGCATGATGCTGAGGTGAAGTACTCATCGACTGAAAAGCTGGCATATTCTCTTGTCATGAGTGTCAGGAAGTTAAGACCATACTTTTTCGATCATCAAGTCGAAGTATTGACAACTTTCCCACTCAGACAAATATTACACCGACCCGACACCGCTGGCCGTCTTTTGAAATGGTCCATAGAGATAAGCCAGTTTGGCGTGACTTATGCACCTCGAACCGCGATTAAGGGACAAGCATTGGCCGACTTCATAGTCGAGTTAACCTTCTCACAAAATCCAACGAGAGGGCTAGATCACCCATGGCATCTTTATGTGGATGGTTCGTCAACAAGCCTGGCCTCGGGGGCAGGGATAGTGCTCATCAGTCCCGACCGGCAAGTATTCACTTCAGCAGTCAGATTTGAATTCATGGCCACTAACAATGAAGCTGAGTACGAGGCCCTCATTGCAGGTCTTCACTTGTCACTAGCTGTTGGAGTAAGACAACTCCAGATTTTTGGAGACTCCCAACTCATTGTAAGCCAAGTACGAGGTGAATATGAGGCCAGAGACGAGCAAATGATCGAGTATCAACGAATAGTTGCTCACTTGGTATCTCTGTTAGACCAAGTGTTTATCCAGCAGATACCACGAATGAGCAACACACAAGCTGACGCCCTAGCAAGATTAGCAACAAGCGATGGGCCAGCAGATCTGACGGACATTGTCATTACCAGAAAAGTCCAACCATCAACAATGGACTACGAGGTAAACCAAGTAGTCGAACACAACAACGATGAAGATTGGAGAACTCCTATAGCCAAATACTTGAAGGACGGGGAGTTACCAAGCAACTCGTTTGAAGCTGAAAGAATCAAGAAACAAGCAACCAGATATACCCTGGTAGATGAACAACTTTACAAAAGAGGTTTTTCACTCCCGCTACTCAAGTGTTTGACTAGGGGGCAAGGAAGGACAGTCCTGGAGGATATACATTCTGGAGTTTGTGGAAATCACACTGGGGGGCAAGCTTTGGCCTACAAAACTGTAAGGCAAGATTATTATTGGCCAACCTTACGGAAAGATGTAATCCAGTTAGCCAAAGTTTGCCGCCAGTGCCAGGTTTTTGCTCCAAGTATTCATGCCTCGGCCCAGGAGCTTGTATCGGTTTACAGCCCATGGCCATTTGCAAGATGGGGAATTGACATTATTGGTCCTTTCCCGGCAGGAGTGGGAAATGTTCGATTTGCCGTCATAGCAGTCGACTATTATACAAATTGGGCAGAAGCGAAGGCCATGGTAAAAATTACACAACAGAACATGATTAACTTCATCTGGCAGAACATCATCTGTCGCTTTGGAATTCCACGAACAATCGTGACAGATAATGGCCCGCAGTTTGACGGAAATGAATTGAGAGATTTCTGTACAAAATGGGGGATCAGAAAACACTATTCGACTCCTTATCATCCCCAGTCAAACGGGCAAGTTGAAGCTGTAAATAAGATCATCAAGCATACATTGAAAATACGTCTGGCAGAAAGTAAAAGTAGCTGGTCAGAAAAACTCCCGGAAGTCCTGTGGGCATATAGGGTTTCTCCCAGGTCAAGCACTGGAGAAACACCTTTTGCAATGGCTTTCGGGACAGAGGCGATGATACCAATTGAATTAAAGACTAACACAGTCAGGACGACCAGCTTTGATGAACAAGCAAACCATTCTGCTTTAGCCACAGAAGCAGATTTGCTCGAAGAAAGAAGATTACATGTTGAGCTAAAGAATGCCACGTACAAGCGAAGAGCAGAGCGTTACTATAATTCCCAAGTCAAGATAAGAAAATTCGAAGTTGGTGACCTCGTTCTAAGAAAGAAGCTTGCCCCACCTCCATGCATATTTGGCCCGACTTGGGAGGGCCCATACAGGGTAACAGACAGGTTACCCAATGGAGCATATGACATAGAGGACTTAGATGGCAACTCGGCCCAATATTCTTGGAATGCAGCTAATCTAAGAAAATACTTCCAGTAGACGACCAAGTTTTGCCTCATGAGAGAGTGAAGTTGAGATGGGCGAGCTACTAAGTCCACTGGGCGAACTGGAATGATAAAGATACAAGATGGATCCAAAAACTTGCCTAATTTTTTGAAATTTTCACCAAGTATAAGTGGTCGACCAAAGTTGAATTGGGTCAAGTCTGGTCGCGGGCTAGAAGGTCAATATCTTGTATGGTTTTATTTCCTCTTAAGAAGTCTAAAGGATGCCTTGACAAATTGTATAGTAGTCGAGCAACTTTGACTCCTGATGTAAATAATGTTTTTTATTGGTTAGAGGCTTAACATTGTCTTTGTCGAGCAGATCCAACCTAGCTAGTACAGGATTACATTTTTGGTCGCTTTCAGCACTTGTAATTTTTTAAGATCTTTTCAATGTTAAGTTGTTCGTTTAAGCAAAAATGTAAGCTCAAGGCGCAAGTTGATTATACAACCAAGCCCATTGAAGGTTGTTCGTTTTTAAATGAACATAGCCTAAGGCCAAAAGCCCATTAAATCCTAAGGCCAAAAAAAAGTTCTTAAGGAACAAGGCCCAACTACATTAAGATTGTTGAAGCACAGATAAAGATGCAAAGAACAATTAATGTAAGATAAAAGACGAGCAATTGAGCAAAATATATTCATTGAAGATAAGGCTTAATCGCCTAAATATTACAATAAAGACGAACAACTACAACAACAAAAAAAGAAGAGTACAAGTCCCTAGCTAATCCTGTCCGCTAAGATCCTTGCCCGGCAGGAGGAGAGATGTTATCATCTTTGGGATCTTCAAGAGGAGAACCTTCGAGGGCAGGGTCAACTGGGACCACCTGGGTTAGCTCGGCGATTTATCCCTCAGCGTCAGCACGCTCTTTTAGAGCTCTTTCATTTTGATCGGCAGACAGGATTTGCTCGCCCTCGGCAGCATTGCCCTCCTCATCTTCCTCGTCCTCTGGAGGACTTGTGATGATTATCTCCGTCCAATGAAGTCAAGTTTGACCCCATATTCAGGTAGGTCGCCAATCTGGAGAGTTGTGCCAGGGGCAGGAGGGTTAGATTCAACAAAATTGCACAACTCCTTGCCGATCTTTTCAACGATGGCGGCAGCTTTAAACTCATGTGCGATATGGATGCTCTCCGCATAGCCAGTCACATAACCCAGAATCGAGCTCACCTCCATCTTAGGAATAAGTTCCTCTTGGGTAATGGAGTTGGCGAGCTGAGATTCAAGGTCTGCAATTTTGGCCGTCGCCTCAGTCGCGAATTTATCGGCGACCTTCTTCTGCTGCTGTGCGCGGGCAAGTTCTGCCCGCATTTGCTCGACCTCGACCATCTTGATTTTCAGCTCCTCGGAGACTTTGACATGCAGGTCCAGGGCACGTTGCTCGCTAACCTGATGAGCTTTGGCTTTGTTCTCAAGATCGGCGATAATCTTCTTCGCCTCAGCCTTAGCGTCATCGCGCTCTTTGGCAATACGGCTGACGGTGGCCGCATGCTGACGTGAGTCCTTCTCAAGGTCCTCAACCTGGTCGACCAAGCGCTGCACGGCCGCCAAGGTACTGCCTCCCTCGACAAGACACAAACGACCATTATCACGAGGCGCCTGTGTCTTGACGGTCTCGTTTAGCTCCTTAGTCCAGCTATGAGCCACGACCTCGGAAGCGCGGCGGACAAAAGAGTCTGGGATCTCGCGAAGGTTGGTCGGCACCTTCGAGCAAGAAAAACGATGCACCAAGTTAGATCGCCCTGGGTACTGCTCGGGCGAGTAGCTGAAAAGAAATATTCAGTTAGTAAAAAAAAATGAGATAAGAAGGAAACTGCTAAGTGTCCTGGGCGAGCAGGGTTATACCTGTCAAGACGACCTTTGTCCCAACCAAGGTAGGTGGGGTCGGATGAAGGACCAGATCCTTCACGGGTGGTGACGACCAGAGCTTGCTCGCCGGGACGCTCCACGGAAGGGGTTTGCTCGCTGTCGCCTTCAGATGGCCGGCCAGCCACCGTCACTTTCTCTTGAGCAGTCTTTGCTCGTTTGGCTGCCTTTTCAGTGTCAGAGACGGGAGTGTCGTCTCCACGAAAAAGCCTCTTCGTCCTCGGAACCAATGTCTTGGGCGGACTCGCCACTGGGGCAGGAGGCTGTGCCGAGCTCGACCCTCCGGCTTGCCTTGGGTCGCCTTTTCCACCCTTGGCCGCAAGGGCGATGATTTTCGAGAGGGGATCCGATTTCTTGCGTCCTTTTTTGGTCGGCATCTCCCAGACCCGGTTATCGAGCTCAAGGAAGGAAGGGTGAAGAGCAACTGTGGCGAGCTGATCTGTAAAGAACGTAAAAAAAATAATAATAATAAGTTAATACTAAGTGTTAGGCCGACCAGATCTGTTCGCCCACCATGAAAAGATATTTACCCTCTGGAATACGAGCTAGAGCCTCAAGATGGTGAGGGTAGGTAGTGAGATGAGCGACTCGCAGTGTATCCTCGGAGAAGAGATGACCAATGCTTCAATCCTCTCAGCGACGAAGGGCGATCAAACACGCAACGAACAGGAATTGATCGCTTATGCTACTCTTCACAGTTCGCCACCCCAAGTTCTTGGGACCTGAAACAAAGGAAAAAGAGAATTAAAATTAGTCCAACCACTTCAAAGATATAGAAGAGGTAAGACTCGCGCTTTAATTCCCTAAACTCCGCCGGGGTCTCGATTCGTTCAGGACCCCCTGAAGAGCGAGCAGAAGCACGCCAGTCGCCTCCGACCCAGAACCAGTCATGCTTCCAATCTCGCACCTTCCCAGGGATGTCCTCGACTAGTTTTTGGCCTGGTCGCGCCTTCAGATAGTACCAGCCCGCCTCTTCCCCAGTGCAGCCGGTCATCGTCATCAGGTAGCCAACTTCTTCGACAGATAGCCTATTGGGATACCCCTCCAGGGCGAACATCACCATCAGAGCCATCAGATTTATCCACCCAACGGGAGTAAGTTGGGTGATAGCCAAGTTCACGTCATGTAGGAATTGGCCGACCAAAGGATGCAACGGCAAAGAAACTCCAGCATTCAGGGTGGCAAGGTTGATCGCTGTCAATCCGCGTGGAGGGCGATCAGCTCTGTCGTCCGCCAAAGGAGCATACATCGGGAAGTCAAAGGGAATCTTGTAATCCCTCCGAATCTCAGTCAAGTTCTCCTCGGTGATGGCGGACACGATACAGCTCGCTGCGAACTCGGTCGCTTTAAGCTTCGGTACTCCACGAGCAGGAATGACGAATCGATTGGAGTGCTCTTTTTCGTACTCATTCCAGTCGACACGGTGAGCAACCGCGACTGGAACCCGATGCTCGATCAGTCTGGGCGCAGGGAAATTGATGTCTTTTAGATAGGCCCAGGTTAGTTCGTCAAGATTCACCGGCTGAAGTACCTCGACCTCTTCGTCCTCGTCTTCGTGTAGGTCCGAGCTCATTTCCTCCAAGAGCTGGTGAGCAGGATTTGCTCGCTCCTCTCTTTCCCCGGAGGGACGAGCTCCAGAATTGATCGAGCGTGCAACCAAAGCCGCCTCGGGATCGGATTCCAGGTTGACTATGGGAAGATTCTCTCCGACGGGCCATTTTTCAGGATTCCGGGGAGGAAAAGAACCGGTTTCAGAGTGCGACGCCATCCAATGAGTTAAGGGGAAGAAGTTAGTGTTTTGCAGATTCCGGCAAGGGAAAAACAAGGCGGTTCAGAATTTTCCACGGCGGAGTAGGGATTTTTGGTGAGTCTAGAACGCACACGACGCAAGAAAAGAAGAAAGAGAAGAAGAAAGCAAAGAAGAAACTACCTTGACGTCGTTTGAAGGTCGCCGGAAGCTGGAAACGATCGCCGGAAATTTGAAAGAAGAAAGAAGGAGGAATTCGCGCTTGAGGAACAGTGTGAAAATGAAAAAAGTGAGAAATTTTTTCCTTATATATTTTCTGGAAAAACGGGGTACCGGGCGAACAAAGTTGAAAGTTGAAGGACCAATGTGCAATTTCTGGGCGCATGCAGCACCTGTCCGACAAAGCGGGAAGGCGCGTCACCTCGGGATCGTGTGCGCGTGGGCGGCAGCAATCATTCCGCCCACGTCACACCTCGAGCCGTGCCCAGACCTTGGGATCCCAACCGTCCCCGACCCGAGTCTGCTCGACCAATGTTGTTCGCCCGTGAAAAGTTGCTCGCCCCCGCGACATTCTTGCTCGCACCAGTGACACTTAAAAGTTGCCAACCCAAAAAGTGCTCATTCACCATCTTCACAATTTATTAATCGGCAAGGGGGCAATTGTTGATAGGCGAGCAGAAACAACATTTGGGCGACCAGGATTAGCGCAAATCACTTAAGAATTAAAGTGGAATTAACACATGATTCACCCAAGATATCCGGCGAGCAAGACCTGCATGCGATCAAGACACATAGGCGAACAAAATCAGATCAAAAGCCACATGACGAGCTCAAACGGCATCCTGCCGACCAGATCCAACCACAGCGCCAAAATAACAATTAAGCAAGATAAAAGACCATCAAAATCAGACTAAAGACTACGCAAGGACAAGTCCAACATGACGAGCAGCTCTTGACTGCGAGCAAGTCCAGCAGATAAGGATAAAATTTAGTTAAGATAAGGTCAAATTAGTCAAGGGACAGGTGTCGAGCATGCAGGCCTGGTCGGCCAAAGGTCGTGCCACCTCCTGCTAGGCAAAAGTCTATAAATACTTAGATTTTTTCAGCAAATAAAAACAAGCACAAATTATTATACACGTCCAAACTTCGATTACGAATTTAAAGCAGCTCGATTAACTTACAATCGAACTTAAACACGTAAGCTTTCATACGATTCTAATCCACCTAAACCCGAAAATCCGTATTCACTAATTACGTTAGTGATCAATCACACGTAATTGTTTGATGATCAATTAACCACCTAAAACAGCCATTAATCTTCAAGATTAGAACTGATCGTCAACAGAGTCAAACCAACTCTTATGCTCTTTCTTGACCGCCTTGCTCGCATCTTCGGCAGGCTCTTGGGGCTTAGGAGTAGTAAGTACCCATTTGTGGTGTTGAGCGGTTAGGACAATATCAAGATTACGTTTCCAATCAACATAATTCTCACCGACAAGTTTGTTATCTTTAAGTATACTAACCAGTGGATTAAAAGGTTGCGACATGATGAACTGAGAATAAAACATACATTCATATCAATATCTAGAAAAATACGAAATTATCACATAATTCGATCATATCAATTATATTGAAACCTTAAAACAATATAATTATGCATCAGCCAACATCTCGAAACAATTTAAATGCGCCACGAGAGGTGGTCTATACATTTAAACACATTCAAGCGGATCACAAACTTAAAAGTTACAAATCCTTAATTCAAAATTAATAGTTGCTCCCACTTTGACCACATAAAAATTGACAGGGACTCCGAGGGGAGTAAGTTAATATCAATTTCTTATGCCTAAGTAATAACAATAATTAAATACAGGATTATTATTTCGCTTTGAGCAAGTCACTCGTGGTGAGGGTCAATACCGCCACTAGTAATAATCCACAATCATCCTTTCGGAATTTATTCATGTGAAATCCGTCTTTTTGGCCGATCCGAGGGGGAAATGTATTCCAAAAAGACTTCACAAATAAATAAATTATGGACGTCAAAATAATCCAATTTTAATATCCGGAATAAAATTGCGATTAAAAAAAACATACTTAGTAATTTTCGAAAGTAAGGTTTTTCTTGGACAATAAAATTCATGTAAACACATATTAACAAATAATAATAAGTGCACGAAACAAAACATCCATCAAAACAAAGTTAAACACATTGGAGCACTCAAATCCAATTGTCACAGTTTAATTTCTTCACGTCTTGATACGAAATATCGTCCTTGTTGCTTTCCATCGTTCGTCTCGATACGCTCCCACTCGAACAACAACACTTCATCAAAAACAACTTTATTTGGGGTTCAGAACGACGTTTAAAATCACACAAAAAACAAAAACTGAAATTCAAAATTTCACGGCCCGAGATATGGCGTGCGTTGGCCCACGGAGTGGGCCCGCACATCTCTCGGCACGGCGCCGAGCAGTTGGCCGCCGAGTGCGGCCTTCGTGCGTGGGTCGTGCGCCTCGCGCACCCCGTTAACCGGGTTTCGCCGTTCGTTCTTGTTTTTCACCCCATGAATGATTTTACGTCCATGCACGCGCCACGCATGCATGCGTCGTCCGGGTACGCCGTCTTTAATTCTTCGTTATTCATCTCGATCCGGTTACAATTTAATTTCAAAAAAAATAAATACTAGATCTAGACTAGTCTTTTACAATGATCAAATCAAAATAAAAACAACTAATCTACTCGTGGATTTTCTCACGAGAAAAACGAATTCGAACGAATCGAATTAAAAACAATTAATTCACACACATGAAAAATTAATAACATTAAAACCATTACAATTGGATACCTGCAAAAAAGATCTAGCAATTCTACTATCCAATTTCAATTTAATGTTAAACAATTTAAATTCCAATTTAAAGATCAGAGCCCGAAACTGTGGCTCTGATACCAGTTGTTGGGAAAATAGGGGTGTCCGGAATCTATTCGGGATGTAATTTAAATACGAATTTAAATTCAATTATTACTAGCATGAATTAATCCTAATTAATTCAAATAATAATTCCAACAACAAATTTAACATCATGCATGTTGAATTAATTCACATAAAATTTAGGCGGAATAAACAAGAATTTATGTGACTTACGTACCTCTTGTAGAATTGGCCTTTGAATAAATAGGATAATCACGATCACGCTTTATCAACCCAAAAACCTTCTCAAGTATTTCCCTTTCGCCTTACTTGATCACCGGTGGGAGATGCTTTCAAGTAATTTAAATAACTAAGGAAAAAGAAAAATATATATGCTCTTGATTTTTCCAACACATGGATTTATGTACTTGGGGATGAAATAATCACCCCCTATTTATAAAGTGAAGTGGCCGAAAATTTTAATAATTTATGGGCCTGGAGTAAATCTTTTCTTAGTCTCTAAGAAATCTTGAATATATCTCATATATTCTTTTCTCCATAATAAAATATTCCACAAAAATCTCATTCACCTTATTTGCTAGTAATTTTCGAAAATAATTAGTAGAGAATCCAAGATTTGGATATTCTTGAATATATGAGATAATCTTGTATTCCAAGAATACTTATCTTCCATAATATCTTTCCAAGAAAATCAACAAAAATTTTTCTCTCCCAAAATTCACAATTTTCGAAAAAAACAAGAAAAAATCAGCATAATATATTATTTTTATTTTAATCACCTTATCATTACTGGACTACTTAATGGGCTACTTGAGGGGCCTTTAAGGAGAATTAAGATTGGACCTCCTAATGGACTTCTGAATTTCAATATTGAGCCCCAATATAATTCAATCCATTAATATTAATTATTACCACTAATAAATTAATATTGCACTATCCATCTTAATCCATATTACGATAATATGGGCTCTCGGTTATTATTTCCCGCATTTAAGATTATCAAGTCTATTAATTAATTAAGCTTCTGAATAGCTCTAAATTAATTAATATATTTCACCTTGGAGTAAAGACAACTCAATATTATTATCCGTACCGAAGAAACTAATTCTTCACTTGCAAAATTTGGTACGATAAAACTTCTGAGCCCACCAAGGGGACTAACCACACGAGCCGTACTCGCACGCATTTCCCCGTATTAAATCTTAGCAACCGTCGTATGACTAATATTACTTCCCAAAGCACAAGGTTCGAAGTCACGGTGATTCTCACCCAACATGAATCAAAACAGTAACCATTAAGCACACATGGTCCTATTTAAGTGACGGAGATTAAGAAATCAATAACCACTGAGGTCTAATTCTTCACATTTCAGAACAGAAGAATTTATCCTCGCTGTAGGTCCTCTTCAACACATACTAAATGTGCTAGTGCAATTTCTTAGTCAAGACAGACCAATCTGAGACTTACACATCGACCTTTCACAGCGGATTGTTCAATTCCACCTAGGTCGTGAAAATGTACATTTAGTTACTAGGAAACTGTTAATGTTATCTTCCGTGATCGGGTATCACCATATTAACTACAATGTAACTAGTACTATTATGAACTGTTTGTAATAAATATTCAACATTCAATCATATCTAAAGCATATGCGATAAAAGAATTATTCTCATAAACAAGTGTTTGATACACGAGTTATACAAAGTAAAAGCATACTTTCACGTATAACTCCAACATTATCCTCACTGCAGGTCCTCTTCAACACGTACTAAATGTGCTAGTGCAATCTCTTGGTCAAGACAGGTCAATCTGAGAACTACACATCGACCTTTCACGGTGGATTGTTCAATTACACCTGGGTTGTGAATTTGTACGTTTAGTTACAAGGATAACTGTCAATGTGATCTTCCGTGATCTGGTATCACCACATTAACTGCAATGTAACACATACTATATATATTGAATGGGTTGCAATAAATATTTAACATTCATTCATATTCAAAGCAAATGTGATAAAAGAATTATTATCATAAAACAAGTGTTTGATACATGAGTTATACGAAGTAAAAGCTTACTTTCACGTATAACTCAAACACAACCCACACCCAACTCTCTTTGTAGCACAAATCAATCTAACAAGAGCTACTGAACCCAATCAATTAATCTAATCAAGAATAACACATCAATAGAAGCAATCAAACCACCTCAATAGCATAATCCAAGCTAAACTAACATAATAACACAAATTCCATCAGAATTTCAACACCCAAATCATTTGAGGATTAACCCATGGCTAAAATTGTAAAACTCATGGATATACGTATTAATCTAAGCAAAGACATAATTGAACTTGAATAAAAAATGTAATATAGAATAGATATCACCTCTTATGATAAAATGGAAATACAAATCTTCAATTGCTCCAATCCTTGCTTGAAATGTAAAAACTACTAATTGAAATATTAATCTAATCTAATCTATTATAGAAATTAAAGGAAAATGGAAAGAAGAAAAATGAAAGAAAAATATCTAATCCCAGGCTTAGGGTTCTATAGCTTCCTCAAAATCTGAAGAATATGTGTATTTATAGTGTGGGATGAGGGTTTGAGACGAAATTGCAAATTAATCCCTGAAAAATGATGCATTTTCGGATTTTTACCCATTTGTTGAGTCAACTCGAATTGTCTCAGTCAACTCAATGCATAAAACCTTCAACTCGGCCGCAGGTCGTTCAACTCGGTGCTTGCCTCAATCCGAACTCAGTTCGTATTTGGCTCAGTTTGTCCTTGTTTCGCACGGTCGAGACAACTAGCCCCAAGCCGAGATAATGGCTACGACTTTGAGCTCTCGGTTTGGACGTAAGGGCTCGGTTAGGCACTAGGTGGCTCGACTGAGTCGAGCTCTTCCTCTTCTCTTCAATTTTCGACGTAAGCTTTGAAATTCCAGCGTGGCTGTGAGTGGTGGCCGTGAGGTCTGCTTCTCCACATTCTCCATTGATTCCGGTTTCGAGCTCGGGTGTGGCTCCAATTCTGGCGAACTTGCTTTTAGTTCCAGTGAATCATGCTCTATCCATGGCTTTTCCTATTTTCAAATAAAATCAGTGGCTTCAATTCCAACTTTAATTGAAAGAAGAAGGGATAGTTAATATTTGATACAATTCTATAACCTAAAATACACTATACAACATAAAAAAATCCCTTGACACAATTTCATACAATTTGGTGGTTTCCATCATTAACCAAAGCCACAAGTTCATACAATTTGGTGCGCCCGTGTTCAAAATCTGATTCTTACAAAATCTGACACACTTTTGACTGATTGTCACCTTTTGCACAGTTCCCGGGGCAAAACTTTGACCAGTAAAATTTGTTATTTTCGGGTGTTTGTTAATTTTGAACATAAACATTAATTTTATGAACACAAGTATAAAATAATTTTTGAATATAAATATAAATATTTGAGAATTCAAGCAAAAGTACAAATTCAAATTCTAAAATATTTCTTTCATTATTAATTTGAGAATTACATATAAAAAATTTCAAAAGTATTACATATGCAAAATTAGGCATTTACAGCCCAAAATTTTATGAACAGACTACTAAAAAATGTGAACAGACGCACAAAAATTATGAACAATCGCCCAAATATTATGAACAGATGAAAAGAAAATTGAACAGACGCCCAAGCATTAAAAAATTATCCGGCTTTTTTGTGCTGAGTTTTTAAAAGCTTGTTTAATTCTTCCAAAAATCTTCATCAGCTCCTTTCATACTTGAGTACCTAAAATCATGAAAAAAATTATAAAAATCATATTTGCAAAATCAAAATTCCAAAAATTCTTCAAATAAGAATTACAACAACACAGAGCGATTCAACCCCAAACATTCATAACCAGTTCGAATTTTAAATCCAACACCAGGATGTCAATATTCATAGCAAAATATTCATAAAACTTAAAAAATTGATGCAGTTAAGTTGCAACAATTACATTTAAAAATATTCTCTAATAAAAATAAAAGGAAGACCTATATATCTGAGTATGATATTCAGTAACTCCATTATACTGTGATCAAGCCACATTAAAATAACCTAAAATAGAGCCCATAAATCACCATATAAATAAATGAGAAGGTTTGAGTATATCTAAGTATGTGTACCAGCTTTTATGTATTCATCAATGAAAATCTTTCCCACAAACCCAACCCCTCCACGCACTAAACATTCCCCAACCCCCTACGCTCACACACCCCCTACACTTAAAGCACACACCTACACCTATTCTTTTTTCCCAACACTCATGAACATACACTCTGTACCCACCCTCCACACTCACACACACACCTGCACTCAGACTTTTCAACGGAAGAACATAAATCTTGTGTAACTATATAGATCTAAACTTATCTTTAAATAATATTGGGTTAACGGAACCTCTGAAAATAGTAGATTTTTGGTGGCGCATCTGGTGGCACTAAAAAGTGAACACACTCCGAACGCATCTGGGGGACCGAGGCGGGGCTTGGGGAGGATAAATCTGTACAGATCTGTTGAAGTTTTCCTAAATTCTACCACCGCGAAGGTGGCACTTGAATTGCTCGCGACTGCGTGTTGATCTCACCCCACCCACATCGCCGCCGTCTCGATCTCACCCCTACCCTCAATCTCAGACCGCAAGTAGCAGTGGTGGTGGTCGTCGACAACACCACCAGCGCCCCACCGAAAATGGCGCCATCGCCGATCGAAAACTTTGAACCATTATGTGCTCGTCGGAACTATCGCCGGAAATTTTTAGGGGTGGCTATAAAGTTTTTTGAATTAAGAGAGAGAGTGGGGATATCTGGTTGTGGGAGAAATGATGAGAGATAGTGGAGATATGAAGGGATGATATGTATGTGTGTTAGGAGAGAGAAGAGAGTGAGGGTATTGGGTGTGGGGTCTACCTTTTTAAAATATAAATCAGTATTCAATTGTATAAATTTAGGTTATGGAATTTTTTATGTTTTATTGTAAACTAGTATTTTTCCCGTGCGATGCACGGTATGAATATTAAATAAATTAATGTGGAAAAAACTTGAGATTGAAATATAAATTAAGTTTATTTTACACATCCATGAATATTTGAATTTTCTTACTAATTTTATTATTAATAAGTGAATTTTTAAAGATACTATACTGGCAAATATCTCATAATTTAGATTTTAATTTAACACCCCCTTCGTCCCAACATTATTTGCCCACCTAATTATGCACATTAATTAAGATTTTTTTAAGTAAAGTATTGTTAATGGATAAATATATGTGTATTTTAGTGAGTGTGAATGTTTTCTTTTATAGGGTGTGCAAGTAATGTTGAGACGAAGTGAGGAAAACTTATAAAATAAAATAAAAAAAATTAAATGCTTCTTGTATTATCAAAATCAACTAAAAATCACTTAAAAAATATTAAAGTTCATATTTTGGATCTAAATTTATCTTTACATATGCGATCTGTAAATCAATAAATATCGTAAAATTATAATTAGGTGATATTTTTGTAAATGAAAACTTAAAAGTGGCATTGTCATATATTCCAAGAAAAATTATTTAGTTATATCAAATCATTCCCCTACTTTAAGACTTCATAGTGTGACTTCAAAAAAAAAAAGTGTGACTACACTTGCTCAAAATAGACATTCTTAAAATTTTACAAATCTCCTTTATTTTTAATATATGTTTCGATGTTTTCCTAAGTATGGTGGATAGTTTATAGTATTTATTAATATATATGTAATATAATTCAATTATAACCAAAAACATATATAATAAAAACTAATGGATCGCCTTCATCACCAGAGAATAATATTATAGTTATAAAGTTACTTAATTAGAAAATGACATAGTCTTGTATATACAAAGTACACCATACAATTCAAATGTATTTTTGAAAAATTGTCCCTATTATTAATAAAAAGTTACCCCTATTATTAATGAAAAATACATTAATTAAAATATAATTTTTCAGTAATAATAGGGGTAATATTTCAGTAATAATAAATATAATATTTTAAAAATACACTTGAGTTGCACGGTGCACCTAGTGCACAGGAGTTACTCTTAGAAAATAATTACTATTCGAAAGATAGTACATATTGTTTAAAAAAAACAAATTAATTTGCTAACTAATCCAATTTTTTTTTTTTATATATAAATGCTGAGGAAAATTAAAATATATATATTTTCTTATGTTTTTTTTAAGGGTCCAATAGTTAAAGTCTTTGAAATAAGCTAATTGAGTCCAACTAAATTGACTTAAAAATATATAAATAAAACACGTTTAAAATAGATAAAATGTTAAATCATAAATATATAATACACACTAATTTTCCTAATATAGTTTTGGAGGGAGATCACCTCAGCCTTTGATGTCTTCTTATCATTTTGATCGCTACCGTCCATTCTCTTTATGGTAGGTTTATTTTTCCTTTAATGCCTTAATTTTAGCTTCCAAATGTGCCCCCGTAGTACCTATATATACCTCTGATCTGCCTTCGAATTCATCCAATCTCTCTTCTTCTTTGCAGTTGGTTTCGGGAAGTCGTGATTCAGCGTGTCGTCTTTTTTTTTTCTGACGAATGTTTTGTGTTCGTTGCCTTTGTAATTTTTTCATGTAGTATTGGATAGGTAGATCTTTTTTCATCGCATTGTATCGTTGTATTTTGAGATATTTTAGTTGTAATTTTGGGTTGGATATGTTGTGGAGTTTCGATGGAATTACATTCTGCGTGTACCGAACTTTGTTGTGATCGATTCTCCATATTATAATGTAATATAACAAGTGATTGGGTTTGAATTGTTCAGTTTGTATAGCCATCTTTTGATGTGCGAATAGTTTATTATTAAGTGAAAATATGTTTCATATCCTAATACCTTTGTTTTCATAATTCGGTTTTGACTTTATCGGTACCTTTAATTTTCTATTAATTGATGAATATCATTTAGAGTAATTCGGAATATTATAATTGATGATAATAATAATTTCTTCCTTTGATTTCGTAATTCGGAATATTCTATCATAGATATTGTAAGACTGTGAATATGTCATACCAGATTATGTGCGCAGTAAGCCTTTGGTTGTTTTAGCATAGCGGTGAAAAATATTTCATATCCTCATTCCTTTGTTTTCGTAATTCGGTTTTGACTTTGTCGTTACCTTTAATTTTCTATTAATTGATGAATATCATTTAGAGTAATTCGGAATATAATAATTGATGATAATAATAATTTCTTCCTTTGATTTCGTAATTCAAAATATTTTTCTTCCTTTGGTTTCGTAAATCGGAATATTCTATCATAGTATAGTAATATTGTGATATATCATACCATATTATGTGCGCAATAAGCCTTTGGTGGTGAAACTGGTATAGGAAATAACATACAATCATACAAATTATCTTATGTTAATTATACAAACAATTGTTGGTAATTGGTGGTGATTAATGTTAATCAGTAATAAAATTTTGCTATTTATTATAATTTTTTCCTTAAATATTGCTTCTATACATTACAGTACCAATTAATTTTGCGGAACAGTGAAACGATTTTGTGTTATTAATTAGTCACTTACAAAGATTTATGTATAATAGGACAAATTTTAATTAACTTACTGGGCAGGTTTTTCTATGATACGAGTAATATTAATTCATGATTTTTTATTTTTTATTAATTACTTACCCGTCTTTTCTGAGATGGTTAAAATTATATATTAATATGTCTTTGGCATATTTAAACTATGGAATCTACTTGCCCACTGAGATAGTACATTCAAATTACATTAGTAATCACTTTTAATTTGTTCAGAGATTGTTGAATGACGTTACGGTAATTAACAATTTTATGTCATTAATTGGTCAAATACCCAAATTTATGTTTAATTGCACATATTTTAATTAATTACTGACCAGCTTTTCCTATATGGTTCATATAATATATTAGTATGTCCTTGGCGTATTTAATCTATGGAATCTATGTGCCCGCTGAAGTAGTACATTCAAGTAAGATTAGTAATCACGTTTAATTTGTTCTCAGGGCCGATTCTAGACATTTTGGTGCATGAGTTGACTTTTAATTTAGGCCCCCCATAATCTTTAATGTATGAACTAGAAAAATCTAATTTTTAATTTAAAAAAAAACATAATTATGCACTATCAATATGATGCTAAGGTTTACAATTATGTGGATGCTAAGGTTTATAAACAGTTCAAAGTCGGGTTATGAATATTTAAATTTGATGACTGTTATTATGATCTGAGATACTTATTTTTATTATAATTATCTTATACATTTGCTATTTAATTTATTTGTTTGTTGCGATTGGTAATATGACGTTGGTTTTCTGAGAAGCTTAGTAACAACATTGATTTTATTATTTTGTAACCATTTAAAAAAACATAATAAATTTTTTGTGAGATTGTCTCATGGCATGAGACAATAAAAATTTATCAACCCTTATCAAAATGTTATTATGTCATGTCCAATTAATACTCAATTTCAATGTCTCATGACATGGGATGATCTCATACCAGACGTGCTATTTTTTTATTAGTAATCAAATATTTAAATTATTATTTTTTAATCAAATTAATTATGAAGTTTTTTTACAAATACATATATTATAAGGTGCAACTTTGGTCCTTCGAATTAGACTCCTATATCGATTCATTAAAAAAAATTATGGCTACAACTATCTACACCTTTTACTAAGTTCACCTACCTCATTTATAATTTTAACTAAGTATATCCAAGTAAAACTTATAATTTATCCTACATATAATACTTACACTCACATTCCTACAAGACTCAACCATCAATCTCATTAAATTATAACACAACCACCAAACTTACCGGTTCCCCACCTTCTAAATCAAACTATATATATAAAAAAATATGATCAATGTCTTTACACAATAATGTCGATTATTCAGATGAATTTAACATTGGGGGTGGAAGAAGCCAACATAACAAGGTAATTTTTTCATATGTATTATGTGTTTTTTTAAATGTTAACATGATAGTTTTTTTTATTTGTATTATATAGTGATGAAATTGTTGTTGGACCATCAATAGACAATTTAAGTTTTCCTCCAAATGTTTCATGTGTAATTCAAATTTATCATTTTGAAGAATATGCAGAAGAAAAATTAGAACCATTAAATGTTGGTAAAATCAATGAGCTTTTAGTGAAATGCAATAATATTGAATTTAAACATCGTTTTCTGAGATTTATATTATCTTGGTGTATTTATTTTTAATTCATACTAAAAATATAAGTTTAATATATTTTTCGTCTTTTTTATTAGAACATACCAGTGTCAGATATATATATAACAGAGATGAATAATAACTATTAAACCATTACGTTCGCCTCTAAATGTCAGCGGTAGAAAGTCAAATTGATCATATTGAAAGTGGTATTGAAGGAAAATTAGTATTGTTCTTGCTAACCTTTTCTTTTTATTAATGTATGTCTTACCCTTTAATTTTTTTCCTTATATTTTGTTTAATTGTAAAGGACATGTAATAACTCTGAATCAAAATGTTGTTTGGTGAGATTTATATATCCTTTATGTATATCTATTTCTCCATACTGAAACTGCTAATATAATGTATTTTTAATCTTTTTATTTTTTAGCACATATAAACTATGTCGTGTGTAAACTTATTTAAGAAGTACAATGGATTTTTTTTTATGTCAGAATGATTTTCATTGTTTTTGTACCAAGGTTGTGTACTTGATATAGATATATTTAATTAAATTCAATTGTTGATTCTTTTATTTGTATTGCTGAATTTCACCAATGATATTTTATCAAAATTTTATTGTTTTAAGTGGGTGTTAAAATTTTGAAATAATTTACTGTCGGGTTACAAAGACTTGAGTTTGATGATTTCTTATTATGATTTGAGATACTTATTTTGTTATATTTGCCTTAAATCAATTTTAATTTAATTTTTTTTATGTGTTTGTTACTCTTATTGATATAAACTTAATTTTTTAAAATTTAAAATTGATACAGACTTTATTATCATGTGACCCTTTTAAAATGAAGAATTTAATCTTTTTATTAAATGTTAAATATGGAGATTATTAATCCTTAATCAAATTAAATATTAAGTTCTTTATAGATAAATTTGTTGTATGAAACAACTATCAACACCCACTATTGTACTAAGTTCACCCACCTTATTTTATAATTGCTTACTAAAAATACACACTTTCAAAAATGTGTCCAATATATAATACGTATATCACTCATCCGTAATAATGCTCATCCACCGATCTCCTTCAATTCAATACAACCACCATACATATTCACTCCCCGCCTCTATAATCCAACAGTTAAAGTATAATAAATGTCTTATCATTAAAGTGTTTATTAGGCAGAGGAAATGAGAATTGGACACTTGCAATAACACACTATTTGAGAAAAAATGCATTTTTTGAGTAAAATTTTTACACACTAAAGCTCCCCATTTGCTTCATTCTTAGTGTCGGCTCTACCATTCACTATATTCTCAATGTTTCTATGGTTCAATCATTTGCGCACCCCAGCGTCGTTGTCGGTTATATTCTCCAATCGGCATCACCATTTTCTCCCCTTCATCTTTCGCCGCTTGCACTTGGAACACAAATAGAAAACCAACATTAACAATCGAAGTAGAATTCTGCCGCGGCCGATGTCGCTCAAAGAGCAGAACCCTAGATCTACGAAGGATGGATGCTTAAAAAATCACAACCATTTAAGGGGGCGGTACGAGCGTGATACTGTATCATGGTATCTTTAGAAGAATATGTGAATAATAGCCTATGTCACATAACGAATATTTCAGTTACAAAAAATGTTCGTCATTATTTTGGTCCTGATTGATTACCCATTTTTAATTTTGGTCCTATAAGTTTGAAGACGTTTTGAAATTTCATTTTATAGACATTAGTAGGTTACATATCTGGTCACCCTCCATTTGATTTTTTTCGTGTTTCTTTTTTATTTTTTGTAATATGTGACGTTTTGTTTTTATTTTCTTTTTTCTTTCTGAAGTTAAATATATGGATCTAGATTGTGGGCGTTAGGTCGGGTATTTTATACATGAATCTAAATTTATAAATTATTATAATATTCTTAAATATATTTAAGAAACTATTAAAAAGGAAATTATATTTAAGATTTACTTACAATTATATTAAATCTTAAAAAATTAAATTTGAAATAAATATTGAAAATTCAAGCCCAAGCGTTAAACCAAATTGAAATCCCTAAAATCAGATTTGCTCATTTCAAATCAAATTTCATATATTAGAATCCAATATAGAAACTCACACCCATATTGAATTGTAGCTCAAAGAAGATATGTCACGGGCATTGGTAATGCGCTAAGTAGTACAAGAGAAGAAATAGTTTTGCCTACAACGAGGGTCTTTCCTTAGACAAGATTCTTTGCTGATGGTGGTTGTGGCGTATTATAAATATGTGAAGGGTGGGATTAATATATCTATATGTTAGAATTAGAGGGGTTCAATAAATCATTCATCAAATTGAGAGAAAAGAAATTGAATTTGGGATTCCTAACCTAATTTTTCAGATTGGCCGAATTGTGCCTTTCGTGGAAGTAAAATTATAACCAGTGAATTCAGTGAAAATTTTGAGCTTTTCGTAAAATGCAATCATGTTGAGAATATACATCGTTTATTGGGATTTAATTTTTTTTTTGAATGCATATCTTTGTTTTTAAAATATTCTCTTATTGAAACAGTAGATTTAATTTTTTTTTTTTGGATTTTTTAGCATACATCAATGTGGGGTGTAAATATTTTTTTTAGAGAAAAATCATATTTTCTTATATTGCAGTTTTTCAAAAATTACGAATTTTCCCCGGTTTATTGGGAATACATGTTTATTTGTGACATGGATTATCATATTTTTCGTCTCAGTAACTTGATTAAAATTTATTATAATAGTCGAATTGTGTCACATATGATGTCGTAGCAAAAATGATTGTCATTCACAATGAATTTTTTTAAGAACCATAACTTAGGGATAATGACAAATTTAGGACTTTAAATCTCCGGTCCGCAAATTAAAGCCAAAATCATTTATTAGTTTTGCTCATTTGAACGACAAAATTATATTTTATTATTATTGTGTCAAAATTTTATTATTTTATGTGGATGTTAATATTTTGAAATAGTTCGTCATTTGGCTATAGAGGTTTTGGTGTGATATTTTTATTATGACCTAAAGTACTTATTTTTGTTATATTTTATTTTTTATGGAGAAAATTATAAATAAGCTCTTCATTTTATCGGTGAGGATCAAATAAACCATTTAAACTATTTTTTTGTACATCTGTGATTTTCTTTTTTAATTGAGATCTAATAAACCGTTAATCTTAATAAAACAAGACCATCATAACCCTTTTGTCAAAATAAAATATAAATATTTTCTGACCATTTTTTATTTAAAATCTGAAAAAAAAAATTATATAAAGAATTTTAGTATAATTTTAAAATACAAAAACTAAATTTTCATAAAAAATTAAAATTTTATCTAAGATTTGAATGTTATGTTCAATAAGGTTTATAATAAATTGTCATGTTTAATAAATTTGGGATTTATATAATATTGTTTTAATTTATTTATAATAAACACAATAATATGCATATTTATTAATTTATTTATAAGGTTAAATATTTTACAATATTGTTGTTGTTTATTTTATTTTATTTGTATTAATTGCATGTATATATAAATATATTGATTTTACATTTTATAATATACTACCTCCGTACCATATTAGTTTTCACAGTTGACCTTTTTGGACTATAGTATGAGAATTGAGAGTTGATATTGTGCCAAAGTATTTGGTACTTTCCCGGTAATAGATATTGACAGATAAACGGTCGGACTCATTATACATCAGATGCATAGTACACTTACTCAACAATTAAAATTGTTTAAACTGAAAAGTATAAGTTAATTACATTTAAAATTTACACTGCATTTAGTTTTTTATTGTAATATTTTAAATTTAATCTACTAAACTTTTTGGTTTAATAAAAAATTACTTTTTTAGTGCAAATAGTCTAAATTGATTAGTGAATACATTATTCACCATATATATAATATAGTTATTCTTTGCGTGTAACAATAATTATTTTACTCATATATTAGAAATGTATAAAGTTAATTTTTGTTCATTAAAATATTCACAGTAAATTTTTAATTTTACCAATATTCATATTACATTGAATTTTAAGATATATGTTTTGCCAGTCAGCCAAATAAGGATGATGCTCAAACAAAGATTTTAGGTAATATGTGAAAGTTAGGCCGTAATATGAATGTTTAGTTGGGAGTATCAAATTTTTTTATCAGAAGTATAATTGATCTTGATTAAAAAAATTATAATTGAGTTTTTATTATAGTTGAGAAATCGTAACAAATTTTGTCCGTGCGAAGCACGGGTAAAACGATAACTAGTAATACAATAAAGTGAGCTAATCTTTTACTACAATAATATGACTCTAATAATAATAACATGAACTTTTTAAAAAATAATTAAGTATTTTAAGTATAATAACAGGAGTACATTGTTCAAAAAGAATTTGTTGAATGTGTTAATTCAAATTTTAAGGCAAAAAAATAATAAGAGTGTTAATTTATTTATTTTATTCAGGAATAGAGCCTTAATATTGCCAAGCAAGATTTTACACAAAAAAATTAATAAAATAATTAAGAAACTTAAAAAATCTTTTGATTGCTGCAATTAGCCAACTGTTCACGCATTTCCCCACGATTGATATGTAGGTAATTATGATGACAGCATGTTTTAGGCCAAGAGGAAATAATTAATTTAAAATACAAAAACATTTGTTGCCTTCTCGAGGAATGAGTAGGAAATTTCTTTTTCCAGAAATAGCATGAAAATTTGGGCGGGAAAATATACTGCTATTTTTAGAAGGATTATTGTGTTTTTATATATATATATAGATATAGATTTAGAGCTTGAGAAATGTACTAGGGTACATTTATTCAATGCTTGCTTAATTTCTTTGTTCAAACTTCAAAAGTAACTGCTACAATAAAAGGATATGGGACCCTCACCCAAGGGTTTAAAGTTGCTGCTCTTATTTTACATTCACGTGAGATTGTGCATCTTTAGCAATTCATTGAAAATGGGCCTTGCTTTCTCAAGTGGGCCAGCATTTTGGGCTTTAAGTTGTATTCTCCTAGGCCATGAGCTTTGAATTAAATTAAAGCTCAATTCACTTCCTTCTCGATTTATTTTTTTCGCGCGACCTCACTAAATTAAAGACTCGTATTTATTTCTAAAATTCTCCATTTTTTTACAAAATAAACACAAATGTCTTTCTCGATAATTAAACACAAATGAGCACATTAATGTAAATAAATGCAAGTAATCCAATTAAATTTAGCAAAAATAAGTACACAAATTTCTAGCAAAAATCACACTAATCACCCGCTAGCCCGTGACTTGTTTAACATAGTGTATGGAATGCACTTGAATTTTGAAAAAAATTATTCCAAATAGAGATCGCCAATACCCCAAGAAGTAATCAGTAATACCCCAAGAAGGCATCAGTAATACCTCAATTGCAAAAAGACATACAATTCAGTGTTTTTGTGTGTGTTTTGAAAAAAAAATTAAAATTGAAATCAAAATTGAACTTAAAATTTACGTGCTTGCTAGAATTTGCCCAAAAATAAATTAAAATGATATCAAAGAAATTTTTTAATTCTAGCTTTTAGTGAACGTGTAAACAAATTCTTTCAGTTGTTAAACTTTGTAGTAAGTTATTTTAATTATTTAGATAAAAAAATGTACAAAATATTCCAAAAATAATACTCCCTCCGTCCCCTCTTAACTTTCATAGGTGGGGTGACACAGATTTTAAGAAAATCTACTTTATTGACTTTTTCAACCAATGAATGAAGAATATTTTGAATTAAAGTAGGTATTGTAAGAGTGTTTTATTTCCATATTTGGGGTATGAAAGTTATTGTGGGACGTCCCAAAAAGGAAAGTGTGAAAGTTATTAGGGGACGGAGGGAGTATAATATTTGTTTGGGAGTGAGGAAAGATTTGATGGAGAGAGATAGAATTTTTCAAATATTAGTTATTTTAATTAAGATAAGTGTGATACACATTAGTAATCTAATGAGAGTGAGTTTTATATAAAAATGAGTCATAATAAGTTTATCATGCAACTATTTTAAAGTATCGAATATTTGACCAGGTGTATCGATAATTTTATTAGGAGTATAATTAATTTGGGTTCAATTTTTTTTTTACAACAATTACAATATAATATTACTGACCCAAATTAATGATATTCTTGATGAAATTATTGATATTTCTGACCAAATATTCAATACTTTAAAATGGTTTCATGATAAGCTTATCATTAACTATTTTTATATAATACTTTGACATTCATTGGTGTAACATTGTGTAATAGGAGATTCTATCTGAGAGACTATGTATAATCTACACATTATACAGGATTTAGATAACTTTTTTAAAATTGTTGTTGTAAGGTATTAAAATAATGTTTTACATTTTAATTTTATATTAATTTTATTTTGAAATTTATTCATGTACGATTAATTTTATCTTGTATGTTATAAATATTAAATGTTAGAGTGTTTATAGGATTCATTATCTAAAACATCTTTTACATTCTCAACTTTAAAACGGAAATAGTAAAAAACACTAACAAATGAAATTTTCAATAAGATATGTAAACTTGAATTTTAATTATAATAGATAATTTTGATGAAAGAAAATGGCATTAGTTTTGTTGTAAATAAATGCGTAAATTAAAGAGACAACGTTTGTTGACCCAGTTCGTCGGGAACGACTACGTCTGGGGGCGATCCAAGCCAGGAGTTTCACTAATGATCTTGTGTATGAGAGTGATTACAATAATGAATACAATGATCTATTTATAAGAATAAAAACCCTAGTCTAAGATATAATGTCCGTTGGGTTTCTTGGTCCATTAGTAATGTCCACATCAAATCTTCTAGATTTGGAATAAATCTTCTAGATTTACAACACTCCCCCTTGGACATTACGACATAACATAAATGTCTTGTCATAAAAACTCAACATGCTAAGTATCGGCCAAATAATAAGTTAGGGAGGAATGTTATTGATCTTCTAGATCTAAATCTTCTAGATTTGTTTCGGGGTTACCGCTCCCCCTGAAGACAACATCACTTTAAGTCTTTGCATCCCTATACCGCAAACGTACTTTTCAAAAGTAGACGTAGGTAAGAATTTAGTAATCAGATCTGCTAGATTGTTACTAGATTGCACCTTTTAAATGGTAATTACGTTGCTCCTCTGGAGTTCGTATGGGTAGAAAAACTTAGGTGAAATATGTTTCGCCAGGTTTCCCTTGACGTACCCATTACTCATTTGTGCGATGCAAGCAGCATTGTCTTCAAATATAACAGTGAGAGATGTATCGTCTTTGGAGATACCACACGAGTCACCGATGTGTTTTACCAAGGACCTTAACCAAACACATTCTCGTGCGGCTTCAAATAAAGCTATGATCTCTGAGTGGTTTGAAGACGTGGTAACCATGGATTGCTTAACCGACCTCCATGAGATTGCGGTTTCACCACAGAGAAAAACGTAACCAGTTTGGGATATGGCGTTGTGGGGATCAGACAAATAGCCAGCATCCGCATAACCTACTAAGGTTTTATCTTGGTTCTTACGATAAAACAGTCCAAGATCTTGAGACCCTTGGAGGTATCGTAGAACGTGCTTAACACCATTCCAATGTCTCCTTGTAGGAGAAACACTATATCTCGCAAGCAAATTGACAGCAAATGCAATGTCCGGCCGAGTGCAATTTGCGAGATAGAGTAATGCTCCAACAGCGCTAAGATAAGGAACTTCTGGTTCCAGAATTTCTTCTGAATCTTCTCTTGGTCTAAATGGGTCCTTATCCACTTCGAGGGATCGAACAACCATAGAGGTGCTAAGTGGATGAGATTTATCCATGTGAAATCTCTCCAATACCTTCTTTACGTAGGTCGACTGATGAATAAGGACTCCTTCTGGGAGGTGCTCGATCTGCAAGTCGAGGCAGTACTTAGTTTTACCCAAGGATTTCATTTCGAATTCGGCTTTCAAAATTGAACCGACTTCTTCAATCTCTTTGCATGTTCCGATTATGTTTAGGTCATCAACATAGACGGATATGATGCAAAAACCATCTTGCGATTTCTTCGTGAATACGAATGGGAAAACTTTATCGAATGTGTATCCCTTCTTCTGAAGGAATTCACTAAGTCGGTTGCAGTTGTATGTTATACATACTGCGGTTTTCACCATCTCTCATTTGAGGAATGTCAAATCCATCTGGGATTTTCATGTAAATGTCGGCATCTAGTGATCCGTATAAGTACGTGGTTACTACGCCCATTAATCTCATTTGGAGATTCATTTTAACTTCCAAAGATATTAAATAGCGGAACGTTATTGAGTCCATGACGGGAGAATAGGTTTGATCGAAATCAATCCTGGGTCTCTGCGAAAACCCTTGTGTTACCAGCCTCGCTTTATACCGCTCCACAGTATTGTTCTCATTTCGTTCTCGTACAAATACCCATTTATATCCTACTGGGATAGCGCGCGGGGGTGTACGAACTATAGAGCCAAATACTTGTCTTTTGTTAAGCGATGCGAGCTCTGCATCCATTGCCTCTTTCCATTTAACCCAATCGGAGCGCTTCCGGTACTCAGCGATTGTCTTAGGTTCTGTATCTAGATCATTTATAATGGAAAGGGCGATTGACACTGCAAATGTGTCATTGACGACAGTAATATTTCTATTGTATATTTCTCCCGTATCTGTGAAGTTCACAGAGACTTCGACGTTTACGTCAACCAGGTCTTCCTTATTTTCCATTGTATCTGGGTCTGGTCGTTCCACGGTCCTAGTGCATGGAATATTTTGTGCACGTGCTTCATCACTAGGACTCTTGTCTCCTAGAGACTTGGAGTTATCTAGACAGATCTCTTCTAGAGATTTTACATTCGACTGACCAGATTTGCTAGCCTTTCATTTAGGTGTGTTACTATCTCTTGAGGGTCCCTTACGCTTTTGGCGTGTGGGGGCATGAGTACTCATTTTGCTTGGGACCTCGACCCTTTGGGGAGCATTTACTGCAGGTATATGCGATTTAGTTACACCTCTATGGTCAGTGAACGCGTCTGGCAGATTATTTGCTAAGGTTTGCAAGTTAATGATCTTCTGAACTTCTAGCTCAGATTGATTAGTGCGCAGATCTAGATACTGAAGATTACTTACGTTCCACGTAAGCTTCCGGCATTCATTCAATTTTGAATTCGGATCTCCCCCTAATGCCGGGAAGTAATCTTCATCGAACGTGCAATCAGCGAACCCGGCCGTTAATTGATCCCCGGACAAAAAGGTTCGAGGTATTTAACGATGGATGGAAAGTCGTATCCGACGTAAATACCGAGTTTCCTTTGTGGGCCCATAGAGGTCCGCTTTGGTACCGTTATTGGAACGTATACCGCACATCCAAAAATACGCAGATGGGAAATACTAGGTTCTTTCCCACGCACTAACTGTAGGGGGAATGATCATTATATGCAGTTGGATGGATTTGAATTAAGTGTGATGCATGTAGGACTGCATGCCCCCAACATGAAGTGGGTAGTTTGGAGTTCATAAGCAATGGTCTCGCGATAAGTTTGATAAGTTTTATTAGCGCCTCAGCAAGACCATTTTGGGTATGGACGTAGGGGACCGAATGCTCCACTTTAATTCCCAGGGCCATACAGTAATCTGTAAAGGCCTTCGAGCTGAACTCAGCTGCATTATCCATGCGAATCGATTTGATTGGGTAATCCGGGAATTGAGCTCTAAGCTCGATAGTCTTCGCAATGAGCTTCGCAAAAGCTTGATTGCGGGTAGACAGCAAACATGCAAATGTCCACCTAGTGGAGGCATCAATAAGGACCATGAAATAATGAAACGGTCCTGATGCTGGGTGAATCGGTCCGTAAATGTCTCCTTGAATTCGCTCAAGGAAAATCGGAGACTCTAGTCCAACCTTAGTGCGCGACGGACGCACTATTAACTTACCCCTAGAACATGCATCACAAAAAGATTCATCAACAGGAGGGATTCTATTATTCGTAATATTATGACAAGTTGAATTAGATAGAATCCTACGTATCATTGATTGTCCCGGATGACCTAACCGCTGATGCCATAATTTAAAGGAATTTGGGTCATGAAATTTCATACTCATCGCTAGATGGGAACTAGACGGCCGGATGTAGGAATAGTATAATTCGGAGGAGAAGGAAGGAAGTTTCTCAATAACTTATTTACGGCTACCTCGAGTACTAGTCATCAAAAGGTATTCATCATTGTTCTCAGTTTTAGTTTCAATATGATACCCGTTTATCCCAATGTCCCTTAAACTGAGTAGGGTACGCTTAGATTGTGGAAACATTAAAGCATTATCAATTATGAGTTCGGTACCCATGTGGAGGACAATGGAAGCTCTCCCGGAGCCCACTATCAACATACTATCATTGACTATTGTAGTTATACTCCCCTTACGTTCTATCAAGTTATGAAAATACTTCCTATCTTTTAGGATCGTATGTGTGGTGGCGCTATCTACCAAACATAAATCACTATGGGCGTCCATCATGCAAGAGGAAATAGTCCAAACCTAGTAGCTGATTTGTTTACAAGCCAAAAATGAGAACAACAATATCTAAATAAATACTATGGACAGCTATTAAGGTAAACATATCAAATCTAAAAATGATAAATTCATTCATAAAATAAAATATCCGAAAGAAAGGATTCAAAAACATAACATGAAATTGTTTTATTCAAAACAAAATAAAATACTAGAATTAATTAAATACGTGAATCTACTCGTTGTCTCCTTAATTTCGAGCTACGGGCTCAAGAGATCATCGTTGTTTTGATCAAATTCTACTTCAGGCAGGTTGTCGTCTTCAGGTTCATAAACGGGAGCCTTCCCCTTGTCGCCCTTCTGCATCATTAAGTAAGCCTCGACCAAGTGTTTGGGAGTACGACACGTGTGTGACCAATGGCCTTTGCATCCGTATCTGAAGCAGGACTGCTCAATCATGCTTTGAGAGCTAGGTTTTTATGGAGCGGAAAACCGGGTTTTGTGACCACCGAATGGACTATGACTTCGGCCATTAGTCCAGAACTTCTTACCCACTCTCCCCCTTCCACGGTTGCGACCAAATGAGGGTTTAACCCTATACTGCTGTTGGAGTACAGGGTTGCTAGCGTGGAACTTTGATACAGAGTTCTGGATCAGGTTGGTTACAATACGTTGTAATGTAGAGTTGTACTCCGTTATCGACTTTAGGTCTTGATAACGGATGTTCAACCACTCGTATTGTGACGGAGGGAGGAGTATACAATCTTGTTGTTGGAAACATTCCTTCAGGGATTTCCACAACATTCCGGGGTCTTTTTGTGTGATATATTGAAATTTCAGACTTTCATTCACGTGGTTCCTAAGTAAAATCAACACTTTCGCCTTCTGAGCGTTGGTAGATTTTGAACCTTCCATGATGGTTTCGCTCAACCTATTTGATGCTAGATAGAATTCTACATCTAGCATCCATGTCGGGTAGTTGCTACTATTGAGAGCAAGCTCATCGAATTATTTCATAGTGATGTCAGACATAATTCACTACAATTAATTAAAAAGCGACATGGTAATGGGGGGTGATAAAATTCATTGACAACGAGGGAAAAAACAAAGATTTATTTAATTATTCAAAAGCACATAGATACACGTATTGGGCGCCGTCTATCCAAAACATAGATTTACGGTCCGACAAATACCGTGCGGACTATAAAGAAATAAACTATGTGCAGAAATAGTAATGCACGTAGGATAATTAAATTACATAAACATGCATAAACAAGTAAGGGAGATAATCACATTAAAATAATTTCTAGAAAATATACGATTTAATAGACAGAGGAAATAATCATAAGAATAATTATTTCATGTATATTAAAGCAATTTAACAAAATATTTTCAGGATTAAAAATAAATTAAACACGGATTTTATGATATCAAGAACACAAACGAAATAGGGTTAAGAGATCACAAGAATCCGAGGAAACGCACGTAGGGCGGCTGCGAACGGGCGCTCGCGACGACAGGCTAGAGCGCGCGGCGACTGGTGCGGGCGTGCGCGGCGGGGGGGCGGGCGCGACGTGCGCGCGGCGCTAGGGCGAAATGGGCGCAGGCGTGCGCAGCGACTGGCGCGCGTGTGCGCGGTGCGCACGGCGCTGGGGCGAGACGGGCGCGCGGCGCTGGGCGCGCGACGGGCGTGCACCGTGCAGCGCTTGGCGCGCGACGGGTGCTGCCCTCGTGCGGCGGACGGCGGCGGTCATACGCCTTCGGGACGTCGGCCATTGCTCGTTAGTTCAATACACAATAATTAAATTCAACAATCAATCATGAATCAAGTAAATTCATAGCAAAGGTACACATGAAAACATGGAAATTCATATGAAAATAAATTAAGGGTGTACCGTATAATCTCGGTTAGAGACTCGTGCTAATAACGTGTTGTAAATAAATGCGTAAATTAAAGAGACAGCGTTTGTTGACCCAGTTCGTCGAGAACGACTACGTCTGTGGGCGATCCAAGCCAGGAGTTTCACTAATGATCTTGTGTATGAGAGTGATTACAATAATGAATAGAATAATCTATTTATAAGAATAAAAACCCTAGTCTAAGATATAAAGCCCGTTGGGTTTCTTGGTCCATTAGTAATGTCCACATCAAATCTTCTAGATTTGGAATAAATCTTCTAGATTTACAACAAGCCTATAATTTTATATGTAAAATGGGTACAAAGATAATCCTAAAGTAGTGTGCACTTGAGTGCATGATATGCATTTAAAATTTAAAAAAATATTCAAGTAGAAATCAGTATCACTCCAAAAAATAATTAACAATACCCTAAGGAGTAATTAGTAATTTCCCAAAAAATAATCAGTAATACCCCAATTGCAAAATAATAAAAAAAAAATAAAGAAAAACAGTTCAGTGTGTTATTGTGCATTTTGAAAAAATAAAAAAAAATTAAACTTGAATTTAAAATTTAAGTATATGCTTGAATTTGTGAATCCTAAAATGTATTTTTTTAGAATTTTTTTAAATTTTCCACAGTATAATTACCAAATGTGGCATTTTATTTTGTCCTAAAATACAGGAAACTAATGCAAACATGAACTCTTCCCAAAGTTTTATTTATCCTTTAAATTTGGAAATTTAGTATAATTTTGTTGAAAATGCATTTACAAAAAATCAATATTTCAGTCAATTTTTTTAATCGGCTTTATTAAAGAAATCACAATTTAAAGGTATGAGTAATACAAATATTTTAGTCATCTAACACATTATATTAAATAAGGAAAATAAAATTGTATACAATATTTATAGAAATACGATTGGATGATTATGGGTATATAACGCAAAAGATCGTGAAATATATGAAAAAAGAAGAGGATATATTCTGTTAGTGATAAGCGGTAGAGATTAATTTTGAGATATAATTTTACCAAGTCAATATCAATTAAAAAAAAAAAAAAAACCTTTTATAATTAAATACAAAACAATTTAGTATGGGAGCAACTCATTTAATCTCGGAGATCCGACGAGGGAAATGGACAGAGTTCCCGGAATATTATCGCCGTCGATGTTACCGCCCAAACCACGGACATCCTTCCGGTCGCCGCCGCCGCCCTATTCTTCTTTTCAGCAGGCACTATCCTCTTCTTCTTGTCATAACACTTATAGTTTAAATACATGGAATTGTCTGTTTTTTTCTTTTACTTTTTTCCTATATAATATATATTAAAGAAAAGGGACTGTCTAATGTCTTTTTAGCTAAATCTCTCAGGGAGAATATGTAGTGGAAAGTAGAGACCGGAACATTCATGAAAGATACTCTTTTAACACTTAATCAAGGAAATTTTGATTATTTAAAAAAATTGTTTTAGGTTAACTTTGGCTTGCATATTTAGAGAGAATTTCATCACATCTAACACCAAAAAAAGAATTGACCTTTGGTAATATGAATCATAGCTTCGTATTAAAGAGGAAACAGGTTTTAGTTGAAAATTTCCAATCAATTTTCGTATTTAAAATAATTTTTACCCCCAAAAATTAAGATATATCTACATTTATTAAACAATATTGTATATTTTTATTTACATCCCCATATTCAAAATTGTGGGTCGATCACTGGATGCCCGTGTGGTTTTCCATCTTTCTTAAATCATTTTTCCCTAATATCTAATACTATGATCCTTCTAAAATTTGTAAAATTTAATAATTTTTATAATATTTTTTTATTATATTTAGTTGGTAATGAATTATAGGTTTGGTTTTTTGTTTATTGGTCTTTATGTAACAGAATGTGATCGGTGGTGATGTTGACACAATCGTTGATGATGACCCACGGATCGTTGATGCAACTGCGGGTTATGACCAATTCGACCCGATTGTTGTTGATAATGACCCGCTGATGGCTTACGATGATAAGTCTGATGAATTCCGCCCAATTGTTGTTGATCAAACTGTGAGAAGAGGGTCCCACCGATTAGCCCCCGCATCATCTCAAGAGGTTCTCATTCCACGTGCAGTAGAAGCTTCTAGAAATTCTAGCGCTCCATCAGGCAATACGGCATCGTATTACAACATGCCATCTCATTGTCCTCCTCATTTTACATCACATTTTACTTTCAAGGTATCACCCTTCCCCAGAGTTGCCCGGTGCAATTGCGGGCATACATTTTTTGGGCCCGGCGACTTATGTGGGAGATGCTTGACCAAAAGTGGGGGCCCATCTGTCCTCCCAAAAGGACATTAGCTATAGCTATTTTGAATTTGATTCAATGCATATTTAGGTTCACTGATTTACGAGGATAATTTGCTGGGATGTAGTTATGCATGACATTTTGAGGGTTGTTGCTGCATGGTTTCTTTTAAGTATGGCCTATACATTCACTTTAGGTTGGGTTGTCATTCTTAATTTATCGTCTATGTCTTTGTTCTGATCCAATTCCAATTTATTTACAAAAAAAAAAAAAAAAAAAAATAGAACTAGATCTAGACTAGTCTATTATAATATTGATCGAATCAAACAAAAAACAATTAATTTATTCGTGGATTTTCTCACGAGAAAAACGAATTTGAACGAATCGAATTAAAAACAAATAATTCACACATGAAAAAATAAACATTAAAATCATGACAATTGAATACCTGCAAAAAAGATCTAACAATTCTACTATTCAATTTCAATTTAATGTTTAGCAATTTAAATTCCAATTTAAAGATCAGAGCCCGAAACCGTGGCTCTGATACCAGTTGTTGGGGAAATCGGGGTGCCCGAATCTATTAGGGATGATATTTAAATACGAATTTAAATTTAATTAATACTAGATTAAACCAACAACAAATGAATTCTATCGCGGATTATCTAGGAGTTTTATGGGAATAAAAATTGGAGATGAAATAATCATCTCCTATTTACAGGGGCTTATAGGGGAATGGATTTTTTTTTCTTGATCTTCAAGAAATCTTGAATATATCACATATATTCTTTTCTCCATAGTAAAATATTCCAAAAAAAATCACACCCTCCTAATTATATGATATTTTCGAAAATTATTATAGGGATGAATAACAAGATTTGAATCTTCTTGAATTTATGAGATACTCTTGTATTTCAAAAATAGATATCTTCCATAATATCTTTCCATGAAAATCAACAAAATCTTTTCTCTCTCCTATATCATAATTTTTGAATTTTTCATGGAAAAATAAGCAATTATATATTTTTTTATTTTAATCACCTTATTATTATTGGGCTACTTGAGGTGCATTTAGGAGAATTAAGATTTGACCTTCAATGGACTTCTGAATTTTAATATTGAGCCCCAATATAATTCAGCTCATTAATATTTAATTAATACCACTATCAAATTAATATTGCACTATCCATCTTAATCCATATTATGATAATATGGGTTATCGGTTATTAATTCCCATGTTTAAGATTATCTAGTCCATTAATGAATTGAGCTTCTGAATAGATCTAAATTAATTAATATCTTGTACAGTGGAGTAAAGACAGCTCAACATTATTATCCGTACCGGAAAAACTAATTTTCCACTTGCAAGATTTTGTACGATAAAACTTTTGAGCCCACCAAGGGGACAAATCATACAAGCCGTACTCGCACACGTTTCTCTGTATTAAATCTTAACAATCGTCGTATGATTAATATTACAACCAAAACACAAGGTTCAAAGTCACGATGATTCTCACCCGACGTGTATCAAAGCAATAACTATTAACCACACATGGTCCTATTTAAGTAACGAAGATTAAGAAATCAATAACCACTAAGGTCTAATTCTTCACCTTTCATAACAGAAGAATTTATCCTCGATGTATGTCTTCTTCAACACATACAAAATGTGCTAGTGCAATCTCTTGGTCAAGACATGTCAATCTGAGAACTACACATTGACCTTTCATGGTGGATTATTCAATTCCACCTGGGTTGTGAATTTGTATGTGCTTTTACAAGGAACTGTCAATGTGATCTCCGTGATCTGGTATGATCAAATTAACTACAATGTAACACATACTATATATTGAACGGTTTGCAATAAATATTTAACATTCATTCACATTTAAAACAATAGTGATAAAAGATTTATTCTCATAAATAAGTGTTTAATACATAGGTTATACAAAGTAAAACCATACTTTCACGTATAACCTCAAAACCGACTTTAGGATTTTTTATTTTACTGGGTTTGTTTTTCCTAGTAAAGTTTTTAACAAGGTATATAATTTGTATAACGACAGACGTCCAAATGTTAAACTTTGTTCCGGACGGAGGAATATTTTTATATTGTAAATATTCAGTTTGATCGTATTTACGCTCGAGTTAGAGTTAGAACCATTATAGTGGAGTAAGATGTACCCGATTTTGCATAACCAACGTATATAATTAGTTTGAAATGGGATGTTTGGCGCGTAAATTAGAAAGACATCATGCAGTTATATAAGACGCCCTAGCTAGCTTATATTTCCATTATAACCATACATTTCCACTACTCTTTGAATCTCCCACTCACAATCCTTCAAGAAAACAGATAGATAGAATCATGAACCCAGTGCTGGTCCTTATAAGTTTTAGGCCCGAAGCGAAATTAAAAAGTAGGCCCCTTTAAAAACAACAGTAAAAAAATTTAAATTGTAAATTATTATATTGTATACACAAATAAAAATATGAACAGAAGTATAAAATAGGCCGTGAAATAAATACAAATAATACAACAATATAATTTTAAATTTGTAATTTTCAACAATCTAAAATAATTTATCATGGTAATAATTTTAGAAATATTAGTAATAACAAAATGTGTGTAACTTTTATACTTCACATGTAATAATTATGTGTAGATATTATAATACGATAAAAACAAATGAAAAATGCACACTTTGTGCATGAATCGTACATGCACATATCATGCAAATTTCATGCACGGTCCGTGTATGCACATTTTAGCATGATCCAAATGTGTGTATTTTGCAATTCGTACATACAAATTATATGTTTATTGTAATAAATTAATAGAGTTTCACAAGATATTTTAATAAATAAAATATATGAATTATAGTAACTAGTTATTAGATTTAAGTTCTGTATTAAACAAAACTTCATTTTGTTGATTGAATGTTACATGGACTAAAAATAAAAATAAATAATATTTTATAGTACCAAGTGTGTTGCACATTCTTTGTTATACTGCATTTGCAATAATTATACGTAGATAATATAATAGAATAACATAAACAAAATGTGCACGATTCGTACATGCATGTTCCGTGCAAACTTCATGCACATTCCGTGCAAACTTCGTGCACGATACATATGTTCATGTTTTTCGCATGATCCATATTGATAAGTCGGGTCTAGCGTGTAATTGATGTGCTTATTTTATCTTATGTATTTTATTTCGCTATTATGTTGTAATTACCTGACTTGTATTATTTGGTCCCGTTTGCTTAGGTTTTCTATTTTCTATAAGTTTCAGGTTGTTTTCCAACATTTTAATTAAGCTTGAGACGGACCAAATTCAAAGATGCGAGTGAGTGCAAATTGATCAGACCGAAAGTAAATGCGTAGCTCAACATGAGGGTCTTGACATTGGATTTTAGCACATGTTTTTCATGGAATCAAAATTGCATTAAAGCATAATATTAAGACTTTTAAAGTGTTTATAATCAAGCCTTGAAAATTCCCACATGATGAATCCTGGCGGCGAAAAACAGTGGAAACCACTTTTCACCAGGCACCCTCTCTCTTCTTCTTCTTCTTTCTTTTCATTTTAAGGCATTTTGCTTCTCTTCTTCTGATCGATCTATATAATTGTCATATACTATATGGACTATTCTTTTTTTTTTTTCTCCACTATTAAAAAAATATGTACGTAGCTAAATCTCAGAGAGACAACATTGATTTGTGGAGAATAGGAAAGCCATGGCAAAATACATGCTAACATGCATACTCTTATTTTTTTTTACAAGGGGAGATTTTAATTAATTTGATTAATTAATAATTGATTTGCAAAATTGTGAAAATTTTCTTTCAATTTTAATTCCTTTAATTAGTTCAACTTCGTTATCATATATGCCCTAATTAACTGTATTGTGATGAATTAGTTGGTTTTACTTAAAAATAAATTAAAAAAATCCATGGTTCATGCATGTTGGTCATTTTGACTCGGTTTATGATTTGTACTTGTAAATATATATGATCAGTATTAATTGTGGATTTATAGAATGAATTAGGCATTTGACTTCCTCCATCTTTGAGTGGGTTTTCCTTATTTCTAGCTTATTTAACTTTGGCCTAAAGTCTAATTCTAGGTTCATATTGTGAGTTGATTTTACATATGGTAAAATCATGGTAATACATACATTAACTAATTAAGGATGAGTTGTTGAGGGGCACAAAATTGGACAAAATATTGTTGGGAGGAACAAAATTCAAATTTTTAATTATCCTCGGATACAAAGTCAATAATAATATACGTAAGTTTAATAATTTGTGTACCTTAGAGTAAGTTGGGGAAATTTAACTACTTTAAGTGTAAAATCTATTAAAACCATGATCCTACAAGGTAATTTCCCATTAATTAAATATGAATTATGTATCGTATATATTTCATTTGTGTTGTTTAATTAATTAACTGAGTAGTGTTCAAGTCCACAGAATGTGAAAGATGATGTTGGCTTAACTGGAGAATCACTACCGCCATCATCTCTAGATCCACTTACCGATCCATCCGGTTACGACAGCAATAGGACATCCAATTACGAGATGCCACCTCATTATCCTCCTCATATGAGATCACGTTTTACTTTCAAGGTATCACCCTTTCACAAATTAAGTTGCTGAATGCAATTGCGGGCACAGTTTTTTTTTTTTTGGGCGCCGGGCGAATTATGTTGGAGATGTTTGAGCAATGGGGGCCCACCTGACCTCCCAAAAGGAGATAATTAGATATATAGCTGCTATTTTGAAATTGAATCAATGCATGAAAGTTGGAGGATAGTTGATGCATGGTTTCGTTTACGTGGCTTGGTTTGACTTATTCTATTTTGGCTACTTCATTGATTTATTTTGCGGTTTATTCTTTTTGTCGTCTTTTTAGTTACGTGGTATATTTGTCTACAAATGCATTTAGCCACGATCAATTAGTAAGGTGGTCTCATATGAGATCATATTGTCAATATCATTCTATAGAACAGATCTCATACCCATTCAGACCCTTCCTAGTTCCTAGCTATCTCGCGCTCTTCCTCTTCACCAATTACCCCTTCGAATTATAACACTACAAAAAACACGGAGTTTAGCGACGAAAAATTTGCGACGGCCAAATATCCGTCGCAAATTTCGTGAATTTGCGACGGATTTTGGTAAGCCGTCGAAAAAGATGACACTTTGTGACGACTTAGGAAGACCGTCGCAAAAGTTAGTAATTTGCGACGGAAAAGTCCGTCGCAACAACTAGGGCCCACCGCCTTCATCTTAAACCGGCTACATTTGCGACGGAAAGATCGTTGCAAATTTCAACTTTGAGTTTGCGACGGTCTCTTCCGTCGCAAAACATACCCGTCTAAAGATGACCGTTCGGGAAGCGACCCGTTTGACTGATTTGCGACGGAACAGGCCGTCACAATTTTAAACTTTGTATTTGCGACGGAACAAAGCCGTCGCAAATCTTACATTTATATTCGCGACCTTTCGGGAAACGGTCCATTGACTGATTTGCGACGGAATGTCCATCACAAATCCGAACCGTTTTTACGCGTCTTCTCGGGAAACGGTGCGTTGACTGATTTGCGACGAAAAAGCCGTCGCAAATCAGTAAAAACGACGTCGTTTTTGCTTTGACAGGCAAAATTTGCGACGGATAGGCGTCCGTCGCAAATTTTTTTACACTTATAAAACTCTCCTCGCGAAACAGACGGAGAGTGCGAGAAAAAAGAAGAAGAGGAGGAAAACGAAAGGAAAAGGAAGGAGAAGTCGGGTTTAGTTGATTGTAGAGCCAATCCGTCCCCACCGAGTTCTCGTTTCGACATTTTCTACAAATAAACCGTAAGTTTTCTTTATTTTTACCGTTTAAAATTTAATTTTAAAGCATGTTTAGAGAATTGATTTTAGTTGAGAATTGATTTTAGTTGAATTATTTGAATTATATTAGTAATGGATTGATTTTAGTTGATTAGTTGATCGAATTTTAATTTAAAACATGTTTAATTTTTGTTAAGTTTAGAATTGAATTAGTTGAATTGTTTGAATTATATTAGAAATGAATTGATTTTAGTTGAATTAGTTGAATTATAATTTAATTAGTTGATCGAATTTTAATTTAATTTTAAAGCATGTTTAGAATTTCTTAAACTTATAATTGAATTAGTTGAATTGTTTGAATTATATTAGAAATGAATTGATTTTAGTTGAATTAGCTTAGTTGATCGAATTTTAATTTAATTTTAAAGCATGTTTAGAAATAGTTGAATTTTATAAGTTTAGAATTGATTTTAGTTGAATTGTTTGAATTATAATTTAATTTTAAAGCATGTTTAGAATTTGTTAAGTTTAGAATTGATTTTAGTTGAATTGTAGTTAATTAATTGATTTTAGTTGAATTAGATTAGTTGATAGAATTTTAATTTAATTTTAAAACATGTTTAGAATTTTTTTCGAATTATGTTATAGATTTTTAAAGCATGTTTAATTTCATTGATTTTAATTTAATATTTCGAATTTTGTTATAGATGAGCGGACAAGGCAGTGGCAGTCAGCAGCCTCCGAGGGATGAGGAGGCGAGTCGAGGAGGGCGAGGAGGGAGGAGACGACGGGCCTCACTGAGACCCGTGGTTCCACCTATTTTCAGATCGAGGTCTCAATCAGAGACCTCTTCACAGCCTGGCTCCTCCTCACAGCAGACTGCTGAGGGCTTATCCTTCTCCCGACAACATCCGGTTGTTAAAGTATGGATGACTGTTTAGCCACATGGTTCAACGTAAGTTTTAATATTTTATACTCAATTTTTTTATTAATTAAAACCTAATTATTTTACTAACTTTGTGTTGGTCCCATTTTCGAATACAGAAATGGGAATTCAGAAGCAAATTTTTTTTAAAACCTTTCCTCAGGGAGTTCAGTAAGAGTGGAAAGTTCTCAAGTCACTGCATTGCTAAGAGGCTGAGCTACACAGTCAGTGAGAAGACTGGAAGGCTCATGCTCTAAGCAACACAGTGACTCGAGAGGTTACACTTCAAGTCACTGCTCTGCTTAGAGGCTGAGCTACCAAGTCAGTGAGAAGGCTTGGAGGCTCATGCTCCAAGCAAGGCAGTGACTAGAGATACTGAACTCTCGAGTGCGTTGCCTGAACTGGTCAGTGAGATGGATTTTCCCTGACCTGAATGCTTAACCAAAGTTTTCTTTTAACAAAGCTCTCAGTGAGCAGATTTTCACAACACTTTAGTAAATACTTTTAAGGATAAGTACGCTCAGTTTAACGTGGTTCAGAGACTCAAGCTCTTACATCCACGGCCTGATTTAACAGGAAATCCACTAACTGAGATTCTTGTTTTTAACGTGCCAAGGTGCACTTACAACTGGACTCACGCCACTCCCTGGGCTGCCCCTCCTTACAAACTAACTTCCACCAACAAACCTAACTAGAGGGTTTTGGTTTTAGTTTGGTTTCTCCAACTAGATGAGGTTTTCCTTTACAATGTGTTAGCCTAAAGCTAAGATTATGAAAACCTCTCTAAGCTATGAGTTACAAGCTTGACACTCATTTGTGTATATCTATGAACTCTAAAGTTCAGTGTACAAGGTGTGAAACGTGCCTCCTTATAACTCCCATACAATGCACTAAACACTCACACCTTCACAGCTCGTAGGTGTTGATTTTTCTTACTTCACACACACTTCAAACCACAACTATGAGCTTGTATTTATAGTGTGGATTCAAATGTAACCGTTGGATGAAATTACATTTGAATCCATACAATTAATGGTTTCAACCACTTTTCTTGGAATGCGGGCTTGTCAGTGTCAGAGTTGCTGCCTTGTGCTGATTGGTCCACGTGGGCTGGATTCAACGGATCTTTGACTCAGTGGGTTTGACTAAGACCCACTGACTTTAGGTAGCTTCCTCCTTCACTGACTGATGATCTTCAGTGGACTGAACGTCTTCAGTGTAGTTGTCCTTTAGAGACTGTTTGAAGATCACTCCAAGAAGTTTGTCATAAGGCTGAATGACAAACTTCCCTGACCACAGTAGCCTGACTCCTTCAGGACGTACTTGGTGCAGCACTGATCCTCTTGATTATGCTCTTCACTGAGTGGTCCACCTGACTTAGCTTAGAACATCCAAGTTTACACTTAGTGGGACATCCTTCAGACATCTCTTCTGGTTCAGGTTACAAGCATGGCTTTAGTCAGTTCTTCTGGGTGTCATCTTGATATCTTCAGGCTGTGTTGCTGAGTTCCCCCTCGCTGAGTTCCCCCTCAACTAAGTGTTCCCTTAACTGAGTTCTTCTCAACTGACAACCTATTCTATTAAGAGCTAACCTAGCCTGACCTGAAACAAAAGATATTATCCCGACTGCTTTCAAACCTATTACAAGTGGTTTTAGAAAATCATCAAAACTAAAACATATTCCAACACTTTGAAGTTTTAATTTTACAGTTGGATTCCTGGTCATGAGGCTAGTAATCAGGTTTCCCAGTCCAATCTTGGATGTGGATTCGAGCCCACCGCTTACAGTTGGGGGCTAGTGTCCGATGCAATGAAAAAGACATACTTCAAGGAGTTTAAGGTATTAATTTAATTTATTAATTCATCGTTTATCAATATCAAATATATAAACAGATATTTACATGTAAATTGTAATTGCATAAAGAATGTGTCTGGGCACCGGAGCCCGATGACCAGATGTGGAAGAATTTCAAAAAATATGCGGCGGAAAGGTACAGAGACCTCCTTTTTAGAATGAGGGAGAAGTGGTACAAGCATGGAGTGGCCACCGACATGGAGACTGATAGTGAAAAGCGGTCGATTTGGGACCAATTCCTCCGGCACTGGGATTCTCCTGAATTCAAAGAGAATTCGGCGAAAAACAAGGTGAATCGGTGTAGTGACCTTGATGGAGAAGGGATGGAGAGACATCGGGCCGGTTCTCGGTCCATTTATGAGCACGGGTTGAGATTTGTAAGTTTCGTCTTTAATTTTGTAGTTTTTGAATTTATATTATTTTTTTCCTAATTTTTATGAGTGGTATTAATTTTTACTATCTTTTTTTCTAATTAGGGCGGAGCAAGGACGCGGGCCCTCTCATTTTGAGAGATTGCAGCTCGCCCACCCACTCGTCGAGGAGACTGGAAAGTCTACCTACGGCCGTACCACCGAGATCCAATATTAATAGTATTATTTCAATTTTTAATATTAAAAGTATTATTTTATATTTTGTGTTCAATTTATTTAATTTTTTGTATAATTAATTTGCAGAGAAAGATGCTCGAGGACCTTGCCTCTCAGCCTCAGCCTGAGGAAATAGCAGAGGGGTCGGGGTCGATGCCCCCCACACAGCCTTCTGTTGACGTTCAAAATGAATTGTACTTCAAGAACGTCAAGACTAAAAAGGGGCGGTTCGCTGGATTGGGCAGCTTCGGAAAGAACTTTTTCCGACCTCGTGGCTCGGGCTCATCCTCCTCTCAGTCTTCCATCGACTCTCATCCCAGTGAGATCGAGAGGCAGCTTGCCATGGTGGTGGAGCAGATGAAGAACATGCAGAGGCAGCAGCGAGAGAAAGAAGAGTATGCGAAGCAGCAGCGAGAGGCTCACGACCGGTATACAGCCGAGATGCAACGGATCGGGTCGAGTTGCAGGAGTATACAGCCGCCATGCAAGCGTGGTGGCAGATATTCACCTCTGATTCAGTGCCACGAGCGCAAATGTCTGCGCCACCGATGCCGCCGATGCCGCCGACCCAGCCATCGATGCCGCCGATCCAACCATCGATGCCGCCGATTTTTAACCTGGGCGAGGATGAGGAGGAAGAGGAAGACGGATTTAATTTCGACGGTTAGAAAAATTTGATTTTTAATAAATATGAAGTACAATTTTTTTTTAGTTTGAATTGTTACTTTAATTTATAATTTTGTGAATTTATTTTAGTTTGAATTTACTTTTATTTAATGTCAAAATAAATAATTTTAGCAAAAAAATAAAAATAAAATGGACACAACATTTATAAAAACAAGTGAGAAACGAAAATGAATTAATTTGGTGAATTATGGAAAAAAATGAATCAATTTGGATACATATACAATTAATTGCATACAAATGAACGAATTATAAATTTAAGCGGGAGTCGAAATAAATAATTTTACCAAACTAATAAAAATTAAATGGCCACGACATTTATAAAAACAAGTGAGAAACGAAAATGAATTAATTTGGTGAATTATAGAAAAAAATGAGTCAATTTGGATATATATACAATTAATTGCGTACAAATGAACGAATTATAAAATTATGCATTGTTGAAATAAATAATTTTCAAAATAAAAAAAATAGTTGGGCAAAATATTTTAATAAACAAACTTTGATACGAAAAGAAATTAATTTGGTGAATTATAAAAAGAGAAAATTACATTAGGGTATACTCTTAGTGATCTAAAATGCATTAAGGTATACTACCTTTTTTAAAATGCATACAGGTTAACTTTTTAATTTAATAATATATTTACATCTTTTATTTTACTTTTAATAATATATAAATCCCCTCAATCATATTTCATCTCTTATCTCTCCTCATCTCACTTAATCTCTTCTCTCTCTCTCCTTCTCTCACTAAATTCAAATCACAAAAATTCTGGCCGTCCATTTCTCTCTCTAAATTCAACCACCAAACTCCGGTCACCACCGTGTTGAAAAAGCCTAAAACGGACATCTTTCGCAAAATGGATGAAGATGGAGAGATATGGGGAAGATTTGACACCGTTTTGGGTCCAAAGCAACGCCAATCTCCGACGCAGGGACCGCCTCCGACGCGGCGTCGCCGCCGTGTTCTTCAGCTCGGGGCTGGTGGTGTTCCTTTTGTTGGTAATATCTATTTTTTTTCTTGGTATTTATAGTGCCTAAAACTCTGCCATTTAGTGCAAATGTCTTTTAGGCTAAATAGTGTGAAGAAAAGTTGGGATTCTTTGAATGTTGTCCTTGTTTTGGTTGTTGTTGTGTTTGGATTTCTTAGTAGGAACGAGATTGAGGGGAGAGAGATTGAGAAGGAGAAGGAGAGAGAAAGAGGTTCTTATTTTGATGAATTTAGGGATTCTTCTATTAATGAAAATGAATCCCAGCAATTCAATCCTAATAAATGGTGTAATTATTCGGCTAATTTGAGTTTGAGAAGAAACAGCAGCTTCTACCCTAATGTCAGTGAAATTTCATCTACTGATTGGGGTTATGGAGATTACACACTTAAATTTTTTTATGATTTGTTCTTGAAAAAATAAAATAGGGCAAGAAATTATTTCTAGAGAAAATACAACTAAGTATATTTTAGATGCTATTGGGATGTAGTGATGTTTGAGATTAAAAATAGTGGTGCTTTTGAAACTCAATTTAATCATATACCTTTTACAAATTATAAGCAAAGATTTTGCAAATTATTTTGGAGTTTGAAGGATTATATGTTTATTTTATGATAGGTAAATTATGTTTCAAGTAAAGGACTCTGCAAATAAGAAGTGGGGGATAAAGAAGAGGAGAAGGAGGAGAAGAAGAGAATAGAAAGAGGAGAGGAGAATTGTTTAGATACAAAATGTATATTATGATATATGCTTAATCTATAGTACAAACAACTCATTTGTACTAATGCCCACACTATTGTACTACAAATTTTATATTTGTACTATAGTATTATATCTTACACTGTGGTACAAATAATTCATTTACACAAATAAAAAATTTATATTATTATTCAAATTTATACTATGTTATTATCTTTTGTACTATACATTTGCGAGAATAATTACAAAATAAAAAATGTAGGGAAAAAGTAGTAATTTTAATAAAAAAAAAAGTGGACAGAAAATTTGTCAAATTAAAATAATTGAAAAACAAATTTAAAAGAAGATGTCTAATCAATGAATATTGTCTAAAAGTTAACTCAAATGCAAGTGTAAAAAGGTACTACACTTGTATGCAATTTAGAGTTTGAAAGTTAACTCCAATGCAAGTGCCCCTTATAAAAAAAAAAGACTTAATTTGAATACATATACAATTAATTGCATAAAAATGAACGAAAATAGCTTGTGCGCTAGTGGCGCGCGCCCCCTCCTCTTGCACAAGAGGTCCCGTGTTCGATTCCCCTTGGGCGCAAAATTGGATTAATTGTTCAAGGCCTAATAAGACTAATATTGAAGGTGGGCCGCATATAATAAGCAATGGGCCGGGTGGCCCAGTGGTCCGCGCCCGCCCCGCCCCAGGTGCCCGGGCTCGAACCACGCGAGCCACTTTTTTTTTGTATAGGCTCGGTAATTTGTGCCGGCCAATTTTGTCGCAAATTTTGAATTTTGCGACGGAAAACAGCCAGTCGCAAATTATAATAGAAAAAGATAAAATATATATATAAATATTTGCGACGGAATGTGGCCGTCGCAAATGTTGTTGACCCGATCGGGTCTAACTCGAAAGATTTACGACGGACTACTGTCCGTCGTAAATTCTGTGCGACCTGGCCGGGTCTGACCCGCCAATTTTGCGACGGATTTATCCGTTGTTAATTTGCGACGGACGGCAAAATCCGTCGCAAAAATTAGCCATGGTTGTTTTAGGAACGGATACGTGTCCGTCGCAGAATCTGTCGCAAAACACTGTTTGCGACGGATTTTCCGTCGCAAATTCCGTCGAAAAACAATATTTTTTTTGTAGCGTAAGAAAATTGATGCTACTGTAAAAAATTAAAAAAATTAAAAAAAAGAAAAAATTAGCATCGGAATTTTTAATATCAAAATTAAAATATTTGACTCTAATTTTTCTAATATCAAATATATTTTCAATATACATTTAATATTTATACTCCAAATTTTAAATTCCTGGTATAAGAAAAGGACTTATGATTCTAAATGACTGACGTATTTTTTTTAAACAACATTGCACTTATAGTATCCAAAACTTTTACTGATACTTAACATATGGTATTGATACATGTTTATTGATACCAAATGAATGAACCCTTTAGTATCAGAAATGTATTTAGTATCGAAAAATAGTATTAATTTTTTTATACAATATTTTATAATGTTTAGTATTCGCAAATGCATTTGATTTTAATTTTTCGATACTAATGATTTTTCTAGTAGTGTGTTCTTTCACGACCGTAACTTAAGGGGGTGGCAAAATTAAGGACAATAACTTTAAAATATTGGTAATTGAGTACAACCCAAATTAACACAAATCACGCTAATTGGCCCGATTCAGGCTGGATTCAGGGGCATATTTGGCTTGATTTCGGGCTGAATTTGTCTTCATTTTGTAACTTTAAAATGTTATGGTACTTAAATTGCCGATTTGAAAAGTCATGATCCACATTTTTTTTAACTCTAAAAAGTTACGGTCCTCATTTTCACTAAAAAAAAATGGTGTTTAGAGGCAATTTTAGAGATGAATAATTGGTCTCAAAATACATTTTGCGGATTTTTAGATGGATCTGGGTCCATCGCTAAAACAAACATAGCAAATATTAGCTATGGATATTGGCATACGTCGCAATTTTCTTTTTTATAAATATAAAATTAACCAAATATTTGCGAAGAAAATTTACATCGCAAATTTTCAGATGTGGAAAAAAATTGTGGCTTGCATGGTTTGTGCCTGCGCCCTGTAGGGATTAATTGTAAAATTTGCCAAGGGAATTCGAATTGCCGGTCTCTCGTCTCGGAAATGACGTGTTCCATTCGGACTCGTGTTTTTTTTCTTTAATTTTTATGCAACTAATCTTATAATAATATATTTCCAAATTTCTCAACACCACCTTATTTTAAAGATGAGTGTCATGTCTCAAATCTCTCCATTTTGAAATATTGTCCTCTCATTAAAAGTTGATTTAAGTTTTGATCTCGACCATTCATTTTATATTATTATATTTTATCCATTGATCTAAATTAGGGTTATTATCGTGAGATGGAGTGATTTTTTTTTTTGTTTTTTGAAAGAAGACAGAAGCTCTTTACATATGGGGAAATCCAGATTGACGAGCTAATTCTTCTAACCAAAACGGAATCTCATCTCCAATCCAAGCTTGAGGATTCGAGGAGTTTGTTGCCAGCTTTGCCAAGGTATGTGCGGGCTTATTCTTTTCCCGGGGCAAGTGGGTGATGTCCCACACTAGGCCATCATCGAGTTGTTGCCATATATTATCCAACAGCACACCTTCCACACCAAAGTGATTTCTTCTAATCTTTATCGCATTTACTGCTTCAAGAGAGTCCGAAGAAACCCAGATCTTTACAAAATTTGAGACCATCTCTTATAGCTTTGAGTTCGGCTCCTTTAATTGATCCCGGGGGGCTGATACGGTGGAATCCCGCTGCTGTGATTTGACCGTCTTTGTTGCTTATCATGAAACCCGCTGAGAAAATCCTTTTCTCTTCATTAAAATTGGCATCTGTAAACAGCCTTGTATATTCCACCTCTCCTTGTTTTACCTCTTCATCATAATTCACGGAGTTTGTGTGCAGTTGAATAGGAGCCACCTCATTGTTAGCTTTTTGGAAATTTTTAAAAAAAGCTACAGCCCATTCAATGTTAGATAGCCTCTTAAATGCATCTTTTCCAATCGTATTTCCCGCCCCATGTTTGATTTCACATCTTTCACGCCAAATTCCCCATAACGATATTGTGAAAATTTCAAAAGTAGAGATTGGTACCTTTGAAGAGAAAATCTGCAGCAGATTCAGAGTGGGGAGGTTTGTTTATTGCTTCAGTATATTCCAGATGCCCAAATTTTTCCAAACGTGTCTTACAGCTGTACATGAGAGTAGGGTGTGGGTCGTGCCTGCGTTAGCGTATCCGCACAAGGAACAATTAGGTGATGTAGGTACATGGTGTTGTGCAAGATTTCCTTCCGTCGCTATAATATCAAGAACTGTTTTCCACATAAAGATCTTCAATTTCGGCGGGATGTTGAGCGACCATAAGAATTTCCACCATTTTCTGTCTACCTCCAAATTCGAGTTTGATGCAGTTGTTGATGCTTGACTTTTGTCTTCTCTATAAGACCAATATCCGCTCCTAACCGTGTATTTTCCTGTATTTTCAAACTTCCAGTATCTAGAATCTGAGGACTTACTATCACAAATTGGCGTAGCAAGGATTTCCTCAGATTCATAGGGGAGAAAAGCTTGTCTTACGAATCTGTCCACGTTTGATGCACTAGCTATACGAGAGGTGATCCTTCCATGAGCTAAACCCGGTACCCATGCGTCTTTGAAGATTCGGATAAATTTTCCATCTCCGACCCTCCATAAAAGGCCTCTATCAAAAAATATCTCTACTCCAGCAGAGGCTTCTCCAAATGTATGAAGGATTCGAACCAAGCCCTGCCTCCAGTACATCAGCATGCTTGAAATACCGTGTTTTAAAGAACTTTGAAATTAATGATTCAGGCTCAGTGATGAATCTCCAGATTTGCTTAGCTAGAAGTGCCTTGTTAAACCATACCACTTTTCGAAACCCCATTCCTCCTTGAGTCTTTGGTTCACACAATTTATCTCAAGTTTTCCATGTCATAACATTTCCATTGTGATTTGTCCCCCACCAGAATTTCGCGCTTGATTTCTCTATTTCCTCACAGATTGAAGTCGGGATCCTAAAGCAGGACATCGCATATGATGGTATGGCTTGGAGTATTGATTTGATCAGGATTTCTCTTCCTCCTTCCGAGAAAATATTTGTTTTCCATCCCTCCACTTTTTTTGCTATCCGTTCCCTGAGGTATCCAAATTGCAGCCGTTTGCTCCTGAGAGAGAATGTGGGTAAGCCTAAATAGATATCATGGCCGTTGCATACGCTGACTTGAAGATATTTTTTAACAAATTCTCTATTATTTCGTGGTGTGCATCTACTGAAAGTAAGGGCAGATTTCTCAAAATTGATCGATTGGCCTGAAGCTCGTTCATAAGAGTTGAGACATTCTTTAATGTTCAAGCAGTCGCTTTCCTTAGCTATGAAGAAGACCAAACTATCATTTGCGAAGAATAAGTGTGAGATTACTGGGCTTCCTCTAGCTACACTGACCCCTGTTATCTTCTTCTCTTTTGTAGCTGATGTGATTGTGGATGAGAGTCCTTGAGCACACAGGACAAAAAGATTAGGAGATAGTGGATCCCCTTGTCTCAAACCTCTTGAAGGTTTCAATCTTCCTACTAAATTGCCGTTCACCCTTAGTGTGTAAGTCACCGAACTGATGCATCTCATTATCAACTCTATCCATTCGCTTGCAAAACCCAGCTTCTTCATGATACCCTCAAGGTAGCTCCATTCAATGCGGTCATAGGCCTTGCTCATATCCAGTTTAAGAGCCGTGAATCCCTCCTTGTTCTTGGAATTCCTAAGCCAATGCATACATTCATATCCGATTAGGACATTGTCTGTAATGAGACGTCCCGGTATGAATGCACTTTGGCTAGGATCGATAATCTGGGCCAAGACTTGTCTGAGCCTGTTGGTGATCGTTCTTGCCACAATTTTATAGCCTATGTTACATAGACTGATGGGCCGAAAATCTTTCATAGTTTGGGGTGACCTTACCTTGGGAACTAGTGTGATTATCGTTGCATTCCAGGAGTGCATGTCCTCCTTGTCGTTTAGGATGCGAAGCAATGCCTGCGTAATATCCTTCCCAATTAACCCCCACATCTTCTGAAAGTATAGTGCTGGGAAACTGTCTGGACCCGGTGCCTTGGATGGGCTTAGTTCGAACACAGCTTTTTTAACTTCATCTGCTGAAAAAGGGCATCTCAGGTAAGCGTTCATTGGTTCTGTAACCTTACATTCCACATGCTTCAGGACTTTGTTGATCATGTCTGGTGACGGATTTTGCGAGGAGAACAACGAATGGTAGTAATCAGTGACAATTGTTTCCAGCTCGTGAGGGCTTGTACACCATTTCCCCTGTTTGTCCCTCAATCCCTTAATTTGGTTGATTTTCCGGCGATGCGTCAATATGTGGTGTTTCTATCTCCGGATTTAAGCCATGTGTTGCGGGATCTTTGATGCCAGTGAATCTCTTCCTGGGATAGGAGCTTCTCCAAGTGTATCTCTAACTTCTTAACCTCTTCCATGTCGATTTCCTTGTCTTCCTTATTAAGGATTTTATTCAACTGATATGTTGTGCTTTTTATTCTCTGTTTTAGTCCTCCATCCCTCTCCGTCGCCCATTTTCTGATAATCTCTCCATTCCTTTTAAGAATGTTGGGCAAAGATTTTCCTGCTACACTCTCCTTCCAGGCATTTTTTGCTATTTCCTCAAAATCCTCCTCCAAAAGCCATTTATTCTCAAAGATAAATGTTTTTTTTTTAGGGGGTTGATGCTCCCATAGAGTCCTTTAGTATCACTAGTAAGACTGGACGATGGTCAGATCCATAGAAATCTAGATTAACTGATTCTGCTTCAGGGAACATAAGAGACAATTCCAGAGAAGCAAAATACCTATCTAACCTCTCCATGATTTGATTTTTGCCCTGCCTTTTATTTAGCCAGGTGAAACGAGGACCTGCTGCTTCAATTTCTTTCATCTTTAAGGAATTCATTACTGATCTAAAATCATACATGTGGCTTGCTGATCTACAATTGCCCCCTCTTTTTTCAGACTCAAACATGGTTTCATTAAAGTCTCCCCCTATCAACCAAGCCTGGCATCCATCTACTTGGGGGAGTTCAGTTTTTTCAAAAGATCCCAGGAAAAACGTCGAAGAGAGGGACATGGATTCCCATAAAATCCCGTAAACCTCCATCGTATAGAATTAAACTCAACAACACAGTCGATATGTCCTAAAGAGTAAGAATTAAGGGTGACATTTGATGAGTTTTTCCAGAAGAGTAACAAACCACCACTTCTGCCTATTGCATCGACACCAACACATCCAGTAAATTTTAAAGCAGATTTCCATCTATCTCCCATACGACTCGAGACTTTTGATTCAGAAATGAATAACAGGTCTGGAGGGTGATCGACTACTAACCTCTGTAGCGATTGGAAAGCACGGTGACCCCCAAGTCCTCTTGCGTTCCAGATTAGCAATTTCATGGCTTCAGGTATGTCTACAATAAACTGTTAGGTTGCCCAGCGAGGTCCCAAAACAGCAGCGATATATTTTCACAGCAAAAGCCCAAAAAAATGGGTGGGTAATTGCCATCAGAGGCTAGAGAACACACTAACGGTGTGGAGGAAACTCACCAGGATCCCGAGGAACCTCGGAGCGGCATCTCGTCTTCACAGCAATTCATAGGACGGGTTTCTTAAATACAGCAAGGAGAAGCATAGGTATGGCTTTGGCAACAGCAATTGCAGTGGAGATTTGTGCTGAGCTAAGCGGTACCGTCGCCGGAGGCGGCAGCGGTTGCGAATCTAGGGTTCTCGGATACCGCCGCCCCTCACGCCACCGCATCTCCTCACGCTGACTCTCACGCCGCTGCATCTCCTCACGCGGCTCCTCATGCTGCTCCTCACGGTGCCTCTCACGTCGCCGCCTCTCATTTTATCGCTTTTCTCACGCTGCCTCTTCACGCCACCGCCTCCTCACGCTGCCATTATTTCCTCTCAGATTATTTACGAACGACATCTCCTTGCTGATCTTCTCCCGTCATCTCCACCCAACACTGTATAATCCCATTTCTGCAAACAACTATCATCTCTCAATTTTCATTTGCTATTTGTTATTTTTTGGGTTAAAGATTCTAATATCTTATTTCTGGTACTGCATCGCCCCAAATCATTCTCGCCGCCGCCGCCTTCGATTCAAATGTCTGGTACTGCATCGCTCGGTGAAAACGCCATCGCAACACAGGGAGGGAGATGGAGTACAGAAGAATTAAGGGTCAGGTTTGCCTTCTTCTCTCCTACCGTCCTATTTTGGAATGTACTTTGTGCTATTGATGTATATTTCTGTATCGTCGATTTATCATTCCTGTTTTTCAATTTACTGATTGTTTGGTGCTCAACTCACACTGAATTCACCTGATTCCATGGTTCGGATTTCAAATTGGAGAAAGATGGGGATTCAGTAAATACTGATGTTGAAAGCTTATGAGGTAAACTAAATCCAGGTGTTATACACCACTCGCTTGGTCTCATTTCACTGACCTGCATTATCTGTATCAATTTTTTAAATCCAGAGTTAAATCCCAAATTTATATATTATTTGCAAAATGCATGTTGGTATTGATGCATATTCATGGCTTCACAAAGGAGGTACTTTATAGCTTATGTATACAATAAATTTATATATGTGGGATTTTTTTTTAAATTTTGTTTGTGGGTTTTGATGGGTTATGAGATTGGGGTTTTTCCCAGCTTATTCGTGTAATATGGAGTTATGCTTGGATATGGAAGTGGATAAGAAATAACAATTCTTATGCTATTTTGTGCATCTAATTAATATGCTTAAGCACTACAAGATCACTCCTGAAGTTGTGTTGACGGGGAACACCCCCTGTAAGGCCGCCACTGAAGACGAGCGGCACAGGCATGTGAAAGATGTAGTTGATTATAATTTCATTAAATGTTCTGCCTAATTTTGGACATATAATGCATTTTTCCTTATTTGTCTATTAACTTTAATTTAGGAGAAGAAAGTCTAATCATGAGATTGCTAAGGAAAAGCTAAAAGAGAGCGACGCTAATGCAGCATCCGAGCTTTTCCAAGTGAAATTGCCTTCTTGATATGAATTATATGAATGGTATTATAGTTTAAATTTTGGTATAGTTTGATACTTAAGTAGAAAATGATCTAATATGCTGCAAATTAAGGTTCGTGCCCAACTATTATAAACAGTTCAGAAATTTAAGTATGTTTGAGACACAAAAAAAATATGAGAATTTGTGTATGTGCATCTCTAGCTGGAAGTTTGAAACTTTTTTTTTACGCTTATCTTTTTATTTTTCCTTGGAATAAAGCCAATTGTTTCCCTGTATCTCTCGCTTGCCCCTTCTTGAAGGGGCTGACTTGATGAATCTTTTTTATTCAGAACTTCAAAATGGCACGTTTCTTTAGTCTACTGTATAATGTTTAAAATATGTATTATCTTGCATATACTTCCTGTAGCCTTTTGTCCACCATGTATACATTGTTTAATTTGGTTTGAATTCTCTTATCAATACTTCTATATAGCCAAAGCATTGGATGCCTATGTCGCAAATGTGTTTGAGCTATATTTCAAAAACTTTGGCCTATCATTAAGTCAACTATAAATTTTTTATCTTGACCGTTCTTTCATAAACTTTTAATCTTATCCGTTTATTTTGTACCAATTTTTCTATAAATTTTTCAATTCTCTAATCACTTTCATTTGTCTCTTTTTGCACACCTTCGATTTTAAGATTTCGTTTCTCCCAATTCCCAATTCTTTCACCACTTTCATTTCTCTCTTCAATTCCTTCTTAATTTTTTACCATCATCAATTATATTTCGTTGTGGTTGTGATAATAATATTCTTAATCTATTTTTTTTGTAGGTCTTCTTTTCATCGGTGTTTTCCCAGGTACTTTCGGTTTTTTTCTTTTTGTTTATATACTAATCATCATGTTTTTCTTTTTTTTTTCCTTTTCATTTTATTTTTTGCAGGTTTTTTTTAATCAAGTTCTACAGTTTGCGATGTGTATTGTTCGCCTGAGTTGGAGATTTTGTGTTATGTGGTAGTCAATTTTGAAGATTATATGTATTCTGTTTTTTTTTTTTTTGTAAAATGTCGTTTGTATGTTTTAGTTAGATTATGTACTTGGCATTTCTCTTCTTTGTGATAAGTTGTTTTTATTTTTTCTTTGGTGTACATATATAATACTCAATATATGATTTGAATCATTGTATTCCAAATTATTATGTGAGATTGTTTTTCATGATTCGAATAAATCGCCATGTGTTCAATGGTTAAATTTGTGCTTATTTTTTTAATTTTTTTATGTTTAAATTAAAATAATCACTTTTATATTAGATTAATTACACGGGTAATGTCTCTTGCATCATGTGAAAATAACTAATAATAAAAAATAGACCTAATCTTTGGCATAAAATGAGGAGTGTTAAATGTTAATAATACCTTTCCTCATGGAATCATTCAAATAACTTAAATGTGCAAGATAAATCAACCAAAAGAAAACATGAATCGGCCGAATGTTTAGGTTATCTTTTTTTTTTTATATCAATTTAACAATAAAAACCAACCTTAATTAATCGCCTAATGAATATCAATAGTAATCAAAGAAATTTTAGGCTAAATCTTTGGTATAAAGTGAGGATAGTTAAATATTATTAAATATAATGTTAATAATATCTTTCATAATGGATCATTCAATTTTGTTTTTATTTATTTATGAAATCTTATAATAGAGTCAACATTAAATTTGTAGAAAGTGTTATTCTTAAATATGTTATAGATAAAAAAAATTTATGTTAATTTAACATTAAAAAAAAACTTTTATTAATTTATTCCTATTAATAGAGATTTGTAAAATTAGCAATGATTAGGATTTGTTATGTAAATGTACACAAATAATTAAAGTAATATCTTTATTAGTATATTGCAAAATTACGTGTCTTTGTTTTTATAAAAGATAGTACTCCCTCCGTCCACGAAAATTTTACCCGGTTACTGTTGAGCACAGTTTTTAATGAAAAATGATATTTTATTGAAAAAGTGAATAAAGTAGATAAAGTAAGAGTATTGTGGTGGGTATTGTGGGGCCCATTTTTTGTTTGTGAGTGTAGTTTATTTCCAAAAGAGGAATGGGTAAAAATTTTGTGGACGGACCAAAAAGGAAAGCGGGTAAAAATTTAGTGGACGGAGGGAGTATATAATATATGCATATACAGCCTATAAAAAATGAACTGGCGAATGGGTATAACTAATAATAAATAAAATTAGGCTAAATCTTTGGCATAAATTGAGGACTAATAAATGTTAATAATACCTTTTATCATGGAATCATTCAATTTTTTCTTTTAACAAAGTCAACATTAAAATTTATGTGTAGGGTTATTCTTAAATATGTTTAGATTATTTTTTTATTTTAAGTTAACATTAAAAACAAACCTTAATTAATTTAATCTTATGAATAGGTATCCGAAAAATTAGCAGTAATTAGAATTTTCTAAAAAGATATGTAATGTTGGTATAGAATTATTAGTTATATTAGTTAGATGATTTGTAGGAATTTTTTTATGATTGACCGATTAGTAAAAGAGGTGATGTCTTATATGAGAATTAGTACTTCAATCAAAGATGTCATTTCATATTTAATGAAAAGGTCACTATGTTTTGCCCGAAATTGTCGAATCAATATATGGAAAAGTTTCAAATGCAATTAATAACACCTCTCATTTTATTTTATTTTTATATAAACACATGAAAATTTCTATATGACAGATATCCTATAATTCTATCTTTGGATAGTGCAGAGAGAGTCAAATTAAGAAAACATAGTATATGTATATTAGTAGCTTTGATTAGTTTACTTACTAATGAATTGCATTCATTAATTATATAAATTATATATTGTTCATGCTTTTAAACAATGCATTCTCATGATATTTTAATGATACATCATAATATTATTTTTTATAAAATAATATTAGTGGTAATTAAATTAAAAAGTTTAGCTCATATTTTTATTTGTTAAATGTTAAGTGCACAATGTGTGGATGATTTTGTTGCCTCTTAATTCTTTATTGACTTTATATATTTGGTCATTAGTGTTAATTAGTGAAAGTGTAGTATTATTACTTTTTTTTTTATTACTAATTATTTGTTCATAAGTGGTGATTAGTGTAATTAAGATGATGAGCGCATCAATTTATTAGTAATTACGTATCAAAGGAATACTACAAATAAATTTGCAAGATTTAATGGTTAAATTTGTGCTGAATTTTTAAATATTTTTTAAGTATAAATAAGATTCAAGTTTAAATTAAAATAACCAATATTAAATAAACTCGGATTATTTATATTTTGGTATTTATAGGTCATCTTTTAAGTTATCTTACTTCTGTGTTGGTCAAAATGAAAAATATTGGCACAACTATTTGATGAATGTTAAGTACACAATATTTAGGTCATTTCATTGCATTTAATTAGAACATGGTGGACTTAACAGTTTTGCCATGGTCATCCTATAAATACTCATCCGTTAATCTCATCAATTATTCTGTATTTCAGCAATAACATATTTTCCATAGAGCTATGGTCTCTTTATTTTGTATACTTTTTGTTAGAAAAAAATGTTTACAATTTTACTCCAGTATTATATTTTTCATAAACAATAACTTTATTGATAAATAAACCTCACAATACCTCATAATACCCTCCAACTTATGACAAAAAATAACTGCCCAAAAAGTAGGTCTGCTAATATTAATGGACGGAGGGAGTATTAATTTTTTTTATCATTGGAGTGTAGCTAGAGAAACTGAATTAGATGTAGTGGAAGTGGAGGCCAGTTCTATCGTGAGGTTTGTAAGGAATGAGATAGTTATGTGCAAAGGGGATGAAACACACAATTGGAGATAGGAGAAACCTAAGGTTTAATGGTGTTTTATTTACCTAATATCATATAAAAAAATTTAAGTTGTTACATAAGATGAATATCTTATTCGCCGTGAATAATGCTTATGAGGTTTGCAATATTGTTATGGTGTAGCAGATAATAGAACATAAATTATAATTTTTTTATAAGTTATAGGACGAAATTCAAAGATTTCAAATTTAACAGGACGGAAACCAAAGTCAACTAAAGTTAAAGGACACAAAAATATATTTTTTCCTATATTTGACAACGCATATATTTACATCCATACTTTGATTAAATTCCCCCCTCCCCCCTTTTTTTTTAGAAATAAGTATATTAATCATTTTTTTGGTGTCATTTGTAGTTATTTAGGTGTGGGTGTATTTTAAGATTTCGAATATAGGGTAATATATATTTAAAAGTATGATTATATAAGGTTTAACATGGTTGTACGAGACTAAAAAATATAAATATATTGTCTTTAAAATTGTGGCGTGGGACTAAAAACTAAAATTATACGATCTTTAAGGTGGTATGGACTTAAAATATTTTGGTACATATATAATAAAGTATGGTGCGATGTGAACTAATGGTGGTGCACGCTTAAATAAAGTATGGTACGATGTTAATTAATTGTGGTACGAGGTGAACTAATTGTTGTACAAATTTAATTAATATTGATGAGTCGTCCATGTGTCACATAAATCTTGGATTTGAACTATCAGCTTTTGATAAGGGTGAAACTAATTATATGAGATGGGGCGCTAATGATTAGCATATTCAATTTTTAAAGCATTGGATCATAGTCTAAGAGATATTGTTAGAATTTTTTATGAGTCAATAAATTATTCACCATTCGGAGGAAAAATAGTTGTTCTTGGTGGAGATTTCAGACAGGTACTTTCATTTATATCAAAACAAAGTAGAAAATATGTTCACTCGATAATTAAATCATCCCATTTGTGGGGATACTACAAGGTAATGTCATATATTACAATTTTGTATTGACTATCTTTTTTCAAATTTTTCAAATTTTATTATTAATTAAACAATTATTATTTTTGCATTAATAGGTACCCACATTGACAAAAAATATAGGTTAAAAATGGAAATTCTTGTGTCAATTCAAGCAATAGTGAAGTTTTTAATTTTCTAATTGGATTCTAAAAGTTGGTGATGACAATCTTGAAGATGACAGGGATGGTTTTGCTGATATTGAGATTACATTGAAAATTTTAAGTTAAGATGATGTTGATCCTGTTTTGACTATTATTAAAAGTATTTATTCATCTTTGGAACTTAAACTACGCACACATAAATACTTTGAAGATGGAATAATACATGCATATACGCATAGAGATGTGGAATGTATCAGAGAGAAAGTTTATTTATTCATGGAGATACAAAAGTTTATTTGAGTTATGATAGTGTTTGCAAAACTGAATTTCGCGATGGAGATAGTGGAAAGTTGATTGTAGTTGATTTTTTAAACTTCATCAAGTGTTTAGGAATGTCGAGTCACCGTTTAGTTTTGAAGGAAGGTGTTACAATTGTTCTTCTCAGGAAAATTGATTTATATAAAAAAAAATTATTTAAGTTTTTTTTTGTATATCTATAAATTTATTTTTTTCATCTCACTAGATGTAACTTCTTGAAAAATATTAACATTGTATGTGGTAATAAATGTAGCTTAAGGAAAAATTGTTTCGTATAAGTAGAAGAGGCATTGACATGAGATGACGTCAGTGTAAAAGTAAATTAGTTGGTCGTTGATGTATGGTGTGTTGCATTATATTTGATGAAAATGAATTTATATTCTTTGACGTAAATGAATAACTATTCATCGAGTATTGAAAAATATGTACCAAAGTATTATAATATTTCATTATTGTAAACGTGGATATTCGTTATCTTGTACCAAATTTGATTTTTTTTTAAATATTTTAATCAAATTTATGTTTTGTGTGGTGTGTATGATGAATATGATTCAATTTGAAATATTTAAGTTAATTTTAGTGTGGTGTGTTTTGTTGGTCTAGAGAGCTCTAAGTCAATTTGTAACGTAGTTTTAGTTTTGATATCGCTTGACCTCAAGAAAATAATTTGTTGCATTGTAGGTATTGGATATGTAACTACAATATTTGAATTAAGTACATAAGTATTCATTGAGTAGAAGAAATATTAATGAAAGTATTGTAAAGTTTCGTAATTATGGGTAGAGCTTTATTGTTTTGTACCAAATTAATGAAATTTGTAATATTTTAGTTTAATTAGTCTTTTGCATGATGTATATAGTGAATAGTAAAAATAATAAAAAACGTATTACATAAAAAATTTATAATTTTTTTATTCAAACTCGCGGGGATATAACTAGTTGATATATATATATATATATATATATATATATATATATATATATATATATATATATATCATTCACAAGCCATAAGAAGAAAAGCACTCACATCACTGTATTTGTTTTGTAGAGGGCTGTGAGTATCACCCCATTTATCGCACATCAACTAATCCATGTAACGAGTCAATCTAATTGTTAAAATATTGTACATTGTGATTCATGCAAGCCCCACAAAACACCTCTAATTACTACCAACTGTTTAATTTTCATATTTTAAATGAGAAAAGATTGAATTTGTTGTGGCTCCATATGGGGTCGATGCATAATTGGCATATTTTTCAGGCCTTAAAACTAAACGAGGTGGGATTGTAGCATCCATTTGACTTATTTCAGAGGATAGCGATTTACTAGCATATGGTGGCCCAACTATAATAAACTTTTGATTTTTGAAATTCATAAATAAATTTCCCAGCTTTGTGTTGAGTTTTTGAGGTCTAGCACTTCTTCTATGGTTGGTCTTCACATGTTGTATTTAAGATGGATAGATATGGCAATGATGAGGAGATTGTCCTTTAAAAGGTTTTGAGCACTGTTGGTTGTATACCATCTTTTAGACATTTCAATCAAGAATTATTCACAGGTACATACACTTTACAGAATTCCACTTTACAGTTTTTTTTTTTTAACATTATCCAGAATTACACTTCCACTATATGCTGAAAAGGCTTATCAAATCTTAATGAACTAGCAAGCATATACATTCTTTTTTATAATTTATTTACCTAATTACTCTTGGATTTAGAGCATGCATTAAGAGCTAAAATATGCTAAAAAAATTCAGGTATGTGTGTGTTGGCCGGTTGTGATTTCATTCCATTTGTGCTTGGAATTGGAATAGCTAAAGCTTACAATTTGGTTGCCAAGTATCGAAACATTGACCGGGTAAGAACGATCTATAATCTATTCTTTTTTTAATACTGAGGTATTCTTTATCAGCTATAAACTTATATGTGATGTTTGTTTTGGGTTTGATGTAATCTTTGAATTTTTTTTTTAATATATGAGATTTTGAAATCCTAATAAATAGTAAGGTGTTTTTTTGTTTTGGCATTTTTCTTAGGATGAGATTTAAATTTATGTCAAGTAAGAGTGAATGATATTGCATTATTATATTGTTGTTGGATACGATTGTAATGATTTGATGATGTGGATTATGATTTAAATATATTAAAGTGCAAGTATAGAGAATTAATTGTATTAGAATGTATATTAATAGGTGTTTATATGTGTTAGTAGTGGCGATTTTATATATAACCGCGATATTGTATATAACATGGTTTCATATTTACGAAGTAGGATCCGATTTTTAGATCTGTAAATCCAAGATTTAATTTTTACAACTGAAAACTAATATCACCGTAATATAGATTGACTAATAAGAGAAATCCTTGGCCATTTAGTACAGTTTGAACATATGATAAGAAAGATTACATTTCACTGAATATATGCATTGAATTTCAGCTTGATAAGTATTAAATGCAGGTAATATCAGTTGTTGGGTGGCGAACAAGTAAGTAATTAATAAACATAAGAGATTATTAGACTTGGTAACAGGATAATAAACGAAAGGAGCTAGCAGCTTCGTTGAGTGAACAGTTTTGTAGAAAAGTACTAATGCGGCAAGCAGGATTGTGGCGAGCAGCCTTGCAAAGAACAGCTGTGCAAGCGGCGCAAACCAAGATCAATTTGGGCGAACAACTTCGTAATGGAGCGAGCAACATTGTAAAACAATCCCAAGCGAGGAGCGAACAGCTCGGAACGCAAAGGACCATGACATCTAACGAAGACGTACAAACGAGCAACCGGTCACCATCGAGAGCATCTCAGTGTTGCCAAAGACCAAGCACAACATGGGGAACTCCAAGAGTCACTAGCTTAGATATGGTCCAAGTGTCTCAACACTTGGCACCCATCCAATGAGCAATAGTGTAGATGTTGTACAAGTGTCCTAACACTTGGCAAAGATCCAATGGTTAAGCCACCAAGATGGTGACACATGTCCTCTTTGTATGTCTATAAATACCCCATTCATTTTCATGAAAAAAGGGAGAAGAATTCAATAAACTAGCAAAACTCTTGCCAAATTATTCTTTGAGCATTACTTAACTTAATTCCATGATCTTGATTCTTGTTTGATGATCTTCATTAGATGAAAAACAGCCATTAATCTTCTTATTTAGAAAAGGTCATCAACAATTGGCGCTAGAAGGAGGGTTCGAACCTTCGATTTATAAAAATTTGAAGAAAGTTTGAAGACTTCCACCGGAATCTGCATAATCTCACCGGAATCAGGGAAGAGGCTGCCGGAAAACAAGAGTGCACATTCTTAAGACAAAGATGTACAACACTTTGAGGGTTTTAATGCATGTGTGCATGAACTAGGGTTTTCAAACCTTCATAATCACACACAAGGCTAGTAACCCTTGGAAAAGGTGTTTGCAAGAACAAGATTACTTCATCCATTTGCTTATTTACCCATATTTTGATAGCCAAGATGGTCAGATCACAAGACGAACGACATTCGAGTATATCTCCGAGTCGTAAACCGAGGACTAGGGTTTCGTCCACCGAGGGACATGCACGAACGGTGAGAGCAACTTCGCAGAGGAATATACAAGTCACTATTGACACGATTCCACCGGAAGTTGAAGCTCTTGCTCAAAACCCGGAGGAACTAGCAAAAACGATTGCTGTCCTTCAATCGTTACAGAATCAACAAGCAGCAGGACCGTCAAGAGCACCTGTGATGACCAATCGAGCAGGCGAGCAGGGTCGAGCAGGCGAGCAAAGAAGTAAAATGAGAGAAGATGTACGTCGGGACGAGGCTGACAGCGAGGAAGTCCGTAGAAATAAAGGAAAAGCTCCATTGAGCGAGCGTCTGGGAAGTCGAGGGGAATCATCACCAAGTCGAGCAGATGAGTCAAGCAAAAGTACTTCTCGAACAAGTGCTTTGGAAAGACTAGGAACAAGGAATGAAAATAGGAGGGAGCCATCCCGAAGGAACGAGGAGCGATCACGCCATCCTGCTCGCCCATCGGTGCATGACCGAATCAGGAGGTCGGCTTTTGGCCGACTAGGGCCAAATGGAGCTAGCAATGTTGCTAGGAAGACTACTCAGGAGAAACGTCCCGTTGGCAAGGGACTGCATCGTGAAGAGGTCACTGACCCCAATCACGATGAACAGCCTTCCATCGGGAGAACTCCCCCAAGCGAACTGCAGGAGATGAAAAAATCAATTGAAGAATTACAAAAACAGCTAGAATCCCAGGGAGGTGTCAGATCAACTTCTCTCCCGTCCTCACCGTTATCCTCGTCAATTCTCAATGCACTAATCCAGAAGAAAATACAATTTCCGGCCATCAACCTGTACGAAGGAACTTCAGACCCTCGTATCCATATAACAAAGTATTCGGCCTTCATGATCTCGGTAGGGGCAACGGATGCCACGCAATGTCGAAATTTCCCACTCACCCTTGGAGATGGCCCACACAGATGGTTTTCGGCACTGACTCCCGGATCCATTAACTCTTTTACCCAGTTGAGCAAGGAGTTTTTGTCTCACTTTTCAACCGCTGGATCTTACTTGACCCACAGGCACCGGTTGGCAGACATTAGACAAGGAGACGAGGAGTCAGACAAACAATTTCTAGAGAGGTTTGATAAGGTTTTGCTGGAAGGCGAAATGGTGAGTGAGGATACAAAGATAGTTGCAATAATGGCCGGGCTGAAGAAAGGAACTGATCTGTGGAAGGAGATGCATTTAACCTGTCCAAAAACATACGCGGAATTCAGACACAAAGCTGGAATCCACGTATCGATGCAGGAGGCCCTACACAGAGAGATGGGAGACAAAGCGGATCCAAAGAAGTTTGGCAAGAAATCTGGAGGAAGTGATTACAAGACTCCGAAGAACATGAAGTCGTTCAATGAGGGAGCTGGGTTGAAAGAAAAGTTGAGTCAAGTCCTTACTATGTCCGTGGACGCTGTGTATGACAACGTTAAAGACAGGGAAATGTTGTCAGAGCCACGGAGGATAAGGCAAGAGAGAGGAAAGCTGAACCCGAACAAATACTGTGCTTATCATCAGAACATCGGCCACTTCACGAGCGAATGCCGAGATCTATTGAAGCAGTTGTGGAGGTTCTATGAGGAAGGAAAGCTGTCCGAATTCGTGAAAAGGGAACCAGGCAAAAGACCAAGGGCACCAGAACCGTCCAGTTCGGATGACGGAGACAGTGATGACCAACCAAGTAAAGTTGGTAAGAGGGGAAGGAAGGTCCCAGCAGCCCCAGCAAGGCATATCCCGGAAATCCTAATGCTGGAACCCACTGGACCAGTAGGTGGTTGTTCTGATGGGAGACCACCCATGTCAAAAAGAAAGAGGAAAGCGGAACTGAGAGCAGTGGATCAAGTGATGGAAGTAGGCGCGAATCCATCGACCAAGCGAACGGGGGACCTGACTTTCTCAGAAAAAGACTTAGACGGGATACTCACTCCCCACAATGACTCGTTGGTCATTTGTGCCAATATCATGGGGACAAAAGTGCACCGTCTACTTGTCGATACTGGTTCCTATACGAACATCATTTTCAAGAGCACGATGGACCAACTAGGAGATTGCGCTGAGTACATCAAAGATTGTGATCACAAGATTGTAGGATTCGGAAATGCTGTAACCACCCCGCTAGGAATAGTTACGTTGGCAGTTGAGCTTGTATCAATCGAGGACCCGGAAAGGAAAATGAATAGAATGGTAGACTTCCTGGTTGTAGACCAACAGTCCACCTATAACGGGTTCCTCGGCCGTCCTTTCTTGCATGAATTTAAAGCAGCTGTTTCAACGTACTATTATTGTTTAAAATTCCCAACAAAGAAGGGTGCAGGTACAGTCAAAGGAGACCAGAAGAAAGCTCGTGCGTGTCTTTTGCAGATACAGTTGCAGGATCACCAAGTCAACATGGCGGACAGGTGCTCGGACAAGGACGGAGACGATAGCGAAGCCGTGACTTCTGTCGATACTGAAATAATGGAAGTCGACGAGCAGCCATGCACAGACGAACAGCCGCGCAACAACGAGCAGCCATGCACAGATGAACAGCCGCGCAACAACGAGCAGATGTGCACAGACGAACAGCCGTGCAAAAACGAGCAGATGTTAACAAGCGCACAGTTAGACGAGGACGAACAAGGACGCGAAGATGGACAGTCAATGGCAATGAACGTTGATGCGGAGGACATCGAGCCACGACTGGGGGCAGAACCGATGGAGATCGAAGATGAGCTTAAGACAGATGGGCCCATTATTGACCCCAGATGGAAAGGCCAGAAACGAAGGGCTACCCCGGTCGAAGAGTTGGAAACTGTAAAAGTCGACCCGAACCAAGAGGGCTTAGAACTCTTCATAGGGTCCGAGCTACCAGAGCCGTACAGGACCAACATGATTGAGTTTCTTAAAGCAAACCTCGATGTGTTTGCATGGTCGCATGCAGACATGGTGGGCATCAGTCCCGAACATGCCTGCCACAGACTCAACATCGACCCGAGGAAGAAGCCAATCCATCAGAAGAGGAGAAAATTTGGGCCCGACAAATACGAGGCGCTCGATGTGGAGGTTAAAAAGCTGCTGGATAATGACTTAATCAAACAAGTGTTATGCCCGCAATGGGTGGCGAATCCAGTGTTGGTCAAAAAAGCGACTGGAGCATGGAGACTCTGCATCAATTTCACAGATCTCAACGCCGCCTGCCCAAAAGATAATTTCCCATTGCCTCACATCGATCAACTGGTTGATAACACCGCTGGACATGAGCTTCTTACGTTCATGGATGCATTCACAGGATATCATCAAATAGCGATGCATCCCGATGATCAAGAGCATACGGCGTTCTACACCAATAAAAATTTGTTGTGCTGGAAGAGGATGCCATTTGGGCTAATCAACGCTGGAGCTACATATCAGAGACTGGTAAACAAGATGTTCGATGATCACATTGGGAAGACGATGGAAGTATACATAGATGATATTGTTGTCAAGAGCTCCAAAAAGGAAGATCACCTGCAGCATCTAGCTCAAACGTTTGAGATACTTCGGACCTACAATATGAAGCTAAATCCCAAGAAAAACAGTTTCGGCGTCCATTCTGGGAAATTCTTGGGACATCTGGTTAGTCAGCGAGGAATTGAAGCAAATCCGGTGAAAGTGAAAGCAATCATAGAGATGCAACCGCCCAGATCAGTTAAGGAAGTCCAACGGCTAACCGGATGCCTGGCAGCTTTGAACAGGTTCGTTTCAAGGTCCGGAGATAAGTGCAGACCATTTTTCGAGGCCATCAAGAAAGGAAAGTTTCAATGGACAGAAGCCTGTCAGCGAGCGTTCGAGCAGCTGAAAGAATATCTCAGCGATACAAAAATTCTTGCTAAGCCGATTCCAGAGGAGAAGTTGTACTTGTACCTGGCGGCTTCAGAAGTGGCAATAAGTTCAGTGCTCGTTCGAGCAGAAGGAAAGTTCCACTTACCCATTTACTATGTAAGTCATGCCTTGCACGAAGCAGAACTCAGATATTCACCAACAGAAAAGCTAGCATATGCACTGGTGATGAGTGTCAGAAAACTTCGTCCATATTTTTTCGACCACCAGGTGGAAGTGTTGACAATGTTCCCGCTCAAGCAAATACTGCACAGACCCGATGCGGCTGGTCGCCTCCTAAAATGGTCATTGGAAATCAGCCAATTCGGGATTTCATATGCTCCTCGAACAGCGATCAAGGGGCAAGCCCTAGCAGACTTTATAGTCGAACTGACTTACCCCCAAGATCCAACGAGAGGACATAACCATCCCTGGCACATGTATGTTGATGGTTCGTCAACTAATACAGCATCGGGAGCAGGTATAGTCTTGATAAGCCCGGATAGGCAAGTTTTTACTTCAGCTGTTCGATTCGAGTTCATGGCGACGAACAACGAAGCAGAGTACGAAGCTGTGATCGTTGGGTTATGCCTAGCATTAGCAGTTGGAGTACGAAGGTTGCAAATCTTTGGAGATTCGCAATTGATCGTCAACCAGGTCCGAGGAGAATATGAAGCAAGAGATGAAGACATGGCTTTATATCAAAAAATTGTTGCTCACTTGGCCTCTTTGTTCGAACAAATATACATTGAACAGATACCAAGAGACAATAATGCTCAAGCAGATGCATTAGCCAGGCTAGCAACCAGCACCGGACCAGCACAATTGTCGGAAGTGACGCTAACAAGAATGTCCAAACCATCAACCGAAGATTACAAAATCTATCAAGTCAACGAAGATTTCGAAGAAAACGACTGGAGGATACCAATCATTGAGTATTTGCAAAACGATAAAAAGCCAGACAGCCCGTCTGAAGCTAACAAGTTGGTCAAGAGAGCAGCAAGATACACTATGATGGATAGACAGTTGTACAAGAGAGGAATTTCACTCCCACTTTTGAAATGCTTGGCTAGGGGGCAAGGGCAAGCAGTACTGAAAGAAATTCATGAAGGCATATGCGGAAATCACGCCGGAGGACGAGCATTAGCGTATAAGACCATAAGACAAGGGTATTACTGGCCGACCCTCCTCCAGGACGCAATCAAAGTTGCCCGAACTTGTCACAGGTGTCAGTTGTTCACCCCGAACATCCACAAGCCCCCGCACGAACTAATCTCTGTCAATAGTCCGTGGCCATTTGCGAAGTGGGGAATTGACCTCATCGGGCCTTTTCCGCCAGGAAAAGGGAATGTTCGATTCGCAGTGGTGGCAGTAGACTATTACACGAAGTGGGCTGAGGCAGAAGCGCTTGTGCGAATCACACAGGAGAAAATGATCAACTTCATATGGAGAAACATTGTTTGCCGCTTCGGGGTGCCTCAAGCGATCGTGACAGATAACGGAAAACAATTTGAAGGAAAAAAGATAAGAGATTTTTGTGAAAAGTGGGGAATGAAGAAACATTTTTCAACACCGTACCACCCCCAATCAAACGGCCAAGTAGAAGCAGTGAACAAAATAATCAAACATATTTTGAAAATTCGCTTAGCCGACAAACAGGGAAAATGGTCAGAAGAGCTACCAGAAGTGTTATGGGCATACCGAGTATCTCACAGAACAAGCACAGGTGAAACACCATTCACAATGGCATTCGGGACAGAAGCAGTAACACAGGTTGAGTTAAAAGTCCCGACAAAACGAACAGCTGCGTTCGACGAAGAAGCAAACAACTCCGCAATGGCAGCAGAGTTGGACTTACTTGAAGAAAAAAGAATAACAGCAGAATTGAAAAATGCGATTTATAAGAAAAGAGCGGCGAAGTACTACAATTCTCAAGTAAAAGCAAGGGAATTCGAAGTTGGGGATTTAGTACTTCGAAAAGTTGTAACACCACCAGGAGTATTCGGCCCGACTTGGGAGGGCCCATACAAGGTGACGAATAAGTGGCACAACGGCACATACGACCTTGAAGACATGGAAGGCAAGTCGTCCCAATACTCCTGGAATACAACTTTGCTCAAGAAATACTACCAATGAAGTCCTGTAAGTCTTAGAAAGTTTGTAAATAGATCCTTTGTAATTTTTGAAATTTTTGCGCAAGTTTATAAGCGAGCAGATTTGCATTTATCTTACTAGGCGAGCAGAATTGCATTTATCTTTTGTCTTGCTGAATTTTAATTTTTGAGCCTTAAGTCCAAATTACTTAGTTGCTCGCCCAAAAATTTGCAAAATACAAGTCTGTTATAAGACGAATAAGAGAGCTTATTAAAAGCAAAAATAAGGCTAAGTCCATAACGGACCAATAGCCCGCATTAATGCAAGGCCAAGTCCACAAGCGACCAAAATGGCCCAAACAACTAAAGGTCAAGTTCTATAAGAACCAAGTGACCAACTTAAAATTTGACTAAGTGTTTACCTTAAGAAAAAAGGAACACTTAGAAACTAAGTCATAAGCAAAAGAAAGAGGCGAGCAATTAAGTAAGACAAACAAAGAGGCACAAATTTGTAGATGAGCAAAAATTTTCATTTCTTTAAGTCAAAAGATGTTTACAATAGGAATAAGAAATACAGAAAGAGTGTACATCCTATTGTAAATAAAAAACAGTCTTCAAGAGGGAGGTGGAGGAGGAGCATCTGCAGTTCTGGTCGCCTGGGCACTCGACTGCTCGCCTGGGGCACTTGTGCCAGCCCCATCTAGTGGAGTTAGAGGAAGAGACGCCAACCCTTCAAAGACCTCATCAGTGGCCACCGCGCTGGTCGTCGCTGGAGCAGGGTCAGGCTGGCCGCCATAAGTAGGGGCAGCGATGCCAACCTCCTCACCAAATACATCTAGAGGGAAGCCAAGGTCGGCTAAGTCAGAGACGAACAAAGTTGAACCAGGAGCAGGAGGGTAGTTCTTCACGTACTCGATGAAATCCGCCTTCACCGCGCCACAAATATCTTGATTATGATCGTGGGCGAAGTGGACGGACCTCAAACATTCGGCAAAGGCACAAATGTACCCAAAGTTGGTCTTATCCAACACCTCCTGCTCGTGGACTTCATAGTCAATCATGTTCTTGCGCTCTTCCTCCAGCCTCTTGATATGTTTCTCGGCAGCTAGCAGGCGAGCAGCTAAGTCTGCTCGCTCCTTTTCAGCCCTTTCGGCTCTCAGATCTGAAGTTTGAACCTCCAACATTATCTTTTGAGCCTTGTCCAAGGCACTCTGCTCGCCGGCCAAGGAGGCCTCCATTTTACTCTCCATCAAGGCCAGCTCCTTAGCATGCTCGGCCTTGCACTCTTTGATGGCAGAGGCTCTCTCTTCATCCATCTTCTCCACGCGACGGCCCAAGTCGCGGTTTGTTCGCTCATGATCCAGGACTTGGTCGAGCAGCATCTGAGACTGGACCAACTGGTGGCTAGCATTGTACGCCACCAGGCGAACATTATCGCTGGCGGATTGGCCACCAACAAGGCTGTTCGCTGATTTCGTCCAGGCCCTTGGGACCATCTCAGTAGCCCGGCGAACAGGGAGATCCGGGATGTCACGGAGTGAGGAGGGGGCATTTTTAACCACAGAGAGGTGGTGGAGTGTTGTCCCTCGGCCGGGGTAGAGTGTTGGGTTATACCTGACGAACAAAAACAAGTGTTAGTGAGCGAGCAACATGGAACTAAGCGGCGAACAACAAGCAAGTCGGAGATGATTAACTTACTCCTTGATTTTTACCGGATCCCAACCCAAGTAAGAAGTATCTCTGGGATTGTCCCCTGTCTTAGTCATCACCAAACTGGCGACCACCTGCTGTTCGTCCACTACTTCCATCGAGGTAGATTTCGAAGTAGGGGATCTTGGAGCAATGTTGCTCGCTTCTCCAGCAGTCTTTGATCGCTTCAAGGCGCGATCATCACCGCGACTGCCGCGAGCATCGTCACCTCGTGGTTCTTTCCTTCTCTCCATTTCCCTTTCCTTCTCCTTCCTCACATCCCGCGGAGAGGGGGTAGTTTTGGCCGCAGGCTTGCGGCGACCAGCTCCGGCGGCTGGGCGACCAGTAGGGTTCTCCCCTGCCCGGAGGCGCATGATGGCAAGGGGAGGGTCTATCTTCCTTCTTGAAGCGTCGGCCATTTGCTTGACTCGTCTGGCGAGCAAGTAATATGACTCGGGCACAGCCGGGATGGCAACGGTGACTCGTTGATCTAGCAAGAAAAAGACAAGGGTTAGGCGAGCAAGAACGATTAGCGAGCAAGGGTGATTGGCGAGCAAGGATAAAAAAATTACCTTCTGGGACGGCGGCTTGAGCTTCAAGGTGGTGAGGACTCGTAATCAAACCAGCAAGTTTGCGACAATGAGACTTCGATAGATGTTCCAAATCGCGACTAGCAGCGTCGCGAAGAGAAATGATGGCTAACGTGAAGAGATATTCGTCGCTAATATCGGGATGCCCCCACTTCAAATTTCTCGGACCTGCAAAACAACGAAAAGGATTAAAATTAGTCCTACTTATGAATTAGCAAGGTAAAATTAGCCCTACGTTTGATTTTTCCAAAGCCTTCAGGCGACATGATGCGCGCCTGCCCGCCAGCGAATCCCTCAGTTGCTCGCCAATCTCCACCAATAAAGAAGAATTGGCAATGCCAACCCTTAATCTTATTGGGAACACCTTCGACGAGTTTCAATCCGGTCTTCGCCTTAGCGTAATACCAGCCAGCACCGTCCTCGGAAATGGTCAAGGCGTAAAGGATCTCCGCGGTTGTTATCTTAATCTTATAGCCCTCAAGACCAAAAAGAGTCATGAAGGCTAGAAGAGTACTCCAACCATTTGGGGTGATTTGAGTGATCGCCAGATTCATGTCGGACAAGAACCGGCCAATGAGCGGATGAACGGGGAGCGGGAAACCCGTGTTCAACACATCCAAGTTGATCGCCGTGCAGCCAGGACGGGAGCGATCAGCAGTCTCTCCTTTCTTCGGCACATACATGAAAATATCGTAGGGGATTTTGTACGTTTCACGGATGCTCGCCAGATCATCCTCAATAACAACACTGGCAACCTTGCTCGCTGCATAGTCCCCATCCTGAGCCTTCATAATTACCCTCGATGTGGGGGCAAAAGTCTTCGAGTAGCGAGCAGAGTAGTCCGCCCACTCATTGTCACGAACAACTCCTTCCGGGATCCGAGATTCAGGTGTAGTTTGAGAGATAGGAAAATTGATTTCCCTTAAAAACTCCCAAGTGAGCGTGTGACCTCGCTGCTCGCCACCTCGCTGCTCGCCAGCAGTGTCAGCTTGATCGCCCTCAAGGTCAATTGAACCCTCTATCTCCGCGGCCACTGCTGCAGAATCTTCTCCAAGGTCAGAAGATGTTTCAGCTTCACGAGCAAGAGAGTGAATCTCTTCTTGATCGCCAGAGCGGTCAGCGGCGAACATCTCTACCGAGCGAACAACGGAGCTCGCGTCTGAGTCCACACCTTCATCCACCAATAATGTGCGCGGGTTGTTCGCTAGCGCTTGGCGAACAGATCTGCGCGGAGGAGATGGGTCTACGGGTCTTTTCTCCGGGTTTCGCCCGGGTCCGGATTGAGAGGAGCTTGAGGGGGAAAACTCCATTTGAAATAAAAATGGAGGAATTTGGCGAGTTATGGGATAGGTATATGGACAAAAATGCCAGTAGAGGAGCTACGGCGGCGGAGGTACCAACAGATGGGCGGCGCAACGGCGGCGAACGGCCGGAATTACGCTCACAGTCGCAAAAAATGCGAAAAAAGTGCAAAAAATTACGAAATTAAGAGAAGAAAAAAGAAATATAAGATGGATTACCTTCGAAGAACCAAAATCTAGAGCAAACACGAAGAAATCTGAACGCAAGAATTGCAAGAGGAAAAAGATCGAGAAGGTATCAATGGCGGAAGTCCGAAAAGAAAGAAATGAAGAAGGAACCGCCTATTTATAAGAATACAATGGGGGCGAAAATGCAATATTTGCAAAGTACTATAGGCCCCTATAGGCAAATTGGGAGACGCGCATGACTGACGCGACGCCTCGCATTCCGCGCCTCGGGAATCCAACCGTCGCGACACGAAAGGGCGTTCGCTGCTGGCCGCGCATGCATGTTCCCATGCTCGTTTGTTCGCTCGACCGCTCGAATGTTCGCCCAAATGAATAGCCATTTTTTCCTTCTTGCTCGTCCAATTTTCAAAGAGATTATAGCTTGGTCTCAATTGATCAAACCATGCCCAACGCGAGACCAAGCTAGGGGGCAATTGTTGGGTGGCGAACAAGTAAGTAATTAATAAACAAAAGAGATTATTAGACTTGGTAACAGGATAATAAACGAAAGGAGCTAGCAGCTTCGTTGAGTGAACAGTTTTGTAGAAAAGTACTAATGCGGCAAGCAGGATTGTGGCGAGCAGCCTTGCAAAGAACAGCTGTGCAAGCGGCGCAAACCAAGATCAATTTGGGCGAACAACTTCGTAATGGAGCGAGCAACATTGTAAAACAATCCCAAGCGAGGAGCGAACAGCTCAGAACGCAAAGGACCATGACATCTAACGAAGACGTACAAACGAGCAACCGGTCACCATCGAGAGCATCTCAGTGTTGCCAAAGACCAAGTACAACATGGGGAACTCCAAGAGTCACTAGCTTAGATATGGTCCAAGTGTCTCAACACTTGGCACCCATCCAATGAGCAATAGTGTAGATGTTGTACAAGTGTCCTAACACTTGGCAAAGATCCAATGGTTAAGCCACCAAGATGGTGACACATGTCCTCTTTGTATGTCTATAAATACCCCATTCATTTTCATGAAAAAAGGGAGAAGAATTCAATAAACTAGCAAAACTCTTGCCAAATTATTCTTTGAGCATTACTTAACTTAATTCCATGATCTTGATTCTTGTTTGATGATCTTCATTAGATGAAAAACAGCCATTAATCTTCTTAGTTAGAAAAGGTCATCAACATCAGTATTGAAGATTGAGAAAGGAAAAGTAATGCACATAATAACAAATGATTATCGTGCAACATGAAAACTATTCCGATTGCATAGCAGTCCGAGAGGTTTGTTACTTGATTTTCTTTTTCCTTTCTTCTTGAGCTTTATATTTATATGGATTTTCATTGCATAAGTTATTTTTGTGAATATTAGATTAATGTGTATTTATTAGTAATCGGATGGTGACATCCAAGAAAAGTTGCTGAGAAGGGTAAAAGATGAAAATGAAGGGAGTGAAAAAAAGAATTTGGACAAGATATAAGAACATATATGAGTAGATTCTGCTATTGACCTCTTAATACATCCATTGCAGAATATGTTTGGTGAATTTTATACCCAAAGTAATATAGTATGTCTACTGAAAGTGCTTACTAAATTGTTGGATTGAGTAGTCTTAAGATTGTAGCTTCTGAAGGTTCTTGCTACATAATATTTTTTCTTACGTTTTCCAAATTAACTGATTATAAACCAAATATATGCAGAACATCATGTATCTTCGGCAAGTCTGTGACCTAACATCACTAATGAGGTTATGTCTACCTGAGGTGGATCGAGGCATGCACTTCGCTTTCTGCAGCGCTACTAACACCCACACCTCTACTCACAGTCCGTGAACCACTAACTACTCTCCTTCCACCAGTGAACACCAAACAATGGATTGTTTTCTATGTTTTACCCCTATTTATATGTTTGTTCAATTTTGTTTGCACAATTTTGTTGGGGTAAACAGACACCATCTTATCCTTCTTCGTGGTCATGACTCCTTGGCGTTCAGGATAATTCGATCCCATAAACCTTTATCAAGCTCTTTAGAGGTTCTTCCCTTCTCTCTTTATTCTATTTTGAATTAAAACAAAATTTGAAACATGGGCATCAGTTGAAGATCAATGCCATTAATTGATTTATGAACTTTTCCAAAGATTTCATTCTTTACTATTCACCTTTTTTAATTTTTATTTATAATCAATGGAGGCTAAGCTAATTGTTCGATAAGGTATCAATTTTATTAATCGATTCATGTGTTAGTTAAGAAATCTATAATTTCTTTTATCCATTTAATCTCTACTTCCTGAAAACACCTCAAAATAATGTGCGAGATCATAAAATTGTAGACTTTAGGGTATATGTGCTAATATTAGACATGATTTTCATGTTCATGCAGACTGCTAAGGAGCTTAAGGCAGAGGGTCAACAAAAAGGGTCGTTTAGAGCTTATGTTCTGAAGAAAAGCAACATATAATAAGTCTTGCAAAGTTGGCAAAAGGCTAATTGCTTGCAGTATTGTATCTTTATTATTATGTTGTGTCCTCTGATATTTCATGCATGAAATTTGACATAGTTATCTTTTCTTGATGATGGGGTTGCTAATACTGTGAAAGCTTATGGATATAAGATTGCATATCCAACGTTTTAATTTAAATGACTTCATTGTGTGAATGTATTTTAGTCCATGGTTTATTTTTTGAGCTATTATTTATTTCTTTTGTATGTTCTATTTTGAACGCTGTGAATTTTATAAAAGTAGGATACTCAAAATTTCATGGTCATTCATAATAATTATATCCACTCGAAAGAGAAATTTTGTGCATTAAAAAATGATTAAAAACAAATTCTTCTCTTAAAAAAATTATTGTCCTTAAATTATCTTTTGCATTCAAAATGATATTGAATTAAATTTGCGTCTTAAACAGATTAGGGTCCTTAAATCTCCAAATCAGGGACTAAATGTTCTCTCTCTGCATCCATAACCATTAGGACTAATTTTACAATTAAAAAAATTAAAACCTTAAATTATTATCCTGAAATAAATGCTTCTAAATAAGAATATATTGTGAAATTTTTGTTACCAATAATAGATTGTAACACAATTTTTTTTTTATAAAAATATGCGACCAAAATAGACTATTAAACTGTAAACTATATTTTTTTTTCCTACAGTAGGATTTCGATGTTTATTTTTACTTCTTTTAACATACAAATATTAAAAGAGTATTGTAATTAATAAATATGTAAAAGACTGCTATATCTTATACAATTAATGTATATATATCATGTACATACGTCTGAATTTTTACACTTTGATTGATTCACGTGACAAAATATATTTGTCGCCATAGATAGAGTTATCGTGATAAAATTCTTATCACTATAACTTTATATTTTCGTCACCAAAATTAATTTTTATCACAATATTATTATATATTTGTTGTTTCATGTGACAAAATATATTTTTACCTATAGATAATGTTTTCATGACGAAATTTTAGTCACTATAATACTAAATTTTCATCACACAATTTTTTTTTGACACAATATCCTTACATTTTTATTCTCTCATGTGACAAAACCTAATTGTTGCAATATATGATATTTTTGTGATGAAATCATTGTCACTATAACTCTATATTTTCGTCACCCAAATTTTTCTTCATCGCAACATCCTTAAAAAAAATCATGTGACGAAACATATTCGTCACTTAAGAAAAAATAATTGTGACAAAAAAATTATCACAATACTAGAGCATTATCGTCACATAAATCTATTTTCGTCACAAGAATTATTTATTTAGTTTGTTTGTTGTGATAATTATGTTCATCACTAAGAAGTATTTATGACAAAATTGTCGTCATAACAGTAACATATATTTGTCATTTGAGGTTTTTTTTCGTCGCATTTACTTTTGACAATTACATTCATCACTAGAGGTACGCTTCTTGCGACAACTTTATCAACCTAGGCCACGACATTAATCAACTAAAAAATTGCAGTTTTGTCACTACAAACTCATCATACTAGAATATATTTTCAAATCACCAATGATCTTAAAAAAATATTAATTTAAAAATTAAAAATTGCTCATAAAATAAGTAATTGTAATCAACAGTATAAAACATTCAACACCTCCAAACCGTAAACTAACAAAGTGTTAGACTTTACAGTTAAAACATCCTAAAACTACAAAATTAAGTGCACTTTGATAATAATTCAAGTACTTCCTAAAAAATCCAAAAATCTATACCGAATTGAGAATTCGTCTTCATTCTGTATGAATCTTTCATAAAAGCAAAGGTCCATTCTGCACAACAAAAAATATTTGTAAACAATTAAATTTTTAAGAAATAATTGCTCTCTAGTACACAAGTTCAACATTTTTTCCCTTCCACTTACATTAAAAAATATAGTTTAATTTGGATACAATTCATTTAAGGCCCCGGCTAAATAAACCCCCAATTCTCCTATACATACCCCAATTTATTTTTTCCAAAAATAGTTTTAAGTTAAAGGTCAAGATTACCCATTTAAAAATATTCTTTTAATTATTAATTTAAATTCCTTTAGTTTTTCACTCATTTTCTCATTCTCAACATCACAAAATTAATATTTTGAAATTCCTAAAAATCAAGTTTCTGGATTATTTTCATTAAACCCCCTAAAAATCAAATCATTGGATTGTTTTTATTCAAATTAACACAAGACAATTCAAATTTATAGTGTCTAATTAATGGAGTCAAACGACACAAAATATCACATTGATGTAAAAAAAATTTACGCTGAATGACAAGTTAATTTGTATCCGTAGTGCATCATTATTATTTTGTGTGAGATTCTGTTCGCATTTTTTTCGGTAGCACCGGTGAGTAAAATTGATAGATGTTAACTTATAGTTTTCTTTGTAAAGACAAAAAAATTAGTTTACTTGGAACAAAATTTAAACCCGCTTTGTTAGCCTATGTTGTGTTTTTTTTTTCCGCAGATTTTTTTTCTTGCAAATGGTTTTTTTTTTTCCTCATCTTTTTAGAGATTAAGAAGACCAACTTATATTTTTTATTGTGTTTGAATAATTTTGGAGGTCAAATATGTTGTTCTTCCTTTAAAATTTGGGAACTCTTCACTTTTGTTTTGATCGTGTATATGTTTAAGTGAATATAATTGTGAGTTTATAATTATTTACTTTTTCTTTTTTGTGCTTTAATTTAGGTTAATTTTTTAAAAATGGCATAATTGTCTAAACTTGGGGTATGTTTAGTAATTTTTTAAAATAATCATATTTTTAATGGGGTTTATATAGTAATTGGGGTATGTATAGGAGAATCGGGGGTTTGTTTAGCCGCGGCCTTCATTTAATTCCACTACATTTGATATTATCTCTCCTCATCCATCTTCTCTTTCTTACTTTAATTCAAATCCACCTCTCTCTCCTCCATTATATTTGTCGGCCACGCTCTCTTATCTCATAAATCACACAGAAGATTCTCTCTCCTCTCTCTCTCACAAAAAATGTCCCACTCTCCATAATCTCTCCCTCCCGATTTTTCCACCACTGCTGAGGAGAAGACGGTGACTCTCTCTCTTTCAAGTATGGAGACGGAGGAGAGCGTTGTCGCCGGGATTCACTACCACCACCATCGTTCCCCGCCGGTGAAGGGAGTCCTCGAGCAATAGCCCTGAATAGCTCTACCCCTTTTCCGAATAGGGATATCAATGTCCTTATCTCGGCGGATATAGGGTTTTAGTGGGTTGTTGGCGATTCGAACCAGAATCGAGATGGAGAAGGGGTGAGAGGATGAAGCCACCTCCACCGCCTAAATCGAAGCCCCAAATTCGATGACGGCAGATCTTTGGGGTAGCAGTGGAATTGTTGGGGCTTCGAACAAGTTCGTTCTTCAATTTCTCCCCCAATTTCATTTCTTACCATTTTCCCCCAATTTCATTTCTAACGATTTTCCCCAATTTTTTCACGATCCTTGACATGAATGGAAAAACGGTAACGGTGGTGGGGCCATTGGATTAAATAATGAAAGAAGCATGGTATTGTGCACATAGATGGAAGATTAAGGTCGACATGTCTGTTCCCTTTGATTGCCGATTTGGGGACCTGGTTTAGACCAATATTTTTTCACTTTATTTTTATCAATCCCTAAATCGTTTTCTTTTCTGGGTAGTTTATCCGGTCGAGTAAATGTTTTCTGTTAAAAATATTTTAGATTCAAATATTTTTAAAAAGCAAATCACTTTATTTTTCAGTAGGCTGGATTTGTATATATTGACAATTTTTTGGTTCATTAGATCAATGTTAATGATTTGCGGAACATACAACTGTTCTTTAAAGAGAATTTTTTATTAAGCAAATTTTATTTTGGGATTCTAATTTTTCACGTATTTCTTGTAAAAAAAATTTCTTTTTTTTGCATATATATGTTTTGTTGTACCTTATTTTAAGTGTTTGTACAAAAGAATATGTTCTATCGAAAATTAGTTTGAAGTTCTCAAAAGTTTTAATTTTATTTTCAAAGTGGCCAAGTTGAAAATTAGTGTCCTCTTGACGGTGGTGGAGCTACAACCCCAAGAAGTGCTGCCGTGTCACCTGGCTACACCCCCAAGAAGTGCTGCCGTATCGTCTGGCTACAACCCCAAAAAGTGGATGCTAATGGACAATCTTTCTTCGTGTCCTGCTACTCCTCACCTCCTTGGATCTTCAAAAGTTACTGTCACATTAAAACATGATGGTTAACTATCCATCTTCAAGATCTATATTTATATCAAATATTCACTCTTCGAAGAGTGAATTGGTTTTTGTGAGTGGTGATGGAATTTAGATTATTCCATCGTTGCACTTGTTTCTGGTAGGAGTTGTTAGGATTCTAAGTAACCAGGGATAGGGATACTGTACGAAGGGATTGGGGATTGTTTTGGGGGATTTCTTGTATGTAATTCTTGAAGCTGACATTTAATTAATCTATTCTAGTTGTGAACCATTGATGTTGCAGTGGTTAGTGTTGTATAGCAGGGTAGTTGAATCTATTCACTTGATAGGTATTTTTCTCCTATAAGTTGGTTGTGTAAAGTTCAAGCTATTTAGTATATTTTTTATTGTTTAGTATATTGAATATAACCATAGTATACTCAACATAGCAATGGTATTTGTTGCATAGTATTTTTTTTATTGTATAGTGTATTGAATATAACCAGAGTATACTCAACATAACAATGGTATATAAAATTACACTATAGTATATTTTTTTAATTGTATAGTATATTGAATATAACCATAGTATACTCAGCATAACAATGGTATATAAAATTACAATGTGGTACACTAAAAAACAGTGTAGTATATATATACCGATAAAATTGCTGCAGTGTTAATCAGTGTCAGTGAATAGTGTAAAGTGTCAGTGAACAGTGTAACGTGCCAGTTACTGTTCACGAATTACACCACACTACATTGTAGTTCTTGTAAACAAATAAAATGTTTATTAGTGTTACTTAATAAAAGTCTATAGAGTGTACCTCTATGTCAACCCCCCAATTTTTAAATACAAATCATAGAAAATTTATTCGAAAGAAAGCAAATAAAATCAACAAACAAAAATATATTCTCATCTCCATTGCTTGATACTATCAACCAAATGACATTTAAAATCAAATATTAACAAATACTTATACATTTCGAAGCTTGAATGTCATTCAAGTTGTTATAAGAGATTGATACCAAATGAAACAAATGATATCTTTTTATTATAAAGCTTATAATTGAATTTTTATTGCATCATTCAAGATGTTCGAAAAGATTATATATCAAATTAAACGAAATATATTTTATACAATAATGGACAATTTATTCCAAAATACCATATAAGATCAACAAACACAAAGAGAAAGAGCTCATGTCGAAAGTAGTAAAACAGTAAGAAAGTAGTCTAAGAGGAGAAGGTTTATTCTAAAGACATAAGGATTATATCAAAATCAACTTCAAAACTAGATTTTGAGTCCTTAATGGATTTAATGTCATACAATATGAACGATTAACTGAAAAGCATTCAAGAAGCCACGCGATTGTTATTGAGTGCAAAAATTAATTCGCAAATCTATTTTAGTAACTTTCACTTACAATTCTTTATGTTGTCTACTGTGTGGAATTTGTGTAGTAAATATAAATTTCAAATATAATAGTAAAGTATTTCCTTCAACAAGTACATTTAATTATGATACTTAACAATGCAGGAATGGAGAAATTATTTCTTGAATCCCCATGGAGAAGTATATATGGAGTTAGGGTAAAGGTGAAAAACTTTCTAACCTGGATTCGGTTGAAATATACAAGAGAATGAGAACAACAGCTGAGAAGTTCATTAGGGAACTAGATAAGCAGCATAGATAGGCTCAAGGATAACACTGAGATGGTTGGTGAACCTTTTATTTGTAGCAAGAAAGATAATATTAGTTGTACATCTCGACGCCATTCGCTGCCATCACGTGCAGTAGAAATCCTACTTTCAATCAAAACATCATATGTTGATTCAGAAAATTAAATAATAAGAAAATTGGAATTTACTCAATTGAGGTTCATGTTCAAATGTGTTATATTCTAAACTAGTTTTAAAAAATCTAACACACATGAATTAAGTTACATGAACCTTAAGACATGGAAGCATCATTAGAAATTTATTAACAATCACAAGATTGTAACATCCCATGTTGTACGATAAAAGTATGGATATTTCAACTCCTAACAGTATTCATAAATCCAGCAGCAATAACATCCTGTGTTGTGCGATAAAAGTATGGATAAAGGTTCTCAAAATTCTAACAGAACAAGAAAAGTTTTCACAAATCCAACAATTTTCAAATTGCTACCAGATTTTTTATAGATAAAAGTATTATAAAAGGGTATTTCAATGCATATCTAACTCTGTCAAAGAAACAAAAATATAAAACTATAACTGTCAATCATGTTTTGTGATGTACTCTGTTTCAAGTGGGCATCAAACTTCAACAAAACCATAAGTGACTTGTGGACCTTCCTTCTCAACAAATTATGTCAGGAGATCTTTGTTGCCAGTCATGTGCCTAGAACATCCACTGTCCAAGTACCAGACTGATGATATAAGAGCTTCTCCTTTGTTGAGGTCCACTGAGCCCTGCAATCACAGATCAAGCTTTAGGTACCCATTTGGTGTTGGGTCCTACAAGGTTAGCTGTACCTTTCGGAATCCAAATTTGCCTCACAGTTCTAATCACTTTAGATTGGCTAATTTGTCTTCCATAAACATCTACATAGATTGTTATCTCCCTAGGTGCCTTGGGAGTAAACTTTCTATGGGTGTCAGCCTTTGAAGGAACAGGAACCTTCTTCACATTCTTTCTCTTTGGCTTGGGTGCACCTGGTCTTGGTTTTTGTTGATAAAGGTATGAAGGACCTTTTCCTTTAGGCACAAAAGGACTAGGTCTTTCATATGAGTCATTCCTTGAGGACTGCTCATGCCTGGGTGTTCTCAGCTGAGGTTGCTTCATCTGTGAAGACCTCGGCTGATAGTACCTCTACTGAGATCTAGTCTGATAAGTCACCTGAGCCTTTCCATTTGGTTTTGGCTTAGATTGACTTTTCTTTTGAGTGATCTCAGCTGGTCTTTTTCCTTTATCCACAGTCTGTGGTTGAAATATCACAGACTTGACAAAAACTCTCTTTGTGCCACTTGAAGAAGAAACACTCAGAGGACCTTCTGAAGGTTTTGGAATAAAGCCTATCCCACACTTGTTATTTGGATTGGTTTGAAAATTTTGGATCTCCTCTATGGCAAGAGAGGGTTTGTTTAGAGCATCAATCCTTTTTAACAAAGTCTCTTCAGATTTTTGTAAGACATCAATTTTCAGGAGAGAATCCTTTATTTGGCTTACCAATTTTAAATTCTCTTCAGTTAACTTTGTCTTAGATTCATTGAGATCTTTTATCAGTTGATCTCTACCATTTCCTTGACTTGTGAGGATTTCCACCTCTTTTGTCAGTTCAATGGTAGATTTGGCTGGGTTCAGATCTGCTTGATTCCCAGACTCAATTAACTTGGAGTTTTCACTCAAGAGTTGTTTGTTCTCATCTTGAAGACAGAAACTTGCTTCTTGCAACCTTGAGAAATCAATCATCAATTGTTCCAAGGCGGACTGAAGATTGAGTTCCTCAGTTGACTCTGAGCTTAGCTCAGGTGTGTGTTCTAGAGAAATGGATGGTTTAGATTGTACCTCTGGTTCTTCTCTCGCCATGAGACACATGTCATCTTCACTGCTGTCAGAGAACAGTTCATCAGGTGACTCCAGGTTTTCATCAACATCCCCAGCCATCATGGCTTTCCTTTCTCCATATCTTCTGTCTCTTTTGGCTTGCCTTTCTCTTCTTTCTTTTGTGCTCAGTTGAGGACAGTCATATTGAAAGTGCCCAATCTTTTTGCACTGAAAACACCTGTTGGCATCATCATTCTTTTCCTCAGTGGACTCTCTGGTCTTTGATGATGATCCTTCAGCCTTGGTGTAATTCTTGTATTCCTTCTTCTTTTCCAGCTCAGATGAGCTTTCCTCTCCTTCTCTGGTAGTCTTTTGTGGATAACTTCTACCTTTCCTGTTATCCCTGTAAAATCTCTTATATTTGCCAAAGCGGCTGTTAAGTTGTTCAAACCTTCTAGCCATGAGGCTGAGTTCCTCCTGCATCTCAGCCTTGCTTTGAGACTTACTTGCCTTTGTACTCTTCTGAGGCTTTGGGGATTTTGGCTCAGACTCCTTAGCTTTGAAGGCAACTCCCTTCTCAGCTGAGGTCTCATCAGGAGCCCTTTTCCTGTTCAGATCAAACTCATAAGCCTTAAGTTCAGAGAATACCTGTTGCATAGACATGCTGGATAGATCCTTGGTATTCTGCATCATTACAGAGTACACATCCCATCTTGAGGTTAGACCTCTCAGGATCTTTAAGGCAACTTCTCTTTTGGTGTAGACCTTTCCCAGAGAATTTATCTCATTCATGATGTCAGTGAACCTCCCATCAAGTTGGTCTATGGTCTCAGTGGACTCCATGGTGAACTGCTCATATTTTTGAACAGCTACTGAAAGCTTGTTCTCTTTTATCTTGTCAGTTCCTTCACACATGAGAGCAAGAGTGTCCCATAGTTCCTTTGCTGTCTTGCAGTGGATCACTCTTCCCATTACAGAATCTGGAATAGTGGTGTAGAGAATGTTCATGGCAATGAAGTTGAGGTTGTTTCTCCTCCTCTCATCTGCAGTGAAATTATCTTCATCTTTGGGCCATTCTTCTCTAGGATCTGCAATAGTTTCAGCTGTAGTTCTAGGGTTAGGTGTCATAAACACAAATGGACCTTTAGTAATAACCCTTAACATTTCATCATGCACACAGGCTAGATGAGCTCTCATTCTGATCTTCCAGAAATCATAGGTTTCCACTAAGAATTGTGGAAGCTTGTGATGAGACATATGGTTCAAGGGATTAACTCCCATGTTGTTCTCTGCTGGTGGTGCAACCCTAGCTGTGTTGTCAGCCATAGTATAAAAGCAAGTTTATCAAAAGATCAATTCAGGTGACCTTAATAAAATACCTTTACGCACAAGGTATACTTAGAACAATGGTCTTTTGAACCACTGCTCTGATACCAATTGTTGGTCCCGAAACGAGTAAACAGGTGTATGGGGGGGGGGAATACACCTGTTGTTACAAATTAAAACTTGTTCAAAACTTATCAGGTTACTTAAGATAGTAGCTCGTCAGTGGACTTGATGTCTGCTGAGAGTTACTCTGTGAAAGCTTACTGAGATAATACCTCCACTGAAAGCACAAGACTTTCAGTTGAACTACTATCTAATTAGCTTTCAGATGCGGATTAGTGAGCCCTTTAGAAAACTCGTTTTACTTTGATGAACTTGAGATTAACACACACCTATGAAATAGCAGAATGTAAGTACACAAGATGTAAAGTGGTTCAGAGATAAATCTCCTACGTCCACTGGCCTGATCAAACAGGAGAATTCCTTTCACTTGGAATTCCTTGTGTTATAGTGCCAAGGTGCACTGATCAACTTCTCCTCTCTTAGGATGATTGATCACTAGGAAATTCCAGGTCCTAGTTCCCAAAACAAACCAGCTTTCAGACTGATACAACAATCAGCTTACTAACACCACTTAACACTAGCTCTCAACCTAAACACTGAGTAGGGTTTTGAGTAGGGTTTTGGTTCCAACTATTTTGAGATAATCCTTACAAGTTTAGCTTAAGGCTTAGGATTGGATTATCTCTTTCTAAGATTTGGATATAACTTTAAGCTTGGTTACAGAAGGTTTGTTAGGCTCTCTACAATTGTGAAACACTTGGGAAACAATGATAATTTCGAGTGCTTCTAGATGATTATGAATGTAGAGATAGCTTTGATCTTGTGAGTTTCCCGTGCTTGTAAATGTGCACGTCCTTCTGTATTTATAGGCTTCCTTGAAAATCTTCCCGTTGGATTTGAATCTTCTCAAGTAAGTCTTCTTGTATCTGATTGGTTCAAACGACTCTATTTGAAGCTTTAAGTCTTGTCAAGAAACGGCTGCAAAACCATGCTGTTCACCAACTTTCTGTAGATTGCTAGGTGAAAGACTTTTGGTACTTGTCAGGCTGGGGCAGGTCGGCTGTCAGTAAAGTACACTGACGTGTCATATTTTCATTGGACCTTAAGTCTGTATGCCCAGATTCTTGTCTTGCTTTAAGGTGGAACTCCTCTGAGAGAACCTTCTTATTCCTTCATTTATTGTAAGCTTCACTGAAATTCATTTTGCCTTGTTCCAACCAGATTAACTAACAGCTTTAAATATGTTTAGCATTTAATGTACTTGTTAGTTTCTTTATCAGTGGACCTTCGTCCTCTACTGATAGATTTATTCTTAGTGAGAATGTACTTAGAAAACATTCAAGACTTAGACTTCTTTCTCAGATCACTTAGTCTTCAGTGGACTTCACTTCAGCGGATTTCATCTTCAGCAGACTTCATACTAAAATACACTCTAGTTATTACTAACTGTACTCCAGTTCTTAACACTTTGAACTGTTGAACTAAACATTAACTCTACTGAATAATTTACTTTCAAAACAACTTAGGAGGGACATGTTGGCATCTAATCAAAACAAGTCTTATACATTTTCCCAACAATTTCCCCCTTTTTGATTATGCCGGAACCTATCTTATTACATATCTTCTTCCAGATGAGGTTCTTCAGATGACATTCAAAGTTCACAGATTTTGTAAGTAAAAACATTCAAGTACATAAGCCTAAATGATAATGAGATATTATCTTGGGCAAGCATCAGTAGAGTTCATTTCATTGACAAAAGGATGAAGTACATTTTACATGAAGTCTACTTATCAAAAAGTTCAAACTAAAAACACACCTGGGACTTATAAACAAATGCCCAGCAAAAGGTACAACATTCTCAGATGGACTCAAACAAAGGTTCAAGTCCATATTGTTTGAAGACTCTGATCTTCAGCTCATTCTTCCTTTCCATCATTTCCTTGGAATGTCCTTTGAGACCAAGATGCTCACATAAAGATGTCCACTCTTCAGTGATCCTTTCTCTATCAACAGCTCCTGTTGCATCTTGAGGAGGCCAGTAGGTGATTGGCTCAGGGGCCTTCAGAGCATGATCAGGGAAGGCATCATTCCAAGCACCACTGATCTCAGGATAGAGTTTGGGATAGGCATCAAACAACCATGAGTTGAAGACTTCTTGTGCATTGTCCCTTCCTAACTCTCCACTGACATAAAAGGAATAAACGAATTCCCTTTTTGCAGTCTCCCAAGCATCATTGAGCTTCTTAGGAACCCAGGCATCATGGTGAGGGAATCTGTTTTGAGAAGGTGTGATCTTGTCTTTCTTCAGTTTGGCAGCCCACTTAAGATAACCACTTCTGAACTTCTTAGAAGTAGTTTTATCAAATGTGGCTAGCCTCTCCTTTCTTTTCCTCTCAGCCAGCTCTGCAATGGTCTCTATCTTATCAACCACCTTATCTCTCCTCTCCTGCTGCTGGGCTGTTAGCTTCCTTGCTCTCTCATTCATACCTCCAGCCTCTTTAATTAGCTCAGCGAGCTCTGTGACTTTGGTAGGTGCAGACTTGGGAGGTTCAGAAGATAGGGGTTCAGGGTTGAGAATAGGAAGTACCTGAACTTCATCAGTAGAGGTTGTGGACTTAGCTGCCAACCTCCCTGAGGTTCTTGTCTTTTTAGCAATCTCTGCTGAGAGAGTTTCAGATGCCTTCCTCTTTGCAGGTTCCCCCTTCTTTGCAGCTCTCTCTTCCTTCTCTTTCAGATGAGCTTCTTTGAACTTTGAAAGGTCTTCTGATGATGTCTCCTTGCCCTTCTTTTCTCCAACCAGCCTCTGGGCCTCAGCATCAACTTTCTTCAGGGTGCTCTTCACTTGTTGACCTTTTTCGAAATCAGGGGTTTCAAGGATAATGTTCATTTTATTATTGGGATCAGCCTTCATGTCCTTCGCACTTATCCTCTTTTCCCCCTTTCCGACATTAATCATACACTCAGCCACTGTGATGTTGAGCTTCAGTTGATCATGTGCCAATGCCTTCAGCTCAGTTGAGCAGTGATCTACCTCATCCTCAAGCCTTTCTAAAGTAGCAGCAGTCTGCCCAAATTGAACAAACTGCGCAAGCTTTTCATTGATAAGCACATCAGTCTTCTCTTGAGTTGGGAAATCCTCAGCTGCCTTCTTTAGTACCTCTCCCAGTTTGGCTCCCAGCTCAGCATGCTTGGCCTCGAATTCAGACATCTTCGAGTTCCATAATCCTTCAACCTTTCCAAGAAGGTCAGTTGAGAAGGCCTCCACTGATGACTTCAGGTTGATGGAAACGTTCTCTACTGAGTCTTTGAGGAATTTGGCTCTGGCCTCTTCTTCAGTTTCCTCCAGCTTCTTCAGGGCTTCAATGACTAGCACACTTTGCCCCTCAACTACATCAATCACCATCTGCTGAGAGTCGTCAATTTTAAGTGAGAGATTCTGGAGTGATGTAGTTGTGGACTCCATGAGTTCGTCAATGTGATCTGAGAGGATGACCATTTCGTCCACCTCCTCTTGGACAACTTCTTGGACATCTCTCAGCTGAGTTTCAAGAGCAGGGATTCTTTCTTCTTGAAGTTTAAGCACTTCATCCTTCAGGGGAGTTAGGTTGACTTGGACTGGGGGGATTCCATCAGTTTGAGTACCTGCATTTAAGACAGTGTTAGTTTTTCCACCCTCAATCTCACCACCTAAGTCACCTGTAACTTCTAACTCCATTGGAACTCCCTCCTCCTCACTCATCTTACTTCTCTCATCACTCTCCTTTTCAACTATGTTTCTTTCAGCCAATTCACCCTTTACAGGGATGATTGCTTTTATTTGACCTCTCACAACTCCAGTGATTTCAACATCTTTCTCACCACCCTCAGTCTTTTTTCTTTTCTTTTCAACTCCTTCGATTCCAGTCACCTCAGTTGACTCTAAAGCCACCACTGAGGGCTGTTGTGGGAGAATCTCAGTAGATACCTCTACTGGACTCTCCTGTGGTAAATTTTGAGCCTCAGTATCCCTTGCCTTGGATACATCCTTGGCTACCTCACCATCACCTTGCCTTGGTGAGGTCCCTCCTCCTTGTATATTTTCTTCTTTCTCTTCCTCTTTCTCCTTCACCTCCTCTCCTTCAGCTAACACCTCAGCTGACTTCTCTTGCTCACCAACATCAGCCCTCTCTACCTCAGTTGCCTTCTTAGCCTCAGCTATCTTCTCCATCACCAGACTCTCAAAAATTTTCTCATCACAGAGAAGTCTGGTTTTGGTCATCCCTGCAAACTGCAACACCTCCATCTCCTCCTTCTTCCAATCATCAGCATTGCTGCCTTTGACTGCCAGTAGAATTTCTCCTAGCCTCCTATCTTTGAGCTGGACAAGGAGTCTCAGCCTCAAGAATAAAGCTTTCAGGGTTGGGTACCCATCAAGCTCAGGGTACTTAGACTCTAAAGAGTATGCAACTTCATCCTTGAGAGTATCAAGGAAAGAGTACTCTTCTTCATCGTTTGAAGGAAGGGAAGGGGTAGGGGATCTGCTTTCTGTTGGCTCTTCTGGGATAGACTCCAGTTGAGTTGGATTAATTTCAGGAGGGTTCAACCCAGATGAGGTTTGAGTGTCAGGTGAGGTTGGGTTTTGGTCAGTGGGGGTGGATGATACGGGTTCAGATGGGGTTGAGGGAATGGGTTCAGTAGGGTTTGATGGGGTGGTTTCAGTTGGGGTGGAGATGGGTTCAGTGGGGGTTTCAGTTTGGGATCCACTTGCTGGCTTTTGAGAGCCATCAGTGGGGGTTTGAGTGTGAGTTATTTTGGAGAGACGTTTGGTTTTGGCAGCAGGGGTGCGAGGTTTAGTGATTTTAGGTTTGATGGGGGTAGGTGCAGGGACATCTGAGTCAGACTTAGTTGAGATAGTGTTGGGAGAAGAGGTAGGGTTACCTGATGAAGACTCATCAGTAGAGTTAGTGATTCTGACTTTCTTCGAAGCAGCCTCTTTCTCTGCTTCAGAAGACCTCTTCTTCTCCTTCCTTGAGGCCTTCTCTGCCACAGCCTCCTTATGTTGAGCCATTTTGTCACTCAACTTTACCAATCTCCTTTTCAGCTTTGTTTTCTTCCCCTCAGCAGGGGTAGCTTCCTCCTCCTCAACTGCCTCTGGGCTTTCCACAGCAGGCTTAATCATCCTTGCCTCCAGAGTCTTTCCAGACTTGAATAAGATCTTTAGATTGCTCCATTTCCTATCAGGGATCCAATCTACTCCCAGATCTACATTCTCTATCAAGTAAGAGATTTTTGTTGCATAGTTTAGCTTACTTGATAGTTGAGGAGATTTGTCAGGTTGAAACTTCGAGTGCTCTTTATTCAAGGCCCTCAGAAAGAACTGCTGCCAATTGTATGGCTTTTCCTTGCTCTCAACTATCGCCTTCATCAGCCTGAGCTTTGGCTTGCTCACTTGCTCAGTACTCCCTTGGTTTCCCAAGATACATTTACTCACAACTTCACAGAGAACATTGTAAACTGGCAGGAGTTCACTTCTGTTCATTGTTGGGGTGTATTGTACCTTCCTCTGCATTATGGTTTTGACCCATTCTTCCTCTTTCTCTACTATGCACGTGTCTGGATTGGGACCTTCAGAAGGAAGATCAAAAAGTTCCTTCAGAACTTCTCCGCTCACACGAATCTCCTTCTTTATCTTTTGGTGCTCTGTGACCTCCATGTTATCTCTCATAACTTTCTTCTTCCTTTGCAAGATCAGATGAGACTTGATCCTTGTATCTGAGTTGGAGACATTGTTGTAGAATTCAAGAACCTGTCTGTCAAAATAGTTCTCTGGATGGACAGATAGAAATTTCTCTAACCCAGTACTTTTTATCATTTCAAGGGCTTCTTTGATGTGAGCATACTCTGGTCTGGACTAAATTTCTGGGTTATCAAAAACCACGATGGGTTCATACCAGAAGTTATCTTTATGGGTAAGGAAACTAAGATTTAGTTTTGCCATTTGAATAAGAGGGTTTGAGAGAAACGATTTGCAGAGAGTTGGGAAAAGAAGTAAGTGTTTGCTTTGGAAGTGTATTCGAAAAGGTTTACAAATGATCGTTTGGAGTTTTTATATGAGTAATGAATGGTGAGATTGAACAAAGAGATCAACACCTGAGATTGATCGTGTTTGAGATCGTGGATAGTTGCAAGGTTTAGTGGGGGGGGTTTTAAGAAATCTTGACGGTTAGAAAAGAACCGCCTAATTGAATGGTATGGATTGAGAGGGTTGGTAGTCGGAAGGTCATATCTACCGGCTTTTAGGGCGCGTGAGATAGGTAATTGAAAAAGCATGTCTGACTTGTACCACGCGCATTAAATGCTTGCCATACCAAAATCTCTTTTCGGAACAGTGGAAAGAGATTTAATTTTTCAGAAAGCACTCATTAGTAAATATATTGAAACCAATTAAAATATATATAAAACTAAGAGGCTTTATCTTTGAAAATAACATAAGTATAAACTTGACCTCCACTGAGGTTCGACCTCGTCTGATATTAAGGCCTCTTCTGAGATGAGGAGCTTCTTCTGAGAGAAGATCCTCTTCTGAGTATGAACCTCCACTGAGTTGAAGGTAACTCTACTGAGATTCAATCGTTTCTTCACTCCCCTGGATCTAGGAGTCCAAGCTCCACTGACAACTCTTGAAACCTTGCTTCAGCCAAAGGTTTAGTGAAGATATCTGCCTTCTGCTTGTCAGTGTGGATTTTGAGCATTTTGATGTCCTTCTTCTCCACATGATCTCTGATGAAGTGATGCCTTATATCCACATGTTTGCATCTTGTGTGGAGAACTGGATTTTCTGAAATAGCAATTGCACTATTGTTGTCACAGAAAATAGGGACTTCATTGGCAAAGATGTTGTAATCTCTCAGTTGTTGTCTTAGCCAAATAATTTGAGCACAACAACTTCCAGCTGCCATATACTCAGCTTCAGTAGTGCTTGTGGCTACTGAATTTTGTTTCTTCGAAAACCAAGAAATCAGTTTACTTCCCAAGAATTGACAAGTGCCTGAGGTTGATTTTCTATCAATTCTGCATCCACCATAGTCAGCATCTGAGTATCCTGTGAGTTCTAGATTGTCATCTGAGGGATACCACAATCCCATATTCACAGTACCCTTAAGATATTTGAGAATCCTCTTGGCAGCTTCCAGGTGACTTTTCTTGGGATTTGCTTGATATCTAGCACAAATGCCAACTGCAAATGTGATATCAGGCCTGCTTGCTGTGAGATACAGTAGAGATCCAATAATGGCTCTGTAGGAAGTCTGGTCTACTGATTCTGCATCCTCATCTGGTTCCATTTTGGTGTTGGTGTTGAGTGGAACTCTTGCAACCTTGCTGGTCTGGCATCCAAACTTGTTGATCAGCTCCCTTGTGTATTTGGCTTGGTTGATGAAGATTCCTTCAGTGGACTGCTTGACTTGAAGTCCTAGGAAGAAATTCATTTCTCCCATCATAGACATCTCAAACTTTCCCTTCATTAGTTGAGAAAATTTCTCACAGAGGACTTGGTTAGGACATCCAAAAATGATATCATCCACATAAATTTGAACCAGCAATGTGTCCTCTCCTTTTGTGATTCTGAAAAGTGTTCTATCAACTCTCCCTTTGATAAAACCATGATCCAAAAGGAATTGTGACAAAGTATCATACCAAGCTCTTGGAGCCTGTTTCAGTCCATATAGAGCTTTCCTCAGTCTATATACTTTGTGACTTTCTTCAAAACCTGGGGGTTGCTCCACATAAACTTCTTCATTGAGTACTCCATTCAAGAAGGCACTTTTAACATCCATCTGGTACACCTTTAATTTCTTGTGAGCAGCATATGCAAGAAATAACCTTATTGCCTCCAATCTGGCTACTGGAGCAAATGTTTCATCATAGTCAAATCCTTCAACTTGAGAGTAGCCCTTTGCAACTAGCCTGGCCTTGTTTCTGACTATGATATCATTCTCATCCTTCTTGTTCTTGAATACCCACTTGGTTCCTATCACATTGCAGTGATATGGTCTGTCCACCAACTCCCATACTTGATTCCTTGTGAACTGGTTGAGCTCTTCTTGCATGGCAATAATCCAGTTGGAATCTTGAAGTGCTTCTGCTATGGAACTTGGTTCCTGGTTTGATAAGAAACAACAAAACAAAGCACTTTCACCATGAAAACTTCTAGTTTTGACTCCTGAGGAAGGATCACCTAGGATTTGCTCAACAGGGTGATCTGAGAGCCAAGTTCTCCAAGGCTGATGCCCTTCAGTAAAGTTTAACTCTTCTGAAGTTGAGTCACTAGATATTGGAATGAAATCGAATTCAGGAAATAAGACAGAGGGTTGTAGTCCTGAGTCATCATTCAAGGTATTTTCATTCTCAATGGTAATTTCATTGGTTCCCCCTTGAATGATGGATTCAGTGAGTGTCTCAGCTGTGACCACATCTTCATTGACAATGGTTACCTCTTGAACTGGGATGGTGTTCATCAGTTCAGTTATATCTGCAGGAGAGCTCTCAGGTGAGCTTTGAGGAGTGGTCTGATTTTGAGTGTCCTCTTTGAATTGTTGATCATTGAGGTTGTCCCAAGTTGGGATGAATGTATCAACACAATTCTCAGGATATCCTTTTGATTTGATACTCAGCCTAGTTAGCCTTTTGCTTATCACATCCTCATTCTCCTTACTTCCGGACTCAAAAGTAGATTCATCAAACACCACATGAGGTGTTTCTTCCACAACAAGAGTTCTACAGTTGTAAGCTCTGAAAGCTCTACTGATTTGGGAATATCCTAAGAAAATTCCTTCATCAGCTTTGCTATCAAAAGCTTTCAGTTGAGTTTTCCCATTGTTGTGAATGAAACACTTGCAACCAAAAATATGAAAGTAAGATACCTGTGGCTTTCTGCCATTCCATAACTCATATGGAGTTTTTCCTTGATGTTTGGTTACCATGGATCTGTTTTGAGTGTGGCAGGCAGTATTAATAGCTTCAGCCCAGAATCTTTTAGGAACCTGAGCTTCAGCTAACATTGTCCTTGCTGCCTCCTTGAGAGTCCTATTTCTTCTTTCAGCTACTCCATTTTGTTGTGGAGTTCTTGCAGCTGATGTCTCATGTGAAATACCTAATTCTTTGCAATAATCATATATAATAGAATTTATGAATTCAGTGCCTTTATCTGATCTTATCTTTACAATGTTCAGGCTCTTTTCATTGCTAACTTTCTTCAGGAGCTCTGGCAGTCTCAGTTGAGTCTCCTTTTTGCTTGCAAGGAATATCACCCATGTGTACCTGGAGAAGTCATCTACAAAAACAAGTGTATATTTTCTCCCATTGATACTTACAGGGGTTACTGGACCAAAAAGATCCATATGTAATAGTTGAAGTACTCTGTCAGTAGAGGTTGCTACTTTGCTTTTGAAAGATGCCTTTACTTGCTTCCCCTCCTGACAGGCTTTACAGATATGTTCTTTGTTGTAAACTTCATTTGGCATTCCTTCTACCAGTCCATGTCTTGCTATCCTGTTCATCATCTTGAAGTTCAGATGACTTAACCTTTTATGCCATAACCAATTAGTGTCAGTTGAGCTCTTAGCTATAAGACATGCATTTGGTGTGCAAGACTTCCAATCTGCAAGATAGACATTTCCCTTTCTTGACCCAGTTAGTAATACCTGTTGTGAAGATACATTCTTAACAAAACACAGGTTACATGAAAATTCAACACTGTATCCTTTATCACAAAATTGACTTATGGACAGAAGATTGTGCTTAAGTCCACTGACAAAGGATACATTGCTTACTCTTACTGAGCCAATAATTAAAGTACCATAACCTCTAGTGGCTCCTTGAGAGTTGTCACCAAAAGTGACTTGTGGACCTTCCTTCTCAACAAATTCTGTCAGGAGATCTTTGTTGCCAGTCATGTGCCTAGAACATCCACTGTCCAAGTACCAGACTGATGATATAAGAGCTTCTCCTTTGTTGAGGTCCACTGAGCCCTGCAATCACAGATCAAGCTTTAGGTACCCATTTGGTGTTGGGTCCTACAAGGTTAGCTGTACCTTTCGGAATCCAAATTTGCCTCACAGTTCTAATCACTTTAGATTGGCTAATTTGTCTTCCATAAACATCTACATAGATTGTTATCTCCCTAGGTGCCTTGGGAGTAAACTTTCTATGGGTGTCAGCCTTTGAAGGAACAGGAACCTTCTTCACATTCTTTCTCTTTGGCTTGGGTGCACTTGGTCTTGGTTTTTGTTGATAAAGGTATGAAGGACCTTTTCCTTTAGGCATAAAAGGACTAGGTCTTTCATATGAGTCATTCCTTGAGGACTGCTCATGCCTGGGTGTTCTCAGCTGAGGTTGCTTCATCTGTGAAGACCTCGGCTGATAGTACCTCTGCTGAGATCTAGTCTGATAAGTCACCTGAGCCTTTCCATTTGGTTTTGGCTTAGATTGACTTTTCTTTTGAGTGATCTCAGCTGGTCTTTTTCCTTTATCCACAGTCTGTGGTTGAAATGTCACAGACTTGACAAAAACTCTCTTTGTGCCACTTGAAGAAGCAACACTCAGAGGACCTTCTGAAGGTTTTGGAATAAAGCCTATCCCACACTTGTTATTTGGATTGGTTTGAAAATTTTGGATCTCCTCTATGGCAAGAGAGGGTTTGTTTAGAGCATCAATCATTTTTAACAAAGTCTCTTTAGATTTTTGTAAGACATCAATTTTCAGGAGAGAATCCTTTATTTGGCTTACCAATTTTAAATTCTCTTCAGTTAACTTTGTCTTAGATTCATTGAGATCTTTTATCAGTTGATCTCTACCATTTTCTTGACTTCTGAGGATTTCCACCTCTTTTGTCAGTTCAATGGTAGATTTGGCTGGGTTCAGATCTGCTTGATTCCCAGACTCAATTAACTTGGAGTTTTCACTCAAGAGTTGTTTGTTCTCATCTTGAAGACAGAAACTTGCTTCTTGCAACCTTGAGAAATCAATCATCAATTGTTCCAAGGCGGACTGAAGATTGAGTTCCTCAGTTGACTCTGAGCTTAGCTCAGGTGTGTGTTCTAGAGAAATGGATGGTTTAGATTGTACCTCTGGTTCTTCTCTCGCCATGAGGCACATGTCATCTTCACTGCTGTCAGAGAACAGTTCATCAGGTGACTCCAGGTTTTCATCAACATCCCCAGCCATCATGGCTTTCCTTTCTCCATATCTTCTGTCTCTTTTGGCTTGCCTTTCTCTTCTTTCTTTTGTGCTCAGTTGAGGACAGTCATATTGAAAGTGCCCAATCTTTTTGCACTGAAAACACCCGTTGGCATCATCATTCATTTCCTCAGTGGACTCTCTGGTCTTTGATGATGATCCTTCAGCCTTGGTGTAATTCTTGTATTCCTTCTTCTTTTCCAGCTCAGATGAGCTTTTCTCTCTTTCTCTGGTAGTCTTTTGTGGATAACTTCTACCTTCCCTGTTATCCCTGTAAAATCTCTTATATTTGCCAAAGCGGTTGTTAAGTTGTTCAAACCTTCTAGCCATGAGGCTGAGTTCCTCCTGCATCTCAGCCTTGCTTTGAGACTTACTTGCCTTTGTACTCTTCTGAGGCTTTGGGGATTTTGGCTCAGACTCCTTAGCTTTGAAGGCAACTCCCTTCTCAGCTGAGGTCTCATCAGGAGCCCTTTTCCTGTTCAGATCAAACTCATAAGCCTTAAGTTCAGAGAATACCTGTTGCATAGACATGCTGGATAGATCCTTGGTATTCTGCATCATTACAGAGTACACATCCCATCTTGAGGTTAGACCTCTCAGGATCTTTAAGGCAACTTCTCTTTTGGTGTAGACCTTTCCCAGAGAATTTATCTCATTCATGATGTCAGTGAACCTCCCATCAAGCTGGTCTATGGTCTCAGTGGACTCCATGGTGAACTGCTCATATTTTTGAACAACTACTGAAAGCTTGTTCTCTTTTATCTTGTCAGTTCCTTCACACATGAGAGCAAGAGTGTCCCATAGTTCCTTTGCTGTCTTGCAGTGGATCACTCTTCCCATTACAGAATCTGGAATAGTGGTGTAGAGAATGTTCATGGCAATGAAGTTGAGGTTGTTTCTCCTCCTCTCATCTGCAGTGAAATTATCTTCATCTTTGGGCCATTCTTCTCTAGGATCTGCAATAGTTTCAGCTGTAGTTCTAGGGTTAGGTGTCATAAACACAAATGGACCTTTAGTAATAACCCTTAACATTTCATCATGCACACAGGCAAGATGAGCTCTCATTCTGATCTTCCAGAAATCATAGTTTTCCACTAAGAATTGTGGAAGCTTGTGATGAGACATATGGTTCAAGGGATTAACTCCCATGTTGTTCTCTGCTGGTGGTGCAACCCTAGCTGTGTTGTCAGCCATAGTATAAAAGCAAGTTTATCAAAAGATCAATTCAGGTGACCTTAATAAAATACCTTTACGCACAAGGTATACTTAGAACAATGGTCTTTTGAACCACTGCTCTGATACCAATTGTTGGTCCCGAAACGAGTAAACAGGTGTATGGGGGGGGGAATACACCTGTTGTTACAAATTAAAACTTGTTCAAAACTTATCAGGTTACTTAAGACAGTAGCTCGTTAGTGGACTTGATGTCTGCTGGGAGTTACTCTGTGAAAGCTTACTGAGATAATACCTCCACTGAAAGCACAAGACTTTCAGTTGAACTACTATCTAATTAGCTTTCAGATGCGGATTAGTGAGCCCTTTAGAAAACTCGTTTTACTTTGATGAACTTGAGATTAACACACACCTATGAAATAGCAGAATGTAAGTACACAAGATGTAAAGTGGTTCAGAGATAAATCTCCTACGTCCACTGGCCTGATCAAACAGGAGAATTCCTTTCACTTGGAATTCCTTGTGTTATAGTGCCAAGGTGCACTGATCAACTTCTCCTCTCTTAGGATGATTGATCACTAGGAAATTCCAGGTCCTAGTTCCCAAAACAAACCAGCTTTCAGACTGATACAACAATCAGCTTACTAACACCACTTAACACTAGCTCTCAACCTAAACACTGAGTAGGGTTTTGAGTAGGGTTTTGGTTCCAACTATTTTGAGATAATCCTTACAAGTTTAGCTCAAGGCTTAGGATTGGATTATCTCTTTCTAAGATTTGGATATAGCTTTAAGCTTGGTTACAGAAGGTTTGTTAGGCTCTCTACAATTGTGAAACACTTGGGAAACAATGATAATTTCGAGTGCTTCTAGATGATTATGAATGTAGAGATAGCTTTGATCTTGTGAGTTTCCCGTGCTTGTAAATGTGCACGTCCTTCTGTATTTATAGGCTTCCTTGAAAATCTTCCCGTTGGATTTGAATCTTCTCAAGTAAGTCTTCTTGTATCTGATTGGTTCAAACGGCTCTATTTGAAGCTTTAAGTCTTGTCAAGAAACGGCTGCAAAACCATGCTGTTCACCAACTTTCTGTAGATTGCTAGGTGAAAGACTTTTGGTACTTGTCAGGCTGGGGCAGGTCGGCTGTCAGTAAAGTACACTGACGTGTCATATTTTCATTGGACCTTAAGTCTGTATGCCCAGATTCTTGTCTTGCTTTAAGATGGAACTCCTCTGAGAGAACCTTCTTATTCCTTCATTTATTGTAAGCTTCACTGAAATTCATTTTGCCTTGTTCCAACCAGATTAACTAACAGCTTTAAATATGTTTAGCATTTAATGTACTTGTTAGTTTCTTTATCAGTGGACCTTCGTCCTCTACTGATAGATTTAGTCTTAGTGAGAATGTACTTAGAAAACATTCAAGACTTAGACTTCTTTCTCAGATCACTTAGTCTTCAGTGGACTTCACTTCAGCGGATTTCATCTTCAGCAGACTTCATACTAAAATACACTCTAGTTATTACTAACTGTACTCCAGTTCTTAACACTTTGAACTGTTGAACTAAACATTAACTCTACTGAATAATTTACTTACAAAACAACTTAGGAGGGACATGTTGGCATCTAATCAAAACAAGTCTTATACATTTTCCCAACAGTATGTAATTAGGGTAACTTGTGACGTTAGGTTTTAATTCTCTTGGTTAATGAATTCTTAAAATTAATCTAGACTTTACTTTTGAATTTCGTTCGAAAGGTGTTAGAGAGAGGACGACCGTATCACTCTTTAACAACTAGTAGTCTTAACGAGAGGGTTTAGAAAGGGTTAATTCATCTACCAGTTTAGCGAAGGAGGACGACCGCATCACCTTAGTTAAATTAGGGTCTCATTAATTAAGCACAATCTATTAACTTGTTAGTGGATTAGTGAAGTCGAGTGTTAGGGTAAAGTATTAGGGTTTAGAATCTTGAGCTTTCACCTTGCATTCTTTTACTTAGGTTATTTCTTGCGCGTCACAGTTATTTTGATTATGTACCTGCTCCGTTAGTATACGTAGGGATTCCTATCCTAAGCATCACCATCTCTTATTTGAAAATAACCCATAGTTAATTCATTTCTTTAATTCTTTAGTTTAATTAGTTTAATTTAGTTTTAATTAATCTTTCCTAAAAAACCCAAAAACATTACACTCATATTAGCTACGACGCGTAGATCTTCAGGGACCTATTTGCATATACTCCATCTCGTGGGTTCGATACTACTTGGTCCCTATACTCGCCCATACTACAGTGAACCCGTACTCTTGCGGGGAAGCTACTAGTAAAAGCTAGTATCATCGCACCAAGTCAGCGTGCCTCTTGCACCATTGCAAATATAAATTTTAGATTTAGTGATGGTCAATCCGTTGCTAAATATGGAGGTAAAGAGGAAACCCAAAAGTCTCCTGATTAGCGACGAATTCTATATCAATCGTAAAATTAAAAATATACGGTCTCTTGAATGTAATCTGTCTCAAACGCATATCTACTCCATCTCAAGTTTCCGTAGCTAAATCACGAATTTCTTTGTAGTACTGTTAGTTAGCTTGAAAAACTACGGTCCTCATTTTGCAACCCCCTTAAATCGCGGTCCTGAAACCACAATTTTTTCTCTATTATGGTGTTAGTAATAACAATTTAAGAATTCGACGAGAGTTCTCCGAATTATATGAGAGAGGAAAGTTATTCAGAGATTTTCAACAGGGCCATCCATTATGGCTTCATAGTGGTGCGTGGAAAAAAAACTCTATTAATTTTATGTTCAGTATAGTCTAGCTATTTTGGTTTTTTTTTTTTAATTTTAAGTTTAATAGATGTATTTTGTTATTATATGAACATATATAAGGAACCAAAAAATGTGTTATTGTATAGAGAATGATGTAATTATTACATGAATAAAAATAGTACCAACATAAAACAAAAAAACCTAAATTTGAAAAGATGAAGAACAGATTAAGAAACATATATATGTTCTTTTGGTTATTATAAAGACAAACTTTTGTAGTTGTAAGAATTTGTAACACATAATTGTTCTTACAAAAACACATACTTATCGTTTATGGTATCACAATTGGGATATAGTTTTTAGTTACTCCTTTGTGCAATATTTTTTAAAAACTCACTTGTTCTCGGTGTGATCCGCCTATGATCTGTGAGTTTTCTCATGGGCCAATCCATGACCCATGAAATTAACATAATATTTTAAATATATTCTGTGGTAAAATATTTTAAACATAATATTGTAATTTTGGTGATTATAATTCTGATTTTTATGTTCAAAACAATCTTTCTTTGAACATATTTTGCATTTTAACACTAGTGGCTGTAAAATTAAATTACAATAAATTATGGGTGGACACCACAAGAATTGAGGTGTCGCCCCTACTAGTAATATAAAGATTACTCCTGTTGTTCCCAAAATGGTTATCCAGTGGAAAGCGTTTTGAGTTTATTTTTAATGAAAACCCAATTTATAAATTAAGTACTAAAATTGAAATGCAGAAATCTAAATTGCAGAAAAGTAGAAAACACCGGAATTTATAGTGGTTCGGATATAATGATCCTACGTCCTCTCTCCCTTTCTCCAAAGGGGACTTTCTCTCTCACCAACGTACTCACTAACCACTGGAATTGCGAAGTACCAGCTCCTTCATACAACAACTTATAACAACCTTTCAATGTAGTGAACAGGTTAATTATAAGATCCAACTGAAACTCCTAAAGAGTGTATAAACATTAATGAACAAGGTGAGTGTTTGGAAGAGTTCGTGTGTTCTTGTTGTGTGCTCTCGCGCGACTCTTGTTTTTTGAACTAATCCAAGCACTCCTATTTATAGTTGTAGGAATTAACTAGCCGTTGGAAGCTAGCAATTCAAACAACCATAATTGGAGGAATATAATCAATCAAAGATTGATTATATGATTGATTAGTTGACTTTCAAACAAGCAATCAATCAATCAGATCCTTCATCAGATGACTCTCCAGATTACCTTCTTCTCCATCATGAATCTCCAAAGTCTTCTTGTCTCCAGATTACATGCAGCATCCAGGTGGGTGAACTAATCCATCACACTCGTCTGGTCAGGACTCGTCTGGTCTGGGGTCTCATCTGGTCAGGTAACACTTCTGCTCTGAACCTCATCTGGTAGAGGTCTTCTGGTCAGACTCCTCTGGCAGACTCCTCTGGCAGACTCCTCTGGTCACCTCCTCTGGTCACCTCTTCTGGTCACCTCCTCTGGTCACCTCCTCTGGTCAGCACAGATTTCTTCCCCCTTAACCAAAGACCTATTCTAGACCAAGACTAATATGTAGCTGACTAACAGATTCAGCTAGTCCTATTACAAGTTCTTGTTTTAACATCTTCAAAACATCTAATCTATATCCTAACAATTTCCCCCTTTTTGATGATGTTAAAACTGAAAGAACTTAAATAAAACAAGACAAGAAAAATCTGAAATATCTAAATAGAGATTCTAGCAGGCTGGGTCAACTGATCTTCCCCCTCAAAGTATGCTCAGCTGATATTGGGGCAAAACATCAGCTGGTCTTCTTGTGTATCTGCAGGCAATCAACTTTTTGGTACCCTTCTGGGTCCAGGGGGCTTAACACAATTTTTAGGAAGCCACAAGAATAGATCATCCCTTTTTAGATCAGGTGATCTTATCTTTCTTCCATATATATCCACAAAAAAACACTGAACACAAGAAGCTTCGACATGGTTATTTCTTCTAGAGGCTCTTCTTCTCTTATTAGCTTGTCCAGTAGAAGGAATAACTTGTCTTAATGCAACAGTCTTGAAATTTTGTTGATAAGGATAAGTCTTACTAGAACCATCAAAAGTTCCAGCTGGTCTGGCAGATGACTTGAAAGTCCTCTGCAGGTGAGTAGAAGTCATCTGGTTCTGCCTCTTTTGAGAAGAACCAGACTGTCTTCTACTCTGCTGGCCTGGCTTAGGTCTTTTAAGATTCCTCCTCTGCCTTTTGGGTTTTTGAGTTTTAGAACTCATCTGCCCATTAGGCTGAGTTGCCTGGTCAGCTGACCTCTTGCCTTTATCAATAAAATTTCTAGGCTGTTCTTCTTTCTGAACATGTGAGGATTCAGGTTTGGAATAACCAAGACCTGTTTTATCATGCTCTCTTTGAGATGAGGCAGCTATGTGTGACACATCATTATTTGCTGTGGTCAGCTGCTCCAGTCTCATCTTGAGCTTGTCCTCACTTTCTCTTACAATTTTGTTTTGATGGAAGAGTTCATCAAACTTAGCTTTTAGCAGGTTATATTTATTGTCTTTCTCAACATTTTCAACAACCAAACTTTCTATCAGCTTAACTTGTTCAATACACCTGGTTGTCAAATCAGAGGACTCTTCAACCAGTGTATGATTTTGTTCAGCTGGTAGATTAGCTGAGTTGCCTAGATATTGTGAAAGCTTCTGATTTTCTGCTTTCAGCTTTGAGTTCTCATCTTCCAATTTTTGACAAAGTTGTATAGATTTTTGGAGATCTAATAGCATCTTCTGCATATCAGACTCCTCTGATTGTCCAGAAAAAGAAGAAGATGAAAAAGAAGAGGAAGTTCGATTACATACCTCGTCTGTTATAAGACATATCTCTTCGTCTGGTCCAAAATTAGATGATGAACCAGAAGTGGACACCTCTTCCTCCTCATCTGCTAAGCTTCTTTTGGAGAAACTCCTAGTGTATCTTCTACTGCTTCTCTTCGAGCCCATTTCTGTAAAAAATATTAGCACAACAAATATTTGGGTTTTCAAAAAAAATGGATCAGCCCTGGTGACCACCAAAATAATTTCAAAACAGTGGTCTGTAGGACACACTGCTCTGATACCACTTGTTGGTCCCAAAATGGTTATCCAGCAGAAAGCGTTTTGAGTTTATTTTTAATGAAAACCCAATTTATAAATTAAGTACTAAAATTGAAATGCAGAAATCTAAATTACAGAAAAGTAGAAAACACCGGAATTTATAGTGGTTCGGATATAACGATTCTACGTCCACTCTCCCTTTCTCCAAGGGGACTTTCTCTCTCACCAACGTACTCACTAACCACTGGAATTGCGAAGTACCAGCTCCTTCGTACAACAACTTACAACAACCTTTCAATGTAGTGAACAGGTTAATTATAATATCCAACTGAAACTCCTAAAGAGTGTATAAACATTAATGAACAAGGTGAGTGTTTAGAAGAGTTCGTGTGTTCTTGTTGTGTGCTCTCGCGTGACTCTTGTTTTTTGAACTAATCCAAGCACTCCTATTTATAGTTGTAGGAATTAACTAGCCGTTGGAAGCTAGCAATTCAAACAACCATAATTGGAAGAATATAATCAATCAAAGATTGATTATATGATTGATTAGTTGACTTTCAATCAAGCAATCAATCAATCAGATCCTCCATCAAATGACTCTCCAGATTACCTTCTTCTCCATCATGAATCTCCAAAGTCTTCTTGTCTCCAGATTACATGCAGCATCCAGGTGGGTGAACTAATCCATCACACTCGTCTGGTCAGGACTCGTCTGGTCTGGGGTCTCATCTGGTCAGGTAACACTTCTGCTCTGAACCTCATCTGGTAGAGGTCTTCTGGTCAGACTCCTCTGGCAGACTCCTCTGGCAGACTCCTCTGGCAGACTCCTCTGGTCACCTCCTCTGGTCACCTCTTCTGGTCACCTCCTCTGGTCACCTCCTCTGGCCACCTCTTCTGGTCACCTCCTCTGGTCACCTCCCTCCTCTGGTCACCTCCTCTGGTCAGCACAGATTTCTTCCCCCTTAACCAAAGACCTATTCTAGACCAAGACTAATCTGTAGCTGACTAACAGATTCAGCTAGTCCTATTACAAGTTCTTGTTTTAACATCTTCAAAACATCTAATCTATATCCTAACAACTCCTTTCGTCCGTGCAAGATAGATGATTCGGTCACCTTGAAGTTTAGTGATTGATATTTTTCACTATTAATAAAGGATTATGTTTAGTGTACAAGTATCATATCTACATCTAAGAAATGAATCAAATGAAATCCTTAAAAATATTTACAAGATAATGTCTATCTAAGATTGACTAAATCAATCAAATATATTTTACGTGTATTCTCTATTACCCTCATCTTCCCCCCTCAAGAGAAGTGTGAGGTTTTGATCAACACGAAACTTGGATCATAGTAATTGAACATGTGGAGGGGTAAACTTTTGATGAATATGTCCGCCATCTGGAGAGCGAGTCTCCAGACATCCAATTGTCACAAGATCTCTAATAAAATGACAATCAATGTCAATGTATTTTGCACACTTGTGAGCAATTAAATTTTGGCTTATAAATAAAGCATGTCGCAAAGTAAAAGCGGAAAGAGAAGGGTAGTGCATGGAACACTTTAAGTAAATAGGTCACCTAGAACATTTTCTTAGCTACATTAGCAAGTGCATGGTACTCAGACTCACAGCTAGAGAGAGGAACAACGGGTTGCTTCTTCACACTCCAAGAGACCAAATTGCCTCTCAAGAATTTGGAGTGACCCAACCAACATCAGAATAACCAAGTATGGAGTAGTCCGAGGAGGGAATAAAAGATAGGCCGAGATGAATCGTACCCTTTACGTAAGGAATGATCATTTGACAGCCAAGAAATGCTCATCAATTGGAGTGTGGAGAAACTGACTGACATGACTAACATTGTAGGATAGGTCAGGGCGAGTGATAGTGAGATACTGAAGAGCACCCATTAGCTGGCATTTTCGAAGCCTAAAATTCGATGATTGGAATCTTAAATGTAGCTGGTATAGTCTCCCAGTTGATCAAGCGTCTTCTTGAAGATGATATTTGTGTAGGCTCCGGTGTCCACCAGTAAATGGTGCACTTTTGTCCCCATTATCTTGGCACAGATTACGAGAGAATCGTTATGGGGAGTTACGATTCCGTCTAAGTCTCTTTCCGTGAAGGTCAACTTTGCTGTATGAAGAATTGATGGGTTGGCCCCCATTTCCTGCACCTGGGCTACTGCACGTAGCTCAGCTTTCCTTTTCCGGTCTGATATTGGTGGTCGTCCATCAGAACAACCTCCAACAGGCCCAGCAGGCTCCATCATCTGAATTTCAGGAACTGGACCTCCTGCTGGTGCTGGAGCTGGTCGACCATCACGATTCCTCCGGGGAGCTTGTTCTATGTCCTCCTCTTCGGAATCGTCATCTCTACCCCTCTTTTCGGGTTGTCGTTTTATAAATTCGGACAACTTACCCTCCTCGTAGAATCGCCATAACTGCTTTAGCAAGTCTCGGCATTCACTCGTGAAATGCCCTACACTCTGGTGGTAGGCACAATATTTATTTTGGTTTAGCTTGCTAGTGTCTTGACGTATCTTTCTCGGAGGGGTAAGTAACTCCTTTTCCCGAACATTATTATACACCGCATCGATCGATATGGTGAGTACTTGATTCAGTTTATCCTTCAGTTCTGCCCCTTCATTGAATGCTTTCATGTTCTTAGGGGCCCGATAACCTCCACCACCGATCTTTTTAACATTTTCTTTCTGTTCTCCTTTGTCTCCCAAATCTTTCTGTAGGGCTTCATGCATTGAGACAAAGACTCCTGCCCGGTCGCGGAATTCGACATAAGTTTTCGGGCATCTGAGATGTACATCTTTCCACAGATCGGTGCCTTTCTTTAAACCAGCTAGGACAGCCACAATTTTTATGTCTTCGCTAACAGATTCCCCTTCCAACAAGACCTTGTCAAACCTTTCCAAATACGATCGGTCCGACTCGTCATTAGCCTGTTTCAAGTCGGATAACCGATGCCTTTGGGATAGATAAGACCCGGCCATGGAGAAATGGGACAAAAACTCTTTGCCTAACTGGGTAAATGAATGAACAGAAGCCGGCGGCAAAGCCGAAAACCATTTGTGGACACGATCCCCTACGGTTAACGGAAAGTTTCTGCATTGGGTAGCATCACTTGCCCCCATTGATATCATGTAATCAGAATATTTCATCAGATGCACCAGAGGGTCTGCCGTGCCCTCAAACTGTATACTTGCAGGGAACTGGATCTTCTTTTGAATGGGAGCTTTTAAGATTACTGAAGATAACGGAGAGGATGGAAGGAAAGTATTCCCATAACCTCTCTACAGGTCCAACTGACCCTGCATGCTTTTAATTGCTTTCCTCATGGACACCAGTTCCTCCAAGGATCCCCCTTGACTTGAAGGTTGTTCGGCGAACAGAGGTGCATGACCATCTGTCCGTCGCCGTCCCTCGCTTGGTATGGGAATCTCTTGGACTGGCCTCCTAGGATTGGGTGCCCCATCTAGGCCTAGGCGATCAAAAGCTGACCTTGTCAGCCTTTCGTGGACTGACTGGCGAGCTGGTACGCGGGCTGGGCGAGCTACTTCAGCTCTGGGGTGAATCTCCACAGCTCCTCGGCCAGGGCGACCTAATCTGTTCAGTGCACTCTGACGTGTACCCTGGCTAACCTCCACAGCTTGGCCAGGAGTTGATTCCCCGTGGCTGGTTACCTCGGCGAGCTGTTTCTTCTTACCCTTCATCTTTCGAACATGGGCACTATCAGCTTCATTTTGATGTTCATCCCTGGTCCTCTCATATTCTCGAGCTTTTGTTGGGCTATGCCTTGCTCGGATATGAGATGGGCCAGGTTGTACTTGTTGTTTTTGTAGGGCCTGAAGCATCGCGATTGTCCGAGCTAGATCATCAGGGTTGCGAGCGAAGGCTTCTAGCTCAGGTGGCATGAACTGACTTGCAGTTGTTGGATAGTTTACTTGCTCATGTCGAGCTACTTCTGCTCGCCGACCAGCCTGGGACATCCTCGAATGTGAATCTCTTGTCAAATGTTGTGACTGTTGTGTTTCATGTGACTGAGGCATCCTTGCCAAAGTTTCGGTATAAGTCTTCAAATGTTCAAATGAAGAACACCAAGAACACTTTCGTATAACTCTTCAAATCTTCAAGTTTTAAGCTTGGAATTCTTGCCTGATTGTCCTTGATCAACGGTTCGAACCCTCCTTCTAGCGCCAATTTGTTGATGATCCTTTCTAATCGCAGGGATTAGTGGCTATTTTATTCGTTAATTAGATCACCAAACAATTACGTGTGATTGATCACTAACGTAATTAGTGAATACAAAAATTGGGATTGGATAAGATTAAACACGTGTATTGATTATGTATTTATTTCGTATTTCTATGAATCGAGGAGCTTGGGTATGTATAGTCGAAGTTTGGACGTGTATGTGAATTTGTGCTTGTTTTATTAGCTGAAAATTAAGGTATTTATACAAGTTTTCCTAGCAGGAGGTGTACAAAACCTTTGACATTCCAAGTGTGCATGTATGACACTTGGAATGTTGACTATTTGACCTTATCTAAACTAAATTTTATCCTTTAATACTGGACTTGCTCGTATTCAAGAGTTGTTCATCCTGTTGGACTTGTCTTTGAGGAGTCTTTAGCTTAATTTTATTGGTCATTTGCCTTGATAGTTTGATATCTTGATACTTTAATCAAATTTGTTCGCCTATGGACTAGATTTTCTCGTCGGGTCATCACCTAGGTCCACATGGTCTTTGGGTTTAGATTTGTTAGCTTGGTCATTGTTGTTTGTCAAGCTGGATCTGTTCGCCTGATAATTCCAGCTTAACTTGCCTTTGCTGGCTTAATCTGATCTCAAGGGTATGTACTTTGTGATAATTCTGCTCGCCTATCAACACACATATTAATGTATGTTTAAAACATTAGGTATGTTATAGTAGAAAGACCAAATTAGAGGAGATTGTTGACGTTGGCTCAATGTTGTAAAAAATATTACAACATATTCGGCAATATCATAATTTGTCCTTTTTCTTAACACTGTCTCCGATTATTATATGTTGTTCTCAATGTCTAAACATGCAAGTTGAAGATCCAAAAGTTAATTCTGATCACGTGGTTGTAGATTTAGAGTGAGAAGATTGAGGATAAACATGGGCGGTTACAAACATCATGGAGCTTAGTGGAGGACGGTTTTACATCATGGAAAACCATGATTATTCCTTGTGTACATGCTGATTTTGTTGCCTATAAATAGAGCAAGCATGAAACATATTTCAGCAAGTCAAACGAGACTATCATATCGCGTACGTTAGAGTATTCAGGTTAGGTTCGGTTGTCTTTGTTTTTATGTTGGTAGATATTTTAAACATTCTACTCAACATTAAATATTTTCTATAGTGTTGTGATAGGCGTGAGGGTAGGTTAGTTTCACACGTTGAGAAAGTATCTTTTGGTGGTATACACTGTATACTTTACCTTGTGTTTAGATCTCAAGTTTAGATCTTGTTTTATTGTTTGTATCCTACTCATTATAGTGAAGTTTCGTCATGAGGCATCATAGACTTAATTAAGGCTGAAATTTTTTTAATTATGTTTGCAATCTGTTTTTTAAGTCCTCCGTCTTCATAATTGTTCATAAATGTTTGTGTTGTCTTACATGTTGTCAATATTTCAATTAACACTACTCTGAAAAACACCACACACATTTTCAATTACTATTTACTTTGTGTTCATCAAATTGCATATAATGTTAATTGAATTCAGTACAAATATATGATAACATGGTCTATCTCCATTTTCAAAATACAAACACTATTTTATTTATCATATCAATTTTTTAAAACGTTAATTAACTCATGTTTAGGTGTATATCAAAATAATTTAAATTTAATATGTTTCATCTTTTAATTTCATTCTAAATGTATATTCATTTTTTAACAAAAACTTAGACATAGTGTGTCTAAGTTTAACGAAATTGGGTATGACGCGTTAACACTTTAATAAGAATGTGTATTAATTTGTGTTCTTTCGTGTCATGGGACGATTTCACATAAGTTTTTTCTTTGTTGTAAATATTTGTGCATTTGGTGTATGATGCACTCACTCAACATTTGATAATGTATACACTGAAAAGTTAGTCTCAATGACACTGAAAAGTCAGTCTCAATTACACTGAAAAGTTTACACTGGAAATCAGTTTTCAATGTAAACTTTTCAGTGTATACAGTATCAACTGTTGAGTGAGTGCACCGTGCACTTGGTGCATATGAGACTTTGCCTTATTTTGGTAGAATAATTTAAATTTCAATTAGAGTTCGTGCTGCAGGATGTACCCAATTTTGTATAAGTATAACCAACTTAGTTTGAAATAGGAGGTTTGGCGCTAATATATGTTTCCGTTACTAACCATACATTTCACTACTCTTTCTAATTAGTTCAACTCGATCACCAGCTCCTTTGAATCTCCTTCAAGAAAACACATAGATACAATCATGAACCCTGGCGACGACGGCAGTGGAAACCGCCACTCACGTGCTGCTACTCCTCCCGGGCCCGGCAAGGTCGAAAGTAAGCCGCCGGAAGAGCCGCCCAGCGAATTCGAGAAAGACCTCACCGGAAAACCCACCGACAGCGGTGGTTCCTCCTCGGCCAAAGAAACGAACGGTGCCGATGGGAGCGACGCATCCTCTACGGCCACCGAAACATTATCGACTTTGGCAGCGTCCTCTTCTTCTATTGACCAGGCAGCCTCCCTCTCTTCTCCTCTTCTATTTAACAAATCTTTCACTTTTATTTATTAAATGGATTCTGCCTGCCTGCGAACTCTCTTCTTTCCTTTTCTTTTACTCTACTTAAAAATATATATGACTGTTTGATATCTTGTACCTAAACTTCTGAGACACGTTGAGTTGTGAAAATTGTAGAAAACATACTCTTAAGTTTTAACACTTGATTTCAAGAACGGGAATTTTATATTATTTTGAAATTGTCTTGCAAAATTGGGTTAATTTTGACTTGCAATTCGTTCAATTTTAAATTATCCTTTATGTTTACCTCAGATAGTCGTTCTCATGCACTAATTAACATTTTTTAATCCATTTATATGTATATTGTGATGATCAGTTATAGTTAGTTTCACATAAAAATTAAAATTCCATGGTGCATGCATGTTGGTCAATTTAACTCGGATATTTTGTACTTCTAAATATTGTGGATTAATTATAGAATGAATTTAATTAAGCCTTTGACTTTCTCCAAGTGGTTTTCTAGCTTGTATCATTTATCCATTCTCTTATATTTACCTTTGGCCTAAAGTCTAATTCTGGATTTAGTATAACCTACTAGAGTCTTCCCATCAAATATTTTATGTATCATTTTATTTTTGTATCATCAATATTTGTGCTTCGTGTCGTTCAATTAATTGACTGAATGAGAAAATTGTGTTCAAGTCCACAGAACGTGGATGATGAAAAAATAGTGTTCCATGATTACGTGGCACGTGATATTGTTGAAGAACATCCGGATTTCGATCCACTGACGATGGCGATGGCTTATGAAAATGTGCCTTTCTGCGACCCGAATCAAGCTAATAAACTTGCTGCCGGTTATGACCCGTTCGGTCCAATTAATGACCCGGAACTGAAGCCTCATAACGATGGTGACGACGACTTCCTCGCAAATGTCGATCAGCCTGTGACTGTGCCCGAACGTCTACGTACAATAGGTGCTTCTGGAAATGTTACCGCCAGCGATACAACGATACTGTATTACGAGCCACCCGATATTAATCCTGCTCTTATGAAATCACCCTGCAATTGCCGCTACTTCAAACTTATTGGGCCCGGCCAAGTATGTACGACATGCGGCTTCCGGAAAAGTGGGGCCCAACCAAAAGGAGATTAACAGCTATTTTGAATTTGAATCGAAGCATTGGTTTGCTTCTTTGTTGGGTTTTAGTTATGCATGGAATGGAATGGAAGGATTTTCGAGGCTTAATTGGTTTAGGTTAATTGGTTTGACTTATTCACTTTGTAGTTTATTCTTTTGGTTACCATTCGACTCCGATTATAATAACTCTGCCTTTTACTTTTCTTTTAATACATGGCTTTTATTCATCTACAGATTCCTTTAGCTGCGTCCAATTATTAAGGTGGTCTTAAATGAGATATATATTTTGCACAATATCATACATTAATATTTGCGACCAGTTTTTCTGTGTTAGACTAGTTTTTTTCGTTGCAAAATCCTCGTGGATCCTGTTTTGTGACCCATTTTCTGAGAAAAAAAGTTATTTGTTCCCATAATTTATCAAGTGTCCGATTTTGGTCCAAAAAATTTCGACTCTTCAATTTTGGTCCCGTAACTCCTAGGAATTGTCCATTTTTGGTCCCATTTTCTTTAAAAATACAAAAATAGTGCCGTTTTTTGTCATGCTCAACTCACATTCTAGCCGAATTTGGGTCTTTTCGGTACCCTAGAAGATGTGTCCGCAAAACGATTTTTTTTTCGTTTTGTATTTTTTAATCATTTTTTCATATCACTAATATGTGTTGAAAAATGGACAAACCATAGGAGTTACGGGACCAAAATTGAAGAGTCAAATTTTTTGGGACTAAAATCGGACACTCGATAAGTTATGGGACCATAAAAAAAATTCTCAGCAAGAATGGGACCAAAATTAGGCAAACTGTAGAAGTTTTGGGACCAAAATTGAAGAGTCGAAATTTTTGGGACCAAAATCAGACACTCGATAAGTTATAGGACCAAAAAACTTTTATTCTCCCGATTTTCTATCCCAAAAATCCGAAACTCTATTTTTTTAGTGTACTTTTAGTTTTTTTTTTTTTTTTTAACCTTTCTCGACGAAATTTGCCTCTACTATACAAAATTTAGAGCCCCACAAAAAATAGATTGGCCGATCAATAATCACTCGAAATATATTTTCAGATTTATTCAGGCTGAGTTCAAATTTTAACTGAAAAAGAAGATTGTGAAAACCAAAAGTGAGATTCATTTGTGGTAATAGAATGTATAAAATCACTAGTATTATTTTATTCATACATGATACATATTTGTGCTTAATTGTTCAATAAGAATAGTTTTGGAAATCAGTATATTCACGTATTTACATATAGGAACGAATAAATTCGGTAGTATTATTATTCACACATATTTGTCCTTAATTGTTCAATAACACAGCTTTTAGGCAAAGTTTAGTCTAATTCAAAGACTTCCGGGCAAAACATAGCTTGGGAATTTTACCTAACAAACACAAGTTTATATTACAAATCGTCCCATAATTCACTACAAAAAAGGTGCGGTTTAACGACGGAAAATTTGCGACGGCCAAATATCCGTCGCAAATTTCGTGTATTTGCGACGGATTTGGGCAAGCCGTCGTAAAAAATGTCGGTTTGCGACGGATATGAAATTCCGTCGCAACAGTTAGTGTTTTGCGACGGAAATGTCCATCGCAAATCCTAGGGCCCACCACCTTCGTTGTACTCCTGCTCATTTGCGACGGATATGTCGTCGCAAAGTCAAAATTGAAATTTGCGACGGAATTTTCCGTCGCAAAACGACCCGTTTAAAAGTAGCCACCCGGAAAATGACCCATTTGCCTGTTTTGCAACGGAATGGCCGTCGCAAATTTTAAATTCATATTTGCGACGGCCACTTTTCCGTCGCAAAATTGAGTAGTTGAAGCTCGTCAGAGGGGTTGGTGACCAATAATTGACCTGGGTCGTCGCAAAGCGTATTTGCGACGGAATTGCCGTCGCAAAATATAGAATTTGCGATGGAAAATCAGTCCGTCGCAAATTTGTGCAGATTTATAACAATCCCCTTCCTTTTCCTTCCCTTTCACTTTCACTCTTCTTTCCCTTTCACTTTCACTCACGAAAAAAATAAGAAATGATGCGGTTTTCATATGTTCTTCACGTATAATTGGTGTATTTGTCATTGCCTTCAACCTCACCGTACGTATTTGTCATTGCCTTCTACTTCACCGTACGTTTTCACATTTTTAACCGTTTAAATGTCATATTTTTATTGTTTCAATTTTTTAGTACACTATTAGGTAATGAGCATGATATATGTTTATTTGATGGGTTTAGGTATTATTGATGATATATGTTTATTTGATGGGTACGTTAATTTTAGTTTGTGTGATATTTATACCTATTTTTAGTCGAAACTCTGCTCAATTTTTATGTACACTATTAGATAAATTGTGTGATATTTGTTTATTTGATTGGTTTACTATGATTGATATATATGGTTGTGTTGGATTGATTTTTGTGAAGGAAAATTTTGTATATCCTTATTTTTAGGCAAACTCTGCCCAATTTTTTATAACTCACGTGATATTTACTTTTAATCTGTAACAGATGCAATTTTCAGATCGTGGTTGGATGTACTCAATACCTAGAATGATAGGAGGAGGCATTAACTCTGCCTTTTGCAATAAAATTGATGAGTTTATTGAGTTTGCACTACAACATCCATGCAGTATGGATTGTATGGGTAATATTAGGTGTCCGTGTAAAGACAGAAGATGCAGAAATATGAGATTCTTGAGTGTTGATGAGGTTAGAACTCATCTTGTGATTTCCGGTTTTGTTCCCCGTTATTACAACTGGACCAGTCACGGTGAACAACGGTGGAATGTTGACATCGAAACCGTAGAATACTGGTATACTGGGTGGAGCGGTGGTGGAAATTTTGATGTTGGTGGTTCAAGTTATGTTCCGTATACTCAATTTGAACCACAAATAGAGGATCAACCTGATAGATATCGGATGATGATTGCAGAATCTGTTTTGGGTGGTCATCCACAATTCAATGAAACACCTATGGAGGAGGAACCAAATCATCGGTCAAAGAAGTTTTTTGATATGCTTAAAACCGTTGATCAAAAGTTGTTTCCTGGTTGTGAGACTGAGACGCAATTGTCATTCAATGCTCAAATGTTGAACATCAAAACTGAAGGCAAGGTCAGTCAAAAAGTGTTCAATCAATTTGCTAAATTGTTCAAACGAGCTCTACCTGAAGACAACACGGCGCCTGATAATTTCTATCAGAGCAAGAGGCTCTTGAAGGATATGGGTCTACCCTTTGAGAAGATTGATTGTTGTACAAACGGTTGCATGTTGTTTTGGGATGAGGATGAGGATGAGGATCATTGCAAGATGTGTGGTCACCCACGGTACAAACCATCTGGTCGTACAAAAAGTAAGAAGAAAGTGCAGTTGAAGGCTTATAAGGCAATGTATTACCTTCCCATCACTCCTCGTCTAGAGAGGTTGTATCAGTCCAGTGCCACGGCTAAAGACATGACATGGCATGCTGAGGAGTGTTCTGGTGAGAATTCTGGAGAGATGCGGCATCCTGCAGACTCGGAGGCATGGAAACATCTTGATAGGGAGTTCCCAGATTTTGCAAGGGAGACGAGAAATGTGAGGTTAGGCTTGTGCACGGATGGTTTTGCCCCATTTGGAATGCACGGAAAAAAGTATTCATTATGGCCTGTGCTGTTGACCCCGTACAATCTACCTCCTTGGTTGTGCATGAAGCCTCAACATATATTTCTTAGTATCTTGGTGCCTGAACCACACAACCCCAAGCATAAATTGGATGTATATCTCCAGCCATTGATTAAAGAGTTGAAATCTTTGTGGTCTACGGGGGTGGAGGCCTACGACGTTCATAGGAAGCAGAACTTCACGATGCGAGCTGCACTTTTGTGGACCATTAGTGACTTTCCAGCATTTTCTATGTTGTCTGGGTGGTCAACAGCAGGAAAACTAGCATGCCCGTATTGCATGGACGGTTCTGATGCATTCTATCTTCCGTTGAGTAGAAAAGTGTCATGGTTCAACAACCATCGCAAGTTTCTTCCTCCTGATCATCCCTTTCGGAGGAACAAAACAGACTTTCTAAAGGGTAAAAATGCAGTAGGCCGCCCAAGACCACGGATTCGATCAGGTATGTGTCTGGGTACTGAATCACTACTGATGTCTATGAGTCTCATATATATAAATTAACCATATATAAATTAATTATTTCAGGTGATTCGTTGTTGTATGAGGTTACAGTCACTGATTTGATGAAGACAACTGAGGCGGGTGCAATGGAGCACAATAAACGTATCCAGGGTGGTTGGAAGAAGAGAAGTATCTTTTGGGACTTACCTTATTGGAGCAAGTTGTTGATTCGACACAATTTGGATGTGATGCATATAGAGAAGAATGTTTTCGACAACTTGTTTCATACGGTCGTGGGTACTGAAGGGAAGACCAAAGACACTTCAAAATCCAGAGATGAGTTGAGGCTCTTCTGTTCCTGTGCTTCCCTACACAAGGATGAGCAGACAAGAACATATCCCCAGGCCTCTTACACAATTAGTAAAGCAGAAAGGAAGAATTTGTGTAAGTGGGTGAAAGAGTTGAGCTTCCCTGACAATTATGTGTCGAATTTGGGAGACAGAGTTGACACGGAAACCGAAAAGGTGTCTGGAATGAAGAGTCATGATTGTCACGTGTTCATGCAACGACTCTTACCTATTGCATTTCGGTACTCACTTCCCAAGAATGTATGGAGTGTCATCACGGAATTAAGTCTTTTTTTCAGACACTTAACGGCATCAACGATTACAGTTGAGGACATGAGGCGTTTGGATGAGGAGATCCCTGTTATTCTATGCAAACTTGAGCGGATTTTTCCACCCAGCTTCTTCGACTCGATGGAGCACTTACCCGTACACTTAGCGTATGAAGCCTCAATTGCTGGTCCCGTACAGTATCGATGGATGTACCCTTTTGAGAGGTAATTCTATACCATTTTTTAAATCGACTTTTAAGATCAATACTGAATAAATTTTCTAACACAAGAATGTTTTAGGTATTTGCACAATTTAAAGCTCAATATTGGAAATGCGGCCCACATCGAAGCATCAATTGTTAATGCATACCTTACTGAAGAGGTTGGAGCATTTTGTTCTTACTACTTCGGCGATCAAGTTCAAACCAGAATCAGAAATGTGCCTCGCAACTACGATGGTCGTGGAGTAGACCATCCCCTTCGTGATGTTGAAGGTATGTTATCTGTATTTTTGCATCCGGGTCGACCAATGGGTAAGGGCACCAAACGACCGTTCAGGGGCAGTATTGAAGAGGAAACAATACATTCATATGTTTTGATGAATTGTCCTGAAGTCCAACCGTATATAGAGTAAGTAATTTAATTTTATAGTTGAGTTTTTTACAATATGTATACTGTTGATATCTGAAAAGTAATTAATTTCTTTTTTCTGATATATAAGCATGTTCTGTGAGTATAAGCGTCAAGTAGAACCAGACATCACAGATGCAACAGTTTTTCAATCCATCCGCAATGATTTTATGTTTTGGTTCCAACGTTACGTGAGTACCACATAATTATATGATTTTTACCTTATAACAAATATGTTATTATTTTTATACATGATAATTTAATATTTATAGGAACAAAATGGCCTACTTAATAACAACCCACATCTTGAAGCTCTGAGCAAAAGACCACTACGTAGTGTGGTATCATACCACGGATATTACGCAAATGGATACAAATTTCATACTGAAGCGTATGCTTCAACGAAATCGACTACAAACAGTGGTGTTTGCGTTATCGGTACAAACTACAATGAAGAACCCATCGATTACTATGGAGTGCTGCAAGAAGTAGTTGAAATAGAATATCCGGGTTGGCCGAGCAGGACGATAGTGTTGTTCTTGTGTGAATGGTATGATCCAGGGAACCAAGGAACAAGAGTCGACAAAAACTACAAGATTGTTGATATCAACACCGGAAAGAAGTTTCCGGCGGCATACGATCCTTATATTTTTGCAACGCAAGCATCTCATGTATATTATTGCAAATACCCCGGATCAAGTAGGCCCAACTTGAGGACAGTTTGCAAAGTAAAGGCAAGATCACTGGTTGAAGTTTCTAATCCGTCAAACAAAGACGGTGTAGAACCAACAGATCCATTTCAAACAGAGATACAAGAGGCTCAAACAGAGGTTGATCAAGCAGGTGTGAATATTTTTGTCGACTTACTTGCTGCAAATCCAGAAATGATAATGATTGAAAGTGATCATGAGGGTGATGGACAAGAGCGCGGTGGGGAGGAAGAAGAAGAGGAAGAGGAAGAGGAAGAGGAAGAGGATGAGGATGAGGAAGAGGATGAAGATGATGATGAGGATGACGAGGAAGAAGACGACGATTAGAATTACTAAATTATTGTATATATAACAAGTGAAAAACGAAAATGAATTAATTTGGTGAATTATGAAAAAAAAAACGAGTCAATTTGGATACATACACAATTAATTGCGTACAAATGAACGAATTATAAATTTAAGCGGGAGTCGAAATAAATAAATTTACAGAAATAATAAAAATTAAATGGCCCCAATATTTATAAAAACAAGTTAGAAACGAAAATGAATTAATTTGGTGAATTGTAGAAAAAAAATGAGTCAATTTAGATACATACACAATTAATTGCGTACAAATGAACGAATTATAAATTTAAGCGGGAGTCGAAATAAATAAATTTACAGAAATAATAAAAATTAAATGGCCCCAATATTTATAAAAACAAGTTAGAAACAAAAATGAATTAATTTGGTGAATTGTAGAAAAAAAAAATGAGTCAATTTGGATACATACACAATTAATTGCGTACAAATGAACGAATTATAAATTTAAGCGGGAGTCGAAATAAATAGTTTTACAGAAATAATAAAAATTAAATGGCCCCAATATTTATAAAAACAAGTTAGAAATGAAAATGAATTAATTTGGTGAATTGTAGAAAAAAAACGAGTCAATTTGGATACATATACAATTAATTGCGTACAAATGAACGAATTATAAATTTAAGCGGGAGTCGAAATAAATAATTTTACAAAATAAAAAAAATAGTTGGGCAAAATATTTTAATAAACAACTTAGATACGAAAAGAAATTAATTTGGTGAATTATAAAAAAAATGACTTAATTTGAATACATATACAATTAATTGCATAAAAATAAACGAAAGTAGCTTGTGCCCTAGTGGCGCGCGCCCCCTCCTCTTGCACAAGAGGTCCCGTGTTCGATTCCCCTTGGACGCAAAAAATGGATTAATTGTTCAAGGCCTAATAAGACTAATATAGAAGGTGGGCCGCATATAAAAAGAGATGGGTCGGTTGGCCCAGTGGTCCGCGCCCGCCCCGGCCGCCTCGGGTGCCCGGGCTCGAACCACGCGAGCCACTTTTTTTTTTGTATAGGCTCGGTAATTTGCGACGGCCAAATTCCGTCGCAAATATTGAATTTTGCGACGGAAAACAACCCGTCGCAAATTATAACAGAAAAAAATAAAAAATATATATATAAACATTTGCGACGGAATGTGGCCGTCGCAAATGTTGTTGACCCGAACGGGTCTGACCCAAAATATTTGCGACGGAATACTGTCCGTCGCAAATTCTGTGTGACCCGGCCGGGTCTGACCCGCCGATTTTGTGACGGATTTGTCCGTCGTTAATTTGCGACGGAAGTCGAAATCCGTCGCAAAAATTAGCTACGGCTGTTTTAGGGACGGATACGTGTCCATCGCAGATACCGTCGCAAAACACTGTTTGCGACGAATTTTCCGTCGCTAATTCCGTCGCAAAACAGTGTTTTTTTTGTAGTGATTTTTTGATAAAATTTATTGAAACAATTGTTGTCTAGTACATAGATTAGTAAAGTATTCTTGTAGAATACATGGGCCAAAATAAATGATTCTAAACTACATTGACCCCTTAATAATGGTCTATTATACCCCTAATTCCCACAGTCCATCTTCCCCTATCCTGCAGCTCGCCCATCACGTCACTAAAGTTTCATCATTCAAATTTCAAAATGGGATCAAGCTATATACCAGATGCTCCATCAACGTTCCTCACTCTGCTTTCAACATTCAAATTCCCTCTCATCCAAAAGGGCCCCGCTGTATTTCTTAACATTTACCAAATATTATGATTGATTTACCTCAATTTAGCGAAGACTCGTCTTATTCCGTTGTTCTCAATGTGAAACACGAGCTCGAGTCCAAATTGATCATGGTTAATGGCTTCTCCTCTTTTACTATGTTTGCAGATCAGGTGAGGGGTACTTGGCCGAATCTTGTTATTAGAAATTGCAAGTTTCGTTATTCGGTTGGTTGCCTTATTAATTATCTTTTTGCTTCGGATTCTGATCTCAGAAATTTGATTGTGTATTGTGAATTGAAGGGGGAGAAATTGGTAGATATTTGTTTAAATTTCGAAGAATGCCCTGCTAGTGGTAGTGTGCATCTTGATTCTTTAGATGATTCAATCCCCAGTTATGATGTATGTCCATCTTTAGAGAATAAGTCTTTGTTAAGTCGCGGTTGGGGGCATTTAATTGATGGTGGAGTTGGGATGGTTTTTAAAGGTGGTTCTGGTGATTTTAAAAAGTCAACTTATTTTGTATTCTACTTCAAAGGTTTTGAGTTTCGATTTATTAGAAATGAGAAGAATTATGTTAATTTTTTTTGCAAGGAGGTTGCCACAACTGATTGTGCATGGTTTATAAAAGCAAAGGTTGATCGTATCACAGGTTCATTTGTTGTATGGAATTTGAATCTTGTTCACAATTGTCATTCTAATATGCTTTGTAATGAATATAAGAGGTTGACCCCTGCAGTTATTTCATCCTTTGTTGGTGATACGGTTAAGGCTAATCCCAATATGAATGGAATTGATCTCCTTGAAACTGTAAAACAATTTTATGGTGTAGATATTCCTTATTGGAACGCTTGGCGCAGCTTGTATTTTGCTAGGATCCAAAATAATGGCGGTTTTGCAGAGTCATACTCTAATTTAGGGCTGGTTTCCAAAGCTATTTTGCAACGAAATCCCGGCAGCGTGGTTGATTTGGAGAAAGACTGTTTAACCAATTGTTTTGAACGCATATTTGTTGCACTTAAGGCTTCTATTGATGGTTTTGCAAGTTGTCGTCCTATGTTATTCATCGATGGAACTTTCATGAAGGGACAAGAAAAAGGCACATTGTTAGTTGCAATTCCTAAGGATGGAAATAATGGTAATATTGGCTAAAACATTCATTTTTATAAAATGTTAATGTTTAGTTTACATTTTCTTATTGTTAACTAACTCATATAATCCGATTTTCAGGATTGTTTCCAGTGGTCTTTGCTCTTGTTTCCGCAGAAAATGCTGATAATTTGGTATGGTTTCTTGAAAAACTTCGTTCCATTATCATACACGATAAAGAAGTGTTCTACTTATCCGATAGGAACGTTGGTCTTTTGTACGTATTCTCCAGTGTTTTTGACAAACCTGTCCATTTCTTTTGTTTGCACCATCTTGTTCTAAATCTAAAAGTCCGATTTTCTAGGGGTTTCTCTTCGAGCCAAAGGTCGAAGTTGGTAATAACCTTCAGGGAGTGTGCTTATGCTCCCAATGTTCGTTTATTTGATGCTAAACTGGAAGAATTCTTACATCTTGGTGGGGACCTTGCACGAGACTTTCTTTCTCAATTGCCATATGAAATATGCGCAGTTTCACATTCCCCACACTCCACTCGTTACAGTGAAATAACGTCAAATGCCTCTGAATCATTTAATTCTTGGATTCGTCAATTCCGCGAGCTTCTTGTGGTCCGTATGATAGATAGCATTATTTCGAACATTGATCGTTTGTTTGTAGAACGGAGATGCGAGAGCAAAGAATGGACAGGGTTGCTATGTCCTGTTAAGCAGAACACCTGGCTTGAATATGGTGAAATAAGCAAGGCATGGGTAGTTAAGGAGTGTTCATCAAATGGGCAGTTTATAGTGGAGGCCACCCCGTCCGTTATTGTTGATTTATTGTTGTCAGTTTGCACGTGCTATCAGTGGCAAGTTACGGGGTTCCCATGCTGTCATGTCGTAGCAGTTATTCGTAAACGGAGCTAATCCATTTACCAACATATCGCCCCTGAGTTTTTTGTTGATAAATATGTTCAGTGCTACCTTCAAAACATCTATCATGTACCACAGACAGAAATGCTAGAGGTTGCTCCACTGTGTGAAGAAGACTTTATTCTACCCCCCCCCCCCCCCCATTTTGAAGCGTCAATTTGGTAGACCGAAGAAATGAAGAATTGCTTCTAACGGCGAGTTAAGTAAAAGCAAAAAAAAAAATAGTGCACCCTTTGCGAGAAGATGTCTCTGCACGATAGCCTTACGTGTTCGTTGAACAAGCGTCCACAACATCAGTCATAATAAAGGTACATATTATTTATGAACTGAGCATTCTAAGCATGAAATATCGTTCTAAGCATTTCACTGCATGCAACAAAATATATTAGCATTCTCATGTACCCTAATTAACTATTTTTCTAAGAATTCACAGTGTGCATATTCATACATATTACCATAACAAGGATCCTAGCAGTATTGCAATGCAAATCATAGCAAAATTGGCAACGAATAAAGTTGGAATTGTGATTTTGTAGGTTTGCTGCATTACATCCTGTGCTCCCTTACTTTGAACTTCGCCAAAATCATCTCCTACTATTAGTACACACCAATTACTCCAACCATGTTCTTCAAAGCTATAGAATAACCTTCCCAGGTTTCGATCAGTTTCTGACACCTTGATCGTTGTACGTCGACCGCATTTTATACACCCTATTTTTTTGTACACAAGATACTTCTTTGAGGATTGCAGATTGCTTGAGCTAGATATTTCTTTGTGGGGGAATTTTTCTTTTTTGGGAATGTTTTCTAAGCTTGGTCGACACCATATATATAAGTAAATCCTCCAACGGCTCTATAAGGAAACCCCCAACGGCTATTTTTTGTTTCTGTATAAGTTGTACCTTGTATATTGAGGTACAATTCAATGTGATCCACTTTATATAATCCAATATGTACAATTTATATAATTGTAATACCCCTTTATTTATATAATTGTTTATTTTAGAATATAAAATTCAATACTTGTACATTACAAATTAAACAAAATGTCCAGTATTTAATGTACAATATTTGAGAAAAATAATGTACAATTAATTACATATACATATACATCAAAATATACAATTTCTTGTAACGTACAGTACTTCAAAAAATACATCACCATTAATTGATATATAATTGTAATATATAGTCAATTGAAATGGCCCATGTAAAGGTGTTCTTACAGTTCCTCAGAAAAATAATATACAATTGATTACATATACTTATACATTAATTATACAATTTCTTCTAATGTACAGTACTATTTGTTCTAATGTACAATTTCAGAAAAATCTCAGAAAATAACTCACCATTAATTGATATAAAATCTCAGAAAAAATAATATACAATTTCTTCTAATGTACTTAAAAAGATAACTCACCATTAATTGATATAAAATTGTAATATATAGTTCAATTGAAATGGTTCATGTTCAATTGATATATAGTACTTAAATAACTCCTTGGCCTTAAATGGGACATATCAGAATATTGCATTATAAAATATTGTTGAATACTTATATTTTTGTGATTTATATAAAAAAAAAAAATTTAAACTTGTATACTTGTACATTTCTTAAAATAATAGGTCATTTAGTACAATTTTATTGAACTATATTAAGTACACTTATTTTCACGTATATTTTTTTAGGTTGGACACTTATTTAAAAAATAAATTTTTGGTTGGACAACTTTAAAAAATATATATATACATCACCATTTATTAATATATAATTGTAATATATAGTTCAATATACATATATATCGGGCAATTTTGGATTATAAAATATTGAATATATCAACCATACATATATCTGAATATTCAACTTGTTAAATGTATAATTTTCTTATACTTGTACATTAATGAAAAGTATGGAACATTTCACCAATATACATACTGGATATTTTTTTTATCATGATATGCCATTTATTTCAAATTTATTAAATAATTAAGAATATAATTTATTTTAAAATATCTAATCCCAATCATTATTTTTTTATAATTAGGTCATATTTTGTAAAATGTAAATTTAGTATTAGGTCATTTAGTACAATTGGAAAACAATTATTAACTGTAAATGTAAATTTACACTTTACGTAAAGATTTTTTTCTACATTTCATGCTTAAACTGTTCATTTTTGTGGGACATACTGTATAATTAGTTAATTTCCAAGTTTATGACGGGACATTCATCAATATATATACCGGAGGATTTTTTTCACTAAATTATATAAGTGATACTATATTTTTTTTAAATAATGATTGTAATAAATTATTTACTTAAAATTGTAATTAATTATGTGTTAGTAAAATATGTATTGTATATACCTAAAAATTATATATTACTAGGCCCACAAGAATTATACATGGTCATTTAAGTAAAGGCCCAATGAATCATTCCAGAATTTTTTTAGCTAATTAAAAGGCAAAGCCCAATTTGTCCAAATCGATCAAACCTTTTATAAGATCACAGCTAAGATATTCAGTACATTGGGAAGAAAGAAGCTACGCTCTGTCAAATTAATTGTGACAAGCTAAAGCCACTATTTCAAAGCCTCGAAGAACCAAAATTTTGCATTATTGACCATCCAACCATGGCGAATGAAGAAGGTGAAGTTCGAGAGCTACCGGAGGACATGAGGATCGAGATTATATCTCGCTGCCGTGTTGCTGATCTTTTGGAGTTTAAGAGGGTCTCTCATTTCTGGAATGAGCTGATTAATAGTCGTTTCTTTGTGAAGAAACATCTAAAGAATCAAATTCATCAGAATCAACAGATTTTCTTCTTTGAGAGGAGCATGGGTAGCTTTAATCTTGCATATGAAGAATCTGCCCCTCGAATGCCAAATAAGAGAATCCTCTATGATGGAGATCGATAAACAGAGTATGTGGCCACATGCAATGGTTTGGTTTGCATGTGTAATCTACAAGACCAGTACACCTTGTACAATCTCATGACTACGATGAGCATTCGGTTCTGAATCAATAGATCAACTTTCCCCCTGGAGGCACTTGGGCGATTACTTTTTTTGGAATAGGGTATAACGAGGCTGAAGATGATTACAAATTGGTCAGGATCTCAATGTTCAACAACACTGAATTGATTACGGAGGTAAGTGTTTTCTCCCGTAATACTCGGTAATGGAGCCAAATCAGTAGTTTTCTATTCGATTATCCGGTTGGAGAACCCAGGATAGTCGTTAATGGAAAACTCTATTGGCAGATAGCAACAAAGGGTGTTTGTTCTCTGGATATTGCTGATTGGACTTACCGTAAAATTGCATTTCCTATTTGTGCATCTGTGGGTTTCTTTGGGTACGGTATGGTAGGTTTAGATGATAAAACTCTAGCTCTGCATTCTAGGTTGATCAACCCTATGCAGGCTCAGGATCTGTGGCTTTTGAATGATGGGGATGTTTGGGTTCATTTCAGAATTATGGTCTGGCATGTTATACTCATGTACCGTAGGTTTGTTGATGTCCAGTCTCTATTCTTGATTAAGCCCAATAATGTGTTGATAATGTGTCGAATTGATCCTAGTGGAGACTTTGGGATTTTTAATTTAAGGGATGAATCGTTTGTACTAGTTGAATCAGATGGGATAGAAGAAGGATATTGCAAAGCCTTTGGGTTCACTGAAAACTTGGAGTCCCCATTTCCCTTTGGTATGTAGAAGATGTACTTGGAATCCCCTTTTGCTAGCATTAAGATTAGTATATGGATTTTGCTTACACACATATAGGTTGTGTTAAGTATCTAAGTTAATCCTTTTTTTTTTTAGAATATGTTTTTGTTAAGCTTATGCTTTTGTTAGAATGAAGATGCTTAGATGATGAACTTGTGATAGGATGTTTTGTTAAGGCTTTATGAATGTACACAAGTTTGTTTTATTAAGCATCTAATTAAGCTTTGGTATGTAATGGGAAGAACTTGTATCCCCCTATTTTGTTAACAAACTTGCGAATGATGGATGCAATTATTTATGCTATCTAAGGGTATTTTGTTTACTAATGTTTATACAAGTTTGTCTCTACATTTGTGGGTTGAATTATGGTTATGTTATGAGGTATTATTTCTTGTTTAATGATAACATAGTAACTATTATGATTGTAAGCATTGATGAATATTGCCCACTATCCTACATCAATGTTAACATTTGTCACTAATTGTTACGCCCGATATTAACTACCCGGCCCATCGGGTATCGGACATGAAACCCACTTACTGTAGCGGGCTCAGATGAGAGTAATTCGCCGCCTAGACGAGCAGGCGAGCGGGGAAGTAGAAGCTACCCGACGCGGACCTCCGGGAGCTATCGGGCAGGGTACTTAAACCCACAGGCCCGGGGGTCAGACGGCCAGCGACGAGCTCCGAGGTAGTCTCTCTACCCGCCTACCCGTGAAAGGACCACCAAGGTGCTCGCATTCTAACTCGTCACCCGGGTACCCGTGTACCCGTCTGCCCGACCCCAGGCTGCGCCATCTGTGAGAGGACGTCTAGTGCCATCAGTCCAGAGGATGTGGCAGGGTCAAAGAGGGTAGTTGAGGCTAAGTCCCATCATCTCAGGAGCGACAGTGCCATGTGGCGTCTTCCCATTGGCTCATAGGGGAGGTTGTAGCTACTCATTACCTTCCAGCTAGGAGTAGGAGGGGCCCTCAGGCCCACCAACCAAATATGGGGAAACCCACCTTGTATACTATAAATAGGGCTTTTAATTCCCAAATGTAACACATCACATTTATTATAAACCTACTCTTGAGAGCTCATTTACTCCCATATTTATTGCTTTCGGTCATTACATTTATATAAATCCTACCCGCTAGGAACCCGACGGCGAGATCCTCACGAAATCGCTGTCAACATTTTGGCGCTAGAAGAAGGGTGACTATTATCGAAGTATACTCGGTTTCGTTTATCTAGTCACCTCGAACAAACCCTTTCTCGAAAGGCTTACCCGTTTCTATTCCTAAAATGACCACTTCGAAAGCTACACGAACCCAGCAGCAAGTCGAAGATATCGGCGAGACCGCCACTCCGGCTCCGGCCACGGCGGAAACCCTACAAGGCCCTTTCGAGTTCTTATCGGCAATGAGAACTCCAGAGGACCTCCAGGCCGCAAGGGCAATGATTGAGCGCCGCCAGGCCGAGATCGATGCCGCTCCAATGCTTACTCATCGACCCGGAAAGGAGCCGGCCCGGACCAGGGCCACCAGCCAACCACAGCAGGAGCAAGAGGCGACCAGGAGGACCGCCAGTAACCCCCGGCCTCAGAATCTAAAGAGGCGCCTCGATGAGGAGGCCGACTCACAGCGGGTGTCTCGCCGACCTGTGGGATCAGTCTTCTCCAGACTGGGTTCCCAGGCTCGGGGAGCTGCCCGACCCTGCGAGTCCAACGCCAGCTCCAGACCCCAAGAGCGGGAACGGGCACGCTCTCCCAGGCGTCACAACGACGCGGCCCCGAGGCCGTCGGTCCGTGACCGTCTGGGGGACAACCCGCGCCATCGTTTTCCCCCCCACTGCCGACAGTGCTATGGCCGCTATCCTGAAGAAGGTGACGGACCTCGAGGCCAAGCTTGAAAGGCGGGACGGACAACACCACGTCGCCCATATGCCTAACTCCCCTCTCGCCGACATACTGCTATGAGCCCCCGCCCAACCCAGTACGACGGGGAGACGGACCCAGTCACCCACCTGAGTAAATACTCCACCTACATGATCTCCATGGGGGCAACGGACGCCACCCAGTGCCGAATATTTCCATTAACCCTCGGTGACAGAGCTCACCGGTGGTACTCCTCGCTGCCCGCGGGGAAGGTGGTTTCGTTCCACCAGCTGGGGGAACTATTCCTGGAACACTTCTCCTCGATGGCGCCACGCCTAGCCGGCGCCAATCGCATGGCCAACCTGGCCCAGGGAAAAGACGAGATGGACCGGGCGTATATCGACCGGGTAGACCACATCATCATGGAGGGCGAGCCCGTCGGGGACGAGGTCAAGCTTGTCGGCATCATAGGCGGATCCGCCTAAAAACAAAGTTGTGGAAATCTATGAAAAAGGACTATCCCAAGTCCTACGCGGAGTTCCGGCAGCGAGCCGGAAAAATCATTTATAACGCTGACATTCTGGCACAGCAGCTAGGCGAGGGCGCCCCAGCGGAGAAGGAGAAGTCCCCGGCACGCCGACCCGGAGAAGCTTTTCCTACCGCGCCCCTCAACCGTTCAAGCCCTTCGACTCCGTGCCCTTCGACTCCGTCGAAGTGAAGCTGGCCGAAAGGTTGTCGGCCACCCCGGAGTATGTCTACGTGCAGATCCGGGACAAGAATATGGTGCCCAAGGCGCAGCCGTGGGTCCACAAACCAGGGGTGCAACTCAACCACAACAAATACTGCCACTACCTTCAAACCGTCGGGCACAACACAAGTGAGTGTCGCGACCTCCTGAAGCAACTCTGGCGACTCTTCGAGGAGGGGAAGCTTGAGGAGTTCGTGAAGAGACCGGCGGCTAGGCCGGAGGCTCAAGCCGCTGCCCACCCCGTGGAGCCAAACCGAGAGGTGGCCCTCATATGCCCGTCGATGCCGAAACATCAAGCCCGACACGTGGTCAACATGCTCTCCCCCGTGGGAGGGTTCGCGCCCACCACCTCGCTCTCCAACCGCCGACAGAAGAGAGAGCTGCGAGCAATGGACAACATCCACCAAATCACCATACCGGTCAACATGACGGCAAGAGAGACAGACCTCCTCGCCTTCAAGGAGGAGGATCGCACTGGGGTCATCTACCCGAACCACGACGCCCTGGTCGTGTCCGTCAACATCATGGGAATCACCGTCCATCACATGCTCGTCGAAAATGGGGCTTACTGCAACATCCTCTTCAAAACCGCATTCGACCAGCTGGACAACTCCTTCGAGAAATACGTGGAGCCGTGCAACCAGGTCATCAAGGGCTTCGGCGACGCCACGGTGAAACCCTACGGGATAGTTAGGCTAGCCGTAGAATTAGTTTCTAGTATAGACGCTGAGGTTAAGGCTTCGAAACAGCTCGACTTTATTATTGTCGACCAGCCGTCAACCTATAACGGGTTTCTCGGCAGGCCGTTCGAGCACGAGTTCGAAGCCGCCGCCTCAGCATTCTATTATTGTATCAAGTTCCCAACCCCCTCCGGGAAGGTGGGGACTCTTAAGGGTAATCAGAAAATGGCACGCGGATGTTTAGCGTATATCGATTTTATTTCAAATTCTGCAAATTTAGATTATATCTGCACAATCGGGGAGAGAGACATGGAAATAGACAAAGAAATCCCACCCACTACCCGCCCAATGGAGGAAGATTCACAAAATTTTGAAGACACTCAAGTCGACCTAGAGCCCAGGCTCGGGTATGAACCCATGGAGATCGACAGCACCCTAACTGGGCAGATCGACGATCCACGCTACGGCGAGCGGGGAGCCAGTCCGATCGAAAAATTAATTTCGGTCACAATGAAGAATCGGCCGGAAGTAAGTGTTCAACTCGGTTCATCGATGTCCGACGAGATGCGGACAATGATGGCCGCATTTTTAGAAGAAAACTTAGACGTGTTCGTATGGTCCCACGAAAACATGGTTGGAATCGATCCAGCCGTATGTTCCCACCAATTGCACATTGATCCATCCCGTAAGCCAATCTCACAGAAGAGAAGAAAATTCGGCCCAGACAAATACGCGGTCATAGCTACCGAGGTTAAAAGCTGCTCGACAACAAGCTTATCGGGATGGTCGACCCCGATGACAAGCCCCAATGGATATCCAACACCGTGCTCGTCAAGAAGAACAACAACACCTGGCGGCTGTGCATCGACTTCACGGACCTGAACAAAGCATGCCCCAAGGATCACTTCTCGATGCCGCACATCGACCATCTGGTGGACAGCACGGTCGGGCACGAGATGCTCACTTTCATGGACGCATTTTCCGGCTACCACCAGATCCCGATGACCGCCGACGACCAGAAACACACCACTTTCCTCACCGAGAAGAACATGTACTTCTGGAAGCGGATGTCATTCGGGCTCATGAACGCAGGGGCAACCTACCAAAGGCTGGTCAACCACATGTTTCACGACCAAATCGGGGTGACCATGGAGGTATATATCGACGACATCATCGTTAAAAGCGAGAAGAAAGAAGACCACCTCACTCACTTAGCCGAAACATTTGAAATCTTGAGGAAATATCGGATGAGGCTCAACCCGAAAAAGTGCAGTTTCGGCGTCGAGTCGGGTAAGTTCTTGGGGCACATGGTTAGCCAGCGAGGGATCGAAGCAAACCCAACCAAAGTTCAGGCGATCCTCGACATGAGCACTCCCCGAACGGTAAAGGAGGTGCAGAGGGTGACTGGCAGCCTGGCCGCTCTCAGCCGTTTCATCTCCTGCATGGGGGACCGGTGCAAACCGTTGTTCGACAGCATGCGGAAAGGGAAATTAAATTGGTCACCCCAGAGCCAGCTCACATTCGATAATTTGAAGGCATGTTTATCAAACGCCCAGATATTGGCCAAACCCGTCCCCGGCGAGAAGCTTTTCCTATACTTGGCGGCCTCAGACTCAGCTCTCAGCACCGTGCTAGTGCGGGCTGAGGGGCAGGCACATCTGCCAATCTATTATGTCAGCCAGACACTCCACAACGCCGAGCTACGGTACCCACCCCTGGAAAAGTTAGCTTACGCACTAGTAATGAGTGTGCGTAAGTTACGTCCATACTTTTTCTATCACCAGGTAGAAGTACTGACCACAATGCCACTTCGCCAAGTGCTACATCGACCAGACACGGCGGCAGGTACCTAAAGTGGGCAGTAGAGGTCGGGCAATTCAGAGTCACATAAGCTCCTCGAACGTTCATCAAAGGCCAGGCCATGGCCGACTTCATTGTCGAGCTCACCTACCAGGAGACGATGTCCAAGATCGAGCAGCTACCTTGGAAAATGTACGTCGACGGATCCTCCACAACTTTGCGGGCAGGCGCGAGAATTGTCCTTCTCAGCCTGACCGGCCAATCGTTCACGACAGCCGTCAGGTTTGGCTTCCATGCGACTACTAACGAGGTTGAGTACGAAGCATTAATCAACGGCCTGGAAATGGCCATGGCCATGGGAGTGAAGAGGCTCCAAATCTACAGCGACTCGCAGCTCGTCACATGCCAAATCTCAGGAGAATACGAGGCACGCAGCGACAGAATGTTGGCCTACCAAGGATTAGCCAAGAACCTCCTCGAAAAATTCGATCAAGTCCACATAGAGGTAGTACCCCGACTCGACAATACTCAAGCAGACGCCCTCGCCCACCTTGCAGCATCCGAGGGGGCAGCCGACATGTCACAAATCACAGTTACCTACCTAACCGCACCGTCTAGTTCGAACCAGCGGGTGACCAATCTGGGGCAGGAGGAGGACAGCTGGATGACTCCCATTCTGAAGTACCTCCGCGACGGCCGACTCCTAGACGATCGAGTAGCGGCAAGACAGTTACAACTTCGGGCGGCCCGATACACGATCATCGGGGGCCAGTTGTACAAGCGAGGCTTCGCCCTACCCCTCCTGAAATGCATAACACCGGGGCAGGGAAGGAAGATCTTGGTAGAAGTCCACGAGGGGCACGGCGGGAACTACGCCGGCGGCCATGTGCTCGCCCAGAAAGTTATCCGGCAGGGATATTTCTGGCCCACTCTAAAGATGGACACGATCAACTATGCGCGGACATGCCACAAGTGTCAAATCTATTCGCCAGCAATCCACCAGGCTTCAACCGAGCTCACCTCAATCCTAAGCCCGTGGCCGTTTGCAAAGTGGGAGATCGATCTCATTGGTCCTTTGCCTACGGCCCCGGGCAGCGTCAAGTACGCAATTGTCTTCGTGGATTACTTCACCAAATGGGTGGAGCCGGAGTCACTAAAAACAATCGACCAAGAACATGTCATTAGATTCATCTGGCGCAACATAATTTGTCTATTCGGCCTCCCACAGATAATCATTTCGGACAACGGGAAGCAATTCTACGGGTTGGAGATGGAGAGATTCTGCCTGAAGCACAAAATCAAGAGGCTGTTCTCGTCACCCTACCACCCCCAGTCGAACGGGCAGGTCGAGGCAGTAAACAAAATAATCAAACACACGCTGAAGGCAAGGTTGGAGGAGATCAAGGGAACATGGGCGAGCAAGCTACCCGAAGTATTATGGTCATACAGAACAACCTGTTGCACCGCAACCGGGGAGACTCCTTCGCTCTGGCCTTCGGAACGGAGGAAATCATCCCGACCGAGGTCATCATCCCAAGCCTCCGCACCTCGCAACCCGTGGGGACCAGGAACGACCAAGCCATGCTTAACGAGTTGGACTTGCTGGAGGAAAGAAGGCTGTCCGCCGAGCAAAGGAACATAGCTTACAAACGTCGGGATGAAAAATACTTCAACTCGAAAATCAAGATCAGAGAGTTCGAAGCCGGGGACCTGGTGCTGCGATGGACGGTCGGGCAACCCAAGGGGGCATTTGGTCCAAATTGGGAGGGACCCCTAAAGATCTCCAGGTGCCTAGCCAACGGGGCCTATGAGCTGGAAAGCCTTGAGGGCAATCCGGCCCAATACCCTTGGAACGTCTCCCTACTAAAAAAATACTACCAGTAATGGCAAAATAGTTTAGCCTGCATCGTCCTGTCGAGCGACCTCAATGTAATCGCTCTTCGAGCACAAAGTTGTAATCAATAAAAGCGGTTGTTAATTCAATCCCATCTTCGTGAAGTCACTGCCCGTCTATCGGCTAAAGCGCTTCACTCATTAATCATTTGGTTAAGTTATTTAAGCGGTTGTTAATTCAATCTCATCTTCGTGAAGTCGCTGCCCGTCTATCGGCTAAAGCGCTTCACTCATTAATCATTTGGTTAAGATATTTAAGCGGTTGTTAATTCAATCCCATCTTCGTGAAGTCGCTGCCCGACTATCGGCTAAAGCACTTCACTCAATCATCATGATTCAATCCCATTATTAATTCGATTATCAAACCAAGTTCAAGAAAACAAGAACGAAAAGCAACGATAAATGAGGAAGATGATTTCATTAAAAGTTCGGGAAAGAAAAGGGTACAACGGCCCGCGGCCAACAAACTTAACAAACAAAAAAAGAAAAGGGGAAAAAATAACACATCACGGAGCCGTCTCGTCCACCACCCCCGGATCCTCGACCACCTCCTCGTCGGCCAAAGGGTAGATGATGGTCGTCGGGTTGCCAAGGAACGACAGGTCCATCCCGCAATCAGCCAAGTCCTTCAAAGTGATATCATAGTCTGCCGAGGGGGGATTGGACTCGACGTAGCTCCTTAGATCCTCCAGGGGTCCGGAGTAGTTGGCCTCAGGGTTCCGGCGGAGCAGGGAGCAAATCGAGTCGGCATATGGGTTGATATAGATCATGGAGCCTGCCGACTCGTGTTCACGTTCGAGGCGGGCTCGTTCGACGGCCAAGCATTCGTCGGCCTTCGCGGCAAGGGCCTCACGCGCTCTTCGATCCTCCTCAGTCGTCTTCGCCTTGGCTTCGGCGCGCGCCTTCCTCTCCTCCTCGCAGGTGCCCTCCAACTCGGCCCGACTCGCGCGGGCGGCCTCCAACTCCTCCTTGAGCTTTTTATTCTCCTCTTCCAGGCGAGCGGCCTCGTCTCTCTTCGTCTGGAAGGCTGCCTTGTAAGAGGAGGCAGTCCGCATCTCCCGCTCAAATTCCAGCATGATGCCCTCCATGGCAATAGCGTTGCGAGATGTGCGGATGGCTGCTGCCCTCATCCGGTCGGCGAGCGGGACGGTCTGCATGGCCTTTTGGCAATTGAGGGTCCAGGACTGGGGCAGATTTACAACGGCGCGACGAAGGTCCTCCGGCCAGGACTCCGGCACCGCCTCCGAGTACGGAGGGTCCTGCGAGCGCAGAAACTGAAGGACCTCGGGCGGGGGCAGGGGATCAGGTCTACATAACGGTGGGAAGAAAAGTTGGATAAGTTACCTAAATTGCAAAAACGGCCAGGAAACTTGGAAAAGGAAACGAAAACACTTACTTGAGATGATTGCCCCAGCCAAGGAAGGAGAAATTGCTACGGTCGCGAGACGAGGAGGCCGGGCTCCCAATGGTCGCCTCGACGGTGCCAGCCAGCAGCCCGCCTGTCGCTGGGTCCAAGTTGACGGTCACCATGGTCGGGTCGACCGATGTCTGGCCCTCTACCCGTGCCTGTTTGGCGGCCCGTTGGCCGTCGGTAGGGGAGGAAGCCGCGGGCGGCGCGGGAGTCTGCGGGTGGCTACGGATCACCACCCCTGCATGTCGGACGGCCCCCCGCTTCGCCAGCTTGGCGATGGCACTCTTTTTGGGGCCCATATCAACAGTCTCCTAGGAAGTCTCGACGTTGAACACGGGGATGGAGGCCTGGCCGGCAACGGGTACGGGTCGGGGAGGAGGAGACGACGAGGCGGTTGGAGTTGATGACTCCTCCGGGAAGCATTGTTCTGCAAAAGATGCACGACGTAAGAATCGAGAAGAAAATCACGAGTAGGAAGGAAACCGGGCGGGAGGGTCTTACCACCAAAAATTAAGTGATGCGGGAAGGATTGGAGCCCGGACAACCTTCTGTGCTAATCGCTGTTGAGGAGGTCGACGTCGCGGTTATCCTGGCTCTCCAACCTCACCAAGGCAAGTGTCTACCGGAAATCGTCGGTCAAGTAAGCCCGATTTGGGACCGCGCAGCCTGCACAGTGAAAGAGAAATTAGATCAGTACTAAGAGGTGAGGAGAAAATTCAGCGGTTACCTCGGCGGTTGCAATCTCGGTACTCCCGGGGAACCGGGATAGTTTGCCCATCGACGCCGACGCTCTCCCAGGCACCGCCGACCCACCACCACTTCTCATGCCAATGCGTCACCTTCGACGAGATGCCGAAGACGATAGCATCGCCACCCCGGGGCTTCACGGAGTAATACCCGTGGTTCATCCGACCAACCGAGGCCACTGTATAGTATAGATAGTTGATCTCGGCCGGAGTCGGCATACGGTGCAACCCGCGGCGACCAAGAGCGATCATTGCTCCCAAGATATAGCTCCACCCGTTAGGAGTGATTTGAGTGATCGATAAGTTCCAGGTGGCAAGTAGCTTGGAGATGGCCGGATGAAGCGGGAAAGGGAGCCCGGCAAGGAGCGTGTCCGAATTTATGGCGATTAGGCCCTCCGGGGGCTGGTCTGCCCGTTCATTTTCCCTGGGAGCATAAAAGAAAACATCGGACGGCACCTGGAAGGTCCAGTAAAGCTCCCTGAGGTCGGCGTCCGCGGGTAAGCAGCTGGGGCGACGAGAGGCCCCAAATTCTGTCTTCTGGGCCTCGAGGTATTCTCGGGCAGGGCGTCTCCGCACAAACCGGCTTATATATTTGGTGTAATCAACCCCAATTAGCCGGCTATCCACGTAGTCGATATTATCGGGAACGACCTCCTGTTCGAACAAGTAGTCCTCGGCCCGGGGTGGGTAGGAGGATACGGGTGAAACCCGGAGCGCGGCGCCCTCCCGTTGGGGGCTCATCCGCTCTAAATCATCGGCAAAGGCATCCACGTCCGTGGAGGTGCCTTCGCCTTCTCTGGTGGCGGCGGCGCGAGATGTCCCCTCACCGGAAGGACTGAGGGGCCTCTCAGCACCAGTGGCGGCCCGGCGGCGGAAGTGGAAGGCGCCGGCGGCCGCGGCGCTCTCAATGGAGTCACTCATGTTGGGGGAAGTAAAAGAATATGAAGAGGTAAATAGGAGATTACCTTGGGACTCGAAAAGGATCACCGGATTCTGGGAAAACTCGCCGGAAAACTTGAAGCTTCTTAAGGGGGGCAAGAGATTGCAAAGAGCGAAAATGATTAGAGGGGGTGAGAAACCCTATTTATAGGAGGAATGGGAGGGACTGAATTGCAAAAAACGGGGTCAAAAAATGAATTAAGCAAAATCCAGGGGGCGCGTGAAGGCTATGCGCGTAACGGTTGGGAGGCATGTTCGGCGGACGTGACCTCTGGGATTCTGCGCATTAGTCACGCCATCTCGTGACGTCATCAGGTGCGGAATACGAGGCGTCACCTCAAAAGACAGAACGTCACCCCCAAAATTCAAATTCAAATTCAAAATCAATCTGCAATTTGACCAGCCCGCCACCCGACGACTGGGGCCCCCCGATGTCGGACTGGTGGGGCAATTGTTACGCCCGATATTAACTATCCGACCCATTGGGTATCGGACATGAAACCCACTTACTGTAGCGGGCTCGGATGAGAGTAATCCGCCGCCTAGACGAGCAGGCGAGCGGGGAAGTAGAAGCTACCCGATGCGGACCTCCGGGAGCTGTCGGGTAAGGTACTTAAACCCACAGGCCCGGGGGTCAGACGGCCAGCGACGAGCTCCGAGGCAGTCTCTCTACCCGCCTACCCGTGAAAGGACCACCAAGGTGCTCGCATCCTAACTCGTCACCCGGGTACCCGTGTACCCGTCTGCCCTACCCCAGGCTGCGCCAGCTGTGAGGGGACGTCTAGTGCCATCAGTCCAGAGGATGTGTCAGGGTCAAAGAGGGCAGTTGGGGCTAAGTCCCATCATCTCAGGAGCAACAGTGCCATGTGGCGTCTTCCCATTGGCTCAAAGGGGAGGCTGTAGCCACTCATTACCTTCCAGCTGGGAGTAGGAGGGGCCCTCAGGCCCACCAACCAAATATGGGGAAACCCACCTTGTATACTATAAATAGGGCCTTTAATGCCCATCACATTTATTATAAACCTACTCTTGAGAGCTCATTTACTCCCACATTTATTGCTTTCGGTCATTACATTTATATAAATCCTACCCGCTAGTAACCCGACGGCGAGATCCTCACGAAATCGATGTCAACACTAATGTTCAAATTGTATATGATTAGTACAAGTATATATTAATGGTGATGTGGTAAACAAATGTATGTTGTATAAAATATATTAAATGAGGAGGCAAAGGAAACCCATTTGTATAAATCCTTCTCCAGTCAAAATTAAGGTGGGATTTAAAGGCCAATGTAAAATTTCTATTTGCAATTGCATGTAAAAAAATGTATATTGTAATTGTATATCGTAATTGTATATTTAAAATCGTATATTACTTTTTGGGCTTATATTATATTAAGCCCATGTGAATTAATGTTGACCAAATAGGCCCACTTTCCATGGATTCAAAGTTAACTTAATGTTGAATAAATCGTATAACAATCAAATTAACTTAATGTTGAATAAATCGTATAACTTAATGTTGAATAAACTGTATTTTTAAACTGCGATTTTTCAAAGTGTTTTAAATTGTATATTTGGCTTGTATTATTGTGTCGTTAGTATATATAATAATTTCAAAAAATATTTGAATTGGATTTGTGAATTGAAGACACATAGGCCCACTATCGGGCTATTGGGTTGAGCACTCTCAATATTTTTTTAAAAACAATTATAACAACTATTTGGCTGAAAAGTATATTGTATATTACAATTATATAATAGCCCAATTTGAATTGTATATTACAATTATATAATAGCAGGACAGAAAAAATTATATATTTAAAGTGTATATTTTATATTTGTGTAAGTTAATGGCAAGAGTTTATTAATGAGTAGTTATTAGCTCAAGGCAAATAAATTTTGATAGCTCAAGCACAATAACGATTAGTATAAATAGACCAATTGGAACTGTATATCATCCTATTATTGTATCCAAAAAATTATATATTTATACTTTATATTCCAAATTGTGAATAAATTGTATATCTTGTCTTGTATTATTGGGCCGTTGGTATATAAAATAAATTTGACATCGATGTATAATATGTATTTGTGTATTGGATTTGTGAATTTGTATTTGTAAAAAAAATTGGTGTAGAATTTGGTTATTGTATATAGGCCCAATATCTGGCTATTGGGCTGAGCACAACTCAATATATTGTTTTTAAACAATTATAACAAACAATAAAAACTATTAGGCCTAATTCGAATTGTATATAATAAAATTATTGTAAACTGTATATTTTAAATTTGTGTAATTAATGGTATTAGTTGAGAAATGAGTAGTTCAAGCCCAATAACATTAGTATAAATAGACCATTTGGAATTGTATATCATCCTATTACTGTATCCAAAAAATTGTATATTTAAAGTGTATTTTCAAATTGTTTATTTTGGCTTGTATTATTAGGCCGTTAGTATATAAATTAAAAAAACTTTTTTGGTCTAAAATTGACTAAAACTTATTTTTAATATTTGTAATGGGAATTGTACTAAATGGCCCATTATAAAATGTACAGCTTTTTCTGGAAATATATTTCTTAATATAAATGTACAAAATAAAATTGATTATATAATATTAACTAAAATATACAATGTCATTCATAAATCTACATTTTATACACTCATGTACAATTTAAAAATCAACATTACTGTATATTTTCAATATAATCTTTTGGTAAAGTATGGGGACAGTTAAGATTGCCAAGCATTATTTCACAAAATTTTCATCTCTTGAAAAACAATACTTCACTAAAATATCTCAAGTTACACCACACTTCACATATTAGTCATTCCAAACACTTTCAAGTTTAACAAACATAAATGGTGTTCATACTATCTAGTCTTCAGTTTCTAGTTCAACAAACCATGAAACTTGTTGGTCCCGGTACAAGACTGATGAATACGTGTATGGGGGGGGGATACACATATACCAATTTTTCAACTTAAACCTTGCTGAGTCCCCTTTACTCAGAGTGATAAAGAACTGAGTGTTGATAATCTCCCCACTGAGTACACTTAGTGCGGGTCAGTTGGCTGACTATGAATTCGAGTTCAGTGCGGAAATGTGTGAGCCCTGATAGTTTAAAGTCTTATTTAGTTTGCTTTTTGAAAACTAGATTACTCAATTATGAAGTAGTGATTAGTAGGGCAGTGCTCTAGTTTGATGGTCAGGCTGATTGATTCAGCTTGATAAAAACCAAATGCTATGAATGAACAAGTAATATGACAAGCAAGCACAATATCAAAGCAGTAAGAACACGGGAAGTTTAACGTGGTTCAGAGATTCAAGCTCCTACGTCGACGGCCTGATTTAACAGGAAATCCACTGAAGGGATTCTTGTTTTTAACGTCCCAAGGTGCACCAAGATCAGCTACTCCTCACTGACTTATACGAACTCCTTACTAACTCACTAACAACTTACTACCAACAAACCTAACTTGGGGTTTTGGTTTCAGTTTGAATTCCAACTAGGTTGTAATTATCCTTACAAGACAAAGTTTTGTTAAGGATTGGATAATCACTCTAAGCTTAAGATATTGCTAGTACGCTCTTTGGAATACAGAATAACTCTCAGAAACTAAGAAACACTTGGGAAATTTAGCTGGTTTCGAGTGCTTCTTCTAAAGACTGAATGATTTGAATGCTTGAGAGTTTGAGTTATTTCTGGCTTGAAAATTTCCCGTAACCTTGAATGGGTTCAAGGCTTTCTGTACTTATAGGTGATTTGAAAACTATCCGTTGGAAGAGATAGCCTTCTGGTCATCTATGTAGAGTGGCTCAAACGGACATATTTCTCATGCAGCATCCGTCCTTGCATGGATTTGATAGCTTGCATTTAATGCGTCATTTAATGCTTGCCCATTCAGTATGCAGTCTGAAGTCAGTCTCTGTGTCAGGTTCCGTACGTGTGTGTCCTTCCCGGATTGGTCCACGTCATCAGGTTGGTGAGAATGTTATAACTTATTCCTAGGCTTCAAGCTTGTCTTATTAAGTTCTTTTTGTCTCGAGCACAACGGTCTTGTCCTGACGCTGACATTTCTTTTGCATTGCTTGGCTCTACTCCAAGTTTTTCCCATAAACTCAGTATCATCATTTTCCTATTAGGACTGAGTTAGTAGTGACCTCAGGGTCATACTCTTCATCATTGACACTTACTCAGCCAGCTTAGAAGACTGCCGTAAGTTCAGGATGGTGCTCTTCGTCTTCAGGCTCTTAGTCTTGATTGTCATCAGTGAGTTCTCCTCTCACTGAGTACCTGTAAAGTGTAAAAAAGACTAAGTACAAAACCTAACCAAGACTAGCCTGACAAAGACAAACAAAGGCAACTCATCTTTTTAGGGGCTTTGGGATCTTAATCAAAACTGACAATGTCCCAACAAAACCATTTTTGCTCTATATTTAGTAGTCTTTTTATTACTAAATGTACCTTTACCCAATTCCCTTCCACACACAATGTCTTCAATATGCTGGCATACCACCAAACCACAATCTAAAGTCACTGCCACTTGCTGCAAACAAGCTTCACTCTTTGCTTTTATAAATGGAGCTTGTATTAGTCGGTGCTTAGGGTACTTTTTCGCAAAGATTTCCTTCAATTTGGTTTCAACATAATCAATCTGCCAGCATTTTTGACAAAATGATTAGTGAACTTTAAATTTGTACATTTTGGACAAAAAATTAGTTCATACTCCAAATTCTAACTTACCACAACAGATGAACCCAACAAATGGGGGTCAGTCAGTTCACCCCTTCTTGGTCGTAAAGAATTATAAAATTTCCACGAGCAAGTATTAAGATTCAATTGTAATAAGGTCCAATGATCTCCTAACTCCTGAGTCCTACCTCCCCTAGTGGCTTCCTTCACCAGAAGTGGAAATAGCAAAACATCTGACATTCACACTTCTCTAACTCGTCATCCACACATTTTTTAACCAGTTTTGCTCTTCTCTTTTCTGGCTTTGGAAACAAAAGATCCTAAAAGCATGCCTAAACAATTGATAAATGTACAATTTGTCATTCATTGAATAACTAAACAATGTCAGAATTAATTAACTTACACATACTGCAGAGGTAAAACTATGTATACTTTTGCTTGTTGATATTTCACCATATTTCCTTTTACTAACTCCATCCAAGAGTCAATCATCTTCAACAAAACAGTGGTTATTTAAGTACCATTGAATTTAAATATATAAATAACAAATAATTAAATAAAGGTTTTAGAAATTTACCGCAGTTGATATACGGACATTGTGGAGGAGCTTAATTATTTCGTCCATGCTAATTCCTGACATAGATCCCTGGCCCTTCCATACAACAGCCCTGTCACGAAGATCAAAATATGAATCAACAACAATGCCATGAAAATAAATATTAAGGGGAAGTAAAAACATTAAGAGACCTACCTTTTCCCTGCTTGATCCCACAATCTACACAATTTGTCTATAATATTTGCACCAATTTTTCTAACTGCCGGGAACTCCTTCTTCAACTTCAATTTCCCAAATCTACCGCCATCATCAAAAACGGCATCCGCATCACCAATTTCAACAATTTCACGTGTACTCAGTTGTGGTGTAATTTCAATTGCTTTTCGTCCAGCGAACTTCGTTCTCTCTTTAACCCTTATAACCATTGTGCTTGGTTCTTGTAAACGTTGCGTACGCTTCTTTCTTGTCACTGGAGTTTTAAAAGCTTCACCATTATCCACATGATTATCAACTTCCTCGTATATGTTATGAAGCTCTTCATCGCTATTGCTCCCCCCATTCAACTCCTTATTCGCGTCCCATTTCTTCTCACTATACAGTTGCTCTAATAAATCAACCTCTGCCAACATGTCTGTGTTCTGCTAAATCTGACTCTCTGTACACACGTCTTCCGAGTTATCTTTCTTCGTCGTTTCGTGACAATCTTGATATTTCTTTTCTTTCTCAACTGCCGCAACATCTTTTTGTAAAACTTGCTTCTTTAACTCAGTTAACTCCTCATCTTTCATGGCGACTATCCTTTTAAAGAATCCAATCTCCATGTCCTTTTGATCTACTGTACTTTTCAAGACATCAATCTCCAAATCCTTCGAACTCACGGTCCGTTTCAAGGCTTCAATATCCAAATCTTTCAAACTCATGTTCTGCTTCAAGGCTTCAATCTTCGTATCCTTCGAACTAACGGTCATTTTCAACTCTTCAATCTCCAAATCCTTCGTATACACAGCCCTTTTCAAGTCTTCACTCTCCAAATTTCTTTTTAATTCCGCAATCTCCAAGTCCCTGTCACTGATTTTTACCCGTGCTTCTTCTAGCTGCATCCTAAGTACATCCATCTCGTTATCACTCTTATATGTCCTCTTGTCTTTACCCAGACCATAACTCAAAGCCACATCCACCATGTTTTCAATACTCTTGATATGTGATTCCATTTTTTTATGGAAATGTGGTTGAGTGTAACTGTGTCCCCCACAAATCCCACGATGGGCTTCCGAGTACTGGTTCGAAAATCCCCATTATTTTCGAACTCTCTTCTGTATTTGGTTCAAATGCTTCCAGGTTCTGTCCCACTGGTGTTACCAACCTTATTGTATTGAAAATTTCATCTTCACTTTCTGATTTAGCTTCCTCTGTATCAGCACTATCCGTATCACTAAGCCCTTCAGAATCTTCCTCGGGTTGTGAACTTGTCTCCGAACTGTTCATCAATTTCTGGAAAATATATCTCTCGCGTTCAGTTGTTTGCAAAATTTCAGTGTGTACCTGGAACAAAGATGGAAGGTAGAATTTTTAATGTTAATCAATATCAAACATCTATTTTTGATAATTCTAAGTCAATTGGAATAAAAAATACCTCAAGTTCTGCCACATTAATTTTTGAAACCTTCTTCTTCAGTGCATTCAAATCCCACCTTATAAAAAACGAGGACAAGCATCTATATTTATCGGAATAATAAATGTTGTGTGCTCGCACAACCAATACTGCAAAAAAAATACGACTCATAATTACAACTTACATAAAAGGTTATGCAGTATATGCAGTACCTTACAGGTATCAATATGGCACAACCTCCTACAGCCAAGTTCCTTGTGGTCTTTACTTGGTGCTTTAACATGTCTGCTATATAAGAACACCAATTGTACTCACACATTTTCTCATACTCCTAAAATAATATGGTTAGGTGAGTAGCAATAGCAGCATTCTGATTAGGTGCCAGTAAACAGGCAAACATATAGCAAAGTGTTATTCTTACAGTATCCCTACAACTCTCTGCACTAACCTTTATCACAAAAAATTTCAACTTCTCATAGATCATCCTCTTCACTAAAACTAATGGCCCATTACTCTTTTTAATTTCAACCCCAAAACATCTATTAATCCAATCTGGGTATTCAGAAACAATAGACTTTAATTTTTTACATTTTTTACCACTAACTACACCAAAGATCTACTGAACATCTCGACTACTTATTAACAATTTCTTCCCACCTATGCAAAAAGTTTCAGTCTTTTTATCAAAAGACAATATTACTTCCTTGATATTCTCTTCAATCTTGATGCATCTCCTTTTCAATACCTCCCCCTCTGACTCAATTACAGATTTGAACAACAACCAAAAAGGGGTCTTCTTCATCTCCTTGATATGGATACTTTTATAACTAATCCCCTTCAGTTCCTTGATGAATGTTCGGAGGTTACTCCGATAGTAAGTCGTATTCTTTTTAACAACTACATCAGCTAATACAACAATATAATATTTAGGCCAAAAACATTCATAATTGTTACTGTCTAGAAACTAAATAAGTAAATAATTAAAAAACATACTCAAGTGGTCTCTAAGTATTGTTTTCTCTTTTTTATACTTGCCTCTCTTCACACCTTTTCTGGTACACTGCGAATCTGTGTCTGAATGATCACTCTTCCTTTTTAATGTAGGATTAACATATACAAAATCCATATCTACAGTCACAACACCAACAAAATCTAGGTTCAGATAATCTATAGCTATATAATCTCAAATGGGTATTTGCATAAATAAAATTGAAAACTGGAAAATTACCCGTACTGATTCTGATTCTTGCATTTTTTTTACCTAAAATGGTGATGTTTTTGTTATAATTCACAACAAATGCTCAAAAACACTGTAGTTAGGGCACAAAAAAGGATGTACCTTTCTCTGGGGTTCTTATTTTTTTATTCCTAACTTCTTCGCCGATGGTATCCCTGCCTAAATCGACCGGTGATGACATATTTCGCTTCCGATCAACCACCATTTTCGCTTCCGATGGACGGTAATAGTTTAGCAAGGAGTTTTCAAAAATTTTGTGTGCTATGAGTTTTGTGAAGTGGGGGGAATTAATTTACTGTAATAGTTTTCTAATTTTTGAAATGGGAGAAGTTGCTATTAAGGTTAATTTTAATTTTGGGTTGATAGGACAGCTGTGAGGATTGAAACCGTGTCCTTTTTCACAGCATAGGGGTTCTTTAGTCCATTCCCCATTTTTTTTAGATCACACTTTTTTTACCAAATATCCCATGTAGTTTAGCCTAAAGGGGTATAAGCCCCACGTACCTTTGGTCCAAAAATTAATTTTTTTTATCAAATTTATTCTCAATTTCTCTGACAGGATCCAATTTTGATCTCAAATCGACAATAAAAAAACGAAACAAGGTCACCTTAAAGTCTGGAATTGGTGATTTCTGCAAGGGTGCTAATGTGGCATTTATGTCTGTTAATTATATTAGATTTTTTATTTTCTTTTACAATTTTATCTCACATTATATATATTTAAAAATCTTAAAAGTAAAGAAAAAATCAAATATAATTAGTACTATTGACGCCACATCAACACTCTTGTCATAAATCACCCGGCCTTCAAAACGTCGTCGTATTGACTTTTTCGGCCGAGTTGGAACCAAAATTGGACTTTATCAAAGAATAAGAGACTAAATCTGATAAAACATTAATTTTATGACTAAATTTGTTTTGTAAAAAAATTATGGTACGATTAGTAATTTAACTCTAAAAAAACACTACACCCAATTGCTAGAGTAAAAAATGTCTTAACTTACTTGTAATAAACACTTATTAGTAGGTGTATTTATGTGTTAGATATACACTTACAATATTTCACCTACTAGCAAGTGTCCCTATATTTTATAGGAAACATAAATTACTTTAATCCGCAATTACACCATAATCACAAATAACAGGAGCAAGCTCAGCATAAAAATGATGTGCGCAACTAAAGAAAAAAGAAGCGATTACCTTGGCAATAGGAAACAATTAAATGAATCAACTTCACAGTTCTCTACAAATTCGAGCTTTTAAATGAAATGAAATTCTTTTATAATATCTGAGCCAAAAAAAAATTATGTCGAGACAAAGATTCCATGAAAGCAATTTCACCCATATTAAATCGTTCACTCACTAAGCTCTCTAAAGAGTGGAAGTTGAGTTTGGTACTTTTAGATGAGATAAAAAAAATTCAACGTTCACACTTATCTCTTTTGAACATCTCAATTTACTTTCACACTTCATACCAAAAATGGTTAAATTGCACTTTTCAACATTTTTGGTCCGATAGTTTTGCTCCAGCAGCATTTCTTTCTATTTCAAATTTGCATCGCTAAAACGCGAGTTTTTTCGTAACGGAGATTATAACTAATTTTAAAATTGTGAAACTAACGACGGATTTGGGACAGACAAATTAATCCAGTGGTCTTTTTATTAAGAAACTAATGACGAACAACCAAATCCGTCACTAATTGCAAGCCCTAAGAATTAGTCATAGGCCTATAAAATCCTACCAAACAGCTTCAAGCCGTGATACCTTCACTATCTAGGCCTATAATCGATGACAACAAAAGGGCCCTAAATGTAAAATTGGTAAAGGTTTTTTCCGTGCACCAATACGAAGCCATAACGGGTGGCCCCATTAACAAAGTTGTGTTTCTCAACACAAAATTAGGAAAACTCTCATTGAATTCTTTTGAACTTGCAGTAATTCAACTGTTACTAATAAGTAATAACACCATAATTGAAGGGTTAATCGGTGAAAAGTAAGAAGAAGAGGAAGATATAGCTAGGAAAGAAGGGTCTTAACGGCTTAATGTAATGGGCCAAATGAGATATGTTTAGGAGTATATATAGAGTGAAGTTGGCTGATGCAGGAATAATGGAAGAGTACGTTTTCATTAAAGAATATTAGTCATTTTTACTAAAGGGCATGAGTTATTTTCACTAAACAATATTAATTATTTTTATTAAAGGTCATGAGTTGTTTTCACTAAAAAGTATTAATTATTTAGTAAAAATAAACAAATATCTTTCAATGAAAATAACTTACACTACAAGGAAATTGACCTTTAGTGACAATAATCATGTCATGTTCTGTCATTATAGCTATTCTAGATAAAAGTTTTTAACGACAGAAAAGAGTTTTTGGTGACAAGATCCGGTCATTAAAATTGTTTCCTGTCATTAATGATTTTTAATTAGAGAAGTTTTAATGACAAGATTGTTGTCACTAAATATCATTTTTGTTGTAGTATAATACTCTTTGGTAAAAACAATTAACAACTGAGGGGGCGCTTGGTTAGCAATCCTTCAATGGTAATGGAAAATGAAAATGTATTTCCATCTATGCCCTCATAAGAAAAATGATATGTTAGGGGAAGAAGTGTTCCAATGGTGACATCATTGTTAGTGTCATGCCCCAATTTTGGAATAGAAGTTCACAACAAATAGTTGTTAGTGGAGGAATGGGGGAGTGATTGAGGAGGATGATTGTAGGAAGAGAATAGGGTAATCAAAATGGAGTAGTGATTACCTTGTTTAGGAGGAGAGGTAGTTGTTGGTGATCAAACTTAATCGATAGGATTAGTGACTGTTTTGATTCGGTTTTAAGACCATCAATCAATTACGTGTGATTGATTACCACCGTAAATGGTAAATCGAAGATTCGGGATGTGGAATTATAAATACGAAAATCGAAATTGTATTAATTTCGTATATGTGTGCGTTTAGGTGTTTAAATGCGTGTTTTGGGAATATTTGTTAATTTGAACTTGTATTTTTTAGCTGGAGAACAACTATTTATAGAGACTAGCAAGTAGGAGGTGTCCAAGACTCTTGGACTTCCTAGCTTGCATGCTAGACATGTGTCCTTTGACCTTATCTAAGCTGAATCTTAGTTACAAAGTCTTCTTTGGTCTTATCTCGAGCTCATTGTTGTTCGTCCAGGACGACTTATTTGATCCAGTATGGATTCTTCATCAAAGTTGTTCGCCTTTTGAGGGTATGGCTTCAGAGTTGTTCGCTTATATTCCTTGTTGAGCTGAGCTTCGGAATCTTGGTTCTTTGTTCGTGTGCATACACATCTTAGGTTGGTAAATACACCACCTTTGTTCGCCTATCAACAATTGCCCCCTATCCTGACTATATGTTGCCATGGACAAGCATCTTTGGGCGAGCAACAATAGTTAGGATACTAAACTAACGAGGATTGGGACGAACATCATTGAACTAGGCGAGCAAACTGATGGTCCATCGTTTCGTCTCCCCAAGGTCTGGGGGTTGTACGAAGATGACGTGGGCGGCATGATTGCACGCTGCCCACGCGCGATCAATCCCGAGGGGACGCGCCCCTATATTTGCTCGTAGACCCCTTGACTCTTTCTCGAATTTGCAAATTGACCCCGTTTCTTGTCAATTTGGTCCCCAATTTTCGGGAAAATTACGGGTTTTACCCCGTTTTTTTGGTATGGTATAAATTGAAGTGGGAAACGAAAATTTTCCCACTTATTTTCTTCTTGCTACAGTGCTTCGTCCTCTTCATTTTTTCCTCCGGCGATTTCAAGCTTCTCTCTGGCAACAACTCCGATTTCGAGTTTCCAGTTCAATTCTGAGGTAGTGTTTTTGTTCTTATCACTCAATTTATCTTTCGTTTTTTCTTTTCTTCAAAAATCTCCATTACCGCTGTGTGGAACCTTGCACCGCCTTCTTCTCCGGGAATCCGCCACCGTCTGCATTTTTTTCTTCCTTTCCTCCTATGTCTTCACATTCGACCAACAAATCGGAGGAAACCCTTAATCCCCTTTTCCCTATCGTGGTTCACGACGGTCAACCTCCCTTTGAAGTTTCTTCGGCGTCAAACCCCCACGTTGACTCTGTTGTTCGCTCCATGGAGGATACTGGTGCTCGCCCATCCGGGAGGGAAGTAGTGGCTATTACGAGCAGGGATTCCGACGAAGGCTCTTCGTCCAGTGCTGAATCGGAAGAGGATCCCGAGTTTGACGAACTAACTCACGAATTCTTAGAGGGGATAAACTTCCCATCTCCCAAGATACTGGAAAACGAGATTCCAGTTGGAGTTGCTCGGCCTTTCGAATGTCGAGCATATGATGAGGAATACGCGAACAGCTTCTCTCGCCCAGAAAGACAAGTGATGGATTTGGTGAAAACCGAGTTCCAGGCGAGCAAGATCAGGAGCGTTGTTCACAAGGAAGACTTGGACTCAATTCGAGAGACCTACAAGATCCCATACGATATTCACATGTGGGCTCCCCGGAGGAAGGAGAGAGCTGATAGACCCCCTCCAGGATGTACGACGATCAACATTCACACTTTGATCGCCGGTTTGAAGCTGCCTCTTCCACCCGTTGTTGGTCGGTTTCTAGAGGCGACCAACCTTGCTATCACCCAAATTACTCCAATTGGGTGGATGAATTTACTAGGGTCGATGTGTTTGTTCGCCCTGGAGGGGTATGTTGATCGTATCACCGCAGAGGAGATCAACTACCTCATGACCATCACCAAGTGCCCCCTTGGAGAGGAAGGTTACTACTACCTCAAGGCTAGGACTGGGTTGAAAATGGTGGAAGGGGTGCCGAACAAAATCCGTGATTGGAAGCAGCACTTCTTTTTCATCGGGGGCGACTGGCGAGCATCTTCTGGTCCACACGGTGGTGTTGGGCAAATAAATTCCCCCGCCGCTTATGGAACATTTAAGCGTAAGTTTATCTTTGTTAGCTTTTGAACTGTATTGTTCTAATTTAACTTTTTTTGTTTTGCTCGCAGGCCCTCGATTGCCCAAGTGGAACTCGAAAGAAGAAGAGGTTGGTGCCGAATATTTATTCACCTCTTGCTTGGTCGGTCTGCGTAACAAGGCGGATAGAACTATCCAACATCTGAGCGAGGAGAGGTGTCAGAAAGCTGCTCGCCTACTCACCTACCCCCACCACTTAGAGGCTCGAGTTGAGGTGCCCCCAGGTATAGAAAATTCCTAACTTTTCCCTTTACAAGTTTGTTCGTCATCTATTTTTCAAACTTGCTCGTCTAATTTCTCTTCTTCTTTTTTTAGCCGAGCAAGTCACCATTGCCGTCCCTCCCTGCTTTGGACTTTTGGAGCAAAGAGTCCACGAAATGCCGCCTTCAAAGGGAAGGAGACAAAAAGGCGATCCTCCCTCCAAGGTGTTAGCAATGACTAAAAAGGCCGAGGGGGCCCGAGTTGCTCGCCCGGCTGTGCCTTCCACAAATCCCCCACCATCTCCTCCCCCGGCCCCATCCCCACGAGGAGCAAAGTGCTTGAAGAAAGGGAACGGGACCTTTGTGAGCCAGGCTGCTCCTGTCGGACACAAAGGCAAGGAGAAGATGGGGAAAAGCCATGCTCCCCCTCACACTGAAGAGGAAGCTGCTCGCCATGCTTCCACTGAGCTGGCCTAGAGGGCGGGCAAAGCGGGTAGGGACTCTACCCCCGTTCGCGGCCCTGAAGACATTACCCATCTGGGTTGGGATGATAGAAAGTTCCAAGATTAAGTTCACTCTCGCTTCTGCCGAACAAGTTTCATTTTTCCTCTACATTTTTCTAAGTATCATTTGTTTTCTTGTTCGCAGATACCGTTCTGGCGACCATCCTGGGTGAGCAAGTGTCGTCCATCAGTATGCCTGCTCCAAGACTCCCGTTAATATAAGGGAGATTCCAGGCGATCATGTTCGCAAGGCGACAAAGCTGATCGCCCGAGCTTGGACACGACCCCTGGATAAAATTATCTCCCAACAAGGGCTGGCGGACAATATCCATCTCTCCATGATGCATCATGACAATGGCCTCGTCACGGCTCAGAAAGTAATGGCCCAGTTAGCCGAGCAAGAAGAAGCTGATCGCCGCTATGCAAGCACTGCTCGGCAACTGACTGAAGAAAAGGACGGCCTGGTCAGCCAGTATGAAGCCAAACTTGCTCGCCTGAATAACCAGATCAACCTCTACATCGACAATGAAAAGAAATATCTTGGAGAAATCCAAGGCTTGTCTGGTGAATTGGGAGGAAAAGATGCCTTACTCGGTGAAGAGAAGAAAAAGTTGTCCGCGGCAGAGCAGAAAATCACCGAGCTTGAAGCAGAAGTTGCTCGCCTCAGGGACGTGGAGACCAACACCTTCACCCGCGAGCAGCTCGAGGCAGAGCTCCAAGCCCGGTCTGCCCCCATCTCAAACTTGGGATACATCTGCGCCTATGCCGACTGCATTCGCATGTTGACGCATATGATTTTAAGGATATGGTGGAAGAAATGGGCAAAGACCTAACCGAGTTTCTGGAGAACTATCCCCCGCCGAACAACATTGAGATTCAGCTGGGGGATATCGCCGAGCTGGGGGTCAAAATTGACAGCCTTGACCCCAGTATCACCATTACCCGGCCCCCACCCCAAGTTGATGAGGGTGAACCAGAAGAGGAGCCGGCCGCTGCGGACGAGCAAGCCGAAAGGGAGCAAAAAGCTGTTGAGGATATGGCAAGGGACATGATTGTTGATCCTCCCGCCGACCAGACTCAAAGCCCTCCTCCTGCCGAGCAGCAATAGTTCTAGGACTTAGCATAGTCTTTATTTCGTAATAGCTGCTTGCTAGGCTTTTCTTCGTAATTGCTCGTCTTAGTAGTACTTAAACTTTTTGTACTATTTTTTTAGGCTCAATGCCTTTTATTTCAATGAAGTGTCTTTCTTTTGTTCGCTCATTTTCTTTATATGTTAATTGCCTCTACATTTTTGTTAATGTTTTTGCAATTATAACACATAATTTTGGGCTTTGTTCGATTTGAACTTTGCCTTAATGGAATTTGGGTTTAGCCTTAGGTTCAACTCATCTTAAAAGACGAACAACCTTTAAGTGGCTTTGGTCCTCAAAGATGGACTTGTACCTCGAGCTTTGGACTTTTCTTCGACGAACAACTATATATCATAATGTAAAAAATTTACAAGTGTTATAAGACTGCTCGTCACTAACATATACAACTTGACGAACAACTTTGAACACTAACCCAAATCATGCTCGCTTATAATATTTTTATCGAGCAAAACTCTGTCTAAAATTAAAAAAGATGAAACAGCACTAGATTATACAATGTGCCGAACAACTTTTCATTCTATACTTAGCAAAAATTTCAAAAAAATAGGCAAGTTTTTTGGTCTGCCTTACTTGGTTCACTTGCCCCCCCAAGACATTTGTTCGCCCAATCAAGAACTTGTTCGTCTCATTGATAGTACTTCTTCAGATGTACAGCATTCCAGGAGTATTGGGCCGGCTTGCCTTCCATATCTTCGATATCGTATACACCATTAACGAATTTTCCCGTTATACGATACGGGCCCTCCCAAGTTGGTCCCAATACACCTGGAGGTTGGGCGAGCAACTTTCTTAGAACCAAATATCCAACTCTGAATTCCCTGATTTTAAGATGGGAATTGTAATATCATTCTGCTCGTTGCTTATAGGTAGCATTTCTTAGCTCGGCACTTAATCTTTTTTCTTCGAGCAAATCCATCTTAGTAGCTAGAGCAGAGTTGTTCACCTGCTCATCAAAGTTGGTCGTTCTGAATGTATTGGTCTTTAACTCGATTGGTATTACAGCTTCTGTTCCGAAAGTCATTGCAACAGGCGTTTCTCCGGTGCTCGACCTGGGAGAAACTCTATATGCCCACAGGACTTCCGGAAGTTCTTCAGACCAACTGCTTTTGCTCTCTGCTAGCCGTACTTTTAATGTATGCTTGATTATCTTGTTCACGGCTTCGACTTGTCCATTCGACTGGGGATGATAGGGCGTAGAGTAATGTTTTTTGATTTCCCACTTTATACATAAATCTCTCAACTCTTTCCCATCAAACTGCGGACCATTGTCTGTCACGATGGTTTGTGGAACTCCAAAACTATAGACAATGTTCTTCCAAATGAAGTTGATCATTTTCTGCTGCGCGATCTTTACCATGGCCTCTGCTTCTGCCCATTTCGTATAATAGTCGACTGCCACGACAGCAAATCGAACATTTCCAACTCCTGCTGGGAAAGGACCAATAATGTCCATCCCCCATCTTGCAAATGGCCACGAGCTATAAATTGATACGAGCTGTTGGGCCGGGGTATGAATGTTTGGGGCAAAAATCTGGCATTGATGGCAAGTCTTTGCTTTCTTGATTGCATCCTGGCGTAAAGTCAGCCAATAGTAGCCTTGTCTAATAGTTTTGTACGCCAAGGCTTGCCCCCCAGTGTGATTTACGCATACTCCGGTATGTATTTCTTCAAGTATTGCTCGTCCTTGCCCCCTAGGCAAACATTTGAGAAGTGGGATTGATATTCCCCTTTTGTAAAGCTGCTCGCCTACCAGAGTGTATCTGGCGACTTGCTTTGTTAGCTTGGCAGCTTCAAAAGGGTTGTTTGGTTTTCCCCACTTTTCAAGTATTTAACTGTACTTGTTCTCCAGTCTTCTTCTTCACTTGCTCGTTCATCAAGTTGGTTGACATTATAACTTCTTGTTGATGGATCATTCATCTTTGTAATTACAATGTCTGCCAACTCTGCGGGTCCTTCGCTTGTTGCTAGTCGGGTGACTTGAAGTGAATATACTAACTTCTACTAGTAGATTCCTCGCAAGCGTACGAGTTCACTGTAGTATGAGTAAGTATAATGGCCAAGTATATCGAACCCACGAGATGGAGTGTATGCGAACAAATCCCTGAAGATCTACGCGTCGTAGCTAATATGAGTGTACTGTTTTTGGGTTTTTTTTAAAGATTAATTGAAACTAAATTAAACTAATTAAACTAATTAAACTAAAGAATGAAAGAAACGAATCAACTAAGGGTTGTGTTCAAGTAAGAGATGGTGATGCTTAGGATAGGAATCCCTACGTATACTAACGGAGCAGGTACATAATCAAAATAACTGTGACGTGCAAGAAATAACCTAAGTAAAAGAATGCAAGGTGAAAGCTCAAGATTCTAAACCCTAATACTTTACCTTAACACTCGACTTCACTAATCCACTAACAAGTTAATAGATTGTGCTTAATTAATGAGACCCTAATTTATCTAAGGTGATGCGGTCGTCCTCCTTCGCTAAACTGGTAGATGAATTAACCCTTTCTAAACCCTCTAGTTAAGTCTACTCATTGTTAAAGAGTGATACGGTCGTCCTCTCTCTAACACCTTTCAAACGAAATTCAAAAGTAAAGTTAAGATTAATTTTAAGAATTCATTAATCAAGAGAATTAAAACCTAACATCACAAGTTACCCTAATTACGTACCCACAACCTACTTCTACGAGTTCATTCTACCCCAAGCATGCAAGGGTTTTAGCTAAACATAGGTTTTACGTAAATAATAGCAATTAAATAAGTAACGAACATGAACATGATAATTAAGACGAAGAAGAGATTAAACATAAACTAGGGTTTAACGAAATAAAAGAAAAAAACTTAAATTAACTCAAGAAAAGAAGTCTCAATGTGTTCAAGAACAAAAATATAAAGAAACGAAACTAAAAAGTAAGATCGTAATAAAAATTCGTAACGAAAACCTCAAAAACGTAAATGTAAAGCTTGCTTCTCTTCTTCCTCTCCAAAAATGAACTCTAAAAGTCTAAATCTATCAAGTGATCTGTGGTATCCCTAAAAAACGAGCTTGAGACGAGTATATATATGCAACGGGCCGAATCGTGAACTCATGGGCCGAAAAACGCCTTTGAAAATGCCAAAAATGAAGGTGCTCGAGCAGACCTGCTCGAGCGGTCGCGCTCGAGCATAGATCTCGAATGACACAGGTGCTCGAGTGGTGGCGCTCGAGCTGCTCGAGCGCTGAAAATCTTCTGTACAATTGGGGCGCTCGAGCGCTCGAAATTTTCTGTATGTTTTGGGCGCTCGAGCAACGTGCTCGAGCGCTAGTGCTCGAGTGGTTTACTCGAATGCTCCCAAAATTTCTCCAACTAGTACTTTTCTTCTTCAACACTAACACCAATCGTATTCCTTCGATATTTTCTCATCCGGGCATCCGTTTGAGTCGATTCAAAGTCCTACGAACTCCGTTCTTCGCCCTCGATTCACCTACGAGCATTAAAGAGGCAAATTCATCAATGAAAAGAAATAATGCTCAATTGACTCCAAATACTCGACAAAATCGGCCAAAATTAGGGTATTTCGAGTGACGAATCATGACAATTTCACGCCTAATCAACCCCCCCAAACTTACCATGTTGCTTGTCCTCAAGCAACGAAATAACAAGTCAAGTGAAATTGTTAGGAATGAGTCAAAGAATCAAATCATGCAAGCAAATGAACTCGAGCTTCAACGATCGATCACACATATACTCACTCACTTTCTTTCATCATACTCATGCAGCAATAACAAGAAACACCATGATCAAACATGGATGTGCACTCAACGATGTGTTTTACTCCCTCACAAGTGTATATCAATGATCAAGGGACTCACTCAAACAATCAATCACACATATTGGCAGTCATAGGCTTGTAAGCGCTCTTAACTCCAACCATACTCTAGAAATCAATGCCGAATCAAAAAGGACTTTTCTCAAGGTTGTAATGTAGGCTCTTTGGACAGGTGGGATAACAATATGGTAAAGTGACTCAAGTGAATGGAGAATAGAAAATCAAACTTCGGTACTTCGAGATTAGGAACAGACTACTTCAAACATATTCAATCAACACACTTTCAATTTCAATTCTCTCAACACTTCAATTTTTTTTTCTTTCTCACTCTTTCACTTTTTTTTCTTTTTCGCACAAACACGTGAGCTCATTTTTTTTTCTTTTGCTCATTCTCAATTTTTTTCTCTTTTTCCCACATCTCATAACTTCATCACACCTTCTTATCATATTCACTCAACAAACAACCTTTTCCTTTTTCAACTCAATTCAATCCCTTCACATTCACACTTTTCCTATTCTCCACTTAAATTTGGATAAAAAAAAGGCTTAGGAATTGGAATAGTGTTCATATGTGCTAGCAAATAAAATAGGCTTTAGGCTCAAAGGGGCTAACAAGGGATTCAATGTCATTGGTAGGGAAAATTTGGCTAAGTAACTCAATAAAATCAAAGATGGCCTAAGATCCTATTCGGCATATCAAACTAGACACAATCAAGAAGCAAGAGCACACACAAGTTCTAGCATCCTCTAAGGTGACAATCCACTAACAAACGAAGAGATTAATTCATATATCAAAATCTCATAAGGCTCAAGTCTCACGGCTTTCACATCCATGCTAGTCCTAGTGAATTCTCACTCTCATCACACAAGCACTCAAAAAGAAAACTTGTAAGTATACTAGTTCTCTCTCAAATCCACTCTAACTCAAACACTCACACAAAAGAGTCTCTAACTCAAATCCACAAATCTACTCTACTCATCAAACATGCTCAAGAATAACAACTAACAAGTAGAAGGGGTCAATAAGCACAAAATAAATCAGATATCTCACTGAGTTCAATCAACAAGCACAACCCGAAATTCTGAATACAATTCATCACAAACCCATAATCAGTTCAAACCACTCAAACAAAGAAGCTCACTCAAACAAAAAATAAGAAAAGGAAATAAAATAAAAGATAAGAAAAACAAAGGAGCAGAAACTGGGGGGACTCCCCATGACCCTCAAGCATCAGGAGGCGGTGGTGGGCGATAGCTAGGGTGGTCCGATCCAAAATGGTAGACAAAGAGTGCCTACATCCATCTCCTCAAATCAGAAACTTCTGATCGAACCTCCTGAAACTCTCCTCGGACACTCATCGCTTCCGTGTACCACTGGTTCTGGGTAGTACGAAGATCCGTAACTTCGGTTCTCAGGTCCCGAATGTCGGTCCTCATACCATCCCACTCACTCTGGGTCGGGTACCACGGCTCCGGAGTAGCCACGTGAGGTGGCTCCATCTCCATCTCTTGCGGGCCTTCACCCGCTGCTTCTTCTTCCTCAGCCGGTCCCGCTTCGTATTCTTGTTCCTCCTCTTCTTGCAACTCAGCTACTCCACTCGCTCCCGCTCCGCTCGTGCCGGCACCACTCGTTCCTTCACTTCGATTCCTCTTCACAGGCCTCACATCTCGGAGTCCTCTGCTGTCAACCTCTGCCGTATACTTACCACTTATGGCGAGGTGCTGCTCTCCATCCATTCCTATGTTCTGCTTCTTCTTTCCAATCAGAGTCACGAGCTTGTTGTTCGGCAACGGGAAGAGGTTATCATCCTTGAATCTTATGCAATAGCTTCCAAGCCAATATTCGAACATCAGAGTATTGTTCATTTGTTCGAACACTAAATCCATGCCTGGCAAAGGACCCGAACACGGCTCGAATCCAAGACTCTTCATGAATACCGAAATCAATCCCCCTCCTCGAACCTTCGAAGTCCTAGCACCGAGTTTGAATGGAGCCTCATAGTGGTGCTCTAGGAAGTCTCTTCCAAAATCATGGTCCTTTTTGTACAAGGGACACCAGATCCCGTAGAGCTGCTTGCTTATCACTGTTCCCGTCTCAGAGCGGGCGTAGATAGTGTTTCCAAGAATCCGCTCGAGGTACCTAATGACTGGATTTCTGATTGCTGATGCTCGTGCATTCTGGCCTCTATAATCCCCCGCCATTCCGCCCGTGATGTCCTTCCAAAATCCATTAGCATTGTACAACTTCGATACACGGTTCGGCCGAGATAAAGCTGGAAGCCCAAATGCGAGGTTAATAGCTCCTACCTCACAATACTGCCAGTCATTCTGATACTTGAACTTGAATGAGTTCCCGTCCGTCTTCTCGACCGTGGCGAGAAACTGTTCAACCAAGTCTGCATTTGTCTCCATATATAGAAGCATCTCGAAAAACTCAGTCATATTGTTCCTCACGAAGATTCTCCTAATTTCTTCCTCAATCCCCAATTCTCTCATGAAGCTGACACTTGGTCTCCTGGTCTTTTCTACCTTCCCTGTGATCAAGCTCCATCTATATGCTATGTACCTCCAACTACCTTGTTAATCCAGATTGTTCCACCTTGAGGGCAACAAACTCCTCCTCATGAGATCGTTAGTGAGTTCCTCCAACTCGGCAATGCTCAATACTCTATCCTCGTTCTTTTTAGGAGCCATAGTACCTGAGACAACATAGAGCACTTCAGTTTCATTCATATCATTCTATGCACTTCAAATCAATTCCATACATCTCAAGCAATAATCTCAATTACCTTTTCTCTCAAACTAAACTTGAGTTTACTTACTCAATTCAAACCACATGCTTTCATCTCAAAGTTCTCAAGTAAATTCCAAACAATTCATCATTCTCAACTCAAAAATGCCTACAATCAAGTCTATCATGAAGTAACATTACCCCAAATTGTGTAATTTACATGCTCAAGACTCAATTCTTACCTATTCATGCTCAATCAATTTCAATTCACAATAATTTCATCTCAAAATGCAAAAACCCATATCCTTTCCTCAAATTCCTACTTCTCACTCTAGAAATTCACTCATTCTACACATTCAATCATGAAATTGAAAGCAAAATTAGCAAACCCATAGCATATTATCCACATTCATTAACAAGGAATCAAGAATCAACGAGTACTTGCAAAATCCCCAAAATTCGAACACTCAAGAACCCTAGTTCATCAATTCATGCCTACATCAAGCTTTAAACTATGAATTGAAAGACACAAGATAGAAATTACATACCTTTCTTGAGGATTCAAGGGAAATATGCGAAGAAATTGAATGAAATAGGGAGTAATTCGTGAAAGTCGTTCGAAATCGCCGGAAATCGCCCCTCCTAGTGTGTGTGTGTGTGAAAATGTGTGGAAAGAGCTATTTATAGAGAGGGCAAAATCTGGGCCGAAACCCGCGACCCGCTCGAGCAGACCCGATCGAGCGGTCGCGCTCGAGCATGTAGCTCGAATGACGCAGGTGCTCGAGCGGTGGAAATTTTCTGCCTAATTTGGGGCGCTCGAGCAACACGCTCGAGCGGTGGTGCTCGAGCTGCTCGAGCGGCTCCGAATTCAACTTCAATTTCCGATGCTCAAGACTCGAAATTTCCCAACGAACCACACTCGAACAATCAAAACACTTTTCCTAATCATGAACTAACCTGAGAACTCCTCGATTTAAGCCAGGTCGCTCATTCGATCGAGGAGTTGGGGTCTCTTCCAAACGTGCAAATCACCAATCCAATTCACGCCGAACTTAAGCAACCACACTCAATTCGATCCATCCCCACTCAAACATCGATATTTTCGAAAAATTTGACCAATTTTTCATTAGAATTTCGTGTACGAACTCGAAGTACGAATACACACCCCCCAAACTTTGTTCTTGCTACGCAATAACAAAGTTTGAAAAGAATGAGTACGTACGAGTAAGTACACCACATTCTTATGAACTTAACTCACTATCAATGCAAAGTAACGAATGAAAAGAAACATCACCCCCCAAACTTCGACTTCGCAAAGAGGTCTACATTGGGGTTCGGTTTACCTCACCTCCAAGTATCGAATGCTTTCCAACTCGAAATGTGCTCAACTTCATGATTTTCTTCCTTTAGCTCTCTCGCTCCGATCAATCTCCACTAAACAAGCCTATGCCAAATAAACTCTAACACACGAGGTTAACACTTACGATTCACAAAAAAAAAAAAACTACGAAATAAACGAAACACATAAAAATAAGTAAAAATGGGTTGCCTCCCATTAAGCGCTAGTTTTAAGGTCCTAATGTCGGACCGAGCTCGAAGGAGCTCACGGGACTTGAGAATCTAAAATACCTCCCTTATTCTCATAAGAGAAGTTAAAGAATTTCTTCACTCGATGCCCGTTCACCATGAATCTATGTCCATCATCCTTCTCGACTTCAAGGAATCCACTCGTATGCACTTCCCTCACAATATACGGCCCGTTCCACTTGGACTTAAGCTTTCCACCAAACAGCTTCATCCTCGAATTGAATACTAGGACTTGATCACCCACTTTGAACCCCTTTTTCCTCAATCGTGCATCATGCCACTTCTTGGTCTTCTCCTTGAAAATTCGGGCATTCTCATAGGCACTATCTCGAAACTCCTCCAACTCATGCAATTGGAGTAATCTCTTCTCACCAACTAAGGCACTATCAAAATTCAGCTTCTTTATCGCCCAATATGCCTTATGTTCCAACTCCACGGGCAAGTGACATACCTTTCCAAAAACCAATTGATATGGTGACATACCAAGAGGAGTTTTGAAAGCTGTCCTATACGCCCAAAGTGCATCATCAAGCTTCATCGCCCAATCTTTCCTACTGATGCTCACCGTCTTCTCAAGGGTCTCCTTGATTTGACGGTTTGAAACCTCTGCAAGTCCGTTAGATTGAGGATGATAAGCAGTAGAGATTCGCTGACTTACCTCGTATTTTGACAGCAGCTTTTCCATCCATTTGTTCACTAAGTGACTTCCCCCATCACTAACCAAAGCTCTTGGAACTCCATATCTTGCAAAGATGTTCTTCCTCAAGAACTCGATAACCACTCGGGAATCATTCACTCGAGTCGGGACAGCTTCAATCCACTTCGAGACGTAATCAACGCATACGAGAATGTACAAGAATACATTGCTAGGAGGAAATGGACCCATGAAATCAATCCCCCATACGTCGAATATCTCAACTTCCATGAACACGTGCATCGGCATCTCGTCCCTCTTAGTAATGGAGCCAAAACGTTGGCACTTCTCACACCTCTTAACCCATTCCATGCAATCTCTCAAAAGTGTTGGCCAATAAAAACCAGATTGAAGCACCTTCCTTCCGGTCTTTTCTCCACCCAAATGTCCTCCACATGGCAAGGCGTGGAAATGCCTTATGATGTTACTCCACTCCTCTTCGGGCACACACCTTCTCAACACATAATCAATCCCTCTTTTGAACAAGTAGGGATCATCCCAAATAAACCCCCAAACTTTCTTCAAAAATGCCTTCCGATGCACCGAGTCTATCTCAACGGGAAACTCTCCACTTGCTAAATAATTAGCATAATCTGCAAACCAAGACGTTTTCCCTTCAACTCGATATACAAGGATGTCTCCTAAGCCAAAGAGCTTCTCATCCGGAAATTCATCGTTCACCTCTCGATCCTCCACGGTATTTTCCTTTGTGAGCTCCAATCTTGAAAGGTGATCTGCTATCACATTCTCACATCCCTTCTTGTCTCGAATCTCTACATTGAACTCTTGGAGTAGTAAAATCCATCGAATGAGACGGGGTTTTGCATCCTTCTTACTCATAAGATACCGAATCGCTGCGTGGTCCGTATATACAATTATTTTCGTCCCTAATAGGTAGGATCGAAATTTATCAAAGGCATACACGACCGCCAACAGCTCCTTTTCGGTCGTAGTGTAATTCACTTGAGCAGAATTCAGCATCTTCGAGGCATAGTAAATAGCGTGAAAACGCTTCTCACGAATTTTCCCCAAAGAAACCCCCATCGCATAATCACTAGCATCACACATCAGCACGAACGGGCTAGACCAATCCGGGGTCACAAGTATTGGGGCATTCACCAACGCTTCTTTCAACCTATTAAAAGCCACTAAACACTCATTAGTAAACTCAAAGGCGACTTCTTTTTCAAGAAGCCGCGAAAGTGGTTTAGTTATTTGTGAAAAGTCTTTGATGAAGCGTCTATAAAAACCCGCGTGTCCTAAAAATGACTGAATCCCCTTCTCGGTCGAAGGTGGTGGAAGCTTCTCAATAGCAATCACTTTCGCCTTGACAACTTGGATACCTTTCGAGGACACATGATGTCCAAGAAAAATACCCTCTCTCACCATGAAGTGACACTTCTCCCAATTAAGCACTAAGTTCGTCTCTTCACACCTGCTCAACACAACTTCAAGATTGATTAGACATTTATCAAACGACTCCCCGTAGACGGAGAAGTCGTCCATGAAAACCTCCATAATTCTCTCAATCAAACCATGAAAATCGCCATCATACACCTTTGAAAGGTGGCGGGTGCATTACACAACCCAAACGGCATCCTCCTAAAAGCAAAAGTCTCATAGTAGCAGGTGAAGGTGGTTTTCTCTTGATCCTCGGGGGCTATCATGATCTGATTATACCCCGAGTACCCATCTAAGAAACAGTAATACTCAAAACCACCTAATCTATCAATCATTTGATCAAGGAACGGTAGAGGAAAGTGATCCTTACACGTTGCCTTGTTCAACTACCTATAATCAACACACACACGCCAACACGTCACTAATCTAGTGGCTACCAATTCATTAGACTCCATCTTAATCACAGTGGTACCCCCCTTCTTAGCAACTACGTGTAACGGACTCACCCATGGACTATCAGAAATAGCAAAAATCATGTTGCTATCTAACAACTTCAAAACTTCCTTATGAATCACCTCTTGAATTACCGGATTAACTCTACGCTGATTTTGCACTATCGGTTTTCTACCCTCTTCTAATCTAATCCTATGCATGCAAATCGAAGGGCTAATTCCCTTAATATCCGTGATCGACCATCCTATAGTAGATTTGTGCTTATGAAGCACCACTAAAAGTCTCTCTAGCTGATCATCAGATAAGAGGGCAGATACAATTACCGGATATTTGTCGGTCTCATCCAAGTAAGCATACTTGAGGTGATCGGGAAGTGGCTTCAACTCCTTTTTCGCCTCCAATGGTGGTGCTTTATCGAACATCTTCTCAAAGGTTGACTCATCGGCTTCCAAGTCGTCCTCATCCTCTACTTTCTTCATCTCCAAGAACTTGACATCTTCATTGTCTTCCAAGCTGTCAAAATAATCAAGATCATAAGAATCATAAGATAGATTGTCAAGGATAGGATAATCAAACTGATGCACATAGAAAGAGCAAGGGTCTAAAAGTGTGTCTTCAACACAAGTGTCCGTGATATCAATGAAGTGGCAACTCTCATCTCCCATGGGGTATTTCATAGCTTCGTAAATAGCTATCTTCACTTCTTGATCATGAACTTTGACCGTGATCTTTCCATTCGCTACGTCAAGTACCATCCCGACGGTAGCTAGAAACGGCCTCCCTAAAATCAGCGGAACATGTTCATCCTCTTCCATCTCGAGTACTACGAAGCCGGCGGGAAAAACGTGATTCTCCACCGTCACTAGAACATCCTCCACTACTCCTTGAGGTCTCGTGATAGACCTATCAGCAAGCTGGAGCGTCATCATCGTGGGTTGAAGTTCGCCCACCTCTAACTTCTTGAACAACGAAAGAGGCATCAAATTAATGCTCGCCCCGAGATCACACAAGGCTCCTTTCTTGATCCCGTTCCCGATATCACAAAGAATGGTGAAGCTCCCGAGATCCTTCATCTTTGGAGGAAGCGCCTTGTGCACCATCGCACTCACCTCGTGGTTCAAGTGCACTAACTCAGGTCCGTCTATTCTCCGTCTCTTCGCTATCAAGTCCTTCAGCAACTTGGCGTAGTTCGGCATCTGTTCCAAAACATCATAAAATGGAATGTTAATATGTAGCTTTTTAAAAACATCAAGGAATTTAGCAAACTTTTCATCAAGCTTCTTTTTCATGAAGCGTTGTGGATATGGGACGGTTATCACAGATTTGGGTACCCCCCATTCATCTTTCTCAGTCTCTTTTGCATTCTTCCTTACTTCCTTTGCCTTCTTCCACTTTGGAATTCTCTCGATCTCCTCTATCTCCTCTTCAGGCTTTTTGCTCTCATGAGACTCATCCACATCTTTACTCTTCTCAATCCCTTCACTCTCAATCCCCTTCTCAACTCCTACCTCCTCAATCTCATCTCTAACTGCCTCAGGCTCTTTTCCTTCTATCTCAACCTCTCCTTTGGGCGTCTCAGAATCAACAGGCATCTCAGGACCATCATACTTGGTCCCACTTCTCAACTCAATAGCCTTGCAATGTTCCTTTGGGTTATCCTCGGACATTGAAGGATACTTGCTAGGCTCTCTTGGCTGAGACTTTGCAATTTGACTAATTTGATACTCGATAGAAGTGAACCTTCTGTTGTTCTCTTGCTGAACTCGATTCCACTCTATGTCTCTCTTTTGGAGTTCTTGATCTCGATGATCGTCTTTCTTATGCAACTCCTTCACATCGTACTCCAAAGAGGACAATCGCTTGCTACCTTCCTCCACCTTCTGAAGGATAGCTCTCAACATCTCCTCGGTTGAAGCACCGCCTTCTCCACCAGGAGGTTTTGAACCCGGATCAACACCTGGGGGAACTGTAATACCAGCTTTTGGATTAGCATATGAAAAATTCTCATTCTTCCTCCATGTGTTTTGAGGAGGCTGCTGGCCTCCTTGATACCATTGTGTGTTCCTCCATTGATTTTGAGGTGGCTGTGGGCCTGGAGGTACAAATGGTTGGCCATAAGGAGGCCTTCCATACTGATTTCCACCTTGTGGATACTCGCCTTGTGGATAATTAGGCCTTCCCATATAGTTGGCCTCTTCTTGCTGACTCGTGGATGGGTCCACTTTCTCACTCACCGCTACATTCCCTCCAACCAGATTCTGCCCCATCTCAAGGTTGCTGATCTTCTCCATCATTGCCATCAATAGCTTCCTAGTACCCTCATACTCCTCCAACTTGTAAACTCTCTGAAACTCTGGATCCTCGTTCCATGCACCGTCATTCGTGACAATGTTATCCACGATCTCTCTACATCTCGCTATCCCTTGGTTCAGAAAAGCTCCACTCGCACATGCATCTAAATGGGCTTGGCCAGCCTTGCTGGCTCCACTATAGAAGAACGCCATAATATCTCCCTCGTTGTACCCGTGCTGCGGGCACTCGATCAATATATTTGAGTATCTCTCCCACGCTTGGCGTAAATCCTCTCCTGACTTCTGGCGAAAGGAAGAGATCTCAATTCTTGCTTTAATAGTTCTCGATGGAGGGTAGAATCGCTCGAGGAACAGACGCTCGAGCTCGGCCCATGTGGTTACACCTCCCCGTGGGAGCGTGTTGTCATACCACTCTTTAGCTATTCCCGTCAATGAGAATGGGAACAGCCTAAGCCTCTTGGCATCTTCAGACATGTCGTTATAATTGAATGTGGAGGCTATCATGAGGAAACTCCTCAGGTGAGTATGAGGATTCTCCTTCCCAACTTCCCATTTGAACTGGTTCTCGGTAAGCAGCTTAAGAATTCCCGGGGAAATCGAGAAGTTATTTGCCTCAACAGGAGGCAATGCCACTCCATCATAGTACCGTTGTGGCTGCGCTGCAAACCTCCCTCGAATAGCCATATTTTGATCTACGTTCTAAGGAACGTGTTGAGGATTAGCAGCTGGTATGGGTACTTGTTGGGGTGGTGGTTGGTAAACAGGTGGTTGATTGAAAACTGGAGGTGGAGGATAAGGGTATGGTGGGTAAGGATAAGGTGGGTATGGGTAGGGTGGATAAGGTAAGTTGTTTTGTGGTAAGTTAGGATGTGGGTAAGCAAGGTTGTTATGAGGATTTTGGACAATGTTATGAGCTGGGCTATTTTGGTTCTGAGTACCTGGGTTTTGGCTCTGGCTCTCTCCTAACGGATCTTGATTCTTACTGGTATTGCCATCAATGCCGTCAACCCGGTTCAATGCCTGATTGAACTCATTCTCAACCTCATCCAACTCATTAGTGATGTCCATCGGTTCTTTCCCTCCGGCAGCGTTCATTCTTCTTAAGAAGTCTCGGTTTCTACTTGCTATTGTCTCAGGATCTAATGGTAACCTCTCTTCGCTCGTATTGCCTTGTGAGCGTGTTTTCATAAACCTGAAACACTAACAAAAGAATCAAAACGCAACTGCCGAATACGTACGAAATAAAAAAAATAAACAGAAAAAAAAAATCACTCACTACTAACTACTAAGCTATCTACAAGTCCTATTCAAAAAGCATACAACGCCATCCCCGGCAACGGCGCCATTGACTTGAAGTGAATATACTAACTTCTACTAGTAGATTCCTCGCAAGCGTACGAGTTCACTTTAGTATGAGTAAGAATAATGGCCAAGTATATCAAACCCACGAGATGGAGTGTATGCAAACAGATCCCTGGAGATCTACGCATCGTAGCTAATATGAGTGTACTATTTTTGGGTTTTTTTGAAAGATTAATTGAAACTAAATTAAACTAATTAAACTAAAGAACGAAAGAAACGAATCAACTAAGGGTTGTGTTCAAATAAGAGATGGTGATGCTTAGGATAGGAATCCCTACGTATACTAACGGAGCAGGTACATAATCAAAATAACTGTGACGCGCAAGAAATAACTTAAGTAAAAGAATGCAAGGTGAAAGCTCAAGATTCTAAACCCTAATACTTTACCCTAACACTCGACTTCACTAATCCACTAACAAGTTAATAGATTGTGCTTAATTAATGAGACCCTAATTTAACTAAGGTGATGCGGTCGTCCTCCTTCGCTAAACTGGTAGATGAATTAACCCTTTTCTAAACCCTCTAGTTAAGTCTACTCGTTGTTAAAGAGTGATATGGTCGTCCTCTCTCTAACACCTTTCGAACGAAATTCAAAAGTAAAGTTAAGATTAATTTTAAGAATTCATTAATCAAGAGAATTAAAACCTAACGTCACAAGTTACCCTAATTACGTACCCACAACCTACTTCTACGAGTTCATCCTACCCCAAGCATGCAAGGGTTTTAGCTAGACATAGGTTTTACGTAAATAATAGCAATTGAATAAGTAACAAACATGAACATGATAATTAAGACGAAGAAGAGATTAAACATATACTAGGGTTTAACGAAATAAAAGAAAAAAACTTAAATTAACTCAAGAAAAGAAGTCTCAATGTGTTCAAGAACAAAAATATAAAGAAACGAAACTAAAAAGTAAGATCGTAATATGAATTCGTAACGAAAACCTCAAAAACGTAAACATAAAGCTTGCTTCTCTCCTTCCTCTCCAAAAACGAACTCTAAAAGTCTAAATTTATCAAGTGATCTGTGGTATCCCTAAAAAACGAGCTTGAGACGAGTATATATATGCAACGGGCCGAATCGTGAACTCATGGGCCGAAAAATGCCTTTGAAAACGCCAAAAATAAAGGTGCTCGAGCAGACCTGCTCGAGCGGTCGCGCTCGAGCATAGATCTTGAATGACACAGGTGCTCGAGCGGTGGCGCTCGAGCTGCTCGAGCGCTGAAAATCTTCTGTACAATTGGGGCGCTCGAGCAACACGCTCGAGCTGCTCGAGCGCTCGAAATTTTCTGTATGTTTTGGGTGCTCGAACAACGTGCTCGAGCGCTAGTGCTCGAGTGGTTTACTCGAATGCTCCCAAAATTTCTCCAACTAGTACTTTTCTTCTTCAACACTAACACCAATCGTATTCCTTCGATATCTTCTCATTCGGGCATCCGTTTGAGTCGATTCAAAGTCCTACGAACTCCGTTCTTCGCCCTCGATTCACCTACGAGCATTAAAGAGGCAAATTCATCAATGTAAAGAAATAATGCTCAATTGACTCCAAATACTCGATAAAATCGGCCAAAATTAGGGTATTTTGAGTGACGAATCATGACAATTTCACGCCTAATCATCGGGCCAACGCATCTGCTTGCGTGTTGCTTGTCCTTGGAATTTGTTCAATGAAGACTTGTTCTAACAAGGACATTAGGTAAGCAACAATCCGCTGATACTCGATCATATGATCGTCTTTCGCCTCGTATTCACCTTGGACTTGGTTCACAATTAATTGTGAATCACCGAATATTTGTAACCGTCTAACACCTACTGTAAGGGATAGGTGGAGACCAGCAATGACAGCTTCATACTCAGCTTCGTTGTTGATTGCCATGAAACCGAATTTGATCGCCGAGATGAATACTTGTCTGTCAGGGCTTATTAGAACTACTCCTGCCCCCGAGGCTACATTAGTTGATGATCCGTCAACATAAAGATGCCAGGGGTGATCAAGTCCTCTCGTCGGATCTGGTGGGAAGGTTAGTTTGACTATAAAGTCGGCTAACGCTTGCCCCTTTATCGCTGTTCGAGGAGCATAGGTTACCCCAAAATGGCTAATCTCTAGTGACCATTTTAGTAGACGGCCGGCTGTGTCGGGGCGATGGAGAATTTGTCTGAGTGGGAAAGTTGTTAGCACTTCAACTTGATGGTAAAAAAATATGGTCGTAGCTTCCTCACACTCATGACAAGTGTGTACGCCAATTTCTCGGTTGGAGAGTATTTGATCTCCGCCTCGTGCAAAGCTTGGCTGATGTAGTAGATAGGTTGATGGAATTTGCCATCTTCCCGTACCAGAACAGAGCTGATTGTCACTTCTGACGCTGCTAAGTACAAGTATAGCTTTTCTCCTGGGATGGGTTTTGATAGGATTTTAACATCTCCCAGGTAGTCTTTAAGTTGGTCGAACGCCTTTTGACAGTTGTTAGTCCATGTGAACTGTCCTTTCTTGATGGCTTCGAAGAATGGACGGCATTTGTCCCCCGATCTGGATATGAACCGATTCAATACTGCTAGGCATCCCGTGAGTCTTTGCACTTCTTTTATCGAACGTGGTGGTTGCATATCCATGATAGCCTTGACTTTTGTTGGATTGTCTTCAATCCCTCGTCGATTAACAAGATAGCCCAGGAATTTTCAAGAATGGACTTCAAAGCTGCTCTTCTTCGGATTTAGCTTCATATTGTAATGTCGAAGAATATCGAACACTTGGGTTAAATGCTGGAGATGATCTTCTTTTCGGGGGCTTTTGACTACGATATCGTCTACATAGACTTCTACCGTATCTCCGATTTGTTCATCGAACATCTTGTTTACCAACCTCTGGTATGTTGCTCCGGTGTTGATGAGGCCGAAGGGCATTCTCTTCCAACACAACAAGTTTTTATTCGTATAAAATGCCGTGTTCTCTTGATCGTCTGAATGCATTGGGATTTGATGATACCCGGTAAAAGCATCCATGAATGTTAGCATTTCGTGACCTGCAGTGCTGTCCACCAACTGGTCAATATGAGGAAGAGGAAAGTTGTCCTTTGGGCATGCTGCATTCAGATCTGTAAAGAATATGCATAGCCTCCAGGCCCCGTTTGGTTTCCTCACAAGGACTGGGTTTGCTACCCATTGTGGACAGAGTGCTTGTCGGATTAGGTCGTTGTCTAACAACTTCTTTACTTCTTCATTCAAAGCCTGATACTTGTCTGGGCCATATTTTCTTCGTTTTTGATGGACGGGCCTTTTTGCTTGATTGATGTTGAGCTTATGGCAAGCATGTTTTGGATCTATCCCCACTATGTCTGCATGAGACCAGGCAAAAACATCTAGATTTTTGTTGAGGAACTCTTTCATTCGGGATCTGTAAGGCTCAGGGAGCTCAGATCCTATGTATAATTCGAGATCCTGGTTTTCAGGATTAACTTTGAACGCCTCCAGTTCTTCAACTGGAGTTGCTCGTCGTTTTTGTCCTTTCCACCGAGGATCAAGTATTGGTCCCTCAGAGTTGAAATCATTTTCGATGCTCATTGGCTCTGCCCCCAGGCGGGGATCTAGATCATCTGTTGGCACTGATTCATTGTTGTTAGTCAACATCTGGCCCTCCAAGTCATCTGATGAATGTTGCTCATCACCACCCCTTTGTTGTTCGTCAGATGGAAGTTCCCCATGGGTGGTGATGAGTTGTCCGTCCAACACTTGTTCGTCAGAGTGTTGCTTGTCAGTATCCATGTGGTCTTCCTCTAAGTCCGCCATATTCTCGAGTATTGATGGTTCATCAGCACGATAGCTAGTTGTGGCCTCCATCACGGATACTAATGCATGTTTGGCCTGCAATTGTAGGAGACACTCCCTGGCCTTTCTTTGATCTCCCTTCACTGTGCCAGCTCCGCTTGCTGTAGGGAACTTTAGGCAATAATGGTAAGTTGAACATGCAGCTTTGAATTCATTTAGAAAAGATCGACCAAGAAACCCGTTGTAGGTTGATTCCTGATCGACGACCAAGAAATCAACCATTCTCGTTATGTTTTTCTCGGGTTCCTCGATCGTAACAAGCTAACGGACAACCTAATTTCCCCTAACGGGACTGTTACAACATTTCCGAAGCCTAAAATTCTGTGATTTGAAGGTCGAATGTAGCTCGAGTAGTCTCCAAGTTGATCAAGCATCTTTTTGAAAAGAATGTTGGTGTAGGCCCCGGTCTCCACCAACAATCTATGTACCCTGGTCTCCATAATCTTAGCACAGATTACGAGCGAGTCGTTATGGGGGGTCAAGATTCCCTCCAAATCCTTCTCACTAAAGGTCAATTCTGTTGTTTGCATAATGGATGGCCTAACCCCCATTGCTTGTACTTGATCGATCGCTCGCAGTTCGGCTTTTCTTTTTCGGTTGGAGATCGGCGGTCGTCCATCAGAACATCCTCCCGCTGGTTCCGCGGGTTCCATCATATATAGATCTTCGAGTGGACGAGCAGCAATAGCCGGAACTGGTCATCCTGGTTTATTGTTTTTCTGAGGTTGATCATCCTCATCCTCAGAGTTGTTCTCCCGGACTCTCTTTCCGGGTTGCCTCTTAACAAAGTCGCAGAGTTTCCCCTCCTCGTAGAACCGCCAAAGCTGCTTGAGCAAATCTCTACACTCGCTCGTAAAGTGCCCCACTTTTTGATGGTAGGCACAATACTTGTTAGGGTTGAGTTTGCCGGTGTCTTGGCGAATTTTTCGTGGAGGGGAGAGCAACTCCTTCTCTTTCATATTTTCATAAACAATATCGACTGACACTGTTAGCACCTGATTCAACTTTTCCTTGAGCTCCATCCCTTCAGTGAATGTCTTCATGTTCTTCGGGACTCGATAGTCTGTTGTGCCAGGTTTCTTGTTATTCTCCTTGGGATCAGCTTTGTTCTCCCCCAAGTTTGATTGCAAGGCCTCGTGCATGGAAACGAATATACCGGCTTGATTTCTGAATTTGGCATAACTTCTTGGGCACTTCAGACGTACCTCTTTCCATAGCTTCGATCCTTTTTTCAACCCGGCCATAACGGCAACAATTTTCGTGTCCTCACTGACGGGTTCACCCTCCAACAGAACCTTGTCAAACCTTTCCATGAACGCCCGATTGGACTCGTCGTCATTTTATTTTAGATCTGACAATCGGTGCTTTTGGGACAAATATGATCCCGCCGTAGAGAAATGGGAAAGGAACTCTCGGCTTAGTTGAATGAACGAGTGGATAGATGCTGGTGGCATTGCCGAAAACCACTTGTGCGCCCGGTCCCCCAAGGTTAATGGGAAGTTTCGGTATTGGGTGGCATCGCTGGCTCCCACCGAGACCATATAATCTGAGTACTTTGTTAAATGAACCCTGGGATCAGCAAGGTCATCGTACTGGATACTTGCTGGGAATTGGACCTTCTTCTAAATCGGGGCTTTCAGAATGAGAGATGATAATGGTGAGGATGGCAAGCTGGTCGTCCCCACTCCTCTTTGTTGGTCCAACTGTCCCTGCATGCTCTCTACAACTTTCCTTAGGCTGGACAGCTCATCCAAAGATGCCCCCTGATTTGGAGGTTGTTCGGCGAGCAAAGGTACAAACCTTTCTGCTCGTCGCAGTCCCTCACTTGGAGTGGGCATGTCCTGGAGCTGCTTTCTAGGGTTGCTCGCCGCATTTGGCCCTAGGCGCCTAGAGGCAGACTAGGAAAGTCTTTCATGAACTGATGGGTGTGGTTGTTCAAATGTTGTTCGCCCATGCTCTGCTCCCTGGCGAGCAACTTTATCATGTTCTTGGGGTTGACCAAGTCTATTCTGGGCACTGGAACGAGTTGTTCCATTGCTCGACACTGTTGTTCGCCCGCGAGCAGACTCAGCTTGGCCCTCTCTTGGTTCGACCACCTTGGCTTTGCCCTTATCCCGCCTGACTTGGGCACTATTCACCTCGTGTTGTTCGCCCCTAGCTGACCTGGCCCTAACAACTTCCAGGGGTCTATCCTTAGGCCTCGCTTGTGAAGGCCTATTATGTTCTTGCTGTCTCTGGAGAGCTTGGAGAGCAGCAATGGTCTTGGCCAGTTCGTTAGGGTTGTTCGCTAGGGCCTCCATTTCAGGTGGGAGATTATGGGTTATAGCAGTATGTTGTGATCTGTTTGCATGCCTGGGATTACGATCCTGGTGGTCGGCCGACGAAGCTCGGGTAGGAGATGCTCTCCTTGACAAGCGTGATCCTTGTGTTCCTTGGATTGAGGCATTTCAAATTAACTTGTCTTAATTCTTATAATGAAGAACACCAAGAACACTTTTGTTTGAATCTTCAAATGTTTCTTGAAACTTTCTTCAAATCTTCAAGTTTTCAACTTGAAGTTCTTGATTAATCACACTAAACCGAAGGTTCGGCACCCTCCTTCTAGCGCCAATTTGTTGGTGATCAAACTTAATCGATAGGATTAGTGACTGTTTTGATTCAGTTTTAAGACCACCAATTAATTACGTGTGATTGATTACCACCGTAAATGGTAAATCGAAGATTCGGGATGTGGAATTGTAAATACGAAAATCGAAATCGTATTAATTTCGTATATGTGTGCGTTTAGGTGTTTAAATGCATGTTTTGGGAATATTTGTGAATTTGAACTTGTATTTCTTAGCTGGAGAACAACTATTTATAGAGACTAGCAAGTAGGAGGTGTCCAAGACTCTTGGACTTCCTAGCTTGCATGCTAGACATGTGTCCTTTGACCTTATCTAAGCTGAATCTTAGTTACAAAATCTTCTTTGGTCTTATCTCGGGCTCATTGCTGTTCGTCCAGGACGGCTTATTTGATCCAGTATGGATTCTTCATCAAAGTTGTTCGCCTTTTGAGGGTATGGCTTCAGAGTTGTTCGCCTATATTCCTTGTTGAGCTGAGCTTCGGAATCTTGGTTCTTTGTTCGTGTGCATACACATCTTAGGTTGGTAAATACACCACCTTTCATTAATGTTGCTCGTTACCAGTGACTTGGCGGAATGTTCATATCTGGTCTCGGGTCTTAATACCTGTTCGTCACTAGAGTTGTTCGTCACTTTATACACTTCTCATGTTAATTAGCGCACACCCACCTAGATCTTTCTCGCGAGATTTTGTTTTCATTAACTATGCTAATTACACTAATTTTTAAGCTGATTCTCATTACCATTGAAGAGTTGTTAACCAAGCGCCCCTGAAATCCTTCAATGGTTGATGTATATATTCACAAGATGATCTCATATAAATGCAATGGCGATGTCACGTATTAAAAAGAAAAAGTAAAAGGGGGAGTTATTTACAACACGCCTCGAGTGTTAACAAAAAGAATAAACTACAAAGTCAATTAAGTAGCCAAAAGCAAGTCATGGCCATGACCAACCTAAACCAAGCCATACGTAAACGAAACCATGGAGTAACAAGCCTAAAAAAGTACATGCATATCTGAAACCCAGCAACAGCAAGCAGCCAGTGAACCTAAATGCATTGATTCAATTTCAAAATCTCATTTTGGGAGGTCAGATGGGCTCCCACTTTTGGTCAAGCATCTCCCACATAATTCGCCGGGCCCAAAGAATGTGTGCCCGCAATTGCAGCGGGCAACTCTGGGAAAGGGTGATACCTTGAAAGTAAAATGTGGTTGCATATGAGGAGGATAATGAGGTGGCATCTTGTAATTGGATGTCGGATTGCTGTCATAAATGGATGGATCGGTAAGTGGGTACCAACCCGGAGGTGAGCCCAAGCGAGATATATTATGTTGTAGTGATTCTCCAGTTGAGCCAACATCATTATTCACATTCTGTGGACTTGAACCCTATTTTCTCATTCAGTTAATTAAAAACAAAAATGTTTTTATAAATAAATTAGATGCATTTCATGCATAATTCATATTTAATTAATTAATATATGTAGACAAAGTATAGCATTAAAATGGTTCATACATGAATCATTGAAGGGTATCAGTTGATTTTTCTAAACAGTATTAATTGTTTCCATTGAAGAGTATTACTAGTTTACACTGAAGGGTCTTAGTTGTTCAGTGAAAACAAATTAAGACTCTTCAGTGAAAACAACTAATACCCTTCAGTGTAAATATCTAATACTCTTTAGTGATAATAACTAATATCCTTTGATGATTCGTGTATGAACCAATTTCATATATGTATTAACAATGGTTTTACCATTATGTAAGATCAACTCACAATATAAACCTAGAATTAGACTTTAGAGGCCAAAGTTAAATGAGCTAGAAATAAGGAAAAACCACTCAAAGATGGAGGAATTCAAATGCCTAATCCATTCTATAAATCCACAATTAATACTCACCATATTTACTAGTACAAATAATAAACCGAGTTGAATTGACCAACATGCACCATGGAATTAATTATTTTATGTAAAACCAAACTAATTCTTCATAATATAAATATCAAATGGATTCACAATATTAATTAGCACATATATGATAACGAAGTTGAACTAATTAAGAGAATTATTAAAATTTAAAATTGAAAGAAAATTATCACAATTTTGCAAATTAAACTTTCCCCTTGTTGATAATTAAAGTTTTAAAATAATAAGAGTATGCATGTTAGCATGTATTTTGCCTTGGGTTTCCTATTCTCCACATGAATTTCCACAAATCAAACAGTCATATTTTTTTAATAGAGGAGAAAAAAGAATAGTCCGTTTAAGTAGAAGTCAAAAATGTGTTATATAGATCAATCACATTAAGAGAGAAGAAGAGAGGGTGCCTGGTGAAAAGAAGAGTTGCTCATTTCTTTTTCCGGCGCCGGAGAGAAGAAGGAGCCACCGTGGTCTTGCACCACTTTCTTGAATTGCTCTACCCGTTGTGGCGGCGGAACCGGTGGCTTACTTTTGAGCTTGGGAGCATAAGGGCGGTTTCCACTGCCGTCGTCGCCAGGATTCATGATTATATATCTATGTGTTTTCTTGAAGGAGATTCAAAGGAGCTGGTGATCGAGTTGAACTAATTAGAAAGAGTAGTGAAATGTATATATATATGGTTGTAACGGAAATATATATTAGCTAGCTAGGGCCTCTTATATAACTGATTTACGCGCCAAACGTCCCATTTCAAACTAATTGTATAAGTTGGTTATACAAAATGAGGGAAAATTGCCGTTTTGGTTCTAAGAGAATGGTGCAATACACTTTTAGTACCTATGTTTGAAAGTTGTCCTTTTTTTTTTTTTCAATTTTGGTCATATCCGTTAATTTTTATGATCAAAACTGCATATATGTCATATTATATTGGGATCAAAAGTGCAATTTATTATTCTCTTGGAACCAAAACTGCAATTTATCGTATTCTCATTGGACCAAGAGTATAAAAAAAACATTAGAAAACTATAAGTGTCAAAAAAATGACAATTTTAAAATGGAATTAATTCTCTTGTGACTATAAGTACAATTAACACTATAAAATTGGTTATATGAGACACTACTATTAAATTATAAAATTTTGGAGCCTAGCTGTTGCTATAAGACCTGTTGATAGGCGAACATCAATCATTGCTAGGCGAACAAGGATTAAAGTCTTAAAAGAGGATTATGAAGAACCAACCCCAAATCAAAGGTGATTAACAAAGAAAAAATCAAGTTAGGGTGCATAAATCAATCCAGGGAGTGTATAGACTGACGAACAACTCTACCAACGAACAACATATTGGCGAACAGGTCTAGAGACCCGAAGCCAAATATGGACCCTCCACCAAGTCAATAATGACGAACAACATTATGAAAGATGATGCATTTACCAGTTTAAGAGGTATATGGAAACGAACAAAGGACCAAGATCCCAAAGCCAATCCGTGTAAAACACAAAGGCGAACAACTTCTGAGCCATAACCTCAAAAGGCGAACAACTTCTATGGAAGAACCATTCTGGATCAACTAAACCGACCTAGACGAACAACAATGAGCCCGAGATAAGACCAGAGAAGACTTTGTAACTAAGATTCAGCTTAGATAAGGTCAAACAAAGGTCAATAGGACACTTGTCAAGCATGCAGGCTAGGGAGACCAAGAGTCATAGACACCTCATGCTTGTTAGTCTCTATAAATAGTTGTTCTCCAGCTAAGAAATACAAGTTCAAATTCACAAATACTCATAAAACACACACTTAAACACCTAAACGCGCACATATACGAAATTAACACAATTTCGACTTCCGTATTTACCATTCCATATCCCGAATCTTTGATTTACCATTTACGGTGGTAATCAATCACACGTAATTGATTGGTGATCTTAAACCGATCTAACACAGTCACTAATCCTATCAATTAAATTTGATCACCAACAAATTAGCGCTAGAAGAAGGGTTCGAACCTCCGATTCAGGGTGATTAATCAAGAACTTCAAGTTGAAAACTTGAAGATTTGAAGAAAGTTTCAAGAAACATTTGAAGATTCAAATAAGAGTGTTCTTGGTGTTCTTCATCATATGGATTAAGACAAATTAATCTGAAATGCCTCAATCCAAGGAAACACAAGGATCACGCTTGTCAAGAAAAGCATCTCCTACCCAAGCTTCATCGGTCAATCACCAGGATCGTAATCCCAGGCATGCGAACAGATCACATCATACTGCTATAATCCATAATCTCCCACCTGAAATGGAGGCCTTAGCGAACAACCCAAATGAACTGACCAAGACTATTGCTGCTCTCCAAGCTCTTCAGAAGCAGCAAGATCAGAATAGGCCTTCACAAGTGAGGCCTAAGGACAGACCCCTGGAAGTTGTTAGGGCCAGGTCAGCTAGGGGCGAACAACACGAGGTGAATAGTACCCAAGTCAGGCGGGATAAGGGCAAAGCCAAGTGGTCGAACCAAGAGAGGGTCAAGCCGAGTCTGCTCACAGGCGAACAATAGTGTCGAGTCATGGAACAACTTGTTCCAGTGCCCAGGATAAACTTGGTCAACCCCAACTCCAGGAGAAAGTTGCTCGCCAGGAAGCAGAGCGTGGACGAGCAACACTTGAACAACCACGCCCATCAGTTCATAAGAGACTCTCCCAGTCTGCCTTCAGGCGTCTAGGGCCAAATGCGGCGAGCAACCGTAGAAAACAGCTCCAGGATTTGCCCACTCCAATTGAGGGACTGCGACGAGCAGAAAGGTTTGTACCTTTGCTCGCCGAACAGCCTCCAAGTCAGGGGGCATCTTTGGATGAGCTGTCAAGCCTAAGAAGGGCGGTGGAGAGCATGCAGGGACAATTGGACCAACTAAGAGGAGTGGGGACGACCAGCTTACCATCCTCACCATTATCATCCCTCATTCTGAAAGCCCCGATTCAGAAGAAGGTCCAATTCCCAGCAAGTATCCAATACGATGGCCTTGCTGATCCCAGGGTTCATTTAACAAAATACTCTGATTATATGGTCTTGGTGGGAGCCAGCGATGCCACCCAATGCCGAAACTTCTCATTAACCTTGGGGGACTGGGTGCATAAGTGGTTTTCGGCAATGCCACCAGCATCTATTCACTCGTTCGTTCAACTGAGCCGAGAATTCCTTTCCCATTTCTCTACGGCGGGATCATATTTATCCCAAAAGCACCGATTGTCAAACCTAAAACAAAATGACGATGAGTCCGATCGGGCATTCATGGAAAGGTTCGACAAGGTGTTGTTGGAAGGTGAGCCCGTCAGCGAGGACACCAAAATTGTTGTCGTTATGGCCTAGTTGAAAAAAAGATTGAAGTTATGGAAGGAGGTACGTCTGAAGTGCCCAAGAAGTTATGCCGAGTTCAGAAATCAATCCAGCATATTCGTTTCTATGCACGAGGCCTTGCAATCAAACTTGGGGGAGAACAAGGCTGATCCCAAGGAGAATAATAAGAAACCCGGCGGAACCGGCTACCGAGTCCCGAAAAATATGAAGGCATTTACTGAAGGGACAGAACTTAAGGAAAAGTTGAACCAGGTGCTAACAGTGTCAGTCGATACTGTTTATGAGAGCGTGAAAGAGAAGGAGTTGCTCTCCCCTCCCCGAAAAATCCATCAAGACACTGGCAAACTCAACCCTAACAAGTATTGTGCCTACCATCAAAGCGTGGGGCACTTTACGAGCGAGTGTAGAGATTTGCTCAAGCAGCTTTGGCGGTTCTACGAGGAGGGGATGCTCTCCGACTTTGTTAAGAGACAACCTGGAAAGAGAGTCCGGGAGAGCAACTCTGAGGATGAGGATGATCAACCTCAGAAAAATAATAAACCTGGACGACCAGTTCCGGCTGTTGCTGCTCGTCCGCTTGAAGATCTATACATGATGGAACCCGCAGAACCAGCGGGAGGATGTTCTGATGGACGGTCACCGATCTCCAACCGGAAAAGAAAAGCCGAATTGCGAGCGATCGATCAAGTACAAGCAATGGGGGTTAATCCATCCATCATGCAGACAGTAGAATTGACCTTTACTGAGAAGGATTTGGAAGGAATCTTGACCCCCCATAATGATTCGCTCGTGATCTGTGCTAAGATCATGGAGACCAGAGTGCACAGATTGTTGGTGGACACCGGAGCCTACACCAACATTCTTTTCAAGAAGACGCTTGACCAGCTTGGAGACTACTCGGGTTACATCCGACCTTCAAATTATAGAATTTTAGGCTTTGGAAATGCTGTAACAGTCCCGTTAGGGGAAATTAGGTTGTCCGTTCAGCTTGTAACGGTCGAGGAACCCGAGAAAAACATAACGAGAATGGTTGATTTCTTGGTCGTCGATCAGGAATCAACTTACAATGGGTTTCTTGGTCGACCTTTTCTAAATGAATTCAAAGCTGCATGTTCAACTTACCATTATTGCTTAAAGTTCCCTACATCAAGCGGAGCAGGCATAGTGAAGGGAGATCAAAGAAAGGTCAGGGAATGTCTCCTACAGCTGCAAGCCAAACATGCATTAGTGCCCATGATGGAGGCCACAACTAGCTATCCTGCTGATGAACCATCAATACTCGAGAACATGATGGACATAAAGGACCACATGGATACTGACGAGCAACACTCTGGCGAATAAATATTGGACGAACAACTCATCACCACCCATGGAGAACTTCCATCTGACGAACAACTAAGGGGTGGTGATGAGCAACATTTATAAGACGACTTGGAGGGCCAGGTGTTGACAAACAACAACGAATCAGGGCCAACAGATGATCTAGATCCCCGCTTGGGAGCAGAGCATTGAAAATAATTTCAACCCTGAGGGACCAATACTTGATCCTCGTTGGAAAGGACAAAAACGACGAGCAACTCCAGTTGAAGAACTGGAGGCGTTCAAAGTTAATCCTGAAAACCAGGATCTCGAATTATACATAGGATCTGAGCTCCCTGAGCCTTACAGATCCCAAATGAAAGAGTTCCTCAGCAAAAATCTAGATTTTTTCGCTTGGTCTCATGCAGACATGGTGGGAATAGATCCAAAACATGCTTGTCACAAGCTCAACATCAATCAAGCAAAAAGGCCCGTCCATCAAAAACGAAGAAAATATGGTCCAGACAAGTATCAAGCCTTGAATGAAGAAGTAAAGAAGTTGTTAGAAAACGACTTAATCCAACAAGCACTCTGTCCACAATGGGTAGCAAACCCAGTCCTTGTGAGGAAACCAAACGGAACATGGAGGCTATGCATAGACTTTACAGATCTAAATGCAGCATGCCCAAAGGACAACTTTCCTCTCCCTAATATTGACCAATTGGTGGACAGCACAGCAGGTCATGAAATGCTAACATTCATGGATGCCTTTGCCGGGTACCATCAAATTCTGATGCATCCAGACGATCAAGAGAACACAGCATTTTATACAAATAAAAACTTATTGTGTTGGAAGAGAATGCCCTTCGGCCTTATCAACGCCGGGGCAACATACCAGAGGTTGGTAAACAAGATTTTCGACGAACAAATCGGAGATACGGTGGAAGTCTATGTGGACGATGTCGTAGTCAAATGCCCCCGAAAGGAAGATCATCTTCAACATTTGACCCAAGTGTTCGATATTCTTCGGAATTACAATATGAAGCTGAATCCGAAGAAGAGCAGTTTTGGAGTCCATTCCGGAAAATTTCTGGGCCATCTTGTTAGTCGACGAGGGATTGAAGCCAATCCAGCAAAAGTCAAGGCTATCATAGATATGCAACCACCACGTTCGATAAAAGAGGTGCAAAGACTAACGGGATGCCTAGCAGCATTGAATCGGTTCATATCCAGATCGGGGGACAAATGTCGTCCATTCTTCGAAGCCATCAAGAAAGGACAGTTTACATGGACTAACAACTGTTAAAAGGCGTTCGACCAACTTAAAGACTACTTGGGAGATGTTAAAATCTTATCAAAACCCGTCCCAGGAGAAAAGCTATACTTGTACTTAGCTGCGTCAGAAGTGGCAATCAGCTCTGTTCTAGTACGGGAAGACGGCAAATTCCATCAACCTATTTACTACGTCAGCCAAGCTTTACACGAAGCGGAGATCAAATACTCTCCAATCGAGAAACTGGCGTACGCACTTGTCATGAGTGTGAGGAAGTTACGACCATACTTCTTTGAACATCAAGTTGAAGTGCTAACAACTTTCCCACTCAGATAAATTCTACATCGCCCCGACACAGCTGGTCGTCTACTAAAATGGTCACTAGAGATTAGCCAATTCGGGGTGACCTATGCTCCTCGAACAGCGATCAAAGGGCAAGCGTTAGCCGACTTTATAGTCGAACTAACCTTTCCACCAGATCCGACAAGAGGACTTGATCACCCCTGGCATCTTTATGTTGACGGATCTTCAACTAACGTAGCCTCGGGGCAGGAGTAGTTCTAATTAGCCCTGACAGACAAGTATTCACCTCGGCGATCAAATTTGGTTTCATGGCCACCAACAACGAAGCTGAGTATGAAGCTCTCATTGCTGGTCTCCACCTATCTCTTGCAGTAGGTGTTAGACGGTTACAAATATTCGGTGACTCACAATTGATTGTGAACCAAGTCCGAGGTGAATACGAGGCGAAAGTCACATGATCGAATATCAGCGGATTTTTGCTTATCTAATGTCCTTGTTAGAACAAGTCTTCATTGAACAAATTCCAAGGACAAGCAACACCCAAGCAGATTCATTGGCCCGACTGGCAACAAGCGAAGGACCTGCAGAGTTGGCAGACATTATAATTACAAAGATGAATGATCCATCAACAAAAAGTTATAATGTCAACCAACTTGACGAACAAGCAAGTGAAGAAGAGGACTAGAGAACAAGTATAGTCAAATACTTGAAAAGTGGGGAAAAACCAAACAACCCTTTTGAAGCTGCCAAGCTAACAAAGCAAGCCGCCAGATATACTCTGGTAGGCGAGCAGCTTTACAAAAGGGGAATATCAATCCCACTTCTCAAATGTTTGCCTAGGGGGCAAGGACGAGCAATACTCGAAGAAATACATGCCGGAGTATGCGGAAATCACACTGGGGGCAAGCCTTGGCATATAAAACTATCAGATAAGGCTACTATTAGCCGACTTTACGCCAGGATGCAATCAAGAAAGCAAAGACTTGCCACCAATGTCAAATTTTTGCCCCAAACATTCACACCCCGGCTCAATAGCTCGTATCAGTTTATAGCCCATGGCCGTTTACAAGATGGGGGATGGACATTATTGGTCCCTTCCCAGCGGGAGTTGGAAATGTTCGATTTGCTGTCGTGGCAGTCGACTATTATACGAAATGGGCGGAAGCAGAGGCCATGGTAAAGATCACGCAGCAGAAAATGATCAATTTCATTTGGAAGAACATTGTATGTCATTTTGGAGTTCCACAAACCATCGTGACAGACAATGGTCCGCAGTTTGATGGGAAAGAATTGAGAGATTTCTGTATAAAGTGGGGAATCAAAAAACATTACTCTACGCCCTATCATCCCCAGTAGAATGGACAAGTCGAAGCCGTAAACAAGATAATCAAGCATACATTAAAAGTACGGCTAGCGGAGAGCAAAACCAGTTGGTCTGAAGAACTCCCAGAAGTCTTGTGGGTATACAGAGTTTCTCCCAGGTCGAGCACCGGAGAAACACCTTTTGCAATGGCTTTCGGAACAGAAGTTGTAATACCAATCGAGTTAAAGACCAACACATTCAGAACGACCAACTTTGATGAGCAGGCGAACAACTCTGCTCTAGCTACTGAGATGGATTTGCTCGAAGAAAAAAGATTAAGTGCCGAGCTAAAAAATGCTACCTACAAGTAGCGAGCAGAACGATATTACAATTCCCATGTTAAAATCAGGGAATTCAGAGTTGGAGATTTGGTCCTAAGAAAGTTGCTCGCCCAACCTCCAGGTGTACTGGGACCAACTTGGGAGGGCCCGTATCGTATAACGGAAAAATTCGTTAATGGTGTATACGATATCGAAGATATGGAAGGCAAGCCGGCCCAATACTCCTGGAATGTTGTACATCTAAAGAAGTACTATCAATGAGGCAAACAAGTTCTTGGTTGGGCGAACAAATGTCTTGGGGGGCAGGTAAATCGAGTAAGGCACGCCGAAAAAACGGAAAAACTTGCCTAAGTTTTTGAAAATTTTGCTAAGTATAGAATGAAAAGTTGTTCGGCACATTGTATAGTCTAGTGTTGTTTCATCTTTTAGTTTTAGACAAAGTTGCTCGGTGAAAATTGTTATAAGCGAGCATGTTTTTAGTTAGTGTTCAAAGTTGTTCATCAGGTTGTAAATGTTAGTGACGAGCAGTCTTACAACACTTGTAAGTTTTTTATTATGTATATATAGTTGTTCGCTAAAAGAAAAGTCCAAAAGCTCGAGGTACAAGTCCTTTCTGAGGACCAAAGCCAATTAAAGGTTGTTCGTCTTTTAAGATGAGCAGAACCTAAGGCTAAACCCAAATTCCATTAAGGCAAAGTTCAAATCGAACAAAGCCCAAAATTATATGTTATAATTGCAAAAGCATTGACAAAAATGTAAAGGCAATTAACGTATAAAGAAAATGAGGGAACATAAGAAAGACATTTCATTAAAATAAAAGGCATTGAGCCTAAAAAATAGTACAAGGATTCTAGAAGTGTACTACAAAAAGAGCGAGCAACTATTACAAAATAAAGACTAGTCCTAAATCTATTGTTGCTCGGTGGGAGGAGGATTTTGAGTTTGATCGGCAAGAGTAGGACTTTGAGCCTGGTCGGCCGGTGGGTCGACGATCATATCTCTTGCCATATCTTCGGCAGCTTTTTGCTCCCTCTCGGCTTGCTCGTCTGCAGCGGCCGGCTCCTCCTCCTGCTCGCCATTATCGACCATAGGTGGAGGGCGAGTAATAGTGATGTTGGGGTCAAGGCAGTCAATTTTAACCCCCAGCTCGGCAATATCCCCCAATTGCATTTCAATGTTGTTCGGCGGGGGATAGTGCTCCAGAAATTCGGACAAGTCCTTGCCCATCTCCTCCACCATATCTCTAAAATCATACGCGTCAGCCATGCGGATGCAATCAGGATAAGCAGATATATCCCAGGTTTGAGATGGGGGCAGACCGGGCGTGGAGCTCTACCTCAAGTTGATCGCGGGTGAAGGTGCTGGCCTCCACTTCTCTAAGGCGAGTGACCTCCGCCTCGAGCTCGGCAATCTTCTGCTCGGCCGCGGACAGTTTGCTCTTCTCTTCGCCGAGCATGGCCTCTTTGCCTCCCAATTCGCTAGATAAACCTTGAATTTCTTCAAGGTATTTCTTTTTGTTATCGATGTAGAGGAAGATCTGGTTATTGAGCCGAGCAATCTGGCCATTCAAGTTGTTTGCCATTGTATCATTCTCCTCTGAAAGTTGGCGAACAGTGGCAGCATGTTGGCGAGCAGCTTCTTCCAGCTCCACCACCTGAGCCATTCCCCTTTGAGCAGATACGATGGAGTTGGCAACCTGCACCATTGATAAATGAAAATTATCAATGGCCCCTTGGGCAAGAACGGTCTTGTTCAGTGGCTTTGACCAGGCGCGAGCAACTATCTCAGTTGCCCGACGAACATGATCATCAGCGATGTCACGAATGTTCGCCGGGGTCTTCGAACACGCGTATAGATGGAGCATATCTGCTCGCCCTGGATGGTCACTAGCCTGGTACCTGCGAACAAAAAAATTTCGAGACTTAGGAAATTTTTAACTTATGGTCCTTGGTTCTAAGTTAAAAAAAAAAGAGTCCTTACTCGACAAATTTAGCTTTATCCCACCCAAGATAGGTGATGTCCTCAGGCCCGCGAGGAGGAGTATGCCTGTCTTTGCTCGATTTTCCTTCTCTCTCATCGGTTGCAGGAGGGCGAGCAGCTTCGGTTGAAGGCAGGCGACCAGATCCTCCCACCTTAGATTTCCCTTTGTCAGTGGTGGGGGGCGGCTGGGATACATATGTGCCATCACCTTTCTTCAGCCTTTTGAGACCGTGAGGAGAGGAGGCAGAGGCCGGATTAGGCGATGTGCTCGGCGGTAAAGTTGTCCGATGGGCTTGCTCGGCGGCAGAGGCCTTGTTAGTCATCGCCAGCACCTTGGAAGGCGGATCACCCTTCTTCCTTCGTCCTCTCGGTGGTGCCATTTCGAATACTCTCTGCTCCAAGAGTCTAAAGCAGGGAGGGACGGCAACGGTAACTTGTTCGGCTAAAAAAAATAAGAGAGTTAGGCGAGCAAGTTAGGGAAATAAACGACGAACAAGATATGTATTGAAAGTTAGAAACTTTCTCTACCTAGGGGCACCTCGATTTGAGCTTCCAGATGGTGGGGGTACGTGAACAAGCGAGCAGCCTTCTTGCACTTCAGTCTGTTCACGTACTCGATGGTCCTCTCAGCCTTATCCCGGAGAGCGACCAAATAAGAAGTAAAGAGGAACTCAGATTCGATCTCTTCCTCTTCCGAGTTCCACTTGAGTAACCGGGGACCTGCGAGCAAACAAAAAAAGTTAAATTAGAACTTTATGCAAGGGCGAACAAAGATGACCTTACGTTTGATTTGCCCATAGGTGGTGGGTACGAATATACGCCCGGCACCGCTGTGAGGACCAGAAGATGCTCGCCAGTCGCCCCCAATGAAGAAGAAATGCTCCTTCTAATCCCGAATCTTATTCGGCACCCCTTCCACCAGCTTTAATCCAGCCCAGGCTTTCAAGTAATAGTACCCTTCCTCGCCCCTCGGACATTTGGTGATGGTTATCAGGTAGTTGACCTCCTCGGCAGTGATGCGGTCGACGTATCCCTCCAGGGCGAACAAGCCCATGATGCCGAGCAAGTTCATCCACCCAATAGGGGTTATTTGGGTGATGGCTAAGTTGGTCGCCTCCAGAAAGCGACCAACAACGAGAGGCAATGGCAACCTTAGCCCCGCGATCAGCGTGTCTATGTTGATCGTCGTGCACCCTGGAGGAGGGCGATCAGCTCTTTCCTTCTTTTTGGGAGCCCACATGAAGATGTCGTGGGGGATTTGATATGCTTCCCGTATGAGGTTGAGCTCGTCCTTGCGAACAACACTTTTAATTCTGCTCGCCTGATACTCAGTTCTCATCAGATCCAAAACTTGACGCGGGGGGCGAGGAAAGTTGTTCGCGTGCTCATCAGAATATGCTCGCCAATCAAATAGGCGAGCAACACCAGTGGGAATCTCATTTTCGAGCATCTTAGGGCCTGGAAACCCTATCCCTTCCAAAAATTCAGGGGTAAGCTCGTCAAACTCTGGATCTTCCTCAGATTCAGAGCCGGATGAAGATTGCTCGGTGGAGGAGCTGTTTGTGGCCTCCTTAGCTTCTTCGCCGGATTGGCGAGCACCGGAATCCCCTGTTGATCAGACCACGGAATCTACGTCAGGATGCGCTTCAGAGGAAACCTCAAACGGCGGCTGCTCGACGAAATGCACGATAGGGAATAAGGGGTCTAATCCTTCTACTGATCCTTTATTGCTTGAATGGGAGGACATTGGTCTTAGAACGAGGTTAGTAGGTCTGAAAATGTGTTTTTCTGCAACTCTGGTGGCGGTTCTGGGTAGACAACCGCGGCGCAAATCTCTCCCCACGGCGGCGATGAGGAAAATGACGAAAGAAGAGGAAAAAAGAGAGAAGTAAGAAAAATAACTATCTTGCTTCGAAACTGGAGGTCAAACGCTAAAGAAACGTCGTCGGAAAAGCTTGAAGTCGTCGGGGATGGAGAATTTGCCGGAGCACTGTAGCAAGAAGCAAAAAAGTGGGAAAATATTTGTTTCCCTCTTCTATTTATACCCCAAGAAAAAAACAGGGTACAGATCATAATTTCCAACAAAATGTGGACCTAATTGAAGAAAAGTGGGGTCGATTCCGAGCAAGACTGAAAATCAAAGGACATATACGCAATTATAGGGGCGCGTGACCTTGGGAATGCTCGTGCGTGGGCGGCGCGCAATCATACCGCCCACGTCATCCTCGTACATCCCCCAGATCATGGGAAGACGAAATGGTGAATCCGGAGTTGCTCGCCATATTCAATGATGTTCGTCCGAATCTCCACCAGTATAGTATCCTAACTACAGTTGCTCGCCACAAAGTTGCTCGTCTGAGGCAATATTTAGTCAGGATAGGGGGCAATTGTTGATAGGCGAACATCAATCATTGCTAGGCGAACAAGGATTAAAGCCTTAAAAGAGGATTATGAAGAACCAACCCCAAATCAAAGGTGATTAACAAAGAAAAAATCAAGTTAGGGTGCATAAATCAATCCAGGGAGTGTATAGACTGACGAACAACTCTACCAACGAACAACATATTGGCGAACAGGTCTAGAGACCCGAAGCCAAATATGGACCCTCCACCAAGTCAATAATGACGAACAACATTATGAAAGATGATGTATTTACCAGTTTAAGAGGTATATGGAAACGAACAAAGGACAAAGATCCCAAATTCAATCCGTGTAAAACACAAAGGCGAACAACTTCTGAGCCATAACCTCAAAAGGCGAACAACTTCTATGGAAAAACCATTATGCATCAACTAAACCGACCTAGACGAACAACAATGAGCCCGAGATATGACCAGAGAAGACTTTGTAACTAAGATTCAGCTTAGATAAGGTCAAACAAAGGTCAATAGGACACTTGTCAAGCATGCAGGCTAGGGAGACCAAGAGTCATAGACACCTCATGCTTGTTAGTCTCTATAAATAGTTGTTCTCCAGCTAAGAAATACAAGTTCAAATTCACAAATACTCATAAAACACACACTTAAACACCTAAACGCGCACATATACGAAATTAACACAATTTCGACTTCCGTATTTACCATTCCATATCCCGAATCTTCGATTTACCATTTACGGTGGTAATCAATCACACGTAATTGATTGGTGATCTAAAACCGATCTAAGACAGTCATTAATCCTATCAATTAAATTTGATCACCAAGACTGAGTCTACGTTCTTGTAGATTTGAAAAAAAAAAAACCATTTATCTTCTAAAATTTTAAAAGGTTTGATTGCAATTTAAATCACGATATTTTTTAAAATTGCATTTTAACCTAAACTTTTTTATCTTACTAAAAAAAGCTTAAACTTAACTTATTTTGGCAATTAAGACTTACGGGCAGATTTGTCTCTGCCCGTTGCTGATGCGGCGTCTACGTGGCAACCGCCCAAAAAAACTTAAATTAGGTGGCAAAAAACTTTAAGGCTTAATTGCAATTTAAATCACAACATTTTCCAAAAATTGCATTTTAAGCTAAACTTTTAAATCTTGTTAAAAAAAAAGTTCTAATTTAACTTTTTTTGGCAATTAAGACTTGCGGGCATACTTGCACAGGGTTATCGTTGATGCGGCGTCTACGTGGCACAACCCAGAAAAAACTTAAATATTGTGACAAAAAACTTTAAATACATAAATTTTTTAAAAAATTAAACTATCAATTTCCAAATAATTTTTAAAAATCATACGTCTCAATTTCATGGTAAAATTGATTATTAAAGTTGGTTTGTGGTAAAATGGTTGTACTTATCCTATTTGGATTCATTTATGTTCATTTTGACGCAAGTATTTTGTATCTTGATTTCATCTTTTCTTTACTTTTGTTCTTTCTATTTGAATTCATTTAATTATGTTCTCATTAATACAAACATTTGGAATTTGAAAATTTAATTTAAGTTATGCCACGTATTTAAAAAAAATTGCCACATTGCTACGTAGACGTCATGTCAACAACAGGCCTCTGCAAATCTGCATGTAAGTCTTAATTGCCAAAAAAAAAATTAAATTAGAGCTTTGTTTAACATGATCTAAAATTTTAGCTTAAAATACAATTTCGAAAAAAGACCATTATTCAAAATGCAATTAAATTTTAAAGTCATTTTCCACCTAATTTAAGGTTTTTTGTGGTTGCCACGTAGACGCTATGTCAGCAATGGGTAGAGGCAAATCTGCCCCCAAGTCTTAATTGCCAAAAAATTTTAAGTTCAAGTTTTTTTAACAAGATCCAAAAGTTTAACTTAAAATGCAATTTTGAAAAAGGTCGTGACTTAAATTGCAATTAAGCCTTTTTAAAATTAAAGAAATTATTGATACTTGCTATTACACCAATTCACTTACTGCACCAATGTGACTTATGTACTCCCCCCTCCCCATTATTAGTTTTTTATTTGTCATTTTCGTCCGTCCCACTATTAACTTCTTATATATTTTTTTTAATATCAACTAATAATATTATATTCATACATTTTATTCTTATACACTCATTTAAACACATTACATTTTATTCCCTTCTCTCTCCATTACATCACATGTACTATATCTATATTTAATTACCCTTCTTACATGTGTTGGGGAAATTCGGGGTGCCAGGAACTATTCGGGATGAAATTTAAATACAAATTTAAATCTAATTATTACTAGCATGAATTAATCATTCAAATAATAATTATACCAACAACAAATTAATCATGCATATGAATATATTCACATAAAATTCTACGGCGGAAAAACTAAGAATTTACGCGATTACGTACCTCTTGAAGCGACGTCCAACCGAGATCTACGGGATAAGCATACCGATCCTATCAACCGTAAAAACCTTTTCAAGTATTTCCCTTTCGCCTTATTCGTTCGCCGGTGGGAAGCGCTCACGAACAATTTTAATATAATAAGGAAGAAAAAAAATATTTTTGCTCTTGATTTTTCCAACACATGGAATTATGTACTTGGAGACAAAATAATCACCCCCTATTTATAAGAGGTGTTGGCCGAAATTTAGGTGTAGAATATAGGGAGAGAAAATGTTTTCTTAATCTCTAAGAAATCTTGAATATATCTCATATATTTTTTTCTCCATCATAATATATTCCACAAAAATTTAAACTTCCTCATCTTATGCTTATTTTCGAAAATACAAGGAGAAGAATCCAAGATTTGGATCTTCTTGAATTTATGAGATAATCTTGTATTCCAAGAATACATATATTTGCAAGAAAATCAACAAAATCTTTTCTCTCACTTGATATGCTATTTTTGAAAAATACATGGAAAATCAGGAATAATATTTTTCTTTTATTTTAATCACATTATTATCGGGCTACTTGAGGGGCCTTTAGGAGAATTAAGATTGGACCTCCAATGGACTTCTGAATTTCAATATTGAGTCTCAATATTATTTAGCCCATTAATATTAATTATTACCACTAATAAATTAATATTGCACTATCCATCTTAATTCATATTATGATGATATGGGCTCTCGATTATTATTTTCCGTGTTTAAGATTATTTAGTCCATTAATTAATTGAGCTTCTGAATAGCTCTAAATTAATTAATATCTTTTATCTTGGAGTATAGACAAATCAACATTATTATTCGTACAGAAGAAACTAATTCTTCGCTTGCAAGATTTGGTACGATAAAACTTCTGAGCCCACCAAGGGGATAAATCACACGAATCATACTCGCACCCGTTTCTCCGTATTAAACCTTAGCAACCGTCGTATGATTAATATTACTGCCCAAAATACAATATTTGAAGTCACGATGATTCTCACCCAACATGAATCAGAGCAATAACTATTAACCACACACGGTCCTATTTAAGTGACGGAGATTAAGAAATCAATAACCACTGAGGTCTAATTCTTCACATTTCAGAACAGAAGAATTTATCCTCGATGTAGGTCCTCTTCAACACATACTAAATATACTAGTGCAATCGCTTGGTCAAGACAGGCCAATCTGAGATATAAACATCGACCTTTCACGGCGGATTGTTCAATTCCACCTAGGTCGTGAATTTGTACATTTAGTTACAAGAAAACCGTTAATGTGATCTTCCGTGATCTGGCATCTCCACATTAACTACAATGTAACATTCATTCATATTCAAAACAAATGTAATAAAAGAATTATTCTCATAAAACAAAGTGTTTAATACATGAGTTATACAAAGTAAAAGCATACTTTCACGTATAACTCCAACAACATGTTGTGCCCAAAAGCAATAGGAAATTAATACTGGGACGGAATGAGTAACTTTCATAATATTTTACTTGAGATGACAATTTCTCTATTAACTACATAATTGGAAAGCATGTTAGTTTTATACTTTATTCGTCTACCAAAAGTATGCTCATTTGTTTGGACACAGGTTTTAAAAAAGAATAGATAAAGTATGAATAAAATAATTATTTGTGAGTATAAAGTTAAAGTGATTGTTGACAAATAAGAAATGAACACACTTTTGGTGGACAAGCATATAAGGAAAATGAGCACACTTTTAGTAAAATAATTAATACTAACAAACTAATAAATTTAAATGAAAAACTAATTTTGTTTAAGAGCAATCTTGTCAAATATTATGTGATAGAATTATGTGTATATTATGCAAGTATGATAACCTCGCGGGTAATGGTTTCATTCAAGACAAAACTCGTGGATCTTAAGCGGGGATCGTACCTGGACAAGTGGGCTTTCAAAAAAAAATTGCATCAAGGAAAAAACTACAAACTCAGTCCAAGGTGGTGTGTTAATGTAAATGGTAAGTGAATGTTAGTGTAAGAGTAATTATGTGTTACTGAGGCTACCACTAACTCAGCTGGAAATAAGTGTGCCCTTGAGGCTAATGAGTTTGTTAAATTTGCTTATTTGTCTAAATCTTTTAATTTATGCCATGGTAGACTAGGTCATATAAATTTTAAAAGTTTGTAAAATTTAATTTAACTAAACCTACTACCCAAATTTAACATAGATAAAAATTACAAGTGTGAGACTTGTATTGAAGCCAAATTATATAAAAAAAAATATTTTTTATCAATCGAGAAAAGTTCAAAACCATTGGATTTAATTCACACAAATGTGTGTGATCTAAAGCAGGTACAATCTAAAGGTGGGTAAAGTTATTTCATTACTTTTGTTGATGATTGTACAAGATATTACTATGTCTACTTAATATGAAGTAGAGACGAAGCAATTGATATGTTTGTGCACTATAAGAATGAAGTGGAAAATCAACATGGAAAGAAAATTAAAATGTTGAGAAGTGGTAGAGGTGGTGATTGTGAATCACTATTTTCTCAGTTGTGTGCCAAGAGTGGCTTCATTCATCAAACAATTGGGTCTTACACTCCAAAACAAAATGGAATTGCAAAGAGCAAGAATAAAAGATTAAAAGAAATGATGAATGATATGTTAATAAGTTATGGTTCACCTCAAGACTTATGGAGGAAGCTTTGCTTTCCGCAAATCATATCCTTAACAGACTACCAAACAAAAGACTAGATAAAACGTCTTATGAATTATGGAAGAGTCGTGTACCCTCTTACAAGTTCATTAATATTTGGGGATGTTTAGCAAAGGTTTGGATTCCTCCTCCTGAATGACTAGGATATATCCTAAAATGGTAGATTGTATGTTTATAGGACATGCACAAGATAGTAGTGTCTATAGGTTTTTAGTTCACAAATCGGATAATTGTGAGATGCACATTAATACTATCATTAAGGTTAGGTATGCTAACTTTCTTGAATGAATTTTTCTTTACATTGATCGTTCTGCTATCGACCTAAGGGCTGGTCGAGAGGGGAGAAATGTGGGGGTCTTAGAAAGTTTAAAAATAAATTGAAGAACCTAGACAAATGAAGAGAGTTGGAATGGAAAAGTCATTTGGTCCACACTCTTTGACCTACTAGGCAGAAAAGGACCCTTTGATATATAAAGAAGTTATAACTTCTTAAATTCAAATCTTTGAAAAGAGATCATGGATAGTGAAATAAATTATATATATCCTTCAAAATTATACATGGGAACTTGTGGATCTTTCCACGGTTATACATATTAATCTTAAACGATTCAGCATAATCAATCAACATACTAATCCTAAACGGTTCAACATAGTCAATCATGAGGTTCAATTAATATTATTGAATCAATATACTAATCTTAGACGATTCAACATACTCAATCAACTATTAAATATACAAATGTCCATATCTAATACCATGAACCTTAGTACATACTAAAGTAAACACAGTTCAACTTAATATAAATATATGATTAAACATATTATAAACATTCTTCATAATTAATTTTACACTGTTAAAAAGGAAAGAACTTACAATTTATGTGTAGAGGATCGAGAGGTGAGCACTTTAAACGGGACGGGACAACTCTCCTGCAACTTTCTCTCTTTTTTATCTTCTCTCTTTATCTTTCATTTTTCCCGTCTCTTGCCTTAAATGGCAAAAAAATAATTAGTCATCGCTAATTTGCCACTTAAACAATAAAAATGGCGTTGTCTTACAAGATTAGCCACGGAAAGGCGTCGCTAACTCTAATTTTAAAACTGGCGATGGGCATTTCATCATTAATTTTGTTGGCCACTTAAATGTCCACCGGTTACCAGGGAGTGTGGGACAACAGGAAGGTTTTGAGGTCGTCGCTAAATCTAATTTTAAAATTAGATGCATGCAATCTGTCACTAATTTTGGTGGTTTTAGCTTAACAAAGACGATTCTAGAAGAGTCATTATTTTGTGACGGCTTATCCAATCATCGTTTTTTCTTTAAATGACTATCGGACTTTGTTCATCTCAAATCTGTCGTTAATTTCATTATTTAGCGATGAATTTTCTATTGTCTCAAATTTTTATTGTTAAAAAGCAAGTTGTTTTGTAGTGTATATGATAATCACCATTTCATTAATATGCTTAATGTATTGAACCAAATGTTATTAGTTTCAACTAGTATGTTACCCGTGCGATGCACGATCGGTATACATACAGTGTATATTATAATTTTTTTAATTTAAATAGATGATATACATTTGAGGGAGTCATGACTCTTGACGTGTGAGATAATTTTATATATGAGATGAGTTTTCATTTTCATATTTATGTTATACTCACTTTTAAAATATGATAAATTAGATTTGTCTCATGCACATCGTCTCATATAAGTTTTTGTCTACATATTTTTGTACCACTTATATTTTTTTAAACTTATATAATATAGAAATTTTGTAATATTTTTATTAACGGTGATATTATTCGTGCAAATTTAAAAGAACTTGTAATAAAGAATGTGTAATTTAACGATGATTTCAGTTTGTGCACATTGAGACTTATGATGCTTTTTTTTTTTACATCTAAGCTAACCCTACACTTCATATATAGCCTTACATATAACTTATACAAAAAAATTAAAAGTCTCAATATTTTTTATAAATATATAGTAGTAATAATATTTTTTTAATAGTTTAAAATATCTCGATATTATATTTGAAATACACTTATAGATATTATTTTAATAAGTGTTACATAAATATATATGTTGTTCCATATGTATTATGACCTTATTTTATCTTTATAAGTTGCTTGATAGGGCAAAATATTTAAAATAGATTCGAATTTATTACCCCTATATCGGTACAAAATGAATTTTTATATGCTCCAATCATATAATACATAACAACAAATTGTCTTGGCTTCCTACCCCTACAGATTTATTATGGATTGAAAAGAAAAAAAACTTCCTAATACAATCTATCGAGTAGTGTAATAAACCTAATCACTACTGAATTTGTATCCCCTGCTATTATCTCACCTCAAATAAGAAGACCTACCAAGTGGAGTCTTCTTATTTTAATATTTGCATGATTATGAGATAAAACGTCTCACATAAGAGTCCCTCGTAAAAGAAAAATTCAATTATAAATTGTTATCAAAATAAATGTTTCAAGACTTTTATTAAGACATGGTCTTATACATGAAAAAACATCATTTACTATACTATATGACCCATAGGTTTATGATGCAGAAGCCAACAATTATTCAAAGAAGACAATGACTCAATTTTTTTAGTGAAACGCTGTCTCATATATGAGTCCGTCTCATATATGAGCCCCTTATAAATAAAATATTTTGCTAGGAATTTTAATTGCTAGATCAATATTAGAATATAATAAGTTACAATAATTAGAGAAAAAAAAAGATATAAAAAAATAATTAAAGAAATTTAATAGTACATTTTTCAAGAGTCTTTTCTTTAAAAAATACAATGAAAAGAATACTTTATTAATTAATTGCACATTAATTATGTCAAAATATTAAATATCATATTTATCAAAATTAGAAAAAACTTTTAGCATGAATTTATAATTAATTATTATTTTAAAACTATTTTGTCATTATATTAATATATATATAAATCAAGATTTAATTCTCACATCATCCACCTTCCAATATAGTACATCTCCGATAATAGAGGATATTAAAGAACCACTGAAAGTTCCCTTAAAGAACTATTTGCCTCAAGATCGAACATTAAATACCCAACAAAATATATTTGTGTTTATTAACAAAAGGAATAAAAAAAAATTAAAAAAATGTATGTTTTGGAATCTTTGACAAAATTACTAAATTTATACTTATATTTATCTAAAAAAAAGTTCATAACATTATTATCATTAACAAAACAAAAAAATCACTATAAAAGGAAGTTTTTTTAAATGGAGTGTTATGTTGAGTAGACTCTTTTAAGACCCCTTAAACAAAGCTGGGTTCCATCTCGCCTCAAATTATTACGGAATATACATATACATATATAATAAAAATTGCCGCCCCTCTATATTTATTTAGTTAGGTAAAACAGTCCTAACTAGCGAATCACTTTATGAAGTCAACTATAAAGATCATCGGAAGATCTATTCCATTACAAACAGAGCAAGTTATTTAGATGGCGGGACTGTTTGATAAGCAAGCGGAGATATACGCGGATGCGCGCCCAACTTATCCGCCGGAGTGGTTCAACATGCTGGCGGCCCTCACCCCCCGCCGCTCTCTTGCTTGGGACCTCGCCACCGGCAACGGCCAGGCTGCCCTCGGTGTTAGTCCTTCTATTTATTCACAAACATTTAATTCTTCAAATTTGGGAAATCCCTTTACCTACTCGAAAGGAAAAAAAAAAAACTATGTTCTTCGTAATCTATTAATTTTTTAAAAAGAAAAATTGTTTTATTGATTTTTTGGATCAACAGATGAAGAGTATTTTGAAATAAAGTGTATAGTGTTGGAGGATTTTTTTGGTGCAACATTATTTAAAAAAAAAAGGTATAAAATTTATTAGGGGAGGGAATAAAAAGGTTGCAAAGAAAATCTCAGAAGTCTTGAATTATTTGCAATTAATTGGAACATTATTGGCATGGTTGATAAAAAGGCTGATGTTATTTATTGGGATTTTCTATATGAATTGGTCATTTGTTGATTATTTTTTTATCATCCGCACATGTCCCCTGCTTTTAGACATTAGAGTGGGATCTCTTTGATTGATGCTGCATTTGTTGAAGTACACTAAGTATAGAATCCAAAAATAATAACTGAGGATACTAATGTGTCGTTTAAGTGAAAACTCAGGGGTCGGTTGGTTCAAATTTCAATTGGAATAGTAATGGAAAACCATTGAATAGTAAATTATACTGAAAATGGCGTTTACATTGTTGATATTTTGTCCAAATCATGGAATAAGTTCATTGAGAAATAATACAATGATTGTGGAGAACTGATTATCGGATGGGGTAATAACCAATTTATATTGAATCACATTTCCCATTAGGGAGTATGATGAAGGTGAATTAATATTTTATAATTACTCTAAGAGGGTGTTTGGTTGAGCTTATAAGCTCTTTAAAATAGTTTATAAATTGTTTAAAAGCTTATAAGCACTACCAATGTGTTTTGGTAAAATAAATTTTTTATCGGCTTATATGATCATAATATAAATTCCTAACAACTAATAAACTATAAAAAAAAAGTTAGGATTTCTTAACTTATTTTCCTAATTACCTCCAACCTCAATCACCCACCCCACCCTCACCCAGCTCTGCCTTAACATAAAAAATATAAAAAATATTTATCAAAAACTCTCAAATATTTTATAAGTTATATTAGTCAAATACATTAGCAATTTATAAGTTAATTAAAAATTACATTTCATAAATTTTTAAAACAACTTATAAGATGTTTCGAGTAAGCTTAGTAAAATGCACTAAGTCTTTATTGTTTTAAGCAGGTAGCTGAGCATTATGAACAAGTGATAGCAACCGATATAAGTGAATCCCAGCTCAAACATGCAATGCACCATCCTCGTATAAATTACGTGCATACACCGTTATCCATGTCCGCTGACGAGCTCGTGAGCATGATCGGAAACGAGGGCTCCGTCGACTTGATCACAGTAGCTCAAGCAATCCACTTGTTCGATCTTCCAAGACTGTACTCTGTTGTGAATCGTCTCCTCAGAAAGCCAGGTGGCATATTCGCCGTTTGGGGATACAAGGGCGTCGAAGTTAGCCCCGAGTTTGATGCTGCTGGAAAACGTTGGTTCGAGACGAGCATTCCGTATTGGGACTCGAAGACTCGGTTAGTCTTCGAAAGGTACCAATCGCTCTCATTCCCTTTTGAGAGTGTGGGGGTAGGTTCGGAGGGCAATCCCGTCTTTGTTGATATACCTAAAGAGGTGTCGTTCGAGGGGTATCTGAGAATGATGAGGTCGTGGTCAGCAGTTGCGACAGCAAAGGAACGAGGAGTCGATTTATTATCGGATGACACGGTGAAGGAGCTGGAGGCTGCTTGGGGTGGGCCTGATCTTGTGAGGTCGATCGTGTACAAGGGTTTTATGCTGGTGGGAAAAGTGAGGGTTTAAAGATGTTATACAATGTGGAATTAAGCTTCTTCGTATTTGGCTGCATTTGAATAAGTGAATATTTTGAATCTCTGAAAACTCTTTTGAGTATGTTTGAGTTGTAAAATTGTCACCCAACTTGTGTTCTCTTATATGCTGTGTTTATATTATTATTTTGGCGAGTAAGTCTGGTGTATACGGTGCACTGATGCACTCACTCAATAGTTGAAAGTGTTTATACGATGCACCCGGTGCATATGCATATGAAAAACTTGACCAAGTGCATATTTTCAACATGTCTGAAGAAATGGTTTAAATTGATTTTTTTTAATTAATCAAGAGTAAACCGTGTTTGTATTTAGAGTACTTTTGGCCAAATTTTCAAAAGTTGAAAATATACGGTACTAAATAATCACAGGTTACACAAATTTAAAATAAAAAAAATTCATAGAATTGAAACTTTACAAATAAATAAGGGCTTAGAAATGTAAATATTTTTAAGAATATTTTTTAAAAAAATTAGAAATAATGTAAAGGTTTAAAAAACCGAAAAACTTAAAAAGTGCTTCATTTAATCACTCAATATTGAATATTTATACTATTTTAACATGTTTTGGTAGCCTATAATAGGACATATTATGGTTATATAATGTCCTTTTATTATTTTAGTAGGTTGCTTGGTAGACAACATAAATATAATATTGACCCGGTTTTTATGCACCAAAATCAATATAAATTTTCTCATTTCACACCTCTTACAATTTTATTATGACTTTTCACTCCTTATATTACTTTATTCTATGTAATACACCCTACCAAACAATATTACTTTATTCTACCCATATTATTTAAACACTTTATCTCTTTTAAATTATGCATCACTATCAAGTGGAGCCTTAGAGTTATAGTTTTAATGTTTTATATCTCTAATGCTCGATTGCACATCAACCTATCTAAAACATTACAAAACAAAATATTGATGTCAGCTTTCAATAGAAAAAGGTAAAAGAGAACGTCACATGACATGAGATAATACATATTTACATCATTCTTACTAGATATTAATGAATCAATGCTCTAATTATACTCATTCTCATGTCTCATGCCAGATAATCTCATACAAATTACAAATAATTCATGACATTTTGATAGTCTTAGAATAATCCCGACTTTTTTTTATGCCATATATTTTTTGCAATTGCATATTCAGTGTTATTTTTCAACAACTTGTTGAAGTTGGAAAGGCTTCATTATTGAATTTACAAGAAAAAAAAGTTATTCATGAGTGTATAACTACAAACTTCGTGTTATTAATATAATAAACACGAAAATCGGTTTACAACTTGAATTTCTGTGAATTCGGATTAAATCGAGAAAACTTGTGTGGGTCCTAGACTCTAGATTTGCTCCTCTGATTTTTCTCTTCGGTGTTAACCTTGACTTGGATGATCTTCGGGCGAAGTCCTCGTCTCGATCTTCATTTGAGATTGGATTTGAATTTATAACGTTAATCCAAGGGCGAAATGTCTTATTTTGGATTAAACGTTATTTTGGAGATTTGGGGGATGAACGCCTTTGAATTTGGTGAAGAACGTCATTTGAATCTTCTAGCGGATGTGAAGAATGTTCTTGAAGATCCTTCGGATCTTTAAGGAGAAACGCCGAATCGGGAATGCCTTTGAAGTTTCTTCGAATCTTCGAGGAGAAACGCCGGATCGGAGGGGTGCTGGACCTTGATCTCGGATCGGAGGTTGTTTCTAAGAAGAATGCCTTTGAAGCTTCTTCGAATCTTCGAAGAGAAACGCCGGATTGGAGGGGTGCTGGACCTTGATCTCGGATCGGAGACTGCTTCTGATTGCTTTCCACGATGAACGCCTTGAGGTTGATGAAGAACACTTCGAATCTTCAAGAACGGTTGCAGAGGATTCGTTCGCTTGCTCGATCGTCTGAATGCTCATTGGCTTCGATTGTGTCATGTGTATGAATGATGAAAGGACTCTTATTTATAGGGTTAGGATTAGAGAACCTTCCATATTTACAAGGCCACGTGGCGCGTCCTAATTGGCTGATGTCATTTGATTGGCGTGATTTGCGAATTAATCAGATTTGATTTGTTTAATTTAGTTTGCTCCCTTCTCGACGAGATATCATTTAATTTTCGATCTTATGGTAAATAAACTGTATTTATTACCCAATATGAGTATCGAACACTCATTTAATTTGACCGACTTGTACCGTGTACATTTAATATCAAGTTTAACTATTTAATTCGAGAATTAATTTTATTAAATTCTCAAAATATAATAGTAAATTTAATTTGATATTAATATTTGCTTGCACACGCGTCACCATTTAATTGGGTGCAAAATTTATTTGCTTACAGAGTGATAATACAAAAAAAAAAAAGCATAGAGTAAAATTAATTTATACATGAATCATTGAAGGATATTAGCTCTTTTCACTAAAGAGTATTAATTGTTTTTACCGAAGAGTCTTAAATATTTTTACTCAAGATCGAACACTAAATACCCAACAAAATATGTTTGTGTTTATCAACAAAAAGAATTAAAAATAAATGGAAAACTGCAAAAAAAAATGTATGTTTTGGAATCTTGACAAAAATACTAAATTTATATTTATAATTATCCAAAAAAAAGTGGCTTTTTTATTTAAATATTGCATTTTTGAAAACAAATTAGTAATCTATGGTGGTTTTTTAAATCCTTATCAAAATAAGCAAGGGCGCCATCTACAAAGGCGCTCCTACTGTACAAAAAGAAAGAGCGTCATTTAGGATGGCGCTCAACAAAGTTTCCGATCATCAGTCCGGTGCCGACGAGTAAGAAGAAGGGGCGCCGTTGTGAACGGCGCCCATCGACATGTGCAGAAGTCAGTATATGTGTTGAGCGCCATTGCCAATGGCGCCCAACGGATGGTATCGAAATGGTTGTGTAGAGCGTCATTACTAATGGCGCCCAAGGAGTATACCGCCGTTGCAAGTGGCGCCCAAGTGTCAGCCTTTTTCTTCTCCTCTGATTCACCATTTCTCCACGCCATGCAGCAGCAGCAGCTTTTGACTCCATGCTGCAGATTCTAATTTTGACTCCATGCAGACTAATTACTCCATGCATTTATGAAAATTAATGAGAGTAGTTGAATTTATGCAGCCTCCCACCCCCTCTATTTCATTCCAAAAAAAATACACGCTTCTTCTTCTTCTACCTCACTCCAAACACACTTCTGCAACTTTCAATTTCCTCCCCTCCAACAAGAATAATTAACCCCATGGCTTCACTCACCTCAACACGAAGTGGTTGCTCTTGGTGCTAATGTTCAACAATCGCAGTCTCAACTCTTGATGTATCAAAGTAAGAATGTTTTTTTTTTTCCTAGTTCCAACTTGTAAATTTATGGTTCTTATTAAGTTTTATTTGAATAGATTTAAGATGTTTAGTGATTACCATGCATGGTTTAGTGATTTATAATTTTTTTGGCTCCTAGTTAATTATTTTGTATAAATTCTTAAAATAATTCTAACTAAATTTGAGGAATAAATGTTAGAAAACGGTTTTGCTTGCACGTTTGAATTTTTTGATCGAAATTAATATTTTTGCACATTTGAATTATGCATGATTGAAAGCAGTTTTGCTTGCATATTTGATAGGAGCTTTGAATGTTTTATTAATTTTTTAGGGTATGATGTAAAAAAAATAGTAATACCTTTCAAAATATGGGGTAAGAGTGAATGATTAATTTTAATAACACGTTTGAATTTTAATATGGGGTAAAAGTGAATGATTAATTTTATTAATTTAAAAAAATAGTAAATATCTTTCAAAATATAGGGTAAGAGTGAATGATTAATTTTAATAACACGTTTGAATTTTAATATGGGGTAAGAGTGAATGATTAATTTTATTAATTTAAAAAAAATAGTAATACCTTTCAAAATATGGGGTAAGAGTGAATGATTAATTTTAATAACACGTTTGAATTTTAATATGGGGTAAGAGTGAATGATTAATTTTATTAATTTAAAAAAAATAGTAATACCTTTCAAAATATGGGGTAAGAGTGAATGATTAATTTTAATAACACGTTTGAATTTTAATATGGGGTAAGAGTGAATGATTAATTTTATTAATTTAAAAAAAATAGTAATACCTTTCAAAATATGGGGTAAGAGTGAATGATTAATTTTAATAACACGTTTGAATTTTAATATGGGGTAAGAGTGAATGATTAATTTTATTAATTTAAAAAAAATAGTAATACCTTTCAAAATATGGGGTAAGAGTGAATGATTAATTTTAATAACACGTTTGAATTTTAATATGGGGTAAGAGTGAATGATTAATTTTATTAATTTAAAAAAAATAGTAATACCTTTCAAAATATGGGGTAAGAGTGAATGATTAATTTTAATAACACGTTTGAATTTTAATATGGGGTAAGAGTGAATGATTAATTTTATTAATTTAGAAAAAAATAGTAATACCTTTCAAAATATGGGGTAAGAGTGAATGATTAATTTTAATAACACGTTTGAATTTTAATATGGGATAAGAGTGAATGATTAATTTTATTAATTTAAAAAAATAGTAATATCTTTCAAAATATGGGGTAAGAGTGAATGATTAATTTTAATAACATGTTTGAACTTTAATATGGGGTAAGAGTGAATGATTAATTTTATTAATTTAAAAAAATAGTAATACCTTTCAAAATATGGGGTAAGAGTGAATGATTAATTTTAATAACACTTTTGAATTTTAATATGGGGTAAGAGTGAATGATTAATTTTATTAATTTAAAAAAATAGTAATATCTTTCAAAATATAGGGTAAGAGTGAATGATTAATTTTAATAACACGTTTGAATTTTAATATGGGGTAAGATGGAATTCCATGTATCAAATAATTAGTACTTAACATTATTTAAATGGGCAAGTCAAATTCATTTTAAATGAAGCCTAATCAAAACAAAAAATTGAAACAAAATTATATGGGTTGAGGAAAATATGTAGTCATACTCTTTTAGATAGTCTCATTTTTTATATAATAACAGGATGACTTCGTATAGAGAGTTGTATGGACCAGAGGATCCGTCTGTCTTGACCTCACAAAAAACACATCGTTCAGAAGCACTTTTTAGGAGCAAAATTAAAGAGGATGATACTTTAAGGGCAACTCACGCGACATCACATATTTTTTGGAGTTTTAAGATAGGTGTACAAGATATGGTCAGTTTGCACCCTCGTGTTCTTGATGCTCTACAAATTATGGGTTTTTATGGTGTTGCTCGATGTGGACCGATTATAATTGATAATCATCTTATTACCGCGTTGGTAGAAAGATGGCGCCCAGAGACACATACGTTTCACTTTCCCATTGGAGAGACTACTGTAACATTACAGGATGTGGCGATCATTTGGGGATTGCCTGTAGAGGGTCGACCAGTTATTTGTGCTGATCCTAATTTTACAAAAGACCAGTGGATGAATTATTGCGATGACTTGTTAGGTTTCATGCCCCATAGTAATGATATGAAGAGTAAGTCGCGAATCCTCCTATCTGCAGTGAAAGAACATCTTGAAGATATTGTGATTACAGATGATACCGATCAGATGATTGTCGATCAGTATGCACGAGGCTGTGCACTTCTAATGTTGGGTGGTTTTATGATTCCTGATACATCTCGTAGTTCTGTGTCATTAATATATCTGCATTTCCTCGCTGATATAATGCATGCTGGATCTTATAGTTGGGCTAGCGCGGTGTTAGCCTATTTATATCGCGAGCTTTGTCGGGCTTCAGAGCATGAGCGGCAAGTTATCTGTGGACCGTTGTCCATTTTACAGGTTTTTTTTATGATTTTGTTTAACGTTATGCTTAAATTGTTTATTGTATAATTGTATGTCTGATACAATCATTATTGTAGATATGGGCATGGTCAAGAATATTGACAATACAACCTAAGAATGTTCGTAATTCTCTTATACAAGGTCCATTATTCAGTGTCGATGGTCGCAACTTAGGTCTTCCACCTTATGGTATCAGGTAACGAAAAATGTTTAAATATTTATATATTATGTGTTATGGTCATATGTAAATTTACGCTTGATTTATTATTGTTTAGTTGGGTGCAACATCATAGTCATACCCACAGTGCAAGAAACTCTGTACGTATATACAAAGACATATTTGATCGCATGACTGATGAAGAAGTAAGTCAAGATCCATATTTCCTCTTCATGATAGTTGTTGTAAACCAAAACATTTGAAGTCTAATTATATTTAGTTATTTTTGTAGTTTGATTGGCAGCCGTATGATATGTCTCTTCCTGAAATTGAAAGTCTTGGTCCAAGATATTTAACAGGAAATTGTATGTCAGAATGTCCACTTATCAATATATGTATAGTGGAGTTTCACCATCCAAATAGAGTGTTGAGACAGTTTGGACGAAAACAAGATATTCCTCCTGAATTACACAATGCTCATGATGAACTTCATGGCATTAGTTTTCAAGGGAGAGATGGGTGTAACTGGACACAATTCCACCAGCGTTGGATCCAATATTGGGAAGCCCGGGCACCATTGGAAGATACAATTGTTGCAAACAATAATACAAACTTGAGCAGTGGATACATGCAATGGTACCGTAAAATCACCCGACGTTTGATATCACCCTCTCATTATGAGACAACTACAGGCTACCAACCAGCAAACACAGCTGCGCGTGATTCTATGGTATGTGTAGATTTATACATATATATATATATGTATTGTGTTCACATGTCACACCTACTAGTTGAAAAACTAAAATTGTCAACTAATTACTTAAAATCTCTCTAGGTTCACTTGATGCAGCGTTTATCTATTCATGTCGAACAAGCGAGTCTTCAAAATCCACAATCATTTGGAAATTTGTGCCGCACCAGTAGAGAGGTTGTATCACATATGAATAGCTTACTTATAACACCTCCATACCTTGGAGATCCACCAGTGACAAATGTTGGCCCTTCTACATCTAGAAGTCAGAGACGATGCAATCAGTTTGATGAATTTACCAATGAGACTTCTAATGTGCCTTCTACATCTAGAAGTCGGAGACGACACAATCAGATTGATGAATTTGCTACTGGAACTTCTAATGTGTCTTCTACATCTAGAAGTCAGAGACGACACAATTAGACTGATGATATTGGTACTTCGGCCTCTAGGGGTCAAAGAAGACGCGTTAGTGCATCACAAGAATTACCGCAGACTGCCCCATATCAAACTGATTTACCTTCCCTGTTCACAAAATATACCTACCCAGGTATGAATTTATAGGTTACACAATAAATATTTTCATATGAGTTTACTTGATTATATTTTATTATTCATGACAGATGTTCAAACAACATTTCAAAACACATCGTTTAATCAAGTCTCCTACATCCCGCAACCCGAACATACAAATATTGACATGCCATATGCAAACTCCCCCCAAGACATATCTTTTATTTCCATTTTGCAGTCAGATTATGAGCCCGCAGTGTATGCACAAAGAGGTTATGGCCAGACAAATATTGGGGCACCTAACTTTAACATGTCACATGTTCCTTATCCCAACTACGAAAATTCTTCCTTGAATGTGGCATCACTTGAGCCCGAAGAGATGGTCCAAAACGAGGATGAAAATCCTGATATACGACGTCCTCCACGTCGGAGACGACCACCGAGATGTGGCACTGGGGGTCATAGATACATGTAATAACTACTTTTGTGGAAGTTGATTTGTATTTTTTTTTATTTATGTATTAATTGTTTTAGACCAATTTGTGGAAGAATACATAATAATTTCATGCTAAATTAATGTTGGGGTCTTGATACAATCCAAATAAATAATTACAAACTGAATTTATAATAACACCATAAAATTAAGTCATATCAAGTGCACGTCTTCGACGCCAATCAGAGATTGTTGGTTGAAGGGTCGGAGTTTGAAACAAAATGTTAAGCATATCCCATAAAGGTTCATCAGAGAACTTATAAGAGTATGATTGTTCATCCACCTGTACCAAAATAATGAATGAATTTCTAAAAAATGTCAAAGTGTGAATTTAATAAGTAAAAGACAAGTTTAGAACATACATCCAACCAAAACTCCCATATCTCAGCTGATGCGGAAATAGTAGTGAAGTCTCTATCCCATTCACATTGCCCCTTAGTGTTGATCATCATTGACCAACAATCATGCCTTGATTTGAACGAAGCAATTCGTTCGGTCACTTGATTAGTGTTAAAATTCCGGTTTCGAAACTGTTGATTCAGTTTTGATGTACCATTCATAATTGACTGACTATTATCAATTCCACCAACTTTCCATCGGCCAATAGAATGCTCATAAACGAGATTGTTAGCAAGAGTAAAGTCGGCATCAGGAGTCCATAAATGGTTGTTTTCGAGTGTCTCGAATTGATTCTTCGCCTTCCATTTTTGTGTATTTGCCATTACAAAGAAGACTGTAACAATGTAATATTAATTAGAGAATGACATATGCATATTCTTTAAAGGATTTACAAACAAATAAAAGATTAAGAAAATTATAAACCTTTCACACGATGCACTTTAAATTCTAACAAAGTCAAAGAAAATATAATAAATAAACACACGACAATAATATAATATTTCAAAGCGAAATTTATATAATACATGATCCTAAAAAACAACACATAAATATTTGAACTAAAATAGATTAATTCATCTACGACGCGATGAAGACCCTTGATTAGAACTCCCGGTTATATCATGTGCTTGATATTGTTGCCTCAAGCGAGTTTGCGCCCAATCCATCTCGTTCGGAATTCTAGATATAACATCTCGGTCATGACGTCTGATCCTACGTTCAGGATTGTGTTGCAACATGAACAACGGTTCATCCCATTCCTCTTCATCAGCCAATGGCTCAAATATACCTGAGGTGTATGTCAAAACATATGCATGCGTACTATAACATTGATGCACGAAGCCTGTGAGATCCATTCCAAAGTGCCTGCAGACGGCCATTGCATGTGAGCATGGAATGCCAGTATTGCTCCATTGACCGCACGAACATTCTTGTGACGATAATTTTACTGTATATGTACGCGAGCGTCTAGATCCATCATGAAATGCTGTTACACTAGCAGTTTGAAGAGAAAAATTATACCTATCCACATTGTGCCTCATATTCAGTCCTAAGCGTTGCTCTTTGTCAAATCTTCTCAAAATGTCATCAGACCAACTCTGATTAGCTTGTTGTAGCTTTAATGCAGCCTCTTCCCTTTCTAGAAAAGCATTTTTCGATCGAGTGAATGTTATTCGCACGATTGCTGTGATTGGAAGACGTCGTGCACCAACCAATACGCCATTGAAGCATTCTGACATGTTGGTGGTCATAACACCGTATCGACGACCTTGGTCGTAACAAAGTGTCCACTTACACTTTTCGATTGCGGACAAATATTCAAAAGCCTCAGGATTCAACTCTTTGATTTGCTCCATATTTCGTTCAAATTGTATCACTGTCAATGATTTGCCCGCATTGTAGCACAAATCCTTCAACTGGACGTTCTTGAAACGATTATTGAAATTTGAAGCAATATGTCTTAAGCAGAAACGATGTACACCATTTGGTTCATGAAAATCTGGGATCTCCTCAACTGCTTTCACCAAACCTTTATGGCGGTCTGAAATGAGACAAACACCATCAATGCCCCGAACTACGTGTGTCGCCAACATGCGTAGAAACCAGCGCCAGGAGTTGAAACTCTCTTCATCGACAATGGCATAAGCTAAAGGAAGGACATTCTGATTGGCATCAACAGTGACTGCAATCAACAACTTGTGCTTATATTTGGTGTAGAGGTGTGTGCCGTCCACATAAATAATTTTACGGCAATGCTGAAATGTGTCGATGCATGGTTTAAATGCCCAGAACACATAGTTCAATGTATAGACACCTCTGGTTGGTTCACGTTCCATATGAAGCCACTCCATAACTGTTCCGGGATTATATTTCTGCAATGCTCTCATGAACTTGGGCAAATACTGACATGAGCTCTCCCAGGTCCCATACACATTCTCCACTGCACGTTTAATTGCATCCCATGCCAAATGGTACGAAATATCATAATTATATCGATCCTTCACCATTACTTTTGCACATTCAGCTTTATATGCAGGATTTACCTTCACCATACTCTCTAACATACCCGCAATCAAATTCTTACCCAAATTATTGTGACGCAAGTTAGAGCCCCTGATAAGACAAGTGTGATGCGGTCCCAACCGAGTAATTTTCCAAGTTGTAGTCTTCTTCGAACAATTCGCCCGCAAGTACCAATTACATTGTTGAAAGGAAGAGTTGCCTTCAGCCCCCCTTGCATTTTGTTTGCATACAACCTTCCAAATGGTTGGGGTACTCTCCTTGACTGCAAACTCACGCATGGAATGTCGAATTGAATAATTCTTAACAGCAGTCTGCAATTGGTTTTTATTTGTGAAGATCATTCCCACCTTCAAAATTCCCACATCATCATCATATGTGAATTCACCATCTGGGATGCCTATTGAATCAATATGCACATCCTCATATGATGAGTCGAAAAAAGAAGCTCTCGATAAACTAGGATGTGGTACAAATTGTTGTGTCATATGTACAGTTGAATGAACTGCATCATCCATAACACATTCATCGTCATTTTCTTGTGCTTCTGGCTCAGAATCACACGGAACAGTATGGCCCAAACTATCAGAGGGTACCTGTCTTGTTTGTCCACCATGATCATTCACATTACGAGTTGGAACGTAATTGGTGAAATGAGGCATTTCAGATTCACCGGCAATGTAAGATGCGTACTGATTGTACGTATCTTCCATTGGATCATGAGATGATCGTGAAGGAAATATCATTTCCGCGTCAACAAATAACTCAACTGATCCGAAACCAGCATTCAAAAAAGAAATTGAGGTCGCGGTTACACGTAATCGGAAAAATTTGTGACATGTTATTAATGTCATATTTTGCAGATACCTTCAACGAATATTGGTTCAAGTCAAAACCAGTCATCTCAGATAATAAAGGTAGTAGATCATTATAACCAATCTGACGATCAACTCGTTGTAATCCAACAACTACTTCATCACATCGTACAATTATTCCAATACCATTTGAATTTGCCATACCTACAAGCTCCATTCAAAATCCCAAAATTTAAATTTAGTTTATACGAATTGAATTTTTCTTTAATAAATGGAATCAATCATTTATGATAAACATTTAAAAAAAAAATACCAGTATACATATAAGGTTTATAAATATTAAAGTATAGCATTTCATTCCTAAGGCATATTCAATTTTCATGGAAAAAAATGTAGCCTTTCATTCCTAGGATTAAATCTTAATTTAAATAAAATAACAATGCCTAAATTAATTTTTTTTAAATCTAAAATAATAAATGTTTCTTTAATTTTTTTTATTTAACTAAAAAACAACATTGTGTTATTAAAGTTTTTGATACAGTACCCACATTTAATTTGTGAAAAAAAAATATTACTACTTAAAGTTCAAAGAATCTTTCACACTCATTTATTAATAATTTAAAAAATACCTTTCAAATATATTTATATGGATTCTGATTTCCAATCCATTATAGTTTTTTGTAAACTGTAGTATAATCTCTAACCCATGCAATACATTTATTTAATACTCCTCAATTCTCAGTAATTAAAAGGTCCCCACTTATTTAATTAAACCTAGAGTATGTCTTCAGACAATAAAAATGGAAAACTTAAACATGAATTGGAAAATTTCATGCAATATTATAAACACATCATAAAACAATTTTCATCATCTACCCTAAACACATCATAAAAAATACAATATCCTTGCAGTTCAAAATAATTTCAGTGAATGTAAATAAAAATACCTCAAGATGTGTAATCCTTCCAAATATACTCCTCTTTATAATCTTGTGATTATTGCAAACATCAACTCAAGAGCATAATAACCTAAAAACAATAATATAACAAACTTAATGAGAAAATATTATACATAAACAACTTGTACTTAAAATATTTCCTTGAACTTACTTGTGTCTCTAAATTTTCGAGTTATAGAGAGGCTGTAATGGAGGAACACGCTGGTATTTAAGAAGAGGTAAAACTGATATACTGTATACACGTGAACTCCTTATAATTTCAAAACTTGCTTTCGTTCAGCATTTGAAAGCATGCATGAGTGTTAAAGAATATATTCTCTGCATGCCAACGAATATATTCCGCATAGCTTTGCAGGAGGAGTGGTATCTGGAACACTTGGGCGCCACTTGCAACGGCGGTATACTCCTTGGGCGCCATTAGTAATGGCGCTCTACACAACCATTTCGATACCATCCGTTGGGCGCCATTGGCAATGGCGCTCAACACATATACTGACTTTTCTGCACATGTCGATGGGCGCCGTTCACAACGGCGCCCCTTCTTCTTACTCGTCGGCACCGGACTGATGATCGGAAACTTTGTTGAGCGCCATCCTAAATGGCGCTCTTTCTTTTTGTACAGTAGGAGCGCCTTTGTAGATGGCGCCCTTGCTTATTTTGATAAGGAGTTAAAAAACCACCGTAGATTACTAATTTGTTTTCAAAAATGCAATATTTAAATAAAAAAGCCAAAAAAAGTTCATAACATTATTATCATTAACAAAACAAAAAAATCACTATAAAGGGAAGTTTTTTTTTAAATGGAGTGTTATGTTGACTAGACTCTTTTAAGACCCCTTAAACAAAGCTGGGTTCCATCCAAGTTTTTGTCTCGCCTCAAATTATTGCGGAATATATATGAAAATAAAAAATGCCGTTCCTTTATATAATAAAAGAGTCCTAGCTACCGAATCAACTAACGAAGTCAACTATAAAGATCATCGGAAGATCTATTCCATTACAAACAGAGCAAGTTATTTAGATGGCGGGACTGTTTGATAAGCAAGCGGAGATATACGCGGATGCGCGCCCAACTTATCCGCCGGAGTGGTTCAACATGCTGGCGGCCCTCACCCCCCGCCGCTCTCTTGCTTGGGACCTCGCCACCGGCAACGGCCAGGCTGCCCTCGGTGTTAGTCCTTCTATTTATTCACAAACATTTAATTCTTCAAATTTGGGGAAATCCCTTTACCCACTCCAAGGAACAAAAAAAAAAACTGCCCTCTTCGTCCTCTATTAATTTTGATATGTGAACGACACACTATTTAAAAAAGATGAATAGTGCAAGAATGTTTTATTTTCTTTTTTAAAGTGTGAAACGTTTCAAAAGTGTCAAGTTTAATTAGAGGATGGAGGGAATAACAAGATTACGAATAAAATATCAGAAGTCTTGAATTATTTGCAATTAATTGGAACATTATTGGCATTGTTGATAAAAAGACTGATGTTATTTATTGGGAATTTCTATATGGATTGGTCACTTGTAGATTATTTTTTTTTATATTATCCACACATATGTGCCGCACAAAGTGGAACATCAAAACTTTGGCATAATTGGGTTGTGTTTTGAAATTCTATTACAAAATTAAAAGTGATATTAATTGATTTTTGTAGTAAAATTAAAAGTAGTGAGTGTTTTGAAATAAAGTGATTTTAGAAGTGAAAATGTTTGTAAAAAAATCAATAGTGTTTTTTAGTTTTAGAGATACAAAAGTAGTGGGTCCCATAAGAATCAATTCTCCATGATCCAAAAGTAGGTTTTTGTAATTTCTTCAAAATAGATTTTAAATAATTAATGTAGTAGTTGCAAACATTTCAGAATAGATTATTTTCAATAAATAAGTGATTCTACCTCTTTAATAAAATTTGCAGACATTCACTTAGTTATATCATCCCCTGCTTTTAGACATCAAAGTGAGATCTCTTTGATTGATGCTGCATTTGGTGAAGTACACCAAGTATAGAATCCAAAAATTATAACCAAGGAAACTAATGTGTCATTTCAGTACAACTTAGGGGTCGTTTGGTTCAAATCTCCACTAATAACCACTGATAAGTGAATTATACTGAAAACGGTGGTTACATTTACATTGTTGATATTTTGCCCAAATATTGGAATAAGTTGATTGAGAAACAGTAGGCTGATGGTGGAGAACTGATTACAGGATGGGATGGTAATTAATTTATATCGAGTCGCATTACCTTAATGGGAGTGTATGATAAAAGGTGAATTGATTATTTTATAATTACCCCAAATTCATTCCAATTATAATTCTCGTTGAAAAAAAAAATTGAACTGAGCGACCCCTTAGTCTTAGGGACTATTTGATTAAGTTTATTTGAAACATCTTATAAATTATTTTAAAAGCTTATAAAATGTAATTTTTAAATAATTTATAAGTTATTAAAATATTTGGTTAATACAACTTATAAGATCTTTGAGAATTTATAATAAATATTTTAAAATTTTTTATTTTATTTGTTGAAGTAGAGGTGTGTGAGGGCGGAGAAGGGTTGGGGTGGTTCCAGAATGGGATGGGTGGTTGGTGGTGAAGGTTGTTGGGAAAATAAATTGGGAATCTCAACTTATTCTTTTTACAGCTTATAAGCTATTAGGAGCTTATTTTATGATCTTATGAGATGGTAAATATCTTGTTGTATCAAACACATTGATAATAAACTCTTAAAACTCATAATTTTTTTAAAGAGCTTATAAACTCAATCAAACATCCTCGTTGAGTCATGGTTGTTTTAAACAGGTAGCTGAGCATTTTGAACAAGTGATAGCAACCGATATAAGTGAATCCCAGCTCAAACATGCAATGCACCATCCTCGTATAAATTACGTGCATACACCGTTATTCATGTCCGATGACGAGCTAGTGACCTTAATCGGAAACGAAGGCTTCAGTTGATTTGATCACAGTAGCTCAAGCAATCCACTGGTTCGATCTTCCAAGACTGTACTCTGTTGTGAATCGCCTCCTCAGAAAGCCAGGTGGCATATTTGCCATTTAGGGATACAAGGGCGTCGAAGTTAGCCCCGAGTTTGATGCTGCTGGAAAACGTTGGTTCGAGACGAGCATTCCGTATTGGGACTCAAAGACTCAGTCAGTCTTCGAGGGGTACCAATCGCTCTCATTCCCTTTTGAGAGTGTGGGGGTAGGTTCGGAGGGCAATCCCGTCTTTGTTGATATACCTAAAGAGGTGTCGTTCGAGGGGTATCTGAGAATGATGAGGTCGTGGTCAGCAGTTGCGACAGCAAAGGAACGGGGAGTCGATTTATTATCGGATGACGCGGTGAAGGAGCTGGAGGCTGCTTGGGGTGGGCCTGATCTTGTGAGGTCGATCGTGTACAAGGGTTTTATGCTGGTGGGAAAAGTGAGGGTTTAAAGATGTTATACAATGTGGAATTAAGCTTCTTCGTATTTGGCAGCATTTGGATGAGTGAATATTTTGAATCTCTGGAAACTCTTTTGAGTATGTTTGAGTTGTAAAATTGTCACCCAACTTGTGTTCTCTTATATGCTGTGTTTATATTATTATTTTCGTGAGTAAGTCTTGTGTATACACGGTGCACTGATGCACTCACTTAATAGTTGAAACTATTTATACGGTGAAAACTTGACCAAGTGCATATTTTCAACATGTCTGAAGAAATGGTTTAAATTGATTTTTTTAAATTAATCAAGAGTAAACCGTGTTATTTAGAGTACTTTTGGCCAAATTTTTCAAAAGTTGAAAATATACAGTACTAAATAATCACAGGTTACACAAATTTAAAATAAAAAAAATTCATAGAATTGAAATTTTACAAATAAATAAGGGCTTAGAAATGTAAATATATTTAAGAATATTTTAAAAAAATAGAAATAATGTAAAGGTTTAAAAAAACCGAAAAACTTAAAAAGTGCTTCATTTAATCACTCAATATTGAATATTTATACTATTTTAACATGTTTTGGTAGCGTATAATAGGACATATTATGGTTATATAATGTCCTTTATTATTTTAGTAGGTTGCTTGGTATACAACATAAATATAATATTGACCCGGTTTTTATGCACCAAAATCAATATAAATTATCTCATCCCACACCTCTTATAATTTTATTATGACTTTTCACTCCTTATATTACTTTATTCTATATAATACACCCTACCAAGCAATATTACTTTATTCTGCCCATATTATTTAAACACTTTATCTCTTTTAAATTATGCATCACTATCAAGTGGAGCCTTAGAGTTATAGTTTTAATGTTGTATATCTCTAGTGCTCGATTCCACATCAACCTATCTAAAACATTACAAAACAAAATATTGATGTCAGCTTTCAATAGAAAAAGGTAAAAGAGAACGTCACATGGCATGAGACAATACATATTTACATCATTCTTACTAAAGTATTAATGAATCAATGTCCTAATTATACTCATTCTCATATTTCATGCCAGACAATCTCATACAAATTACAAATAATTCATGACATTTTGATAGTCTTAGAATAATCCCGACTTTTTATTTATCCCATGTATTTTTTGCAATTGCATATTCAGTGTTATTTTTCAACAACTTGTTGAAGTTGGAAAGGCTTCATTATTGAATTTACAAGAAAAAAAAAAGTTATTCATGAGTGTGTAACTACAAATTTCGTGTTATTAATATAATAAACACGAAAATCGGTTTACAACTTGAATTTCTGTGAATTCGGATTAAACCGAGAAAACTTGTGTGGGTCCTAGGTTCTAGATTTGCTCCTCTGATTCTTCTCTTCGGTGTTGACCTTGACTTGGATGATCTTCGGGCGAAGTCCTCGTCTCGATCTTCGTTTGAGATTGGATTTGAATTTATAACGTTAATCCAAGGGCGAAATGTCTTATTTTGGATTAAACGTTATTTTGGAGATTTGGGGGATGAACGCCTTTGAATTTAGTGAAGAACGTCATTTGAATCTTCGAGCGGATGCGAAGAATGTTCTTGAAGATCCTTCGAATCTTCAAGGAGAAACGCCGAATCAGGAATGCTTTTGAAGTTTCTTCGAATCTTCAAGGAGAAACGCCGGATCTGAGGGGTGCTGGACCTTGATCTCGGATCGGAGGCTGTTTCTAAGAAGAATGCATTTGAAGCTTCTTCGAATCTTCAAGGAGAAACGCCGGATTAGAGGGGTGCTGGACCTTGATTTCGGATCGGAGGCTGTTTCTGATTGCTTTCCACGAAAAACGCCTTGAGGTTGATGAAGAACACTTCGAATCTTCAAGAACGGTTGCAGAGGATTCGTTCGCTTGTTCGATCGTCTGAATGCTCATTGGCGTCGATTATGTCATGTGTATGAATGATGAAAGGACATCTATTTATAGGGTTAGGATTAGAGAACCTTCCATATTTGCAAGGCCACGTGGCGCGTCCTAATTGATTGATGTCATTTGATTGACGTGATTTGCGAATTAATCAGATTTGATTTGATTAATTTAGTTTGCTTTCCTTCTCGACGAGATATCATTTAATTTTCGATCTTATGGTAAATAAACTGTATTTATTACCCCAATATGAGTATCAAACACTTATTTAATTTGACCAACTTGTACCGTGTGCATTTAATATCAAGTTTAACTATTTAATTCGAGAATTAATTTTATTAAATTCTCAAAATATAATAGTAAATTTAATTTGATATTAATATTTGCTTGCACACGCGTCACCATTTAATTGGGTGCAAAATTTATTTGCTTACAGAGTGATAATACAAAAATTAAAAAAAAAAAGTATAGAGTAAAATTAATTTATACATGAATCATTGAAGGATATTAGCTCTTTTCACTAAAGAGTATTAATTGTTTTTACTGAAGAGTCTTAAATTGTTTTTAGTAAACTAATACTCTTTAGTGAAAACAACTAATACCCTTCAATAGAACAACTAATACTCTTTAATGAATATAACTAATATCCTTCAAAGTTCATGCATGATCCATTTTCACTCTATACTTTGTCAATAAAAAATCATGGTTATACCTAAAAAACAAAAATATTAAAAGATATTGAATATATTTGCAATTTACCTTTACCCTACCCAGCTATACCTTCATACTTGTACTCATCCATAGGACAACAAAATGAATCATATGAATGAGAACTATCTAACCTAGACTTCTCAACCCATGTGCCATGGTTTTCCACCCAAGGTGAAAAATTCAAAAACCACATCAACCCATTGTAGTAAGACAAAAACTTTCATCAGACAGTCTAATACATGAGACGCATCTCATTTTATATAGTGTATGATCCATGGGTTTTTGGGGCACCAGTCTAATCATGTTTTAAAAGGAAGCATGACTCATATACCAAAATGGAAATATGTCTCATGTATAAAACCGTCTGAAACAAGACTCTGTTGTAGATGTGTATCTTAACTCAAATTTCCTAAAACTTGATATTCTCTGTCGGATATCTCCCGTTCCCTCCTCTTCTCGTTTGTTGCTTCGCGTATGAGGACTTCGATTCATTGAACTTCAAAATCTGACCATTCTGCGTCGTCTCTTGAGCATTGTTCCCTTTGCTTTTGCTGCTTTCAGAGGAATTTTCCATCAGCAACATATCATTAAGATAAGCATATAAGGACACAAAAGAGGAGATAAGATTCCTACTTGATATGCACCAAGATAAATAAAAGACCAGCAATTGCTGTTCCTTTGACGACTGTTTTCAACAGTGGCCCTCGATCGTGCTTCCTACGAACTGGTTGAGGAGTCGTATCCTTCCTTTCATCTGAAATGCTTTCTCCCTGTCTACCCTGAATGTCTTCTCTTTTATCCTGAGTAAGAAGAAATAAATAAAAAGTAATAAATATATGATGACAGCTAAATTAGTGCTCCACAATAAATAATCTTTAGCATGAGAATTTAGTCATAATCACCTGAATACCATTTTCAGCAGCAGAAGAAATATTATGCTGGATAGTGAAGGCTGTATCAGAATCCTCAAGACACAAATTAGGACAATTTTCTGCCATTCCAGATCGAGCTTTTTCAGAATCAAACACTACAGCGTGTGATTTTTTGTCATATCCATTCTCCTTTGGAGGTTCGGATAATATAAATGAATCTCCGTAGTGATTTTCATGTTCCTTTGATACAGAAGGTTGAGGAACATTTGTACTTAATGAATCATCTTCATCAAACTGGCTATCAAACTCCAAGTTGAGTAACCGGCCCAACAGAGAGCTCATACTAGTGGTGGAAGAAACGTCCATATCTTCATCATCAGAATATACTCTTTGACAGAAACTCTTCTTATCTGAAGTACTTTTTTTAGAATCAACATTTAAAAAGAAATCAAACATATTATTTTCTCCATTAACTTTTACAGGATTGCTGCTATCAGTTGCATGGACCATTAAATCTGAAAATGCCAAGTAATCAGAGATGTAATTATTTTCTCCCACATCGATGCATGAAGAATCCCCCATGAAGGAACAGTCATTCTCAACATGTTGTTTCCTATTCTGTCCGGATGTAGGACATGTTTGTGGTAAGTTTTCTAAGTCGGAATTCAATGCATCAACATATTCAAGCTTTCCACCGGAAGAAAAAGAATTTTCACCCATGTAACTGCTTTCTGCCTCATCTGACTCATCCGAGCTACTAGAATCATCATCTCGATTGGATGGTGCATCTAGGTTTTTCTGTATCAACGAAAGATCAATCAGTAAAACATGATATTAGCATCTAATTTTTTAAAATGTCCTTAACTAATACTCCCTCCAATTTTAAATAGATGTCATTTTAGATTTTTTCACTAATATTAAGACACTTAGTTTTTGTCAAAATTGGACGTCCCACAAATCAATTACTGTAACACTCTAAAAAAGGAAACAACCACCAACAAAAGTCAAAATAGTAGTATTAAGTATCACTATTTTATTCAACCACACACTCAAATCTTTCTTAAAAAATGTGTCATTTGCTAGTATGAAAGAAATTCTAGGACCCAGGGAGTGATAATTTTAATTTTTGAAAAAGATGGATTTCATTGGTTGAGGAAACCTATAGACTACGTGATGTGCATTGAAAAACACTTCAAATGAATTAATTAGGGATAGAATGTGAATTTTTTTCAAAATGACATCTATTAAGTAAATAATGCAAAAAAAAATATGACATCTACTTAGAATTGGAGGTCTAATACTAACCAACTAATACCCTTTAGTAAAACAACTTATCTCATTAAAGAAATACACTTGAGTTGCAAGGTGCAACTTGTGCATAAAATATTTGCCAAAATACCAATGACTCACCTGTTTCAGCTTCAGTTCTGAGCCCTTATGTGAACCGTAACTGGATGAACTTGAAAGGGTGCACTGGGAAAATTCCAAGCTTTTTCGAAGTATCCCTACCATATCTGTTGGCATGGTTACTGAGTATCTAACCACATCGAAATCGGGGACCTGATTTAAAAGCAAAGAGCCAAATATAAGACTTGATTTAAAATTTCAGAATGTCAAGTGAAAACCGATTAAGAAATATCTTACACTTAGCTGCTTAGACCTGGTTTTCTTTGAGAGGGCTCTTAAGCAAATGCAAACTTTTCGAATGTCTCTTTTCTCAACAATATCAGACGGTGAAAAGAGGTCGATCCCACTCAATCCCAGAATTTTGCATATCTAACACAAAAGAGAACTAATAAGATAACCAAGCACAAGTCATTACAAAAGCATTACACGGTTTGTAAAAATGTGTAATCATTGGAACCTAAAAATGTTATTGTAATAGAATAATGATGAATTACCTTGAGAAAGGAATCAACGTTGGAGTAAGGCCGGTACCTCCCACTGCTCATTTTAGAACCAAATGGACCATATTTATATCTCAAATGTCTAAGCTCCATGCATTTGGTCAACAACATGTCCCACACTACTTTAGAAACTTCAAACCTAAAACACCAGAGACGTGAAATGACGATTATCAGTCGACACAACAGAGCGACTTCACACGCAGAACATTACGAGTCAAACAAGAAAAAAAACTTGGATAGGTTCTTGTACAGCGTTGATCATGAGATCAAAATCCTTTTCCAATTGATCGAGCAATGAAGCCAACAACATTCTTGCAATTAAAACCATATCATAGGAAAGGAACTAAAAATCAAGGGCAATTTCTTGTACACCACTTGCACCGTGCACACTTCTTAAATGGTATTTACTTGGTTCACTTAATGGTATTTATTCCGTACACACTAGTAGAATAGTATTACTCGATTCACTAAACGGTATTACTCGGAAACTGATCCACACAATTGTTACTCTAAATCGAGACACGTCCCTAAACCAACAATCAATCCAATTAACAAAGGAATAGCAAGAAACACGAAATCAAAAACATAATGGAATCAAAAACTAACAGTATCTCCCCATCTTGAAGCAAATCGGATAGAGGCAAATCCTCATCCAATCTCATGTTCAGAAGTTCTCCAAGCCAAATCCTCGTCTGAGTCTGCACACACAAAACCAAAATCCAATACACCTAATTAAACCTCCAATCTACACAAAAAAAAAAAAAAAATACGGAAATCTTAACACACGAGATTATGAGTAAGAGCAAAACGGACCTGCAAAAAAACGTCGTCAAGTTCCCGGAAGCTGGATTCCGCCGACGACGGCGATGAATCAATCATTTTTTCAGATTTCCCGCCTAAAATCCACTCATCAATTCAAGCCCTTTCAATTTTTTGGAAAAGAAGAAAGTGATGAAGATTGAACTGAAGAGTGCATCAGTTTGAAGAAATAGAAAATGTTTGAAAATGTTGAATTTGTTTTCAAGTTTACGAGGCAAGAATAGTGGCCGCGTGGTGGTTTTACTTCCCTTTCTTGTTTTTATTATTTCTGTCCTTGAAAATGAAATTTCACTCTATAGGTAGCACACTACTTATGTACTAGTATCTCTTTTTAATTAGTAACTTTTGTAATTAAATTCATTTTTAAATAGTATTAGGTGTTATTTAATGAATGTGACCTTTGAATAAAAATAGACGATATTGTTTAGGTACGTTTAAAATTTGTTCGATGCATTTACTGTACATAGAATTAAAACATGTATAAATTTATGTATAAATTCTCTAAATTGAAATCTATTTTAACTTTCTTAATGGAGTTGGGATTTACCAACGTCAGTCTCTTTACTATTCCAATTTGTTAATCCATTAATTAAGTTTGACTTTGATTATAATGCCAAATCTTGGACTTGGGATTTACAACGTCAATCAAATTTAAGATTTGATTTTGATTACTCCATCATTAAAATGAATATAGTTCTTTTTTAAACCAATTTCAATTTTTTTTTGTTTTTACTTGGATTTATAATTGAGTTTATAACATGGTGCATAATGAAATTTGTGTAAAAAAGTGGGTAAAATTTATGGTTGATTATAAAATTCAAGATAAACTAATAAACACAAATTCTCTAATGCACTCGAGTGCATAACATGCACTTGGATTTTAAATTCAATTTTGACCTCAATTTTGATTTTTTCAAAATACACACAAAAACACCGAACTATGTGATTTTTGCAGTTGGGTTATAACTGACTACTTTTTTTAGCATTACTAACTACTTCTTAAGATATCACTAATTATTTTTTGAGGTATTAATTATTTTTTTTTTAAAAGAAAAATCTTTTAAAATTCAAATGTATATTATACACCTAACTATTCGTTAATAAATTATGTTATTAACGGATTCAAAGACTCCATATGGAGACAAGCGGCGGATTATGAGCGCTACCTTTTTGTAGTTTCTCGCTTTTTCCTCCCTTTTTTTGCTGGTATACTTTTTTCTTTTTCTTTTTTTCCATTTATGTCCTTATATTATATCTTCCATTTGATAAAAATTTATATGAGACTGTCTCATGGCATGAGATCACACAAATTAACATATACCCCTACAAAGTATTAATAAGTCAATGTTTTAGTTACATCAATTCTCATTGTCTCATGCCATGAAACGGTCTCATACAAGACCTACTCCTTCCCTTTTGGATTCTTCCATTTTGGATTTGGGATAATTGCAAATAAAATCACAACCTTTTCGCAAAATTGCAATCTAATTTAAACTTTTGAATCTTTGCAAATAAAACTCCAATTTAATGTTTGGTTGCAATTTGAACCAACAACCAATTTTTTTACGGTTCGAAAATGATGTTTCACCTACCTGACAATTAATAAGTAGTCGTATTAATATGTTTAGATTGGTTCGGATGACAACGCATAGTTAATCATTACATTTGGGCAGATTGAAATCGATCTTTTAATTGGAATTGCTAACAAATTAAAAATTGAGGTTTTGTTAGCAACGATTCAAAAGTTTAAATTAAATTGCAATTTGCAAAAAAATCGTGATTTTATTTGCAATTAACCATTTGGATTTTTATATTTGTAATACTTTGTATAATTTATTTTCCATTTGCTTTTATTTCATGTCTTATGATTTTGTAAATACAAATCATTATGTACAATGCTCCCTCGAGTTTAATTTAAATGAAGTTTGTCTATTTCTATAATTTGTAATTTAAATTACTTTTGCGCTTTTTAATAATTAATTATGTTTACTTATAATTTACTCTTAGAGATATTAATAATATCTTAGACAATAATAAATTTCAAACTGTTATGTAGAATTTCAAAGTAGAGGATTTGGTAGGAAAAATCAATAACTTTTTTAAATATATATGCACTATTTTAAAATTACTATATTTTGAATGGAAGGGTATTAATTATTTATTTGTAATAAACATCTATATATTCCATGTGTGTTTCAAGTTTATTTCGAATTTACTATTTTTCGTAGGTTCACTTTAAATGTACAATTTTGTTGATTAAATCATTTCCATCTCTGTTATGTACTTATGTACGTTGAATTAATACTGTTGAATTAAATGACAAGTTTTGGCTGTCACCTTTAAAGTCAAGTTACCATAACCAAAAAGTAAGGAACAAATTGTGTTTCTAATTTAACCAATTATAAATGAAAGAGTTCTCAAAAAGTTAAATGGTTTAAAATGAGACATACGCTGACTTCCATATATTATTAGTAAGGAGGTAGCATATACAATGTAGTAAACAACAATAAATAAATAAATAATAAACAAAATATATTAGTTCGATTAAAAAAGGTAAATAAAGACTTAGTAGTGTTATTTCAAAGTGTTATACATAGAACGTTATAATTCAAAACCTTTTGTCTCATATGCACCAAGTGCACGATGCACTCATTCTGATTTTCAGTGTAAACTTTTCAGTGTAATTAAGACTAACTTTTCAGTGTGATTGAAACTAACTTTTCAGTGTATACATTATCAACTGTTGAGTGAGTGCATTATACACCAAATGCACAAGAGACTTACTCTATCACAATTATTTATATTTTTTTTTCCTTGAAAAGCAATCTAAAGAGAAAGATATTATATTTGTTAGACCATATATTCATGGGAGGATAGATCTGTCACCTTTTGTTAAGTATATTATTTGTCAGATTTCTAGTTGAAACAATTTTGATATTCATGATACATCTTGAAAAGTTAATAAAAAAAATACTCCTCCCTAGATTCCTCATAAATTTAATATTTAGATAATGACTAGTACTCCCTCCGTCCCAGAGGAATTTGCACCCCTGAGATGGCACACATATTAAGGAAAGTGATAAAGTAGTGGCATATGGGTAAATATGTGTATATTTATATGAGTGTGCACGCAAATCGATGTTTCCTTTTTAGGTAGTGTGCAAATTCGTTTGGGACATCCAAAAAAGGAAAGTGTGCAAATTCGTCTGGGACGGAGGGAGTAGTATTTTATTTGACAAAGTATAGAATGAAACTAGTTTATACATAAATCCATGAAGGGTGTTAGTTGTTTTTCACTTAAGAGTATTAGTTGTTTTTACTGAAGAGTATTATTGATTTACACTAAAGAGTCTTAGTTGTTCGGTGAAAATGAACTAAGACTCTTCACTGTAAATCAGCAATACTCTTCATTAAAAACAATTAATACTCTTCATTAAAAACAATTAATATTCTTCAATAAAAACAACTAATACCCTTCAGTGATTCATATATAAATCAATTTCACTCTATACATACTCATTTTATTTATAAAGTTGTTCACTCGATTTAACAAAATATTAAATTTAGGGTATATTTTAAAATTCTATTGCAAAATAAAAAGTAATTTTTTATAGTAAAATTAAAAGTGGGGAATATTTTGAAATAGAGTGATTTTCAAAAGTGGAAGTATTTGCAAAAAAATTTATTAATCAATACAAATTAAAAAAAAAATCAATTCTCAGAATTTAAAACAAGTTTTTTCTACTTCTTCAAAATTGATTCTAAAGTGCTTATTTTGCAAATAATGTAGAATTGATTTTTTTTTTTTTTACTTATCAAGTAATTAATTATTGCAAACAGGAACAGAGAGAGTACATTTTAAGCATATATTCAGAGGGGTGTATTGGTTATAGAGTCTGTAGGATTTTTTTAGACTTTTAAAGTTTTGGGGTATTCAATCTAGATTTTCAAAAGTCTTTAAAAATCCTGAGGTATTCAATACGGATTTTAAAAAGTCTTAAAAAATCTTTAGGTATTCAACAGTCTATGGATTTTAATACTCTACGGATTTTCTTAGATTTCCCTTCCAAAATATGAATAGATTTCACTCTCCAAAATCTCTTCTAATAACCAGAGATTTTTACGGATTTTAAAAAGTCTTAAAAAATCTTTAGGTATTCAATAGTATATGGACTTTCTTTGATTCTCTTCCATTGAGATGTCAACGGGGCGGGGACGGGGGGACAATCCCTATTTCCGTCCCTGCAAAATAAATGGGGAAAATTTTCCCCCAATCCCCGTCTCGCTGGGGATCCCCGTCTCGCAGGGATTTCCCGTTCCCCGCCTAATTATTTTTTTATCTCATTTTTAAAATATAAAAAAATATTTAAAATTAAAAAATTAATCATACACAACAATTACTTTAAGTTGGTATTAAAAAAAAATTAAACAAATTGAAGAACCTCTAATTTTAATATTTTTAATTAAAATATACTAAAGTGAAAATAATATAATTTGGAATTAATAACATAATATTAAATAAAAAAATAGAATTTTTAATAAATAGTTAATTGAGTAGGAAACTATGAAATATTTATTTGTAATTTATGTTAACATTAAAATAATATATAAATATATTAATTATATAAAAATAATGCGGCTCCCCACGGGGAACAAGACGGGGATCCATCGGGCTGAGAATACTATCCCGGTCTTGCCTACCGGGCAAAAAAATTATCCATCCTTGTTTGCTTTGGGGATTACACGCCCCGTTGTCAAGTCTACTCTTCAAAAAATATAAATAAATTTTACTCTCCAAAATATCTTCTAACAACCTGAGACTTCTAATGAGGGCGAGGTATAACGGTGGTGCAAATGAAGATGAAATAATAATGTTATTTTTTTTAACTAATGTATTTTTTTTCTAAATAATTTGGATAAATTTTTTTATATACAAGTGTGTCTCATATATATTTGCATCAATGGTTCCAGCGCCGGAGTCTATGGAAATTCATGTAACTCAATAAAAAATATGTATTCCACAATCCTGTAAAGTCTATGAAAATCCAAGTAAAATCAATAAAAAAAGTCAGTCAAACTCTGCATGGAATCTATAGATTTTCTAAATCCACAGACTTTTTAAAGTCCAAAAAATCCAATAGAATCACAATTGAATACACCCCTCTCAATTTCCATCCACATTTTATGTTTGTTTTTCTTTTTTCATATCTAATTCGCGCTCTTCAATGCAATTTAAATTTTTTAATTCATGGTATAAATGTTAAATTCGACCCTTATTTAATACTAGACCATAACACCTGTATACTTATATTGAAAATAATATATTCTCTGTCACATCATAAAAACACGTATTTACTTGGATCTGTGCTTCTATCTTAATTGATTACGAAAATCTCATTTCGAATTCATGGCTGACTACCTACTTTATTAAATATTCAAACTTCAAAATCTATAAATAATTTGAATTCAAAGTGAATTAAAAATCATTTATTAATTTCATTTCAAATTTCGAAAAGTTCGGGGTAAAAAATAATTGAATCACGGACTTCTTTTTAAAGATGTACTCGAATGTTACGTTCAAAAAAAAAAAAAGATGTACTCGAATGTTATCTCTCCTAAGAGGGGTGTATTGGTTATAAAGTCTTTAAAAATTTTGAGGTATTCAAAACGGATTTTAAAAAGTCTTAAAAAATTTTTAGATATTCAACGGTCTATGATTTTAATGCTTCATGAATTTTCTTTGATTCTCTTCCAAAATATATATAGATTTCACTCTCCAAAATCTCTTCTAATAACCTGACGATGTTCATTCCCCATCCCCGTCCCCCCAAAATAAATTGAGAAAATTTTTCCCTCATCCCCATCTCACCGGGGATCCCCATCTCACCGAGGATCCCCAACTCGCGGGGATTCCTCGTTCCCCGTCTAATCATTTTTTAACCTTATTTTTTATAAAATATATATAAAATAATATTTAAAATAAAAAAATTAATCATACACAAGTAATTTGGTGTTAAAAAAACTAATTTAAACAATTTGAGAAACCTCTAATTCTAATATATTTAATTAACATATATACTAAAGTTAAAATTATATAATTTGGAACTAATAACATTATATTAAATAAAATATAGATGTAATTTTTAATGAATAGTTAATCGAGTAGGAAACTATGAAATATTTATTTGTAATTTACTTTAAAATTAAAATTATATATAAATATAAATATATTAATTATATAAAAAATAAAGCGCTCCCTGGAACGAGACGGGGATCCCCCGGGGCTGGGAATACTATCCCGGTCCCCGCCTACAGGGCAAAAAAATTCCCCGTCCCCGTTTGCTTTGGGGATTCCCCGCCCCACTGCCAAGTTTTTTCTTCAAAAAATATAAATAAATTTTACTTTCCAAAATCTCTTCCAACAACCAGAGACTTTTAATGAGAGCAAAGTATAACGGTGATGGAAATGAAGATAAGAAATATAATGTATTTTTTTAACTAACATATTTTTTTTTCTAAACAATTTGGATAATTTTTTTTTATATACAAGTGTGTTCAATATACATTTGCATCAATGGTTCCAGCGACGGAGTCTTGAAAATCCATGTAAATCATTAAAAAAAAGTGAATTCCACAATCTTGTAAAACCTATGAAACTCCAAGTAAATCAATAAAAAAAGTAAGTCAAATTCTGCATGAAGTCTATAAATTTTCTAAATCCACAGACTTTTTAAAATTCAAAAAAATTCAATAGAATCCCAATTGAATACACCCCTCTAAATCGAAGAGAATTTTGACGAGAGTTTTGCAAACTTACCGAACTACCTGGAGCCAGACTTTTTTCTAGGTAAAGCTGGACAAAAAATAATTATGAAGGTGGCTGAGTGCAAATTTTGTAGTGCACTCAGGATACTTTAATATTATATACCCACCGTACTAAAAGAATTTCATTTTAATCTAAAATTTTGAATTGGCACCTAGAATTCTAACTCTGATACCATGAAAAAAAATTCATTTAAAAATTAAAAATTATAGAGAATTGTGAAATTAATTTACTTATTTAATATCATAATACTAGATACTAAAGAAAATTGTATTCTAAAACGTGATACTGCATATTAAAGTATTGCCTTAAAAAATCATGTGAACTAAATATAGTAAGGGATAGTTTGGTTCGCTGGATTGGGTGGGACTAAAGTTAGTTTGGTTCGCTGGATTGGGTGGAACTAAAACTTTAGTCCCACCCAATTTTATGTAATATTGTGTTTGAATTACAGGTTTAGGACTCAGGACTAAACGAGGGTCCGGGATTTAGGTGGGCGTGTGAAGTTATGATTTTACACCCACAAGATGTAAAGTCTTTGATGATAATAAAAGAGTGTGTTTGTTTTGAGATTTTAGTAGGGTGAGGTTTACTATATGTCAAATCATTTGTAAGAGTAAAATAGGGTGTGTAGGAGAAAAGTAGGAAAGAGAGTGTAAGAAAGAGAAAAATGATATGTGAGTAATTATTAAGTGAGAGAATAGTGATATGTGAGTAATGATTGAGTAATAGGTATTTATAGGTGTGGATGAAAAATGAGATGTAAAAACTGAATGTTACATCCTGACTAGAATGAGACGGAGGCCGGAAAGTCCTAGTCATGTTCGGGTGAATCCCAAAACAAACAAGCCCTTATGGATGGTGGGACTGCACAATCTCATATTACTAAATTAATACTTTGTCCTCACAATATAAAATTGGTTGAATTAGTTGGGGGTAAAATGAGTATATTGCACTTTAAACCCATTTAATTATTCAATCCAAACACAAAACTAATTTTAATATTAATATATAAAAATAAAAATAAAAAAGCAATCCTACAATCCAAACACACATTCCTCCTCAAATAATTCTATTTAATTCAATCCCTACAATTCAATCTCATCTAATCCAATCTCATTTAATCAATCCGTTTATTTGAACCAAACGGCCCTTAAAGGATTACTAAAGCTGATTAAATGTTATTTTTTAAAATTTTCGCGCACAAAGTATAAAAGATTGACTATTCAGCATATAGTTCAACTTTCAATATTTTTTGTTTACTCACTTCACCGGTATATTCAATTACTATTTATTTGTTGGATAAGATAAAATAGAAAAATAGAAGGGAAGAATTTTATATCAAAACCCAAATTTTAGGTTATGTTTCAATTTAAGTACTCATTTTAAAAGTGTCTCAAATCAAGTTTCAATTTTTATTTTTTTCTCAATTTAAGACTTGTTTTGAATTCTTGTATCTCAATTCAAGACCCAACAAACAATTAAATTCATTCAATACAAAAAATATATTAGAGACATTTAAAAAAATATTTGAGACATTCGTCTTAAATTATAAAAAACTTTAATTAATTATAAAAAATTAACTTTTTTATTAATATAATATATATTTCTAATTTTTATTATTATCACCATGTATTAATTTAGTATTTTAAAAAATATGACAACTAAGCATTTTCCCATATAATCTTTTCCCGTCGTATATGAAAAATGTTAGTTTTATTTTTTAATTACAAAATGCTAGTTATCAGTTTTTTTTAAACAATAAATTAAAATTATAAATTAAATTAACACGATGATATAAAAAGATTAGAAATACTCATTATATTAATAAAAGGTTAATATTTTTTAGAATTAATTAATTTTTTTATAACGGAAGTCTCTAATTTTTTTTTTTTCATACTGAATGAATTTAATTTAAAAAATAATTTTTTGTTGGGTCTTGAATTGAAACTCAAGAATTCAAAACAAGCCTTAAAATGAGAAAAAAATAAAAATTGAGACTTGATTTGAGACACTTTTAAAATGAGTATTTAAATTGAGACATAACCTAAAATTTGGACCTTCATATGAAATTCTTCCAAAATAAAAGACATGTAATTTTAGTGGAATGATAAACTTTTGGAGGAAGCTAGAGGAGTGTGTTAGAAGACATTCAGGGGATGTTTGGTTCGAAAGTTTGGAGGGGTGCGGAATGAAATCAAAGTTATAGTGTGTGTTTGGAATTACACTACTATGACTTTGATTCCTTAAAAATGAGAAATTCACCATACCTCTCAATATGTGAGGTATGTGTATGATTCCATACTCATTTCATTCCTATACACATTTCATTCCTTACCATTTTAACAATCAAATTTTATTTTAAAAGGTGTCTGGACTAATTTTTATTTTAAAAAGCTTTTAAATTGTACATTTTTGTTTTATTGGACCCTTAAACTATTTTTTTTATTTTAAAAGTCCTTAAAGTATACAATTCTTGTTTCATAAGGCCCTACTGAAATACATTAAAGATACATTTTTATTGGAATTCGATCTTAATAGCATTGAATTTTGTTGATTTGTCATTTTTAATGAAAAATATTAAAAGAACTTAGCAAAATTCGTAAATTTCTGTTATCAGGAACTTCGTGAAATAATAATTAATAGTTCAGGGACATTTAAAAAAAAAAATTAAGAGCCTTCTAATATATTATGTCAAGTTAAAAAACAACATTGTATTGATGTGAAGATTATTTGTCTATAGGAAGCCCAATAAGCAATATCAAGTTATTATGATATTATCAGACAGAATGATGTAAAGAAGATTATTGGTGCCGTTGAAAACCTAAAGCACAAGTTAAACGATGGAAAATAAAAGAATTTTATCTCATGTAAAAATTTATATTCGTAAAAAGATTATGCAAATAATTTTTTAACATTCTTTTTTATTGCCAGAACTTGATTCTCGGCTCTACTTTTTGAGAAGAATGTTCATTGAGTGCAATATTTAATAGGGGTGGAGTTTTCGGGGGATTTAAATTAGGATATAGTTGTAATTCGAATTTATTGAGAGGGGTGAAATTAATCTATTTAAATTAATTAAAAAAAAAAACAAGTGAACCCATGTAAGACGTGTAAACCAATGCAGTGATGGAAGATGTCGCCTCAATGTATCTTTCTATACGTGTTCAAGGAGATGTCTAGTGTATTTAAAGGGGAAGATTGGTGAAAATGATCAAATAAATTTTACATCAAATGGAAATGAGGAGGATCAAGGTATCACAACCAAAGCACGTCCTGGAAATACCAATTAAATTGGAGTAATCAAATAAAGAAAAAGCAAAGGGAAAATAATTCAAAATCATTACTCTCTCTATCCATAAAAAAAAATGGTCCACATTGACTTATTAGCCCGTTGGTGAAAAATTGTCTAATTTTTTTAAATGGAAATAATTACCTTTATTACACTCTTAAATATACATTTATTTACGTTATTTAGCATTAAACTTCATACACAATAATTTTAGAGAAAATTATTTTGTATTCGTTACAAGACTATTTTAGTGGACGGACAAAGGAAAACTTATTTGATGTGCCCCACTTTAAACCCAACAAAGTGGGGTTAAATTTTCAGAAAATTAGTTTAAAATGCAAGAAGGAAAATTTTCAAGTTCATCACAGTCCGAGTTAAATTTCAAATTTGTACTCGAATTACTCTTCCATGCGCTAATGATGGACTATGTTCAATAATTTATCTGTATTGGATATTCAGCCTAATGAGTTTAAATAAAAGGGTCCGGCTAAATACCCCTCCATACATTATTGATACACCTCCTTAATTTTTTAATTAATTTATTATAATTGTTAAATTACATATATAACCTTGATAATTAAAAAAGCAAAACAACTAATACTTCATACACATCCTTCATCTATTTAATTTTTGTGGTTTACGTTAGCAGCCAAATATTCACCATCTTCCTTGTGAAAACACATATTCACGTTGTCACCACTATAGCACGACCAAACAACACCACAACGATTATTTCATATTTTTCAGCGAGAATCTGGAGAAAATGAAAGGGTTTCAAAACACACATGTATGTTTTTCTTTATTCTTTATTTCATAGATTCATAAACCCCAGTTTTGAATGTTAAATGTTGTTTATTATTTATTTTATACGTTTTTATGCACAAAATGTTGGAATTTTTGGCATATAACGATATTGGAAGTCATATGATTGCCATTCACGCATTTTTTTTATCAAATTTTTCGCCAAGCAAATTTTCAAACCTGGTTTGCTGAAAATTTTGCAATATTTAAGAAAAAAGTTGCTGAAATTATTAAGTGTTTTGTGAAAACTGAAATTATGTTCATATTTCGGTTAGACTTTTCCAAAATATTGTTCTTTTTTCAGTAAGATATTTTTGAAAATTTGCATTATTTTTAAAATCAATTATTTTAACAATTTATTCTTGCCGAAAATCGATCTCACTGTGTGATTATACCATCGAGAACCGAAACGAAAGAATTCTAACAGCAGTCTTCTCCGTCGTCGCATTCGTCTTCATTTGGAGCATTTTTCGTCATTGTCGTCGCCGATGGCTTGCACCTTTCCCTCTTCTTCATTTTTGTTGGCAAGTGTTACAGAATTTAGAATGAGGGGAGTGGATGCCGCCACGTTTGCAGAAAATTTTGGGAGGGGGTGTGTATTACTTTGTTAATTAATTTGAAAAAGTGAATATAATGGGTAAGGGGTAATGCTGGAAGTTTAGGGGATGTGTATCAATAAATATTTAATATTTAGTGTTGGTGTATTAATCCGTAGTGTATCAATAATGTATGGAGGGATATTTAGCCGGACCCTAAATAAAAATACGGCCTATCAACTGGACGTCCCCTTACATTATAGTCTTCTACTGGGTCCATTCAAGCCCAAAACATCATTCTACATGGCCCCTTTTACTTGGCCCTTTTTGGTATAGGCCAAGATTATATACAATCCTATCTTTTGTTAATACAACTCCACCAAAAAGTGTTCGGTAAATAAATTCGAAAATATAGACAATTTTGGGAAAAAATTTCTGAAAAATGCAAAAATAAAAAAACACTAAACATATGAATTTTCGGAAATTTTTTCTGAAAATTGTTATATCTTTCGCAAAAAAATTCTAAATTTTTTTATGGTGGGTTTGTATTCACAAAATATGAGAATGTATTTAACCTGAGCCTTTAGTATAACCAAATAATACCATTTTATTAATTGGCCCATTTCAATTGAAGAAGCCCACTAATACTTGGGCATTTTAAAGTTCTATCTTTTTATTTTCTAATCTACTACTCACTCGTCAAATTTTATTAGGCCTATGTTTGAGTTTTTTTTTTTTTTTCTTTTCTCTTTTGTTATGTATGTTAGAGGGCGTATTGTGGAATATGTAATGTTTACTTATGAATAAAATGATTATTTATGGAATATTTTTATTTATAAATGAATCTCACAATATTCCATAATATCTTCCAATATATGACATAAAATAACATGCCTAGAAATAAGTCTAATAAAATTGAATGGAAGGAGTAATATATTACAATGTTTGTGAGTTTAAAATGGTTATTGGGTTTTTCTGCAATAGTTATATCTATCGGGGAAAAATATTTGATTTTTAATTGTTATAAATGAAGTAGAATAAGATGTTTTATCTGTATTTTTTTCATATTTTTACTTTTATACCTCGTTCGTAGTTGATTCTCTTTTTGAATTGTTTTCCATGTATAATACGATTTTCTTCTTTTTTATGTGATTACAATGTGTAAGCATCATTCACTTTAACGTAAAAAAACATCTACACTGTTAATTAAGTGTTCTTCTGAGGTTATCTCCAACTCTGCTTAATGGTCATATCATAAAAGATCATCATTGACAATCGTTTTCTCTGAAACTTGCAACAGAGTCTAGCATTTGATGGAGTCAACATCACTCTGGAAATCAACATTCTTGTCTTATATTGGTCTTGGTTAGAATTTTTGTTTCAAAAACGTGGCAATCGTGCTTCATCATACAATATTGTTTCACATAATAAGTTTTCATACTTAGTTGCTTTAGAGAATATCTTATTATAATATATTTCCAAACCTTTTTAAGATGGTGTGTTAATACCACCTTATTCTTAGGCAGACTGATATGACATGTCTCAAATCTCTTCATTTCGAAATGCTGCTCTCTCATTAAAAGTTAGTTTAAGTTTTGATCTCGACCATTTATCTCACAAAATTAAATCTAAACCATTCATTTTATATTTAGGTTTTATTAATCTCTTGTTAAAAGTATCGCACACACCGTAACATTTCTCTCAAATATGCCGCCTGTTTCTCTCTCCTGTTGCAACCATCATCGGCGCCGCTCCATTATTACAGCCGACATCGTCTTCACCAATATTTCTTACGCACTGTCGTTGCTCCGACTTGATCGATCATTGTGCCTACTCCGAACCCATCTCAGGCGACTTCTCCGCCTAGCCCAGTGATTCAAGTGGCGGCATTTATCGTGGACTCCAAAAGTAGGGATAAATCCAATGTATGTAGATCCTGAACCGCCACCGCCTCTCCTCTATTCTTTTTTCACTCTGTCATCCGTTTCCTGTCAAATTGTTTACAAAACGGTGCCGCCTCGCTGCTCTACTCCCGCCGCCTCAAACCGCATCGGATACTGCGGCCTTGAACCGAAGGTATGATACTGATTTTTTATAGTATTTTTCTTGGTCTTTTTTTTTTCTTCTCACCTCTTTTTTTAGTTTTTTTCATCTTCCATTGAACAGTCTCGGTGCAGCCGTCATGTCCTCTAAGATGTAAAACATATATTTTTTGCACAGTTCAACGATTTTCTTACTGAAATATTTTGTAATTTTAATTTTTGCAATATATGCTAATTTTTGTAGGATGATATTGAAATATTTTGCAAAATATTTTGTCAAGTAAAAGATGGCAAGATTCTTTGAAAATCTTGCCATCCAATACCATATCTTATCATGGATAATAGATTGTAACATTATTTTTTTTAGACAAAATTTTACTATCCAAAAGATATTGTCACTGAAATAGCATATTATTTCCAAAAAATCTTGCCATGAAATGCAATATCTTACCATGTATAATACACTAATAGATATATTTTGAATAAATATTTTTGTAAAATATTTATATATGCTATTTTCTAAAAAGATATTGTCACGTAAAAGATGGCAAGATTATCAAATAATCTTGTCATCCAATACCATATCTTACCATGGATAATAGATTATAATATTTATTTAATTTTGGATAAAATTTTACTATCCAAAAGATATTGTCAATGAAATAACACTTTATTTTCATAAAAAAATCTTGTCATGATATACGATATCTTACCATGTATTAATATTGAAAGTTAGCAATTTTTTTTTAATTTTCAATTTTTTTAATTTTTTTTTTCAAAATACATGAATATATAAAATATTTAGGAGAGAATTAATTTTTTTAAATAATTCGAATTGACGTTTAATATTATATCGAAATTACAAGATATTTAAAATAAAAAATATTTATATTTATATTTATAATTTGAAAATAAAAATAACATTTTTTCCATCCGCGAAATTTGCGGGGATATGCACTAGTATATATATATATATATATATATGACAAAGTATAAAGTGAATATGGTTCATACATAAAGTATTGAAGGGTATTAGTTGTTTTCATTAAAAAGTATTAGTTGTCTATCAATGAGCATATGATCAATTTCGATATATTTATAACAAAAAGTGAAGTCGCTCAATTAAACCAACGAGAAGTCTTTTCAAATTGAGTACGTATAGAGTGAAAATGGTTCATACACGAACCACTTTGCAATAATTTTTTGTGTATTGAAGGGTATTAGTTATTTTCATTGAAAAGTATTAGTTGTCTATCAATGAGCATATGATCAATTTCGATATATTTATAACAAAAAGTGAAGTCACTCAATTAAACAAACGAGAATTCTTTTCAGAATGAGTACGTATAGAGTGAAAATGGTTCATACACGAACCACTTTGCAATATTTTTTGTGTAGATAAATAATACCCTTTAGTTAAACAACTAGTATTCTTTGTATCCTTTAACTAATATCATTCAGTGAAAACAACTAATACTCTCCATAACTAATACCTTGTAGTGAAAACAACTAATACTCTTTAGTGAGAATAACTAATAATCTTCAAATAATTTATGAATGAACCCTTTTCACTTTATACTTTGTCTTTCAGATACTTATGAGATTTTCACAAATTAAAGATGTGATTCAAACAAACAAACAAACAAATGATTAAAATTGAAAAATGAATCGTATAAATACTCCTTATAACGCGCAGAACAAAACTTAATAAGTTGAATGGCGGGGTGCAATAACTTTTTTATTGGAGAAAAATGCAGATCTGTCCAGATTAGAATTCTATGTTGTATAGGAGAGTGTTGTACAACATCCTAACCCTTGGATCACGCATGCACACTCACACACACACTTGTGAGGGTGTGTGTGATCTAAAGATCAGGATGTGCACAACACCCTCATGTATAGCACAAGATCCTGACCTAATGTGTCTTGGAAAGGGGATTAATGGTTATATAATATATTCAATTTTTACGAGGTTTGGTGAAGGTATAACAACTCTCGTGTTTTCTTAACATATGTTGTTGTTTACATTTGCTGCAAAAAGGTGAGCGGAAAAGCACTCGCGACTTGTTGAGAATTTTCAAAGGTTTTTCTTTTGTCAAGTTGACATTTGTCTGGCCAGTGGATTTTATCCTCGCCATATCCTTGCCATTAACGAGTGCTAATTGGCCTTCACCAATTTAAAAAGAAAAAAAATTGGCTCTCGCCTTCCCATCATCATTATCGAGGGTTAAAAGTGTTTGCCTAAATTGATTAGTACAAATTAAGAATTTAATTGACGCAAACTCTGCTGTAAAATTTTTACATTGTACATTAGTATGACATTAATATTATTACATGCATGCATTTTCTGATACCATTAGACTTGTAAATTAAAATTGTAGTATATAATGTTATGATATCAATAACTGCATGTAATTATATCAATAAATATATGTAATAATATTAATTTTATATTATAAACAAAATTCATATGAGAGTTTCGTAGAAGAGGAATTCTTTAACTGACCTTGTATGAGGTTGAAAGAGATGGCTAAAATAGAAAATATATACTTCTATAAATGCTTAATTTAATCGGTGACAAAGATGCCCATTTTTTCAATACTAGTGAGGGTGCACCTCATTCTGAGGTGTAATCCAGATTTTTAATATTAATTTGAGTAATATTATTATAGTAGTTGTAGAAAGCACTTTAGGTAAGTGTTTTTTAAAAAAACATACAAACATAAAATGATATATGTACTTAATCACAATATCAATGTGAAAAACTATATAATAAGGCAAAACTATACAACAAGTGTTTAGGAATTGGAGTTTCATATTTGCATATTCATGTTATCATTTAAAGGGGTCAAATGTTCTTCAAGGTAAATACTACAAGCATATCACATGAATCTTGAATTTGTCTTTTCACAAAAAGGAGTAGGCGAACTCAAACTGTTCTCAGATATCTTTCTCCCTGCCATATTTAAATCCAATAATCATATATCTGAATAGTGTATATAAAATAAGCCACAATATAGACCACAATTTAGTTGAAAATAAACAGCATATGGATGAACATTCAACAGAGCATGTGTGGAATATGTTCCATTTTAGACTACTATTAGAACTGAAAAATTCAACAGAAAATATATCAGACATAAATTTTGATAGACTTGACACATATCTACTTCAACCGAAAGTATAACCTATAACACTTCAAATATTTTTCTTATAAGATAAGACTCCTAATGTCTCTAGCTAACAAAATGTTTCAGTTACATTACTTTAAGATTATGCATATAACAACACAACTTTTCCAGCTGTAGTGAAAGAAAATGTTTGATCAGTAAATCAAATTTATCCATTTATTCTAAAAGAGAAAACTACATACTCGGTCATGACTCATGAGAAGAGTGAAAACACATCAAATTGGAACCAAACCCACATTAAATTCCCAACACATTTTACCATTAATGCCCGATACATCACATGCTCCGATACATCTTCTCAAACTTCATTCTCATAGAACACTTCATAAAACATTGAAAAAAAGTTCAAATTATAGCCTAATAACCATATCAAATGAAAATTTGTTAAGTGTATCATTTAGATGGCATACATATGGAATCCACCGAAAAATCACAAATTACTGATACATAAAATTATTGATATTAAACCTTATTGCTGTCAGTGACACATAATCACACGCTCAGAAATTTAAATCATATGACAAAACACTCCAAGAATATAGAGGAGAAAAATATTTAACTTTAGAAGATATCATTAAGGTACACTTATTAAGAACGATACATGGCAATATAAGAATCAGTTATTCGCATGATTCTCCAAGGTGTCAATATGATGAATAAAGTATGGTTAAAGAACGACAAAAACTTACTAAAAGTGCAGCTTTCCGGCACGAAATATATCAAACTTGGACATAACTAATTGAATAACTCGATTTCATTCTCCTTCAAGAACTCACTGATCATCTCCTGCATATTATCAGCAAACCAGAGTTTGTGCTCTAGTAAAGTAGAGATGACAGGAAACTAGAAAATCAAGAAGTAATATCATTATTTATTGTTGCAATCTTAAAACACATTTCATCTTTAATAGATGTATCATCTGAGTGTAGTCATAATCTGGGAATACAGGCAAAAAAAACTCTTAACTATCATATACCAAACAACGAAATATTGTATGACTCAAAAGTTAAACAAGTAGTAACAAAAAGTACATGTATTCTTCGATATTCCAATAAAGACGCCACTCTTAGACTCTTTACCAAACATAGTTAGAGAACTTGGTTAAGGAATCCCACAATACATGTTGTAGCATATTCATTCAAAGTATTTTCTTTTTAATTTCCTAAATCATATTTCAAGTATTTATTTAACTTCTTAGGAAAAATCAGTGTTTTAGAGTGTGGAATGCATACAAAATATGTGCCTAACATCACAGTTGTTGATGTGATGCTAGAGATAGGAACTCAACAATCTTAGAGCTAAACTAATTTAAAACCTCTGAATCAACATATTTTTCAAACAACCTGAATCAACATTTTTCGAACAGACACTCAATAATAATGACTATGGCCGAACATAATATCCTATAACTGATAAGTATACATAAGAACCTACAGTTTGATGGGGCTCGTCAAATACTAAATCTAATTAATATAGTATGTGTTAACTATGCCGCAAATGTCAAGCCATCATAATTAGAAATCACCATCATAGAATTAAATTGAGGCCATAGAATTTCAAATGTCAAGCCAACATAATTAGAAATCAGCATTTAACAAATATGATGCAATTAACTATGCCTCAATTTAAAAAAATACGTGTGGTATTTATTTATACCTGGAACTGAAACTTCAGAAGCGACAAGTAGAAATTGATTGCAAATACCAGTGGCGACGATTGCCAACAGATTATTACATTGGAGTGCCATAATTCCCACAGGTGTTCTCAGAGTTTCCATTTTTTGTCCTCTACCTGCACATATTTTTAAACAACTATTGGACTTTGCGATACTTTAGTATCATGTTTGCTTTTATAAGAGAGAAGAAATAATTTGAGGTCAGATTGAAATTTAACATATTTTTCAAGCAACTTCTTTCTGTTCACCATTTTAAATAATATATCTAAAAAACAGTTATAAAATTTTAAGTAATCAATCATTGAAAGGTTGATTTGTAGATGGGGAATTATTAAGTCGACACATTTTTTTCCTTCCTGTGGTAGCAAATATTAATTTATTTTCCTATGTATTTAAATGTAAGCCTTTGATCAGTAGCTAATCACCTCAATATGGATAATGTCAAGCCTTATGGATTTCGTTTACAACGTTGATATATTCCAAACGAATTGCAAATTTGCACAACTTTCTTTGAAAGACACAAAAGAAGGATTAATGTAGAGTCGAGACACAAATCAATGGTCAAAAGAGCTTTTGCAACCCACATGCTTTGACCACGATCACAAATTAAACACTAATTAATAACAATTGATCCAAATAATGCCAAAATAAATAACAAATCAAATGCAAATAGACATTCATTCACTGCAAACAAACCTCCATCCATTTAATACAAAAAACTACAGCAAAAAACTACAACAAAAAATAGAGTTGAGTAATTAATCACCCTACTAAAGCTTAATAAAATATAAAGAAAACATGTCTTTTATTTCTTTATCAATAATATCACCCTCTTCCTGATAAGAAGTTGTCATCTTCAACCTAGTCCTACCTGGACCTAATCAAAATGAACTTTGTTCCACCGAGATGGATCCATCCATTGACAAATTAATTTTCTCGGTTATGTAAAAAGCTAAAAAAAGACCAATTTAACACAAGGGCTTGATAGCGAGAGGTAAACAAGGTGGGAAGAATGAAAAAAAGAAAGAAAAAGATTTGATTGGGGCATTTCATCAAACATGTGGTTGGCATACTGAAGAATGGCTTGTAATTGAATCTAAAATACTCCTAAGATCAAATAATGACTGGAAATTCTCAGTTTAAATGACAAGATAATCAATCAAATAGTGAAATAACAGTAGAAGCAGAATTAAACTGCAAGAACAACTAAAACACCAAATGAAATACCTTTCTTTGGGATGGAGGACACCGAGGAACCAATAAATAGGAACAACAGTGGAAAGAGCGAAGGTGTTGGAATATGCATGCATGCGTATGCATGTATCATGCATCATGCACGTATTAGTTGCTGCCACAGTTAGTTAGCAAAGGGTTGGTTATAACAGAATTGGTACATCCTACGCCGCATTGTCGTCTTGATTCATCACCTCTTCTCCACGGCGGTTACAACAAACTTAGTTAGTTAGGAATCTTCTAGATCACAACTTCTTATCTCTTCATGTATAAGTACGTAAATAGCTCATTGTGTAGAGTGAGAATTAGGGATGGCAATGGACCAGGTCGGGGCGGGTAGTTGATTACCCAGACCTGCCCCGTTTTTATTTACCCTGCCCCAGACCCGCCCCGCGACCCGCACGGGTCCTGAATAGCCGCCCCGTGACCTGCCCCGTATGGGTACGGGCCGATCCGCCCCGCCCCATTTTCAAATTTACACTTTTTCTTTTTACTTTTTTTTTTAAATTTTGATAGTCTACTACCATACACTATACTATGATAAAATTAAGCTCGATTATCATATGGTTAAATCATAGACTGAAGACATGTGAGAGATAATAATTTGATTTATTATACAAAACTAGGAATGAATATTGACACAATTAAAGCTTAGAATGAATTGAAAAAATAATTAAAAACTAAAAAATGAAATATTGAGTTCGATCCCCTTAATCTATTTAATTATATATTAATATATATACATTGATATGTATATATATGTACAGGGCGGGTCGGGTCGGGGCGGGGCGGGTACCCATGGGGTCATCATAATACCCAGACCCGCCCCATTCTCAAAACGGGGCGGGGCTGGCCCGACCCATACTCAAAACGGGACGGGTCCGACCTGGCCCAAATGCCTCGGGGCAGGGCGGGTACCCACGGGGCGGGCCAATATTGCCATCCCTAGTGAGAATATTATCAATAAGAACAATACACCAGAGTTCTTCTCAATTCAATGTATCATTTATCCTCTTATCAATCCTCCATGCTTTTCATTGTTAATTTCTACATGGTATCAGAGCATCTCTGATCCATGGCTCGAGGGCGAAATAATCCGGCGAATGCACTACCCAATGTATGGCAAAATACCTTTGTCAATGATCGAGAAGAGGAGCTCGAAAGAGATCGAGCAATTCGTCCTGAATACGTAGTTCATGGATCAGAACATCCAGGTTTGATATTGGTACCTCAACCTCTTGATGGCACCAATTTCACCTCATGGCAAAAATCTATGTTAATTGCATTAGGAGCAAAATCAAAGTTAGGTTTCATTGATGGAAGTATTGAGGTTCCATCTAGAAACACAGATGAATACACAATGTGGAAGAAGGTTGATTGCTTAGTGGTTGGCTGGCTTCTGAGTTCTATCAGCAAGGATTTATACAATGCTTTCGTTTCTGCAAAATCTGCCTTCACACTTTGGAATGATATATGTGAATGTTTTAGCTCTGCAAATGGTACAAAGTTCTTCCAGCTGCAAAGGAGAATCAATACACTCAAACAAGGACATGATACAATTGCAGTATTCTATGGGAAATTGAAAGAAGTTTGGGATCAGTTGGACGATTTTGATCAGATTGTGGGATGTACATGTGGTAGCTGCAGCTGTGATATATATGAGCAGCTCCTTACTAAGAATGTCAGGATGGGATTGACACAATTTCTGATGGGACTGAATGATAGTTATGAGAATACCATCAACCAAATCATGATGATGGATCCATTACCATCATTAAACAAGACTTATTCAATCATAGTCAGAGTAGAGCAATAGAGGCAGATACTGGGAGGAAACACTGAGGGAAGTGTACTCAATAATATACCAGTGCAATCTGCTATGTATTCAAAATCCAAATCTTATGAATATGGAGGAAGGACATATTATAAAACCAAGGAAGAGAAAGATCAGTTGGAATGTTCTCATTGTGGAAGGAAGAGACATGATGTATCAACATGTTTCAAGTTGCATGGTTATCCAGAATGGTTTAATAAGAGGCCTGATGGAAAGAAGGCACTAGCACAATATAGTAATATGGAGGATTCTGGTGGTACAGCACCATCTCCACAGGGAAGTGTACCTGACATTGCATCCATAATTCAACAAGAGGTAGCAAAATATCTGAATAAGTCTGATGCCCATACACATGCACACTTTGTTGAGAATGCAGGTACTTCTATCACTGAGATATCTGGATCCACTCTTATGCTTGATAATGAGATACATGGAACTTGGATTTTTTACACTGGTGCAAGTAGACACATGTGTTTTGATCTCAACCTTTTTCATAAACCACTGTCAAACCTTAAATCATCCATATCCATTCTGCTTCCTGATGGAAGTAAACAGCTTGTTAACCAGTCTGGAACCATCAAATTAACCAAGTCATTAACACTCTTTAATGTGTTATATGTTCCATCTTTTAAATACAATCTTTTATCAGTCCCATTCATACTTGATAACACTGATCTTATCTGTACTTTTACATCCACATCTTGTTCCTTGCAGGACCCTAAGAATAATGTTGAAGTGGCATCTGGAAAATTAATTGTAAGGTTATACATACTTCAGCCTTCTACTATTTTCTCTCCTTCTTGTAATTCTGCTGTTGCTAATGCAGTATCTGCATGACACAAAAGGTTAGGCCATGCCTCCTTTGATGTAATAAAACATATTGATTTGATTTCTTCAAGCAAAATACATGATTCATCTCCTATTGTTCCTTGCACTGTGTGTCATAAGGCAAAACAGACCAGAAAGTCTTTCCAAACACACAATATTCACACTAAATCACCTTTTGAGCTTATCCATGCTGATATCTGAGGACCTTATCACCATCCTTCATTAACAAATACCCCCTACTTCCTCACATTGGTAGATGATTTTTCCAGGGCCATATGGATTTACCTCTTACCTAACAAAGGAAAAACTATACCTACCCTCAAAATCTTCTTAACCATGATTCATACACAATTCAATATTAAGCCTAAGGCTTTGCAAACTGATAATGGAAGTGAATTTCTAAGCAATGAATGCCAAAATATGCTCCAGTAGCTTGGAATGATGCACTAAAAATCTTGCATCTATACCCCACAACAGAATGGCATTGTTGAAAGAAAGCACAGACATTTGCTTAACATTGCTAGAGCTCTTATGTTTGAGGCCCAATTACCCCTATCATTCTAGCCTTATTCCATACTTCATGCAGCACACATCATCAACGAACCTCCTTCCCCTCTCCTAAACTGATCCTCTCTATATTTGATGGAGACGAGATCGTGATAACGATCTCGGATTATTATATGAAGATTTGGAGAATCAAGAAGATTATATTTTATTTAATTAGATTAGATTTATTTATATATTTGGTTATTATTATTTCTTGCCCGTTAAGTCGTTTAGTATTATAAATAGGAGTCTAAGGATTATTGTTATTCGGTTGTTGATGAATTAAAAATATTGGGTTTTATCCCTTTTCCCGTGTTTAATTTGTGTTATTCCAATATTCATCTCGAATTAATGGTTTATCACGTTTAATCGCGTTTGCGCTGCGTTAGTTGGTATCCAGAGTCAGTAACGACTCCTGTGATGCCTCCCAGACACAGTTTTAGGCAACACGATATTGCCCTTCTTCAGGAGCAATTCGCAGTTGTTGCTCAAGGCCTCGAGTCCATACGCCTCCAACTTGTTAATGTTACCCAAAATCTTGACTCGTACATAGAACGATACTACCCGCCAACACCTGTCACCGGCACCGCCGCGCCGACCACCAACACGAGCTCTTCCAGCCAGATCAGTTTTCCCTGTGCAACAACGGGTCCTACAGATCGGCCAACTCCGACCACTATCGTTAACTCCACCGCTCCCACATGCCAACCGACGGTGTACCCATATGCCTTTATTGCTGCAGATTCGGTGCAAAATGGTGAAATACAGTTCCCTCCCGCTGCGAATGATGATGACGACGCCAAAAAAAATCCCAACGGGTTTCCGATGCTTCACTGACAAGCGTAGCGGCGCTGCATTGTCCCTTGAAATTGACAACCACGATTTGAGTCTGGACGCTCTAGGTGAAAAAGGTGGGCCTCTTCACGTGAATGACATCTTTGGGCCATTTGAATGTAGGAGTAACATGGATGAAATTGGGCATTTCTCCTCTAATGGGCCTACTAATGATTTGGATCATTTTATTTATAATGACCCATTTAATATTTTCGAGTGTGATGAGTTTGACGGTGAATTTTCGTTGAATTATGACGGACCTCCAGTGTTTGACGAAGAGCCAATTGATGAACTCCCCATAATTGGTGTTGTGCCTGCCGACAATCCATGCCTAAATGGTACTATTGGTTTTATCGCCCAAAATAAATATTATTATTTTATTAATAATGATAGTTATTTTGTTGGTGATATTCCAAAAATTCAATTTGCCTATCGACTCAAAATTTTGGGTCACATTCGCACTGCTGACATTTTCGAGGTTAAATATTTGGAGGCATTATTTTATTACCCTGAAGACGAGATCCGTTTCGATTCGAGGACGAATCGTTTCGAAGGGGGAGAGAATGATGGAGACGAGATCGTGATAACGATCTCGGATTATTATATGAAGATTTGGAGAATCAAGAAGATTATATTTTATTTAATTAGATTAGATTTATTTATATATTTGGTTATTATTATTTCTTGCCCGTTAAGTCGTTTAGTATTATAAATAGGAGTCTAAGGATTATTGTTATTCGGTTGTTGATGAATTAAAAATATTGGGTTTTATCCCTTTTCCCGTGTTTAATTTGTGTTATTCCAATATTCATCTCGAATTAATGGTTTATCACGTTTAATCGCGTTTGCACTGCGTCAATATTCCATTCTATATAAGAAGCCTACCTCATATGACACCCTAAGGACTTTTGGATGTCTTGCTTTTGCCACAGTGACACACCCCTCTAAATCAAAATTTGATTCTAGAGCTATCAAAGCTGTATTTCTTGGTTTTGAATCAGGTAAAAAAGGATATAAACTCTATGACTTTTCTGATCATACCATCTTTGTATCAAGAGATGTTCAATTCTTTGAAGATATATTTCCTTTTAGCATTGATCAGTCAACTCCAATTGATTCTCATTCCTCGGACACTTCTCCTTCAGATTCTGACCCAGTACCACTACCTATTGATTGCACCACCATTCCTACTTCTGAGCCCTTACTTACTCCTCCCAAAACAACTAGAGCAAGAACCATTTCCACCCCATCCTGGTTGAATGATTACATATCAATTTGTGAACTTTCTAGTTTTAGTACAGATGCCACTCAACAATTCTCAGGTACTTGTATTTCAGATTCTATTCCTCATCTAACTGATTCCTATTTTTCCCCTACTGATCTTACTTATACCACTGATTTCATGTGTTTTCTCACTAATGTTCATCAATCTAAAGAACCCAGTTCTTATCATCAAGCTTTAGGTGATCCTAATTGGGAGGCTGCTATGAATGAGAAGCTTGATGCTCTTGACAGAAATGAGACCTGGGATTTGGTGGATTGTCCCAGTTTCAAGATTCCCATTGGTTGTAAATGGGTATACAAACTGAAATTAAAGGCAGATGGTACTATTGACAGATACAAGGCCAGACTTGTGGCCAAAGGATATCATCAAATCTATGGCATTGACTATGAAGATAGCTTCTCCTCAGTTGCTAAACTTGTTACTATTCGTTTCATGATTGCTTTTGCAACTAGTAAAGGATGGCCCCTGTGTCAACTTGATATTAACAATGCATTCCTCCATGGTTATTTGACTGATGAAGTGTATATGGAACCACCACCAGGTTATTCTAAGGCTTCAAATGGTCAGGTTTGCAGACTTAAAAAGAGTCTCTATGGATTGAAACAGGCCTCCAGAGAATGGAACACTGAATTTTGCAAGACTCTTCTTGCTTATGGTTTCAGGCAGTCTGCTTTTGATCATTGTTTTTTTTATCTTACACAGAGAGGATTACTACCTTGGACTTCTTGTCTATGTTGATGATGTTTTAATCACTGGTTCATCCCTTTATCAGATTGACTTGCTGAAAGCTCACTTACATTCAGTTTTCACCATTAAGGATCTTGGATTTGCTAGATATTTCCTAGGTGTTGAGATTGCTAGAGGAAGTGCTGGAACTTATCTTTCTCAGCATAAATACATCTTGGATCTCATTAGTGACACATGCCTTGATAATTGCAAGCCTGCTCATTTGCCCTTTCAACCTGGTCTTCACCTTTCTTCTACTAGTGGCACTCTACTGGCTGATCCAGAAAAGTACAGAAGACTTGTTGGAAGACTTCTCTATTTGAACTTCAGCAAGCCAGATATAACCTATTATGTCCAACAACTTAGTCAGTTTATGAACAATCCTAGAACCTCACATTGGGATGCTGCTCTTTAGTTAGTCAAATATCTTAATGGCACTAAGAACCTCAAGCTGTTTTACTCCTCTCAATCTCCTTCCACAATCCATGGTTATAGTGATGCAAACTGGGGATCTTGCTTGGATACTAGGAGATCTCTAACTGGTTACTGTGTGTATCTTGGTTCCTCTCTCATTTTATGGAAAACCAAGAAACAAAATACGGTTTCAAGGTCTTCTTCAGAAGCTGAGTATAGGGCATTGGCTACCATAGCTTTGGAGCTCCAATGGATCTCATTCTTGGCCTCTGATTTCTTACTATCTCCTTCTCTTCCTATTCAACTCTGGTGCGAGAGCAAAACTGCTAAACACATTGTGGAAAATCCCGTTTTCCATGAGCGAACCAAGCACATAGTCATAGATTGCCACATCGTCCGAGATATCTACAAAAAAGGCTTGATAGCTCTTCATCATATCTCCTCCAGTCTCCAAATTGCAGATGTTTTCACCAAAGGCCTTCATGGACCTGCTTTTCTTAGTTTTCGCTCCAAGATGAAGCTCCTTCCTTTTGATCTGGCTTCATCTTGAGGGGGGGGGGGGCTGTTGGAATATGCATGCATGCGTATGCATGTATCATGCATCATGCACGTATCAGTTGCTGCCACAATTAGTTAGCAAAGGGTTGGTTATAACAGAATTGGTACATCCTACGCTGCATTGCCGTCTTGATTCATCACCTCTTCTCCACGGCGGTTACAACAAACTTAGTTAGTTAGGAATCTTCTAGATCACAGCTTCTTATCTCTTCATGTATAAGTACGTAAATAGCTCATTGTTTAGAGTGGGAGTATTATCAATAAGAACAATACACCAGAGTTCTTCTCAATTCAATGTATCCTTTATTCTCTTATCAATCCTCCATGCTTTTCATTGTTAATTTCTACAGAAGGAAATAAAAAGCCGGTGATGCGAATACAATAGTGTCACCTACTGGAAATTTAACGCGGTTATCGGCGACATCTAAAATTAGAAATTTTGATGGCGGTCGTGCGGTGAATCCACATGCGGAGGAAGATAGAGAGATATCGGAGAAGGGAGAATCAAAATACGTGGAGAAACTAATGTGGGAAAAGACGGAGAATTCTGAAATGTGAGAACGGCGAAAGAAAAAGAAAAAATTAGAGAGACAGGAGGGGGCAAGCATCTGATTTTGAAACGTAATTTAGTATTTACCAACCACCGGGAGGAAACTGGTCATCCTAACCTTATATCCTCTTTTATATAAGTATAGATATAGGTATATGATACCTGACCTATTCTTGCAAAGTCAATTCTAAATTTGGTATTATTTTTACCTCAACATATGATCAAATTAGTTAAAAGTTCAATGGAAGAAATCTTCCCATCATGTGTTTCTCTATTTCGTCCTGATTTTTTTTCAGAAGAACGCATGTTGATGGGGTTTCATAGCACATATCCAAAAACACCCCCAACTCAACATATTCATGTCGTTACTGTTTTTTATTTGTATTTTTAAAGGCAAAAACTTGTGACTGTCTCATTACATGAGACCACACAAATTAACATCTACCCCTACCAAAGTGTTTATGAGTCAATGCCCTAGTTACACCCATTCTCATTGTCTCATGTCATGAGACGGTCTCATACAAGACCTACTTGTCTTTAAATAAATTAATTGTTTATTAAGATATATTTATCTGATAATAATCTTATTATAATATATTTCCAAATCTCTCCAAGATGATGTGTCAACACCACCTTATTCTTAGGCTAATGTGGCATGTGTCAAGTCTCTTCATTTCGAAATGTTGCGCTCTCATTAAATGTTGGTTTAAGTTTTGATCTCGACCATTTATATCACAAAATTAAATCTAAATCATTTATTTTATATATAGGTTTTATTAATCTCTTATTACACCGTCCCATTTCTCTCAAATACGCCGCCTGTGTCTCTCTCCCGTTGCAGCCATCATCGCGGCCGCCTCCACTATTGTAGCGGCATTATTATCACTAATATTGCTTATGCGTCGTCGTTGCTCCGACTTGATCGATCATTGTGTTTACTCCGAACCCATCTCAGACGACTTCTCTGCCTAGCCCAGTGATTCAAGTGGCGGCATCTATCGTGGACTTCGGCGAGCGCATCAAAAGCGGATATGCAAAAATAGGGATAAATCCAAGGTATGTAGATCCCGAACCGCCACCGTCTCTCCTCTATTCTTTTCTCACTTCGTCATCTCTTTCCAGTCAGATTATTTACAAACCAGCGCCGCCTCGCTGCTCTACTCCCACTGCCTCAAATCGCACCGGATACCACGGCCTTGAACCGAAGGTATGATACTAATTTTTTATAGAATTTTTCTTGGTCTTAGGTTTTTTTCTTCTCGCCTCCTTTTTTAATTTTTGCCATCCTCCATTGAACAGTTTCGGCGCCGCCGCCATGTCCTTTAAGATGTAAAACATATATCTTTTCCACAATTCAACGATTTTCTTACTTAGATATTTTTGGAATTTATTTTTGCAAAATATTTATGAATGCTAATTTTTGTAGGAGGATATTGAAATATTTTGCAAAAGATATTGTCAGCAAAAAGATATTGTGCAAGATTCCCAAAAAGTCTTGTCATCCAATATCATATCTCACCATGGATAATAGATTATAACATTTTTTAAATAAAATTTTGGGAAAATAGTTTTTTTAGTCCTTTATCTTACACCTATTATGTTTTTGGTCCCCTTGACTATTACTTTTTGGAAAAGGTCCCTTAACTTACAAAAAAATCCATTTTTCGTCCTCGAACCTTCTATAGCAGGTCACTCAGCAGGTGACTGCTGACGTGGAATTTTCGTTTTTTTTTTTTAATTCCGAGAATAAACTTGATAAAAATATCTATTTGGAATTATCTTAATGGTGGGTGCTTTACTTTGACCATTTACATTTAAAATGTATTAAAATTAATAGAACACTTAAAAAAATATCTTTCTTCATATTCTCTTTCTTTTTTCTTTTAATTCCCCTGTATCATCTTTAAAAAAAAGAAATGCAGCACAACAGTGTTAAAATCATCAAATCCCTACCAAAACTTTAATCTCCAGTGAACAAAATTTTGAAGAGATCCTCAAATCCCCCATCATCATCAAACCTCAAAATCTACACAAAAATTGGAATCTAACACAAAATTTGAAGAAATTTTCAATCCCCTTCATATCGGTGAACAAAATCCCCATAACAATATAAAGAGGAATTCTGGAAACGGAGATCTAACTCAAAATTTGAAGGAATCATCAAATCACCATCATAATCGAAAACAAAAACCAAGATTAATTTAGAAATACCCAAAATCTCAAATAAAAGAATCAGCAATGAACAAAAAGAAAGAAAAAAACAGAGGACTTGGTCTTCCCAAATACTCTCCCAGATTCAAATATTGTGATAAATTTGACCTCAATTGAAGCGACCCACTTTCAATCCATCACGATTTCGAAGCTCCTTCACGGCGACACCGACAAAGGCCTGCTCTATTTCATAGACGACCCAGCCCTGCTCTATTCGTAGTAGACTCAACCCCCAATCTTCCTTGGATTGTTGCCCAATTATGCTCTATTTCATCGAAGATCAGCCCTCACCGGTCCGAGCACAGTGATTGTTGCCCAGCTGCGTTCGAGCACTGAAATAATTTTCCCCTAATTTCCGAATCAGCCCTCAAGTTATTTGGGGTTTTTTGTTCCAATTCCCCCTAATTTCTGTAGGCACACTCGACGAGGCGGTGGAGGAGTAGACACACGCGACGACGGCAGTAGGCACCGGCGGTGGCGCCGTGTATGGAGGTGTGAATATATGGGTTTTCTGTGTCGAATTGAAATCCTAATTGGGGAAATATATAAAATTAATTATGAAAAGATTTTTTTTTTTAGTTTTAATTCTCCTTAATGGAATTTTCCACATGAATGATGACTTGTAAGCACCAACCAATTACCTTATTCCATATAGGATATTTTATTACAATGAAAATAAAACAAAATGGAAAATGAGTGCCATGTCATTAAAAATCGGAAAGATGACCTGCTATAGGAGGTTAGAGGACGAAAAACAATTTATTTTGAAAGTTAAAGGACCGTTTTCAAAAAGCAATAGTCAAGAGGACCAAAAGCACAATAGATGTAACATAAAGGACTAAAAAAATCATTTTCCCTAAAATTTTACTCTTTAAAAGCAGGGTTGTAGAAGTCGAAAATTGCTAGTCGGGCGGATTTGGAATGCCTAGCGCCTAGGCGGGGACTAGTGGGGGACTAGTCGTTGGGAGATATTTTTGTTTTATTCAATTCTTTACCCTCTATACCTCAGTAATATAGTAAAAAATCATTTGATACTATTATTATATGGCTAATTTTTTTGTAGCAATAAGTTAATAACATAATATCAACTTCCATATGCAAATAGTCAACTTAGACAATCATTCACATTTATCAAATTAATAGAAATTCTCCAAACGATGTTGTTTCAAGGCGGAAAAAATAAAATAATAAATATCTTGTCTGCCTAGGCGGATTACACTATAAATCGGGCGACTGATGACCGCCTAGCGCCTAGGCGCTGAATAAATGGATAGGAGCCCTGTGGCTTCAATTAATTATCAGAAAGAAAAAACAATCAATATTGTCACTGAAATAACATATTATTCCCAAAAAATCTTACCATGAAATGCAATATCTTACCATGTATAATACAATAATAGATATTTTTGGAATAGATATTTTTGCAAAATATTTATATATGCTAATTTTCTAAGAGAATATTGAAATATTTTGCAAAAGATATTGTAACGTAAAAGTTGACAAGATTCCCAAATAATCTTGTTATTCAATATCATATCTTACCATGGATAATAGATATAACATTAATTTTTTTTTTTACAAAATTTTACTATGCAAAAGATATTGTCACTGAAATACCACATTATTTCCAAAAAATCTTGCCATGATATACAATATCTTACCATGTATAATACTATGATACTGAAAGTTAGCAATTTTTTTTTTAATTTTTGATTTTATAATATTTTTTTTTCAAATACATGTTTAGGAGGGAATTGATTTTTTTTAAATAATTTGAATTGACGTTTAATGTTATATCGAAATTACAAAATATTTGAAATAAAAAATATTTATATTTATAATTTAAAAATAAAATTAATTTTTTTTAGTCCGCGAAATTCGCGGGCAAATTATATATATATATATATATGTGTGTGTGTGAATAATTAACATAATGAAATACTCGCTGCAATTCAATGTCATTTTAGGTCTATATAGGCACACTTTTTAAGTCTTTTTCTTAAAAAAAAATTATCCCTAACTAATACTCCATTCGTCTCGTAATAATCTTCACACGTTCCTTTTTTAGACGTTCCACAATAAATTTCACACCAAAATATAGAAATAAAACACTCTCACACCACTCACTTTGTTTAAAAATATTCTTCATTCATTGGTCCAAAGAGTCAATAAAATATTTTTTCTTAAAAAGTGTGTCACTCCACATATATAAATTAATAGGGTACGGAGGGAGGGATCAAGTGTAGACAATTTTCTTTTTTAGACATCCCACAATAACTTTCACACCAAAAAATTATCCCACAATTGTGTATCAAGTGTAAACTCCTCTTTTAGATTTACAAATGAATAACTATTTAATATAAGGTTGTATTTGGAGGGAGGAATTTAAACTATGGATCTTAAAATCCACAACCTAAATTCACTCTACTTGTTTGAGTAAAATATTCACATGTATGGATTTCAAATTTCTAACTATAATCATAATTTAAAATGGAGGGATTTCAAATACCAAGTAAAATCATGTTATTTGAAACCCATGGATCTGAGAATCCATTCATTTTCAAATTTCTTACATTTAAAAAAAAAAATTGATCAGAAAATCCCTTACATTTCAAATGATTTCATCCAAATGCAACCTAAAATGGTCGTGGAGTCGATCAGATAATTTCAACATATTTGCTTTCTTTTATTTTTTAGAGTATTTGTTAATTCGAAATACTATTAGACTGTATTTGGATAGAGTCATTTGAAATCCAAAATATTTGAAAATGAATGGATTTAAGAATTCATGGATTTCAAATGACATGGTTTTGCTAAGCATTGAAATTCCTCCAATTTGTACTAAAGTTAAAGCTAAGTATTTAAAATCCATCAATTTGAATATTTTATCCAGTCAAGTGGAGTGGATTTAGTTTATGAATTTAAAAAACTTTGCCCCAACTCTCTCCATCCAAACACAACCATAGGAGATGTTTGATTTGAGATTTCAAGAATTTTGAAACTCGAATTTTAAAATCTAGTGTGTTTGTTTCTCGATTTAAGTAGGGTCGAATTTCACTTTATGTGTAAAAATTACTAATATTATATTATTATAGGAAAAGTAATTGTAATACTTGTATAATAATTAATGTATTTTATAGGTACATATGGGAGAATATTTTAAAATCTTGTTTTAAAATCAAACCAAAACAATATTTAAATCTTAAAATCCAATTCAAATATCCATGGAACTTTGTATAATTAAACAATACTCCTTTCATTTCAACATAAATGTTCGTTTAACATTTTGTATCTTTTGCAAAATAAATATTATTAAAAACACTTTTCAATGTATATAAAGTAGTTTATAGGTTGTTTGAACCAATGAAATCAATTTTTTTAAAATTCATTTTTGTATAGAAGTAATAATAATATTAGGTGTCTTAATATATGTGAAAAAACCTAAAAAGATATTTATTTGGAAATGGGTGGAGTATATATTTGGAATTTTGGAGATGCACTACAAAAAAACATAAATTTGTCTACGGAAATTGTCAATATGGTTACGAAATTTCTAACAAAAAAATTTGTAGTGAGAATTGTCTGCGAATTGCTTACAAAAATTTCTAATTTCACAACTTATCTAGAGGAAGTGGCTGCTCAGAGTTACGCATCTCATCGGACGCCGATATTACACAATGAAGTAAGTTGGAATGTTATTTCTAAAGTGTTATTTCCTAATCAGGAGACATGTCCTCCAGAACTTGAGAAAGCAGGTAAGAAAATCGCAAAGAGTTGTAAAGGTCTTCTTTTTGAAGTCGCCAAGTATGCAGAAATACTTTCCAAGGTCGATCGGACCCCGGAGCATTGGAACAAAATAGCAGCAGAGATGGTGAATCCTGTTGCCAAAGATGCATACGATGAAATGTCAGAGGTAACATTATTTAGCATTTTCTTAGAAAAATCTAATTTTTTTTAGAAAATAGAATGCATCAATCAAATAATATGTGATGATTTCTTAAATCGGTACTACAATATAAACTTCATTAGTGATTGTGTTATACAGAACCTTGAGGTATAATATTTATGTGTTAGTGTGTATATGGGAATTATTATGGATGTGTTTTCAACGGATTAAAAGTGATTATAATCCCATTGAATTACATGTAAAAGTTATTCGGGATTTTTTGTATTTGAATGTTTCCACTAAAATTAATCACTTATAATCCATAATCTAAAGTTGAGTGGAGTATGCTTCTACTTTTGCTAATATTTTACTCTATTAATTCTTTTAATCAAACACTAAACATCTACTTCTTATAAATTTCGCATGACACTTATCACTTTTACTCAAATCTTACAAGATACAGAATAACAAAAGAGAAACATATCAACATTACACTCAACCAAAATCTAATACATTTTACTTATATTATATGGTCCATGAATTTATGGGACTCTAACCTGACTATGTGTTAAGTGCTGATATAATCCAAATCCTTAAGTGGAACATTGTCTCACAAACAAGAGTGTCTCTATTTTTTGTATTCATCTTTACTTTTGTTTTCTTATATTTTTGTAGCTTTCCAAAATAATGGGAGATGATTATTCTATTCTTCGTCGACGTGAACTGCCTGAAAAAATGTTGATGGCACTTAACTTGCCTGCGGCAATTTATCATATGTGGCATAATGTATACATATTACCGACGTATGTTGCAGTAGTTGGTATGACGGGCATCGGTAAGACGGTTGTTGCCAAGGAAGTTTTTGATGACCCATGGATTTTGCAGTCTTATGACCATCGTGTATGGCTCACTATAGGCCAAAAAAATCAACTCAAAAGAATATTGGTGGATTTTCTAATTCAATTAGATCTGAACGATGAAAAAATGCATTTGCAAGATGAAGAGATGTTGGCTAAGCATATTAGCTCAATATTATCTTATAAGAGATGTTTCATTGTGTTGGACGATTTATACAGCGAAGAATATATGCTTTTCTTGAGCAAGCTTCTAGCAGTCATCAAATGTGAACTCTTGATAACAAGCAGGCTATCAAATGTGTATATTTTAGTAGAGTTCATGAAATGCAGTTGCTGAATAAAGAAGAAAGTTGGAGTCTTCTTCGAGAAGGAGTATTTGGCGAAGAGTTGTGCCCTCGTGAACTTGAGAAACCTGGAAAGCTTATTGCCGAGAATTGTGATGGTCTTCCTCTCATGATTGTCACAGTGGCCAACCTCTTATCCAAAGCTGCCGAGAAGACCCCAGAATACTGGAACAAGGTAGTAAAACATAAAAATCCAGTATTCGAGCTAGCATATCTCAAAATATCAAAGATTTTGTACCCAAGTTACAAGAACCTCGACTTGGAACTTAGAGCATTATTTTTGTACATAGCAACATCCAAAGTTAAGTGCACTATTGAACCCTTCAATCTCTTCATGCTCAGCACCGTTGAAGGAATTATTCCATCCCAATCTTGGCATTTTGGGAATTTCTCCACCTATATTGATCATCTTCAAAGAGCTCGTTCTCTCCTCTGTTTTGGTCCCCCTCATCCATATCAAGTACCAATATGCCTAGAGTCAAAATTCTTGAAGACACTTGATGCTACTCGTATCCGATTCTATGAGTTTCCTGTTGGAATATTCAAACTTGTTCTGTTGAGATATCTTGCTATCACTTATATGGGCAAGGTCCCTGCCGAGATATCCACACTTTGGAATCTTGAGGCGATGAGAATTTTTCAGCTTATGAGAATCAGATACCCAGGAGACTTATCATATCTACCGGTGGAGATTTGGGAGATGAAAGAATTGAAGTATCTTCAAGTCAAGGGAAGCAACCTCCCAGATCCTCCTCCTAATAGTAGCGCTATCTTAGATAGACTCTTCGCACTTGTAGATGTGAGAGCAGAAAGTGTTACCAAAAGCATTCTTGAAAGAATGCCTAATTTGATTGTCTTAGTGATTCTCGTTGAATTGGCGCCTGATCATGCATCCGAGCCCTTGTTCTCCTTTGATCAACTTTCCCACCTCAAACGACTCGGGACAATCAGGTGTATCATCGCAAACCCTGAGCTCAAACCCGATGTAGTCGTTGCCGCGCCTACTCCACTTTCCATGTTACCATCAAGTCTTAAGATGTTGTATTTGGGTGGATTCGGATATCCTTGGGAACACATAACACCACTTGCTTTGTTGCCAAATCTTGTAGAGCTCGAATTGTATTGCTATGCTTTTCAAGGAGCAGAGTGGGTAATGCAAGAAGGGGATTTCAAGAGACTTGGGGATCTTATACTTGAAGATACAGATTTGGTTAATTGGAGAGCTGATGATAGCTGCCATCTCCCATCCCTTGGTAAACTATACATAACTCATGCCTACAAACTGAAGGAGATCCCTTGGCAAAGTATACCAAGTTCTTGTAAAACGATGTTGGTTGATTGCAACCCTTTGGCTTTGGAGAAAATGCCACAAAATGATTGCCAAATCACTTGTTCGTGGCTCGAAAAGTAGACGCGCAGCAGGATCCAGTGTTGATTTGTTAATTTGTAAGGATATCCAATATTTCATCTCAATGTTCATACCTGATTTCTGTTTGACTCTTAAATGGTTTCACTAAAGCTATTTTCCAAGTATTGATAAAGAAATTGTTCCAACAAAAGGGAAGGAGGAAAAGCTTCAAGTCATTTGCTCACAAAGTTGGCTACCTTGTTTTGTATGTTTGATATTTATTTTCAATTATTTGTAATTTGATGCTGATCACGCGACCTTTCGTGAATATTATATGCACTTCATAATTTTATAAGGTCTGAGAATATGATTTTTTATTGTTAGTTTTTATGGTTTTAGCAAGCTCTTTTTTGTGTTATTTAGAATTTGAATGCAACTATACAATTGTGTTTGGAAGTTGTTTTAGTTTCGTTATCCATTCATTTAGCTAGTTGGGCCATTTAGTTTTTCTTTTTTCCCACAAAGTTATTTCAATCTTTTTATTTTAGTGTTTTATCAAAGTTAGTAATTAAGATTCATCATGATCCACAATACTAGAAATGCTGGAAAATTGAGAATTATAATGAAAACCAAACTACAGACTATTTAAAGCTGCTCAATAGCAACTACAAAAGAAAAAGCTGCCATTTTTCGATGAAGAAATTGGTGAAGGAAAGCTGTTCGATTGAATGTCTCACAGAACTACACCATTGCTGTGAAAAAGCATTTTTGATATTGTAGAGAAAATGCATCTGCCGATGAATTCTTGTACAGGGTTCATCAAAAGTAAACACGTGGCAAAAAATATAAAAAAATTCAACTCGTACTGGTTTATTATTAAGTGTATAGAATACAACTTTATAAGAACATCCACAATGGTTGTAACTCATCTAGTTATAACTCTAGAAAATGAGTTACTACCATTGTGGATTGGAGTTATAACTCCAAAATATTTTCTCTCTCTTAATTTTAGTTACTCTGCAGTAACTCTCTTCAACAAAAAAAGGTGTCCCTGCAATATCTCAAAATAGTAATAATAGAAACAAGATATGATGAATGGTGGTCCCCTAAAATGAGTTATAATTTTTATCACCATTATAGATGTCAGTATAGTTAAGTTAGTCTTACATAAACAGTGATGTGGCAATGAGGTGGAGAGGAAAAAAATAGTTATAACCCTACACCATTATAGTTGCTCTAAGATATTTCAGGTCAATTAATATGTGTTGGGCCCACCTAGGGGTGTAAATGAGTCGAGTCGAGCCGAGTAGTGCTGAGCTCGAACTCGACTCGAATGCAATACTCGAAGCTCGAAACTCGACTCGAACTCGGTCGAGCCCAGATTTTTTAGCTCGAGATCGACTCGTCCAAAAACTCGATAAACTCGAGCTCGACTCGACTCGATAACTTTACTATTTTACTAAAATAAAATGTAAAACGTATTTTAGTCCATTTTTTGTCTATATCTTGCATATCGACTACACTTGAAAATTTAAACTCAAAGTTCACAAATACAATAATAATCATTAAAATTCAAAAAATTGAAAAAAATTGTCAAATGGACAAATATTCCCAAAAAAAAATTAAAAAAAAAATTGTGGGTCATGAGACGTGATTTTCATTCTAAGTTATATAAACGTATGCGTACCATTTGTATATATTTTATTTTATATTTAAAAATATTACTATATATAATATAATTAATAAATAAAATTAATGGCAAAATAGTAAATACTGTGCAAGCTCGATTAGGCTCACGAGCTGAGTATTTATAAGCTCGAACTCGAACTCGTGAGCTACTCGAGTAGCTCGAACTCGAGATCGACTCGATTAGATTTGAGTCGATTTCGATCTTTTTACGAGTCGAACACGATTAGCTCGCGAGTCGGCTCAACTCACTTACACCCCTAGGCCCACCACATAAAAACATAAACATTTTCTATCAACTAGTCGTCTCATACGATTTAGCCCTTAGATTTTTATCCCTGTAAAATAGAGCAGGTTTTAATGAAAAAAGTGTACATTAGTGATATATAAGTCGGATTAAGCGTATTATTTATGTACTTATTATAATTATTTTATGAATGGTATCTTGCTATTTTCTTCGTAATTTCCAGTCATTTTATTTTATTCATGTTTGTTTTAATTTGATATTTTCTTTTATTTGTAGGCTGTTTTGGACTCTTTTTTATTAAGAATGAGCTGGGCCTAATTAAAACAGTCCAACATGGGGGATCTCCGTATTGAAGTTGACAGATTATACAAATCATTTTATGTGATTTCTGCGGCTTTTAATTAGCATCCTTTATAGCCTTCTTGCACATGCATAATAATGACTAATCAGTTGGCTAGAGTAATGAGTGAGTCCTAGAAAATTTTCATGTCCATTATGTTAATTGCTTGTAATTAATTGATAAAAGGAAGATGGGGATGATTGCTAAAGAAAATGTGAATGACATTTAATTCTTGTCCATATATTTTGGGGTGATGAATGTGGACGGGAGATGGTTCTTGGAGGAAGTGGAGAGAGGATTTTTGGATGGACAGACTTGGGGAAGGAGATACGTGCATGAAGATTGGGAAGATGGATGCATGAGACTTTCATGCACTCAAGTATAATTGTGTGGATAACTTCTATCGGTATCATATAGGAGAATTTTAGTTTCAAGTATTTTATTGCTTTGTTTTATAGTCATGCAATTAATGGCTAGACACTTTTTCTAGTTCATGGAGGCGTTGAACCCTGAATAAATTGTTATTCGTTTTAATAGTTATGAGTTTTTTTCTTAATTATGATTCGATTTCTACGTTGTTTTTTTTAATGTGATGCATGTTCTCGTAATTAATATATTTGGATGATTGCTCATCTCCATAAACGCGATCATAATCACACATAGGTGACGACTGAAATGTATTTTGAATCTAATTGATTGTGTTCTTTTAGTTTTAATTATTAAAAAAAAAAAAAAAAGGTAACCGTCTAGCCCGACTTGGCCGCCTAGGCGGTGCATGGACCCCCGAACGATTTTTTAGGCGAATTTAGGGCAAACCGGGACAGCTGGCGGCCTAGTCTCTAGGCCGATTTTTACATTATTGTTTTTTTAGTGGTTTTGAAAAAAACAACTTATTAAATAATTTTTAAGTAGTGATATCGAAAGAATTTTATTTTATTTAAAAGTTTGAACTTACGTTTAGAGTTCTTACTCTAATATCGTGAAAGAAAACATTATTCCATTTGAAAGTTAAAAATTATAGAGAATTGGTGAAATTAATTTATTTATATAATTTTATAATAAATACAAAAAAAAAAAAAATGTGTTCTAAAACGTGTTACTGCATAATATTAAAGTATTGCCTTTAAAAAAAATCATGTGAACTAAATATAGTAAAAGGATTACTAAAGCTGATTAAATGTTTTTTTTTTTTTTTTAGCGCGCAAACAAAGTATAAAAGAGTGACTATTCAGCATATAGTTCAACTTTCAATATTTTTCGTTTCTCACTTCACCTGTATATTCAATTACTATTTTTTTGTTGGATAAGATATAACAAAAAGAAAAAGAAAAGACATGTAATTCTAGTGGAATGATGTCTTATAATATATTTTCAACATTATGCTTTATGTACACTACAAAAAAAAATGCAGATTAGCGACCGATTTTTGGTCGCAATACGTGATTAGCGATCGATTTCTGACCAATAAAAGTCGATCGTTAAAACGCGGGTAGCTAATATTAGCAACCGTCTTTTGAAATTGGTTATTAATCTGAGACCGCCTATGCGGTTGCTAATGTATAGCGACCGCCTCCTGTCAGTCGCTGACCTGACCGGGTCTGACCCGGTCGGGTCAGGTTTAGCGACCACCTGAAAGGCGGTCGCTAATTTTTTTTAATAAAATTAATTATTTAATTTGAATTTTGTGATTAGCGACCGACATGTAGGCGGTCACTAATCGACGAACCTACGAAAAAAAATGGCTCAGTGGGTTCGAACCCGCGCCCATTGGGGTCCGGGCGGGGCGCAAACCACTGAGTCACTGACTCATTAGCTCATATTAGGCGAGACATATAGAATGTAAGCCTTTGAAAGACATGTAACCGCCGACCTCCGGGGGAGGCGTGGACCACTAGGACACTTGCAATTATTGTTCATTTTTATGCATTTAATTGTATATAACTCCAAATTGAGTCCCTATTTTTTTAATTCATCAAATTAATTCGTTTTTGTATACCATTCATATATATATATATATATATATATATATATTTACTAAGTTTTTATTTTATTTTATAAATTTAATACTCCCTCCGATTCAAAATAAGTGTCGTTTTAGAGGTTACAATTTGTTTCAAAATAAGTGTCGTTTTAACTATTTTTTCACGTGTTTTCCCGATTTACCCCAAATTCAAATTCAAAATATAAGAGATATTTTAGGGCTTATATTAAAATATAACAGATCTGTTAGATATTATCAAAATATAATAGATATTTTAGAGATTTAGGTGGGGTATATATGTCAAAATTTATAATTCTTAATTTGTCCTAAAATCTCTAGAACGACACTTATTTTGAATCAGAGGGAGTATATTAGACTATTATAAATTATTAATTCATTCGTTTTTATGCATTTAATTGTATATAACTCCAAATTGAGTCCCTTTTTTTAATTCATCAAATTAAATTCTTTTTTTTTGTTTCTAGTTCATTTATATAGATTCATAAAATATATGCATATCTATAATATTCAACAAAAAATATAAAATATTCAACAAAAATAAAAAATATTCAACAAAAAAATAAAATATTCAACAAAAAAAAATTAATTATTCAACAAAAAAAACTTCCTCCCCCCCCCCCCCCCCCCTCTCTCTTCACCTAATTTGCATCATCAGAGACGAAGTAGTTCCCCTGCGGCTCGGTGTCCTCGTCATCGTCATCCTCGCCACCTGCCCCACCGGCTGCACTCCCTTCGGCACCCTCCCCCGGCATCAAAATTTGGTGGGGGTGGAGGTGGATCGTTGAATCCCATCTGTTGAGAGATGTTGGAGAACCAGTTACGAAGAGTCTCGTTGTAGCTCGTCAGGGCCTCCATCTGCTTTCGGACGTCTCTCAGCTCACGCTCCACCGAGAGGGAGCAGAGTCGATTGAGGAGGACGATCCACTAGTCTGGCGGTAGGACTGCATGATGATCTTACTGTGACCGCCCTGCCCAACGACCTTCCCCTTCTTTACTCTGGCCACATCTAAATAGATGCGGTCCTCGTCAATCTGGGGAGGGGTGGGGTTCTCCCCGCTGTCGTCGGTGGGAGCCACCTGCTGTGAGGGCTGGGCGAGACGATCCTTAAACTGGTTCTGAAATTATATAAATAAAATACAATTATAATTATAATAATTAAATTAAAATTAAAATTGAAAAAATACTTACGTGGATCTCGGTGGTGCGGGCGTAGGTAGACGTCCCAGTCTCCGAGTTCACTGGGTGGGAGATCTCCATCTGCTCATAGAGAGAGGTCTTTCATCCGTGCTCCATATCCTGTTGTGAACCAAATTCAATAGATATTTAAATATTAAATATTTAAAATGTATTAATATTCAAATTTAAATAAAAATTATAATACTTACAAAGGCGAGGGAGTGCTCATAGATGGACCGGGATCCAGCCCGATGTCTGGCGATGCCGTGCCCAGTGGGGTCCTTCAACTGGTTCTCCCTTCCAGTGACCAACCAAAGCATCCCAGACGGAATGTCCGTCTGGCCCTCGGCCCAGCTCCAGCTGCTTCCCCTCATCGAACTGCTTCTTCAGCCCGTAGATAGTATTTTTGTACCGCTCATGTGCTTTCACGCAAAACAAGCCGTACATAACACTAGACGCACAGTTTCTGCAATTAAACTAAAAATAAAATATTAAGAAATAAATTCAAAATGAAAAATTCAATCAACTAAATTAATACCTAGCTACGTATATCAATCAACTAAATTCATACCTAAGAATATCAATCAACTAAATATATATCAATCGACCAACATACCAATCAACATGTAAAGATGTAAATTCCTAAACTAACATACCAACTAGTTAAATATATCAACTAACATACCAACTAAATACAATACTTACGATTATTGTGTAGACATATATATAAATACTAAACATATATATACATGATTTAAAAATATATATACAAATATATAAATACATACATATACATATATATAAATTCTATAAACAAACATGCATGATTTATACAAACATATATATATATATATATGTGTGTGTGATATATAAATCTAAAAAAATGATATACAAACATAATAAACGGTTAAAATTTAAAAAACTTACAGTTATTGTGTAGACGGGGAAGCAACGAAGGATTTGACCGGAATGGATTGCTCGACGGAGGCGAACGGCGGCAGCGGTGGATTTTTATGCGTGTTGGGCGAAAGTGAGGTACGGACCCACCTAATCACAGATTTCAACGGTCTTGATTGACCAATTTTTGGATTAGTGACCGCCGTAGGCGGTGGGTAAATAACCAGCATTAATGACCATCACCCGTTTCCAAGAACGGGTCAAACTGACCCATTTGCAACCGTCCCAAGGCGGTCGCTGAATATAAAATTGAATTTAATGACCGCCATTGCGGTCGCTGATCAGGCGGTTAAAATTATTGGTCAATTTTGACCGACCTTTGAATTTAGCGACCACCTAGGCGGTCCTTAATGATGTTACATTAGTGACCGATGGTAGAAGACGGTCGCTAATTGTTCGATTTATAGACCGATTTTTTTTAATCGGTCGTAAATATTTTTAGTTTGAGACCATTGGTCTTTTTCGGTCGATGATCGGTTGCTAATACATGATTTAGAGACCGAAATTTAGGCGATCGCTAATTTTGGTCACAAAAACGCGATTTTTTTGTAGTGTTGGAGATTAAGATATGATAATCATGCCTCACTAAACCTCGATAGAATAATTCAGATGGAAAATTTTAATTAAAGAAAAAAGGAATAATTATTGATCTTCAAAATTGTTTTGAACTTGTCACTCCCCCTGAAGACAACACTCTTCTAAGACTATATATTTCAATACCATGAACATATTTTTCAAATGTAGATGTAGGAATTGATTTAGTAGATAAATTTATCAGATTGCCACTAATACATCTTTTGTATAATGATTTCATCGCTCTTTTGGAGTTCATGTGAATAAAAGAATTTTGGGAATATGTATTTTATCACTACTTCTAGTAATAACACATGAATCACAAATGTGTTTTACCAACAAATTTAATAAAACACATATTCGTAAAACCTCATATAAAGTAATAACCACGAATAGTTTGAGGATGTGGTAACAATAAATTATTTAGCAAACCTCCATGATATTATAGCACTAGTGCAAACAAAAATATAACAGTATGAGAATCATACTTATAACTAGCATCCATATAGCTCACTATTGGTGCTCACATAAGGAACTTCTTGTCCAAGCATAAATTCACTTTAAATGAATCAAACAAATATTCATATGAATGAGACTTATACACATAAAAATTTCAATATCTTCTTCAAGTATATTAACTTGTGTTGGGAAAATATAGGGGTGCCCGGAATCTATTCGGGATGAATTTTAAATACGAATTTAAATACAATTATTACTAGCATGAATTAATCCTAATTAATTCAAATAATAATTCCAACAACTAATTATCATCATGCATGTTAAATTAATTTCACATATTTAACTAGGCGGAATTAAACAAGTAAATATGCGATTAACGTACCTCTCGTAGTAATGGCCTTTGGATATACGGGACACTTGTAATCACGTTCTATCAACCCAAAGCCTTCTCAAGTATTTCCCTTTTCACCTCACTTGATCGCCGGTGGGAGACGCTTTCAAGTAATTTAATAACTAAGGAAAAAGAAAAATATCTATGCTTCTTGATTTTTCCAACACATGGAATTATGTACTTGGAGATGAAATAATCATCTCTTATTTATAAGGGGTATTGGACGAAAATTTAGAGATTAATGGGCTTGGAGAAAATCTTCTCTTAATCTCTAAGAAATCTTGAATATATCTCATATATTCTTTTCTCCAAAATAAAATATTCCACAAAAATCTCACACCCCTAAATAAATATGAAACTTTCGAAATTTACATGGAGAAAATCCAAGATTTGGATCTTCTTGAATATATGAGATATTCTTGTATTCCTAGAATACATATCTTGCATAATATCTTTCCAAGAAAATCAACAAAATCTTTTTCCTCCTTATCATGTATTTTTCGAAAATTAAAGGAAAAAATCAGCATATTATTTTCTTTTTATTTTAATCACCTTATCACTATTGGGCTACTTAATTGGGCTACTTGAGGGGCCTTAAGGAGAATTAAGATTGGACCTCCTAATGGACTTCTGAATTTCAATATTGAGCCCCAATATAATTCAGCCCATTAATATTAATTATTACCACTAATAAATTAATATTGCACTATCCATCTTAATCCATATTACGATAATATGGGCTCCCGGTTATTATTTCCCGCGTTTAAGATTATCAAGTCCATTAATTAATCAAGCTTCTGAATAGCTCTAAATTAATTAACATCTTTCACCTTGGAGTAAAGACAGCTCAACATTATTATTCGTACCGAAGAAACTAATTCTTCACTTGCAAGATTTGGTACAATAAAACTTCTGAGCCCACCAAGGGGACTAATCACACGAGCCGTACTCGCACGCGTTTCTCCGTATTAAATCTTAGCAACCGTCGTATGATTAATATTACTGCCCAAGACACAAAGTTCGAAGTCGCAATGATTCTCACCCAACATGAATCAAAGCAGTAACTACTAAGCACACACGGTCCTATTTAAGTGACGGAGATTAAGAAATCAACAACCACTGAGGTCTAATTCTTCACCTTTCAGAACAGAAGAATTTCTCCTCGCTGTAGGACCTCTTCAACACATACTAAATGTGCTAGTGCAATCTCTTAGTCAAGACAGACCAATCTGAGCCTTACACATCGACCTTTCACGGCGGATTGTTCAATTCCACCTAGGTCGTGAAATGTACGTTTAGTTACAAGTAAACTGTTAATGTTGTCTTCCGTGATCGGGTATCACCACATTAACTACTATGTAACACGTACTATATATTGAACGGTTTGCAATAGAAATTCAACATTCAATCATAACTAAAGCAAATGCGATAAAAGAATTATTCTCATAAAACGAGTGTTTGATACACGAGTTATACAAAGTAAAAGCATACTTTCACGTATAACTCCAACAATCTCCCACTTATACTTAAAGTCTGCTTTTAGTATACATCACGCATGTCTTAGTGTAGTAGCTCTCCGTGACATCTCATGTCAACCTACACTAACCTAATAATTCCTCCCACTTATACTTAAAGCAGATTGGCAATAGTCTTGACTCCCATTCCATCCACATGTCTCTTGAATGTATTCAGAGGCAGACACTTTGTGAAATGGATTTACTAGGTTGTCCCCGACGCATATCTTTGCCACCTCTTTATCTCCTCTCTTAACGATTTCTCGTATAAGATGGTGTTTTCTTTCAATGTGTTTGCTGGCCTTGTGGGCTCTCGGTTCCCTTGAATTTGCAACTGCCCCGGCATTGTCACAAAAGACAGTTATCTTGTCGGGCAAATTCGGAACAACGTCCAAGTCCACTAAGAAGTACTTGAGCCAAACCGCTTCTTTCGCTGCTTCACAAGCAGTTACTTATTCGGCTTTCATGGTCGAATCGGCGATGCATTTCTGCAAATTGCTTCTCCATATCATGGCTCCTTCTCCCATGTAAAACACACTACCCGAGGTAGATATTTTGGAGTCTATGTCTGATTGGAAATTTGAGTCCGTGTATCCCATGGGAATTAGATTGTCTGATTGTTAAATCAGCATTCCATACCAAGTTCTTTTCAGAAACTAAAGAACGCATTTAATTGCAATCTAATGTGCTTTCCCGGGGTTACTTTGATATCTTGGCATCATGCCCACGGCAAAGCAGATATCCGGTCTCGTACACAACGTTGCATACATAAGGCTTCCTACGTCCGAAACGTACGGAACATCTTTCATGTCATCTATCTCCACTTGCGTCTTAGGGCATATTTCTTTGGATAGATGGATTCCGTGCCTACAAGGTACAAAACCTTTCTTGGAATCATGCACGCTGATATGCTTCAAAACAGTGGCTTTGTATGAAACTTGCGATAAGCCCAACATCTTCCTCTTGCGATCTCGAGTGAACTTGATCCCAAGGATGTGACCGGCTTTTCCCTAAGTCCTTCATATCAAACTGATTTGACAGCCATACCCTTACGTCTGACAATACCTTTACATTGTTTCCAATGAGCAGAATACCGTCTACGTATAATACTAAGAATACCACCGCAGTTCCGTCACACCTTTTATACACACAACTTTCGAACTTGTTTTGATCACAAACCCATAAGACTTAATAACTTGATCAAAACACTGGTTCCAAGTACGCGACGCTTGCTTAAGTCCATAAAATGGATCTCTTAAGCTTGCATACGAGGTGCTCTTGGCCCTTTTCAACGAAACCTTTGGGTTGTTGCATATAGATCCCATCAAGACTTCCTATAAGGAAAGCTGTCTTGACATCCATTTGCCAGATCTTGTAATCTAAGTGCGCAGTGATCGACAAGAGAATACGGATGGACTTAAGCATAGCTACAGGCCACAGGCCACAAGCCTTGCTTTGAAGGTCTCTACCCTTCCGTCCGGTCCTCTTTTCCTCTTGTACACCCACTTGCATCCAATGGGCTCTACCCCATTAGGTGGATCAACCAACTCCCACACTTGATTATAATCCATCGAACCCACCTCGGTTTCCATTGCGGTTTGCCACACTTCCGCGTCTTTGTCTTGGATTGCCTCGTCGTACGTTCATGGGTCTGATTCATCGCCGGGAATCAAATCCAAAGATTCTCCAATTCCCATGAATCTCTCGGGTTGCCTTGCAATCCTCCCACTACGACAGGGTTCCGGTTGTGAAAGTATGACGTGTGGTATATCATCTTGTATACTTGGTATAGGAGTTTGCCCTCTTAACTCGTCTAAGGTAATCTCACTTCTGGGCTTTCTTTTGTTCATATAGTCTTCCTCCAAGAATTTAAAGTGCGAACTAATCACGGTCTTTTAATCCTTGAGACTATAGAACATACACCCTTTCGTTCCCATGGGATATCCTATAAACAACCTTAATTTCGAACATGGATCCAATTTACCGGCTTCCTTGTCTAGCACGTATGCCGGACAACCCCAAATCCGCAAGTGTCTTAGACTGGGCTTGCGCCCGGTCCACAATTCCATTTGGGGTTTTAGGAACCGATTTGGATGGCACCAAGTTTAGAATATAAGTCATTGTTTCCAAGGCGTTACCCCAAAATGACTTGGGTAAATCCGAATAACTCATCATGGATCTGACTATTTCTAAAAGAGTCTGGCTCCTTCGTTCCGCCACACCGTTCTATTGAGGGGTTCCCGATGTGGTCAACAGGGATACAATCCCTTCTTCCGATAGGTAGTTCAAGAATTCATTGCTAAGGTATTCGCCTCCACGAACAAATCGTAGAGACTTGATACTTCTTTCCTTATGCATCATAAGGTAGATGTATTCGTATCTTGAGTAATCATCAAATTACTCATACCTCTTCTTGCTATGATCATCATTGAACCACACATATCGGTATGAACGAGTTCTAACACTTCCGTAGTTCTATTCCCCTTGGCTCCAAATGCCCTCTTGGTCATTTTACCCTCTAAACAGGATTCACAAGTTGGAAACGGTTCGACTTGGAATGATTCCAAGGATCCGTCTTTCACCAATCTCTCTATCCACTTTAGATTAATATGACCTAGTCTAAGATGCCATAGAAGTGTTTCGTTCATTTCCGAAGAACGCTTTCTTTTATTACTCAAAATAATCGATGTGTTATTAGATTCAATTTTGTGAGTGGTGTGCCCAAATAATGGTATAAAGATCATCCATTAAAGTTCTGGAACGGATAAACTCATCGTTTCAAGCAATAATAACATCTTTATTAAAAGAAACTGAGTATCTATTCAAACAGTTTAGAAACTGAAGGTTGAGTTCTTTCTAAACTAGGAACATGAGGAACGTCTCTCAAGACCATAACTCTATCTTCACAAGATAGGCGCACTTCTCCCACTGCTTCAGCTGCCACTCTCGTAGCATTGCCCGATGTGATGGGGATCTCACTTCCGTTAAGTCGTCGGGTTAGCTTAAACCCATGAAACAAATGTGATCAGTAGCTCTCGTATCCACTATCCACGAATAGACAGCATACGCCACTTCACAAGTTTCGACGACTAAGGTGTGTGAATTTCCTAACTTTCCTAGCCTCTTAGGCTTGGAACAGGCAGACCTCCATTGTCCTCTCTCACCGCAACTAAAACACTTCCCCTTCGATGCTTGCCTTTGCATTTGCCTTTCGCAACAATTGGATTTGCTTGGATCCGGCCTTTGGTTCTCTTCCTCTTTTTCCCTCCCTTGGGACCAAAAGAGGTAGACGAACCATTAGCCACCATAGCACTAGACTGGTGCTCCATTATCACCTCCACCGAAACTAAAGCTTGCAAGAGCTCGGGCAAACGACTTGTCCGTTCATTCATCTGACAGTTCAGATGAAACTACTCAAAGCTTCTCGGTAGGGAATGGTATATGAAATCAATCAAAATCCGCACCAAGTACTTCCAACTTGTTAAGGTATGCCATTATCTCGAGAACGTGCTCCCTCACGGGCGTTCCTTCCACCATTTCCAACTTGACCGAGTCATGTTTGGTGAACTGATTAGTCATGGGATTCTGATGTGAAAACATCTCTTCAAGGTGTTCCATGATTTCAACAGCGGATACAATGTCTTCATGAGCGCGCCTCAAATCCTCAGACAGAAATGTCAAGATGATGCACTTCATTCATTGTCACGCTTCCGATCATAAACTGCCTCTTTCCATTGCTTGACTTATCATTAGGCTTGCCGGGTATATTAACATAAATAACCCAATTGTGTTTTCGTGCAGTAAAGACAAATTTAAAAAAAAACATTTCCAATCGATATAATTCTCTCCAAAAAGTTTATTAACTTTAAGTATATTAAACAGTGGATTAAAAGGTTGCGACATGATGAAATGAGAATAAAACATACATTCATATCAATATGAAATTATCACATAAATTTGATCACATCAACTATATTGAAACCTTAAAACAATATAATCATGCATCAGCCAACATCTCGAAACAATTTAAATGCGCCGCGAGGGGTGGTCTATACATTTAAACACATTCAAGCGGATTACAAACTTAAAAGTTACAAATCCTTAATTCAAAATTAATAGTTGGCTCCCACTTTGACCACATAGAAACTGACAGGGACTCCGAGGGGAGTAAGTTAATATCAATTTCCTATGCCTAAGTAATAACCATAATTAAATACAGGATTATTATTTCGCTTTGAGCAAGCCACTCGTGGTGAGGGTCAATACCGCCACTAGTAATAATCCACAATCATCCTTTCGGAATTTATTCATGTGAAATCCGTTCTTTTGGCCGATCCGAGGGGGAAATGTATTCCAAAAGAACTTCACAAATAAATAAATTATGGAGGTCAAATTAATCCAATTTTAATATCCGGAATAAAATTGCGATTAAAAAAAAACATACTTAGTAATTTTCGAAAGTAAGGTTTTTCTTGGACAATTAAATTCATGCAAACACATATTAACAAATAATAAAAATTGCACGAAATAAAACATCCATCAAAACAAAATTAAACACATTGGAGCACTCAATTCCAATTGTCACGGTTTAATTTCTTCACGTCTTGATGCGAAAAATCGTCCTTGTTGCTTTCCGACGTTCGTCTCGACGTGCTCCCACTCGAACAGCAACACTTCTTCAAAAACAGCATCGTTTGGGGTTCGGGACGACGTTTAAAAACACACGAAAAAAAAACACGAACCGAAAAAATTCCACGGCCTGAGATACAGCGCGCGTCGGCCCACGAAGTGGGCCCGCGCGCTTCCCGGCCTGAGAAACAGCGCGCGTCGGCCCACGAAGTGGGCCCGCGCGCTTCCCGGCCCGAGAAGCGCTGGAAAAACGCCCGAGGCGCGCCGAAGCGCAGCCCCGAGGCGCACCCGAGGCGCTGCACGGAAGCGCGCCGAGGCGCACCCGAGGCGCCCCGAGGCGCTGCAGGCCCTCGCCGAGGCGCGCGGCGCCGTGCGCCCGCTGCGGGCGGCGCCGTGCTCCCGCTGCGCACGGCGTGCACCGTGCACCCCCGTGCGCCGTTTTTTCGCCGTTCGTCCTCGTTTTCTTCACCCCTAGCATGATTTTACCTCCATACACGCGCCACGCTTGTATGCGTCGTCCGGGTACGCCGTTTTTAATTCTTCGTTCTTCGTCACGATCCGGTTACAATTTATTTTTACAAAAAAAAAAAATACTAGATCTAGACTAGTCTATTACAATGATCGAATCAAAATAAAAACAACTAATCTACTCGTGGATTTTCTCACGAGAAAAACAAATTCGAACGAATCGAATTAAAAACCAAATTAATTCACACGCATGAAATTAACAACATTAAAAACCATGACAATTGGATACCTGCAAAAAAGATCTAACAATTCTACTATCCAATTTCAATTTAATGTTCAACAATTTAAATTCCAATTTAAAATTCAGAGCCCGAAACCGTGGCTCTGATACCAGTTGTTGGGAAAATATAGGGGTGCCCGGAATCTATTCGGGATGAATTTTAAATACGAATTTAAATACAATTATTACTAGCATGAATTAATCCTAATTAATTCAAATAATAATTCCAACAACTAATTATCATCATGCATGTTAAATTAATTTCACATATTTAACTAGGCGGAATTAAACAAGTAAATATGCGATTAACGTACCTCTCGTAGTAATGGCCTTTGGATATACGGGACACTTGTAATCACGTTCTATCAACCCAAAGCCTTCTCAAGTATTTCCCTTTTCACCTCACTTGATCGTCGGTGGGAGACGCTTTCAAGTAATTTAATAACTAAGGAAAAAGAAAAATATCTATGCTTCTTGATTTTTCCAACACATGGAATTATGTACTTGGAGATGAAATAATCATCTCTTATTTATAAGGGGTATTGGACGAAAATTTAGAGATTAATGGGCTTGGAGAAAATCTTCTCTTAATCTCTAAGAAATCTTGAATATATCTCATATATTCTTTTCTCCAAAATAAAATATTCCACAAAAATCTCACACCCCTAAATAAATATGAAACTTTCGAAATTTACATGGAGAAAATCCAAGATTTGGATCTTCTTGAATATATGAGATATTCTTGTATTCCTAGAATACATATCTTGCATAATATCTTTCCAAGAAAATCAACAAAATCTTTTTCCTCCTTATCATGTATTTTTCGAAAATTAAAGGAAAAAATCAGCATATTATTTTCTTTTTATTTTAATCACCTTATCACTATTGGGCTACTTAATTGGGCTACTTGAGGGGCCTTAAGGAGAATTAAGATTGGACCTCCTAATGGACTTCTGAATTTCAATATTGAGCCCCAATATAATTCAGCCCATTAATATTAATTATTATCACTAATAAATTAATATTGCACTATCCATCTTAATCCATATTACGATAATATGGGCTCCCGGTTATTATTTCCCGCATTTAAGATTATCAAGTCCATTAATTAATCAAGCTTCTGAATAGCTCTAAATTAATTAACATCTTTCACCTTGGAGTAAAGACAGCTCAACATTATTATTCGTACCGAAGAAACTAATTCTTCACTTGCAAGATTTGGTACAATAAAACTTCTGAGCCCACCAAGGGGACTAATCACACGAGCCGTACTCGCACGCGTTTCTCCGTATTAAATCTTAGCAACCGTCGTATGATTAATATTACTGCCCAAGACACAAAGTTCGAAGTCGCAATGATTCTCACCCAACATGAATCAAAGCAGTAACTACTAAGCACACACGGTCCTATTTAAGTGACGGAGATTAAGAAATCAACAACCACTGAGGTCTAATTCTTCACCTTTCAGAACAGGAGAATTTCTCCTCGCTGTAGGACCTCTTCAACACATACTAAATGTGCTAGTGCAATCTCTTAGTCAAGACAGACCAATCTGAGCCTTACACATCGACCTTTCACGGCGGATTGTTCAATTCCACCTAGGTCGTGAAATGTACGTTTAGTTACAAGTAAACTGTTAATGTTGTCTTCCGTGATCGGGTATCACCACATTAACTACTATGTAACACGTACTATATATTGAACGGTTTGCAATAGAAATTCAACATTCAATCATAACTAAAGCAAATGCGATAAAAGAATTATTCTCATAAAACGAGTGTTTGATACACGAGTTATACAAAGTAAAAGCATACTTTCACGTATAACTCCAACAACTTGTTTATAAAATTTACTTGTCTTTTAGCGAGATATCAAATTCATTCTTTCTTCGGGGAAATGCTCAATTCATTTTTCCTTCAGAAAAATGTTCAAATTTATTTTTCCCTCAGGGAAATGCTAGATCTACAGACTGGGATAATACATGATTTTTACCAAGGCTTTAATTTCAAATTATGTATTTCATATATTCCTTCTTTAGGAGGAACTCACTGAGTCAATTCTAACACATCTGACCTCACTGTTTTAGATCATATAATGACCACTGTAGTTTTATGATATACGCATTGTAATTTTTATCATTCCTCATTTGGGTAATCTTAAATCCATATGATAATTTCATATCAATATGAACATCCAAATATGTGGTTACAAGGTCCATCAACTACAATTCTAAGTTCTTGCTGCCAGGAATAATTTTGTAGTGGAACTTTATTTTGTTCTTATCAGGAGAATAAGTTTGATCAAAATCAATAACAGATCTCTGCAAAAACCCATTGAGCTACTAATCTTGATCACCACCTTGTAATTCTCATTTGATTTTCGTATAATTACTCACTTATATCCAACAGGAATAACACTTCGGGTGTATGTACAATAGAGTCAAATACTTTTCTTTCATTTAGCGGGTCTAGCTCTGCCACAGTTTGCTTCTTTCTATTTTACCCAAATCAAAGTGCTTCTAACACCCAACATGAGAATTGGATCCAGAATTTAGAAAGAGCAATTTTGGACACAAATATGTTATCGACAAGGATGGTATTTCAATTTCTCATGTATTATTTATAAAATTCATATCAACCGTATCCTCATCATTTCTCAAAATAATTTGATCTGGTTGTTCCGCAATCCTAGTATTTAGATTATTTTGGTGCACGTGCTTCCTTACTATGATTTTCGTCTTCAGGACAAATCTCTTCGGGAGATTTTGAGAGTGGCATAACATTTTACTAGCTTTAATTTACCGCGGATTTATATATTTCGTATTGGGAGGTAGCGCATAGGGGCATTAACATATATACATGATTTTATTGGAACTCAGCTATTTGTAATCAACTTCTTTATGTTTAGTAAATGTATGTGACATATTACTTGCTAATTATCGCAAGTTAATCATATCATTTGAACTTTCAGTTCACTTTGACTAGTGCTTTAGTCTAAATACTGAAGACATTTTTTCCCTCTGGGAAGATCTTTTTTTCTTCTGGGAAATTTTTTCGGCATTCATATAATTTTGGGTTCTTATCTCCCCCTAATGCCGTGAAAATGACTCTTCATCAAGTGTGCAGTCAGCCAGCTGGGTTGTTAGATTCGTTGTGTGGTGGTGATACAAGTACTACACAACTAAATATTCGCATATGAAAAATTATTGTTATTTTCTACGTACTAGTTGTAAAGGGGAGTGATAATAATATGCAGTAGGTTGGATTTGAATTAGAGTAGTTGCATATAAAATTTCATGACCCCAACATGAAATACGTAAGTTGGAAATTTGCAATAAAGGTCTTAGCAATTAATTTGATGCATCATATTAGTGGTTTAGCTAGACCATTCTAGGTGTGGACATAAAGGACTGAATGCTTCACTTAAATTTTCTAATGTCATATAATAATCATTTACTGTCTACAACGTGGGCTCACTGGCATTATCCATTCTAATCAATTTAATTAGATAATTTGGGAATGAGAGCTAAGCTCAAATAATTTGCAATAAGCTTGGCAAAAATATTATAGCAAGTGGATAATAAACACATATAAGTCCACCGCATTGAAGCATCAATTATAGCCATAAATTATCAAAATAGTCCAGATACCATATTAATAATAAGTCCACAATATCTCCGTGAAAGCATTCAAGAAAAATAGGAGATTTAATTCCAACTTTAGTACGAGACAGTCGTACTATAAGTTTACCCTTTTGTACATATATAACTCACAAATACATTCATTCATAAAAGTGTTATTATTCGACATACTCTAACCAATATATTTATACAAAATTCGATATATCATATTTTATCTTAGATGGACTAACAGTTCAGGCTATAATTTGAATGAATCTAAATTAGATTTTAAGACCATCTTTTCAACTCTTCGGGAGGTTGAATTTTATTACGTAGGTCTCTCACGCTTCAGGTGTGCTTTAGATTCAATAACACTTATTATATTGACCTTCAGAGACATCAAACTTAACCAGAATATTTTCTATATAAATAGTGTTTCGGTAACTCTTCTAGAGTCATTAAAGGCATCTGGTAATTGATTTGCAAGTTTTCGCAAATATATAATTCTCACTCATAGTATGAAACAAAATATAAACACAAAATACTCAAAAGAAATACTAAAACAAGGCAATAAAGAACACAAAACATAATATCACTCTATGTCTTGATTACTCATTTTCTCTAAAGTCATCAAGTACAATTTTCAAAAGATCATTGTGTCCATGTTTGCTTCAGGCAAACTAGTATGATGAGATTCGCTTGAGGGACCTCCGACCTCGACCATCTCAACTATTATCTTAGTCTCGGCCTTTAATTTCCATTTATAGATTTTTGTCATCGATAAATTTATCATTTATATTTCCACTATCGATATTTTCTGCTATCGATTTTTCCTTCAGGGATTTCACGTTCTTATTGAGATGGTGTTGGAGAATAATAAATGTTAGGAAAAATGCACACACGCAATCACAAAAAATAGAAGAACACAAAATTTATTTACCCAGATCGTCTTACGACTACGTCTGGGGGCGATGCCAAGCCAGGGTTTTTCACTATATTAAATCTGATACCAAATACAAGGAGAAAACATCTATTTATATAGAAACGGGCCTTAACCCTAAAATCAGGATTGACTGGGCCAAAATATTAGGCTTTAGTGTACAAGTTGGATCGGATACAAGTTGGATCGCCGGTAGTGGGCCTTAGTGTACAGTCCATTCAGCCTCCACACTCCAACAATCTCCCACTTGGAGACTGGATTCTCCATGTAACCATATATTTTTGTCTCTCCTCCCTCATCCAACTGGCATTGCCAAGCCTCATCTTCAAGTTCCAAGGCCAATTGAAGCTTTGCACAACGTCAACTTCTCTAAGGTCACCACCTTAGTAAACATGTCTGTTGGGTTCTCACTTCCTAGGATCTTCATAAGCTGTAAGATCTTCTTGTCCAAAAGGTGACAAATGTAGTGATACTTCAACTCAATATGCTTTGTCCTTGAGTGAAATGCCAGATTCTTCACCAGAAATATAGCACTTTGACTATCACAGAAAAGAGTGTTATTCTCGTGCTCCTTCCCAAGCTCGCCCAAGAAATTCTGCTACCACACCATCTCCTTACTTGCCTCTGTCACAGCTACATACTATGCCTCTGTAGTGGACAACACAATCTTCTGCAACTTAGAAGTCCAAGATATAGCAGTACCATCATAAGTAATTAAAAACATATACAGTTGTACTTCTTCCATCAAGGTCATTTGATGTCAAGTCTGCATCCACATAACCCACCAGCTCCATACTTTTATCATTGAAACACAAAGTCTTGTCTGTAGTACCTCTCAAGTAACGCAGGACCCACTTTACTGCTTCACAATATTGCTCACCCGGATTACCTATGAACCGGCTCACTACTCCCACTGCATGAGCAATATCTGGTCTTGTACACACCATGGCATACATGATGCTGCCAATTGCTGGGGCATATGGAATTTTCATCATTTCGACACATTCTTCCTTTCTCTTTGGCATCTCCTTCCGTGAAAGCTTGAAGTGACTGCCCAAAGGCATTGTAGATTTGGTCATGCAAATGAGAAAAGAATCGCAGGGTTAAGAAAGTTGGACTACTTAACCCCATTAGACTTAGAGTCTTATGGCAATTGCGAATCTTGTCTCAATGGCAAGATGATCAATAAAACCTTTTCTGGGAAAAAGGGATACGTGTCAAAGAAGTTATAGAGTTGGTTCGCAGCGATGTTTGTGGACCATTGCCCACTCTAGCTAGAGGTTAATTCGGCTACTTCATCACCTTTACCGATGATTACACAATTTGTTGCTCAACTAGGAAAATTGAGATCTGCCAGTGTTTTTTTATCTCCATCGATTGATCATATTTAAATTCCATTTGTATTAGTTGATAAATTTTGATCTTGGATGTGTTGAGATTGTTCAAATTACAGCCTTGAGGGTGTTTTGTGTGGTGACGGTTTCATGTTACCAAACACAACTCTATTTTTGGTGGGGCTTGTTTTCAAAAAAAAAAATTATGGGAATGACCGAAAATGAATATATTTTCTCTATGTCCATGGAAATGTTGAAAAAAAAGATGATTGTTTGTAGGGGAGGGAAAAAGATTAATCAAAATGGATAACGATTATCCTATTTAGAGGGGAGATTAGTGTTATTGATCATTTTTGTTCTCCTTAAATGTCGTAGTTGTTATATACTATTTTCATTGAAGAATTTTCAATCAAACACGCTTTTAATATATATACACCATAGAAATTTGTCTCATGTATGAGTCTATGTATCCCGCAAGATTTTGTTGCAATTTTTTTGTTAAATGAAGAGTTAAATGCATAACGATACGAACAATGTCCAAGGGTACTAATAGGCTTTGAACAGATTTCATTCATTGGCTATTGAAATGTTCATTGCAATAGAGAAAATATCAAAGGGGCAGGAGGTTTATTTACATAGAGAAAATCCGACTTACTTGTGACATTGTAGATTTGGTTATGCAATCGAGAAAAGAATCGCAAGGTTAAGAAAGTTGGACTACTTAACCCCAATAGATTTAGAGTCTTATGGCAATTGCGAATCTTGTCTCATGGGTAAGAAGATCAACAAAACCTTTTCCGGGAAAAAAGGGGTACGTGTCAAAGAAGTTCTAGAGTTGGTTCGCAGGGATGTTTGTGGACCATTGCCCACTCTAGCTAGAGGTCAATTCGGCTACTTCATCACCTTTACCAACGATTACTCAAGGTACGGATACGTGTATCTCATGAAACACAAATCTGAATCGTTTGAGAAATTCAAGGGGTACAAGGCAGAAGTAGAGAAACAACTTGGTAAGAGTATCAAGACTCTTTGATCGGATCGAGGAGGTGAGTACCTTAGCCATGAATTCATGGATTACTTGAAGCTTCATGGGATCCAGTCACAATGGACTCCTCCCGGAACACATCAGATGAATGGTGTGTCCGAAAGGAGAAACCGAAACTTGTTAGACATGGTAAGGTCCATGATGAGATTTTCCTCTCTTCCAACATTCTTATGGGGATACTCATTACAAACCTCAATTTACATTCTGAATAGGATTCCGTCCAAATCAGTTGAGCAAACTCCATACGAGCTATGGCAAGGCAAGAAGTCATCCTTTCTACACATTAGAACAAGGGATTGCCCGCAGTTGTGAAGAAAATGCTAACTGATAAGTTGGAATCCAAAGGTGAAAATGATTATTTTGTGGGATATCCTAAGGAGACAAGAGGATATCACTTCTATCTACCGGAGAAAAAAACAGTGATTATTTCTATGCAGACAAAGTTCCTAGAAGACGAGTACGTCTTTAAGGAACAAAGCCGTAAGAAGATAGAATTTGGAGAGATTCAAGAACCACGAATTAACATAGAGACTGATGATTTTTCAAAGCAACATGATAAAGAATCAGTGGGAGCATTCAGCGACTCTCATGGTGGAAGTTTATCACTGGGTGGTCCTTTTTTAGCCAGTGGGAGCGTAATTGGAGTTGTATTGCCTTCGCAACAACCTCCAAGTGGGCTGAATGAGAATAACATAGTTCAAACTCCCGCCCCAAGAGGCATATGAATAATTTCGCTCTTGAGGACTCTCCGGTCAACGATGAAGTCGCTGCACCACAAAATTTTCACGATCAGAATGTACAGCCTGCACAACCACAACTCCATAAGTCGACTAGGATTCGTAATCCATCCACTAGGTATTATGGGTTCCTCATGGAGGAACATGATGACGTGGAGATCCTGGATAAAGACGAACCTAGAACTTATACTGAAACAACATTAGATGTTGACTCAGAGAAGTGGCACGAAGCCATGAAATCCGAGATGGGCTCGATGTACACCAATTAAGTCTAGGACTTAATTGAGTTGCCAAAAGGGGTTAGACCCATAGATTTCACGTGAGTTTTTAAGCGTAAGACTGATGCAAACGGCAAAGTATAAACCTATAAAGATAGGTTGGTGGTGAAAGGTTATAGTCAACACGAAGGTATTGGTTATGATGAGACTTTCTCACCAGTTGCTAAGATCAAGCCCATTCGAATTTTGCTTGCGATAGCAACACATCGCGATTATGAGTTTTGGTAGATAGACGTAAAAACAGCTCTCCTCAATGGTAACATTGATAAGGAAGTGTGTGTGACTCAACCGGAGGGTTTTATATCTAATCCAAAATCTAATCTTGTGTGCAAGCTTAAACGATCCATTTATGGATTGAAGCAAGCTTCTAGGAGTTGGAATATCCGATTTGATGAAGCTGTCAAATCTTTTGACTTCATCAGAAATTCGGAAGATCCTTGCGTTTATCGTAAACGCAGTGGGAAGAGTATTGTCTTTATAGTCGTATATGTCAATGACATATTAATTATAGGAAATAGCATCCCGCTAATGCAGTCCATGAAAGATTGGTTATCAAAGATCTTCATGATGAAGGATCTTGGTGAGGCATGCTACATCTTAGGGATCAAGATCCATAGGGATATATCCAAGAAGATGGTAGGGCTGTCACAATCCACCTACTTAGATAAGGTGTTGAAGCGTTTTGCGATAGAGAACTCTAAGAGAGGATTACTACCGGTAAATCATGAGATAAAGCTGTCGACGAAGGATTGTCCTTCTAGCGAAGCAGATATCGAGCACATGAAGGACATTCCATATGCATCTACAATTGGATCCATCATGTACGCCATGACTTGCACCATGCCAAATGTGGCCTACGCTGTCAGCATCACTCGTAGATACCAGCAGAATCCAGGTGAACGTTACTGGATTGTTGTCAAGAATATTCTAAAGTACCTCAGACATACTAAAGAGCAATTTCTTGTCTACGGTAGACAGTCAGAGCTAGTCGATACGGGCTATGCTGGTGCGAGTTTCCAGTCAGACTGTAAAGATTACAAATCACAGCCAAATTATATTTTCAATATCAATGATGAGGCGTTAAGTTGGAATAGTTCCAAGCAAGATCTAACCGCAGATTCAACAACCGAAGCTAAGTACACTGCTATATCAGAAGCCTTTGAGGATATCTGGATTTTAAGGTTCTTGATATAACTAGGGGTAGTTCCGAGTGCCAGTTGTCAAATAGAGTTGTGTTGTGACAACATTGGTGCGATTGCATGTGCAAAGGAACTGAGATCTGATAACAGAAATAAGCGTGTACCGAGGCGTTATCATTTGATCCGAGAGATCATATCGATAGGAGAAAGAGAATTAAAACATTTCCTATAAAGGATAATCTTGCAAATCCTTTTCAATGTTCATGTACACACTAGACATTTGATAGTCTAGGGGTTAGACATGTAAGTAATTGGCTCTAGTCCAAGTGGGAGATTGTTAGTGTTAGTGTCCTAGAGACAATCCATCGAAAGGACATAATACTAAGATAATATTCAGATTTGGTTTAATATTATTATTGGTTTAATATTACATATATGTCGTTACACTTATCTGAATATGATGTTTGATTATTTGCATATATTCTTATTTGTGTTCCCATGAATCACTATTGTCATTGAGTGAGTGAGAACTCAGATGACTTAAGTAGGATTCTCAAATAGCCCCGATCAAAGATCATCAAGAATGGGATATTGATGATGCAATTGATATTGGTGTGCGATCTGCATTATACTCTTAGAGAGTGTAGTAAGATCTCACTTACTACGAGATACCGGGTATCTCATGATGGATGCACAGATACCTTAGAGGGTATTGGTATACCCATCTGAGAAACTGTTTGATGTAATTTCACATAATGTGCCTATGGGTATCTCGGTTAGTGGGAGCGATGTGATACTCCTCTGACTTGAGGTCAATACGCACGACATGTGTGGAGTGGTGAACTTTGACCATGACCGACGCTTGCACCCTTCCACGGGTAGATATGGCATAGATTGGGTTCATCACGAAATGCATGTGCATGGTAGTTGAGCCAAGAATAGGATTAATTCCTCAATGTAGATTTAGAGGGAATACTCGTCTTCTCATCATAATTGGATTTAAGTCGTCGGCCGATGCACATCAACTTAGACTTTGTGGCTAAGTATGATATACTTGATCAATTAGTGATTGAAGATAATATGATTAAGTTATTTGAACAGACACTTCATCATGTTCAAGACTTAATCGGGTATTCGCAAATGAAAGGAAGATATTACAATAGCCTACAGTATTACAGGTAGTTGCAGATTTTCTCGCAACGTACCTCGTATATTTAGAATGTCTGATTTATTATCTAGGATTCAATTAAGACCGTTAGTTTGACTAATCGCTCGATATACGAGGGTCTATGGGTCACACAACAAGTAATGGCAATTTACCAATTATAGTTGGTTGATTAAATATTGTATTGGATATAATATTTAATTTATGGAGAATATAATAATAATTATATTTGGAATTAATTATTATTATTATTTAATTAAATTAGATTTAATTAAACATGAAATCTCAATAATAATATTTGGAATATTATTATATAAGAATAATAGATTTGGTAAAGATATTATTCGTAGGAACATATCTAGGGAAATATAATCCGTCGAGATTATATTATGGGCTAGGCCCGATATCTTGCTTAGGAATTAAGCCAAGTTAATCCCTATAAATATGTGTCATATGGGAATTCCGAAAACACACAAGAAATATAATTTCTCCATAAAATCTCCAGTCGAAATTTTCCTAGCAAATTCGTCTCGAGGCTCAATGCTGGCATATCGGTGTGGGTTGGTAGAAAGTCGTTACGTGGATATCATAGTTGAGGATTCCACGTACAAATCGTTGTAAGGATTTATATGACTTTATTTGTCCTTTTTGTTTTATGTTATACAACTATATGCAAATTCGTTGTTGGTGACTCGTTTTCTTCCGCTGCGCCGAACATGGTGTTTGTGCCTCTAAATTCCAACAACAAGCTCTTCTTCAACTTGCACACAAGTTTCTCCTTTCCCTTCATTACGAACCCCCAGGCTATGTCATGTACAACTCATGCACCAAGTCACCGTGGAGGAATGTCATTTTCACATCCATTTGTTGCAACAACAAGTTCTCTGCAGCTACTATACTCAACATCATTCGAATAGTAGTCAGTTTCACAACAGGAGTAAAGAACATCAATATAATCAACACCATATCGCTGCTCAAACCCTTTGACAACCAGTCGAGCTTTGTAATGTTTGCTCCCATCTGCTTCATTCATGATTCGGTAGACCCACTTGCAGTGTAAAGCCTTCTTGTCTTTTGGGAGCTCAACAAGTTCCTAAGTGTCGTTCAACAGAAGAGATGCTAACTCATCATCCATAGCAACTCTCCATTTTCGTTTATCTACAATCTGCTCTGCCTCTGCATAATATTCAGGTTCACCACCATCAGTAAGTAACAAGTAGTAGTTAGAGGGCGAATACCTATCAGGTGCACGTCGCTCTCTAGTTGGTCTCTGCAGCAGATTCTCCAGTGGTGGGGTCCTTGGTTCTTCAATAAGAACCTCCCCTTCATTCTGACTCTCCTTACTCTCACTTGAGTTTGAGATGTCTAACTCGACCTCTTAGGTATCGATCTTGCCAGAATCTGATGCCTTCAATTTGTCCTACATAACCTGTTCATTGAAAACCACATCTCTACTGCGAATAATTTTTTAGTTATTCTCATCCCATAGTCTATAACCAAACTCATCACCACCATAACCAATGAACATACACTTAACATATTTAGCATTTAACTTACTTCTATCAACAGAACTAACATGAGCATAAGCAATACAACCAAAGATACGCAAGTGAGACAAATTTACCTCTTTTCTTGTCCATTCTTCCTCAGCATAGTTCTCTATTATTTCAGCATCACGGTATGAATGGAATGATGCTCCAAAATCCAACACCCATGATTCCAGCGGACTACTGACACTCAAGACCAACGCAGCTCCAATCTCATCCGTGGTTGCATCTTCTGTCTTCCTCTCGTTCTGACCCTTCTTATTTTTCTTAGGTGTTGTACACTGGTTCTTGTACTGACCAAACTCCTCACAATTCCAGCATTGGGTCGAGTCTTTGCCTTTCTTGGATTGACTCTTCCCTTTAGACTTTGATCTGCCACGATTCTGCCTATTCTTCGATATGCGCCTTTCCTCCGTGTTCAGCATTGATCCTGAGGTGATCTGGACTCTTTTCTGTGAACTTCCTCGCTAATCATTAGATCCCTCACTTCGTCAAGCATCAACTTAGACTTCGTGGATGAAGAGCTAACTGTTGTTACTGTGGAAGCCCAACTATCTGGCAGAGAAGATTACATAATTAAAGCAAGTACCTCATCACTGAAGTCGATCTCAACTGAGTTCAATTTCCCAATGATCACGTTGAACTCGTTCAGGTGTTGCTGCACATGTATGCTCTTCGACATCCTGAAGTTGAACAATCGTCTGATCGGATGAACCTTGTTCGCGGTTGTGGGCTTCTGATCAATCTGCTCCAAAATCTACAGCATCTCATTTGCGGACTTGGCTTTAGTCGTATGGTAGGCTACGTTCATGGACAACGATAAATGTATCACACTCATCGCCTTTAGTTTCAACAGATTCCACTCCTTATGTTCCATCTTTTTCGATTTTCCTTCCTCCTCTAGGGGCACATACAAATCATTACCGTAGAGATAATCCTCGATCTGCATCTTCCAAAACTCAAAATTCGTTCCATCAAACTACTTGACAGAAAACTTGTTGTCGATCATCGTGACTGCTCCCTCCGAACCTAAAGCTCTAAATACCAATTGTTAGGAAAAACACACACACACGCAATCACAAAAAATAGAAGAACACGAGATTTGTTTACCCATTTCGTCTTACGACTACGTCTGGAGGCGATGTCAAACCAGGGTGTTTCACTATAATTTTTTCTAATACCGGATACAAGGAGAAAACATCTATTTATATAGAAACGAACCTTAACCCTAAAATCAGAATCGCTTGGGCCAAAAAATTCGCTTAGTGTAAAAGTGAAAAAATATTTCGAAAAAAAATTCGAACACCAAATAGTGTATTCATCCTGGTAGTGTATTTAATAGAGAGACCAGTGCAAATAACATGTGCCTTTATAGGGTCTATTAAATGGACGTTCCCCTTACATTACAGTCTTCTACTGGGTCCATTCTGGCCCAAAAACATCATTATACTTTAGAAATTATTAATTGGCCCATTTCAATTGAAGAAGCCCACTAATACTTGGGTATTTTAAAGTTCAGTCCTATATTTTGTTAATAACGTCCACCCAAAAAAAATATTCATAATTTTTTTTTCGAAAATTCATGTGTTTAGTATTTTTTTTTTTTTTTTTTTTGCATTTTCGATTTTTTTTTCCGAACATTTTTTGGGTGGAGTGTTAATGCAAAAGATAGGGTTGAATATAACCTTGACCTTTTATATTCTAATCTACTACTCCCTCTATCCAAGTTTACTATGCTTATGTTTGAGTTTTTTTTTGGGTCATATGTTGGAGGGGATTGTGAGATATTGTGAGGTTTACTTATGAATAAAATAATTGTTTATGGAAAATACCTCATAAACAATCATTTTATTCATAAATGGACCTCACAATACCCCATAATACCCCCCAATATATGATAAAAAAATAACAGGCCTAGAAATAGGTCTAGTAAAATTGGGCGGAAGAAGTAGTATATTACCATGTTTGTGAGTTTAAAATGGTTATTTTTTTCTGAAATAGTTATCTCTGTCAGGAAAAAATATGTGTTCTTATAAATGAAGTAAAATAAGATATTATATCTGTATTTTTTCATATTTTTACTTTTACACCCCGTTCGCAGTTTATTCTCTTTGTGAAATTTTTTTCTATGTATAATACGATTTTCTTCTTTCTGATGTGATTTACAATGTGTAGGCATCATTCACTTTAATGTGAAAAACATCTACATTGTTAATCAAATGTTCTTAAGATGTTATCTCTAACTCTTGTTAATGGTCATATCATAAAAAATCATCACTGAAAATTTTCTTCTCTAAAATTTGAAAGAGAGTCGAAGTATCTGATGGAGTCAACATCATTTTGGAAATCAACACTATTATCTTGTATTGGTATTAGTTAGAATTTTTGTTTCAAAAATGTGACAATCATGCTTCATCATACAATATTGTTTCATATAATAAATTTTCATACTTAGTTGCTTTAGAGAAATATATATATATATATGACAAAGTATAGAGTGAAAAATGGTTCATACATGAACCATTGAAAGGTATTAGTTGTTTTTATTGAAGAGTACTAGTTGTTTTCACTAAAGAGTATTAGTTGTTTTGCACAAGAATTATTCTTATTTAATTGCATTGGAGTAATATATATATATATATATATATATATATATATATATATATATATATATATATATATCCACCACAAATGTTGCACCGACACTGTTGTGGCCATATTTATCACAAAGACAAATACACCCCCCACTGTCTTGTATGGCCATCATCCAAGGGATTTACTCCTCATACATCCAACATAATAGAAGATACACTCAAATATGGAGGACCACCAAGCGTCAGGATGACCGGCCAATTAAGGAGTGGGCCGACCACCCCTTCCCTTGTATGATCACCCGCATACTTCATACACCCAGCCGATTGGTAAATACACCCAATTTTGTATGATCACACAATAGGACAATGCAGGACAACGTTAATATGGAGGACGGGGCATTTAATGCTACGGTCACCACCATTGCAGGGTTTAATATCTCCGGTGTACCCCCATGTACACTATATATAGAGCTATTAAAAGCTAAAAAAGAAGAGTGAATATAGAAACGAAAAAACATTAAGTCCAGGGCCCAAAACCCTGACAAATCATCTTGCCTTTATTGCTTTTCACTCTCTTCAAACATTCATAGCTAATCATTAGTATCGGATATTATTCATGACATTTACTATCCCAACTGAGCATTTATATTGTGTTTTTGCCTATCATTAGCCACATAGAATCCAATTTACTCTTCAGTGTAAACAACTAATACTCTTCAGTGAAACAATCAATATTTTTTAGTGAAAACAACTAATATCCGTCAATGATTCATATGTGAACCATTTCCACTTTATACACCCTCGTATTTTGTATGTGTCATCACCATGTTCGTGTTGGATATATAAGTTTATGTCTAGCAGTGGGCATATAATCAATTTCGGTGTATTTATAACAAAAGGTAAAGTCACTCAATTAAACCAACAAGGAGTCTTTTCAAAATGACTATGTATAGAGTGAAAATGGTTTATACACGAACCACTTTGTAATATTTTTAGTATAACCAAATAATACTCTTTAGTTAAACAACTAATACTCTTCGTATCCTTTAACTAATATCCTTCAGTGAAAATAACTAATATCCTCTATAACTAATATCTTTCAATTAAAACAACTAATATCTTTTAGTGAAAACAACTAATACTTTTCAAATAGTTCATGTATGAACCATTTTCACTCTATACTTTATCTTTTAGATACTTTTGAGATTTTCACAAATTAAAGATGATTCAAACAAACAAGCTAACAATTAAAAATGGAAAAATGAATAGTAGACATACTCCTTATAACGCGTAGAACAAAACCCAATAAGTTGAATGACAGGGTGCAATAACTTTTTTGTTGGAGGGAAATGTAGATGTGTCCATATTAGGATCCTATATTGAATAGAAAGGTGTTGTGCAACATGTAACTCTTGGATCACACACGCATACACACATATGTACGGGTGTGTGTGATTTAAATATTAGGATGTGCACAACACCCTCATGTGTAGCACAAGATCCTAACCTGATGTGTCCTGGAAAAGGAATTAATGGCTATATAATATTCAGTTTTGACGAGATTTACTACTCTCGTGTTTTCTTAACATATGTTTTTATATACATTTGCTGCAAAAAGGTGAGCGAAAAAGCACTCGCGACTTGTCGAGAGTTTTCAAAGGCCTATTTTTTGTTTGTTAAGTCGTCGTTTGTTTGGCCAATAAATATTATCCTCGGCATACCCTTGCCATTAACGAGTGCTAATTGGCCCTTGCCCATTTGAAAAGAAAAAAAATTGGCTCTCGCCTTCCTATCATCATTAACGAGGGTTAAAATTTCTCTCGTTAATGTCTAAGCCAGCGCCAGATTTTTTTATTTTGTTGAATGAGACTTTGATCCATGCAAATTTTGTGTAAATTTGTTTGCATAAACTGATTAGTAATTAAGAATTTAATTGACACAAACTCTACTATAAAACTTGTACGTAGTATGACATTAATATCATTACACGCATTCTCTAATAGCATTAGACTTATAAATTAAAATTATAGTATAAAATATTATGGTATCAATATGCATAATGATATTAATTTCATACTATGAATAAATTTCACATGACAATTTTTTTAGGATATTTTTGTCCTAGGATATCTCTTTGTTTTGATTTTAATGATGCCAAAATATATATTCTTGTATTGTTTGGATACTAACCTTGCAGGTACTAAAGAATTGAAGAACTTAGAAATTATTTTTCTAAGGTCTACAGCTGAAAAGTTTCTAAAGACTTTACAGCCGAATAAGTTTTTCAACTTTGCAGGTGAAGAGTTCAAAGAGGGTTTACAGTTGAAGAAATCAAGGAAGTCTACAGCTGAAGAGTTCTCACAACTGCAGAATCAAGAGTGTTCAGCTGAAGACCTGTGCTTATTAAAACTAATTAAGTGTAGTACATCTTGTACACTCACTCACATAGTTTGAAAGACATCAGGAGTTTATTTAGTTAATTCCTAGCCAGTAGACACAGAGTGTTCAGTGATTAAGAGCTTGTTCAAGCAATCATCACTACAAGACAATCTGTACTACTCAAGGACTGAACTACATGACAAGAAGCTTTAATTAAGCTGGAGGTGAATTTCATTTGAATTCAAAATCCCTCCAACGACTAGAGGCCCCTTCAACAGTCCTATAAATAGGAGAAGAGACCTCAGAGGACAACAATAACAACCCCGAGCATTCAAGCAATCTACACAACATATCTAAAACTACCAAAGTCTACAGCCTTCAAAGTTTAGAAGTTTAGGACTTAGAAGCTAGGATATCTTGTTTAGTTACACTAGTTGTTGTTCCCTCACAATATCATCGTGTTTATTCTACTTTGAGTAGAAACTTTCTTTGTGAGTGTATTTCTGAGTGAATTTGTGAGTGTATTTCTGAGTGAATTTGTGAGTTTATGAGTGAAAAACCTTGTATCCACCTAAGTTTAGAAGTGATCTAAGTGGGGATTCTAGTTCTTAGGGGAACAACTTTAGGTCTTTGTGAACATCTGAGTGAATTTGACACCTAAGGGTGTAACAGTGGATGTAGGAGGGTTACAACACCTCTGAACCACTATAACTATTGTGTTCATTTCATTTCTGCTATTTATTTTACAGTTGTTTGTTGTTGCTTTACATACCTATATTTGTTGCAATCTTCCTTACATTCATCAATAAAGTTTTCAGTGCATAGACTTGAAAAGTTACAGCTGTAGATTTCTAAAATCACTCAGCTAAAACTTTAGTCTTTGATTTTTCATCACACACACTTTGTTTTAATTTTCAGCGGTACAAATGTGTCAAACATACTTTTAAAAGTGTTAAGACATCTTCTCTGATAAGTGTTTTTAAGTTGTTTTAAAACTATACAGACTTAACAATTTTTAAGTCTGCAGCTGCAAACTTTGTTAAACTCTACAGCTGCAGAGTTAAGTCTTGTTTGTTTTTAAGAAAAAATTTCAAGTTTTAAAACTCAAGGTCTATTCACCCCCTCTAGACTTTGATAGACTTTTGTGATGGTCCCGTTTTCGAATGACTTTTTCAGGACAAATGGGAATTCAGGAGCAAATTTTTTTTAAACCTTTTGCTCAGGGAGTTCAGCAAGAGTGAATAATACTCAAGTCACTGCGTTGCTAAGAGTCAGAGCACTCAAGTTAGTGCAACTGACTTGCGAGCTCAGTCTCTTAACAAGGCAGTGACTCGAGAGGTTACACTGATGCTGAACTCTCAAGTGCGTTGCCTGAACTGGTCAGTGAGAAGAATTCTCCCTGACCTGAGTACTTAACCAAAGTTTTCTTTAACAATGCTCTCAGTGAGCAGATTTTCAGGATACTTTAGTAAATACTTAAAACAATAAAACGCTCAGTTTAACGTGGTTCGGAGACTCAAGCTCTTACATCCACGGGCCTGATTTAACAGGAAATCCACTAACTGGGATTCTTATTTTTAACGTGCCAAGGTGCACGACTACACTAGACTCACGCCACTCCTTGGGCTGCCTCTCCTCCCCTCACTACAAACCTAACATTCTTCTGAAAGGGTTTAGTTTGGTTTGGTTCTCTCCAACTAGGTGAGGTTTTCCCTTACAATGTTTTAGCATCGATGCTAAGATTGGGAAAACCTCTCTAAGCTAAGAGTTACAAGTTGAACACTCATTTATATATCTGTGAAGACCCTAATGGTCAGTGTTCTAGATGTGAGACGTGCCTCCTTATACCTCCCATGAAACGCATTAAACTCTCACACCTTCACAGCTCGTAGGTGTTGATTTTCTCTTCTCACACACTTCAAACTGCAGTTATGAGCTTGTATTTATAATGTGGATTCAAATATAACCGTTGGAGGGAATTACATTTAAATCCAGCATTTAATGGTTTCAACCACTTTTCTTGGAATGCGGCCTTGTCAGTGTCAGGTACGCTGTCTTGACTTGATTGGTCCACGTGGACTAAATCCAACGGATCTTTGACTCAGTGTGCTTGATCAGGGCGCATTGGCTTCAGATAGCACTATCCTCCACTGACTGATGATCTTCAGTAGACATACTTATCTTCAGTGATGTTGTCCTTCAGAGACTCTTGAAGATCTCTCTAAGAAGTTTGTCATAATGTTGAATGACAAACTTCCCTGACCACAGTAGCCTGACTTCTTCATGGCCTACTTGGTGCAGCACTGATCCTCTTGATCATGCTCTTCACTGAGTAGTCCGCCTGAATTAGCTTAGATCAGCCAGGTTTACACTCAGTGGGACATCCTTCAGGCTTCTCTTTTGGTTCAGGTTACTAGCATGGCTTCAGTTAGTTCTTCTTGGTGTCATCTTGATATCCTTATGCTGTGTTGCTGAGTTCCCCCTCGCTGAGTTCCCCCTCAACTGAGTTCTTCTCATCTGACAGCCTATTCTATTGAGAGCTAACCTAGCCTGACCTGAAACTAAAGATACAATCTTGACTGTTTTCAAACCTATTACATGTTGTTTTGGAAAATCATCAAAACTAAAACATATCCCAACATTTTGCGACCAACAAATGTAATAGAAAAGCAATTTTTTTAATTGACCTTGTGTGAGGTTAAAAGAGATGGCTAAAATAGAAAATATATACTTCTATAAATGCTTATTTTAATCGGTGACAAAGATGCCTGTTTTTTTTTTTTTTCAATATATATGATAGTTGGCCTATTCTAGCAAAGTCAATTCTAAATTTGGTATTATTTTTACCTCAATATATCAAATTAGTTAAAAGTTCAATTGAAGAAATCTTCCCATTATGTGTTTCTCTATTGAGTATGTCTTGTATGAGACCGTCTCATGACATGAAATCATGAGAGTGAGTATAACTAGGACATTGACTCATTAACACTTTGATAGGGGTGAGTGTTAATTTGTATTGTCTTATGTCATAAGACAGTCTCATACAAGTTTTTGTCTTCTCTATTTCGTCATGTTTTTGTCGAGAAGAACGCGTGTTGATGGGGTTTCATAGCACACATTAAAAAACACCCCCCAACTCAACATAGTCATGTCGTTAGGCAATGTATACTGCATTTTATTTGTATTTTTAAATAAATTAATTGTTTTATTAAGGTATATTAATTTGGTAATATTATTGTATAATAAAAAAGACAAAGTATAGAGTGAAAATGATTCATATATAAACCATTGAAAAGTATTAGTTGTTTTTACTAAAGAGTATTGGTTGTTTAGCGAAAACAAACTAATATTCTTCAGTATAAATAACTCATACCCTTTAATGAAAATATGCAACTAATATTTTTCAATGATTCATGTATAAACCAATTTCACTCTATACATACTTAATTAAAAAACTAATATTATTTTGAAATTTACGATAAAATTGATATACAAGAGATTTACTCCATCTTTAATTGTATTCTTTTAGGGTTAATTGCACTTTTAGTCCCAAGAGAATTGGTCCAAAACACATTTGGTACCTACGTGCACTTTTGGTCCTTTTTTTTGCACTTTTAGTCCCATCCGTTAGTTTTTGGATGGAAACCGCCAGTGACCGAAATTGGAGGGAAAACAAGTTTAGGGCTGATTTTTTTGGAGGGAAAACAGGTCACATATTTCTGTAAATCAGTTGTATATCCACTCTCAAGTAAAATTATTATTAGAATGAAGTAAAAGAGTGTAATATCAAATGTCACAATTCTATTACATATTTCAAAAGACAAATGTCACAATTTCATTACATACTCCAAAAAGCAAACAAGTTTATATACTTGTATATGCATTACAAATTGCAGCTCATCTAACATTCCATCTAATATTTCTTTTCTTTGTATGTTTCTCTATCCTTCTTCACAATCAATTATATCTCTTTCCTTTATTTATTTGCAAGATCTTACAATATTTAAAATCCCTATTTCCTAATAACCCAGCAAAAACCCACACACCCGTCTGCTCCAGAAACATCTAAATCTCATCTGCTCCAAAAAAACCCTCATATGTTCCAAAAATTCATAAACAAAAAAACCCTAAGCCGTACGATAGAGAAACTTACGAGATGGAGGAGGTTCAACAACTCTCATATTTCCAAGTCGGAGCATATTAATTCGCTGGAATGGGTCTCGTCGTAACGGGCATCTCTAGAATGAAATTCGCCGAAATGGGTTTGTGATTCACCAGAAATGGAACGGGTTCGCGATTTCGCTCTTATGGGTTCGTGATTTTGCTGGAATTGGAACGACTTCACTGAAGGAACCGCAACTCCTGGTATCCGATTGCGAGCTATTTAAACAAATTTGGGTGATTTATTGTGCCAATTTGGAAGATAAAATGAGTGTATATTGATTGTAGGATGATTTTGTTGTGATTTGGATTAAAGATCGTGAGTTTTTGGGAAGAAATTTTGAGATCCCATTCTAGGGTTTTTCATTTGCGTGAATTTCAAAGATGAATTTTCGGCTTTTTCTTTTTAGTTTTGATATGGTGTGTAAGGGGTTAAAGAATTAGAGGTTAGATTTTTTCTTTTTATTTTTTACCGAATTACGGGGGGTGGGGGGAGGGTTAGATTTTTACTCTCTTCTTTGACCGAATTATGGGTTAGACCTTTTCTTCATTTTTTTACCGAATTATTAGGTGGGTTAGATTATTTTTTTAATCAAAGTAGGGGGTTATTGACGGAGCGTATGTTGAGACGTTATTTTGGACGGTAGAGATAGTATGGGACCAAAAATGCTTAAAATGGGACCTTTTTGCAAACAGACAAATCTTATGGGACCAAAAGTGCAATTTTCCCATTTTTTTGATTAAGAATTTAGATCAAAACTTGTGATAGATAACTTAAGTGACACTTGTTTCAAATTCTTCGATGAGAATGTAAATAAAAATATATATTTTCCACTATTGCTCTGAATATGTTAGAGGAAGAATTTTCTCCATAAATTACATCATTAGTGTTGTGTTTCAATTTTGAAAAAAAAAACAACAAAAAAAAAGACAAAAGAAGTTTGTTGGTAGGGAGGATGATTGAGAGAACGATTGTGGAGGGAGAAAAAAACTAATCAAAATGAGTAATGACTATTTTATTCAGAGGAGAAGTAATATTATTGATCATCTTTTATTCTCATTGAGCTTCATCCTCATTTTCATTCTTATTAAAAAAAAATCAACCAAACACCCCCTTATGTATCAAAACTTGCAAAACGCAATCAAACATAGAAATGGGGTAAATTGCGTCAAACCCCCTTATGCTTTGAAATATCAGCATGAAACCCCCTTGTGCTTTAAAAATTGCACCAAATCCCCTTGTGCTTTAAAAATTGCACCAAACCCCCTTGTGGTTTTATAAATATAACATGAAACCCCCCTATGGTTTATAAATATAGCATGAAATTAACCCCTCTATGGTTTATAAATATATAGCATTAAGCCCCCAACTTTGTTAAGATTAACAGTAGTGTGTAATTCACGCACGCTTCACGCGAATTTTTTTGTGGTTTTTTTTAATATATTGAACAATTATCTCTCTATTAACTAAATTAAATATTCCTTCTATTATGGATTTTTTTTATAATCTTATGCTTTTATATAATTAATTTATTTAATAATTATTGTCCATAAAATATTATGAATAGATGAGAAGTGAAAAATACTTTTAAAAAATCTTCTTTGTATACATGAGAAGCTCTTAATTTTTTAAGAAAGAAAAAGATCTTACGCTATATTTATAAAATCACAAGGGAGTTTGATACAATTTTTAAAGTATAGGGGGGTTTCATGCCAATTTTTCAAATTACGAGGGAGTTTGGCACAATTTACCCAATAGAAATGTTTGTATTATACTCCCTCCGTCCCAAACTCGTTTGCTACATTGCCAAAAAGGTCTGTCCCATACTCATTTGCTATATCTATTTTTGGCAAAAAAAGTAACAATACTTTTTAATATTATATTCTCCATACACTAATAACCAAAACATCTACTTTATCACTTTATCATCACTTTAAATACTAATAAACAATTCTTTTCTTAATAACCGTGCAAACAGTAAACGGGAACTTGAGTTTGGAATGGGAGGAGTAATAATTTTCAACGCAATTTATTTTTCTTTTCTCGCCAAGAAACTTTTTGATGTGAGAGGGCTGTAACAATTTCCCCTACTCGTACAATTAGCTTTTCAGTCGAGTAAAATATAAATTGAGGAATATGTTTGAGTGATTGACAGGAGAGCCAATAAAATTCAACCCCCAAAACATAACTCCCTAATATATTTGCGAAAATCTTTTCCTCACGAAGATGAAGTTGTGTTGATGGGGAATGTCTTCCCTCCACATCTGTCTGATCATTTGACTTGGTGCGGATTGTGATTTGGAAATTATTTATTACTATTAATATAATAAAATTATTTTCGATGGCACTGTGGTAAATAATTATAACTATTTATAGTATGAACAATCCATTATTAATTTATTATAGGACGGTCGTTTTCTTCAAGTAGACAATTTATTATATCATAGAGGGAGTATTTAATAAGACATTAACACTCATTTTCACTGAGATGAAGCAATTTTATTAGCAATGGTTAGCTTTCCATTTTTTTTTTAATCTATCTCTTAGGCTACGTTTTTTTTTCGAAATCTAAATTTACGTATGAAGTCGTGACTTTAAAACTATTGAATGTAAAATTTTTGTTAAAGAGTAAAAGTATGTGTTTGCTTGTTTTTTTATTTTAGTAAGGTGGGATTTTGCTTTATGTAAAATAAAAGTTTAATAATTGATGTTGTATTATGTTAATGTAATGTGTAAAAGTAAAATAGAAAGGAGAAAAATGCATTGTGTAAGATTAAAGTGAATTTGTATTGAAAAGCGTAAACAATAGATCTATAGATATTTTAGGCATTGATTGAATATGAAATGTGAAATTAAATTTTAAATCTGACAAAGTATAGAGTGAAACTGATTTATACATAAATCATCGAAGGATATTAGTTATTTTCATTGAAGAGTATTAGTTATATTTACTGAAGAGTATTACTGATTTATACCAAAGAGTCTTAGTTGTTCGGTGAAAATGAACTAAGACTCATCAGTGTAAACCAGTAATACTCTTCAGTAAAAATAACTAATACTCTTCAGTGAAAACAACTAATACCCTTCAGTGATTCATATATGAACCAATTTCATTCTATACATACTTTTTAAATCTATAACTTGAATGGGACGGTTATGTAAAGTTCTAATCTCAATCCATAAGGTGAATTCCAAATTATTGTGTTGTTTCTTTTGCACTATAGAAACTTCAACAATAATTATTCAATATCATCAAATTTTCATTAAAACTAATATTCCCTCCGTCCCATGACACATTGCATAGTTTACTATTCACTACATTAAAGGTCTATAAATTACACCTCGTTCAACTAATAATTACACAATAAAACATATTTTTTTATACATTTATAATGAACAATATACTCTCATAAAAAATTATTATATTAATTTATTTATTACAGGTCAACTCACATTCATTTTCCTTTAAAAAGTTAACTATACAATGTGTTTTGGGACAGAGAGTACTAAAGAGTTCTGAAGCAAACAATATATATTTTTAAGTTCATAATGATAAATATGTTTATGTCATTTAGTTGTCGTGTTTCATTCTACAAAACCAACTCGGAATACATGTCATAACTGTATTCATAGTACCAAAGCATAATTTTCAAGTAATAGTAGTTTACACATATAAGTTGACTAAACAAACTGCATACGAAACACAGCTTAATGCCGCACTAATCTATACTATTATAGGGAATTTAGAAATGTCTACCTCCTTTGAAAGTTCAACTTGCTAATACAAAACGCAAAAAGGGAAGCAAACAAAACAGGATACAAAAACAACATCACAGCAGCAAGAGGTATAATTTACTTCCTTTTTATTAGATTGGATTGGTTTTGTAACTTTGTATTAACTTCTTTGACCATAAACTGTTACATTACATTAGAGTACAAAACCTCATTGTATTAACCTTAATAATAAAAAATGAGAATTAATTATTGATCATGGAATAAGTATAATGTGAATAATATTCACGATGAAACTTGTTTGGAGGGTATTAGTAAATTACGCTGAAGGTATTAGCTCTAAATGATATTACTTGTTTTCAATAAATACATTAATTGAAGTGATATTAATTATTTTTATTTAAAATTAATACACTACAAGAAAATATAAAAATGTCTATAGAAATTGTCAATATGACTACGAAATTTCTAACAACAAAAATTTGTAGTGGAAATTGCCTACGAATTGTCTACAAAAATTTATAATTGTATATGTATTTTCCTTACCTACCTACAAAATAATTTACCTGCGAAAATTTCGTAGGCAAATTGTGTTGTAGGTAAAATTTTGTAGGCAAATGACTTGTAGGTAATTATACCTAGGGATTTCATGTCGTAGGCAAATTAATTTTGTATGCAAGTTATTTCTAGGTTGAGAAATCTATAAGTTTTCATAATTAGAAAGTTCCTGTAAGCAAATTGTAGGTAATTTTTACTATAATTTTTTTTTTGTTGGAAAATTTTTGTAGGCAATTCTTTATTTTTTTTTGTAGTGTTAGTTTTTTCAACATAAACTATTACTAAATTATTATCCACGGTAATAGATGTTGCTAGTATCATTTACATAATATTATGCTGACAAAAATTTGTATAAAATTATTTCATGGCATGAGAAAATACAAATAAACATTCACTCCTATCAAACTGTAAATATCAAAGCGTTAATGCGTCAATGGTCAAATTATACTTATACCTAATTCCACTGTAGATGGGTCCACAAGTCCTATTCTATTTTTTCTTGATATTAATATTTCCGGGAAGCAGGCCTTATTTGACTTTCCCGCCATGCGACACTATCTCCGGCACCGTTTGAATTCCTTCTAATCGGCGATGCTTTCCTTCTATTTCAAAATCAACTGAGTCAACTCCAAATAATCCTCCTACCTACCCCAACCCCCACCAAATTCCTAATCCCAAATTCACCGAATCCTAATTATCAATCATAAATTATCCAAATATTGACTATTCTCCCCCCTTCCACTCACAATTTTAATTCATTTGTACGGATTTCCTGCTCATGGATTAACCGATTTGTTCCTCTGCTATTTCTCCATGATCTTGCTTCATTTTGTACAGATTCAGGACTTAATTCTGCAGCACTTGGTTCTGGAAAACTTGTAGTTCCGTATATCGAATTAATTTATGGCGAGCAGCGGTGGAGGCGGTGGGAGTAATCGGAAAGAGGTGGCGATGAGGCTGAGAACGGCGGCGGAGGAGGCGGTGCAGTGTATCGGATTAGGTTACGATTTGACGCTGAACCTCCGATTGAAGTATTGCAAGAAGCAACAGAGTAAAGAGCGGTCAACGTTGATCGCCGTGGATGATGGTCAGGTTAGAGACATCGCCATCCCCGGGGGTATTTTGGTCCAGAACGTGCCCAAGTCTATCAACTGTGATAAAGGCGAGCGCGTGCGCTTCAGCTCTGATGTTCTCTCATTTCAGAAGGTACTCGATAGGTTTTAATTGAGTGCATAAATTGATTGTGTTGATTATGTTTGAAAGCTTGTTGTTGTGCTTTGAATGATTGTAGTTGATGTTTTCTGCGAATCGAGAGCTGAATTGCTGCGTGATATTGATAATTTTGAATTATGTTATACTATTGTGGATAGGTTATAGGTAGAATCTGGATTCAAGGGTTAATAATTCCTTTTCATTTTCTAGATGTCGGAACAGTTCAACCAGGATTTATCACTTTCAGGTAAAATCCCAACTGGCCATTTCAATGCAGCTTTTGAATTTACTGGCTGTTGGCAGAAAGATGCTGCTTTCACAAAATCTCTTGCTTTTGATGGGGTCTTCATCTCCCTATATAGCATCGCATTAGAAAAGTCCCAAGTAACGCTTCAAGATCATGTCAAACAAGCAGTTCCGTCTTCATGGGATCCAGCTGCCTTAGCAAGGTGAGCCGTAAATGTATTTTATCTGTTCTCTTCTTTTGTCCTTCCTTAAGCTTTTCCACTGCACCCAGGTTTTCAAGCGTTTAGTTGCTTTTAGCTGTATTTGAAGTTCTATTTGGCCACATGATTTCCCCAATACTCTCATTTTGGCAGTTCAGTGAATTACATGACAATTCATACTGCTAACTTGTTAATACTTCACCTTTGTTGCATGTTCGAAGATTAGAATGTGTGCTTTATGAGACTCAGGGGGCGCTTAGTTCAAATTCTTCAATGATAATCTATTTTCCCTCAACGTCTCCATAATGAAAGGGATATGTTGGAGGAAAGGTTGATTCAATGATGGTTACATTGTAATTATTTTTGCTATAATTTGGGAATAAACAGAACAAAAAACGATTGTTGGATAATGCATAGTGTAATGACTGAGGAGAAATGATTATAGAAGGGAGGTAGTTGAGCAAAATGAGGTAATGATTAACTTATTTTGCGTCATTATCCCATACGAAGTATGATGAAGGTGAATTGATCATTCTCATTACCCATCACAATTACCCTACGTTCGTTCGCATTGTCATTCCCATTGATGAATTTAAAACCAAGCACCCTACTCCGTATTCATTACTTTTGTTGCCACATTTTCAGGTTGTTGTGTAATGAACCATATTTTGTGTAGCACCACTATGTTATTTAACTGCATGCTTATAAGTTCTTTGGTTAGAAATCTTAACTAATTATTGTAACGAGCCTATGTGAATAAATATGACCTAACTCGTGATGTTTTTATTATAGAATTACTTGTCTTCTTTTTCTGAAAACTTCATTTGTAGGTTTATCGAGAAATATGGTACCCATATCGTTGTTGGTGTAAAGATGGGGGGGAAAGATGTTGTTTACGTAAAACAGCAATACTCATCACCCCTCCAGGCCACTGATGTACAGAAAAGATTGAAGGATGTGGCAGACAAGAGGTTTAGTGATGCTACTGGACAACCTGAGAAAGCTTATGGAAGGGAAATGGTTCGTTCTGTTTGCTCACATTTCTGCATTTTTCCATAATCAGGTTTCATAGGTGAAACTGGACCATGATTTTAGACTGGAAAGAATTATTGTCAACCTATGAGTGCTTTCATTTTTAAAAAAGAGTATTGCCTAGGTTGCAACTTTTTCCTACCTAGTAAGAGCAACTATAAGTTTGCTGTGGAACATATAAACAAACAACAGGGGAGTGCCAATGCTAAGATAACTGTTGCATAATATCAGAAAATATGCAACAGCTGTAAGAATATTAGTATCATCAAAGCAACACTAGTACTCCTGAATTTTGGATTTCGTGGAAATCATTTATTAATTTTGCATCTCTATTTCCCTTTTGCAATATCAAACAAGTTAATGATAATGAATTATTGGGTTAGTTCGTTTTGGATATTTTCTTTTTCTAAAAAAAATTAAAGTTGTGCAAAAAAGTAACATAAAGAGTAATCTTTAAATACTGTGTTAAAAAAACGATTTTAATATATGAAACATGTTGAAGACATGGTAATTTCGGTAAATAGACAATGTATGGGTAACCTAGGATGATGATATATCTTGGAGCTCTATTTACAGAATATGCTGTTTTAAACTTAAAAGTGTGATATTTAATGGCTCGTTATTGTTTTACAATCATAATCTCTTAAAAAAAATCAACTGTAACTTGCCTATCTTTTAGACCACTTTTTATGTGGTAAGACAAGTTGCATTAGAAAGTGTGTTAGTTACCAAAGGAAGACTTAATCTTAATGATCTGATATCAGCCAAGTTATTTGGCGATCTTTTCTGTTTCGTACTCACACCCCCTAAATTTCACATCTGATATACTAAATTCTGAAACATACACGAACTTCTACAATTCCATCTGATTTATTTTCAGCGAGCAACTAATGAAAGGGGAGTTGCATTCTTGGATCCCAGTACACCAAGTTTTCACTCAACTCAAGAGGTAATAATTTTGAAAAATAAACTGATTAGTCTATGGATGATAGTCTAGTATCCATATGTAGTTTCTATTCATAGTGATCTTAGTAAGATGATATTTGTGTTGGAACTTTATGCTTGTTGCTCCTGAAAATTCCAGGAAATAACTTTCTTCTGGAGGAGGAAAGGTGGAAGCAGCGAAAGGAATATGCCTCATAATAAGTGGTGTCAAACTGTTCAGCTTGAGCCTGAAGTGATATCTATGTCCTTTATCCCGATTTCATCACTCTTGAATGGAATTGATGGGAGTGGATTCTTGGGTCATGCTATCAATCTATACTTGCGGCGTAAGTGAAAAAATCCTTGATCATCTATTTCAATTTTGAATTCTAAGCATGATAGTGACGATGTAATTAGATTGGTGATCTCACTGTCATCATTGACATGTTAATATAATTGTCAGAGTTATCAGCATTCTTTTTGAATGATAAATGTGGTCTAGTGCCTTCTTTCCACTGCTTGCAGATAAGCCACCTATTGAAGAACTATATCAGTTTTTTGAATTTCAAATTCCAAGGCAGTGGGCACCTGTTTTTGGTGATGTTCCCGTAGGTCCTGACAGAAAGCAGCACGGTGCTGCATCTTTGCAGTTCAGTTTGATGGGACCCAAACTTTATGTCAACACTGATGAGGTAAAGATGAAATCAATACCACTTAAACTGCTTTATATTCTTAGATAATCCGTTTGTGAATAAATACTCTTCAAGCTTAGTCCTCAATATTAGAGTTCAAAGCAACGAGTCTTGTTCTTTTGGCCATATTAATCTCATACAATTGATATACTGATTGCAGTAGTTGAACGTCACACAAGTTTTTGTTTATCGATTGCTGTAGAATTCTGCATTGTCTTTTGTAACAACCAAATGATCAATAGTGATAAATTGTGGCTGAAATTATTTGAACAGGTGGATGTGGGAAATAGACCAGTTACGGGGCTGCGGCTATATTTGGAAGGAAAAAGGAGTAATTGCTTGGCAATCCATTTGCAGCACCTATCATCCTTGCCCAAAAGCTTCCAACTTCTTCATAATGAGTCCAGTAGAAACAACACTTCCTCCCAAGATCGAAGGTATTACGAGAAAGTGCAGTGGAAAAGTTTTTCACACGTGTGCACTGCCCCAGTCGAGTCCGATGATGATCTCTCCATAGTCAATGGAGCACATTTTGAAGTCAAGGAATCTGGCATGAAAAACGTTCTATTCCTACGCCTCCGTTTTTCCAAAGTCAATGGGGCAACCGTTGTGAAGAAACCCGAGTGGGATGGGTCCCCATCCCTGGGGCAAAAATCTGGAATTATATCAACTTTAATTAGTACTCATTTCTCCACAGGACAAAAACCTGCTCCGAAGCCATCTGATGTTAACATCAACTCCGCGCTATATCCTGATGGTCCTCCCGGGCCCACACAAACGGTTAAACTTCTGAAGTACGTTGACACGATGGAAATGACTAGAGGGCCCCAGGACCCGCCTGGGTACTGGGTCGTCTCGGGTGCTAGGCTTGTAGTGGATAATGGTAAAATATCGGTTCGGGTCAAGTACTCTTTGTTAGCTGTTATCTTGCCTGATGAAGAAACAGAATTGGAAGGATGATTATATTGTATGAATGAGAAGTGTGCACAGTAGGAATGTAGTATTTCTTTGTGGGATGTTGCTATGTGTGATCTTTGAACAATCTTTTGGCTTTATTAGTGTTAGATATCATTATTCATGTTATGTGTAGGTAATGTATATGAATTGTGAAACTCTTACCATAGTTTGTGTTATTGACAATTTGACATTGTCGCTATTAGTTTCTTCGTAGAGAGGTAACTTTGATATCTAGTTAAGCCCAGCATTTTCTTTTTAGCCACGGGATATTATTTGTTTTAAGTATGTAAAGGTGAGATAAGTATTTTATTAGGGTGATTTGTAGGATGTAATAAAATATGTATTATTTAAATGTTGATCAGGAGAGTGCACTATTTCATAAGATAAAATGTACCAATACAATTTTTTTTTCTTAATTTGATACTTACATTTGTGCCTTCTCTCATGTACCTAAATTTGTACTCCCTCCGTCCACCAAATTTTTACCCACTTTCCTTTTTGGTCCGTCCACCAAATTTTTACTCATTCCTCTTTTGGAAATAAACTACACTCACAAACAAAAAATGGGTCCCACAATACCCACCACAATACTCTTACTTTATCTACTTTATTCACTTTTTCAATAAAATATCAATTTTCATTAAAAATTGTGCTCTACAGTAACCGGGTAAAATTTTCGTGGACGGAGGGAGTATTATTTTAATGTTGTTGATGATACTCATCAAGGAACATAGTGGATGATCAAGCTGCTCAACCAAAGAGCAAAAGGAGTTTGGCTGATCACCCTAAGGAGTTAATAATAGGAGATCCAACAGCAGGAGTTTAGACTAGGAGGAAACTGAACTTAGTAGACTTATCCGGTTGTTATGTGTCTTTAACATAATCAAAGAATATTAAAGAAGCACTTAAAGGTACAAACTAGATAGTGGCTATGCAAGAAGAACTAAATCAGTTCACTGGACAAGATATTTGGGAACTAGTAGACAGACCAAGACATCAAAAAGTGATATAAACAAAGTAGGTATTTAAGAATAAAGATGAGAATGATGTTGTAACTAGGAACAAGGTATGACTAGTGACACAAGGGTACTCTCGGTCTGAAGGAATAGACTGTGATTAGACATTTGCTATTGTTGCTAGACTAGAAGTCATTCGACTGTTGCAGCCTACATAAGGTTCAAAGTATACCAGATGGGTGTGAAATTTGTCTTCCCAATGGGATTCTCATTAAAGAAGTGTATATTGAACAACCTCCTGGTTTTGAACAAGGAGATAAAGTATATAAGCTTAAGAAGCTATATATGGGCTCAAGCAGGCTCCTAAAGCTTTATATGATACTTTATCTCAGCTCCTTCTGGAGAATGGATTTAGCAAAGGGAAAATTGACAGAACCTTGTTTAGAAAAGAAGAAGGAAAGGACATCCTTCTGGTTAAAATATATGGTGATGACATTATATTTGGATCTCCTAATAAGAAGTTTTGTGAAAAAATTGGTAATCTCATGCAGAGTAAGTTTGAAATGTCCATGATCGGTGAAATGAATTACTTCCTAAGTGTACAAGTTAAACAATCAGATAAGGGAATATTCATAAATCAAGCAAAATATACCAGAAATATGTTAGAGAAATTTGGAATAGGGTCTAGCAAAGCAGCCAAGATTCCTATGATGACAAATTTCAACATGGATCCAGATGAATTTGGAGAGAGTGTGGATCAGGCTGAATACAGAGAACTTCTTGGATCACTTTTGTATCTCACTGAGTATGTGCTAGATTTCAAGCTACCTCTAAGAAGAGTCATCTGGAAGCAGCCAAGAAAATCTTGAAATATCTTAAGGTAACAGTTAACCTTGGCTTATGGTATCCTGCAGACAATTTTGAGCTTAGTGGCTATTCTGACTCAGACTAGGGAGGATGCAAAATAGATAGGAAATCAACTGGTGGAACTTGCCATTTTATTGGGAGTAAGATGGTTTCATGGTTTTCTAAGAAGCAAACTTCAATGGCCACATCAACTACAGAAGCAGAATACATGGCAGTTGATAGTTGTTGTTCTCAACTACTCTGGATCAGCCAATAGCTCAAAGACTACCAGATCACTACTAAAGAAATACTCATATTCTGTGATAGTATTAGTGTTATTTCAATTACCCAGAATCTTGTTCTTCATACAAGATGCAAACATGTTGACATTGGCATCATTTCGTTAGGGATCATGTGGAAAAGAAAGACATTCAAATGGAGAGGATTCCTACTGAAAGGCAGAGGGCAAACATTCTCACAAAACCACTGGCAGAAACAAGGTTTGGAGAATTATCAATTGAGCTTGGGTTATGATTAGGTGTGAAATTGTCATGATTCGTAGCTCGATTTGCCCGCATTTGGAGTGAATTTGATGAGTATTTGGAGTCAATTGAGTGTTATTTTTATACATTAATGAATTTGTCTCTTTGATGCTCATAGATGTATTGAGGGTGGAAAATGGAGTTCGTAAGACTTTGAATCGACTCAAACGGATACCCGGATGAGAAGATATTGAAGAAATACGAATGGTATTAGTGCGAGAGAAGAAAAGTATCACTTTGTTGAAGAAGAGAGTCACTCGAGCAGGTGAGCTCGAGCGCCCCCGCTCGAGCAAGGTATTGGCTCAAACGCCAAAACATCCAGAGAACTTGGGGCACTCGACCAGCTCGAGCACCACCATTCGAGCGTCAAGACCGCTCGAGCACCATTAGCTCGAGCGCCCCCATTCGAGTCTTGCCATCGTTCGAGCTACACTGCTCGAGCGCCCCAACCTTTGCCAACACGATTTTCGCGGGATTTTGCAATTTTTATCCATTTCTCGGCCTGTGGGCTCCCGAATCAACCCCTTGCCTATATATACTCATTTCGAACACGTTTTTGGATACCACTTCACCATTAGAGATAGAATTTGAGAGAGAAGAACACCGAAGAGTTGAGCAAGATTAGTTTACTTTTCATCGAGTTTTAAACATTACAAATTCATAGTTAGGGTTTTGATTTTGTTATTCTTTTCTTTCGTTCATAGATATTAGATACTTGAGACTTCTAATTTCTTTATTAATTCGACTTTCATTCTTAGATCTAATTTCTTTCTTTGAAACATTAGTTTATGCTCTTTATTTCTTTAATTCAAATCGTCATGTTTATGTGCATTGCTTGTTTAATCGTTCTTGATCTCGTTAAAACCATGCTAGGCTAAAACCCCTGTATGCTTTGGGTAGGATGAACTCGTAGAAGTAGGACGTTGATACGTAATTAGGGTAACTTGTGATGTATAGTTTTAATTCTCTTAATTAATGAATGCTTAAAATCAATCCTAGAATTATCTTCGAATTGAGTACGAAAATTGTTAGAGAGCGGACGATCTTATCACTCTTTAATAATAAATAGGCTTTACAAGAGGGTTTAGAAGGGATTAATTCATCTATCGGTTTATCTAGGGAGGACGACCGCATCACCTTAGTTAAATTAGGGTCTCATTAATTAAGCACAATTCATTAACTTGTTTAGTGGATTCGTGAAGTCGATCGATAGGACAAAGTATTAGGGTTTAATTCTTGAGCTTTTAGTCTTTAGATCTTTTACTTAGAATTATTACTTGCACATCACGAGTATTCTAGTTACTGTATCAACTCTGTTAGTATACATAGGGACTCCTATCCTGGGCATCACCTTTTTATATTTGAAACCAACCCTTAGATAATTAATTTTCTTCTTTCTTTTGTATGCGTAGAGTACTATAGTTTAGATTTAATATTTCTTTAAAACTAAAAAACATACACTCATATTAGCTACGACGCGTAGATCCCCAGGGCTCTATTCGCATACAATCCATCCCTACGTACAATATACTTGGTCTCTATACTTTCTGATACTACAGTGAACCCGTACGCTTGCGGGAAAACTACTAGTAAAAGTTAGTAAAGTTTGGTTCAAGTCAATGGCGCTGTTGCCGGGGATGGCGGTGTATGTCCATTCAATAGGACTTGGAGATAGCTTAGTAGTTAGTAGTGAATGCCTTAATTTTTCTGTTAATTTTTACTTGTTCGGCAGTTGTGTTTTAATTATTCTGTTGGTGTTTCAGGTTTATGAAAACACGCTCGCAAGGAGAGACGAGCGAGGAGAGAACACAGCTAGATCCTGAGACAGTAGCAAGAAGAAACCGAGCTTTCTTGAGAAGAATGAATACTGCTGAAGGGTCTAAATAACATGGATCTGGACGGAAGTAGGGATTTAGATAAGGCTGCTGCAGAGTTTAATGCGATTGTGGAACGGGGTTAGGGATGGCAACGGGCGGGTCTGGGACGGGTTTGGCCTGTCCCAGGACCCGCTCCGCCAGGCATTTCATGGACCCGGGACCCGCCCCGTCTGAATTTTGGACCTGCCCCGCCTCAACCCGCCACGGAACCCGCCGAGTAAACCCGCGTCCCGCCCCGCCCACCTTCCCTGTTTTTTTTTAATAGAACCTTTCTTCCCAGTTCTTTGTTCCCAAATATTAGTACAACATTGAAACTTAAAATTGAACCTCTGCAATTAAGTTCGAATATACAGGATTCCAAAACAAATTATGCCTAAGCCTACAATTAAATTCCAACCAAATATTAAACTGTAAAAAGTTATCAATAAAATTATTTTCTGAACCAAAATTTAAATATCCAAAAAACTATCAAAGAAGCTGTAAAAATGGCCCAATCTTAATAATTGGGGTTTGACGTTGCTTTGACCGTATGGTGTGAGAGAATGATCACCGGAGGTCAAGAATTTGAACGGCGAAAGAGAGAGAGGCCAACGACGTCTATATAAAATCTGAAGGGAGAGAAAGACGAAGGGTGAGGCGAGGCAAGGTGAGAGAGAACTGTAGCAAAGCGAGAGAGAAAGACCGACGGGTGTAAGGGCCAATGGAAACTGAAGGGAGAGGACGGGGGAGGACGGAGGAGGCACGGCGGCGTGAAAAGGAGAGAGGAAACTCTAATGTATCTCTCTAGATTCAGATGGAGAAATTGGAAATTTTAAAAGTCATATAACTAAAAACTAAAATGATCGAAGATGAATACATTTTTAATAAACAAATAACTAAAAAATATATATATGTATATATACGGGGGTGGGCCCAACAAATACCAGGACCCATCCCAGACCCGATGGGTTTATGTTTGATCGGGTCCAAACCCGCCCCAGGACCCGTTTGACCGGATTTTTACCCACCCCGTGCGGATCGGGTTTGTGGCGGGGCCGGGTTTGAACCCGTTCCATTGCCATCCCTAAACGGGGTGATGGAGTTAAGGTAAATAGCAACAATAAGCAAGTTCAAAATCAAGTCCATTTGCCCAAAAACCAAGACAACACTGCACAAAATCAATTACAAAACCAAGGCAAGGACATTAACCCGAATAATCCCTTTAACCACCCTGCTTACCCACCTCAAAATCATGCATACCCCTACCATTACCCACCATATCCTTATCTACCATACTATCCTCCACCACCTACTTACAACCAACCACTCATTCCACCTGTTCCACAAGTACCTCTACCACCTGCATGTCCTCAAAATGTTGAGCCGGGCAATGCTATCAGAGGGAGGTTTGAGGCTCAACCTCAAAGATACTATGATGGTATAGCAATGCCTCCAGTTGAAGCAAACAACTTCTCAATAGCTCCTGGGATTCTAAAGATGCTCACCGAGAACCAGTTCAGAGGAGAAGTAGGGAAGGACAACCCACATACGCACTTGAGGAATTTTCTGATGATTGCCTCGACATTTAACCAGAACGGCATGTCTGAAGATGTCAAGAAGCTGAGATTGTTCCAGTTCTCTTTAACGGGAATAGCCAAGGAGTGGTATGACAACACTCTTTCTAGGGGAGGCGTGACTACGTGGGCTAAGCTCGAGTATCTATTCCTCGAGCGATTCTACCCTCCTTCTAGGACGATCAAAGCTAGAAAAGAAATCTCTTATTTCAAGCAGAAACATGGAGAAGAATTGAGTCAAACTTGGGAGCAGTTCTCTAACATGCTCATTGAATGCCCGCAGCACGGGTATAATGAGGGGGATATCATGGCATACTTCTATTGTGGAGCTTGCAAGGCAGCTCAAGGGCACCTCGATGCATGTGTTAATGGAGCATTCTTGAATCGAAGCACAGCCGAGTGCAGACAGATAGTAGAGAATATAGTAAAGAATGTCAGACAATGGAATGAGGACTCAGAATTTCAGAGGGCATATCAGGTGGAAGAGAGTGAGGGAACAAGGAAGTTGCTCATGGCTATGATGGAGAAGATCAGCAATCTCGAGGTTGGGCAAGAATCTGGGTGGAGGGAATACTAGAGTGAGTGAGAAAGTGGATCAGCCAGGATACCCACAAGAGGTGGCCAACTATATGGGAGGCCCTAATTACAATCAGAATGGCTATCAAGGTGGAAATTATCAGGGGCGCTCTGCTTATGGGCAACCATTTGTACCACCTGGTCCACAACTTCCTCAGAATCAATGGAGAAACAATCAAGGATACCAAGGGGGTCAGCAATCAGCTCAAAATAATTGGAGGAAGAATGAAAATTTCTCGTATGCTAACCCGAGAGCGGGGATAACTGTACCTCCAAATGTCGACCCTGGCTCAAACTCCCCGGAGGAGAAGGAGGTGCTACCACTGATGAGATGTTACGTGCGATTCTCCAGAAGGTGGAAGAAGGTAGTAAGAGTCTATCCTCTCTGGAGTATGATGTGAAGGAGATGAATAAGAAGAATGATCAGGGTGATCAAGATCTCCAGAAGAGAGATATGGAGCTGAATAGAATTTATCAAGAGAATAATAGGAGGCTCACTTCCATGGAGTATCAGATTAGCCAAATCGCAAAATCATAGGGTAGAGAGCCCCGAAAATATCCTTCTATGCCGGAGGGGAACCCGAAAGAGCAATGCAAAGCGATCTAGCTGAGAAGTGGAACCAAATATGATGGTCCTTAGATGTCTGCTGACTCAGAGATGCTCGAGGGTGAGATTGAGATAGAAGGGAAGGAACATAAGAAGGATGGAGATGAGATTGAGGAGGTAGAAGTTGAGAAAGAGGTTGAGAGTGAAGGCATTGAGAAAAGGAAAGAACATGAGGAGATTGAGAGGATTCCAAAGTGGAAGAAGGCAAGAAAGCAAGGAAGGACGTGAAGGAGACCATACGAGATGAATGAGGGGTACTCAAATCTGTGATACCCGTCCTATTTCCTCAACGTTTCATGAAAAAGAAACTCGATGAGAAATTTGCTAAATTCCTTGATGTGTTTAAGAAATTGCATATTAACATTCCTTTTTATGATGCTTTGGAACAGATGCCAAATTATGTCAAGTTTCTGAAGGACTTGATAGCGAAGAGGCGAAGAGTTGATGAGCCCAAGCTTGTGTAACTGAACCATGAGGTGAGTGCATTAGTGCACAAAGCGCTTCCCTCGAAGTTGAAGGAACCCGAGATTTTCACTATCCTATGTGATATCGGGAACGACATTAAACGGGGAGCCTTGTGTGATCTTGGAGCAAGCATTAATCTGATGTCATTATCGTTTTTCAAGAAGTTGGAGTGGGGAGAGCTTTAGCCGACACGAATGACTCTTCAACTTGCCGATCGGTCTATTACTCGACCTCAAGGTATGGTTGAAGACATTCTTGTGAAGGTAAAGGATCATATTTTTCCAGCTGATTTTGTAGTGCTCGACATGGAAGAAGATGAGCACGTTTCTTTGATCTTGGAAAGACCTTTCTTAGCTACGGTCGGAATGGTGTTAGATATGGCGAATGGGAAGATCACGTTGAAAGTTGATGATCAAGAGGTGAAGATTTCCCTATATGAGGCCATGAAGTATCCTATGGAGGAAGAGAGTTTGGAATTAAAAAGTGTAGCCGTGGCCAAAGTTGAAGGAGAAGGAGGTGTGGATGTGAAGAAGCCAAAAGTCAAGAAGTTGGTTGACAAAGCACCTCTGTGGAGAGCTAAAAAGAAATTGAGACGCCACCACTTGAAGTTGAGAAAGAGGATGGGAATGTGTTCCTAGTGAACGGGCCATAAGGAAGAGAATTCAAATACCACTCTTATGAGAGTAAGCGAGGTAATTTTGAGTATCATGTCCTGTGAGCTTCTTCGAGCTCGGTCCAGCATTAGGACCTTAAAAATAGCGCTGAGTGGGAGGCAACCCATTTTTATTTGCTTATGAGTGTTTTTAGTTGTAGGTGTTTTGTTTTAAGTCGTATGTTCTAACCTCGTACTTGAGATTTTTTATTGTAGGCTTGTCTCAAGAATGCCCAAGAAGTGGAGATAAATGGGAGCAACTCGAGACAAGGGAGTGTGCCAAGTTGTTGAGAGAAACTTGAACTATTTGGATGAGGTAACCACCACCCCAAATTTAGACCGCTTCACAAGGTCGAAGTTTGGAGGGGTGAAGATTTTATATGTTTTATGGTTACATCGCACATGAGCACACCCTTTTTTTTTAGTTGAGTTAGGTTATATATTGTGTGCCTTGAGATACTCCTTGAGTTGTTATTATGAGCTAATGTGGTGCAACATATTTCATGTGTATTGACGCTTACATTATTTACTTGTGATTGCTATCTTTGAGTGTGGAATTATGAGTTTGTGATTTGTGGAGTCAATTTAGAGTCTAGATTGTGTGAGTATAGTGGTGAAAGTTGATTTGAGAGAGAACTCGTATACTTATGAATTTTTCTTTTGAGTACTTGTGTGATAAAAGTGAGAATTCACTAAGACTAACATGGATGTGAAAGCTGTGAGATTTGAGCCTTTTGAGATTATATTTCATAAATTGATCTTTTCGTTTGTGAGTGGATCGTCACCTTAGAGGATGCTAGAACTTGTGGGTGTTCTCACTTCTTGATTGTGTCTAATTTGATATGCCGAATGTGATCTTAGGCCATCTTTAATTTGTTGAGTCACTTAGCCTAAATAAGCCTACCAATGACATTTATCCCTTGTTAGCCCGTTTGAGCCTGAGCACATTTGAACTAATCCAAATTTGAGTGGAGAATAGGAAAAGTGTGAATGAGAAGGGATTGAGTTGAGTTGAGAAGGTGAATTATGATGGTTGAGTTGTGATAAAAGAAGAGTGTGATGAAGTTTTGAGTTGTGGGGAGACCAAAAATTTGGGAATGAGCAAAAGATATATGAGCTCATGTGAGTTGTGTAAATAGAAAAAAATAGTGAAGTGATTGAAAAAATGAAAAGAGTTGAAAAAAAATTAGGGTGTTGAGAGTGAAGGAAATTGAATTACATTGTATGAAGAAGTTGAAGAAGTGTGTTCCGGAGTTCAAGATACCGAAATATGATTTTCTATTCTCCATTCACTTAAGTCGCTTATCCTATATAGTTGTCTCACTTGTCCAAAGAGCCTACATTACAACCTTGAGAAAAGTCTTTTTTTATTCAGCATTGATTTTTAGAGTATAGTCGAAGTTGAGAGTGTTTACAAGCCTATGGCTGCTGATATGTGTGATTGATTGATTGATTGATTGAGAAAGTCCCTTATTATTGATACACATTTTTTAGGGAGTGAAACACATCGTTGAGTGCACATCCATTTTTGATCCTGGTGTTTCTTGTTATTAGTGCATGAATTTGATGAAGGGAGTGAGTTTGTGTACATGTGAACGATCTTTGAAACTTGAGCTCGATTACTTACATGATTTGGTTCTTGACTCATTCCTAACAATTTCACTTAACTTATTATTTCATTGCTTGAGGACAAGCAATATGGTAAGTTTGGGGGGGTTGATTAGGCGTGAAATTGTCATGATTCGTAGCTCGGTTTGCCCGCCTTTGGAGTGAATATGATGAGTATTTGGAGTTAATTGAGTGTTATTTTCATACATTAACGAATTTGTCTCTTTGATGCTCATAGATGGATTGAGGGTGGAAAATGGAGTTCGTAGGACTTTGAATCGACTAAAACGGATACCCGAATGAGAAGATATTGAAGAAATACGAATGGTATTAGTGCGAGAGAAGAAAAGTATCACTTTGTTGAAGAAGAGAGCCACTCGAGCAGGTGAGCTCGAGCGCCCCCGCTCGAGCAAGGCGTTGGCTCGAACGCCAAAACATCCAGAGAACTTGGGGTGCTCGACCAGCTCGAGCGCCACCATTCGAGCATCAAGACCGCTCGAGCACCATTAGCTCGAGCGCCCCCATTCGAGCATTGCCATCGCTCGAGCTACACTGTTCGAGCGCCCCAACCTTTGGCAACACGATCTTCGTGGGATTTCGCAAGTTTTATCCATTTATCGGCCTGTGGGCTCCCGAATCGACCCGTTGCCTATAAATACCCATTCCGAACACGTTTTTGGATACCACTTCACCATTGGAGATAGAATTTGAGAGAGAAGAACACCGAAGAGTTGAGCAAGCTTAGTTTACTTTTCATCGAGGTTTAAAACATTACAAATTCATAGTTAGGGTTTTGATTTTGTTATTCTTTTCTTTCGTTCATAAATATTAGATACTTGAGACTTCTGATTCCTTTATTAATTCGACTTTCATTCTTAGATCTAATTTCTTTCTTTGAAACATTAGTTTATGCTCTTTATTTCTTTAATTCAAATTGTCATGTTTATGTTCGTTGCTTGTTTAATCGTTTTTTTATCTCATTAAAACCATGCTACGCTAAAAACATTGTATGCTTTGGTTAGGATGAACTCGTAGAAGTAGGACGTTGATACGTAATTAGGGTAACTTGTGATGTATAGTTTTGATTCTCTTAATTAATGAATGCTTCAAATCAATCCTAGAATTATCTTCGAATTGAGTACGAAAATTGTTAGAGAGAGGACGATCTTATCACTCTTTAATAACGAATAGGCTTAACAAGAGGGTTTAGAAGGGATTAATTTATCTACCGGTTTATCTAGGGAGGACGACCGCATCACCTTAGTTAAATTAGGGTCCCATTAATTAAGCACAATTCATTAACTTGTTTAGTGGATTCGTGAAGTCGATCGATAGTACAAAGTATTAGGGTTTAATTCTTGAGCTTTTAGTCTTTTGATCTTTTACTTAGAATTATTACTTGCACATCACGAGTATTCTAGTTATTGTATCAACTCCGTTAGTATACGTAGGGACTCCTATCCTGAGCATCACTTTTTTATATTTGAAACCAACCCTTAGATAATTAATTGTATTCTTTCTTTTGCATGCGTAGAGTACTATAGTTTAGATTTAATATTTCTTTAAAACCCAAAAACATACACTCATATTAGCTACGGCGCGTAGATCCTCAGGGCTCTATTCACATACAACTCATCCCGAGGTACGATATACTTGGTCTCTATACTTGCTGATACTACAGTAAACCCGTATGATTGCGGGAAAACTACTAGTAAAAGTTAATAAAGTTTGGTTCAAGTCAGGTTATAGATCCAAAGGCAGATTCGGTTTAGGAGGGACATAAGCAGAGTATCATAAAGTAATCTTGGTTATATTATGTATTTTCTATCTTTATGTCACTAATTATATCGATTAGATATGGCACCAAATTACAAAATAGAGGCAATGTGGTAGACTACAAGAGTAGTTGTTTGCCAGAAGATACCACCAGATGATAGACCAGATTACTCTGAGGTATCAGATGATTACAATATCAACTGACTGGTATAATCTTCTTACGTTTTCAAATTTAAAAAGAAAATTGCTCAATCATTGAGATGCATGTTTAAATATTGTAAATACACCCAAAATCCTTCATATTACTAGTGTATTTAAACTGAATACTGGTTAGTGGGCTTTTAATCATTTCACTTTTTCTTAACTGCGACAACCTTTCTCGACCTGTGTCCCAATGATAGCGCCACACACACGTATTAAATCCAAATCTTTGTCTTATCAATTGTGGCTGTTGGATTTAATTTATTTGTGCAACATATAAATTAAATCAATTAATTTGATTTAATTCTTAATCACATTCTCGTTAACTCGGTTTTCATAACTTTTTATTCCTTATATTTTTAAAAATATTGAAATTGTTCACTTTACTGTTTCATGCAAATCCTCTCAAACCCTTTCTTTCTTTCATCTTTCGCACACTCTGTTCTAGAACTACTTACAGCCAAGGATGAAAATATCGCTATCGCAAGTAATATCGCAACCTTAAATTTACGGATATATCGATTGATATATCGATATCGCATCTCGATATCACAATTTTTTTGAAAAAAAGACGGAAACTTTATTAAAATTTTGAAAATCTAACATGAAATTTTAGGGAGGATTACAATATGATATTATGCATATATTCCATTTAAAATCACTATAAAATTACATGTTTAAAGTAGGCATATAGATAATAGACTATATAAACATTGTTCAACGTAAAAAAAAAATTGAAAATATAATATTTAATACCATACAATACAATACAATACAAGATATCAATACATAATATAATACATTATAAGATTATGAATATTACATGATACAATACACTTAGTATCAAAATGATGACCTATGAGGTTCAAGTACCGTAATTTCATCTTTATCCAAATAATATTGACACCAACTCATTATATTGGAGTAATCCTAGATAAAGGGTATTAGTTGATGACCTATTAGTTGTTTTTACTAAATGATATTAGTTTTGGAGGGTATTAGCTGTATTCACTGAAGGGTACGAAGAACAATATTTATTTAACTAAAGCGTATTAGTTGGTTACACTAAAGAATATTAATTGATTACACTAAAAAGTATTGTAAAGTGATTCATATATGAACCAATTTCACTCTATACATACTCACCTTAATGCTAAGTCAACTTAGAAAAATAATAAACATATAAACACTAAAACACATAAAAAAATAAACATAAAAACAATAAATACAAAAAAATCGCGATATTTTTATATATTCGCGATATATCTGCGATATTTCCCGATACTCATTCATTTTTGTACTACAAGTGAACCGATATCGATATCGATAACTTGCGATATATCGCGATATATCTGCGATACGCTGTTAAAAATACATTGCACCCCAATATCCGTATCCCAATCTCAAAATTGCGATATTTTCTTCCTTGCTTACAGCAATGGCACCTAAATGCCACTTCTACGCCGATACAATCTGTCAAAAGCTATCTTCGGAGATGGTGGTGGACTTTTATACCACCAGAAACAGCAAAGCCCTAGAAATTCTGGACTTACTTCGAATTTTTGGGGTAGAGGATTTCATTTCCACCCTAACTAAAAATCAGCACACTTTGGATCCTTATGTGGCTCAGTTTTTGGTGAGATCTCGTGTCTATGATGAGGAAATAATGTCAAAGATAGAGACCGAGACAACCACCGAGAAATTGGTCCTCACTAAGGAGAAGTTCAACAAGCTTTTTGGGAATCTATCTATGGAGGTGATAGATATAGAAACCTACAAGGATGACAGCCTTCTGGAATCCTTTCGATTTTTTGCTCAAAATTCGCACAAGGGTGTCACAAAGGATTTGAAGTGGTTCTCTCTTCGTCGAAAATACAGAACTATGTTCGATATTGTTACGAAGATTATCATGTGCAAAAATCATAGTCCAAAATGCAATTCACAGAGGGAGATTGTGTGTAATGATAGCTATCTACAATGGAGTTAAATGCAATTGGGTAAAATTCTTCTAGAATATCTTCCAGAAGAATATTGAGAAGGTTAAGAAGAAGGGAGATGATGAGATTGAAGGAGATCTACAGTACAAATTGAGTGCTAAGGTTTCCATGTGTACTAAGATCACAATTATCTTGGATCACTTGCTTCCAGATGAAGAGTGAAACCCAGATGGGTCAAGAATTTCCATGCATCATCCAAGGTAATGATTTCGACCGATGAGCCCTTAAGCAACAATGCAGACTCAGATGATGAAGATGACATTCCAGCTTATACAATGCAATCCGCACCTGTGATGTAACCTTGTTCACAATGGTAACACAAATAGAACAATAGTGATCTTGTTTATTGAAACCCACCAGCCATTGTAAATGTCTAGTAAAAACTATTTGGATTGGAACTTGAAATTCTTTTTTTTTTTCTAGGGAGAAAAAACCACATCTCCACAACATGCAATGTAGAATCAACATTGCACAAACTTTCTGAATGGAGCTCTTCAAATGTTATATTTGAAGATATTGGAATTCCTTCCACATTGGCACCACGATCACCATCGCTTCTTTTTCATTCTCATTGACCATTTACATCAACAAACTCGCCAAATTACATTGACCCAAAATTGAGGTAAATCCATATTTACAATTAAATAAGAAAAGGTTAACTATTAGAAAGCAACTAAATAAATTTAAACAACTTAAACAATTAACAACTAAATAATTTAAACATCTGAACAACTGAAACAACTAAATAACTATGTAATTTTAAGAATTTAAACAACTGGACAACTTAAACAACTAAATAATTTAAGCAACGGAACAATTTAAATAATTGAACAATTAAGTAACTAAATAATTTAAATAACTTAAACAATTGAACAACTTAATAGTTAAACGTATGAAAAACTGAAACAACTAAAATGTTTAAACAACTGAACAACTATGTAATTTTAAAAACGTAAACAATTAGACAATTTAACAGCTGAACAACTATTTAATTTAAAAACGTAAACAACTGAAACACTGAACAACTGAACAACTATTAAATTTTGAACAACTGGGCAATTATTTAATTTTGAACAACTGAACAACTCCTACGTGAATAAGGTTTACAAATAGCTAAAAAAAAATTGTCCACCATAAAAATTGTTCATCAACTATAAAATAACAAATATCAACAAATTAAACAAAGAAAAATATGTTAGAGACATGTTCTTACTTTTAATCCAACCTTCACATCATCATTGTATGAAGAAGAGAGAAAAAATTGAGTGAAGAGAAGATGAATAAATGAAGAATAGATAAAAAGAAGGCGTGGATAAAAGAATGTGAGGAGGGTTTTCTTATAATTTGATAAATATATAGAGTAGTATAATTTTATGTTATTAATTTATAAAGAAAAGGTAATTTTTTAATAAATTAAGGGTTTAGGGCAGAAGCAAATTCTTAATTTAAATTGCAATTAAGAGGTTTGACTAGACCATTTTTTAACAAACCTCCTTGTTCAACATAGGTGTTTAGTGAAGCCACAATTTATAAAAAAAAAAAAAAAACGGCAGTTTGAATAAAATGGACCAATAAAAAATGAGAGGGAATATATACGGGGGTTTGACTTGAGCCTAATTTCCCGGTTGTTTCTCTCACAATTTAATATGTACTGCCATCCATCCTGTTCATGGATGGATGACACCATTTCTGCTCTTTCTCCATGATCTTGCTTCATTTTATGCAGATTCAGGACTTAATGCTTCATCAATTATTTCAAAAAAGCTTAAAATTCCGTATTTCATATTAATTTATGGCGAGTAGCGGCGGAGGCGGAGGTAGTCGGGAAGAGGTGGCGCTGGCAGGGGCGGTACAGTGTATCGGATTGGGCTACGATTTGACGAAGGAGAAACAGTGTAAAGAGCGGTCAAGGTTAATCTCCTTGGATGATGGTCAGGTCAGAGACATCGCCATCCCTGGGGGTATTTTGCTCCAGAATGTGCCCAATTCGATCAACTGTGATAAAGGCGATCGCATGCGGTTCGGCTCCGATGTTCTATCATTTAATCAGGTACTTGATTGGTTGTAATAGAGTGCTCAAATTGATTATGTCGTTTATGTTTGAACGCTTTCTGTTGTGCTCTTAGTAATCGTATTTGATGTTTGCTGCGAACCGAGAGCTGAATTATTGCGGAATTTTGAAGGTACTTGATTGGTTGTAGTTGAGTGCTCAAATTTGTTATGCTACTTATGTTTGCATTCGTGCATAATATTGAGGAATTTTGAAGGTACTTGATTGGTTGTAGTTGAGTGCGCAAATTGATTATGCTATTTATGTTTGAATTTGTGAATAATATTGGGAATTTTGAATTGTGTTATACTATTTTGGATAGATTGTGGATAGATTATAGGTAGAATCTGTATTCAAGTGTTTTTATCTTGTTTTTCAATTTGTAGATGTCGGAACAGTTCAACCAGGAATTATCACTTTCAAATAAAATTCCATCAGGCCATTTCAATGCAGCGTTTGGATTTGCAGGCTGTTGGCAGAAAGATGCTGCTTTCACAAAATCTCTTGGTTTTGATGGGGTGTTCATCTCCCTCTATAGCATTGCATTAGAAAAGTCCCAAGTAACCCTCCTAGATCATGTTAAACAAGCGGTACCATCGTCGTGGGATCCAGCTGCACTGGCAAGGTGAGCTGTAAATGTATTTTCTGCTTGCTGTGAAATGTGCATTGATCGTCTTCTTCTGTTCTTCCTTGCTCAGGTTTGTAAACATTTTGTTGCTTTCAGCTGTGTTTGAAGATATACTTGGCCTTATGAGTTCGTTTTGTTAGTTCAGCGAATGACATGAATATTCATACTGCTACCTTATTCAAGCTACACCTTCATTGCACTGTAAAATCATAGCTTGCATATTTGAAAATTACAACCTTTGCTTTATGAGACCCAAGGGGCGCTTGGTTCAAATTCTTCCATGTGAATGGTAATGAGAAACTCTTTTCTCCTTATGCTTCTTAATGAAAGGGATATGTTGGAGGAAGGGTTGTCTCAGTTGTGGTCACAATGTTAGTGTCCTGTTCTAATTTTGGAATAAAGAGACAAAATATGATTGTTTGTTGAGGAATAGTGTAAGGATTGAGGAGAAATAGTTAATCAAAATAAGGTGATGATTATTTCGAGTCTCATTACCCTGTACAAAGTATAATGAAGGTGAATTGATTAGGTTTTGTTCTCATTAACCCCCACAATTACCCCATTCTCATTCCAATTAGCATTACTATTGAGGAATTTTAAACTAAGTACCCTCAGTTATGATCCTACTCCGTATACATTTTTTTTGTTGCCACATTTTCAGATTGCTGTCTAATGAAAACCATATATTGTGTGGCACTACTAACCTGTTGTTTAACTGCATACATATAAGTTCTCTGTCTAATGATCTTAACTAATTATCGAACGAGCCTATGTGAATAAATATGACCTAACTCGTGATGTTTTTATTATAGAATGACTTACCTTCTTTTTCTGAAAATTTAATGGCAGGTTTATCGAGAAATATGGTACCCATATCATTGTTGGTGTAAAGATGGGTGGGAAAGACGTTGTTTATGTAAAGCAGAAATACTCATCGCCCCTCCAGTCCACTGATGTATATAAAAGATTGAAGGATGTGGCAGACAAGAGGTTTAGTGATGCTACCGTTCTACCTGAGAAAGCTTGTGACAGGGAAATGGTTTGTTCTATTTGCTCACATTTCTGCATTTTCTATAATCAGATTCCGTGGGTGGCCCATGATTTTAGTTTTTTAGTATTTAGATGAATTATTGTCAAACTCTAGATAGGATCTTACTTGCATTTTCCTTATATAAAAAGTAAAGTTGCTGCTAAAAGAACTGCAGTATAGTATAAGAAAATATGCAACAGTTGTAAGAATATTAATAACATCAAAGCAACACTGGTACTCCTGAATTCTGGATTTCGTGGATTTTTATTAATTTCGCATGTTTATTTCCCTTTTTGCAACATCAAAGAATTTAATGATAATGGATTATCTGGTTAGTTCCTTTCATATTCTTTTAAATATATATATATATATATATATATATATATATATATATATATATAGGGGTGTATAAAAGTTAATCTGGAAGTAGTGTTAGTTGAAACGATTTAATATATTAAGCATGTCAAAGAGATATCAATTTTGGACAATAGACAAGGCATGTTATCCTAGGATGATGATCAACTATAGTAGTTGCTGCAAACTGAAAAGTATGACATTAAGTGACTCGTCATTGTTTTTCAATCATAATCTTTAAAAAAAAAAAAAAAAGATCAACTATAACTTGCCTATTTTTTAGAACACTTTTTAGGTGCTAATGCAAGTTGCATTAGAAAGTGTATTAGTTACCAAAGAAAGATTTGTTCTTAAACATCCGATAGCAGCTAAGTTATTTTGCGATCTTTTCCAGTTCATACACACACACCCTAAATTTTACATTTGATATACTAAATTCTGAAACATACATGAACTTCTATAATTCCATTTGATTTATTTTCAGCAAGCAACTATTGAAAGAGGAGTTGCATTCTTGGATCCCAGTACACCAAGTTCTCACTCGACTCAAGAGGTGATAATTTTGAAAAATAAATTGATTAGTCTATGGGTGATAGCCAAGTATCCATATATTTTCTATTGACACATTGTTTCTGACTGGGGTTATTCATAGTGATCTTAGTGAGATAATATTAGTGTTGAAACTTAATGTTTGTTGCTCATGAAAATTCCAGGAATTAACTTTCTTTTGGAGGAGGAAAGGCGGAAGCAGTGAAAGGAATATGCCTCATAATAACTGGTGTCAAACTGTTCAGCTCGAGCCTGAAGTTATCTCTATGTCCTTTGTCCCGATTTCATCACTCTTGAGTGGAATTGATGGGAGTGGATTCTTAGGTCATGCTATCAATCTATACCTGCGCTGTAAGCAAAAAATCTTAAAATCCTTGATCAATGCCTTGGTTTTATACAATTTTTGTGGATCCTAACTTCTTCTATTTCAATCTCCTGAATTATGAGTCTAAGCACGATAGATAGTGATGATGTAAATACATTATTAATATAATTGTCAGAGTTACCAGCATTCTTTTGGATTGGTAAATGTGGTCTCCAAGCCTTTTCTCCGCTGCTTGCAGATAAGCCACCTATTGAAGAATTATATCAGTTTTATAACTTTCAACTTCCAAGGCAATGGGCACCTGTTTTTGGTGACATTCCCGTAGGTCCCTACAAAAAGCAGCAAGGGACTGCATCTTTGCAGTTCCGTTTGATGGGACCCAAACTTTATGTCAACACTGATGAGGTATAGTCTGCAACATTTCATTTTGTTTGCGTCAGTTTAATCTCCATTCAGGTGCATGCAGTAAAGATGAAATTAGTGCCACTTAAACTGCTTTTCTATACTTTCAACACAATCCGTCTGTGAATAAATACTCTTCAAGCATAGCCCTCAATACATAATAGGCTTATTTATTTAGTTTTCAAAGCAACGAGTCTTTTTCCTTTGCCCATATTAATCTCATACAATTGGAGTAAATTATAAAATTGATCCCATATCAATTGATTGTTAGCAATTTTAGTCCCATACGGATCTTTTTTCTCAATTGAGAGGGTGTTTTCAAGTGCAGAATCATTATTTCCTTAAAGCTGTAGACCTAGTATTTTTGCCCCTCTGCTTATATTTGCACACCCCCCAAGTCCCATAATTTTTTAAATGATGCAATTTTAATCCTGTATTGATAATTTTTTATATTGGGATGATAATTAGTTTGTGATTTTTAAATGAAATTAATATGTTAGGGTCTTATTCTGCCACATAAAAGACGTCAAGTCAAGTCATTAGTCCAGTTGTTACATTTAATTGTAACATCTCATGTGAGTGGCACTTGCAAAATTCCTTCAACCTTGTCAGTATATGGCACTTGTTGCTTGTTTTGAACCTTGGTACTTTTGTTACCGGCGTTGGATAAAATTGCAGCATTTAAAAGTTATGGCACTAAACTTAGTAAATACAAATATGCAATTTACTCTATACAATTGATATATGATTGCAGGTGTTCTCTTGTGGAGACAGTCGCACAAGTTTTTGTTTATCGATTGCTTCAGAATTCTGCATTGTCTTTTTTTATTCTTTTTCCTTTCCTTTTTTAACAATCAATAATTGATAAATTGTGGCTCAAATTATTTAAACTACAGGTGGATGTGGGAAACAGACCAGTAACAGGGCTGCGGCTTTATCTGGGAGGAAAAAGGAGTAATTGCTTAGCAATCCATTTGCAGCACCTATCATCCTTGCCCAAAAGCTTCCAAGTTCGTAATGACTCCTCCGGAAACAACACTTCCACCCTCGATCGAAGATATTACGAGAAAGTGCAATGGAGAAGTTTTTCACATATATGCACTGCCCCTGTTGAGTCCGATGATGATCTCTCCATAGTCAACGAAGCAAAATTCGAAGTCCAAGAATCTGGCAAGAAAAACGTTCTGTTTCTTCGTCTCAGTTTTTCCAAAGTCAAGGGGGCAACTGTTGTGAGGAAACCCGAGTGGGATGGGTCCACTTCCCTGAGTCAAAATTCTGGAATTATATCAACTTTAATTAGTACTCATTTCTCCACAGAACAAAAACCTGCTCCGAAGCCTTCTGATGTTAACTTGAACTCTGCTTTATATCCTGATGGGCCTCCCATGCCCACACTAACAGATAAACTTCTGAGGTATGTTGACACGACAGAAATGACGAGAGGGCCCCAGGACTCGCCCGGGTACTGGGTCATCTCGGGTGCTAGGCTTGTAGTGGATAATGGTAAAATATCAGTTCGGGTCAAGTATTCTTTGTTAGCTGTGATCTTGCCTGATGAAGAAACAGTATTGCAAGGCTGATTGTCATGTAAAAATGATCAATTTTTCAGTAGGAATGTAGTATTTGTTTGTGAGATATATGTTCATATGCCCATCCTTAATGTGTGATCTTTGAACAATCTGTTGGCTTGTACTGGTAACATTCTCCGTATAAAGTGTAGGCAATGCCATATGATATGTGACTTTGAAAAGTAATGTTAAAACTCTTGTGAGATGCTTTCAAGCGATGAGGAAATTACCAGTAGGGCTGACAATTCGTGTATTATTGCTGTATTTCGTGTCAACACAAAAACAATAAGAATCTATAACACTACGCAAACATGAATTTTTTTGTGTTGACACGACGATACGATAATAAAATTAAATAACATTTGAGTTATAGTAATTAATATGGCACGATAATACACGTTACAAGACAAAAAAAAATCTCAAATAAATTACAAATTATTAATTAATATATACAATAAAAAATCAAATTTAACGGATTTAACATGAAAACGATACAAAAAAATTTGTATCTTTATCGTGTTATCATGTCGTGTTCGAAATTGCTACCCTTCCAGCGGGGCGAGGAAAAAACACAGGACTATTTGAAGAGCTAATTTGTGCGCATGAAAAGTTTGGTTTCAGTATCCCAAACTATAGATGAAATGTGACTAAGTGTGACTAACTATGTTGCACGGATTTTTCAAAATTCACTGGTATGCAGTATCGGCTACTGCATGGGTGCGCGGGTACGGGTGTGTTTCGCGTGAGATTCGCTACGTGGCGAATCTATATAAAAAAATAAAATAAAAATAAGAGGATAAGCGTATCGGGTGCGGGAGGAGGGGGCGTGGGAGTATTTTGATTTTTTTTTTTTTTTTTTTTAGAAAAAGTTTAAAACTTAAATATAAAATATAAAATATTTTGGTTAGCTTATCTTATAAGCCAACCAATACCCACTTACTTCTCAGTTTCCACGATACAGTAGGTATTAGAAATTAGAAATCAAATTACACAACCAAACCTATTCTCTTTTCTTCCAGTTTCGCCGACTGCCGCGACTAAAAGAAAAAAAAAATTGAAGTTGATTTTCAAGTTCCAGAGTCTCGAGATTTCCAAGTTGATTTCCAAAGATAATGTGACTTGTTTTATGTATTATTTGAATTGGGTTGATGATGATATTTGAATTGTTATTTCTTATATTTAACAGGTGCTATATATATATATAAAAAAAAAATAGACGTATCTTTGTTGTATCGCACCCTGGCATTTTAAAAAATATGTATCCCCGCACCTGTATCTGCACGCACCCGCCCCCGCCCCCCGCACCTGTGCAACATAGGTTACTAACTATTTATTAATGTGGCCTGAAACTCACTTTAATTTGCACTAATTTATTTTTCTCTCTTCTACATATACAATCTATATCTCAATCAAATTTCATGTTTTTTCATAGTTTGTTAATAATTCAATACAACTTAAAAATAATTTCTATTTTTCATTATTTAATAATTTCATTTATTTATAATTACTTTTTATTATACTTAATATATTAAATTATTTGGTATTCAAAATTCGTAATTATGATAAAGAAAAAGTTGTTGCTCCCTCCCTCCTGATAAATTGAGCACACGATTTAAGAAAAATACATCTTTTGAGTAAAATAGTGATATATGAGTAAATATGTGTATATTTTTGTAAGTGCGCATACAAATCAATGTCTTTTTTTTTTTTAGTGTGCAAGTAATTTTGGAATGGATCAATAAGACAAGTATGTGAATAATTACGGTGCAACTGTGTCAATATTTAAATTATATAAATTAGAATTATAATCGTGAAATTGTCGTGCTTTTTTTTTAGACTTAAACCGGTCGACCGGCGATAGTAGTTTGAGTATTGACAATTTGGCATGGCCCAGGTTATTTGCACTAGCCTCTATGTTAAAAACTACTAACCGGGTGAATACACTATTTTTTGTTCGGAATTTTTTTTCGAATTTTTTTCATTTTTTCTAACATAATGAAATACATAATATTTTGGGGAAAAAATGGATTTTTTTTGTTTATTTTCGGAATTTTTTCCAAAAATGTTGCAAATTTTCGGAAAAATAAGTAGTGTATTTATCCAGATAGTATATTTAACACAGAGGCTAGTGCAAATAACTGTGGTCATTTGACATTGTTTGTTACAAAGGTAAAAGATTAAGTATACGGTTATTTGCACTTACTTCTTTGGTAAAAATACTATTCGGATAAATATGTTAGTCTGTTGTTTGAGGAAAAAAAATAAAATCGAAATTATTTCAAGTTTTCGAATATTTTTTTAAATGGAATGGAATGCATAATATTTCCAAAAAAAAAAAAAAAATCAATTTTTATTTTTATTTACAAATTGTTTTCGAAAATATTTTAATTTTTCGAAATGTATACATTCGGGTAGTATCTCTACTACCAAAATGGCCTAACCAAAGATTACACACTATGATATCAGTGGGAAAGCCCAACATTTTCTTTTCTCAAATTTGTATTACAATTAAAATTCCATGGACCATGGTCATTGTAATTTGTATCTTGAACTACATGAATTTTGATTTTAAATCCAAATTCTCATTTGTAAAGTCATTTCGACATAAAATATCTAGTCGTATAAAACTCTACCCTATAATATTTAAATACATTTATCTTTTTCCAAACATAATTTTTAATACATAATCAATGGGTAAATTGTGTCAAACTCTCCCGTAGTTTAAAATATCAGCATAAAATTTCTGTGTGATTTTAAAATTGCATAAAACCCCCTTATGCTTTTATAAATATAGCATGAAGTCCCCGTGTGATTTTATAAATGTAGCATAAAATCCCGGATTCTTTAAAGATTAATAGTAGTGCAACTCATGCATGCTTCTTGCGAGTTTTAGCGGGGTTTTTCTTTTTCTTTTTTTAATATAATGACACAATTATTTCTCCATTATCTATATTAAATGCTCATTCTATTGTGGTTTTTATTTTAAGCTTTTTATTTATAATTTTATATAGTTAATTTATTTAATAATTATTGTCTATAAAATATTATAAATAGACGAGAAGTAAAAAATACTTTTAAAAAGTTATTTTTATATTTAGTTAATATTAATATATCATCTGGGTAAATAATTTGTGTATTAATTTGTAGTTAAAAATATTAAGAAAAGTACAAATTTTTAACTAAAGAAAATCAGTATCAACAACAAATTTTCTTTTTGGTCAGGTCTTTATATATTCACAATGAACAACTTTTTTCAAAAATTCATAAATTTTTTATTTTTTATGTATATAAATTCTGAAATTTACTTGGAGATAAACCATAATTTGTGTTCTGATATTTTATGATAGAACATCAACATGTCAAAAGTATATAACAGGTCGGGAGTTCATCAAACTAAATGAGTTCATTAAACTAAATTCATTATTTCAAAAGTTCATGAACTTGGGGGAGCTACCGAAATCATTTGCTATTTGTGAAGTGTCATATGTGAAGTATGAAGTCTACTGAGCTTAATTCAATGAGGAGCTATGTTGATGAAGTGTTAACCGTAGGTGTTAGTCATATTTGGATATCAGTGGAGTTGCATCAGGTGAGGTTCATCAGCTGAGGTCTGACAGTGGAGTCCTCTCAGAGGAGGTTTAGACTGGAGGTCATCTGTTGATGTGTCAAGTCACCTGATACAAAGTGGCACGAACTATACCAATCTGAGCTAATGTGTAGGCGGTTCCAACTGAAGCAGTTATTGGAGTTTGTTAGCCAGCTGGATAACTACTTTACTTATGAGTTTGTTACAACTGAATCAAGTCTAACTTCATCTCAATCTCTGTAAATATATAAAGGGGTGTTCTTAGCTAAGAAATTCATTTCATTAGTGAGCGAATACACAGAGAGTTTGTGAGATTGAGAGTATTGTAACGATTCCAATTCTTGCTTAGTGAAAAGATATCCTCTCGGATCCCGTGGACGTAGGAGTATTCATCTCCAAACCACGTAAATCTGGTGTTCTTGTGTGATTTCAATTTCGTTCATATTGTTTCCATAATTCCGATTCCCTGATTACAAGTTTCTTGTGAATCTAAAACCGATTAACAAATGGCGCCGTCTGTGGGAAGCAATCATGGCTACAACTAAGTTTGATATTGAGAAATTCACGGGGAAGAACGATTTCAGCTTATGGAAGATTAAGATGAAGGCTCTCCTGGTACACAATGGTTTGTACGAAGCCCTGTTGCCACCAGATCAGGTGGCTTCTGGAACTAATCCGGCGAGGGTGGAGGAGAACAAGAGGAAAGCACACAGTGCGCTTATCTTGTGTCTTGGGGATAAACCATTGAGGGAAGTATCGAAGGAGAAAACCGCTCTTGAAGTCAGGAATAAGCTGGAGCAGTTATACCAGACCAAGTCTGTTACGAACAAGTTATACATGAAACAGAAGCTTCAAGTCTTCAAGATGAGTGAAGATAAGAATCTTGGTGATCAGTTGGACGAGTTCAACAGATTGGTTGATGATCTGGAGAGTTTGGATGTTACAATTGATGATGAAGACAAGTCATTGATGTTGTTGAATTCTCTACCTAAGTCTCTGGAAAATTTCAAAGATGTCTTGCTGTTTGGAAGACAAGATCAGGTGATGTTTGATGATATTCAAACTGCCCTGAAAACCAAGTTTCTACAGATCCAGACTGAAGGGAAGAAGCCTGCTGGAGGATTGAATGTGCAATCCAAGAAGAAGAAGGGGTTTCAGTCCAAGAAGAAGGATGGTGGAAAAGGGAATAAGGGTGGGAAGAAGTCTGATTTTGTTGAGAAGAGAAAGTGTTTCACTTGCCATAAGGAAGGTCATCTGAGAAAGAACTGCCCTGAAAGGAGGAAGAAAGACAATCAAAATGATCAAGATGGAAATGCAGCTGTGGTGGAGGTTGAAGGATATGATAGTGCAGAAGTCTTAATGGTTAGTCATGAGAGACTAAGTCAAGAGTGGGTCCTGGACTCTGGGTGTACTTTTCATATGTGTCCACATGAAGACTGGTTCCTGAATCTTGAGAAGATTGATTGAGGTCTTGTTCTTTTGGGTAATGATGAGAGCTGTAGAGTGCAAGGATCTGGTTCTATCAAGATCAAGATGTTTGATGGAGTTGATAGGATCTTATCTGATGTCAGGTTTGTTCCTGAGTTGAAGAGAAATCTTGTTTCTCTTGGTACATTGAATTCTAAAGGTTTTGAATTCAAGACAGAAAAGGGAGTTCTGTCAATAACCAAGTCTGGAAGGATTGTCATGAAGGGTATGATTAAGAATGGTTTGTATACTTTGATTGGAAGGACAGTAACAGGGTCAGCTGATGTTACCATGGAGTCTTCTGGGGTCAATTTATGGCACAAGAGATTGGCACATGTTGGTGAGAAGGGTCTGGTGGAGTTATCCAAGAAGGGAGCAATCCCAGGGAATAGGATATGTAAGCTGGAATTCTGTGAGAGGTGTGTTCTTGGTAAATCAAAGAAGCAAGCATACCAGAAGGGGAAGCATACCACAAAGGAGGTTATGGATTACATACACTCTGATGTATTGGGACCAGCAAGGGTATCCACTCATGGTGGAGGCAGGTATTTCCTTACCCTTATTGATGATTATTCCAGAAAGGTTTGGGTTTACATTCTTAAACAGAAGAGTGATGCCTTCTCTAAGTTCAAAGAATGGTTGATTGAACTTGAAAATAAGAGAGGCAGAACTATCAAGCACTTAAGGACTGATAATGGACTTGAATTCCTATCAGAGGAGTTTCAACAATTTTGTAGGGAGAAGGGTATTACTAGGCATAAAAATGTTCCTTCAAACCCCCAGCAGAATGGTCTAGCTGAGAGAATGAATAGAACTATTCTGGAAAGGGTTAGGTGTATGTTATCTGATGCTCACTTACCTAAGAGTTTTTGGGGGGAAGCTGTTAACACAGCTGTGTATCTCATTAATAAAGTGCCATCATCTGCTATTGAATTTAAAACCTCAGATGAGATTTGGTATGGGAAGATCTCAGATTACTCTAAACTGAAAGTATTTTGATGCTTAGCTTATGTTCATGTGAAACAAGACAAACTTGAACCTAGAGCTTTAAAATGTGTTTTCATTGGATATCCAAAGGGGGTTAAAGGGTATAAGTTGTGGTGTTTAGAGCCTGGGAACCAGAAGTGTATTACCAGTGGAGATGTAGTGTTCAATGAATCACAGATAGGGTACAAGTCTGGTGGAGGTGATAGAGAGCCATCAGCTGAAGAAATGAATGGTGTTATTTCTGAGCCAATTACTCAAATTGAGGTGGAGTCTGATCATGATAAACATGATAGTGCATCTGGTTCTGAATCAGAGCAGGGAACAGGAGAGAATGAGTCATCAGATGAGGATAGTGCACCAGTAGAGGAGGAGGAAGGAGTGCCAGAAACAGACTTGAGAAATTATAGTCTGACAAGAGACAGGACTAGAAGACAAATACATCCTCCAGCAAGGTTTGGACGTGTTGACCTGGTCTCTTATGCACTTGTTACAGCAGAAGCCATAGAGTACCAAGAACCTAAGAACTACAAGGAAGCCCTTGAGTGTGATGATAAGGAGTCATGGATTACAGCCATGACAGAAGAGATTGAGTCTCTTAAGAAGAATCATACTTGGATTCTTGTTGATAAGCCACCTAGGCAGAAGCTAATCAGTTGTAAATGGTTGTTTAAAAGGAAGCTTGAATCTGGTGTAAAAGATCAGGTGAGGTTTAAAGCCAGGCTAGTGGCCAGAGGATTTACTCAGAGAGAAGGAATTGATTACAATGAGGTATTCTCACCTGTGGTTAAGCATTGTTCAATCAGATTACTTCTCAGTAGAGTTGTCCAAGAAGATCTGGAGCTGCAACAACTTGATGTTAAGACAGCTTTTCTGCATGGGGATCTTATTGAGAGTTTGTACATGCACCAACCAGAAGGGTTTGTTGAACCTGGGGGAGAAGGAAAGGTGTGTCTACTCAAGAAATCATTGTATGACCTCAAGCAAAGTCCAAGACAATGGCACAAGAAGTTCAATGAAGTTATGCTATCCATTGGTTTTGTAAGGAGCAAGTATGATACTTGTGTATATCTGGAAAGGCAAGGCAGTGATGTGATAGCCTATCTTCTGATTTATGTAGATGATATGCTTATTGCTAGTAAGAGTCCTTTGAAGATTCAGAGTATCAAAAGGAAACTCAGTGCCAGATTTGATATGAAGGACTTGGGAAATGCTAAAAGGATTCTTGGAATGGATATTCTTAGGGACAGAAAAGCTGGAAGACTATTCTTATCCCAGAAGAGTTACATTGAGAAGGTCCTGAAGAGGTTTAACATGCATGAGAGTAGAGTTGTGTCAACTCCTCTGGGACAACAGTTCAAATTACCTAAGGAGATGGAACCAAAGTCTGAAGAAGAAAAGAAGGCTATGATGAAAGTACCTTATGCAAATGGGGTTGGAAGCTTGATGTATGCTCTGGTCTGCAGCAGACCAGACTTAGCTTATGCATTGAGTATGATAAGCAGATACATGTCTAATCCAGGGAAGTTACATTGGGAAGCTTTGAAATGGATATTCAGATACCTTAAAGGGTCATCTAATCTGGGATTGATGTTTGAGAGGGTGACTGACCAGAAGAGTCCAGTGGAAGGATTTGTAGATTCTGATTTTGCTGCTAATCTGGATACCAGAAGATCTTTAACAGGGTATATCTTTACAATTTACAATACTGCTGTGAGCTGGAGATCTGTTCTGCAGAGTGGAGTTGTTTTATCTACTACAGAAGCAGAGTTTGTTGCAGTGTCTGAGGCTGTTAAGGAAGCTTTGTGGTTGAAAGGCATTATCAAGGATTTTGGTATAAACCAAAGGGTTGTGGTCATTCATTGTGATAATCAGAGTGCAGTTCATCTGGTTAAACATCAAGTGTTCTATAAGAGATCAAAGCACATTGATGTAAGGTTGCATTTTGTAAGGGAAATCATTGATAAAAGAGTGGTTCTGATTCAGAAGATATCTACAGAGGACAATGCTGCAGATATGTGTACAAAGTCTTTACCTGGTACTAAATTCAAGTTATGTGTTGAATTGGTAAAGATGAGTGTATGGGATGTTCCTTAGGCCCAAGCTGGAGTGTGGAGGAGAGAAATAGAGGATTGATACTTCTCATCTGAGGTGGAGAATTGTGAAGTGTCATATGTGAAGTATGAAGTCTACTGAGCTTAATTCAATGAGGAGCTATGTTGATGAAGTGTTAACCGTAGGTGTTAGTCATATTTGGATATCAGTGGAGTTGCATCAGGTGAGGTTCATCAGATGAGGTCTGACAGTGGAGTCCTCTCAGAGGAGGTTTAGACTGGAGGTCATCTGTTGATGTGTCAAGTCACCTGATACAAAGTGGCACGAACTATACCAATCTGAGTTAATGCGTAGGTGGTTCCAACTGAAGCAGTTATTGGAGTTTGTTAGTCAGCTGAATAACTATTTTACTTATGAGTTTGTTACAACTGAATCAAGTCTAGATTCATCTCAATCTCTGTAAATATATAAAGGGGTGTTCTTAGCTAAGAAATTCATTTCATTAGTGAGCGAATACACAGAGAGTTTGTGAAATTGAGAGTATTGTAACGATTCCAATTCTTGCTTAGTGAAAAGATATCCTCTCGGATCCCGTGGACGTAGGAGTATTCATCTCCGAACCACGTAAATTTGGTGTTCTTGTGTGATTTCAATTTCGTTCATATTGTTTCCGTAATTCTGATTCCCTGATTACAAGTTTCTTGTGAATCTAAAACCGATTAACACTATTCAAATTCATGTTGTACTGAATAATATATAATGGTATACTGGAGTTGAATCAGGCCCAATAGCAAAGAAGATTATGACATCAATTGATCATAATTCTATTTTTATGGTTTTGGGAGCATGATCAAATATCATATATAGCAAAAATGTAATCAGAGTGGCATGTTTGGTGAACTGGTAGTCTCCCAAAAGCCCAAAAAAGAGACCCACCAAACCAATGTTAGAGTATCTAATATACCAACTAATTATCTACCATAAGATATGTCTAAATCCAGTTTCCTGCTATGTCAAATATGCATTGATTTACAAGTCACGGGTAGATGGAATCCAAGTGCTACGAAACCAGCACTTACCTAGTACCACGATTTGGGCAGGCATTTGCAAAGTGGGATGGATCCCCACAAACAAAACACCTTCCAGAAATGGGTTCACCAGTAGCAGACATAAATGTTACGTCATGTCCCCTTCCTCCACCCCTACCACCACCACGACCACCTCTCCTACTGGTATTCGATGCTGATCTGCTAATGCCTCCTCGTGGAGCTGTTCCTCCACCATTCATGCTATCTTCCCAACTGTATTACAGACAAAACTTGTCATACAAACCAATGTTTTGAAAACACTTTTTTAGTTTTTTTATCACAAACAGGACTATTGATTCGCTCAGCAAAATTTAGTTAGGGGGTGTTTGCAACCTCAAATAAAGAGGGGAAGAATCACATATTTTTTAAGTTGCCTCTCACAGATTTTGGATTCTAGAATCGCTTCTCACTATTCTCTAGTGATTGCCAATACTACCTTAGTTTGGTTGTCCTAAGGTCTGTTTTAAACTCTACAGAATGCTCCAGAATCACTTTTTTTACAAAGAGGGTAAACTTGGCAAACACCACCTTAGCATCCTACTCAGCTTTCAAGGGTGTACAGGTGTATATATAAGGTTTTCACTTCTGAAGTGCACCAATACGGTTACTCTCAGGGTCGGAGGCAAATGTTAAATCTAATTTAGGTAAGGCATTAAGAAAAAAAGGTTACATACTCTGCACAATCAATTACGAGCCATCAAATTATAACATCACCCCTATGAGATGGTGTCAAGCTAATTGCAGTGAAGGATGTCACTAAATCAGAATAAAGGCTACACCACCATAAAAGCATAGGCACAAAGAATAGAATGCTACAACCAAAATATATGTGCAGTATAAGAGAACACCAAAGGAGCACCTGACCCAAATGTTTTAGATTGTGAAGTAAGAGAGCATTTTTTATTTTATAAAATAATATTTTATTAAAAGAGTAGATTGATAAAACCAAATTTCACTTACACAAAAAAGTTGCATCCCTGAGCTTGACATGAGTAAAACTTCCTCCCTCTATTAGCTGCAGTATTAGCAGTGCGCAAATTGCAAGGTGCGCCACATGAGGTACACGGGGTTGTAGATTCTCCTGTGCCATCAAATGAAATGAAAGATTATACATGATTTTAATATGCATCTCTGACAGAGAGGCAATATACTCATACCCAAGTGGATACATAATTTTGATGGATGATATTGAAGAATTAACATGATTGGGAAAATATGTGAAATTATTAAAAGATGGTATAGATAATATAAGTATCATAGACAAATGCAACACAAATAAACATAAAAACAGCAATAGTAGTCATCAAACCATCTTGTGCAGCAGGTTCATGCAGCCGTGCATTATGACCCCGTGAACTCTGAGCAGAAGCAGAAGCAGAAGATTGCCATGTTTGCCTAGTAGCCTGATTTCTAAAATCACTTTGCTGGGCTGTGCTGGCTGATGTATGCCTTTGTCCTCTTCCTGGAAACCATAGTTAATGAGATTTAATTTAGTAAAAAATTGATGAGTAAAATGTAGAAAAAATAAAAATTATTATATATATACAAAAAAATCACTGCTTCAACCCTTCACAAAAACTCCTTATGAAGTCAATATGAACATACAAAAAAATTAAGAGCATATGATTTCTTATGTTTCAAAAAGCAAGACTATTTCAATGGTTAGTTTAATTTTTTTGGGCATTAATTTATAAATATAATTATTATGAGGTTATAATATGTCTTCCATACCAGGAACATTGTTGTTGCTGCGGGATCCAGTTCCGCATATTTCCACTAGTTGTCTTAAAATATCATCACAGCCACCAATGCAGCCTGAAAAGTGATAAACACTTTGTTTAGGTTGCTGTACTTTGGTATTCTACATATGTCACGCATACAAAAAGACCAAGGATTATCACGTAATCTAAAACCTACACAACTATACATTCTTCAATCAATAGTTATATCTTAGGGCCCGCTTGGTTAGAGGTATTGATTATAGGGTAATGGGAATGATTCCATTAGTAGTGCTTGGTATTATCAATACATTGTAATAAGATTGAAAATTAGTTATAATTTACCTATCAAATGACTCCTCATTCATTACACTCTACTTGAATGACTCATCAATCACTTTAATTCCCATTACCCTATAATCATCACCCCCAACCAAGCGGACCGTTAATAAATTTAAGGGAACATACAATGCTAAACTAGAGAATGCACAGATGAATTATCTCTGATTTTCTGAAGGCCAATATCTTACCCAAATGATCAACATTGAAATTTGGTGGTATTTCCAGCTGGCGAAACTTAAACTGAATCATGTGAACAGGTCCTGTGGAGAATGTTAGTGTTTCAGTAAATACACCAACCTTCATTCAATAAAAGAACATACAGATAATGGCACATAGGAGGATAAAGTCCACTATCTAAAATATACATAATAAATAGGTATCACGTCATGGCCAGAAACTTGCCAAAATAACCCAATATTGGTAACCTGGAGAGCAGGTACTGCAAATGTTTGTGGTAACAGTGGCTTCTGATATAGATCCCGGAAGCCAGACGACATTCCTGCACTGTAAAGTCATAGAAAAAAATTAGAAAGTTACCATAAAGATAAAATACTTCAACATCAATTATATAAATTGTTCCTTTGAATTATAATCTGTCTCCCTTCAGAATTACCATGGAGAGGCAATATGATAAATTAGCTTTGAAAAAATCTCTACTGGATTTTCAAGACATAGTTTCACAAATAAAGACTATTAATTAATTTTTGTAATACATAATTTTGGTCAAAACCCATACAATAATCTAAAAAGATATAAGCTAAGAATTGAATAAGAAAAACCAGCACTGTCATAAATAAAGGCATACTCAAATATTTAAAAAAAAAAATTGAATAAACTTATAAATCGAGATATATCTATAGATTTAATGAGATCGTATTTTAAATTAATTTTACTATAAGGATTTAGAAAGATTAAAGAGAACAAGATAAAAAAATGAATTTTATTTGTATTTGTATTTCTTTTGGCATATATTGCTTTTAGATCTTATCAACTAGATTTAAAGTTCAAAACAAATTGGAAAGCAAACAACAAAAACAAACTATTTCTTGCACTAAAATAAAAAATCTTTAATCCTAAGCTGAGTGTAGTGGATATTTTCCTTAATTGTGGTAAAGAGATACCCACCTGAGGGTAGCCTAAGCACCCAACCATGAAATTTCCATCCTGCAAATCAGATATGTTATCATCAAATGCAGATAATAAATCAAACAAATCTCACCTAGTAATTACATATAAATACAGATTCTTTAAAGACCAAAAGTTGGTTCATAAAACTCACCTTGTACTAAAAATATGAAGGGGGAGGGGAGTATGAAAAAGATTTCATAAAGTAATATGAGCAAAGATTTGATGATAACTTCAATATATTAGTACATAGCGCATATGTAATAGTTGTTCAAAGGGCAATGCAGAAAAAGATGTACTAGTTATTATGCATGATTTGCAAAGAGACTAGATAATTTAGCACGCTATAAGCTAGAAGCTTGATTTACACATGCAAGAAAACAAGACAGCTTACAGTTCTAGCATCTCCAAAATAGGCAAGCATATTACATCCAAGTAAAAGGAGAACATATTCAAACAAGAAGCATTGATAGAAATACAGAATTAAATGAATGCAAACAATAGAGTGGACTCATGGGAAACCATTAGGTTGGGCAACATCTAACTCATTCCCCTTAACTATCTCAGCATATAAAACCAATAAGAACACACTGAATCTGCAATGCCGCCCAACTGAAGTGTTTAGATAACTCAACTCCCATAAAACTTTTTACAACAGCATTGACCACTTAAAAGGTATCAGCAAATACCGGCTTTTTCCTGAGGGACATATCTGATTCCTGGCAGAGACCACATTTCCTAACGATATCTCCAACTGAATACTGTTCATTTCTATTAGGTCTGTTTGATCTACATAAACAGCAGATACTTGTCATTGAAGGTACAACATTCTTAGTTCATGATAGAAAATAATAATATAATGTTCCTAAAGCTACATTTACCTCTCAAAGAAAACAGCCATGGCTTCAAACAACTTTCCTTTGTTCAGTCTAGCCTGTAAAAACATCTTGCAACTAATAAGGAATGGAGAGAACCAACAAATAAAAAAGTATGTCTGTACAGAATGGTTAAAAGGAAGCATATAACAATAAATGTGATGGAAGTTAGCTTCACACAACCAAACGAATATAAGCATTCCTTGCTTGGCATACAATCAAGAATTAGGCTTCCACACTCCTGCCACAAAATATTTCAGATTAATGATGCATGCACATCCTCATGCATCTGCAGGCATGACTGCATGTTTTAATGGATACAAAACATTTTATGTGCTTTCAGTCTAACAGTATGGTTCATTCACAAGTCCACACAAGCTCCCGTTCACATATTTTCAACCACATTAGAAACACTATTACAAAGTAGTGTTTAGTAAATGCATAAACCCAGATTAGCCACATGTCATAAAAATAGAGGAGCCCACAGAAGTAAATATTGGATATAGGATCATAATGGCAAATAACGACCAACTTACATCTGCAAAACAGGTTTTCATCTCCTGTACCCAAGTTTCCAGAACTTCAGCCTTGCTCTTTGTGCCACCCTTAACTGCTTTCATATCATTCTCCATCTTAGCACGGAGCTGAGGTTTCCACAATTCATAAATGGTCCTACATACCCCAATCATTGAAAAAGTTAGTATAATTTAATTAAACAAGGTGCTTGTTTTATCTCATGATGCACGATTACTTCTCATATGCTTACATGGCAGTTTAAACGGTCATATGGCAGTATGCAAAAGAATATAGGTATCACTGCAACGCCAAACAACCATTTATGCAGTCTGGGGCTATCCTAATGTTTAAAGAAATTGAAATCTCAAGCAAAATTGGTGCATCAGTTTTATCATAAGGATAATGTGGAATAAAATAGCTAAAAAAATGTATTGCGAAGACTTTCTTCTGGTTTAATAGCAACTGACTATTGCCAATTGATCTTGCATCCACTAATATCAACATGGATTAACTCCATTCCTCCCCCAAAAACCCACACACCTAAAATCATGTGATTAGTATTAAGTAGGCAAAAAGCAGCCAGAACCGAGTGAGATTCAAATTCAAATACTACATCATTGGAAGTTTGAGTTTGCATCAAATTTGTTGGGAGTGTTTCCTCTCTTTTTTTCTAAAGTACGGTATGTGATAAGTAAATGAAGAAAACAACATACTTGACTAAAAAAGAAAGCCTCCCAACCTTCTAGGGACATATTGGAGCAATAGTTAAAAAAACATGTGGAATATGGTTCTTGGGGTAATGCAGGTCCAATTAAGTAGTAGCACAAATTAAGTGTTGGTTATGTGTTCTGGTACTTAAAGAAGGCATATAAGTTACATCATTGGGTTACATCAATTAATTTATCTATTTTTCATGAAAAGACCATTTCAAGTGTCTGAGTTTTATCATCTACACACACACACACACACGCACATATATATATATATAGAGAGAGAGAGAGATGAGGCTAAAATATAGTGAAACTCTGTTTGAGAGCTGTAATTACACTTGCTCAATGATGAATGGGTGAGCCTCACTCTCTATGAAGGAGAGTGACTTGACCTTGCAAAACCAACCAAACATATTTTTTTCCTTACTCACAATTTTAAAAATCAATAAACTTTTCCGATTCAAACTTTTTTTTTCGTTTCAAACCTATTTTTAATGCACCATATATGATATATCAAATTAATTGATTTCTTACAACCTTTGATTTGATATTCATATTACATGCGTAAATTAAATTTTAGATCTAAAATATTGATTTTATTATTTTAAAGTATTTTTATTATATGAGTTGAACTTAAGTTTTATTTTTTATTATGCAAGTTTTATTGAATTTTAATATCATTTTAGTAAATTTAGTGTGCATAAATTGTGCGACACACACATATGTATTATGTTGCAAAATTCATATATTAATAAAAATTATTAGTAAATATATCTAATAAGATCAAGATGAACAAAATAATTATAATTTATTCCTATCACAATTCATCTCTCACTATATGATCTCACGCTAAAATTTATTAATATTTAAATTGTGCATTGCAAGGAGAATTACTAGTTGTAGGATAATAATACTCTAATTAACACCAACATGTGGCTTGCACTACTCATTAGGAATCAATCACAGTATAAGGTTTAGAGCCAATATTGACTGGGCTAACTCACCCCATATCATCGTATCCCATTACAAGTGCCTCGCCCTGCAATTACACAAAACTCCCATTAGAAGTATGGCACTTGATTAGTGTAGGTATTCTTCATGGTTTTAATTCATAAATTTATAAAACTGGGGCAAGTATGTCATAACTGCCATTACACATTAAAGCCTTGAGAAAAATAAAAATCAATCTTTTAAATCCATGAAGAGAGACGGGGGTTAGAAAGATGCCAAGGAGCTTCCACAACTTTTGCACAAATTGGTACTCTAAGATAAGAAACTGAATATCCCAATTTAATATGCCATGAAAAAAGCATAATCTGTTATATCAGTTCTAAAACTCAAAATGCAGATCAGCTACACAATTTTCTACAGGTCATGAAGTAAGCATAATCCATAAAAGCTCAGCTGTTTTGTTTCTGGATAGGGGATGTGGGAGGATAGTGCTTTTTGAAACTGAAGTCTATGTCGTATAGCAATTGAATGATAAGACAAAATCCTCCAAAGCAATTTATTATTTTGAATTCCTAGAGCATACATTTGATACTCAAATACGCAGATGTCAAATAACTTTTGATGCAAAGCAAGTCTTCTTCAACCACTAAGGGTGTAGGACATCGCAATTTTCATGGTAAAACAAAAATCTCTGAGAGAAAAGAAATTACAAGTTTAGTAGGTGAGAAACGCATGCTTGCGTCTTTCGTGGCATAAAACCGATCAAGAAGCTTTTTTATGTGATCATGCATCGTCGCATCTGTTCCAATGCCTTCCTATCAAAGTACACAAAGTATAAATCATGACCAAAAAACATCTGTAATAATATTTCATGGCTTCAGAAAGTTAAGACAAATTTATAAAACATGTTTTTTTCTCCGCAATTTATCCATTCCTTACCTCCTCCATACGACTTAGTAAATCAGCCTCACTTAGGAGAGGTGGAGGTCTGGTAACTCCAGAATCAAGAGTTAATGTTGTTGGTGTAAACTGCAATAAACCTTCACGCATTAAATTTGCATCCTAAAATCACCAATTGGAACAGTTGGCCAAACCTTGTAATGTAAGTTCTACACATTTTGAACTCATGTCCTTACCCTTTCTTGTTTGAACATTTCCTCATTTTGTTATCAGTGATGTTATATTGTGCCCTTTCAAGCTACTTTGATATTTATACAGTCAAATTCTAATAAACCAATAGGTTAAATACCTCAGTAATGAAGCATGTTCTTGTGAAGATGTATTCTACCAATATAATGCATGATATGCATCTCAGTGTGACAACCTCAGACAACTATACTGTTACTCCAGAACTCAAAACAGTTTTAATAGAAGTACTTTACATTTCTGCTTTTGAACATAAGTTTGGCAAGTCGTTTACTTCTATTTTACTGATGAAAAATGAACATAAGAAGGATTGAGATTGAAACAGCAGTGATTTTTCAACAAGTAAGCCACTTAAACAAGCATGGATAGTAAATTTGTATACTCCAAAAAAATTCTCAATAGCCTAAATATATTGAATGCTTCACTGACTCCTATTCATGAAAAAGAAGAAAAAATGCATCAAATCTATTCCTTAAGTGAAAATCAAGTAGAAACCAAAGTACATCAACATATGATCAGATTCTTCCAGCATAATGAAAGGATAAATTAACTTTGCATATAAATCCATTAAATATCTAAAAAAGTATCTTAAGACATGCTATGGACCAACCAATGAGATGAGAATCTTAATAATCTCAATCAAAATAAACTCTAGACAAGGAATGAAGCACGACTTCAGATGATAGATAAAGAGTGATATGATTAAAATACCTGTTGCCCATATTGGTATGGTGGGATCATCGAACCTCCCCAGGATTCAAATCGATATACATCCAAGTAATTTTTCTGGAAAATATAAATCACCACAAGTTCATCAAGCAACCAAATTTTTTTATAGTAATAACAAAGGAAAACATCAAATATAATATGTTCAGCCTCAAGTGTGGTAAAAAATAGCAATATATAACAATGAAGTGCATTTGGATTTTGGAGCCACCCCACAAAATGTTAATTATAGGAGAGATATGCCTATTTCCTCATACGAGTGTCAAAATATGCTGCTTTGCTTTCAAAAACAGCTCGGTACCCATTAAGTCCAGCGTTTGACTGTCAAATACTTAGAAAGTATATGGAGTCTGGAGACAAAGTGGAATAGCTCAGGTGGTTCGTGCCCCACTACCTATGTCATGAGGTCATGGGTTCGAGTCACCATATAACCGATAAAAAAAAAATATGGAGTCTTTTCCGGAATGTCTAATATATTTTTGTGATATACTTTGAATAGATTCTCTCCGAGAATAAGCTTAAGAGAACGTTTTGTCTACAGGTTGACCAACAGAGTAGATTGATTTATAATATTTTTTCAAAGCACGTGTTTTGTTTTTACTTTCACATAGGAAATAGAGTGCTTTCTAAAATATGTATGGGCTTATTGCAAATAAGATGTATGCTCTGAAATAGATATGAAAACAGAGATTCAGAATTAAATACGGTTGTTGTGGAAAATGTCTCTAAAATCAGAATATATGTGTTTTTCTCCTTGCGAATGTGGAGACAGACACCTTTTTAAATCTCCCTTAGACAACCTTTCATGGTATAACAGAAATTGTTCTGCAACAAGAAGCCTCTCTTGCAATCACTAAAATACGGAATGTCAAGTTATCAAAATGAAGGGAAGGTCTGTCAAGTTTGGATGAGATAATGATGAAAACACCATGATGTTAAACCTGGGTGAAGCTTGGGACATAAGGATAGACAGCTTTACAACTAGAAGCTGGCAGTTATTCATATTTATTTACAACTTTTTGGAGGAGTTAAATTGAATTATAGCCATCTTATGATTCCTTATCTGTGCACTTCTGCATCCACAATATTGTTTATTTGCAGTGTGTCAGTGTCTAGTAAAGAACTACTTTTAATAAAGATCAAAAGCCACTACTCATATCGGAAGCCTTAGACCATCTCCAGCAGTGCTGGAGAATGGTGTAAAACTAAAAAAATCCCCTCCAGCAGATACTCTATTCACTACTTCACAATAGTGTCAACACCATTTTTTTTTCAATTGGTACTCCATTTGTGGAGTACCAATTTGGAATGCAACATAATCTTTCTTTCTTTCTTTTTTTTAATTTAAATTTTAACTTTTATATAGATATTAACTATAATTATCTTAATATTTTTGTAGTTTTGTGTGGTTTAGGTAATTCAACTTTTTTATTTAATATCAATAACTTATTTATTTTTTAATTTTAACTAAAATTAATTTGCATTGTAGTTAATTCAAATTTTTTAGAATAATTTAAAAATAGCATGTTATGAATTAAAATACTAGACATAAATTGAAAAATAATGTAAAATAAAAATATATATTAGTAAAAAAAATCATTGATAAGGAATCTTAATGGAATATTCTACTTTAGTATAATAAGTATTGCAAACTGCTGGAAATTTATTGTTGACCCTATAATAGAGTAATGCAAAAGTGACGGTAGAATGGTGCAACTGTTGGAAATGGCCTTAGGCTTCTTACATGAAAAATGGTAAGGCAAGTATCATTCATATGAAAAGGCATACTATGAAATATTTTAAACCGATAAACAGCTATATTGCATAAAAGGTTACAAAAGTTTATGAGTTATACTGATCTGTTAAATTTCTCTTCTACCTATCATAGAACAGACACTTTTACATGGTGAAGAATATTGTCAGTCCATATAATACTGAAATGATGAGGTAAAAGCATTATTCATCAGATACGCCAATAGAACCAATGGTTATTGCAGCACTACGAAACACATTACAGAAGAACATAAGTAGGAAACTCACAGCAATTATCACTCTCCCAGTTGCAGAAAATTGTTCACCCGCTATGTCAATATCAACTGTGGTTTCAGCACCTCTGGCTGGTTGAGAAACACAAGCTAGGAAATGGCGGACAACCAATTCATACACGTTCTGTTACAGATTAAAATTATGTTTTTCACTCAGAAAGTCTCCAATTCTCAAATCATCAGCAATGATCAAAACAATAAATGAATTTTATATGAGCAATATCACCATATTAAACAAATTTTGTCAAAAAGTGGTACTAACATGGTGATCTTGACTCCATCTAGATTCTCCAGCAGAAAATTTTGTTGGGTGAATGGGAGGGTGAGCTTTGTCATTATGCCCACCATTACTAGGATTTCTCCAAAGACCTGATCCAGGATCTAGCAACTGCTGGGCATATGGGCCCCATATTGGGTGTTCTTGCTGTTCTTGGACTATGGTCTACACCAGACAAGACAAAGTTGAGGGTATTCTAGATGGAAGAAAAACATAATGTACTTGAACGGAGAGGGGCCATTCTGAGAATTTCTACAAGTTACTATTATTATTGTTTCTTAATCTATATATACTCCAAGTATCGCATGCCATGGAGATGGAATTTGCGTCTTCTCAAACTTTAAAACATTTTGAAATCTAAATATTATTGCTGATATATGTATCTGGCAGGTACACTTTGGTTTAGCCAAAACAAAGTTAGGCATTCTACTTTTGTTGATACTACTTAACAATTATATCATTGAAAGAGTACCGGTACCATAAGTCACCCAGATTTCCCTCAAAATAATAACCACTTATATGTACATTGCATAACTATGCCTTTGATTCTTTGCCTCAATAAATTGAATCCTAGGGATGGATCTCCAGTTAAACAGTGGTGTGACATCTGTTGTTACACCATTTATGTGAATTGACACATGAGACAAGAAAAAGAAGAGCATTTGAAAAATGATAATGGCAATAAATTACATCTCTTACGTGTCATTCGTCTAGGAGGTGCAATAGAAGATGTCACACTATTGTGTAACAGGAAATTCCAACCAACACCCTTTACTCAAAGCCACAAGTGAAAACATGTTACGTACATGCAAATCCGTGTCCAATGCGAAGCTATCAGTCTCTGTACGAGGATAACTTATAAAACCAGCTTGATATAGATCTTCTGCCACCTATTTTGGGAAAAAGGACATTCATATGACTTGAAAAAACAAAAAATATAAGACATTTAAAACCTGTAGATAAAATTATGAAATAAAACCTGTTGTTGCATATAAATAGTTTAGATGATATTTCAATTTCCATCATTTACAACAAACTTTTAACATGTAGATGCTGGGCATAAGCATTCTTAAGGACAAGCATATACACTGGAAACTTTAATATATATTTTCCCTGAAAATGTTACTCCTTCCGTCCAATTTTACTAGTCCTGTTTTTTGGGCTGTTATTTTTTGTCATGTGTTGGAGGGTACTATTATGGGGTATTGTGAGGTTCATTTATGAATAAATTGAGTATCATATTTTCCATAAAATTTATTCATAAATTGACCTCACAACACCACATAATACCCTCCAACACATGACAAAAAATAACAGCCCAAAAAACAGGACTAGTAAAATTGGACGGAGGGAGTATATTTTTCCTACTTTATCAAAAGAAGCTGTCAATGACCCAAGGGAAACCTGATAGTAATGCTCCCAAACTGGGAATTTTTCCAGTCAACATATTAGATACAGTTACATCACATATAAAATAGAGAAATCTGGAAGGTCTAGTCAATTAAATGTTCTGATTGTCCAAGATGACTTGATGCTACAGCTAACCAAAGTTCTCCAGATTTGCTTCAGTGTTTTTATATTTAGGAAAATGTACAGAGGTTCAAGATTTACCCCTTGAAAAAGCTTCATCGCTGGAGTTTCAAATTAAGATGTTGGATAATAATCACAAGTACAAGCATGACCACCTCAGTCAAATAAAAAAAGGTGAAATGTGAGAACAATATGATACATTTTGGAAAGCAGAAGCTGACCTTCATGGCCTGCGCTGAACTCATTCTAAAGTAACGTGAAGCACGCTTTTCAAGCTCTATTGTACTCAAAGGATAAGGAGGATATTTGAACTTTTCTTGCTGTCTAACATTTGTAACCTGAAGGTTAAATTATCATGAGCACAACAAACCGACCATCATCCATGAATTTATTATCAAGTCTTAGCATGTTTCCAAAAGGACTTACAGTTGCAATGGGTTCCTGGATACACATTTCGTATATTATTGTTGCACATGTGTAATCAAACAAATGTCCTCGCCTGTCATGTGACATCATCTTCACAATTCAATATAAATAATTCGAGTGAAGATGGTTGCAAGTTGAATGATAATTACATCCAATTAAATGTAGCAGTGCCTTCTTCTGAATTATGAGTGCAGTTAATAGTCCAGAACTCTTCCGGTTCATGTGATTGGATTTCCCAGAACCTTTCCACAACAAAGCCCAGGGTAGGAAACTGCACACAGCAAAATACTAAGTGCAGTAGCAAAAAAATGCAAGGCATAAGATTTTAGAATAAATAAAATTAATAATCAAGTGAAAAAAATCTGAACTCTTTTAACTTCTCATGCTTAGCTAGGAATGGAGCACGCCTTACCTGGCAAGGACCGTAGCTCAAGACAACATTTGTTTCATCGGTAGTGAAATCGAGGACAAACGCATCTCTCAGAAACATTGTCTGAAACCGGGTGAAAGAAGCACCTATACGCAGATCAATTTCCTGCAAAACATTATCAACTCCATGAATTTCTTTTAATTTTGAGATGTGTGAAGGAAAGATTGTGCTGAGGATCCCAATGTCATTCGAATACAGGATATTTTGAAGGTCTCTAATTTCTATGCCAAGCTCCATTTACAGGAAATAAATTAGAGACATGATGATAAACCTACCAGGATACTGACACTGTAGGAGTAAATAGCTTCAAATAAAAGGTTTTGAAGGAAGCCTTAATAGAGTTGTTTAATAATCAAATGCAATGAGCTTATAGTGACTTACTTGCCGAACATCTATAGCATCTGCTTGCAATTTGTCAGGCCGACGAAGGCACCGAACTACTGTATGAATGGCACCTTTAATTTCACTGAGCATTCCAAAAAAATTCAGTTTGCATAAGCAAATATATACATGAATAATGCAGTCAAAATAAACAAGTGTGGAATATCATCCAACAATCAAGACCTATCAGTTAGGGCAGAAAAACGAGCTCTGAGGATGTTGAGATTTCGATTTGCTCTCGTGCAAACTTCAGCCACCTCAAATGCTATATTTTCTCCTTCTGGATCACAATCGAGCCACAAGATAAGCCACTGACACCTTCTAGCTTCTTCCTCCAGTGTTTTTTCAATGTCCAATTTATCCTATGTTAACAAAGAAAGAGTCGCAACATCTTTCAGTTTAATCATCACTGAAGGTGAAACTACAAACTATTGTATAGATATTAGCCATATTTATGACCAGTTCCTCTTAACAAAGAGCTACACCGGATTTTGCCAAACACATAAACATCACAGAAACTCTTTTATATGTGATGGAAGACTGAAAAGATTCATAAACAAGTGAAGTCCAGAGAAGATAGAACATTCCAACATTTATTTTACAAAACCACATATTGCCCATCAAATCCGAAACTTTGCCTCCCCAAAGTCAAATGAGAAGGCATAAACCAAGGAATGAATATATAATTATAGCTGAGTTGGACCTCATAGCCCTTGCTCAGCATAAATCCAATCTTGTCTGCTAGACTCTTGAACAGAATTATCTTGACAAATACGAATGTAGATGCCATATAACTAAAAGAAGTTATAAACTATCCAACAGTGGAACTTTTACATAAAGCCATCACAAAACTCGCAATCAATCTTTTTTTTTTTTTTTGTAAACTTTGTATCAACTGATTCAGTACTTTCCCAGGGGTGGATTTGGATGAACAGTGTAAGAGTAGTTGGTTCGGACGATATCTCAATTTAGCCGTTAAAAAAATGAGAAAAATGGCATCAAAAATCAGAAAATGAGAGGAAAATGGCATCAGTATCAGAAAACTCTAACACGGCTGCTGCTAATTCACTTAATAACTAGATTAGAGACACGATAAAAGCAGACCCAACCCAGATGATGCAACATCTGAAGGAACAAATGCAGAACATCACCTGAGGCACGTATTTTTTGACGGGGGCATGGTAGAGATCGGCAGGGTCACAAGAATGCCACTTGCGATACCGGTCGTCGAAATCGAGCTCCATGAGATGGCCGGTGACGGAAGTGAATGACATTTGAAAGGGCTGGTTGTCAACGGCGTAGTTGAATTCGAAGATCTTGTTGTATCGGGAGCGGCCGTCTCTCACTCTAAGCCCGCCGCCGGAGAGGATACCGGCCGCTGCTTTAGCCACGGATGGCTTCTCCGCCACGTTAAGCGCCATAATTTGCCGCCCGCCACCGCTTGCCATTCGGAAAATGGTGTTTCGGAATTCACCTCCAACTGTGTGTGTTAGTGTAAATGGGATTTGAGGATTTTCCCGCCTTTCGGTGGTAATTGTAATTTGACATGGATGCCCCTTGTTTTGGAACATAAACCGCTCCAATATATCGGTTTTGTCCATACTACCCTATTGGGCAGTGTCAGGTAGAGTTTTGATGTGTTTTATTGTGTAACATTTTAAAGCATAAATTATTGTACAATATAATACTTTAAAACACTATTTGGCACTGTAATCAGATTTGCCCCCAATATAGGGCAACTAACAACTTCTGACGTTTAACAAGTTCAAAAAGTGTTGGGACTTGTTACTCGGAACTGGTTTGTTGAACATATAGTAGGGTTATCAGTAGTCTAAACTTTTTTCACTTTAATCCTCTTTTCACTTATCAAAAGATGATACATGACGTCAATATGTTTCGTTCTCTACCTAATTCTAGAAGTGAGAATAGAGAAAAAGTTGTATTTATTGGAGCAAATGAAGTGCACTTGTTTTATGGTATAATAGTGGATCTCACTCTCCACTAAAGAGAGTGGATTAATTTTAGCAATTTCTTTTCTTTTTTACTTTGCACCAATAATTTCAAAATTATTTAACTTTTTAAGTTTAAATTAATTTTCAACACACTATATATCAAATTAAATTGTCATTTGAACATTTTTAATTTAACATATATTGCACAAATAAAAAGAAAAATTATATTTAAAATAGTTATTTTATTATTAAGTGTTTTCTATTGACTTTAACTATATGATTGATTGAATTTAAATAATTTTTATTTAGAATATATAAGTTTTAAAAATATTAAAATAATTTTTGTGAATTTTAGTATTGGTTGTGAATTTAGTATACAATTAATAATTATAATACTCACATATATCCAATATAATCTTTACATATTGATTGATTTATGGATAAAGTAAATTTTAATTTAAACTTTTTTTTAATAATCGTTCATTATACAATATCGCGTTTAAAATTTATAATATTCTATATGTGCATCGCACGGGAGAAATACTGGTAACATTTTAAAGCATAAAGTATTGTACAATATAATACTTTAAAACACTGTTTGGCACCGTAATCAGATTTGCTCCCAATATAGGGCAACTAACAACTTCTGACGTTTAACAAGTCCAAAAAGTGTTGGAACTTATTACTCGGAACTGGCTTGTTAAACATATCAGTAGGGTTGTCAGTAGTCTCAACTTTCTTCACCTTAATCCTCTTCTCACTTATCAAAAAATGATACATGATGTCAATATGTTTCGTTCTCTACCTAATCCTTTGCTAAAAATATCGCACTCCAACTATCACAAAACACAAATGCATAATCATGATGTGGATCAAGATCACTAACCAAACATTTCAACCAAATTCTCTCTTTAGTTGCTTATGTTAAAGTCATATACTCTGCTTCAGTAGTTGAAAAAATAAATATAGGCTGCAAATTAGCCTTCCAACTAACAACAGAACCAACAAGAGTGAAAATATAACCGGTTATGGACCTCCTACTGTCCACATCTCCTGCATAATGAGAATTACAATATCCAGCAACAAAGAGGTTAGTATCACTTCCATAATGAGACCAACATTAGACGTAACTCGAAGGTACCGAAAAATCCTCATCACAACCTGCCAATGTTTCTTATCAGACTGAGCCAAAAAACTGCTGACAACAATAACAACACGTGCAAGATCGAGTATGGTGCAAATCATGGCATGCATCAAACTCCCTACTACACTAGCATAGGGAACTCGAGACATGCACTCCTTCTCCTCTGCATAATTGGGGGCAAAAGCAATATACATATGAATACTAAATCTTTCATCTCAAACTCAGCATTGAGAAGACCCTTCAACTTCCGAATATCAAACTTGCTCTTAGCAACAATCAACATATCATCTACCTACATAACCAAGTAGATGAATCTTGTTGTGATAAACTACACACAGTTATCATACGGACTCCTGTTGTAACCAAGATGTGTTATGTGTCTATCAAATCGCTTGTACCATTGTCTCGGAGACTGGTTTTGCCCATATAAGGACTCATTCAATTTGCAAACATAATCTTCTTTCTTTGGAACTTGGAAACCATCTGCCCGAGTCATTTATATCTCCTTATCCAACTCCTCAAGTAGAAAAACCGTCTTTACATCGAGTTGTTCAAGCTCAAGATCCTGATGGACAACCATTTGTAATAGCACCCTAATGGAAGTATATCTGACCACGGGTGAAAATATATCATCGTAGTCTACTTCCTCTCTTTGAATGAACCCTTTAGCAACGACTCTAACCTTATATTTGATACCCTTAGTAGGTGACATCATTTCCTTCTTCTTGAAAACTCATTTACAAGTAACAATCTATCTCTCTGGAGACTGTTTCACTAAGTCTCAAGATATATCTTTGTGAAGTGATTCCATCTCCTCTCCCATGGCATCAAGTTATTGAGCAGCATCTGTACATGTGACAGCTTCTTTGTAGGTGGATGACTCATAAGAATTCACCACTTCAGCAACCTGCAATGCATAACCCACCATATCCTCATACATATACCTTTTTGGAGCTTCAACCTCAGTCCTTCTAGCTCGATCAAGAGCTATATTGTACGCCTAGCTTCAAATGGTTGATTTTTTAGAGTGAAATATCTTTCAGATTGGTGTCAGAATGTGAGTTTTCTTCTCCATACTCTTTATGTGACTCACTTTGCTCCACTTGTTTGTCAACATTATCATTTCGTGGCACATCAATAGACTTCACAGTGGAAATAATAGAGCGAAATGAGAGACTTCACTCTGCTCCACCTATTTGTCAACACCATGGAGAGAAACGAGAGGTACGCAGAGCGATCTGCCATAAATAAAGAAATAATATTTTTCTATGAACAACAAATAAAGAAACAATAGATATAGACAAAAAACTTGTATGAGATTGTCTTACGTATCACAAATTAACACTTGTTAATGTTATGTCAGTGTTGTAAAAAATGTTAAGGCAACATTCTGGATAACATTACTGAATTTTTCCTTTCTCCTAACACTAACTCTTTTATTCTATGTTATGTTTGATGTTGTACGCAGGATGAAGACCTAAAATGTTCCAGGTTATGCAGCTGCAGTTATCACATGAGGAGATCAAATACCATGGAGTTAGTGGAGAGAATTATTTCTAGGTCCCAAACTGATTTAGTGGTCCCAACTGGCAGTTCAATCTGACATCTATAAATACTGGAAGAGATCGGTCCAATCCACAGAGTAAAAAACGAGAACTGCAATATCGATTGTTCTAGTACATCTAGTGTAGAAGAGCAATTATTATTTCATTTTGAGTTGGTCGAGCGCTGCAACGCTCCAATCAACATTGGGATCAAATATATGCTAGATTAGGATCTGAGTGTGATAAATTTTCTAGTCATTGTAGTTCTGTTTAGGCGGTGTGTTTACACCTTACCCACTTTGAGATCTTATGTTAGATCTTTGTTTGTATCACTACTCTGTTATAGTGAAGTTTTCACTATGATGCATCATAGACTTTATTAAGTCTATGAAAAAGTTTTGAATTTCGTTTGCAAGGTGTTTAAGTCTTTCACTGTTCATAACTGTTCGTAACTGCTTGTGTTGTCTTACATGTTGTCAACATTTCAGTTAACACTACTTTGAAAAACACCACACACATTTTCAACACCCATCCCTTTAAATGTTAATACACCATACCCAACTTATACTTCGTCTTACGGTGAGACGCTCTCACACAAAACTATATATATGTGTGTGTAAAATGTTTGGAGTTCTTACACAGGGTAATAATAATCTAGCTGCACGCATCCTACTTTCGTGCAATTGATTTTTTATTTTTTTTGCAACATATACTTTTTATCACTCCTTAGAATTTAGTTTTTCTAAATTTAAAATCCATTGTACATTGCAGTGCTTTTTTTTTTTTCTCCAAGAGGGAAAATTAAGTGATGTTAAAGAAAAAAATCAAAACGAAACAATAGTGTTGCAATCGATTTCTTCTAAATTATTATGGACAATGAGAAGATATTATGTTAATAATATTAACTGTGAAACTTACTTGGATGGTAATAGTGAATATCAATAAAGACATCATTCAAAGGGTATCAATTCCTTCTTGTGTTTTAAATAATTTTTAAAAAATAAAATTTAAGGGGCTTTGAAATTCTTATAAATGGTAAGTTGAGTGTTTATTTTTTAAATCTGAGTAGGGTGATAATAGGTGTATAATGTGGTGGTGATGATTTTTTAAAATCGATTTTCAAAATTTTGAACTAGAACCTTTTTTTAATTTCAAAATCAAATCCTTATTTATTTTTTAAATTTGAGTAGGGTGATAATAGGGGTATTGGTTGTATTAGTTGAAGTGATATTAATATTTTTATGATAAGATATCAGTAAATTGATGTTTGCGATAATAATTAATCCATGTACTAGAATGTGAATAATGTATAAGTAAAGTAAAATAAACATTTTAATTAAAAGTAGACAAACTATAGAATGAAAATGATTTATTGATGAATTATTGCCTTATTGGATAATATTAGTTGTTTTCATTATAGAATATTAATTGTTTTTATTGAAGAATATTAGTTGTTTGTTGAAAACAAACTAAGACTCTTTAATAAAAACAATTAATACTCTTCAATAAAAAAAATTATTATCCTTTAGTGATTCATGCATAAATCAAGGGAAATATGGAATTATACCACACACAAGTTTTCGTTTTAAAAAATGCCGCCCAACATTTTTTTTCCACAAAAATGTCCCGCACGACTCTTGTGCGACCCCCTGCGCAGCCCTTGTGCGACCTTTTTTGTGACATTTTTATAAAAAAAAGTATTAGGTGATATTTTTTAAAACGAAAACTTAGAGTATTGTATTTTTTCAAATTTCCCATAAATCAATTTCACTCCACAGGCATTGTTAAAAATAAAACAGAAAGTGAAATAGTTAAATTCTGCCAATAAGAAAAAAACAAGAAAAAGAGAGATATTTAATTATAATATTGTATTTTTCATTTCCATTATCCAGCAAGCATTTTGACAAAGTCACTCACACTCTCACACATAAAACCCCTAAAGCCCTATATCTATCGGCTGCGAAGCTCATACACTTCCTCTAGGGTTCATCGATACTCATCCGAAAATGGCGACTCGATATCTCGTTCGTTCTCTCCCCGCCACCAAACAATCACTCACGTCGGTCTTCCATCACTCATACACCACCGCCTCCGCCGCCGCCATCCCCAACTCCTCATCATTTCTGTTCCGCGTTCGTGCTCTCGTGACGGCGGCTTCCAATTCCTATTATCGCCGTCTTGTGCCGGCGATTTCCACCAGGGCCTTCTCGACTCGGCAGACGACTACTTCTCTGAACGATCCAAACCCTAACTGGTCGAATCGCCCCCCGAAGGAGACGATTCTGCTCGACGGTTGTGATTTCGAGCACTGGTTGGTGGTTATGGACCCTCCGGAAGGTGACGTCACTAGAGACGATATCATTGACAGCTATATCAAAACCCTTGCTACCGTCGTTGGGAGGTTTGATCTTTTCTATCCCTATATTCTCTGTTTTTTTACCCTGTATTTTATATTTCCGAATCATTTACCTTCTGAATGAAGGGAACTAGGGTTCTTTTTTCACCTCGTTATGGGTATATTTTATTGCGTTTCATTTGGTCACTGAAAGAGTGAAATCTGATTGTGAAGTCTACAATTAAAGTTTTGAATTTATACTATGAGTAGTAGCATTCGGATTGAATGGAAAACTGTGAAATATATGTGTCAGGTTAGTGGAGACACTAAAAAATTATTATATGGGTATTGAATGAATATTTGGAATGCTAAATCATGTTTTTTTTCTTTTTATTATAGAATTATGTGTTACTATGCTCCCGCTTTAATGTCTTGGCCTTTGGGTGGTCAAGTTATTGGCTTCCTGGTGTTATGTTGATTATCATAGTAGTTTGTAAATTTCTGTTCTTGAGTCAAGGTGCAAACTTATTTTTATTTCCTTATCTTGTAACTTTTGAAATCTGCAGTGAGGAAGAAGCAAGAATGAAAATCTACTCAGTCTCTACTAGGCATTACTTTGCCTTTGGAGCGCTTGTTTCAGAAGAACTTTCGTACAAGCTAAAGGGTTAGCAATTCATTTCATTTTTTTTTGTGTTCTTCAACTAATTTTCTAACTTGATTTGAAACTTTTTGTGCAGAACTTCCTAAAGTTCGATGGGTGCTCCCTGATTCATACTTGGATGTTAAAAATAAGGATTATGGAGGTATGAGGTTCCATTTTATTTTGTGTAAGAGGCTGTATGTAATTTCTATTCACAGGGGGATAATTTTTTCTTCAGTTTGTTAATCTTACATACATATATTATGTGGTTTAATTTCACACAGTATCTTTCATGGGTTTTTTTTTACAAACTCCTGGCGTTGTTTCCAGTTAATCACTAAAACAGGAGTCAGTCTGTGAGGTTTGTATAATATAGGTCAAGCCATTCAATAGATTGTCATTTGGTGTTATAATTTATTCTGTTCAAACTCAACCTCTGGGAAAGGCCTTATCCTCCAAATCTAAATGTGGTGTTATTCAAGCGTTTTCTCATTCCCAGTTAATCACTAAAACAGGAGTCAGTCTGTGAGGTTTTTATAATATAGGTCAAGCCATTCAATAGATTGTCATTTGGTGTTATAATTTATTCTGTTCAAACTCAACCTCTGGGAAAGGCCTTATCCTCCAAATCTAAATGTGGTGTTATTCAAGCGTTTTCTCATTCCCCTCCCCCCCCTCCCCCTCCCCATATACTGCAGGTGAACCATTTATCAATGGGCAGGCTGTTCCATATGACCCTAAATATCATGAGGAATGGGTGAGGAACAATAGTCGGGCACAAGAGAGGAACAGGCGCAATGACAGACCTCGAAACTTTGACAGATCAAGAAATTTCGACAGAAGGCAGAACTCTGGACCCAATGCTGGAGGGCCAGGTGGGCCAGGTGGTAACTATGGAGGTCAACCAAATATGCCTCCTCCACAAGCCAATGCTGGACCTGGACAGCCCAACATGGGACGACAGCCCAACTATGGTGGAGGGATGCCCCCAAATAACCCTGGAAATTATCCAGCAAATAACATGAGAGGGCCCCCTAATGCACCAGCCCATCAGTATGGGCCTGGCCCAAACAGTGGAGGAGCGCCCTATCAACCTGGCCCTGGCCCGAATCAGGGTGGGTATCCCATGGGACCTGGTCAAGGCCCTCAGAATGCCTATGGAAATATGGGGGGTGGAACCCCTTACCAGAACTCTCCTGTTAGAGATTCTCCTTCACCTCCAAATCAGGGCTATTTTGATCCGAATGCTACCTTTGCTCCGAATGCTGGACCTGGTCAGGGACAATTTCAGAATGCTTATGCTCCGAACCAGAATGTCCAAGGGAGAGACTTTCCACCACCAAATTACTGAGGCGTGTATATTGAGATGAATTGGTTCCTCTTACGATTTCCAGTTTCAAAAGATACTCAATGGATCCATTTTAGGTTATTAGTATGCTTGTCTTAAGTTGAATGTGCAAATGCTTTCTCTTATAAGTCGTCGTTTCTATTGCTTAGGTCTCTAGTAAGCACTTATCTGGCGCACCTTGTTCGCAATGCAGGGTTGCTTAATATAGTATCTTCATTTTGGAGATTGCTCTTAATATGATTTCTTGATTGACGCTTTAGCGAATGATTGCATCATTGTTTTTTTTTTGCATAGGATACACCTGATGCATTTGTATCACCTCTTATCTCCCCACCTTGGATGCATTTGGTTTTTGTTGAGGAAATACCTTAAGACTGTTCTCTCGGAATTGTAACAGTCTAATGGAGATAATAACCCAGATTGTGTTTGGGTTGAAGGATTCAAAATTGAAAGATTTCAAATTTAGTCTGAAGTTAGAGAGGATTTACTATTATGGTGTTCAGCTCTAACCGTAGCTTGTTTTGAAAGCTCCTTGAAAGTAGCATATCTGAATGTTATAAGCATCACAAATGCAGATCTAAGCAACGAGGAAAAAGAAATATAGGTAATTCAAGATCTTTTAAATTGGTCGTGTCAAAGTGCATATATAATTTCAATTTGGTCGTGTCAAAGTACATATATAATTTCAATCCTGGATGTTCATTTCCAATGTGGTAAACACTCATCAAATAAATGGAAGCTAAGTCGCCACTTGATGCTGATTGATTGCTATATTTATTTACTATTAACGTTGATGCACTCATTCATATCATTTGATTTATGAACTTATTTTATTAATGAATGCATGTAATTATATTAGCGAATACATGTAATGTCATCAGTTACTTGCTATGAATAAGTTTTATAGAAAATCTACTCTTGATTGCTCGAGAAAAATCTATATTTTTTTTTTGACAAAGTATAGAGTGAAACTGGTTTATACATAAATCATTGAAGAGTATTAGTTGTTTTCATTAAAGAGTATTACTTGTATTTGCTGAAGAGTATTACCGATTTACACTAAAGAGTCTTAGTTGTTCAGTAAAAATGAACTAAGACTCTTCAGTGTAAATTAGTAATACTCTTCAGTTAAAACAACTAATACTCTTCAGTGAAAACAACTAATATCCTTCGGTGATTCACATATAAACCAATTTCACTCTATACATACTCATTTTTTTTATTTACTCTGGTCATTTGATGGACCAATTACCCAAACAATCCTCTATAGGCGACCTTGATCACCGGTCGTTTTACTCGCGTATTGCATGGAGGGATGACAATGACAATATTAACCTGTCCCGATCCACCTAGATTGCGTACTAATATATACAATATATAAGTAATACTAATTTAACTTTATAGATATTTAATTATGTATTATTTTTAAAATAACAAAAATTCTATTTAAAATGACTTGTCCCGTATCCTGCACCGGACCTGTATGGGTAGGACTCTCTGCCCAATTTAAAATTTGAGTGGATTTGTGTATCTAAATATCCGCTCCTGAACCCATTGCAATCCCTACTTACATGGGTTTTCTTAGATCAGACACCTTGTCGAGTTGCCTGATATCAGACACGGTCTATAATTGTGCCACGTGTCATTGCACTGTATCACACTGACCTGCTACCTGTTGAGTTATAATATTATATTTAAATTGTATTTTAAATAATATTTTCTTATTTACTATTATACCCTTTTTAATTAAAATACCATTAATTATTATTATTGTCCAATTATTAATTCAAATTAAAAAAATTATTATTGTCCAATTATTAATTCAAATTAAAAAATTAGATAAAACTAAATAAATCCTCAAAAATCACCGTCAAAAAACAAAAGTAAAGTTCTTTTAATTCATTGAAACCCGACGGCAAAAACACTCTCCCACCGCCACTTTTTTGTCCGCCGCCGCCACCGTCACCACCCGCTTCTGCCGACACTCCCCCCAATTACCTCCAGTTTCACTAGCCGTCTCCCTCCGCACGATGCTGGCGCTCCCGCTAGTCCTGGGAAAAAACGAAGCGGAAAAAAATTGTCCCACTGTCACGCCTCTGTTCTCCGCTGCTCCCCCACTCCAACTGCCTCCAGTCTCACAGGCCGACTCTCTCCCTCATGGTATTGTCGCTCCCGCTTTCACAGGCCGGTCCGCTCACGCCTTTCCAGTCACACCGCCACATCCACCGTTCTCCGCCTCCCGTCTCACCGGCCGTCACTGCTCACACCACCACTTTCACTTGTAAGTTGTGTTTATAATTTGCATTGTGATACATCCTCAGCCTTTGCCCAAATTTCGTTGGTCCTTTTTGTTTAGGGATTGAGTTTCACCCAAAAATTAGATGAAAATGAAATTGGCATTTGAAGTTGGGTTGTGATTAGAAATTATTTTGGCTCCATCAGCAGTAGAAAATGAAATTGGTAATTAAAGTTGGGTTGTGGTTAGAATTTTTTTATGCTCCATCAACTGTAATTCTGAGATATACATTAGTGAAAGTTTTGAGAATTAAGGATGCAAGAGGTCTACATTTTATAAATACTTAAAAACATAAATCTAAACAAGAGGATTAATACAAGTTAATACATATGTAAATTTGTATATACATTTGTACACACATCAAAAACTTGTCCTTACATCTGTTAGTATATACTGCTTATTCTTCTACAATACTTATTACAGAGAAGAAAGAAATATACTTGCAAATTAGTTTTTGTCGTCCACTTGTTCGTATATTTGTCTCACTGACTGTGCTATGCTATCTATGGGTTGATGATGATATCCTCAAGAATTCCACATGGCTCACATGTTGATGACCTTCCTGAGGATGCAGTCTCTTTTTAGCTCTATGTAGTATGTATCAGTTTGTATTATTTGATGATAGCAGATGATGATCCATATATTTTTCATCATTTTGCATCAGCTGAAGGACTACTCTTTCTGTTGTTTTTCCACTTTTTTCTTTATGAAGCTGAAAATAAGTCAAGATATTTGATACCGGAAATTATTGTTACAAGTTTGTTTAACCTGGTTCTCTAAAACAGATCACTAAGACAGTTTGTTTAACTTGCTTCTCTAAAACAGATCACATAGGTAGTTTGTTTAATTTGGTTGACTAAAAAAGGATTTATAGGAAAGAATCTGTAGTTGCTTTTTTCTTTCCTTTTTCTGTTAATTTTAGTTGCAAGGAGTTTGGTATTACAAGAAAATCATATTTACCTAAATCTATATGTGTTTGAATGTGTTTACTACAACAGCTGAAAAAATTGATGATATCTAGTTATTATAGGAATACAATTTTTTTATTATGAATTACTCCCTATGTCCCAAATTTAATTGTTACTTACCAAAACTACCATTCCCCTTACTCAATCGATATTTCCATAAATTACAATATAACAACATTGTTTCTTACTATTATATTTTACCTACACTAGTATACTTACATCTCATGTTATTACTTTACACATATTAATTCATATTTATTAATTAAAATTAAATTAGTTTAGGGTGATAAATAATAAAGTAAAAATAAATTTGAGATGGCGGGAGTATTTATTATTCACACATAATTCACTATGAGAGTTTATGTTTGCATAAATTCATTAACAATGAATTATACTAATGTAGTTGAATTAGAATGAACTTTAATCGAGCTCATTGGGATCTCCATGGTTTAGTGTGAGCTTTCAAATGTTTGACGACATTTACTAGTGTTATTTCATGTGAAATCTTCTCTTGCAACATGCATTTTCTTTTCAGGTAACTGATGCATGTGCCAAAGGAAATTGAGTCACTTTAGAAACCATAGCTGTAATCCTAACTGCAGAATAGAAAATGTAATAGTGGAACACTGGCCTTTCATATAGGTGTGGCTTTGCATGTATTTAAAGTAATTTATTTTAGAGTGAATGGTTATGGATTTGCAAAATATTTTCTTAAGTATATAAATTATTGTTCACTAGTAATGTACTAGTCCAATAGGTATCCCTCCACACTACTACTTTTGTTTCGTAAGAAATTATAGGAAGAATTATCTTGTCGGGTTACACAACAACCTCTACCAACAATCACATTGCAAGTGGAATTGGTGCATCTTTTTCTACGAAATGTTCAACTTTTAGTTATCCTCTTTGTGGATCACATTTATTTCTTTTATCCAATCATATAATCATTTCCATTTGTTAAAATAGAAAAAACTACACAATATGCTTGTTTATTGTTGCCATCTTGTAGCTTTGGACTTTTTGCTATTAGAGATATAACGAAGGTAATTCTCTCTGCTGAAAGTGATCAATTATTTATCAAGTGTTCATGTAAAAATGGTTTATCATCATGAATTTTATATGCTCACCTAAAATATTGTTCAGGTGAATATGGATTTATCAATATCAATTTTATATGTTTACATGAACGTATACTATTCGGGTGAACACATATTTATCACCATAAATTGTCCATGTTCACATGAACATAAATTCCAAGCTGCACTTGAGGGAAAATTTATGTTCGTACAAAGAAATGTTGTGTTTGGAGCAGAACGATGTATGCTATGAGGTTTCTTCTTTTCATCATCTTCTTTAATCTCTTCTGCAGGAATGGGGGCTGGACCAACATATTAACATTAAGTTGCCTTTGTAATATGTGAACTTCTTGGTAAAAAAACTAAAAATGCATTTTTTACTTTTATCTAATAATTGATGCAATATTTGTCTATACTGGTCACATGTTGAGGAATATTCTGATTTTTGTTAATTTTGCATCTCAGGGTGAAGAGTAAGAGTTAACATTTGATTAAAATTATGCATGTGTTTTTGGTGCTGCTGCTAAAAAATGCTTATGTGGTTCGCTAACTGCTGCTAAAAAATGCTTATGTGGTTCGCCTAATTATCGGGTGTATATAGGTGGTGATCCAACAAAGTCTGAAATAATTGTTCGTGGAGACTCAGATGACGACTATGCAGAACCTGTCATGATTTGTGAAGATAGGGGTATGAATGATGAATGGAATGACGTAATGTCACATTCCTTGAATGAGATGGAAGATATAAGTACAAGTGAACCACAAGAAAAGAGAGATAGAATGAAAAAAGTCAATGTGGCTGGTCAATTTGATTCTACCTCTGTTGATGGATGCCTCAAGACTTCTACTGCCACAATCCGAAATCAGTATCAACCCGAAGATCTTGTTGACAATAATATTGCATTTACTGCTGATTTTGGGTCTTCTGCTACTAACAAAGACACTGGAAACTCCTTGAATAGTTCTTCATTAGCTACTTTAAAGATTGTCCCAAATGCATTCTCCTGTCAAATTTATAAATGTTTCCTTTCAACCAGAGAATATTGTGAACAACTCAATGTCTTCAGCTTTTCTTTTTACTCATGAATTGGATAAGTCTGTTACTTCAATCCCAAGAAAATCACAGCCTGATAGAATTGCATATAAGTAAAAATTAAAATGTTGCAAAATGAAAGATGGCATATCCAAGTTATCATTTTGCTAACCATACAGAACTTGTTGGTAATGGAGTCAATTTCCCAATGTTAATCAATGTTTAATAATTCAAAGTCGTGTGGAATGTTGACATGCTTTGTAAAGATGCTGATAATCAAGCACCCCCTTTAGATATAGTAAGAGCATTTAATCTAAGGATTTAAGGTCACAAAGGTCTTCTTTTGTGATGTCTCCAAATTCTATTCACATCTCTTGCTTTTTAGCACGGGGCATTTATGCTCCATTCATGTCACTTGCAACTCCTGAGAAATGAGCTATTCAACTTATTATCTCTCCTGCCCTCGACTTAAAGAATTAGCATGAGCCCTCTCCTTGGGGAGTGTACATGAGTAGAGCTACTTGTACTCAATTAGAAAAAGACTCAAATTGACTTGAATTTAATCAAGCTCAAGCTACTTGAATAGTTCTTGAGCTTAGTAATACAAGGTTTGTCAGGCTCGAAGCCTAATTAAGCTGACATAATTTATGATTTTACTTATAATATGTTAAAATATTTACAAATATTTTACTTTTAAAAAAACTTTCAACTATGAGAATATGTGCAGTGTGAAATTTATTTATACATAAATAACTTTACAATACTTTTTAGATTAACTCATATTCTTTAGTGTAAACAACTCACACCCTTAAGTGAAACAATACATACTTTTCATACTGTTTAACTTATACTCTTTAGTGTAAACAACTTCTATCATCCAGAACTTATACCCTTTAATGATACAATTCATACACTTCAACATGATTCATGTATAAATACATTTCAATATATAGTTTACCTAACTAGTATATTTGAAGATATTTTGAGTATTCATACTATAAGAGTTCCATAGAATCATAATTTCCCAACTTAAATTATATTTATACTTGAGTAGTGCATTTTAAAATATAGTTGTTATTTTTACCATAAAATTGATTTATATTTTATAGTGAAACAACAATTACCCTTTAGTTAAATAACTAATACTCTTTAATAAAATAACTAATATCATTAAAAAATAATGCCTGGTAATAAAAACAACTAATACTCTACAAATAAAAAACTAAAAGTAGTACATTTCAAATTAGAGTTGGTATACAAACCAGTTTCACAGTGAAATTGGTTTATAACTAATATTTTTTATAGTGAAACAATTAATACCCTTTAGTTAAATAACTAATACTCTTTAGTAAAATAATTAATATCATTCAAAACTAATACATTATAGTAAAAAAAAATCCGATACTCTTAGGACAAGTTTCACAATAAAACTTGTTCACACTGTTGTGACAGAATAGGATTATAGAGCATAAACAAGAAACGTAAAAAGACAAGAGATTTACGTGGTTCACCAATAAATTGGCTACGTCCACGGGCAGAGAGGAGAACGGATTTTATTACTGATGTAGGTTACAGATTACAGATCTCAAAGACTATATATATAGCACTGAGATAAAACACCGAAATTGGGCTTAAGGCCCAATACAGCGAGACCCCCGTACAGCTCAGAGAAGTGTGTGATTCAAGACATATCAACAAATCTCCACCTTGACTTGAATCTTCCTTGCAGATGCATCATTACAATGCCAGATGAAACAGACTCCTCCTTTCTGCCTCAGATTTGCCCTCCTTGGGCAACTAACAGCTTGTGACGTTTAGCAAGTCCAAACAATGTCGAAACTTGCTATGCGGGACTGGCTTGGTGAACATGTCAGCAGGATTATCAGCAGTACCTACTTTCATCACCTTGATTCTCTGCTCATTCCTCAGAAAATGATACCTCACATCAATATGCTTTGTCCTCTCATGATGGACCTGATCCTTGGTCAAACAGATTGCACTCAGACTGTCACAGAATACAATAACTTGATCATGATGTAGACCAAGATCACCTACAAGCCCTTTCAACCAAACTCCCTCTTTAGCAGCTTCTGTCAGTGCCATATACTCTGCTTCAGTTGTAGACAAAGTAACTGTAGCCTGCAGAGTTGCCTTCCAACTAACAACAGAACCACAAAAAGTGAAAACATAACCAGTCATAGATCTTCTACTATCAACATCTCCAGCATAGTCAGAATCAGAATAACCAGTCACATAAATGTGAGCATCACCTCCATAAATGAGACCAACATCAGACGTACCTCTGAGATAACGAAAAATCCTCTTCACAGCTTGCCAATGCTCCTTTCCAGGTTGTCCCATGAACCTGCTGACAACACTAACAGCATGTGCAAGATCTGGTCTAGTGCAGACCATAGCATACATCAAACTCCCTACTGCATTAGAGTATGGGACTCGAGACATGTACACCTGCTCAGCTACAGATTTTGGTGCATGATCAGTGGATAAATGAATATTTGTAGCACTTGGAGTATCAATAGGCTTGGCGGTAGACATGCCAAATCTAGACAAAATCTTCTGAATGTAACTCTTCTGTGACAAGAAAAGCTTCTTCTTCTCTCTTTCCCTATATATCTCCATACCCAAAATTTTCTTGGCAGCACCCAAATCCTTCATATCGAACTCAGCACTGAGCAGATCCTTCAACTTCTGAATATCAGACTTGGACTTTGCAGCTATGAGCATATCATCCACATACAGGACAAGATAGATCATGGAACCATCATCAGCTTTGTTGTGATACACACAACAATCATACGGACTCCTGTTGTATCCCAACTGGATCATGTAACTGTCAAACCTCTTATACCACTGCCTTGGAGACTGCTTTAGCCCATATAAAGACCTACTCAACTTGCAAACATAATCTTCCTTCCCCGGAACCTGGAACCCCTCTGGCTGAGTCATGTAGATATCGTCTTCGAGCTTTCCATGTAGAAAAGCTGTCTTCACATCTAGTTGCTCAAGTTCTAAATCCTGATGTGCAACCATTGCTAGTAACACTCTGATGGAAGTGTGTCTGACCACTGGTGAGAATATCTCATTATAATCAACCCCCTCCTTCTGTGTGAACCCTCTTGCAACTAGCCGAGCTTTGTATCTCACACCCTCACCAGGTGTGGTTTCTTCCTTCTTCTTGAATATCCATTTGCAAGTAACAATTTTCCTCTCCTTAGGCCGTTTGACCAGCTCCCACGTCTCATTCTTGGCAAGCGATTCCATCTCTTCTCTCATTGCAGTGAGCCATTGGGCCGACTCACTGCATGAAACAGCCTCTCTGTAGGTGAATGGTTCACCTGCAGATGGTTCTTCCTCTTCCACCTCGTCAGCGACTTGTAATGCATAAGTCACCATATCCTCAAAACCGTACCGCACAGGAGGCTTCACGCCTGTTCTCCTAGCTCTATCAACAGCTATGCTTGTCTGGCGAGCTTCTGGATGAACATCAGAACTTGTACTTTCAGCAGGAGTATGTTGATCTTCTCCACCTTGGAGTTGTGATTTACTCTCATCGAGAGTGACTTGCAGCTCCACCTGTTTATCAACACTACTACAATTTTCTGTACAAACAGACTTCACAGTGGGGTTAAACATAGAATTCTCATCAAAAATCACATTCCTACTGAATATAACTCTATTCTCTGAAGGTGACCAGATTCTATATCCCTTAACTCCATCCCCGAAACCAACAAATATACCCTTCTTAGCTCTTGGCTCTAATTTACCCTCACTAACATGATAGTAAACAGTACAACCAAAAACCTTCAACAAAGAATAATCTGCAGGTTTATTAGACCATACCTCATAAGGTGTCTGGCAATCAATGCCAGTGTGAGGACCACGGTTGATCAGATAGCACGCCGTGTTTACTGCTTCTGCCCAGAACTTTCTAGCCAAACCAGCATTCGAGAGCATGCATCTTGCTCTCTCCAGCAATGTCTGATTCATGCGCTCTGCCACACCATTCTGCTGCGGTGTATGTCGAATAGTGTGGTGTCGAGCAATCCCTGCATCCTTACAGAACTCATTGAACTCAGACGAACAGAACTCCAGGCCATTATCAGTTCGCAGTCTCTTGATCTTCTTCCCAGTCTGATTTTCTACCAACGCCTTCCACTGCTTGAATTTCTTGAAAGCTTCACTTTTGTGTTTCATCATAATTACCCAAGTCATCCTTGAGTAGTCGTCAATCATAGACACAAAATATCTGTGGCCTCCAATAGACTCAACACGTGACGGACCCCAACAATCCATATGAATGTAGTCAAGAGTCCCCTTGGTCTGATGAACTGCCTTCTTTGGGAACTTGCTGCGATGAAGCTTCCCAAATACACAATGTTCGCAGAATTCAAGACTCTGCACTTTATGCCCAGATAGAAGATCCCGCTTTGACAAAATCTGCATCCCTCTTTCTCCCATATGACCGAGCCTCATATGCCACAACCTGGTCATATCCATGGTCTGAACCTCAGATGATGCAACATCAGCAGAACCTGTCACAGTGGAACCTCGCAGATAATATAAGGTACCACGTTTCAAGCCTGTCAGAACCACCTTTGAACCTTGACAAACATACATAACTCCACCTTCACCTTTGAAACTGAAACCCTTGCTGTCAAGGAGACTCAATGATATCAGATTCTTCGTCATCTGTGGAACATGCCTGACTTCATCCAAGGTGCAGAATACCCCATCATGTGTCCGTATCCTGACTGAGCCAATCCCAACCACCTTGCAGGCAGCACTGTTAGCCATGGTAACATTTCCTCCATCTATCTGCTCATAGGTCGAGAAGAACTCCCTGTTAGGACAAATATGGTATGATGCCCCAGAATCAAGAACCCACACATCATTACGATGTGACTGTTCAGCTGCAACCAAGGCCAGATCATCTTCAGAATTCGTATCAGTTTCTGCAACAGCTGCAGAACCGCCGACACCCTCTTTCTTCTCCTGCTTCCTCTTCTTCTTAGGACAATCATTCTTCCAGTGCCCTGGTTCTTTACAGTAATTGCAGATGTCATTGGGTTTAGGACCTTTTGAACCTTTCTGATTCGGCTTTCCAGTTTTCTTCCCAGATTTCTTTTGTCCCTTACCCGTGACATACAGCCCCGATGCCTGATTTTCTGTGGCCGAGCCAGTTGCCTGTTGACGATCTTCTCTGCTGTGGAGGGCAGATCGAACATCTTCCAGAGACAGAGTATCTTTCCCAGTAATAAACGATTCAACAAAATTCTCATACGATTCAGGCAAAGATACTAACAGAATTAAAGCAGCGTCCTCATCTTCTACTTTAACATCAATATTACGCAAATCTAGTAAAATTTTGTTTAATTTATCTAGATGATCTCGAAGGGGTGTACCTTCCTGCATGCGTAAACGGAACAGACGTTGCTTTAAAAGCAATTTATTGGTTAGAGACTTCGTCATGTAGAGACTCTCTAACTTCTTCCAGAGACCATCGGCAGTTTCCTGATCCGCAACCTCGATGATAACATCGTCAGACAGACATAGCATGATAGTCGAGTGGGCCTTTTCTTCTAGGGTATTCCACTCTTCTTCATCTGCATCCTCAGATTTAGGTTTTCCTGATAGCGGCGCCCACAAACCCTGCTGCTTCAGCAGAGATCGCATCTTGATTTGCCATAAGCCAAAACTATTTCTCCCGGTGAATTTGTCAACCTTTACGTTGAAAGCAGACATTCTCGATCGGCTCCAAAAAACCCTAATAGTGCGGAAAAAACCCTGATCGAAACGACCAGGCTCTTGATACCAGTTTGTTGTGACAGAATAGGATTATAGAGCATAAACAAGAAACGTAAAAAGACAAGAGATTTACGTGGTTCACCAATAAATTGGCTACGTCCACGGGCAGAGAGGAGAACGGATTTTATTACTGATGTAGGTTACAGATTACAGATCTCAAAGACTATATATATAGCACTGAGATAAAACACCGAAATTGGGCTTAAGGCCCAATACAGCGAGACCCCCGTACAGCTCAGAGAAGTGTGTGATTCAAGACATATCAACACACACAATATTTTACCTTCATAACAAACTCCATGTGAAACTTATTCACCCATATAAAACTAGATTCAGAATATAATATTATTACGTTCATTTAGTAAAGAATGTATTATGTGAATGATAACTATTACCATGAACATCAATTCACTAATACCCTTATAATAAAATAACTAATATTCTACTAATACCCTTCAACTAGTACTTTTAAGTGAAGACAACTATATCCTTCAAAATTGATACATTTAGTGAAAACAACTAATATAATTTAATGAAACAACTGATATCTTCAAACAAGTTACACGGTGAAATTTATTTAGATAATATACTTTGTCAATTTAGCAATATTACTACTCTTATAAATTAAATATCACACTCGATTTACACAAAAACAAAATAAAATGTTTGGAGTATTAATTTATAAATGTAATAATATTATTAAATAAAAATTTCATAAGGGGAAAATTTCCCCGAAATTTTTGAGTTCACATGAATATATTTTAAGATAGTTAATATATTAACACAGTAGTTAATTTTTTGTTACAGTAATTAATAAAAAAAAGGCTAAATGGTTTTTTATGTAATATTCTTAAGATATTAAGTCTCTGTTATTATCTATAAATATACAGAGTACCAAATACAATGTGCTCTGAATTAATGGGTACCATTAATTGGCAAAAACAATTGAAAGAAAATTGCGGGAGACAACCCGCCAAGAATGAAAATTAAATAGCGGATTAGGGCTTCGCCCTCGAACTATCGCAGTTAAACATTTCCCAGTTCTCCTGGTCTAGAGCTTCATCATATTTTCATCCACTTATCAAAGTGAAGGTAATGCGTAGATCAAAAGTACCTCTTATTTTCCCTTCAAAGTATTATCCTTTCTCGCTCTGGCTACCGATTCTCGAGTTATTACACTACAAAAAAGATGGAGATTAGCGACGGGAATTTTGCGACGGCAAGAATATCCGTCGCAAATTCCTGAATTTGCGACGGATTTTTGTAAGCCGTCGCAAAAAATGACAATTTGCGACGGCTTAGGAAGTCCGTCACAAAAGATAGTAATTTGCGACGGATAAGCCGTCGCAAAATCTAGGGCCCACCGACTTCGTCTTGAACCGGCTACATTTGCGACGGAAAGGTCGTCGCAAATTTCAATTTTGAGTTTGCGATAGTCAGTTCCATCGTAAAACATACCCGTTTAAAGGTGACCGTTCGGGAAGCGACCCGTTTGACTGATTTGCGACGGAAGAGGCCGTCGCAATTTTAAACTTTGTAATTGCGACGGACTAAAGCCGTCGCAAATGTGAGCGGTTGAAATTTGTCAGGCGGGTTGGTGGCCAATAATTGACCCGTGTCGTCGCAAAAGAGCTCTGCGACGGAATAGCCGTCGCAAATTATGCAATTTGCGACGGAAATTTAGGCCGTCGCAAATTTACGCAGTTTTATATCAGTCTCCTTCCTTTTCCTTCCCTTTCACTTTCACTCACGAAAAAAAATAAGAAATGATACGGTTTTAATATGTTCTTCACGTATAATTGGTGTATTTGTCATTGCCTTCAACCTCAGCGTACGTATTTGTCATTGCCTTCAACTTCACCGTACATTTTCACATTTTTAACCGTTTAATTGTCATATTTTTATTGTTTCAATTTTTTAGTACACTATTAGGTAATGAGCATGATATATGTTTATTTGATGGGTTTTAGTATGATTGATGATATATGTTTATTTGATGGGTTTAGGTTAATTTTAGTTTGTGTGATATTTTATACCTATTTTTAGTCGAAACTCTGCTCAATTTTTCTGTACACTATTAGATAAATTGTGTGATGTTTGTTTATTTGATTGGTTTACTATGATTGATATATATGGTTGCGTTGGATTGATTTTTGTGAAGAAAAATTGTGTATATCCTTATTTTTAGGCAAACTCTGCCCAATTTTTTACAACTCATGTGATATTTACTTTTAATTTGTAACAGATGCAATTTCCAGATCGTGGTTGGATGTACTCAATACCTAGAATGATAGGAGGAGGCATTAACTCTGTCTTTTGCAATAAAATTGATGAGTTTATTGAGTTTGCACTACCACATCCATGCAATATGGATTGTATGGGTAATATTAGGTGTCCGTGTAAAGACAGAAGATGCAGAAATATGAGATTCTTGAGTGTTGATGAGGTTAGAACTCATCTTGTGATTTCCGGTTTTGTTCCCCGTTATTACAACTGGACCAGTCACGGTGAACACGGTGGAATGTTGACATCGAAACCGTAGAATACTGGTATACTGGGTGGAGCGGTGGTGGAAGTTCTGATGTTGGTGGTTCAAGTTATGTTCCGTATACTCAATTTGAACCACAAATAGAGGATGAACCTGATAGATATCGGATGATGATTGCAGAATCTGTTTTGGGTGGTCAACCACAATTCAATGAAACACCTATGGAGGAGGAACCAAATCATCGGTCAAAGAAGTTTTTTGATATGCTTAAAACCGTTGATCAAAAGTTGTTTCCTGGTTGTGAGACTGAGACGCAATTGTCATTCAATGTTCAAATGTTGAACATCAAAACTGAAGGCAAGGTCAGTCAAAAAGTGTTCAATCAATTTGCTAAATTGTTCAAACGAGCTCTACCTGAAGACAACACGGCGCCTGATAATTTCTATCAGAGCAAGAGGCTCTTGAAACATATGGGTCTACCCTTTGAGAAGATTGATTGTTGTACAAACGGTTGCATGTTGTTTTGGGATGAGGATGAGGATCAGGATCATTGCAAGATGTGTGGTCACCCACGGTACAAACCATCTGGTTGTACAAAAAGTAAGAAGAAAGTGCAGTTGAAGGCTTATAAGGCAATGTATTACCTTCCCATCACTCCTCGTCTAGAGAGGTTGTATCAGTCCAGTGCCACGGCTAAAGACATGACATGGCATGCTGAGGAGTGTTCTGGTAAGAATTCTGGAGAGATGCGGCATCCTGCAGACTCGGAGGCATGGAAACATCTTGATAGGGAGTTCCCAGATTTTGCAAGGGAGACGAGAAATGTGAGGTTAGGCTTGTGCACGGATGGTTTTGCCCCATTTGGAATGCACGGAAAAAAGTATTCATTATGGTCTGTGCTGTTGACCTCGTACAATCTACCTCCTTGGTTGTGCATGAAGCCTCAACATATATTTCTTAGTATCTTGGTGCCTGGACCACACAACCCCAAGCATAAATTGGATGTATATCTCCAGCCATTGATTAAAGAGTTGAAATCTTTGTGGTCTACGGGGGTGGAGGCCTACGACGTTCATAGGAAGCAGAACTTCACGATGCGAGCTGCACTTTTGTGGACCATTAGTGACTTTCCAGCATTTTCTATGTTGTCTGGGTGGTCAACAGCAGGAAACTAGCATGCCCGTATTGCATGGACGGTTCTGATGCATTCTATCTTCCGTTGAGTAGAAAAGTGTCATGGTTCGACAACCATCGCAAGTTTCTTCCTCCTGATCATCCCTTTCGGAGGAACAAAACAGACTTTCTAAAGGGTAAAAATGCAGTAGGCCGCCCAAGACCACGGATTCGATCAGGTATGTGTCTGGGTACTGAATCACTACTGATGTCTATGTGTCTCATATATATAAGTTAACCATATATAAATTAATTATTTCAGGTGATTCGTTGTTGTATGAGGTTACAGTCACTGATTTGATGAAGATAACTGAGGCGGGTGCAATGGAGCACAATAAACGTATCCAGGGTGGTTGGAAGAAGAGAAGTATCTTTTGGGACTTACCTTATTGGAGCAAGTTATTGATTCGACACAATTTGGATGTGATGCATATAGAGAAGAATATTTTCGACAACTTGTTTCATACGGTCGTGGGTACTGAAGGGAAGACCAAAGACACTTCAAAATCCAGAGATGAGTTGAGGCTCTTCTGTTCTCGTGCTTCCCTACACAAGGATGAGCAGACAAGAACATATCCCCAGGCCTCTTACACAATTAGTAAAACAGAAAGGAAGAATTTGTGTAAGTGGGTGAAAGAGTTGAGCTTCCCTGACAATTATGTGTCGAATTTGGGAGACAGAGTTGACACGGAAACCGGAAAGGTGTCTGGAATGAAGAGTCATGATTGTCACGTGTTCATGCAACGACTCTTACCTATTGCATTTCGGTACTCACTTCCCAAGAATGTATGGAGTGTCATCACAGAATTAAGTCTCTTTTTCAGACACTTAACGGCATCAACGATTACAGTTGAGGACATGAGGCGTTTGGATGAGGAGATCCCTGTTATTCTATGCAAACTTGAGCGGATTTTTCCACCCAGCTTCTTCGACTCGATGGAGCACTTACCCGTACACTTAGCGTATGAAGCCTCAATTGCTGGTCCCGTACAATATCGATGGATGTACCCTTTTGAGAGGTAATTCTATACCATTTTTTAAATCGACTTTTAAGATCAATACTGAATAAATTTTCTAACACAAGAATGTTTTAGGTATTTGCACAATTTAAAGCTCAATATTGGAAATGCGGCCCACATCGAAGCATCAATTGTTAATGCATACCTTACTGAAGAGGTTGGAGCATTTTGTTCTTACTACTTCGGCGATCAAGTTCAAACCAGAATCAGAAATGTGCCTCGCAACTACGATGGTCGTGGAGTAGACCATCCCCTTCGTGATGTTGAAGGTATGTTATCTGTATTTTTGCATCCGGGTCGACCAATGGGTAAGGGCACCAAACGACCGTTCAGGGGCAGTATTGAAGAGGAAACAATACATTCATATGTTTTGATGAATTGTCCTGAAGTCCAACCGTATATAGAGTAAGTAATTTAATTTTATAGTTGAGTTTTTTTACAATATGTATACTGTTGATATCTGAAAAGTAATTAATTTCTTTTTTCTGATATATAATCATGTTCTGTGAGTATAAGCGTCAAGTAGAACCAGACATCACAGATGCAACAGTTTTTCAATCCATCCGCAATGATTTTATGTTTTGGTTCCAACGTTACGTGAGTACCACATAATTATATGATTTTTACCTTATAACAAATATGTTATTATTTTTATACATGATAATTTAATATTTACAGGGACAAAATGGCCTACTTAATAACAACCCACATCTTGAAGCTCTGAGTAAAAGACCACTACGTAGTGTGGTATCATACCACGGATATTACGCAAATGGATACAAATTTCATACTGAAGCGTATGCTTCAACGAAATCGACTACAAACAGTGGTGTTTGCGTTATCGGTGTAAACTACAACGAAGAACCCATCGATTACTATGGAGTGCTGCAAGAAGTAGTTGAAATAGAATATCCGGGTTGGCCGAGCAGGACGATAGTGTTGTTCTTGTGTGAATGGTATGATCCAGGGAACCAAGGAACAAGAGTCGACAAAAACTACAAGATTGTTGATATCAACACCGGAAAGAAGTTTCCGGCGGCATACGATCCTTATATTTTTGCAACGCAAGCATCTCAGGTATATTATTGCAAATACCCCGGATCAAGTAGGCCCAACTTGAGGACAGTTTGCAAAGTAAAGGCAAGATCATTGGTTGAAGTTTCTAATCCGTCAAACAAAGACGGTGTAGAACCAACAGATCCATTTCAAACAGAGATACAAGAGGCTCAAACAGAGGTTGATCAAGCAGGTGTGAATATTTTTGTCGACTTACTTGCTGCAAATCCAGAAATGATAATGATTGAAAGTGATCATGAGGGTGATGGACAAGAGCGCGGTGGGGAGGAAGAAGAAGAGGAAGAGGAAGAGGAAGAGGATGAAGATGAGGAAGAGGATGAAGATGATGATGAGGATGACGAGGAAGAAGACGACGATTAGAATTACTAAATTATTGTATATATAACAAGTGAAAAACGAAAATGAATTAATTTGGTGAATTATGAAAAAAAAAACGAGTCAATTTGGATACATACACAATTAATTGCGTACAAATGAACGAATTATAAATTTAAGCGGGAGTCGAAATAAATAAATTTACAGAAATAATAAAAATTAAATGGCCCCAATATTTATAAAAACAAGTTAGAAACGAAAATGAATTAATTTGGTGAATTGTAGAAAAAAAAATGAGTCAATTTAGATACATACACAATTAATTGCGTACAAATGAACGAATTATAAATTTAAGCGGGAGTCGAAATAAATAAATTTACAGAAATAATAAAAATTAAATGGCCCCAATATTTATAAAAACAAGTTAGAAACGAACATGAATTAATTTGGTGAATTGTAGAAAAAAAATGAGTCAATTTGGATACATATACAATTAATTGCGTACAAATGAACGAATTATAAATTTAAGCGGGAGTCGAAATAAATAGTTTTACAGAAATAATAAAAATTAAATGGCCCCAATATTTATAAAAACAAGTTAGAAACGAAAATGAATTAATTTGGTGAATTGTAGAAAAAAAAAGAGTCAATTTGGATACATATACAATTAATTGCGTACAAATGAACGAATTATAAATTTAAGCGGGAGTCGAAATAAATAGTTTTACAGAAATAATAAAAATTAAATGGCCCCAATATTTATAAAAACAAGTTAGAAACGAAAATGAATTAATTTGGTGAATTGTAGAAAAAAAATGAGTCAATTTGGATACATATACAATTAATTGCGTACAAATGAACGAATTATAAATTTAAGCGGGAGTCGAAATAAATAATTTTACAAAATAAAAAAAATAGTTGGGCAAAATATTTTAATAAACAACTTAGATACGAAAAAGAAATTAATTTGGTGAATTATAAAAAAAATGACTTAATTTGAATACATATACAATTAATTGCAAAAAAATAAACGAAAGTAGCTTGTGCCCTAGTGGCGCGCGCCCTCTCCTCTTGCACAAAAGGTCCCGTGTTCAATTCCCCTTGGACGCAAAAAATGGATTAATTGTTCCAGGCCTAATAAGACTAATATAGAAGGTGGACTGCATATAATAAGGAATGGGCCGCGAGCCACTTTTTTTTTTGTATAGGCTCGGCAATTTGCGACGGCCATATTCCGTCGCAAATATTGAATTTTGTGACGGAAAACAGCCCGTCGCAAATTATAACACAAAAAAGTATAAAAAATATATAAAAACATTTGCGACGGAATTTAGCCGTCGCAAATGTTGTTGACCCGATCGGGTCTGACCCGAAAAGTTTGCGACGGACTACTGTCCGTCGCAAATTCTGTGTGACCCGGCCGGATCTGACCCGCCGATTTTGCGACGGATTCTTCCGTCGTTAATTTGCGACGGATGGCCGAATCCGTCGCAAAAATTTGCTACGGCTGTTTTAGGTACGGATACGTGTCCGTCGCAGATCCCGTCGCAAAACACTGTTTGCGACGGATTTTCCGTCGCTAATTCCGTCGCAAAACAGTGTTTTTTTTGTAGTGTTATCCTTCCTTTAACTATGAGATTGAATACTTTAATTTTCAGGGATGATGTTGCACTCGGCTATATACTTCACGCTAATACATTTTCTATGAATTAATTGATTTTTCTTTTCGGAGGCAAGTTTTGGATTTATAATTTATCGAGGTATTTCATTTTTATTTCCTCGTGTTTCGATGCAATGTATCTAGTTGATTAAAAGTTGCACTCTATGGACTTTTAGAACTCCAATAGCTGATGAGGTATGGAATAATAGCTGCACTAATATTCATTTAGTTTAATTATTGGTTCCCTGTTTGTTAGAATCTGAATCATAAACCTTTAGGATTGCAGAATGATGAAACTATTCTCATATGGATAAAAAAAGTTGCTGCGTCTACATGCTCATAGAGTTTCATGATAATCAACATGCTGATTTTTTATTTCTTTTGTATCATTGTATTTAACTGATACTCTTTAATTAATATAATTAATATTCTTCAATGATTTATATATGAACTAATTTCACTCTATATATACTCTCAACCAATATGCTAGTAATTATGAATTGTATATGTTGGAAATTTAAAAACAAAATATAAAAAGTACAAATACCTATAATTTGGAAGCTTATGAAATTACAAATTCTAGAACATAAATGATTGAATATTTAAAGAGCCGCATTCTTGTGAAACTTCTTATAGTATGAAACTGATATCATGACATGTATTTATTGATATCATACTATTTTATACTGTGAATTTATTTTATAAGGGTATCGGTGAGTGTATGTAATGATATTAACTTCATACGATGAACAAGTTTCATATAAGAGGTTTGATGTTTCAAAATACTGATATGATAAGGCATAATATATTATGCAAAATTTCTCATTTGCTTTTGATTCTTCTATCTAGTTTTTTCTACTTAGAATGTGCTTGGTTGAAGAAACAAGGAATATAAATAGAATGAGTATGGAAAGGGTAAGGGATGATACCCATACCTCTCAGTGTTGTGAGGTATGGGGATTCTTTATTTTTGAGGAATCAAAGTCATAGTAGTATTAATTCCAAACACACCCTATGACTTTGATTCCCATAGTTTAGTCCTCAAACTTGTCATTTAGTGTATATCTGATTTTCTCCCTTTAAATTGATCATTTAGTAACTTGATTTGTGTTTCGTGCTTCTAAATTATTTCTTTTGATGTAGCAATTTTTAACAATACTTGATGTTTTAGCATTTTCCAGTAACTTGATTTCTGTTTCGTGATGCTAAATTGTTTTGTTTGATGTAATTTTTAACAATTTTTTTATGTTTTAGCTAGAAATATGAGTGAGTAGTTGTCTTGTAGCACAAATAAAGGAGTATTGGAGAGTTTTGAGTAAAATTAGTTGTAGGATCTTGGTTTATTAGAGCTATTTTGTGATTGATTGGCTATTATAAAGTCGAGTGGAAACATCAAATAAATAAAAATATTGATACAGTGATAAATAAAAGAAGATCAGATAAGTTAGAACTTGGGATTTAAATTGGGAAAAGAAGATCAAATAAACCCCCCCCCCCCCCTCTCTAGCCATTGCTTGTTGCTCTTGCTCAAGACAGTAGCTGCCTTCGTATCACAGTTTCTCTCTGTCTCCTCAGGTAAACTCTCTCTCTCTCTCTCTCTCTCAATATCTCTGTTCATTACTTCATATATTCCTTCACTTTTTTTTTGTTCTTCTCTGAATCTCATCTATTTTAATTGTTGCATTATAAATTCAAAATTTGAGTTCGTACGAGTATAGGCTTTGTATTCTGATTTGAACTATTGCTTAGTAGTTTGTCTACATCTACAAGATTTTCGGAGCAAGTGTTTGAAAATGGATTTAGAATTCCCTCTGCTCTCTACTAAGTCCTGCCAAATGTCTTTGGCATTCTTCAAATAGATTCTAAAATACTATGTGTATGTGGATTGAATTAAAGAAATTTAAACAACATCAATGAACTAACTTGCAGATATGCATATGCTCGAATAAAACACATCTACCCACAGGAACAAAGGAAATTTACAAATATTCTTGCTCCTGCGAAAAAAAAGGTATAAGATTGTAGAGGTTATAATATTCAATGTGGAAAAATCATTATGGATCTTAACAGTTTCTAAGAGGATAATCCTTCAGATCCCCTAGTCAGCTTCTTAAACAACTACATGAGATGAAAATTCCAGTTTTGAGTCAATCTAGCACAGGCAAGTTATAATTCAGTTTGTATGTTAATTCTGAAGAACTAAATTGAATTTCCACCTGATTTGCGTATGCTGGATTCATTTGATGGTTGCTATTTCACACTGTACCCTTCTTTTTTGTATCTTGTCATTTGTGCATATAAAGCTTTACGTTCATAAATGTGTGGGTTGGTTAAATGCGTTCTTATTCATCTTTTCTCCACGCCTTGCCATGGGTAGGTTTATAGTGTTTATACTGATAACTCATGCAAATTGCTTGACTTGACTTCCTTTTGCATTTTTAGCTGATGACACAGTAGATGTTATTTAACTGATAAGAGACTAATGCTAGTAGGTAATATACATATATCACCTTATCTCACTGTTTGGTAGTATAGAGTTGTAATATCAACATGTTTTACCTAACTCACCTTTTCTCTCTATCCACTATCTCACTGTTTGGTAGTATAGAGTTGTACTTCTTGAGCTATTATCGGGTAGAAAGCCAATTGAGTATGGGTTACCTAAGGGCAAGGAAAGGTTGGTCATATGGGTAAATTTATGTTTCTCAAGTCTAGAACCTGATAATTTTGCTTATGACAATCATTTTGGAATAGTCTTTTTATGTTTTCTTGATGTCCTATAATGCTTTGTCAATTAATTTTTCTTTAATATTCTCCAAAGAGATCACTCCATTGAGAAAGGATGAGCATGAGCATGACTGAACTCTGAAGTCGCTATAAATTAAGATCACATGTTTCCACTAGTACTAACCAAGACAAATGTGATACTATTATGTTGAAATATATATTTACTTTTTCCGCCCAGCTAAATTATTGTTACTTTTTCAGGCAAAACACATTTTGAAGGAGGGGAAATTATCAGAACTGCAAGACCCAAGGTTGATTAATGCTTGTGATAAAAAATAATTTGGGATAATGGTCTTGGCTGCAACCTTGTGTATTAGCCAGCACTCTAATATCATCCGGAAATGAGCCTCGTAAGAAACAATTACTTATGAAAATTAATCATATTTATGGATGGCTCTATTAATCATACGTTTAATCTCAAACTCCTCCAAGGCGATCCATCAATAGTTGAGTGGGCTATGGAAGATAATTCAGCTTCTGGTAGCAGCACAAAGCAGAAGGATTATATGTGGGGTAGATGGATTTCTGTTCATCAAGCTTCGATTAAGATACAGTTTTTAATAAAAGCTTTCTCCGGGCAACAAAAAAGGCTCCAAGGTGTAAGTGTGTACATAGAGGCTTTATGATTTTCCTAGTCGACATGAGAAAATATTGCGTGGTTTTGAGTTTTAATTTTTTTAGGATTCTTTGCTCATACAGTAGAAGTTGTTGATTTAGTTGATATTTTTCCAGAAAGTGGTTAAATTTCTGAGTAGTGATCGGCTGTTCCTCTCATGAGTTGTTCATTCATGATTTCAATTTTCAATGGTGAGTTGGTAGAATGAATTTAAATTTATAAAAACAGGTGAGCTCCCGTTATTTGCTGTTTGGAATGAGAAATTGTAGGACTTTTAGAGCTATTTTAGAGGAGTCTACTCTGCATATCCTGTTGAGGCCACCAAGACTACAGCCACATATACATGTTAAGATATTGAGTGGGAGGACCATAACATGCTTGATATTATTTATCCTTTTTAACAACAGTAAAAAAACCGGAGAAATGACAATTGAAAACCTGGGTGGTCCAAAACAATAAGAAATAAATTATAAAATAATCATTTACCAATCACAATGTTCTTCATTCAAAACGAACACAGTAACTAGTCCCTAAGTTCATTAAAAATTCACATCGATCACACAAAATATTTACTACTATGCAGTTTGCACAATGATGGTTTTCTTTTACTCACCAATTTTTTTTCTAATTTATTGACTCAAAAATTTTCTTGGTTAAAAGCTACCGTGTTTCACCACCCATATACTTGCGCTCCCAATATTGAATATGATATGTGTACAGAAAGAACGACGGAGAGATTGTGCAAGGAGCTCGTAGAAGGCAGGCCAAATTAATTGATGTCCTTTTCTATATTTTTTTTAGTAAGCAGCAAACGATGTATTTTACTACAGTACAAGGTGTAGTGTTCTTGAATCTTGGCACAATGGCACAACAGAGGATCTGTATCCATGACTATTCTAGTTTCAATAGATTTGATTATTTTATTCCAAGATATACATACTTCAAAAGCCAAAATGAATAAATAAATAAATCGAATGAAACAACTACTTGACAATCAACCAACTAATATTAATACAAAATCATACGATCTGCAAGGAACAACTTTCTTGCTGTTTGTCGCTTACATTACGTATCCATGTCGCTTACATTACGTATCCATCAGAAGATGAATGAGGCTAAAAGCTAGCACTTCATCGGCCTGCCTGACAAATAATCCTTGTTTATTAAAGTGAATTAAGATAAATAAGCTGATATGAAACACATATATTAATTGTTATGAGAAATCTAACCTCATTTCGTGTAGTTTGATCTCCGATTTGTGTTTCCAATAAAGTTAATTAGCTGCAGTTGCACTGCATTCCAGAGTTCAACTTGAGGCATGACAGCACAAATCACATTTGACTTGTTCCATATATCTTTTGTATCAAAAGAGAGGAAGTAACAAAATGGTATTTTAAAAATTATTAAGGTATCATCTAAAATGAAATATGCTTCTTGCAATTTGTTCAAACAGCAGAAAGTATATCGAAAGCAAATATGTCGAATGAAACCTTTCTAACAACATTAGCACGAACTTCCAGAATTACTTTGCAACACAAATACATTATAAAGTCAGCTACATTGTAAACCCATTTGACTTTACAATGTATTTGTGTGCACAACACAGGATCCGGATCCCTGTTTTTGGATTACGTTATGTTTGGTCAAACCGCTTAATGTTACATATAATAGACAGCAACTACCTCAAATAAATGCTTTAACAAGAACTTCAAATATTACATAGATAATTAAAAATAATAAACTAAGAATAAAAAGAAAAGATGGGAGAAGCACAAACCTTTTATGCTAAACTGATCTCTTCTTCCTCTTGCAGTGACTCCAGCACGAAAAACAGACCAAGATGAAGTGCTCCCAATTTTTGAAATGTAATACTAAGAAAATGGTTTTAGAAATGTAGATTTTACAAAGAACAAAATAAGAGCATCGAATTTTGTTGTAGCAATCACATAAGTGTTGCAGATGTTAATATGGAATCACATGTGGATAAAAAAATCAAGCTACAATATGGGGATTATAATGCATAATTGCATGTAAGTAATTAGGAAACCAATTTGAGTATACTGGAGCCTTAACAGAAACATGTGAGTAGAGCAAAGGACTAGCAAGAGGAAGCTATTGGAATTTCAGATTTCTTGCAAGCATTGTCTAAACATGAAGTTTTTTCTTAAATATCTAATTAATTAAGAGTCCTTATTATGCTGAATTGCGTACTTAAAAGTCTAGTTTACTATAAGTGCATTTTTAAAGAAAAATAGTTGGATTGCAGATCAAATATCTAAGATAAAGAATATGATTACGACATTCACCAATTTAGCCTCTAAGCGTGAACTCTCATCTCAAAATCAACTGGGACCTTCTTCACGTTGTTGCCAGTGATGGACTGTGGTCGGCACGGGCTGTTGAGGCTGACTTCACGCTGTGGCTGGCGCTGGGCTGTGGTGGGTGGCGCTGGGCCCTGGTCGGCGGCACTGGGCTGTGTTCAGAACAGTTAATCGTAGAGCAAGAGGGATTCCGAGCGAGAAAGCAGAAACCTAAGTGGAACAACCGGCGGAGTAGCTAACCGCCCTTATCCCGCACCTTTTTTTCTTCCTCGACGTGCCAAAGAAAGAAAAGACTGTGTTCGACTGCGCTGGGAAGTGGTGGGCGGCGATGAGATGTGGCCGTCGCTGGGTTGTTCGACACCGATCGTCGACTGATTAATGATGAACGATGAAATATAATAAATCTAGGGATAGAAAATTAATTTCAGGTTTAATTAGATTATTTTTAATTGTATGATGCAAAATTAATTAGAATATTTTTTTATAAATTAAATAAGGATAATTTTGTAAATTAATAATTTTAGATTTATAAATTATTAAATTTAATATAATATTTAAATAAGACGACAAACTCGATACTACTCGATGGAATTCGATAGAAAATTATATCATTAATTCAATAAGTAGCAAGTCATCAAATATAAACCATTAGATTTTATTAGATTTTAAATCTGATGGTTTATAGAGCATACCTGATATCAGACAACTCAACAGGATGCCTGACCTAAGAAAGCCCCTACTTACATGAAACTAAAACTAAAGAATTTCAACTTTATTAAAGAATTTCAACTTTATTATGTAATAAGGGGTTATTTTTTGTTAAATGCACGGAGTGAATTTCTTACAAATTACAAGGACAATTGAATAAGGGTCGATTTTATGAAAGTCATTATATAGCAATGGCAGAGATGTAAACGAATCGAATCGAGCCGAATACCACCGTGTTTGAATTTGTATTTGTGAAATTATTTCGAATATCGAATTCGAATCGAATATTTTTCGAACAGTAAATGTGATTTATATTTGATTTGAAACTCATATCGAATTATTAGAAAATATACGAACACTTGAGTCGAATATTTGAATCGATTTTTTCTCAAGCATGTTCCTAACAAATAATATTTAAGAGAAAGTATTATGTGAACAATATTCATAATGAAATTTGTTTGAAGGGTATTGGTAAATTAAACTAAAAGTATCAGTGAATTGCACTAAAGTTATCAGCTCCAAAGGGTATTTAGTTGTTTTTATTAAAGATATTAGTTGAAGTGGTATTAGTTATTCTCACTAAAGATATTAGTTGTTTCAACATAAGGTATTAGTATTTTTTTATAGATAAAGTTGTGACTCGAATTCATAACTTTTGTATCATAGGTAGTGAGATTTTAACCACTTGAGTTACACCACTTTGTGAAATATTAGTAATTCGTTGTTCACGGTAATAGTTATCATGAGTACTATTCACATAATACAACCATACTCTACCATTTTGTTGGTCGTTTAAGAATATTTCTTATGAATTAAAAAAAATTATTAAATAACAATATATATAAGCTATATTTGGTAGCAAATATTTACTAAGTAGCTAGTGTTTAATATAGTAACAAAAATTGTGAGATACGTGTTGATAGGCGAACATCAATTTTGGTATGGCGAATGACTTGAAGCGAACTACACTAGCTTTCTACTAGTAGTTACCCCCGCAAGCGAACGGGTTCACTGTAGTATTAGCAAGTATAACGACCAAGTGTATCGAACCCAAGGGACAGTGTATATGCGAATAGATCCCTGAAGATCTACGCGTTGTAATTAATATGAGTGCGTTGTTTTTGAATTTTTGGAAAGATTAATGAAAAGACTAAAATAAACTAAGTAAACTTAAATACTGAAGAAATCAAATTAACTAAGGTTTGTGTTATAATGAGAGATGATGATGCTCAGGATAGGAATCCCTACGTATACTAACGGAGCAGGTACATAATCAGAATAACTGTGACACACAAGAAATAACCTAAGTCTAAGAATGCAAGGTGAAAGCTCAAGATTCTAAACCCTAATACTTTACCCTAACACTCAACTTCACTAATCTACTAACAATTTAATAGATTGTGCTTAATTAATGAGACTCTAATTTAACTAAGGTGATGCGGTCGTCCTCCTTCGCTAAACCGGTAAATGAATTAACCTTTTCTAAACCTTCTCGTTTAGACTACTAATTGTTATTGAGTGATGCGGTCGTTCTCTCTCTAACACTTTCGTACTAAATTCAAAGGAAAAGTTAAGATTAATTATAAGAATTCATTAACTAAGAGAATTAAAACTAACGTCACAAATTACCCTAATTACATACCCACATCCTACTTCTACGAGTTCATCCTACCCTAAGCATACGAGGGTTTTAGCTAGACATAGGTTTAACGGAAATAACAACGATTAAATAAGTAACGAACAAGAACATGATAATTAAAACGAAGAAGAAATCTAACATAAACTAGGGTTTAATGAAATAAAAGTATAAACTGAAATTAAATTAATAAAAACGAAGTATGAAGTGTTTAACGTAGTCTAATTACTGAAAAGAACTAAGAGACGAAAAGAAACTAAGAATTCGTATGAAAACCTCAACAAAACTTAAACGTAAACTTCCTTCTCTCCTTTAAAAAAAATGCACTCTCTATCTCGTGTGTGTGTCAAGTCGTCCTTCAAAACGTGTTTGGAAGAGGTATATATAGGCACCGGGTCGAAACGGGATCTCGTGGGCCGAAAAACGAAATTTGGAAAATAATCCTCGGAAGCGCTCGAGCTGTCCCGGTCGAGCGGGGCGCTCGAGCTGTTGTGGTCGAATGAATCAGTAGGTCGAGCGGGGCGCTCGACCTTGGTTGGTCGAATGGTTCCAGAGCTCGAGCGGGGCGCTCGAGCTGTGTCTCTCGAGCGGCAAAAACACTCTGTAAGTTTGGAGCGCTCGACCTACATTGCTCGAGCGAGGTGCTCGAGTGATGGTGCTCGAATGGTCCCTTCTCCCTTGCAACTAACACTTTTCTTTTCACGTACTAATACCAATCGTATTTCTTCAATATCTTCTCATCCGGGCATCCGTTTGAGTCGATTCAAAGTCCTACGAACTCCGTTTTTCATCCTCGATTCACCTATGAGTATCAAAGAGACAAATTCATCAATATATAGAAATAGTACTCATTTAGCTCTAAAAACTCAATAAAATCGACCAAAACTAGGGCGTTTCTAGCTACGAATCATGACAATTTCACGTCTAATCAGTGAACAAGAGTTAGGGCATAATTGAAGACTAAGAAGCAAGATACCCGGATCAGAGATGATTAACAAAGAAAATCAAAGGGGAGCGCATAAACTAATTCGGGAAGTGCATTTTCTGACGAACAACACTCTCGACGAACAATATTCTGGCGAACAAGCCCTAAGACCGAAGGACGAATATAAACCCTACACCAGGTTGTAAATGACGAACAACATTACCAACAGAAGCTCACCCACCTTGAAACATCTGGGCGAGCAGCTTGTAAACCATAAAGTCAGAGAGCGAACAACTTCTACAGAAAAACTACAAAAGATCTACCAAGCAAGCATGGACGAACAATAATGGATCCGAGATAAGACCAAATACAAGACTTTGTAACTAAGTTTTAGCTTAGATAAGATCAAATATGGTCAAAGGACACATGCCAAGCATGCAAGCTTGGTAATCCAAGAGTCATGTACACCTCCTACTTGGTGGTTAGTATAAATAGCTGTTCTCCAACAATAAAATAAAAAAGTTCAAATTCACAAATACTCCAATTACGCACACTCATACACCTAAACGTACACACACACGAAATAAATACGAATTCGACACTCGTATTTATGTTTTAATTACCCGAACAATCAAATTTACCATTTACGGTGGTAATCAATCACACGTTCTTGTTTGGTGATCCTAAAACCGGTTAGAAACAACCACTAATCCTCACGATTAGAACCGATCACCAACAATTTGGCACTAGAAGAAGGGTCTCGAACCTCCGATTGAAGTGTGATTATCAAGAACTTCAAGTTTAAAACTTGAAGATTTGAAGGAATCCTCAAGAAATTCTTAAAGCTTCAAACAATAGTGTTCTTGGTGTTCTTCAATATCAAATTTGAAGATTAAAAAATAGAGAAGATAATTCAAATCAGGATGCCTCAATCCAAGGAAACTAGGATTTCACATCCCTCGATGAGAGTTTCCCAAACCCGGGTTTCGTCCACTGATCATCGGGATCGTGATCCACGCCATGCGAACAAAGTTCAACCTTCAGTGACAGCTCACGTAACGCCTCCAGATTTAGAGGCATTGGCTAGAAACCCCCAGGAATTAGCCAAGACAATAGCTGCTCTCCAGGCAATTCAGAAGCAACAACAACAACATAGACCTTCACAAGTAAGGTCTAAGTCTCGCCAACTAGAAGTAGTGAAAGCAAGGTCTGTTCGTGGCGAACAACATGAAGTCAACAGTGCCCAAAATCGAGGGGACAAAGGCAAAGGTAAAATGGTTGACCAAACGGAAGGACAAGATGAGTCTGCCCATGGGCGAACAGCAGTGTCAAGCCATGGAACATTTCGTTCCAGCACCCAGGACAGGTTGGGCCAATCACACCCCCAGCTGGATGTTGCTCGCCTAGAGCAAAGGCAGGGGCGAGCAACTTGCGAGCAAGGGCGCCCGTCAGTACATGAAAGATTGACAAGGTCAGCCTTTGGGCGCCTTGGGCCATATGCGGCGAGCAACCCCAAGAGACAGCCTCAAGAGATTCACCCAACAAGTGAGGGACTGCGACGAGCAAAAGGACATGGATCCTTGCTCGCCGAACAGCCTCCAAGTCAGGGGGCATCCCTTGAGGAGTTGTCCAGTCTAAGGAAAGCCGTGGAGAGCATGCAAGGACAACTTGACCAACAAAGAGGGATTGGGGCGACCAACATGCCCTCCTCACCATTATCTTGAATCATTTTGAAGGCCCCAATCCAGAAAAAGATATAGTTTTCGGTAAACTTACAATACGAAGGCATTGCTGATCCCCGTGTTCATCTAACAAAGTATTCAGATTACATGATCTTGGTAGGGGCTAGCGATGCAACTCAATGTCTGAACTTTCCCTTAACTTTGGGGGACAGAGTATATAAGTGGTTTTCAGCAATGCCACCAGCATCCATCCACTCATTTGCTCAGTTAAGCCGGGAGTTCCCCTCTCACTTCTCAACGATAGGATCGCACCTTTTCCAGAAGCACCGACTATTTAATTTAAAATAAAATGATGATGAATCGGACCGGGCTTTCATGGAAAGGTTCGATAAAGTATTGCTGGAGGGAGAACCAGTTAGTGAAGATACAAAGATCGTAGCCGTCATTGTCGGGCTGAAGAAAGGATCAGACCTATGGAAGGAGGTACGTCTGAAGTGCCCAAAAAGCTATGCCGAGTTCAGGAATCAAGCCGGCATATTCGTTTCCATGCATAAAGCTTTACAAGCAAACTTGGGGGACAACAAGGCTGATCCAAAGGAGAACAACAAAAAGCCCGGTGGAACAGGCTATCGAGTCCCTAAAAACATGAAAGCGTTCACTAAAGGGACAGAGCTAAAGGAAAAACTCAACCAGGTGCTAACAGTATCCATCGATACTGTGTACAATAACGTGAAGGAAAAAGAGTTGTTCTACTAGCAAACTCAACCCAAACAAATATTGTGCCTACCACCAAAGTGTGGGGCATTTTACGAGTGAGTGCAGAGATTTGCTCAAGCAATTGTGGCAATTCTACGAGGAGGGAAAGCTCTCCGAATTCATCAAAAGGCAACCTGGGAAAAGTGGCCGGGAGAGCAGCTCAGGAGGTGAGATTGACGACCAACCTCCAAGGAACAATAGATCCGGGTGCCAAGTTCCCACCGTTGTTGCTCGCCCGGTAGAAGATTTGTATATGATGGAATTCGCAGGACCTGCGGGAGGATGTTCTGATGGGCGACCACCAATATCTAATCGCCAGAGAAAGGCGGAATTACGAGCAATTAATCATGTACAAGAAATGAGAGTTAATCCATCCGTCCTACAAACATCAGAATTAACCTTCACTGAGAAAGCCTTAGAAGGAATATTGACCCCCCATAATGATTCTTTCCTAATTTGTGCCAAGGTTATGGGAACCAGAGTGCATCGATTGTTGTTGGACACCGGGGCTTACACTAACATCCTCTTCAAAAAGACGTTCAATCAACTGGGAGATTACTCGAGCTATATGTTGATAGGCGAACAACTATCAATGATGGGCGAACAAGATTTAAAGCCTAAATGTCGATTATGAAGAAGAAAACCCAAGTTAAAGGCAATTACCAAGAGAAACAATCAAAGGGGAGTGCACTAATTAATCCAAGTGGTGTATAAAGTGACGAACAACTTCCCCGACCAACAACATATTGGCGAGCAGGTTTTACAACCCGAGACCAGATATGAACCCTCCACCAAGTCACTGATGACGAACAACATTCAACAAAGGGTGATGTAATTACCAGCCTAAAAAGTATATATAGACGAACAAAGAACCAAGATTCCAAAGCTTATCTCAACATGACTCATGTGCGAACAACTTCCAAGCCAAATCCGTGAAAAGCGAACAACTTTTATTGAAAGACCATACTGGATTAATCAAGCCGACCATGTCGAACAACAATAAGTTCGAGATAAGGCCAAAAAAGACTTTGTAACTATCAGCTTAGATAAGGTCAAACAAGGTCAAAGGACACTTGTCTAGCATGCAAGCTAGGAAGTCCAAGAGTCTTGGACACCTCCTACTTGCTAGTCTCTATAAATAGTTGTTTTCCAGCTAAGAAATACAAGTTCAAATTCACAAATACTCCCAAAAAACACACACAAACGCACCTAAACGTGCACACATACGAAATAAATACGTATTCGACTCTCGTATTCACGATTTCACAATCCGAATCTTCGATTTATCATTTACGGTGATAATCAATCACACGTTCTTATTTGGTGATCCTAAACCGAATTAGAACAACCATTAATCCTCACGATTAAATTTGATCACCAACACTATATCCACGACTCAAACCATCGTATTCTAGGCTTTGGAAATACTGTAACAATCCCGCTGGGAATAATTAGGTTATTTGTACAACTTGTAACGGCCGAGAAACCCGAGAAAAATATCACAAGAATGGTAGATTTCTTGGTCGTAGATCAAGAGTCGACTTATAACGAGTTTCTTGGTCGACCTTTTTTTAATGAATTCAAGGCTGCATGTTCAACCTACCATTATTGCATAAAATTTCCAACAGCAAGTGGAGCTGGCTCAATAAAGAGAGACCAAAGAAAAGCTTGTGAGTGTCTCCTACAAATGCAATTAATAGAGGGACGAGTTTCTATGATGGAAGCCAACACCAGCTACCCTATTGATGAACCATCAGTGCTGGAAGATGTGATGGGGGCAGGAGAGGATCATATGGATCTGGACGAGCAACTCTTACCTGCTGACGAACAATTTTTGGGCGAGCAACTCGTCACTACCAAGGGGGCACCTTCACTTGACGAACAATATTTGGGTGGTGATGAGCAACTTGCTACCAATGACTTGGAGGGCCTCAATCTAGTAAACAATGACGAGTCAAGGCAAGCAGGCGATCTTGAACCCCGTCTGGATGCGGATCCAATGAACATCGAAAATGATTTCGACCCATAGGGACCAATAATAGATCCTCGTTGGAAAGGGCAGAAACGACTAGCAACTCCAGTTGAAGAACTGGAGGCCATTAAAGTTAGCCCTGAAAACAAGGACCTAGAATTGTACATAGGATCTGAGTTCCCTGAGCCATACAGATCCCGAATGGAAGAGTTCCTCAGAAGAAATCTAGATATTTTTGCATGGTCTCATGCGGATATGGTGGGAATAGATCCAAAACATGCTTGCCACAAACTCAATATTAATCAAGCAAGAAGGTCATTCCATCAAAAGAGAAGAAAATACGGCCCAAACAAGTATCAAGCTCTAAACGAAGAGGTAAAGAAGTTGTTAGACAATGATTTAATTCGGCAAGCACTTTGTCCACAATGGGTAGCAAACCCAGTTCTTGTGCGAAAACCAAAAGGAACCTGGAGGCTATGCATAGATTTTACAGATCTGAATGCAGCATGCCCGAAGGACAACTTTCCTCTCCCACACATTGATCAATTGGTGGACAGCACTGCAGGGCACGAGATGCTAACGTTCATGGACGCGTTTGCTGGATACCATCAAATTCCAATGCATCCCGACGACCAAGAAAATACAGCATTTTATACAAATAAAAATTTGTTGTGCTGGAAAAGAATGCCATTCGGCCTCATCAACGCAGGAGCAACATATCAAAGATTGGTGAACAAGATGTTCGACGAATAGATTGGAGATATGGTGGAAGTCTATGTAGACAACATCGTGGTCAAAAGCCCCCGAAAAGAAGATCATCTCCAACATTTAACCCAGGTGTTCGAAATTCTTCGACACTACAACATGAAGTTGAATCCAAAGAAGAACAGCTTTGGGGTTCATCCAGGGAAGTTCCTGGGCCATCTTGTTAGCCAACGGGGAATTGAGGCCAACCCAACAAAGGTCAAAGCCATTGTGGATATGCAACCTCCACGCTCAGTAAAAGAGGTACAAAGACTTACAGGATGCCTAGCAGCATTGAACCGGTTCATATCCCGATCGGGAGACAAATGCCGTCCATTCTTCGAAGCCATTAAGAAAGGAAAATTTACATGGACGAACAACTGCCAGAGTGCATTCGAACAACTTAAAGACTACTTGGGAGATGTCAAAATTCTATCAAAGCTAATCTCAGGTGAAAAACTCTATTTGTATCTAGCAGCATCGGAGGTGGCGATCAACTCTGTTCTGATGTGGGAGGATGACAAATTTCATCAACCAATCTATTACGACAGCCAAGCTCTACATGAAGCGGAGATCAAATATTCTCCAACCGAAAAGCTGGCGTATGCACTTGTTATGAGTGTAAGAAAGTTAAGACCATACTTCTTCAACCATCAAGTTGAGGTGCTAACAACTTTTCCACTCAGACAAATTCTCCATCGCCCAGACACAGCTGGTCGTCTATTGAGATGGTCACTAGAGATCAGCCAGTTTGGGGTGACTTATGCTCCTCGAACAATGATCAAAGAGCAAGCTTTAGCCGACTTTATTGTCGAACTAACTTTCCCTCCAGATTCGACGAGAGGACTAGATCATCCCTGACATCTCTATGTCGACGGATCTTCCACCAATATGGCCTCGGGGGCAGGAGTAGTTCTTATTAGCCCCGACAGACAAGTCTTCATCTCGGCTACCAGATTTGGTTTCATGGCTACTAACAATGAAGCTGAGTATGAAGCTCTTATTGCTGGTCTCCACTTATACCTTGTAGTAGGTGTCAGACGTTTACAAATATTCAGCGACTCACAATTGATCGTGAACCAAGTCCGAGGTGAATACGAGGCAAAGGATGATCACATGATCAAATATTAACAAATTGTTGCTCACCTAATATCCTTAATGGATCAAGTTTTCATTGAACAAATCCCAAGAACAAGCAACACTCAAGCAGATGCATTGGCTCGACTAGCAACAAGCGAAGGACCTGTGGAGTTGGCAGACATTATAATCACAAAGATGAACAACCCGTCAACAACAAGTTACAATATCAACCAGCTAGACGAGCAAACAAATGACGAAGACCGGAGAACAAACATAGTCAAATATTTGAAAAGTGGAGAAAAACCAAACAACTCTTTTGAAGCTGCCAAGCTAACAAAGTAAGCCGCCAGATATACCCTGGTAGGCGAGCAGCTTTACAAAAGGGGAATATCAATTCCACTTCTCAAATGTTTGCCTAGGGGACAAGGACGAGCAATACTTAAAGAAATACATGCCGGAGTATGCGGAAATCACACTGGGGGGGCAAGCCTTGGCATACAAAACTATCAGACAAGGTTATTATTGACCGACTTTACATCAGGATGCAATCAAGAAAGCAAAGACTTATCATCAATGCCAGATTTTTGCCCCGAACATTCACACCCCGGCCATGACCATTTGCAAGATGTGGGATGGGCATTATAGGTCTCTTCCCAACAGGAGTTGGAAATGTTCGATTTGTCGTCGTGGCAGTCAATTATTATACGAAATGGGCAGAAGCAGAAGCCATTGTGAAAATCACACAACAGAAGATGATCAACTTTATATGGAAGAATATTGTCTGTCGTTTTGGAGTTCCACAAATAATTGTGACAGACAATGGTCCACAGTTCGACGGGAAAGAGTTGAGAGGCTTCTGCACAAAGTGGGGGATCAAAAAATATTATTCTACTCCCTATCATACCCAGTCTAATGGACAAGTCGAAGCCGTTAATGAGATTATTAAGCATACATTAAAAGTACGATTGGCGGAAAGCAAAGGTAGTTGGTCTGAAGAACTTCCAGAAGACTTGTGGACATACAGAGTTTCTCCCAGGTCGAGCACCGGAGAAACACCTTTTGCAATAGCTTTCGGAACAGAAGCTGTAATACCAATTGAGTTAAAGGCCAATACAATCAGGACAATCAACTTTGATGAACAGGTTAACAACTCTGCTTTAGCTACTGAAATGGATTTGCTCGAGAAAAAAAGATTAAATGCCGAGCTAAAAAATAATACATACAAATAGCGAGCAGAACATTATTATAATTCCCATGTCAAAATTAGGGAATTCAGAGTTGGAGATTTTGTTCTAAGAAAGTTGCTCGCCCAACCTCCAGGTGTATTTGGACCGACTTGGGAGGGCCCGTATCGTATAACGGATAAATTCCTTAATGGTGTATACGATATCGAGGATATGGAAGACAAACTGGCCCATTAGTACTCCTGGATTGCAGTACATCTAAAGAAGTATTATCAATAGGACGAACAAGTTCAGTTCTTGGGTGAGCAAATATTTGTGGGGGCAAGTGAACCAAATGAACCAAAAAACTTGCCTAATTTTTTGAAAATTTTGTTAAGTATAGAATAAAAAGTTGTTCGGCACATTGTATAGTTTGGTGCTGTTCGAAATTTTTGGTTCTAGATAGAATTGCTCAGCAAGAATATTATAAGCGAGCAAGAGTTTTTGTGTTAGTGTTTAAAGTTATTCGTCAGATTGTATATGTTAATGATGAACAGTCTTAAAATACTTGTAAATTTTCATGAAGTAAATATAGTTGTTCGTTGGAAGATAAGTCTAAAGCTCAAGGTATAAGGATCAAGGCCATTTAAAGGTTGTTCGTCTTACAAGGTGAACAGAACCTAAGGCTAAACCCATATTCTATTAAAAGGCAAAGTTCAAGTCGAACAAAGCCCAATATTGAATGTTATAATTGCAAAAGCATTTAAACAATAATGTAAAAGCAATTAACATATCAAAAGAAGATGAGCGAATAAAAGATGCTTTCATTAATAGAAAGACTTTAAGCCTAAAAAATAGTACAAAGGTTCTGGAAGAGTACTACAAAAAATGATGAACAACTATTACAAAAAGATTACATCAAGAGATTCTAAGTCCTAGCAGAGGAATCTAAGTCCTACTCCTGATGTTGCTCGCCTTGAGGCAAATCCTGAGGCTGATCTGCTGAAGGGTCGACCAGCATATCACTAACCATCTCTTCAGCCTCTCTCTTTTCCTGCTCGGCAGTATCATGCTCGGCAACTGCTGCTTGCTCGTCTTCAGCAGGGACTGGAGGACGGATAATGATAATGCTGGGATAAAGTTTTTCAATCTTGATCCCATAATCTTCCATGTCTCCCAGTTGAAGTTCTATCCCGTTGGGCGGAGGATAATGCTCGATAAATTCGGCAAGGTCCTTCCCAATGTCTTCAACAATATCAGGCCTATCATATCAACCAACTGCACGAATGCAGTCAGTGTAGGCACAAATATACCCCAAGTTTGAGGAAGGGCCCGTACGAACTTGCACTTCAGCCTCAAGTTGTTCAGAAGTGTGTTGGAGTTATACGTGAAAGTATGCTTTTACTTTGTATAACTCATGTATTAAACACTTATTTATGAGAATAAATCTTTTATCACATTTGCTTTAGATATGATTGAATGTTGAATATTTATTGCAACCAGTTCATTATAAGTGGTACATGTTACATTGTAGTTAATGTGGTGATACCCGATCACGGAAGATCACATTAACGGTTTCCTTGTAACTAAACGTACAAATTCACGACCTAGGTGGAATTGAACAATCCGCCGTGAAAGGTCAATGTGTACATCTCAGATTGGCTTGTCTTGACCAAGAGATTGCACTAGCACACTTAGTATGTGTTGAAGAGGACCTACAATGAGGATACATTCTTCTTTTCTGAAATATAAAGAATTAGACCTCAGTGGTTATTGATTTCTTAATCTCCCTCACTTAAATAGGACCGTGTGTGCTTAATGGTTACTGCTTTGATTCATGTTGGGTGAGAATCATCGTGACTTCAAACTTTGTGCTTTGGGCAGTAATATTAATCATATGACAGTTGCTAAGATTTAACACGGAGAAACGCGTGCGAGTACGGCTCGTGTGATTTGTCCCCTTGGTGGGCTCATAAGTTTTATCATACAAATCTTGCAAGTGAAGAATTAGTTTCTTCGGTACGGATAATAATGTTGAAGTGTATTTATTCCAAGGTGAAAGATGTTAATTAATTTAGAGCTATTCAGAAGCTTAATTAATTAATGGGCTTGATAATCTTAAACGCGGGAAATAATAACCGGGAGCCCATATTATCGTAATATGGATTAAGATGGATAGTGCAATATTAATTTATTAGTGGTACTAATTAATATTAATGTGCTGAATTATATTGAGGCTCAATATTGAAATTCAGAAGCCCATTGGAGGTCCAATCTTAATTCTCCTAAAGGCCCCTCAAGTAGCCCATTAAGTAGCCCAATAACAATAAGATGATTAAAATAAAAGAAAATATAATTGCTGATTTTTCTTGATTATTTTTGAAAATCAGAGATTTAGGAAAGAAAATATTTTGTAGATTTTCTTGGAAAGATATTATGGAAGATAAGTATTCTTGGAATGCAAGATTATCTCATATATTCAAGAAGATCAAAATCTTGTGATTCTTGCTTATGAATTTTCGAAAATTACCCTATAAATGAGGAAGTGAGATTATTCTGTGGAATGTTTTATTATGGAGAAAAGAATATATGGGATATATTCAAGATTTTTTGGAGGCCAAGAAAAAGATTTTCTCTCCCTATTCTACATGAAAATTCGGCCACTTCATTTTATAAATAGGGGATGGTTATTTCATCCCCAAGGACATAATTCAATGTGCTGGAAAAATCAAGAGCAAAAAATATTTTTCTTTTTCCTTAGTTATTTAATTGCTTGAAAGCACTTTCCCACCGGTGATTAAGTGAGGCGAAAGGGAAATACTTGAGAAGGTCTTTTGGTTGGTAGCACGTCCTGTGATAATCAAAGGCCATATCTACAAAAGGTACGTAGTCACATAATCTCTTAGTTTTCCGCCATAGATTTTATGTGAATTAATTCAACATGCATGATGATAAAATTGTTGTTGGAATTATTATTTGAATTAATTAGGATTAATTCATGATAGTAATAATTGAATTTAAATTCGTATTTAATTATCATCCCGAATAGATTCTGGACACCCCTATTTTCCTCCCCGCCATGCGCCGCCGTGAGAGAAGAGTAGAATTCAGGTATTTGATAATGGAAAAATTTCTGATTGTTCAAACTTTTCTGAATCGAAATGGGTATGGTGAAATTTCTTTGGTTTGTGCCAATTTTATTTTTTTGGTTGTTCGAGGAGTTTTGAATTGAAATGGGCATGGTGGAAAAATTATTGGGGTTGTTTCAATTTTATTTTCTGGTTATTAAAAATATTTTGAATCGAAACGAAGAAGAAGAATGGTCTGAAAGAAAGATGGAGATGAGGGCAAATATGACATTTAATTACCTTTTCTCAATTACTGTGCAAAAAGAGATATGAAATAACCCCCCCCCCCCCTCCCCTCGTGTGTTGGGGAATGTATACCGAAACAGTAAAAAGAGGTAGTAGAAGTAGAAAGTCGGGGATGTACCAGGTCTTGCAGATATGGTCTAACTGCTACCAAACGGTGACATTTACAGAGATTTGAGCCTATTTATTCGCGTACCAAACAGACCCATGTATGTGTGTGTGGGTGTAATGAGATATTTTTTTTATTCTTTATTTATTTATACAATCATATATATATTTATTTAATGCATATACAATATCATAAAAAAAAACTAGAAGAATAAAATTGTAATAACATATTTAATTATCCTACATTAGTGTAAAATGACAATTATTATAGAACAACATATTTAACTTGGTGAGAATAAAATTGTAATATCATATTTAATATCGAGAGGTGTACGATATGTTGCTGGCCAAAAAAATTGGTGAGATGGGCGCGATGCAAAGGAAGAATTTGACTTGGTGTGGAACAAGTTTACTACTCCAAAGATTAGGGTGCACGCATGGAGAGCCCTATGGGGAAGATTGCCAACAACAACTAAACTACAAAGGATCGACACTCTACCTACGCAAGCAAATTTAAATTCTATTTTCTTCAACGGGAAACCGGAATCCGTAAGTCACGTATTTTTTGAATGCTCGTTCTCTTACCAAGTATGGATGAGGTGTATTAGTTGGTTGGGTGTGGAAACAACTTTATCCTCGAACCCTTCAACATGCCTATTGCATTTTAGTAGGCTAGTTAAAGGGAGCGAGGAAAATTGGCAGCTGTGAGCATTTGAGAATGTATTGTATGGTTGTTATGGAAAGCTCGCAATGATTTTATTTTTAGGAACAAGCCTCCAGTGTTGGAATTGTTGTTTGAAGATCTCAGAAGGCGCACATGGAGTTGGTTAGAAGGGCATTTTTGCTGCAGTAATGGAAATCAATACTCAGATTGATGTTTATGGACAAAGAAAGTATTATGCTGTTAGTTACTGTTAAAAGGCTAGTAGAGTTATACTCTGTTTTTGTGTAATCAAAGCTGAAACTTTCTGTATGAATTGGGGTAATTCTCTTGCCCAAGTTTTAGATTAATAAGATTCTTTCCTTATCAATTTTTTTTTATAGAACAACAGATTAAAATGAAATGAAGGGAGTGCATTATTTATACTCACTTTTATTATTTGTGTCAGCAATAGTGCCTCGTATTCCATAATATTATTATAAATATATTTTTAATAAAATAGAAGGAAAACAGTATATAACTTACAAGTTAAATTTGAAAAAGTAAAAGCCATTTCCACATTGAAAATATACTTTTAACCACTCTACTACATGACAAATTTTTAAAGAAATTACCAGGTTCTTTTTGGGTTTTAAACATCTGAATTTAAATTTTACATTTTAAAATCCATTCTAGTTTGAAATTTAAAATTTTAATCCTACAATCTTATAAATAACATATAAGTACAACATTCTTTACTTTACATCATAAAGTTAAAATATATCCTATTTAAGATAAAAAAGAATACAAATTTTAAAATTTTAAGAATTTTGAAAAACATTAATTTTCTAAAATCAGTTTTTAAAAGCCACTTAAAAAAAAAAAACTACCTAAGCCATGAAATGGCATTTGACAATATTTCAAAGTCCATTTTAATCGTAAAATTCATGAAATATAAACCAAATTTATTGGTATTTTTTAGTTTTGAATAAATATAGAAAATTGAATTTTAAGTTTCAACCTCATAGATAAAGTGAATTGTAAAATTCTAAATTCACCCAAATAAATTGGAAAATTTGGTAAAATGCCCCTTTCAATATTATTTTGAAAAATGTCACACAATATGTTCTTTTTTGTAAAAATGCTATGTGTAACTCTTACGCGACTCTAGTACGATCCCTGCGCGGCTCGTGTACGATTTTTTTTAGTGGTAGTTTTACATGTTGATGACATTTTTCAAAATTGATGCAACATTAAAAATAAGGTAAAGATTGAGGTCCAAATGCTAGACATCCAGAATCGACCTTTTCGGATTTTTTCATTTAATTAATAAGGGATGATTAATTTAATGACATTATTACCCCTATACAATTTTGGCTCCAAACTTGCTACATATTGGCGCCAAAAACCTTACCCATTTTCCCCCAAAATATTTTCCCTCCAACACATGCATGCAATCATTATATATAGGCTTGCAAGACATCTAGTTTTCCAAGAAAAAAAAGTATCATTACACATTAAACCCTAATTTTTGTCATCATCTTCATAAAAAATAATCATTGTTATCATAACACACATTAATCCCTATGTCAAATTTAATTAAGAAATTAGGGTTTATATTTTCAATTTTATTTATAATTTTGTCCATTTTTTATTTAATTAAAAAATTATCATCATTACACATTAAAACATACCTATTCCAAATTTAAATAACAAATTTTCAAAATTAAGGTTTAGCACTAATTTTTGACATCATCTTCATAAAAAATAACCATTATCATCATAACACACATTATTCCTATTTCAAATTTAATTAAGAAATTAGGGTTTATGATTTTCGATTTTATATATAATTTAGTCCATTTTTATTTAATTGAAAAATTATCATCATTACACATTAAACCCTACCTATTTCAAAGTTTAATAACAAATTTTCGAAATTAAGGTTTAACTCTATTTTAAATTTTAATCAAGGTTTAGCTCTAAATTAAGGTTTAGCCCTATTTCAAATTTTAATAACAAAATTTTCGAACTTAAGGTTTAGCTCTTAAACAATTTTTTTGAAATTAAGATTTAGCTCTATTTGTCACCATCTTCATAAAAAAATAACCATTATAATCATAACACGCATTAAAGCCTATTTTAAATTTAATTAAAAAATTAGGGTTTTCGATTTTATTTATAATTTTGGTCCTTTTTTATTTAATTAAAAAATCCTCTCCTCTTAAGCCATTTTCACACTTATCTTCTTATTTATCTTCATCTTCATCCTCATATCTTACTTTCATCTTCATCTTCGTCGACCATGTCCACAATATCTGACCGACTCTGTGAGAGATTTTCGGGGAAGACGATGAAGAGTCATCCAATCCCGTAGAAGATAATAACACACAAGGTACTTCCAATGGAGGTAGCTATGAAACGGAAGGTGAATCAACTCCGTCGGATGATCCCGTAGAAGAATACGCTGAAGAAGGTGACACGAATGCGATCATACAACCTAACATGCAGTTTGATACTCTTGATAGCTTATTCAATGCTTATCAAGAGCACACTAGACTAAAGGGTTTTAGCGTAGTCAAAAGAGCTTCGAAGAAATTGGGTGAATGGGAAGACTACAAGTATGCCCTTTTGTATGTGATAAGGCTGGAAGTTCTAAAACACGCAAGATTTAAAAAATAAATAAATTGCAAAGCTAGGTTGAACACTAAAAAACTTGATAATGAGTGTTGGATTATTTCGAAGATGGAGACGAAACATAACCATGTAATTGATCCTGCATTTTCACCATTAATGCCAGTGCATAGACATTTGAGTATCAACATGAAGCGGCAATTAGAGGCAAACAACATTGCAGGAATAAGGCCGTGTAAGAATGTACGGTTATGTGAAGTGCAATGTGGCGGACCTCAAAACCTAGGATGCATTCCGAAAGATTGTCGTAATTTCGTCGAGCAGAGAAGAAGGTTGAGGCTTAGAGAAGGTGATGCAGAAGCGGTTCGACAATTATTTGTAAGACTACAATTGAAAGATGAGAACTTCTATTACTCGATAGATCTCGATGATGAGGGTAGGTTACGCAATATTCTATGGATTCATCCAAGGAGTAGAGCCGCACACGAAGAGTTTCATGACGTCATTAGTTTTGACACAACTCATCTCATCAATAGGTACATAAAAAATCTCATTTATGTTAATGTTCATTATTTTACGTTGAAAATGTCATCTGCCAAATAATGTAACTAATTAATCAAGAAATTGTTGGTATTACTTGCGATTTTTTTTTATCGGCTACTTGCGAAAATTATTAGTGGCATATTGTTCATTATTTTAATTAAATTATTAGTTTGTTTGTTGTTTATTTATGGCATATACGGAAAAAAAATTAGTTTAATTAAAATCTACATTGTCTTGTTTGGTTGGTGTTTAATAAATTTTAATTATTAATTGAATTCTTATTTTTGTTGTTGCAACTAGGTACAAGATGCCTTTTGCTTCAATTGTGGGGGTTAATCACCACGGACAGTCAATCTTGTTAGGGTGTACTTTGGTGACGCATGAAGATGCATCGTCGTTTAGGTGGCTTTTCTCGAACTGGTTGCAAGCCATGAATGGGATTCACCCTAATGTCATTATCACTGATCAGTGTGAGAGCATTAAGATAGCAATAAGGGATCTGATGCCTAACACGATTCATCGGTTCTGTATATGGCATATAACCTCCAAAATACATCAAAAGTTTAGAGGCGTTCGAGATTTTTACAGGCGCACTGTTGCATTTAAAGGTCTTGTGTATGACAGTATCACCATTAAAATATTTGAGTCGAAGTGAGCTGAGTTCGTGGAGAAATATTTGTTGGAAAATAATGCATGGTTGAGGGATTTATACGCCGAAAGGGAAAAATGGATTCCGGTGTACTTGCACCATACTTTCTGGACTGGAATGATCTCTACACAGCGGAGCGAGGGGATGCATGCGTATTTCGATGAATTTGTTCACTCGAGGAGCACTCTTAAACAATGCATGAAACAATACGGCATGACCATGGCTAATAAGATCCAGAAAGAGTATCTTGCAGATTTTCAATCTAAGAACAAGGTGGTGAGATGTTCTACTCATTTTCGTTGGGAGATGCAGTTTCAAAAGGTGTACACGCATTCCATTTTCAAGCTCATTCAGGATGAAATCCAATGCATGATATACTATCATGTTATCCCGCTAACTGAAGATGAATCGGGTAATGATGAGAATGTAGTTGGAGTCGAAAATTATTTGGAAAGGAGTTTGTTGAATGATTTCTTTTTCGAGGAATTCATGTATACGGTTGAGTAGAGGCCAAATGGAGCTTATATTAACTGCAACTGTAGAAAATTTGAATTCAAGGGGATTATGTTGTCACATCATGAAGGTGTTGGCTCAGAATAATATTGAGACAGTGCACGAGAGATACGTGCTACAGAGGTGGAGAAAATATGTGTATCGACCACACTCGAGTATTTTTTTTTTTGCAGGAGGCTATCCTCACATAACTGAAGAATACAAGAAGTTTCAGGAGGTGGATTTTTTTTTTCAAGAGTGCATGGATGCAGCACTTGGTTGCACGGAGAAGATGGAATTTGTTAAGCAAAAATGCTTTGAAATGAAGAATGAAATTCTCTACTGGAACCCTTCGACCTCAAATAATGAAGGAGGAGCATCACAGAGTACACAAGCTACGCATGTATCGGGTACACCAATATTGAATCTGAATATTGCGATCCCTAGAGGAAGATCGAGAATGAACCATTACATATCAGCAGCTGAAGTGTGTGGTAGAGGTTGTAAAGGCGGAAGAGGTAGAGGTCGTGGCCAAAGGGGAGCTCGAGGTGCTAGGGCTGCTCCAAATTCAAACGTGGGAAGGAACAATGAATCTTTCACGATTGATTTGAACGAGGAACCATCTTATATTTCGCAAGGGAGTGTTATGTTTTGGTCGAGTTTAGAGCTATTAGGTAAAGTTTAGTGTTGATTTTCTTTTTAGTTGTTTCTTAATACCAATTACTATTTACGTGTTATGTTTTAAATTAATATTATGTTTGATTATGGGTTGATTGTGTGTTAATTAAGTAAGTAGGGTTTCTTAATTCTCAAAACATTATGATAACTTATTGAATAATTATACTTATCAAACTTTATGATAACTTATTGAATAATTATATTTCTCAAGTTTGATAAATCTTGTTTATATTTCTAAAGTAGGGTTAATTGTTTACCTTATTGAAAGTATAATTTGGTTTCAGCTGTTTTTAAATTAATAAATTTTTAATAATGTTGAATTATTTTTATATTACTATTTAAAATTAAATATCTCAAATTTTAGCAAGGAGTGATATATTAGTTTTAGAAGATTACATTACACTGTTAATTAAGATTTTCTTAATTCATATATTAATTGCCGTTTTAATTTAATTTTAATTCGATAAGTAATTTTGCAAGGGAGTACTAGCCAAAACCATAACCCTAATTCGATAATAATTTGTCATACATATTGGATAGTGAAACGAGTACTAGCCTTAATCCTAAACCATAACCCTAATTCGAACATAATTCAAACAATATATTCAAATTATGGCAAGAGACATGTAAAAATATATAACATAAATAATAATCTTTACATAATAATTAAAAATGATTGTCCTTGCATCATAATTTAAAATAGAAATTAAAAAAACAATTGTCCACAATACTTAAAATAAAAATAAAAAGTACGAAAACCCATTCAAATTATTTAAAAAAAGTAATCTGTCTGTTCCTTCTCCTCCATCTTCAGAAGGTTATCCGATCGGCGAACGTAAAAATTCAATTGCGTAGGATCACCGACGCACTTGAAGTAGAGGACGTCCCCCTGATGGATATCCATCTCCTCCACAAACTCCGCCTAGCCATGCATCAGCCGTCCAAATCCCTTTCTAGAATGGTCGATCTGATGATACTTGTAGTGGCAAGAACCCTCGATCTTTTTTCCCATTTTATACGAACATAGGTTGATGATCTTTGACTCCTTGCCCATTACATCAACGGACTCGGATGGAAGGTTCTAAAATAGAAAAAAGAACACAACAAAGTTAATATTTTAACGAACTAAGAAATAAAGATAAAAAAAAGGCATAAAAAATTTCTTCGAATATTACCAGACAGGCGTGGAACTCAGTGGTCCCACATGTCGTGGCGAAGTCATGTGGCGGAATGTTGATATTGGCTCTTGGATAGTTGATCCGACAAAGTACCAAGTAGGGATGTTAAACGGGCTGGCCCTAACCCTATAGGGCCAGCCCTACAGGGTGTCGGGCCTAAATGGTTTCGGGCCTTATCGGTTCATATTAATCGGTCCACTAACACTCGAAACCTAACCCTAACCCTAGCGGTCCGCGGGCTAAACGGGCCACTAACGGGCTCCGGGAAAAAAATAAAAAAAAATTAATTTTTAATATAAAATATAGACTTATAATTGTAATACGCTACCATTTCAACTGAAAATTTGAAACATTGTTCATAAAGTTCATAATTATTCAAAAAAAAAAAAAAAACAAACATTGTTCATAAAGTTCAAACATTAACAATTAATTCAGAATTTAATATAAATATTGCAAGTTCTTCAATCTTCGGCATTCGATCCTTCCTTGGACAATGACAAAACATCATCTTCCAAAAAACCATCATCATCATCATCGTCTAAAACATACACAAAAACATAAATTAGTTATTAATTATGTAAAATAAATTATTTATGAAATAATTACAAAAAATTACCAACAACATAGCCTTGCAACCAACTGCGAGTACAAATAAGAGCTTCCACATGCTGTCCAAGAAGTCGACTCCTATACTTGTTGAGAACACGAGCACCAATGCTGAAAGCAGATTCAACAATCAGAAGTTAAACAAATTCTACCAGGACAATCTTTCATCATACGTTTCAATTTGTCTTTCTCAATGTCATACAACTTCAAAACATCAGTGGTGGCTGTTAATCTACCAAAACTTTTGACATCAGGATTCAAATATTTAAGCAATTCCCTAACCCATTTGTACTCAACAAAGAAAAGCGGAAGATCATGTGAGACAATCGACATACTAATCAAATGACGCACATGCTTGGGATCAATATTCCTAGGTCTTAACTTCCCTTCACCATCCAACATTAACCCAACATTTTTATACTTTGGATTATTCTTACAAGAATTTGTATGACGCTTAAGTGTAGAAGTTCCATAATTCGAACCACCCCAAGCATATTCTTTCTCACACATTTTGCATTTCAACTTTCCATTCACGGGCTTAAAAAAAGAGTCCCATACCTCAGAGGTGGAGACTCTTGATTTTTTCGAAGGTTTTTCAGCATCACCTTTGTCATCTACGGTCTCAGTAGGAATTCTAGATTCCAAAACCTCCACATCATCATCATCAAATGCTTGACTGTTGGACTCCATGCTGCAACATAAATTTAATCCAAATATCCATTAACAAGTAATCAACATATCCCTTTATATTGCCACTTTAATTAATAACCTGCCACTTTAACTAATAACCTGCCACTTTAGATTGTAAATTTAATTTTTTAACCAACTTTAAACTTTGATATTTAATGAAATCTTTTCCTTTTTGCTACGGGAATGAAATAGGAATGAAATATATTCCCTTTGTATTTTTAAAATACCACATGAACATACATTGAATTCCCAGAAAAATAAAAAGCTTCAGAATTCGTAAAAGGATAAAAAATATATACCGTTAGCAGCGGCGACAGCTTGAGAGAAGCGGCGGCGGCAGCTTGTTGCAGCGGCGACGGCGACGGAGAAGAAGCTGGCGACGCGAGTGAAAGCAGATGGGGGCGAACCGGCGAAGTGAAAGCAGATGAGCAGCGGCGGCAACTGGCCCTGGGCGCGCGACAGTCCGGCGGCTGAGGGCGGCAGCCGGCAGGGGTTTGTGAACTGAGGAGGGAGAGGGGGCACGACCACGACGGGAACCCTAACTTTGAATTGAATTTCTTTTTTCTCTAATTCTCTCTAGTCTCTACTGCTGCTAATAATGCGTAGGTAACTAAGTATATTTAATAAAAAAAATTATATCTTACTGCTGCTAAGTGCTAATAATGCGTAAGTAGGTACTAAGTATATTTAATAAAAAAAAAAATTTCCGGGCTATCCGGGCCAGCCCGGTAACCGGCGGGCTAGCCCGTTTAGCCCGCGGGTTAACCGGTCCGGGCCAAAAAGGCCCGGTTTTAAACGGGCCGTTATATACACGAACCTAACCCTGTCCGGTTCCGGGCTAAACGGGCTGGCCCGCCAGCCCGCGGCCCATTTAACATCCCTAGTACCAAGGTTAATTTCCGTGCTTCGGACCTTGTTCGAACCATAGTGTGTGTGATGGGAGAGAGAAAGAGGAAGTGGGTGATGGAGAGAGAAAGAGGAGGTGGGTGATGGGAGAGAGGTAAATGATATGGCTGTAAGGTATAGAAATAGAAATAAGGTATAAGGTTTATAGATTAATTATAACATAAAGTAACAATTAATTCCAATATATATATATATATATATATATATATAGGATTCGAATCGGTCCATATACACACCAAAATTTGCAAAAAAATGAGCAAGACACTTTTGCAAAAAATGAGTAATATACTTTGCAAAATTAATTATTATTCCTTTTGTCCCACAAAAATTTACAAAATATGAGTAATACACTTTTTAAAAAATATAATGGAATGACTGAAGTTTTGAGTTATACTTTGGTAAACTTTTTTTTTTATAAAAAGTAAATATATTACTTAGATTATATATTGTGAGGTTAAGTTTATGAAAGAATTTTCTTATTAGAGTATGTTAATAATAGTAAAACGTTTAAATAAAAGTCTACTAATTATGGTGGGTCAGAGGGAGTACTTTTTATCTCATATAGTGTTATTTTCAACATTTTGCATTTAGCTATCTACTTGATCATATTATTTATATGTGATTTAATTTAATTATTCTTAAGTTAGATTTATAATTTTTCAAATACCCTAAAATAATATAAGTCGAGCTTTATTGCTATTTTGATGATAATTGTAATTGATCTTAAAAAAAAAAGGATACGAGACAACCAAATCAACCATGTAATTAAAATATTTTTAACTTTATTTTATAATATAATTAGAAATAATTAAGCTAATTTCATTTAATTCTAACTATAACTTTATTTTTTCTAATAGAATGATTTTCATCAATTTTCTTCTTTTAACTTCTTGGCCATGAATAAAGAACGATTCTTATTAATTTATTTTATTTGAAAAATGGATACATGTTACATGTTTCTTTTTTAATAATTTTTTTTTTTTTACACCACAAATTTTATATAAATCTATATTTATAAAATAAGTAATTCATCTAAACATGGACAAGTTCATGTCTTTCCTCGAAATACTTACCGAATTCAACAAGAAGCTTGCCTCAATGGAGGCAAAACATGAGGTACAAACTTGTTGCGTCCTTGTGTCAAATCTTTCACTTCTTTAATTTTCGTTTATATTGTATATCTAATTTTTTTGACGTTTTTTTACTTAGGAGGATAAAAGTGTGCTTAGAATTGAGACATCTAAGTTGTACTCCATGCTTGATCAAAAGTACACTCTCATGAGGAAGGTGCAAGAATTGGAGGTGGAGCTCATGGTGGTGGACGAATAGGAAAATGCTAAGGTTGAAAAAAATTCTCATCGAAGCCAAAGAGAATGAGAGAGAGCATGATGTTGCTTTCTATGGGCACTTTGAGAAAGTGTTTGGAAAAAAAGCTCGTTAGAGTTTTCTTTAGTTTTGTTGTCATCTATCCTTGCATTTTGTTTGTACCATCTACCATTTTAATGAAATGAATTAGTATGTTTTTTTTTGTCATCCACCACTTTTTCGTTACTAAACATAATGTTAACTGAAAAAATCATACTAAATATTGCTAACTAAACATAATATACTCAGTCGTGTACAAATAATGTTACTAACATTTAATAAACACAGTGTTACTTAATATATTAAATAATAATGTTGATTAGTGTGAGAATTGCTCGAAATTCATGCATGTTATTTGCCTATTTTATTGGATTTCGTATGATTATTTACATTAATGTGATTGTTTGTGCTTAATTGGCGAGAAAAGTATTTTTGTTATTTTTGCAGGAAATTAGAGATTTGTGTGAACGAGATACGAGCCTTAGATTTACTGAGGTCGAGCGAAGAGAAAAATCGAGGAGGAGACAAATTAGGCTTCATTTTATCTAACAAGTTTTGGTCCAATTGAGGAACTATAGCAACCCATTTCGAAGGCCCAACATTTCCATTCATAAATTAATTCATTAAGGGCCCAATTGTTTTTATATTTGACTTTGATATTATTTGCCTTGGAAGTTAATAACTTGAATTGCTTCAAATGCTTACAGGACACGTGATTTACCAAGAGAAAGAAAAAGTAATGGGGTCTACTCAAGTAATGAAGAAAGAAGAGGTTCGAAAAGTGAAACCCACTTGATTTTGGTAAATACGAAGAGAGTGAAAGAGCAACATGCGGGAAATCAATTTCGAAGCTCTATTGCTGGAGAAAGCTTCTTCGCTAGGAATGGGAGCTCGGCTAGAAACTCAATTCAACACCGGAATCGAAAGACAAATTCCGCCGGAAAGCTTTGCGAAGCCGCACGTTGTAGACGGAATTTGAAGCTTCTACCGGAAATTAATGGAAGCAATGCCGCGCATGGCCGGAAATTGGGAATTGCGCTGCTGACTTGAAGCGAAAATACTAGCTTTAACTAGCAGTTACCCCGCAAGAGTACGGGTTCACTGTAGTATAAGTAAGTATAGCGACCAAGTATTATTGAACCCAAGGGAAGGTATGTATGTGAATAGATCCCTGAAGATTTACGCGTCGTAGTTAATATGAGTGTATGTTTGGGGATTGAAAATTATTAAATCTAAACTATTCTACTCTACTAATGCAAAAGAAAGAATGAGTTAATTATCTAAGGGTTTTGTCTCAAATATAAAAGGGTGATGCTCAGGATAGGAATTCCTACGTATACTAACGGAGCCGATACATAATCAATATAACCGTGATGTGCAAGAAATAACCTAAGTATAAGATTGTAAGATGAAAAGCTCAAGAATTAATCCTAATACTTTATCCTAGCAATCGACTTCACTAATCTACTAACAAAATAATAGACCGTGCTTAATTAACGAGATCCTAATTTAAACTAAGGTGATACGGTCGTCCTCCTTAGATAAACCGGTAGATTAATTAACCCTTTCTAAACCCTCTCATTAAGTCTACTCGTTGTTAAAGAGTGATAAGATCGTCCTCTCTCTAACACTTTTCCAACGAAATTCAAGAATAAAGTTAAGATTGATTTTAAGAATTCATTAATTAAGAGATTTAAAACCCAACGTCACGAATTACCCTAATTACGTACCCACAACCTACTTCTACGAGTTCATCCTACCCTAAGCATGCAAGGGTTTAGCTAGACATGAGTTTTACGTAAACAAGAACAATTGAATAAGTAACGAACATGAACATAACGAATATAATAAATAAATTATCAAATATAAACTAGGGTTTAAAGAAAATAATGCGAAGAACTGAATTTAAATTAAGAAAACGAAGTCTCAAAGTATTAACGTACAAAGGGTCTTATGAAACGAAATTAAAAAGCAAAATCGTACTATGAATTCGTAAAGAAAACCTCGAAAACGTTAATCTAAAGCTTGCTCTTCTCCTCCTCTCCCAAAAATAATCTCTAAAGTAATATTGTATCAAGTGATGTCAAGATCTCTTAAAAATGAGCTCGGGACGAATATATATAAGCATCGGGCCGAATCGTGAACCCGTGGGCCGAAAAATGCATCCGAAAACACAAAATTAGGAAGTGCTCGAGCTGTGTAGCTCGAATGATGCAATCGCTTGAGCAGTGGTGCTCGAGCTGGTCGAGTGCTCGAATTTCTCTGCATGTTTTGGGGCGCTCGAGCAACACGCTCGAGCGCAAGAAATCTTCTGTATGTTTTTGGCACTCGAGCAACGTGCTCGACCTGTTCCACTCGAGTGACTTCAAAAATGCTCCAACTACTACTTTTCTTCTTCCGCACTAATACCAATCGTATTTCTTCGATATCTTCTCATCCGGGCATCCGTTGTCGATTCAAAGTCCTACGAACTCCGTTTTTTGCCCTCGATTTACCTATGAGCATCAAAGAGACAAATTCATCAATGTATAGAAATAATGCTCAATTGACTCTGAATACTCAACAAATTCGACCAAAATTGGGGTATTTCTAACGACGAATCATGACAATTTCACGCCTAATCAACCCCCCAAACTTACCATATTGCTTGTCCTCAAGCAATGAAATAATAAGTCAAGTGAAATTGTTAGGAATGAGTCAAAAAATCAAATCATGCAAGCAAATAAACTCGAGCTTCAAAGATCAATCACACGTATACTTACTCACCTTCCTTCATCATACTCATGCAACAATAACAAGAAACACCACGATCAAACATGGATGTGCACTCAACGATGTATTTCACTCCCTCACAAGTGTATATCAATGATAAAGGGACTCACTCAAACAATCAATCACACATATCGGCATCCATAGGCTTGTAAGCACTCTCAACTCCGACCATACTCTAGAAATCAATGCCGAATCAAAAAAGACTTTTCTCAAGGTTGTAATGTAGGCTCTTTGGACAGGGTGGGATAACAATATGGGTAAGTTACTTGAGTGAATGGAGAATAGAAAATCAAACTTCAGTACTTCGAGATTAGGAACAGACTACTTCAAACATTTTCCATCAACACACTTTCAATTCCAACACTCTCACCACTTCAATTTTTTTTCGTTCTCACTTTTTCACTTTTGTCAATCATCCCTTTTTCTTTCATCTTTTTTTTTTCACAAACACATGAGCTCATTTTTTTCTTTTGCTCATTCTCAACCTTTTTTGTTCTTTCCCACAACTCAAAACTTCATCACACCTTCTTCTCATACTCACTCAACATTCACATTTTCCTTTTTCAACTCAATTCAATCCCTTCACATTCACACTTTTCCTGTTCTCCACTCAAATTGGGACAAAAAGGCTTAGGAACTTGGAATAGTATTTAAATGTGCTAGCAAATGAAATAGGCTTAAAGCTCAACGGGGCTAACAAGGGACAAATATCAATGGCCAGAAAAATTTAGGCTAAGTGATTCAATCAAAACAAAGATGGCCTAAGATCACATTCGGTATATCAAACTAGACACAATCAAGAAGCAAGAGCATACACAAGTTCTAGCATCCTCTAAGGTGACGATCCACTCACAACCGAAGAGATCAATTCATGCATCAAAATCTCAAAAGGCTCAAATCTCATGGCTTTCACATCCATGCTAGTCCTAGTGAATTCTCACTTTCATCACACAAGTACTCAAAAAGGGGCATTAGTAAGTATACTAGTTCCCTCTCAAATCGACTCTAACTCCTATACTCACACAAGAAAATTCCTAACTCAACTTCACAATTCACCCTACTCATCAAATCATACTCAAAGATAGCGATCAACAAGCATAAGATGATTGATAGGCATGAAATATGTAGTAGCAAATCAAAACACTAACAGCCTAAGGAACATCTCAAGATACCAAATAACCAAACTCAACTCAAAGAAAGGGTGTGCACTTGTGCAATGTCACCATAAAACAAATAAAAAAACTCCACCCCTCCAAACTTCGACCTTGTGAAGAGGTCTAAGTTTGGGGTTGTGGGTTACCTCATCCAAATAATTCAAGTTTCTCAACAACGTGTCACACTCCTTTGCCTCGAGTTGGTCCCTTCAATCTGAATAACTCCATGATACATTTACTCCTTCGAGACAAGCCTACAAAATAAACTCTCAAATACGAGGTTAAACTTACGATTCAACAACACCCTAATAACATAAAACACTCAAAAGCAAATAAAAATGGGTTGCCTCCCATTCAGCGCTATTTTTAAGGTCCTAATGCCGGACCGAGCTCAAAAGAGCTTATGGGACATGATACTCAAAATTACCTCCCTTACTCTCATAAGAGTGGTGGTTGAATTCCTTTCCTTGATGCCCCTCCATCATGAGTTCCTTTGCTTCCTTCTCCACCTCAAGTGTTAGGGGTCTCAACTTCTTCTCACCTTTATTTGGAGGAGTCTTACTAAGCAATTTCTTGCGCTTGGACTTTTTCTTCCCAACTCCTGCTTTTCCCTCTAACTGGACCACGTCCACGCTTTTTACTCCTTCATTCTTCAACTTCTTCACTTTATCCCTATCAAAATAATCAAGATCATAATGCTCATCGGTTAAATCATCAAGTGAATGATTATCAAAATCATGATCGTAAGAAAGGTTAGAGATAGGAGGCGTGTCTTCAACAAAAGGATCAATGACATCCATGCAATAACAGCTCTCACCCTCCTTCGGGTGCTTCATGGCTTCATATAGGGAAATCTTCACTTCTTGATCATCAACTTTCAATGTGATCTTCCCATTTGCCACATCTAACACCATCCCGGCCATAGCTAAGAATGGCCTTCCCAAGATCAAAGGCACGTGCTCGTTTTCCTCCATCTCCAAGACCACAAAATCGGCTGGAAAAATGTGATCTCCAACTTTTACGAGGACGTCTTCAACCACACCTTGAGGTCGAGTAATAGACCGATCGGTGAGTTGAAGCGTCATCATTGTCGGCTGAAGTTCTCCATCCTCCAAATTCTTGAATAGTGACAAGGGCATAAGATTGATGCTCGCTCCAAGATCGCACAGCGCTCCCTTCTTGACTCCATTCCCGATATCACATAAGATCGTGAAACTCCCGAGATCCTTCAACTTTGGTGGAAGCGCTTTGTGCACTAATGCACTCACCTCATGGTTCAGCTGCACCAACTTGGGCTCATCTACTCGCCGTCTCTTCGCTATCAAGTCCTTCAGGAACTTGACATAATTCGACATCTGTTCCAAAGCATCATAAAAAGGAATGTTAATATGCAATTTCTTAAAAACATCAAGGAATTTAGCGAATTTCTCATCAAGCTTTTTCTCCATGAAACACTGTGGATACGGGACGGGTATCACAGATTTGGGTACCCCCCATTCATCACGCTCGGTCTCTTTCACTTTCTCCCTTGCTTCCTTTGCCTTCTTCCACTTAGGAACTCTCTCAATCTTCTCAATGCCTTTGTCCTTTTTTAAACTCATCCATATCTTTACTCTTCTGTGTGCCTTCACCCTCTATCTTCTTATGTTCTTGTCCCTCCATCTCAATATCTCCTTGGGGCGTCTCAGAATCACCAGGCATCTGAGGACCATCATAGTTGGTCCCACTTCTAAGCTGGATCACCTTGCAATGCTCTTTCGGGTTCCCCTCCGGCATAGAAGGATATTTACCCAGCTCTCTACCCAATGATTTTGCAATCTAGCTCATCTGGTACTCTGATGAAGTGAACCGCCTGTTGTTCTCTTGCTGAATTCAATTCAGCTCTACATCTCTCTTCTGGAGTTCTTGATCACGCTGATCACCTTTCTTATACAACTCTTTAACATCGTACTCCAATGAGGACTATCTCTTGCTTCCTTCCTCCACCTTCTGAAGGATAGCTCTCAATATCTCTTCAGTTGAGGAATCGCCTTTTCCACTCGGGGGTTTCGAACCTGGATCAACACCCGGAGGAACTGTAATTCCGGCCTTTGGATTAGCATATGAAAAATTCTCATTCTTCCTCCATGTGTTTTGAGGAGGCTATTGGCCTCCTTGATACCTTTGTGTGTTCCTCCATTGATTTTGAGGAGACTGTGGACCTGGATGTACAAATGGTTGGCCATAAGAAGGCCTTCCAAATTGGTTGCCACCTTGTGGATACCCCCCTTGTGGATAGTTAGGCCTACCCATATAGTTGGCCTCTTCTTGCTGACTCATGGATGGGTCCACTTTCTCATTCACTGCTACATTCCCTCCAACCAGATTCTGCCCCATCTCAAGGTTACTGATCTTCTCAATCATAGCCATCAACAGCTTCCTTGTCCCCTCATTCTCTTCCAACTAACAAGCTCTCTGAAATTCTGGGTCATCATTCCATGCTCCGGCATTCGTGATAATGTTGTCCACAATCTTTCTACATCTCGCGATCCCTTGGTTCAGAAAAGCTCCACTCGCACATGTATCTAGATGGGCTTGGCTAGCCTTGCTGGCTCCACAGTAGAAGAATGTCATGATATCTCCCTCATTGTACCCATCCTGTGGGCACTCAATCAACATATTCGAGTATCTCTCCCACGCCTGGCGTAAATCCTCTCCTGGTTTCTGGCGGAAGGAAGAAATCTCTATCCTTGCTTTAATGGTTCTCGATGGAGGGTAGATCGCTCGAGGAACAGACGCTCGAGCTCAGCCCATGTGGTTACACCTCTCCGTGGGAGCGTGTTATCGTACCACTCCTTAGCTATTCCCGTCAAAGAGAATGAGAACAGCCTGAGCCTCTTGGCATCTTCAGACATGCCGTTATAATTAAATGTGGATGCGATCATCAGAAAACTCCTCAGATGAGTATGAAGATTCTCCTTCCCAACCTCCCCCTTGAATTGATTCTCGGTAAGCAGCTTAAGAATTCCTGGGGAAATTGAGAAGTTGTTTGCCTCTACAGGGGGCAATGCCACTTCATCATAGTACTTCTGCGGTTGTGCCGCGAACCTGCCTCGAATAGCCATGTTCTGATCTGCGTTCTGGGGAACGTGCTGAGGATTAGCAGGTGGTACGGGTACTTGTTAGGGTGGTGGTGGTTGATAAGCTGGTGGTGGAGGATACGGGTATGATGGATATGGATAAGGTGGGTATGAGTAGGGATAGGGTAAGTTATTTTGTGGAAAGTTGTTCGGTGGGTAAGCAGGGTTGTTTTGAGAATGCTGGACAAGGTTGTGAGCTAGATTGTTTACGTTTTGTGTGCCCGGGTTTTGGCTCTGACTGTCCCCTGAAGGGTCTTGGTTCTTACTGGAATTGCCTTCAGTGCCGTCAGCCCGGTTCAATGTCTGATTAAACTCATTCTCGACATCATCCAACTCATTAGTAATGTCCATTGGTTCTTTTCCTCCTCCGGCAACGTTCATCCTTCTTAAAAAGGCTCTGTTACTTCTTGCTATTGTCTCAGGATCCAACTGTAGTCTTTCTTTACTCGTATTTCCTTGCGAGCGTGTTTTCATAAACCTGAAACACTAACAAAAGAATAAGAACGCAACTGCCGAATACGTACAAAATAAAACAGAAAAGTAAATCACTCACTACTAACTACTAAGCTATCGACAAGTCCTATTCAAACGACATACAACGCCATCCCCGGCAACGGTGCCATTGACTTGAAGCAAAAATACTAGCTTTAACTAGCAGTTACCCCGCAAGAGTACGAGTTCACTATAGTATAAGTAAGTATAGCGACCAAGTATTATCGAACCCAAGGAAAGGTATGTATGCGAATAGATCCCTGAAGATCTATGCGTCGTAATTATTATGAGTGTATGTTTTTAGAATTTTTTTGAAGAATTTATTTTAAACTAAAATGAACTATTTAAACTAAAGAATGAAAGAAACGAATTAACTAAGGTTTGTATTCAAATGAGTGATGGTGATGCTCAGGATAGGAATCCCTACGTATACTAACGGAGCCGGTACATAATCAAAATAACCGTGATGTGCAAGAAATAACCTAAGTATAAGATTGTAAGATGAAAAGCTCAAGAATTAATCCTAATACTTTATCCTAGCAATCGACTTCACTAATCCACTAACAAGTTAATGGATCGTGCTTAATTAACGAGACCCTAATTTAAACTAAGGTGATACGGTCGTCCTCCTTAGATAAACCGGTAGATTAATTAACCCTTTCTAAACACTCTCACTAAGTCTACTCGTTGTTAAAGAGTGATAAGATCGTCCTCTCTCTAACACTTTTCAAACGAAATTCAAGAATAAAGTTAAGATTGATTTTAAGAATTCATTAATTAAGAGAATTAAAACCTAACGTCACAAATTACCCTAATTACGTACCCACAACCTGCTTCTACGAGTTCATCCTACCCTAAGCATACAAGGGTTTTAGCTAGACATGGTTTTTACGTAAACAAGAACAATTGAATAAGTAACGAACATGAACATAACAATTATAACGAATAAACAATCAAACATAAACTAGGGTTTAAAGAAAATAATGCGAAGAACTGAATTTAAATTAAGAAAACGAAGTCTCAAAGTATTAACGAACAAGGATCTTAAGAAATAAAATTAAAAAGCAAAATCGTACTATGAATTCGTAAAGAAAACCTCGAAAACATTAATCTAAAGCTTGCTCTTCTCCTTCTCTCCCAAAAACGAACTCTAAAAGTAATATTGTATCAAGTGATGTCAAGATCTCTATAAAAATGAGCTCGGGACGAATATATATAAGCATCGGGCCGAATCGTGAACTCGTGGGCCGAAAAACGCATTCGAAGTGTAGCTCGAATGATGCAATCGCTCGAGCGGTGGCGCTCGAGCTGGTCGAGCGCTCGAATTTCTCTGCATGTTTTGGGGCGCTCGAGCAACACGCTCGAGCGGTGGCGCTCGAGCTGCTCGAGCGCAAGAAATCTTCTGTATGTTTTTGGCACTCGAGCAATGTACTCGAGCGCTAGTGCTCGATCTGTTACACTCGAGTGACTTCAAAAATGCTCCAACTACTACTTTTCTTCTTCCGCACTAATACCAATCGTATTTCTTTGATATCTTCTCATCCGGGCATCCGTTTGAGTCTATTCAAAGTTCTACGAACTCCATTTTTTTGCCCTCGATTCATCTATGAGCATCAAAGAGACAAATTTATCAATGTATAGAAATAATGCTCAATTGACTCTGAATACTCAATAAATTTCGACCAAAATTGGGGTATTTCTAAAGACGAATCATGACAATTTCACGCCTAATCAGCCGCCGGGAAAGTTTCGCAGCCGCAGTCCATCTTCGCCAGAATTGAAGCAAGTTACCGGAAAATCAAGAACTTCACGCCAAAAATTTGGAGCTAAGTTTGCTGGAAATCGAATAGCTACAACCGGAAGCTGCCAAAATCTTGCCGGAAACACCATGGCCGGAATTCGAAGGAGAAAGTAGCAGCTCACGTCACTGGAATTAATGGCTGCTCGAAGCCAATTCGTGCCAAACCAAGCTCGCCGCGCCGGAATTGCAATTCACACTTGCCGGAAAATAAATAGCACTTGCGGGTCCCACGTGTTAAACTTTTCAAAACAAAAGTTTCAGCACTTTTAGAAAATATGTTCCCGAGCTCGACCAAAATTCCCACTCGAGCAAGCCGACTCGTGCTAGTCAATGTCGGTGACAACAGAAAGCTGGGAAGAAATTTTGCCTTGCACGACCAAGAGGTCCGGTCGAGTAGATCTACTGGGTCGAGTTGACCGAGTCAACTCAACAGATTTGAAAAAATCCGAATTTTTATCATTTTTCAGGAATAAATTTGCAATTTCATCTCAAGCCCTCTTCCCACACTATATACACTATTTTATCAGATTTTAGAAAGGGGGGCACTTATATTTTCTAGGGCATTCTATTGGGGAGAGCCCCCCTCCACACACACACACCCTACACACTAGAATAGTTAAATTTTACTTTCATTTCTAGGTTTTTATTTTCTTTGAATCATTAGAGTAATTTAGCATAGGATTTGAAGATCAAAGTTCTATTTCAAGTTTGTAAACTCAAGAGGTGATTTCTTTCCTTATTATTGCAATTTCTTTTTCATTGAGTTATGAGTTTAATATTTTGTTCTTGTTTAGCTATGTTTTTTGCTTGTAAAACCATGAGCTAATTGTTTTGATACTTGGGATGTTAGATACCATGTGAAATCTTGAGTTGAGATTGCTCTTTGCCTATTCTATGTTGATATTTGGATTTTGCTTCTAATGATGGATTTGTATTGAGCTTTGGTTGTTGATTTCTTGTAGCTTGTTTGTTGAGGCATGTTTAGCGTAGACGAGAGTTACATGAACATGATTAGATGAATGAGTGTGAGCTTAATGATTGAATGCGTCTATTTTGCGTTCGATTCGTCGGGAGAGAGTTGGTCGCAAAGAACCCCATCATTAGACATCAATTGCTTGGATGGTTGTTTAGGTAATTGGTGAGGTTTCCTAGTAAATCCAAATTGATACATAGAATTGACTTGACAATCCTACTTGAGTTTCACTAGGTTGAAGATATCCTAAGCATCATAACCTCTGTTTGCCTTGAATGGTGAAAGTTATGTGAGAATTATGATTGATCTTATATTTGTGGTTATTTTAGTTGCATGTTGTTTGCGTGCCCTTGTTGATTGGAATTAATTTAGCTCTATGCATGAATTGCTTGTATCGATGTGTGGATGCTTGTTAGTGTAGACGAGAGTTACATTAATTTGAGGAAGCCATTGGGTGTGAGTGAGGAGTGAATAGATGTGCTTATCTTGTGCTAATTCGTCGAGAGAGAGTTGGGACATAGGATACCGTCAACAAGCCCTAAGTCTTTGATAGTCAGTTGAAGGGTTATGTGAAGGAAATACTTGGTACAATCAATTTTCAATTGAAATTTTGTATAAGTTGAGGATCGATCATAAGGATTGCATAACGGAGACCATTTAAGGCATTCAAATCGCCTCACACTTCTCACGAAGTTAGTTAGATTTTCATTTCTTGCTTGTTTTAAATTCCTTGTTTAGTAGCATAGCCAATCCGAGCTTGTCTTTTAATTTTTCTTGCATGCCAACGTGAATCGACTTAGCTAACCACTTGCTTCCCTTGGGTTCGATAATTTTATTACTTGGTCATTTACCTTACTATAACAACGATTTTGTACACTTGCGAGTGAGTTTAAATTTGTGCTTTAACGAATTTGGCAATCAAGTTTTTGGCGCCGTTGCCGGGGAAGCAATGTGTTGATAGCTAGTTTTGATTCTAGTTTAGTGTTTTTTCTTATTTTTGTTTATTTTTTTATAGTTGATACTTGCTTGCTCTTGTAGGTGTGCACTACACATTCGAAGGAAATTTGAGCCTTGTCTTTGTCACCTAAAGAGCAAGAGTATAGAAGAGCTTAAGTGCAAGATGGATGGATATGATCCATATGCTTGGAATCAAAGCGATGATCAACATGATATGGATTATCCTCCACATTCTCACCCATTTCTATATCCCGATCATTACCCGAATCCACCACATCAATCCTCACAATACCAACATCCTCATCCATATGAGCAATATCCTTCATACGAATATCCACCACCTTTTCCACAATATCATTCACCTTATCCATACCAATATTCAAACTCTTATTCGTCCCAACCTCAACAAGTGTGTGATTCTCACACATCCCTTTACTTAAATGTTCAAAATGAGGAGTCAAATGAGTATCAAGAAGAGTATTATGGTCAAGCTTTTTACCCACCAAGTGAATTTGAAATTCAAGAATCTTCTCAAGAAGTTTGGTATGATGATGGAAGAAACTTTGAGTACGATGATCATATGCAACAAGATTCTTCCCATTATCAAGAGTGGGAAAGCAATGAAGGAAATATTACAATCGATGAAGCTCTTCAAATAATTTTAAAAAATATCACTACTAGAAAAATGGGATTTAGTGACGCGCCAAAGCGTCACTACCATCGGTGTTTAGTGACGCTTTTGATTTAGTGACGCTTTAGACAAGTGTCACCTGATTTGGCGTTTCAATCGCCTATTTTTGTGATGCTTGAAAGCGTCACCACCTATTTTTATTAAGACGCTTTTATGCGTCATATTAACATTCATTAGTAACACTATTTTGTGACACTATTTGGCGTCATTGTAGTGTATTATATTGACACTTTTTGGAGTCATGTAAAAGTTCATAACTAATTTACCTACCCCATTTTGTGACGTTTGTAAGCGTTACAAAATGATTACCTTGTAACATTATCAATAGTCACGATAAACGACGTACGTGTCACGTTTTACTGTCACTAAACTATGTATAACTAACATAACTACCTCATTTAGTGACGCTTATACATGTGACTAAATTATTGTCTAGTGACACAACCTTGTTTCACAATATACATTTTTTGTGACACATTTTTATGTCACCTAATACTAGCAACTAATGTAAAATAAGATTTTGTCTCTTTTTTATGTCATGTAATACTAGCAACCAATTTAACTATAAATTTTAGTAACAATATACATACAATTAAAATTATACCCATATGCATACATGTAAAACTATACCTATATGTGTATCCTAACCTGGTAAACCATATATAATAATTTAATAATTCCAAACATTTGTATCGATATATAAACATCATATACAATAATAAAATATTATCATTCACTTATAAACACAAAACCATATATCCCAACAAAAAATAATGCCATTCAATTTTGACATCTAAGAAGTAACATCACCAAAATAATAATTTCAAAAAACTATCAAGTCCAATCCAAATAAAAAAGTACTAAATTATTTAGTTCAAAGATAACTTGCACCTAAATTATGCATGATAAAAGTCATTTTGCTCCAGTTCCTTTATCTTGCGTCTTCCACTTGAACCTATAATAATGAATAAAAGGGAATATAATTGATACATGAAAATTGACAAAAAAAAAAAAAAAAAAAAAAAAACTAAACTTGACCAACACAACGATTATCAAGAAAAATTTACCAGATGCTTTGGCCAAGCAATGCTATGTCCTATAGCATGCCCAACAACTTTGACACCTCCAACTTTTCGAATTAATGGTTCCTCATATTGAATTACCACATTAATCTTCACTTCACACCATTCAGGTCCTAATAATTCTCCATTTCCTAAAAGTTTAGCGGGATTTAAACTTTCAATGGTGCCTTTTGCCACATTGCCTTGATCACGAATGTCTTTTAAGATAACTTTTGCTCCAACCTGTAAAATAAATATTATTATATTTTTAAAACAATAAGCTTTACCAATATGTTAATATAAGGCTTAAACAAATTTAAGTTATTTTAACCATGCAAGTGCGAGTTACTTTAATCAAGTGAAATACAAATCACTAGGTGAAATTAACCTGAAATATGATACTAAATAACTAGTATATGATTTACTACTATATTCACAAATTGTAAATGAGATTTGAATATAACTAATACAAAAATTAATGTGAATAGTGACACTAAATGATGGAACGTAACCATTGGAATTAGAAAAAATTGGCACACTAGCTTTCACAGGTTATCACCAATACAAGAAACAAGACAAATATGTTCCTTGAATACTGCATAAGAAAAATCATTAAAATCTTCATTTTCATCACTTTTCCACCAACAAAGTCATAGGAGTTGTTCATAATATCATTATGATAGGGATGTTACCTAGTTCCATGGGCTAAAACAACATACTTTGGCATAAAAGATGTACAATTCCCCAATCAGATTCCAAATAATTATTTAAATAAACAAAGGAAATAGCTGATTTAAAAAAAATAAAAATACAAAGTTATATGTACCTTCAAGGGGCGAGGATTGACACATAAGGATCCAATAGATTGGGCAAGTGTAGAATTATTTGAGGATGATGGGGCTCTGATGTCTGATTGCCCCCTCAACTCCTTGTCTCTCAATAGCCTTTCAATTAATTTGTTCTTCTCTTCAAGTTCTTTCTGCAATTTTTCTTTTTCCATAGCTAGGTGATGGATATCATCATGGCTAAGTGAATGACGTCCATATACCTCCTTTGCCGTTATCCCAGATCCATACATGCGTACACGTCCTCCTTTATCTTCACCAAGGACTTGAGAATATATATCATTTGGCCCTTCATCTTGTGCACCGGGTGGAAGTTGACTTTTTAATTGTTGCATTTTTTCCTGTACACAAGTTTTAAACAATGGAATAATCACAAGAGGATACATAGATTTAATATTATAATAAGAAAAAAATTTGGAAAATTAAAAAGGAAACATCACCAATGCATTTGCAACTTCGGGATTAGATCTATTTCCATCTCGTGAATAACACTTTGAAAAAATTTCAGCTCTAGTCAAATCAATTATTCCTGGCTCCTCGTCATCCATATAATTTTCTTCTATACCAACATTACGTAAAGCTTCTTCCTACAAAAAATAAAATAAATTGTTATATCAATAAAGAGAGTTATAAGGTGACTTGGAGATTTTTTGGAGTACTTGGGAGCTTGATGAACTAGCTTTTAACAACTAACATTTACCGATAAAAAAGAAAATAAAAAAAAAATTATATCAATAATTACTCTATATGATTATCATCAAGTTTGCAAATGAAAAAATATTACCTTACCCATTTCATAGACTTGAGCAAAGCTTCTTTTTCCAGTAATATGTTGCATTTTCTTCAATGCTCTATTTTCTTTATTTTTTTCGCTCATTTTCTATAAAGTATAATAAAGCCAAGGATTAAGAGTAAACCATTAAAATAATTTATAATGAAATAGAATAATACTAGATTACCTTAGACTCTTCACTGCACCAATATTCTACGAGGGACTTCCATTGATCTTCTTTCACTCTCCCATCCTTTGTATTAGGCCTCTTCCGCAAGTTTTGTTCCATAGTTAACTTTGGATCAAAGAACTTTGTTTTGATTCTGCATTTGAAAGCCCTCCAACTTTTACCCAAAGCTTGTAATATAGATTTCTCATATCCAATAGGAACAACGAAGGTCCCCTAAAAAAATGCATTAGACAATGTAAGATGGTGTAACAACTAACTAACAATAAAAATGATATTCAGTATTAAAAATTATTACCTTCACCTTGTCCAATATATCATTTTTCAAACTTAGAGGTACCTTATGCCAATCTTGAAAATTTAGTGGAGCTAAGTTTCCATTTCTAACTATGGACCCCAAGAATTCAACATAATTGCTTTTGTTAGGACCTATAGGCTTTCCATACTTGTTGAATTCTATTGTCAGAGGCTGAATGTTTGAGTGCTGAGAAGTTATACCCCAAAGGTGAGGCACATAAGTATAACCTCTAGCTTTAGGTTTTTCAAAAACTCCATCTACAATAAAAGGTTAAATTATTTAATATAAAGTCCTTATTATGAACATAAACGCAAATTATTAATAAGTTGGACACCCACTGGAAAAGATTCCCTTAGTAAATCTAGCATCATGCCAAATGACTTATCACTCCAGTTTCCTAAACACTTAATTTGAAGCATCCGTACAATGAATGACAGTTTTGAGAACTTATTGCACCTAGGGTATAGTTCTTGTTCAGCATCTTTAAGAAGTCTATAAAACTTTTCAGCTTCATCATTTGGTGTTTCATCCTCACTATGTGATGTATATCCCATATGGTTATCGTCATCAAACATTGGAAAATGATCATGAAGTAAATCCATCATGTTATCTAAAGTACCCACACCGCCAGCAAAAGAATCAACTACGGGCTCATTACTTGAAATTGACTCACCATGGAACACCCATTTAGTATATCCTTTCACAAAACCTTGAGTTTTCAAATGTGCTTCAACAATTTTTCGTTCTCTACATATACCATTTTTGCACACTTTACAAGGACACAAGATCAATCCATCATTAGAATTAGAAAGCGCAAAATTAAAAAAGAATTGCAATCCATCCTTATAGGCATCCATTAACCTTGGCAAGTCCATCCAACTCCTATCCAGATTCATAATTTTGTATGTTCAATTCACTTTACTAAGAATTCTATAGAAATCCAAAAAAAAAAAAAAATGTAAGCGTAATGTTGAAAAATGGAAAGGCCATTAATATAAGAATTCTATAAAAATTAAACAATCAGCTTGTTTTTGAAAATGGAAACTAGTCATGCTTGTTAACAAAGTTTAACATGAAGGAGATTGCTTGAGGCAGAAAATAGTTTGGAACCAAAAACTAAAGATATGTTGGGAAGATTGTTTGAGGCAGAAAATAGTACATACCATACTTATAGGGGTTTCAAAGAAATTTTTTAGTATTAATAAAGGGTTGCTTAAGAGAGAACATATTATATCTAGTCTAACCATGTGATTGATTATTAATATAGGAAAATGATCTACCTAGTTTTAAATCCTAAAATAAAGAAAATGTCATAGCATCTAATCAATCAAATCACTGCAATAAATCAAATTCAAAACTAAATTATTATAGATTACGCACACTAACATAATAAAATAACGGGATCTTGTAATTTTAACAGTATAAATGGATCAAAAGACCTTAAGATAAAATGTATAACAACAAAATAATCCTATATGATCTTGGACTTAAACTAAACTTAAGAAAACCTAAAATTTATATCTCATGAACATAGCATGGAGTGGAAATGAACATAGTAACAAAGTGGCAAATGATAGAATTAGGATATTAAAACCAAAGTGGCAAAGTGGCAAATATTAAAATCAAAGTGTATATGGAAAGAAAAACTTACACTAGAACCCAAAATCAAATTCTGGAATGTAAAACTTCAATGTTGCTCAAATCTGATGCTCCAAGACTGAAACGGAACTATCACGAACATCGATTAAGAAACCAAACTGAAAATCTACTAGAGTGTAAGTGAATATTTATACAAGTAAATATATATGTATTTACAAGTAAAAACATCCTAGGTGTATGAACAATTAAAAAGTTATAAAAAATTTTTTTCTAACTTTTTGATAAATCATAAAAATGTCAAAAACACTGTTTAAACGTTTGAATTTGGCCTAGGGAACCCATATGTCACGGTAAAGCTGTGAGTCTTAACCGTCTCGTCGTTTCGATTCTGAAATGGTATTACGCAAAAAATTCTGAGTTCGGAGTCAAAAGTTATGACTATCACTAGTGTAGAGATTTTTTTTACCTATCACTAGTCATTGACTCCTTGCGTTCAAAACACTCTGCTTTTGTCTATTTTCCGAATTTAAGAAACGATCTAAACCAAAATTTTGGAAATTCAGCAAACGTACTTTTGTGGGGACTTGGCACCAACTAAACCAAACTTCTCTTTAACCCATAAAATCTACAATTATGCATGGTCTCTGCATCTTAAATTATGACCGGAAAGTTTAATTTTTTGGATTCAATATAACTTGTAGATGTTGCTATCTAATTTCAAATCTATCTACTCACTCAACTTTCATATAAGTTTCGCTTTAGAATTAAATGAGATGATGGATGAGTAAAAAGAGAAAGAGTTATCCCCCCTTGATTAAGAAAAAGACCCATGAAAGACTGCTAATTGCCTTACTTTCGATCTCATATAATACAGATTCTATCAAATTAAATCGAGAAACTTTTGTTGTCCCAATTCCCAACTTTAACAAGATTTACAAATACTTAATTTAAAAACCGAGGACAATTCACCTATTCATTGGGAAAAACTAAGAAAAATCTGAAACAGGGTCCTCGTCATTACTACAGAATCTGAAACAGGGTCCTCATCATTCACCTAATTAAGGGAGTTTTAATAGAAAACATCTCTTGTTTATTTAACATATAATTATTCCATCTCTCTTCCTCATTACCTAGGTATAGCAGCCCCTTGAGATTAATCTGAAACAGGGTCCAGAATATAATTCAAGAACAAAGCAACAAAGAATTGTTAAGAGGTGTAGCAATCAATTCATGTAAATTGTTAGTTAGTTTTGTTCGAATCTTGGAATGTTGGAACGGGTGTGGCAACATTGAAGCCAACATCAAGGAAAACAGTTATAACAGAAAACGGTTACTTGCATGTTTATTGGTTCGACTTTGTGAGGTTCGTTCAGAGCGGTTAGAAGATGGTTTGCAACAGAATTTGGCTTGGCTTGAAAGCTGAGCTGTCAGGCTACAAGTTGGTTGAAGAATTCAGTTACAACTAACACTACACTACAAGATAAAAGGACACAAAGTGTGAAGATTAACACAAGTTCAATTTTCAGTTTTCAGTTCAGTTTTTGAGTTGCTATCTCTTAGCTCGTTTCTCTGTAATCTTTCTTCATCACCATTGATTAATAAAGCTTGAAGATCTCCTCAGTGGACGTAGACTTGCTGATAAGTCGAACCACTTAAAATCGTTGCCTCATTTTTACTTTACATTCGTTAAGTTTCCTTTCTTTTTCATGCTTAAGTGTGTGAGTTAGAGTGTTTCATATTCACCTAATCACAACAATTGGCGCCGTCTGTGGGAAACGGAGGAAGAAGGATTGAATTCGATTGAAGATGGCTTCAGGAAAGTTTGAGATAGAGAAGTTTATAGAGAAATCATATTTTGGGTTATGGAAAGTGAAGATGAAGGCACTACTCATTCATCAAGGCCTCTATGATGCTTTGAAGGATAAATCTGAGATATCATCTGGTTCAAAACCAGATGATCAGGCCAAGATGATGGCTAAGGCTCATTCTGCTGTAATTCTATGCCTTGGGGATAAGGCACTAAGAGAAGTTAGCAAGGAAACAACAGCTAAAGGAGTAATGGACAAGCTAGAAAGTCTCTACATGGTGAAGTCTCTAGCCAATCGATTGTACATGAAACAGAAGCTGTATGGTTTCAAAATGGCAAAAGATAAGAACATCTTGGAACAATTGGATGAGTTCAACAAGATCTTGGATGATCTTGAGAACATTGATGTTAAGATGGGAGATGAAGATAAGGCTCTTATCCTTCTGAGTGCTCTCCCAAAATCCTATGATCACTTCAAGGATACTCTACTGTATGGAGGAAAAGAAGGCATCACTCTGGATGATGTACAAATTGCTCTAAAGTCCAAGCTGTTACAGAAAGGAAGTGACCATAAGCAAGTTACAACAGGAGAAGGTCTCACTATTAAAGGAGGCCATAAGAAGAAGAACCAGTTCAAGAAGAGACCTACCCCTGGAAATAAGAAAGCTGAGAAGAAGACAAATACTTCTCAAGATTCAGAGAAAAAGAAGTGTTTCCATTGTAAGGAAACTGGACATTTCAAGAAGCAATGTACCAAATGGAAGGCTTACATATCAAAGTTCAAGAATCATCCTGCAAATCAGAATCACCAAGCAAATCAAGTCACTGATAAGCAACCTGAAACTGGTTATGAATCTTCAGAAGCACTCTCAATCACATCTTCTGAGGTTGGTTCTGAGTGGGTTTTGGACTCAGGATGCACATTCCATATGAGTCCTATAAGAGAGTGGTTTACAGACTTTAAGCATCAAAATGGTGGATCTGTACTGCTAGGCAATGATCAAGCCTGCAAGGTAAGAGGAATTGGATCAATCAGACTCAAGATGTTTGATGGAGCAATAAGGACTCTCCTGAATGTCAGATATGTCCCAGAACTTAGAAGGAATCTCATATCTCTTGGTATGTTAGACTCCATGGGTTATAAGTTTCAATCAGAAAATGGTGAACTAACAGTGTCAAGAAACTCTACTACTGTGATGAAAGGCATAAGAAAGAATGATTTGTATTTCCTAAAGGGAAGCACAGTAACTGGTAGTTCTCATGTAACAAAGGGCAGAGATAACACTCTACTGTGGCATAAAAGGTTGGCTCATGTGAGTGAAAGAGGTCTGCAAGAACTGGCCAAACAGAACCTGTTAGAGGGGGATGCCATTACAAATCTGGGAACATGTGAGCATTGCATTTATGGAAAGGCAAAGAGGATGAAGTTCAGTACCAGCACTCACACTACAAAGGAGATCCTGGAGTATGCACATTCTGATCTATGGGGGCCTGCAAAGAATCTTACCAAAAGTGGAGGTAAGTACTTTATGTCAATCATTGATGATTTTTCCAGAAAAGTTTGGATTTATATCTTGAGAGCTAAGTCTGATGCATTTGATAAGTTTAAAGAGTGGCTTGCTGAAGTTGAGAACATAAGTGGAAAGAAGTTGAAACATTTAAGGACAGATAATGGCTTAGAGTACTTATATGAAGAGTTCAATCAGTTCTGCAAGGATAGAGGGATTGTTAGGCACAAAACTGTACCTGGCACTCCACAACAGAATGGAATTGCAGAGAGGATGAATCAAACACTACTGGAAAGAGTTAGGTGCATGTTGAGCAACTCTGGTCTGTCAAAGAGTTTCTGGGGTGAATTAGTTGTGAATGCTGCTTATCTTATAAACAGATGTCCATCCACAGCTTTGAAGTTCAAGACTCCAGAGGAGATTTGGTGTGGTAGACCAGCAAACTACAAGATGCTAAGGGTCATAGGATGTCTTGCATATGCACACATCAAGCAAGACAAGTTGGATCCAAGAGCTGTCAAGTGTGTATTCTTAGGATATCCTCAGGGAGTGAAAGGTTACAAGTTATGGTGCTTAGATTCTGGAAATCAAAAGTGCATCATCAGTAGAGATGTCACCTTTGATGAAGAAGTTATGCCACTGAAAGGGTCAGATTCTGGAGCATCAACTAGCAACACTCAAGGAGGAGATACTCAGTTTGAGGTGGAGCACCCTGTGATACATACTATATATGATACTCAAGAGGAGAATGAAGCTGGAGATTCAGAAAGTGACACAGACTACAGCACTTATCAGCTTGCAAGGGACAGAGAGAGAAGGACCATACACCCTCCTACAAGATATGGTCAAACTGACTTAGTATCATTTGCTTTATGCACAGCTCTTGAGGTGGAGGCTGTTGAGCCAAAGAATTATAAGGAGGCCATCAGCTGCAAAGATAAAGACAAGTGGCTTGTAGCAATGGAACAGGAGCTACTATCCTTAAGCAAGAACAACACCTGGACCATTGTGAACAGGCCTAAATCTCAGAAGCTTGTGAGTTGTAAGTGGATTTATAAGAAGAAACCAGAAACTATGAAAGGAGGTGGAGTTAGGTACAAAGCAAGACTTGTGGCAAGGGGGTTCTCACAGAAGGAAGGGATAGATTACAATGAAATCTTTTCCCCCGTGGTCAAGCACTGCTCAATAAGAATCTTACTTGCTTTAGTGACTCAATTTGATCTTGAGCTGCATCAGATGGATGTTACCACAGCTTTTCTACATGGTGATCTGGACAAAGATATATACATGAAGATTCCTGAAGGAGTAATGGTTGATAACTCTGAATATAAGGCTTGTTTACTAAATAAGTCACTGTATGGACTGAAGCAAAGTCCAAGGCAGTGGTACTTGAGGTTTGATGAATACATCCTGTCATGTGGATTTTACAGAAGCAGGTATGACAGCTGTGTATACATCAAGAGAGGTACATCCTCATGCACTTATCTACTGTTATATGTAGATGATATGTTGATAGCTTGTGAATCAATGGAAGGGATTGAATCTGTTAAAGCTATGTTAAGAGCAGAATTTGAAATGAAGGATCTGGGAGAAGCTAAGGTAATTCTTGGGATGGAGATCAAAAGGGACAGAACCTCAAGTAAGGTAATGCTAAGTCAGCCAACTTACTTGAGCAAGGTACTTAAGAGATACAATATGAATCAGTGCAAAGATGTATCAACTCCAGTGAGGCAAAGTGATAAACTGTCTCTAAGACAGGAAGCAAAGACACAAGATGAGAAGTTAGAAATGAGCAAGATGCCTTATGCTAATGCTGTTGGAAGTCTAATGTACTCCATGGTCTGCTGTAGGCCTGACCTAACTCATGCTATGAGCTTGGTTAGCAGATTCATGGGAAATCCAGGAAGAAAACACTGGGATTCTGTCAAATGGATCATGAGATATGTTCATAGGACAAAGGAGAAAGGTCTGCAATACAGAAAATGCAAAGAAGAAACTGATGCACTTGTTGGTTTTGTGGATGCAGATTTTGCTGCAAATCTTGATACAAGAAGGTCACTCACTGGATATGTCTTTACCTTATATGGAACAACCATCAGTTGGAGATCAACTCATCAATCCACAGTAACTTTGTCAACAACAGAAGCTGAGTTTGTTGCCTTGACAGAAGCTGTTAAAGAGAGCATGTGGCTGAAGGGAATCCTAAGGGATTTTGGCATCAATCAAAGGAGAGTTTCAGTCTTTTGTGATAATCAAAGTGCCATACATTTGTCAAAGCACCAAGGCTATCATGAGAGAACCAAACACATAGATGTGAAGATGTATTTTGTGAGATATGTGATAGACAAAGGAATTGTAAAGGTAAAGAAGATCAACACAGAAGAGAATCCTGCAGATTGCTTCACCAAGGCACTTTCAACTTCAAAGTTTGAGTTGTGTCTTGGTTTGGTTGGATTGAATTAAATAAAAAAGGAAAGAGGCTGCTCTTAAGTTCAGAGCAGTGTTAAGGTGGAGTTCTTACAGCATGGTGGTCAAGAATTGATGCTAAGGTGGAGAATTGTTAAGAGGTGTAGCAATCAATTCATGCAAATTGTTAGTTAGTTTTGTTCGAATCTTGGAATGTTGGAACGGGTGTGGCAACATTGAAGCCAACATCAAGGAAAACAGTTATAACAGAAAACGGTTACTTGCATGTTTACTGGTTCGACTTTGTGAGGTTCGTTCAGAGCGGTTAGAAGATGGTTTGCAACAGAATTTGGCTTGGCTTGAAAGCTGAGCTGTCAGGCTACAAGTTGGTTGAAGAATTCAGTTACAACTAACACTACACTACAAGATAAAAGGACACAAAGTGTGAAGATTAACACAAGTTCAATTTTCAGTTTTCAGTTCAGTTTTTGAGTTGCTATCTCTTAGCTCGTTTCTCTGTAATCTTTCTTCATCACCATTGATTAATAAAGCTTGAAGATCTCCTCAGTGGACGTAGACTTGTTCATAAGTCGAACCACTTAAAATCGTTGCCTCATTTTTACTTTACATTCGTTAAGTTTCCTTTCTTTTTCATGCTTAAGTGTGTGAGTTAGAGTGTTTCATATTCACCTAATCACAACAAGAATATAAACAAGTTGCTAGCGGTAACCTACACAGTTAATTTTTTGCAAGACATGACAGATTACCAGCGGAAATAAACAAGTTGCTAGCTGTAACCTACACGTACAGTTAATTTTTTGCAATCCATGACAGATTACAAGCGGGAAATCATCTTTTTTTTTCAATCGGTAACCTAAAAATAAGAAGGGAAATAATCTTTTTTCAATCCGTAACCTAAAAATAAGAAGGGAAATCATCTTTTGTCAATCAGTAACCTAATAAGAAGGGGAATCATCCTTTTTCATCTCAACGATTTGTAAACAATTTGTAAAATAAGAAAATTAGAAAAAGGATAAACTATCATCATCGATACAAATCAGAGATGAAATTAACGAGAAGAACCTTACTTAAAAAAATATTAATTCGTGAAGGGATATCAACAAATTACCTGTTTCTTGCTTTGGAGAAAGTAGAAACTGATCTTGCGTTGAAGAATTCTAGGGCTCCTACGATAGACGAATTCAGTGGTGAAACGAAACTACACGATCAATAATTATAGGGTTCACTATATTGGCGCGCGAAAATGTTAGGGAAAGATTTGGCGAAAATAAGGCGCGCCAGGAATTGTGAATGAGCGAGATGGGCGAGATTTCATAAAATGATATATTTGAATTCAGCGTCATAATATATTTTATTAATTTAATAAAACAAAACTTTGAATGAGCGAGATTTTTAGGCGTCATCAAATCACTTAGAATAAGGGAACCATCAATATTCGTATAATCTTATGACCCTTACTTAAAAGGGTCATTAAAATAGCGTCACTAAATGGGGGTATTTCTAGTAGTGTATGGAGGAGCATAACCGAAAGATGGAGGAGAGTAACCGAAGGTTGGAAGAGTCAAACAAGAAGTTGGACACCAAATTTGCTCAACGTGAAAACCAATTCAAGACTCTTGAGTTTCAAACAAATTACAAGGTCCTTGGAGCAAGCTATGGAGGTTGAGAGTGAAACTCTTTATGAAGGACCCTCTATGCCTATTCATGAGGAGGATGGTGAAGAAGAAAGAGATGAAGTGATAAATGAAGAGGTGGAGAAGATAGAAATTGAAGGGGAAGAGTTGGATTATGAATTTGATTGGAATCCATTTGAAGAAGGGGATGAAGACGAAGATAGAGAAGATTATATTCGTATTATAAGGATCCTTCAAGGAAAACATAATGAAGAGGAGAAAGAGGAAACTAAGGATGAAGAAGTAGAAAAGAAGGAGGAAGAAAAGGATGCACAAGAAGAGGATGATGAGGGAGAAGTAAAAGAAGAGGATCCAAGTGGTGAGAAAGATAGAGCCGAAAGTTCTTTGGTTGCAAGTTATGAAGAGGATTGTCCCTTGATGGATAAGAGCGACAATGAGCAAGAGAAACAAGAAGCATTGAAGGACGAATTGAAGACCGAAATGAGCATTTCTAAACCTTTAAACTCTTCAATTTGTACTTTTAATGAAATTATTTCTATTGATTTCATCTTACCTCTTGATAATTTTGACCATAAAAAGGAAGTAATGAAAAGCTTGGGCATCCTTGAACAAAAAGGAAAGAAGTGGATATGGAGGATGGTGAGTGAGGAAGAGAGACGTCCATTCTTGAAAATATGCAAGAGAAAGATGGGTGACTGGATCACTAATGACAAGAGTATCCTCGATTTTGAAGAGCAAAGGTTGAAATACCATGGCAAGGAGGACCGATATCTTTGGCCATTTCGATGAGGGGAAGTTTGAATTCCATTAATAAGTCCGGCATAGGATATTAAACCTAGCGCTTAATGGGAGGCCGATGCAACCCATTTTTACTTGCTTTCTATTATTTTTATTTCGTGCTTTGTTTTGTCTAGGTGTTGGGGTCATGTGTTGAGGCTCGGTGAGGATTTCGAGCTTTATAGAAAGAGACATGCTTGAGGGAAACTTTAGGTACAAACACCTCTTCCTAAACTTAGATTTTTAGTCTAAGTTTGGGGGTGTTCGTCTTTTTATGCATAATTTTTAATTTGCACCGATGCACCCCCGTTTGTTAGAGCTTATTGATTATCAATTTTGTCGAGAATTTTGGGTTTAAGTGATAATACATACTTGTACATGAGTTTTTGTCTTTGCATATGAAGATTTAAGGGTGTGATGTTTTTCAAGAGACGTGCTTGATAGGAAAACGTGAGCATACTCAAGGAGCTTAACGTGAGGTGAGAGTGTCTTGAAGAGAAAGAAGAAAATGATTGGTGCTAATTGGAGGTAGTATACCCCAAACTTAGAATTTCTTAGCAATGTCTAAGTTTGGGGGGGGGGGGGTTATTTGTTTTGATTTTCATATTTTACATTGCACCGGCGCACTTGAGGCTTCACTTGTACATTGCACAGGCGCACACCTCATTTTTTAGAGTTTTGCTTATTCGAGTACTTGGCATGTTTTGTGAGCTTAATTGTTGAATTTTTGAGTAGCTTGTTTTATGTGGTGAATTGCTTGGTGAGTAGTTGATTGCAAATCTCATTGTGGCACTATTTTTCCAAACTTTTAATTGCTTAGCAATGAAAAAGTTTGGGGGGGGGGTATGTTCGTTTTACAATTCCATTTGCACCAACTTACTTCACTCAATTTTGAAAAATTTGTGCTTAATTGTGGACTTATTGTATATCTTTGAGTACATTTTTCGGGAGCTAAGATTGTTTGGCTTGGTGTTGGAGAATCAATTGATGGTGGTTGTTTAGTTTTTGAGATTTAGTTGAGTTTGATGGTATTGATTGAGACTTGCTTGTTTACTCGTTTATGTGACGATTATGCTTGATTTTGTCTCGATCCATGATGAGACAAGCCCGTGAGCTTTAGAGCCATTAGACTTGCATACATTTTGGTCTAATTTCTTTCTTGTGAGTATCGTTCATGCTTGTGTGCTCTAGAACTTGCCAATTGTCTTGTTTGATGCTACATTAAGTGTGAAATTTTTGAAAGTGATATGAGGCCATCTTTGATTTGAATAATCACTTAGCCAAATTTTCCATACCAAATGAAAATTTTCCGTAGTTAGCCACTTTGAGCCTTTTGACTTATTTTTTGGCAACCTACAAATTCAACCGAATTATCCTTCTTCTTGAGCTTATTTGTCCCTATGAACTAGTGGAGCTTGAATGTGGTAGTGAGGTTGAATTGAGTTTAAATGTGAATTTGGTGGATGAATTTGTGTGAGAGTGAAAAGTTTGAAAAAGAAAGGAAAAAATAAGAAGAGTTGAAAGTTGTACAAAATGGTTGAGTTGGAAAAAAATTGAAAAATGAAAAGAAAACTCTCTTGTGTACAAGATTTTGGTAGATCTTAGAATTCAAAAGTGCTCGGTGTGGTGAAAAGGGAATGTGCTTGAAAAAAGAGCACAAGTGAATTGTTGGAGTATGAGTTTTTGAGTTGTGATCGGTCAATTGCAACTTTGTCTTGAGATTTTTGAGATGTGTCTATGCGTCTTTATGTCTCGCTCCACTAGTTTACGAGTCACTTTATCAAAAAATTCCTACCTTAACCAAAGAGCCCAACATTACAACCAAATGCAAAGTCCTCATTGATTCTTGGATTGATCACTTAGCAAGTGGTGAAGAACTTAGATGTTTGACAAGCCTATGGTAGTGCACTAGTGTGAATTGATTGTTGAGAGCATACATTCCATGATACACTTTTGAGTGATGAGTGATACACTTACTTGAGAGGAAAATTGTGGATTGAGCCTTGATCTTGCATTGATTTGAACATGACTTGTGAATTTGCTAGTTGATATTTGTACTTAAGGGCTTGACTAGATTGAATGAACTTGACAATTGCAACTTATCTCTTTGACACTCATTTCTTCACAATCCTTCCACTTGTTCTTTATTTTCTTTCGTTGCTCGGGGACGCGCAACACTTTAAGTTTGGGGTTGTTGATTAGTGTGAGAATTGCTCGAAATTCATACATGTTATTTGCCTATTTTATTGGATTTCGTATGATTATTTATATTAATGTGATTGTTTGTGCTTAATTGGCGAGAAATGTATTTTTGTTATTTTTGTAGGAAATTAGAGATTTGTGTGAACGAGATACGAGCTTTAGATTTACTGAGGTCGAGCGAAGAGAAAAATCGAGAAGGAAACAAATTAGGCTTCATTTTATCTAACAAGTTTTGGTCCAATTGAGGAATTATAGCAACCCATTTCGAAGGCCCAACATTTCCATTCATAAATTAATTCATTAAGGGCCCAATTGTTTTTATATTTGACTTTGATATTATTTGCCTTGGAAGTTAATAACTTGAATTGCTTCAAATGCTTACAGGACACGTGATTTACCAAGAGAAAGAAAAAGTAATGGGGTCTACTCAAGTAATGAAGAAAGAAGAGGTTCGAAAAGTGAAACCCACTTGATTTTGGTAAATACGAAGAGAGTGAAAGAGCAACATGCGGGAAATCAATTTCGAAGCTCTATTGCTGGAGAAAGCTTCTTCGCTAGGAATGGGAGCTCGGCTAGAAACTCAGGGCCCGCTTGGTTGGGGTAATGATTATAGGGTAATGAGAATTAAAGTGATTGAAGAGCCATTCAAGTAGAGGGTAATGAATGATGAGTCATTTGATAGATAAATTATAACTAATTTTCAATCTTATTACAATGTATTGATCACCCCCAACCAAGCGGGCCCTCAATTCAACACCGGAATCGAAAGACAAATTCCGCCGGAAAGCTTCGCGAAGCCGCACGCTGTAGCCGGAATTCGAAGCTTCTACCGGAAATTAATGGAAGCAATGCCGCGCATGGCCGGAAATTGGGAGTTGCGCCGCCGGGAAAGTTTCGCAGCCGCAGTCCATCTTCGCCGGAATTGAAGCAAGTTGCCGGAAAATCAAGAACTTCACGCCAGAAATTTGGAGCTAAGTTTGCCGGAAATCGAATAGCTACAACCGGAAGCTGCCATAATCTTGCCAGAAACACCATGGCCGGAATTCGAAGGAGAAAGTAGCAGCTCACGTCGCTGGAATTAATGGAGGTTTCAGCCTGTAGATTTATCGCCGGAAAAGCTGCTCGAAGCCAATTCGTGCCAAAGCAAGCTCGCCGCGCCGGAATTGCAATTCACACTTGCCGGAAAAGAAATAGCACTTGCGGATCCCACTTGTTAAATTTCTCAAAACAAAAGTTCCAGCACTTTTAGAAACGTGTTCCCGAGCTCGACCAAAATTCCCACTCGAGCAAGCCGACTCGTGCGAGTCAATGTCGGTGAAAACATAAAGTTGGGAAGAAATTTTGCCTTGCACGACCAAGAGGTCCGGTCGAGTAGATCTAGTCGGTCGAGTTGACCGAGTCAACTCAGCAGATTTGGAAAAATCCGAATTTTCATCATTTTTAGGGATAAATTTGCAATTTCGTCTCAAGCCCTCTTCCCACACTATATATACTATTTGTTGTAAATATATGCGTAAATAAGAAGACACAATTTGTTGACCCAGTTCGTCGAGAACGACTACGTCTGGGGGCGATTCAAGCCAGGAGTTCCACTAATTATCTTGTGTATGAGAGTACATAATACATGAATATAATGAGGTATTTATAATAATAAAACTCTAGTCTAATGGATAAGACCTAATATGAATCTTGACCCTTAAGTAATGTCCACATCAAATCTTCTAGATTTGGTATATTAAATCTTCCAGATTTATAACACTCCCCCTTGGACATTACGACATAACATAAATGTCTTGTCATAAAAGTTCCACGTGCTAAGGATCGGCCAACTAATAAGTGGGAGGAATGTCATCGATCTTCTAGATCTATATCTTCGATCTTCTAGATCTAATTCTTTCGATCTTCTAGATCTAAACATTCGATCTTCCAGATCTAAATTTTCTAGATTTATTTCGATGTTACCGCTCCCCCTGAAGACAACAACACTTTAAGTCTTTGCATCCCAATACCATGAACGTACTTTTCAAAAGTAGACGTAGGTAAGGATTTAGTAAACAGGTCTGCAAGATTGTTACTAGATTGCACCTTTTGAATGGTAATCACGCCACTTTTCTGGAGTTCGTATGGGTAGAAAAACTTTGGTGAAATATGTTTCGTCAGGTTTCCCTTGACGTACCCATTACTCATTTGTGCGATGCAAGCAGCGTTGTCTTCAAATATAACGGTGGGAGATGTATCGCCCTTAGCGATACCACACGAGTCACCAATGTATTTTACCAAGAACCTTAACCAAACACATTCTCGTGCGGCTTCAAATAAAGCCATGATCTCTGAGTGGTTTGAAGACGTGGTAACCATGGATTGTTTAACCGATCTCCATGAGATTGCGGTTCCATCACAGAGAAAAATATAATCAGTCTGGGATACGGCGTTGTGGGGATCAGACAAATAACCAGCATCCGCATAACCTACTAAGGTTTTGTCTTGGTTCTTAAGATAAAACAGTCCAAGATCTTGAGATCCTTGGAGGTATCGTAGAACGTGCTTAACACCATTCCAATGTCTCCTTGTAGGAGAAGCGCTATATCTCGCAAGCAAGTTAACTGCAAATGCAATGTCCGGCCGGGTGCAATTTGCAAGATAGAGCAAAGCTCTAACAACGCTAAGATAAGGAACTTCTGGTCCCAGAATTTCTTCTGAATCTTCTCTTGGCCTAAATGGATCCTTATCCACTTCGAGGGATCGGACAACCATCGGGGTGCTAAGTGGATGAGACTTATCCATGTGAAATCTCTCCAATACCTTTTTCACGTAGGTCGACTGATGGACAAGGACTCCTTCTGGGAGGTGCTCGATCTACAAGCCGAGGCAGTACTTGGTTTTTCCCAAGGACTTCATTTTGAATTCAGCTTTCAAGATTGAACTGACTTCTTCAATCTCTTTGCATGTTCCGATTATGTTCAGGTCATCAACATACACGGATATGATGCAAAAACTGTCTTGTGATTTCTTCGAGAATACGCACGGGAAAGCTTTATCGAACGTGTATCCCTTTTTCTGAAGGAATTCACTAAGTCGGTTGTACCACATAAGGCCCGATTACTTCAGGCCATACAACGACTTACGCAGTTGCATGCTATACATACTGCGATTTTCACCATCCCTTAACTGAGGGATGTCAAATCTATCTGGGATTTTTATATAAATATCGGCATCGAGTGATCCGTATAAGTACGCGGTTACAATGTCCATTTATCTTATTTGGAGATTCAACTTAGCTGCCAAAGATATCAAATAGCGGAACGTTATTGAGTCCATGACTTTGAGTTCATGACGGGAGAATAGGTTTGATCGAAATCAATCCCGGGTCTCTACGAAAACCCTTGTGCTACAAGCCTCGCTTTATACCTCTCCACAGTATTGTTCTCATTTTATTTTCGTACAAAAACCCATTTATATCCTACAGGGATATCACGCGCGGGTGTACGAACAAAAGAGTCAAATACTTGTCTTTTGTTAAGCGATGCGAGCTCTGCTTCAATTGCCTCTTTCCATTTTACCCAATCGGAGCACTTCCGGCACTCTTCGATAGTATTGGGTTCTGGATCCAGATCATTAATGGAAAGAGCAAATATCGCTGCAAATGTGTCGTCGACGACAGTAATATTTATATTACATGTTTCTCCCATATCTGTGAAATTCACAGAGACTTTGACGTTTACGTCAACCGGACCTTCCTCATTTCCCATTGTATCTGGGTCTGGTCGTTCCACGGTCCTATTGCATGGAATATTTTGTGCACGTGCATCATCACTAGGACTCTCGTCTCCTAGAGACTTGGAGTTATCTAGACGGATCTCTTCTAGAGATTTTCCATTCGACTGACCAAATTTGCTAGCCTTTCGTTTAGGTGTGTTACTATCTCTTGAGGTTCCCTTACGCTTTTGGCGTGTGGGGGCATGAGTACTCATTTTACTTGGGACCTCAACCCTTTGGGGAGCATTTACTGCTGGTATATGCGATTTAGTCACACTTCTATGGCCAGTGAACGCGTCTGGCAGGTTATTTGCTAAGTTATGCAGGTTAATGATCTTCTGAACTTCCAGTTCAGACTGATTAGTGCACGGATCTAGATACTGAAGATTACTTACGTTCCACGTAAGTTCCCGGCATTCATTCAATTTTGAATTCGGATCTCCCCCTAATGCCGGGAAGTAATCTTCATCGAACGTGCAATCAGCGAACCGGGCCGATAATTGATCCCCGGACAAAGACTCGAGGTATTTCACGATGGATGGAGAGTCAATTCATACGTAAATACCGAGTTTCCTTTGTGGGCCCAAAGAGGTTCGCTTGGGTATCGTAATCGGTACGTATACCGCAAATCCAAAAAATTTCTCAGATGGGAAATGCTAGGTTCTTTCCCACGCACTAACTGTAGGGGGGAATGATCATTATATGCAGTTGGACGGATTTGGATGCATGTAGGACTGCATGCCCCCAGCATGAGGTGGGTAGTTTAGAGTTCATAAGCAATGGTCTCGCGATAAATCTGATACATTTTATTAGCGCCTCAGCAAGACCATTTTGGGTATGGACGTAGGGGACCGAATACTCCACTTAAATTTCCCAGGGCCATACAGTAGTCTGTATTGGCCTTCGAGCTAAACTCAGCTGCATTATCCATGCGAATCGATTTAATTGGATAATCCGGGAATTGAGCTCCAAGCTCGATAGTCTTTGCAATGAGCTTCGCAAAAGCTTGATTGCGGGTGGACAGCAAAATGCAAATGTCCACCTAGTGGAGGCATCAATAGGGACCATGAAATAACGAAATGGTCCTGATGCTGGGTGAATCGGTCAGCAAATGTCCCCTTGAATTCACTTCAAGGAAAACCGGAGACACTAGTCCAACCTTAATGCGCGACTGGCGCACTATTAACTTACCCTTAGACCATGCATCACAAATAAATTCATCAATAGGAAGGATTCTACTATTCAAATTGGGTAGAGTCCTACGTATCATATATTGTCCTGTATGACTTAACCGCTGATGCCTTAATTTAAAGAAGTTCGGGTCATGAAATTTCATACTCATGGCTAGATGGAGATTTGACGGCCGGATGTAGAAATAGTACAATCCGGGGGAGAAGGAAGAAAAATCTTCTATAAGATTATATGAGTGGTGGCGCTATCTACCAATCATAAATCACAACCTCAATCCATCATGTCAGAGGAAATTAACCCAAACCTAATAGCTGAGATGTTTACTAGCCATAAATAAAAACAACAATATCTGAATAAACACATGGACAGCTATTTAAGGTAAACACATCAAAGCTAATAAATTCATCCATAAATAAAATATCCGAAAGAAAGGATCCAAAACATAATGTGAAATTGTTTTATTCAGAAAACAAAGTACTAGGAATAACTAAATACGTAAATCTACTCGTCATCTCCAAAATCCCTAAGCTCAATGCCTTTATGATCTGCGTTGTCTAGGTCAGAATCTGCTTCGGGCAGACTGGCATGGTGAGATTCAACTCTCGGAGCCTTCCCCTTCTCGTCCTTCTGCTTTGCTTTTGATAAGCCTCGACCAAATGTTTGGGAGTACGACACGTACGAGACCAATGGCCCTTGCATCCACATCTGTAGCAGGATTGTTCACCCTTATCTTAATTGTCAGATTTTCGGGGAGCGGAGTTCGTGTTAGGTGCAGCCTTTCCACGAACCTGAGCTTGATTGTCATTCGAGGCACCTGAATTACCGAATTTGTTACGACCTCGGCCTTGGCTACGAGTTCGTTTACTCCCTCTCCCCCTTCCACGCTTGCGACCTCTTGTACCACTTTGAGCTACAGCATGTGCTTCGGGCACTGCTGTCGAGCCAACCGGCCTCGCATTATGATTCTGCATAAGGAGCTGGTTGTGCTTTTCCGCTACTAAAAGTGCAGAAATTAGCTCAGAGTGTACAGTGTAGTTCTTAGCCCTATACTGCTGCTGGAGTACAAGGTTGCTTGTGTGAAAAGTCGACAAAGTCTTCTGGATTAAGTCGTCCTCAGTTACAGTTTTCTGGCATAACTTTAACTGAGACACAATACGATGTAGGGCTGAGTTATACTCCGTTACGGACTTAAAGTCTTGGAAACGGAGGTTCAACCAATCGTATTGAGCTTGAGGGAGGAGTATATCATATTGTTGCTGGAAACGGTCCTTCAGGGACTTCCACAACGTTCCAGGATCTCTTTCAGTGAGATACTTATTTTTTAGGTCCTGATTGAGATGATGCCTAAGAAAAATCAAAGCTTTCGCCTTCTGGGCGTCAGTTGATTTTGGATCATCGACAATTGTGCCGCTAAGGTTATTCGAGGCTAGATGTATTTCAACATCTAGCACCCATGTCAGGTAGTTATTACCATCAAGAGTAAGCTCAGCAAATTCTCTTTTGGTAATATCAGACATTATTCACTACAATTAAAGTAACATGGGTAAGAGGATTGACCAAAAAACATAGACAACGGGGAGACAAGAATTTATTTAGTTATTCTAAGGCACATAGATGCACATATTGGGCGCCGTCTACCCAAGACATAAATTCACGGTCTGACAAATACCGGGCACCGCCTACCCGGGCATAAAGAGCGGACTATAAACTATGTGCACAGTGTTAATGCACGTAGGATAATAAAATCACTTAAGCATGCAATAACAATAAATAACGATAATCACATGAAAATAATTTGCAGAAAATATACGGTTTAATAGACAGAGGAAATAATCATTAGAATAATTATTTCGTGTATATTAACGCAATTTAACGAAATATTTTCAGGATTATATAATATAAATTTTGTGATACGACAACCGAAATAAAATCGGGGTTATCACAAAATTCACAAGGGGTGATCGCAACATGTGACTAAAAGTGCACGTAAATCATGCAGGTAACACACAGCGAGAGGAGAGAATCGAAAAATAAAAGAAAAATGAAAATAAATAAAATTGAAAAAAACCGGGGTTGATCGCGCTTATGGGACGCGACCAGCCCGTGGAATCGCGCTTCCCATGCGCGACTTCCCGCCTCCGATCGCGTCTGCCAAGCGCGATCGGGGCCGATTTCCCTGGCACCTCCCCGGCGCGATTTCGGTCGCGGGAGGAAGACTGCGCCGTCTCAACGCGACGCCTAGGGGCGAGCGGAGGCGGCGGAGGGAGTATCTGGTGTTCGCCCGCCGGGGGAGGCTGCCCGTGTCTCGGTGGCTCACGGCCGCGTCGCGCGTGGTGGCTTCCAGCCACGGCGGCGACGCGCTGGCGTGGACGAGGGGGTGGCGGCGGTGCTCGCGGGCGAGAGGTGACAGCAGCGGGCGAGCCCCACCCGTGAACGAAGGGTGGCGGCGCCTGTGACGTTTGCTGCGGCGACGGCGATGGACGGCCACTCCAGGCGGCGGCGTGGCATTGCCCTGGGCGGCGCTCTGAGGCCGTTTCGGGCAGCACTACATCGTGCGTCTCACAGTGTCAACCGGCATTCGTTTTTTGATCTCAATCCAAAAATTAAATTAACCAATTTAACACAATAACTAATATAATTCAAACAAGAACGAATATTGGAATCAAACAGGATAATTATATTCGTGCATATAAATCATGCAAAACATGGATTGCAAAATTCATGTGATTTAAAGGGGAATAATTCTGAGGCGTACCGTTTTATCTCGGGCAGAGACTCGTGCTGATAACGTGTTGTAAATAATTGCGTAAATAAAGAAGACACAATTTGTTGACCCAGTTCGTCGAGAACGACTACGCCTGGGGGCGATCCAAGCCAGGAGTTCCACTAATTATCTTGTGTATGAGAGTACATAATACATGAATATAATGGGGTATTTATAATAATAAAACCCTAGTCTAATGGATAAGGCCTAATATGAATCTTGGCCATTAAGTAATGTCCACACCAAATCTTCTAAATTTGGTATATTAAATCTTCCAGATTTATAACACTATTTTATCAGATTTTAGAAAGGGGGGCACTTATATTTTCTAGGGCATTCTATTGGGGAGAGCCCCTCTCCACACACACACACCCCACACACTATAATAGTTAAATTTCACTTTCATTTCTAGGTTTTTATTTTCTTTGAATCATTAGAGTAATTTAGCATAGGATTTGAAGATCAAAGTTCTATTTCAAGTTTGTAAACTCAAGAGAGGATTTATTTCCTTATTATTGCAATTTCTTTTTCATTGAGTTATGAGTTTAATATTTTATTCTTGTTTAGCTATGGTTTTTACTTGTAAACCTATGAGCAATTGTTTTGATACTTGAGATGTTAGATACCATGTGAAATCTTGAGTTGAGATTGCTCTTTGCCTATTCTATGTTGATATTTGGATTTTGCTTCTAATGATGGATTTGTATTGAGCTTTGGTTGTTGATCTCTTGTAGCTTGTTTGTTGAGGCATGTTTAGCGTAGACGAGAGTTACATGAACATGATTAGATGAATGAGTGTGAGGTTAATGATTGAATGTATCTATTTTGCGTTCGATTCGCTGAGAGAGAGTTGATCGCAAAGAACCCCATCATTAGACATCAATTGCTTGGATGATGCTTTAGGTAATTGGTGAGCTCTCCTAGTAAATCCAAATTGATACATAGAATTGGCTTGACAATCCTACTTGAGTTTCATTAGGTTGAAGATATCCTAAGTATCACAACCTCTGTGTGCCTTGAATGGTGAAAGTTATGTGAGAATTATGATTGATCTTAAATTTATGCTTATTTTAGTTGCATGTTGTTTGCGTGCCCTTGTTGATGTGAATTAATTTAGCTCTATGCATGAATTGCTTGTATCGATGTGTGGATGCTTGTTAGTGTAGACGAGAGTTACATTAATTTGAGGAAGTCATTGGGTGTGAGTGAGGAGTGAATAGATGCGCTTATCTTGTGCTAATTCGTCGAGAGAGAGTTGGGACATAGGATACCGTCAACAAGCCCTAAGTCTTTGATAGTCTGTTGAAGGGTTAGGTGAAGGGAATACTTGATACAATCAATTTTCAATTGAAATTTTGTATAAGTTGAGGATCTATCATAAGGATTGCATAACGGAAACCATTTGAGGCATTCAAATCCCCTCGCACTTCTCACGAAGTTAGTTAGATTTTCATTTCTTGCTTGTTTTAAATTCCTTGTTTAGTAGCATAGCCAACCCGAGCTTGTCTTTTAATTTTTCTTGCATGCCAATGTGAATCGACTTAGCTAACCACTTGCTTCCTTTGGGTTCGATAATTTTATTACTTGGTCATTTGCCTTACTATAACAACGATCTTGTACACTTGCGAGTGAGTTCAAATTTGTGCTTTAACGAATTTGGCAATCAAATACTAAATATTGTTACTTAATATATTAAATAATGATACTAAATATTGGTCCTAACCGTGACTAGAATTAATATCATATTACTAAACATAAAAAGTAATACTCTTATGTATGGAATCGTAAATAACCGTAATAAACAAGAGAGTGTTATGTTTTAATCTCATTTTTTTTAATTCGAGTACCATTAAGCTAATATATTCAACACTAATAATACTCTTGTTAATCTTATTTTTCGGAACCCTAATTGTATGGAATCCATTTTTTTAATCTCAATTTTTTCTAATAATATTCAACACTAATAATAATACTCTTGTTAAACTTAGGTATAGTAATTATGAAATCAACACTAATTAATTAGGACAAATACATTAAATTAAATATATAACAAAAAAATATAATTAAAAATTGTTGTGTGTTTTAAGTTGTTATAGACCTAACATATATAGGATTATATTATGATGGGAGTACACATTGCCCTATACAAGAGTGGGATACAAGAGGTCTCACTCTCACATACACCTATATAAATCACCCTCTTCATTAGCAAAACATCACACTTTAATTCAATCTTCAATATTCATCACTAAGAGTCTAAGAATGGCTTCCACTCCAAAGAGCAAGGCAACAACCTCTAGCCCAAGGGTTCCTCCATCTCTGAGGAGTGCCTTGGCCATGTTCGACTACACCAAGCAACAACACTAAGACCTCAGATGTGAGGTGAAAAAGTTGATGCATCGGTTGTTCACGCATGGCCATTCGGAGGATATCTTGAGCAACTTGATTATTGAGCCACACTCTCTAAATAAGATGTATGATGCCTTTCTTGATGCGATGAAGGACAACAACGCACCAACGGTCGTCCTTTTCGACTCAAGTGCATGGAGGTGATGGCGGGGGAGATGGAGGAAATAGTGGCGAGGGAGAGGATGCCGATGACAGCTTTAGTAGTATTTAGGTTGGAGTTTAAGTTGGTTTTTTGGTGACATGAATGTTAGGTTCGTCACTTTTTTTTTCTTTTTTTTTTGTTTTGTTTTTTTGTTGTTAAGCTTGGTTAGTGTGCCAAACAATTTTCCCAATCATGCTATAAAATTTATATTCCTCTATGATTAAAATTGATATGTTTTGTTGGTGATCGATTCTAATCGTGTGGATTAGTTGTTGTTTTTACCCAGTTTTGGGACCACCAAATAAGATCGTGTGATTCATTACTACCGTTATAGTAAATACAGAAGATCGGGTTATAAAATTGTAAATACGTATATTGAATTCATATTTATTTCGTATGTGTGCATTTGAAGGTGTTTGAGTGTGTGTAGGGAAGATTTTTGTGTATTTGAACTTATTTTTATTAATGGAGAGCAACTTATTTATACTCACGGATGAAAATATCACTATCGCAAGTAATATCACAACCTTAAATTTATTGATATATCGATGGATATATCAATATCGCATATCGATATCGCAAATTTTTTGAAAAAAAAGACGAAAACTTTATTAAAGTTTTGGAAATTTAACATGAAATTTTAGGGAGTATTATAATATATTATTACGCATATGTTCCATTTAAAATCACTATAAAATTACATGTTTAAAGTAGGGATATAGATAATAGACTATATAAACACTGTTCAACGTAAAAGAAAAATTGAAAATATAATACTTAATACTATACAATACAATACAATATATAAATACATAATATAATACAATATAAGATATAATACACAATACAATATAATACAAGATTATGAATATTACATGATAGAATACACTTAGTACCAAAATGATGACTTATGGGGTTCAAATACAGAGTATGTAATGTCATCTTTGTCCAAATAATATTGACATCAACTCATTATATTGGAGTAATCCTAGATAAAGGGTATTAGTTGTTGACTTATTAGCTGTTTTTACTAAATGATATTAGTTTTGGAGGGTATTAGTTGTATTCACTGAAGGGTACGAAGAACATAATTTATTTAACTAAAGTGTATCAGTTGGTTACACTAAAAAGTATTAATTGATTACACTAAAAGTATTGTAAAGTGATTCATATATGAACCAATTTCCCTCTATACATACTGACTTTAATGCTAAGTCAACTTAGAAAAATAATAAACATATAAAAAAAATAAACATAAAAATAATAAACACAAAAAAATCGTAATATTTTGCGATATATCTGCGATATTTCCCGATACTCATTTATTTTTGTACTACAAGTGAATCGATATCGATAACTTGCGATATAACACGATATATCCGCGATACGCTGTATAAAATACATTGCACCCTAATATCCGTAACCCAATCTCAAAATTTGTGATATATCCGCAATATATCGTGATATTTTCATCCTTGTTTATACTAACCACCAAATAGGTGGTGTACATGACCTTTGGATTTACAAGCTTGCATGCTTGACATGTGTCCTTTGACTACATTTGACCTTATCTAAGTTGAAACATAGTTACAAAGTCTTGTTCTTGGTCTTATTACGTCTCCAAAGCTATTCACCTTTGATTATAAGACGGTTCTTCATATTGATCCTTTTTCATAGTTGTTCGCTTGATGGACTGATGGTCCAAGGAGTTGCTCGCCCATCAGTTCTTCATAAGTTGGTCTCTGAATCTCTATATTTGGAGTTGTTCGCATAGAACCTGTTCGCCTATTGCGGGTGGATGTGTGACATACAGTCCTCAAGTTTGTTTATACACCTCTCTTAGTTACACCTGTTCGTCATCCATGTCTTAGTAATTATCTGGGTAAGCCTGGGGTTCATCTCCTGTTCGCCAGGTAGCTGGTCATCAAGTTGGTTATTAGTCACCGGATACACCACCTTCGCCTATCAACAATTGCCCCCTAGCTTGGCCTCATGTTGATTCTGAGCTCACTATCTTCTGCCGAACAACTGGGGTCTGGGTATCATCTTATTGAGCTATCACGATGAATAGCTATATCCAGGGCAAACAACTTGACTGCGACGCTTCCCCTCCTGAGATCTGGGGATTCTTTCAAGTATGACATGGACGACATGATTAGGCGCCGCCCACGCGCGGTCAAGTTCGAGGCCACGCGCCCCTATATTTGTCAGTAGGCCCTCTGATTTTTAATTTTGTTTGAAAATGACCCCGTTCTTTCGCATTTTAGCCCCATAACTATTAAATAATTACGGGTTTTACCCCAATTTTTCCATACATATAAAAGCGGGAACTGAATAAAAAATTTCCCACTTTCACATTTCAGATTTTAAAAATTCCAGCCACTTTCATAACTTCCAGGGCCTCTTGAGCTTTTCCGGTGTCTTTTCATATTTCAAGCGTTTAATCTTCAAGAGGTATTACACTTAAATCATTTCTTCTTTTCCATTCTTTATATTTTTTTATTCTTCTTTTGTATCCCTCGATCGTAAACCACCATCATTGTTTAAACGCCGCCGCCATTACCGCCCCCTTCTGAAACTCAACATCTCTACCAAAATTCTTTAAAAATCATCTTCCATTCCGCAATAATCTATGTCCTCGCACTCAAGCAACGAGAATTCCAATTTGGATCCTGAAAACTGCTCCATCGAGGTTGTTCCTTTCGAAAGGCAACCTCCCTTAGAAGTTTCCTCAATGACAGATCACAACGTCAAATCTGTCGTTAGATCGGTGGAAGGCACAGACGCTCGCCCATCCGGCGAGGTGATTACTGATGTTGCTAATCGTGAGGCGTGCGAGGAGGAGTCTTCAAGTTCTGAATCTGAAGAAGAATCGGATCCAGAATTTGACGAGCTGACTTGGGAATTTTTAGAAGGAATTGGGTTCCCAAGCCCTAAATTGATGGAGAATGAGATTCCTGAAGGAGTTGCTCGCCCCTTTGAATGACGAGCATATGCTGAGCAATATGCGAACAACTTCCCTCCCCCAGAGAGAAGAAAATGGAGGTCACCGAGGACGAAGTTTCAAGCGAGCAGGATCAAGAGTGTTGTTCGCCAGGATGAGCTTGATTTAATTCGAGAGACGTACAAGATTCCTTTCAACATTTATATGTGGGCTCCCAAGAAGAAGGAAAGAGCTGACCGCCCTCCTTCTGGGTGCACGACGATCAACATTGATACTTTGATCGTCGGTTTAATGTTGCCGCTACCCCCAATTGTTGGTCAATTCCTCGAGGCGAGCAACCTTGCCATTACCCAGATCACTCCAATCGGATGGATGAACCTGCTCGGCATAATGAGCCTATTTGCTCTTGAAGGGTATGTTGACCGCAATACTATGGACGAGGTCAACTACATGATGACAATCTTTAAATGCTCGCGTGCCGAGGAGGGATACTACTATTTGAAAGTTCGTCCTAGATTAAAAGTAGTTGAAGGAGTGACGAATAAGATTCGTGACTGGAAGGAGCACTTCTTCTTTATTGGTGGTGATTAGCGAGCAGCAGCTGACCCACATGGTGATGGTTCACGGATCAACTCCCCTGCTGCTTATGGAAACATCAAGCGTAAGCAAACTTCTACCCATACTTGGGGTATGTAGAGCTAATTTAACTTTTATTGTTCATCTGTAGGTCCTCGGCTGCTCAAGTGGAACACTGAAGAGGAGGAGATTGACTCAAAGTTTCTTTTTACCTCCTGTTTGGTCACTCTCCGCAACCGAGCTGATAGGACGGTTGACCACTTGAACGAGGAGAAGTGTAAAAAAGTTGCTCGCTTATACACTTACCCTCACCACCTTAAAGCTTGTGCCGAAGTACCTCCAGGCATAATACTAATTCAAATACTTTGTTCGCTACAAGTTTCCTATCGATACTTGCTCGTCCTTTATAATGGCTTTTTTCTTCTCTTTTTTTTAGCCGAGCAAGTCACAGTCGTGGTTTCTCCTTGCTTTGGACTCCTTGAACAAAGAGTCCACGAAATGCCGCCTGCTCGCGGAAGAAAGATTAAGGGTGATCCTCCTACAAAGATCATATCCTTGGTCACGAAGACCACCGGGGCCCAAGCTGCTCGGCAGGCTGTCCCCGCAGCTCCCTCAACTTCACCAGCACCGCTCTCCCCCCTAGCTCAACAAACACCACCTCCCCATGGGGGAAAGAGGTTAAAAAGGGAGGACGGGACCCCCGTAAATCCCCACGCTCGTCTTATGGATAAGGGGAAGGACAAGATGGGCTAACTGCTCACCCCCTGTGTTGACAGGCGAACATCAACCAATGTTGGGCGAACAGGAATTAATGCCTTAATAAGGATTACGAAGAATCAACTCCAAATCAAAGATGATTAATAAAGAAAATCAAGTTGGAGTGCATAAATTAATCCAGGAGGTGTACGAAATAATGAACAACTCCACCGACGAACAACATACTGGCAAACAGGTCCAGAGACCCGGGACCAGATATAGACCCTCCATCAGATCACTGGTGACGAGCAACATTATCAAAAGGTGGTGCATCCACCAGCCTAAGAGGTGTATGTTGACGAGCAAAGAACCAAGATTCTTAAGCCTATCTCAACAAGATACAAGGGCGAACAACTTTTGAGCCATAACCTCAAAAGACGAACAAATTTTATTTAAAGATCAATTTGGACCAATCAAGCCAACCATGACGAACAACAATGAGTCCGAGATAAGACCAAAGAAGACTTTGTAACTAAGATTCAGTTTAGATGAGGTCAAACAAGGTCAAAGGACACTTGTCTAGCATGCAAGCTAGGAAGTCTAAGAGTCTTGGACACCTCCTATTTGCTAGTCACTATAAATAGTTGTTCTCCAGCTAAAAATACAGGTTCAAATACAAAAATACTCCAAAAACACACACAAACACACCTAAACGTGCACACATACGAAATAAATACGATTTCGACTTTCGTATTTACAATTTTACGATCCTAAGCTTCCATTTATCATTTACGGTGATAATCAATCACACATTCTTATTTGGTGGTCTTAAACCGTACTAAACAACCACTAATCCATCCGATTAAATTCGATCACCAACACCCTGGATGGAGACAAGACCCGCCACCACTCAACTGAGTTGGTAGAGCGAGGAGGAAAGACGGGCAATGATATACATCTCCCAGCCCGAGGTCCTGAGGACATCACTTATGTGGGCTAGGATGGCATGAAATTTACCGAGTAAGATGCACTTTTATAACTTTCCAATTTTTAAATTTTGGAAATTTTCTAACTTTTTGTCATTCTTTACTCGCAGATATCGGCCAAATGATCACCCCGGGCAAATTGATACCGTGCATCAATTTACATGCTTGAAGACCCCTTCCTCCTTAAGGGACATTTCCGGTGAGCATGTTTACCGAGCAATAGAGCTAATTGCTCGCGCCTGGACCAGACCACTTGAGAAGGCTGTCCATGCCCAAGGGGCTACAGATAATTTTCATCTTTCTACGATCCAGGCGGCCAACTCTTTGGTTAGCGCCCAGAAGGGAATGGCCCAAATGACCGAATTGGAAGAAACTGCTCGTCGTTTGTCGGCAACTGTTCGCCAGATAACGGAGGAGAAGGATGGCATGATAAGCCAATATGATGCCAAGATTGCTCTGTTGAACAACCACTCCAGCTTGCTAATGACACTGAGAAAAAGCAAGCTGATGCTCACCAAGAAGTCTCTGCCGAGCTGAAGGCGAAGTCAACCGAACTTGCCACCTCCCAAGCTGAACTTGAGGAGGAGAAGAAGAAAAGGGAGGAGGCTGAGGCTGAAGCTGCTCGCCTCAAAGAAAAAATGACTGGGATGCTTACCCAAGAGGAATTTGATGCCCAGTTGCAGGCCAATCTTGGGCCTTGCTCGAACCTTGGCTACATATGCGCCTATGCTGACTGCATTCGTTCAGTTAGCACGCACAATGTTCCTCACATTGTGGAGGACATTGGCCAGGACCTGACTGAATTTCTTGAAGCTTACCCTCTCCTGCCTGGCTCAACTTTTCAACTCGGCGATATGGCAGATTATGGGGCCAAGTTGGATTTTCTTGACCCCAGTGTTGTCTTAACTCGTCCTCGAGCCGCAGAAGTAGGGGTAAATGCTGGCGAGCAGGCCACGGCTGAAGGCGAGCAGAGAGAGGCCAAAGACCTTGTTGATGAAATGCTGGTGGACAATCATGTCGATCAATCCCAAGACTCTCCCCAAGGCGAGCAAGGGCAGGAGTAGAACTTAGGATTTTTCTTCTTTTGCCTTGTAATAGTTGCTCGTCTTTCTTTTAAACTTTTGTACTCTTTTTGGGCTTAAAGCCTTAGTATTTATGAATCGTCTTTTGTTTGCTCATCTTCTAATATGTGTTAATTGCTTTTACATTTTTTTAATGCTTTGCAATTCTAACATATATAATTGGGCTTTGTTCGATTTGAACTTTGCCTTTAATAAACTGAATAAGGGTTCTGCCTTAGGCTTTGCTCGCCTTAAAAAATGAACAACCTTAATGGGGTTAGATCCTTTTAATCGGATTGATACCTTGAGCTTAGACTTTCCTCTAGAACGAACAACTATATTTATTCTAAGAAAAATTTACAAGTGTTGAGAATTTGTTCATCATCAACATGTACAGACGGACGAACAACTCCACACAATAAAAAATAATTACAAGTGCGAAATAGATGTTCGCTTATAATAATTTTGCCGAACAACCTTTACATCAATCCTAACACGGCACTTACTATACACTGTGCCGACCAACTTTTGCTATACTAACTTAGCAAAAATTTCAAAAAAATTAGGCAAGTTTTTGGCCTTCTTGCATATATCAATACTTGCTCGCCCAGATAAGGAACTTGTTCGCCTTACTGGTAGTACTTCTCTAAATGTACTGCGTTCCAGGAGTATTGGGCTGGGTTGCCCTTCATGTCTTCAATATCGTATACTCCATTGGGTAACTTGTCAGTTACCCAGATGTACGGGCCCTCCCAAGTCGGTCTAAATACGCCTGGAGCTGGGGCGAGCAACTTCCGTAGGACCAAATCGTCAACTTTGAATTCCCTAATTTGACCTGGGAATTGTAATAACGTTCTGCTCGTTGCTTATAAGTAGCATTTTTAGCTCGGCATTCAATATTTTTTCTTCGAGCATATCTACTTCAGCAGCCAGAGCAGAGTTGTTCGCCTGTTCATCAAAGTTGGTCGTCCTTATTGTATTGGTCTTTAGCTCAATTGGGATAACAACTTCTGTTCCGAGAGCCATTGTAAATGGTGTTTCTCCGATGCTAGACCTGGGGGAACCTCTGTACGCCCATAAAACCCCCGGGAGCTCTTCAAACCAATTACCTTTGCTCTCCGTCAATCGTATTTTCAATACGTGCTTGATAATCTTATTGACAGCTTCAACCTGACCATTAGATTGGGGATGATACGGGGTAGAATAGTGCTTTTTGATCCCCCACTTAGTGCAGAAATCTCATAACTCTTTCCCATCGAACTGCGGACCATTGTCTATCACAATTGTTTGCGGAACTCCAAATCGACAGACAATGTTCTTCCAGATGAAGTTAATCATTTTCTGTTGTGTAATCTTCACCATTGCTTCTGCTTCTGCCCACTTTGTATAATAATCGACTGTCACGACGGCAAATCGAACATTCCCAACCCCAGCTGGAAAAGGGCCAATTATGTCCATCCCGCATCTTGCAAACGACCAGGCACTATAAATTGAAACGGGCTCTTGAGCCGGAGTATGAATGTTGGGAGCAAAAATCTAGCACCGATGACAAGTTTTCACCATCCTGATTGCATCTTGGCGTAAAGTTGGCCAATAATAACCTTGTCGGATGGTTCTGTATTCCAAAGCCTGCCCCCCAGTATGATTTCCACATACTCCAACGTGTATTTCTTCGAGTATAGCTCGTCCTTGCCCCCTAGGCAAACACTTGAGAAGTGGAAGTGATATTCCTCTTTTGTAGAGCTGCTCGCCGACCAGGGTATACCTGGCGTCTCGCTTGACTAGCTTGGCAGCTTCAAAAAAGTTGTTTGGTTTTTTTCCCACTTTTCAAGTATTTAACTATTTCTGTTCTCCAGTCTTCATCTTCAGCTTGCTTGTCTAGCTGGTTGACATTGTAGCTGATTGTTGATGGATTATTTATCTTGGTTATAACAATGTCTGATAATTCCGTGGGGCCCTCACTTGTTGCTAGTCGTGCTAGTGCATCAGCTTGAGCGTTGCTCGCCCTTGGTACTTGTTCGATGAAGACTTGGTCTAGTAAGGACATAAGGTGAGCAACTATTCTTTGATATTCAATCATGTGATCATCCTTGGCCTCATATTCACCTCAGACTTGGTTCACAGTTAATTGTGAGTCGCTGAATATTTGTAAACGTCTAACACCCACTGCTAGAGACAAATGGAGGCCAGCAATAAGAGCTTCGTATTCGGTTTCGTTATTAGTTGTCATGAATCTAAATCTGATTGCTGAGGTGAAAACTTGTCTGTCGGGGCTTATTAGTACAACTCCTGCCCCCAAGGCCATGTTTGTGGACGACTCGTCAACATAGAGATGTCATGGGTGATCAAGTCCTCTCATTGGATCTTAGGGGAAAGTTAGTTCGACGATGAAGTCGGCTAATGCTTGTCCCTTGATTGCTGTTCGAGGAGCGTATGTTACCCCAAAGTGGCTAAGCTCCAATGACCATCTTAGTAAGTGACCAGCTGTATCTGGGCGGTGTAGAATCTATCTAAGTGGGAAAGTTGTTAGCACTTCGACTTGATGGTCGAAGAAGTATGACCTTAACTTTCTTACACTCATGACAAGTGCATACGCCAGTTTTTCGGTTGGGGAGTATTTGATTTCTGCCTCATTCAGAGCCTGGCTGACATAGTATATCGGTTGATAGAATTTCCCATCAGCCCGCACTAGCATAGAGCTGATCGCCACTTCTGATGCTGCTAGGTATAAGTAGAGCTTTTCACCTGAGACGAGTTTTGATAGGATTTTTACATCCCTCAGATAATCTTTTAATTGCTCATAATCTCTTTGGCAGTTGCTCGTCCATGAAAATTTTCCCTTCTTTATGGCTTCGAAGAATAGACGGCATTTGTCACCTGTCCTGGATATGAACCTGTTCAGAGCTGCTAGACAACCCGCTAGTCTTTGTACTTCCTTCACTGGTCGAGGAGGTTGCATATCTACGATGGCTTTGACCTTTATCGGGTTGGCCTCGATTCCCCGCTGGCTAACAAGATGGCCCAGGAACTTCCCCGAGTGGACTCCAAAGCTGCTCTTCTTGGGGTTCAGCTTCATGTTATATTGTCGGAGAATGTCGAACACTTGGGCTAGATGCTGGAGGTGGTCTTCCTTCCTGGGGCTTTTGACCACTATGTCATCGACATAGACCTCCACAGTATCTCCAATTTGTGCATCGAATATCTTGTTAAACATCCTTTGGTATGTTGCTCCCGCATTGATAAGTCCAAACGACATTCTTTTCCAGCATAGTAGGTTTTTGTTTGTATAAAACGCCGTATTTTCTTGATCGTTGGGGTGCATCGGGATTTTATGGTAGCCAGCAAATGCATCCATGAAAGTCAACATTTCATGTCTCGCAGTGTTGTCCAACAATTGATCGATGTGTAGAAGGGAAAAACTATCCTTCGGGCAGGCTGCATTCAGATCTGTAAAGTCTATGCATAGCCTCCAGGTTCCATTTGGCTTCCAAACAAGAACTGGGTTCGCCACCCATTGAGGACAAAGAGCTTGCCGAATTAGATAATTGTCTAGCAACCTTTTCACCTCTTTATTGAGGGATTGATATTTATCTGGCCCATACTTCCTTCTTTTCTGATGGACCAACTTCTTTGCTTAATCAATGTTGAGCCGATGACAAGCATATTTTGGATCTATTCCCACCATATCTGCATGTGATCATGCAAAAACATCTAGATTGGCCTTGAGGAATTCTGCCATACGGGTCCTGTAAGGTTCAGGAAGCTCGGACCCGATGTAGAGTTCTAGATCCTCGTTTTCAGGATTAACTTTGAGGACCTCTAGCTCTTCGACTAAAGTTGCTCGTCGTTTTTGTCCTTTCCAACGAGGATCAATTATTGGTCCCTCAGGGTTTAAATCATTTTCGATGTCCATGGGGTCTGCTCCCAGGCGGGGTTCGAGATCGTCTGCCTGTCTGGGCTCATTGTTGTTTACTGGATTCTGGCCCTCCAAGTCATTGACAGCAGGTTGCTCGTCAATGTTCACTTGTTTTTCGTCAGGTGCATGCCCTCCATTGTTGGGCAGAAGCTGTTCACCCAGTAGTTGCTCATCCTTTGTAGGGAGTTGTTCGTCCAACTCCATATGGTCCTCCCCGTTCCCCATTATATCGTCCAGCACTGATGGCTCACCTACTGGATAGCTGGTGGAAGCTTCCATCATGGAGACTCTTGTTTGGTTGGCTTGGAGTTGGAGGAGACATTCTCTCGCTTTCCTTTGATCTCCCTTTACTGACGCTGCACCCTTTGATGTCGGGAATTTTATACAGTAGTAGTAAGTCAAAATGGCCGCTTTAAATTCATTCAAGAAAGGTCGACTGAGGAACCCAATGTAAGTGGATGGCTGATCTACAATCAGGAATTCTATCATTTTTATCAGCCTCCTCTCCGGGTCCTCGGCCAATACAAGTTCGACCGATAACTTTATAATCCCCAACGGGACTGTTACATCACCGAAACCTAAAATCCTATGGTTGCAATCTTCAATGTAGCTCGTATAATCTCCAAGCTGGTCGAGGGTGCTTTTGAAGATAATGTTGGTATAGGCTCCGGTGTCTATCAACAAATGATGAACCCTGGTTCCCATGATACTTGCACATATCACCAAGGAATCATTGTGGGGAGTCAGGATTCCATCAAAATCTTTTTTTAGTGAAGGTCAACTCTGGAAGCTGTTTGACGGCTGGGTTGACCTCCATTTCTTGGACATGAGCTATAGCACGTAGCTCTGCCTTCCTTTTCCGGTTTGAAACAGGAGCTCGCCCGTCTGAGCATCCTCCTACAGGATCTGACGACTCCATCATGTAAATATCTCCTGCCGGTCTAGCTGCTGCATCAGGAGCTAGTCACCCGAGTTTGTTACTCCTGAGGGGTTGATCATTTTCTTCCTCATCTGAGTTGTCCTCCCGAGCTCTCTTCCCAGGTTACCTCTTGACGAAATCAGAGAGCTTGCCCTCCTAGTAAAATCGCCAGAGTTGCTTCAGCAAATCCCGACATTCACTTATAAAGTGCCCCCACTTTGATGGTAGGCACAATACTTGTTAGGATTGAGTTTGTCTGTTTCTTGGCAGATTTTCCGAGGTGGGGAGAGCAACTCCTTATCTTTCACATTGTTGTACACTGTGTCAATTAACACAGTCAGCACCTGGTTCAACTTTTCCTTCAATTATGTCCCTTCATTAAACGCCTTCATGTTTTTCGGGACTCGGTAGCCGACTCCACTGGGTTTCTTCGCGTTCTTTTTCTGGTCGGCCTTGTTGTCTCCCAGGTTTGTCTGCAAAGCCTCATGCATGGAGACAAAAATACCGGCTTGGTTCCGGAACTCAGCATAACTTTTTGGGCACTTCAGACGTACATCCTTCCATAGATCCTAACCCTGTTTCAACCCGGCCATAACTGCCACAATCTTTGTATCCTCGCTCACTGGTTCTCCCTCAAGCAATACTTTGTCGAACCTCTCCATGAATGCCCGGTCCGATTCGTCGTCATTTTACTTTAAATATGACAACCAGTGCTTCTGGGAAAGGTACAATCCAGCTGTTGAAAAATGAGAAGGAACTCACGGCCCAGTTGGGCTAAAGAATGAACGGATGCTGGTGGCATGGCTGAGAACCACTTATGCACCCTGTCCCCCAATGTTAGGGGAAAACTCCGGCATTGAGTGGTATCACTGGCCCCCATAGAAATCATGTAGTCTAAATATTTTGTCAGATGAACACGGGGGTTGGCGGTGCCTTCATACTGGATGCTCGCCGCGAATTGAATATTTTTCTAGATCGGGGCTTTCAATATTATTGGAGATAATGGGGATGTTGGGATGCTGGTCGCCCCAATCCCCTTCTGTATTTTCAACTGTCCTTGCATGCTTTCTATGACTTTCCTCAAGGTTGACAGCTCATCTAATGACGCCCCTTGACTCGGAGGCTGTTCGGTGAGCAAAGAGGCATGACCTTCTGCTCGTCGCAGTCCCTCACTTGGAAGGGGGTTCTGATGAGCTTGCCTTCTCGGGTTGCTTGCCGCATTGGGTCCCAGGCACCCAAAGGCAGACCTGGTTAATCTTTCGTGTATAGATGGGCAAACTTGTTCGGGTTCTGCTCGCCCCTCATCTGCTCTTGGGCAAACAACTTCTTCTTGATGCTGGGGATGGCCCAGTCTGTCTTGTGCGCTGGGACGAGAAGTCCCGTGACTTGAAGCAGCTGTTCGCCCGGAGGCAGATTCTGCTTGGCCGTCCAAGCGATCGGTTACCTTAGCCTTTCCTTTAGCTCTCTGGACCTGGGCATTGTCCACCTCATGCTGTTCGTCGCGAACTGATCTGGGCCTTGATGTCCAAGCAGGCCTGGATCAAGCTCTCACTTGTGATGGCCCAGACTATTCCTGTTGTTTTTGGAGAGCTTGTAGGGCAGCAATGGTCCTTGCTAGCTCGCCAGGGTTGTTCGCCAATGTTTCCAATTCTGGAGGCATTACATGAGTCACGGCTGAAGGCCGTGCTACGTTCGCATGTCGTGGCTCTCGATCATGATGTCCAGTAGACGAGGCTCTGGATGGAGAAGCTCTCACAGATGGATGAGAGGTTTGTGCTCCCTTGGATTGAGGCATCTTAATCAAAATTTTCTTTGAATCTTTAAATCTTCAAGTTTGTAATTGAAGAACACCAAGAACAAACTTCTTGAATTTATAAAAAAAAAACTCAAGAACGTATTCAAATCTTCAAGTTCTTGAATCGAATCTTTTACAATCTAACACGAATCGGAGGTTCGGACCCTCCTTCTAGCGCCAAATTGTTGGTGATCGATTCTAATCGTGTGGATTAGTGGCTGTTTTTACCCGATTTTGGGACCACCAAACAAGATCGTGTGATTGATTACTACAGTTTATAGTAAATACGTAAGACCGGGTTATAAAATTGTAAATACGTGTATTGAATTCGTATTTATTTCGTATATGTGCGTTTGAAGGTGTTTGAGTGTGTGTAGGAGAGATTTTTGTGTATTTGAACTTATTTTTATTAATGGAGAGCAACTAATTTATACTAACCACCAAGTAGGTGGTGTACATGACCTTTGGACTTACAAGCTTGCATGCTTGACATGTGTCCTTTGACTACATTTGACCTTACGTCTCCAAAGTTGTTCGCCTTTGATTATAAGGCGGTTCTTCATACTGATCCTTTTTCATTAGTTGTTCGCTTGATGGACTGATGGCCCAAGGAGTTGCTCGCCTACCAGTTCTTCATAAGTTGGTCTTTGAATCTCTATATTTGGAGTTGTTCGCATAGAACCTGTTCGCCTATTGCGGGTAGATGGGTGGCATACACTCCTCAAGTTTTTTTATATACGTCCTTTAGTTACACCTGTTCGTCATCCATGTCTTAGTAATTATCTGGGTAAGCCTGGGGTTCATCTCCTATTCGCCAGGTAGCTGGTCGTCAAGTTGGTAGTTAGTCGCCGGATACGCCACCTTCTCTAGTTCATACACCACTCTTTGATTTTTCTTGCTAATTATCTGTTAGTTATTAGCTTTGCTTCTTAACCTCCATTTAGGCTTTAATGCTTGTTCGCATAATCATGCTTGCCATGATAGTTGTTCGCCTATAAACATGTTTCATATTTTAAACTTGTTTTTTTTTTCTTGTGTGTAAATTGCTATAAAAATATTCACTAAGTTATAGAAATCAAGTCAAACATTAAACACTAAACTAGAAAAAAAACTGAAATTAATTCTAAAATTCGACTGCATTTCGATCTGGAAAGAAAAAATCGAACTGGTAAAATAAAAAATAGGACTGGAAAAACATATTGTAATTTTCGAACACTTCTTCGTTTGTAATTAAAAAATTTTAATTGGAAAAAATTGTAATTTTCGAACACTTCTTCGATTGTAATTCGAAATTTTAAACTGGAAAAATATATTTGGAAAAATAAATTGTAATTCGAGTGTGATTTTCGAAGATTTAAATTGGAAAAATAAGTTGTCATTTATCGAATTGAAAAATTTATCCACTAATTTTTTTTTCGAAGTGGAAAATATTTTCCCTAAATTTGAAAAATATGTTGTAATTTTCGAAGTGTAAAAATTTATTGTAATAATTTTCGTAATTGATTGTTGAATGACTAAATATATTACAAAAATTAAAAAATATTTCCAGATTTCCACATTTCGAAAAAATATAATTGAACAAGAACATATAAAATTTTGGAGAAAAACACACAAATTTCATTAACATAAAATCAAGCATTACAAAATGAACTTAAAATCCTATAATTACTCATTACAATTGAAAAAAAAAACACCTAAACATCAAACTTGCAACCTCACCAAAGAAACCCGAAACAACTCCAAAAAATAGCATTTTGGCAAAGGATGATCCACCATGAATCGGATTTCCTTCAACACCTTGAACATTACTTGAGGCCTCTTCCCTTTTCAAAATTTCCTCCGAATAAGAATTGATTTTCTCATTGTCTTCACCTCAATTTCCGGCGATATTGCGTCGGAAATACGAATTATATGCATTGATGGCTTCTTCTTCCGTCTTGAAAGATCGATACAAACTATCTTTGAAACCTATAACATGTTGAGCACATTCGTGCCAACTATCGTATATGTCAACTCGAACCCCTTTGAACACAACATAAATTTTTTTCGACATTTTTCTAACATGAAATGAAGCTACCACCGAATTTTTTGAGGAAGAATGGAGAAGAAAGTTAATGTTATATTCCTGTCGGGCCAGGGGGTGGGGGTCCTGGGAGCGAGAGCTTCGCCTTTTGCTACAAAGTTAATGTTATATATAATATAAAGATAAATGTATTGAAAAATGAAAGTATTGATTGCCTTGAAAATATAAGAAAATCTTTTTTTAATTGGCAAAATCTTTTCAAATTGAATTTCATTCAAAATCTAAAAATTTTCATTTGGGCACCAAAAATTATAATAGGGGTAGATTTGGGCAAAATTTTTTATTTAGGCCAAATGCCAAATTTGATTGCAAAAATAGGGGTCCTGAATTTTTTTTTTACGAATATAGGGTTGATCGCGCCTGGGAGAGGCGATCAACTGAGTAGATCGCGCTCCCCAGGCGCGATGCACAATGGGCCCCCTTTTCTACTCTTGATCGCGCCTGAGAGAGGCGATCAAAAGGAGTAGATCGCGCTCCCCAGGCACGATCAACACAAACAATGGCTACGTCGTGGATCGCCTCTGGCAAGGGCGATCCTCGACCAACTCTGACGCCTTCACATGGCAAGATTCCCGTGTGCTGCTCCTCTGCTGCTCTCTACTCCCACGCCAGCCCACGCCAGCCTTCTCTACTCCCACGCCAAGAATTCTATTTTGGCAGTATATGTATTGTAATGTGCATATAACAGCACCCATCAGTACTCTTCCTTCTCTACTTCTCACTTCTGTTCTTCTTCCTCTACTATATGCTCCTCCTCTACTTCTCACTTCTGTTCTTCTTCCTCATTTTTTTCATTTCAGTGAGAGTCCGAAAATTTTAGTATTTCTCATTTCATAATTTTAGTATTCCTCCTTTCATCAGTACTTCTTCCTCCTCATAACAGCACCCTTGCACCAAAAATTTTAGTACTCCTTCCAAAATTCATCCATCATTTTAGTATTCCTTCTCCCTCATTTATTCTGTCCGAATTTTAGCCAAAAATAAAAACACAAGGGCTGCTTCCAAAATACAAACCAATCCCCACAAAAATGTAAGTATTTTGATAATTTTAAATTTTTTGCAGTTTTTTATTTTATTCTAAAATTTATTTTTCTGAATTTGCAGTCTCACATATACAAAAAAATAAAAGCTAGTTGGTATTTTGCTATCTACCTGAGGAGTACAGACACTACTATCAAAAGGTAAATTCTTAAAAAAAAAATTAATAATATTTTTTGAATTTTTTTGCATGCATATATTTTTTTTTTTTAAATAACGGTGCAAAGGAAATATGCTACTAGATGAAAAATTCTTAGTATATATATGTAAATTGAAGTTATTGTACACATAGTATTTATTCTTGGTTCTAAAGAAACAAACAATGTTATTAAATATTTTAATGAATTTGGAGTCAAAGTTGTTATATTTGATTGCTCATGGGTATTGGCACATTGGTACCTCTCATCTTTCTCAGTTTTTGGCTCGCGTTAGACAAATTTTTTAATTAATTGATTATATTTTTCATAAATAATACTACCTCCGTCCCGGAGAAACTTGCACACATCCGGGGGCACACTTTTTAAGAAAAATATACTTTTTGAATAAAGTAGTGGCATATGGGTAAATATGTATATATTTTTGTGAGTGTGCACGCAAATCAATGCTTCCTTTTAAAGAGTGTGCAAGTTCCTTTGGAACGGACTAAAAAGGAAAGTGGGTAAGTTCCTTCGGGACGGAGGGAGTATAATTTCAGTTATAAATACATACATGTATATATATATGTAATTATATAAACACATATTATATAATATTGTACATATTTTCATGTTTATAAGAAGAGGGGTGATTTTTTTAATTAAACCTTTTGTTTGTGATAACTAGAATATTTGCAATTTAGTGAGTGGGTCAATAAAATATGTTTACAATGATAAAATAATTTAAGATAATAAAAATAAACGTTAGTAGTTTAATTTTTATAAATCCTTTTTTAATATATATAAGAAATAAACGTTGTGCGCGCCTGGGGAGCGCGATCTACTCCTTTTGATCGCCTCTCTCAGGCGCGATCAAGAGTAGAAAAGGGGGCCCATTATGCATCGCGCCTGGGGAGCGCGATCTACTCAGTTGATCGCCTCTCCCAGGCGCGATCAACCCTATATTCGTAAAAAAAATTCCAGGACCCCTATTTTTGCAATCAAATTTGGCATTTCGCCGTAGATTTGGGCTTTTAAGAGTTTAAAATGACGAAAATACCCTTTTTGAATGTCCAAATTCTGGACCACACCCCCCAATAAATATGTCAGAAGCACAACAGTGACAGATTGAGAAGGAATTGGATCCCAACCCTACACGTAAATCCCCCTTCCGTTGAGATCTGGATTTATCCAGATGGTGCGTCACTTGATATATCATTCAAGGGGCAAACACGTAGCATTTAACGAGGTAAAAACGCACACGTAGCCTTCACCACCCCAGAACGTGTCAAACTATTCGACACGCGTGAAAGCAACTCACCGCCATCTCTATTTACTCATATGTATGCATACGTATCCATTCAGCTTCCTATCACTCTCTCAAATGCACAAAGCACTGAAATCAGCTATATCGCTCCAATTTCCATCTACTTTTTCACACCCTCTTCCTCCACCTACCCGTATAATCACAACCCGTAAACCACTCAATCCCGGTACTATCCGACTTGCTCAATCCGAGTCGGGGCCCCATCGAACCGACGAAATGGATCGGGAGAAGCAACCAAACCGCCCCGAACCCGACCCCGCGTGAGTGAATCTATTTTTTATTTTGTAATATTACATAAAAACAAATGGGATTAATAATATTAAATTGTTGAGTGTGTAGGGATACGATGTCTTCGTTTGGAGAAGGATATGCGACGAGATCGGATGAAGAAGGATTCGGTGGAGTATATGGCGGAAATCAGTACCTTTCCAAGAAAACTGACCACCAAGCTCATGGTATTTTTCTTCTTTTAGGCAGGATTCTCTTATAGCATGAGAAAACGTAAATATTCTCCTAAAATATTAATGTGTAACTGTCTCCCACGACGTACTATATCTTTTTGTTTTTTATAAGTATGAATTGCATGTGCTATACATATACAAGTGTTTAGTATGCACTTTACTCCATGGTGTTCAATTGGATCTTGAAAAAAAAAATACTCCAAATAATACTCCGAACAAGTAACCAGTAATATTTCAACTTAAAAAAAATATACGGTGTGTTTAAAATCCAGATACATACTTAGAATGTGTGTGTACATAAAATATTAATTATTATACCCTAATTTTTTTTTTTTTTTTTCCACGTATATGGGATGACAATTATGTGATGATTTTTTTGGTTATGAATATGGATACTAGAATTCGGCCACGATCAAGGTTCTGAAGTGAAAGAGAAGGAAAAAGCTCGAAATCAGGAAAAGGTTGCACCCTAGGAGAAATTTGTTGGAAGAACATATAGAGTAGAGTAATACAGGAAGGAGTGACATTTTGAACTTCCCTTTAGTAGCGTTTGTACTTCGTACCTAGCTTTCTCTCTCTTTGTGCATCTGTTGTTGTAATAAAAAACCTTCAGCCTTCTCTTAAAATGTGGATTCCAATCCATTACGACACATAACCCTCGCATAGAACCATAATTAATGAGCGGCAATATTTAACATTAATAAATTCATCTTTGACTATATTCTATTTTAACAAGTCGCGTTGCATCACATACACAAGTGCCGCCTTAAGAATTCAAGTGAAATACGGTTAATAGCGGCAAGGCGTGGCAGCGGACCACGACAAAGGCAGTGATAGAGATTTTGGCTCGATTGCCATTAATAAATGTTGATTCAAATTTAATACATCAATATCCTGTATAAAAGTAAAAACAATTTGATACATAATTATGCACTAGTTTTCAAAAAAAGAAAAAAAAAATTCATGCATAAAACACCTGCCTAATGCATGCAAGGCCCGAAAGTGGTATAGAGGCTTTAGTAAGCCCAACAAAGCCAAGCGATGAAATGATAGATCCTAGAGTCCAAATTGAAGAAAAAGCAGGCGACCCGGGTTACCTACAGTCCTATTTTTTGGAAGTGTACATTCCACTCAAAAAAAAAAAAAAAAAAAAATTGGCAAAAAGAAGGAAAAATTGAAATTTTTACAATTTTTGGGAATTTTTTCAGGAATGTGTGATTTTTTTTTTAATATTTGGGATTTTTGGATTTTTTTTCCTGAAAATTATCATTTTTTTTGTGTCTATTAACATAGAAGGTATTGTATTTAACCTGGGCCAAAACAGATTGAGGAACATAGAAGGTATTGTATTTAACCTGGGCCAAAACAGATTGAGGCCAAAGGGGCCAGATTAAAATTCTAATGAACCCGAAAAGATGGCTTGAGAAATATGCACAAGAGCCTAAAAGAGAGAGAATTAAAGTCGAAAGATGCACATACATACAATCATTTTCAAATCAAGCTCGAATTCGGCCAGATGAATTCAATGCTTGATATTATCCAAATATACTCTGGCCTCCTGATTAGATCTAGAAGTGTCAAAGAAGTCGATCTGTAAGAATCAGTGTTGCAAAAAGCGGCCTGGGCGGCCGCCAGTTGTTTCGGTTTGGAGTAAATCAACCAAAAATATCATATAAGGGTCTAAGCGCCGCCTAGGCGGTCAAATTGGGCTAGCGGCTTGGATCTAAGAGAAGGAAGGAAATCCTAAATTTCAAATTCTCACCACGACGCGACGGTCGTGCGTAAAGAGAAGAGAGGCAGGGCGATGGCGGATCGACGGTGGAGGGAGAGGAGAGCGGCAATGTTCTCTGTTTTGATGGCGAGGCGGTGGCGTGATGCTGGAGGAAGACGGAACTAGGGACAGCGGTGATGGCTTCGCTATGTTGTTAGGAGGGCGATGGATGTTGAAGGACGCCAGTGCCGCCATAGCACTATGAGGAGGGCGATGACGGAGATGGCTTCATGAGGAGGGAGAAGTGGCGATGGCGGTTGGTGCGATGACGGTGCTTGGTTTTGGGAAGACGAAGAGTGAGGAGATTATTTTGGTGCTTGATTGTGGGGAGATAGAGGATTGACTGAGCGGATATGTTGGGATTGATTGGGCGGATTTATTGGGATTGATTTTGAGAGAAACCGTGTACTACTTGAGCAGTTTTAGAAAAATAAAAAAATAAAAAGAATAATTGGGTAAATTCTTAGACGACGTTTAGGCGGTTAAGAATAATTGATCAAACGTATTCTTGAAGATGATATTGGTGTATGCTCCATTGTCAATCATGTAGTCTGAGTACTTTGTAAGATGGACCCATGGATCTGTTGTTCCTTCATATTGGATACTGTTGGGATTTTGAATCTTTTTTTGAATTGAGATTTTTAGAATAATTGGAGAAAATGGAGAGGAAGAGAGTGTGGTAGTAGAGTTGTTAAACGAAACAAGCTGTTTGTGAGCTCAACTTGCTCACTAAAGCTTGACTCGTTAGATTAAACGAGCTCAAGCTTGATCTTAAAAAATACTCGATTGCTTAACGAGTTAAGCCGAGCTCGGCTCGTTAGGCTGGATAGCTAATTTTTTTTATTCCATTAGGTTCAATAGGCTCAGTTCAACTAGATAGACTCGTTAGTCTCGTTAACGAGTTAAGTCGAGCTCGTATTATTACTCGTTAATATTAACGAGTTGAGCTCGGTTTGGCTCAATAAGAGCTCGAGTCGAGCTCGAGTCGAAGTACTCGAGCTCACTCGGCTCAAATAATAGCATTGGGTGGTCGCCCCACACCCCGTTGTGAGTCAAGTGGACTCTGCATACTTTGAATGGCCTTCCTTATGGCCACCACTACGTCCAGAGATGCCCCCTGACTTGGAGGTTGTTCGCGAGCAGTGGTGCATGACCATTTACTCTCTGCAGTCCCTCACTTGGTGGGGCATCTCGTGAATTGATTTTTTAGGGATGCTCACCCCATTAGGACCCAGGCGCCCAAAGGCCGACTTGGATAGTCTCTCGTGGATTAGGGGGCGAGCTGGAGCAAGAGCTGCTCGACCCTTATTTGCTCTCGGGCGAGGTTCATCTCTGTTCGTCCGGGGCCGGCCTATCATCTTTAGCACACTTTACTGCGAAATCTCGTAGCTAGACTCCGCTGCTCGACTTTGGGTTGACCTATGGCTCCCTAGCCTTTCAGCCATTTTTGCCTTGCACTTGGCTTTCGTGGCTTGTGCACAATACTCTTTTAATATTTGTATGTTAAAAACAATATAAAAAAATCGAAATCCTAGTCTAGAAAAGAATATCTGTATTTTGCAGTTTAATAGTCTATTTTGGCTGCATAATTTTATCCAAAATTAAACTATTGTATTACAATCTATTATTGAAGACAATATATTATATTTGGTGGCAAATAATTGTTGGTACACTATTTTTTGTGACAATATATTTTCCAAAATATTTTAATTCCCTCCTACAAAAATTTCACATATATCAATATTATGCAAAAATAACTTCCTATAATATCTAAGAAGATAAATCATTCAACCATGAAAAAAAGGTCCCTACATCACCTTGATTGCCAAATTCGTTTAAGCACAAATTTGAACTCACTCGCAAGTGTACGAGATCGTTGTTATAGTAAGGCAATTGACCAAGTAATAAAATTATCGAACCCAAGAGAAGCAAGTGGTTAGCTAAGTCGATTCACGTTGATATGCAAGGAAATAAAAGGACAAGCTCGGGGTAATTACACTACTAAATAAGCAAACTAACAAGCAATAAAAGAAATCTAACTTCGAGAAGTGAAGTGCAAGGGGGATTGATATGCCCTAAATGGTTTCCGTTATGTGATCCTTAGGTTCAAACATTGAATTATGCCAAAATCTCAATTGTTCATGGATTATAACAAGTAAAACTTCACCTAAACATTCAACAGACTATCAAACGTTTAAGGCTTATTGATGGTATCCTACGTTCTAACTCTCTCTCGACGAGTTAGCACGAGATACACGCATCTAAGCACTCTTTGCTCATACACAAAGGTTTCATCAAATCAATGTAACTCTCGTCTACACTAAAGTGAATTCACACATCAATATGAACAATTCATGCTTAGAGCAAAGAAAAATTCCAATCAATAAAGATATAATTCCACAAACAATCAAAATTAGGCATAAATCAACAACCCAAACCTAATTCTCACATAACTTCCACTATTCAAGGCATAGAAGGTAGTGATGCTTAGGATATCTTCAACCTAGTGAAACTCAAGTAGGATTATCAAGCCAATTCTATGCATCAATTTGGATTTACGAGGAGACCTCACCAATTACCTAAACAATCATCCAAGCAATTGATGTCTAATGATGGAGTTCTTTGCGATTAACTCTCTCTCGACGAATCAAACGCAAAAAAAGACGCATTCAATCATAAATCTCACACTCATTCATCTAATCATGTTCATGTAACTCTCGTCTACGCTAAACATGCCTCAACAAACAAGCTACAAGAGATCAACAATCAAAACTCAATACAAATCCATCAATAGAAGCAAAATCCAAATATCAACATAGAATAAGCAAAGAACAATCCCAACTCAAGATTTCACATGGTATCTAGCATCCCAAGCATCAAAACAATTAGCTCATGGTTTCAAAATGAAAAACCATAGCTAAACAAGAACAAAACAATAAACACATAATTAAATAAAAATAAAATTGCATTAATAAGGAAAGAAGTCACCTCTATGGATTACAAGCTTGAAATAGAACTTTGATCTTCAAAATCTATGCTAAATTACTCTAAAACTTGAAAGAAAATTACAATCTAAAAATGAAGGTGAAATTTAACTAAATTGGTGTGTGGGGTGTGTGGAATGTGTGTAATCCTTGTGTTTGTAGCATACCCTAAAATCTGATAAAAGAGTATATATAGTGTGGGAAGAAATCTTGAGACGAATTTTGCAAAGAAATCCCTGAAAAAATGATGAAATTTCGAATTTTGACCAAAAGCTGCTGAGTTGACTCGGTCAACTCGACCGGACCTCTTGGTCGAGTTAGACAGAATTTGCTCGCAACTCTCTGTTAAAACCGACATTGACTCGCGGTGACTCGACCGCAGCGCTCGGTCGAGTACGACTTTTAAAAAGCGTACTTAGCTTTGCATTCCGGCAACGGCTTCTTCAATTTCTGCCTTTTCCAGCTTCGAGCTTCATTTCGGCGGCTTTGTTTTCTTCTTCACTCACGGCTTAAAAATGGTAGCAAAAGCTTATCAGAGTTTCCGGTCACGACGGCTTTCCTATTCCATTTCGAAGCTTTTCCGTCGAACATGGCACGAATTCCGGTCATGAATCGAAAGCTTCCAGGGATTCCGGCATCGATTAGTCGCAGCTCAATTACGGCGAGGCGCAGCTTAATGAGGTAGACCCCAGTTTCCTCTATCTTCTTCGTCTTTCTTTTCCGGCATCGCGTTCCAGTTTCCAGGCGTATAGAGCTCTGATTTCCGACCACGAATTGCAATTCCGGCGACGCAGCTTTCTTCCTCCGGCTTCGAATTTCGGTGGCAACGCAGCGCGACTCCGGCGTGAGTTGCAGCAACGGAGTTGCTAATTCCGGTGATGAGTGTGGATTCAAGCTTCCAACAATTTCCGGTGCGATTCTCGGCGTCAAGCTTTCTGGTTCGAAGCTTCGAATTCCCATCGTCAATGGCTTCCGGCGAGAAGCTTTCCAGGCGTGCGCTGCAAATCCGGGCATTGAAGAATTGCGGTTCAAGAGAATCGCGCTTTCTCTCTCTTCTCGTGTGTGAAATGGGCAGCTGCTTCTTTCTCTCTTCTTTCATGAAAATGGTCGTGGCCTCCAAGTTTGAAAGGTAGCTTTGACCTTTTCCACATATGGCCGTGGGGCCCGCATGCATTATCCTTTCTTGACTTCCAGAATTCACGTGAATGGCAAATGCTGCTACTCTTTTTCTTCTCAATTAATTAGCACTTGGCCCTAAAAATAGGCTGGTATCATTAATTCTTTTGGGCCTCAGAAAATTCTCCAAATTCAATTGCAAAATGGGCCGAATTAATTCATTTTGGCAGCAACTTTCAGTTCTCGGCCCAATTCGTTTCCTTCTCGATTTTAATTCTTTTGGTCACGATCTTTGATCCCTTTCTCGACTCGTTTCTTCAATCGACTTCATTAAGTACGTATTTGTGTCCAAAAATATTAAATTTCTGCAAAATAAATCACAAATACCTTTCTCGACAATTAAGCACAATTAGTCTAATTAATGCAAATAATCACACGAAATCCAATTAAATCGACAAATAAAATACACGAATTTCGAGCAAAAATCACACTAATCACACCTTTAGTTTACCTGCAATACAAAATGAAAAAAAACATAAAATTTAATCAGATTTCACCAATAGCACACACCTTATTCGAAAAAGAATAATAGTTGGATCAAAATCGTAGACGTGTGGTGGGATAATCTTCTTATTGAAAGAGAAAAACATTATTAATGGTGGATTCTCAAAAAATAAAAATGTAAAGCTATGAATATGAATATACTTTAGAAACTTATGAATACTTTCTGGATACATTCGAATGATCTTCAACTCAGATTGATGCACATATAGTTTTCTCTTAATGTGCATCTAATCATCTTCATGTGCATAATAAATTAGTTTACCTGCAAAAAGAAGAGGAATATGATCTATACAAAAAATGATAGAATTAATCCAAACAAATGAACAAAAAATAAAATCATATTTCTTCACATAGTAGACAACAAATGAGAAAATGAAGAGAAGGGATGAGGATTAGGGTTGAGAATCAAAATGAAAAATAAAGAGGGATTTGACATTTATAGAAAATACAACATGAAATGTACAGTTGAGATTAAAAGTGTAAAATATATGGTGTAGATTATTTCTTAATATGTTTTAAAACATGCTTAAAATAAATTTTAAGGAGAATGCAGGATTTTGAAATAAAATGATTTGAGAGGTGCCACATCGGCCTAAGAATAAGGTAGTGTTGACACATCTTGGAGAGATTTGAAAATATAGTATAATAAGATAGATCTAATTAAAAAAAATACAAATTAAAATAGAATTATAATTAAAATTCAATGAAATTAGATATGCGATGGGGACGAGATCGTGATAATGATTTGGGATGAGAGTAGTTTTAGGGTTCATCCAAGTGCATACTATGCACTTGTATTTTGCACCCAATTTAAAAATTAATTTTGACCAAAAAAATTCGCGGGTCAGGCCCAACTCGACCAAAACTCGCGTGTCAACCTAACCCGCAGCAAAAATAAAAACATAAAAACATTCTCGCTTCGAAATCAATCCCAGGGTTCTCTGAATTTATCCACCACCGGACTTCTTGAAATCCGATGGTAAGAAAACTAAAGAAGTACTTACGGTTGCTCACAGAAAGGAGAAGGAAAAAGAGGCTACCATTTCTAGACTAAATTTTGTTCATCGTTATGATTTCTGTATTTAAATTGAAAGTACATCTTGGTTTTTGTTGGGTAAATTTTATTGTGTCCAATAGTACGGGATCACTTAACTAGGAGGACGTATTTGCTTTAAGAAGGATGTATTTAGGAAAAAGAGGTTACCATTTCTAGTCTAAATTTTGTTCATCGTTATGATTTCTGTATTTAAATTGAAAGTACATCTTGGTGTTTGTAGGGTAAATTTTGTTGTGTCCAGTAGTACGGGATCACTTAACCAGGAGGACGTATTTGCTTCAAGAAGGATGTATTTAGGATTAGAGCTACAATAACTGCATAAAACTAAAAGCTCAAACTTATGCCATTTCTGGGATGCAGCTCTACATTTACTTTGTTATTTAAAGAGCACTCCTTTGTTGGGGTATGTATTGTGTGTGTTGGTGATTTTCTCAACTCATGGAAAAGCGAAACATGGGATTATTTCTGGATCTTTAGTGGCGACTGAATATCGTGCGCTTCGTTCTACGTCCTGTGAGCTGAGCTTTGGGGGTGCAGTTTCTTGCACACACCTTTATGGTATGATACCAAAATGGCCTTACACATCACCAACAACAGAGTTTTCTTCTTTAGTTTCTGTAATATGTGGTATGATTGCCTGTTTCAAGTACTAAGTGTGTCCCCAGAAATGGTTTGTAAAGTGATTTGAATGTTCATAAAGTTTACTACTTACCTCAACAATAGAATTGTAATAAATAGAAAATACTAAAAAATCGTGATTAAATTGTACAAAGATCTAATTGGTGAGAAATATTGATGATTATAACTTGGGGTATTGGTGATTATAACTTTAGGTATTGATAATTATAACTTGGGGTATTGGTGATTAAATCTTGGGATACCAGATATTATTAGGGTATTGGTGATTATAACTTGGGGTATTAGTGATTAAGTCTTGGGGTCTTGGGGTACTACTCAATAATTATTTGAGATATTATTATTGAGTAATTCTTGGGGTATTGGTGATTATTACTTGAGGTATTGGTGATTATAACTTCGGGTATTGGTGATTATAACTTCGGGTATTGGTGATATAACTTCGGTATTGGTACGAAGCGCGTGCGACCCATTTGCGACTCGGTTTGTTGCCAGACCCGCGAATTTTGGTCGGGTTGGGCCTGACCCGCGAGTTTTTGTTGGATCTTAATTGGTCAAAATTAATTTCAAATTAGAATCAAATTCCAAGTGCATGCTATGCACTTGGATGCACCCTAAAATTTGTGTTTGGAATGATTATATGAAGATTTGGAGTATCAAGAACATATTCCTTTGTTATTTTATTTAATTAGATTAGATTATATTCATTTATATTTAAGTTATTATATTTCTTGTCCTCTAAGTTATTTAGTATTATAAATAGGAGTCTCAAAATTATTGTAAAACAATTGTTTTAAGAATTAAGAAAATATTGGGTTTTATCCCTTTTCGTGTGTTATTCAATGTTTTCCAGTATTCTTTAAATCAATGCATTAACACGATTAATCACTTTTGCGTTTATCCGAATATTCTCAGAATTAATAAATTTACGTTTGTATCGTACTCCCGCTACGTCAATAAGACAAAAATTCTTTTTTCTTTTCTTGTGAGCTCGTTCATGAATTTTGTGATCAAGAATTTGCATCATATCTTGCTTCGAGCCGCTGTCTATGTATAATATCAAAAATGATCTTAGACCATCTTAGCCAAAAAAATTCCTACCGGTAATATTTTATGCAGTTAGTCAACTTAAACCAAAAACCTTGTATTTCTTTGGCAAGCCTAGCTAATAATATAACACAATTGTCATTAATCATATACAAGTGCATTTTTTCATTGAGAGGTAATTAACACATATGTCGATTATATCATTAAAGGAAAAATAAAAATAAAAATGGAAAAAAGGAAAACCATTAACTAGTTTGACATGTAATTAATAACGTAAATGTAGGATACCCCCAAAATTTTAGGTAACAATCTGAGATGGAATAAGAAACAACTACTACCGTAAAAAAGAAGACGTGTATATAGAAACTAACACCAAAAATACACGTAAACATAACACTGGGATTAATATCTTGCAAATAAAAAATTGGCCTTCTTCTTCATCCTAAAAACCCTTCTTTCTTCTTCTTCTTCTAATCAGGACCTTTAAACCTAATCCCACTTTCTCTCTCTAACTCTTGAGAGAGAGGCTTACAGGGCTTGGTATAGAAGAAGAACACATAATTCTCTAATTAATTTTTCTCATCATTTGTTTCATTCAAAAATTACAAGTAAGTCATTAATTATTATATTTCAATAATTGATACATGCATCCAGGAATTCTTCCCAAGTGGGGAAAATGTATAATGGGTAAAAAAAATTATTGCAAGGGTTGAAATGACAAAATTTCATGGATTCATGACATATATATAAAAAAATCTATATATATAATACAAAAAATTTGTGCCCCCTTAAATCCGTCACTGCATGCATCTTAGGGACCAATTTCTTTTTTTTTTTATTATTTAGAAATTTATTTCATATGAAATGAAATGCTTTGTTTTCAATTTTGTAGGTACATTATAATTGGTGGTAAAAAAGATGGAACTTTTTCTTGGAGCAAAGTCGGTGAAGCTTATGACCTACAGGGACAGGTACCTGGTGGCGGAGGACGACCGTCTGACCGTCAGCCACGGCGGGGACGGGGCGGCGAAGAGCGCCATTTGGTGCGTCGAATGCGACGAGGAGAAAGAGATTATCCGGCTGAAAAGCTGCTTCGGGACGTACCTAACGGCGTCAAGCGTGCCGTTTATCCCGGGGGTGACGGGGAAGAAGGTGATCCAATCGTGGCCCTTTCAGGGCGATTCGGCCACGGAGTGGGAGCCACTCCGTGACGGAATGCAGGTGCGGCTGAGGTCCGTGTACGGCAACTTTCTGCGCCCCAACGGCGGCCTCCCGCCGTGGAAAAACTCCGTGACGCACGACATCCCGCACCGGAGCAAGACGCGGGAGAAGGTGCTGTGGGACGTGGAGGTGGTGGAGAAACGGCGAGGAGGCCGTGCGGAGCGCACGGCCTCGCAGGCCTCGATCATAAGATCGAGGTCGTTTTCGGGGTCGTTGGATTTGAAGAAACAGCGGCTGCTGGATGAGGATATTGTGGCGGCGGATAACTTCTCTAATTTCAAGTGTTGTTGGTATCCGAGAGCATGCTTGCCGTTTTGATGATGAAGGATTAATTTATTGAGTAATTATATATATAGCGTAATAGATCTAGTTGTGTAAATGTTGATGAATTGAAGGAAGGTGCATGGGGGGTTGCATGCTTGATGTGTATGTATATACATGTGTGTGCACTATTGTTTTGTTTATATGTATATATATATATGTGCACTACTGTTTTGTTTCGAATTTATTTCTTGTTGAAGTTGAACATTTTTTATGTTCCATGGATTCTCTAGCTATTGCAGATCTTATCATGTCACATGCTAATACTTTTTTGGTAATTAGTACTGTTAGCGCTAATTAGAATATGGATGAAGTTGTTTTGAGTGGAATTTTAACCCAAGTTGAGGGTATGGATCAATGTTGCACAGATGGGAGGGAGTGGGGGCGGACATATACGGGTGCGGGACTACGTCTATGATACAGGATTTTTAAAAATGTTAGGATGCGATACGACAATGATACGTCTATTTATTTTAGAGTGATTCTAGGGTACATGTAATTTGATCTCAATTTGAAATTAATTTTGACTTTTCGCGGGTCTGTTGACTGCCCATACAAAATTCGCTGGTATGGCAACAAACCGGGTCGCAAATGGGTCCCCGCGCTTCGTACCAATTATATCACCAATACCCCAAGTTATATCACCAGTACCCCAAGTTATAATCATCAATACCCCCAAGTTATATCACCAATACCCCTAGTTATAATCACCAATACCCCAAGTTATAATTAACAATACCCTCAAGTTATATCACCAATACTCTAAGTTATAATCACCAATACCCCAAATTGTGTTTGTCATGGAATCTGAAAACAAGATTTTAATTGAAGACCGCGGATCAAATCCAGATGTGAACAAGGAGAAATATAAGCAACGACGATGAAGTCGAAATCGCAGCTAAACAAAGTGGTAATTCATCCAGTACCCCCAATACCAAAACATCAAATCCCTCTAAAAATTCTACCCTCAACAAATTGATCAAAAACCTGCCCGCTTAAAAAATATCAGTGGTGTTTGGCCAAGTAGCAGAATTAGCTTGACTCAGAGCCTCACTTTTCCGGCGAGAGGCCGCCACGCCGACCTCATGAAATGGAGCATCGAGATTTATCAGACGAAGTTTGACGTGAGGCAATCGCAGAGAAACAACTTCAAAGTTCAGTCACAAGTTTCGAATGTGAGTCGGAGAATTAATCCGGTGGGTGAGAAGTCATTTCGGGGGTGAATTCGATGAGAAAACTAGAGTGACCCGCGTTTTCAACCTAATTCAGAGTGACCTGCAAGTTTTTTATGGATCTTAAAAAGTCAATTGATTTTATATTGAGGGGAAAATCCAAGTGCATAGTATGCACTTGGAATGCACTCTAGAATTTGTCTTTATTTTATATTTTTTTATATGTAACACCTATTAAACATAAAAAACAACAATTCAAAATATTATCATCAGCTTGATTAAACATGTTTGTAAAATTGTCTTTCTTACCTCTTCGGTTCGTACTGCTTTCATGGGTATTGGGTAAAATAAGGTAAATAATTAATTTTAGATTTATCATTTAAGGTTTGAACTTTTTAAAAATTAATTAAAAAAAAATACCCAAAAATTTTAAAAAGAAAAATCAAAATTTATCCACGCCCCCTCCTCCCGCACCGAATACGTGAGTCTCTTTAATTTTTTAGTATTCGATACTGTATACCAGTGAATTTTGAAGAATCACATACACCATAGGTGTAAACCTAGGCTCAACAACTTAGGTTGAGTGTGTGAACCCAAGCAGGGATTGCATATTATTGATAGATATTTTTACACTATTACAATAATATTGACTAGGTAAAAGGTACAGCAAATTCTTCATTCAAGAAAAATAATAAAATAATATCCCAGGAGAATGTGTGATGTGGATTGTTGCGAAGTAGTTCTAAAAGCAGGCGCACAATACTCATGATAAATCTACTGATCTCAAGATATAAATTTGGTGTCAGTTTTCCAAATGAGACAAGTCCACATACAAATGAAAATTAATATCAATATGTTTTGCATATTTGAGCGACTGAATTTTGGCTAAAAAGACATCACTATTGTTATCACATAACAACACAGGCCAATTCGGGAGATGAACATCAAGTTCTTGAAGGAGTTCCAAACGATCTCATTTGTAATGTTAGCAAGAGCTTTATTCTCATATTCGCAACTTGAATGAGATTGGTTTCTTCCGGATGCTCCCAAGAAACGAGACCATGAACGAGTACATTGTTTGGGACCATACTTTACTTTCTTGAGACGACATACATGAGGTGGAAAACGAGGATCATTATAACCCAGATGTTTCATAAATACAAGCTTCAGAAGAACACCATTAAGAAAGACATTTTGACATCCACTTGATGCAACGACCAATTCTACAAAACAATAAGAGCTAAAGCGATGCTAACCATGGAGGTTTTGGTAACAAGATTGAACGTATTAGAGTAGTCAAAACCAAGGAGCTAAGGAAATAATTAAATGAATTGATTTTACATCTCTTTACATGTTCGGACTTTTAGATGAGGTGTAATTTTTTCATGGTGTCAGAGCCAAAAGGCTTACGTGCTGACAAAGATCTTGGGTTCGATTTCCGCTAAAACTTCACCCGTATATAATTATCCACTAATGGGGTCTCCTCTACAAAGATGAAAACTTAAGAATTCAGCCCATGAGTGAGAGGTAGTGTTAGGGAATTAAATAAAATGAATTGATTATACACCTCACTGCAAGTTCGGACTTTTAGATGAGACAAAATTCATAACAGATCCAAAAACACTAATGCCTAGGCAAAGATCTTGAGTTCGATTCCCACTGAGAGCAAACTCCACCCATCGGGTCTCCCCAAAGAGAGAAAATTGAGTCCCGCCCATGAGTGGGAGAGAGTATAAAGAAAATAATTAAATGAATTAATTTCACACCTCTCGACAAGTTCTGACTTTTAGATGAAGCTGAATTATTTCAAGTGTAACCCTAACTGAAATTTAGTGTGATACACTCACTTTGAACCAATTGAGAAAAGTTTACTTTTGGTCCCACCAATCACGCACTTTTTCAATTAGGTCCCAACAACGTCCCAATTTAGCAAATTTGGTCTCATAGTCAGTCAAACCGTTAGTCAACCGTTAGATCATTAGTACTTTTGGTTCCAAACATAAAAAAGACCATTTTTTGCATTTTTTTCAACTTTCGAGCTTGTTTTGTGCATAATTTTAGCTCCCGAACTCCGATTGATTTGATTTTTTTTTCCATTACAACCCTTTTTTCAACGTCCTTCACATGGTTTCATCATTCAGTTGACTTCAATTAATCTTAAAATTATATTTTGCTTCTAAAACTCCTCATTTTGCTACAAAATAAACAACGTACACACCATCTTTCTCGACAATTAAACACAATTAGTCTATTTACTATAAATAAATGTATGAAATCCTATTAAATTGAACAAATTATACACGTAAATTTCTAGTAATTATCACACTAATCAATTTTTTGCACATAAATTGTCTCATAATGTCTGGTTACTCGAATTTTGAGCAAAAAACCATAAAATACCTTTATAAACCTACAATAACCTTAATATCTTAATTAATTTCCCCATTCATACACACACAAAAATATAAATTAACTTAATTTAATTGTATTTGGAACAAATAACTCTTATAATTTTATTAAGAAAATCTAAATAAATTACGATTATTTTTCTAAACCCACAATAAATATTTATGAAATTACTCTCAATTTATTTCTTGTGACAATTCTTTTATTTTTTTTAGTTTTTTGTACCAAATATATTTGAAATAAATAAATTAACATTTTTGTGTGTTTTGAATGAGGAAATTAAAATATTGGGGTTATTGTAGGTTTAGAGGTATTTTATGAGGCAATTTGCGTGCAAAAATTGATTAGTGTGCTAATTGCTAGAAATTTATGTGTATAATTTGTTCACTTTAATAGAATTTCATGCATTTATTTATAGTAAATCGACTGATTGTGTTTAAATATCGAGAAAGGTGGTGTGTACGTTGTTTATTTTGTAGCAAATTGAGAAGTTTTAGAAGCAAAACACAATTTTAAGATTAGTTGAAGTCAACTGAATGATGAAATGATGTGAATGACGTTGAAAGAAAGGATTGTAACGAAAAAAGAATCAAGGTAATCGGAGTTTGGGAGCTCAAATTACACAGAAAACAAGCTCGAAAGTTGGAAAAAGAAATAACAAAAACGATTTTTTTATGTTTGGGACCAAAAGTGCTAACGGTCTAACGGTTGACTAACGGTTTGACTGACCGTGAGACCAAATTGCTAAATTGGGACATTGTTGGGATCAAAATTGATAAAAATTAAGATTTTGGGACCAAAGTCTTTTAATTGGACCAAAATCGGAAAAGTGCTTGGTTGGTGGGATCAAAAGTGAACTTTGCTCTGAACCAATTATATTAGCGCCGGAACGAAAGGAAACAAGATCCATGTCCGATTGGTTTTAAGTGTTTTAAGTGCACACATGCATATTTATTCATCCATAGTTGCAAGCCAGTGAAGGTGATAGGCAGCCTACCTAAATCCTTTCAGCTAATATATGGCTGAGGAGAGGGTTGAATGAGCAAAATCGTGTAGTGTTGAGGCTTAATAATTCCAGCCTAAGCTTTAGTAGCATTAGATGGGAGGATTTAGAAGCAGGAGGAGGTTAAATTCATTTCTCCTCCCTTAGATTAAATAGTTTTACCCTCTATATATATTGCCCCCCTTTACCGAAATCCTGGATCTGTCCCTAAGTGGAGGTGGAAAAACAGGTAGGGCGAGCATGGGCGACTATGGAGATGGTGAATTTAAAATTTTTGTATTATATATGTAGAATTTTTTATATGTCTTGAATTCATAAAAAAAATTATTTAGCCCCCCTTGTCCTCTATATATTTCGTCTCCTTTGAACTGAAATCCTGGATCTGTTCCTGAGTGGAGGCGGCAAAGCAGGCGGGTCGAGCATGGGCGACTATGGAAATGGTGCAGCCTTTGAAGACTCACACAAGGAGCAAGATGAGCTCGGTACAACAGTCGAAGGTAATTGAGATGTACAAAAGGTGATAGGGTGAACAAAAAAAAAAAGGCCAAATATAAATATGATTTGGTTAATTTGGTATTCAGTTCGGTTTCGGTTATAGATTTCAAATAGTATTTTGGTTTGGTTATGGTTCTAAGAGCATTTTCAATGGCAATGTTCAATTTGCCACCACTCTCATCAAATTTGTCCCCAACAATAAAATCACTCTCAATCATTTCACTCAAATTTTAACTCAAGGAGAATATTCTTTTAGATGGGAATATTCCTAATTTAATCAAATTTATTTTCCATCTTATCTAATATTTGTAAGTGATCTTGGAGAATACTAACATTCATGTTGTTCATGTTTAATTTGCATTTTGTTTGTGTAGCTATGCTTTTATGTGTTCTAGTTTGGCATGCTTGTGTTTTTTAATTTAAATTTTGTATTTTGTAATTTAATATTTGATATATTCTTTAATGTTGTCTTATTATATTTCAATTAATTACAATTTGTGTTTCTATTTAATAATTTGTTAATAATACAACGAAGATTTATAATTTAAATATTTAATTTTTATGTCACATTATATTATAAATAACACAATAAATCAATACATAAATATTTGTATAGTCTCATGTCATGAGATGGTCTAGTGTAAATTTTTGTCTAATATTAAATTTTATACATTCAAAAGAATATTAGATAATTTAAATAAAATAAAATAAAAACATTTGCTTATTGAGCAGTGTATGAGCAAATAAATCATACACTATTCAATTGGGTTCAGTTTGCTTCTGTAACAGAAGCCGCATTGGGCGAGGGTAGGAACAGTGTTGGAGGTATTGGAGGCAAACTACTCCTTTGCCTCCAACGTTGAGAATGCTCTAACGAATAATCAAAAATAGGTTGCATAATTATTTAATATATAGTATTAATAAAATGAATTCAGTTAAAATATTCACCAAACACCTCAATTTTTTTTCATAAGTAAATGTTCTTACAATATCTTGAATACATTAAAATTTAATAAATTTATAATTATACTCATTGCTACCAGTTTTTTTCTAGATTTGGCTTATATTCGATTTATGTTTATTTGATTAATTCGGTTCTACATTCGAACCGATGCTCACACCTAAAGCGTGGAGCCGAAAAATAAGTGAAAAGGGCTCCAAAAGGTTTGGACACTTGCAAAGTGGATGACGAAGACCAGTAGTTACAAGAAGCAGAATATAGAAAACTGACGCAGAGTAGTAAACACATATAATATAGATGAGTATACAAAGAACACACGTAAATCTGTTTATCCATTAAAATTATGCACCGGATGGTGGCACATAAATTTTAAGAGAAAATAAATAAAGTGAATAAAATAAGAGTATTGTGGAGTTTATTTATAAATAAATTAATTTTTTTAAGGTGTGATATTAAAAAATGACTTCTATAAAAAGAATGTGCATATTATTGGTGAACGGACGAATAAGACAAGTAAGCATACTCTTCGTAGACATAGAGCATACATTAATTTACAAAAAAAAAATCGTAAAAGAGGCACTGAGATAACCAGGTGACTTAGTCCACCTGGCCACCGGGTTCCTCACTTTAGTGAGTGACCCGGGTTCGATTCCCTCTGGAAACGAATTATGGCAGTTATAAGGTGGGCTTGAAAATTTCTTGGAGTATTTGAGGACTTGGTGAACTAATCTAACTACTAACAACTAACATTTACCGATAAAAAAGATAAAAAAAAACACTGAGATAAAACTCTACTTTTTAATTAGCTCTAATGTGAACACAAGTGCATTGCAAAAAATATGAAAACACACACTTCAATGTGAACTGTATTATTTAAATTAGTAATATTCCAAACAATAATCAACGATGCTCTAAGTAGTAATCGACAATACCTCAAACAATAATCTGTAATATCACGAACAATAATCAACATTACTCAAAGCGGTAGTTATCAATACTCTAAGAAGTAATCAACAATACTAAGCAGTAATAAAAAATATCTTAATATTTTTTTAATATACATTTCTATTCAAAATTGAAATTTAAAATTGAGTTTAAAATTCAAGTGCATATTGCACTTGGGTGCATGTTACAATTGATGCTACTTTTTATTTAACTCTCCAATAACAATATTGAACATATCTATTTATAATGAACGATTCTTGTGTACACTCATTTGCTTAGCATGCACTTGGATTTTGAGTTTAATTTCAATTTTTTTTATTTTTTAAAGCCCAATTTATCTAATAATTTGAAACTGATTTCAAAATCTATGATTTATACACTTGGGTGCATACAAAAATCTATGATTAATAATATATTTTTGAATTGAATCTAACAATTTGTTAATTTCACCATCTGTTCTTTTATCAACCCCAATTTATTTCTTCTCGGTCCTAACACTTTTTTTTTTCTTAAACCCCTTTGTAATTCCCCGCCACAAGACCTTGATTTCATGGTTGATATATATATATATATATATATATTCTGGTAAAGGAGAAATTGTTTATAATCAATAGTAAACCATCGTTAGAAACAACAAATGACTATCATTTTTCTTTCATACCTATATCTATTTCTTCATATTAGGCATGGATAATGACTTATCTCCTGGAAAATCAATATTAAGTTGAAAAAAATAAATCAAGAAAACAATCACAAAATTAAAGAAACAACAAATTGATCTAATTTAATATACTTTTCCATAACAACTTGTGTGGTAAATGCTCACAACAAGTCAAGAATAAGGCAACATGTAATTAAACCAAGACATAATATATCAAAAGACTTCTAAACTATCAAATTTTATTTTATTTTACAAGGCTCCTGGATTAATTTTTGTTTTAAAAACCCTTATACTATATATTTTTGTTAATTTAGGCCTCTAAAAACTATTTTTAGACACACATATTTTGTTGGAATTCGATCTTAATAGCATTCAATTTAATTGATTTGTCATATTTTAATAAAAAAAATATTAAAATAACTTAACAAAATTTATTAATTTTCATTATCAAGAACCTCGGGAAACAAAAATTAATAGTTCAGAAACTTTTAAACACAGAAAATAATTTAGCAGCCTTTCGAAACAAAATGGATACTTTAATACTCCCTCCGTCCCTACTTTATCTCCGTGTTTTAGCGAGCGAGCTGTTTATTAATATTTGAAATAATGAAATTATTTTAACTCCGTGTTTTAGCGAGCGAGCTGTTTATTAATATTTGAAATAATGAAATAATGAAATTATTTTAACGTAGGATATAATAAATTTATCTCTCCTTTATTATAAAATAATTTTAAAATAATTTTATCATTTCAAATATTATTAAAATAATCGATAGAACTTTCATTCTCATAATTCATTTGTCCAAAGTCAACTTTCACTGAATTGACCATCCTGATCAATTTCACCACCATAACCACAAGCAAAAACATATTGCATTCTGCATTATCTTACTCAATTACTCTCGATAACTGCATCACCAAAACACGATGAATAAGCATAATCCTCAAATCACACCCCTCCTTATCTGCTGCGTCCTCCTTTCTCTGCATTCTTCCCACGCACACTCCCACACAGTTTGCGTAATCGGCAGCGGCATCGGCGGCGCCTCCGTCGCCCACTTCCTCCGCCGCTACTCCCCGCCGCACACAATCGGACAGATCGCAATTTTCGAGCGAAACGGCGTCGTCGGAGGCCGCATGGCCACCGTCACCATCGCCGGCGAGACTTTCGAGGCCGGTGCCTCCATTCTCCATCCCAAGAACTACCACGCCTTGAATTACACCAAGTATCTCAACCTCCGAGTGAGAAACCCTAAGCACGCCGACGACGACTGTCTCTCCTTGGGCATTTGGAACGGCCGTGGTTTCGTTTACAAGACGCTCAATTCGAACTCCAAGCTCCCTATAGTTCAGCGCTTATTGTCGATCGCTAATTCGATCCGGATGATGCTGAGATACGGCGTCTTTTCCCTCTTGCGGATGAATAGTTTTGTTGAGGTAAGGGTTAACGATGCTCTCCAATGTGATGGTTTTTTAGCATGTTCTTTTCACAATAAACTGTTTGGTGATGCTTTCACTTCAAATTTATTGAATTAGGTTTTTTGGCTATATGGTTAAACATACAATCTGCAGGCCACAGTCGATAAGTTTTTGAGGTATTATGAAGATTTGGAATCCCGACCTGTGTTTGACAGTGTGGAAGGGATGATAAAATGGGCTGGACTGTACAATCTTACAACAAGGACTTTGGGAGAGGAGCTGGTGGAAGTTGGATTGTCTCCTTTGCTTATTCAAGAACTTGCAACTGTGAGATATTCAACTCTCTCTTGGTTTGCCTTTTACTCGTTATATTTCTTTCATCATTCTCTTTGTTAGTAATTATTTTATTTTTCCCCTCAAATGCTGACAACAGCAAACAATTGGCCATTATTTTGGCCTCAACGCACCTTAACCGGCGTCCCTCTTATTATCATTTAGCATATCTACTTCTGAGTTTTGATCATAACTATTTTACTTTTCCCTTATCTGTGTCATGATTTTTGAGGCTTTTGCAATGGTCTAAATATTATGTAAGTGCCGTTTTGACAACTTTGGTCTTTTCCCCTTTCCCCTGTATTTGGTCTAGACTACTTTGCATTTTCTACATATTTGGGTGATAGTTTTCTCATTTGTTAATTGTACTCTGCTACGAACATTTCTTCAAGCATTTATAATTTAGAAAGGGTTCATAATGCATTCAGAGATACTAAAAATTTAGTATATTTACACTTTTTCATTATCTTTTTAGTTAAATAATAGCATCTGGATAAAGCATGAGTATTCACAATGACAGCAAGCTGTAGATTAATAGCTCAGAGATGAAATTTCAAGGAAGAAAAACAAAAGTAGATGCAGAATCAATTGTGTTTGTTTTAGTTCGATATGACACTTCCATGTATATTTATTACATTACTAAGAAAGGCCAAGATTATATTTAACCAACTTAGCAGTAGTTAGTACTTAGTCGAAGTCTGTGAGTGTTTTCTTCGGTTCCATTCTGACTTGCGCATGTCAAGCGTAGGTTTTGGATCCTTTTCCTTCCACTGCTCATTCAAGATATATGTTTGGTGCATCTGTTGATGGTATCAAATATATCTCTCAGTTTTCATCTAAAGAATCTTTCACAACCTTAGAATGGATGTCAGCAAAACATGAGATATTTTTTGATTGCTACATTTTGCAGATAGTTTAAGCAAATAATAAGGCTCTCAGTTTAAAGTAAATGGATTGATCCCTGTAAATGGACAAAAAATTGATGTCCTCATGCAGACACACATCAAGAATCACAGAATATCTTTTAATATATATCTGAAAACTCTCTCTTTTGTGGTCTAATCTCAAAAGGTACTTTCATTTATATTTCTTTCCACAATTTATGGATTAGAAATTACCATGATATTTTCATGCACAACCTTTGTTTCAAATCTCCAATGAAGTCCCAACAGGAGTTCTCATTCAATCAAGTGATAAAATTGAAGAAAAATTGGGGGATACGGGGGTTATCAAGAACTTACTTCAAAAGAATTTTGGTTTCCTTCCTGCATGTGCAAACTCTAACCATATTCTCTTCGATGGTCACTTTTGGCTCATGCCTGTAATGATACTGCTAGGAGCAGGCTATCCATTATACATCTGGTGCTCTTTGCTCAAAATTACTGGGTTCTGTTTTCAACTTTTGCAAAATATTTCTTGTTTGTGCAGGTGATCACCAGAATAAATTATGGACAAAGTATGAACATTAGTGGGCTTGCTGGTGCAGTTTCATTAGCTGGGTCTGGAGGTGGTTTATGGGCAGTTGAAGGAGGGAACTGGCAGATGGCTGCTGCATTAATCAACCGTTCAGATGTTGAGTTGCACCTTCATGAAGAAATAGAATCTATCTCTTACCTAGGAGATGTTTATGAGCTAAACTCTACAAAAGGAAAAAGTTACGACTGCCAAGTCACTGTGGTGGCAACACCCTTGGATGAATCAAATATTCTTTTCAGTCCGGAAATATCAATACCTCCAAGAAAATTACAGCACACGCATGCAACTTTTGTTAGGGGCCTGTTGAATCCTGTGAGTATATCCTTACTGAATTGTTGTTAACAATATTAATCCAGCTCAAATGCATTTTTACATGGTATTAGTTGTTCTATTAAAAGATATTAATTGATCAGGATTAGTTGTTTTCACTAAACAATATTAGTTATTTTCATTGGATAGTTTGTGTTGCACCCAAATGTTACTCTATTATCCATATTTCTAATTTAAGGATATGCTCTGATCAGGCATATTTTGGTCTGGGCAAGTTGTCGGATATCCCAGAACTGGTGGGCACCATCGAGTCTGCTGATCTACCATTCACATGCATCAGCATTCTTAAGCAACATGAGAACGACATGACCTACAAGATATTCTCTCGTCAACCTATGACGGATACTTTGCTGGATGATATTTTCAGGTAAATATTAATATTTTGTGGGATTTTTCTGAAAATTGATACCAGTTTATTCTTGTTTTTGTGCAATACTGGGAGTCTGGTACTCCAAAGTGAACTGTCATTTTTGTGTCTTCAGAATAGGACTGATTTCACCCCACCCAAAGACCCACTACTTCTAAATTGCTACAGATGTTTGTTTAATAAACTGAATTACCTTTTCACCATTATTTTTCAGAAATTAGGTAACTTTATAAATACATTGACCATGTTTTAAAATTAGTAGGTTGTTAAACAAAAAAGTTGTGTTAAAAAAATAGTAGAAATAACTTAATTAGCTAATAAGCTGTAGTTATAAGTTTCTTACTCATTATAAAAGCATGCAATATATTTTTAAATAATACTTTCCTAAACACACAATATCAGTAATTTTAACAAATCAAACTTCTATTTTTTATATGACACATAATTTTTTTGAATAGAAATAAATATATGGGGTGACACCCCCCAAATGAACACTTATGAATTCACCTTAATTTCTTTCTACTTCCTAATTAACCTATTGACTTATGATGTGTTAATTATGATTTTTATTTTTTTGACCTCGTCTTTCTTATCACCTCAAATATGTAGTAAATGTGAGGAAATATGCAAGGGATGAGACATCTCTAAACTAGAGTAGGACTACATCAATTACGGAGCAGAACTCCAATCCCTAAAGTAAAGCAACTATATTAACTATTGGAAACTGTTGTGTTAAAGAATAGGAATAATGCACTGTGTGTTGATCCTGTACTTTTAACTTTTTAACTTTTGCCTCCTTCCCTTTAGTGTTCAAGTTTTATCCTCTCAGTACTATTATTGTTCTTAGTTTTTAACCCTCACTAAAGAAGAGTAGAAACGGTGTTAAATCTTTGGATTAACACAATTTCTTCCATGCTACTTTTTATTCTTTGTTAGTGAGAAAAACTAATAAGATTAACAAAAGTAAAAGAGGGTAAAACTATGATATATTAAAACTACAAGAGGCTAAAATTTTAAACTATACTACATGGGACGAAAAACAAAAATAATAGAAAGTACGGGAGACAAATAATACATTATTCCTAAAGAAAATAGATTTTGATCGGGTTGTGCATATTGCATAAAAGTCTGATTAAAATTTAAATACTGTAGTATAAAGTAAAGTCAATTTTAACAATTAAAGCAATGGGAAGGCTGTCATTGTTAACCTTGCTGATCATAGACATGCACTACATTTATTAGATAATCATTGGATCAGTTAAATCACACGAAATCAGAAAAACATCCAGGTTGTGAATCTGATATACATCTCACATGAATTGGTGTTATTTTCTCGTTATTATATATATTTCTGTTTTTCCTGTCAAAATAAATAAATATATACACATATTTCTGTTTTGATGTACAGTGTGAGAGTGGAGACGATCAAGATCAACTGGGCTGCTTATCCTCATTACGAGGCCCCTGAGATATATGCTCCATTCATTTTAGATGGTAATCATCTATACTATGTTAATGCATTTGAGAATGCAGCTAGCACCATGGAAACGAGTGCTGTCGCAGCTGAGAACATAGCACGCCTCATCCTATCTAGACTATCTGGACAACTCGACACCACTTCGTCCCACTTGAAGACCTCAGCCTCTGATTCATCTAAACTTAATTCGGAATTGTGAGAAGATGTCCATTGAACATGTGTTGTGTGTAGATTGGAAATGCCCAGAATTACTCATCAGGGTCAAGATATGAATCTAGATTCAAAGCCTGTGTACATCCGCCCATCAGGTTTAAATGGCTTCATCATCTTCTATATAGTGTATCATTTTGTAGTGTGGTTATGAACCCAACCACAACATTGTAAACATCTTTGGCTGTAAATTTAATCAAACTGAGAAAATAAGAGCCCACCACTAGCTTTTTCATTTGTTAAATGCTCTCTTTTCTTGAGACAAAAATGCCCAATATGACAATCTCCCTCTAAGGTACAACATTTTTAAAACTTCGAACAGCTATACTATGAATTCCGAAGTTCTTGGCAAACGAAGTGAGTGTTCGGAATTTTCGTTTGAACTCTAAAATTGCGAAACTGCGATATAAGGATTTAAATTTAAGTTTTTGAAACTCAAAATTTGAAAGTATCATATAAAAATTGAAATTTAAGTTTTTCGAAACTCAAATTGTAATGAAGTAAAGTCAATAATTTGGGGTTCTTATATGACCTTATAAAAGGTTGTAGGTAGTAGTTGGGAAAGCAATGGATGCGGGCCAAAACCTGGATTCGGATGAACCCGGGATGGATTTGGATCCAATAAAAAATAATTTTTCATAAACCATTACTTTATTTATAAATGAACCTCACAATATTCCGTAATATCCTCCGACGTATCGTATTAAATCATGTACAAAAATTTTAGCATATTTTTCGTATTAACTTAGTCGAACACCCTCTTAGTTATGACTATCCACACAATAAACAAACCCACATTTCTAAAAGCCGTAACATTTCTACACAAATAATTATTCACCAGTAGATCTATTTGTTTGACGCATTCTCATATGCATCACGTGCACGGTATAATATTTAGCAGTTAAGGTTGTTTACAGTGTGGGTTGATTATAGTGAAAAGTATGATTAAATACATTGAAAAGTTATGATTTTTAGTGTAAACTTTTAAATATAATCTAATCACACTTTCAATGCAATTAAATCACGCCTTTCATGTTAATTTTTAAATATAATCTAATCACACTTTCAATGCAATTAAATCACGTCTTTCATGTTAATTTTTAAATTTTATTGAAATATATTTTAGAGAATTTTGAAATATGTGTGAAAACAAAAAACTATTGTGTACATAACAAAAATCCAAATGCATGTACTCATAAGAATCACTAAAAGAAAAAATGGAAAATAGTGATGTGGGGTGCATTGCATTTGCAGTATGCTTGTGAAATTGCAAACTGACAGTTCAATTTTATGGCAAAAACTTGTATGAGACCGTCTCATGGCATGAGACCATACAAATTAACACCTACCCCTACCAAAGTGTTAATGAGTCAATGCCCTAGTTACATCAATTCTCACTGTCTCATGCCATGAGACGGTCTCATACAAGACCTACTCCAACTTTATATATTACTATTACAGTACACTCATGAAAAAATTGTGATGTTCATATATGAAACTGATTGGAAACTTGGAGTAGTTGGAGCATACCTTTTTCACCCAATCATGTCCCGATTCAACTCGGCGAAGGAAAACCTTATCTTCCTCTCAACCACCCACTTCAAAAACTCGTCTCTTCGGTGCGGCGGCGGAAGCGTCGTTCGAAAAGTTCTTCCGCCGGAGCTTTCGAAAAATGTGGTGAAGCTAACGTGCGAGTCAAGTGCCGAAGGAGGCGTCTGTGATGTTTATTTGATCGGAACTATTCATGGTTGTGAGAATGAATATTGTACTCACCGTAAATCACAGGTGATACGATTTCCAATATTTATAAAAGGTGTACAACAGAAATATAGATATACACGGAGAAGATGATCTCAACAACTCTACAAATATTCACATATCAATTCAAATTATTTTAAATTGATTTGATCTTATCTAATGTGGGAATATCTTGAGTATCTCTAGAATATTCCCTATAACCCCCCCTCAAGCGAAGTGAGGGATTTTCATCTACACGTAGCTTGGACCTTAAAAACTCGAACATTGGTCGAGCAAGGCTCTTGGTGAAAATGTCAGCGACCTGAAGATTGGAAGGCACAAATTGTGTATCTAGCTTTCGACTTGAGACAAGCTCTCGAATAAAATGGCAGTCTATGTCAATATGTTTTGCACGTTTGTGAGCAATTGGATTTTGACTTAGAAATAATGCACTCCTGTTGTCACAAAGGAGGAGAGGTCGCGAGAGGGGTAGTGCTCGAAGCTCACGAAGCAAGTGAGTAAGCCAAACCATCTCTTCAGCAGTGTTGGCAAGTGCACGATATTCGGACTCACAACTTGAGCGAGCAACCGTTGGCTGTTTCTTTGCACTCCAAGAGACAAGATTACCCCCTAAGAAAATGGAATAACCATAAGTGGAACGACGTGTTTCCACACAACGAGCCCAATCTGCGTCAGAATATGCAAGAATGTTGTAGTTAGGCGAGGAGGAAAAGGTGAGGCCAAAATGGATAGTGCCTTTGACGTAGCGAAGAATTCGCTTAACAGCCATAAAATGATCAACCGTGGGAGACTGGAGGAACTGGCTCACGTGGTTGACAGCATAAGATAAGTCTGGGCGGGTGATTGTAAGGTATTGAAGAGCACCCACTAGTGAACGATATAGTGTTGGATCTTTGAATGTTTCACCCGTACTGACAAGTGATTCCCCTGCAGATAGGGGTGTGGAAATCGGTTTTGAGTCAAGCAAGGAAGCTCGAGTCAGTATGTCATGAGCATATTTGGCTTGTCCCACGAACAAACCTTTGTCTGAATGAGTGATCTCAAGACCAAGAAAGTAATTCAGACTTCCTAGGTCCTTCACTGCAAACTCCGAGTGCACTCGAGCAATGAATTTCTGCAAAATAGAGGAATTACTACCAGTAATAATTATATCATCAACATACAAAAGCAAGAAAATAGTGTAATCAGGATGATGTAAAAAGAATAAGGAAGTGTCTGCCCTGCTACGTGTAAAACTCAAACTGGAGAGAAAAGCACTAAAGCGATCAAACCAAGCGCGAGGGGCCTGGCGAAGGCCATAAAAAAACAACTCTACAAATATTCACATATCAATTCAAATTATTTTAAATTGATTTGATCTTATCTAATGTGGGAATATCTTGAGTATCTCTAGAATATTCCCTATTAATGGTCATCCGGTAAATATTAATATTAAATTTAACCTTTTTGTTGTCCATTGTTACGGATATACAGATTTCGATACACTTTGTGGTTCTATTCGTTCGATCTATTCAGTTTTTGCACAATTCAGACTCTGGCTTTGGGTTTTCGTCGGATTTCACTTATTTTCAGTTCCGTTTACGGTTTTTTGCTGCGATTCTTGTTGATATCTGAATCGAATGTGTTCTGAGTTATTTTCTGTTCGGATTGAGATAAATTTTGCTATCGGAGTGGGTTGAATTTGAATCGCTTGGGCGGAGTCCTATTTCATTTTTCAATTTGCCGGCGTTTGGTTTCACTTCTTTTTGCCTTTTGATTTCTCTTTTAGGATTGATTGGTTAGTATACAATGCTACACAATACCCACGTGCGGGAGAATTTTTTTTTTTTTTTTTATCAGAAAATAAAGGAGTATTATGTTGGATTAAGTGCAGGATAATACAATTCCAAACCACTTTTTACAAATTGGTACAGCATAATTGAACAGACGCACAAAAAAAAGTTGAACATAAGTATAAATTTTTTGAACACTGTACTATCTTGTAAATAGTGGTGTTCAATTGTATTATTTTGTGAATGCCCCTATTATGTTTGATGTCTCGTAGGGAATTACTTTAGGGAACAAGAGAATATTATATATATATATATATATATATATATATATATATTTTTTTTTTAATGTATCGAAATATTTATTTTTCAGCCCACCCCACTATCAAATCCTGGATCCGCCCCTGTTCAAAGCAGTAATACATCAGGGCTTGTTTGTTTTCAGCTTACGAAGTTCGGATGGGGGATGGGCCTCCTCCCGTCCCGGCCATTTTTAGGATTTGCACATCCCATCCCCCATCCAAATACACATTCATCTCTATTATACACCTACACCCCTATTTTCACATAACTCAATATCTATCAAATCAATTTTATCTTTTCACATTAAATATCAGAGATTTCAGGTTTTAGTATCCAAAAACACTACAGAGCATCTCCTAGTAATACCAGAACAACTAAAAATACTCAAGACAGAATAGATCTAAGATTATTACACCATTCCTCAAATGTGATCTTATTTCTCCAATTAATTCTTGCGCAAATCCAGCTCCAAAGTCGTACTTTAATGTCATCCACTGTTTCTCTAATATCTTTCTTCTCATGACGAAAAATGACAGCATTACGACACTTCCAAATGGTCCATAGAATGCACTCCCATAAGCAAACTAGCATAGTCCTCCCCCCTTTTCCTATGATAAGACTGCTAAAGTGGAGTAAGCTTATCTTCGGATTAGAGGAGAGCACAGTATTCAACTCAAACCAACAAGCACATTTCATCCAAATTTCATAAGCAAAAGAACATTCAAATAAAACATGTCTTACTGATTCGAGTTCAATACCTCAGAAGGGACAAAACAAGTTCGCGTTGAGTGGGAGTGCATTTCTTCTCTTCAGATTAGACGATGTAGGCAATCGTTCCCATAATACTCTCCAAGTGTTAATTCGGATCTTAGACAACACCCACTTAATCCATAGAGCTTTGAATGCCGCTTTGTCATCGTCATTGGCAACTTCATTGGCTTGAGTAAGAACTCCATAAGCATCTTTGGTGTTATATATTCTCCATTCGGTGATAAGCTCCATCTCCATTTATCCTCCTTCTCTTGTAATGGTTTGTACTTGTTCACCAAATCAATTAAGTTATTGAACACGGGATATTCCCTCTCAAAAAGCTCCCTCCTCCATTGCCACGCCCACACCCATTCACCCTCCCTCCACTCCCCCATCTCCCTCACACTCACCGATTAAACCCTGCATAGATTGTAAAGTCTTGGAAAAATCAGTTTTAAGGAAGCATCCCCTGCCCAAGTTTCCTCTCAGAAGAGAGTATTGCTAAACGTCTCTTAAAACCTCTCCCCACCATCCCGACGGACTACACACTCTTCCCCTTCTCCCTTCACCCGACTCCGATCCACACACTGCACTCCACCTAGACCTAACAACCCTTGCCCACAAACTCCCCGGATCGGAATAATATCTCCATACCCATTTAAAATGTCAATTTTCATTAACTTGAAATTTATTTTACCTACTTGTAAAAAAAAAAATTATACCTATTTTGATATAAAAATACTTTAATATCCTTCTATAAAACAATTTATTCTACTTATATTGGTCCACCATTACATAAAATTTTAATTTACATCTTACCTTCATTTTAACCATTAAATAATTTGGTGACTAAAATAATTTTATTCATTGTTGATAAGTTTAAAAATTAATAGTTATTTATATATTTTTACTAATTAATAATTACACATGATTTTCACACTATTAACACTAAAATTAATGAGAAAATGAACATATCAGTAGAGGTGTTGTGGAAGTAGGGGCGGGGTGGGTATCTAGTGGGGACTACCCCAACTTGTAGAAATTTATTCTACCCATTTTGAGGGGTATTTGTGTCCCAAACATTCAAAAAAGTGAAAATGAGTAGAGTAAATTGATTTCATGTAAAATGGGTAAAATAAATTATTACAAGTTGAAATTGGGTATTTTATGGTATTACCAAATATCTTTAGTTTGTGTTATATCTTTAGTTTGTGTTCTTTCATTTGTAGAAATCTCGCGAAGATGTTAAAGCTTTGGTGAATTTTTTGAAACCGCAGGTGACAAATTTTACTCAATTTTTTTACTGCTATTTAGCCTATTCATTTGCCCTGTTTCTTTTCATTAATTCTTCAATATTGTTATGTTTTGTTATACATGTTTTTTCAGGTTGTTTTTCTGGAGTTGTGCTCTTGTCGTTTAGATTATCTTTTCGCACCTAAGGTTTGTGTCATTGTGTGTTGATTATTTATATTAATTTAAAAGCATACATGAAAAAAGACAAGTCATATGAGTGTGGAATCAAGTTTCCAGTTATGTGATTGAACATAGTGGCCTTTACAAATTTAATCATGCTATAGAATTGGTGGTTAGATATCAAGTCATAAAAGCTTCTTTTGATTTAGTTCCATTCCTACTGAACTTGAGTAATGACTGAAATTAAAGGGAAAATTGTTTTTTTTTTCCCTATAATTTTACCTCTTTTTTATTTTCGTCCTACTGACTTTCAAATTTTGATTTTCGTCCTATAACTTATATATTTTTTTATTTTGGTCCTACAACCTACTAACCCTTATAGGATTAAAATAAAAAAACGATATAGTTACAAGACTAAAATAAAAAAAGTTGTAAGGTTACCGGACTAAAATAAAATTTTGAAAGTCAGCGGGACGAAAATAATAAAAGAATGTAAGTTATAGGACTAAAATCAAAATTTGAAATTTAGTAGGATGAAAATAAAAAAGAGGTAAAGTTATATGACGAAAAAATCAATTTCCCCAAATTAAATTTTATCAACACATAAAGTTAGAATGGTGTACCGACTGGGACATTTGGTCGCTCGTAGTATGATAAGGCATGGTTATTTTTCACTTAAATATTCTCACAAGAATTTATTTTGTTTGAAACGAGGAAATTGACTGTCTCGTTAATATGTCTCTTATTAGGTTTGTAAAAATCGTGAAGTTTCAGAATTTACAATGGCATTTGAGGAATCAAATAAATATGGGGCCAATGTTATACTTGTTAGAAATGGGGTGTGGGAAAAATCGAAACACTGAAATGGGGAGATGAATGAGCACGAAACAAATTCGTGTAAAACCGAGTCTAGGTGAAACCTATTCCCGCAAGATCGAATACGCCCGTACAGTGCTTACGGATAATGCGTACGGATCCCCAAAGGTAAAACAGTTTGTCTATTCACACCGGTAGCACTACCGAGTATGAATTTCCGGCGAACGAAATCGGAATTAATGAGCTAAACGGGATTTTATGGAGAGTCAGAATTTCGGAAATTTCTGGGTTCGTAAGTCATTCTGGAAAACTGGACGAAAGAGGGTATATGTAGGCGGAAATCCGACCCATTTGAGGGCTGCTGGAGTGGAGTACGTGGTGATCATGGATCACCCACGTTCTGTCGTGGAGAGAAACGCAGTTTCTCAGTCATGGGAAGCAAAACGGAATATTCCAGATTCTCTGGAGTGTATTAATCAAAATCGTAGGTGTATTAAACATGTTCGTGGGCCGACCCAATTCCATACGGGTCACCCAATCCGATTGGATCCAAAAAAATAATGGGCTTTTTCATATTTTTGGTACTCTAAAAATATAGGTATGGCACCAAAGCCCACCCAAAGCCCAATTGCCACGAACCACGAACCCGGGCCCGGGCCCGGGCTCGGGCGGGGCGCGCGCGCGCGCGCGTGTGGTCCATGGTTAGGGTCCCCATGTCCCAATTTAGAGAACATGAATAATTTCCTACTTATATACAAGACAAACTTCTTGTAATTTTCCAATGTGGGATGGAACTTTATTTTCCATTCCCATGGAATTATTCAACACACATGATTAATACTACAACTTCCCAAATTAATTTCTCACTCACCGGAAATCGGTTTTGAGATATTAAATATATCACGCTCATCTACTCCGCGAGTAGAACAACATCGTTAATTTTATTTTCCCAAAAAACTAACGTTTTTACTCCTCAAAAAATTGATCAAAATAAGGGTATGATACCTTTACAAAAACCAATCTCCAACAATCCCCCACATGAGTGAGAATTGCACCTATACAGAGTCAAGCTTCTTCGTTCAGCTCATGTGAGACATCATTGCTTCCGGATAAGTAACCAATGGTTTTGAACTTTCCATAGCCCGGCACCATCGGGTTTACCGGCGGCTTAGTGGACACGATGCCTTGAACTAATCCTCCTTAGTGTATACCTTACAGATAGTGCAGACACAAGTCAGTCTCGATTCCGACTTGTTCTCACGTTTTTGTCCATTTTGGCCCTGGACGCCCTTTGTATTCATAAATGTTTGGTCGAAGCGGCCCTCACTTCTCATTTATATAGGTGATCTCCTTTCGAGTATCCCGTCATACTCAGTCCCACATGGACTCATAGGAATCATTAAAAGTCAAAGACTTATCCTTTACCACAACTCACGGGTTCACTGACACTTGACACAGTGCTGTCAGGAATGGTCATGATTTTCAAGTGTTGTACAACTAACATTCACAGCTTAGTTTTCCCTTTTGAACCAAGTTCTTGGGATCTCCAGTCATCATGGTTAGGTTACCACTGTTTCAGTTTTATTTGTGGATTTCAGACCCATTCCCTCTATCAGCTTATTCATTTGATCTCGATTCAAGCTCTTCGTGAGCGGATCCGCTATGTTATCAACTGATCTTACATAATCAATTGTTATTATACCAGTTGAGATCAAATGTCTAACGGAGTTATGTCGACGACGAATATGTCTCGACTTTCCGTTGTACATACTGTTCAAAGCTCTACCAATAGCAGCTTGACAGTCACAATGTATCATTACAGATGATACTGGTTTGTTCCAACAAGGAATATCTTCTAAGAAATTGTGAAGCCATTCAGCTTCTTCACCAGCTTGATCCAAAGCGATGAATTCAGATTCCATTGTGGAACGGGCAATACACGTCTGTTTTGTGGATTTCCACGATACTGCAGCTCCTCCAATAGTGAATACATATCCACTAGTCGAGAATGAGTCTTTACTATCGGATATCCAATTAGCATCACTGTACCCTTCAAGTACAACTGGATGTCGCGTGTAGTGTAGCCCGAAGTCAAGAGTATACTTCAAATATCTCAAGACCCTTTTCAGAGCTTTCCAATGTTCATGACTTGGATTGCTCGTGTACCTGCTTAGTTTGTTCAGAGAACATGCAAGATCTGGACGTGTGCAATTAGTAATGTACATCACGCTTCCAATGATCCTTGCATATTCCAACTGATTCACAGGTTCACCTCTATTTTTCTTCAGATGAACATTTTGTTCAAGTGAAGTTTTAGCAGGTGGATCATCAAATGCATTGAATTTCTTCAAGACTTTCTCAACATAATGAGATTGTGTTAAAGAAATTTCATTTGAGGTTCTTTCAATCTTGATTCCTAGAATCACGTCTGCTAAACCCATATCTTTCATGTCAAAATTTCTCTTTAACATGTTTTTCGTATTAACGATCACATTTGAATTGTTACCTATGATTAACATGTCATCAACATATAGACATACGATAACAAATCCATTTGGTGTATCTTTCACATACACACACTTGTCACATTCGTTAATTCGAAATCCATTTGACAACATAATATTGTCAAATTTCAAATGCCATTGTACTGGAGCTTGTTTAAGTCCATACAACGATCGAACGAGTTTACAAACTTTTTTCTCGTTCCCGGGTACAACATAACCCTCTGGTTGATCCATGTATATTTCAGCATCCATCTCTCCATTAAGAAAAGCAGTCATTACATCCATTTGATGTATTTCGAGATTATGCAAAGCAGCAATCGCGACAAGTACACGAATGGATGTAATCCTTGTTACTGGAGAGTAGGTGTCAAAGAAATCATGTCCTTCTCTTTGTTTAAAACCCTTTGCAACCAAACGGGCTTTATACTTTTCAATAGATCCATCTGCTTTGTACTTTCTTTTAAGGATCCACTTACATCCTAAGGTCTTGCAACCTTTAGGGAGGTCAACCAACTCCCATGTATGATTTTGCAGAATTGAATCATATTCACTGTTTATTGCTTCTTTCCAGAGAGATGCATCTGGTCTGGAAAGAGCTTCTTTGATAGTCCTAGGTTCATCTTCTAACACATACGTGATGAAGTCTGGACCATAAGTCTTATCAATTCTAGCTCGTTTACTGCATCTTGGTGCTTCACTCTGCTGAGTGGAAGGACCTGCAGCTTCACTTGATTCTTCATGAGTTCGTTTATTTGAACTCACTTCTTCTTTGTCCCTACACGGGAACACATTTTCAAAGAACACAGCATTCCTTGATTCTATGGTAGTACCTACTATCATATCGGGGATCTCTGATTTATGAATCAAGAACCGATAGGCACTACTGTTGAAGGCGTATCCTATAAAGATCCCATCGACTGTCTTAGGTCCGATTTTCACTTGTTTAGGAAGTGACACTTCAACTTTTGCCAAACACCCCCACACTTTGAGGTATTTGTATGATGGTTTGCGATTTTTCCACAACTCATAAGGTGTCTTATCTTGAGTCTTAAGTGGAATTTTATTTAAAATGTGGTTAGCTGACAGAATAGCTCCCCCCCACATGTTCTGAGGTAAACCTGAGCTGATTAACATTGCGTTCATCATCTCTTTCAAAGTTCGGTTTTTCCTCTCCGCAATACCATTTGATTGTGGTGAGTAGGGAGCTGTCGTTTGATGTATGATGCCGAATTCGGCACATAATTGTTCAAATGGAGCCACATACTCTCCACCTCTATCACTACGAATTGCTTTAATTGTAGTGTTCATTTGATTCTCTACTTCACTTTTATAGTTTTTTAAAAGCTTCAATAGCTTCATCTTTACTTCGAAGTAAGTAAACGTAGCAGAATCTTGTGCTATCATCAATAAAAGTAATAAAATACTTTTTTCCACCTCTAGTTTGCACAAATTTTAAATCACATACATCAGTGTGAATTAATTCTAGAGGAGTAGTGTTCCTTTCAACTGACTTAAATGGTAATTTAGTCATTTTTGCTTCTACACAAATTTCACATCTTTTGGATGTGTCAACATTATCAATTTTAAGTAAATCTAAATTTACTAATCGTTTTATAGATATTAGATTAACATGTCCTAATCTAAAATGCCATAAAGAGGAACACTCAACGATATAAGCAGAAGTAGAAGCATTCTCATTCATAATAGTGTTTTTGCCATCACGGCTTACAGTCATCACAGACATCTTGAAAAGGCCCTTCTCGAGGTAACCCTTTCCTAGGAAGATGCCAAACTTGCTAAGTACAACACCGTTTGACTCAAATACTAACTTAAACTGACTACTAACTAAAAGAGACCCCGAAATCAGATTCTTCCGGATGTCCGAGACATGCAACACGTCCTTCAGTTTCAGCTCCTTTCCCGAAGTCAGTTTGATCACCACCATTCCGACACCAGCCACTTCAGACGAGGCTTGGTTGCCCATGTAGAGTTTTCTCCCTTCAGCAGGAGAATAAGTGGAGAAGGCAGACTTCTCCGAGCAAACGTGACAAGTGGCACCAGTGTCCACGAACCAACTCTTCTTGTTGTCCACTATGTTGACCTCGGTCACCACAGCGGACATGTCCATCTCCGTAAGCTCACGTTCAGCAACGTTCACGGAGTTCTTCTTCCCCTTGTCCTCTTTCTTGGGCTGACGACAATCAGCTGCCCGATGGTTGGGTTTGCCACAGTTGTAGCACTTCCCGCTGAACTTCTTCGGGGCAGGAGCAGCAGCAACAGCCTTGCCTTTGCCCTTGTCGTCTTGTCGCTTCCTTTTCTTTGATGGTTCGCCTTTCTCCATCAGGTTAGCTTTGGCCTCGATGGAAGCAATCGAGCCCCTCTCCCTCTTGTCCCTCTTCTTGTTATCCTCCTCGATCCGGAGTCGGGTAACAAGGTCCTCCATCGTCACTTGCTTTCGCTTGTGCTTGAGGTAGGACTTGAACTCCTTCCAAGATGGAGGGAGTCTGTCAATCACAGTTGCTACTTGAAAGGCTTCAGGCAGCTCCATCCCTTGCACTGCAATGTTATGGAAGATAACTTGCAGCTTCTGCACTTGCTCGACAACAGATTTGTTGTCTTCCATCTTGAAGTCGTACAAGGTGGAGACGACGAACTTGCTAGTTCCCGCGTCTTCAGTCTTGTACTTCTTCTCCAAGGACTCCCATAGAGCTTTGGAAGTCGGGTACTCATCGTACACGTCACAAAGGGCATCAGACAGCCCATTCAGAATGTAGTTCCTGCAAAGATAGTCATCGTGGATCCAAGTATCGTAAGCGATCCTTGTCTCACGAGTAGCATCATCAGCAGGAGCACTCGGACAATCCTCTTTGATAAATTTCACCAAAGAGATGGTGGTCAAATAGAAGTGCATCTTCTTTTGCCACCTTTTAAAATCACTTCCCGAAAACTTTTCGGGTTTCTCCCCTTTTACTACCACCGGCCTAACAGCCCCTTGAAGGGAGGCCTGGTTGGTTGTCAAAAGAGGATTGACACCGGCATTTCCTACAAAAGGATTGCCGCCAGCATTTCCCACGAAGGGATTAGCACTAGAGCTTCCCACGAAGGGATTAGTGCTAGAGGTTCTCACAAAGGGATTGGCATTTCCCACGAAGGGATTGCCATTAGCTTTCATCCATTCAGCAAGGATGTCTCCAAAATTTCCAAACTGGAAAGGGGGAATGGTAGTTGGATTACCATCGGTAGTCGGATTCGCAGGTACTGGATTAGAGACATCATTTTTAGTTGGTGAGGATATGTCCATCTCGTTATCAGAGTTATGGTTCGACATTTTTCAGTGTTTCGAAAAGATAGTATATTCGATCTTGCGATTGTTAGAAATGGGGTGTGTGAAAAATTGAAACACTGAAATGGGGAGATGAATGAGCACGAAACAAATTCGTGTAAAACCGAGTCTAGGTGAAACCTATTCCCGCAAGATCGAATACGCCCGTACAGTGCTTACGGATAATGCGTACGGATCCCCAAAGGTAAAACGGTTTGTCTATTCACACCGGTAGCACTACCGAGTATGAATTTCCGGCGAACGAAATCGGAATTAATGAGCTAAACGGGATTTTATGGAGAGTCAGAATTTCGGAAATTTCTGGGTTCGTAAGTCATTCTGGAAAACTGGACGAAAGGGGGTATATATAGGCGGAAATCCGACCCATTTGAGGGCTGCTGGGGTGGAGTACGTGGTGATCATGGATCACCCACGTTCTGTCGTGGAGAGAAACGCAGTTTCTCAGTCATGGGAAGCAAAACGGAATATTCCAGATTCTCTGGAGTGTATTAATCAAAATCGTAGGTGTATTAAACATATTCGTGGGCCGACCCAATTCCATACGGGTCACCCAATCCGATTGGATCCAAAAAGATAATGGGCTTTTTCATATTTTTGGTACTCTAAAAATATAGGTATGGCACCAAAGCCCAATTGCCAAGAACCAAGAACCAAGAACCCGGGCCCGGGCGGGGCGGGGCGCTCGCGTGTGTGGTCCATGGTTAGGGTCCCCATGTCCCAATTTAGAGAACATGAATAATTTCCTACTTATATACAAGACAAACTTCTTGTAATTTTCCAATGTGGGATGGAACTTTATTTTCCATTCCCATGGAATTATTCAACACACATGATTAATACTACAACTTCCCAAATTAATTTCTCACTCGCCGGAAATCGGTTTTGAGATATTAAATATACCACGCTCATCTACTCCGCGAGTAGAACAACATCGTTAATTTTATTTTCCCAAAAAACTAACGTTTTTACTCCTCAAAAAATTGATCAAAATAAGGGTATGATACCTTTACAAAAACCAATTTCCAACAATTATACTTGGTGATCGGTCTCTGGATGTAAGCTAGTTCACATCAAAGAAACCTGATTTACTTTTCTCTTCTTTTTTTAAATATAAATTTTGATTTTGATAATTTGATCGTATTGAGCATATTATGCATTCTTATCTTTCATCTAAGAAAACTTTGTATTCTTTGTTTTTCCTTGATCAATAAATTATGCACTAATTTACGTAGTTTGCTTTGGCAGATATCAGAAAAGAGATCTAAAGACAAGTTTTTCAGGATGTCCTTTTTGGCAGTTTATTAAAATAGGCCTGCGTAATCCTAAAAAGGTACATCTTTTACTTTTTAAGACCGATATAGATGCTATTTACATCGTATCTAAGAGATTTAATTAGGTTTATAATGATGTTACTCGGGAAATAATAATTGTTTGACACATTTATAACAGCGCAACTTGGACGATGATTATAACATGTCAATTACTCGTTTAAATGAGTGGTCGCACCGGTATAATCCAATTTACAAAGAAATCTATGTTGACGAGCGTGACCAGTTAATATTATTACATTTTGTGTTATTTTCAATATCATTATTATATATGTTGCTTAGAGACTTGTTATCCTAATTATTTTTCATTATTTCATTTGTACATGCTTCATTTAGATATATGTCTGCCCGGCTCCTAGAAGTTGCACGTGAGCATAATTCAGTAATGACAGTTGTTGGGGATCGATGTCGCCGTCTCCTCCACCGTAAGAGTGAGGGTTTTAGCGGGCTCAGGTTTCCTCGTCCATGTAGAATTTAGGAGAAGAGGATGCCATTAAAGAAAGAATGATCTAATGAATTCATGAGAGTGTTACATGTATATTTATACAACGAAGAGTGTACTGGACTATGCTAACGTGTGCCATATACTAACAGAATTTGGTCTAACAAACTAACCGACTTGCTTGCTAGCTACTCCATCAAGGTTTGTGCATGTGTAACTAACTGATGTAACCGTGTTGTGCATGAGCTGTGTGATGTGCATGAGCTGTATGTTTGGTATGTTGAACAGTCCAGACCGACGGTGCAGGCACACGAACCAAACCCCTTCTCTCCCTCTCCCACGAATATCACTCAAATTCTGGAACCACTCTCAAAGATAGTTCTAAACGCCACCCCTCAAACAATAGAAATCCCCATATATTTATAGCCAAGCAAGGCAAAATTATAGCATCAATCAAGATGGAGACTGATATCAATTGGGGATTACACTATCAATTTGAGATACGCTGACTTCTGGGAGAGAGGGAGAAGAGAAGTGAAATATGGGCCTCAGGGTTTTTTTTTAATTCGCTTGGGCCAAATACCCATTACCCTATCCTCAGCCCAACATCTCCACCTATTTGGTCCAACGCCAATACACCGCCCCTTATTTTGGAAACAAACAGAAGTTCTTCATCGCCCAACCCGCTCTCACGTACCTGCAAAAGAACACACAAAGTTAGTTCCCGCACCTGCAAAAGAAAAAACACAAAGTTAGTTCATGTACGTAAGAGCCCAACCACAAAGACAAGTGCTCCACCTCACTCGAAGCTCCCACAAAGCAAATAAATCACAAAGGCACTAAGCATGCAACACAAATCATAACGAACATGATTATCATTCGAACACAAAGACACAAAGGACCACACAGATATGCAAAAGACTCAATCTAAGCATAAAATATGATTTCACAAAGCATAATCAAGAAACACAAAGCACAAAGAAACATGATTTCACAAAGCATAATCATAACCACAAAGATGCACATGCAAACTCAAAGCACATGACCAACCATATAAACATCACCAAAGTCCTCTTTCTCTTCAACAGTAGCCATATTAGCATGATCTTCTTTCTGATTCTTATTAGGCTTAGTGCACTCTCTAATTTTGTGACCAGGTGATGGTCCCGTTTTCGAAGGGCAAAATGGGAATTTAGGAGCAAAATTTTTATTTTTTTTTAAAACCAATTCCTCAGTGAGTTCAGCAAGAGTGAGAAATGCTCAAGTCACTGCTCTGCTCAGAGGCTGAGTTACCAAGTCAGTGAGAGGGCTTGGAGACTCATGCTCTGAGCAAGGACAGTGGCTTGAGATGCTGAACTCTCGAGTGCGTTATCAGATCACAGCTTACACCCCTAGCAAGTTCAGTGACGAAATACTCAAGTCACTGCGTTGCTGAGAGTCAGAGCTATCAAGTCAGTGATGAGACTTGAAAGCTCAGGCTCTCAACAAGGCAGTGACTCGAGAGACTGAACTCTCGAGTGCCTAGCCTGATTTAGTCAGTGAGATGGGATCTCCCTGACCTGAAATGCTTAACTAAAGTTCCTTTTAAACGATGCTCTCAGTGAGCAGACTTTCGCAATACTTTTAGAAGAAAAGACATTCCAAATAATAACACTTGATTTAACGTGGTTCAGAGACTCAAGATCTTACATCCACGGCCTGATTTAACAGGAAATCCACTCCTTTGGATTCTTGTTTTTAACGTGCCAAGATGCACTTACAACTGGACTCACGCCACTCCCTGGGCTGCCCTCCTCACCTCACTACAAACCTAACAATCTTTTGAAAGGGTTTAGTTTGGTTTGGTTTTCTCCAACTAGGTGAGGTTTTCCTTTACAATGTGTTAGCCTTAAAGCTAAGATTAGGAAAACCTCTCTAAGCTAAGAGTTACAAGCTTGACACTCATATGTGTATATTTGAAGACCCTAATGGTCAGTGTTTAAGATGTGAGTAAACCCTCCTTATAACTCCCATGCACGTATGCTACTACTCACACCCTCACAGCTCGTAGGTGTTTGTTTTCTTATAATTCTTACAACAACACAACACACTCAACTACGCAACTATGAGCTTGTATTTATAATGGGGATTCAAATGTATCCGTTGGAGGGAAGATACATTTGAATCCAACATTAAATGGTTTCAACCACTTTTCTTGGAATTCGGCCTTTGTCAGTGTCAGAGTTGCTACCTCGTGCTGATTGGTCCACGTGGCCTAGATTCACGGATCTTTGACTCAGTGGGTTGACCAAGGCCCACTGACTTTAGGTAGCTTCCCCCTTCACTGACATGATGATCTTCAGTGGACTGAACGTCTTCAGTGTAGTTGTCCTTCAAGGACTGTTTGAAGATCACTCCAAGAAGTTTGTCATAAGGCTGAATGACAAACTTCCCTGACCACAGTAGCCTGACTCCTTCAGGGCCTACTTGGTGCAGCACTGATCCACCTGATCAGGCTCTTCACTGAGTGGTCCACCAGACTTGGCTTAGATCAGCCTGACTTACACTCAGTGGGACTTCCTTCAGGCTTCTCCATTGGTTCAGGTTGATGGCATGTCTTCAGTCAGCTCTTCTGGTTGTCATCTTGATATCTTCAGGCTGTGTTGAGAAGTTCCCCCTCGCTGAGTTCCCCCTCAACTGAGCAACCTATTCTACTGAGAGCTAACCTAGCCTGACCTGATCTAAAGGATACTATCCTGACTGCTTTCAAACCTATTACATGTTGTTTTGGAAAATCATCAAAACTAAAACATATCCCAACAATTTCCCCCTTTTTGATGATTCCAAAACTTCTAACCAAATGATTTTCTATTACAAGAATAATGTCAGAATACAGATAATAGTTTGAAATATGCAGGAATTCCCATAGTTTAAAACATTTAAGATCTGTTCGGTAGACCATTTTTCTTAACAAAACTGGATCAGTGGTCATGTGAACAACCCGCTCTGATACCAATTGATGGTCCCGTTTTCGAAGGGCAAAATGGGAATTTAGGAGCAAAAAAATTTTTTTTTTTTAAAACCAATTCCTCAGTGAGTTCAGCAAGAGTGAGAAATGCTCAAGTCACTGCTCTGCTCAGAGTTACCAAGTCAGTGAGAGGGCTTGGAGACTCATGCTCTGAGCAAGGACAGTGGCTTGAGATGCTGAACTCTCGAGTGCGTTATCAGATCACAGCTTACACCCCTAGCAAGTTCAGTGACGAAATACTCAAGTCACTGCGTTGCTGAGAGTCAGAGCTATCAAGTCAGTGATGAGACTTGAAAGCTCAGGCTCTCAACAAGGCAGTGACTCGAGAGACTGAACTCTCGAGTGCCTAGCCTGATTTAGTCAGTGAGATGGGATCTCCCTGACCTGAAATGCTTAACTAAAGTTCCTTTTAAACAATGCTCTCAGTGAGCAGACTTTCTCAATACTTTTAGAAGAAAAGACATTCCAAATAATAACACTTGATTTAACGTGGTTCAGAGACTCAAGCTCTTACATCCACGGCCTGATTTAACAGGAAATCCACTCCTTTGGATTCTTGTTTTTAACGTGCCAAGGTGCACTTACAACTGGACTCACGCCACTCCCTGGGCTGCCCTCCTCACCTCACTACAAACCTAACAATCTTTTGAAAGGGTTTAGTTTGGTTTGGTTTTCTCCAACTAGGTGAGGTTTTCCTTTACAATGTGTTAGCCTTAAAGCTAAGATTAGGAAAACCTCTCTAAGCTAAGAGTTACAAGCTTGACACTCATATGTGTATATTTGAAGACCCTAATGGTCAGTGTTTAAGATGTGAGTAAACCCTCCTTATAACTCCCATGCACGTATGCTACTACTCACACCCTCACAGCTCATAGGTGTTTGTTTTCTTATAATTCTTACAACAACACAACACACTCAACTACGCAACTATGAGCTTGTATTTATAATGGGGATTCAAATGTATCCGTTGGAGGGAAGATACATTTGAATCCAACATTAAATGGTTTCAACCACTTTTCTTGGAATTCGGCCTTTGTCAGTGTCAGAGTTGCTGCCTCGTGCTGATTGGTCCACGTGGCCTAGATTCACGGATCTTTGACTCAGTGGGTTGACCAAGGCCCACTGACTTTAGGTAGCTTCCCCCTTCACTGACATGATGATCTTCAGTGGACTGAACGTCTTCAGTGTAGTTGTCCTTCAAGGACTGTTTGAAGATCACTCCAAGAAGTTTGTCATAAGGCTGAATGACAAACTTCCCTGACCACAGTAGCCTGACTCCTTCAGGGCCTACTTGGTGCAGCACTGATCCACCTGATCAGGCTCTTCACTGAGTGGTCCACCAGACTTGGCTTAGATCAGCCTGACTTACACTCAGTGGGACTTCCTTCAGGCTTCTCCATTGGTTCAGGTTGATGGCATGTCTTCAGTCAGCTCTTCTGGTTGTCATCTTGATATCTTCAGGCTGTGTTGAGAAGTTCCCCCTCGCTGAGTTCCCCCTCAACTGAGCAACCTATTCTACTGAGAGCTAACCTAGCCTGACCTGATCTAAAGGATACTATCCTGACTGCTTTCAAACCTATTACATGTTGTTTTGGAAAATCATCAAAACTAAAACATATCCCAACACCAGGATCACCACAATTATAGCACTTCCTAACTCTATGCTTAGGCTTACCACGAGAATTCGACTTACTACTAGACTCATCGTTCTCATCATCAGAATCATAACGCTTATTGCCACCCCTTCCCCTAACATGCAAGACATGTTCACCTGAATTATTACTACCTCCATTTTGTTTCAAATCTATTTCCTTACTCTTCAGGCTATTTACTACCACATCAAGAGTAATGTTATCCCTATCATATTTGGTCGCTGATTGAGGTGATTCAAAATTAAGAACCACCTTTTGGGAAAGAACCACCTTTTGGGACCTGAGAAGTATTGGAAACAACCTATTGAGGTGATTCAAAATTCTTTGTTTTTTTCACGTTATACATAGTATATTTGTAATCTTACTATCTTTGTCCAAACGGCTTAGTGTTTTAATTCGAATAACTACTTGAGCCGGGAAAAAGGAAACTTGCAAGGCTAAATTTTTTTTTCATTTTTCGAAATCATGGTAAATTATTTGAGTTTTATAATTGGGTGGATTTTCAAAAGTTTTAAATCTTAATGATAATGTTAGTTTTGTTCAGGTGAAGTAACTTCTAAACGTACCATCGATGTATCGTTTTCGAGTGTTCATAGGTGTCTCTATAATTATTAAAGCATCATTCATCTATTTCACTGTTACTCGTTACATAAAGATGCACTCTTAATGTCTTGACGCACTCTGAAGAAGGAAATCACAATTGATAATAGTTGTGTGATAGGCTAGCATGAACTATGTAGCCTTAAGGCTCCACTTGGTAGGGGTTATTAGCCCCATATAAGACCCTTTATAAATTTAACATGTTGCTTGGTACACCATATAATTTTATGCTTGACCCGATTTTATTACCCCAAATCCATAAAAAATAGTCCACCCTCCACCCGTTACCATTTTATTATTCCTTGTAAAGATGACATTACCAAATTACCTCTACTTTCTCCTTTCCTTTTTCATCTCTATTTTCATTACTCTTAATTTTGCCTTCTTTCCTTCTTCCTACATGTCTCTGTTCATTCCATTTGGGAAATTAGAGTTCTAGAAATTAGTTCTTTGATTTGTTATTCTGTTCTAAATTTATCCGTTCATGGGATTCAATGATGGATGTTGGTGGAATTAAGTATCTATTCATGGTGTATTTGATTATTGATTTCATATCTTTGCCATGTGTTCATTTTTTCACATATACGTGTCCATGGTGTATTCAATTTTAATAAATTAGTTCATGATGTATTAATATTGATTCCATATCAAGTTAATTCACCATTAAATCAAAATATTATGCTCTTTGATGATGATGGTAAAAATAATTGATTTCTGAGATTGCAGCAGTTCACGATGAACTGTGGGCTTAAACTTGATGGTGGTGGGCACATGAAAGAGTATAATGGTGGGTTAAATTTTAGGCATGAAATTAATTCTAACATGAAAGGGTAAAATAGTATTTTTATATATTATCTCACCTTATTTCATGAATTTTTTTACTCTATCAATCAACATCTTAAAATAATACACATTTTAGTACATTCCACCAATTACTCATAATAAAATATTTATCTCACTTTCTCATACTTAAATAATAGAGAGAGAATTTAAAATACCCACTTTCATAAACTTAAAATTTATTTTACCCACTTTAAATGTAAAAAAAAATTTATACCCATTTTGACATAAAAAATACTTTAATACCCTTCTATAAAATAATTTATTCTATCCACATTGGTCTATTATTACCTAAAAAATTAATTTACATCTTACCTTCATTTTACTCATTGAATAATTAGTTATTAATTTTAATTTGGTGATTATAATAATTTTATTTAAATTAAAAAAATAATAGTTACTTATATATTTTTACTAATTAACAATTACATATGATTCTCACACTATTAGCATTAAAATTAATGAGAAAGTGAACATATGATTAATAGAGGTGTTCTGGAAGTAGGGGTGGGGTGAGTATCTTGTGGGGGACCACCTCAACTTGTAAAAATTTATTCTACTCATTTTGAGGGGTATTTATGTCTCAAATATATCAAAAAGATCAAAGTGGGTAGAATAAATTGATTTCATGCAAAGTGGGTAAAATAAATTATTACAAGTTGAAAGTGGACATTTTGTTGTATTCCCACTAAATAATATGGGGCAGTTACATTTGAGTTCACCACTTTAGCTTTTATTCACATTTGGTTTAAGAATCTATAAAAAATACAAATTGGTTTAAAAGGTGACCCCCCTTCATCACATGCATGATGCATCTGCGCACCTATTCCCCTTTCCCATTCCCCATTTTACTTTTTTTATTTGACTTTTTTTAATTTTTGTTCTTTCTTTATTCTATTAATTATTCTTATTTTTTTTATTTTTTTTCTTTTTTTACAAATTATTCATTATTATATGTTATGAGCGTTTATGTTCGAATAAAAATTTTGCACAAATATTTTATACATATATATTTGTACATATAAATTATATTTTTTATATTTTTTTATTAATTGTGCAAATTCTCTATTCAATTTTATTGCCTAAAATATTTGAACAACTATCTTGAACATCTATTTATCACAAATATTTCAAAATATACTTTGAATAGATAAATTTGCATAAATATTTTGAACAACTATTTATCACAGATATTTCAAAATATACTTTGAACAGATAACAAATTCATAGCTAGAATTTACATCCATTAACAAATTCATAGCTAGAATTACATATTTGAATTTGAAATTAACAAATTCATAGTTAAAATTACTGATTAGGCGTGAAATTGTTAGATTTAAGAGCCAGAAATCCCCAAGTTTTGGTTGATTTTGTTGAGTATTTAGAGTCAATTGAGTACTATTTTCATGAACTAATGAATTTGTCTCTTTGTTGCTCATAGGTGAATCGAGGGCAAAAAACGAAGTTCATAGGACTTTGAATCGACTCAAACGGATGCCCGGATGAGAAGATATCGAAGAAATACGAATGGTATTAGTGCGCGAGAAGAAAAGTATTAGTTGAAGAAGGAGGAGGACCACTCGAGTGGGTCCACTCGAGCGCCACCGCTCGAGGAAGGAGATGGCTCGAGCGCCAAAAACTTACAGAAGATTTCATCCATTCGAGCAGCTCGAGCGCCACCGCTCGAGCCCTTGTGCCATTCGAGTGCTGCAGCTCGAGGGCATGCGCTCGACCCCCGGTTCCATTCGAGCTATTTAGCTCGAGCGCCCCCGCTCGAGCGGGTGGTGCTTGAACGCCCTTGTCCTTTTACCTTTCGATCCGTTTTTCTGGCCCATGAGTTCCCGAATCGGCCCGACACATATATATACTCATTCCGAACACGTTTTGGAAGAGACATCACATACCATATCACTTTTAGAGTTCGTTTTTAGAGAGAGAAGAGCACGAGAGACGAGCAAGCTTTATTTTACGTGTAATCGAGATTTACTTTACGAATTCTTAGTTTTGTTTTAGATTTTTAGTTATTTTCGTTAGCTCATTGACATTGAATACTAAAGACTTCATTTTATTAATCTGAATTCAGTTTTTAGCATTTATTTTCTTTCTTAAAACCCTAGTTTATGTTTGATAGTCATTTAGTTCGTGTAATCATGCTTAAGTTCGTTATTTCTTCAATTGTTTTTGTCATCGTTAAAACTATGTCTGGCTAAAACACTTGTATGCTTGGGGTAGGATGAACTCGTAGAAGTAGGATGTGGGTACGTAATTAGGGTAATACGTGACGTTTAGTTTTAATTCTCTTAATTAATAAATTCTTAAAATCAATCTTAACTTTACCTTTGAATTTCGTTCGAATAGAGTTAGGGAGAGGACGATCTTATCAATCTTTAACAACTAGTAGACTTAACGAGAGGGTTTAGAAGGGGTTAATTAATCTACCGGTTTATCTAGGGAGGACGACCGCATCACCTTAGTTAAATTAAGGTCTTTTTAATTAAGCACAATCTATTAACTTGTTAGTGGATTAGTGAAGTTGATTGATAGGATAAAGTATTAGGGTTTGAATTCTTGAGCTTTCATCTTACGATCTTTTACTTAGGTTATTTCTTGCACGTCACAGTTATTTTGATTATGTACCTGCTCCGTTAGTATACGTAGGAATTCCTATCCTGAGCATCATCATCACATATTCGAAAAACACACTTTTATGTTCTTAGTTTAATTTTCCTTTTTGCATTCGTAGAGTAATTTAGTTTCGATTATATTTTCTTTTCAAAAACCCAAAAACATACACTCATATTAATTACGACGTGTGGATCTTCGGGGATCTATTCGCATACAACCCATCCCGAGGTACGATACACTTGGTCGCTATCCCTACTTATACTACAGTGAACCCGTAAGCTTGCGGGGAAACTACTAGTAGAAAGTTAGTATTTTCGGTTCAAGTCAATTACCCATTTATGTCTATATGAAAAAAAAAAGTGCAATTTTTTTACAGTTTCTTCATCTTCGAATTACAACTTTTCCTTTCTTCTTCCCCCATAATGAAATCAGTACCTAGTATGTAGATGATTATAATACATATATCAAAGTTCAAACAATTGGGTACTCCATCCGGGTGTAACAAAACCCCAATTTTCCAACAGTTTATTCAACAAAAAACCTATTTAAAGATGAATCCAAATTTTTTTACCTCAGAAAAACCCCAAAATTAAATTTTATTTTCCCCCAAACCCATTACATACGTACCTAGAAAAAAATGAGCAGATCTCGCTCAGTCGACGTCGCCCCTTTACAGATCTTTGGGCATTCTTGCTCAAATTGCCGCCGCTGAGTGAGGGGCGTCGCGCCACCGCTGAGAGAGAGAGACGGAGGGGGACGGGGAGAGAGAGAAAGGGAGGGTCGCTGCCGCCAAGAGAGCGAGAGAGGAGGTCACCGTCGCCGACGTTGAGTAAGAGAGAGGGGAGAATTCCATGGAGCAATCGATGACAGGGGAAGCCGAGACGGGTTGATTGTGTCGCTGCATCGGTGGAGCCCTGGTGATTAATCCCCCAAATGCGGCGGTGGTGTTTCTGATGGGGGGAGGCATGGTGGGTTGGTGGGTGAGATGAATTTAGAGAGAGAGGGGGGGGGGGGTAGAGAGAGAGAGGAGTGATTTTGAAATTAATTAGGAGAGAGAGAGGGAGGCTGATTATGTTTGAGAGAGAGAGAGAAGTGAGGGTGGGGTGTGGGGAGTGGGTGGAGACCATTTTTAAACTTAAATGCATTTTATTAAAAGGTAGAGAACCAATTTTTTTTATCTATAATGAGAACCTATTTGTAATATTCTCAAATAATATTTCACGTTATATTATGTCTATTTTTTGATAACCTCAATCCATACATTTTATATCCTCTAAATAGCAAATTCCCATACAAATTTTCCAATATAGCAAAATCATACAAAAATGTGGGCCATCCCACCCTTCTGCTTGCAGACTTTGGCTGTACAATTTTCAAGATTGACTTTTAACCCTTTTTTCCCCAATTTTTTTTTCATGTTTTTCCCCTTAATTTTAGGACCCCTTTCACCCCCCCTCCCCCCCCAATTATCGAGCCCTTTGTATGTTTTAAGGTGCATAACTATCTTTACAGACTCTAAATTCAGGCTATTTATTTTCCGGCCAACGTTCCATTTGTATATCAACAGAAAAATATTGCACAACAAATATTAGTTTGCTATTTCTAGTCCAAATTAATTTCGCATACAAGAAGAAATAATTTAAGCATGCTAATATTTTGCATAAGCACAATAATTTTTTTGCATAAACACTTTACATATCTAAACAACTAAATCTACAAATATGCAAAAAAAAAAAAATTAAAAATAAAATTGCACATATGCAAAAGTAAAAATTTGAATAGAAGGCACAAATTTTAGCAAAAATAAAGGAAAGAAAACGAGCATCTTAGCCTTCTTCGCCATTTTCCTATAAGCACATCTTCTTGGAAGAATGTTAGTCGTCGTTTTCCATTAAACCTTCACTACTCTTGAATGTCTACACCATACTCTGGAAAAAAATGATTTTTTTTTTTTATTAGGGTTATGTTATAAATTAAACAAATAACCCACAACATAATATCATTTGCAAAATACCACACAATTATATTATGTGACGTATTGACTTACGGGGCATCAATACAATCACATTTTAAGGAAAACCACGATCTAAATGCAAAATTGAACCTTCATCTTTCTTTTTTTGGGCATAACAAGGATCCATTCCAAATTATATTTTAGGAGTGTTTATTAGATAGCAAGAGAATGAAAGCACAATAATACTCCCTTTTTCCACTAAAAGTATGCACACTTTTGTGCACGTGATTTAATGCAAAATGTCGGAGGGTATTTAGTGGTCTTATGAGGTCCATTTATGAATAAAGTGATTGTTATAGAACATATGTTATGCATACTTAACATAACCTACGTCAGTAACCAATGTGGTACAATGAAACTAAACAGAAATACAAGTTTTTACACTAAATACAAGAAAACTCTAATACACCCTCTCAAGATGGAGCACCATTTGTTCCTCCAATCTTGTCCATAAAAAGTTACAATCGAGTCCATGACAAAGGTTTTGTAAGGGCATCAGCTAGTTGATCCGCAGATGATACATGAGAAACCTAAAGTTGGTAAGTCTTCGACAGATCCTCAAACAAAATGAAAGTATGTGGCAATGTGCTTCATGTGAGAGTGGAAGTCGGATTGGAGCAAAGACACATGGCCCCAATGTTATCATTATAAATAGTCGGTGTAGAAGGCAGTGAAAAATCAAGTTCCATCAAGATGGAATGGGTCCATTGTAATTCTACAGCGGCAGAGGCAGCGTATCGATATTCAGCTTCAGTGGATGAATGAGCTACATAACTTTATTTTTGTGAGGGCCAAGAGATTCGAACTAAGGGCATCCACCATTTGAGTAAGAAAGGCAAAATCATTACTTGTGACGATAAGGTCATCAAGATATACTAGAAAATAGACAGTAACTCCATGAGTGTTTACACAAACAGGGACTCGTTAGAATTGGTGGTTAAAACCCAATAGTTTAGAGAAAATCACGAAGAGGATTATACCGGCCACGTGGCTCCTATTTCAGACCATAGATCAATTTGTGCAGTTTACACACATACGATGAGAAATATTTATCACGTTAAACTAGTGGCTGGGACATGAAGGCCTCATTAGTGAGAATACCATGTAAAAATATATTGTTTACATCAAACCCCCGAAGAGACCAACCCCTAGATACACCATATTGCGAACCAACCAAATAGTAGCAGGTTTGACAACAGGGCTGTAAGTTTAAGAAAATTCGATGCCAGGACACTGATGAAAGCTCTTGGCAACAAGACAAACCTTAAATTTATCAATTGTACCATTTAGCTTCCTTTTTATTCGGAATAACCAATTGCATCCAACATCCTAAGAAGATTTTGGCGGCATTAGATCCCAAGTGTTATTCTTGAGCAGAGTATTAAATTTAGAAGACATAACTTCATGCGGACAACTATTATATAAAGCCTGGGTAATAGTAGTAGACTCAATAACTGTCAATAACTCTGATGCATTACTTGTCCATTTATCGAGTACCTAAAAAAACCTTATGTGAGATTGTAAAACTCCAAGAGTTTTTCTTTAGAAGGTGGGGGAGGGGGGTTGAGAGTTCAAAGAATAAATAGTGTGGTGCAAATTTTTTTTTTTTACCATTTACACTATACAACCTCATACTAAATATATCAATTAGTATGGTAAAAAAGTACAATGATCTATGTCATTGTATATGGTGTTTTGTCACTACAAAAAAAAAATTACGGAGATCCGAGGGAAAGTTTGTGATGGCAAATAATTTGTCCCAATTTGCGATGATATTAAGATGATTCTGATCATTTGTTCAAAACTTACAAAATTTGTGAAGAAATTTGCATTCGTCGCAAGTTACAACGGTGTTTGCGATGAAATGTTGCTAACCATAGGAACAACATTGTTTTTGTGTGATTTGCTACAAAATACACTGTCACAAATCATAAATTTGTATTTACAACGATCTTAATTCATCGCAGATTGACACGATTACCACGAGCACCGCCTGATCCTGAATTATATGGTCATGTTAGTCGTAAATTCAAAGTGATGATTTGCGACAATTTTGCAAAACGAAGTTATTTTAAAAAAGACACTTTTTTCTTCTTCCTCTTTCTGTCGCTAGAAAACGCTTGTCAGAAGTTTTGGAATGTCCAACACTAGTAATTTTGGCAACTCTTCATTTTGATTGTAAGTTTTCTTGTTTGACCGTGTATTTCTCTTGTTTTAAGTTTTTTTTTTTTTATATTTTTTGCATTTTATTGAATTGTTTAGTTAGAATATGACGTTAGATTATATGTTTAATTAGTTACAATACGGTGTTAGATTATGTTTAATGAGATATATTATTACTCCATCCATCAATGAAAAGTATGTTCACTTATTTGCACGTGGTTTAATGCAATATGTTGGAGGGTATTTAGAGGTCTTGTGAGATCCGTTTATGAATAAATTTATTATTTATGGTAAGTATGCATTATAACGTTACCATAAACAATTACTTTATTCATAAACGGATCACACAACACCCCGTAATACCCTCCAACATATCGTATTAAACCACGTGCAAAAACATGAGCATACTTTTCATGGACGGAGGTAGTACATTATATTGTCTTTTATTGAATTATGTATGATGTTAGATTATGATAATTATTTAGAAAATGATGTTAGATTATGGTAATTAGTTATGTTTTAGATTAGTTAAGGTTAATTGAGGCTAATTATTGTAATGCTTAGTTATACTTTGAGAGTTCTTCTAATTTAATGCCTTAAAGACGAGTTAACTATCAAATAAGCCTCCAAGAAGATTTCTTATTGATCTAAGACCCAATTCATATAATTAGGCTCAAAATTTTAACACCATTAATAAGCTATTTAGCGAAAGCTGATGAGATAATTAAGCGCCACATCATATTCTCATGTGGCATCCGATATAATTAAAATTAATTAAGGTGTTGTTTAAAATTTTTCAATATGAATGAAAATTAAAATTTACTTTTCCCTATATGCCCCCTATATGTTGAGAAAAAAAAATGTATTCAAGGTGGTTACATTATTACTGTTATGCTCTAATTTTGAGAAAAAGAAATGAGATAAAAAAAATCGCTGGTGACAATGGGGAGAGTGATTGATAAGAAACAATGGTAGAAAAGAAAAAGGTTAAGTAAAATGAATAATAATTAACTTATTTAAAAGAAAAATATTGTCATTGTTCATCTTTTATTCATTCATATTTTATCTGAAAGAATTCAACCATGATAAATTATAGAGTGAAAATGATTCATACATGAATCATTAAAGGGTATTAGTTGTTTTCACTTATGAGTATTAATTGTTTTTACTGAAGGATATTATTTATTTTCATTGAAGTATTAGTTATTTAATAAAAAAAACTAAAACTTTGCAATGAAAACAACTAAGATCCTTCAATAATTCATATATAAATCAATTTCACTCTTATACACACTTTTCAACCAAACACCCAAAACTTTTCTATGCAGAACAAATACATAGTTTAACCAATTGAATTGACCCCACAAACTAAATACATGGTTAAACCAATTAGTTTAACAGGACAACACCGACTTCAAATCCCAAATTCATTATAATAAGGGCTCGTTTGGTAGGGGAGATGGGAAAAGGGGTCAAGATAGACATTGAGATATGTATTAAGGGTTAAAACTATTTGTTGGTGTTTGATAGAACTTAATAACAATCCTATTATAAGAATTTGATAGTTTGGTAGAAGAAATAATTCATAAGAAAATTTTATAAATTCATGGAAATTTCTATTTAACCCCTATGATATAATCCATCATCTTCAACCTATCATCTTCAAAACCTACCGAGGTGAGGAAACATAAACTCCAAAATTGCAGCAAAAAATTGGAAACTTCAATTTTACAGCAATCCCAACATCTATTTAAAGAAAAAATCGTCAATTGAAGCAAGAAACGGGGAAACACAATTGGAAACCCATGGAGAAAGAAACAAACCCCCCCAAAAATTTCAAAAAAAAAAAAAAAGAAACCCCCAATTTTACTGCAATTCCATATCAATTTGCAGAAGATATCGTCGATTGGAGCAAGAGAAAGAAACAAAACCCCCAAAATTCCAGAAAAAAAATGGAAACCCAGCAATCTCAACATCAATTTGAAGAGGAAATTATCAATTATAGCACAAGTCACGAAACACAATTGCAGACGGTGAAGATGATTTTCCAAATGCAAATGTAAACACAGAGCGAAGAAGATGATGAGAAAAGCCATTCACGACTAAGATCTATGAAATGTAAGTTTCCGGCAGCGAAGTACGGTTGTCGACGGAGTGCATGGAATGAAGGCAGCGACGGCCGAGCGACGAAGGTGATGATGGCGGCAGCAGGGGACCGAAAACGAAAGGGTATTTTTGAAAAACATGTACTCCCTCCGTCCCCAAAGACTTGACATAGTTTTGGGGACACAATTTTTAAGAAAAATATTGTTCATACATTAAAATATATTATTTCTGCCTTTTTTAAGGGAGGGATTAGTTTGGAGATTAATCCCAAACTAACTCCCTCCCAACCGATCAATTCAAACTGGCAAAAAAGCTGGCATGAACAGTAAATAAAGATGAAAATTTCAAAATTTCCCACAATTTTACGAAAAGCTAGATTCCCTCTTAAAATTACAAATTTCAGTCCAAATTTTCCCTCTATTTTAACTAAACTTAAAAGTTGTCTTAAATACAAACATCCTTCATAAAATACAAAAAGGCTTCATAAATACAAACAGCCTTCATAAATACACATTCAATTCTAAAAGTTTCAAAAGCATTGAAGATGGTCATCAGAGGTAGGGCCACTGAATTAACTCCATCAGAGAAGAATCAAATTGCTCAGTTTCTCCTTGCAAACAACAAAAAGGGCACAATTCACAGGGGAAAGCTTGATGAAGCATCTACATCATTTGGAGTTAGCAGGAGGACCATCCAGAATGTTTGGAAGGCTGCACAAAAGCAAATGTTAGATGGAGGCCTAGTGATGTTCAAGTCACTCAAGAAAGACATCAAACATAATGTACAAAAAAGGATTGAACTAGATGAAGACATGATGAAGGCCGTACCATATTAAAAAAGATCAACCATGCGAAGATTGGCTAAGGAGATGAATTGCAGCAAAAGCACAGTTAGTAGGTGGGTGAAAAAGGGGCAATCGACCCACACACAAATGCCATCAAACCCTCTATCTCAGATGCAAACAAAATACAAAGGCTGCAATATAGCTTGGGTTCACTGCAAGCTGATAGCCTCACCAACAGAATAAAGTTCACACCAATGACCAATATTATCCACATTGATGAAAAGTGGTTTTACATGACAAGAGCAATGGAGAGGTGCTACAAGCTGAAATCAGAAACTGGACCATACAGGACATGCAAGAACAAGAGGTACATAACCAAAGTTATGTTCATGTGTGCAGTCTCAAGACCACAGTATTCAAGTGATGGGGAACTTGTGTTTGATGGAAAAATTGGCATATTTCCATTCACAAAGCTTGAACCAGCAAAAAGAAACAACAAAAACAGATTGAGGGGAACCATGATGACAGTGCCAATAGACTCAGTGACTAAAGAAGTTATCAGAAACTGCCTAATCTACCAGGTAAAACTCTATCATTTCTTTATTGATCACATAGTTTTACACATATAAGTATGTCTTCAAAATAGGAAAACTATATCCATTCCCTAATGATGATATTACAAGTGAAAAAAATCAGAATATTTTCATCACATAGTTTTACACACTTAAGTAAGCCTAAAAAATAGGGAAACTATATCATTTCCCTATTGATGACATTATATTTAAAACTATCAGAATATTTTCATCACATAGTTTTACACACATATAAGCAATTTCATCATTTATCAACAGATACTACCAGCAATTAAAGAGAAGTGGCCAGCAAGTGCAAGCAAGCACATAGTAATACAACAAGACAATGCAAGACCACATCTACACAACAATGATTCAGAGTTTAGGGCTGCAGCCTCCTCAGATGGATTTGACATCCAACTGGTTTGCCAACCACCAAACTCTCCAGATACTAATATCAATGACTTAGGGTGGTTCAGAGCTATACAGTCATTACAAGTGGAAACATCTGCATATAATGTCCAAGATTTGATGCAAGCTTTTATGATGTCTTTTGAAAAGCTCACACACATTACCCTTAATAATGTATTCTTGAGTTTACAGAATTGCATGATTGAAATGATGAAGGTCAAGGGACACAACAACTATAAGGTGCCACACATGAAGAAAGCATTTTTACTTAGGCAAGGAAGACTGCCAGATAATCTTGAAGTGGATGAAGGGTTGGTGAGAGGATGCATAGAGTACTTAATGGAAGCTGGACAGATAGAAGGTACACCATATAACTTGAATGAACTGATGACCAATCTAGGGTATGATTATTAAGTCTTATAGGCTACTTTTGCACCATCTTAGTGGACAGATGGTTATGTTTACAGTATAAACTAATGTTCTTTAAGTCTTATAGGACTTGTTTAAGATGTAAACATATGATATGTGTCATTTTGTAGGTATTGACTCTCATATATTGAGATCATGTCATCTTTTGTAAGTATTGACTCTCATATATAGAGATTATGTCATCTTTTGTAAGTATTGACTCATATATTTAGATCATGTCATCTTTTGTAAGTATTGACTCTTATATATAGGGATAACAGGCCATTATATTAATCAATCAAACATAATTTAATTGATTAATTCCCTCAGAACAGTTTCATCACTGGGATAACAGGCATCACAGATGCATATATGCACAAGGATGCACAAATTAACCAAATAGCAGGGATAACAGGCATCACAGATGCATATAAGCACAAGGTTGCACAAAATTATTCAAATATTAGGGATAACAGGCATCACAGATGCATATAAGCACAAGGTTGCACAAAATCATTCAAATAACAGGGATAACAGGCATCACAGATGCACAAGGATAGCTGGCATGAACAGTAAAAAAAAGTTGAAAATATGCAAAAAATTTCCAACAATTTTACAACAAGCTGGATTCCCTCTTAAAAACAAATTCCAGTCAAAAAATTTCCTCTATTTTAACTAACCTTAAAAGTTGTCTTAAATACAAACAACCTTCATAAAATACAAAAAGGCTTCATAAATACAAACAGCCTTCATAAATACACATTCAATTCTAAAAGTTTCAAAAGCATTGAAGATGGTCATCAGAGGTAGGGCCACTGAATTAACTCCATCAGAGGATGCACAAGGATGCACAAAATTCACCAAATAGCAGGGATAAAAGGCATCACAAATGCACAAGGATGCACAAAATTCACCTAATGGAAAGGATAACATGCATCACAACTTCAATTTCACCTTATCAGATTATATTAATCAATCAAACATAATTTGATTGATTAATTCCCTCAGAACAGTTTCATCACTGGGATAACAGGCATCACAGATGCATATATGCACAAGGATGCACAAAATTATTCAAATAACAGGGATAACAGGCATCACAGATGCATATATGCACAAGGTTGCACAAAATTATTCAAATAACAGGGATAACATGCATCACAGATGCATATATGCATAAGGTTGCACAAAATTATTCAAATAACAGGGATAACAGGCATCACAGATGCATAAATGCACAAGGAAGCACAAAATTCACCATATATCAGTGCACATGTTCATCACAGAACCTAAACATGCATCTTAATAATCAGAATTTTAACATGCATCCCAAAAAATTGAGATTGTAGAGTAACCTAAGCACAGATGGAAAATAAATTCCCAGAAACTTTATGTAAGACCGCCACATGCCCTTGCTCCACTTCCAAGCCACCTCAATCGGCTCCATCTCCTCTATCCCTTCCATTAGATAACAGTAGGGTACAATCTCATCTTCAAAAAAAAAAAAATTAGAATGAATCAATGCTCATCTTCAAAAAAATAAGCAAAATAAGAACGAATTACAAAAAAAATACCTGTGTCGATTACGGGAGTCTCATCGACGAACGAATCAACGAAGGAATCTTCCGAATCAGGGGCGATTGCATTCTCAAGATCGAATTCAGGGGATTCCATCTCATCATAATTCCACTCCATAAAAAATAGATCCAGACTTCCAAATTCGAAATAGGGCTTTTTTAACAGAATCGAAATAGGTTTTTTTACAGATCGAATCTTTAGGGGGAGAAATAGGGCTTTTTTACAGATCGAATATTGTATATCTTCAAATCGGGGAAAAGAGGGATAGAGGCGAGTTGAGGGGTTTCAGACGGTGGGGTTACGAAGATGAAAGAGAGAGAGAGACACGGATGCCGTATGGAGAAGATGAAAGAGAGAGAGAGAGACACGGATGCCAGATGAAGGGTTGTGGAAGAATCGAGAAATGTATGGAGAGGAGAAGGGTTGGAAGAATCGAGAAGAGAAGATAATGGGTTGGGTTTAATTAATGGGCTGCTAATTTAATTTGGGTTGGGTTAATGAATAATTTAATTTAATGGGCTGCTGATTTTGTGTTAAGAAATTTATTAATTGTAAATAAGTAATTACATTTTGGCAAATAAGTGTAAATAAAATTTATCATTTTTTGGTGTGCAAAGTGTTATGGGACAGACAAAAAAGGAAAGTGTGTCAAGTGTTAAGGGACGGAGGGAGTATTAGATAAGAATTAAGATAGTGTATCGGACGTGGGAGACCCGATGGCGTTGCTGAAGAGCAACAGTAAATTGCCTGAAACCTTTTCATTGACCGTCTTTTTCTCGGTTAGTTATGAAACCAATAATATTATATCAAACAACATAAATGGGCCGAAATGGTTTATTTCATGGGCTTATCAGCCCTACCAAATGAGTACTAAAGAAACAAATTATAAAATGTAGATTATGCTTTCTTTCTTCAGCAATTGTCGTTAACCATTATTATTAATTCAAGTGACGAGATAGAAATATTGACGGTTTCAAAGTCAAAACCGGGTGGTCGGTAATGTCATGCCAACAGACACCCCCACCACCACCCCTCCTTTCTTTCAATTTCAAATCACTCTCCAAGACAATTTTCTCAAAAAAAATAGAAAGAAAAAAGTCAATTTCAGTGAATCAGTTTGGGAAATACGCAAATTTAAATAGTTAATTGTTGTGATCCAATGATAATACAATTGAAAATAATTTACTAAACTTGAAAAAAAAATATTTAAAAGGCATTAAAGAATTATAAAGTGAAAATTATTTATACATGAACCATCAGAAAAAGATATTAATTGTTTTTATTAAAGTGTATTAATTGTTATTGCTGAAGGATATTAGTTGTTTTCACTGAAAAATATTAGTTGTTCAGTGAAACTAAACTAAAACTCTTGTAAAAACAACTAATATCTTTCAATAATTCATGAATGAACCAATTTCACCCTATACATACTTGAAAGATCAAGTCAAACCTTGAAAAAAAGTCTATAAAAATAATAGATCAAACCTGTTTATTAAAAGACAAAGTATTATAAGAAAATAGTTCATGATAAATTTATCATGAAATAATTTTAAAGTATCATTAATTTCATCAGAAGTATTATTAATTTCATTAGGGGTATTATTAGTCTGAGTTCAAGAAAATATAAAACAATTACAATATAATACCACTAACCCAGATTAGTGATACCCTGACAGGTTTAATGATACTCCTGATGAGATTAATGATACTCTAAAATTATTTCATGTTAAGCTTATTATAAAACGTTTCATAATTCATATAAAACATACTCTTATTAAAAAGGTCGGACCATATCTTTAAAAAAAGTCTATGACAAATAATAGACTAAATTTAGGCCTAAAATTTTAATTAACAGGATCAAACTGTCCAACGAAAAGTCAAGCTCGTATGTGGGGAAATTTATTAGGGGACGGAGGAGGAAGTGTTTTTTTTTTTATTTTAAAAAACCAATTTACCTAGTACTACTTCATTAGTACATGATAACATCTTCATAGGTAATTAATTCAGTTTTTCCTCTGGTAAACTTGTTTTGTTAGGTCTACCAGCACTATAAGCATTTTTCCTGCTACATAATTAATAATTAACTAATTAAAAATATATTGGCGGGCCTTAGACTTAGACGCTCAACTTCGCTGCAAATTTCTCCCCTTTCTCATTTCTCAACTTCCACCTCCCTCAATAAACCCCAATCATCATCCCTGATTTTTTCTGGAGATTTTCATTTTCCATTTTTGTTATTCAAATTCTGTTTGTATTTTGATGATCATCTGATATCACAAATTCTGGGGGTTTTAGCGAGGAACCGATATATATAGAGAGAGAGAGAGATGGGAGTGGTGGGATCAAAGAGAGCTCGAGCACCAAATCCTTATGCAGGGAGAAACAAGGATGTAGAAAAGAAGTACCAACAATTGCAGAGGGATGACAGTAAAATAGCGACGACTCCAGCAGCCGTACAAGAGTCGGTGGAGAAGGCGGAAGAATCGCCGAGATTGTCGAGTCGGTATTCAAATGTCAGCGATGATGAATTTTACGATGGGATTCCGCGTTACGAGAAGAGCTTATACGAGAAATCGAGGTCGTTGAGGGCAACTAAGGTAGTAGCTATTCTCTTCTCATTGTTCTGTTTTTTTTTTTTTTTTTTTTTGAAATTATTATTATCAAATCAATAGAATATGCCTCTTTGGTTGTTTGGTATGAGCGTTGAATTGTTCGCCTTTTGTTGTTTCGCATGATTAGAATAGGATGCAACAGCTTCTTTTTGCTTTGGAGATTATTGCATATGAATTTTGGCATTCTGTTTGATAATTGCAACTCCAAATTGCTTCGTCTATGAATATTGATTTGTGTTTCTAGGATTACACAGTAGCTTCAGCTAAAGAAAGTGTGAATGGATTGCATGTCGAAAAGAGATTATTACGTGTCGAAAATTTGGTAAACATAGTATTGAGCGTTGAGGCTAATGTAGCATTTGATGAATACAGCATTGACAAAAAGTTGTATACATCATGTGCACCGTGAAATTCATGTGTATTTTAAAAGGTATTAGTTGTGTTACTAGAAAGTATTACTTTGTTAGTATTAACTGTTTTCAGTGAAAAACTGTACTTGCTTCACTAAATATAGATAGTTGTGTAAAGTTGCACTGTGCAGTTTCTGTATAGAAATGTTACTCTTACCAAATTATGTTTAGATATCTTATCAACCTGCATATTTTGGTTCTTAGATATTTTACTTAAGAGTTTTATCATTATTTACTGTGATACTTTTATAATCAAATAAGACATGTTTCTAGCATCCTTCAAAGAGAAAGCATATCCATTACAGCACGAGCAGCTAATTCAGCTTACTAAAGTTCCTTTATGATCCTTTCGAGGAAATGTGATTCTTAAAGTGGGTGGAGATGAACATATATGTAGAACTTAGGATGTTGATCAATATAATGCAAAGATGAACCTTGATTATCAGTTTTCTGTAAAAATGGTAGGAAGAAATATATATTATTTTCTTTATTTCCTTCCTTTCTTTTAGAGGCCTACGCTATGTGAAGTTTAGATATTCCTTATTGGCAGAATATTCTTGCTACTTGGCTAGCTACTAGTAGCTATTTTTAGTAAGTAGAAATCTATTGAATTCATTATTAGACAATATGATTCATATGCACATTTGAAAACACTCAGCAACTGATGCGTGCTCATAATTGAGATAGAAATAAATGTAGTAGATAAAATATTTGGTAGTAGTAAATCAAGAACTAGAATGAATTAAAGAAGCTGAAAGAGTCTGTCACCTGTGTTTGAACAAAAAAAAGAACTTAGCTATACCATCAGTTAATCACTTCACTTCTAATTAGAAACTCAAAATTCTGCTAATTTTAAAAAAATAGATAGTAATTTATAGAGTTACAGTCAACTTGTATTCAAATAGCATCTCTATTTAATATTGACTCGATGCATATGCAATGAACTTTTTCAAACAATTTAAATAACATTTATTGAGGTTCTCTTCATATATCTCTTCCCAAGTATATTTATCGTATAACAGAAGATGATCCCTTCTTAAATTTTATTTGTAAATTGAAGAACTAGACCAATCCTATTCTCTTTGCAGGTTTCTGAAGTGGGTTCTATATTAACCAGAGCTGGCAGTGCTGGACTTGGCAGGGCAGTTGAGGTTTTGGACACACTTGGGAGTAGTGTGCATTTGAGTTTAAAAGGTGGATTTGTTTCAGGAGCATCAAATAAAAACAATGAACTTTCAATTCTAGGATTTGAGGTTGCCAATACAATTGTTAAAGGTTCAAATCTTATGCAATCTCTTTCCAAAAGAAGCATACGACTACTGAAAGAAGTAGTGCTTCCTGAAGAAGGTGTTCAAAATCTAATATCAAATGATATCGACGAACTTTTAAGTATTGTTGCATCAGACAAAAGGTTGGGAGTGCTTCCTTCACTGGAGTTTTCCAGGATTGCTTATGTAGTTTCTAATCTTGAGTAACACATGGGTGCACCAGTTGCAACTGGTGCACAACTGATAATGTTCAATTAAAATAACTAGTATTGTTCAGTGAAAACAACTAATGCTAACCAACTAATACCCTTAAAAAATGCAATTGAGTTGCATGGTGCAACTGATTCCTAGAAGTAATTGTCTCCAATCTTTCATTAATAAAAGTTCATAAAATGATTTTTTTTTTATTATGGAAACAGGGAGGAGCTCAAGGTGTTTGCAGGAGAAGTAATACGCTTTGGGAATCGATGTAAAGATCCTCAATGGCACAACTTGGACCGTTTCTTTGAGAAGTAACTTGCAAGAAACTTGTATCTTTATTAGTGTTTTTATGTTTGAAGTAATCTTTGATTTTAATGGTTGACTGTCATTCACTTTGCAGACGTAGTAGAGACCGTACCCCTCAGAATCAGTTGAGAGAAAGAGCTGAAGCATTGATGCTACAACTGATGACGTCAGTTCAACATACTGCTGTATGTATTACCTCTTCATTATCATCATAATCTGTTACAGTTTTGTCTCTCAGTAATGTCAGCCCATTTTCATCAAAACAGCTTCATCTTTTTCCATCTTTTGATTTTTTTTTTTTTTGTTGAAAATACAAGTCATATAGGAGTTTCTACTTTTGATGTTAAGAAACAGAGTATAAGCGGAAAAATAGATGGCACATATAGGAGTTTCTACTTTTTGTGATGACTCTCCAGAGATCATATCTAGAAATTAGGTTTTTGTTAGTCTTATGGAGTAAATAAAGAAATTAGTTTCCAGATGCTCCTAACAATATATGTCATGCTAATTGTTAGCACTAGGCGTGAATAAACAGATGAGAAGACAATATTCACATTTTTACTTTCAAAGTTGTAGTTTTTCATATTATTGCTCAATAAAGTTCTAGTTTGTGGTTAAGATAGTTAAGTGTTTTACAACCTCATGGAAGGCTGGTTTCCAGGTCTTGCAGCCACTTTTGGACTGTAAACATATTGTACTATAAATTTTATGTTCATTCATATCGTACACGAACTGAAGAAATCAAGCTAAACTGTAAGTGTCGTTGTGCATAATCAGAGTATCTCATTTGAGACTATCTTTACTGAAACCAGATTTTTGAAAGAACATAATTGCAGTTTTATAGTCTAAGCTGACATAAATCCCATTCTTCCTAGAAAACATGACAAGACCAATCATGTTTATCATTCTTCTGTGCCTGAATAGTGAATACTTGTGATTTGAGGTTCGAAACCCACAAGGTGTGATCAATTCCTGAGATGGGTCAGTGCATGCAGATTTAGCTCTGGTTTGAAATGGGTCCCCCCGCTAGTGGACGGTAGAATATGGGTCCCCAAATTAGTCGGTCCTTTGGCCGGATACCGAGTATCAATAAAAAAAAAAAAACTTGTGATTTGAGATAATTGACAAGATAAGTGAGCATAACCTCATATTTATGATTATTACTACCAGTAGCATGTTGTTGGTTCATTGATATATGCATGAATATACATTACTCCATGAAAAAAGCCAAAATCACTGTAAAATAATATATGCAAAAAATTGTTTCTGCAGGAGCTATACCAGGAGCTGCACGCACTTGACAAACTTGAACAAGATTATCAAAGTAAGCGTTTGGAGGAGCTCAAATTCAATGCTGGGCAAAGAGGTACGTCTTGATTAGCATATGTTCTTATCCCATGAGTAATATTATATTTCCTTATATAAACATTAATTTAGTCAAAGAACAGCTTTGATTTTACTTCTTCCATGTAAATAAAAAGAACACCAATTGAATATAAGTTCTTACCTTAAGTGTGGAAATTAAATCATTGATCATGTTGTCCTCTCTTTTAATTTTTTATTGGTCGACTAAGTGGTTGCATACTTTTATTTACTTCATTGTAGGAGACAGGGACAACAGCCTCAACATATTGACTGGAAAAATGAAAAGCCAAAGAAAGTTGGTGAAAAGCTTAAAGAAAAAGTCACTGTGGTGCAGAAGTATGGAAGAGGTAGCTTTTGATATCCTTATTTTCTAGAAAAAATATATCAACAAACAATATCTTACAAGTTGATTGTAAAACGTCTTAAGTTGTGATAGATAAAAACAAAGACATGGTAAACAAGCTTCTACTTAGTGTAAATTCATCAAACTTATAGTCTATAATCCATCTTTTCTAGTATGGTTTTCAATATATCCTTAAAAAATGAATATCATGATCAAATATCCTTGGTGTCAATAAGTCCCTTGGTGTCCCGTTGATGGATTAGTTGGATTATTTTAACTGAAAATCTGTGTTGTGTTGGAGAACAGGTAATGGAGACGCTTGTCGATATCGTGTTATTTCTTAATCAAGAAATAAACCATACCTTTGGGAATCCAGGTATAAGTTCAATCTGAAATTGTATGCTTGGAAATGGCTATATATATATGTATATAAAAAAAAAATCTGATATAAAAAGGAGAAATAGATCAGTAGTCTATAGTATAGTATTTGATGGTCTTGTTGGTGTTGTTTTCTGTAAAACTTGCTTAAAGAAGTTGACAAAACTAATTGTTCTTCACATTCTTATAGATTTAAACAACCTAATGTTTAAAAAAAGCTTGTACTAATACTGCGAATGGATCATATTTCTACAATAAAACCTCTTGAATTTTTCGTTTGGTTCTAACAAAGAAATTGTTAGATATGACTATTAGCCTTATGAGTTATCATGATAATATCTTATTACTTGACTTCCAGGAGGCACTGAAACACCAGAGGAAGAAATCATCAGCAACCAGCAAAAATTGGGACCTGCAGGGCTTGCGTTACATTATGCTAACATCATTCTCCTGATTGACGCTATTGTGAGTACATTTTAGTTCATGTCGGAATAGATTTTGTTGAGAACCCTATGCTGCGTGTATTTAGTAATATTTTTCTCTTTGTCTATATTTCCTAGGCATCATCGTTTCAATAATTATCTGAGCATTTTCTCATGAAATCAGGTAGCACGTCCAAGTGCCATGCATCCAGACTACAGAGATTCTTTGTACCAGAGCTTGCCTCCAAATTTAAGAGCTTCTTTATGGTCAAAGCTGCAGAGTTTCCAAGTCGAGAAGGAGGTATTCTTCTGTTTATTTTGTTTACTACATTTTACGCTTTTGAGTTTTCACGATACATTTTTCCTAATTAATCTCCTGACATAAAGTGTGTATTGTAACACAATTCTTCTGCAGCTATCAGTATCCGGGATTAAAGATGAGATGGAAAAGACACTACGTTGGCTTGTTCCTGTCGCCACAAATACAGCCAAGTAAGATATACAACCTTAGGTAAAATGATTTATGGCCATGTTTTGGTTGATGAGCTTTGAATCCCATAATAAAAAGAAATCCATTAGTAATTGTTCGAATTGCCATGGATTTAAAATCCATTCATTTTAAATCTTCGCATTTCAAGTCCCTCAATCCAAAAGCAACCTTACAGTTTTCTCCTTCATCCTTCCTGAACTTGTTTTGTTGATTGTCGCACAGGGCTCATCATGGTTTTGGTTGGGTCGGAGAGTGGGCAAACACAGGGTGAGTGACTATGTTTGTCATGCTCATACATGCTCTCATTTATCTCTACTTTCAAGAATACTAAATCCGTTACTAATTATCTGTCTGATTTTGTCCATTCACACAAATCACTTTTCCATTAATTGAGATATCAAAGACTCTTATACCCTTGTTCATTAAGCCCAAATAGTGAACTGATAAGCTTATAATTTCAAGAAGATGGTTAGTATTTATTAGGTGTATTTGTATGTAATTTTTTGTCCACATTGGGAAATGACAAATAATTTGGAACACCATCTTAGATAGAATCAGACAGATAATTAGAAACATTATCAGAGAGTACATCCTCTCAACTAACTAGAAACGACAACGCCCCAAACTATATGCAGGTCTGAATCGAATCACAGGGTAGTTGGGCCTAACGATGTTATGCAAATCGAGACTCTCCACCATGCTAGCAAGCAGAAAACAGAAGCGTATATTCTTGATCTCCTCGCATGGCTAAATTACTTAGTAAGCCGGTGCAAGGGCAATAGAGGCGGAGCTCAGAAGAGATGTGTCAGATCTCATGTTCGTTCTGCTGCAAAAGGTACGAGTAAGTCGATAACTTATGACTCACTTGTTGAAGACAGTAACAAAGCGAAGTTGGATGATAATGAAGAAATGACCACAAAATCATTGGATGTGAGTGGTAAGAGTGCAGAGAGTCTTGGGTAGTGTACTGTTTATGGTTTATTATACAAGAATTGTCTCATCATGTATATACATACATACACATATTTATATATATGGTTTTGATATGGAGTTAAATGTTTTCTTTCGAAACTGGGTCATTGAGGTGAAACATTTAAAACAATCTCCTAAACCACTGTGACGCCAACAACAAATAAATTTTTTTGGGAAATTTGAGATATATATAGTAAAAATTTTGAAAATTTCAGGGGCTCAAGTATCCACCTTTACTCAACGTGCCTCAGGCCCTCAGCAAGCATAATATCACACTTAAATTAAGATAAGAAACCAATTAAAACAAAATAAAGACTATAATTAGAAGTATCATTAAAAAAAAAACATAAATAAGAGCATTAACAAACACCAATTTTATATTCACATGGTTTCAAACCCCCCACAACTTGAAGTAATTAGCCCATGGTTTACAAAAAAATCATAGACATAGAGGTGTTACAATCCGCAATTGATGAAACAAAAGCTACATAAAAAGAGTAAAGAGTAAAATTCACCTAGCAAAGATTACAAGTTGATTAAATTATAAAATCTTCAAAATTTGCAAGAAAATTGAAAGAAAATGAAGAACATCTAATACTAGGTCAAAATATGTGTAAAAAGCTACTACAAAAGTGTGTGAATGGATCTCTCCCCAAACTTGAAGGTTAAGTTCCCTACAACTCTTGATCTTGGTTGCCTTGTAAGCAAGAAAATCACATAATATTTGCCAATTAAGGACTAAACTAGGAACCGCCGGAGTCCAGTGAAGTAAGTTGATCCAGTGACATAAAAGTCTCGCTAGAGTCCACCCACTCGACCCTTTGAGTTGCACACTATCTTACATTTTCTTTCATTTCTTGTTCGTTTTTCCAACAAAAAATTCACATGGCTTCCAAAAAAAATCATTTTTCCTATAAAACCACATAAAAAAAAAATTCTCGGCAATTACGCTCAATGTGATCAATACTTGGAGAATCATGCATGAAATTACACAAAAGCTGATCAATTTAACACCACAATTTCATGAAATCCTCACACCAATCTAAGATATTACTTTTAGACATCATGTTTATTTGTAACTTTGAATTTTATTTATTTATGAGGCATCCCCTAAAAGAAACTAGACTTAATTCACTCTGCAACCTCCTAAATTTGCTCTCATGCTGTCTCTTTTATTCGTCATAAACAATTATAATCATTATCACTTTAAAGAGACTCGCCCTTGTACATCAGTTACATAATGTAATTGATGTTCAGTTCGATACATTTTCACAGAATGGATCCATACTTTTTTTTTCAGTTTGATACATTTTCACATAATGGATCTATACCTTTTTTCTCTTTTTTTTTTTACGGAAGAATGGATTAAACCACAGAAAAAACGGAATCATTAATAAGGGAGTGGAACCTTTATTAGGGTGGGAAAAAAAAAGAGATCATTAATTAGGGAGTGAAACATTGAGGGTAAATTGAAAATTAAAAGGAAATACTTTCTTTAGATTTACTTTCTATTTTTATCTGTCCCACAAAAATAGGTTTATTAGTATATTTAAGGTATTATTAAATTTGTATTTCCATCTTTCTCCTTATTTAATAAATTTCTCCGATGTAATCTATAATATAGAATACGAGCTACATTTCTATCATTTTTTTGGGCGGGAAACGTTTACAGTCGTTGATTGTCATTTCCTATTTCGATCCTGGCCGTTCTTTTTTCGTGTGTTGTTGGGCGTCTTTAAAGGTGGCGTTTATCTCCCTGGATTGAGGCTGTTTTGGTAATGGACGGTTACTTTTTCTTGATTGGCTTAATGGACGATTATCCAATTGGTGAGTGGCTTAATTGCAGTGGGAATTTCGGCCTCCTGATCTGTTTTTTGAACTATAAAATTCCATCTATGCCGTGCTATTTTCTGTGGCCCGATCTGCGATTCCTTTGTCGTCGTCTTCCCATTTCTTTGTCGCCTTCTTCGTGTTGTCGATGTTCTCCGCAGTCTCTCTCATGTTGATGTTATGTTGGGAGTTTTTTTTCCATTGTTTTTATTAACGTAAACATGTAGATCGATTTGTCCTTATTTTGGTTTAGTCATTTGTTTGTACACAGGATCGTTCCATTATGTGTCGTGTTACACATTATTGTGGTGTGTAGCGGACCATGAATGTGGTTTTCGTATGTATTCAAGATATACTGTACTGTTTGCTATTTTTAGTTTAACACTTTCTCCCATATATTTGTCATTCAATCTTAAATAATTGTTAATATCTCTTGTGTCCATTAGAAAAAAAAGAGGGCCTTTGGCGATCTATCTTATAAGTAAATATCTCGTGCAAGGGTGCACGAGCGGTCGTGCAAGGCGCTCGAGAAGGTGCAACTCGTGCACTAGTGCACGAGCACTCGTGCACTGCGCACGAGCAGTCGCAGGTCGTGCACTGGTGCACGAGCAAAGGTGGTCGTGCAGTTTTTGCTCTCTGGACGAAATGGGGTGCTCGAGTGTGATGAGCTCGTGCACTAGTGCACGAGCTTGCGAGATTTTTCGGCCCATACATTTCCGACTCGACCCGACGCTTATATATACCTCCCGAACACGTTTTGAACAATCCATTACATTCCAAATTACTTTTAGACTTAGTTTTTAGATAGAGAAAGAGGAGAAGAGACGAGCAAGCTTTACTTTATGTTTAATCGAGGTTTTAGTACGAATTCTTAGTTTATTTTCGTTTCTTAGTTTCTTTTCATTAGTGTGATTACGTTAAACACTTTAGACTTCGTTTTATTAATCTAATTTCAGTTCTTAGAATTATTTTCTTTCAAAACCCTAGTTCATGCTTTTTAGTTTTTCACTTCAATTCATCATGTTCATGTTCATTATTTATTCAAGTGTTCTTGTTTATGTAAAACCCATGTCTGGCTAAAACCCTTGTATGCTTGGGGTAGGATAAACTCGTAGAAGTAGGATGTGGGTACGTAATTAGGGTAATTCGTGACGTTTAGTTTTAATTCTCTTAATTAATGAATTCTTAAAATCAATCTTAACTTTGTCTTTGAATTCGTTCGAAAAGTGTTAGAGAGAGGACGACCGCATCACTCTTTAACAACTAGTAGACTTAACGAAAGGGTTTAGGAAGGGTTAATTCATCTACCAGTTTAGCGTAGGAGGACGACCGCATCACCTTAGTTAAATTAGGGTCTAATTAATTAAGCACAATTTATTAACTTGTTAGTGGATTAGTGAAGTCGATTGTTAGGATAAAGTATTAGGGTTTAAAATCTTGAGCTTTCATCTTGCATTCTTTTACTTAGGTTATTTCTTGCGCGTCACAATTATTTTGATTATGTACCTACTCCGTTAGTATACGTAGGGATTCCTATCCTGAGCATCACCAAATCTTATTTGAAAACACACCTTAAATTCTTAGTTTAATTTTCTGGTTGCATTCGTAGGATAGTTTAGTTTATTTTAATTAATTTTTTTCAAAAAATCCAAAAACATTTCACTCATATTAACTACGACAAGTAGATCTTCAGGGATCTATTCGCATACACACTTTCCCTTGGGTTCGATAATACTTGGTCCCTATACTTGCCCATACTACAGTGAACCCGTACTCTTGCGGGGAAGCTACTAGTAGAAAGCTGGTACATTCGCATCAAGTCAATGGCGCGGTTGCCGGGGAAGGCGTTGTATGTCTTTTGAATAGGACTTGTAGATAGCTTAGTAGTTAGTAGTGAGTGCTTTATTTTCTGTTTTATTTTTATTTTTATTCATTCGGCAGTTGCGTTTTGATCCTTCTGCTAGTGTGTCAGGTATATGAAAACACGCTCACAAGGCAATACGAGCGAATAGAGAATTACCGTTGGATCCTGAGACAATAGCAAGAAGGAACCGAGCTTTCTTGAGGAGAATGAACACTGCCGGAGGAGGGAAAGAACCAATGGACCTCAGTAATGAGTTGGATGATGCAGCTAATGAGTTTAATCAAACAGTGGACCGGGTTGACGGCACTGGAGGAAGTGGTAGTCAGAACCAAGATCCGTCAGGGAAAAGCCAGATCCAAAACCAGGGCATACAGAACGTAAACATTCCAGCTCAGAACATTGTCCAAAATCCTCAAAACAACCATGCTTACCCATATCCTAACTTACCACAAAACAACTTACCTTACCCACCTTACCCATACCCACCTTATCCATATCCACCATACCCGTATCCTCCACCTCCTGTTTACAATCCACCACCGGTTTATCAACCACCACCACCCCAACAAGTACCCGTACCAGCTGCTAATCCTCAACACGTTCCTCAGAACGCAGATCAGAATATGGCTATTCGAGGAAGGATTGCAGCGCAGCCACAACGGTACTATGATGGAGTGACATTACCTCCTGTTGAGGCAAATAACTTCTCGATTTCCCCAGGAATTCTAAAGCTGCTTACAGAGAACCAGTTCAAGGGGGTGATCGGGAAGGAGAATCCTCATACTCATCTGAGGAGTTTTCTAATGATAGTCTCCACTTTCAATTACAATGGCATGTCTGAAGATGCCAAGAGGCTTAGGTTGTTCCCATTCTCATTGACGGGAATAGCTAAAAAGTGGTACGATAATACGCTTCCACGGAGAGGTATTACCACTTGGGCCGAGCTCGAGCGTCTGTTCCTCGAGCGATTCTACCCTCCATCCAAAACGATCAAAGCAAGGATTGAGATCTCTTCCTTCCACCAGAAGCAATGAGAGGACCTACGTCAAGCGTGGGAGAGATACTCAAACATGTTGATAGAGTGCCCGCAGCACGGGTACAATGAGGGAGATGTCATGGCATTTTTCTATAGTGGTGCCAACAAGACTGGGCAAGACCATCTAGACGCATGTGCTAGTGGATCATTCCTGAATCAAGGAATAGTGAGGTGTAGAGAGATCGTGGATAACATTGTCACGAATGCCGGGGCTTGGAATGTGGACGCAGATTTCCAGAGAGTTCATCAGGTTGAGGAAGGTGAAGGAACGAGAAGGTTGTTGATGGCCATGATGGAAAATATTAACAACCTCGAGTTGGGAAAGAATATGGTTGGAGGGAATGCTGCAGAGAATGAGCAAGAGGACAAGCCCACAATTCAGCAAGAAGTAGTAAATTATATGGGAGGTCCTTATTACAATCAGAATGGGTACCCACTAGGTGGAAATTTTCAAGGAAGGTCTTCTTATGACCAACCATTTGTACCTCCAGGTCCTCAGCCGCCTCAAAATCAATGGAGGAACACACAAGGGTACCAAGGAGGGCAGCAGCTTCCTCAGAACCAATGGAGGAAGAATGAGAATTTCTCATATGCTAATCCAAAGGATGGTATTACAGTTCCCCCAGGTGTTGATCCAGGTTCAAAACCTCCGGGTGGAGAAGGCGGTTCCTCAACTGAGAAGATGTTGAGAGCTATCCTTCAGAAGGTGGAGGAAGGAAGCAAATGTTTATCATCTTTGGATTACGATGTGAAAGATCTGCATAAGAAAGTTGATCAGCGTGATCAAGATCTCCAGAAGAGAGATGTAGAGCTGAATCGGATTCAGCAAGAGAACAACCGAAGGTTCACTTCTATAGAGTTCCAGATGAGCCAGATTGCAAAGTCATTGAATAGAGAGTCTGGCAAATACCCTTCAATGCCTGAGGGGAATCCTAAAGAGTATTGCAAGACTATCCAGCTTAGAAGTGGGACCAATTATGAAGGTCCTCAGATGCCTGTTGATTCTGAGACGCCCCAAGGAGATGTTGAGATGGAAGGGAAAGAACATAAGAAAGATGGAGATGAGAGTGGGGAGGTAGGAGTTGAGAAGAAGGTTGAGGGTGAAAGCACTCAAGCGAGCAAAGAGCTTGAAGAGGAAGGCATTGAGAAGGTTGAGAGAGTTCCTAAGTGGAAGAAGGCAAATGAAGCAAGGGAGAAAGTGAAAGAGACCGAGAGAGATGAATGGGGGGTACCCAAATCTGTGATACCCGTCCCATATCCACAACGTTTCATGAAAAAGAAGCTTGATGAGAAATTCGCTAAATTCCTTGATGTGTTTAAACAATTGCATATTAACATTCCTTTTTATGATGCTTTGGAACAGATGTTGAATTATGCCAAGTTCCTGAAGGATTTGATCTCGAAAAGACGGCGAGTGGATGAGCCGGAGTTGGTGCAGTTGAACCATGAGGTGAGTGCATTAGTGCACAAGGCGCTTCCTCCAAAGTTGAAGGATCCCGGGAGCTTTACCATCTTATATGACATTGGGAACGGGATCAAGAAAGGAGCGCTATGTGATTTAGGGGTGAGCATAAATCTTATGCCCTTGTCGCTTTTCAAGAAGTTGGAAGGTGGTGAACTTCAGCCGACAATGATGACGCTTCAACTAGCCGACCGGTCTATTACTCGACCTCAAGTTGTAGTTGAAGACGTCCTTGTTAAAGTTGGAGATCACATTTTTTCAGTCGATTTCGTGGTCCTAGAAATGGAGGAGGATGAGCGCGTGCCCCTGATCTTGGAAAGACCGTTCTTAGCGACGGCGGGGATGGTGCTAGACGTGGCAAATGGGAAGATTACGTTGAAAGTTGATGATCAAGAAGTGAAGATTTCCCTATATGAGGCCATGAAGTACCCGAAGGAGGATGAGAGTTTGTATTGCATGGATGTCATTGATCCTCGTGTTGAAGACACACCTCCTATCTCTAATCTTTCTCATACTCATGATTTCGTTAGTCCTTCACTTAATGAGTTAGCCCATGAGCATTACAATTTTGATTATGTTGATAGGGATAAAGAGAAGAAATTGAAGGATGAAGAAGTGAAAAAGGTGGACGTGGTCTAGCTCGAGAGAAAAGGAGGAGTTAAGAAGAAAAAGTTCAAACTCAAGAAAGTGCTTAGTGAGACTCCTCCAGGTAAAGGTGAGAAGGAGTTGAGACCCCTAACACTTGGGGATGAGAAGGAAGCAAAGGAATTCATGATGGATGGGAATAGAGCAAAGAACTTCAACCACCACTCTTATGAGAGTAAGGGAGGTATTTTTTAGTATCATGTCCCATAAGCTCTTTTAAGCTCGGTCCGACATGAGGACCTTAAAAATAGCGTTGAATGGGAGGCAACCCATTTTTAATTGTTTTTCAGTCTTTTTATGTTATTAGGGTATTTTTGAATCGTAAGTTTTAACCTCGTACTTGAGAGTTTTATTTTGTAGGCTTGTCTCGAGAGAGTAGAGGAATCATGGAGTTATCCAAAAGGGAGGAACTCAAGCAAGAGTGTGCTGCGTTGTTGAGAAACATGAATTATTTGGATGAGGTAACCCACAACCCCAAACTTAGACCTCTTCACAAGGTCGAAGTTTGGGGGGTGGAGTTTTTATATGTTGTCTTGTTACATTGCACCGGCGCACACGTCTCTTTGAGTTGAGTTTGGTTGTTTGAGTCTTGAGATACTCCTTGAGCTGATAATATTTTGAGATGCTTATTTCATGCCTATTAATCATCTTATGCTTGTTGATTGCTATCTTTGAGTATGATTTGATGAGAAGAGTGAATTGTGAGGTTGAGTTAGGAATTCTTTTGTGTAAGTGTTTGAGTTAGAGTTGATTTGAGAAAGAACTAGTATGTTTGCAAATTTTTCTTCTGAGTATTTGTGTGATGAGAGTGAGAATGCACTAGGACTAGCATGGATGTGAAAGCCGTGAGATTTGAGCCTTATGAGATTTTGATGCATGAATTAATCTCTTCGTTTGTGAGTGGATCGTCACCTTAGAGGATGCTAGAACTTGTGTGTGCTCTTGCTTCTTGATTGTGTCTAGTTTGATATGCCGAAGGTGATCTTAGGTCATCTTTGTTTTGAATGAGTCACTTAGCCTAAATTTTCCTTATCATTGACATTTGTCCCTTGTTAGCCCCTTTGAGCCTAAAGTTTATTTCATTTGCTAGCACATATGAACACTATTCCAGTTCCTAAGCCTTTTTGTCCCAATTTGAGTGGAGAATAGGAAAAGTGTGAATGTGAACGGATTGAATTGAGTTGAAAAAGGAAAATGTGATTGCTTGAGTGATTATGAGAAGAAGGTGTGATGAAAAAAGTTGTGGGAAAAAGAAGAAAAAATTGAGAATGAGCAAAAGGAAAAAATGAGCTCATGTGTTTGTGAAAAAAGAAAAAAAAAAGTGAAGTGATTGAGAAAAGTGAAAAAAATGAGAAAGAAAAAAATTGAAGTGTTGAGAGTGTTGGAATTGAAAGTGTGTTTATTGAAATTGTTTGAAGTATTATGTTCCTAATCTCGAAGTACCGAAATGTGATTTTCTATTCTCCATTCACTTTAGTCACTTATCCATATTGTTATCCCACCTGTCCAAAGAGACTACATTACAACCTTGAGAAAAGTCTTTTTTTATTCGGCATTGATTTCTAGAGTATGGTCGGAGTTAAGAGTGCTTATAAGCCTATGGCTGCCGATATGTGTGATTGATTGCTTGAGTGAGTCCCTTTATCATTGTTATACACTTGTGAGGGAGTGAAACACATCGTAGAGTGCACATCCATGTTTGATTTTGGCGATTCTTGTTGTTGTTGCATGAGTATGATGATGGAAGGTGAGTGAGTATACTTGTGATTGATCGTTGAAGCTCGAATTCATTTGCTTGCATGATTTAATTCGTTGACCCATTCCTAACAATTTCACTTGACTTATTATTTCATTGCTTGAGGACAAGCAACATGGTAAGTTTGGGGGGGTTGATTAGGCGTGTAATTGTCATGATTCGTCACTTGAAATGCCCTTGTTTTGATTGATTTATATGAGTATTTAGAGTCATTTGAGTATCATTTTTATAAACTAATGAATTTGTCTCTTTGATGCTCATAGATGGATAGAGGGCTAAAAGAGGAATTTGTAGGACTTTGAATCGACTCAAACAGACGCCCGGATGAGAAGATATCGAAGAAATACGAAAAGTATTAGTTCGAGGGAGAAAAAGTATCATTGGAGTGCACAAGCAAGGAGTACTCGTGCAAGGGTGCACGAGCGACCGTGCAAGGCGCTCGAGAAGGTGCAACTCGTGCACTATGCACGAGCAGTCGCAGGTCGTGCACTAGTGCACGAGCAAGGGTGGTCGTGCAGTTTTTGCTCTCTGGACGAAGTGGGGTGCTCGAGTGTGATGAGCTCGTGTACTAGTGCACGAGCAGTGCACGAGCTTGCGAGATTTTTCGGCCCATACGTTCCCGACTCGACCCGACGCTTATATATACCTCCCGAACACGTTTTGAACGATCCATCACATTCCAAATTACTTTTAGACTTAGTTTTTAGATAGAGAAAGAGGAGAAGAGACGAGCAAGCTTTACTTTACATTTAATCGAGGTTTTAGTACGAATTCTTAGTTTATTTTCGTTTCTTAGTTTCTTTTCATTAGTGTGATTACGTTAAACACTTTAGACTTTGTTTTATTAATCTAATTTCAGTTCTTAGAATTATTTTCTTTCAAAACCCTAGTTCATGCTTTTTAGTTTTTCACTCAATTCATCATGTTCATGTTCGTTATTTATTTAATTGTTCTTGCTTACGTAAAACTCATATCTGGCTAAAACCCTTGTATGCTTGGGGTAGGATGAACTCGTAGAAGTAGGATGTGGGTACGTAATTAGGGTAATTCGTGACGTTTAGTTTTAATTCTCTTAATTAATGAATTCTTAAAATTAATCTTAACTTTGTCTTTGAAATTCGTTCGAAAAGTGTTAGAGAAAGGACGACCGCATCACTCTTTAACAACTAGTAGACTTAACGAAAGGGTTTAGGAAGGGTTAATTCATCTACCAGTTTAGCGAAGGAGGACGACCGCATCACCTTAGTTAAATTAGGGTCTCATTAATTAAGCACAATCTATTAACTTGTTAGTGGATTAGTGAAGTCGATTGTTAGGATAAAGTATTAGGGTTTAAAATCTTGAGGTTTCATCTTGCATTCTTTTACTTAGGTTATTTCTTGCGCGTCACAATTATTTTGATTATGTACCTGCTCCGTTAGTATACGTAGGGATTCCTATCCTGAGCATCACCAAATCTTATTTGAAAAAACACACCTTAAATTCTTAGTTTAATTTTCTGGTTGCATTCGTAGGATAGTTTAGTTTATTTTAATTAATTTTTCTAAAAAAATCCAAAAACATTTCACTCATATTAACTACGACGCGTAGATCTTCAGGGATCTATTCGCATACACACTTTCCCTTGGGTTCGATAATACTTGGTCCCTATACTTGCCCATACTACAGTGAACCCGTACTCTTGCGGGGAAGCTACTAGTAGAAATCTGGTACATTCGCATCAAGTCAGGGTGCTAGCTTTGGAATATTGACTCTCTCAGTTCCCTCAACCCTTTTCACATTATGATTAAGCCCTTCTGTCTTAAGACCCAAATCTCTGCCTAAATCCAAATTCATGTCATCACCTCCTACGGTATTCATCCTTCTCTGGAAGGCTCGATTTCTTCTGGCTATAGTCTCAGGGTCTAACTTTATTCGATCTTTGCTCGTTTCTTCCTTTGAGCGTGTTTTCATATACCTGAGTACTCAATAAGAAAGATCAAACGCACCAGACTACAACTAAAGAAAACAGCAAATAAAATCACTCACTACTAACTACTAAACTATCTCTAAGTCCTACTCAATGGACATACATCGCCTTCCCCGGCAACGGCGCCATTGACTTGAACGCAAAATACTAGTTATACTATTAGTTACCCCACAAGAGTATGGGATCCCTGTACTATGGGCAAGTATAGGGACCAAGTAGTATCGAACCCAAGGGAAGGTATGTATGCGAATAGAGCCCTGAAGATCTACGTGTCGTAGTTAATATGAGTGTGTGTTCGGGTTTAGGAATGTAATTAAACTACTCTAAGTCTACTTCTATTAATGCAAATAATGAAATTAAACAATTAACTATGGTTTAATCAAGTACGAGATGGTGATGCTCAGGATAGGAATCCCTACGTATACTAACGGAGCTAGTACGATAATAAAAAAACCATGATGTGCAAGTATTAATCCTAAGTGTACTAAAACTAGGCAATCAACTTCCCTAATCTAGCACCAGATTGAAAGACTAAAAGCTCAAGAATTAACCCTAATAATTCATTATATCAACCTACTTCACAACCCACTAAACAAGTTATATGGATTATGCTTAATTAAAGAGACCCTTATTTACCCAAGGTGATATGGTCGTCCTCCCTAGATAAACCGGTAGATTATAAACCCCTTCTATAACCCCATCGTTAAGCCTACTTGTTATTAAAGAGTGATAAGATCATCCTCTCTCTAATAATTTTCGTACTCAATTCCAAGATAACTCTAGGGTTTATTTTAAGAATTCAATTAATTAAGAGAACTAGCACTAAACATCATGAATTATCCTAATTATGTACCAACATCCTACTTCTACGAGTTCATCCTACCCCAAGCATGCAAGGATTCTAGCCTAACATGGTAATTGTACGAACGAAATAAATTAAACAAACAACGAACATTGACATGATGAATTTAATTAAAATAGAACTCAAGAACATAAACTAGGGTTCAAGAAAGAATCAAAGTCTAAAAACGAATATCAATTAAGAACGAAATCAAAGGTCTTAAGTACCAAGTGTTGAGGAAAGAAAGAAAGAAAATCAAAATCAAACTATAATCTATGAACTTGTAATGTCAAAACCTCAATTACACGTAAAGTATGCTTGCTCCACTCTCCAGGTGTTCTTCTCTCTCCAATCTATCTCTATGTGTGAAGTGCTCCTCAAAACGAACTTGGAATGATTTATTTATAGATATGGGTCACTTCGGATAACATCGGGCCGGAAAACGGGTTAAAAAGGTCGAAATCGCGCACTTTGGGGTGATGGTCGAGCGGTAGTGCTCGACCCCTCTTTGCTCGAATGGCTACTCTTCTAGAGGACTTCGGGCGCTCGAGCTAACCCTGCTCGAGCGGTGGCGCTCGAGCTATACTGCTCGAATGGTCTTGGAGCTCGAATGGGGGCGCTCGAGCTAATTTGGTTGAATGGAACACTTCCCAGAACTCTTAGGGCGCTCGAGCTAGGTCGAGCGGGGTCATTTGAGCTCATGTGGTCGAATGGTTTCACTGCTCGAATGGTGGTATTCGAGTTCTTTTGGTCGAGCACTTTTCGGCTGTTGTACACTTGTTTAAAAAACCTTCATATCTTCTCAACCGGGAGTCCATTTTGGCCGATTCAAAGTCTTACGAACTCCTCTTTTTGCCCTCTATCCAACTATAAACAACAAAGAGAAAAATTAATGAGTTTATGAAAATGATGCTCAAAGGACTCTAAATACTCATAAAAAAACACTCAAAACACAGACAAATCGAGTTATAAATCATAACAATTTCACGCCTAATCAGTGAGGCTTATGAAAGACTTACTGCAGAGATTCATGTAGAAGAGTTAGATGAAGACTGGGTTCGAGTACCTTTAGAATAAGTACAGTCCAAGCAAAGTCTCTATACATGCATGGAGGGTGCTTAGGGAGAGTATTCCTGCAAAATCCAAGCTGCTTTGAAGAGGAATCCTTGAAAAAAATGATGATCTCTCTTGTGTTTTCTTTGGTTTTTACACTGAAACTGTAATGTGATTATGCGTACTTGTTATGGATGGAGTCCACAAGGTGGCTTCGCTGGAATTCAGTTTTTATCTCGAATCCTTTGATAAATCTACTACATTTTAGTAGTTTTATTAAAGAAAAGAGAGGTAAACCTTTCGTGGCTAGCAGTTGGATGTGCATTGTGTTGGGGAAATCGTGGTGCCCGGATCTATTTGGGATGATATTTAAATACGAATTTAAAATTAATTATTACTAGTATGAATTAATCATAATTAATTCAAGACAAAGTATAGAGTGAAACTGTTTTATACATGAATCACTGAAGGGTATTAGTTGTTTCCATTGAAGAGTATTAGTTGTATTTACTAAAGATTATTACTGATTTACACTAAAGAGTCTTAGTTGTTCAGTGAAAATGAACTAAGACTCTTTAGTGTAAATCAGTAATACCCTTCAGTAAAAATAACTAATACTTTTCAGTGAAAATAACTAATACCCTTTAGTGATTCATATTTAAATCAATTTCACTGTATACATACTCTTAATTCAAATAATAATTCCAACAACATGTTTATCATCATGCACATGAATTAATTCACATAAAATCCTATAGCGAAAAATCTAGGAGTTTATGCGATTACGTACCTCTTGTAGTTATAACCTTTGAGAATAACGGGACAAGCTTCAACGATGCTATCAACCGAAAGACCTTCTCAAGTATTCCTTTTAGCCTTGTTCGTCCACCGGTGGGAAGTGCTTAACGAACAATTAATAATACGAAGGAAGAAGAAAAATATATGTTGCTCTTAATTTTTCCAACTCATGGAACTCATAAATTGGGGATGAAAAAATCAACCCATATTTATAATAATGGGGTGGCCGAATTTTAGCATGAAATATGGAGGAATTTTTTTCTTGATCTCCAAGAAATCTTGAATATATCCCATATATTCTTTTCTCCATAGTAAAATATTCCACAAAAATCTCACCCTCCTATTATTATACACTTTTCGAAAATTATAGGATAAGAATACAAAATTTGGATCTTCTTGAATTTATGAGATAATCTTTTATTCCAAGAATACATATCTTCCATAATATCTTTTCAAGAAAATCAACAAAATCTTTTTTCTCACTATATCAATATTTTCGAAAATAAATAGGAAAATCAGCAATAATATTTTTCTTTTATTTTAATCACCTTATTATTATTGGGCTACTTGAGAGGCCTTTAGGAGAATTAAGATTGGACATCCAATGAGCTTCTGGATTTTGAATATTGAGCCGCAATATAATTCAGCCCATTAATCATAATCATAATAATAATAAATATATAATAGGAACAACTTTTCCTTAAATAGTTTTGGAGGGAAAGTATTGTAGCCGTTGATCAACTTTTCAAGACTTGATCATCACCGTTCATTTCTTTTCTTAATAATTATGGTAAAAAATTTATATCAATCACCATTTAATATATCCATTTATATAATCTAATATGACCCTTTATTTTTTTGGATGAATTGTGAATCATTGGATGGATTACTATATTTTAGGAAAATTTTCATTTTTATCCTATTTATACTCTTCACTTCATTCTTCATCCTCACAATTGATTGTAAATTTTTAATGTTAGATCGAGATTCTTAAATTTTTTGTTAGTATATTTTTAATTAGAATTAGTCATTATTGCACAATTTATGAATAGGTATATCATATTTTGTGTTTTGTACTATTTTTAGTGGATTGTCATGCTATTTGAATATGTATATTAACATTTTTGTTTGTATGTTTTCATCGAGATTTGGATGTTCATTGAAGATTTATGATGCTAAAGATATTTGAAGATATTTATCAGATTTCAAGATTTTCCAAGACACTCGTCGGATATTTGTAGATTTATTAAAGATTCAATGAGTTTTATCAGAGGTTTGAAGATTAGATGATGATGATTTGAAGATTATTTTATTTTCAATATTAACATTTTTTCTTTCATTGGTATTAAGTTGTATATGAATACTATTAGAAGAAAGGCGCTCGGAAAATTAAATCCGGTGCAGCGGTTGAGTCATCGCTAAGCACCATGAAAGTGATGGATGGTAGTTCGAATCAGGCTGTAGATGATGATCCGATCTCCAAGAGAATCAGGGATGAAGCAATTTTAACTTGGGAATTGGGAAAACAAATAGGACTTGCGCCATCAGGAAAAGAAGAGGAAATAATTTCTGGTCTAGTAAACTTGGATATAAAAGCGGTAGACAACAGTGTGAAGGCCAAGGAGACAATTGAGGTAAGTTCTCAATGAGGATGCTATCTTATAATATTAGGGGATTAGGGAGTACAGTTAAGCGAAAGGAGATACTCTCTTTAATCAGAAATCATAATTTTGATTTTTGCTGCATTCAAGAGACTAAGGACGAGAATCTATCTGTCGAAACATGTAGACAGGTGTGGGGTTATGGTAATTTTGATTGGGCAAAAAGAGATTCTGTAGGCAGGTCGGGGGGTATTCTAAGTATCTGGAATTCTGATAAATTCATTGCTGTAAGTTCGTGGGATATGTCTGGTGCTGTTATTGTAAATGGTTTGTGGGGAATGGACATAATTAGATGTTGTGTAATCAATGTGTATGCTCCAGCAGCACTTGCTGAAAGAGTGGATCTTTGGGACAGACTCCTTACTATTATCCAACAATACGATGATGATTGTGTATGTTTGACTGGGGATTTTAATTCGATAAGATATCCTGGAGAAAGAATTGGCAGGGGCAATTCAGTACCAACCAACAATATTGCTGCTTTCGATGGTTTTATTCGGGATTCAAATTTGATTGATCTTCCATTATCAGGAAGAAAATTTTCACGCTACCAGCCAGACGGGAAATGCAAAAGCAGGATTGATCGTATTCTCGTCAACAACAACTGGATAACATCATGGCCTTCTTCCTTTCTTAAGGGTCTACCTAGAACGGTCTCAGATCATTGCCCTTTGGCTCTTGAAACCAAGAACATCAATTGGGGACCGAAACCTTTTCGGTTTGTCAATGCATGGTGCTCCCACCCAAATTTTCTTGAGTTTGTGAAGCAATCTTGGACGAGTTACGACATTGAAGGGTGGGGGGGATACAAACTGAAAGAGAAACTAAAGAGGTTAAAAGAAGATTTGAGAAGGTGGAATGTGGATGTGTTTGGTTCGGTGGATCATAAAATTGAGGGGCTGAAGAAGGAGCTGTTTGAAATTGACGTCTGTGATGACGTGTTCGGACTGGAGGAAGAGGAAGTATTTAGGAGGAAAGAGTTAACAGCTGAACTTTTCAGAAGTTTGAATCAACGAAATAGCCTTCTCGCTCAAAAAACAAAAATCAAATGGCTAAAAGAAGGTGATGTTAACTCTAGTTTCTTTCATAGGGAGATCAACTTTAGGAGAAATAGGAATGGTATTATTGGGCTGTTTTTGAATGGAGAATGGACAGAAGATGCCAAGGCTGTTAAAGATGGAGTTCGGGAGTTTTTCAAAAATCATTTTTGTTCTTCAGTTTCAGTACGTCCCAGATTGCCTCCAGAATTTTTCACTAAAAAGCTGTCCGCTGAAGACAACATGCTTCTTTCTGCCCCTTTTTCAGAAGAAGAAGTGAAAGCTGCTATTGATAACTGCGCTAGCTCGAAGAGTCCGGGGCCCGACGGTTTCAACTTTAAATTCATCAAAGTTTGTTGGTCAGTAATAAAAGAAGATTTCATTCATATGTTATCTGATTTTCATGTGCATAGCAAGCTTGTCCGAGGGATTAATCCTTCTTTCATCGCTCTCATACCTAAGAAGGAGGATGCTTCATGTTTGTCAGATTTTCGACCTATTTCTCTGATAGGGTGTGCCTACAAAATTCTTGCAAAGCTGCTTGCATCTCGACTGAGTAGAGTTATGGATAAGTTGATTTCGTCTAATCAAAGTGCTTTCGTGGGCAAGAGAAATATTATGGATGGAATTGTAATCCTCAATGAAGTAGTGGCAGAAGCAAAAAAGAGGAATTTGGAGAGAGCTTTTTTCAAAATCGATTTTGCCAAGGCGTACGACTCGGTCGATTGGAACTTTTTAGATATGATGCTCGAAGGCTTCAACTTTTGTGGCAAATGGCGAGGTTGGATAAAGGAATGTGTGTCAAGTGCATATGCATCGGTGTTAGTAAATGGAAGTCCATCCGGAGAATTTAAACTTGAGAGGGGACTACGTCAAGGCGATCCTCTTTCACCTTTCTTATATCTACTAGCAGCTGAAGGGCTTAGCCTTATGTTGTCAAAGGCAGCCGAATTGGGCAGATTTCAAGCTGCTGAAGTGGGGCGTGATAAAGTTATAATTTCTCATCTACAGTATGCCGACGACACAATTTTGATTGGGTCGGTCAGCTCTCAAAATGCATGGGTCATGAAAAGAATTTTGAAGAATTTTGAGTTACTTTCGGGGCTTAGGATCAACTACAACAAAAGTTGCTTAATGGGGATAAATGTGGGAGATTATAAGCTGCGGGAGATGGCTGAAATTTTAGAGTGTGATATTGGTGAAATTCCTTTCTCTTATTTGGGAATTCGTGTCGGGGCAAGTTACAAGAAAAACAGTGAGTGGGTGAATCTGATTCAGAAATTTTGGAAAAAATTGAAGTCTTGGGAAGACCGGAAGATATCTTTTGGGGGACGTATTACACTTCTAAATGCGGTTTTATCCTCGTTACCTGTCTATCAGTTCTCCTTCTATCTCCTTCCTAAATCTACCTTGAGTGTTTTATCCTCATTACAACGTAAATTCCTTTGGGGCGGGCGTGAGAACAATACTAAGATGTGTTGGGTGAGCTGGAAAAATATTTGTAAAACAAAATCTCTAGGGGGACTTGGGGTTAGGAATTTGGGGGTTTTCAATAGGGTTCTTATGGGTAAGTGGGTGTGGAGATTTCTTGTGGAAAAAAATGGGTTATGGGCTACTGTGTTGAGATCTTTGTATGGGGAAATTGAAGTAGGTGTGTCTGGTCTTATATTAAAAGGTAGGTGGAATAGGGTGTCGGGGTGGTGGGGGGACGTTTTAAATAATGTGTCGGGAGAGGGGGGGAAATGGCTGTGGGGAAACCTAGAGAGATGCATAGGCAACGGAAAGGAAACTAGTTTTTGGGATTGTCCATGGTCTGGTGTCGAGTCTTTAAAAATTAAATTTCCAAGGTTGTATCAATTGAGTTCTTTGAAAGAGTCAACAATAGGGGAGATGGGTGGGTGGAACAATGGGGTGTGGGTATGGGAGTTAAAGTGGAATAGACAACTTTTTGATCGTGAATTACCTGCGGTAAATGAGCTCTTAAATGTTTTGAACAGGTTGCATTTGGTGGAAGATCAGGAGGACTCTTGGAAGTGGAACGCTTCTACGGACTACCGTTTCAAGACAAAGAAGGCATATGAGATCGTGAGTGCCCCAACTTCTTTGATCGATAGGAATCCGGCTGTGAGCTCGGCACTTGGTCATATCTGGAATAAAATAACACTTATAAAGACCTCGGTGATGGCATGGCGTCTTCTACAAGATCGGTTACCTACTCGAGTGAACCTCTCCAAGCGTAGCATCATTCCACAGAGTGGTAATACTTGCTGCCCTTTGTGTAATCTGTGGCCTGAAACCGATTCTCATCTTTTCCTTGAGTGCTCTTTCACGTCCAAAATTTGGTATGCCTGTTACAATTGGTTGGGGATTTCAGGGGTTGGCCTTAATCAGGTCTCTCGACACTTCTTGGCTTTTAGAGGTTTGTTCCCAGGAGAGATAGGTAATTCTTTGGCCACTTGTCTTTGGATTTGTATTGTGTGGAATATCTGGAAAGGGAGAAACAGACTAATTTTTGAAGATAAAGTTTTTTATCCGGGAAAGGTGTTAGAAGAAATTAAAGGCAGGTTTTGGAGCTGGGTTTCGGTGAAATATCCTTCTGTTTGTAACTTCATTTTTTCGATGTGGTTAGAAAATCCTAGATCTATACTTGAGAGATTTATGCTCATGTAAATCTTTACATCACTGTACAGTGACACTCTTTGTTCTCTCTTTAGTGGAATAAAGAATTTTACTTACCAAAAAAAAAAAAAAAACAAAGATGTGAAGGTTTGTTCTATGATGCATTATCAGTTGGGTAATCCCAATCTTAGTATTCTTTTGTAGATTTTATTGATAATTTTCCAGTATTTTTAAAGCTAGCAATGTTCATTAATATTAGTCGATTGCAACATTTAAGTTTCACTCTAAGAAATATTTTGGTTTCAATTTTATCTCTTGCGCTAGAATTTCGGGTACCTCACATTGAAATTATAATGCAACGCATTCTATCGCCTTAGTAATTCCATAATTCGTTTATAGATAAATTTAGTTTATTTAATTACTATAAATTGCTTTGTTAATTGGTGGATATTATATTACATAATCATTTATTAAAGTTGTAGGGAAAAAATATTTTTACCGTCTTGTGGATACACTATTAAAAGATATTTTTATTTTATGGATATCACTAATTAAGTTTTTAAGGTTGATGGCAGTATATTTCAATTTCTACCCAATATTTAAAAAATTAACTATCGTATTATGATTTTTTTATAAAACAAAATGTATTGTGTTGCATAACTAATTTTTACTTTCAATTGATATATGAGATTTTTATGCCAAAATTTTCGCCCATAATTGATTATGATTATATCTATTGATTGTTATAAAAAAATTAAAGAAATATTTAGAAGTTATAATTGTGTATATATTTATTTTAGCAACTAAATATTTGTAACTTAAATTATAATAAGTGTATTCATTTTAGTTAATAGATTGATTATAGTACGTGAATAAAGCCTAAATATTTTCTCTTTCTATTCAATTTTATTCATTAAATACCTAAAGTCTAGGTATATGGGTATACGTTTAGTATACTTAGTCATAATACCAATACTTTTCTTTTTCATATTCTATTATCAATGTTTAAATATTTTCAATCTCATTTGCATAATATTAGTCAAGTTTTTATCATTACTAACATTATAAATATATTTACAAATTTTCATATATCTTAGTAACATTTAAATTTAATAATTTAATAAAGAAAATTTTAAATAGTATAAAATTTAATCGTAAATTTAAAAATTAGTAATACTTAATGTTTAGTCCATTAATATTAATCAAGAAAATTATTTTTTTTAAGTATTGATAATAGAACTAATAATGGTTAATTTGTTAATCCCTTAAGATTTATATTTTGGAATATTTGGAACCATTTTTAATACTAAGCAATCTACTTAAATTATTCATATTGATTTATGAATAATACTAAATTAAGAATTGAGGTTGACTTTATAATAAAATTTGATACACTAATTTTCAGGTTGACGTAAACAAAATACTTTGCTTATAATTAATATTTGGGATTGTGAAATAAAATTGTTTACGCAGTATTTTTTTTTTTTGGATCATTATTTTCGAAATATTAAAAAATATCTATGAACAATTTTTTTTTTTAAAATTCTCATCTTGAATATTTTAAATATTATTTTTTCAATAACATGTACTCCCTTCATCCCGCAGAACCCTTCACATTTACTTTTTCGTTCATCCCATAATATCCTTCACATCCCTAAATATATGTGTATATTCATCAAATTAATATTGATTTCTGTTTAGTTTTCAAAATTGGGATGTGCAAATAATTTCATGCAATCATATGTGCATTCAATTATAGAATCTATTATATTTACAATTTACATATTTGAATGTTAATTCAATTTGTATGAAATTGAGTGTTAAATTATGATATTCAATTTTAACTTTTTATAATGAAATGTCGATCTAAGCTAACGAATTGAATATTATAATTAATATCGATTTGACCTTCCGTCATAATAATATGATATGATCAACAACTTTTTTTTACCATTAAAGTTTCATGTCATTCAAAACAAATATATTTTCAATTACAGTGTCATATTAATTTTGGAATAGGACTTGTATGAGATCGTCTCATGGCATGAGACAATGAGAATGGTTATAACTAGGACATTGACTCATTAACACTTTGGTAGGGGTGAGTGTTAATTTGTGCTGTCTCCTGCCATTTTAGTAAAATAAATATTTTTGATATATTTATAGATTTTTCATTATTTTTTGTTTGAATAGTGATCAAAAATAACATTTGACCATATATATATATATATATATATATATATATATATATATATATATATATATACACAATTTAAGTTTTTCTCAAAGTGTCTCGAGTGCAAGTTAAATTGGTCATTTAAAGATGACGCTGAAGGAAATTAGAACTAATGAAGGTTGGTGGAATCAATGAGTTTTATGTGAAATGCAATAATATTGAAATACACATTGTTCATTAAGATTTATATTACTTTGGATGAATTTTTTTCCCATAGTGAAACTGTAAATTTAATATGTTTTTCATTGTTTTTAATGTATACCAATGTCGGGTGAAAATACTTTTTTGTAGAAGAACCGTATTTTATTTAAGTATTCAAAACTTGAGATTTTCCCCGATTTGTTATGATTATAGGTTTATTGGTGACACAAATCTTCACATGTTTCGTCTAACTGGAGTTTAGTTTGAATTTGTTATAAGTGTTGAATTATGTAAAAATGATTAAAAAAAATTCAAGAAGTATGATGGTTTTGATGTCATAGCAAAGGTGATTTTTAAGGACTGTAACTTAAGGATGATGTCAAAATTAGGACTTTTAAATCTACGAGTGTATAATTTAAGGACAATAACTTTAAAAATTGTTATGATCAGGTCAAATCAGCCTAAATCAAACAAAATCGGGTTAACTTGCCCGATCTGGCCTTAACTTCTAGCTTATTAGTATGATTTGGCCTAATTTAGGGTTGAGTTTGGACTTAATTTGGGTTGATATGACCTGGATTCACTACTTTTAAAATTATTTGTCCTTAAATTTTCAGCTCGGATGGTCACAATCTCCATTTCTCACCTGAAGAGTTACAACCCTCCTTTAGTGACCGTAAGAATAAGAATGTAAATTTCATGACTGACAATTTAAAGATAATAATTCTTAAAAGTCGCGAATTAAGGTCAAGTCATTCTGAATCAAAATAAATTGGGCTAATTGAGCTAATTTGGTCTAAAATTTGGGCTTATTGCATGATTTGGCGTGTATTCGCTTCACTACTTTTAAAATAGTTGTCCTTAAATTGTCAGCTTGAAGAGTACAATTCACATTTTGCCAGGTTGAAGTGTTATTGCCCTCATTTTGCCACCCCCGAATTATGGTCCTTAAAAATATTAATCCCGTACTTGTTATTGATTCATTTTCAACAATGACATTATATATTGTTATTATTGTATCAAAATTTTATTATTTTGTGGAAAATTTTAATTGTATATACATGGTTTAATCTTATTGGTGACATAGATCATCGCATTTTTTTGTCACATTAAAGCTAAATTTTAAATTCATTATAAGTGTTGGATTGCGTAAAAATGATTAATTTTTTCAAAGTATAATGATATTGATGTTAGAGCAAGAATGGTTTTCGTTGACAATCGATAATTTTTTTAACACAAAAACTGTAACTTAGGGTTGATGGAAAAATTAGGACTTTAAATCTCCTGGCGAATAATTTAAGGACAATAACTTTTAAAAGTCCCGAATTGAGGTCAAGTTTGAATTAAAACAAATCGGGTTAATTGACCCGATTTTTGCTACATCATATAAGTTTTTTTATGGGCCGTTGCCACGTAAACGCCACATCAACAATGAACCTCTACAAATTACCCGTAAGTCTTAATTGTCAAAAAAAGTTAAATTGAAGTTTTTTTATCAAGATTCAAAAGTTTAGCTTAAGATGCAATTTTGAAAAATGACGTGATTTAAATTGCATTTAAGTCTTTATTGAATGAATACTTATCAAGATTAATTTTTAAAATTTTAATATATTCATAACTCCAAAATGCTTAGTATGCACTTAAATTTTAAAATGTTTTATAAATTCAATTTATTTTTTCAATTAGAAATGTATTTTTAATCAAATATTCAATTTATTAAGTAGGGTTTACTCAAGTTATAACTGGTATATTGTTAATCGTCAATTGGTTTATTTTTTTATTATTGTTTGAGATCATTATTGATTACTTTTTAAGTTACTGAATAATAAAAGGATAATTTTTTTCTTCATATTTTTTATTTTCTTATTTTTTTAAATCCAAGTGTATGTAATTGTGTTCACAGTAGAACTATATATTTTAAAGACTACTACTAAATATACCCCATAAATTAGTATACGAAGTACGAACCCAATATACTATATGCACTCATTAAAAATAATTAAATTAGTAAGGATTTATTGAACAAACCTCATTATTGACAATTATATTCCTCACTTTCTAAAATTAAACAAAAAAATTACACCCTTTCCATTTTAATTCACGTTATTACGAACATCAAAATTTAGGACTCAATTTTTTAACTAAACCAGGAAAATATATTAATTTTACAATTAAAAGTTAAATATGCATGTAGCATTTGGATAAGGGCTTTTGCAGCTAGAGGGAAAGAGTAAAAATAAAGCAAGAAATTTTTGTTAATCAGACCAGAAACAACAACCATGGCAAGTACAAATGTGCAATAGACTATGAATCTATCACAAATCTTACTTCTAGATACCCTCATAACAAAGACCATGTTCAATATATATTTTTTTGAGCAAAAGGTCATGAGGATTGAAGGCCAAATAATTGGGTCATATATATTGAAAGGGGTTAACGAATACTCTCAGTTGATGGTAATATTGTCATTCAACATATGCGCATTTTAGTTTAAAAATATTTTGGGGTATGTTTAGGAATTTTGGGGTTTTATATAGCTGCATTTTTTTTAAACTCAAACTAATTTGTAGATGCTTTTACTAACAAAAATTATGGGATGTTTGTAAAAAATGTATCACATATCTTTTGTATGTCTATTAATTTTTTTTTTCTTTTGTATCCCTTAAAAATTGCATGAATGTTGAAAGTAATAATTATTTTAATGTAAAAAAATATAAATTGTTCAAATATTTATTTATAATTTAAAAACTAACATGCTTGATGATTATATATATATATATATATATATATATATATATATATATATATATATATAATGTTAATGATTTTGATATAAAAGATGTTATAAGTTTAGTTATATGTTAAAAAGAAAACAAATTAAAATATTTTTGGCATTGAAATTTAATTTTATTAATTATTATTATAGTAAAATATTGTACTAATATCATCCGTGCGAAGCACGGGTAGAACGATCACTAGTATTAATTAATACCATTATCAAATTAATATTGCACTATTCATCTTAATCCATATTACGAAAATATGGGCTCCCGATTATTATTTTCCGTGTTAAGATTATATAATCCATTATTTAATTTAGCCTCTGAATAGCTTTAAATTAATTAATATCCTGTGACTTGGAGTAAATACAACCCAACATTATTATCCGTACCGGAAAACTAATTTCTACTTGCAACATTTGGTACGATAAAACTTCTGAGCCCACCAAGGGGACAAATCACACAAGTCATACTTGCACACGCTTTTCCGTATTAAAACTTAGCAACTGTCGTATGATTAATATTATTGCCCAAAACACAAGGTATCAAAATCACAATGATTCTCACCCAACATGTATCAAAGCAATAAATATTAACCACACACGGTCTTATTTAAGTGATGGAAATTAAGAAATCAACAACAACTAAGGTCTAATTCTTCTCCGTTCAGAACAGAAGAATTTATCCTCTCTGTTGGTCCTCTTCAGCTCATACAAAATGTGCTAGTGCAATCTCTTGGTGAAGATAGGTCAATCTGAGAACTACACCTCAACCTTTCACGGTGGATTGTTCAATTCCACCTAGGTTGTGAAGTTGTACATTTAGTTACAAGGAACTATTAATGTGAGTTTCTGTGATCTGGCATCACCATATTAACTACAATGTAACACGTACTATATATTTGAATGGTTTGCAATAAACATATATAACATTCATTCATATTTAATGCAACAGTGATAAAAGATTTATTCTCATAAATAAGTGTTTAATACATAGGCTATACAAAGTAAAAAATATTTTCACGTATAACCCCAACACATTGCTTGAGTGATATGGAAAAAAAGAAATGCAAAAATATTCAAGAATGAAGAGATCACTACAAGCAAATTGGTTGAGGAAGTAAAGAGTAGGCTATGGAGTTGGTTTGCAATTAAAGATGTAAGATGTTTAAATTTCAGTTTTCATAATTGGCTTGAGAACTCAATGGATGTTCTTGGTGCATTAAGGTAGATCTTTAATTGAAGACTTGTGATGCTTAAACTTCTTGTATGATGTAAATTTTTTTGAGGTATTACTTATACCTCAAGAGTAATGGAATTTTTATTTTGCTGATAAAAAAAAATTCTTTCAATAATTTATTGATTTTTTTGTACTAAAAAGTATAAAATTATTCCCTCTAAAATAAGAAATCTATTGCATTTTACTCCACTCCTCAAATAAAAGGACCAATCGGGTATTGCACGATTAATCTTGATGGAAATTTCAAATCTCGATGGAAATCTTCAAGTGGCTTAATGTTGCAACTGTCTTAAACCCCAAGATTTTATAAATTTTGAAGCTTTTGGTCATTTATTATCAAGGAAAATGGGGAAAAGATTTGCATATAGCATTTGGTTAGGTGTAGTAAGGGTGTTATAGCAGGAATTATCCTCGCCTGACAAGAGGTCAGATTCCCGAAGATACACTGACCCGACAGGATCAAGAGTTTACATCAGTAAGGGCATTTAATGTACTATAGATCTATTGTTGATCGTTAGATTAATAATGTAATAAATCTCTGAAATAAAGGGTTATGACGAGTTTATGACCACTTTTGGGCATTTGAGGGTGAACCTTTATAAATAGAAGGTCACCCCCCACCCCCATTGTGAGGATTCACATTTTCCCTCATTCATCATATATGCAAAAGCTCTCATTCAAGGGAAGAACTCAAACGTTCTTCCCCTATCGTTCTTGTTCCTTTACAATGATTGTTTGTCGGGCATAACCCAAATAGTCACAATACACTTATTCCTACGAAAATGCCCGTCAACAAAGGGTAATATGGAAATGGAGGAATGAGATCATCTTTAACAGTGGGATATTGGATTCGACAAAAATGGTCGATGAAATTAAAGCACGACTACTCCACTCCGCATACAAAATCTGGATGGAAATCTTCAAGTGGCTCAATGTTGCAACTGTCTTGAACCCCCATGTTTTTATAAATTTTGAAGCTTTTTGTCATTTATTGGCAGCGAAGAGGGGGAAAATATTTGCATATAGTATTTGGTTAGGGGTAGTATGAGTATATGAAAATGGAGGAATGAGATCATCTTTAACAGTGGAGTATTGGATTCGACAAAAATGGTAGATGAAATTAAAGCACGACTGTAGAGTTGGTGTAGCGTTAAGGATCCAGGAGTATCTAGATTTTGTTATAGAGATTGACTATTTAATCCTAGAATGATTTTGAAGAATTAAATCTCTATTTGTAAACGATTTGGATATTCCTTGTACCATCTTATTAATAAAATTTGTTTGACTGATAAAAAATAAAAAAGGACCAAATCTGGTAAGTATATGCTTTCACGTTCTCTTTCATATTAAATGTTTCTATATAAGTAGATTGTAGTGTATTTATGTGGTAACTTTAATTTACTAGGTTTGAGATTATTCTAATTTTGGAATGTGATTAAATATAACTTTGTGCACCTTTATCATTTTCAATTGATCTATATCGTCGGTAGTTAAGATTGAACCCCTAATTGCATGTATAGTTTTCAGGTGAATTAATGAGTGATTAATTAATATGCGATGGTAGAAAGACATGATTAATCTTGGGAACTCGTAAATAATATTTGTTGGACCATGAGAGATTGATACTTAAATACTATTTAAATATGTATTTGATTTATGTGATATCGATTCGGGATAATTAGTCATAGGGATAATTAATACAAAGAGGGAGTTGGACTAAACAAAGAATAATTATTTATCAATTCTATCTGTCAAAACATGATTAGAGTATTCTCACGGCTATTAAAAAATTGTGCGCGAACTCAAGTACATTCTTGTATAATAGTTGGTAAATTGTACTATAGAAGTAAATTATAGACCGATCGTATTAACGAGATCATCCAATAAAGTCTCGGTGTTCACAATTAATATTGTTAAATAGAAACACTATTATTATTCAATGAAAATAACTAACACTGACAATCTAATAAAATTCAATGAAAACAATTAATAATATTTAATAAAAATAAGAGTAGTTCTAGTGTGCACTTGAGTGCATGATATGCACTTGGGTTTTGAAAAAAAAAAAAATACCCAAAACAGAAATCAATAATACCTCAAGAAGTAATTAGTAATACTCCAAGAAATAATCAGTAATACCCCAAGAAAGAATCAGTAATACCCCAACTACAAAAATAAACATACAGTTTGGTGTGCTTGTGTCTGTTTTGATAAAATCAAAATTAAAGTCAAAATTGAGCTTAAAAATTGAGTGTAGAATTGGACGCGCTTTGAAAACATGATTGCAAGTGGATTTTGGGTTAGAGATTGGTCCAGGAGCTTGAGACTTGGTTAGAACAATAATTTTGCTCCTGGAGATATGAGTTAGTTTTCTGAGTTTTCTTGATGTAAACTACTATAGGGGTATGTCTTATACCCTTCCTATTGTGTTTAATAAAGTTCCCTTTTTTGCCTATAAAAAAAATAAAAAATTGAGTTTAAAATTCAAGTGCATACTATAATTTGTGTAAAAATAATTAATCTCATTTTTCTCACCATAAAATGCAGATTTCGTTGAAGTGAATACTGATGATTCATTATTGGATCTTGTAATTTATTATGGTGGAGACCGGGGGATTATGCTATAAATGCATGCCATTTGACTTTGAATCTTGATGTTTATAATTAAAAGTGAGAGAATGATAAAAAAAAAAATTTTTTACATGAAATGAAACCAATACAAAGTGTTTTTTTTTTTTTTCCTTTCGGAAACAACCGAAGACAAAGCTTGAAAACAATAAAATAAACTATATGGAGCATTTTTTATTATTTGAAATTCGTTATATTACTGCAAAATGGGCTACTAGATAATCTGTCCCGGCCCATTTAAATTCCATCAAGAATTGTTTGTGAATTTCGTGAGCCCAACATGATGTGTTTTTCTGTAGAATACACTGAATTTTTTCAGTAAAAAGTCAAAAGAAATTTAGTGAAGATATTGCAATATAATTCTCTTATGAGTTCAATTTTCTTGGACTTCGACTATAAGTAGCTCATTTAATTCATCCTCGTGTGAAAATAATTAGTTATAACAAAATTTCATCTAAAAAAACTCACAATTTTATTTCATCTAAAAAATTTGTGTTCAATAGAAAAAGGTACATCCGAAATTGGTATGCATTTTGTGGCCAATAGTTCACAATTTGAATAAGCATCCTTTTCCCCCAAAAAAAAAAAAAAAAAAAAAAGCAAAAGTTTGATAAACACATGTAATAAAAAAAAATTAATGATATATGTAATAAATACACAGAGAATTTATTATACCTATTTGGAAGGAACTTTATTATAAATTCTAGTATTATCTAGGGGCATTCATAAAATAATACAATTGAACACCACTATTTACAAGATAGTACAGTGTTCAAAAAATATATACTTATGTTCAACTTTTTTTTGTGCGTCTGTTCAATTATGTTGTACCAATTTGTAAAAAGTGGTTTGGAATTGTATTATCCTGCACTTAATCCTATTATCTACTACTAACCAAAACTACAATGATGCTTTTCCGCAATTTATTATTTCAAATTGTCAAAAACTTCATTTATAGAAACAAACAAGTCATGATACTCTTACTGGTTTACATGCAATTATAATTCGATTTTCAATTAATTATTTTCTGGGTATACCATTAGTGACCAAAATGAGGCTATATACATTAAAAATGGAATATCATACATAGTAAGGTAATCCACATAAATACTTGATATTAAGTTATTAGTAGGATATATTCTATATGCAAGATTTATTAAGTAGATATTTATGTAAGAATACCGTTCATCGTATTTTGTGAAACAATGTTTTAATCAAACTATCCAATCAAGGCATACGATTTAAATTCAATTCAAAATGATAAATCGTAATTAAATATTTTCGACCAACTATCATAAAACCAAAAAACATATTTTTAATTATATTCAAGACTCCTAAATCTAACCTTAGGCTGTTAGGATTGGACGCGGTTTTGAGAAGTTATAGTTCTCAATAATTTGTCAATGAGTTATTATACTCTTTGCAAATTAAAGCGTTGCACAAAAGTGCATCCATTCTGATAAAAGTATATATACTTGTTCTTTAATTTAAAAGGTTCATGAATGCTTCAAGTGTGTTAATATTAGGGTTTTATATGACTCCAAAATTTATTAAAAAGGAAAAAAAAGTATTTATATATTTTTTAAAGTCAAATCAAACTTCACTCTATTAGTAAGTGCAAATTTCATTTAGAAGGTTCGATGGCTCAACCTACATATGAGGGCCAAAGAACGTCTTAGCGGCTCTAGCTAGATGGTGTGTCTTAACATTGAGTACCTTATTAATAGAAAAAACAGAACAAAATGAAAAAACATTTTTTTACGTTTACAAGCGATAATATAAATTTGTCAAACTCCAAATAAAAAAAAGCAAGAAACAATGGTATCAGATACGAGTTTCAATTCCACCTCAATAATACCTTTACAAAGCCCAATTGTTTAATTCACGATAGGGCCTCCAAGAGTCTCATACATCACACACACAGAACAACGTGGTACGACACATAAAAAATTCCCCTAATCATTGGGAATAGTCGTGCCAAAATTCATTTCCTTCGTGTCTCAAGAAAAGTCTTTTGTTAAAAAATAAATGAAATCTAAAAAGAAGGAATGTAGATCTCTCAAAAAACCATAAATCTTATTGTCGAAAATTAATATAAACCATGTGATTTTTTTAAGTGAGTTTTTGTAATTAAAGTGGCATCTTGTGTTCACATCAATGATATTCGAAAAAACAAAAATCACGTAACTTACTATATTTTATAAGGGGTTTTTTGTGAATTATGTTTGCGCGAACTCTTTCCTTTAAAATTATATTATTTAGCATATAAAGTAATACTATTTAATATACAAAGTACCATGTTTAAAAAAAAAAAACTTGATTTTATGTGTTATTATTCTCAAAATAACTAAACTGAATAAAATTATTTAATGTATTAAACAATATTATCGAATTCATAGTAAAACTTACATGAATCAAGCTCGCGGAAGGTTGTCTATACCTTCTGTTAGTCAAGTTTATGCACAAATTTCTATTATATATTCAAACTAAATTAGAATACATGATAACTCTCATGTTTTTGCCATTTTATTTTTCATTTCATTTTAAGCAAAGAAATATATTAGTGAGCAAAATGTCAAGCCATAAAAATGAGGAAGTAGATAGACCCAATTATTTTTTAAAATTTAAGATTGAAGATTTCATGTGTATAGATAATAATATTAAATACTAGAATGTATGATATCGATTCACTATAAATAGGCATTGTTAGGAAAAGGAGTATTTCCATGAGAGAGGGGAGAGCCTTAACACCAACACGTCAGTCAGTCTATACTGGCGAGAAAACGTTCCATCACCGCCTCTCTCTCTCTCTCTCTCCCCCCTCTTTCTCTCTCTGCCCGCACACACATGCCATCAAAACCCTCCCAATCAACCCCTCAATCCAATCGATTTCCTCTCCCCGGTATGATTCTGCGCTTTTTTCTCTCTCAATTCAACTCCCGCCGCAACATAAATCAATTTGCATGTTAATGTGGATTATTTTTCCGTCAATTTTCATGTTTCGCCAACTGAATTGAAATCATGTACTGTGCTTTTGTGTTGCATTTGTCTCTGGAATTGCCATTGCCTCGCTACAGCTTCAATGCATGCATAATTGTTGTTGTATTTGCTTTTTGTGCCTTTCTGTTATCTGGAGTTTGTTCATTAGTCAAAATTGGATTTTCCTTTCCGTTTTTCTGTTCGATTTTTCTACTTTTTGTATGATCTTTTCGTGGATTTACGAACTAGGTTTCTGTTTTCGATGCTATCTAGTGTTCTTTTTCACCGTGGCTTTCCCCCCTTTTTTAATTTTCGAGGCGAATTTTAAGTGGGTTGTCGTTTTTTCTCGTGTTTTTTTGGATTCTTCTGGTTTTCTGCTTCTGAATTCTCAGTTCATCATAGTTCATCTCTTATCATCGCTGATCCATGCTTCCTGGTTCTTGATTACAGGTTATGACCGTGAATTTTGAAGAATTTTAATAGCGGAAGGAAACATGCCTCTTTTGAAAAGAAAGCCATTTGCCCTAGTTGAGAAGCCTGAGGATTTAAACCCTCAAGAGCTTGTCTTTCAAATTCCATTGACAAAAGAAATCTTCAGAAATTATAAGTAATTTCCTATTCCTATTCTCTAGCCCAAATGCTCATAAAATTGCTGATTTATTTATGATGCCTGGATCTTAAATGTAACAGTGAATATTTGATGAGAATCACCTTATATCGGAAAAGAGTCTGGACGTGCAAAGCTACGGGGAAGGACAATTTAACCTATGAAGAAGCATTGATTTCCGAGGAGAGGGCTGCCAAGAGAATACAAAATATTCCCGTTCAGTACATTGCTCCTATTCTTCGTGAAGTCCAATTTAGTAAGTCCACTGCCATTTTGTTTAGCCATCTGTTTGCATAAATGATCAGAAGCTTATCAATGTAAGAAGCCAAGTTCTCGATGTTGTTCTTTATGGTAGCTATATTGTTTTTAATATCTAATTAATTCGGTGCCAACTGTAATTGGCGGCACAGAAATGTGTCACGTGGCAGCAATTTGAAGTATGTGGCGACGTTGCCTTTTGGAAATTGCTCCGTAAAATGAGAAACTATAAAATCATCGTACATTCCTTTTAGCATATAGTTGACTGTTATTTTGATGGTTACTTATGACTTCTACGTTAGACGGAACATTATTAGTGAATATCTTTATAATTGGAAATGTTCCATAAATAATGTGTAATATCGATCGCTAAAATGAGATCAGATTTTTAAAGAAATATATACGGCCAGCTGTACAATCCCAGCTTACGACGAACACCAAAGTAGACAAAAAAAAAAAAAAAAAAACCATCAACTGGTGCTGTTCGAAATAGAGTCTGCTTTCGTTACTTACACTTTTCTTCCCTGGTTTTACGAGGTTGTCAGCCTCTCGAATTTGCATTCTTTCTACTGGTACCTTCTCCTGCCTCCTATCACTACTATGAATAATCACCAAATGTAGCTGGGAGAAAACAACAGATGCTCGAATCCCAACAACACTTATAAAAATTATTATTTCATATCAAGTAGGTTTTTGAAGCGTTGGATGCTTTCTAATATCAAATAAGTATACTTTTTTCTTCTTTGATCTTTATGAGGTGAACATCGAGACATGAGAATTTGTATCTACCAAATTGTTATTTTGCTAGGAAGTGTCGGAGCATCTTTTACCAGAATAACAGCCACCTTTTACTGTGTATAGAATTTTGTCGCGTATAGTGTTGTAGTGGAACCATATCTCTCTAGTCCTTTTGTGTCTTAGCCTAATGTTTACTTCACTCTATAACACAATATAAAACTGAAACATGGGCAGCTGGTCTAAGGCTAGGATCTTTCTTCTTATAAAACGGAATTAGTGGTAGTGTGGTACTGAATATAAATATATAGAGCTTTTACATTGTATTAAGTCATGACTCGTACCTAGTTTTAGTTTCTGATGTTTGTGCATTACCTTATATCCGACCTGTTAAGGGGGATTCAGTAGTACCTGTAAGGAAATTTAGAATGAATATGCAATAACCTTGCATTTATTTCTGGAACAAACCTTGAAGTTGGTTATTCTGGATTCCAACAACAATTTTCTTGGGATCATGCTGCATTGCTGCTCTTGTATACTTGTTATAATATGACCAATGCATTATTACTTGATATCCATTTGACTCCTCGTCTTATGAAGCCGAAACAACACTTTCGTTATTCATGTCCAGCATCTCACATATCAGTTATATATATAAAGAGTTATTGATGAGAAGTTCATGACATTGGGTATTTGAGTTGACTATTGAATGCCTGTATTTGAAATTTAATATATTTACGGTTTCTGTTGGGTACCTGACTACCTGCGTGATTTCATGCTCGGACATTATCTATTTAAAGGTCTATGTTGCACGGGCTAATTCTAATTGGTTGTAATCTGCATGTGGTTTCTCCAATGAATATACCCTTTACTGAATTTAGATGCTCTATTTATATTTGTCGTTCAAGTAGGGTTGGTCTACTTACAATATTATTATATTTCATGGCAGGCATGCTGAATCTAAAAGATCTGGTTGACTCAATATATGCAAAGTTGCTAGGTCCCTTTCCCGAAGGTACTGAATTGTATGGGAGAAAAGATGGCCATTTGCATCTTTGCAAGATTACGAAAGTTGTTGAGGCTGGTGACAAAAGGCAATATGAAATTGAATGGCTTAGTGGTGATCTCAAAATGAGTGGAAAGGCATTACTAAACGATGATGCGTTAACATTAAAGAATCCACCATTTAGTAAACGGGTACTTAAGTCGTTTATCAAAGACTCAACATATCGGAATCTCCCTTGGGTTTTACATGATAATTTATCAAAGAAGCATGCAATCTCAAGTACCCCTCCTGAAGAACTGAAGACTAATGTTTCGATTCAAAATGGACTTGTAGTTTGTAGTAGGAAGAGGAAAAGAAGTGAAGAGAAGCAAAACACTGTGGTGAGTTTGCAATTATGTAGGCGGTGTATCTCTTGAATTCATTTGGAAGTTTATATCAATGATATTTGTTGCTGTTTATTTTTGTTTGTATAGGTGGCGAGTGAAAAGAAGATCATTGTGTATACACGGAGGAATAAATTAAAATCTGACCCCTCATTGTCTGTAATGACTATTGATGGAGGTAAGGAGGGTGGTGTTAAATTTATTTTCTTGCAATTATTCTGCCTAACGAACTTCTTTTTCCATATGCATACACATATTTGTTTGTCCTTGTTGGGCTCTGTTTACGTACTACTGTCTTATGGAGCTGCACATTTTTTTTCTTCTTTTCTTTAGAAGTTTTATAGTCAGGAATGTTAATTATGCTTATATGTATTTAATCAAGGGTTGATTTTTTTTCTCCTCTCTATTCCATTACCTGCAATGGTTTTTCTAGGGAAGGTTCGCCAAGAAGATCAGTCCACTAGGTATCCGATAGATGACCTGCTGGTGCAACCTACACCAGAAGATCAACTGACAGAAAGGCCTTCCCCTTGCAGAGATTTCAACGTGCCTATGAATTGTGTTGGGAATCTCTTGATGGTGTGGGATTTTTTTGCTTCTTTTGGAAGGCTGTTGAATTTGTCACCTTTCTCCCTTGAAGATTTTGAGAATTCTCTTTGTTATAAAGACAGCATTCCCTTGCTTATTGTGGAGTCTTGTTCAGCTCTTCTCCGCTTGCTTGTAAGAGACAATGTGAAGTTCTCGATGGCAATTAAAAATAGAAAAAGGAAGCCAAAGGTGAATTATTCGTACACACACATGTCTATATCTTATTTTCTTTTTCTTGTTTTTAGAATTTATTTTGAAATATGTTTTTTCAGATTACACAGATTACTTGGACTGAATATCTCTGCGATTTTCTGGAAACAACTTCAACTGCTGAATTATCTACTCACATAAGTACCATTAAGCGAGGTCATTATGGGTTATTAGAGATTCATGTGAAACTGGCAATTTTTGTTGAACTGGTTGCTCAGGCTCTAGAGACAAATACTGTCAAGGAGAAGTTGGATGAGTATATTGAAGAAATTCAGGCACTCGCTGCTACACGGAGGGATGAGGCACTTGATGAAGGTAGAAAGAAGAGAGAAGAAAAGGAGCGTAAGAAGTCAGAAGCTAATGGTAGTGTGAAATCTGGTGAAGGCATTCCCAATGGAGTTGCTCCAGAGAGAAGTAATGCCCATGTCCTCTCTCGATCAAATGGAAACAGGTCAGGACCTGTTATATTTTGGAACAATTCATTGATGATTTGGCTTAGTAGTGACCTCTTCCCATTCTTATTCTCCTGTTACTCATCTTTTGTCCCTACAGTGAGAATGAACAAGGAGATGGTACATCTAAGAAGAGTGCAAAGAAACAGAAGGTTGAAATCAACACTTCTTCGGAAGATGCTAATCTTCCATCTAAGAGGGAGATCCATAAATTGATGAAAGAAGAAATTAAGGAAACAATAGAGATGAAGAGTGCTAAAGAAAGGGTGGGCCTCTCTGTCCTCTCCACCCCCCCCCCCCCCACCCCCCACCCCACCCCACACGCACACAAGAGACTACACCACCCAAATGTGTGTGATATATATATATATATATATATGGTTATGATATGGAGCTTCATGGTGCATTCCTTATGGAGCCCAGCACCAGCATAAAACACTTGTACTATGCTACAGCGTACAAGTGTTTTATGCTGGTGGTGGGTTCCATAAGAAACCCACCGCCGGGCTCCATATCATTACTCTCTATATATATACACACAGAAATCAAAGCAGGCAGCTGTAATGTGAGCTTTTTGCACTGATACATCCACTATTTGTTCCTCATGCAGAAAGAATTTCTTGAAAAGGAGATTGAGAAGAGAACTATACGCACATACTCCTTAGGGAAAGACAGAAATTATTGCAGGTATTGGTTTTTTCGACGCGAGGGAAGGGTATTTTTTGAGAGTTCTGACTTCACAGAGTGGGGCTATTACCAGACTAAGGAGGAGGTATTATGTCTTATTCTGGCACAATTGGATTTCTTTTATTATTTCTTTGAATTACTTGAAGTGAATCTCTCTCTTTCTTTTACCAGCTTGATGCTTTGATTGGCTCATTAAATACAAAGGGTGAAAGGGAGAGGGCTCTTAAAAAGCAGTTGCAGAAATTTTACGACAAAATATGGTAAGTCGTTCAATTTATTTCTCATGAGTTGTGTTTTGGTTGATCTGAATTTATGATGCCTTTTTTTTTTCCTTCTTTATATTCAAAGATTGTTTATTGCAGTAGTTGTTTAATGAAGACTTACTACTGGTATATTATTACATGCATGTAAAATGTATTTATCGACTGTTCTTATTGTAAAATGTTGTTAATTTTTCCCTCGTAAAATGTATATGCAGCTTGCAGATGCAGAAAAGATCAAAGGAAGCGAGGCAGAGGACTGAAATGGAAGAGGCCCTGGTTCGACGATCTACTCGTGTGCGGGCCCCACCTAAGGACAACCCTACACTTGCATTCCTTAAGTATGTAAACAAGTGGAAGGATATATAGGTATTGTTGTTTAGAGGTACAGATTCAGATTGAACTAACAACCTGGTTAAGGGGGGGAATAGCATGCCTTCATGTTGAAAGATATTGAGTTTGATAGGGCTTATACAGTAGGTAAGGTAGGTGTTCTTCTATCCCAGTACACAATTCTTATGTGGGATGGAGTTTTGGAAACCTTGAAAATTTTGATAATAAACCCCATCAAATAGCCAAGTTTATAATTTCCCTTTTTTTTTTTTTTTTTAATATCTTGGTGCTCGTTTCAAGTTCAATTTTTCTTTTTAAACATGTAATGCATTTTTGTGTTTTGAAGTGAGCAATTGTCTCTTTGCAATTCTTTTTTTCTCTGTGCTGCTCAATTGGCAATGGTAATGTATCAGTGTTGGTACCAATATTTTTCCACCAAAATTTGATTGAAATTAATACAGCTATGTGTATATTAAGTCAATGTAGTACAAGATAAATTATAAATTGAAATAGAGAATCATGATTTGTGAGTCAGACATAATTTATTAATTAACTAATAAAAAAACTGGGTGTTACTATTGACAAAATGCCTAAGTTCGTCTTACTTTGTTGTTTGGGGTTACTCCTCCCATGCCCTAAATGGGATAGGTCTGAGTTGTCCATGGAGTTGGGGAGTACTGAATCTGTACCCAAAAATATGTTCAGACTTTTTTTATTTTAACCGAATCGAAATCGAATTGAGTTTTTTTCGATATGAATCTGGATATTACCAAATTAACCGTATCGAAAAATTGAATGAGACGTATCGAACCAAACCGAATAACCGAATTAAATATGTATAAAAAATTAATTATTACTTATTTTGAATTCAACAAATTGTATTATAATGTTATTGAATTCAAGTACAACTATACAATAATATAATTTATCTTAGTTGTCAGAATACAAATTATTTATCATATTAATTTCTTAAAACATTGATCCATGTTTAAGTGTATATATCATAATTATTTAAATTTAATTTGTTTCATCTTTTAGTTTCATTCCAAATGTATATTCATTTGTTAACAAAAACTTGGATATGATGTACCTCGTGTTAGAAATCACAATCAACATGATTTTAATACTGCAATTTATATTCACAAGATATTTCAAAATGATTGTTTATAAAATATATTTTATATACCATATTTTAGATACTCTATTCGTTGTGATTTGTATTTTTTTTAATCATTCATTATCATATAACGTGTTATATTTGAGTTTGAAGGGCATATGCTTAACTGTGGTTGAAGATGCGTAGTATTCATGTGAGTGTGCATCAATATTCTTTTATTTTCTTAAATTAGAGAATAACGAATAAAATGTATTTCTCCGCTCCGTTCCATATCAATCTGATCCTTTCTATAAAATATTTGTATCGTACAACACCAAAATCTTGGTATGGATATAGACACCCAATTTTTAAAATAACCGAATATCTGTATGAACACGAATATTTTCAAATATCCCTTTTGATTCGTACTGTGAACACCCCAGATCTGAGTATCACTCCAATTATTTGGGGTTAACTCGTCCCATGCCCTAAAGTGGGATAGATCCGAGTATCACTCCAACGTTGTGCTCCATTTTGTATATTAAATTTTAATATATATTATATAATATATTTTTTCATATTTATTAGTAATACATATATAATATATAAATAACAATAATTCGCCTCATAGATATCTTTTTAGATTAATATATTGATAAAATATAAGACAAAATAAAATTTTCTATTGATATTAATATCTTAAATTGTGAAAATAAATGAAAAAAGATAATTCTAATATCATTTATTTACCTTTTTTCAATCAAGAATTTTAATTTTGTGTTATATAGTATTATGTTTTGTTTTTACAATATTAAAAATCTATATATATATATATAAAAATAGAAGTGAGGAGAGAGAAAAAAAATTGTATTTATTGGAGCAAGTGAAGTGCACTTGCTTTATGGTGCAATTGTGAATCTCACTCTCCACTAAAGAGAGTGGATTAATTTTACCAATTTCTTCTCTTTTTTACTTTACACAATAATTTCAAAATTCTTTAACTTTTAAATTTTAAATCTATTTTCAACACACTATATATCAAATTAAATTGTCTTTTGAACATTTTTAATTTAACATATATATTGCACAATTAAAAAGAAAAATCATATTTAAAATATTTATTTTATTATTTAAGTGTTTTTTATTGACTTTAACTATATGATTGGTTGAATTTAAATCATTTTTTATTTAGACTATATAACGTTTTTAAATATTAAAATAATTTTATGAATTTTAGTATATGTTGTGAATTTAGTATACAATTAAATAATTATATTACTCACATATATACAATATAATCTTTAAATATTAATTAATTTATGGATAAAATTAATTTAATTTAATTTTTTTATAGTCATTCATTATACAATTCCGCGTTTAAAATTTATAATATTCTATCCAGGCATCGCACGAGAGAAATACTAGTTCTATTTAACACAGATCGTGCAACCCCATCCAATGCCTTGCAACGGGTCGCCCCGTTCAAAGAGTAGGGTAGGTCCTGGTAGCTAAGTACTCAACCCATCTTGTTATCGTTTTTATAAAAAAAAAAAGTACATTTAATTTAGATCCAATTCACAACCTATTTCATTAAATATTGTTTCATGCAATAATTTATTCTAATTTAATGTATTTTGTTCATTTACTCGTATTTTTTTATCAATTAATAATTTTATTCTTACAATCATATATAGTCCGATGGATAAATATTCCACAAACTCGATGTTCTAGTTTAAGGTCTAGACAGAATAGAGTTTTCTCAATGTCCATCTCAAATTTTGATTTCAAGTAGCTTGTGGATTTTCTTATTTCATTAAGGCTCCACTTGGTAGGCCGTAAAAGACCATATTATGGGGTGTTGTATAATTAATATTCCACTTGGTAGGGCATACTAAAATAATATCGACCCGTTTCTTATATGCCCAACCCTGTAAAATAGTAAGGCGTAATACCTCCAAAGCACTATTCACCTTTACAAAATTAATTCGGTCCGAAAGGTCGTACTATTTTATTATTGGTTTGTCACACGAACCGCCGCCACCGGACCACCGCCGGACCGACGCCGCCGCCGCCGGACCACCGCCGGACCGTCGCCGCCGGCGCCGGAAAGTCGCCGGAATTTCGCCGAAAAGTCACCGGACCGCCGGCGCCGGCGCCGAAAAGTCGCCGGAGGCTGCCGGACCTAATTTTTACCTTTTTTATTACTTCCTACCAAGTAAGTATAAGAATTTTGCATAAATTAGTATGACCTTTTTTATATGTCCTACCAAGCAATTTTATATGACTTTTCTATACTAAATTTATGCCCCCTACTAAAATTATTAATGCCTACCAAGTACAACCTAAGAGTAACTATTATTTTATGTTCTTAAATCTGGAATGTGTTCTTTTTATAAATACATAGGTGCATTGTTCATCGTTCTTGTATCATTTATCAATTAAGTAGTTAGTTAGAAGGGTATATTATTTCCGTCAAGATTATTTCAATTCATAAAATGAGTGTTTCAATCTGATTGATAATGCTCTACGAGGTGTAGAGTCACTTTACTTAGGTAATGGAAGACCATCAAACATTTTCTTATATATCTCTGAATCAAGATACACATAGAGATATGCAGTAACCACATCCATAAGTTGTGTTTCCATTCATTCGGAAGATACTAGCCTAACTAAGTAGTGAAGCGTTATTACGTCCATTACGTGAGAGTATGTCTCCCATAGGCAATTCCAGGACGTCGTGAGAAACTTTGAGCTACAGCCTACCAGGCGAATTTAATATCTTAGGAACTTATTTTTTTCTTTATACTTTTTGTTAGAGACCCATTTATGCTCTATTGAATTTACACTTGGTGGGGCAAGCATTACCAGAACAAATACTTATCTCTTTGCTAGATAATCAAGTTCTATCTTGATTACTTCTTTCCATTTAGGTCAATTTGCTATTTGTCGACATCTTGCAATAGAGAGTGGTGCGACATCATCATACTCTATAATTTCTTGAGCAACATTAAAAGTAAATGCATTATCAATTTGTGTGCAATGTTTGTCCATTCAACTCAAATGAGCTCTCATAATTAATAGAGATCCATTTATTCTCTCAAATCATATCAAACATCATAGCGTTTTCTATTGATGATTTTTGGACATAACTATAGTGAGATATAATATCATGATATATATCATATATTCTTGATTTTTGTTGTAAATCCAGTAGATTTAATATACCAAATTCAGGACATTACTTATGGATCTAATAACCTAAACAGGCTTTAGGAATTAGATTAGGGTTTCTCTATTATAAATAGATTCATGTACTCAGTATTGTATACACACAGAAATATTAGTGAAAACTCCTGGCTTTGTACGCCCCCAAATGTAGTCGTTATCGGCGAACTGGGTAAACAAATCGGTGTCTCTATTTTGCGTTTATATTTTACAACACGTTATCAGCACGAGTCTCTACCCACAATTAATCGGTACATTTGTTTTATCTTAAGCATGATAATTAATTATCCAATTAATCGTGAAATTCTAATTCACATGCCTATAATAATTATTTGCTAGTATTTACATACACATGTTGTATCTATGTAATATGTGCAATTGGCCGAAACACGTTATCTTGTTGTTTCAATTTTAGGTTCCATACTTTAATATGATGTTTGTTGTTTGTTTAAAGTCCAATATCCTTTGAACTAGTATTTCACCGTTGTTTTTCTCGCCATGGGCCAAGACAAGAACGAGGCGAGGTGCTACGCTCCTAACGACGCCGTCTGAACCCGCAGTCCAATTCGGCAGCCGCGAGCGCCTAGCGAATCACCGAACCTATAGCTATAGAACCTGGACTCGGCACCATCGGACCGCGTCCGGCGTTGATGTTGTTGGTCGCCCATGGCCACGACGACGCTGTTGATCGCCCATGGCCGGCGTCGACCGCTGTTGATCGTCCACGGTGTCGCACAAGCCGTCGCTCGCCTCGGCACTGCAACCAAGCCCTGTTTATTTTTGGGCTTATTTTTTCATTACCTGGGCCGCTTCTTCTGGTTAACATAAATGGGTTTCTGGCAATTTTTATTTTGGGCCGATTAATTGATTTCCTCTGGACCTTTAATTTAATTTAGACCACGGTTATTAGCACTAGCCTCTTTGTTAAATACCCTACCCTGATGAATACACTATCAATTTTTCCAAAAAGTTGAAACATTTTCGGCAAAAAATTTCGAAAATAAACATAAAATTCGAAAAAATATTCCGAAATATTGTAAATTTAGTTATTTTCGAAAAAAAAATTCGAAAAAATATAGTGTATTCATCCGGTAGTGTTTTTAACAAAGGGGCTAGTGCAAATAACCTGCGCCTTTAATTTAACATTTTGCCCTTTATTAAACTGGGTGAATATGTTACTTTTCTTTGGCCGATTAATTTAATTAACCTTGGCCTTTTAATTTATTTGGGCCGATCCTTTTATGAAAATAAAATGAAATAAATTGTTGCTTATAATTAAACCCAATATTTTTAGAATTAATTTTTATATTAATTCTCAAAATATTAAATAAATTGTATCTTGGAATTTACTAATTCATTTCGTGTTGAGCTTTCTTTTGGAGTCGATACCTGTATGATTGTTCCACCCACTTGAGACGTGTCCAATGCTGCCCGATGCTAGCCGAATCCATCAACAGATGTTTATGAACCCTTGTCATAGATAGGGGTGGTTCGGCATGGTATACTGAAAATTTCACGACATACCGTATACCGTACCGAAATTACCGAAATTTCGGTATTTCAAAATTACATTCCGCATATCGTACCGAAATTTCAGTATACCGTACCATACCAAAATTTCGGTAATATTGGTATACCAAATACCATTCATATCGAAATATTACTGCAAATCGGACATTTATGAATAATTCTAAACAAATTGAAGAAAGAAAAACTCACTCTAAAAAAATATCTCTGCAAATTATTGTTAATAATGGAAGCACAAAACTTATCAGAGTTTAATCTGGATTGGTTTCAAGCCGTGCAAAACTTTCTTTCCAACGATTCCGATTTTACAATCGATTTCCCCATCGACTCAGCAACGCCAAAAACATATATTTAGAACAGAAATTTTTTTTTTAAAAAAGAAAGAAAATAGACCGATGTAGACGGGGATAGAGGACGCAACATTTTGGCGGTGTGCTGGTGGTGTCGAGAAGACGAGGGCATTTGGCGGTGGTCCTGTGGATGCTTGAGGAAGAAAGTGAGTCGGAGAGAAAGAGAGGTGTCGGCAGCGGCGTGAAGACGAGGCGCGTTGTTGGTGTCGAAGAGGTGAGGCCATTTGGACTTTGGAGGAGGAGTATGGCGGTGGACCCTGGACTATTGAGGATTGAGGAAGAAGTTGGGCAGCGACGTGAATTGAAATGGGAAGGTTGCAGATTAGATTTAGCCAGCTTAGGGTTTTTTTAATATTTAATTAGTTTATTTTTTTTTTAAATATATATAATTTACGGTACGGTATGGTATTTACCGAAATACCGTATATCAAAAAAAATTCGGTATTTCGGTATGCATAATTTTCATACCGTTACCGTACCGAAAATTTCGATAATTTCGGTAATTTTTGGTATGATAAAGTCGGTATACCGATAATTTCGGTATTTTTTTCACCCCTAGTCGTAGGGTTCCACCCTGGTAAAAGACTTATTTCCTTCTTTTATATTTCCAGCAATTAGCATTGTTTGCCGCAACACATGCTTGTGCATTATTTGCTGTAGAAATTAGGATTTATGTGAAAAATTCTTGTGCTCCTATTATTATTTTTGCTGATAATTTAATTCGCTCAAACAATGCCCAAAATTTTCGTATAAAAGTTTGTCTGAAGCAAACATGAGCATTAACTAGAATTTGAACTTGAACAGTTGCTCCTACTTGTATAGATGTTTATGTGAATTAAATTTACTTTATTGGTTATAGTCCGCATATATTATTTGGGTAGGCGGCACGCAGTATCTGTCGGACCGTAAAATCATGTTTGGATAGATGGCATCCAATATTTGCTCCTTTGTGATTGAGCATGTAAATTAAATCTTCTTTCTCCTTTGTTAATAAAAATTTAAATCGTATGTCTCGTCATGTCCATTTAAAACGTATTGAAAATGCTTGGTATTACTAAGAGAGAATTTTCTGAGTTTACTCTCGATGGTAATAACTACGTGACATGGGTCATAGATGTTGAGATTCATCTAGCTTCATCCTAATTATGCGGAATCATTGTACATGGTCCAAAATCCACTGATGCCCAGAAGGCAAAGGCGTTGATTTATCTCAAGTACCACCTTAATCAGGACTTGAAATATAAGTACCTTACCGAGATGGACCCTAACATTCTATGGACATCCCGGAAGGATTGTTCCTATCAACAAAATGGTATAATCCCTCGGGAACAATACAATTGGCTGAATCTCCGTTTCAAGATTCTACTTTGCATCATATTGTATCTCAGTTAAGATTATGCCAGTAGCAAATTACTGAGACCGAGTTGATATAGAAAATCTTATCAATATTCCATGCTAGTAATTTTGTACTCCAACAGCAGTACAACTCTCACTCAAAGCTAATTTATGCACTTTTAGTGGCAGAAAAACACAACCAACTCCTGATGAGAAATCACAATACTAGACTGGTTGACCCACAAGCAGTACCTGAAGCACATGCTGTAGCTCAAGGGAGCCTGAGTGGGCGTAAGCGTGGAAGGGAAGAAATCCGAAAATCCAAGCACTTGATTGAGGCTTATCGAAAGATACAAAAGGACAACAAGGGCATGACCCATCAGGGTGAATCTCATCATGTCAGTCTGTCTGAAGTAGATTTTGATATAAACAACAATGATCTTTTGAGCTTGGAGCTCGAAGATTTTGGAGACAAAGAGTGATTTACATAAAAGGGTATTATTAGTATCCTAACTTAGGCTTTGAGATTTGTCTTGCTTCATTTGGGACAAATGTAATGAAATTTTGACCCCATCTTTGCCCAGAAGGCAGATGCACTGATTAAATTCTCTAATACCATCTCAATAAGATATCAATCGTTTATGGATAATCCCTGAAGAATTATATTTATCGTTGTTTATAAAAATTCCTGAAGGATTATATTCATTGTTGTTTATAAAAATCCTTGAAGAATTATATTCATCGACAAAGTTTGAATAAAATCGATAGCAGAAATTATTGATAGATGAAAATCATGGCCAATGCTAAATAATCATTGAGATGGTCGAGATCGAGTATTCCCCAAGCGAATCTCAGCATACCAGTTTGCCTGAAGCAAACATGAACATTGTCAGTGACATGACATTAAAGACTATGACTTGTCAAGATACATAATGTCATTATTTTGTGATTTTTATGCATGTTATATGACTATATGCTTTGTCATGATTAATATTTGGGAAGAATTACAACTCAATTACCGAATGTCTTTAACAACTCCAGCAGATTTACTGAATCTCATATTTATATAGAATATTCTCGGTTAAAATTTATGTCCTTGAAGGACAAAATAACACATGCCAATGAATCTAAAGCACGCCTGGAGCGTGAAAAACCTTATTAACAGAATCCAACCTCCTGAAGAGTTGTAGATCTGGTCTTAAAATCCAATTTAGATTCATACATATTATAACATGAGCGGTTAGTCCATCTAAAATAATAATGTGATATGTCGGATTTTGTCTAAGTTCATTGGCTATGATACGTCAACCCCTTTCGTAAATAAATTTATGGCATGTATAAAGGGTGAACTTAGAGTACGGCTGAATCGTACTAAAGTTGAAATTAAATCTCCCACTTTTAGAATGATTTCTTTGAGATATTTGTGGACTGATTATCCTAGTGTGGGGACCATTTTGATAGTTAATTACCACAATTAATGTTTTTACGCGGTGGACTTATATATGCTTGTTATCCACCTACAATCACGCTTTTGTCAAGTCTATTGCAACATTATTGAACTTAGTTCTCATTTCCCAAATAATCAAATTAGATCCATTCGAATGGATAATGTCAGTGAGCTCACATTGACTGCATTCAATGTTTAGTATATGGCATTTGGAATTTAAAGTGAAGCGTTAAGTCCCTTACGTCCACACCATAATGGTCTAAGTGAGTCTCTAATTTGATGCATCAAACTAATCGCTAGACCGTTATTGCAAAAATTCTAACTTAGCTACATATTAGGGGCATGAATTTACATGTAGCTACTCGAATTCAAATCCGACCCACTGCATATCATTAGTACTACCCTCTACAACTAGTGCGCATAAAATGATACATCATTTCCTACCTGCGAACATTTTATCATGCAGTACGCATATCACCACAACACATCAACAACCCTATTGACTGACTGCATAATTGATGAAAAGTCCATTCTCGGCATTAGGGGGAGACTAGAATCTAAAAATTAAATGAATGCCGAGAAGTTTCCCCGAAGGAAACAAATCAAGATATTTTCCTTGAAGGAAAAAGACCAAGAAATTTCCCTGAAGGAAAAAGGTCCTCGATGTTTAGACTCATGCACTAGTTAGACTGAACTTGAAGTTCGAAAGATAAGTAACTTGCAATGTATAACAAGTAATCTGTCAGATGAGTTTACTGACCACAAAGGTGTAGATGTCCAAATGAAAAATAAGTATACATGCCCCCACACACCGGAAGCGTGAAGGACCTATAAAAGAAACCTACACATCTCAAACGAAAGCTAGCAAAAGTGGTCAGCCAAACTTGAAATCTCTAGAAGAGATACGTTTAGAAGACTTGAAATCTCTAGAAGAGATACGTTTAGAAGACTTGAAATCTCCAGAAGAGATCCGTCCTGAAGACGAAGAATCCTAGTAACAAAGCACGTGCACAAAATGATCTAATACTAGAATTGCGGAACGACCAAATCAATTACATAAGAGAAATGATATGATCTGGTTAATATGAGATCAATAAATAAATACCGGAGAAATAATATAAATTCGTTGTCGACAATATATATGTGTCCACAATTGCTCTTTTTAAAATCTAGATCCAATATCTAAAGTTAAGTGCCCGAAGCACTTTGATTTTGGTGCAATAAGGAAGAAGCAAAAGTGTGGCAGAGCTAAACTCGCTAATAAGTTTTGGTTCTATCGTACATACACTCGGAAAGTTATCCCTGTAGGATAATGAGTGTTCACACGAAAACCAAAAGAAGGGTGGTAAGCGAGGTTAATAGCTTTAGGATTTTTGCAGAAACCCATAGTTTTCACAGAGACCCATGATTGTTTGTGATCAAACATATTCTCCTGGTATGAACGAACAAAGTTTCGCTAATCACTGGCAGCTAAAAATAAAATGCAGCTAATGGACCTTGTAAACCGCATATTTTATATGGTTATTACATACCAATATTTATATCCCTGATGGATTTAAGATTCCCCAGAAGAGGAATTATGAAAATCGCAGAATGTATAGTACAAAACTGCGAAGGTCATTACATGATCTAGAAACAGCCGGATCAAATATGGTTCGATCGACTTAGTGAATTCCTCCCGAAGAAGGAATATACAAAAAATATAGCTTTCCCTTGCGTAGAAATCGCAAAGTGGTTTTTGCATTATATCCATATATGTTGACGATCTAAATTTAATCGGAATATGCAAAGAGATTGAAGAAGTCACTTCAATCTTGAAAGCTGAATTTGAGAAAATTTTGGATAAAACCAAGTATAGTCTCGACATGCTGATTCGAGAATTTCCCTGAAGGAAAATTAAAGTATTTCCCGGAAGGAAAATTAATTCGAGCATTTCCCTGAAGGAAAAATGAATATGATATCTCCTGAACGACGAATGAATTTTATACACCAGTCAACCTACTTGAAAAGGTTATTTGAGAGATCCTACATGGATAAATCTCATCCACTTAGTACACCTATGGTAGTTCGATCCCTTGAAGTGGATAAGAACCCATTTAGGCCCAAAGAATATACAGTGGATATCCTAGGACCGGAAGTTCCTTATCTAAGCGCTACTTGGTGAATACTCTATCTCACAAACTGCACAAGTTCGGACATCGCATTTGCGATAAATTTGCTTGCGAGATATAGCGCTTCTCCCAGAAGGAAACATTGGAATAATGTTAAACACATTCTATGATAACTCAGACTGGTTATATTTTCCTTTGTGATGATATTGTGATCCCATGGAGATCCATTAAACAATACATTCCCAACTGTAATAGATAGAGACAATGCAATTTGTGTTGCACAAATTGAACAACGGGTACGTTAAGAGGAACTTAACGAAACATATTCCCCGAAATTCTTCTTCCCATACAATCTCCAGAAGAGTGACGAAATTACCCTACAACATGTGTGATCTAGTGACTATCCAGCAGATCTGTTCACTAAGTCCCTGCCTACCTCTACTTTTGAAAAATATGTTTATGGTATTGGGATGTTTATGTTTATGTTCCTGACTATCCAGCAGATATGTTTATGGTATTAGATTAGACTTAGAAATTTTTTGTCTTCAGGGGGAGTAACAACATCGAGACAATCCAGAAGATTGGATCCAAAAGATCGATAGTTGTACTCTTTTCCCATTCGAATAATTTATTCTGGTAACCTAGTCTATGGAGTTTTTGACGTGACATAGACGTTACGTCGTAATTTCCCAGGGGGGGTGTTGTAAATTCAGTAGATTTAATATACCAAATCCGGAAGATTTGATGTGGACATTACTTATGGGCCTAATAACCTAAACAGGCTTTAGGGATTAGATTAGGGTTTCTCTATTATAAATAGATCTTTGTACTCAATATTGTATACACACAGAAATATTAGTGAAAACTCCTAGCTTGGTACGCCCCCAGATGTAGTCGTTATCGACAAACTGGATAAACAAACCGGCGTCTCTATTTTGCGTTTTTATTTTACAACAATTTTGATGATCAGTGAATTGAGTTGTGTCGCACCTACCCTTTTCTTCATTGGGTAGTTGTTAATCAAACCAAGTAGCCTCCCCTTTTCCATTTTGAGGTCCACAATCTCCACATTTCTATCAAGTGTGGTTGCAATGGTGAAAAAATTGTTCATCTAATTGTAATAAATACTTAGAAAATACACCAATTAGTAAATGATCCTTGTTTTTTAAAATTTGGAATACTGGTTTTACTATTTAAGAAAAGGGAAACTTATAGTGCAAAAAAAAAAAAAGTGGACATCTGGTGGCAAAAAAAGACCATGCATATATTATACGAGTCCCACTACTCATACCCCAAAATTCTCTAAATAAACCACATAATTTTAAAACAAAAATAGACATAAATAAAATGACTAAATTATCCTTATATATATATGGAATGAATTATCCTCTAAGTTTTTGTTGATTTTGACTTTAATACTTTAAGTCATTTAATTTCAAAATTAGTACTTTAATTGATCAATTTTTTTTCTTAATTTTTTTAAAACCTAAAAAAAAATCTAAAAAAATATTTTTTAAAAAGTGTTAAATATCTAAATAATCAAATTAAATGAAATTAAAAAAAATCCTTATAAATTTGAAAAGCAAAAGAAACAAACTCAACAAAATCTTCAAAATAATTTAATTAAAACAAATCCAATTTTAAAAAAATAAACTAAAAAATAGTTAAAAATATCAATTGAATCTTAAAAATTAACTAAATTAAGAAATTTATTTAAAAAAATCTTAAAATTCAATCGAAGCTAATTAGAAATAAAATTTTAATGAATTTAGTTTAATTATTTACGATGTTTTAATTAACATTTATAACATATTTTTCTGATTTTATTTATCAATAGCCTTTTCCTTTTTGAATATTTTTTTATTTATTTTTAAATTTAATTTGTTTAGATTTAGATGATTTTTCTTATATTTATGTAGTTATTTTTTTTCAAACTTTCTTTTTAATTAATTTTTTTATTTAATTACTTTTGGAATTTTTTTGATTTATTTAATTTTTGTCAGATTTTTTATTTAGGCTTAAATGATTTTATTTTCTGAATTATTTAAAAACAAATTGTCAATTTTATTTTTAATATTTTTAATTTAAATATATTATACAATTTATTTAATTATTGATATTGTTTTTATATTTATCTTATTTTTTTATATTTTTGAAGATGTTTATTTGAGAAATATTTTTTTTATAAGATTTAGTTAATTATTTATAATTCTTTTCAAAATATATTTAAGTTTTAAAATATTTTTTTTTAAAACCAAAGAATATTAAGGAATAAAAAAATTAGAAGAGTGATTTTAATGAGAATATGGAATGGTGAGAATATTTAGTAAGTGAGGTAGATATAATGGAATTGTGAGAATGTTTTAATGGATGAAGGATATCATAGTAATGAAATGGGGTTTGTTTAGTAAATATGGTAGATTTAGAGGATTTTGGGGTTTAAATAGTGGTAATCAATATTATACTGGAGGAACAAATTTACAACAATTAGCTGGTTGATGGAATTTTGCCTTTTATCATTTTTTGCTCTTCAAAAACAGAACATTTTTTGTATATTTTTATAAATGAGATGTATTGTAGAAATTAGTTGTGGTGCTTTATAAGTATTGCACATTTTATTCAAACAAGTTACTTATTACAGTAATATTAATAGAAAAGTACAGAAAATTGAACAAGAAATATACACAAATGAGCGTGATAGAATCATTATTTGCATACATGTTCAATTTGGATGAGTGTGGGCTTTGGTCTATTTAAATAATTATAGACATATTAATTGTTGGATCAGATATAGATTGAGTTAGTTAATGTTGTAGAAGCGTAGAATTTCAACTTGAATAATATAAAATGTCCACTGCTTGTGTGTCAATTGATGACCAACAGTGCACCTGAAATTCAAGGACACTGTTCTGGAACAAGTTGTTATTATATGATTGTAGTCATTCACAAAGTGCAAACAAACAGAAGGTTGCTGGAACGTTAAAGAGCTGAGTAGCTCGACAGAAATGGCGGGTCGGGATCACATGATCTCGACCACAGCACGCCCCATAATACTCCCCTGATCAAGGTGTTTATAAGCTTCTTCTGCCTCTTCGAATTTATACTTTCTTGAAACAGCAGCCTCCAGGTTAAAAATGCCCCTCTCGGCCAACTCAACCAACTTCGGAAGGTCTTGCCTTGCCCTTCCTCCGTACGACCCAATCACTTTAATCTGTGCATCATCATTTGCAAAAGAATCAGCTCATTTTACTCCAACTACAAGTATCTTATCACTCCTGCATTGCCATTTCCATACTATTTCTTGGAATTTTAAGAATGAAATAGAAGAAACCTAAGCGATATGCTTGATTTGAGATTTTAGAATCCGAATTTAAAAAACTCAATACATCCACCCGTACAATTACAAATACCAAATTTTCACCACCACACCCACTCAAATGATTCATTGATGCAAATATGATTTTTCTTATTCCTACTCTTATTTCATACATCATTTTCCACACCTTTTATTCTCATTTTTACAACTTGCAATAAAACACACTAATTGTTACACAACCACTCAATCATTACAATTACCATCAACAATAATATAATAATACAACACACAATCTTACACATCCTTTTGACCAAGTTAAAGTCTATTTTACTTAAATCTCAAAACAAATACACACCATCCACTAAATCTCAAATCAAACATACCCTAGGTGTTGCGCGGTTTAACAGCTTCAAAGAAAATTTTAGTTGACAAAGATGTTGTGTGACAAGACCTTGGTAATCTCACATAGAGTAGTTCAGTGACATAGGATTCAAGTTCCATTTCTAGTGCATTTATGTAAGAAGTTAGCACAGAAAAAAAATATGACAAGTCAGCTGGAAAAAAAGAGCACACACCTGTCTCCGGACCAGATGGTTTATATCAACCTCGCCAATAGCACCGGAGAGCGTAAGGCCAATCATCACAGCTTTACCTCCATCCCGGACACTTTTTATGCATTGTGAAAATGTTTGTGTCCTTCCTAAGGCTTCCACAGCTATGTCTACACCCTTTCCTCCTGTAATCTCCTGTTTAAACATATGCAATTAACTGGTTTTAAAAGAAATTTAACCTGTCAAAATGATTTTTAAATCATTTTTGTAAAGCACCAAAGCTATTTATGATGTTACCTTAACTTGTCAATTAAAACTGGAGATCACATAGCAAGTACCTTGATCTTAGCAATAGCATCCTCCTTTCGTGAATTTATGGCATGAGTGGCTCCATATGTCTTAGCCAGCTGAAGTTTATCATCTTGGACATCCACAGCGATAATTTTAGATGCCCCAGATGCCCTTGCTATCTGTAGACAACTGTAAGATTTTTTAAATTAAACTCATGCAAAAAACTGTGATCAAGTTAGCTATATAGCATCCACTGACATAAATCTAAATGTTGATAATGAAATATAAAAGTATTCAACTCTTAACAGAAATAGCGAATGAAACAACAGAATTAGATGTTCACGGTTAATAAAGAACTTTTGAATGAGAATGCATGGAAAAGTAGACCCCACTTCATATATGTGACCTAGCAAAATTGATGAACAATGAAGTTATAGACATATTCATTTCTCATAATTAACTTGATTGAAAAAAGTGTTTGTATGCAGGCTCTTCGCAGATTATGATATAAAAATTGATAACTTTATCATCCTTGGTTAAATGTGAATGTATTCTTTACAAAGCTGAATGGCTGATGGTTTTTCAAGCAGCACGTAAAATGGTTTAAGAAAATAATAGATGACATTTTATCATTAGGAATGACAAAGTTCACAACCTTGAGCTGGTTAATGGTGATATAAAAAGATAAGAACCTAGCTCTCTTAACTCTTAATGCCAGAAATAAGGAACCTAATTTGAAATAGAATTGACTGGCCGCAATCAATTTAATATGTTTATATCATGAGGCAATATAAAATAAACGAAGCTACAAGAAATCCTAGTTTCTTTTTTACCAAATACCATTTGCAAAATGTTTTAACAACATAAAACCCTAAAAGGCCACTTCAGAGTCACATAAACTATCATGCCGGCTTACAGAAACTAATATTGGTTAGAGATTCTCATGAGTTATACAACTTCATGCTATTTCAAGATTCAAATCCAGGCCATCCATCATTAACCACTTCTATCGTTATACAACATACTATTGTACTCCCTACATTCTAATGTAACTGTCGTTTAGAAAAAATAAAAATTGTTCCAGAATATCTGTCAATTATGGTTTTTCAAAAGAAATTTAAATATTTTTTCCAACTTTACCCTTATCTTAATTTTTGCGATATGTCTCATTTATCAACACACAAGACTATGTGAAACCTTCAAAAGCGACAGTTAAATTGTAACGAAGGGAGTATTTGCTTATTACCTTGAGCCAACACCTCCAATGCCAATCACAGCAACAGAATCACCAACATGCACCTGAGCAGCATGAGTCATTGCCCCATAGGCAGTAAATACTGCACATCCCAGTATTGCAGATTCTGTGTACGGTAATGTCTTGGGCAAAATAGTCAATCCATTTGCTGGCACCACACAGTACTCCGCAAGACCTCCCATACTGTACATGTAAACTGGCTTGCCTGCAGAACCACCATAAAGTAGACCAAATATCTAATCATTGAGTGCTTAAATATGAAACTGGGAGTATAATTACAGATAAGCATAAAGAAAGAATTATTATGCAAGCCCTTGCTTATTTCACTTGACCCCACAAATACATTATAACATGCATAAACATACAAGAAAATAAATATAAATAAAATAATAAATACAGGTTTTTGAAGATGGGTATATGGTGATCCAGCCTATATTAGGTAAAAAATATACAGATACAATGGTTTCACCAATCTAAGCAACTATCAAAATAAGCCTCAATTGATAGCAGTCCCACAATTCTCATATTTTAATGGTCATCTCACCATGTAATGTCTATGTAAGGTCAACCTACTTTAAATCAGTTGGCAAATGCATGCATGAAAACATACATTTCTTAGCTAAGTTCCTTGTATAACTATATTCTGACTGCAATATGCATACTATAACTACAATACATTCATTTATAGCATTTTGGTCTGCGCCCGTATTATCACACTACAAAGAGATGGATCCTATAGGAGCTTCAATGGAATGAACCTTATTAACCTTACCATCCACAATATATCTTTACTAGCAAGGGACACAACAAACAGTTCAGCTTCTACGAAAGTGAAAGCAACATATGATAGTTTTTTAGATGACAATACAACAATACCACCACCCAAGGTGAATTACTAACCACTAGCTGATTCTGAACTATCCTTATTAGATGCTGAATTTGCAGCAGCAAAAAAAAAAAAACATCAAGAAGAGGTGCAGCGCGTTTATGCCAACCATATTGTAGTGTATGATTCAAATATCTCATAACTCTATGTAAATTCTTAGTGCAAGAGTCCCTCTAAACGATCTCTTATTTCAAAATGTCTAGTCTACCATAATTCATTGCATATGTCAAATGATCAAACTGCCCATGATTAGAGAACAATCTTTTTGATTTACAGATAATCTTTTATTAGGAATCACTTAGGAGTCTTACTAAAGTGGTGTTTTCAACCACTTATAGAACACAAGAATCACTTTAAAAATTAAAAAAAAAAACTGAGTCACACTTTAGAAAAAAACACTTCTACACAACAAGCCTTATGATTACAATTAAATAATCAAATTTCCTCAATATCTTCTCAACATGATGAGATTGAGTCGCAGTAAATCTAAAATTCACTCCAAATAACTATTAACTCCTAAAATTGTAACTACAGGGCCAAATTCTATAAGATCAAAAGTTTGTGCCAAGTTTCACTAATTCTATAGACACTTGTCCTAAAAATAAGCAAAGGACCAACAAAAGTAAAGTGGTAAAAACTTTAACATCACCAAAACAGATAGTAAAACACATGTTATGACTTGAGTATATTTGAAACCAAATTTTCTAATTTAATTTTAGGTTTTTCTCTCTTTGTTGATAAAAACATGCACATTTCTAGAACTGAGTAGATAATATAGAAGATGTCATAGATGTTCAAATGCAAACACAGACACACACATGGAATCGAGAGATAAGCAACATTTAGTATTGAGGGGCTTTTTAGTCATCAAAGTAAACAGAGGAACTGCCCTGTATGGAATAACATGCTACTTGAAAATTCACATTATACCACTGGAAAATGACTGCAGCTACAATGATTCATTAATGTTCTATAAAGAGGAGGACTTAGATAGGATGTACCACTGCCACGAAGAAATAGCCTTGTTTCACCATCATAGAGTGTTCCTTTCGCTCGATTATATTCAAAGAATGGCTCACATAAGTCATCTTGACCCTGTTTCCATGTTAGGCATAATGTAATAAAAGAGTTATGTTAATCTTACTCACGTTAGAACTTCAAATGCAGATGAACATTCAAATGGCATCACTTAATATACTTGCCCTGGAGCAGAAGAAACAATTTCCGCAAGGCATTATAAAAGCCCCAACCACTTGAGATCCAATAGGAAATCTGAAATTTTGAGAAGAAAAACTATGTAGTTTCTGTATCCAACATAAGATAAGGAAGAAAGGATTATTTTTTCACAGCTTATCGTACCTTTCGATATTTCTACTGTCAGTGAGTGGCCCATGTTCAACAACCTCACCAGTAATCTCATGCCCTACAACACAGGGACTGGCAAAGGGAATCTCTCCTTTGATCACGTGCAGATCAGAGTGGCAAACTCCACAAGCTGCATTATTCGAACACAGTTGATAACACAAACAATTCTCGAAAATGCTAAGGGCAAGCCCAAAGGAATACTCCATATACTTCAATTCAATGGATAAATACAATGTAAAATATCACAAGCATATAGAAAATGTAAATCCTAAATGAACTTCATCTCATCTAAAAGTCCAAACTCTTAGAGGAGTGTGAAATCAATTCATTTACATTAAATCCTTGAAAGAATTTCATCTCATCTAAAAATTCGAACTTATAGAGAGGCATGGAATCAGTTAATTTATATTAGTTCCCAAACAAAACCAAATGCTGTCTTTCAAGTCAAATATGTTTCAAAAAAAGGAAATCACATGACACTAAGCCAACAGTTCTACCATGATTTATAGAGCATGCTCAACTCGATCACTTTCTTCACAATCTGTTTCCATCGAGAACAGAAACGTACAAGCTTTACTGCATAATGCACTACCACAAAAACAAAACAGAAACTCTAGCAAATTACCTTTAGTTTTGATGAGAACTTCATTAGCCTTGGGACGGGGCATGTGGAAATCCTCAAAAGTGACGGATTTGTTCTTCTCCCAGAACACTACGCCCCTCATGTACGACGACTCGTTATTGATGTGGTACCCCGCCGCTGATGTGGTTGTACCTTTACTGTCGGATTCTAAGCTTGAATAGCATCTCCGGAAATCAGAGTAATTGGGAGAATCGTAGAGGAGCGAACTGTAGGAAGAGTACAAGGCGGCTGCTCGGCGGCTGCCGATCGTCTTGCGGAGGAGAACGGAGCTCCGGCAAAATGCCATGGATTGGTGCAATTTGGAATTTCTTTTTTAATATAATAGTACTAGTAGTAGGAATGGTGGAAAGTGTAAATGAAAATTCCATTGTTTTTATAAGCGGGAATGAAAAGGAAACGACCCAAAGAGTCCAATCCCATTATCTCATTTCATCCACCTCACCTATTATTAATGTCTATCCTAATACATTAGATTAAAAAAATATATAGATAAGGTAAGGAATCCTTTGTTTTGGATTCACCCGGACAGGATTATAACTTTTCGGCCCCCGTCTTATTTTAGTTAAAGATGTAACATGCAGTTTTTACATCTCATTCTCCATCCATACCTATAAATACATATTATTGTTTATCCCAATACAATTCACTTTATTACTTTTCTCTCACTCAATCATTACCCACATATCACGTTTCTCTCATTTATACTTTCTTTCCTACTTTTTTCTTACACATCCTACTATACTCTTACATATGATTTGACATAAAATAAAATCACACCCTACTAAAATCCCAAAACAAACACACACTTTTATTATCATCAAAGATTTTACATCTTGTGGATGTAAAGTCATGACTTCACACGTCCACTTAAATCCCAAAACAAACAAGCCCTAAGTGTATCATAAATAAAGTGATTGTATAATAAAGTAATTTATTTCAAAAATAGATTTGGGAGACGAGCAAAAAACAAAAATGAAAATAGATTTGGGGGACAGAGAAAATGTCATTTATTACACATCGCAAACCCACATCCTTTTATTTTCAAAATTTTGTCCTCTTATTTACTCATTTAATGCTCCTTTAAATTTATCTCAGCCAATAAAAGTCAAATATAAAATTATATCTTAACAATTGATTCTATCATAATACATTCAAGACTTGTTTGGTAATAGGTATATGATAGTTTAAACTTTGATTCATTGGACAAGCTTTATGTATATATATGTTGTTTGGTATATAAAATGGTATATTTTATAGTCAATTTGCTAGCATTTCTAACTTTGTTGATAAATTTTTAAAAGACGTTTTCACCCTCAAAACTTTGCACAATTTACATGTTTGATGATCTACAGATGCGGAAACTTCTTTATTATAAATTGATTTGGAATTTACAAATCAATTTACGCCTTGAATCTGATACCCGCAAATCAATTCACTATGTTAATGAAGATTAAATTTCTTAGGCATTGAGAACAAAAAGAAATAAACTTCTTATGGTGAGGGTCAAATTTAATTAATTAATTTTTTTAATTTCATGGTTGGCAACTGGACAATTAATCCTCCATAGCTACCGTGAAAGCATGCAACAAGGTTCATATAACGAGCATCTTCTTTGAGTTAATCACTTGATTTTGTCTATTTAGTAATTTCTTTTAGTTTACCGAATCAATCAGATCATTAATTAATGTATGTAAATTGGTTTGGAAGAAGCATCAAGCATGACAGTTATTTCGTGTAAAATTCTGAGATCGGACAATTTTTTCTGCGCTTCTATTCTCATGATGTTCCAATTCTATCCTAATATTGAAAATCACAATCTCTGGTGCTTTTCCTCAACAAAAATAAAAAAGAAAAAGAAAAAAACATCACCCATGTTGATAACTCCAACAAAAAGTATGGTGATTTCTATTCTTACCAAAACAGATCCGGCTAAAAAAGCAACGATTGTGACTATTTTTCATATCCAAATTGTGTTCTGTGGTAAGAAATCGTTTCAATTTAGTGGAGCGACAAGAAGTCACCATTTTAGAGGGTCAAAATTGAAAAAAAAAAACTTGTTGGGACATTGTCAGTCTTGATTAAGATTCCAAAGCCCCTGAAAAGATGTTTGCCTTAATCTGTCTTTGTCAGGCTAGTCTTGATTCGGATTAGTACTTAGTCATTTTACACTTCACAGGTACTCAGTGAGAGGAGAACTCACTGGTGACAATCAAGACTAAGAGCCTGAAGACGAAGAGCACCATCCTGAACTTATGGCAGTCCTCTAAGCTGGCTGAGTAAGTGTCAGTGATGAAGAGTATGACCCTGAGGTCATTACTAACTCAGTCCTGAAGGGAAAGGATGTCACTGAGTTAATGGGAAGACTTGGAGTAGAGCCAAGCAATGCAAAAGGAATTTCAGCGTCAGGACAAGACTGGTGGGCTCAAGACAAAATGAACTTAATAAGACAAGCCTGAAGCTCAGGAATAAGTTCTGACATTCTCACCAACCTAATGGCGTGGACCAATCCGAGAAGGACACGCACGTACGGAACCTGACATGAAGACTGAATTCAGACTGCATATTCAACGGGCAAGCATTTAATGTGCATTTAATGCAAATACCAAATCCATGCAAGGACGGCTGCTGCATGGGAAATATGTCTGTTTGAAGCCACTCTACATAGATGTCTAGAAGGCTATCTCTCCAACGGATAGTTTTTCAAATCACTTATAAATACAGAAGGCCTTGAACCCATTCAAGGTTACGGGAAATTTCCAAGCCAGAAATTACTCAAACTCTCAAGCATTCAAAGCATTCAGCCTTTAAGAGAAGCACTCGAAAACATCTAAATTTCCCAAGTGTTTCTTAGCAACTGAGAGTTATTCTGTATTCCAAGAGCTAAATAGCATTATCTTAAGCTTAGAGAGATTATCCAATCTTTAGCATAGTTTTGCCTTGTAAGGATAATCTCAACCTAGTTGGAATCCAAACTGAAACCAAAACCCTAAGTTAGGCTTGTTGGGAGTAAGTCAGTTAGTGTGTTAGTAAGTGGAGTTGTATAGATCAGTGAGGTTAGCTGGTCTTGGTGCACCTTGGCACGTTAAAAACAAGAATCCCTTGAGTGGATTTCCTGTTAAGTCAGGCCGTGGACGTAGGAGCTTGAGTCTCTGAACCACGTTAAACTCCTTGCGTTCTTACTGCTTTGATATTGTGCATACTTGACCTATTACTTGTTCATTCATTGCATTCGGTTTATCAGGCCTGAATCAATCAGCCTGATCCTCAAAAAGAGCACTGCCTTACTAAACACCTTTCAGAATTGAGTAAAACAAGTTTTCAGAAAGCAAACCAAACAAGACTTTAAACTATCAGGGCTCAAACATTTCCGCACTGAACTTGAACTGATAGTGAGCCAACTGACCAGCACCAAGTGCAGTCAGTAGGTGTGTTATCAGCTCCTAGTTCTTTACTACTCTGAGTAAAGGGGACTCAGTCAGTTTTAAGGTTAAAAAATTGGTATACGTGTATTCCCCCCCCCATACACGTATTCCTCAGTCTTGTACCGGGACCAACAAGTGGTATCAGAGCAGTGGTTCAAAAGACCACTGACTTTGAATACTAATAGTTTCAGAGGAGAAACTGTTGGTGGTCGCTGAACAGATCTGAGTTTTCTTTTCATAAAACTTGCATCATCATGACTTCGAGGAGACTTGAAGCTTCGTTACCTGAATTCTCAGTGTCTAACTTTGTCTATTGGAAGTTCAGATTAGAAGCACATCTAGATGCTATCCATGACCAGATGCCGCATGTTCTCAGGGAAGGACCGATCAAAATCACTGTCCCTAATACCAGAGGGAGAGGATATGATGATCTCGATATTGGTGTACCCATTCCTAAGGAAAGGAAGGATATGACCACTGATGAGATCAAGATGATGGGACTTGACAACGTCGCCAGAAACATCATCTTGCATACGGTGCCCTTCGAGGAGTCAGCTAGACTGATGAACTTAAAGACGACAAAGGAGGTTTGGGATGAGCTGACCAGGATGTGTGAGGGATCAGAAAAGATAAATGAGAACAAGAGAAATATTGCCATTCAGAAATTCAAAGCGTTCGAGATGCTGCCTGACGAGAGCATAGATCAAATGGAGTCTAGATTCATCAAGTTGATGAATGAGTTGGTGATGTTGGACAAGGATGTCCCAAGGAGAGATGTTGCTTCAAAGATCCTGAATGCCCTTCCTGAGAGATGGGATAACAGTGTAATTATGCTTAAGAACACTCAGGATATGAGTAACATAACTTCTGCTTTACTTTTTTCAGAGCTCAAAACGCTTGAATTTGATCTTAACAAAAGAAAGAAGAAAGTTCAGTCAGAAGAGGAAGTGGAGAAAACTCCTGAGAAAAGTGTGGCGTTCAAGGCCAGGTCTGAACCTGTTGAGCCCTCATCAAATTCTTCATCAAAGTCACTGATGGAGATGAGTAGGGAAGAACTCGCTGAAGAGTACAGCCTGATGGCCAGACGATTTGACAAGCTCAATTCCAGGTTTGGTCGGTATAAAAAGTTTTATCAGGACTCACGTGACAGGAAACCTGAAGGAACCCACCAAAGCTCAAGGAGATATGAGGAGCGAAGGAATACTGACCAGAGGAGAGAACGTGGTGATGAAAGGAGATATTCTGAACCAAAGCCTGAAAGAAGAGACGAACAGAGACGTACTCGCGATGATAGATATCCAACCAAGCCTAAAAGCTCACCAAGAACCAGGGAACCTGACTCAAGGAGGAACCCTGAACCGAGAAAAGAAAGAGTAAGTGAGCAGGTAGCATGTTACAACTGTAACAAGATTGGTCACTATCAGTACGACTGCCCGGAGCTGAGTGCGAGGGAGAGAGAGGAAAGGAGAGCCACTAGGGATCTAAGATCTGCTGATCGGAGAGCTATGTTCACTGAAGATGCAACAGACTCTGACGGTCCTACTGAGAGGTCACCTGAACTCTTCTCAGATGACGAGTACGATGATGTTTGTCTGATGGCTTGGGATGAGCCTGAGGTAACATCAAATTCTGTTTGTGCTTCTTACACTGGTCAAAATCCTGAGCTTAGCTCAGAGTCAGTTAGAGAAATGAACCTTCAGATCTGCCTTGATCAATTGATGGTTGATTTCTCCAGACTGCAGGAAACTAATGTCTTCTTGGTAGAGGAAAACAAGAAATTGAGTACTGAGATTCAAAACCTGAATGAACAACTCACTCAGTTTGACCTTAAAGAATCAGCTCAGATTGTGAGACTAACTCAGGAAATTGATATGATCAATGTTGAGCGTCTCCCAAGAGAGAAGATTCTGAAGGAATTGGCCGAGGAAGAGTTGGTCAGGAAGGAAGAACTGAAAGTACTCAAGAGTAAGTTTGATGACCTCTTTACCAAACATGAAATCCTGAAAAAGAGTGAAGACTCTCTCAAGAAAAAGGTTGCAGCAATGAATAAATCCTCAGTGGCTAGAGAGGAAATAAATAGCAGCCAGATGCTTGGGAATGAGAAAAAGGGACTTGGATATGTTCCTAAGAAATCTTCACAAGGTCAGTCTCATGTTGCTTCAGGGAGCAACACTGAGAGGGTATTTGTTCAAAAAGGCCAGAGTGCACCTAAGGTTGTGCTCCAGGCCCGTCAAACTGATAAGGGCAAGGAAACCGTTGACACAGTCAGGGTTGCTCCTAAGGTAGCTAAGCCAAAACCCAAAGGAAAGGCGAAGCAACCTAAGGAAGCCCCTGAGAGCTCAGGCCAGGGAAAACCTCAGCGAAAGCAGAGGAAGACTCAGGTCAAGAGCCCTCAGACTGGTCAGCAAGGGTACCATCATGCTTGGCAATACCAACAGGGAAGGCCAAACATGATGACACCTCCGTGGTTTTGGCATCCTGAGTCCTTTAACTGTTTTCCATTCCCTCACTTGCCTAGGGGGAATAGAACACATGGCCCTTATCAAGAACAAGGCCCAAGACCTGCTGCACCCAGACATAGGAAGAACAGGAAGCCAGCCCAAAAGGCACCCACTCAGGCTCCTGTGAAGCCTAAGTCCAGCACTCATACACCATCTTCCTCTCAGGCAAAGAAGAAGAACGTTGTGTATGTCGATGTTTCAGGGAGACAGATTTACCACTCTGAGGCAATCAGGGTTGTGAAACAAGTCTGGATCCCGAAGGGTACCGCTGACACGATAGGACCCAACACCCAATGGGTACCTAAAGCCTGAATTGCTTGCAGGCGGCTGTGGATCACAACAAAAGGAGAGAAGACTCAATCAAAGTTGTTTGGTACCTAGACTGTGGTTGCTCAAGGCACATGACTGGGATGAAGAGTCTTCTCCAAGAATATCAAGCTAAAGATGGTCCACAGGTAACCTTTGGTGATAACTCAAAAGGTGTTACTAAAGGTTTTGGTGTTCTAATTATAGGTACAGTCAGAGTGGAAAATGTGTCCTTTGTGGAAGGACTGAAGCATAACCTGCTGTCAGTAAGTCAATTCTGTGACAAAGGGTTCAGTGTTGAGTTCTCATCGAATATATGTTCAGTCAAGGACAAATCAACACAAGTGCTTCTATTAGGTATAAGGAAAGGTAACGTTTATCTCGCTGATTGGAGCAGCACTATTCCTAATACTTGTTTTGTTGCTAAAAGCTCTCTAGAGATCAGTTGGTTATGGCATAAAAGATTAAGCCACCTGAACTTCAAGATTCTTAACAAAATTTCTAGACAGTCACTTGTTGATGGTCTACCTAATGAAGTTTTTAGCAAAGATCACGTGTGCAAAGCTTGTCAGGAAGGGAAGCAGGTCAGAGCATCATTCAAAGAGAAAGCTTCTTATTCCACTGACAGGATACTTCAGCTCTTGCACATGGATTTATTTGGTCCCATAACACCTGTGAGTATGAATGGTAGAAAATATACCCCTGTGGTTATTGATGATTATTCTAGATATACTTGGGTTATTTTCCTGTTGAATAAGAAGGAAACACAGGTGAAGCTTCCAGAGTTGCTCAGGAGACTCAGCAATGAGAAGAATCAGTCTATTACTAAGATCAGATCTGACAAGGGCACTGAATTTATAAATTCATATATTTCTGATTTTTGTAATGAACTTGGTATAGCTCATGAGACTTCTGCAGCTAGAACCCCACAACAGAATGGTGTCGCTGAAAGGAGGAACATGACACTGAAGGAAGCTGCAAGGACCATGCTGGCTGAGTCAGGATTGCCCAAGAAATTCTGGGCTGAGGCAATCAACACTGCATGCTACACTCAGAACAGATCCATGCTGAACAAACAACATGCACAGACCCCATATGAGACATGGAATAAGAGAAAACCTCGTATTTCTTATTTTCATGTATTTGGTTGTAAGTGCTTCATCCTCAATAATGGGAAGACCCAATTGAAAGCCTTTGATAGCAAATCTGATGAAGGAATATTCTTAGGATATTCTGAAGTTAGTAAAGCCTTCAGAGTTTACAATTGTAGGACCCTTGTTGTGGAAGAATCACCTCATGTTGTCTTTGATGAATCTGCTAATGAGTCTAGGGCAAAAGTGTTGAACCCTGACACTGAGGAGGTCACAAGGAGTGTGACAAGGCTGAGCTTGAAGAATCAACCTGATCCCAAGATCAAGACTGTGCCAATTCCGAGATGGGATGATGATGACGATCAGGATGATGAATCAGGTGCCACTCCTAAGCCCAGCACGTCAGGGATTGTTGAGCCTCAGACTGAGGAACAGGCTCAACCTAAGGTAAGCACCGTCTATGAAGATGCTGTTGCAGCTGAGACGGTTCCTGAGTCACATCATTAAGGGGGAATCAATGTCCCTGACATTGAACTTATTAATCCCTTTGGTATAGACTCAGGATCATCCCCTTCTGTTCAATTTCCTGAATTTTATGAGCCTGTAGACACTAACGTTGCAAGTACTTCAGGAACAACTTCTGGCAAAAGAACATGGTTAGAGGATCATCCCATTGATCAAATCATTGGTGATCCAACTGAGGGAGTCAGGACCAGATGGTTCCATGGTGAGAGTGCATTGTTTTGTTGCTTTCTCTCTGAGCAAGAGCCTCAGAACATTGAAGAAGCTCTCACTGACTCGAACTGGATCATTGCCATGCAAGAGGAGTTGAATCAGTTCACAAGGAATCAGGTTTGGGAACTGGTAGATAGACCTAGGCATCAAGGTGTGATTGGTACCAAGTGGGTCTTTAAGAACAAGAAGAATGAAAATGGTGTTGTGTTAAGGAACAAGGCAAGACTGGTTGCAAAAGGGTATTGTCAATCTGAGGGAATAGACTATGATGAGACTTTTGCTCTAGTGGCTAGGTTAGAAGCTATCAGGCTGTTCCTTGCCTATGCAACATATAAGAAGTTCAAGGTGTATCAAATGAATATCAAGAGTGCCTTCCTGAATGGTGTACTCAATGAAGAGGTATATGTTGAACAACCTCCCGGGTTTGAGGTTGGAGATAGAGTATACCATTTGAAGAAAGCACTCTATGGACTTAAGCAAGCACCACGAGCTTGGTATGATACCCTCTCTCAATTCCTGACAAACCATGGGTTCAAGAATGGAATTGTGGATAGGACATTGTTCAGGATCACTGAAGGTGATGACATTCTCTTGGTCCAGATTTATGTGGATGACATAATATTTGGATCACCAAATCATCAGCTCTGTGAGAAATTCTCTAAGTTGATGACTGGTAAATTTGAGATGTCAATGATGGGAGAGATGAACTTCTTCTTAGGATTGCAGGTCAAGCAGACTAATCAAGGTATCTTCATAAATCAGGCCAAGTATACAAGAGACTTGATTCATAAGTTTGGTGTTCAGAACAGCAATCCAGCCAGGATCCCTATGAACACGAATTGGAAGATGGATCCTGACACTGAAGGGACTTCAGTAAATCAGACTGAGTATCGAGGGCTGATAGGTTCTTTGTTGTACCTGACTGCAAGTAGGCCTGACATTACGTTTGCAGTTGGTGTGTGTGCTAGGTATCAGTCTGATCCCAAAAGGAGCTATTTGGAGGCTGCTAAGAGGATACTTAAGTATTTGAAAAGGACGGTCAATATGAGACTATGGTATCCTTCAGATGACAACTTAGAACTGACAGGGTATTCAGATGCAGATTATGGAGGTTGTAGGATTGATAGGAAATCAACCTCAGGGACATGTCAGTTTTTGGGAAGTAAGCTGATCTCATGGTTTAGTAAGAAGCAGAATTCAGTGGCTACATCCACAACTGAGGCTGAGTATATGGCTGCAGGTAGTTGTTGTGCTCAGATTTTATGGTTGAGGCAACAGTTGAGGGACTACCAAGTATTTGCTAATCAGGTTCCAATCTATTGTGATAACAATAGTGCTATAGCAATTACTCAGAACCCAGTGCTTCACACAAGGTGCAAGCATGTGGATATTAGGCATCACTTCATTCGAGATCATGTGGAGAAGAAAGATATTAGGATGGAGAAGATTCACACTGACAGGCAAAGAGCTGACATCTTGACTAAGCCTCTGGCTGAAGCAAGGTTTATGGAACTGTCAGTGGAGTTAGGACTCTTAGATCCGGGAGAGCAGTCAGTGTAGGGTTCTAGGGGGAACTCAGACCAGACTCGACTCAGCGAGGTATCAGGGTGCTACAATGTCTCCCTGACAGGTATAAGTTCTAACCCGACTCTTGTGAATTTTAAGCGTCTCCCTGAGTCCTTCGTCCTGAAAATCTTTATTAAATGCATTTTATTTTCATTAAAAGCGCGCCTTTTCATATTTAAAACCCACGTGCACGGAGCATTTAATGCTACAGTTACTTTTTCATATACGTGTCCGTTTTATACGGAATATGACTGACATGGGGTTTTGATTGAAGCTGAGATTAATCCTGGCCCCTCATTTCAAAACCTTTCGAATTCAGGGATTAATCTCAACCCCACGTTTGAGTAACTGACTTAGTCTTATCAATCAAGAGTGCCATTTGAGGTTTTTACGCAAACACACCGCACATCTGCACACTGAGTTTTCTCTTGCTCAAACACAGAATTTTCGAAAAATCTCTTCCTTTCAAAACAATGGCATTTCTTAATTCCAACTGGACAACCGACAAGATCGTAGACGTTGTCGAGAACAAGCTGATACACATGGAGCAAGTCATCTCCATGGAAGTTATCTATCTTACAGTTGAGGAAATCAAACCCGTATTCAAGTGGATTTCCGATGCTGGGTTGGAAACATACTTCACCACCCGCCCCATTTCCGTGCTCCCAAGAACAGTTGTGGAAGCATACTTAAATATGTTCTTACGGAAGGGGGAAATATATACGAAGGTGACTGCGCTTAAGCCGACGGGAGAGAAGGACGATGACGACGAACCTCTTTACAACTCAGAGGTGGTCACTATTGACGTCAGGAGGGCGGTGAGGGAAGTCTTCAAGTTGTCATTCTCAGGTATCAACCCAAGAACGTATAAGGAGAACTCGGATGGAGAACTTCTTGGGAAATGGATCAAATCTGGGTCATCAGAGTTCAAGGCTAGTCAGAACAAGAATACGCTAAAGCCTGAGTACAGAGCTCTGGTGGATTTGGTGTCCAAGATTGTGATGGGTGCAACTGGCTCTCACGAGCAACTGAGCCAGCCCAAGCTGAGACTCATGGGAGCAATTGTTGATGGAGTGGAAGCGAACTCGGAGCAGTACTTCCTTGATCAACTCCATCAGGCCGGATTGGACAAGCTAAAGCGAGATGGGGAGAAGAAGCACATTTCCGTCAGTGCCATCTTGCCGTTCGGAACGAGGATGTCCATCCTGATTGCTCATGCCTGCCATGGGTATACCTTCGATTTTGAGGACAATCTCTCCTCAAAGAAGGTAATGTTTTCCTCACTGAGTGATACCTATTCAGTGCTAGGGCTGACTGATCCCAATGCGAAAGCAAAGGGTCAGGCCAAAAAGCCAGCTGGTAAGGCCAAGAGAGTGGCTACCAGTCTCATTGAAAGGGTAGATGACCTCCTTGAGAGGAGTAAGGAAGGTGAGGAGAAGGTAGCAGCTGAGGAAGTGGAGCTGCCTGAGGTGGATAAGACTGAGAAAAGGAAGAAGGTAAGGGTCGTGCTGTCAGGGAAGAGCACGAAATCAGGGACTGAGTCTGATCCCAAGAAGGCCGGGTCTGAGGCTGAGGGAACTGACGATGACGTCAGGAAATAGGGTGATCAGGGAGAGAGGCCCCTGAAGAGGCTTAGGAAGGGACCCAAAAAGTCCCCTGCTAAAAAGCTGCCTGAGATGAGTGAGAGGGAGAAGTCAAGCTCTCCTAGAGCCTCTGACTTGGAGGAAGTGAGAAAATCTGTCGAGACGGCTGAGTTGTTGCAGCCTGAGACAGTACCCACTCAAACACCCCCACACCCTGAAACCCAAACACCTTCCAACCTTGACCCTACTTCTCAACCCATTGAAACACCCCAAACCTCAGAGCCAAATCATCCTACTGAGTCAGTGCCATCAATTTCACCAACGAATGAGCCTGACCAGTCAGCCGAGCCAAATCTTCCAAACCCCACAAACTTTCCATCATACCCCAATCCCAAAGACTGTCCCAAATCCATTTCAACTGAAGAGGATGAATTCCTCGAAGTGGAGGAGGAGGAGTTAGATGAACATATGGCAGGAGGGATTCTGGAGAACACTCTCAGGGGGAATGCCACAGAATGGGCAGGTAAGTGCTGGCCTGGGCTGTATAAGTACAATGAGCTGCTGGCGTATGTGATTGAGCTCAAGGTTTGGTTGGATTTCAAACAATCAAACATGCAGGAGCAACATTTGCTAGTGGACGCTCATGGCTAGGAGCACTGGGAGTCTGAGGAAGCCAAGATTTGCTCCTTCTTTGGACTGACTAGCTGGCTTCAACTTCTAAACTTTGACAACCTGAAGCAGTTAGTGGCTGATATGATGTCCAAGAGCAAGGCTGACATCCTGTCTGATGAAGAGAAGGATGATGAGGATGATGATGAAGCTCAGGGTGGAGCTATGGAGAAGGCAGTGGAGGAGACTGCAAAGGAAGTTGATGAGATGATCTCTGAGCCTCAGGCTCAGGGGGAAGGTGAAAGGGACACTGGTGCCAAGGGTGGACCAGTGGCTGAGGATGTTTTGAACATCTCAGCTGCCAATGAGACATCTGTCGATGAAGGGATTCCCTGCCCTGAGACAAGAGAGGAAGATGTTGAGGCATCCAAGGAGACTCTCAGTTCCGAGGGACTTGTTCCTAAGGTTCAAGTTAGCTTAGCTGAGCCTGAGCAGGCGGCTTTGACTACTTCACAATTGTCTTCAGTGCACCTTGAAGAAGGGACTGATGCCGCAGGGGCTGACAAGGGAAAGCAGTCAATCACTGATGAGGCCGTTGATGATGAAGATGTGATAATAACTGGGGTCGGCCGTGCTGAATTCACAAGCATAGTGGAGGTCAAGCAGGAGAAAACCACAGAAAATCTAGCTGAACTTCAGGAGGAAGTAATGAGGCTACGAGCTGAAAAAGAAGAAGACTCCAAGGCCCTGGCAAAACACATCAAGTGGACAAAGTCAGCCTACAACACCCTTGCCAACAGGGAGCTGATTTTGTTGAAAAGAACGATGACTGACACGGCCAAGTCAGTGAGGAATGAGCGAAAGCGCACTAAGAAGATGCTAAGGCAGACCTTGAAGCAGTTGGCTGAGAAGGATGAGCAAAGGAAGGAAGATCTCAATCAGGCTGTGGAGAAGCTTGCAGCTCAGGCTGAAGCACTATTCACTCAGGCCATTTCTGGCTCAGCATCAAAGTTTGAGCTGGAGTCAGAACGCATTGCTCAGACTTCGAAGGACATTGCCGAGAGACTGACCCAAGCAGATGAGCGATCCGCTCAGGTGGAGGAGAAGATTGAGAAGGCTGAACAAAGATTCCAACTCTCCATGGAGGTCTTTGAGAAGAAAGTGAAAGCTGCAATCAGTTCAGTATCATTTGCAGGAACTGGAATTTCAATGGGAGTTGAGTTATTGAAGGAGTGAATTAATGATGTCCATTCCCTAGCCTCCTTCGTAATCAACAGCGGATCTGACGCATTCCCATCAGAGGCCAATGATGATGCCAAAAAGGGGGAAAAGAAGAAGAAAAGATCCCGCCCTGAGGCATCTGAGGCAGTCAACCAAGGCGAAATTGTTCTAGCTGACCCTGAAGTAAATCCTGAAGGGAATGTGCTGAGGGTGAGGAAGTCAGCGAGGTTGGCAGCAGTGGAGAAGGAAGGAGGGGAGATTGTTGCCAAGTTGAAGGCGGAGGCAGCAAGGGCAAAGGCTGATGAACCTTCCAAGCAACAACCTGAGCCAGTTCAGAGATCTTCTCCCATGAGCTCAAGGAAGAATCCCATCACTTACTCAGGGGAGTTGGTGGCGGAGCTATGTGCTGAAGCATGGGGAGATCATTCTGAGAAATCTGAGGCTATGCGCAGAGCTGAAATTGCTCAGAAGGAGAAGATGCGCATCTTGGAGAAGAAGGTTGAGAAGCTGACTGATATCACTGAACTTCAACAACGAGAACTGGATGATGCAGTGATCAGCTTACTTAGGAGGAAGAAGGCGAAGCCTGAGCCTAGGAAGTACAGGAAGAAGCAAACAGTTAGGAAATCAACAATTCTTCAAGTCAGTAGGCCAGAATCAGGAGTAAGGGAAGCTTTTGTCGATGAGTTTGTCTCAGAGGCATTGAAGGAGTTTTGGATTGATGCAAGGGATGAATTTGTTAGATTGTGGTATGTTGTGAAGAAGTGGGGCGACACTGATGATATCAATGCCCACTTCACTGACTACATGATGGACAATCATCCTGAGCTATTCCAAAAGATCTTGGAGGAGGCTGATGCAGCTCAAGTTCAAGTGAAGGCTCCTGAGTTCACCATTCGAGCTCCTCCCTTAGTTCCTGGAACTCAAAAGCATGACACAAAGGCCATTATGATGGAAGTATTGAAGATAGCCAAAGCTGAAGGGTATGTGAACCAACCTAGAAGATTTGACGAGCTGAAGGCAAGAGTCTATGTAGGATATGGACTCAAACCTGAAATGAGATTAGTCTAGGTGTTCACAGGCTTCTTTGTAATAGACTATATTCATTGTAACCATTTCCACATCAATCAATGAAGTCTATTACTTTTGCCCACAGACAAAAACTCATTGTCTTTTTGGCTGTTTGTTTAAATTCTGTACCTTATCAAGAATTTCTCTAACACTGTCTTATCTAATAGATAGGTTTATCATATTTTCTCTAAGTGTTGTGAGGTTCTTTTCAGTGTTTTGGCATCATCAAAAAGGGGGAAATTGTTGGGACATTGTCAGTTTTGATTAAGATCCCAAAGCCCCTGAAAAGATGTTTGCCTTAATCTGTCTTTGTCAGGCTAGTCTTGGTTCGGATTAGTACTTAGTCATTTTACACTTCACAGGTACTCAGTGAGAGGAGAACTCACTGGTGACAATCAAGACTAAGAGCCTGAAGACGAAGAGCACCATCCTGAACTTATGGCAGTCCTCTAAGCTGGCTGAGTAAGTGTCAGTGATGAACAGTATGACCCTGAGGTCATTACTAACTCAGTCCTGAAGGGAAAGGATGTCACTGAGTTAATGGGAAGACTTGGAGTAGAGCCAAGCAATGCAAAAGGAATTTCAGCGTCAGGACAAGACTGGTGGGCTCAAGACAAAATGAACTTAATAAGACAAGCCTGAAGCTCAGGAATAAGTTCTGACATTCTCACCAACCTAATGACGTGGACCAATCCGAGAAGGACACGCACGTACGGAACCTGACATGAAGACTGAATTCAGACTGCATATTCAACGGGCAAGCATTTAATGTGCATTTAATGCAAATACCAAATCCATGCAAGGACGGCTGCTGCATGGGAAATATGTATGTTTGAAGCCACTCTACATAGATGTCTAGAAGGCTATCTCTCCAACGGATAGTTTTTCAAATCACCTATAAATACAGAAGGCCTTGAACCCATTCAAGGTTACGGGAAATTTCCAAGCCAGAAATTACTCAAACTCTCAAGCATTCAAAGCATTCAACCTTTAAGAGAAGCACTCGAAAACATCCAAATTTCCCAAGTGTTTCTTAGCAACTGAGAGTTATTCTGTATTCCAAGAGCTAAATAGCATTATCTTAAGCATAGAGAGATTATCCAATCTTTAGCATAGTTTTGCCTTGTAAGGATAATCTCAACCTAGTTGGAATCCAAACTGAAACCAAAACCCTAAGTTAGGCTTGTTGGGAGTAAGTCAGTTAGTGTGTTAGTAAGTGGAGTTGTATAGATCAATGAGATTAGCTGGTCTTGGTGCACCTTGGCACGTTAAAAACAAGAATCCCTTGAGTGGATTTCCTGTTAAGTCAGGCCGTAGACGTAGGAGCTTGAGTCTCTGAACCACGTTAAACTCCTTGCGTTCTTACTGCTTTGATATTGTGCATACTTGACCTATTACTTGTTCATTCATTGCATTCGGTTTATCAGGCCTGAATCAATCAACCTGATCCTCAAAAAGAGCACTGCCTTACTAAACACCTTTCAGAATTGAGTAAAACAAGTTTTCAGAAAGCAAACTAAACAAGACTTTAAACTATCAGGGCTCAAACATTTCCGCACTGAACTTGAACTGATAGTGAGCCAACTGACCAGCACCAAGTGCAGTCAGTAGGTGTGTTATCAGCTCCTAGTTCTTTACCACTCTGAGTAAAGGGGACTCAGTCATTTTTAAGGTTAAAAAATTGGTATACGTGTATTCCCCCTCCCCCATACACGTATTCCTCAGTCTTGTACCGGGACCAACATGACTACTAATGGTTTTACAAATACGACATGTGGAACTGGAGAATGGATACATTCACACATGTACATAGTATAGTAGAGATGGGCCCAAGTAAAATACAGGGTCGATGTGTTAATAGAGATTGTCCACCTAACAGAATATTACATGTGTTAGTGTATCTATCGCCACTTAGAGAACCTCCAACGCTAGGAAGAAATCCCAGGTGGAGATGTACCTCTCACTCAAATACAAGGGGCCCTGTTAAACCGTCTTTTTTTATTGCATAATAGCCTTTCGAATCTGTGGTACTTAAAAAGAGACCTAAATGCATGAAAAGTTGATGGTGAAGGCATTCCCTCTATAGCACATCTAAGAGCTTCGTTAAAAAGATCGTAATGAGCATTGACTTGAATGCAAAATACTAGTAGTTACCCCACAAGGGTATGGGATCACCGTAGTATGGGCAAGTATAGGGACCAAGTATATCGTACCCAAGGGAAGGTATGTATGTGAATAGAGCCCTGGAGATCTACGCGTCGTAGTTAATATGAGTGTATGTTCTAGTTTAAGAATTGTGTTAAATTACGCTATATTCTACCACTATTAATGCAAGTAATTAAACTAAACTAATAACTTGGGTTTAAGATTCAAATATGGATGATGATGCTCAGGATAGGAATCCCTACGTATACTAATAGAGCTGATATGATAACTAAAATAATCGTGATGTGCAAGTAATAATCCTAAGCGTACTAAAACTAGGCAATCAATTTCCCTAATCTAGCACAAGATTGAAAGACTAAAAGCTCAAGAATTAACCCTAATACTTCGTCCTATCAACCTACTTCACGAATCCACTAAATAAGTTACATGGATTGTGCTTAATTAATGAGACTCTAATTTAACTAAGGCGATACAACCATCTTTCTAGATAAACCGGTAGATGATAAACCCCTTCTAAAACCCTTTCGTTAAGTCTAATCGTTATTAAAGAGTGATGTGGTCGTCTTCTCTCTAACAATTTTCGTACTCAGTTTCAAGATAATTCTAGGGTTTATTTTAAAATTTTAATAACTAAGAGAATCAAAACTAAACATCACGAGTTACCCTAATTACGTACCAACATCCTACTTCTATGAGTTCATCCTACCCCAAGCATGCAAGGGTTCTAGTCTATCATGGTACTTGAAGTAACGAAAACAATCACAAGAACGATGAACATATGCATAATTGAATAATCAAAAGAATTGGAAAGCATAAACAAAAGAATATCTCAAAATCTCAATAAATCTGGTAAAGTTAGGGTTTATAAGTCTCAAAGATTCAAGAAAGAAAGAATTAAACGAAAAGATTCAAAAGAAGTAGCCAAACTACGAATTCGTAAATCAAAACCTTGATTACAAGTATAAAACTCTCCAAATTCTCTCTACCAAGCTCCAAGTATGCCAAAAATATGAAAAGTGATCAAAGGGTGTCTAAAAACGAGCTTGAGATCGGGTATTTATAAGTAACGGGCCGAAAACGGGTGGAAAAAGCAGAAATTGCGCAACATTGGGGGCTAGTCGAGCGCTAGCGCTCGACCTTAAGGTGGTCGAGTAGTCCTTCTTTCCAGTGCCTTCAGGGCGCACGACCTCAACCTGGTCGAGCGGTGGGCTCGACCATGGATTGGTCGAATGATGCTGGAGGTCGAATGGATGCGCTCGACCATGGATTGGTCGAGTGGGTGCATGTGGTCGAATGGTGGCACTCGACCTCAGCCCGATCAAGTGTCTTGCCTTCCAGAGCAATACAAGCGCTCGACCCCCCTTTGCTTGAGCGGTGGCGCTCGAGCACCTCCTTCCTTGAGCCAAGTGATACTTTTCCTTGCACGAACTAACACTTTTCGTATTTCTTCAATATCTTCTCATTCGGGCATCCGTTTGAGTCGATTCAAAGTCCTACGAATTCCATTTTTCACCCTCTATCCATCTATGAGCATCAAAGAGACAAATTCATTAGTTTATGAAAATAGTACTCAATTGACTCTAAATATTCCGAATTCATTCAAAACACGGGCAAAACGAGCTATAAATCATAACAATTTCACGCCTAATCAACCCCCCCCCCCCCAAACATACCATATTGCTTGTCCTCAAGCAATGAAATAATAAGTCAAGTGAAATTGTTAAGAATGAATCACAGAACCAAATCATCCAAGTAATAGAACTTCAAGCTTCAAAGATCGATCACTCACACACTAACTCATCCCCTTCATCATACTCATGCAATAACAATAAGAATTACCAAAATCTAACATGGATGTACTCTTGACGATGTGTTCCACTCCCTCACAAGTTTTTAGCAATAATAAGGGACTCACTCAATCAATCAATCACACATATTAGCAACCATAGGCTTGTAAGCACTCTCAACTTCGACCATACTATAGGATCCATGCCGAATCAAAAAGGACTTTATCAAGGTTGTAACGTAGGCTCTTTGGACAGGTGGGGTAACTATATGGGATAAGTGACTCAAGTGAATGGAGAATAGAAAATCAAATTTTATTACTTCGAGACGAGGAACAGAATACTTCAATCATCTTCATGCAATACACTTTCAATTCCACTACTCTCAACACTTTCAATTTTTTTTCTCTAACTCGTTTCACTATTTCAATCACTTCACTCCTTTTTTCTCTTCGCACATATATGAGCTCATATTTTCCTTTGCTCATTCTCAAATTATTGTTCTTCCCACAACTCACAATCTCATTACACTTTCTTCTCAGATACACTCAAGCATTAGTTATTCTTCTTCCTCAACTCAACTCGATCCATTTTCTCATTCACAACTTTTCCTATTCTCCACTCAAACTGGGACAAAAATAGTTTAAGAATTTGGTTAAGTTCAAATGTGCTAGCAAATAAAATAGGCTCAGGTTCAAACGGGCTAACAAGGGATAAATGTCATTGGTAGGGAAAATTTGGCTAAGTGACTCAACAAATCAAAGATGGCCTAATATCACTTTCGGCACTTCAAACTAGACACAATCAAGAAGTGAGAGCACACACAAGTTCAGCATCCTCTAAGGTGATGATCCACTCACAAACAATGAGATCAATTTAATGGAATTTTAATCTCTCAAAGGCTCAAATCTCACGGCTTTCACATCCATTCTAGTCCTAGTGAAATCTCACTTTTTCCACACAAGTATTCAAAAGGAAGATTCGTAAGTATACGGGTTCCCTCTCAAATTAACTCTCACCACTACACTCACACAAATCACTAACTCATACTTACGCTCAAAGATAGCAATCAACAAGCATAAGAGGATTGATAAGCATGAAATACGTAGCAGCACCCAATTAGTTCACAATATAAAATAGCCCAAGGAGTATCTCAAGGTACAATATATAACCTAACTTAACTCAAAGGGAGGGTGTGCGTCTGTGCAATGTAACCATAAAACATATAAAAACTTTACCCTCCCCCCAAAACTTCGACCTTGTGAAGCGGTCTAAGTTCGGGGTGGTGGTTACCTCATCCAAATAATTCAGTTTCTCTCAACAACTTGACACACTCACTTGTCTCGAGTTGGTCCCTTCAATCTCCACTTCTTGGGCATTCCTTCACCCTCAAGGCCAGCCTACAAAATAAAACTCTCAAGTACGAGGTTAGAACTTACGATTCACATAAAAATAAACACGAAAAATAAAACACACAAAAGCAAGTAAAAGGTGGGTTGCCTCCCACTCAGTGCGATTTTTAAGGTCCTAATGCCGGACCGAGCTCAAAGGAGCTTATGGGACATGATACTCAGATTTACCTCCCTTATTCTCATAAGAGAAGATGTCTAAGTTTTTCGCTCGATTCCCAACCTCCTTCTTCACCTTGGGCGGTGGTTTCACTTTCTTTTTCGCTCTCCACGGAGGTACCCACCTCTTGTATTTTATCTTCTTAACATCAACTCCTTCTTTTGTTCTCTAATTCGGCCACCTCCACCCTTTTAAATTCTTCATCCTTCAACTCATTGCCTTCATCCCTATCAAGACAATCAAGATCATAATGCTCGACGGTTAAATTATTTAGTGAAGGATTAACCAAATCACGTATATAAGAAAGGTCAGGGATAAGAGGTGTGTCTTCAAAACAAGGATCAACGACATCAATGGAATAACAACTCTCATCTTCCTTCGGGTGTTTCATGGACTCATATAGGGAAATTTTCACCTCTTAATCATCTAACTTTACCGTGATCTTTCCATTCGCCATATCTAACACCATCCCGGCCGTGGCTAAGAAAGGTCTTCCCAAGATCAAAGGCACGTGTTCATCTTCCTCCATGTTGACTCCATTCAATCTGACTCATGCATCAATATTTTCGAAAATTTTGACCATTTTTTCGTTAGAATTTTTGTGTACAAACTCGAAGTACGAATACACACACCCCAAACTTTTTCTTGCTACACAATAATAAAGTTTGAAAAGAATGAGTACGTACGAGTTTGTGCACTAAATTCTCATGAACTTCAATCACTATCAATGCAAATAACCAAGAGCTTATAAAAACTCCACCCCCCCAAACTTCAACTCTATCAAGTGGTCTATGTTTGGGGTTCGAGGTTACCTCATACTCCAAGTTCTGGTTGCTCTTCTACTAGGCATACTTCCTCTTCAAGATTTACTTCACGTCAAGCTCTACTATGGAAACTCTAACACCTCAAGTCAATCCTACACAAAAATACTCAATAACGAGGTTAAGACTTACGATTCACACAAAACTAAAAGAAAGACAAACACTCGAAAGCAAGTAAAAAAATGGGTTGCCTCTCACTCAGCGCTATTTTTAAGGTCCTAATGTCGGACCGAGCTCGAAGTGGCTCACGGGTCATGAGACTCTAAGTTACCACCCTTTTTCTCACAAGAGAAGTCATATAATTTCTTTACTCGATGCCCATTCTCCATGAATACGTTCACATCCTCTTTCTCTACTTCAAGGAAACCGCTCTTGTAAACCTTTCTAACCACATAAGGACCATTCCACTTGGACTTGAGCTTTTCACCAAATAACTTCATCCTAGAGTTGAACACTAGGACTCGATCACCAACTTGGAACTCCTTCTTCCTCAAACGTGCATCGTGCCATCTTTTAGTCTTTTCCTTGAAAATTCGAGCACTCTCATATGCACTATCTCGAAACTCATCCAACTCATGCAATCGAAGTAGTCTCTTCTCGCCTACCATAGCACTATCAAAATTCAGCTTCTTGATTGCCCAATATGCCTTGTGCTCAAGCTCAACGGGCAAGTGACACGCCTTCCTAAAAATGAGTTGGTACGGCGACATACCAATAGGGGTCTTAAAAGCTGTCCTATACGCCCATAATGCATCATCAAGCTTCAAAGCCCAATCCTTCCTACTAACAATCACCGTCTTCTCAAGGATCTCCTTTGTTGGGATATGTTTAGTTTTGATGATTTTTCCAAAACCACTTGTAATAGGTTTGAAAACAGTCAGGATTGTATCTTTTGTTTCAGGTCAGGCTAGGTTATTTCTCAGTAGAATAGGCTGTCAGTTGAGGGGGAACTCAGCAATGCAGCCTGAGGATATCAAGATGACACCAAGAAGATCTAACTGAAGCTATGCTAGAACCTGAACCAGAAGAAAAGCCTGAAGGATGTCCCATTGAGTGTAAACCGGGCTGATCTAAGCTAAGTCAGGTGGACCACTCAGTGAAGAGCATGATCAAGAGGATCAGTGTTGCACCAAGTAGGCCCTGAAGGAGTCAGGCTACTGTGGTCAGGGAAGTTTGTCATTCAGCCTTATGACAAACTTCTTGGAGTGATCTTCAAACAGTCTCTGAAGGACAACTACACTGAAGACGTTCAGTCCACTGAAGATCATCAGTCAGTGAAGGAGGAAGCTACCTAAAGTCAGTGGGTCTTGGTCAACCCACTGAGTCAAAGATCTGTTGGATCCTGCCCATGTGAACCAATCAGCACAAGGCAGCAACTCTGACACTGACAAGGCTGCATTCCAAGAAAAGTGGTTGAAACCATTAATTGTATGGATTCAAATGTAATTTCATCCAACGGTTACATTTGAATCCACACTATAAATACAAGCTCATAGCTGCGTATTCAAGGGTGTAAGAAGTAAGAAAAATCAACACCTACGAGCTGTGAAGGGGTGAGTGTTTAGTGCATTATATTGGGAGTTATAAAGAGGCACGATTCACATCTTGTACACTGAACTTTAGAGTTTATAGATATACACAAATGAGTGTTCAGCTTGTAACTCTTAGCTTAGAGAGGTTTTCCTAATCTTAGCTTTAGGCTAACACATTGTAAAGGAAAACCTCACCTAGTTGGAGAAACCAAACCGAAACCAAAACCCTCTAGTTAGGTTTGTTGGGAGTAAGTTGTCAGTGAGTTTGTAAGGAGAGATAGCCCAGGGAGTGGCGTGAGTCCAGTTGTAAGTGCACCTTGGCACGTTAAAAACAAGAATCCCAGTTAGTGGATTTCCTGTTAAATCAAGTCGTGGATGTAAGACCTTGAGTCTCTGAACCACGTTAAACTGAGCGTACTTATCCTTAAAAGTATTTACTAAAGTGTTGTGAAAACCTGCTCACTGAGAGCATTGTTAAAAAGGAAACTTTGGTTAAATATTCAGGTCAGGGAGAATCCTGTCACTGACCAGTTCAGGCAACGCACTCGAGAGTTCAGTATCTCGAGTCACTGCCTTGCTTAGAGCATGAGCCTCCAAGCCTTCTCACTGACTTGGTAGCTCAGCCTCTAAGCAGAGCAGTGACTTGAAGTGTAACCTCTCGAGTCATTGTGTTGCTAAGAGCATGAGCCTTCCAGTCTTCTCACTGACTGGGTAGCTCAGCCTCTTAGCAATGCAGTGACTTGAGAACTGTTCACTCTTGCTGAACTCCCTGAGCAAAAGGTTTAAAAAAAATTGCTCCTGAATTCCCATTTTGGTATTCGAAACCGGGACCATCAAATTTGACGATTTGACACCTCTGCGAGACCATTAGATTGAGGATGATAAGCTGTAGAGACACAATAACTAACCTCATATTTTGACAGCAACTTCTCCATCAACTTGTTCACAAAGTGACTTCCTCCATCACTAATCAAAGCTCTCAGGACTCCATATCTAGAGAAAATATTCTTCCTCAAGAAATCAATCACAACACGGGAGTCGTTTACTCGAGTAAGGACAACCTCAATCCACTTCGAGACATAATCAACACACACAAGGATGTACAAGAATCCATTACTAGGAGGAAACAGACCCGTGAAATCAATCCCCCATACGTCAAATACGTCTACTTCCATAAACATGTGCAACAACATCTCGTCCCTCTTAGTAATAGAGCTGAAACGTTGGCACTTGTCACATCTCTTTACCCATTCCATGCAATCCTTCAAAATAGTAGGCCAATAGAAACCGGCTTGAAGCACCTTCCTTCCGGTCTTCTCTCCTCCCAAATGTCCTCCACATGGTAAGGCGTGACAATGCCTTATGATATCACTCCACTCCTCCTCGGGCACACACCTTCTAAGCACAAGATCTATCCCTCTTTTGAACAAGTATGGGTCATCCCAAATAAATTCCCGAACCTTCTTCAAGAATGTATTTCGGTGCAAAGCATCCATGTCCACCGGCAGCTCTCCACTCGCTAAATAATTAGCATAATCAGTGAACCACGGGGCCTTACCTTCTACTTGATACACCGGGACATCAAACCAAATAGCTTCTTGTCCATAAACTCATCATCCACCTCTCGCTCCTCAACCGTGTTCTCTTTTGTAAGCTCCATCCTCGAGAGATGATCTGCTATCACATTCTCACTCCCCTTCTTGTCTCAAATCTCAACATCAAATTCCTGGAGTAACAAGATCCAACGAATGAGACGGGGCTTTGCATCCTTCTTACTCATGAGATACCGAATCGTTGTATGATCCGTATATACGATTGTTTTCGTCCCTACGAGGTAGGGTTAAAATTTATCAAAAGCATACACGACCGCCAACAGCTCCTCGGTGGTAGTGTAGTTCACTTGAGCAGATTTCAACATCTTCGAGGCATAATAAATAGCGTGAAACCGCTTATCTCGTATTTGCCCCAAAGCAACCCCCATAGCATAATCGCTAGCATCACACAAGAGCACGAAAGGACTCGACCAATCCGGAGTAATGAGAATAGGGGCATTCACCAACGTTTTTTTCAACCTGTTAAAAGCCACTAAACACTCATTAGTAAACTCAAAGGCGACTTCTTTTTTAAGAAGCCGCGAAAGGGGTTTAGCAATTTATGAAAAGTCTTTTATAAAGTGTCTATAAAACCCTGCATGGCCTAGAAATGACTGAATTCACTTCTCGGTCGAAGATGGAGGAAGCTTCTCAATAGCAATCACTTTCGCTTTGTCCACCTAGATACCTTTCGAGGACATGTGATGTCCAAGAACAATACCCTCTTTCACCATAAAGTAACACTTCTCCCAATTGAGTACCAAGTCCGTCTCTTCACACCTGCTTAAGACAACTTCAAGATTGGCTAGACACTTATCAAATGACTCCCCGTAGACGGAGAAGTCGTCCATGAAAATCTCCATAATCTTCTCAATTAAGCCATGGAAGATAGCCATCATACACCTTTGAAGGGTGGCGGGTGCATTACACAACCCAAACGGCATTCTCCTAAAGGCAAAAGTACTATAATAGCAGGTGAATGTGGTTTTCTCCTGATCCTCGGGCGCTATCATAATCTGATTATATCCTGAATACTCATCTAGGAAACAATAATACTCAAACCACCTAATCTATCAATCATTTGATCAAGGAACGACAAAGGAAAGTGATCCTTGCACGTTGCCTTGTTTAACTCTCTATAATCAACACACACACGCCATCCCGTCACTAATCTAGTGGCTACCAACCCATTAGATTCAGTTTTAATTACTGTGGTACCCTCCTTCTTAGTAACTACGTGTAACGGACTCACCCATTGACTATCAGAAATAGCAAAGATCGTATCACTATCTAACAGCTTCAATACCTCCTTATGTATCACTTCTTGTATCACCGGATTCACTCTACGCTGATTTTGCACTATGGTCTTTGTACCCTCATCCAATCTAATCCTATGCATGCAAATGGAAGGACTAATATCCGCAATTGACCAACATATAGCAGATTTGTGCTTACGAAGCACCATTAAAAGTCTCTCTAATTGATCATCAGATAAAAGGGCAGATACAATTACCAGGTACTTCTCACTATCATCTAAGTAAGCGTACTTGAGGTGATCCGGGAGTGGTTTCAGCTCCTTCTTCGCCTCCAATGGTGGCGCCTTATCGAACATCTTCTCAAAAGTGGACTCCTCCACATCTAACTCTTCCTCATCCTCGACTTTCATCATATCCATGAACTTTACATCCTCGTTCTCTTTGAAGCTGTCAAAATAATCAAGGTCATAAAGATCATATGATAGTTCATTGAGAATAGGATAATCATAATTATGAACATAGAAAGAGCAAGGGTCAAGGAGTGTGTCTTCAACACAAGTGTCCAAGATATCAATGAAGTGACATCTCTCATCTCCTATTGGATATTTCATCGCCTCGTAGATCGCTATCTTCACTTCTTGATCATCGACTTTCATCGTGATCTTTCCATTGGCCACATCTAGCACCATCCCGGTAGTAGCCAAGAATGGTCTTCCCAAGATCAGGGGTACATGCTCATCGTCCTCCATATAGAGGACCACGAAGTCGGCAGGAAAAACATGATCCGCCACCGTCACTAGAACATCCTCCACCACTCTTTGGGGTCTAGTGATAGACCTATTGGCAAGCTGGAGAGTCATCATCGTGGGCTGAAGTTCACCCCCATCCAACTTCTTGAACAACGATAGAGGCATCAAATTAATGCTAGCCCCTAGATCACATAAGACTCCCTTCTTGATCTCGTTCCCGATATCGCATAAGATTGTAAAGCTTCTGGGATCCTTCAACTTGGGAGGAAGCGCCTTGTGCACCATGACACTCACCTCATGGTTCAAATGCACAAGCTTAGGCCCATCTACTCTCCGCCTCTTAGCTATCAAGTCCTTCAGGAACTTGGCATAATTAGGCATCTGTTCCAAAGCATCATAAAAAGGTATGTTAATATGTAGCTTTTTAAACACATCAAGGAATTTTGCGAATTTCTCATCTAGTTTCTTTTTCATAAAACGCTGCGGATATGGGACGGGTATCACAGATTTGGGTACCCCTCATTCATCTCGCTCGATCTCCTTCACATTCTTCCTTGCTTCCTTTGCCTTCTTCCACTTTGGAATTCTCTCAATCTCCTCATTGTCTTCCTCCTCATGTTCTTTGCCTTTCTTAGCCCCTTCTATCTCATCCTCTTTCTCAACTTCTACCTCAGCTTTCTCACCTTCATTTTTCTTATGTTCTTTACCCTCTATCTCAATCTTTCCTTGGGGCATCTTTGAGTCAGCAGGCATCTCAGAACCATCATATTTGGTTCCACTTCTCAACTCAATAGTTTTGCATTGCTCCTTTAGGTTTATCTCGGGCATTGATGGATATTTATCCGGCTCTCTCGTTTGGGACTTTGCAATTTGACTAATTTGATACTCTATAGAAGTAAACCTGCGACTATTTTCCTGCTGAGCTCTATTCAGGTCCATGTCTCTCTTTTGGAGTTCTTGATCACGTTGATCGCCTTTCTTGTGTAACTTCTTTACATCGTATTCCAATTAGGACAATCTCTTACTCCCTTCTTCCACCTTCTGAAGGATCGCTCGCAATATCTCTTCGGTCGAGGCACCTCCTTCACCACATGGGGGCTTCGAACCTGGATCTACTCCGGGAGGTACAGTGATTCCTGCCTTAGGATTGACATACAAAAAATTCTTGTTCTTTCTCCATTGGTACTGAGAAAGCTGCTGGCTTCCTTGATAACCTTGGTTGTTTATCCACTGATTTTGAGGAGGTTGTGGACCTGGTGGTACAAACGGTTGGCCGTAGGGAGGTCTTCCCTGCTGGTTGCCACCTTGTTGGCATCCTCTTTGATTGTAATTAGATCTTCCCATATAGTTGGCCTCCTCTTGCTGGTTCGCTGGTTGGTCCACTTTCTCACTCATCACATTATTCTGACCACTCAAACTCTGGCCGACCTCCAAGTTACTTATCTTCTCCATCATTGTATCAACAACTTTCTAGTACCCTCACTCTCATCCATCTGATAAGCTCGTTGAAATTCTTGTACCTCATTCCATTGCCCCGCATTCTTGACAATATTGTCAACTATATCTCTACACCGAGCTGCACCACAATTCAGGAATGCTCCACTAGCACATGCATCGAGGTAGTCTTGACCTGCCTTGCTGGCCCCACAGTAGAAATAAGCCATGATGTCACCTTCATTGTACCCGTGCTGCGGGCACTCAATGAGCATATTATAGTATCTCTCCCAAGCTTGACGTAAGTCCTCTCATAGCTTCTGCTTGAAAGATGAGATCTCTAGCCTTGCTTTGATCATTCTAGACGGAGGGTAGAATCGCTCGAGGAACAGATGCTCGAGCTCGGCCCATGTGGTTACACCTCTCCTTGGGAGTGTGTTATCATACCACTCCTTCGCGATTCCAGTTAAAGAGAACTGGAACAACCTGAGCCTCTTAGAATCTTCAGATATGCCATTATGATTGAACGTTGAATCAATCATCAGAAAATTCCTCAAGTGTGTGTGAGGATTATCCTTCTCTACTTCCCCCCTAAATTGATTCTCAGTAAGCATCTTTAATATCTCGGGAGCAATAGAGAAGTTATTTGCCTCGACTGGTGGCATTGCTACTCCATCATAATGCCGTTGCGGCTGCACCACAAACCTTCCTCTGATTGCCATACCAGGATCAACGTTATGAGGAGCATGCTGAGGATAAAATGGTGGTAGAGGTACTTGCGGAATGGGAGGTGCAGGAGGTGGAGGGTAGTATGGTGGATACGGATATGGTGGGTATGGGTATGGATAATGTGGGTTATTTTGTGGGTAGACAGGGTTGTTTAGAGGCTTTTGGACTTGGTTTTGAGCTGGGTTGTTCTGATGTTGTGGGACCGACTTTTGGTTCTGGCTTCCGACTGAATCGGTTTCCTTCTGACTGTCGTCTACTTCAACTCCCTCAACTCGTTCCACTATTTGATTGTACTTAGATGTAGTTGCATTCAACTCGTTACTTATGTTCATGTTATCGTTCTCACCACCGGCAGTGTTCATCCTTCTATTGAAGGCCCTGTTTCTTCTTGCGATTGTCTCAGGGTCTAACTTTATTCGGTCTTCGCTCGATTCTCCTTGTGAGCGAGTTTTCATATACCTGAAACCACAAAAGAAATATCAAAACACAAATGCCTGATGTCTACTAATAAAATAGAAAAATAAAAGCACTCACTACTAAGTACTAAACTATCTTCAAGTCCTACTCAATTGACATACATCGTCATCCCCGACAACAATGCCATTGACTTGAATACAAAATACTAGCTACACTAGTAGTTACCCCACAAGAGTATGAGATCCCTGTAGTATGGGCAAGTATAGGGACCAAGTATATCGTACCCAAGAGAAGGTATGTATGCGAATAGAGCCCTGAAGATCTACGTGTCGTAGTTAATATGAGTGTGTGTTCTGATTTGAGAATGTAATTTAACTACTTTAAAGTCTACTTCTATCAATGCAAAATTATGAAATCAAATAAATAACTAAGGGTTTAATCAAGTACGAGATGGTGATGCTCAGGATAGGAATCCCTACGTATACTAACGGAGCTAGTATGATAATTAAAACAACTGTGATGTGCAAGTATTAATCCTAAGTGTACTAAAACTAGGCAATCAACTTCCCTAATCTAGCACCAGATTGAAAGACTAAAAGTTCAAGAATTAACCCTAATACTTCGTCATATCAACCTACTTCACAACCCACTAAACAAGTTATATGGATTATGCTTAATTAATGAGACCTTTATTTACCCAAGGTGATACGACCATCCTCCCTAGATAAACCGGTAGATTATAAACCCCTTCTATAACCCTATCGTTAAGTCTACTTGTTATCAAAGAGTGATAAGATTGTCCCCTCTCTAATAATTTTCGTACTCAATTCCAAGATAATTTTAGGGTTTATTTTAAGAATTCAATTAATTAAGAGAACTAGCACTAAAAATCACGAATTATCTTAATTATGTACCAACATTCTACTTCTACGAGTTCATCCTACCCCAAGCATACAAGGGTTCTAGCCTAACATGGTAATTGAAAGAATGAAAACAATCACAAGAACAATAAACATTTGCATAGTTAAATAATCAAGAGAATTTGAAAGCATAAACAAAAGAATATCTAAAAATCTCAATAAATCTGGTAAAGTAGGGTTTAGAAGTCTCAAAGGTTCAAGAATGAAAGAATTAAACGAAAAGAATCAAAATAAGTATCTAAACTAGGAATTCGTAAGATCAAAACCTCGTTTACAAGTGTGAAACTCTCCAAAATCTCTCTACCAAGCTCGAAGTATGCCAAAATATGAAAAGTGATCCAAAGGGTCTCCAAAATGAGCTTGGGACCGGGTATTTATAAGCAATGGACCGAAATCGGGTGAAAAAGGCAAAAATCACGCGAAATCTGGGCTTGGTCGTGTTGGAGTTATACGTGAAAGTATGCTTTTACTTTGTATAACTCGTGTATCAAACACTCGTTTTATGAGAATAATTCTTTTATCGCATTTGCTTTAGTTATGATTGAATGTTGAATTTCTATTGCAAACCGTTCAATATATAGTACGTGTTACATAGTAGTTAATGTGGTGATACCCGATCACGGAAGACAACATTAACAGTTTACTTGTAACTAAACGTACATTTTCACGGCCTAGGTGGAATTGAACAATCCGCCGTGAAAGGTCGATGTGTAAGGCTCAGATTGGTCTGTCTTGACTAAGAGATTGCACTAGCACATTTAGTATGTGTTGAAGAGGTCCTACAGCGAGGAGAAATTCTTCTGTTCTGAAAGGTGAAGAATTAGACCTCAGTGGTTGTTGATTTCTTAATCTCCGTCCCTTAAATAGGACCGTGTGTGCTTAGTAGTTACTGCTTTGATTCATGTTGGGTGAGAATCATTGTGACTTCGAACTTTGTGTCTTGGGCAGTAATATTAATCATACGACGGTTGCTAAGATTTAATACGGAGAAACGCGTGCGAGTACGGCTCGTGTGATTAGTCTCCTTGGTGGGCTCAGAAGTTTTATTGTACCAAATCTTGCAAGTGAAGAATTAGTTTCTTCGGTACGAATAATAATGTTGAGCTGTCTTTACTCCAAGGTGAAAGATGTTAATTAATTTAGAGCTATTCAGAAGCTTAATTAATTAATGGACTTGATAATCTTAAACGCGGGAAGTAATAACCGGGAGCCCATATTATCGTAATATGGATTAAGATGGATAGTGCAATATTAATTTATTAGTGGTAATAATTAATATTAATGGGCTGAATTATATTGGGGCTCAATATTGAAATTCAGAAGTCCATTGGGAGGTCCAATCTTAATTCTCCTTAAGGCCCCTCAAGTAGCCCAATTAAGTAGCCCAATAATGATAAGGTGATTAAAATAAAAGAATATATCATGCTGATTTTTTCATGAATAATTCGAAAATTGCATATGAAGAATAAGAAAAGATTTTGTTGATTTTCTTGAAAAGATATTATGGAGGATAAGTATTCTTGGAATACAAGATTATCTCATATATTCAAGAAGATCCAAATCTTGGATTCTTATACTCATTATTTTCGAAAATTCAAGTCTATAAGAGAGATTGAGATTTTTGTGGAATATTTTATTTTGGAGAAAAGAATATATGAGATATATTCAAGATTTCTTAGAGTCTAAGAAAAGATTTTCTCCAAGCCCATAATATTCCTATAATTTTCGGCCCCTATCCTCTATAAATAGGGGATGATTATTTCATCCCCAAGAACATAATTCCATGTGTTGGAAAAATCAAGAAGCATAGATATTTTTCTTTTTCCTTAGTTTATTAAATTGCTTGAAAGCGTCTCCCACCGACGATCAAGTAAGGCGAAAGGGAAATACTTGAGAAGGTTTTTGGGTTGATAAAGCGTGTACGAGAGTCCCGTTTTATTCAAAGGCCAAGTTCTACAAGAGGTACGTTAATCACATATTTACTTGTTTATTCCGCCATAGTTAATATGTGAAATTAATTTAGCATGCATGATGATAATTAGTTGTTAGAATTATTATTTGAATTAATTAGGATTAATTCATGATAGTAATAATTGTATTTAAATTCGTATTTAAAATTCATCCCGAATAGATTCCGGGCACCCCTATATTTTCCCAACAACTGGTATCAAAGCCAGGTTTCGGGCTCTGAATTTTAAATTGGAATTTAAATTGTTGAACATTAAATTTGAAATTGGATAGTAGAATTGTTAGATCTTTTTTGCAGGTATCCAATTGTCATGGTTTTTAATGTTGTTAATTTCATGCGTGTGAATTAATTTTGTTTTTAATTCGATTCGTTCGAATTCGTTTTTCTCGTGAGAAAATCCACGAGTAGATTAGTTGTTTTTATTTTGATTCCATCATTGTAATAGACTAGTCTAGATCTAGTATTTATTTTTTTGTAAAAATAAATTGTAACCGGATCGTGACGAAGAACGAAGAATTAAAAACGGCGTACCCGGACGACGCATGCAAGCGTGGAGCGTGTATGGAGGTAAAATCATGCAAGGGGTGAAGAAAACGAGGACGAACGGCGAAAAAAAATGGCGCACGGGGGTGCACGGCGCACGCCGTGCGCAACGGGCGCACGGCGCCGCGCGCACGGCGCGCGCGCGCCTCGGCAGCTCCCTGCAGCGCCTCGGGCGCGCCTCGGCGCGCCTCCGTGCAGCGCCTCGGGCGCTTTTCCAGCGCTTCTCGGGCCGGGAAGCGCGCGGGCCCACTTCGTGGGCCGACGCGCGCTGTATCTCAGGCCGTGGAATTTTTTCGGTTCGGGTTTTTTTTCCGTGTGATTTTAAACGTCGTCCCGAACCCCAAACGATGTTGTTTTTGAAGAAGTGTTGCTGTTCGAGTGGGAGCACGTCGAGACGAACGTCGGAAAGCAACAAGGACGATTTTTTTGCATCAAGACGTGAAGAAATTAAACCATGACAATTGGATTCGAGTGCTCCAATGTGTTTAATTTTGTTTTGATGGATGTTTTATTTCGTGCACTTATTATTATTTGTTAATATGTGTTTGCATGAATATAATTGTCCAAGAAGAACCTTACTTTCGAAAATTACTAAGTATGTTTTTATAATCGCAATTTTATTCCGGATATTAAAATTGGATTATTTTGACCTCCATAATTTATTTATTTGTGAAGTTCTTTTGGAATACATTTCCCCCTCGGATCGGCCAAAAGAACGGATTTCACATGAATAAATTCCGAAAGGATGATTGTGGATTATTACTAGTGGCGGTATTGACCCTCACCACGAGTGGCTTGCTCAAAGCGAAATAATAATCCTGTATTTAATTATGGTTATTACTTAGGCATAGGAAATTGATATTAACTTACTCCCCTCGGAGTCCCTGTCAATTTCTATGTGGTCAAAGTGGGAGCCAACTATTAATTTTGAATTAAGGATTTGTAACTTTTAAGTTTGTAATCCGCTTGAATGTATTTAAATGTATAGACCACCCCTCGTGGCGCATTTAAATTGTTTTGAGATGTTGACTGATGCATGATTATATTGTTTTAAGGTTTCAATATAATTGATGTGATCGAATTATGTGATAATTTCATATTTTTCTAGATATTGATATGAATGTATGTGTTATTCTCATTTCATCATGTCGTAACCTTTTAATCCACTGTTTAATATACTTAAAGTTAATAAACTTTTTGGAGAGAATTATATCGATTGGAAATATTTTTTTAAATTTGTCCTTACTGCACGAAAACACAATTGGGTTATTTATGTTAATATACCCGGCAAGCCTAATGATAAGTCAAGCAATGGGAAGAGACAGTTTATGATCGGAAGCGTGACAATGAATGAAGTGCATCATCTTGACATTTTTGTCTGAGGATTTGAGGCGCGTTCATGAAGACATTGTATCCGCTGTTGAAATCATGGAACGCCTTGAAGAGATGTTTTCACATCAGAATCCCATGACTAATCAGTTCACCAAACATGACTCGGTCAAGTTAGAAATGGTGGAAGGAACGCTCGTGAGGGAGCACATTCTCGAGATAATGGCATACCTTAACAAGTTGGAAGTACTTGGTGCGGATTTTGATTGATTTCATATACCATTCCCTACCGAGAAGCTTTGAGTAGTTTCATCTGAACTGTCAGATGAATGAACGGACAAGTCGTTTGCCCGAGCTCTTGCAAGCTTTAGTTTCGGTGGAGGTGATAATGGAGCACCAGTCTAGTGCTATGGTGGCTAATGGTTCGTCTACCTTTTTTGGTCCCAAGGGAGGGAAAAGAGGAAGAGAACCAAAGGCCGGATCCAAGCAAATCCAATTGTTGCGAAAGGCAAATGCAAAGGCAAGCATCGAAGGGGAAGTGTTTTAGTTGCGGTGAGAGAGGACAATGGAGGTCTGCCTGTTCCAAGCCTAAGAGGCTAGGAAAGTTAGGTAATTCACACACCTTAGTCGTCGAAACTTGTGAAGTGGCGTATGCTGTCTATTCGTGGATAGTGGATACGAGAGCTACTGATCACATTTGTTTCGTAGGTTTAAGCTAACCTGACGACCTAACGGAAGTGAGATCCCCATCACATCGGGCAATGCTACGAGAGTGGCAGCTGAAGCAGTGGGAGAAGTGCGCTTATCTTGTGAAGATAGAGTTATGGTCTTGAGAGACATTCCTCATGTTCCTAGTTTAGAAAGAACTCAACCTTCAGTTTCTAAACTGTTTGAATAGATACTCAGTTTCTTTTAATGAGGATGTTATTATTGCTTGAAACGATGAGTTTATCTATTCCGGAACTTTAATGGATGATCTTTATACCATTATTTGGGCACACCACTCACAAAATTGAATCTAATAACACATCGATTATTTCGAGTAATAAAAGAAAGCGTTCTTCGGAGATGAACGAAACACTTCTATGGCATCTTAAACTAGGTCATATTAATCTAAAGTGGATAGAGAGATTGGTGAAAGACGGATCCTTGGAATCATTCCAAGTCGAACCGTTTCCAACTTGTGAATCCTGTTTAGAGGGTAAAATGACCAAGAGGGCATTTGGAGCCAAGGGGAATAGAACTACGGAAGTGTTTGAACTCGTTCATACCGATATGTGTGGTTCAATGACGATCATAGCAAGAAGAGGTATGAGTAATTTGATGATTACTCAAGATACGGATACATCTACCTTATGATGCATAGGGAAAGAAGTATCAAGTCTCTACGATTTGTTCGTGGAGGCGAATACCTTAGCAATGAATTCTTGAACTACCTATCGGAAGAAGGGATTGTATCCCTGTTGACCACATCGGGAACCCCTCAATAGAACGGTGTGGTGGAACGAAGGAGCCAGACTCTTTTAGAAATAGTCAGATCCATGATGAGTTATTCAGATTTACCCAAGTCGTTTTGGGGTAACGCCTTGGAAACAACGACTTACATTCTAAACTTGGTGCCATCCAAATCGGTTCCTAAAACCCCAATGGAATTGTGGACCGGGCGCAAGCCCAGTCTAAGACACTTGCGGATTTGGGGTTGTCCGGTATACGTGCTAGACAAGGAAGCCGGTGAATTGGATCCACGTTCGGAATTAAGGTTGTTTATAGGATATCCCATGGGAACGAAAGGGTGTATGTTCTATAGTCTCAAGGATTAAAAGACCGTGATTAGTTCGCACTTTAAATTCTTGGAGGAAGACTATATGAACAAAAGAAAGCCCAGAAGTGAGATTACCTTAGACGAGTTAAGAGGGCAAACTCCTATACCAAGTATACAAGATGATATACCACACGTCATACCTTCACAACCGGAACCCCGTCGTAGTGGGAGGATTGCAAGGCAACCCGAGAGATTCATGGGAATTGGAGAATCTTCGGATTTGATTCCCGGCGATGAATCAGACCCATGAACGTACGACGAGGCAATCCAAGACAAAGACGCGGAAGTGTGGCAAACCGCAATGGAAACCGAGGTGGGTTCGATGGATTATAATCAAGTGTGGGAGTTGGTTGATCCACCTAATGGGGTAGAACCCATTGGATGCAAGTGGGTGTACAAGAGGAAAAGAGGACCGGACGGAAGGGTAAAGACCTTCAAAGCAAGGCTTGTGGCCTGTGGCCTGTAGCTATGCTTAAGTCCATCCGTATTCTCTTGTCGATCGCTGCGCACTTAGATTACGAGATCTGGTAAATGGATGTCAAGACAGTTTTCCTTAACGGAAGTCTTGATGGGATCTATATGCAACAGCCCAAAGGTTTCGTTGAAAAAGGCCAAGAGCACCTCGTATGCAAGCTTAAGAGATCCATTTATGGACTTAAGCAAGCATCGCGTACTTGGAACTAGTGTTTGATCAATTAATTAAGTCTTATGGGTTTATGATCAAAACAAGTTCGAAAGTTGTGTGTACAAAAGATGTGACGGAACTGCGGTGGTATTCTTAGTATTATACGTAGACGATATTCTGCTCATTGGAAACAATGTAAAGGTATTGTCAGACGTAAGGGTATGGCTGTCAAATCAGTTTGATATGAAGGACTTAGGGAAAAGCCGGTCACATCCTTGGATCAAGTTCACTCGAGATCGCAAGAGGAAGATGTTGGGCTTATCGCAAGTTTCATACAAAGCCACTGTTTTGAAGCATATCAGCGTGCAAGTGGAGATAGATGACATGAAAGACGTTCCGGACGTAGGAAGTCTTATGTATGCAACGTTGTGTACGAGACCGGATATCTGCTTTGCCGTGGGCATGATGGCAAGATATCAAAGTAACCCCGGGAAAGCACATTAGATTGCAATTAAATGCGTTCTTTAGTTTCTGAAAAGAACTTGGTATGGAATGCTGATTTAACAATCAGACAATCTAATTCCCATGGGATACACGGACTCAAATTTCCAATCAGACATAGACTCCAAAATACCTACCTCGGGTAGTGTGTTTTGCATGGGAGAAGGAGCCATGACATGGAGAAGCGATTTGCAGAAATGCATCGCAGATTCGACCATGGAAGCCGAATAAGTAGTTGCTTGTGAAGTAGCGAAAGAAGCGGTTTGGCTCAAGTACTTCTTAGTGGACTTGGACGTTGTTCCGAATTTGCCCGACAAGATAACTGTCTTTTGTGACAATGCCGGAGCAGTTGCAAATTCAAGGGAACCGAGAGCCCACAAGGCCAGCAAACACATTGAAAGAAAACACCATCTTATACGAGAAATCGTTAAGAGAGGAGATAAAGAGGTGGCAAAGATATGCGTCGGGGACAACCTAGTAAATCCATTTCACAAAGGGTCTGCCTCTGAATACATTCAAGAGACATGTGGATGGAATGGGAGTCAAGACTATTGCCAATCTGCTTTAAGTATAAGTGGGAGGAATTATTAGGTTAGTGTAGGTTGACATGAGATGTCACGGAGAGCTACTACACTAAGACATGCGTGATGTATACTAAAAGCAGACTTTAAGTATAAGTGGGAGATTGTTGGAGTTATACGTGAAAGTATGCTTTTACTTTGTATAACTCGTGTATCAAACACTCGTTTTATGAGAATAATTCTTTTATCGCATTTGCTTTAGTTATGATTGAATGTTGAATTTCTATTGCAAACCGTTCAATATATAGTACGTGTTACATAGTAGTTAATGTGGTGATACCCGATCACGGAAGACAACATTAACAGTTTACTTGTAACTAAACGTACATTTTCACGGCCTAGGTGGAATTGAACAATCCGCCGTGAAAGGTCGATGTGTAAGGCTCAGATTGGTCTGTCTTGACTAAGAGATTGCACTAGCACATTTAGTATGTGTTGAAGAGGTCCTACAGCGAGGAGAAATTCTTCTGTTCTGAAAGGTGAAGAATTAGACCTCAGTGGTTGTTGATTTCTTAATCTCCGTCCCTTAAATAGGACCGTGTGTGCTTAGTAGTTACTGCTTTGATTCATGTTGGGTGAGAATCATTGTGACTTCGAACTTTGTGTCTTGGGCAGTAATATTAATCATACGACGGTTGCTAAGATTTAATACGGAGAAACGCGTGCGAGTACGGCTCGTGTGATTAGTCTCCTTGGTGGGCTCAGAAGTTTTATTGTACCAAATCTTGCAAGTGAAGAATTAGTTTCTTCGGTACGAATAATAATGTTGAGCTGTCTTTACTCCAAGGTGAAAGATGTTAATTAATTTAGAGCTATTCAGAAGCTTAATTAATTAATGGACTTGATAATCTTAAACGCGGGAAGTAATAACCGGGAGCCCATATTATCGTAATATGGATTAAGATGGATAGTGCAATATTAATTTATTAGTGGTAATAATTAATATTAATGGGCTGAATTATATTGGGGCTCAATATTGAAATTCAGAAGTCCATTGGGAGGTCCAATCTTAATTCTCCTTAAGGCCCCTCAAGTAGCCCAATTAAGTAGCCCAATAATGATAAGGTGATTAAAATAAAAGAATATATCATGCTGATTTTTTCATGAATAATTCGAAAATTGCATATGAAGAATAAGAAAAGATTTTGTTGATTTTCTTGAAAAGATATTATGGAGGATAAGTATTCTTGGAATACAAGATTATCTCATATATTCAAGAAGATCCAAATCTTGGATTCTTATACTCATTATTTTCGAAAATTCAAGTCTATAAGAGAGATTGAGATTTTTGTGGAATATTTTATTTTGGAGAAAAGAATATATGAGATATATTCAAGATTTCTTAGAGTCTAAGAAAAGATTTTCTCCAAGCCCATAATATTCCTATAATTTTCGGCCCCTATCCTCTATAAATAGGGGATGATTATTTCATCCCCAAGAACATAATTCCATGTGTTGGAAAAATCAAGAAGCATAGATATTTTTCTTTTTCCTTAGTTTATTAAATTGCTTGAAAGCGTCTCCCACCGACGATCAAGTAAGGCGAAAGGGAAATACTTGAGAAGGTTTTTGGGTTGATAAAGCGTGTACGAGAGTCCCGTTTTATTCAAAGGCCAAGTTCTATAAGAGGTACGTTAATCACATATTTACTTGTTTATTCCGCCATAGTTAATATGTGAAATTAATTTAGCATGCATGATGATAATTAGTTGTTGGAATTATTATTTGAATTAATTAGGATTAATTCATGATAGTAATAATTGTATTTAAATTCGTATTTAAAATTCATCCCGAATAGATTCCGGGCACCCCTATATTTTCCCAACAGGTCGAGCATAGGCGCTCGACCTAATGGTGGTCTAGCAGTGGTGCTCGACCTATGCGATAGTCGAATGGGTCCTTCTTCTAGAGCTCTCAGTGCGCTCGACCTAGCACTGGTCGAGCGATGGCGCTCGACCTATGTTGGTCGAGTGATTCCGACGGTCGAATGAGCGCGCTCGACCTATGTTGGTCGAGCAGTTCTGGTGGTCGAATGGGAGTGCTCGAGCCCTCTTGGTCGAGCGCCCAAAACGTTCTGTAAGTTTTGGTGCTCGAGCAACACACTTGGTCGAGCGGTGGTGCTCGACCTCTCTTGGTCGAGTGGCTCTCTTCTTTCAACTGGGTGATACTTTTCCTTGCACGAACTAATACTATTCGTATTTTTTTAATATCTTCTCATCCGGGCATTCATTTGAGTCGATTCAAAGTCCTACGAACTCTATTTTTCACCCTCTATCCATCTATGAGCATCAAAGAGGCAAATTCACCAGTTTATGAAAATTATACTCAATTAACTCTAAATACACATCAAATTCTCTCAAAACAAGGGCAAAATGAGCTATAAATTCTAACAATTTCACACCTAGTCAGCTACTTATGAAGAGGTGCCCCAAATTTGAAAAATGTGATAAAGATGTAGGGGGAACAAAGAAGATGAAGACCAGTGAGTTTGGTGGATATTCATCTTCTAATCCTGATACGAGTGAAAACAAGGATATCAGTGCTCAACGTACTCGTCTAATTGGACAGAAAGCAGCAAAGAGAAAAGCCAAGGGAAAAGCTACCCCAAAAATGGCCGAAGAATTGAACATTGGATCATCCTCCATTTTTTGAAGATAAGATCGGAGCATGCCCATCCCATGGGCCAAGCCAGAGGTGGAAGAAGCGCCTTCGCCGGATCGACTCATTGTTTCATAAAGTAGAAAGAACAAGAGAAAAGAAATGGGTTTTTTACCTTACAAGGACTCGTTCGAGCCAGAAATCCTCACTTGAGCGTCGGAAAAATGATCGGAGATTACAAGCACTCTGAAAATGTAAAAGTGGGAAAGTGAAAGTTCGATTTGAAGGATGTTACCCCTTTTATAGCAAGAAGGAGGGGTCGAAGTGCAGTTCCCTAGAGTTCAATTTCGGGGGTTGCATAGAAATTTTCTGGAAAATTAGGGGTATTTTTGAAATGTGTATCCCACACGCGCGCGCATCAAGACCAGTTGCGACTCCTCACCTTCGCATGTCAACTACTGACGTGATGTTTCCCAAGAGAAACATCATAATTACCTAGTGTTCGAGTTATACGTGAAAGTATATTTTTACTTCGTATAACTCATGTATTAAACACTTTGTTTTATGAGAATAATTCTTTTATCACATTTGCTTTGAATATGAATGAATGTTATATATTTATTGTAACGCGTTTAATATATATAGTATGTGTTACATTGTAGTTAATGTGGTGATACCAGATCACAAAAGATCACATTAACGGTTTCCTTGTAACTAAACGTACAAATCCACGACCTAGGTGGAATTGAACAATCTGCCGTGAAAGGTCGATGTGTACATCTCAAATTGGTTTGTCTTGACCAAGAGATTGCACTAGCACATTTTGTATGTGTTGAAGAGGACCTACATCGAGGATATATTCTTCTGTTCTGAAATTTGAAGAATTAGACCTCAGTGGTTATTGATTTCTTAATCTCCGTCATTTAAATATGACCGTGTGTGGTTAATAGTTATTGCTTTAATTCATATTGAGTGAGAATCATCGTGACTTCAAACCTTGTATTTTGGACAGTAATATTAATCATACGATGGTTGCTAAGGTTAAATACGGAGAAATGTGTGCGAGTACGGCTTGTGTGATTTATCCCCTTGGTGGGCTCAGAAGTTTTATCGTACCAAAATTTGCAAGTGAAGGATTAGTTTCTTCAGTACGGATAATAATGTTGAGCTGTCTTTACTCCAAGGTAAAAGATATTAATTAATTTAGAGCTATTTAGAAGCTCAATTAATTAATGGACTAGATAATCTTAAACACGGAAAATAATAATCGGGAGTCTATATTATCGTAATATGGATTAAAATGGATAGTGCAATATTAATTTATTAGTGGTAATAATTAATATTAATGAGTTGAATAATATTGAGGCTCAATATTGAAATTCATAAGCCCATTGAAGGTCCAATCTTAATTCTCCTAAAAGCCCCTCAAGTAGCCCATTAAGTAGCCCAATAATAATAAGATGATTAAAATAAAAGAAAATATAATAGCTGATTTTTCTTGATATTTTAAAAAATTATGGATTTGAAGAGAGAAAGGATTTTGTTGATTTTCTTGGAAAGATATTATGGAAGATTTGTATTCTTGGAATACAAGATTATCTCATAAATTCAAGAATATCCAAATCTTGTATTCTTGCTCTTAAATTTTTGAAAATTACCTCTATAATGAGAAGGTTGAGATTTTTGTGGAATATTTTATTATGTAGAAAGGAATATATGTAATATATTCAAGATTTCTTGGAGATCAAGAAAAGTTTTTTTTCCTCCCTATTCTACATGAAAAATTCGACCACTTCATCTTATAAATAGCGGGTGATTATTTCATCCCCAAGAATATAATTCCATGTGTTGAAAAAATCAATAGCAAAAATATTTTCTTTCTTCCTTATTATATTAAATTGTTCGTGAGCGCTTCCCACTGGCGAACGAATAAGGCGAAAGGAAAATACTTGAGAAGATTTTTACGGTTGATAGATCGGTACGCTTGTCCCGTAGATCTCGATTGGACGTCGCTTCAAGAGGTACATAATCGCGTAAATGCTTAGTTTTTCCGCCATAGAATTTAACGTGAATATATTCATATGCATGATTAATTTGTTGTTGGTATAATTATTATTTGAATTAATTTAGGATTAATTCATACTAGTAATAATTAGATTTAAATTTATATTAGAATTTCATCCCGAATAGATCCGGGCGCCCCGAATTCCCCAACACCTAGATCCTAAACGATGTTTTGGGGCAGACGTGCCGCTTGTTCTTGAGAAAGGCTCTATCACCCCACGACTGTTGGTCCACCCGATCTTATCCTAAGTACCTGTCCGAATAATCTCGAAGCATCCACGCCTCATCACGAACAAACCTTGGCCTCTTGTCAATCTGCTCAACGAAGATATACGAACAGATCACGGGATAATTGTTGTGGAGCGAATAAATCCCAGCTAGACGAGGTGGCAAGAAAGACTCAGTGATGAGATTGAGGCTCCAAGCTCGACCTCATCATGCCTGGGTCACCACCTGTTTTCTCCATCTAAAGAGTCGTGACCTAGTCGAGGTACTAGTTCCAGGCCGAGGTCTAGTCCAGATCTCGACATGAATGATTTATCTCGTCACGAAGGTTTTTAAAGCGGAGTCCCATCGAGAACAAGACATCGACATCCCATAGAAAGAACTAACTACGAGAGGACTCAGCCTACGTCCATCCATCCCGACAGAGAAGACGACGAGGAGGCCAAGTATTCGAGCTTATCCGAGAAGACCTGTGTCAGACGCCTCGTCAGACAATCATTACATTTAAGGACAGAGAATAGTAAATCAGCACCAACCCCAGTCAGCAGGACATACTTAGAGTACTAAATCTCGCGATTTGGGAAAGAAGTACACATTACTTTTCACATCTCATGCTTGTATTGGGTAGAGTCCACCAACTCAATGGACCTCGACCCAGTCTTGAAATTTAATGCTCGGGCAGGCAGGGTAGATTTAGGGCAGCTACCTATGTGCTATAAATACCTATGTGCTATAAATAGAGTCTTTTGACAAATCTATTTGCATTTATTGTTTTGGCAATACCTATGTGCTATAAATAGAGTCTTTTGACAAATCTATTTGCATTTATTGTTTTGTGTTCTTTATTTATTACCCTATTCCTCAAAGCAATTAATGTCCAATTCCTACATCATTTATTAGTTGTTAGTCATTCAAAGCCACATAAAAAACGTATTAAACATACTTTTTGGGTAACAACATTAAGTTCAACGTAAAACTTCCATGAACTTGATTCACATAATTTTTTTTTATTTAATCAAATCGTCCACCTAAAACAATAATAAAAACACACGTTTACAATAAAAATGAATCTTATTTGAGACGGTCTAATTTAATATTTGAGACATAATTACCTTTGAAACATGTTTACAATAATACTCCATGAACTCATACATGATATAATATGATAATGAAATTCGTCTCAAGTATATAACTATTTTATACAATTTTGTTTTATAATATTATAAATAATTACTATCTAAAAATAACATATTAATAACAATACAAATACTACTTAAAAATAAATATAAAATAAAAAGTAATAAATCAAAATTAATATTCTATAAATTAAATGCAATAAATCAAGACACATTCCTCTCATGAATATTTACAGAGTGAATTTGGTTCATGCATGAATCATTAAAGTATATTAATTATTTTCACTAAAAAATATTAATTGTTTTCATAAATAACTAATAATCTTCACTAAAAACAACTAATATTCTCTTATGGTATATATATACTACCAATTTTCACTCTTTGTCTCATCTGATTGGATTTGATTAGAAAAATCTTGATTGAACCCTTGCAAGGATATTTTTGTCCTAAAAACATTCGAGTGGTGTGGCGCTAGCCATTCTTTGCAACTCAACATTATTATCAAGTGGCGCCGCCTATCGATCAGACCACACACACAAGAAACACGCACAAAGGAGTAATAGATTAAGAAAAACAGAGATTCTGAATAGCTGTTATCGTTAGATTCAATTAAATTAATAGTAGGGAAAAACTATCATATATGGAAAGAATATAAAGGCCCTTAAAGCGGAAAAAGAAAAGGAAAATACAGTTAGCAGATAGAATCTCAAATTTAATACTTCTATATTGATGATTGATACACATATGTATACAGTTGTATATATGTGTCCTCAATAATTACAGCTTTACATACGTACAAATCGGAGAGCTGAAGTTACTGGTTTTGCTCATTTGCTGGTTTTCCCAGGTGGGCATATCGCTTTATTGATTATTGTTACTTAATTGTTTGAGTTTCTTTTGAAATTGTGTTGGATTGAGTGTTGGGTTGTGATGATTGTGCCTTGCATTTTGATTTTGGTTTGGGAAAGAGCTGAATAATTTGCTGTTTTTTGGAGATCGCATGTTTGGGTTTTGTTTGAGATCTGGGTTTGGTTTTCTTTATCTTTTTTTATTTTTTATTTAATGTATTTGAGGTTTTTGTTTTTCGTGATGGCTATAAGGGAAAGGATAGATGAAGGAGATGGATAAACCCATTTGATTTTCTTTTGATTCTTGAATGAATTTGTTAAAATTATATTAGCAGAGGTGATCTTGCCCTAATTGCTAATCTTGGAATCATTTTGAGCACACTTACATGTATTTTGCACATTTGGTACTGTGTTTTCAGATGGTGGTAGATGATATAAAAGGCTAAAATGTGGGAATTAACTCAAAATGTCTCTTTAATCTGAGTTAAATTTTGTAGTTAACTTGTTATGGATGCTTTGCCTGTGTTAACTTGTTCTTGTTGGCCTGTAGTTTCGTAGTCGAGATAAAAGATAACCAATTATCTTGAGTTATCTCTACTTTCTTGAATATAAGATTTTTTTGATGATGTTGTATCCTTTCAGGAGGGATCATAAATATGGCTTCTGAACTTGTTAACGCTGCAACAAGTGACAAACTTACTGAAATGGATTGGACGAAAAACATTGAGATTTGTGAAGTAGTTGCACGTGATCACAAGTATGAACAGTTCTCTTTTGGTTGATAGTTTGCATTTTCTGGTCTGACAACCCTATATTGTGAGACAAAAGCTTAAGGGGCGCTTGGCTCATAATTGTTCAATGGTAATTGTGGTGGTTAATGAGAATAAAAGATGATAAGTTCACCTTCATTATACTTTGTATGGCGTAATGAGACTCAAAATAAGTTAATCATGACTCCATTTTGACTAACTACCTCTCTTGTTATAATCATTTTTCCTCAATCAATCCAATATTCGTCAACCACCAATAATTTTTTCCTCAACTTATTCCTAGGTTACAACAATACACTTTACAATGTAACTATCGTTTTCATTGTAAATCAGTACCTGTTGATTCCCATTACTATTCTCATAGAAGAATTTGAACCAAGCGCCCCCTTATTCTGTTGTTGTTTCAATTTCAGTGTTATAAGATTACTCATGTTCTGTGATTTCATACCAAAATCTATACCTAAACTATTAGTTCATGTTTCAGACAAGCTAAAGATGTTGTGAAAGCTATTAAGAAATGCCTAGGAAGCAAAAAATCGAGCACTCAACTCTATGCTGTAATGGTGAGTGCCAAATCTTAGACTAGTTTTCTTGTTAGAATGTCAAACATATTTTTCGTCCTGTTGCTCTAATTTTTTTTAATTTTTTTTTTTTTTTACAGTTGCTGGAAATGCTGATAAATAATATCGGGGAACCAGTACATAAGCAGGTTATAGATACCGGCATTCTGCCCGTACTCGTGAAAATAGTTAAGAAAAAGGTGCACATTTTCAAGTTCTGTTTCTCGGTTCTCTGCTGCTCAAAGATATTAAATGATTTCCTACTCCTATTTTACAGTCAGACCTTCCTGTACGTGAAAAGATATTTCTGCTATTAGATGCTGCTCAAACATCCGTTGGTGGTGTTTCCGGAAAGTTCCCTCAATATTATTCCGCATACTATGAATTGGTGGTAGGTGCTTTTGCTTATTGTATGATTACCATGCTCTATCAACTATAGATAAAGACACTTTTTGTAGATTTTTGTTCCCCTTGAACTTTCTTCCTTTTCCTATTGCATTGATCCCAATATCTGTTTTGGTTTACGAGTTGATTTTAGTGTACATTTCATGATAAGGGAACTTTTGATTAGGTTGAATAATTACTTTGTTATAATATGCTGCATTTCCAGTGTTATATTATTCACATATTCTATTATTGTCATTTATCAATAAGGGTGCTTGGTTCGAATTCTTCAATGAGAATGGTAACGAAAATAATTGAAATGTGAGTAATGAATTACGAGTGTTTTGCTCTAATCTTGGATTAATTAGGAAAACATATGATTGTTGGTTGAGGAATAACAGAATGATTGAGGAAAAATGATTACAACAGGGGAGGTAGTTAATCAAATTGGGGTAATGATTAACTTATTTCGAGTCTGATTATCTTTTGTACAAAGTATGATGAAGGTAAATTGATCATCTTTTATTTTCATTAAACACCACAATTACCTTATACTCATTTACTTTACCATTTCCCATTGAATAATTTTGTACCTAGCGCCCCCCAAGTTTGTAATCCTCGGGCAACCCTCAATAATTTTTTTTTTTTTTTTTCGGTAAATGTTAGATGTTAGTGGTTAGATTATAGTTCACCAAGCCCCAAAATACTCCAAGAAATCTCCAAGCCACCTTATAACTCCCATAATTCGTTCCCAGAGGGAATCGAACCCGGGTCACTCACTAGAGTGAGGAACCCAGTGGCCAGGTGGGCTAAGCCACCTGGTTGCAACCCTCAATAATTGTACTTTCACGTTCTTATTTTCCATGGATTTACTATTCACATATTCACGTCGATGAATACCTGATGTCTTTCAAATAATTTTTTTTAACGAGTTGCAAAATTTAAAACTATCATCCAGAGTGCAGGAGTACAATTTTCTCAGAGGCCTGATGACATCCCAAAACCTCGTTCTACTTCACATGTTGATAAGCATACTCCACCTCCACCTATTAAGGAATCAGCTGCTCCTCAAAATGCACCACAAGCACAGAACCATGTTGTTTCGGAATCCAGGTATTTTTTTTCCTTTTGTTTATACTAGATTAATACATTGAAGAAAGAAACACAATCTTCTTAGTTTCTTGTTATCTTCTGTTGACTGAAGCAATCACTATTTTGTTACAGTATTCTGCAGAAAGCTGGAACTGCATTGGAGGTATTGAGGGATGTCCTTAATACTATCGATACTCAACATCCTGAGGTATTCACGTTTGTTTATTTAAGACTTGAATTTAAAAGGCCCTAACTATAATAATAATATGACAATAAATGAATTGTATCAGGCACCCATGTTTTATCTCGTGTTTTCTGGGCTTATGTGAAGTATACCATATATACATGTATTAAATCAAATCACAATATAACCACACATTATTGGAATAATTTCAAGTTTGGAGAAAGAAAGTAGTGGAATTGTGGTGCCTTCTTTTTTCAACAATTTTAAAAGCCGTTTGCTGACTTGACTCCCGACTGCATTCAGGATTTTAAAAAAAAAAAAAAAACTTATATGCTGAACTTGCTTGAATCCAAGTCCTACTTTTATTATCCCAGGGAGCAAAGGATGAGTTTACACTGGATCTCGTGGAACAGTGTTCGTTTCAGAAGCAACGGGTAATGCATCTGGCAGTTACATCGCGGTAAGAAATGCTTTCCGAGTAAAAATCTCACGATGATGCACCAATGACCTTTCTGCAGCAACAACCATAAATTAATTGTCTGTTGTTAACTTCTTGAGTTACACTTGGGTGCACCGGTTGTACTGTGCAACTAATACTGTTCAATGAAAACTACTACTCCCTCCATCCCCAGAATTTGGTCCTGTTACTTTTTGCACGGTTATTAAGAAAATTGATATAATGTGTCACATCAAATACAAAAATAGATTATTTTAAAAATATTATGTGGGTATTATGTTGAAAAGTGTAGAAAAAGTTTATTATTTCCATTTTAGGCAACATGACCATTTTTGGGGACGATCTGATAAGGCAACCAGGACCATTTTTCAGGGACGGAGGGAGTAATATTGTTCAATAAAAAGAATTGATACCGACAAACTAATACCGTTTAGTAAAATTGGTGCTTAATTGACTTTCATAGACATCACTTCTGCTAGGACTCTATTTTCACCATCTCGTCATATTTCCTATTGATTTAAATAGTTTAGATGAGGTGAAACATTGCTCTTGGTTTTAATATTCTTTAGGAATTTGCAGTGATTTGTATTCTTAACATCTCGAGTTACTCATTTCTTATAGAGACGAAAAGGTTGTTTCAAGAGCAGTTGAGCTTAACGAGCAGCTTGAAATAATACTGCGGAGGCATGATTCTCTTGTAGCTCGTAGGACGATGTCCACTTCAAATCACATTGACCATGAACAAGAAGAGGAAGAAGAGGAAGAGGCTGAACAACTTTTCAGACGGTATGCATAATATTCCGTGTTACTCCACTCGTTAAATTGGAGAAACCATCAAGCTTAACTTCATAACACACTTTATGTCGGCTACATTTTTCAATTTTTATACGAAGTTTGCTCTTTTAAGTGTATAATTAGCTGCTTGTGATTCTGGTTAATGTTCCTAGATAACAATACATTTTTTTGAGAGAGCAACAAATAATGTTCAATGAAAGCAACTAATATACCAACTCTAGTGCATTTTTAAATGATATTGGTTGCTTTACTAAATAGTATTAGTATATCATTTAAAAATGCACTAGAGTTGCACGGTGCTACTGAAGTATTTGTCATTTTTTAAATAGTCATATTTTTGTTATCGTCTCTCAACAGGATAAGGAAAGGAAAAGCTTGTGTAAGGCCTGAAGACGAAGACAACCACATAGATCGACCAATCGCGTTGATGGGGCTCCCTCTTCCTGGGGAAATGTTACACCGCCCGCTTATACGGCCACTAACCGTGGAGCGTCAGCAAGAAGCTAAACCGAGGCCAAATATAGAACCGAAGCAAGAAACCATTAGGCCATTAAATCAGGAAGGTAAACCGGCTGTTACACTCCCTCCACCACCTGCTAAACACGTTGAACGAGAGAAGTTCTTTCAGGAAACGAAGGCTGATGGTTCGACTCTTAGTGGCCATATGAGAAGCCTTTCTTTACACAGTAGAAATGCCAGTAGCTCACGCAGTGGAAGTACGGATTTTAGCGAGTGAGAGGAGGTGTTTTTGCTTTGCAAAATGTTTTATCAGTTGGTTGGGTGGTGTTTGTAGCCTAATTCTTCATCTAAGGTTTGTGATTTTATAGGAAGTAAATTGTTTTATAAGTTCTGTTTTTTTTTTTTTTTTTTTTATGGTGGATGTGCACTTGAGCATATTGAATTTGAGTAATGGCTGTTATATCTCAAACTTGGGGTTTATAGTAGAATGGTGAGCTTGAGTTTTCTTTAGAATATTGTCCCTTTTACTGTAGTGTTTATTTTTATACTATATCTTTTTTTTTTTTTTTTGGTTTTGTTTGTAAACAGTTTGCATTCCCTTTCATTGATGATTTTTTTTTTTTTTTTAGGACACAATTCCTACTTCAATTAAATTGTTTCACAGTTTTTTAACTCTCCCTTTGAAAATTGGTTTTCCTTGCGTAGTGTTATAGTTCCTCCGCCATAGGGAATTTGCACATTTTCTTTAATTAGATGTCTCACATCAATTTACATACTACCTAAAAAAAAGATTGATATGCGTACACACTCACAAAAATATACATATATTTACCAATATAACACTATTTTAACCATTTTTTTAATCCATGTGCAATCTCAAGGGTGAAAATATTCCTGGGATGGAGGGAGTATATTTTTCTCCACTAGGTATATAAGTAGTCTTCACATGGCTTATTTGAAACATCTTTTAAACTCTAATATGTTATAAATTGTTTTAAAAGCTTATAAGATGTGATTTTTTAGTACTTTATAAGTTGTTAAAATGTTTGACTACTACTCCCTCCATCTCAAACTTTTTTGCAAGGTTATTGTTTGCGCGAGTTTTAAGAAAAAAAGTTGTTTATTAGTATTTAAAGTGAAAAATAATAAATTAAGTAGATGTTTTTGGTTATTAATGTATAGAGAATATAATATTAAAAATTATTGTTACTTTTTTGCAAAAAATAGATGTAGCAAACAAATATGAAACAAATCTTTTTGGCATTGTAGCAAATATGTATGGGACGGAGGGAGTATAATTTATAAGGTATATTATTTTTATTTTTATTTTTAATATAAAATAATTATTTTCTTATTATTTATGTTGAGTAAGGAGGATGAGGGTGGGAAAGGGGTAGGATGGGTGTTTAGGAAAATAAGTTGGGAAAAAATATAATTTATTTTTTCACAGTTTACAAGTTGTAAGAAGCTTTTTTTTTTTTTTTTATGAATTGTCAAGCATCTTATTTTGCCAAACACTTTGAAAATATTTATAAATTTTTAAACAACTTATAAGTTGTTTAACTCGGCCTAACAGGCACTTAGTCGATCATGTTTACGAGCGACAACTCAATCGTTGAGGTGTCTATCGAGATTTTAATATTTAATTTTAATTGTTAATGAGGTTAAAATTAAGGAATAATTACAAATAGGTTCTAAGTTAGCACCTAATTTAAGAATTGATTCAAAACTTTTTTAAAATTGTCTTTTGGTTCAAAATGAAAGCCCCACTTAAATAATTTAATCCCACACCCCACCCACCCACCAACTGACTCAGTCAACAATCCCACCTCCCACCCCCAATATCTCATTCACGCAACCAACCCCTCACATATCTCTTTCTCTCTCCACTCTATCACTCAGCTCTCTCTCTCTCTCTCTCTCTCTCTCTCTCTCTAATTCTCTCTGCTTCCCATCTCCAAATGCCGCCCACCGTCCACCGCAAGACTGCCGTTTAACACCATCACCGCCGCCTCCAAGCTCTGAGCGCCCCCTTCAACACGGGCACACCAACGCCTCCACCCACCAACGGCGCCCGCTCCACCGTGCCTCCACCCATCGGCGTCGCCGCTTCACGAGCACGAGACGACCACCACCACCGCGTCCCGAGACGACCACCGCCAAGACCACCGAACCAACACGGCGGCCTCTCTTTCTCCCTCCCGCCTGAGACGCGCGGTGTCGTGCACCCTACTGCGCCACCATCTGGAGGCGGTGCTCGTTCCAAATCTAGAGGCGGTGCTCGTTAAAAATCTGGAGGCGATTTTGGATCTTGCTTCAGATTCCAAATCTGGAGGATCTGAGAAAGTGGTGAAGGGTTGACATGGTAGGCGTCGCCGCCGAGCTCCGACCCGACTCCGACCCGTCCACCACCACCGAGCCTCCTGCGCACCGCTACCGGGCGACGGCCTGCATCACCACCGTGCATCCAACCTGCCGCCGCCACGTCATTTTCCAGATCGAAGAAATAGTCATTTTGCACCGAGATCTAGTGATTGCAATCCTAGATCTAGGGTTTCCGTCGTCCATTTGCTGTTAGACGGAGCACACGGGTTCTGCCGCCCATTTGTTATTCGCCGGAGCACACGGTGTCCGCCGCCGTACCTGTTGTTGTTCGGCTGTCGTCGGTGGGGGTGGGGGTAAGTGGAGGAGTTTATTATGAATGTATCTTTATATACTGATTTTTCTTTTTGCTCTGCAAATTTGATTTTAATTTGAAGCAATCTGATCTTGTCTTGTTTGAAGTAAATGTGTACTCCGTGTGTGATGTATGTGTGCATTTTTGGGTGTATGTATACATTATTGGGACTGTTGGTGATCAATTTTTATCGGGTGGATTAGTGACTGTTTAAGTTCGGTTTAAAGATCATCAATCAATTACGTGTGATTGGTTACCACCGTAAATGGTAAATCGAGGGTCGGGTTATGAACTTGTAAATGTGAAAGTCGAAATCGTAATAATTTCGAATGTGTGTACGTCTAGGTGTTTAAGTGTGTGTTTTTGGAGCATTTGTGAATTTGAACTTGTATTTCTTAAGCTGGAGAACAACTATTTATAGAGACTAGCAAGCATGAGGTGTCTATGACTCTTGGTCTCCCTAGCTTGCATGCTTGACATGTGTCCTTTGACCTTAGTTTGACCTTATCTAAGCTGAATCTTAGTTACAAAGTCTTCTTTGGTCTTATCTCGGACTTCATTGTTGTTCGCCCAGGTCGGCTTAGCTGATCCAGGATAGTTTTTTTATTAAAGCTGTTCGCCTTTTGGGTACATGGCTCAGAAGTTGATCGCCACTGTGTTTTACACAGATTGGTGTTGGGATCTTGATCCTTTGTTCGTCGACATGCACCTCTTAGGTTGATAGATTCACCACCTTTTATCAATGTTGCTCGTCATCAGTGACTTAGCAGAATGTTCATCTCTGGTCTTGGGCCTTCAAACCTGTTCGCCGATAAGCTGTTCGTCGTTATAGTTGTTCGTCACTTTATACACTCCTTGGATTAGTTTATGCACCCCGGCTTGATTTTCTTTATTGATCATCTTTGATTTGGGGTTGATTTCTCGTAATCCTTTTTATGGCTTTAACCCTTGTTCGCCCATCATTGATTTATGTTCGCCTGTCAACAATTGCCCCCTATCCTGACTAGATGTTGCTATTGACGAGCATCTTTGAGCGAGCAACTGTAGTTAGGATATTATTCTGATGAGGGTTGGGACGAACATCATTGGTCTTGGCGAGCAACAAATGGTACGTCGTTCCGTCTCCCCAAGGTCTGGGGGTTGTACGAAGATGACGTGGGCGGCATGATTGTGCGCCGCCCACGCGCGAGCAATCCCGAGGCCACGCGCCCCTATGTTTGCATGTAGGTCCTTCAATTTTCACACTTGCTCGAATTTTACCCCGTCTTTTGGCAATTCGGTCCCCATTTTTTGGGGTAATTACGAATTTTACCCCGTTTTTGCTTGGGGTATAAATACGGGAGAAACTAAAATTTTTCCCACTTTTTCCATCTTTGCTACAGTGCTCCGGCGATTCTTCCTTCTCCGGCGATTTCAAGCTTTTTCGGCGTCCGTTCTTCCAGTGTTTGGCTCCAAATTCCATTCCCCAGGTAGTCACTTTTCTTATTTCATCTTTTTCGTTCATATTTTCTTCAAAAAACCTTCATCGCCACCGTATGGGACCGCGCACCACCGTCTTCTCCGGGAAATACGCCGCCGTCTGCAACTTCATCCGCCGCCATCTGGATTTTTTCCTTTTCTCTTCCTATGTCTTTGCATTCGAGCAACAAATCCGAGGAAACTCTTGAACCCCTCTTCCCTATTGTGGCACACGAGAATCGACCCCCCTTTGAAGTCTCTTCGGCCTCGGATCCCCACGTGGACTCCGTTGTTCGATCGGTAGAGGATACGGGTGCTCGCCCGTCAGGGAGGGAGGTGGTGGTCGCTGCGAACAGAGATTCCGACGAAGGCTCTTCGTCCAGCACTGAATCGGAAGATCCCCAATTCGACGAGTTGACTCGTGAATTTTTGGAAGGGATAGGGTTCCCATCTACAAAGATGATGGAAAATGAGATCCCAACTGGAGTTGCTCGGCCTTTTGAATGGCGAGCATATGCTGAGGAACACGCGAACAACTTTGCTCGCCTATAGAGAGAAGTGTTGGATTTGGTGAAGTCCGAATTCTAGACGAGCAGGATTAAAAGTGTTGTTCGCGAATATGAGTTGGACTCGATCCAGGAGACCTACAAGATTCCCTATGATATTCATATGTGGGCCCCCAAGAGAAAAGAGATAGCTGATCACCCACCTCCAGGATGCACGGCGATCAACATCCATACTCTGATCGCTGGATTGAGACTGCCTCTTCCACCTATTGTTGGTCGCTTCCTAGAGGCGACCAACCTTGCAATCACTCAAATTACTCTGATTGGGTGGATGAACCTATTGGGGACAATGTGTTTGTTCGCACTGGAGGGGTATGTTGATCGTATAACTGCAGAAGATATCAACTACCTTATGACGATCACAAGATGTCCCCCTGGAGAGGAAGGTTACTACTACCTCAAGGCCAGGACAGGATTGAAGATGGTAGAGGGGGTGCCGAACAAAATCCGCGATTGGAAACAACATTTTTTCTTCATCGGGGGTGATTGGCGAGCATCTTCTGGTCCACACGGTGGTGATGGACGTATAAATTCCCCAGCCTCCTATGGGAAATTTAATCGTAAGATTATTTTCTTGCTCGTCCTCGAACTGTACTGTTCTAATTTAACTTTTCTTGTTTGTTCGCAGGCCCTCGTTTACCCAAGTGGAACTCGGAGGAAGAAGAGATTGGCTCGGAGTTCCTCTTCACCTCTTGCTTGGTCGGCCTTCGCAATAAAGCGGAAAGGACCACTGAGTATTTGCGTGAGGGAAAGTGCTTGAGAGCTGCTCGCTTGTTTCCCTATCCTCATCACTTGGAAGCACAAGCTGAGGTGCCCCCAGGTATGAAAAATTTCTAACTCCTAATACCAACTTTGCTCGTCATTTGACTTCCACAACTTGCTCGTCTAACTCTTTTTTTTTTTAGCCGAGCAAGTCACTGTTGCAGTTCCCCCCTGTTTTGCTCTCCTCGAACAAAGAGTTTTCGAAATGGCGCCTCCAAAGGGACGAAAGAGGAGAGGTGACCCGCCTACCAAGGTTCTGGGGATGATGAACAAGGCTGAAGGAGCCAAAGTTCCGCGACCAGCTGCTCCCCCTGGTCCTGCTCAGCCATCTTCTCCGATTTCTCCTCCTCGCGGGGGGAAACGTTTGAAAAAAACCGATGGGACTCCGTTGGCCCAAGATATCCCCGGTGGTGGCAAGGGGAAGGAGAAGGTGGGCCACAGTCATGCTCGCCCTGAGGGGGATGCTGTTCGGCACTCCTCCATCGAGCCCACAGAGAAACCCGGCAAAGCGGGCAGGGACTCCACCCCTATCTGTGGCCCTGAAGACCTTACCCATCTGGGTTGGGATGATCGAAAATTTAAGGAGTAAGTCTACCCTTGCCTTTGCCGAGCAAGATTCACTCTTTTTTAAGTATCCTTTACTTTCTTGTTCGCAGATATCGTGCTGACGATCCCGGTCGAGCAAGTGTTGTACATCAATATGCTTGCTCGAAGACTCCTGTCAACATAAGGGAGATTCCTGGCGAGAACGTTCATAGGGCGACGGAGTTGATCGCCCGAGCCTGGACACGTCCCCTGGACAAAGCCGTCATCCAACAAGGGCTGGCGGACAATGTCCATCTCTCTATGATGCTCCATGCTAATGGCCTCGTCACGGCCCAAAGGGCAATGGCCCAGATTGCCGAGCAAGAAGAATCTGCTCGTCGCTACGCCAGCACTGCTCGGCAACTCACAGAGGAGAAGGATGGCCTCATCAGCCAATATGAGGGCAAACTTGCCCGTCTCAATAACCAGATCAATGTTTACATTGATACTGAGAAAAAGCACCTTGAAGAAATTCAGGGTCTATCTGGTGAATTGAGAGGCAAAGAGGCCATGCTCGGCGAGGGGGAGAAGAAGTTGTCCGTGGCTGAACAAGAGATTGCCGAGCTCAAAGCGGAAGTTGCTCGTCTTAAGGAGGCGGAGGTTAACCTCTTCACAAGCGAGCAACTCGAAGCTGAAGTTCAAGCTCGAACTGCCCCCATTTCAAACCTTGGGTACATTTGCGCCTACGCGGACAGCATCCGCACGGCCGATGCTTATGATTATAAGGATATGGTGGAAGAAATGAGCAAGGACTTGAATGAATTCATGGAGAACTATCCACCGCCGAGTAATATTGAGATTCAGCTGACGGATTTGGCTGTACTAGGAGTTAAACTTGACAAACTTGACCCCAGTATTGTCATCACTCATCCTCCTCCTCCAGTTGATGAAGGCGAACAAGAGGAAGAGGTGGCTGTGGTTGACGAGCAAAATGCTAAAGAGGCGGAGGATAAGGCAGCTGAAGACTTGGCTCGAGATTTGATCGTTGATCCTCCCGCCGAGCAAACTCAAGATCCTCCTCCCACCGAGCAACAATAGTTATTAGGACTTAGCTTTTTCTCCTTTCTTTGTAGTACTTGTTCGTTCTTTTTGTAATAACTTTCCAAAGCTGTACTATTTTTGGGGCTTAATGCCTTTTGATTAATGGAATGTCTTTCTCATGTTCGCTCATTTTCTTTATATGTTAATTGCCTTTACATTTTTATCAATGCCTTTGCAATTATAACATATAGTGTTGGGCTTTTGTTCGAATTGAACTTTGCCTTTAGTGGAATCAGGGTTCAGCCTTAGGTTCTGTTCATTTTAAAAAACGAACAACCTTTAAGTGGCTTTGGTCCTCAAAATGGACTTGTACCTCGAGCTTTTGGACTTTTCCTCTTGACGAACAACTACTATATTTACATAATGAAATTTACAAGTGTTGTAAGACTGCTCGTCACTAACAAATATAATCTGACGAACAACTTTGAACATTAACTAAAACATGCTCGCTTATAATATTTTTACCAAGCAACTCTGTCTATAAATAAAAGATGAAACAACACTAAACTATACAATATGCCGAACAACTTTAAATTCTATACTTAGCAAAATTTTCAAAAAAATAGGCAAGTTTTTGGTTTGCCTTACATGGTTAACTAGCCCCCCAAGAAATTTATTCGCCCAATTAGGAACTTGTTCATCTCATTGATAGTACTTCTTCAGATGTACAGCATTCCAGGAGTATTGGGTCGGCTTGCCTTCCTATCTTCGATATCGTATACACCATTAACGAATTTTTCCGTTATACGATACGGGCCCTCCCAAGTTGGTCCCAATACACCTGGAGGTTGGGCGAGCAACTTTCTTAGAACCATATCTCCAACTCTGAATTCCCTGACTTTAACATGGGAATTATAATAGCGTTCTGCTCGTTGCTTGTAGGTAGCATTTTTTAGCTCGGCATTCAGTCTTTTTTCTTCGAGCAAATCCATTTCAGTAGCTAGAGCAGAGTTGTTCGCCTGCTCGTCAAAGTTGGTCGTCCGGTATGTGTTGGTCTTTAACTCAATTGGTATTACAGCCTCTGTTCCGAAAGCCATTGCAAAAGGTGTTTCTCCGGTGCTTGACCTGGGAGAAACTCTGTATGCCCATAGGACTTCCGGAAGCTCTGTAGACCAACTGCTTTTGCTCTCCGCTAGCCGTACTTTTAACGTATGCTTGATGATTTTGTTTACGGCTTCGACTTGTCCATTCGACTGGGGATGATAGGGCGTAGAGTAATGTTTCTTGATCCCCCACTTCGTACAGAAATCTCTCAACTCTTTCCCATCAAACTGCGGACCATTGTCTGTCACGATGGTTTGTGGAACTCCAAAACGACAGACAATGTTCTTCCAAATGAAGTTGATCATTTTCTGTTGCGTGATTTTCAACATGGCCTCTGCTTCTACCCATTTTGTATAATAGTCGACTGCCACAACGGCAAATCGAACTCCTCCAACTCCCGCTGGGAAGGGACCAATAATGTCCATCCCCCATCTTGCAAATGGCCACGGGCTATAAATTGATACGAGCTGTTGGGCCGGGGTATGAATGTTCGGGGCAAAAATTTGACATTGATGGCAAGTCTTTGCTTTCTTGATTGCATCCTGGCGTAAAGTTGGCCAATAATAGCCTTGTCTGATGGTTTTGTATGCCAAGGCTTGCCCCCCCAGTATGATTTCCGCATACTCCGGCATGTATTTCTTCGAGTATTGCTCGTCCCTGCCCCCTAGGCAAACATTTGAGAAGTGGGATTGATATTCCCCTTTTGTAAAGCTGCTCGCCCACCAGAGTATATCTGGCGGCTTGCTTAATTAGCTTGGCAGCTTCAAAAGAGTTGTTTGGTTTTTCTCCACTTTTCAAATATTTGACTATATTTGTTCTCCAGTCTTCTTCTTCAGTTGCTTGTTCATCGAGTTGATTGACATTATAACTTCTTGTTGATGGATCATTCATCTTTGTAATTATAATGTCTGCCAACTCTGCTGGTCCCTCACTTGTTGCTAGTCGGGCCAACGCATCTGCTTGTGTGTTGCTCGTCCTTGGAATTTGTTCAATGAAGACTTGTTCTAACAAGGTCATCAAGTAAGCAACAATTCGCTGATACTCGATCATGTGATCGTCTTTTGCTTCGTATTCACCTCGGACTTGGTTCACAATCAATTGTGAGTCGCCAAATATTTGTAACCGTCTAACACCTACTGCAAGAGATAAGTGGAGACCAGCAATAAGAGCTTCGTACTCAGCTTCGTTGTTGGTTTCCATGAAACCAAATTTGATTGCCGAGGTAAATACTTGTCTGTCTGGATTGATTAGAACTACTCCTGCCCCCGAGGCTATATTGGTTGAAGACCCGTCAACGTAGAGATGCCAGGGGTGATCAAGTTCTCTCGTCAGATCTGGTGGAAAGGTTAGTTCGACAATAAAGTGGGCTAACACTTGCCCTTTGATCGCGGTTCGTGGAGCATAGGTTACCCCAAATTGACTAATCTCTAGTGACCACTTTAAAAGGCGACCAGCTGTGTCGGGGCGATGGAGAATTTGTCTGAGTGGGAAAGTTGTTAGTACTTCAACTTGATGATAAAAAAAGTATGGCCGTAACTTCCTTACACTCATGACAAGTGCGTACGCCAGTTTTTCAGTTGGGGAGTATTTGATCTCCGCATCGTGTAAAGCTTGACTGACGTAGTAGATAGGTTGATGAAATTTGCCGTCTTCTCACACCAGAACAGAGCTGATAGCCACTTCTGACGCTGCTAAGTATAAATATAGCTTCTCTCCTGGGATAGGTTTTGATAGGATTTTTACATCTCCCAGGTAATCTTTGAGTTGGTCGAACGCCTTTTGACAGTTGTTAGTCCATGTGAACTGTCCTTTCTTGATGGCTTCAAAGAATGGACGGCATTTGTCCCCCGATCTGGATATGAACCGATTCAATGCTGCTAGGCATCCCGTAAGCCTTTGCACTTCTTTTATTGAACGCGGAGGTTGCATATCCACAATTGCTTTAACTTTTGTTGGATTGGCTTCAATCCCTCGTTGACTAACAAGATGGCCCAGGAATTTTCCTGAATGAACTCCGAAACTGCTCTTCTTTGGATTCAGCTTCATGTTGTAGTGTCGAAGGATTTCGAACACCTGGGTCGAATGTTGAAGATGGTCTTCCCTTCGGGGCCTTTTGACTACGATATCGTCCACATAGACTTCTACCGTATCACCGATTTGTTCGTCGAACATCTTGTTCACCAACCTCTGGTATGTTGCTCTGGCGTTGATGAGGCCGAAGGGCATTCTTTTCCAACACAACAAATTTTTGTTTGTATAAAATGCTGTGTTTTCTTGATCGTCTGGATGCATTGGAATTTGATGGTACCCGGCAAAGGCATCCATAAATGTTAGCATTTCATGACCTGCAGCACTGTCCACCAACTGGTCAATGTGAGGGAGTGGAAAGTTGTCCTTCGGTCATGCTGCATTCAGATATGTAAAGTCTATGCATAGCCTCCAGGTCCCGTTTGGTTTCCTCACAAGGACTGGGTTTGCTACCCATTGTGGACAGAGTGCTTGTCGAATTAGGTCGTTGTCTAACAACTTCTTTACTTCTTCGTTTAAAGCTTGATACTTGTCTGGGCCATATTTTCTTCGTTTTTGATGGATTGGCCTTTTTGCTTGATTGATATTGAGCTTGTGACAAGCATGTTTTGGATCTATCTCCACCATGTCTGCATGAGACCAAGCAAAAACATCTAGATTTTTGCTGAGGAACTCTTTCATTCGGGATCTGTAAGGCTCAGGGAGCTCAGATCCTATGTATAATTCGAGATCCGGGTTTTCAGGATTAACTTTGAACGCCTCCAACTCTTCAACTGGAGTTGCTCGTCGTTTTTGTCCTTTCCACCGAGGATCAAGTATTGGTCCCTCAGGGTTAAAATCATTTTCGATGTTCATCGGCTCTGCCCCCAGGCGGGGATCAAGATCATCTGTTGGCCCTGATTCGTTGTTGTTAGTCAACACCTGGCCCTCCAGGCCATCATATGAATGTTGCTCGTCACCACCCCTTTGTTGTTCGCCAGGATGATGTTCCTTATGGGTGGTGAGGGGTTGTTCGTCCAACACCTGCTCATCATGATGTTGTTCGTCAGTATCCATATGGTCTTCCTCTATGTCCATCATGGTCGCCAGTACTGATGGTTCATCAGCGGGATAGCTAGTTGTGGCTTCCATCATGGATACTGATACATGTTTGGCCTGCAACTGTAAGAGACATTCCCTGGCTTTTCTTTGATCTCCTTTGATTGTACCTGCTCCACTTGTTGTTGGGAATTTCAAACAATATTTAAAAAGGGTCGACCAAGAAACCCGTTGTAAGTTGAATCCTGGTCTACAACCAAGAAGTCAACCATTCTTGTAATATTTTTCTCGGGTTCGTTGGCCGTTACAAGTTATACTGCTAAAGTAACTATTCCCAAAGGGTTCGTTACAGCATTTCTGAAGCCTATTATTCTGTGAGTCGTATTCCGAATATAGCCCGAATAATCTCCAAGATGATCAAGCGTCTTTTTGAATAGGATGTTAGTGTAGGCTCCGGTGTCCACCAACAATCTGTGGACTCGTGTTCCCATAATTTTTGCGCAAAGTACGAGCGAATCGTTATGTGGAGTCAATATTCCTTCCAAGTCATTTTCGGTAAAGGTCAGTTCTGCTGTCTGCATGATAGATGGTTTGACCCCCATTTCTTGGACTTGATCGATCGCTCGTAATTCAGCCTTTCTTTTTCGGTTGGAGATTAATGGTCGTCCATCAGAACATCCTCCTGCGGGACCTGCAGGTTCCATCATATATAAGTCCTCCAACGGACGAGCAGGAATGGCAGGAACTGGTCGCGCTGGTTTATTGTTCTTCTGAGGTTGATCATCCTCGTCCTCAGAGTTGTTCTCCCGGACTCTCTTCCCGGGTTGTCTTTTGACAAAGTCGGAGAGCTTTCCATCCTCGTAGAAACGCCATAGCTGTCTGAGAAAATCTCTACATTCACTTGTAAAGTGCCCCACGCTTTGATGGTAGGCACAATACTTGTTAGGGTTGAGTTTGCCAGTGTCTTGGCGAATTTTCCGGGGAGGGGAGAGCAACTCCTTATCCTTCACATTCTCATAAACAGTATCGACTGACACTGTTAGCACTTGGTTTAACTTTTCTTTGAGTTATGTCCCTTCAGTGAACACCTTCATATTTTTAGGGACTCGATAGCTTGTTGCACCAGGTTTCTTGTTGTTCTCCTTGGGATCAGTTTTGTTCTCCCCCAAGTTTGATTGCAGAGCTTCATGCATGGAAACAAATATGCCGACTTGATTCCTGAATTCGGCATAACTTCTCGGGCACTTCAGACGTACCTCTTTCCATAGCTTTGATCCTTTCTTCAACCCGGCCATAACGGCAACGATTTTTTGTGTCTTCACTGACGGGTTCACCTTCTAACAACACCTTGTCGAACCTTTCCATGAATGCGCGATCTGACTCGTCGTCATTTTGTTTTAGGTCCGACAATCGATGTTTCTGGGACAAGTATGATCCCGCCGTTGAGAAATGGAAAAGGAATTCTCGGCTCAGTTGAGTGAAAGAGTGGATAGATGCTGGTGGCATTGCCGAAAACCACTTGTGTACCCGATCCCCCAAAGTTAAGGGGAAGTTTCGGTATTGAGTGGCATCGCTGGCTCCCACCGAGACCATATAATCTGAATACTTCGTCAGATGGACTCTGGGATCAGCAACGCCGTCATATTGTATGCTTGTCGGGAACTGGACCTTCTTCTGAATTGGTGCTTTCAAAATGACAGGTGATAGTGGTGAGGATGGCAAACTAGTTGTCCCCACACCTCTTTGTTGGTCCAACTGTCCCTGCATGTTCTCCACTGCCCTTCTTAAACTTGATAGCTCATCCAAAGATGCCCCCTGACTTGGAGGATGTTCGGCGAGCAAAGGTACCAACCTTTCTGCTCGTCGCAGTCCCTCACTTGGAGTGGACAACTCCTGGAGCTGTTTTCTAGGGTTGTTCACCGCATTCAGCCCTAGACGCCTGAAGGCAGATTGAGAGAGTCTCTCATGAATAGATGGGCGTGGTTGCTCAATTGTTGCTCGCCCATGCTCAGCTTCCTGGCGAGCAACTTTCTCCTGTTGCTGGGGTTGGCCAAGTCTGTCCTGGGCACTGGAGCGGGTTGTTCCATGGCTCGACATTGTTGTTCGCCCGCGAGCAGATTCAGCTTGGCCCTCTCTTGGTTCGACCATCTTTGCTTTGCCTCTATCCCGCCTGACTTGGGCACTGTTCACCTCGTGTTGTTCGCCCCTGGTTGACCTAGCCCTAACAACTTATACGGCTCTATCTTTAGGCCTCATTTGTGAAGGCCTATTTTGATCTCGCTGTCTCTGTAGAGCCTGGAGAGCAGCAATGGTTTTGGCTAATTCGTTAGGGTTGTTCGCTAGGGCCTCCATTTCAGGTAGGAGATTATGAGTTATGGCAGTATGTTGTGACCTGTTCACATGTCTAGGATTACGATCTTGGTGGTCGGCCGATGATGCTCGGGTGGGAGACGCTCTCCTTGACAAACGTGATGCTTGGGTTTCCTTGGATTGAGGCATTCCGAATTAATTTGTCTTAATTCTTATGATGAAGAACACCAAGAACACTAAGAACACTTTTGTTTGAATCTTCAAGTATTTCTTGAGGTTTTCTTTGAATCTTCAAGTTTTTAGGTTGAAGTTCTTGAGTAATCACACTAACTCGAAGGTTCGGACCCTCCTTCTAGCGCCAAAAATTGTTGGTGATCAATTTTTATCGGGTGGATTAGTGACTGTTTAAGTTCGGTTTAAAGATCATCAATCAATTACGTGTGATTGGTTACCACCGTAAATGGTAAATCGAGGGTCGGGTTATGAACTTGTAAATGTGAAAGTCGAGATCGTAATAATTTTGAATGTGTGCACGTCTAGGTATTTAAGTGTGTGTTTTTGGAGCATTTGTGAATTTGAACTTGTATTTCTTAAGCTGGAGAACAACTATTTATAGAGACTAGCAAGCATGAGGTGTCTATGACTCTTGGTCTCCCTAGCTTGCATGTTTGACATGTGTCCTTTGACCTTAGTTGACCTTATCTAAGCTGAATCTTAGTTACAAAGTCTTCTTTGGTCTTATCTCGGACTTCATTGTTGTTCGCCCAGGTCGGCTTAGCTGATCCAGGATGGTTTTTTTATTAAAGTTGTTCGCCTTTTGGGTACATGGCTCAGAAGTTGATCGCCTCTGTGTTTTACACAGATTGGTATTGGGATCTTGATCCTTTGTTCGTCGACATGCACCTCTTAGGTTGGTAGATTCACCACCTTTTATCAATGTTGCTCGTCATCAGTGACTTAGCAGAATGTTCATCTCTGGTCTTGGGCCTTCAAACCTGTTCGCCGATAAGCTGTTCGTCGTTATAGTTGTTCGTCACTTTATACACTCCTTGGATTAGTTTATGCACCCCGGCTTGATTTTCTTTATTGATCATCTTTGATTTGGGGTTGATTTCTCGTAATCCTTTTTATGTCTTTAACCCTTGTTCGCCCATCATTGATTTATGTTCGCCTGTCAACAGGGACTACATTATTTGATCTAAGTTTGATTTTTCTGCAGATTTCTTGATTTTTGTTGTTGTTGAACTTGTATTTAATTTGGAACAATTTGATATTTGGTCCAACTTATGTGAAGTAAATATATACTGTATTTTTGCAAATTGGGGGAATAACCAGTTTGTGTGTGCAGGGTCTAATTGGTACAAGATGAAGATTCGATGAAGAAGACCACCTGTGCATTTTTTTTTTTTTTTGCACCTGAGCAATAACTATGTAATTTTAGTGATAAATATGTGAATTTTCATATTTTGAATATGTAATTGTGTGTGTACGGCCTAGGTACAGGATGAAGATTTGATGAAGGAAATCACCTTGTGCATTTTTTATTTTTTTTGCACCCGAGCAACAATGTAATTTTCGTTACACATATGTAAATTTTCATACTTTAAATATGTAATTTAGAAGGTCTAAATAGTAATATTATATGCAAATAAATTATTTTATGAATTTCGTTATGTGCAAATTTTTTAAATATTTGAAAAATGTTTTGATTGTGTAAAATAAAAAAAAAACATTTTGTATAAGTGAATACATATTATATATTGAATATTTACTTAAATAAAAATAGATGAAAGAGTTTTAAATAAAATTGTACAAATTAAAAAAAAAATCTAAAAATTACCTGAAAAATATACTAAAATTATATGTGCATATTAAAATAAAATTTGCACACGGGCTGATGGGACGCGTTAAAGTAACAGGGGGTTGGGGGTTATTGGCTGACAAGGAACATGGGTGGGGAGAAAGGGGTTATAGGGGTGTCAGTTTAAAATAATATAGGTTTTGAACCAAATTGTAGTTTTGATATAAAATGGAACTAGAAGCCAATAATAGCATTCCTTTTGAACCTATATATAATGATCCCTAAAATTAAATTCTTATTATTATTTTAAATAAAAACTATTTATAAAATCATAAGTAAATACTCCCTCCATCTCGATATTATTTGTACACATAGAACGACATACATTTTAAAAAATGCACTTTTAGAGTAAAGTAGTGACATATGAGTAAATATGTGTATATTATTCTGAGTGTGCATGTAAATCACTGATTCTTCTTTTGGAGTATGGAGATAATTTTGGGACGAACGAATAAGAAAAATGTGTAAATAATCATGGGACAGAGGGAATACATATTTATATAAACTCTATTAACAAATACAAGTCTCGTGTTTATGTGTGTTCCACGTTATGTTTTGCGTCAATATCGGGTGTGTAATCTAGTAAAAGTGAAAGCTTTCAGTTCATATTAAGAACCTCCGAAATAAAACAGTCCGTACATGATTGGAAAATAATCGTTTCAATAGTTCCTCAACTTCTTTTTAAACATATAATTATAGTAACACCGTCCACAATCAATGTAGATGCAACAATGATTACTCTCCATGAGTTTAGTGATGAACATAAACTTTGGTAAAGATAGAGCGCATGAATTGTTGTAGGTCGGGTAGGATTTGAAGTCACTTGATGATGTGAATATACATAACAAAAACACAATATTTTGTTATGTTGCATTGCATTTTTTTTTGGTACTCGATATCCGACCCAAAGACCGATTAATCAAGGGGATCCATAATTCACTGTCCATTAGCGGGAGGTCCCATTTTAAGCCAGAGTTTACTCAATTTGGTCTGACTCATTCGTGGAATTGATCCCACCTTGTGGGTTTTGAAAACCTGAAACCTATAAAGCATCACACTCCTAAATTTTAAGTTCTCACTACTAAGCCAACCCCTAGGAGTTGTCATGGTGCATTACATTTAGTTAAAATTTATTGTTAGAATAAAAATTCAATTTTTTTTCTTAGAATATATTTATCTAATATTTTAAGGAGATGAATATTATTTCAAAAGTAAATAGATACTCTCTAATATCGTCTCTCATGAGGAGAAGGTAAATATTAATCAATTCATTTAATTAAAAAAAAAACTATGATGGTGAGTAAGAGAGTAAATTTAGTAGATTTTAATTTACCGAATAACTCGTTTAACATTTCATCATCTAACACAAGGTTGAAAAAGTTAAAATATACAATATTTATGAATAACCAGTTTAACAATTCAGCATCCAACACAAGATTATAAAAATAAAATATTGTATTTATGTGCGCGGATTTAATATGACACATAAATAGACACGATTTAGGAGAAATGTATGTGAGTTTCGTATAAGGGAACACAATTTATGAAGTTCCTAAGGTTTCCATAAATTCCAGTTGATAAGACATTATGGGGATTATCAGTGTTCAAGCAAGAGTATGACATGTAATACACTGATAGTTATTCATCAATCGTTCATCACCAAACTCGCGTTCCTTTTTACGATGTCTTCTTCTTGATCTAGAAGTGGAATCTCTTCTAGTCATATTGAGATTGCCTAAGACCATATCCTCGATCATTATACTCAGCATTTCGTTTTTGCCATTCACCAAGATCATTCAAATTTGAATAATCAGAACTTGAATTTGAATCTAAATCTACCAAGGGATTTCGTTGAGAGACATTTGTAAAATTGGAATAGGTAAGAAATAGATAGTAATTTTATTCGAGAGGAATCTAAAGAGTAAAGATAAGGATTTTGGTGTAGGTATGATGTTGTTTGAAGTGTGATTTATAGGAGCCTCAAGGGTGGTAAGATAAGTAGTGGTGTGAGTTGTCATGATGATTGACAGCCCACTTATGTGAACGAATTTTACTTTAATCATGAAGTTTCCCAACTGTTGTAAATAAGTGCGTAAAATAAAAGACGACATTTGTTCACCCAGTTCGTCGGGAACGACTACGTCTGGGGGCGAGCCAAGCCAGGAGTTTCACTAATGTTCTTGTGTATGAGTAAATACAATTCTGAGTACAATGATATATTTATAATAGTAAAACCCTAGTCTAAGATATGAAGCCCATTGGGTTATTTGTCCATTAGTAATGTCCATATCAAATCTTTTAGATTTGGAATAATAAATCTTCTAAATTTACAACACTTCCCCTTGGACATTACGACATAACATAAATATCTTATCATAAAAACTCCACGTGCTAGGTATCGGCCAAATAATAAGTTAGGGAGGAATGTATTCGATCTTCTAGATCCATTTCGGGGTTACCGCTCCCCCTGAAAACAACAACACTTTGATTCTTTGCATCCCAATACCACGAACATACTTTTCAAAAGTAGACGTAGGTAAGGACTTAGTGAACAAATCTGCTAAATTGTCACTAGATTGCACCTTTTGAATGGTAATCACGTCACTCTTCTGGAGTTCGTATGGATAGAAAAACTTAGGTGAAATAAGTTTCGTCAGGTTTCCCTTGACGTACCCATTACTCATTTGTGCTATGCAGACGACATTGTCTTAAAATATTACGGTGGGAGGTGTATCGCCTTTAGCGATACCACACGAGTCACCAATGTGTTTTACCAAGGACCTTAACCAAACACATTCTCGTGCGGCTTCAAACAAAGCTATTATCTCTGAGTGGTTTGAAGACGTGGTAGCTGTTGGTCCCAAAAAGGTTATCCAGCGGAAAGCGTTTTGAGTTTATTTTTAATGAAAACCCAATTTATAAATTAAGTACTAAAATTGAAATGCAGAAATCTTAAATGCAGAAAAGTAAATAACACCGGAATTTATAGTGGTTCGGATATAACGATCCTACGTCCACTCTCCCTTTCTCCAAAGGGGACTTTCTCTCTCTCCAACGTACTCACGAACCACTGGAATTGCGAAGTACCAGCTCCTTCGTACAACAACTTACAACAACCTTTCAAGATGAACAGGTTAATTATAAGATCCAACTGAAACTCCTAAAGAGTGTATAAATGTTAATGAACAAGGTGAGTGTTTGGAAGAGTTCGTGTGTTCTTGTGTGCTCTCGCGCGACTCTTGTTTTATGAACTCATCACAACACTCATATTTATAGTTGTGAGAATTAACTAGCCGTTGGAGAGCTAGCAATTCAAACAACCATAATTGGAGGGATATAATCAATCAAAGATTGATTATATTGATTGATTAGTTGACTTTCAATCAAGCAATCAATCAGATCCTCCATCAGTTGACTCTCCAGATTGCCTCTTCTCAATCATAGAAACTCCAAGATCTCCTTGTCTCCATATTACACACAGCCTCTAAGGTGGGTAAACTAATCTGTCTCCTTCATCTGGTCAGGTCTCGTCTGGTCTGGTCTCATCTGGTCAGGTAACACTTCTGCTCTGAACCTCATCTGGGAGAGGTCTTCTGGTCAGGCTCCTCTGGCAGACTCCTCTGGTCAGACTCCTCTGGCAGACTCCTCTGGTCAGACTCCTCTGGTCAGACTCCTCATCTGGTCACCTCCTCTGGTCACCTCATCTGGTCACCTCCTCTGGTCACCTCCTCTGGTCACCTCCTCTGGTCTGCACAGATTTCTTCCCCCTTAACCAAAGACCTATTCTAGACCAAGACTAATATGTAGCTGACTAACAGGTTCAGCTAGTCCTATTACAAGTTCTTGTTTTAACATCTTCAAAACATCTAATCTATATCCTAACAGTAGCCATGGTTTGTTTAACCGATCTCCAAGAGATTGCGGTACCATCACAGAGAAAAACATAACCAGTCTGGGATATGGCGTTGTGGGGATCAGACAAATAGCCAGCATCCGCATAACCTACTAAGGCTTTGTCTTGGTTCTTACGGTAAAACAGTCCAAGATCTTGAGACCCTTGGAGGTACCGTAGAACGTGCTTAACACCATTCCAATATCTCCTTGTAGGAGAACCGCTATATCTCGCAAGCAAATTGACAGCAAATGCAATGTCCGGCCGAGTGCAATTTGCGAGATAGAGCAATGCTCCAACGGCGCTAAGATAAGGAACTTCTTGCCCCAGAATTTCTTCTGAATCTTCTCTTGGCCTAAATGGGTCCTTATCCACTTCGAGTGATCGGACAACCATAGGGGTGCTAAGTGGGTGAGATTTATCCATATAAAATCTCTCCAATACCTTCTTCACGTAGGTCGACTGATGTATAAGAATTCCTTTTGGGAGATGCTCGATCTGTAGGCCGAGGCAGTACTTGGTTTTACCCAAGATTTTCATTTCGAATTCAGCTTTCAAGATTGAATTGGCTTCTTCAATCTCTTTGCATGTTCTGATTATGTTTAGGTCATCAACATAAACGGATATGATGCAAAAACTATCTTGCGATTTCTTCGTGAATACGCATGGGGAAGCTTTATCGAGTGTGTATCCCTTCTTCTGAAGGAATTCACTAAGTCGGAGGCCCGATTGCTTCAGGCCGTACAACGACTTCTGCAATTTTATGTTATACAAACTGTGATTTTCACCATCCCTCATCTGAGGAATGTCAAATCCATCGGGGATTTTCATATAAATGTCGGCATCAAGTGATCCGTAAAGTATGCGATTACTACGTCCATTAATCTCATCTGGAGATTCAATTTAACTGCCAAAGATATCAAGTAGCGGAACGTTATTGAGTCCATGATGGGAGAATAGGTTTGATTGAAATCAATCCCGGGTCTCTGCGAAAACCCTTGAGCTACAAGCCTCGCTTTATACCTCTCCACAGTATTGTACTCATTTCGTTTTCATACAAAAACCCATTTATATCCTACAGGGATAGCGCGCGGGGGTGTACGAACGAAAGAGCCAAATACTTGTCTTTTGTTAAGCGATGTGAGCTCTGCTTCAATTGCCTCTTTCCATTTTACCCAATCGGAGCACTTCCGACACTCAACGATAGCTTTGGGTTCTGGATCCGGATCGTTAACAGAAAGTGCAATTGTAGTTGCAAATGTGTCATCGATAACAGTAATATTTCTATTATATGTTTCTCCCATATCTATGAAATTCATAGAGACTTCAACGTTTTACGTCAACCGGACCTTCCTCATTTCCCAGTGTATCTGGGTCTGGTCGTTCCGCGGTCCTAGTGCATTGAATATTTTGTGCACGTGCTTCATCACTAGGATGCTCGTCTCCTAGAGACTTTGAGTTATCTAGACGAATCTCTTCTAGAGATTCTACATTCGGCTGACCAGATTTGCTAGCTTTTCGTTTAGGTGTATTACTATCTCTTGAGGGCCCTTTACGCTTCTGGCGTGTGGGGGCATGAGTACTTGTTTTGATTGGGACCTCAACCCTTTGGGGAGCATTTAGTACATGTATATGCGATTTAGTTACACCTCTATGGTCAGTGAAGCAGCTGGCAGATTGTTTGCTAAATTTTGCAAGTTAATGATCTTCTGAACTTCTAGTTCAGATTGATTAGTGCGTGGATCCAGATACTGAAGATTACTTACGTTCCATGTAAGCTCCCGACATTCATTCAATTTTGAATTCGGATCTCCCCCTAATGCCGGGAAGTAATCTTCATCGAATGTGCAATCAGCGAACCGAGCCGTTAATTGATCCCCGAACAAAGGCTCGAGGTATTTCACGATGGATGGAGAGTCAAATCCGACGTAAATACTGAGTTTTCTTTGTGGGCACATAGAGGTCCGTTTTGGTAATGTTATCGGAACATATACCGCACATCCGAAAATACGCAGATGGGAAATGCTAGGTTCTTCCCCACGTACTAACTGTAGGGGGAATGATCATTATATGCAGTTGGACGAATTTGTATTAAGTACGATACATGTAGGACTGCATGCCCCCAGCATGAAGTGGGTAGTTTAGAGTTCATAAGCAATGGTCTCGCGATAAGTTTGATACGTTTTATTAGCGCCTCAGCAAGACCATTTTGGGTATGGACGTAGGGGACCGAATGCTCCACTTTAATTCCCAGGGCCATACAGTAATCTGTAAAGGCCTTTGAGCTGAACTCAGCAGCATTATCCATGCGAATATACTTAATTGGATAATCCGGGAATTGAGCTCTAAGCTCGATAGTTTTCGCAATGAGCTTCGCAAAAGCTTGATTGTGGGTGGACAACAAACAGACATATGTCCACTTAGTGGAGGCATCAATAAGGACCATGAAATACTAAAATGGTCCTGATGCTGGGTGAATCGGTCCGCAAATATCTCCTTGAATTCGCTCAAGGAAAACCGGAGACTCTAGTCCAACCTTAGTGTGCAACGGGCACACTATTAACTTACCCTTAGAACATGCATCACAAATAAATTCATCAACATGAGTGATTCTATTATTCGAAATATTATGACCAATTGAATTAGATAGATTCTTACATATCATAGTTTATCCTGGATGACTTAACCGCTGATGCCATAATTTAAAAGAATTCGGGTCATGGAATTTCATACTCATAGCTAGATGGGGATTAGATGGTCGGATGTAGGAATAGTACAATCCGGAGGAGAAGGAAGAAAGTTTTTCTATAACTTATTTACGGTTACCTCGAGTAATAGTCATCAAAAGGTATTCATTATTGTTCTCAGTTTCAGTTTCAATGTGATATCCGTTTATCCTAATGTCTCTAAAACTGAGCAGGGTACGCTTAGATTGTGGAAACAATAAAGCATTATCGATTATGAGTTCGGCACCCACGGGGAGGATAATGGAAGCTCTTCCGGAGCCCACTATCAACATACTATCATTGGCTATTGTAGTTATACTCCCCTTACGTTCTACCAAGTTATGAAAATACTTCCTATCTCTTATGATTGTATGAGTGGTGGCGCTATCTACCAAACATAAATCACAATCTCAATCCATCATGCCAGAGCAAATAACCCAAACCTAACAGCTGATATGTTTACTAGCCATGTATAATAATAACAATATCTAAGTAAATTTAATGGACAACGTTAAGGTAAACACATCGAAGCTAAAATATAATATCATCCATAAAATAAAGTATCCGAAAGAAAGGATCCAAAAACATAAATTGTTTTATCCAAAAATAAATTATAAAAACAATCAAATACACAAATCACTCATTATCTCCAAAGTCCTTGAGCTCGATGCCCAGAGAATCGACGTTGTCTTGGTCAAAGTCTGCTTCAGGCAGGCTGGCAGGTGAGATTCGACTCTAGGGGCCTTCCCCTTGTCGTCCTTCTGCTGCTTTTGATAAGCCTCAACCAAGTGCTTGGGAGTGCGACACGTGCGAGACCAATGGCCTCTGCATCCGCATCTGTAGCAGGACTGCTCAACCTTTTCTTGATTGCCAGGTTTTTAAAGAGCAAAATTCGAGGTTCTGTGACCACCGGATGTACTACGACCTCGGCCTTTAGCCCAAATCATCTTACTCTCTCTCCCCCTTCCACGTTTGCGACCAATCATATGATTGTCCCTATACTGCTGCTGGAGTATAAGATTGCTAGCGTGGAATATCGACAGAGTGTTCTGCATCAACAGGGTTACAACACGTTGCAAAATAGAGTTGTACTCTGTTATAGACTTAAGGTCTTGGAAACGGAGTCTCAACCAATCGTATTGTACCGGAGGGAGGAGTATATCGTTTTGTTGTTGGAAACAGTCCTTCAGGGACTTCCACAATATTTCGGGGTCCCTGAATGAGGATCTAAAAAATAAATTCCTCACTCAGGTGATTCATGAGAGAAATCAACGCTTTCGCCTTCTGGGCGTTAGTGGATTTCGAACCTTCGATAATTTTTTCGCTCAACTCATTTAAGGCTAAATGGATCTCGATATCTAGCGTCCATGTCAGGTAGTTATTACCATCGAGAGTAAGCTCATCGAATTCTTTCATGGTAATATCAGACATTATTCACTATAATTTTAAAAGTGACATGGTAAGAGTTGTGACCAAATTAATTAACAACGGAGGAATAAGGATTTATTTGATTATTCTAGAGCACATAGAAGCAAGTATTGGACGCCGTCTACCCAAAATATAAATTACGGTCCGACAAGTACCGGGCGCCGCCTACCCGGGCATGATATGCGGACTATAAATAATAAACTATGTGCGGGAATAATAATGCATGTAAGATAATTAAATTATAAAGACATGCATATGTGACAAATATTCATATATATAATTCCTTGAGAATTAATCCATGAAAATAATTTCAAAGAAAATTCCAGATTTAATAAACATGCATATTTAGCTTTCTAAATATTTCATGTATATTAACAAAATTTAACGAAATATTTTCAGGATTTTAAATTAATTCTAAAATTTTGGGGCAAAAATTATTACCTTGGACACGTCACAAGTGGGTGGAGCAACCATACATGTATCAAGTTCAAAAGAAAGCTCAACACAAAATTGGTTAGTAAAATCCAAGAGACGATTTAAATTTAATACGTATGAATAAGTATACCATTTTCATGTTTGCTTCAGGCAAATTGGCCCAAGGTAAATAATTAAAGAGGCCTAGGATAATTCATTGAAGTTTAATCAATTAAAAGGCCACCATCGGCATGGGCGACTCACATGAAAGCAGACTTGCTATACGAGGCGCGGTGAGGCGGCGCGTGCGGGCGGTGCGTGAAGTGGCTTCGGGCCATGACATTCGGTGCCTGGGGAGCGATGCAGCGGGGGCAACACGCGGAGGCAGCGTACGAAGGCGGCGTTCAAAGCTGCGGGACGGTGCTCTGCTGGGCAATCGTGCGCGACGATGCTCGGAGGCGGCGACTCTACAGGCGGCGCGGCCTTGTGGCTGCTTCGGGCAGCAAGCGTCGCCGGCGATGGCCGTGAACGGCGGCGGCCGTGCGTTCACAGATTATATATATATATATATATATTTTTCAAAAAATAAATTGATCCAATAAATCGCATATACGAAACAAAATCGAATCTATAATTCTAATACACATAAAATATGTAATTCATGGATCAAAGAATTCAGTACGGGGATTAATTCATATGATTTGTAGAGAATTAATTTTAGGGCGTACCATTTAGTCTCGGGCAGAGTCTCGTGCTGATAACGTGTTGTAAATAAGTGTGTAAAATAAAAGACGAGATTTGTTCACCCAGTTCATCGGGAACGACTACGTCTGGGGGCTAGCCAAGCCAAGAGTTTCACTAATGTTCTTGTGTATGAGTGTATACAATTCTGAGTACAATGATATATTTATAATAGTAAAACCCTAGTCTAAGATATGAAGCCCATTGGGTTATTGGTCCATTAGTAATGTCCACATCAAATCTTCTAGATTTGAAATAATAAATTTTCTAGATTTACAACACCAACCATTCACATGGTAAGATAAATAGTGGTGTAAATTGTCATGATGATTGATTTTCCACTTGGTCTTGCATGTGAACAAATTTTGCTTAAACTTGAAAACTTACAGCAAATTGATTTCATAATTAAGATAATTAATTGAGATTATATGAAATTAAATATCATGACACAAATCTATAAAACAACAACAAAAGCATAAGGATAATTAACACAATTTAGAAGAGAGAGAAAATTAGGAGAAGAGAAAAGGGAGTGTATGAAATTGTAATCCAAAATATATCAAAATTGATCTCTATTTATAGAGAATTTAATTTTATGAATTTAGTTTTTTTTTAAAGTAGATAAGTAAAAATCGAAAATTATCTAAATAAAATATGACCGACTAGTAAAAACTGGACATGTGGCATACTTAGATTTTTTGGGGATAAAAAATACCAACCAAGCTTTGGGTTGTTCTCGGTTGTCAGCCCACCTTTGTCATGAGTTATTATCCAATTTTTTTTTGTCTTATTCGTACGCCCTGGACGTTCCGCCAGCGATAAAGATGGTCTTAAGCTGCTACAAAAGTTTCTTTCCTCCAACTAATTCACGGATAATTAAAAGTGAACTAACATTTCATATTAATCAAGAACTACGCACCACACGATCAAATGCTGGAAAAAAAAAGATATAACTTCCTAAATACATATTAACAATTATTACTAATTAAATGACCTATACATTTTATCTTTTATGAAGAATATATTGCCAAATGCAGAAGAAACAAAGTTGAAAGACACACACATATATATATGTATATATATATATGCTAAGCACCACGTGTTTCTTGTAAACCAGTCAATATGAACCATCTCAAGGAGGAAACTAAATTTGATGATAAACTCCTATAACCCATTATATGGGCTAAAGTCCTATGGTGAAAAAAAAAAAACCCAATTATTTAATACACCAAAGAGATTCTGAAGGTTCAGGAAAATATTAATTGATAAAAAAATTACGAATCATTGAATACCAAAAAGTTCTAAAGCATGAAGGAAATGCTTCAGATTTTGAATCTTTTAAAAGAAAAACACACCCTTTGACCAATTAAAGTCCAAGATATCATGCAAATTACAAATGGATAAAATAATTGTCATTGTGTAAATACATGCACCCCGGCGAAAAATAAATACAACCTAGATTCTAAAACTTATAACATATTACATGCCCATATATGCTAAAATCACTTATTCATCCATACACAAAACAAAATGATATTCATTCATCCATTTTCAAATCATAGAAACCCTCTGAGAAAAATCAATTAACAAAAAAGTACCAAGAAATAAGCATTAAAAAAAAAAACTCACTTAAGTAAAAATATCAAGTAGCAAATGCCTGTGATCAAAGAAACTCAAGGTGAACCCGTATGATGTTCACAAGGTGAAATAGAATATGTACCTCCAGAAATTGATCCTTAGTTTCTCAAAATATTAGATAAATTTTCCAAAATTTTAGATAAAAAAACTCAAAGTGAGAAAATACTGATTTAGAATATTTTTGGGACAAAAAGTTCACATGGTTTGCAGGAAAGATTCAATGTATTTCCTAAAGACGACTAATCGTAAAATTTGAATTAAACCAAAAAAAAAAAAAAGGGAATAAGTGGAATAAGATAAAGAAGTAGCCTCCAAAGGATTATTATACCACATACTTTCCAAAATAAAATGGAAGACCAAGCATGGTAGACATATTAGCAGGAAATTATAATTGCAAATTAATAAGTAATAATCAGCCTACTAAATATAAAGGACCATGAACAACATATATACACACCACATCTGTAGCTCTGCTTTACCATACTAATAAACAACATTCAACATACACATATAGATGGTTTTTTTAATACATGTAAGCAAATGTAGTGTTCATCAAAAGTCAAAAGTCTACTACAAATTGATAGCAAAAACAGGTCTGTCATGGACCCCAGTCTTGTTTGGAGTTGGCTGCAAATGATACAAAAATAAGTTCATCACGAGTACCTCAGTCTTATTTGGTATATTTTTTTATCTTTGTGTCTCACATCTGTTGCATAATCGAGGCCTATTTTACTAGTTGACTTTGGTTATTGTTCAACACGATTCCTTTGATAGAGACCTTTCTTGATGGCTAATGTGAAAGAACAACTTCGAACCACTGAATCGTTCGTTTATGTCATCAGTTTTAAGCTAGTTTTCCTGTTATGGACAAATAGGTAAATTATTAATACAATTTTAAAACATGTTAATTTGAAATGAATAAAATTAGTTTCTCACGATGCCTACATCCATTTCTAATTCAATTATATCACCCAACATGCAAAACATCATCTCTGCCTCTCTTTGCTCCAAAAAAAAAAAAAAAACATTTAAATTCTCTATTCCATCAAACAACTTGGCCTGGGAGCGCAATCTACAAAAATATAGTGTGTTTAAAATTGGATATTGTAATATTAATTAAAAACTTCAAAACATTAGCAACATAGTTCCGTGTTATAATTCACAAGATAAAAAATTGAAATTCAAGGAAAATTAAACTTCAAATGGGACTTGTTTCACTTGTTAAGAAATAGTCATATAATTATAGACATGTTCAAATGAATTCTAAAACATATGTAAACATGTAGGCTACGTAGAACTATTAATTAATAACTTACCATTTTTTAGCTTCCTGTCTCATTTCCCTTTTAACTAGTATATATTTTCCACCTTATGATTTCTGAAGTTTTGAGTTGCATTATTAATCAAGAAAAGTATAATCCACTTTGTGTAAGTTGGTCCGTCAAGTACCAAATGAGTATGTAAGTGTTTGGGATATATTGAATGCATTTAGTGCTATTTTGTATATTTAATTGAAAAGTATGCTATTTAAAAAAGAAAATGCATTGATAAACAATCGAATCCAACAATATAAAATTCAAAGTCTCAAAATGCAAATCCTCAAAACACATAAGATGAGAATTAATAGAGTCGGTACATTACTGATGGGTTCGCCGAACGACCAATGAGACTGCTTATTAATATTATTAACATTTTGAGACATCAATTTCATATTATTTTTGTGTTAATTATTTACATTATGCTTGTGATTTAATATTTAGTTTAATTATAAAAAAAATATACAAATGAGTTTTAAACTTTACACCTCATGTTTATCAAATAATTTATTTATTTAATACTTTTTTTATGTTGATTTTGAATGAAGAGCCGTATTAACACTCGCTAATAATTAATTCTTATTATTAATGAATTTAAAAGTTCCAGCTTATGTTTTATCCTAAAATGGTACTTATATAATTTTTTTTATATATGAAAATTACTTTTATATAATTTGTAAACTTAAATTATTTGTAAAATAAAAATTTAAAATATGGTACATCTCATCTAGCTTTAGTTTTGTAAAATATAACAATATGCTACTTTCAAGTTTTTATTTGGAAAAATATCATCCAATTTTTTTTATATAAAAATGTCACCGAGAAGATCGCACAAGAATCGTGCAGGACATTTAAAAAAAAAAACAAAATATAGAGTGAAAATGGTTCATGCATAAACCATTAAAAAATATTAATTGTTTTCACTGAAGAGTATTAATTATTTTCATTAAAGAATATTACTTGTTTTCACTAAACAATAGTTATTTAGTGAAAACGAGCGTATACTCATTAGTATAACAACTTATAGTCTTTCAATAATTCATAAATGAACCAATTTCATTCTCTATATATATATATTTTTTAAATGATAGACGATATTTTTCCAAATGAAAACTAAAAAGCGGCACATTGCAGTATTTTTCTTTAATTTTAAAACGAAATATGATGTCATTTATTTTCGCAGTTGAAACTTGAAATTCCTGGGTAATATTTTCCATGGTTTTGATTGAAGGGAGCGGAGATAATCCGTCAAACACGTGGCGAAATGTGAATACACAAACAAAATAGCCACTGTTAGTTAGGTGTTGAGCAAATCAGAGAGCGTCAACTATTTTTCAGCCTACCTGAATCTATTCCTCAAATGAATCAGTCCATGAATATTCGAATTCAAGCTCCTTCTCCATCTCTGTAAGCCTCCTTTAATTTCTTGTACTATATTATGTTTCTTTTGCTTTTTCTCGGCTACGGAATGTTGAATTTTGTGCTATTAGTTAATGAAACTTTTGGATTTGTGCTTTTCTATAACTATTTGTGGAAATGTTTAGTTTGATTTCGCAAATTATTCGCTTTTTATGTGAGAGCAAAAGTTAGGGTTTTAAGGTTGCTGTAATGGCGTGAATTAAACCAGGCTATCCCATTGGAAGTCATGGGATACCTAAAAGTGTTTTGAAAGGAAGATGAGGGAGATATGAAATTTAGTCCCAATTTGCCTTTTAAAAAATGAAAATTATAGGTATTCTCCAGCTGACTCAAACTATTAGTTTCACTCTAATTACAGTAGTATTAACTAAACTCTAAGATGAAGCCTTTAAGCAACTTCACCAACTCAGTGATGACTTGAATCTGTCCAGAAAATTTGGGACTGAGCTTCTAAAACCTGCTATTGTGAAGAAAGAGGTTTCTTAAGCTTTTCAGCTTCAAGTGGACACAATCCCCCACTTGAACTGTTCCCTTACTGCAGTGCTTATTGGCCGTGGAATGCATGAGGTCTTGGACTAGCAGTTAGAGTTTCTTGCTTGTCTAATTGTACAGCTTCCTTATCATATAAAGTAGCTCCGACTTGTACCACTGAGCTCTGCAAAGAGGGTTGAAAGCAAGCTTGTAACCAGGGTCGGACCTACACTAGTGCCAAGAGGAGCACTGGGTCCCACCGAGTTTTAAAAAAAATTAATAGTAATATATTGTTCATATCATTTCTAATGTATACATAAGAAGGCTAAGTTGGTTTATGGCCCTGCAACCACCAGTGAGGTCAAGGTTTTAATCCCAAGCCCAATATTGTGTTCTCTTCTTTATTTTCAATCTTCTTTATTACTCACCCACTTTATTGTTTTTATTTTTTTTGAATAGTTATGTATTATTATTATCTTTTTTTAGACCCAAACTTTGAACCTTATTTATTACTCACCCTCTTTATTGTTTTTCTTTTTTTGAATTGTTATTATTTATATTAATTGAGCCCCACTGAACTAAAATTATGCATCCGTCACCGCTTGTAACCATAAACAGCTTCAAAGGGTGCCATATGGAACATAAGAACTGATTGTACTAATTTTCAACCAACGTCAGCTGATGTGCCCGCTGCCTAGGGTTCACACATGCCTCCGACATAATTCTCCTGGAATTCATATTTAACACATTCACTCTGATGTACTGCTAGAGGCTTAAATAGCTGTAATCAACAACCTGGGCAGTCACATTAACAAGAAAGGAAAAACTCTGTGGATGATTATTGCCCCGGTTGTACTTTGGACCATATGGTTAGAAACAAGAGGATTTTAAGAGTTTAATCGAGTCAATAGAAGATGATTGGGGTAGGATAAAATTTAGAGTTGCTGTTTGGGTGTCAGGTCATAGGAACACTAAAGGTGTCCATGTCTCGGATTTAGTTAGGGTTTGTTGCTTCGTTATTAAGTGATACTGTAATCTGCAGTGCCTTTTGTCTTCAAATTGTAACTTTGTAAGCTGTAATGGGGATCTCTCATCCCTTATACCTCCCCTATCTAAGTAAAACATTCCTTTTCCTACTTAAAAAAAAAAACTCATCGCGAGAATGGGCTAGTGAAAGTGAAATCTTTGTGCTTGTTTGACTCAATGCTACTAGGGAGACCGTGAAAATTAAAGTTATTTTCCAGCTGACTCTACCAGTCTACCTACTGTGCAACCAACTAAAGTGATTATTAATTGCAGCTAAAACAGTGTCTAGCTGTTGAGGTAAAAAAAAAAATGGATGCATGTACTAAAACATCACCCTTTGATGTGTATATAGAAACATCATTGGTGAGTCAATGTATCTTACCTTTCTTCTTAAGACCCAGTTACAAATTCTTCCAAGGATTCCAGTTGCTAGCAATCTAGCATAAACTAATTGCCCTGATTTGCCTAAACTAGTTTCTCTGTGAGCTGTAGTTCGCCTTTATGCAGAAAAACAGTGGGGGTTAACTGGTTGAGTATTCATTTAACTGCTCATTTAAACCTAGACGAAATAAAATTCAATTCCAGTGATGAATTGAATAATGTGGATGGGATTGATTTAGACTTGGAGCATGTAACTTGCAAACAAGATTAGGGACATTACTACTTGAAAGACTTCTGACTATATGACAAAGTTTGTTAATTAGGAGCAATTACTCCCTATTCATTGGTTTCATAGGTAGCATAAAGTCCTGGAGACATGGCCTTTAAGCTTTGAGTCTGGAGATGCCTCCATAGGAAGGATTGGTTCCCTGAAAATAGTTTTTTATAATTTGAAATTTTGGCCGTCTTCAGAACAATTAGCACATCCAGGTGAAAGCTTGGATTAACTAAGGTTATATGATTTATGATTAACTAAGGTTGTTTGCCTTATATCATGGTGTATACATTCTGATGCCATAAGTTACTTTTTTCCAGTCTACCACCACGAGCCAAAGTCTTCCCTCAGGGAACGTGTCCTTGCATAAGGGTGCAATTGGAGGCTTTTACCAATTATAATCTTTTGAAAACATCCCTAGTTGCAAGATACCCCCAGGGGTGGCTCAAGGCACCATCTGTATTTTCAGATCGATCAGTCGGTCATTCAGCAAAATTAAGAGCTCTGGTTACCTCTGGCTCTCAAGAAGCCTCCACCAATGCACTTATTGGTAATGAAAAGATTGGAGTGTTATTGCTGAACCTTGGAGGTCCTGAGACTCTGGATGATGTGCAGCCGTTCTTGTTTAATCTTTTTGCAGATCCAGTTAGTGTTTCTTAATTTGGCTATTCTCTCGATTTTGCTGCTAAGTTTGGAGAAATTGATTAACAATCTTTGTGTTTATTGTCTCTGCATATTGGGAAGTAGGATATTATTCGACTGCCGAGATTATTTCGCTTTCTTCAAAAGCCTTTGGCACAATTCATATCTGTTGCTAGATCCTCAAAGAGCAAAGAAGGATATGCTTCAATTGGTGGTGGTTCTCCACTGCGCCGTATTACCGATGCTCAGGTATCATCTTATTGAAGTTTACAGAGAGTCTTCACCTGAGCTAATAGTCTACTTAATTCCTTATCCATGCTAAAATCGGATATGTTCAATATTGCAATTTGATTTCTATTTAATGCTTAAAACCAAATATGAAACAAGTGTCTTTATTTTTATTAATAGATTATTAATCATAAAGGCTGGTAAGTGGTGGATGTGTAGATGAAGCATGTTGCTATGTACATAAATGTTTTATGGATGTATTGAGTACTCTATTTCCTGCTAGTTGGGAAATGAGAGTAGTAGTACCTAATTGGAATATTGGAAACTTTTTTTTTTCCCCTCTTCCTTATTCTGGATAACTTTTGTAATAAAGTCTTATCTCGTCGTATAAAAGATAATAAACAAATAAAAGAAGTTCCTTCTTCTGGAACAGTTAGTTCAATTTTCAGAGCATGTTTTATAAAATCTTTGACAGATGGTACTGATTTGGGTTGGTTCTTTCTTTCTAATTTTACGAACTTGTTTTCATCCTAAACTCAACCTGCAATGGTGCATGAGGAATTATAATATTAAATTTGTTTGTGTTCCTGATATTAATTATATCTATGCTGTACATTAAAAATTGGACCATATTTGTATCTCAAGGCTGCGGAGTTGAGAAAGGCACTATGTGAGAAGAATGTCCCAGCAGAAGTGTATGTTGGTATGCGCTACTGGCATCCATTCACTGAAGAAGCTATTGAACAGGTATTCATATGAGTGTGGTTTGATTTATTGAGTAATGTGCTGTATATAGGCCTCTTAGCTTACAGCAACTGATAAGTGTATATGGTCTTTGGGTTAAAATGCCTTGGGGTCTAGGCTCTCACTTAATTCTTGCTTTGCTTGGGAGATGGCGCTTTTTGTCATCAAGCTTGGCGAGCTAGGGGAAAAGAAAGCAAGAGGAAGGACAATATGAGCATACTATAGATTTTCAGTTCATATTTCTTCTCATAAGCTTGTGGATTATAAAGTAGTGTAGAGAAATAGTCATGGTCTCTGCTGTTGGTATCTCAATAGCAGAGAAACTTTTCAAGAACTTTATAAGTAATAGTGATTATTGATTTCGTTGTAATGTCTCTTTATAAATGTAAAGGGAAGACTAATCAGTCATCAGATCTCCCTCCTTTGGTGCTTAAAATATTCCTGTATTCAATATGCGTAGCTTACTAGTACTTTAAATTTCTCTTGCTTTTCATGTGTCTAGATCAAGCGAGATGGAATTTCCAAACTCGTTGTGCTTCCTCTTTACCCACAATTCTCAATCTCAACAAGTGGTTCAAGCCTTCGTCTACTGGAGAGTATATTCAGGTGAACCTGTCTTGAAATGAAAATCACATTTGGAGTCCTCAAAATCCTATTTCACAATAATTGTAATATTTAGGGAGGACGAATACCTAGTCAACATGCAGCACACTGTAATTCCTTCCTGGTACCAGCGCGAAGGATATATAAAAGCTACGGCTGATTTGATTCAAAAGGAATTGGAAAAGTTTGACAACCCAGAGGAGGTAATGGCCATGGTTGAGGTTTTATATGCTCGAAGTGTTTCTTACAAGTTACTTGCATGATTGATGATTGATGATTGAATGATAAGGTCCTCTTGCTACACAATGCTCAGAGTGTTTCTTATAAGTAGTTTCTCGATTGAATGTGGAACTTCAAAAATTCAAAGTTCGATTGAGCTTTTTCTTTTCTTTTCTTTAATTGTTCATTATTGTTTATTGCAGGTGATGATTTTCTTTAGTGCTCATGGGGTACCACTTGCATATGTAGAAGAGGCTGGTGATCCGTACAAAGCTGAAATGGAGGAGTGTGTTGACTTGATCATGGAAGAACTAGAATTGAGAAGGATAAATAATTCGTATACCCTTGCTTATCAGGTGTCATTTTATTTCATTTTGCATCCCAACTTAACTAATCCTGCTTTTTAGTTTTAGCGTGTCTATATTGGGGTATTAAGATAGTCTAAATTCAGTTTCTGGTACTTGCTGTTTTCTGCATTTATCAGCATGTTTGCTTAGTATGGTATCTGATATGATTAACTTCAGTATGCATATATTGGTAACATAACAATATAATTCACTTTGTCCTTGCATATATGTTAATTTGTACATCTGTGTTATTAATAAGTTAGTTCACAGTTGTAGCATTTGAATCATTGATTTAGATGTTTTTACAATATAGTCCTTATGTGTAAGTTTTTCACGACCAACAAGGATTAAGATTGACTAAAGGAGTCTCATTGTTGCAATAACTCTTCTGCATATGCCAAAGTCCAAACTCATTAGTACTCTTCTACACTTGATGTGCTGCATTTCCGTGGATCTGTGGAGCATATAGCCCATTGAAGTTGGGATGATATGGCATCAACATATTACTTTTATATTGGTTCAGTGGTATTACCATTTTAAATATAGCTTAGTACCAATGTGGTAAATATAATCTATATACACTTGATGTGTTGCATTGCTGTGAATCTGTGGAGCTGCCAGTCCATTGAAGTTGGGATAAAATTGCATCTAAATATAACTATCATATTTCTTCAGGTTGGTTTGTATTTAAGGATTTGAGTATGGATTTGAAATCTGTAGTAGCAAATTCATTGAAATTGTTTGGATTGACATCGATTTGAAATCCATCACTCTCTTTTTGAACTCTGATTTTTCTTAGAGATGGGTGGATTTCAAATTCACTCCACTTTGAGTGGATTTGAAATTGTTTCATTGGCGAATGCTTATATTTCAAATTCTTCAAATTCAATCCAAAGCAACCTCACATATTGCCATTTAAAATATGTATAGTTTAGTGCCAATATTGTAACTATCATTTTCCTTGTCCAATTAATAAAACCTAAGAATATCTTAATAGGTTTTGGACACTCATATTCCTTGGTAAAAAATTCGATGAATCTAGAGATGGTAATATTCTGCTATTACTTCAGGTCACTCTTTGAGTGAGAGATTTTGTTTTGGATGGATAAGTCAGTTGCATAGGATACAATAATTCAGTCAACCGTCTGTTCATTAAGATACGTTGTACACTTGATCAGTTATGATGCGTGATTTGAAAATTCTGCTCACTCTTCGTATCTTCCTTATATTTGCCTTAACCTCTTCTTTTGAATTGTTCCATGTTTCTCATTTTTACTCTAAAGAACCCAACATAATCTTGCTGAAATGTTTTTGCAATTTTTTGTAGCTTCATAACTTTTAGGTGTAAAGGTAACGCTTACTCTTCAGATCTTAGGACGAGAAGGCTTACTCTTCAGATCTTAGGACAAGAAAGTTTGCTAGAAAACTCCAATTCCCATCTGGTTTTACTACTACTACCTCATTTTACATATGATGCTATGATTTTTTCCTCTTCATGTGATTCCACTGAAACTAATTTAACTTCATATTTTTGTAATTAATATATACACTCTAACTCCACATTCTCAAGTAATATACTTAATCCATTTTCTTCATTTTCAAAGTGATAAGGGGTGGGTTTTCTCTGACTTAATTTAGTTTGTCCTAATCTGGTACAGAGCAGAGTTGGACCCGTAGAATGGTTGAAACCCTACACAGATGAGACAATCGTTGAGCTTGGACAAAAAGGAGTCAAAAGTCTTCTTGCTGTCCCAATTAGGTGAGACTATACCCCCATTTTGGTTGTAACATTTTGCAGTCTTTGCTGATATCTCTTTCCTTATTTTTTGGTTGAAGGGGGTGCAGCCTGCATTAGTTTTAGCTGCTTCAACTCTAAATTTGGTTATTCACATGTTTTGCTATAAAATATTGTTGCAGTTTTGTCAGTGAACATATTGAAACATTGGAGGAAATGGATGTTGAGTACAAGGAATTGGCTCTAAAATCCGGCATACAAAAATGGGGACGAGTTCCTGCACTTGGTTGTGAGCCTACCTTTATTGCAGATTTGGCTGATGCAGTAATTGAAAGTCTTCCATATGTTGGAGCAATGGCTGTCTCCAATCTCGAAGCTCGACAGGTAAGTGTGATTACTAAATTTTGTGTGAAGAGTTGCCCATGTTTGTTGTTCAAAAGATACAGGATTAGTAATCATCTTTCTCTATTACAACAAGTTGACAGAAAGTAACTATTTGCGGAGTTATAGATGTATTTTCTTGATTTGTGTGCAAAAGCAATAACTTCTGTTTTCATTGAATAATATTAGTTGTGCAAGTGGTACTCCAACTCCTATTTATAGTTCATTATTATTTTCTTCTGCAAGGTGTTTGAAGGGTGGGGTCATTTTTTCACTTAAACATCCTGCGTTTATTGCTGCCATTATCTAAAAGCATAGTATGACATGTGTGTTGTGCAGTCTTTAGTCCCACTCGGGAGTGTAGAAGAGCTATTGGCGGCGTACGATTCTCAGCGTAGGGAGCTCCCGCCCCCTGTGGTAGTCTGGGAATGGGGTTGGACAAAAAGTGCTGAAACATGGAACGGAAGAGCAGCCATGCTTGCTGTGCTCGGTCTGCTCGTGCTTGAGGTGACAACTGGCAAAGGTTTTCTGCACCAGTGGGGCATATTACCATTGATGCCTTGACTAAACTGGTTTCACATATGTCCCTTCATACCCCCCCCCCCCCCCCCCCTCCTTTTTCTTGATGCATATATTATATATATATATATGTGTCCTAGTTCGACGTCGCTTAAATCAGATATAGAAAACGAAGATTTTGGCTGCAACTTCGGGGGCTTGTGAAGATGTTATAATGCGCATACGAACTAAAGGAGGGGCTAAGAAAGAGAAGAAATGAGAAGGATGGAAAGAGTTGTAACTTAGATGCAAATGAAATGTTGATAATTAAAAAATGATCTGGTATATGGATTTCCAGGTACCATTTGCTTTTACGAATAAATGAATGATTGGATTTTGTACCCAAGTTTTCTCTTCTCATGTCTTCTCAATTTTTGATTCCAATTGAAAACGTTGCTTTATATAGTCTTGGCGTCCTCTCTGATTGGAGTATTACAGAATACAGATTTCGACTATGAATTTAGATTAGAACTTCATTTTCAATGTTTCATGAGTTTATGTTTTCTTTGTGCCACTTTATTACTCTCGTTTGCTTTATAGTTATATTCAATGATTTGCTGAAATTTAATGATGAATTCGGTAATACCTTTTAGCTTATGTATTATTACGTTTTGAGTAAATCAAAAGGTCAAATAATTTTTAATTAATATGAGTAGGGATGACAATGAATTAGATTAAAGAGTTTCTGTAGAGTGAAATTTGTTCATATATGAATCATTGAAGAGTATTAAATGTTTTCACTGAAAAGTATTAGTTGTTTACATTGAATTTTTTTATTTGTTTTTAGGAAGCAACTAATATTCTTTAGTGAAAATGACCAATTCCCTTTAGTTAGTGAAAACAGCTAATACTTTTCAATTGTTCATGTATGAATTATTTTCGCTCTATACTTTTCAATTGTTCCCGTACACGGGATTTTTTTTTTTTTTTTTAATTTCTACTTTTTTCACATGGAAAGGTTTTTGTTCATAAAATTTTTCCAGACAACCTAACTTAGCAGGAAAATTTTAAACAAAATATTTTGTCAATCAACTCAATACAACAATGTCTAACTAAAATCATTAAAAAGATAACACACATAATAACATTTTTAGAATAGTTAAGTCAAATAAACACAAGAACCTCAAAATTATTTTATGAATTGAGATGAAACTCCCCACTTGCATGAACTTGTTTTACTTGCTTTTCATAGTAATCATCTTCGTCGTCGTCTTCCTCCTCAATCGGTTCTTCATCGTCGTCCTCATCTCCTCCCCACCCGAATGCAGGAAGAGGCTTGGATGTGGGAGGGGGTTTTCTGGCTTCACTTACAATCTTCATGATCTCATCAACGGTTTGTAGTGAAAGTAAGCTAGGGTTGTCTTTTTGGTAGTAGACAACTTGATTGGTTTCTTTAAGCTCCTTAGGTAAGTTCTTTAAGAACCATGGATGGCTCTTTATCTCTTTTATATTGATTCTCTGCATGAAGTTATTTTATATATTTCATGCACAAGTTAAATAGATTTACTAAAAAAAAATGTCATGCAAAAGAATATGTATGTATAAATATGGGTTAATTGCATTATAAATCACTCTCTTCCACACATTTAAAAAAATATATATATAACATATGTTTTTAAAATCCACAATTCAATGCATGAACTTTTTAAATTTTGCAATTATATTATACGATTATTTTCTTTCGCTGTCGTAGTTGCTATAATTTATAAAAAAAAAAAAAATATTACATCATTAAAAATTGTCGGCAAATAGAATCTCAACCATTTGAAAGATTGTATATTAAGTTATGAATTTAAAAATATATGTTGTAATTGAAAATGCATAAAAAAAACAGTGATTTAATTTTCAATTAAATCTCTCTTTATACATAGACGTACCCTGGAGGAATTGGTGACGAAAATACGAGAGAGAAGTTGCTTGCAGTCTTGAGAGATATGAACATAATCTGGGATTTTGTATTGAACACCCATTATTCTCTGCATCAATTAATTATAATGTTTCAATTAATTTTTTCCGATATTAATTAATTAATTGCATATTATATATATATAAAAAATTAAACTTACAGAAATAGTTTTTCTGAAATTCTTGGGGTCATCTGGATCTTCAAAAGGGTAAGCTCCCACCAGCATCACGTATAAGGTCACTCCACAAGACCACACGTCCGCCAACTGAATACACCACCCAATTAATTATAATTATAAATTCTTTTATTACTTTCTTCATGACAACATAATATTTCGAAAATTAATTTACTGACAATCCTATAAATTTAGGTGGCGCTTGGTTTGGAAATTATTCAATGGTAATGGAAATGAGGATAAATATAGGGTAATTATAATAGTTAATGAGAACAAATGATGATCCACAATACTATTTTTTCCTCCTAAATAAGATAATCATCATCCCATTTGATTATTTTTATATCTTTTTATAATCACTTTTCTCAATCATTCTCCGTGCTACAACCAACAACTTCTCATTTTGTCCATATTTTCCAAAACTCACGACACTAGTAGTGCAACCACCATAAAAAGTACGCATCACCCATTCAATATATTCGAAAATGGAAAGAGAAAATAAATTTTCATTCCATTGAAGAATATGAAACAAGGGTAGGTTTTATATGAAAATACTTCATAATAAGCTTAACATGAAATAATTTTAGAGTATCATTAATCTCATCAGGAGTATCATGAAACCTATCAGGGGTATCATTAGTCTGAGTTCAAGAAAATTTAAAACAATTTTCTTGAACTCAGACTAAATTTTCTTGAACTCAAACTAATGATACCCCTGATGAGATTAATGATACTCCCGACGAGATTAATGATACTTTAAAATTGTTTCATAATAAGCTTATCATGAACTATTTTCATATAATACTTTGTGATTTTAACGAGAACAAATGTTAGACGTTTTAAAAGTCCTGAATACTATTTTAAAAGTATTATTGAATTGCACCCCATTAACTTTTCAAAAGAATATTTAAAACTGCAATAAATTTGTAACGAAGAAAGTGCAAAACATTATACTACATATACAACCTTTGTATGAGATGTAATGTTTTTTTTTTTTTTTTTTTTTACAACAATGAGATGTTGTAATGTTAATTGAATACTCCCTATGTTAAGAAAGTAGAGGAAGGAGTCTGGATTTGAGGGTTGATTTCGTAAATTAATATTTGTATAGGTGGTACAAATTAAAAATGGACTAAGCTTGGCACGGGCTTTTGTTAGAGAATTTTGAAACACCTACTATACGGAGATATATTTTATATGCGGCCCTTGTAAAATAAAAAAAAAATGCGGCGAGTTTAATATATTATATTATTATAATTATTATGATTCATATTTTAAATTAAATTTTGATCCAAATATTAATGTGGAGATCTCATGTATAAGTTTATCTCACAAAAAGACTTCCTCGTTTTATAAGATGAGAAAAAAAACAACATAATGTTTTTGTTGAAATTATTTTTCGACTATATATATAGATTTTGAATTGTGATACATACCTTTCCATCATATTCTCTGCGAGAGAAGACTTCGGGTGCAATATATGCCGGTGTTCCCACGGTGGACTTGGGCCTCGAATGTAATACCGATGACTGATACATTATAAGAATTATCATAAATTAACAAAAATTAATTTCATAGAAACCAAGATATTATAATAAGTGATTCTTGTGGCATATAATATACTTGAATTTTGAAAATCAATTGCAAAAAATACACAGTTCAGTGTGTAATACTTGTTTTGAATCAGTAATACCCTAAACAATAATAAGTAATATTCCAAAAAATAGACACTAATACTAGAAAAATAATCAATAATACCTTAATTGAAAAAAAAAAAAGAAAACCCACACACACAGAGTATAATGTGTACTGCGTATTTTGACATTAATACCCCAAGCAGTAATAAGTAAAACCCCAACTTTTTTTTTTACTATATTTTTCTAATTAAAAAAGTTAAAATTCAGTTTAAAATTTAAGTACATATCATGCATTCTAGTGTATCGGATTTGATATAATGTCCACCGGTGGGCATAACTTATATGCCCACCGCAAATGTGATAATGACACGTAAGCAAATTTAAATAGGGACCCCACTATTATTTTAATTGATTACTTAAATTTGTTTACGTGTCATTATTACATTCGCGGTGGACATTATATCAAATCCGTCTAGTGTATATAAGAATTTGTGTAATATAATTAATTTGGGAACAATAATATACCTTGGAGTAACCAAAGTCACAGATTTTGAGGCGGGGTGCTGGGCTTCCATCCAACAGTGTGTTTTCCAATTTCAAATCTCTATGGCAAATTTGCTACATCAATCAACACCAACCTTTTAATTAATTAATTATGATCATATACAAGTTGCCTATATGTGTATATATATGTACACCCACATGAATATGAATAATAAGATATAAACAATACTATTGAAGATCTATCCCTCTCCAAGTTTGTTTAAAATAAATATAGTTGGTTGGAAATGGTTGTGGATCTCAAGTTGAATATGAATATGAAAATGAAATAATGCTTATTTTATTTGTGAGAACTTTTCTATTTTATATGGAAGCTAATTTTTACGAGAAATTTTTATTCCTTCTTTCACTGCGTTTTTCCTTTGCAACTTAAATTCAATAATAACTTTTCAATTTTATGTATTAACATCTCATTCACTCAAAATTAATTTTGAACATATTAATACACCATGTTCATCTTCCGAACGTAGATTATAAATTTGTTCAACTCATTTTCATTTTCTACAAATGGATCACCACAATAAAATTAGTCAACCTTGGGTTAACACCCAAATTCCAACAGTTATATATATTAAAATATATTAGTTTGATAATAATACTACTTAATGAAAACAACTTATATATTTTTTTAAATTGTACTATAAAATTAATTAAGAGTACATATAATGGAGCTGAAAAAAAAAAATACATACCATAGAGTGGCAGTAACTAACTCCGGATATCAACTGCTGGAAGAAGTACCTAGCCTAATGGTGTCATGTCACATGCATACAAAAATATAATTAACAAGTATACAAAATTTCTAAAAAAATAAAATTCAACCAAATTAATATCTTGGATTAATATTTATTATTTGAGATTATATAGACCTCATCTTCACTGAATCTACCAGCAGTGCAAATTCGATCAAATAATTCTCCACCGGCTGCATACTCCATCACAATCGCCAAATGTGTTGGTGTCAATACCACCTATATTATTTATTTAAAATTAAGCAAAAAAGAAAAAAAATATATTCTGTCTAACAAATTAAAAATAAATCCAACCTCTTTGAAACGAATAATATTGGGATGGCGAAGGGATCTGTGGTTGATAATTTCTCTAGCCACATTTTCATCAATCTGCAACCAATATTTCATTTAATTAAATGAAATTAAAGAAGTGAGATGAAATAAAAAATAAAATTAAGTATAATTACTATATAAATACCTTGTGGCCACGCTCAATGTATTTCATGGCTACGAGCTCTTTGGTTTCTTTGTGCCTTAGAAGCCTGGCTACGCCGAAATTCCCGGCCCCCAGATGCTTCACCAGCTCGTATTTTTCCATCTTACACTGCTTAATTTGGCGATTGTATTCATATGAGTATGTATATTTATATATAAGGGGATAACTTTTATTATTTCTGTGTTACGGTTCCCATGCATGAACAAGGACACTCCTACACATGTATAAAAATATATTTATATTAATTATATATTGCAGTAGTACAGTATATATAGCTGTTATCTGTGAGATTGAGTAAATGAGAATATGACTACTCCTTCATGGATGTATGTATATATGTATGGGGAATATTATTAAGTAGTACTACTGAGATTGGGAGAGAGTGTTGACTTTAAACAAAAATAAAATATAAACCATGAACGTGAATTGATAATATTGGCTGGGACTAATAGACAGTGAATGTGTTGACTTTTATTCATTTAAATAAAATTAGATAAATATTTGGTTGAAACGTTGTTATACATGAGACATACTGTTTCAATCACAGTATATTTATTATATGATTCATAAGATATATGATTGAAAATGAGAAAATACTATATTCACGGTGAAATTTGTTTGAAGGGTATTAGTAAATTATACTAAAAGTATCAGTGGATTACACTAAAAATATATACCAATTTCGAATGATATTAATGATTTTCACTGAAGGAATTAGTTGAAGTGTTATTAGTGATTTTCACTAAAAGTATTATTTGTTTCAACATATAGTATCAGTAAATTGTTGTTCACGATAATAGTTACTGTGGATATTATTCACATAATATTTTGCCTTGAAAAATAGCGCGGGTTAGGGAGATTATTAAAGTACAAAATAAAAAAAGTTAAAAAATATATAGGTAAAAGGTAAATTAATTGCGACAAAAAACACTTAATTTTAAAGAATTGATGAGATATAAGAGTGGAACACATAAGCAAGATATTATTTCAACTATTTATTAAAATGCATTAAAAAAATTCACCTAATACATTAAAATAATGCCAAAACATATAGGCAACCAATCTAACTACTAAATGCAATTGACCCAAAATATCACCTCAAAACAGTGTAACCAATTTTTGTGTTCTGTGAAGGTTAGGGAGTGGACTTTTAATTTAATGGTATAAACGTTTACATATATATTTTGTTTCACAAATATACTCACGGAAAATCTTCTACCATGATGTCAAAAGTCTTATTTGAACATTAATCTTCTCTTTTATTTTATCTCGTTTTACGCACATATATATTACATCATCAGTTAATTATTATTTCCAATTTTTAACTACTTTCTCTATATTTCATAAAATTCTCTTTATTAATGAATTAATTTGTAATAATAGATGATATGAAGTATGAGATAAAATAAATGCAATAGTTAAATTTTTTGCGTGGGTTCATCTCACGAAATATGTTCAAATTAAATTAAAAATCCATATACAAAAGTATATGAAAATAAATTTCAAATTAGGGTTGATTGATTAGGCATATAGTTTAGGAAATAATTAAGATGCAATTTAAGATAATGAGTACATGTGTGAGCATTTAATTAATATGAGTGTGAACGAGGAAAGCACGTGGGGGTAGCAGAGAAATGGAGGTGGGCATGGGACTCCATATGCTTCCATTATACTACTATCAATCAGGTGCATTATTTTAGGAAAGTACAACTTAATTTTACTTGATATCGTCTCCTCAAATGGGTTAGTGTGAGATGATAAAAATAAGAAAAAAATTAAAATAAAATTTATCACTTTCCCAAAAATGTGTTAGTCACATTTTTTTATATAAATAAAAAAATGTTATAATGCACAAAAAAATTCATAAACTATAAATATGTACTCCCTCCATCCCCTCTTAATTTTGAGATGTTGGTGAACACACTTTTTAAGAAAACCGCTTTATTGACTTTTTGGACCAATTAATGAAGAGTATTTTGAAATAAAGTAGTATTTGTGAGAGTGTTTTATTTCCATATTTGGGGTGTGAAATTATTGTGGGACGTCTCAAAAAGGAAAATGTGAAGATTAAGAGGGGACAGAGTGAGTAAATTTTATTTTATAAGACATTTTTTTGACAATCCATTAACACATATATTTTGGACAAAGTATGAAGTGAAAATAGTTCACACATGAATCATCAAAGATATTAGTTGATTTCTCTAAATAGTATTAGTTATTTCCATTGAAGAGTATATTACTAGTTTACACTGAAAAGTTTTAGTTGTTCAGTGAAAATAAACTAAGACTCTCCAGTGAAAATAACTAATATCCTTCAGATAAAACGCCTAATACTCTTTAGTCATAACAACCAATACTCTTCAATGTTTCATGCATGAACCATTTTCACTCTATACATGCTCTATATTTTGTTGGAATGAGATCTTAACAACATTGAAATTAGTTGATCCATTATTTTTCTAATGAAATACATTAAACTAATACAGTAAAATCGTGAATTTTCGTCACCAAATTAAGGCCTCATGAAATAAAGATTAATAGTTTAAGAATTTTTTAAACAAAAAATATCACCAATAGTTCAGCAATTTTTTTAAACGAAAATTGATAGTTTGAAAATCTTTTAATGCATTATGCCAAAACAATCATTTATATATCACTGTATAAGCCATATGTAAATTAGTTTTATCGTAATTTTGCCAAAAATACTCCTTGATTATTTATTTTATGTTAATCGTAATATTGCAAAAAAAATAATAATAATAATAATAATAATAATAATAATAATAATAATAATAATAATACTCCTTGATTATTTATTTTACTGTTAAAAAATACAGGCAAAATACAAATCGATCAGTTCCATTTTCAAAAACGAATTTTTACACTTTTGATGATCTTGGTGACTCCTTTTAAGATCAAAGCATTTCTTACTTTTCAAATTCTCCAACACAAGATATTTGATAGTTTATTAATATTAATGGCTGATTAGTGATATAATTTTTTTTTAAAACATTATTTCACTATTTATATTTAACATGGGAATGCAATTATATAGGCAAGGATGGTGGGTTGTATATCCAAGACCGCCGGTCTAGGAGGGCAACCAGCTGACCTAGGCATGTGTAGTTGTGTACCATACGACTTTTTAATCGTTGACGATTTTTAATTGCCAAATCACACATATTATTTGTTTGACAAAATTTGACGGATTTTAACTTAATATATATTTATTTATTGGTAAAGTATTATATGAAAAGAGTTCATGATAAGCTTATCATGAAATAATTTTAAAATATCATTAATCTCATCAGGAGTATCATTAGTCTGAGTTCAAGAAAATTTTAAAAAAAATTCCTGAACTCAGACTAATGATATCCCTAACAGGTTTAATGATACTTCTGATGAGATTAATGATACTCTATAATTATTTAATGTTAAGCTTATTATGAAGCGCCTTCATATAAAACCTACTCTTATTTATTTATTTATAGGTTTACGTTTAAATAACACACCTACTAACAGTTCTAAAATTTATCAATTGAAAAACTATTTGCTCAAGTTTGAGTGCGAAAGTTGTGAGACCTATGGTTTTAAACTCGTTTTACATTTCCTGAAAATGTTTTTCTAACTTAGTTTTAGAAGTCTTTTGGTTAAGAGGTTTAATGCACTTTTTATGCAGTTGGGATGATTGGTTTAATCCTAAAAAATGTGTGTTGAATGCTCAGATAAATATGACAAGTATAAAGTGATAAGCAAACAGTAAAGGCACAGTATTTCACGTGGTTTAGAGACTCAAGTTTCTATGTCCATGATACTGATTGAATAGTAGAATTTATTAACACGGAATTAACTTATTTTTAACGTGTCAATGTGCACTGTTGACCAGACTTCTCCCCTTAAGAATTTGACCCCTATAATTTACTGAGTTATAATCCTCTTACACCAACCTCGTCAATCTTCTATCACTGACTCACTTTAGAATTTAGTCACTAAAAGAAAAATGCTTTGAAAGGACACTTTAAAATGTAGTGATTGATTACCTACCATTACATTTCACCTATATGTACACTTATACTTAGTGTCGTTTAAAATAATGTTACAATAGGTAAGATGCTATAACTACATTTATAAATGTGGTAAAAATTATGTTATAAGTACACCCACATTTTTTCCGTATATGTTATAACTACATTAACAAATGTACTAAAAAGTGTGCTATATAAGTACACATACATCTTTTATATACATAGTTAGTATGACATTTGAAAGTGTCGTATAAATTGTAATTATATAATTTTATAATATTAAAATGATTTTGTTATATCCACGCCATTCTTAATGTCATGATAATTACAGGCAATTGCCATTTTCAATATTATATTACGACACTAGTTATTGACTTTTCCGTTGTTTGCAGTAAATCGTTAACCACTAAAGGGAAGTAAGAGAATAAAATGTGAGCCAAGGAAAGAGTATATGAGAAACGTGTTTTCACTTTTGATTAACGTTTCTTTCATTTTTCTTGCATACAGATTATGCAAACTCGGGCTTTACTCGAGCAGATTGAGGAACGAAAGAAAAGAGTATTATATCGATTTATGATTTTGTATCACCTTCTTTTTATTTGTGATTTTGCATTAGAAAGTTGAGTATTTGTCACTACTTTTTTTTAAAATAAAAATTAAACAATTCCCAACAAATTGTACTGGTCTATTATCATTCACTTTTACACATTTTTATATAACGATAAATGTTAAATATAGATTAAATTATAACAAGAGAATGTATTATGTAAACTCTGTGTTATTACTTTTTGGCAAGGATGAAAATATTCGGATGTATCCCCGATATATTTATTTTTCGTGGTCACCGATATCGATATTGGGGGTAACGATATTTCCATAATATCCGTAAAAAAAAAATTGATAATAACGATATATATAGTATGTAATATCAATTTCAATTGTACTTTTGTAAAATTTGAGCATAATATTTGTAAAATATCGAGAAAATGTCAGAAAAATATCGGGAAATATCGACTAATATCATAAATGTTAAAATTGCTCTAGTTTTATTGTAAAATATTGTTATTAAATTTTCATAATTTTTCAAATTTACCGATAACGATATTTGATATCAATAAATTCATCGATATTTCCACAAATTTAAGGTCTCGATATTTCTACCGATACCAATATTTTCAACCTTGCCTCTTAGACATGATTTGTGGGTTATCAGACGAAACAAAATGGACTTCGTGCTTATATAAAAAAACGTATAATATCATATTTATTTTCAAGGTATAAATAAATAACTCAAATAAATGTGGGAGAAAATACAATGGGAGCTTTAAATCATCACATGTGATGCTTGTAGTGTACCATATATACTATACGAATACTATTATATTAGTTTAAATAAACGATTAAGGTATAAAAGTAGAGGGAGCCAACATTACTTTGAAAGTATTTGATTGAGGCATTATACCAAACCTGTGGTTATATATTGCATGGGACATCCCATTTACCTTTTTAAATATAAGTTCTTTCAACAAAAAATGGCTTGTAAAGTTGCATTTGAAGCTAAAATCATCATCTAAAAACAATGACGGTATATTCACACTTTAGATGATAAAATTCACCCATCAAGTAGCATATTGCCCATAGGGGTAGGACAGGCCCATTTAACTGACAAAACCAAAATTTAGATCTATTTAACTTTTATTCGTTTTGGCTAAGAAAGTTTAGCCTAAAACATATAGGACTTGGGCCTTTGGGCCATCACGTCAGGCTATATAATCTTTTTTTTTTTTAATTTTAATATAACTATATGGTAATTTTACTAAAAAAATCTTTTTATTGTTGTATATATTTTAAATAAAATGAGTTAAAAATAATATTTAATGCGAATATGAATAAAAACATTAAGTAATAAAGATATTGATTATTAAATAGTGTTATATTTTCATTTACGTTTGATTTAAAAAAAGTTGGTTAACATGATTGAATATAACTAACAACACATCAATTATATTATTATATATCTTTTAATTTTATAATTTTAATATAAATTTCAACATGTTATATAATAGATCTAATTAACGACCCGTTTAGTCCGCAGACCACTAGAATTAGAGTTAAATCCCAACTATTAGTGTCTCGTTAAGAGTGAATCGCTAAACACTGAACAATATATGCACTCGGTCTATTCGGCTAAGCCCTAATGGGTCTTATTAAGTCAACACATTTAAGATATCATTTGCATTTCAACAATTCTATTTCTAGACTTACACCAATTACTTACTTAAATTACAGAAAAAATTAAATATCATCAGATTTTATGATATGAATCACATAAAATATCTTGTATCAGAAATCCATTTCTCACAATATGGGCACTAAATCCCCACTTTAAAGAGAAAGGTATCAAATTTTAGAAGGAAGAGAGATACCAACAATGCTAAGTATCTTTAAGTGTATTAATAATGAGATAATAAATTCTCTACACTGTCCCACATCGAAAAACATGTGAAATAAAAAAGAATAATATAAAATGAGAGAGTGGGTCTAATGGGCACGACCCTACTTCTATAGGGTCGTATATATCCAATTATGCAAATTCATCAAGGTATTCTAAAATACCTTCCCACTTTTGAAAGTTTCTGATATTCATTTTTCACTGAAATAATTTTTTGAACTCTCTCTCTCTCTATATATTTATTGTGAAGTTAGTTCGAAAAGTGTCAGTGCAATTGTCTATAAGTATTACTTTGCTAATCGGGGCGTGCATTTAGTAAAACAAGGAGTGTATGAAACCGGATCAATTATAACAGAAATAAATGCTACTGTTTCGCTTCAGTTTTGGGGTTTTTCATTCTGACTTCAACGCGCAAAATTGGTTACGAAAGTAGTTACGAAAGGCAATGGGCATTGTATAACTACATGTATTCGATTCTAATTTCATGATATCAGAGAGTAATTAGAAAGAGCAATACAGTTAGGGTTCTTGAGTGAAGAGAGCAATAATTATGCGATTTTTTGTAATCTTTCCTTCAATTGTTCAATACTATAGTTCGGACCTCCTGTGGACGTATATCAATTGATCGAACCACGTAAATTCGTGTGCCAGTGTTTTATTTTCAATTTCAGTCCTTTTAATTTTATTACGAAAGCTATTTATTCTTCAACTGATTTTTAACAAATTGACGCCGTTTGTGGGAAGCTCTTGGGTTGAAGAGACGATGTTGAAGTTGGAAGTGGATAAGTTCACGGGCAAGAACGACTTTGGATTATGGAAGATCAAGGTTCGAGCACTTTTGACCCAACATGGCTTATCTAATGCCTTCTTGACGGATGAATATTGGGCTAGTACTTCCAATCTGAATCGTAAGGCCAAGATTCTTGAAAGGGCTCATAGTGCCATCATTCTCTGCCTTGGAGATAAACCATTAAGAGGGGTATGTAAAGCGAAATCCACAATTGAAATCATGAGAAAATTGGAGAGTTTATATCAAACAGAATCAGTTTCAAACAAACTATATGCTAGGCAAAATCTTCTTGGTTTCAAAATGAAGGATGATAAGAACATGAGTGAACAGCTTGATGAATTCAAAAAGTGTATTGATGATCTTGAAGACTTGGAGGTGAAACTCGAAGATGATTATAAGGCACTAATGCTATTGAATGCCTTACCTAAGTCATTGGAAAACTTCAAGGCTGTTTGGAAGATAAAGTCAGCTGGATGTTGATCAAATACAAACAACAATCAAGATCAGTGGAGACAAAGCTGCGGGGGATAAGAAGCCACAAACTGATGGAGAAGGCTTGAATGTTAAATTCAAGAACAAGAAGAAAGGGAATAAGTTCAAGAAAGGACAAAATCAGAAGGATGATTCAAAATCATCATATGGTTTTGTAGAGAGGAGAAAATGCTTCTCTTATCACTAATAGACAGGTTAAAATTAAAAAATAAAACATCAAGATGTGACCAGAAAATGAATTTACATATTGCATACCTCTTCTGGAAACCTTGAACTAGCATCCAACCGATTACTCAGCAGATTATACTTAGGGTTACCAATAGGAGACCAGAGTAGCATCCTAGGTCGCAAATCGGTATCAATGGTATCACGTTGAACAAAACTAAGATTAACAATCCAGGGCATTGCTTCAAACGCCCAGTATTGAATTGCAGTAACAAAACCATAACAGTCTATTACACAACCACTAACACTTTTGTCACATCTTTTTCTCTTCTTCTCCAACTTCCTACTTCTGTACTTATCAATCTTTACCTTTACAGACAACATACTCCTAACATCTTCAACTAAAAAGTTATAAGCTATCGTCCCCCATGGGAAATCATTAAACAAACTGAGATCATCCACAACATTAAAAAATGACATGTCAACCTTAGCATTTTGCCTATGTTTGACAAGGAAGAAACCGTACACAGTTAATAGGTAAGCAACTTTCAAGGAATCTTCAGATGTCGGGTCTACTTCTTCAACAAAAATTGTTTTGATGGTACTAAGGAAAATGTTGACTCATACTCCATAAAGTAGTTGTCATACAATACTGAGTGAAATGAGAGAGATGCTGGCCTTACCCCAAATCGTAAACCTGTTACTTGAGCAAATTCAGGAGGTCTAAACTCACATACTACGCCACCAACATTGAAATTTACATCGTTTGTTGACATACAAGAATAATCAACACACTTTAAAAGGCGCGTGATTAGATGACCATGTAAATTTTGCTTCTTCAAATGTAACAAATGTCCAAAGTTATCGACCGATAATCGTCCTTTGATAAGATCTATTAGCGAAGAATCAACTCTAGACTTTAAACATAAGTTCGATATGATTTTACCTATAATATTAAAAAAAACAACAACACATTAACATATGTCAAAATCAAGCAAGCAGTTCAAATGAATATCAAACAGAGAGTAAACTGATATGGCAAACAGATGATATTGTAAACTCATTTTTAGCAGTACAGAGTACAATTGGAATTGAGGTTACAACTAACATTCTATTCATGGACTTAATTGGGGAGAAAATAAATTGAAAAAACATAGATAAAAAATCACACAATTGCGTAACCTAATTTCACAGAGTTCCCGCAAAAATTCACAAGTAACCCTAGTTCAAGAACAGACTAATGAGTATTCAAAGTCGAATTATACACAACAAGATATCAATTTCACAATACCATAGAGTAAAAGGTAAAGAAAAACAAAAGGACAAGAATCAAACGTGTCTTGATATCAACTACAACAAAGAAGCAACAGAAAAGAATCGCACAGTTGGGGGAAGCTTTTGGGACATACACTCAACTAGAGCTGTCAAAATGAGCCCGGCCCGAAAAGAACCGGGCTTTTTTGGCCCGACCCAGTAGGCCCGGCGGGCCTCCGGGCTTGGGCTGGGCTTAGCCCGGTTTTTTGGGCCGGCCCGGTTTGATTTTTAATTTTTTTATTTTATTTGAATAAAATTGAAAACCTAGAGATAAGAAAAAAAAAGGAGCAGTAGGAGAGATTAGTGATTTGACCAAGGTTGGTAATAGACTAATAGTTGCCACAGGTCACATCCATCCCTATACTCACTATGGTTTTAATTTCCTCATCCCTATATATATATACCATACTACCTCCGTCCCGGAGGAACTTGCCCAGTTACTGTTTTCACGTGTTTTAGCGAGCGGGTTTTTTATTAGTATTTAAAATGATAAAGTAATTTTAAAGTTAATTTACAATAGAGGAGATATAGACCTACCATACCCTACCTTAAAAGTTACTTTATTATTTCAAATATTAATAAACAATTCGCTCGCTAAAACACGAAAATAAAGGTAGTGTGCAAGTTCCTCCGGGACGGAGGGAGTATTATTTATGATCATACCCCATTTTTTAAAATAAAATACATTATAATTTATTGGTTGAATTTTCATCTAGGGAAATGAACGAATTCTTATGAACAACCAAAAATTGGTGGTACACATAACACACTTGTACAATTAAGGCAAATATGATTTGAGGGATAAGATTTTATTTAAGAGTATCACTACTCAAGCCCGAAAACCCTCTAAACTCGTCCTACTTATTAAACAAATCCCAATAAAATTTAAAAATTAACATGCATTGCTAAGCATACCCAATTTTATTCCTATAATATTCTTATCTTATCAAAATAAAAAATAACACTTTCCTATTGAATTGTTGAATTTTTATTATTGAATTATTGTTGAAATAAAAAAATAACACTTTCCATTTTATTAGGATTTGTTGAATTATTATTCTTAAATTTTATTTAGGAATTTGAATTTAATTATTGAATTGTTGTTGACAAACTAAATAATTTTTATAACTATATGAGTATAATTTGTATGCTAAATTATAAATTAATGAGGTAAATATATAAATCAAGTATAATAATAATATTTAAAAAATAAAAAATTGGGCCGGTTTGGCACGGTGGCCCGGCAGCCCGAGATGGGCTAGGGTTTGGAAATTGGCGGCCCGGTAAAAACTCAAAGCCCAGTGGGCCTGGGCCGGCCCGCCCGGCCCATTTGACAACTCTACACTCAACTGGTCGGAGCCCGCGCAGAAGTCGGAGATGGATTACCGTAAAAGAGCGCTGAGCAAGCAAGGAGAAGAGCGAAGAGTTTTTTTGGTTCAAGAATTTAAAAATTTCGGTTTGGTTTGATTATGTTTCGGGCAGGGACGAAATTGATCCAAGTTAATTTTTTTAAGGACAATTCCATCTTTTTACATGTGAATTGGCTAGGAAGGAGTTTTTTTTAAATAGTTAAGACATATTCGATAGTTAGGTATACACCTGGGCTTTTTTTTACAATTGCTTAAAAGAATTTCCCCTTATTATAAATCCATCCGAGGTGGGCTTTTTTTTATTCATTTTGGACCGACCCATTTAAAAAAAAAAAAAAAAAGGGTTGGAATCCACCCAAACCCCAATCGCCCCTTGCCTTAACTGCCATCGAGTAGGCGTCGTTGCCCTAATCTTGGTCCGATGGACGAATCATCTCCAGTTCCTAAAACGCCTGGGATGGATGAATCGGCGTCATCTTCAGATTCTGAAGAGTCTCTGATGGATCCAGATCCAGAGCCAGATACAGATCCTCTAGAGCTTGCGATACTTGAATCGCATAAAATGCCTCTATTGCAAGGATCTAAATGGGAATTAGGTAACTCTAAATTCTGTTTTGCTTTAATCTTGTCGAAAATCGACGAACGGTATAATTTGTCTGGTAGAGAATACAATATTTATATTGTTGATCTATCTGATTTGAGTGCCGTATTTCATCCCCTCTACTTCGCCCCCCTTTTTCCAACTATTCATATCGTTTGTGGGGTTGATAATTCCGATGTGTCTTTGAGGGATACATTCTGTGTATTGGGTAATACACTTTATATGTTTGAGGGGAATTTTATTAATTCTAAGCTACCCCGCGGAAAAGATATATATGCCATTGATATATCAAGCCCTTCTCCTCAAAAGCTGTTGAAAAGTGAACTCCCGAAGGTGGGTGAGATGCATGGACAAAAACACAATCCGGCTGCCATTCCAACACCTGATGGTCAAAATATTTTGGTGTTTTCTACCCTTAGAGAGGAAGATAAAGATATTGTTGAGAAATCTTATTCCGTTGGTGATTTTGAGTTATTTGACCCTAAGAAAAAGGAATTGGAACGACTACCTTCGATACAGCATCAGCTCCAAATATCTGAGTGGTTGATGGAAGCATATGGCTTCATCAACGAAGCTAAGCTGGTGGTCCAATTCAGTTCGGATGAGGTGACTTCAATGTATGTTCTTGATCTTGGGTGCCTGGATAAGGGTTGGGTATACACTGCTAAACTTCCTCTTGGGGTTGAACGTCTCCCTGTATATCCTTATAATCCTTCTTCCTTTTTCAAAGTAATCGAGGATCGCTTCTGTTTCACTACTAATTTTGGAGTTCATGATCTTCATGATTTTGAGCAGGACGACGAAAACCCTTATAATCATTTCTCTGATGCTGAATTTACATCTCCTATCCTAAGCAATCGTAAAACAGCTGAAGATTATTTGGTCACCCTCCTGAAGCACAATGCAGAAGAATTCTACTTTTGCGAATCAAGAGTGGAGAAACGTCCAGGTCATAATGACACACAGTCTTCATGCCGCTTAGAATTCGAAGTTTGTCATGTTGATCTTAACAAGTACAAAAATCACCCGTCAAGACTTGAACTTGGGTGGAAATTTAAGGCAGAATGTACAAATTGTATTAAGGCTGCCCGGTTCTGCTTAGACTTGGGTGGAGATTTCCATGTGCAAGCCCTTCCGTTCTTCTTCTGCATTTGACTACCTAGTTACGTCTCTTGTAGTACGTACTTCAATGCTGGCCACCTTAGTTCCACTAGAAACATGGAATTCCTAATATTGGTGGGAAAAAAAAATTATACTCCCTCCGTTTGTGATCTAAATAATGAAATGCCGCAGTATGTGCCATTTTGTCACATCACAGTTTGTTGTTGCAGTAAACTTCCTTACTGAAGTCCAATTCCAACTAAGTATTGAAAAGTTAATAGTCGTTTTTTAAATTAAAGTTGAGTAATATCAAAATTCCAATAATACCAAAAGTGGAGTTTATTTGCAATTTAGACGATATAATATTATGGGCGAGAGAATCTAACTTCCCCAAGTATAGAAGTAGAAAGACGCAATGTAGCCATACAGACAGAGCATAGAAGTATTTGAGAGGGGATTATATAAAAGGCACTAGACTTAATGCACACTAACAGGCCAGATTATCACTAGAAACAATGAAATTATCACTGGAAACAATCGAGAATTGTGACTTGCGTGATGAGTTGTTATCGAGAATTGTAAAAAGAAGGGAGATGTTCAATGTTTTCTTTTGGCTCTAATCCCTTCTCAGGTTATTTTGACTTTCTTTATCTAGCCCACGTGCCTCCTCATTTGGTTTCTCTTGAACAATTTATTAACCTTTTACTTAACCAAGAGGGTATGTTTTTGTGCATTTTTTTAGTCCTATACTATGCTTTCTTAGAAACTGAGAATTACTTTTTTATTTTTAAATTTCACTAGAAACATGAACTTCCTAATAAAAAAAAAAATTATACTCCCTCATTTTCAAAATAAGTGTCGTTTTAGAGTTTAAATTTTGTTTGAAAATAAGTGCCGTTTTAGTTATTTTTTTCACATTTTTTCCCGATTTACCCCGAATTCAAATTCAAAATATAAGAGATCTTTTAGAAATTTATGTGGGTTATATATGTCAAAATTTATAATTAATAATTTGATATGATATCCTTAGAACGACACTTATTTTGAAACAAATGTAAATTACATCCAGGATGACTATGAATATTATATTGAAACACTATATAATAAAATATTACGTAATCAATATTTCCAAATTCCAAGGGACCTTTTCACTGTGCCAAAGTTTTGTATGAAAATTGTTTATGATAAACTCATAATGAAACTATTATAAAATTGGCATAAATTTGTGTGAGACTGTTACACACAATAAAAAATAAAATTCATTCATATCAAAGTGTTAATGTGTTATACTTAATTTATACCCATTCCATCATCTCGCGGTATGAGACAGTCTCAAGAACTACTCTCAAATATTTAATCAAATGTATAAAAAATATCATAAGGAGTATCAAAAATTGGTGTTAATGCTATTATAATATTTTAAGTATTGGTGATTTTTTAGCCCAATCTTTTATAGTTTTTATTTTACAATCTAATAAATTGTAAACATTCCATTTTACCAAACACATTAATACTGCTTATAAACTTTTAAACAACACATAGGTTATTTTACACACTCGAACGTCTTCTATGCCAATTTTTTTTTGAGTTAGATTAAACACTAAATTATTCTTTTTAAACAATGGAATTGCATCACAAAGTTCACCGTTCGTAGGTAGACCAATCGTTGAATTGAATTTGCCAAAGTGAAGCTAGAAGAAAGAATCCGATCAAGGAAAGGAAAATAAAATTGTTGTTAATTTGTTCCAAAAGCAGAATTAATAAGTGAGCTTTCATTTGGTTTGGGAAGAAGAAACAATAAACAATAGAAAAAAGTGTTACTGAGATTTGGATGGCGAAAGAAACAAGATTCATTTTTTTCAAGTAATTAATTAAAGATATTATAATTATTTTAATTTATGAATTATTAGATTATCATAGAATAGTAGAAAAGACCGTGTTTGTAATTTTGTAAAATCTTTATTTAAAAATAATATACCTCCATCCCAGAATTATTTGTACACTTTCCTTTTACGTCCATCCCAAAATTATCTACACTCTAAAATATGAAATATTGATTTTCATGCACACCAACAATAATATACGCATATTTACCCGTATGCCATTACTTTGCTAAAAAGTACATTTTTCTTAAAATGCGTGTCATCTTAAGTGTGTAGAAAATAACAGGATGGAGAGAGTACTGTTGATAGGCGAACACCAATTGATAAAAGACGAACAAGTTTAGAGACCTAAGCAAGGATCATGCGTTAAATAATCAAGTCATAAATGACGAACGACTACGACGGAAGGGTGGCGTATCAGTCAATCGAAAGAGTGTATATGATGTCCACCTACATACTCGACGAACAACTTTTATGCGAACAACTCCCAATGGAAGTAAGGATCAAGATTATCTAAACCATGATGAAAACATAAGCAAACAACTTCCCACTCATCCTTTCCATAAGCGAACAACTTTGAAGCCCACATACCAGAGGATCAACCGCCCATAAGGTTGTAAACGAATCAAACAATTTTAGTTAGATTTGGTATTTGTATTCGAAATTCGCTGTTCGTATTCGAAATTTTATAATTCGAATTCGAGTATAATTTTTTTATTCGATTAGTTATCAAATACAAATACAAAAACTATGATATTCGATACGATATTCATAAATATTCGATTAAATATATAATTATATAGTTATATAATAATAATAATAATAGCAACAATAAATATAATTATTTATAAATTTAAGTCCATTATAATTATTTTAAGGATATTAACTTTATAACTTCATCCAACAAGTGGGCTTAGGCAATTCTTAATTAAAAAAAACATTTAATGTAATCTAATTTTAAAAAGACTTAACAAATTAAAAAAGAATTGCAGGTTAACACTCTTAATTTGATTATTAAAGTGTTTTTCCATGAATTTGATAAAAAAAAATTTACTTGCTTAGTTATGTTATGCAAATTTTTAAGTTTATATGTTTGTGAATTCAATGAATATTTGAATATTAACAAAGTATTATGTGAATATACTCACGGTAATTATTACCGTGAACAACAAATTACTAATATCTGACGAAGTGGTATAACTCAAGTGGTTAAAATCCTACTACCTATGATACAAAGGTCATTGGTTCGAGTCACAACTTTATCGACAAAAAATACTAATACCTTATGTTGAAACAACTAATACTTTTAGTGGGAATAACTAATACCACTTCATTTAATAACTTTAATAAAAATAACTAAATACCCTTTGGAGCTGATAACGTTAGTGCAATTCACTGATACTTTTAGTTATGTAACGCCCCACTCCCAAAACGCCAGACCACCTATGGCCTGAGCATGTCGAGACCGGTTCGTCACTTATAGTACCAAATCCTGAACTTAAATAAAAATTATTTTAACTTTAATAATACATTAAGCAGTGGAAATATTTTGTCTTTAAAACATAAACCTCGTAAGGTTACAAGCTTAATTATATTACATTCAATCTTAAAAGTTTGCATCTTATAAAAACATTAATTTAGATGCATATGTGGAAAACTCTGTGTCTCGTTCCAACTCCCGCTCCTCGTACCTTTTAACCTGCAATAGCTATGGGGGTGTGAGATATAATCTCAGTGGATAACTCTGTAGAACATTATGCTAATCGGGAAGTACACAATGATAGGAATATTCCAATAGTGTTTTAAATTCAAATATCTAATATTTTACTCAATGGAAAACAATACTCCCTGCGTCCCAGTTTTGTTTTCCCGTTTGACTGTGCGTGTAGTTTAATGCGAGAGTTGAATTTTAGTATTTAAATAAATAAAATAATATTGGGAATGATGAATGGTGAATAAAGTAGTATTGAGAATGGTGAATGATGAATATAGTATTACTTAAATGAATAAAATAGTTTCAATTTTAGGGATGAGAAAACAAAATTGGGACGGACCATATTGGCAAATGGGAAAATAAAATTGGGACGGAGGAAATACTCGTTTCTCTAGAAAAATCTGAGAACAAATACTAGTAACTATCATTCATGTCAATCATTAACCAAAAAATTCACCATTCTTTGATCTTGTGACCCGAAGGTTCACTAATCCATATCCTTTAACATTCATTTGATCTTGTGACCCGAAGGTACACCATGTGACCCGAAGGTTCACTGATCCATATCCTTTAACATCCGTTTAAATCTTGTGACCCGAAATTTCACTGATCCATATCCTTTAACATTCATTTGATCTTGTGATTGAAGTTTCATTGATCCATATCCTTTAACATTCATTTGATCTTGTGACCCGAAGGTACACCATGTGATCTGAAGGTTCACTGATCCATATTCTTTAATATACATTTGATCTTGTGACCCGAAGGTACACCATGTGACCTGAAGGTACACCGATCAATATTCATAATTCCCGTAACATACACAATATAAATAGGCATGAAAGCCTGCGTTGAAATACATTTATTTTGAGTTGGCTACATACCTCTTTGACCCAAATAGATCTGTCAGTCAATCCAATTATTCACTTAAGCTCACGTTAGCAAAAAAAATAGTAATTTGTTAGATAATATAATAGTTAATAAGCTTGAGAGTCGATCATCATTGTTTATATCAGAACAACCATATTATAAATGCAATTCCAAACTAGATAACATTCGGACCACTTACAGATATGTGTTACCCACCTTTAACTCTTGAAGTTTGTGATAAATGTTCAAGGAAGTTGAAGAAGAACCGGAGTTCTCTCGTCCAGTTGTACTTCACCTAGCACACGTCATCTGATTATTTATTATCGGATCTATTTAGTTTTTATTTATAAATATTAAGTTGGTATCTATTCATTTGTAGAGTACCAAAAGTTCATTTATAAGTCAGGTAAATAAAATCACAATCATCAACAAAGTCAAATAATCAAATAATTGAACATAAATCAGTTGGTGCATTACAGAAAAGAACAACCCATCTTTAGTTTAAACATGTTTCTCACTAAGTGATCAAAACAAGATAATTCAACTAAAATTTAATTTAAACATATTTAATGCATCATTTATATATATTTAGCTTAATAAAAACAACTCTTATAACCACACTTTTCATCAGCTTAATAAAAACAACTCTTATAACAACACTTTTCATTTGGTAAACACTCGACTGAAAAGGAAATAAATTTAAATCAATCTTATCTACTTGCTACTAGAAAAATCTCATTTTTTTAAAAGGTAATCATAATAACATTACTTCTCTTTCAAGTCGCTAAAATTCATATGATTCTCAGACTCATTTTTATTTACAAAACAAGCAAGAACTCGTACTTTCACTAGATAAAATAATTTTGGTTGGTAAAATTGATGATTAAAATAGCAAACATGCTATCAAATAAGCAAGCACGTATTGGATTAATCTCATCTAAGCAAGGGTATAAAATTACAAGTTTCTAGTAGAAAAACACATACCAAAGTAAACATGAATATGTATTTTAAATAAAAGAATGAAGCACAACAAAGGATAACAACTAAGTTTATATTCAATAACTTAAACATTAACTATTTTAATACAATACTCAATTGTAAACAAAGAGTTTGAATATAAGCCAATGGTTAAAACATTAATTTCACTAAAGGATCTTACAATTTAAATTGGTAAAATAATGAGCTACAGAATATATATAGATAATTAACTGTATCACCATCTAAGATTATTTAAGTGATAGTTAATGGTACAATAAACTATACCAAAAAAAATACCAATGATATTGCTAATCCTTAAATAAATTATTTATTGAAATTCATTTATTAATAATAAAAAATATAAATATAGTTATTAACTAAAACATAATACACACAATTTCCGCACACACTTCAACCATATACTTTCACACACAACATCTAATAATAATAATAGTAATAAGATTTCAAGATATAATTATTAGTAATATCACTAATATAACTATTTATTTGGAAAAGTAATACACACCACATACCACATAAAAATATATAAGAATATTAGTTGCCAATAGTAATAATAATAATTATAAATATATAATAGCAAAAGCATTAACATTATCAAACAAACACATATCTATACTTTAATATAGACCAAACATTATATGCACATGTGAGATATTTGGTTCTTCTCCATTTTAAAATCCCTTGATTCTTATCAACCCTGCCTATCAAATTTAATCTCCACCGTAAACTTATAAGAAATTGATCTGGACCGATAAAATAAATTGCAAGACTGCATTTATTAAAAGAAAAAAATCATTCATTTTCTCTCTCCTCCCGTTGCCTCTCACGCCGTCTTCCCTCTCCCCTCTCCTCCCACCTCTCTCTCGATCTGCCGCCGACACCGTCTCTCTCTCGGTCGTTTCCGCCGCCGCCCATCTCGATCGCTGTCGCAGGTCCCTCTCTATCGATCGATGTCATCGCCTCTCTCTCGATCGATGTCGCTGCCTCTCGATCGATGTCGTTGTCTTGTGCCTCTTTTCATTCATTTTACTCAATTCGGTTTTAATTTTTTAATTTTGCAGTTTCGGGATTCTGATTCATATTCCGTGGACTTATGCTTGGTGAGAGTCTTTTTGTTAAACTGCTATATTTCTTTCATTTCTTGTGTTCCTATTCATGGTTGTCTAGACAATTGAATTTCACATCTATATATTTCCGACGAGGCATTATTTGCCTATTGAGATACTTGAGCAAGTAATACATTGTATGTCTTATGCTAGATTGTTGGGAAAATAGGGGTGCCCGAAAACTATTCGGAATGAAATTTAAATACGAATTCAAATTTAATTATTACTAGCATGAATTAATCCTAATTAATTCATATAATAATTCCAACAACAATTTTATCATCATGCATGTTGAATTAATTCACATAATATCTATGACGGAATAACTAAGAAATTATGTGATTACGTACCTCTTGTAGATATGACCTTTGATTAATCACGAACGTGCTACCAACCGAAAGACCTTCTCAAGTATGTCCCTTTCGCCTTGCTTGATCACCGGACGGTGGGAAGTGCTTTCAAGCAATTAAAATAACCAAGGAAAAAGAAAAATATTTTTTCTCTTGATTTTTCCAATACATGGAATCATGAATTAAGGGGATGAAATAATCATCCCCTATTTATAAGTAGAGGGGGCCGAAATTTACCATGAAATATGGGGTGAAGAAAATCTTTTCTTAACCTCTAAGAAATCTTGAATATATCACATATATTCTTTTCTTCATAATAAAATATTCCACAAAAAATCCCACTCTCTTTATCAAGGGGCTATTTTGGAAAATATTAGATCAAGAATACAAGATTTAGATCTTCTTAATATATGAGATAATCTTGTATTCCAAGAATACTTATCTTCCATAATATCTTTCCAAGAAAATCAACAAAATCTTTTCTCTCTCCAAATATACCTTTTTCGAAAATTACATGGAAAAATCAGCAAATATATTTTCTTTTATTTTAATCACCTTATTATTATTATTGGGCTACTTAATGAGCTACTTGGGGGGCCTTTAGGAGAATTAAGATTGAACCTCCAATGGGCTTCTGAATTTCAATATTGAGCCCCAATATAATTCAGCCCATTAATATTAATTAGTACCACTAATAAATTAATATTGCACTATCCATCTTAATAATTTTCACTGTGCCAAAGTTTTGTATGAAAATTGTTTATGATAAACTTATAATGAAACTATTCTAATATTGACATAAATTTGTGTGAGACTGTTTCACACAATAAAAAATTAAATTCATTCATATCAAAGTGTTAATGTGTTATACTTAATTTATACCTATTCCATCATCTCGCGGTATGAGACAGTCTCAAGAACTACTCTCAAATATTTAATCAAATGTATAAAAAATATCATGAGTATCAAAAATTGGTGTTAATGCTATTATATTTTAAGTATTGGTGATTTTTTAGCCCAATCTTTTATATTTTTTATTTTACAATCTAATAAATTGTAAACATTTCATTTTACCCAAACACATTAATACTGTTTATAAACTTTTAAACAACACATAGGTTATTTTACACACTCGAACGTCTTCTATGCCAAAAACTTTTGAGTTAGATTAAACACTAAAATATTCTTTTTAAACAATGGAATTTCATCACAAAAGTTCACCGTTCGTAGGTAGACCAATCGTTGAATTGAATTTGCCAAAGTGAAGCTAGAAGAAAGAATCCGATCAAGGAAAGGAAAATAAAATTGTTGTTAATTTGTTCCAAAAGCAGAATTAATAAGTGAGCTTTCATTTGGTTTGGGAAGAAGAAACAATAAACAATAGAAAAAAGTGTTACTGAGATTTGGATGGCGAAAGAAACGAGATTCATTTTTTTCAAGCAATTAACTAAAGATATTATAATTATTTTAATTTATGAATTATTAGATTATCATAGAATAGTAGAAAAGACCGTGTTTGTAATTTTGTAAAATCTTTATTTAAAAATAATATACCTCCATCCCAAAATTATCTACACACTCTAAAATACTCCCTCCGTCCACGAGTAAGTTTCCCACTTCTTTTTGTTGAATGGTTTAAGAAAGTGTATTTGTTTATTAATATATGGTGGGCCACATGTTGACTTTTGGGATAAAGTAATGAATAGTGTTGAAAAGTAAATTGAATGAGTGGCATATTTGGTAATATTGTGTGAGTTTGAAGGTTAAAGTTTATAAATAGTAGAGTGTTGTTTTTTCCATTTATGGAATGGGAAACTTACTTGTGGACGGCCCGAAAAGGAAAGTGGGAAGTTTACTCATGGACGGAGGGAGTATGAAATATTGATTTGCATGCACACTAACAATAATATACGCATATTTACCCGTATACCATTACTTTGCTAAAAAAATACATTTTTCTTAAAATGCGTGTCATCTTAAGTGTGCAGAAAATAACAGGATGGAGAGAGTACTGTTGATAGACGAACACCAATTGATAAAAGACGAACAAGTTTAGAGACCTAAGCAAGGATCATGCGTTAAATAATCAAGTCATAAATGACGAACGACTATGACGGAAGGGTGGCGTATCAATCAATCGAAAGAGTGTATATGATGTCCAACTACATACTCGACGAACAACTTTTACGCGAACAACTCCCAATGGAAGTAAGGATCAAGATTATCTAAACCATGATGAAAACATAAGTGAACAACTTCCCACCCATCCTTCCCATAAGCGAACAACTTTGAAGCCCACATACCAGAGGATCAACCGCCCATAAGGTTGTAAACGATTCAAACAATTTTAGTTAGATATTGTATTTGTATTCGAAATTCGCTGTTCGTATTTGAAATTTTATAATTCGAATTTGAGTACAATTTTTTTTTATTCGATTAGTTATCAAATACAAATACAAAAACTATGATAATCGATACGATATTCATAAATATTCGATTAAATATATAATTACATAATTATATAATAATAATAATAATAATAACAATAATAAATATAATTATTTATAAATTTAAGTCCATTAGAATTATTTTAAGGATATTAACTTTATAACTTCATCTAACAAGTGGACTTAGGCAATTCTTAATTAAATATTTTAATTAAAAAACATTTAATGTAATCTAATTTTAAAAAAAACTTAACAAATTAAAAAAGAATTGCAGGTCAACACTCTTAATTTGATTATTAAAATATTTTTCCATGAATCTGATAAATTTTTTTTACTTGCTTGGTTATGTTATGCAAATTTTTAAGTTTATATGTTTGTGAATTCAATGAATATTTGAATATTAACAAAGTATTATGTGAATATACTTACGGTAATTATTATCGTGAACAACAAATTACTAATATCTGACGAAGTGGTATAACTCAAGTGGTTAATGTTGGGACAATGTCAGTTTTGAGTTGAGCTCAAAGCCCCTGAAAAGATGATTTGCCTAAGTGTGTAATAGTCAGGCTAGTCTTGGTTAGATTTGTAAGATAATTTATTTAACATTTCACAGGAACTCAATGAGAGGAGTACTCATTGATGACAATCAAGACTGAAGCCTGAAGACACAAGAGCACCATCCTAAGCACAATCAGAGAACGCCAAGTCATGTACGAACACTAACTTGAACCTGACATCCCTGCATAATTCAACGGGCATGCATTAAATGCAATTACCAAATCCATGCAAGGACGGCTGCTGCATGGGAGATATATCCGTTGAACAAATTCTACGTAGAAGACCTAGAAGGCTATCTCTTCCAACGGATAGTTTTCAAAGTTGCTTATAAATACAGAAGACCTTGAACCCAATCAAGGTTACGGGAAATTTCGAAGCCAAGAAATTACTCAAACTCTCAGCGTACAAAACAAAGCACTCAAAACATCTTAAATTTCCCAAGTATTTCTTAGTTAGAGAGTTATTATGTATTCCACTGAGCGAACCTAGTTATATCATAAGCCTAGAGTGATTATCCATTCTTAGCATAACATTGTCTTGTAAGGATAATCACAATCTTAGTTGGAAACCAAACTGAAACCAAAACCCTCTAGTCAGGTTTGTTGGTTGAGGTTGTTAGTGAGTTAGAAGGAGAAAGTATGGGTCAGTAAGTGTAGCTGATTCTGGTGCACCTTGGCACGTTAAAAACAAGTCAATCCTTAGTGGATTCTCCTGTTAAATCAGGACCGTGGACGTAGGAGCTTGAGTCTCTAAACCATGTTACTTCCTTGTGTTCTTTATTGCTTTGATTATTGCTCTTAATTGTTCATTTGGTTAAACCATTCATTCATTGTTTATCAGGCCTGAATCAATCAGCCTGATCATTAAACTGAGCACTGCCCTTCTAACCACGACTTCATAAGAAAGAAAATAAGTTTTCAGTAAGCAAACTAAATAAGATTATAAACTTTCAGGGCTCACACATTCCGCACTGAATATAAGTAGATAGTTATCCAACTGACTTGCACTCAGTGCTGTTAGTAGGTGGATTATCTACTCATTGTTCTACATCACTCTGAGTTAAGGGGACTCAGTCAGTTTGAAAGTAAATTTTTTTGTATACGTGTATTCTCCATACACGTATCACTCAGTCTTGTACCCGGACCAACAAGTGGTATTAGAGCAGTGGTTCAAAAGACCACTGACTTTGAATACTAATAGTTTAAGAGGTGAAACTGTTGGTGGTCACTGAACAGATCTTAGTTTGCTTTTGAGAAAACTTGCATCATCATGACTTCGAGGAGACTTGAAGATTCATTACCTGAATTTCCTGTTGCTAACTTTGTCTATTGGAAGTTTAGACTTGAGGCACATCTAGATGTCATCCATTACCAGATGCCGCGAGTTATCAGGGAAGGACCGATCAAGATCACCATCCCAAATGTTAGAGGACTGGGATATGATGATCTAGACCTTGGTGTATAGGTTCCTAAGGAGAGGAAGGATATGACCAATGATGAGATTAAGATGGTGGGACTGGACAATGTGGCCCGGAGCATTATTCTTCATACGATACCGTTCGAGGAGTCAGCGAGGCTGATGAACTTAAAGATAGCAAAGGAAGTTTGGGATGAGCTGACCAACATGTACGAGAGCTCATAAAAGATAAAGGAGAACAAGAGAAATATTGACATTCAGAAATATAAAGCGTTTGAGATGCTGCCTGACGAATCTATTTATCAGATGGAGTCAAGATTCATCAAGATGATGAATGAGTTGGTGATGCTAGGAAAAGAGGTTCCCAAGAGAGAAGTTGCATCTAAAATCCTAAATGCTCTTCCTGAGAGATGGGATAATAGTGTCATTATGTTGAAAAATACTTAGGATATGAGTAATATAACTTTGGCTTTACTTTTTTCAGAGCTCAAAGCTTTGGATATGATCTGAACAAGAGAAAGAAGAAAGTGCAGCCTGAAGAGGAAGAGAAAACACCTGAGAAAAGTGTGGCATCAAAAGCCAAGTCAGAACCTGTCGAGTCTTCATCAAAGTCACTGATGGAGATGAGCAAATAAGAGCTCGCTGAGGAGACGCTTTGAAAAGCTTAACTCCAGGTTTGGTCGTAATAAGAAATATTATCAGGATACTCGTGACAGGAAACCTGAAGGAAACCACCAAAGTTCTAGGAGATATGAGGAAAGAAGAAACACTGAACCAAGACGCGATTATGGTAATGAAAGGAGGCATTTGATCCAAAGCCCGATCGTAGAGATGAATAGAGACGTACTTATGATGATAGACACTCACAAAAGGTTGAAAGCTCATCAAGACAAAGGGAACCTGACTCAAGAAGGAACCCTGAGCGAAGAAAAGAGAAAGGAGATGAGCAAGCTACATGTTACAATTGTAATAAAGATGGGCATTATCAGTACGACTGCCCAGAACTGAGTGCACGGGAAAGAGAAGACAGGAGGGCCAAGAGAGACCAGAGGTACACTGATCGGAGAGCCATGCTCGCTGAAGAAGCTACATACTCAGATGGTCCTGAGGAGAGGTCGCCTGAACTCTTTTCCGATGATGAGTACGATGATCTTTGTCTTATGGCTAGGGAGGAGCTTGAGGTAACTTCAAATTCTGTGTGTGGTTCACATAGTGGTAGAAATCCTGAGCCAAGCTCAGAGTCAGCTAGAGAAATGAACCTTCAGATCTGTTTAGAGCAATTTATGGTTGATTTCTCAAGGCTGCAGAAAACTAATGTCTTCTTGGTAGAAGAGAACCATAAATTGAGCACTGAAGTTCAAAACCTAAATGATCAACTCACTCAGTCAGATCTGAAAGAGTCAGCTCAGATTGTGAGACTAACTCAGGAAATTGACATGATCAATGTTGAGCGTCTTCCAAGAGAGAAGATTCTGAAAGAACTGGCTGATGAGGAACTGGTCAGGAAGGAAGAACTGAAAGTACTTAAGATTAAGTTTGATGACCTCTTTACCAGACATGAAATCCTGAAAAAGAGTGAGGACTCTCTCAAGAAGAAGGTTGCAGCAATGAATAAATCCTCAGTGGCTAGAGAGGAAATTAATAGCAGCCAGATGCTTGAGAATGAGAAAAAGGGCTTGGATATGTCCCTAAGAAATCCTCACAAGGTCAATTTCATGTTGCTTCAAGGAGCAACAATGAGAGAGTGTTTATCCAGATAGACAAGGGTACAAAGAAAGTTGTATTCGAAGCTCGCAAAACTGATAAGAGAAAGGAAACTGCTGAGACAGTCAGGGTAGAACCTAAGGTTGATAAGCCAAAACCCAAGGGAAAGACTAGGCAACCAAAGGAGGCCCCTGAGGGCTCAGGCCAGAAGAAACCTCAGCGTAAGCCGAGAAAGACTCAGGCCAAGAGCACCCAGACTGCTCAAAAGAGGTATTATCATACATGGCAATACCCTCAGGGAAGGCCAGGTATGATAGCACCTTCACGATTTTGGCATCCTGAAGCCTATAACTGCTTTCAGTTCCCTCACTTGCCTAGGGGGAAACAAAAGCAAGGCCCTGATCAGGGACAAACCTCAAGACCAGCTGCACCAAGGCCTAGGAAGAACGGGAAACCAGCCCAAAAGACACCCACTCAAGCTCCTAAAATGTCTAAGCCTGACACTCATACACCATCTTTTTCTTAGGCTAAGAAGAAGAAAGTAGTGTATGTGGATGTTTCTGGGAAACAAATCTACCACTCTGATGCAATCAGGGTAGTGAAGCAGGTCTGGATCCCGAAAGGTTCAGCTGACACAATATGACCCAACACCCAATGGGTACCTAAAGTCTGATATGTTTGCAGGCAGCTGTGGATCACAACAAGAGGAGAGGAGACTCAATCAAAGTGGTTTGGTACGTAGACAGTGGTTGCTCAAGGCACATGACTGGAATGAAGAGTCTTCTCCAAGAATTTCAAGCTAAGGATGGTCCACAGGTAACCTTTGGTGATAACTCAAAAGGTTTTACTAAAAGGTTTGGTGTCTTGAAAATAGGTACAGTCAGAGTGGAGAATGTGTCCTTTGTGGAAGGACTGAAGCATAACCTGTTGTCAGTAAGTCAGTTCTGTGACAAAGGTTCCAGTGTTGAGTTCTCATCAAATATATGTTCAGTCAAGGACAAATCAACACAAGTGCTTCTATCAGGTATTATGAAATGTAATGTTTATCTGGCTGATTGGAGCAGCACTGTTCCTAATACTTGTTTTGTTGCTAAAAGCTCTTCAGAGCTCAGTTGGTTATGGAATAACGATTAAATCACCTGAACTTCAAGATTCTTAACAAAATTTCTAGACTTTCTCTTGTAGAAGGTGTTCGGATAATGTCAGTTTTGATTAAGATCCCAAAGCCCCTGAAAAGATGTTACGCATTTGTAGTCAGGCTAGTCTTGGTTAGTTTTGTACTTAGGTATTTTACAATTCACAGGAACTCAGTAAGAGGAGTACTTACTGATGACAATCAAGACTGGAGCCTGAAGACGCAGAGCACCATCCTGAACTTATGGCAGTCTTCTAAGCTGGCTGAGTAAGTGTCAGTGATGAAGAGAATGACCCCGAGGTCATTACTAACTCAGCCCTATAGGGAACAGGATGATACTGAATAATGGGAAAGACTTGGAGTAGAGCCAAGCAATGCAAAAGGAATGTCAGCGTAGGACAAAACCGTTGTGCTCGAGATAAAAAGAACTTAATAAGACAAGCCTGGAGCCTAGGAATAAGTTCTGACATTCTCACCAACCTGATGACGTGGACCAATCCAGGAAGGACACGCACGTACGGACCCTGACATGAAGACTGACTTCAGACTGCACTATTCAATGGGCAAGCATTAAATGGTGCATTAAATTCCATTACCTAATTCATGCAAGGACGGCTGCTGCATGGGAGATATGTCCATTAAACAACTCTACATAGATGACTAGAAGGCTATCTCTTCCAACAGATAGTTTTCAAATCACCTATAAATACAGAAGTCCTTGAACCCATTCAAGGTTGCCGAAAATTTTAAAGCCAGAAATTACTCAAACTCTCAAGCATTCAAGTATTCAGCATTCTAAAAGAAGCACTCGAAACCAGTTAAATTTCCCAAGTGTTTCTTAGACTAGTGAGAGTTATTCTATATTTCATTAAGCTTTCAAGCCTTATTATAAGCTTAGAGTGATTATCCATCCTTAGCATAACTTAGTCTTGTAAATAATAATCACACCTTAGTTGGAATCCAAACTGAAACCAGAACCATTTAGTCAGGTTTGTTGGTGGAAGTTGTGTTAGTGAGTTAGAAATGAGTTTATATAGGTCAGCGAGGTTAGCTGATCTTGGTGCACCTTGGCACGTAAAAAGTAAGAATCCAGTAGTGGATTTCTTGTTAAATCAGGATCGTGGATGTAGGAGCTTGAGTCTCTGAACCACGTTAAACTCCCCGTGTTCTTACTGCTTTGATATTGTTCTTAATTGCTTATTTGCTTAAATAATTCATAGCATTTGTTTTGTCAGGCTTGAATAAATCATCCTAATCATTCATCGGAACACTGCCCTACTAACCACTATTTCATAATTGAGTAAGCAAGTTTTCAGAAAGCAAACATATAATAAGACTATAAACTTTCAGGGCTCACATATTTTCGCACTGAACTTAAGTTGATAGTTAGCCAACTAACCAACACTCAGTGCAGTCAGTAGGTGTGTTATCAACCCTGAGTTCTTTAACACTCTAAGCAAAGGGGACTCAGTAAGATTGAAAGTCAAAAAATTTGTATATGTGTATTCCCCCCATACACGTATTCCTCAGTCTTGTACTGGGACCAACAAGTGGTAACAGAGCAGTGGTTCAAAAGACCACTGATTTTGAATACTAATAGTTTCAGAGGTGAAACTGTTGGTGGTCACTGAACATATTCGAGTTTGCTTTTCATAAAACTTGCATCATCATGACTTCGAGGAGACTTGAAGCTTCTTTACCTGAATTCTCTGTTTCTAACTTTGTCTATTGGAAGTTCAGACTTGAGGCACATCTAGATGCCATCCATGACCAGATGCTGCGTGTTATCAGGGAAGGACCTATCAAGATCACTATTCCTAATATCGGAGGACTGGGATATGAACATCTTGACATTGGCGTACATGTTCCTAAGGAGAGGAAGGATATGACCAATGACGAGATCAAAATGGTGGGACTGGACAATGTGGCCAGAAACATCATCTTGCATACAACACCTTTCGAGGAGTCAGTGAGGCTGATGAATTTAAAGACGGTAGAGGAGGTTTGGGATGAGCTGACCAGGATGTGTGAGGGGTCATAAAAGATAAAGGAGAACAAGAGGAATATTACCATTCAGAAGTTTGAAGCATTCGAGATGCTGCCTGATGAGACTATTGATCAGATGGAGTCAAGATTCATCAAGTTGATGAATGAGTTGGTGATGTTGGAAAAAGATGTTCTAAAGAGAGATATTGCTTCTAAGATCCTGAATGTCCTTCCTGAGAGATGGGACAACAATGTAATTATGCTTAAGAACACTCAAGATATGAGTAACATAACTTCTGCTTTACTTTTTTTAGAGCTTAAAGTACTGGAATATGATCTCAACAAGAGAAAGAAGAAATTTCAGTAGGAGGAAGAAGAGAAAGAGAAAACTCCTGAGAAAAGTGTGGCATTCAAAGCCAGGTCAGAACCTGTTGAGTCTTCATCAAAGTCACTGATGGAGATGAGCAAGGAAGAGCTTGCTGAGGAGTACAGCCTGATGGCCAGACGCTTTGATAAGCTTAATTCCAGGTTTGGTTGTTATAAGAAATTTTATCAGGATACTCGTGACAGGAAACCTGAAGGAACCCACCAAAGTTCGAGGAGATATGAGGAAAGAAGGAACACTGACCAGGGGAGAGATCGTGGCGATGAAATGAGATATTCAAACCCAAAGCCCGATCGGAGAGATGAATAAAGACGTACTCGTGATGATAGGCACTCAGGAAAGACTGAAAGCTCCTCTAGACAAAGGGAACCTGACTCAAGAAGGAACCCTGAGCCGAGAAAAAAAAGAGGTGGTGAGCAAGCTACGTGTTACAACTGTTACAAGAGTGGGCACTATCAATATGACTGCCCAGAGCTGAGTGCAAAGGAGAGAGAGGACAGGAGGGCCAAGACAGACCAGAGGTACGCTGACCGGAGAGCCCTGCTTCCTGGGGAAGCTACATACTCGGATGGTCCTGAGGAGAGGTCGCCTGAACTCTTTTCTGATGATGAGTACGATGATGTGTGTCTGATAGCTAGGGAAGAGCCTGAGGTAACATCTAAATCTGTGTGTGGTTCTTACACTGGTCAAAATCCTAAGCTTAACTCAGAGTCAGCCAGAGAAATGAACCTTCAGATCTGCTTAGATCAATTGATGGTTGATTTCTCCAGGTTGTAGGAAACTAATATCTTCTTGGTAGAGGAGAACAAAAAATTGAGTACTGAGGTTCAGAACCTGAATGATCAACTCACTCAGTCTGATCTGAAAGAGTCCGCTCAAATTGTGAGACTAACTCAGGAGATTGATTTGATCAATGCTGAGCGTCTTCCAAGAGAGAAGATTCTGAAAGATCTGGCTGATGATGAGCTGGTCAGGAAGGAAGAGCTGAAGGTACTTAAGAGTAAGTTTGATGACCTCTTTGCCAGACATGAAATCATGAGAAAGAGTGAGGACTCACTCAAGCAAAAGGTTGCAACAATGAATAAATCCTCAGTGGCTAGAGAAGAAATAAATAGCAGCCAGATGCTTGGGAATGAGAAAAAGGGACTTGGATATGTTCCTAAGAAATCATCACAAGGTCAGTCTCATGTTGCTTCAGGGAGCAACACTGAGAGGATTTTTGTTCAGGCAGGCCAGAATGCACCAAAGGTTGTACTTCAGGCCCGCCAGACTGATAAGGGCAAAGAAACTGATGACACAGTCAGGGTTTCCCCCAAGGTTGCTAAGCCAAAACCCAAGGGAAAGGCCATGCAACCAAAGGAGATCCCTGAGAGCTTAGGCCAGAGAAAGCCTCAGCAAAAGCAGAGGAAGACTCAGGCCAAGAGTCATCAGACTGGTCAACGAGGGTATCATCATGCATGGCAATACCAGCAGGGAAGGCCAAGTATGATGACTCCCCCATGGTTTTGGCATCCTGAGACCTTTAACTGTTTTCCTTTCCCTCACTTGCCTAGGGGGAACAGAAAATAGGGCTCTTATCAAGAACAAGCCCAGAGACCTACTGCACCAAGACCTAGAAAGAACAGGAGGCCAGCCCAAAATGCATCCACTCAGGCTCCTGTAAAGCCTAAGTCTAGCACTCATACACCATTTTTCTCTCAGGCTAAGAAGAAGAAAGTAGTGTATGTTGATGTTTCAGGGAGACAGATTTACCACTCTGAGGTAATCAGGGTTGTTAATTAAGTCTGGATCCTGAAGGGTACAACTGACACAATAGGACCCAACACCCAATGGGTACCTAAAGCCTGAATTGTTTGCAGGTGGCTGTGGATCTCAACAAGAGGAGAGGAGACTCAAACAAGGCTGTTTGGTACCTAGATAGTGGTTGCTCAAGGCACATGACTGGAATGAAGAGTCTTCTCCAAGAATTTCAAGCTAAAGATGGTCCACAGGTAACCTTCGGTGATAACTCAAAAGGTTTTACTAAAAGTTTTGGTGTCTTGATAATAGGTACAGTCAGAGTGGAGAATATGTCCTTTATTGAAGGATTGAAGCATAACCTGTTGTCAGTAATTCAATTCTGTGACAAAGGTTTCAGTGTTGAGTTCTCATCGAATGTATGTTCAATCAAGGACAAATCAACACAAGTACTTCTATCAGGTATTAGGAAAGGTAGTGTTTATCTCGCTGATTGGAGCAACACTATTCCCAATACTTGTTTTGTTGCTAAAAGCTCTCTAGAGCTCAGTTGGTTATGGCATAAAAGATTAAGCTATCTGAACTTCAAGATTCTTAACAAAAATTCTAGACAACCACTTGTTGAAGGTCTACCTAATGAAGTTTTTAGCAAAGATCGTGTGTGCAAAGCTTGTCAGGAAGGGAAGCAGGTCAGAGCATCATTCAAGGAGAAAGCTCTCTTCTCTACTGACAGGATTCTACAGCTCTTGCACATGGATTTATTTGGCCCCGTAACACCCGTGAGTATGAATGGTAGGAAATACACCCTTGTGTTAAATAAGAAGGAGACACAGGTGAAGCTTCCAGAGTTGCTCAGAAGACTCAGCAATGAGAAGAATCAGTTCATTACTAAGATCAGATCTGACAAGGGCACTGAATTTATAAACTCATATATTTCTGACTTCTATAATGAACTTGGTATTGCTCATGAGACTTCTCCAGCTAGAACCCCACAACAAAATAGTGTCGCTGAAAGGAGTAACATGGCACTGAAGGAAGCTGCAAGGACCATACTGGCTGAGTCAGGATTGCCCAAGAAATTTTGGGCTGAGGCAATCAACACTGCATGCTACACTCAGAATAGATCCATACTGAACAAGCAACATGCACAGACCTCATATGAGACATGGAACAAGAGGAAGCCTCGCATTTCCTATTTCCATATATTTAGTTGCAAGATCTTTTTGATAAACTTGTTTAGACACTATGGCTGACAATGCAGCTAGGGCAGCACCTCCAGCGGAGAACAACATGAGAGTCAATCCCTTGAACCATATGTCCCATCACAAGCTTCCACAATTCTCAGTGGAAAATTATGATTTTTGGAAGATCAGGATGAGAGCACATCTTGCTTGTGTGTATGATGAAATGTTAAGAGTCATCACAAAAGGTCCATTTGTTTTTATGACTCCTAACCCAAGAACCACAGCTGAAACTATTGTAGATCCTAGAGAAGAATTGCCCAAGGATGAAGACAACTTTACTGCAGATGAAAGGAGGAGACTGATTAGGCGTGAAATTGTCATGATTCGTAGCTAGAAACGCCCTAGTTTTGGTCGAGTTTATAGAGTATTTAGAGTCAATTGAGCATTATTTCTATACATTGATAAATTTGTCTCTCTGATGCTCATAGGTGAATAGAGGACGAAAAACGGAGTTCGTAGGACTTTGAATCGACTCAAACGGATGCCCGGATGAGAAGATATTGAAGAAATACGATTGGTATTAGTGCGGACGAGGAAAAGTATCATTTGGAAGGATTAGAGATCACTCGAGCGCCTTACTCGAGCGCCACCGCTCGAGCGCCTTACTCGAGCGCGCAAATGTACAGAACAATTCTTGCGCTCGAGCAGCTCGAGCGCCACCGCTCGAGCGAATCGCTCGAGCGCCCAAAACATACAGAGTCATTTCAGCGCTCGAGCAGCTCGAGCGCGACCGCTCGAGCGAATGCATCATTCGAGCTACACTGCTCGAGCGGGACCGCTCGAGCATTTTGCTCGAGCGCCCATATACTTTTGCCTCCGGATTCGTATTTTCGGCCCATTAACTCCCGTTTCGACCCGTGCCTATATATATCTCGTCCAAACACGTTTTGAAGGATCCCCAACTTTTAGAAATACTTTAGACTTAGTTTTTGAAGAGGAGAAGAACGAGCAAGCTTTATTTTACGTTTTGTTGAGGTTTTTCATACGAATTCTAGTTTCTTTTCAATTCTTAGTTTCTTTTCATTAGTTCGTTACTTTGAACACGTTTAAATTTCGTTTTTATCAATTCAATTTCAGTTCTTCGTATTTATTTTCTCTTTCAACCCTAGTTTATGTTTCGTATTTTCTTTCTTCAATTCAATATGTTTATGTTCGTTGTTTCTTTAATTGCTTTTAGTTTTGTTAAAACCATGTCCGGCTAAAACCCTTGCATGCTTAGGTTAGGATGAACTCGTAGAAGTAGGATGTGGGTACGTAATTAAGGTAATTCGTGACGTTAGTTTTAATTTTCTTAATTAATGAATTCTTATAATTAATCTGAACTCTACCTTTGAATTTCGTACGAAAGTGTTAGAGAGAGGACGACCGCATCACTCAATAACAATTAGTAGTCTTAACGAGAGGGTTTAGGAAAGGTTAATTCATCTACCGGTTTAGCGAAGGAGGACGACCGCATCACCTTAGTTAAATTAGGGTCTCATTAATTGAGCACAATCCATTAACTTGTTAGTGGATTAGTGAAGTCGAGTGTTAGGGTAAAGTATTAGGGTTTAGAATCTTGAGCTTTCACCTTGCATTCTTTTACTTAGGTTAATTCTTGTTTGTCACGATTACTTTGATTATGTACCTGCTCCGTTAGTATACGTGGGGATTCCTATCCTGAGCATCACCATCTCATACTTGCATATACACCTTAGATACTTAGTTTAATTTTCCTTTTGCATTCGTAGGATAATTTAGTTAGCTAAATTAATCTTTCCAAAAATCCAAAAACAACACACTCATATTAACTACGACGCGTAGATCTTCAGGGATCTATTCGCATATACACTATCCCGTGGGTTCGATAATACTTGGTCCCTATACTTGCCCATACTACAGTGAACCCGTACTCTTGCGGGGTAGCTACTAGTAGAAGCTAGTGTAGTCGCTTCAAGTCAGAGACATAACCTTAACTTCATTGCCATGAATATTCTTTACACCACCATTCCTGACTCAGTAATGGGAAGGGTAATCCACTGCCAGACTGCAAAAGAATTATGGGACACTCCTGCTCTCATGTGTGAGGGAACTGAAAAGATAAAAGAGAACAAGCTTTCTGTAGCTGTTCAAAAGTATGAGCAGTTCACCATGGAGCCCACTGAGACCATTGATCAGCTGGATGGGAGGTTCACTGACATCATGAATGAGATAAACTCGCTGGACAGAGTCTACACTAAAAGAGAGGTTGCCTTAAAGATCCTGAGAGGTCTAACCTCAAGATGGGATGTGTACTCTGTGATGATGCAGAATACCAAGGATTTATCCAGCATGTCTATGCAATAGGTATTCTCTGAACTCAAGGCTTATGAGTTTGATTTAAACAGGAAAAAGGATCCTGATGAGACCTCAGCTGAGAAGGGAGTGGCCTTCAAAGCTTAGGAGACTGAGCCTAAGTCCCCAAAGCCTCAGAAGAGTACAAAGGCAAGCAAACCTCAAAGCAGGGCTGAGATGCAAGAGGAACTCAGCCTAATGGCTAGAAGGTTTGAAAAACTTAATAGCCGCTTTGGCAAGTATAAGAGGTTTTACAGGGATAACAGGGAAAGGAGGAGTTATCCACAAAAAGACACCAGAGAAGGAGAGAAAAGCTCAACTGAGCTGGAAAAGAAGAAAGAGTACAAGAACTATACCAAGGCTGAAGGATCATCATCAAAGACTAGAGAGTCTACTGAAGAAAAGAATGATGATGCCAACAGATGTTTTCAATGCAAGAAGGTTGGGCACTTTCAGTATGATTATCCTCAACTGAGCACAAAGAAAAGGAAAGAGAGGCAAGCAAAGAGAGACATAAGATATGGAGAAAGAAAAGCCATGGTGGCTGAGGATGTTGATGAAGATCTGGAGTCATCTGATGGGCTGTTCTCTGACAGCAGTGATGATGACATGTGCCTCATGGCCAGGGAAGAACCAGAGGTACAATCTAAACCATCCATTTCTCTAGGACACACACCTGAGCTAAGCTCAGAGTCAACTGAGGAACTCAATCTTCAGTCCGCTTTGGAACAATTGATGATTGACTTCTCAAGGTTGCAAGAAGTAAGTTTCTGTCTCCAAGATGAAAACAAACAACTCTTGAGTGAAAACTCTAAGTTAATTGAATCTGGGAGTCAGGCAGATCTGACCTCAGCCAAATCTACCATTGAGCTGACAAAAGAGGTGGAAACCCTCAGGAGTCAAGGAAATGGTAGAGATCAACTGATAAAAGATCTTACTAAATCTAAGACAAGATTAACTGAAGAGAATTTAAAATTGGTAAGCCAAATAAAAGATTATCTCCTGAAAATTGATGTCTTACAAAAATCTGAAGAGACCTTGTTAAAAAGGATTGATGCTCTCAACAAACCCTCTCTTGCCATAGAGGAGATACAAAATTTTTAAATCAATCCTAATAACAAGTGTGGGATAGACTTTATTCCTAAACCTTCAGAAGGTCCTATAAGTGTTGCTTCTTCGAGTGGCACAAAGAGAGTTTTTGTTAAATCTGTGACCATTCAACCACAGACTTTGGATAAAGGAAAAAGACCAGCTGAGGTCCAACAAAAGAGAAGTCAAACTCAGCCAAAACTAAATGGAAAGGCTCAGTTGACTAACCAGACCAGATCTCAGCAGAGGTACTATCAGCCGAGGTCTTCACAAATGAAGCAACCTCAGCTGAGAGCACCCAGGCATGAGCATTCCTCAAGGAATGACTCATATAGAAGACCTATTCCTTTTGTGCCTAAAGGAAAAGGCCCTTCATACGTTTATCAACAAAAACTAAAGACAGGTGCACCCAAGCCTAAAAATAAGAATGTTAAGAAGGTTCCTGTTCCTTCAAAGGCTGACACCCATAGACAGTTTACTCCCAAGGCACCCAAGGAGATAACTATCTATGTAGATGTTTATGGAAGACAAATTAGCCATTCTAAAGTGATTAGAACAGTGACGCAAATTTGGATTCCGAAAGGTACAGCTAACCTGGTAGGACCCAATACAAAATGGGTACCTAAAGCTTGATTTTGAATGCAGGGCTCAGTGGACCTCAACAAGGGAGAAGCTCTAAAATCTTCAGTCTGGTACCTGGACAATGGATGTTCAAGGCACATGATTGGCAATAAAGATCTCCTGTCAGAATTTGTTGAGAAGGAAGGTCCACAAGTCACTTTTGGTGACAATTCACAAGGAGCCACTAAAGGTTATGGTACTTTAATTATTGGCTCAGTAAGAGTAAGCAATGTATCTTTTGTCAGTGGACTTAAGCACAATCTTCTGCCCATAAGTCAGTTTTGTGATAAAGGATACAGTGTTGAATTTTCATGTAACCTGTGTTATGTCAAGAATACATCTTCACAACAGGTACTACTAACTGGGTCAAGGAAGGGTAACGTCTATCTTGCAGATTGAAAGTCTTGCACACCAAATGCATGTCTTATTGCAAAGAGCTCAACTGACACTAATTGACTATGGCACAAAAGACTAAGTCATCTAAACTTCAAGATGATGAACATAATAGCAAGACATGGACTGGTGGAAGGAATGCCAAATGAAGTATACAACAAAGAACATATCTACAAAGCCTGTCAGGAGGGGAAGCAAGTAAAAGTATCTTTCAAAAACAAAGTGACTACCTCTATTGACAGAATACTTCAATTGTTACATATGGATCTCTTTGGTCCAGTAACCCTTGTAAGTATCAATGGGAGAAAATATACTCTTGTTGTTGTTGATGATTTCTCCAGGTACACTTGGGTGGTATTTTTGGCAAGCAAAAAAGAGACTCAACTCAGGCTACCAGAACTCCTGAAGAGAATTAGCAATGAAAAGAGTCTGCACATTATAAAGATAAGATCGGATAAGGGCACTGAATTCATTAACTCAATAATATCTGATTTCTGCAAAGAGTTAGGTATTGCTTATGAGACCTCAGCTGCAAGAACTCCTCAACAAAATGGAGCAGCTGAAAGAAGAAATGGGACTCTCAAGGAGGCAGCAAGGATAATGCTAGCAGAAGCTCAAGTCCCTAAAAGATTTTGGGCTGAAGCTATTAATACTGCTTGCCATACTCAAATCAGATCCATGGTAACCAAACATCAAGGGAAAACTCCATATGAGTTGTGGAATGAAAGAAAACCTCAGGTATCTTACTTTCATATTTTTGGTTGCAAGTGTTTCATTCACAACAATGGGAAAACTCAACTGAAAGCTTTTGATAGCAAAGCTGATGAATGAGTTTTCTTAGGATATTCCCAAATCAGTAGAGCCTTCAGAGTTTATAACTGTAGAACTCTTATTGTGGAAGAAACACCTCATGTGGTCTTTGATGAATCTACTTTTGAGTCTAGAAGTAAGGAGAATGGGGAGGTGATAAGTAAGAGACTAACTAGACTGAGTATCAAGTCAAAAAGCTATCCTGAAAATTATGTTGATGCATACATCCCAACCTGGGATAACCTCAATGATCAACAATTCAAAGAGGACACCCAAAGTAAAGCCACTCCTCACAGCTCACCTGAGAGCTCTCCTGAACCAGCAACTGAACTGATGAACACAATCCCAGTTCAAGAGGTAACAAATGTCAATGAAGATGTGGACACAACTGAGACATCTACTGAACCCATCATTCAAGGGGGAACCAATAATTCTATTGTTGCGAATGAAAGTACCTTGAATGATGACTCAGGACTCCAGCCCTCTGTCTTATTTCCTGAATTTAAATTTATTCCTATATCTAGTGACTCAACTTCAGAAGAGTTAGACTCTACTGAAGGGCATCAGCCTAGGAGAACTTGGCTTCAGATCACCCTGTTGAGCAAATCGTAGGTGATCCTACCTCGGGAGTCAAAACTAGAAGTTTTCATGGTGAAAGTGCTTTGTTTTGTTGTTTCTTATCCAACCAGGAACCAAGTTCTATTGTAGAAGCACTTCAAGATTCCAACTGGATCATTGCCATGCAAGAAGAGCTCAATCAATTCACAAGGAATCAAGTATGGGAGCTGGTGGACAGACCATAGCATTGCAATGTGATAGGAACCAAGTGGGTATTCAAGAACAAGAAGGATGAGAATGATGTCATAGTCAGAAACAAAGCTAGTCTAGTTGCAAAGGGTTATTCTCAAGTTGAAGGATTTGACTATGATGAAACCTTTGCCACAGTGGCCAGATTGGAAGCAATTAGATTATTTCTTGCTTATGTTGCTCACAAGAGATTCAAGGTGTATCAGATGGATGTCAAGAGTGTCTTCTTGAATGGAATACTAAATGAAGAAGTTTATGTGGAGCAACCTCCAGACTTTGAAGAAAGCCACAAAGTATATAGGCTGAGAAAAGTTCTATATGGACTGAAACAGGCTCCAAGAGCTTGGTATGATACTTTGTCACAATTTCTATTGGATCATGGTTTTATCAAGGGAAGAGTTGATAGAACACTCTTCAGGATCACAAAAGGAGAGGACACTCTGCTAGTTCAAATCTATGTGGATGATATCATCTTTGGTTCTCCTAACCAAGTCCTCTGTGAAAACTTTTCTCAGCTGATGAAGGGAAAATTTGAGATGTCAATGATGGGAGAAATGAATTTCTTCCTAGGACTTCAAGTCAAGCAGTCCCCTGAAGGAATCTTCATCAATCAAGCCAAATATACAAGGGAGCTGATCAACAAGTTTGGATGCCAGACCAGTAAGGTTGCAAGAGTTCCACTCAACACCAACACCAAGATGGAACCTGATGAAGATGGAGAATCAGTAGTCCAGACTCACTACAGAGCAATTATTGGGTCTCTACTGTATCTCACAGCAAGTAGGCCTGATATCACATTTGTTGTTGGTATATGTGCTAGATATCAAGCAAATCCCAAGAAAAGTCATCTGGAAGCTGCCAAGAGGATTCTCAAATACTTAAAGGGTACTGTGCATATGGGATTGTGGTATCCCTTAGATGACAATTTGGAACTCGCAGGATACTTAGACGTAGACTATGGAGGCTGCAGAATTGATAGAAAATCCACCTCTGGCACTTGTCAATTCTTGGGAAGTAAGCTGATCTCTTGGTTTTCCAAGAAACAAAATTCAGTAGCCACAAGCACTACTGAGGCTGAATATATGGCAGCTGGAAGTTGTTGTGCTTAAATTTTTTGGCTAAGACAACAACTGAGAGATTACAACATCTTTGCCAATGAAGTCCCAATTTTCTGTGACAATAATAGTGCAATTGCTATTTCAGAAAATCCAGTTCTCCACACAAGATGCAAACATGTGGAAGGCATCACTTCATAAGAGATTATGTGGAGAAGAAGGATATCAAAATGCTCAAAATCCACACTGACAAGCAAAAGGCAGATATCTTCACTAAACCCTTGGCTGAAGCAAGGTTTCAAGAGCTGTCAGTGGAGCTAGGACTTCTAGATCCAGGAGAGTAAAGGAATAAGCCAATCTCAGAAGAGTTGATATCAAATCAGTGGAGGTCCAACCTCAGTGGAGTCTCTAATCCCAAAAGAGTCTCAAATCTCTGAAGAGGTCCAACCTCAGTAGAGGTCAAATGTTTTAACCCTTGTTTTTCTTCAAATCTGAAGTCTCTTAGTTTTAAATATAAAACTCTTATAAAAAATAACTAATGAGTACTTTCTTGGAAATTAAATCTTTTTACACTGTTTCAAAAAGATTTTGATAAGGCAAGCATTTAATGTGCGTAGTACAAATCAGTTTCGCTTTTTCAGTTTCCTATCTCATGCGCCCCAAAAGTCGGATGATGTGACCTTCCAGCTACCAACTTTTCCAATCTCCACCATCCATCTTAGGCGGTTCTTTTCTAACTGTCAAGATCTCTCAAAAACTCCCCACAACCTCTTCAACTATCCATGATCTGTTTCAAAATTAATCTCAGACGTTAATTGTGCCATTCAATCTCACCATTTATTTCTCATATAAAAACCCCCAAAATCAGACTTGAGAACCTTTTCGAACACTCTCACAAGAAAACACTTACTATCTTCCTTTATACTCTCTGCAAATTTTCTCAAACCTAAATTTTCTCTCAAAATGGCCAAAGTAAACCTAGGGTTTCTTACAAATAAAGACAACTTCTGGTATGAACCCATATTGGTGTTCAATAACCCAGAGATTGAATCCAGGCCGAAATTCACACATATAAAAGATGCCCTGGAGATGGTTAAGACCGCAGGGTTGGAAAAATTCTTGTATATCCACCCTGAGAACTGCTTTGATAGACAAGTTCTTGGGTTCTTCTACAATGCTGCCAACACTGACTCCAAGATTAAGTCTTGTCTATTCTTGTATAGAAAGAAGAAGGTGATGAGGGATGATGTTGAAATCGTTGAGCATCAGAAGATAAGAAAGGAAATCTGTTTGGATGGGGATGATCTCAAGGAACTGTTTGGACTTCCCTCTGAAGGTCCAAATCCAGATACGGTTATTGCGGATAAAGAAGAAGATTGGGTGTACACTATAATGCAAAAGAAGATGAAGTACAGCCCCACAATGAACAGAAATGTACTCTTCCCAGTATATAATGTTCTTTGTGAAATCGTTGGGAAATGTATACTGGCGAACCAAGGTAGCTCAGAGCAAGTGAGCAAACCTAAGCTGAGACTGATGAAGGCTATAGTAGAAAGCAAGAAGAAGACCTTTAACTGGCAACTATTCTTCTTGAGGGCACTGAACAGGGAACACTCGAAGTTCCAGCCAGAGAAATCTCCTCAACTGTCAAGTAAGCTTTATTTTGCCACAAAGATCTCTTACTTGATAGAAAATGTTGATATGGGAGTAGACTGGAAGGAAGACAGAAAATGGAGCAATTTGAAAGCTCTTTTCAAGTCTGGAAAGGCATTAGAAGGAAGAAGGTTGAAGACAGCTGTGGAAAGCCCTGAAGCGGCAGAGGAGGAGGTGGAGGCTGGCCCTACTGAAGGGAAGAAAACTAAACTGAAGAGGAGGCTGATAAAGCTGAGTGACAAGATGGCCCTGCATAAGGAAGAGGAGGCAGAGATGGCATCTAAAAAGAAGGAAAAGAGGTCTTCTGAGACCGAGAAAGAAGCTGCCAAGAAAAGAGTCAGAGCATCAAACTCTACTGATGAGTCTTCATTAGGTAAACAAGACTCATCTTTGAATATAGTCTCTACTGAATCAGATTCAGATGTACCTGCACCCAACCCCATCAAACCAAAAACCAAACCCCGCACCCCCATCAAAACAAAGCGCATCTCCACCATCTCTAAAACCCCCACTGAAGGCTCTCAACAACATGAAAGTGGTTCCCAAAATAACTCCCCCTCTGAGGCATCTGCTGAGGCAACCCCAACCCCACCTGAAAACACTTCTTCAACCCCCACTGAACAAAACCAAACCCCTCCTGAAACCCAAACCTTAACCTCATCTGAACCCAACCCTCCTGAAACCCATACCACTCACCTAGAGTCAATCCTAGAGGAGCCAACAGATATCAGATCCCCTACCCCTTCTGATGGTCCCGTTTTCGAATACCAAAATGGGAATTCAGGAGCAAATTTTTTTTAAACTTTTTCCTCAGGGAGTTCAGCAAGAGTGAATAATAGTCAAGTCACTGCATTGCTAAGAGTCAGAGACATCAAGTCAGTGTGATGACTTGAGGGCTCAGTCTCTTAACAAGGCAGTGACTCGAGAGGTTACACTTCAAGTCACTGCTTTACTCAGAGCCTGAGCTACCAAGTCAGTGTGAAGACTTGGAGACTCATACTCTAAGTAACGCAGTGACTCGAGATTCTGAACTCTCGAGTGCGTTGCCTGAACAGGTCAGTGAGAAGGATTCTCCCTGACCTAAATATTTAACCAAAGTTTTCTTTTTTAACAATGCTCTCAGTGAGCAGATTTTCACAACACTTTAGTAAATACTTTTAAAGATAAGTACGCACAGTTTAACGTGGTTCAGAGACTCAAGCTCTTACATCCATGACCTGATTTAACAGGAAATCCACTAACTGGGATTCTTATTTTTAACGTGTCAAGGTGCACCAAACACTGGACTCATGCCACTCCCTGGGCTGCCTCTCCTCTCTAACTAACTTCAACCAACAAACCTAACTAGAGGGTTTTGGTTTCAGTTTGGTTTCTCCAACTAAGTTGAGACTATCCTTACAATGCAAAGCTATGCTAAGGATTGGATAATCTCTCTAAGCTTAAGATAATGCTAGTTCTCTCTTTGGAATACAGAATAACTATTAGTAGCTAAGAAACACTTGGAAAATTTAGATGGTTTCGAGTGCTTCTTCTAAAGACTGAATGCTTTGAATGCTTGAGAGTTTGAGTAATTTCTGGCTTGGAAATTTCCCGTAACCTTGAATGGGTTCAAGGCCTTCTGTATTTATAGGTGATTTGAAAAACTATCCGTTGGAGAGATAGCCTTCTAGTCATTTATGTAGAGTGGCTCAAAACGGACATATCTTTATGCAGTAGCCGTTCTTGAATGGAATTAGGTAGTTACATTAAATGCACATTAAATGCTTGCCCGTTAAATATGCATTCTGAAGTCAGTCTTCATGTCAGGTTCCGTACATGTGTGTCCTCCCCGGATTGGTCCACATCTTCAGGTTGGTGAGAATATCAGAACTTATTCCTGGGCATCAGGCTTGTCTTATTAAGTTCTTTTTGTCTCGAGCACAACGGCCTGTCCTGACGCTGTCATTCCTTTTGCACTGCTTGGCTCTACTCCAAGTCTTTCCATAAACTCAGTATCATCCTGTTCCCTTCAGGACTGAGTTAGTAATGACCTCAGGGTCATACTCTTCATCACTGACACTTACTCAGCCAGCTTAGTATACTGCCATAAGTTCAGGATGGTAATCTTCGTCTTCAGGCTCTTGTCTTGATTGACATCAGTTAGTGCTCCTCTTACCGAGTACCTGTGAAGTGTAAAATAACTAAGTACAAGACCTAACCAAGACTAGCCTGACTAAGACAAACCAAGGCAAATCATCTTTTCAGGGGCTTTGGGATCTTAATCAAAACTGACAATGTCCCAACACCTTCCTTACCATCAGATGATGAAGAAGGGTACTCCTTCTTGGATACCCTTAAGGATGAAGTGGCTTACTCACTGGAGACGAAATATCCAGAGCTTGATGGGCACCCCACCCTGAAGGCAATATTTTTTAGAGTAAGGCTACTTGTCCAGCTGTAGGACAGGAGACTAGGTGAAATCCTCATGGCAGTTGGAGGAAGCAATGCTGAGGATTGGAAGAAAGAGGGGAGGGTTGTTCTGGAGTTTGCTGGAATGACCAAAACCAGACTTCTCTGTGATGAGAAGATCTTTCAAAGTCTGGTGATGGAGAAAATTATTGAATCAAAGAAGGGAACTGAGGGTGAGAAAGCTACTGAGGAAAAGGCTGTAGAAGAGAAGGAGAAGCCAGAGGAGGCAAAGTTTGTTGAAGGAGAGAAGGAGAACAAGGAGAAGGAGGAAGGTACTTCACCACAGCAAGGTGGTGGTGAAGTAGCCAAGGATGTATCTTTGGCAAGATATACTGAGGCACAAAATTTGCCAAAGGAGAGCTCAGTAGAGGAGTCTACTGAAGCTCCCCCACAACAGCCCTCAGCGGTGACTACGGAGTCAGCTGAGGTGTCTGGAAAGGAAGGAGTTGAAAAAGAAGAGGAAAAAGAAAATGAGGTAGAGATTATCAAAGTGGTCAGTGGTGAAATAAGAGCAATCATAACTGTAAAGGATGAATTGGCTGGAAAAATGATAGTTGAAAAAGAAACCGAGAGAGAGAGTGAGAAGAGGGAGTAAATATGGAGATAGATGAGACTGGAGTTTTAGGTGGTGAGAAAGAGGGGGGAGGAACTAACACTGTATGTGATGCAGGTATTCAAACTGATGAAGTACCCCAAGTCCAAATCAACCTAACTCCACTGAGGGATGTTGTTCAAAATATTCAAGATAAAAAGCTTCCATCCCTACCAGCTCAGCTGAGAGATGTCCAGGAAGAAGTTGATGAAATGGTCATCCTCTCAGACCATGTAGATGAGCTTATGGAGTCTACCACCATTTCACTCCAGAATCTAATTCTGAAGGTTGAAGATACACAACAGATGGTAATCGACGTTGTTGAAGGCCAAAGTATGATGGTCATAGAGGCCCTGAAGAAGCTGGAAGAGAAGGAGGATGAGGCCAGAACTAAATTTCTAAACGATTCAGTGGAGAATGTATCCAATAACCTAAAGTCCTCAGTAGAGGCTTTCTCAACTGACCTGTTAGGGAAGGTTGAAGGGTTATGGAATAAGAAACTGACGGAGTTTGAGGCCAAGCATGAGGAACTTGGAGCCAAGCTAGGAAAAGTGCTGAAGAAAGCTGCTGAGGACTTCCCTACTCAGGAGAAGACGAATGTTCTCATAGATGAGAAACTTGCCCAATTTGTACAGTTTTGACAAACAGCTGGGGCTACTCTTGAAAGACTTGAAGATGAGGTTGATCACTGCTCAACCCAAGTGAAGGCTATTAGTCATGATCAGATGAAGCTAAACATCTCGATTGCTGAGTGCATAATTAATGTCGGAAAGGGGGAAAAGAGAGTAAGTGCAAAAGACATGAAGCAGGATCCCAAGAACAAGATGCAGCTGATTCTTGAGACTCCTGAGTTTGAAAGAGGCCAACAAATAAAGAATACCATGAAGAAAGTCAATCTTGAAACCAAGAAAGTTGTTGATGCAATGAAAGGCAAGGAAATTCCCGCATAAGACTTATCTAAGTTCAAGGAAGCAGCTGAGAAGAAGAAGAAGAAGGAAAGAGCTGCGCAAAAGGGGGAATCAACTAAGAGGAAGGCAACTGACATTCTCTCAGCTGAAGTGACAAAGAGGACTAGGTCTTCAGGAAGGTTGGCTGCAAAGTCAACTAAGTCAGTTGAGGTACTTCCTGTCTTAAATCCTGAACCTATCTCTTCTGAAATCCCCAAATCTGCCCCCACCAGAGTTACTGAGCTCACTGAGCTAATCAAAGAAGCTGGTGGGATGAATGAAAGAGCTAGGAGATTAACTGCCCAACAGTAGGAAATGAGGGATAAGGAAGTTGGAAAGTTTGAGTCAGTGGCTGAGTTGGCTGAGAGGAAGAGGAAGGAGAGGCTAGCCACCTTTGATAAGATTACTTCCAAGAAATTCAGGAATAGTTATCAAAGGTGGGCTGCAAAGATGAAGAAATAAAAGATGGCTGCCTCTAAGGCTAGGTTTCCTCATCTGGACACATGGGTTCCCAAGAAGCTGAACGATGCTTGGGAATCTGCCAAGAGGGAGTTTGTGTACTCCTTCTATGACATCGGAGAATTGGGAAAGGAGAATGCGCAAGACTTGTTTAATGACTGGCTATTTGAAACCTACCCAAAGCTCTATCCTGAGATTTGCGAAGCCTGGAATGATAAGTTCCCAGATCATGCCTTAAAGGCCCGTGAACCTATCGTCTTCTGGTCCCCAACTGATGTAACTGGAGTTATTGATAGAGAAAGGATAACAGATGAGTGGGTGTTCTTGTGTGAGCACTTAGGTCTCAAAGGGCATTCAAAGGAAGTCATGGAGAGAAAAAATGACTTGAAGATTCCTGTTTTCAAACAATACGGGCTTGAACCTTTGTTTGAGACCATCTAAGGAAGTTTAGTATTTTTCTGGACATTTGTTTATAAGTCCCAGCTGATCTTGTTTTGAACCTTATTTTACAGTGGACTTTATGTAATTATACTCATCAGTTCTTCATTATAATGGAAACTCTACTGTCTTTTGCCCAAGATAATATCTTATTATCATTTAGGCTTATGTACTTGAAGGTTTTTTACTTACAAAAATCCTTGTAAAACTTATATCATCTGAACAACCTTATCTGGAAAAGAATATGTAAGAAGATAGGTTTCGACATAATCAAAAAGGGGGAAATTGTTGGGAAATTGTATAGACTTAAGTTTTGATTAAGATGTCAAAAGGTTCCTCCTAAGTTATCTTGTAAGTAAAAATGTTCAGTAGAATTAGAGTTTAGTTAGTCAGTTCAAATGTTAAGGAACTGAAGTGAAGTTAGTAATTTCTAGAGTGTATTGAAGAATGAAGTCCGCTGAAGACGAAGTCCGCTGAAGACAAGTAATCTGAGAAATAGTCCAAGTCTTGAATGTTTCTAAGTGCATTCACACTAAGGCTAAAACCATCAGGAGAGGACCAAGGTCCACTGATGAGAACTAACAAAGCACATTCAATGTTAAACACATTAAAAACTGTTAGTTAATAGGCAAGGTCTTTTCCCCAGCTTTCCCCAGAAAGTTGGTGAATAGGCAAGGTCTTTTCAGCCGTTTCTTGACAAGACTTAAAGCTTCAAATAGAGTCGTTTGAACCAATCAGATACAAGAAGACTTACTTGAAAAGATTCAACTCCAACAGGAAGATTTTCAAGGAAGCCTATAAATACAGAAGGACGTGTCCATTTCTAAGCACAGGAAACTCATAAGATCAAAGTTATCTCTACATTAATAACTTACCAGAAGCACTCGAAATTAACTCTGTTTCCCAAGTGTTTCACAATTGTAGAGAGCAAACCAAACCTTCTGTAATCGTGCTTAAGAGCCATATCCAAATCTTAGAAAGAGATAATCCATCCTAAGCCTTGTGCTAAAACTGTAAGGATTATCTCACAACAGTTGGAACCAAACCCTACTCAAAACCCTACTCAGTGTTTAGGTTGAGAGTTAGTGTTAAGAGGTGTTAGTAAGCTGATTATTTGTATCAGTCTGAAAGCTGGTTGTATTTGGGAACTAGGACCTGGAACTATCCTAGAGATCAATCATCCTAAGAGAGGATCATTGATCAGTGCACCTTGGCACTATAACACAAGGAATTCCAAGTGAAAGGAATTCTCCTGTTTGATCAGGACAGTGGACGTAGGAGAGATTCATCTCTGAACCACTTTACATCTTATGTATTCATATTCTGCTATTTCCTAAGTGTGTGTTAACTATTCAAAAGTTTATCAAGTAAAACGAGATTTTCTTAAGGGCTCACTAATCCGCATCTAAAAGCTAAATTAGATAGTAGTTCAACTGAAAGTCTTGAGCTTTCAGTGGAGTTATTATCTCAGTAAGCTTTCACTAAGTAACTCTCAGCAGACCTTCAAGTCTACTGACGAGTTATTGTCTTAAGTAACCTGATAAGTTATAAGAAGTTTTAATCTGTAATTACAGGTGTATTCCCCCCCCATACACCTGTTTACTCGTTTCGGGACCAACACTAAATATAGAGTATGGTTGGAGGGCCACCATTCTCCATTTTGTGCCAAAATCTCCAAAATGGAGAATGGTTGGAGATGGCCTGATAAACTTTTTGATACCCCTGGTCAAATATTCGACACTTTAAAGCAGTTTAATGATATACTTATTATAAATCATTTTCATATAAAATATACCTACTTTATATGGATACTAGATAATTTAATATTGATTGTTAAAAGACAAAATTCAAACTGTTACTGTATAGTTTTCACAATAATAAATTTTCGAAAAATAATTGATAATTTAAAAATAAAAGTCGTGGACTAAATTTAACATTAAAAATAAGACTTACAAACTAATTTGAAAAAAATTATTTGACGATCAACGACAAATTGAAAGATTAAAGTTTCCTAAATGGAATTTAATTCAAAAAATAAAAACATTTCTAGAACATAATTCACTACGTAAAACTTGATAAAGAACGGAGATGGAAATGAGATGGGTACAAAACGGGTTTGACAAATTTTAGGATCCACCTTTTGAATTTAAATGGACCCCAACCCATTCTGGGACCCGCCGGGTTCAAGCCGCCTAATCTTGTTTGATTTTATATTATTTTAAAATGTAAAAACTTAATTTTTGCATTAAAAAAATCAGAATTTATATTCATCTAATACTTAATACTAACATATATAATTACTATATTTATCAATACATTAATTTGAATATAAGTTTATGTAAATCATATATATACATAAAATAATATCAATACTTTAATAAGAAGGGTTAGCGGAGCGAGTCCTATTAAAATCACGACCCGCCTTGAACCCATTGAACCGGGTCCAAACCCAAGTTGAACATGACGGGTTCAATGCGGGTTTGTGTTTGGATCCATTGATTAGGCATAAAATTGTCATGATTCGTAGCTCGTTTTGCCCGTGTTATGATTGATTTCGATGAGTATTTAGAGTCAATTGAGTACTATTTTCATGAACTAAAGAATTTGCCTCTTTGATGTTCATAGATGGATAGAGGGCGAAAAATGGAATTCGTAGGACTTTGAATCGACCCAAACGGATGCCCGGAGAGAAGATATGGAAGAAATATGAAAAGTATTAGTTCGAGGGAGCAAAAGTATTACTGGAGTGCTCAAGCAAAAAGAACTCGAGCACTCACTGCTCGAGTGCTCGAGTACTAAGCTCGAGTGAAGCTGGGTCGTGCACTCAGTGCTCGAGTACTCTGCTCGAGCTGGGTCAAGTCGAGTACTATGTGCTCGAGCTCATAAGGTCGTGCACTTTTTGAGTTCTGGAAGTTTGGTGCGCTCGAGCTGCACTTGCTCGTGCACTTAGTGCTCGAGCTCTAATCGAGCTGACGCGATTTTGGCCTATTAAGTCCCGATTCGACCCGTTGCCTATTTATACCCCTTCTGAACACGTTTTTGGACACCACTTCACGCATAGAGTTAGATTTTGGAGAGAGAAGAGAACCAAGAGTTCGAGCAAGCATAGTTTACTTTTGATCGAGGTTTTTACATTACGATTTGATAGTTTACATATGGATTTTGTTATTTTGATTATTCGTTCTTTGATACTTGATACTTGAGACTACTATTTTCTTTTTAATTCGATTATACTCTTAGATTTCAATTCTTTCTAAAACCCTTGTTTATGTTCTTGAGTTATTCAACTAGATTAATTATGTTTTCGTTCGTTGCTTGCTTATTTACTTTCGTTATCGGTAAAACCATGTTAGGCTAAAACCCTTGTATGCTTGGGGTAGGATGAACTCGTAGAAGTAGGATGTTGGTACATAATTAGGGTAACTTGTGATGTTTAGTTTTAATCCTCTTAATTAATGAACGCTTAAAATAAATTCCGGATTTACCTTTGAATTTCGTATGAAAATTGCTAGAGAGAGGACAACCTTATCACTCTTTAATAACTAATAGGCTTAACAAGAGGGTTTAGAAGAGGTTAATTCATTTACCGGTTTATCTAGGGAGGACGACCGCATCATCTTAGTTAAATTATGGTCTCTTTAATTAAGCACAATCTATTAACTTGTTTAGTGGATTAGTGAAGTCGATTGATAGGATAAAGTATTAGGGTTTAATTCTTGAGCTTTTCATCTTACAATCTTATACTTAGGTTATTTCTTGCACATTACGGTTATTGTAATTATCGTACCAACTTCATTAGTATACGTAGGGATTCCTATCCTGAGCATCACCCTTTTATATTTTAGACAAAACCCTTAGATAATTAATTCTTTTTTTTTTTTTGCATTAGTAGAGTAAAATAGTTTAGGTTAATAATTCTTATAACCCAAAAACATACACTCATATTTTTTACGACACGTAGATCTTCAGTGATCTATTCTCATACAACCCATCCCGAGGTACGATATACTTGGTCCCTATACTTGCCAATACTACAGTGAACCCATACTCTTGTGGGGTAACTACTAGTATAGCTAGTAAAGTTCGGTTCAAGTCAATGGCATCGTTGCCGGGGATGACGATGTATGTCCATTGAGTAGGACTTGGAGATAACTTAGTAGTTAGTAGTGAGCGCTTTATTTTTCTGTTTAATTCTTACGCATTTGGCAGTTGCGTTTTGATTCTTCTGTTAGTGTTTAAGGTTTATGAAAACACGCCCGTAAGGAGATACAAGCGAGGAGAGAACACATCTAGATCCTGAGACAATAGCAAGAAAAAACCGAGCCTTTTTAAGAAGGATGGACACTTCCTGTGGAGAGAACGACAACATGAACATCAGTAATAAGTTAGAAGATATTGCGGCTAAGTATAATCAGGAAGTAGAATGGGTTGAGGGCACTGGAGGGAATAACAGTCAGAATCAAGTCCCGTCAGGGGAAAGCCATAGCAAAATCCGGCTCCACAGAATCAAAATAATCCAGCTCAAAATCTAGTTCAACATCCTCAAAACATCTCGTTCAACAACCTACCTTATCCTTACCCATACACACCATATCCTTATCCTCCACCTCCTGCTTATAATCAACCACCAGTTCCGCAAGTACCTATACCACCCATCTATCCTCAGCATGCTCCTTAGAACGCTGACCATGACATAGCAATCCGAGGAAGCTTTGCGGTACAGCCGCAACGATATTATGATGGAGTGGCATTGCCTCCGGTAGAGGCAAACAAATTCTCTATCTCCCCAGGAATCCTGAAGTTACTTACCGAGAACCAATTCAAGGGGGAGGTTGGGAATGAGAATCCTCATACTCATTTCAGAAGTTTTCTGATGATTGCCTCAACTTTCAATTATAACGGCATGTCTGAAGATGCCAAGAGTCTCAGGTTGTTCCCGTTCTCTTTAATTGAAATAGAAAATGGGTGGTATGATAACACGCTCCCACGGAGAGGTGTAACCACATGGGCCGAGCTCGAGCGTCTGTTTCTCGAGCGATTCTACCCTCCGTCTAGAACGATCAGAGCAAGGATAGAGATCTCGTCTTTCCAACAGAAGATAGGATAGGACTTACGTCTGGCTTGGGAGAGATACTCTAATATGCTCATTGAGTGCCCGCAACAAGGGTACAATGAAGGGGACATCATGTCTTTCTTCTACTGTGGAGCCAGCAAAGCAGGTCAAGCCCACCTTGATGCATGTGCTAGTGGAGCATTCTTGAATTATGGTACAACTAGGTGTAGAGAGATCATTGATAACATTGTCAAAAATGTCGGACAATGGAACGAGGACCCAAAATTTCAGAGAGCATATCAGCTGGAGGAAAATGAGGGAACGAGGAAGTTGTTGATGGCGATGATGGAAAAGATAAGCAACCTCGAGATTGGGCAAAATCTGGTTGGAGAGAATATGGTAGTGAGTGAGAAAGTGGAGCAGCCCATAGGTCAGCAAGAGGTAGCCAACTATATGAGAGGCCCTTATTACAATCAGAATGGCTACCAAGGTGGAATTTATCAAGGGCGACCAACTTATGGGCAACCGTTTGTACCTCCAGGTCCATAGCCTCCTCAGAATCAGTGGAGAAACAACCAAGACTATCAAGGAGGCCAACAGCCTTCTCAGAACCAATGGAGGAAGAACGGGAATTTCTCATATGCCAATCCGAAGGCTGGAATCACAGTTCCTCCAGGTGTTGATCCAGATTCAAAGCCCCCAGGTGGTGAAGGCGGTTCCTCGACCAAAGAGATGTTGCGAGCTATCCTCCAAAAGGTGGAAGAAGGAAGCAAGAGATTATCTTCATTGGAGTATGCTGTAAAGGAGTTACATAAGAAAGACGATCAACGTGATCAAGAACTCCAGAAGATAGATGTAGAGCTGAATAGAATTCAGTAAGAGAATAATAGACGGTTCACTTTGATAGAGTATCAAATTAGTCAGATCGCAAAATCATTGGGTAGAGAGCCCGATAAATATCCGTCTATGCCGGAGGGAAACCCGAAAGAGCAATGCAAGACGATCCAGCCAAGAAGTTGGACCAAATATGATGGTCCTCAAATGCCTGCTGACTCAGAGACGCCTCAAGAAGAGGTTGAGATAGAAGAAAAAGAGCATAAAGAAGATAGAGATGAGATTGAGGAGGTAGAAGTTGAGAAAAGGGTTGAGGGTGAAGACACTCAAAAGAGCAAAGAGCCTAAAGAGGAAGGCATTGAGGAGATTGAGAGAGTCCCAAAGTGGAAGAAGGCAAAGAAAGCAAGGAAGAATGTGAAGGAGACCGAGCGAGATGAATGGGGGGTACCCCAATCGGTGATACCCATCCCATATCCGCAGCGCTTCATGAAAATGAAGCTTGATGAGAAATTCGCTAAATTCCTTGATGTTTTTAAGAAATTGCATATTAACATTCCTTTCTATGATGCTTTGGAACAGATGCCGAATTATGCCAAGTTCCTGAAGGACTTGATTGCTAAGAGAAGGAGAGTTGATAAGCCTAAGTTGGTGCAACTGAACCATGAGGTGAGTGCATTAGTGCACAAGGCGCTTCTCCCGAAGTTGAAAGATCCCGGGAGTTTCACTATCTTATGTGACATCGGGAATAGAGTCAAGAAGGGAACGTTGTGCGACCTTGGAGCGAGCATCAATCTGATGCCCTTGTCACTATTCAAGAAGTTGGAGGGTGGAGAACTTTAACCGATAATGATGACGCTTCAACTCGCCGACCGGTCTATTACTCGACCTCTAGGTGTGGTTGAAGACGTCCTTGTTAAAGTTGGAGATCATATTTTCCAAGCCAATTTGTGGTGCTAGACATGGAGGAAGATGAGCACGTTCCTTTAATATTGGGAAGGCCTTTCTTAGCTACGGCCGGGATGGTGTTAGATGTGGCGAATGAAAAGATCACGTTGAAAGTTGATGATAAAGACGTGAAGATTTCCCTATATGAGGCCATGAAGTACCAGAAGGGGATGGGAAGCGAGCGAAAAACTTAGACATTTTCTCTTATGAGAATAAGGGAGGTAAATTTGAGTATCATGTCCCATAAGCTCCTTTGAGCTCGGTCCGGCATTAGGACCCTAAAAATAGCGCTACGTGGGAGGCAACCCACTTTTATTTGCTTTTGAGTGTTTATGTTATTAGGATGTTGTTTTGAGTCGTATGTAATAACCTCATATTTGAGCGAGTTGCTTGTAGGATTGTCTCGAGGGAGTAAAGGTATCATGGAATTATTCAGATTGAAGGGACCAACTCGAGACAAGGGAGTGTGCCAAGTTGTTGAGAGAAACTGAATTATATGGATGAGGTAACCACCACCCCAAACTTAGACCACTTCACAATGTCGAAGTTTGGGGGGTGGAGTTTTTATATGTTTTATGGTTACATTGCACAAGCGCACACTCTCTCTTAGGGTTGAGTTGAGTTATATATTGAGTCTTGAGATGCTCCTTGAGCTAATATTACTTTGATGTGCTACTACATATTTCATGCTTATTAACTCTTGCTACTTATTGATTGTTATTCTTGAGTATGATCTGATTAGTGGGGTGAGTTGTGAAGTTGAGTTAGGAATTTTATTGTGTGAGTGTAGGAGTTAGAGTTGATTTGAGAGGGAACTAGTATACTTACGAATTTTCCTTTTGAGTACTTGTGTGATGAGAGTGAGAATTCACTAGCATGGATGTGAAAGCCGTGAGATTTGAGCCTTTTAGAGATTAAAATGCATTATATTGATCTCTTCGTTTGTGAGTGGATCGTTACCTTAGAGGATGCTAGAACTTGTGTGTGCTCTCGCTTCTTGTTCCAGTTTGATATGCCGAAACTGATTTTAGGCCATCTTTGATTTGTTGAGTCACTTAGCTAAAATAAGTCTACCAATGACACTTATCCCTTGTTAGCCCGTTTGAGCCTTGGCCTATTATTTGCTAGCACATTTTAACACTTATCCAAATTCCTAAATTATTTTTGTCCCAATTTGAGTGGAGAATAGAAAAAGTGTGAATGAGGAGGGATTGAGTTGAGTTGAGAAAGAGAATTATAAAGGTTGAGTTGTGATAAAAGAAGGGTGTAATGAAATTTTGAGTTGTGGGGAAGACCAAAAATTTGAGAATGAGCAAAAGAAAAATGAGCTCATATGTATGTGTGAAAAAGAAAAGTGTGGTGATTGAAAAAGCGAAATGAGTTAGAGAAAAGAAAAATGGAAGTGTTGAAAGTAGAGGAAATGAAAAGTGTATTGCATGAAGATGTTTGAAGTATTTTTGTTCCTCATTTTGAAGTATTGAAATTTGATTTTCCATTCTCCATTCACTTGAGTCACTTACCCCATATAGTTACCCCACCTGTCCAAAGAGCCTACGTTACAACCTTGATTAAGTCCTTTTTTATTCGGCATTGATTTCTAGAGTATGGTCGAAGTTGAGAGTGCATACAAGCCTATGGCTGCTGATATATGTGATTGATTGAGTGAGTGAGTCCCTTATTATTGATATACATTTGTGAGGGAGTGGAACACATTGTTGAGTCCACATCCATGTTTGATCTTAGTGTTTCTTGTTGTTATTGCATTAGTATGATGAAGGGGGATGAGTTCGTGTACGTGTGAATGATCTTCGAAACTCGGGTTCGATTACTTGCATGATTTGGTTCTTTGACTCATTCCTAACAATTTCACTTGATTTATTATTTTATTGCTTGAGGACAAGCAATATGGTAAGTTTGGGAGGGTTGATTAGGCGTGAAATTGTCATGATTCGTAGCTCGTTTTGCTCGTGTTTGATTGATTTCAATGAGTATTTAGTGTCAATTGAGTACTATTTTCATGAACTAATGAATTTGCCTATTTGATTCTCATAGATGGATAGAGGGCGGAAAATGGAATTTGTAGGACTTTGAATCGACTCAAACAGATGCCCGGATGAGAAGATATGGAAGAAATACGAAAAGTATTAGTTTGAGGGAGCAAAAGTATTACTGGAGTGCTCAAGCAAGAAGAACCCGAGCACTCACTGCTCGAGTGCTCGAGTACTAAGCTCGAGTGAAGCTGGGTCATGCACTCAGTGCTCGAGTGCTCGAGTACTTTGCTCGAGCTGGGTCAAGTCGAGCACTATGTGCTCGAGCTCATAAGGTCGTGCACTTTTTGAGTTCTGGAAGTTTGGTGCGCTCAAGCTGCACTTGCTCGTGCACTTAGTACTCGAGCTCTACTCGGGCAGACGTGATTTTGGCCCATTAAGTCCCGATTCGATCCGTTGCCTATTTATACCCCTTCCGAACACGTTTTTGGACACCACTTCACGCATAGAGTTAGATTTTGGAGAGAGAAGAGCACCAAGAGTTCGAGCAAGCATATTTTACTTTTGATCGAGGTTTTTACATTACAATTTGATAGTTTAGATCTGGATTTTGTTATTTTGATTATTCGTTCTTTGATACTTGATACTTGAGACTACTATTTTCTTTTTAATTCAATTATACTCTTAGATTTCAATTCTTTCTAAAACCCTTGTTTATGTTCTTGAGTTATTCAACTAGATTAATTATGTTTTCGTTCGTTGCTTGCTTATTTACTTTCGTTATCGGTAAAACCATGTTAGGCTAAAACTCTTGTATGCTTGGGGTAGGATGAACTCGTAGAAGTAGGACGTTGGTACATAATTAGGGTAACTTGTGATGTTTAGTTTTAATCCTCTTAATTAATGAACGCTTAAAATAAATTCCGGATTTACCTTTGAATTTCGTATGAAAATTGTTAGAGAGAGGACGACCTTATCACTCTTTAATAACTAATCGGCTTAACGAGAGGGTTTAGAAGGGGTTAATTCATCTACCGGTTTATCTAGGGAGGACGACCGCATCACCTTAGTTAAATTATGGTCTCTTTAATTAAGCACAATCTATTAACTTGTTTAGTGGATTAGTGAAGTCGATTGATAGGATAAAGTATTAAGGTTTAATTCTTGAGCTTTTCATCTTACAATCTTATACTTAGGTATTTCTTGCACATCACGGTTATTGTAACTATTGTACCAACTTCGTTAGTATAAGTAGGAATTTATATCCTAAGCATCACCCTTTTATATTTTAGACAAAACCCTTAGATAATTAATTTTTCTTTTTTTGCATTAGTAGAGTAAAATAGTTTAGATTTAATAATTCTTATAACCCAAAAACATACACTCATATTAATTACGACGCGTAGATCTTTAGGGATCTATTCGCATACAACCCATTCCGAGGTACGATATATTTGGTCTCTATACTTGCCAATACTACAGTGAACCCATACTCCTGTGGGGTAACTACTAGTATAGCTAGTAAAGTTCGGTTCAAGTCAATAACGCTGTTGTCGGGGATGGCGATGTATGTCCATTGAGTGGGAGTGCTTTATTTTTCTGTTTAATTCTTACGTGATTGTTGGGATATGTTTTAGTTTTGATGATTTTCCAAAACAACATGTAATAGGTTTGAAAGCAGTCAGGATAGTATCCTTTAGATCAGGTCAGGCTAGGTTAGCTCTCAGTAGAATAGGTTGCTCAGTTGAGGGGGAACTCAGCGAGGGAGAACTTCTCAACACAGCCTGAAAATATCAAGATGACAACCAGAAGAGCTGACTGAAGACCTGTCATCAACCTGAACCAATGGAGAAGCCTGAAGGACGTCCCACTGAGTGCAAGTCAGGCTGATCTAAGCCAAGTCTGGTGGACCACTCAGTGAAGAGCCTGATCAGGAGGATCAGTGCTGCACCAAGTAGGCCTGAAGGAGTCAGGCTACTGTGGTCAGGGAAGTTTGTCATCCAGCCTTATGACAAACTTCTTGGAGTGATCTTCAAACAGTCTCTGAAGAACAACTGCACTGAGGACGAGTCAGTCCACTGAAGATCAGAGTCAGTGAAGGAGGAAGCTACCTTAAGTCAGTGGGTCTTAGTCAAACCCACTGAGTCAAAGATCCGTGAATCCAGGCCACGTGGACCAATCAGCACGAGGCAACAACTCTGACACTGACAAAGGCCGCATTCCAAGAAAAGTGGTTGAAACCATTTAATGCTGGATTCAAATGTATTTCCTCTCCAACGGATACATTTGAATCCCCATTATAAATACAAGCTCATAGCTTGTTGTTAGAGTGTGTTGTGTTATGTTGTTGTAAAGATTGTAAGAAAACAAACACCTACGAGCTGTGAGGGTGTGGGTAGTAGCATACGTGCATGGTAGTTATAAGGAGGGTTTACTCACATCTTAAACACTAACCATTAGGGTCTTCGAATATACACATATGAGTGTTCAGCTTGTAACTCTAGGCTTAAAGAGGTTTTCCCTATCTCAGCTATTGGCTAACACATTGTAAAGGGAAAACCTCATCTAGTTGGAGAAAACCCTAACCAAACTAAACCCTTTCAGAAGATTGTTAGGTTTGTAGTGAGGTGAGGAGGGCAGCCCAGGGAGTGGCGTGAGTCCAGTTGTAAGTGCACCTTGGCACGTTAAAAACAAGAATCCTGATATAGTGGATTTCCTGTTAAATCAGGTCGTGGATGTAAGAGCTTGAGTCTCTGAACCACGTTAAACCAAGTGTTATTATTTGGAATGTCTTTTCTTCTAAAGTATTGCGAAAATCTGCTCACTGAGAGCATTGTTTAAAAAAGGAACTTTAGTTAAGCATTTCAGTCAGGAAGAATCATCTTATTGACTGAATCAGGCTAGCACTCGAGAGTTCAGTCTCTTGAGTCACTGCCTTGTTGAGAGCCTGAGCTTTCAAGTCTCTTCACTGACTTGATAGCTCTGACTCTCAGCAACGCAGTGACTTGAGTATTCCGTCACTGAACTCGGTCAGGGTGCAAGCTGTGATTTGATAACGCACTCGAGAGTTCAGCATCTCAAGCCACTGTCCTTGCTCAGAGCATGAGTCTCCAAGCCCTCTCACTGACTTGGTAACTCAGCCTCTGAGCAGAGCAGTGACTTGAGTATTTCTCACTCTTGCTGAACTCCCTGAGGAAAAAGGTTTTTTTTAAAAAAAAAATTGTTTTTGCTCCTGAATTCCCATTTTACCCTTTGAAAACGGGACCATCAATTGGTATCAAAGCAGGTTGTTCACATGACCACTGATCCAGTTTTGTTAAGAAAAATGGTCTACCGAACAGATCTTAAACGTTTTAAAATATGGGAATTCCTGCATATTTCAAAATATTACTTGTATTCTGACACTATTCTTGTAATAGAAAATCATTTGGTTAGAAGTTTTAGGAATCATCAAAAAGGGGGAAATTGTTGGGATATGTTTTAGTTTTGATGATTTTCCAAAACAACATGTAATAGGTTTGAAAGCAGTCAGGATAGTATCCTTTAGATCAGGTCAGGCTAGGTTAGCTCTCAGTAGAATAGGTTGCTCAGTTGAGGGGGAACTCAGCGAGGGGGAACTTCTCAACACAGCCTGAAAATATCAAGATGACAACCAGAAGAGCTGACTGAAGACCTGTCATCAACCTGAACCAATGGAGAAGCCTGAAGGACGTCCCACTGAGTGCAAGTCAGGCTGATCTAAGCCAAGTCTGGTGGACCACTCAGTGAAGAGCCTGATCAGGAGGATCAGTGCTGCACCAAGTAGGCCTGAAGGAGTCAGGCTACTGTGGTCAGGGAAGTTTGTCATCCAGCCTTATGACAAACTTCTTGGAGTGATCTTCAAACAGTCTCTGAAGAACAACTGCACTGAGGACGAGTCAGTCCACTGAAGATCAGAGTCAGTGAAGGAGGAAGCTACCTTAAGTCAGTGGGTCTTAGTCAAACCCACTGAGTCAAAGATCCGTGAATCCAGGCCACGTGGACCAATCAGCACGAGGCAGCAACTCTGACACTGACAAAGGCCGCATTCCAAGAAAAGTGGTTGAAACCATTTAATGCTGGATTCAAATGTATTTCCTCTCCAACGGATACATTTGAATCCCCATTATAAATACAAGCTCATAGCTTGTTGTTAGAGTGTGTTGTGTTATGTTGTTGTAAAGATTGTAAGAAAACAAACACCTACGAGCTGTGAGGGTGTGGGTAGTAGCATAGGTGCATGGGAGTTATAAGGAGGGTTTACTCACATCTTAAACACTGACCATTAGGGTCTTCGAATATACACATATGAGTGTTCAGCTTGTAACTCTAGGCTTAAAGAGGTTTTCCCTATCTCAGCTATTGGCTAACACATTGTAAAGGGAAAACCTCATCTAGTTGGAGAAAACCCTAACCAAACTAAACCCTTTCAGAAGATTGTTAAGTTTGTAGTGAGGTGAGGAGGGCAGCCCAGGGAGTTGCGTGAGTCCAGTTGTAAGTGCACCTTGGCACGTTAAAAACAAGAATCCTGAGATAGTGGATTTCCTGTTAAATCAGGCCGTGGATGTAAGAGCTTGAGTCTCTGAACCACGTTAAACCAAGTGTTATTATTTGGAATGTCTTTTCTTCTAAAGTATTGCGAAAATCTGCTCACTGAGAGCATTGTTTAAAAAAGGAACTTTAGTTAAGCATTTCAGTCAGGAAGAATCATCTTACTGACTGAATCAGGCTAGCACTCGAGAGTTCAGTCTCTTGAGTCACTGCCTTGTTGAGAGCCTGAGCTTTCAAGTCTCTTCACTGACTTGATAGCTCTGACTCTCAGCAACGCAGTGACTTGAGTATTCCGTCACTGAACTCGGTCAGGGTGCAAGCTGTGATTTGATAACGCACTCGAGAGTTCAGCATCTCAAGCCACTGTCCTTGCTCAGAGCATGAGTCTCCAAGCCCTCTCACTGACTTGGTAACTCAGCCTCTGAGCAGAGCAGTGACTTGAGTATTTCTCACTCTTGCTGAACTCCCTGAGGAAAAAGGTTTTTTTTAAAAAAAAAATTTGTTTTTGCTCCTGAATTCCCATTTTACCCTTTGAAAACGGGACCATCACTTACGTGTTCGGCAGTTGCATTTTGATTCTTCTGTTAGTGTTTTAGGTTTATGAAAACACGCTCGCAAGGAGATACAAGCGAGGAGAGAACACATCTAGATCCTGAGATAATAGCAAGAAAAAATTGAGTCTTTTTAAGAAGGATGAACGCTGCCGGTGGAGAGAACGACAACATGAACATCAGTATTGAGTTGGATGATGATGCGACTAAGTATAATCAGGAAGTGGAACGGGTTGAGGGCACTTGAGGGAGTAATAGTCAGAATCAAGTCCCATCAGTAATTTATATTTTTATTATGCTTTAATAAATAATTTGTATGAATCAATATAGATTTGCATGAAAAACGAAAAACTTAATAATTTATATTAGTCTAAAATATTAAATTTACAAAATTAAAAAAATTAGTAAATATATATATATATATATATATATATATATATATATGTATAAATGAATTAGTACCAAAAAATAATTAATTTGATGAATTTAAAAAAAAGGGACTCAATTTGAAGTTATATACAGTTAAATGCCTTAAAAACCAAAAAATTAATAATTTACATTAGTCTAAAATATTAAATTTATAAAATAAAAAAAATTAATATATATATATATATATATGAATTAAAAAAAAAATTAGTTTGATGATTTTTTTTAAATGAGGAGTCAATTTGAAGTTTTATACAGTTAAATGAATGAAAAACAAAAAAATAAAAAAATTCTAGTCTAAAATATTAAATTTACAAAATTTAAAAAAAGTTAATATATATATATATATCTTATAATAATATATTTTCAAACCTTTCCAAGATGATGTGTCAACACCACCTTATTCTTAGGCTGATGTGGCATGTCTCAAATCTCTCCATTGTAAAATATTGCGCTCTTAAAAGTTGGTTAAACTTTTAATCTCGATCCTTCGTTCTATAACCTTAAATCTAAACCATTACTTTATATCTGCATAATTAATGCGAATAGATATTATTTCCATTTTCTTATTTAGTTATTTTTTTAATTTATTATAAATAATATTTTTTTCCAAACCTTAACGTAATTAAATATGATCTACTTATTTAATGAATCTAAATTAATCTTTCCAAAGTTCGAGTTAGTATATATAGTATAATATAATGTTCGATTATTTTTTCCTAAAATAAAAGGTATATAGTTATGTATTCCAAAGAATATTATTATGTGATATATTCTTATTATGGACAAGATATAATACTGCATGCATTTTTTTTTATTATAAATAAGAGCATATTGTATTTCATTTCTTCACATTAAAGTTTTATTTGTTCCACTCTTTTGCTGAGATTTTTCCCATCAATTGTTGGTTAGTTATATATCTACTGTTATTAATATATTTATTTAATAATTAAATTCGTCATTTTAAGTGCTCACAATTTGATAAGATTTAAATATCAATATCAATATGAATGTAATAATGATTGTTGATTTATGCTCTACATCGTTCAGTTTAAATATTCTTCATGTGCAAAAATAATATATTTAATTATACCATGTATTTTTATCTGAATAATTATGATGGTTTAATTGTTGTAATTTTAAATCTCATTTTAGATTTCAAAAGTATGACGCCTCAATTTTCTCTGATTTCTAATATCAAGAGTGAGAGCCAAAAATTGACCGTTAAAGTTAGGATTGAAAAAGTTGGACAATATTTTTAATAATTTTAATAGAGACAAGTTTTACTTGAAATTCAATTTGATCGATGAATAGGTATTGTAACGTTAAAGTTTATTTCAAATTTGATATTGTTTCTTACATAAATTAATTTCTTACCGTATACTCCCGATAACTAATAATGTTGATTAATTTATAAATTATTCAACAATGAAATGGAAAATTATTATTATTAAATTATAGTCTAAGTAATATTATTCCATAATTATTATTAATTTATGTGGATTTTGATGATTTTGATGATTTTTTAATTATTTAGTTTGTAGGATATACCCTATAGGGTTTACTGAAGGGCACGGGCCACGACTAAATAAACCGCAGAATTTATTGTATATACCCCGAAATTTCTTGGACAAAAATATTCTTATATTAAATGTCTATAAAAAATAAAAATAATATTTTTTTAAGTACGTGAAATTCACGTGGGTACGCACTAGTATATATATATAAATGAATTAGAAATAAAAAAGAATTAATTTGATGATTTTGTTAAAAAAAAGGGAGTCAATTTGAAGTTATATACAATTAAATGCATAAAAGCGAACAATAATTGCAAGTGTCCTAGTGGTCCACGCCTCCTTCGGGTAACCCGGAGGTCGGTGGTTCGATTTTCCTTGGGTGCATATATGCCCATTAATTTATATAGAATATGGGTCGCCTAATATAAGCTATTGGGTTAGTGGCTCTGTGGTTCGCAACCCGCTCGGACCCCAATGGGCGCGGATTCGAACCTACTGAGCCATATTTTTTTCGCAGGTTCGTTGATTAGCGACCGACCTGTAGGCTGTCGCAAAAACTTAACCCAACCGAGTCAGACTCGGTCAGATCAGCGACTGACCGGCGGTGGTCTCTAAACATTAGCGACCATCATGTCGGTCTCTGATCGGCGACCGATTTTCAAAGGCGGTCGCTAATATTAGCTACTCGCATTTTAGTGACCGACTTTTATCGATAAAAAATCGATCGCTAATCACGTTTTGCGATAAAAAATCGGTTGCTAATCCACTTTTTTTGGAGTGGTATCATATAAAATATTTGTATATAAATTTAAAACTATTATTTAAAATATTTGAAGAACTGTTGTTCACGATATTGTTCACCTTGTTGGCCACCCACCTTATTTCATTAAGAACATGACAAGTATTTTACTATTGTAGGAGAACAAAACTAAGGGGGCGCTTGGTTAACGACTCTTAAATGGTAATGAGAATGAGAATGAAAATTAGTGTAACTATGATGGTTAATGATAACAAAATCACTACCTCTTCTCCTAAATAAGATAATCACTACTCCATTTTTATTACCATATTCTCTTCCTACAAACATCTTCCTCAATCACTCCCATATTCCTCTACCAACAACCATTTGTTGTCCACTTCTATTCTAAAGTTGGGGCATGACACTAGCAATTGAGTTACAATTGTAATAATTCTTCCTCCAACATATCATTTTTATTATTGGGGCATAAATGAAAAATAATTTTCATTCTCATTACCATTGAGGAATTGCTAACCAAGCGCCTCCTAAAAGAAATAAGAATAGGAGTATAGATCACAAAAACAATACCTGAGATTTGCATACATTATGTTCGACGTGTTTTTAAATAGAGATTATTATAAATAGGTTCTACATTAGGTTCAAAATTAAGCTTTAGTTCTACACCTTTTCTAAGTCACATATAGGTTCAAAATGGGGGCCCACTCACAAAAAAAAATCAGCCCACCCACCACCCCACTCATCCACCCACTTTATTCTCTCTCTCATTCTCACCTCTTCTCATTAATCACACCGTCCTCTCTCTCTTATCCAAACAACCTCTCTCTAAAATGGAGAGCCACAGCCACACGCCCATGCCGACATCACCGCCACGCCACCCATGCCCCTCTCACTAAAGATGAGCGGTGTCGCCGTCTCCCCACCGCTAAGCGCCGCCGCATGCTAATAATGGCCGTTTCGAGCAGAGTGGACCAAGGCCACCGCAGATCTGGAAACAAAGATCCACCGTCATCGGTCATAGAGGATCCACCATCATCGACCATGGAAGCTTGAAAAAATTAACGCGCCAGAGCCTCCGCCATCCGCTCCCTCACCGTCGCACGACCATAGATCTGTAAGTTTTTTGGGTTTTTTTTTTCAAATATTATTTTTTTTTTCCAATTTTTCCGATCTATGTATCTGAGCTATCTCACGAGCGTCATTTTTCTGGTGCATTTTTGGGACAAATTAAATTTAATTTGGGGTTTTTTTTTTATGTAAAGAAATTTGAATTCATTTTTTTTAATTGTTACGCCCACACCTAGATGTAGCAGTACCAATAGTTTGAACTTTGATATATGTGTGAAAGAAATGCTCTGTTTTTTGTATTTTTGTGTTTTCCTCATGCTCTTTTTTTAATCTAAATTGGATTTTTGCAATGGTACAATATATTGTGTGTGTACTTGGTGGCTTGATCATTTTAATCATCTACAGGCTAGGTACTAATTCCATTCCTGGGAGAAGAAATGAAGAGTTTGTAAAAAAAAAAATTGGCAGGATAAAGAGTTTGTAATATGAAGATGAAGATACTGCAAAAATAAATTGCATATTTTTTTTAACTCTTTTTTCGTATATAAGCATACACATGTAATTTAAGTCATGAATTTGTTAATTTGAAATTCAAATATGTAATTTTTTGAATTTTAAATATGTAATGGATGAAAAATGCATGCTGCATATTTAATAAAAAAATAAATTTATCTTATTAAAGTATATCTTCAAATATCTGATGAAAATAGTTGTTCAAATTTTTTTGAAATATACGTGGAAAATAGCTATTCAAAATTTTTATGTAAAATAGTTGTTCAAAATTTTTATGGAATAAAATGGATAGAGAATGTAAAATATTGTTCAAAATAGTTGTTCAAAATTTTTATGCAAAGTAATTGTTCAATACAATACGGAAGGTATTTAAAAAAAATATATAAAAATAGCTGAAGAAATTTAAATTTTTTTTAACTTTTAATGAGTTATAAATAGAATATAAAAATCCTGAAGGAATTTTAAAATAGAAAATTTAACTTTTAATGAATAATACTTAGGTATTAGAAAATTCAAATGTAAATATTAAATTAATAAAAAACTTAGAAGTAACAGGACCACCCATTTTTTTAAACAATTTTGAAAGAGTAAAGTGGGGGTGGGGACATGGAAGGGGAACGCAGTGGATTGGGGGAAAAGCTACAACATATGAAAAAGAAGGGGCCCACTTACACCATTTTGTATTTATGGAAGATTCTTACACCAAAGGTTAATAAACTCAAGTAGGGTGAACCTATTTGTAATTGCCCCTTTGAAATATTCTTGATTTTGAAACACATCAAACTAGCATGAGTGAAATATACACACATATATATATATAAGTGATTTTTGCTGCACCCAAATGCATAACATGCACTTGGTCCACTTTCTCACTCACTGCTACATTCCCTCCAACCAGATTCTGCCCTAACTCAAGGTTGCTTATCTTCTCCATCATTGCCATCAAGAGCTTCCTTGCCCCTTCACTCTCCTCAATCTGATATGTCCTCTGAAATTCTGGGTCCTCATTCCACTGCCCGGCATTCGTGATAATATTTTCAACGATCTCTCTACACCTAGTTGTACCGTGGTTCAGGAATGCTCCACTAGCACACGCGCCAAGATGGGCTTAACCAGCCTTGCTGGCCCCACTATAGAAGAAAGCCATGATATCTCCCTCATTATATCCGTGCTGCGGGCACTCAATCAACATGTTGGAGTATCTCTCCCAAGCCTGACGTAAGTCTTCTCCTGGCTTCTGGCGGAAGGAAGAGATCTATATCCTTGCTCTAATGGTTATAGATGGAGGGTAGAATCGCTCGAGGAACAGACGCTCGAGCTCGGCCCATGTGCTTACACCTCTCCGTGAGAGCGTGTTATCGTACCACTCCTTTGCTATTCCCGTTAAAGAGAATGGGAACAGCCTGAGCCTCTTGGCATCTTCACTCATGCCATTATAATTGAATGTGAATGTTATCATAAGAAAACTCCTCAGATGAGTATGAGGATTCTCCTTCCCAACCTTCCCCTTGAATTGATTCTAGGTAAGTAGCTTTAGAATTCCAGGGGAAATTGAGAAGTTGTTTGCCTCTACATGAGGCAATGCCACTCCATCATAATACCGTTGCGGCTGTGCCGCAAACTTTCCTCGAATAGCCATGTTCTGATCGGCGTTCTAAGGAACGTGCTGAGGATAAACAAGTGGTACCGGTACTAGTTGGACTGGTGGTGGTGGATGGACTAGTGGTTGGTTATAAGCAGGCAGTTGGGGATACGAGTATGGTGGATATGGATATGGTGGATAAGGGTAAGGGTAAGGGTAAGGTAGGTTGTTCTGTGGGTAAGCATGATTGTTTTGAGGATTATGGACGAAGTTATGAGCTGGATTATTTTGGTTGTTTTGGTTTTGGCTCTGGCTTTCCCCTAACGGGACTTGATTCTGACTGTTGCCTCCTCCAGTGCCCTCAACCCGTTCCAATATCCGATTGCCTGCAGCGCCTTCCAACTCATTGTTTATGTCCATATTATCGTTCTCTCCCCCGACAGTGTTCATCCTTCTTAAGAAGGCTCGGTTTCTTCTTGCTATCGTCTCAAGATCCAACGGTATTCTCTCTTCGCTCGTTTCTCCTTGCGAGCGTGTTTTCATAAACCTGAAAGTCTTAAGAGACTTCATATTTGGAAATCATAATAATTCTAAAAATAAAATTATTATACCAATACTTATATATAGACAAAGCAGTTCAGGCCTATGTGGCAAGTGTCTTTGACCTATATTTTAAAACCCCTTGCCTCTCCCTTGGTCAAATACAAACTTTTGATCCTAGCTGTTGTTTCCTAAAGTTTTAATCCGATTCGTTGATTTTGTTTTGAGGTTTCTATAAATTTCTAAATTCTCTCACCATTTTCGTTTGTCTTCTTTTCATCCGTATTTGATTTGTAGGGTTTGAGTTCTCTCGATTTCCAAACCCCTCATCATTTTCTTTTCTCTCTTCAATTCCCTGTTAATATTTTATCATCAAGAGTTATATTTGTTGTGGTTTTGATAGTAGTATTTTTAATCCCTTTTTTTTTGCAGGTCTTCTTTTTAACGGTTTGTTTTGTTTGGTGATGAATCCTCTAAGAATACCGATTTTTTTTCCTGTTTGTGTTAGATCATGCTTTTTTTATAGTTGATTTCATTTGAACGTACCCGTTTCTTTTTCGTTTTGATTATGTTTGTATATATACTAATCATAATGATTTCTTTTTTTTTTTTTGCAGGTTTTTTTTATCAGGTCCTATCTTTGGTACGTGCATTGGTCGACTAAGCTAAAGATTTTGTGTTGTTATTTCCAGTTCTGATTTTTTTGTAAGACGTGATAAATTATATTTTTAAGCATGTGCCTATTTTAGTGTACAAAATACCCAATGTATGATTTGTTTGAATCACTGTATTTGAATGTGATCATTTATAATGAAGATTCCTCCTTTTAATATTTTTATTGTGATCTAATGGGTGCCTTTTCGACAATGTCATTTGATTATAGTATTCTTTTATTTGCAATACCCAACAAAAGTCAAACTTTATAAATTATTAACTTAGATTACCAAGTCAATTGCATAATCTAAAGAAAATCGTAACATATTAATTCAGTCTATAAATTGCACAATTAACAAGTATATAATATATATTTTTTGGAATAGTCTGGATATGTAAATCGATTTTTTTTGGAATATACACGGTTGATCTTTATTTTTTTTAATTAACCATACACGTAAGGCGCATAATATGATCCATTGATTAGGTAGAAACTTTTAAGCATTAATGTGAATTTTACACATTAATTTCCACCCAAATTCCATGAATAAATGATTACTTAATTTAATGGATCGATTGAGAAAAATTTAAGTTATGATTGGAGTTGCCATTATCGCCGGAAGATAGATACCAGGTTTGGATAATGAATTTGCCAGAAGAATTTTTGAAATATGAAGAATGAAAATAATTAATAAACAAAGAAATTTTAATCTAAATCTTAGGCGTAAATTTAGGATAGCTAATTAGTAATAGGCAAAATATTATATGAAAATAGTTTATGATAAGTTTATCATGAAACAATTTTAAAGTATCATTAATCTCATCGGGAGTATCATTAATCTCATCAGGGGTATCATTAGTCTGAGTTCAAGAAAATTTAAAACAATTACAATATAATACCACTGACCCAGATTAGTGATACCCCTGACAGGTTTAATGATACTCCTGATGAGATTAATGATACTCTAAAACTATTTCATGTTAAGCTTATTATGAAGCGTTTTCACATAAAACCTACTCTTAGTAATAAGTATAATGTTAATAATTCATCGTGTGGCCATGCAATTTTGTTTTTGGTGGATTATGATTTTTTTTAATTAAGTCAACTTTAAATTTATTACTGGGGTTATTTTTTAATATGTTTAGATTACTTTTATAACTTTAACCAAACCTTAGATTATAGGCGTGGAATTGTTAGTCATGAATCTTCATACCTATTTTCTAACTAATAAATTAATTCATAATAAAATTTAATATTTAGAGATTATTGATTAACATGGCCCGAGTGTGCTACTATTAACAAACATGCATGTTTTGCACGTTTGCGTATATGCTCTTAATTAGCAGTTATTTAATTTATTTTTTTCTCGGGATTTTAGTTATATTAATTGAGATGCCATTAAATTGTTTACAATTAGCATTATTTATTTTAAATGACGAAAATAAATACAAGTGCCGAAAAGTAGCCACCAACAGTGGAAAACAATCTTACCAAAAGAAAACAAATCTGCGGAGTGGTTATAACTAATAATAAATAAAAATTGTGGAAGTTTTTAAATTAGCTTGATTTATGCCTGTTTTTAAAATTGCTCATTTAATTGTGCATGGTTTTTAATTAGCTTGATTTGTGCGTATTTTAAAATTGAAATTTGTGAATGCTTTTAAAATCTTGCATTTATTTATGCATGTTTTTAAATTAGCTTGATTTGTGGCGAATAGATTCTAATACTAAAAGAAACACAAATAAGTTGTATAATGTATAATGTGATTGTATGATAAATTATTCCAATGAAATTGTAATGTTTGTCTAACTAATATACTTGTTGTAAATAAGTGCGTAAATAAAGAGACACGATTTGTTGACCCAGTTCGTCGGGAATGACTACGTCTGGGGGCGATCCAAGCCAGGAGTTCAACTAATATTCTTGTGTATGAGAGTGATTACAATAATGAACACAATGATCTATTTATAAGAATAAAACCCTAGTCTAAGATATAAAGCCCGTTGGGTTTCTTGGTCCATAAGTAATGTCCACATCAAATCTTCTAGATTTAGAATAATAAATCTTCTAGATTTACAACACTCCCCCTTGGACATTACGACATAACATAAATGTCTTGTCATAAAAACTCCACATGATAGGTTTCGGCCAAATAATAATTTAGGGAGTAATGTTATTGATCTTCTAGATCAAAATCTTCTAGATTTGTTTTGGGGTTACCACTCCCCCTGAAGACAACAACACTTTAAGTCTTTGCATCCCAATACCACGAACGTACTTTTCAAAAGTAGACATAGGTAAGAATTTAGTAAACAGATCTGCTAGATTGTCACTAGATTACACTTTTGAATGATAATCACGTCACTCTTCTGGAGTTCGTATGGGTAGAAAAACTTAGGTGAGATAAGTTCCATCAGGTTTCCCTTGACGTACTCATTACTCATTTGTGCGATGCAAGAAACGTTGTCTTCAAATATAACGGTGGGAGGTGTATCGTCTTTAGCGATACCACACGAGTCACCAATGTGTTTTACCAATGACCTTAACCAAACACATTCTCGTGCGGCTTCAAATAAAGCTATGATCTCTGAGTGGTTTGAAGACATGGTAACCATGGATTGTTTAACCGATCTCCATGAGATTGCGGTTCCACCACAGAGAAAAACATAACCAGTCTGGGATATGGCATTGTGGGGATCAGACCAATAGCCAGCATCCGTATAACCTACTAAGGTTTTATCTTGGTTCTTACGATAAAACAGTCCAAGGTCTTGAGATCCTTGGAGGTATAGTAGCACATGCTTAACATCATTCCAATGTCTCCTTGTAGGAGAAGCGCTATATCTCGCAAGCAAGTTGACAGCAAATGCAATGTCTGGCCGGGTGAAATTTGCAAGATAGAGCAAAGCTCCAACAGCGCTAAGATAAGGAACTTCTGGTCCCAGAATTTCTTCTGAATCTTCTCTTGGCCTAAATGGGTCTTTATCCACTTCAAGGGATCGGACAACCATCGGGGTGCTAAGTGGATGAGATTTATCCATGTGAAATCTCTTCAATACCTTCTTTACGTAGGTCGACTGATGAATAAGGACTCCTTCTGGGAGGTGCTCGATCTGCAAGCCGAGGCAGTACTTGGTTTTACCCAAGGACTTCATTTTGAATTCAGCTTTCAAGATTGAACTGTCTTTTTCAATCTCTTTGCATGTTCCGATTATGTTTAAGTCATCAACATAAACGGATATGATGCAAAAACCATCTTGCGATTTCTTCGTGAATACGCATGGGAAAGCTTTATCGAATGTGTATTCTTTCTTCTGAAGAAATTCACTAAGTCGGAGGCATGATTGCTTCAGGCCGTACAATGATTTTTGCAGTTGTATGCTATACATACTGCGGTTTTCACCATCCCTTAACTGAGGAATGTCAAATCCATATGGGATTTTCATATAAATGTCGGCATCGAGTGATCCGTATAAGTACGCGGTTACTACGTCCATTAATCTCATTTGGAGATTCATTTTAACTGCCAAAGATATCAAGTAGCGGAACGTTATTGAGTCCATGACATTGAGTTCATGACGGGAGAATAGGTTTGATCGAAATCAATCCCGGGTCTCTGCCAAAAACTCTTAAGCTGCAAACCTCGCTTTATACCTCTCCATAGTATTGTTCTCATTTTGTTTTCGTATAAAAACCCATTTATATCCTACAGGGATAGCGCGTGCGGGTGTACGAACGAAAGAGTTAAATACTTGTCTTTTGTTAAGCAATGTGAGCTCTGCTTCAATTGCCTCTTTCCATTTTACCCAATCGGAGCACTTCCGACACTTAACGTTAATTTTAGGTTATGGATCCGGATCGTTAATGGAAAGAGCAAATATCGCTGTAAATGTATCGTCGACGACAGTAATATTTATATTACATGTTTCTCCCGTATCTGTGAAATTCACAGAGACTTTGACGTTTACGTCAACCAGACCTTCCTCATTTCCCATTGTATCTGGGTCTAGTCGTTCTTCATCACTAGGAATATTTTGTGCACGTGCTTCATCACTAGGACTCGCGTCTCCTAAAGACTTGGGGTTATCAAGACGGATCTCTTCTAGAGATTTTACATTCGACTGACCAGTTTTGCTAGCCTTTTGTTTAGGTGTGTTACTATCTCTTGAGGGTCCCTTACGCTTTTGGCATGTGGGGGCATGAGTACTCATTTTACTTGGGACCTCAACCCTTTGGGGATCATTTACTGCAGGTATATGCGATTTAGTTACACCTCTATGGTCAGTGAACGCGTCTGGCAGATTATGTGCTAAATTTTGCAAGTTAATGATCTTCTGAATTTCTAGTTCAGATTGATTAGTGTGCGGATCAAGATACTAAAGATTACTTACGTTCCACGTAAGTTCCCGGTATTCATTCAATTTTGAATTCGGATCTCCCCCTAATGCCGGGAAGTAATCTTCATCGAATGCGCAATCAGCGAACCGGCCCGTTAATTGATCCCCGGACAAAGGCTCGAGGTATTTCACGATGGATGTAGAGTCAAATCCTACGTAAATACCGAGTTTCCTTTGTGGGCCCATAGAGGTTCGCTTGGGTATCGTAATTGGTACGTATACCGCACATCCAAAAATACGCAGATGGGAAATGCTAGGTTCTTTCCCACACACTAACTGTAGGGGGGAATGATCATTGTATGCAGTTGGACAGATTTGGATTAAGTGTGATGCATGAAGGACTGCATGCCCCCAACATGAGGTGGGTAGTTTAGAGTTCATAAGCAATGGTCTCGCGATAAATTTGATATGTTTTATTAGCGCCTCAGCAAGACCATTTTGGGTATGGACATAGGGGACCGAATGCTCCACTTTAATTCCCAGGGCCATACAGTAATCTGTAAAGGCCTTCGAGCTAAACTCAGCTGCGTTATCCATGTGAATCGATTTAATTGGATAATTGGGGAATTGAGCTCTAAGCTCGATAGTTTTCGCAATGAGCTTCGCAAAAGCTTGATTGCGGGTGGGCAACAAACATGCAAATGTCCACCTAGTGGAGGCATCAATAAGGACCATAAAATAACGGAATGGTCCTGATGCTGGGTTAATCGGTCCGCAAATGTCTCCTTGAATTTGCTCTAGGAAAACCGGAGACTCTAGTCCAACCTTGGTGCGCGACGGGCGCACTATCAACTTACCCTTAGAATATGCATCACAGAAAATACTCATCGACGGGAGGGATTCTATTATTCGTAATATTATGACCAGTTGAATTAGATAGAATCCTACGTATCATAGTTTGTCCCGGATGACCTAACCGCTGATGCCACAATTTAAAGGATTTTGGGTCATGGAATTTCATACTCATCGCTAGATGGGAACTAGACGTCCGGATGTAGGAATAGTACAATCCAGGGGAGAAGGATGGAAGTTTTTCTATAACTTGCTTACGGTTACCTCGAGTTCTAGTCATCAAAAGGTATTCGTTATCGTTTTCAGTTTTAGTTTCAATATGATATTTGTTTATCCTAATGTCTCTAAAAGTGAGTAGGGTACGCTTAGATTGCGGAAACAATAAAGCATTATTAATTATTAATTTGGTACCCATGGAGAGGACAATGGAAGCTCTTCCAGAGCCCACTATCAACGTACTGTCATTCGCAATTGTACTTATACTCCCCTTACGATTAATCAAGTTATGAAAATACTTCCTATCCTTTAGGATCGTATGTGTGGTGGCGCTATCTACCAGACATAAATCACTATCGGCGTCCATCATGCAAGAGGAAATAGTCCAAACCTAATAGCTGATATGTTTACAAGCCATAAATAAAAACAGCAGTATCCGAATAAACACATAGATAGCTATTAAGGTAAACACATCAAAGCTAATAAATTCATTCGTAAAATAAAATATCCAAAAGAAAGGATCCAAAACATAATGTGAAATTGCTTTATTCAGAAAACAAAATACTAGGAATAACTAAATATGCTAATCTACTCGTTTATCCTTAATTTCGAGCTACGGGCTCAAGAGATCATCGTTGTCTAAGTCAAGATCTGCTTCGGGCAGGTTATCATCTTCAGGTTCATAAACTGGAGCCTTCCCCCTGTCGTCCTTTTGCATCATTAAGTAAGTCTCGATCAAGTGTTTGGGAGTACGACACGTGCGTGACCAATGGTCTTTGCATCCGCATCTGAAGCAGGACTACTCAATCATGCTTTGAGAGCTAGGTTTTCGAGGAGCGTTAAACCGAGTCTTGTAACCACCGAATGAACTACGACTTCGGCCGTTAGTCCATGATTTCTTACTCACTCTCTCCCTTCCACGGTTGCAACCAAATGAAGGTTTGGCCCTATACTGCTGCAGGAGTACAGAGTCACTAGCGTGGAACATTGATACATAATTCTGGACCAGGTTGGTTACAATACGCTGCAATGCAGAGTTGTACTCCGTTATAGACTTAAGGTCTTCATAACGGATGTTCAACCACTCGTATTGTGATGGAGGGAGGAGTTCATAATTATGTTGTTGGAAACATTCCTTCAGGGATTTCCACAATATTTCGGGGTCCCTTTCTGTGATATATTAGAATTTCAGACCTTCATTCATATGGTTCCTAAGAAAAATCTACACTTTTGCCTTCTGGGCGTTAGTAGATTTTGAACCTTCCATGATGGTTTCGCTTAACCTATTTGAGGTTAGATAGAATTCTATATCTAGCATCCATGTCGGGTAATTGCTACCATCGAGAGAAAGCTCATCGAATTCTTTCATAGTGATATAAGATATAATTCACTACAATTTAATAAAAGCGACATGGAAGGGGGATGACAAGACACATAGACAATGAGGAAAAACAAGGATTCATTTAATTATTCCAAGGGCACATAGATACAAGTATTGGGCACCGTCTACCCAAAACATGAATTTACGGTCCGACAAATACCGGGCGCCACCTACCCGGACATAATATGCGGACTATAAAGAAATAAACTATATGCGGAAAAATAATGCACGTAGGATAATTAAATCACATAAGCATGCATAAACAAGTAAGGGAGATAATCACATGAAAATAATTTCTAGAAAATATACGATTTAATAGATAGAGGGAATAATCATAAGAATAATTATTTCATGTATATTAACGCAATTTAAAGAAATATTTTTAGGATTAAAAATAAATTAATACAGATTTTGTGATATCAAGAAAGAAATTGCAAATTACAAGAATCCGGAAAAAATACCGCGTGTGTCACGCATGGCGGACGGGCGGTGGCGCAAGGTGGACGGCAGCGGCGGCGGCTGCATGCGGCGGGCGGCAGCGGCGGCTCGGCATCGGGCGTGGGCGGCGGCAGCGCGAGGAGCGCGGCCTCAGGTGTGCGAAGGTAGCGGCGTAGGGCGCACAGCGCAGGGCGCGCTGCGGCAGCGCAGGACGCACGGCGGCAGCGGTGCAAGGCGTGGCTCGGGCGTGCGGCGGCTGCCGGCCTTCGGCGGTGGACGGGCAGCGGTCGAACGTCTACGGGTCGGTGGCCGTTGTTCGTCGATTCAATTCGCAAAAATAGTTTAATTCGTATACAAACATAATACAATTATACGTAAGAATATTCAGGAATGAATTCATATCTATGGTACACATCAAAAACATGTAATTCATATGAAAATTAATTTAGGGCGTACCGTACAATCTCGTGCAGAGACTCGTGCTGATAACGTTTTGTAAATAAGTGCATAAATAAAGAGACATAATTTGTTGACCCAGTTCGTCGGGAATGACTACGTCTGGGGGCGATCCAAGCCAGGAGTTCCACTAATATTTTTGTGTATGAGTGTGATTACAATAATGAATACAATGATCTATTTATAATAAATAAAACCCTAGTCTAAGATATAAAGCCCGTTGGGTTTCTTGGTCCATAAGTAATTTCCACATCAAATCTTCTGTATTTAGAATAATAAATCTTCTAGATTTACAACAATACTCACTCAATTCACAACAATAGCAAATGTAATACTGATTTGATAAGCAATTCACATTAAACAAATAAATGTAATAAAATTGTTTGATATTTTTATTTTATTTCTAAAATAATTAAAGAAAACATAAAAAATATGTTTTATGATAAATGGTAACTAATTAACGAATAGTACAATTTCGTAAACTGTATCTAAGACTACTCCTTCATATTTGATGTACTTTGAGATTTTTATTACAGATTAATTTATACATTTCCTAATGAGTAGGTTTTGTATGAAAATATTTTATAATATGCTTATCATTAAATTGTTTAAATGTATCAAATATTTGACCAGGAGTATCATTAATCTTGGTTAAAGAAAATATACAAAATTGCAATATAATAACACTAGCCCGGATTAATGATACTCCTGGTCAAATATTTAATTTTTTAAAATAGTTTCATGATAAGCTTGTAATGATACTCCTGATCAAATATTTGATACTTTAAAACAGTTTCATGTTAAGTTTATTATGAACCATTTTCATATAAAAATTGTTGATAGGTGAGCAGAATCAGCATTTGGGCAACCAGGATTAGCACAAAACACTTAAAGATTAAGGCGAAATTGACTCAAGATACACCCAAGATATCTGGCGAGCAAAACCTGCATGTTACACCAAGACTGATAGGCGAACAAAATCAGATCAAAAGCCACATGATGAGCTCAATTAGCATCTCGCCGACCAAATCCGACCACAATACCAAAACGGCAACTAAGTGAAACAAGAGACCAACAGAATCAGACTAAAGACTCCTCCAGGACAAGTCCAATATGACGAGCAGCTCTTGACTGCGAGCAAGTCCAACAGGTAAGGATATAATTTAGTCTAGATAAGGTCAACTTAGTCAAAGTCCAGGTGTCGTGCATGCAGGCCTGGTAGGCCAAAAGTCACGACACCTCCTGCTAGGCAAATGTCTATAAATACTTAGATTTTTTCAGCTAATAGAATAAGCACAAATTATTATACACGTCTAAACTTCGTCTACGAACCCAAAGCAGCTCGTTTATCTTACAATCAAATTTATCACGTAAGCTTATAAACGTTCTTAATCAATTTTAAAACAAAGATTTCGTATTCACTAATTACTTTAGTTATCAATCACACCTAATTATTTGGTGATCTAATTAACGATTAAAAACAGCCATTAATCCCTGTGATTAGAACTGATCACCAACAAATTGGCGCTAGAAGAAGGGTTCGAACCTTCGAATCATTGAAAACACGAAGATTACCCCAAGATTGAAGAACAAGTTTGAACTTTTGAGGAAAAAATTCCAGAACATCAAGAACAATACTTGATACCACCTGTGAACATGCCTCAATCACGAGAAACACAACGTTCACAACATGTAACCAGGGATTCACACTCCTGGATGTCCCAAGCTGGTGGGCGAGCAGGAGCGAGCAGAGATGACCAGGAGAATCAGACCAATGTTGCTCGCCAGTTGATGCCCCCGGAGTTGGACGCTTTTGCTCACAATCCCGATGAATTGGCACGGACCATAGCCATGCTCCAGGCTCTACAAAGACAGCAGGCCCAGCCTGGCCCTTCTCATGTACGAGCAAGGCATAGCCCCGCAAAGACTCGTGAACATGAGAAGGCTAGGGGGGATCACTTAAATGAAGCAGACAGTGCCCAAGCTCGTAAGGCCAAGGGCAAAGATAAGCAACATGTTGAAGCCGCTAGTCAGTGAGGTTCAACTCAGAATCCGGCTGAAGGGGTGAGTCGGGGCACGCGTTAGAGTGCTCTAGAAAGACTAGGTTGCCACGGTCGAGGAGTCATGGAAGTTCATCCAACAACAGGAGTGGCTCGCCCAGCTGTTGCACCTGCTCGCCGATCAGTCCATGATAGGCTGACTAGGTCAGCTTTTGGTCGTCTTGGCCCAGACGCCGAGCCCAATCCCAGGAGGCCAACTCGGGGGTTTCCCACGCTGAATGAGGGACAGCAGCGAACAGATGGTCGTGCACCCCTGCTCGCCGAGCAGCCTCAGAGACAAAGGGGATCCTTTGAAGAGCTCGTCTCTATGAGAAAGGCCATTGAAAGCATGCAAGGCCAACTCGACCAACAGAGAGGATATGGGAACACAACTCTTCTAATTTCCCCTCTGTCTTCGGTGATTCTGAAAGCCCCGATTCAGAAAAAGATCCAGTTCCCAGCAAGCATTCAGTATGAGGGCACGGCAGACCCCCAGGTGCATCTGATGAAGTACACAAATTATATGGTATCAATGGGGGCAAGTGATGCAACTCAATGTCGCAATTTTCCTTTAACTTTGGGAGATCGTGTCCACAAATGGTTCTCAGCTTTGCCACCAGCTTCAATTCATTCATTTGCCCAGCTGAGCAAAGAATTCTTATCCCACTTCTCAACGGCCGGGTCTTATCTATCCCAAAGACATCGGTTATCCAACTTGAAACAAACTGATGATGAGTCGGACAGATCGTACTTGGAAAGATTCGACAAGGTCCTACTAGAATGGGAGTCTGTCAGTAAAGACACCAAGATTGTAGCCGTCCTAGCTGGACTAAAGAAAGGCACCGAACTCTGGAAAGATGTACACCTTAGATGCCCGAAGACTTATGCTGAGTTTCGAGATCGGGCAGGAGTCTTTGTCTCCATGCACGAAGCACTGCAAAAGGACATGGGAGATAAAGGAGAGCAGAAAGAGGGTGCAAAGAAGCCCGGTGCTGGTTATCAAGCTCCCAAGAACATGAAAGCATTCACTGAAGGAACGGAGCTGAAGGATAAATTGAACCATGTTCTTACCGTATCAATTGATACAGTTTACAATAATGTTCGGGACAAAGAATTGCTCACACCTCCCCGTAGGATACGTCAAGGTACGAGCAAGTTAAACCAGAACAAGTTTTGCGCCTACCACAAGAGTGTGGGGCACTTTACGAGCGAATTTCGTGACTTGCTGAAACAGTTATGGCATTTTTATGAGGAGGGAAAGCTATCCGAGTTCGTGAAGAGGTGACTTGAATCGAAAATACTAACTTCTACTAGTAGCTTCCCCGCAAGAGTACGGGTTCACTGTAGTATGGGCAAGTATAGGGACCAGGTATTATCGAACCCAGGGGATGGTATGTATGCAAAATAGATCCCTGAAGATCTACGCGTTGTAGTTAATATAAGTGAAATGTTTTTGGATTTTTTTGGAAAGATTAATTGAAACTAAAATAAACTAACTAAACTAGAATACTAAAGAAGACGAATTATCTAAGGTTTGTGTTCAAGTAAGAGATGGTGATGCTTAGGATAGGAATCCCTACGTATACTAACGGAGCAGGTACATAATTAAAATAACCGTGAAGCGCAAGAAATAATCTAAGTAAAAAGAAATAATGCAAGATGAAAGCTCAAGATTCTAAACCCTAATACTTTACCCTAACACTCGACTTCACTAATCCACTAACAAGTTAATAGATTGTGCTTAATTAATGAGACCCTAATTTAACTAAGGTGATGCGGTCGTCCTCCTTCGCTAAACTGGTAGGTGAATTAACCCTTTCTATACCCTCTCGTTAAGTCTACTCATTGTTAGGGAGTGATACGGTCGTCCTCTCTCTAACACTTTTCGAACGAAATTCAAAAGTAAAGTTAAGATTAATTTTAAAAATTCATTAATTAAGAGAATTAAAACCTAACATCACGAGTTACCTTAATTACATACCCACAACCTACTTCTACGAGTTCATCCTACCCCAAGCATGCAAGGGTTTTAGCTAGACATGGGTTTTACGTAAACAAGAACAATTGAATAAGTAACAAACATGAACATGATAATTATAACGATGAAAAGATCAATCATAAACTAGGGTTTCAAGAAATAAGGAATAACTTAAATTAAACCAATAAAACGAGTCTCAACGTGTTCAAGAACAAAGATATGAAGAAACAAAACTAAAAAGTAAACCATGACGTGAATTCGTAAGAAAAACCTAAAAAACGTAAAGTAAACTTGCTCGTTCCTTCTTCTCCAAAAATTAACTCTCTAAAACGCTATTGAATCTAGTGGGTGTAAGTGGTTTCTTTCGTGGATAATCTCTCAAAACGTGTTCGGCGAGATATATATAAGTAACGGGTCGAGTCGGGATCGTATGGGCCGAAAATCCGCACTTGCTCGTGCACTGCTCGTGCACTAGTGCACGAGCACCTTCAACTCGAGCACCTTCAATCATCCAGAGGCAAGAAACTGCACGACCACTCGTGCTCGTGCACTAGTGCACGAGCACAAGCCTTGCTCGAGCGCCCTACACGAGCACTCGTGCAGGGGTGCACGACCCACGTCAACTCGTGCACTATGCACGACTGCTCGAGCACTAGTGCTCGAGCTCCTCTAGCTTGTGCACTCCAATGATACTTTTGCTCCCTCGAACTAGTACTTTTCGTATTTCTTCGATATCTTCTCATCCGGGAGTCCATTTGAGTCGATTCAACGTCCTACGAACTCCTCTTTTCGCCCTCTATCCATCTATGAGCATCAAAGAGACAAATTCATTAGTTTATGAAAATGATACGCAAATGACCCTAAATACTCAATAAAATCAACCAAAACTAGGGCATTTCGAGTGACGAATCATGACAATTTCACGCCTAATCAAGAGGCAGCCCGGCAAGAGAGACAAAGATGAAGATTCTGATGAGGAGGGTCTAGAACAGGCACCCCGTCAGAATCGAGCTGGGCAACTAGCTCAGGTGCCTGCAGGAGGTCCAGTTCCGGACATCCAGATGATGGAGCCTGCAGGACCTGTTGGCGGTTTTTCTGATGGACGATCACCGATTTCTAATCGTAAAAGAAAAGAAGAATTACGAGCGATCAGTCATGTACAAGAAATGGGGATTATTCCACCCACCATGCAAACATCAGAATTAACTTTTACCGACAGAGACTTGGAAGGAGTACTGACCCCTCACAACGATTCGCTTGTGATATGCGCTAAGATCATGGAAACCAGGGTGCACAGACTATTGGTGGATACTGGAGCCTACACAAATGTCTTTTTCAAAAAGACGCTTGATCAAATGGGAGAATGTGCAGGCTACATCAGAGACACCAATCATCGTATTCTGGGATTTGGAAATGCTGTAACGGTCCCATTGGGAATAGTAACTTTGGCTATGCAACTTGTGACGGTCAAAGAACCCGAGAAAAATATCGCGAGAATGGTAGATTTCTTGGTCGTTGATCAAGAGTCAACTTACAACGGGTTCCTTGGTCGACCTTTCTTGAATGAGTTCAGGGCTGCATGTTCAACCTATTATTATTGCATAAAATTCCCAACAGCAAGTGGAGTTGGCACAGTAAGAGGAGACCAAATAAAAGCTCGTAAGTGTCTCCTACAAATTCAGTCGAAGCAGGGACAAGTATCTATGATGGAAGCATCAACCAGTCAACTTGAGAATGAGCCCTCAATCTTGGAAGACATCCTTGGGGCTCAAAATGATAAGATGGACATAGACGACCAGCCCTCGCCCATGGGCGAGCAGATGCTGCAGGGCGGCGAGCAAACCTTGCCAGAAGCAATGTTACCCCCCGCAACTGACAGTATACGTCCGAATGATAACCAGGAGAGCCCAATTATGGCGACCAAACCCAACCCGGAACCCGCGGAAGATTTTGACCCCCGGTTAGGTTCTGAACCCATGAACATCGAGGATAAGCTAAGTCCAGAGGGACCAATAGTTGACCCTCGATGGAAGGGGCAAAAACGACGGGCAACTCCGGTCGAAGAATTGGAAGCCATCAAGATTGATCCCGTACGAGATGACCTTGAACTTTACATCGGGTCCGAACTCCCCGAGCCTTACAGAACCCGCATGACGGATATCCTGAAGGCTAACTTAGACGTCTTCGCATGGTCCCATGCTGACATGGTGGGAATTGACTCAAAAAATGCCTGTCACAGGTTGAATATCAACCCAGTCCAAAAACCTGTCCACCAGAAACGACGAAAATATGGACCTGACAAGTATCAAGCTTTAAACGAGGAGGTCAAAAATTTACTGGACAACGACTTAATTAAACAGGCGTTGTGTCCACAATGGGTTGCAAATCCTGTCTTAGTACGGAAGCCGAATGGAACCTGGAGGCTATGCATATATTTTACAGATCTTAATGCAGCGTGCCCGAAGGACAACTTTCCGCTCCCGCACATCGATCAACTGGTGGACAGTACAGTCGGGCATGAGATGTTCACATTCATGGATGCCTTTGCAGGTTACCATCAGATTCCGATGCACCCAGATGACCAGGAGAATGCGGCCTTTTATACTAACAAAAATCTACTATGCTGGAAGAGGATGCCGTTTGGTCTAATCAATGCTGGAGCAACCTACCAGAGGCTGGTCAACAAAATGTTCGACGAACATATTGGGGAGACGGTGGAAGTGTATGTTGACGACATAGTCGTGAAAAGTACACAGAAGGAATATCACCTCCATCATCTTTCCCAGGTATTCGACATTCTCCGGAAGTACAATATGAAGTTAAATCCAAAGAAAAGTAGTTTTGGAGTACATTCCGGGAAGTTCTTGGGCCATCTGGTCAGTAAACGCGGAATCGAAGCTAATCCAGCAAAGGTGAAAGCGATCGTCGATATGGAACCACCACGCTCTGTTAAAGAAGTGCAAAGGTTAACCGGTTGCCTAGCCGCTTTAAACAGGTTCATATCACGGTCGGGAGACAAGTGCCATCCATTTTTTGAGGCCATCAAAAAAGGCAACTTTGCCTGGACGGGAAGCTGCCAGAAAGCCTTCGATCAACTAAAAGAGTATCTGGGAGATGTAAAAATTCTGTCAAAACCAATTCCCGGCGAAAAGTTATATTTATACCTGGCAGCATCTGATACGGCCATAAGTTCGGTGTTAGTTCGAGCAGAAGGCAAGTTTCACCTGCCAATTTACTATGTCAGCCAGGCCTTGCATGAAGCTGAGGTGAAATACTCACCAACCGAAAAGCTGGCATATGCTCTCGTCATGAGTGTCAGGAAGTATTGACAACTTTCCCACTCAAACAAATACTACACCGACCCGACACCGCTGGCCGTCTTTTAAAATGGTCCATAGAGATAAGCCAGTTTGGCGTGACATATGCACCTCAAACCGCGATTAAGGGACAAGCGTTAGCCGACTTTATAGTCGAATTAACCTTCCCTCAAAATCTAACGAGAGGGCTGGATCACCATGGCATCTTTATGTGGACGGTTCGTCAACAAATCTGGCCTCGGGGGCAGGGATAGTGCTCATCAGTCCCGACCGGTAAGTATTCACTTCAGCAGTCAGATTCGAGTTCATGGCCACCAACAATGAAGCTGAATATGAAGCCCTCATTGCAGGTCTCCACCTATCATTAGCTGTCGGAGTAAGACGACTCCAGATTTTCGGAGACTCTCAACTCATTGTAAGCCAGGTACGAGGTGAATATGAGCCCAGAGACGAACAAATGATCGAGTATCAACGAATAGTTGCTCACTTGGTATCTCTGCTAGACCAAGTATTTATCCAGCAGATACCTCAAACGAGTAACACACAAGCTGATGCCCTAGCAAGACTAGCAACAAGCGATGGGCCAGCAGATCTGACAGACATTATCATTACCAGAAAAGTCCAACCATCAACAATGGACTACGAAGTAAACCAAGTAGTTGAACAAAACAACGACGATGATGGAGAACTCATATAGCCAAATACTTGAAAAATGGGGAACTGCCAAGCAACTCATTTGAAGCTGTAAGAATCACGAAACAAGCAGCCAGATATACTCTAGTAGACGAACAGCTTTACAAAAGAGGTTTTTCAGTCCCGTTACTCAAATGTTTGTCTAGGGGGCAAGGAAGGACAATTCTGGAGGACATACATTCCGGAGCTTGCGGTAATCACGCTGGGGGGCAAGCTTTGGCCTACAAAACTATAAGGCAGGGCTATTATTGGCCGACCCTACGAAAAGATGCAATCCAGTTAGCCAGAGCTTGCCACCAATGTCAAATTTTTGCTCCAAGTATTCATGCCCCGGCCCAGGAGCTCGTATCGGTTTATAGTCCATGGCCATTCGCAAGATGGGGAATAGACATTATTGGTCCTTTCCCGACAGGAGTTGGAAATGTTCGATTTGCCGTCGTGGCCGTCGATTATTATACAAAGTGGGCAGAAGCAAAGGCCATGGTAAAAATTACACAGCAAAATATGATCAACTTCATATGGCAGAATATTGTCTGTCATTTTGGGGTCCCAAGAACCATTGTGACAGATAATGGCCCGCAGTTCGACGGAAAGGAGTTGAGAGACTTCTGTGCAAAGTGTGGGATCAGGAAACACTATTCGACTCCCTATCATCCCCAGTCAAACGGGCAAGTTGAAGCTGTAAAAAAGATCATCAAGCATACAATGAAAATACGTCTGGCAGAAAGCAAAAGTAGTTAGTCAGAAAAACTCCCGGAGGTCTTGTGGGCATATAGAGTTTCTCCCAGGTCAAGCACCGGAGAAACACCTTTTGCAATGGCTTTTAGAACAGAGGCTGTGATACCAATTGAGTTAAAGACCAACACAGTCAGGACGACCAGCTTTGATGAACGAGCAAACAATTCTGCTCTAGCTACTGAAATAGAATTGCTCGAAGAAAAAAGATTACACGCCGAGCTAAAAAATGCAACATACAAACAAAGAGTGGAGTGCTATTACAATTCCCAAGTCAAGATAAGAAAGTTCGAAGTCGGTGACCTTGTTTTAAGAAAGAAGCTCGCCCCACCTCCAGGCATATTTGGCCCGACTTGGGAGGGCCCATACAGGGTAACGGACCGGTTACCCAATGTGGCATATGACATAGAGGACTTAGATGGTAACTCGGCCCAATATTCCTGGAATGCAGCTAACTTAAGGAAGTACTTTCAGTAGGCGAGCAGTCTTGCCTCATGAGAGAGTGAAGTTGAGGTAGGCGTACTACTAAGTCCAGTGGGCGAGCTAAAGTAACAAAGGCACAAGATGAATCCAAAAACTTGCCTAATTTTTTGAAAATTTCACCAAGTATGAGTGGTCGAACAGAGTTGAATTAGGCCAAGTTTGGTCGCTGTCTGGTATGCAAGCCTGTTTATTTTCTCTTGAGAGTTTAAAGATGTCTTGACAAAGTGTATAGTGGTCGAGCAGCTTTGACTCTTGGTGTAAATTATGTTTCTAAACGGTTAATAGTTTGACATTGTTTTGGTCGAGCAAATCCAACTTGGTTTGTACAGGTTTACATTCTTGTTCGCATTCAGTACTTGTAATTTTTAAATCAATGTTAAGTTGTTCGTTCAGACAGAAATGCAAGCTCAAGGCGCAAGTTGATTATACAACCAAGCCCATTAAAGGTTGTTCGTTTTTAAATGAGCATAGTCTAAGGCCAAAAGTCCATCGAATTCTAAGGCCAGAAAAGTTCTTAAGGAACAAGGCCCAATTACATTAAGATTGTTAAAGCATGAATAAAAGTGCAAAGAACAATTAATGTAAAGTATATAAATAAGACGAGCAGATGAGCAAAATAGTTTCATTGAAGATAAGGCTTAATCGCCCAAAAATTACAATGAAGACGAACAACAACAACAATAAAAAAGAAAAAAGTACAAGGCCCTAGCTAATCCTGTCTGCTAAGCTCCTTGCCCGGCATGAGGGGGAATGTTATCATCTTTAGGATCTTCCAGAGGAGACCCAGTGAGATTGGGATCAATCGGGACCTCTTGGGATAGCTCGGCAATCAGCCCCTCAGCGTCAACTCGTTCTTTTAAAGCTCTTTCACTTTGGTCGGCGGGCAGGATTTGCTCGCCCTCGGCAACATCACCCTCCTCTTCCTCCTCGTCTTCGGGAGGACTTGTGATAATGATATCGGGGCTAATGAAGTCAAGCTTGACCCCGTAATTAGGCAGGTCGCCGATCTGGAGAGTTGTGCCCGGGGCTGGAGGGTTCGATTCGACAAAGTTGCAGAGCTCCTTACCGATCTCTTCAACAACAGAGGCAACTTTAAACTCATGAGCAATTCGAATGCTCTTGACATAGCCTGTCACATAACCCAGGATTGAGCTCACCTCCATCTTTGGAATAAGTTCCTCTTGAGTAATGGAGTTGGTGAGCTAGGCTTCGAGGTCGGCAATTTTAGCCGTTGCCTCGGTCGCGAATTTCTCCGCGACCTCCTTCTGTTGTTGAGCGCGGGCAAGTTTTGCTCGCATCTGCTCGACCTCAGCCATCTTGACCTTCAGTTCTTCAGAGACCTTGACGTGCAGGTCCAGAGCACGTTGCTCGCTGATTTGATGGGCCTTGACTTTATTCTCCAGGTCGGCAACAATTTTCTTCATTTCTGCCTTTGCATCATCTCGCTCCTTGGCAATACGGCTGACAGTGGCCGCATGCTGACGAGAGTCTTTCTCGAGATCCTCAACCTGGTCGACCAGACGCTGCACGGCAGCCAAGGTGTTGCCCGCCTCGATGAGACACAGACGACCATTGTCATGAGGCGCCTGTGCCTTGACAGTCTCGTTCAGCTCCTTAGTCCAGCTGCGGGCAACGACTTCAGAAGCACGGCGGATAAAGGAGTCCGGGATCTCACGGAGGTTGGTCGGCACCTTCGAGCAGGCAAACCGGTGCACCATGTTAGATCGCCCAGGATATTGCTCGGGCAAGTAGCTGGAAAGAAATCCTCAGTTAGTTAAAAAAAATGCTAAGTGTCCTGGGCGAGGAAAGACATACTTGTTAAGTCGACCTTTGTCCCAACCAAGATAGGTGGGGTCGGATGAAGGACCAGATCCTTCGCGAGCAGCGGCGACCAAAGCTTGCTCGACGTGGCGCTCCATGGAGGAAGTTTGCTCGCTGTCGCCCTCAGATGGTCGAATAGCAACGGTCACCTTCTCCTGAGCAGTTTTTGCTTGTTTGGCCACCTTTTCAAAGTCGGAGACGGGGGTGCCGTCTCCGCGGAGGAGCCTCTTCGCCCTCGGAGCTAAATTCTTGGGCGGACTGGCCACCGGTGCAGGCGGCTGCACCGAGCTCGACCCCCCAGCTTGTCTGGGGTCGCCTTTCCACCTTGAGCCGCAAGGGCAATAATCTTGGAGAGGTGATCCGACTTCTTGCGACCTCTTTTTGTCGGCATCTCCCAAATACGATTGTCGAGCTCGTAGAAGGAAGGATGAATGGCGACGGTGACGAGCTGGTCTTCAAGAGAAGTGTAAAACAAGTTAGATAACTCCAAGTATAATTTCGAACAAATCTGTTCGCCCAACAAGAAAAAATACTTACCCTCCGGAATAGGGGCTAGAGCCTCAAGATGGTGAGGATAAGTTGTGAGGTGGGCAACTCGTAATGTGGCCTCGGTGAAGAGATGGCCAATGCTGCGATTTTCTCGACAACGAAGAGCGATCAGACACACGACGAACAAAAATTGGTCGCTGATGCTGTTCTTGACAATTCGCCACCCCAAGTTCTTGGGACCTGAAACAAAATAAAAAGAGAATTAAAATTAGTCAAACCACTTCAAAATTATAGAAGAGGTAAGACTCACGCTTTAATTCTCTAAACTCCGCCGGGGTCTCAATCCGGACAGGACCCCCAGAAGGGCGAGCAGAAGCACGCCAGTCTCCTCCAATCCAAAACCAGTCATGCTTCCAATCTCGCACCTTTCCGGGGATGTCCTCCACCAGTTTCTGGCCGGGTCGCGCCTTTAAATAGTGCCAACCCGCTTCTTCCCCGGTGCAACCCGTGATCGTCATCAGGTAGCAAACCTCCTCGGTGGACAGCTTATTGGGGTATCCTTCTAGGGCGAACATGACCATCAGAGCCATCAGATTTATCCACCCAACAGGGGTAAGTTGGGTGATGGCCAGGTTCACATCTTTTAAGAATTGGCCGACCAGAGGATGCAGCGGCAGGAAAACTCCGGCATTTAGGGTAGCAAGGTTGATCACCGTCAATCCGCGCGGTGGGCGATCAGCTCTGTCATCCACCAAGGGAGCATACATCGGGATATCGAAGGGAATCTTATAATCCCTCCAAATCCTGGGCAGGTCCTCCTCAGTAATGGCGGACACAATACAGCTCGCAGCGAACTCGGTCGCCTTGAGCTTTCGTACCCCGCGAGCAGAAATGGCAAACCGGTCTGAGTGCTCCATTTCATACTCGCCCCATTCTATACGGCGAGCAACTGCGACCGGAACTTGATGCTCAATCAGCCTGGGCATGGGGAATTGAATGTCCCTAAGGTATACCCAGGTTAGTTCGTCGAGGTTCACTGGCTGAAGTACCTCAACCTCCTCGTCCTCGTGAAGATCCGAGCTCGTTTCCTCCAAGAGCTGGCGAGCAGGATTTGCTCGCTCTTCTCTTTCCCCGGAGGGACGAGCTCCTGAGTTAATGGAGCGTGCAACTGAAGCTGCTTCGGGATCGGACTCCAGGTTTACGATAAGAGAATTCTCTTCGATGGGCCGTTTTTCGGGGTTCCGTGGAGGGAAGGATCCGGTCTCAGAATACGATGACATCCAGTATGTGAAGGTAAAAAACTTATATGTCTATAGATTTCGGCGAGGGAGAACTCGGCGATTTAGAACTTCCCACGGCGGAGTAGGGATTTTAGTAGAACCAAGGCACACACAACACAAGAAAAGAAGAAAGAGAAGAAGAAAGCAAAGGAGAAACTACCTCGAAGTCGTTTAGAAGTCGCCGGAAATAGAGAAACATTCGTCGGAAATTTGAAAGGGAGAAGAAGGAGAAATTCGCGCTTGAAGAATAGTAAAAGTGAATAAAATCACGAATTTTTTCCTTAAATACTCTGGAAAAACGGGGTTCCGGGCGAGCAAGTCCAAGAGTTGAAGGACTGGAATGCAATTTTTTGGCGCGTGCAAAACCTGTCTGACAAAGCGGAAATGCACGTCACCTCGGGATCACGTACGCATGGGCGGCAGCAATCATTCCGCCTACGTCACACCTCGAGCCATACCCAGGCCTTGGGATCCCAACCGTCACCAGCCCAAGTCTGCTCGACCAATGTTGTCCACCCGTGAAAACTTGCTCGCCCTCTCGACATTCCTGCTCGCACCAATGACACTTAAAAATTGCCAACCCAAAAAGTGCTTGTTCATCATCTTCACAATTTATTGATCGGCAAGGGGGCAATTGTTGATAGGCGAGCAGAATCAGCATTTGGGCAACCAGGATTAGCACAAAACACTTAAAGATTAAGGCGAAATTGACTCAAGATACACCCAAGATATCTGGCGAGCAGAACCTGCGTGTTACACCAAGATGGATAGGCGAACAAAATCAGATCAAAAGCCACATGATGAGCTCAATTAACATCTCGCCGACCAGATCCGACCACAATACCAAAACGGCAACTAAGTGAAACAAGAGACCAACAGAATCAGTCTAAAGACTCCTCCAGGACAAGTCCAATATGACGAGCAGCTCTTGACTGCGAGCAAGTCCAACAGGTAAGGATAGAATTTAGTCTAGATAAGGTCAACTTAGTCAAAGTCCAGGTGTCGCGCATGCAGGCCTGGTAGGCCAAAAGTCACGACACCTCCTGCTAGGCAAATGTCTATAGATACTTAGATTTTTTCAGCTAATAGAATAAACACAAATTATTATACACGTCCAAACTTCGTCTACGAAACCAAAGCAGCTCGTTTATCTTACAATCGAATTTATCACGTAAGCTTATAAACGTTCTTAATCAACTTTAAACCAAAGATTTCGTATTCACTAATTACGTTAGTGATCAATCACACGTAATTGTTTGGTGATCTAATTAACGATTAAAAACAACCATTAATCCCTGTGATTAGAACTGATCACCAACAAAAACCACTCTCATTTAAAAGCCGTACTATTTTTTTTCATTTTAAATGTAATAATTTGTTTATTCTTCCTAGACAAACAAACCTCGACTGTTTGGAGGAATTGCATTTGAAAATGTTATACACCTAAATAATGAAATAATCAGAATAAAATTTATACTAGCCTATTAAGTTGCAATTCACACGTCATTATATAATTAATATGGTTCACCATATTTACGTGAATTATTTTGAATCAACAAAATTCTACTTATACATACTATTTATTTTATTTTCTTTAATTTTTTTAAAAATAAAATGCATACAATTTTATTAATTTTTAATCATTGGAGAATAGAGTAGCTAGAGAAACTGATTCCGGTGTAGTGGATGTGGAGGCAATTTATGTCGTGAGGTCTGCAAGTGAAGAGATAGTTATGTGCCGAGGGATGAACCACACAATTTGAAATAAGGAGAAACCTAGGGTTTAATAGTGTTTTATTTATCTGATACCATATAAGATTTTTTTAAATCGTTACATAAAATAAATATCTTATTCACCAATAATTCTTATGAGGTTTAGGCTCCACATTGGTAGGCATGAATAAATTAAGAGGCATAAAGTGGTATAATAATATGGTTATTATTTTAGTATGAAAAGATGAGATACACATTTTATTATGATGATTGGTAGGATGTAATAATATATATAGTATTTTTAATATATCGAGTGGCCGAGTGTATTAATTTGTAAGATAACGTGTAAAACTAATATACCTTTTAGTTTGAGGAAGAAAAAAGAGAATGAACTAGGAAGAAGAGGGGGAAAAATGTCAATTTACTTTCTTTGCAGCCAATATATATTAGTAAGGGTGGGGAAGAAAGATAATGGGCCTAGCTAAATACCCCACCGAACTTGCAAAATACATTTTTTAAAATTTTATTTTAATAAAAAGAGACGTAAACACCCTTTTAACAAAGGGATCTGGATTATTCACCTATTTCCTATGTTTTCTCCCAACAGATCGCCGCTACAAAAAAATAAATAAAAAACTTACAGCTTCATCCCTCAAATTCAAATGGTCGACATATTTTCTATGCCTGAAACTGAGTTTGGAAGATGAAACCCTCAATTCTCAATTCAAAATAACCAACAAATTATGGTTTCACCACCGTCGTCGTTGTCAACCCACTTTGATTCACGGCCACCGCAAAAATATCTTAAAACTCCATCTTCAAGTATGCCGCATTAGGTAATTTTTCTGGAACATATTAACTGGAGAAGCATGGAATTAAAAAAATTGAAATAACTCACATATTTTGAAAAAAAAAAGCTGCAAAATTCGAAATAAACCACAAATTTCGGCGATGAATTTTTTTGCAAAAACAAAAACTTTGGTAACTTTTTTTAAAAAATGGGACTTGATTCTTTAGAAGGTTGTTTAAACTTGTAGAGTCGAATGGGAGGTAGGGATCCATGACAGCAAATCTGAGCAATTGCAGTGTGGTTAGGATTTTAGCCATGTGAGACAAACCTGTGGGTGTTTGACGGTGGCAGCGACAATCTGTTTGCCGCTGACATCACCCACGTAGAGGCGACTGGCAAGAAAAGGTGTTGATGGAAGATAATCTGCTTTGATGAAAATATAGGTTGTATTAGGATTTAGAGGGTATAATCTATGTTTTAAAAGTGGAAGCGGACGTTGAACCGGACACCCCTAACGCTTTTGGTCGAACTGGTCGAACCGGGATCTGACCGTTAATAAAGCGATTGAGCCGGTATGACATCATAATTATATAATATATAATTAAATATATAAATTATGATGTATATAGGGAGAAAAGCAAAATTGCCCTTTTTTGTATGGGCAAAATATTTTTTTGCCATACTTTTTAAAAAAGATGTTTTTTGCCCAAAAAATATTGGCAAAACGGTTGGCAAAGAGTTGACACTCATGCCAACCTGTGTGCCAATCATTCGCCGACCTTTTGCTAACATTTTTCGGGCAAAAAACATTTTTTTTACAAAAGGGACAAGTTCCCCCTTAAATTTTGGGCACTTTTGTATATTTTCTCATATATATATGCATTAAAGTAAAAATTCATATAAATAAATATAATTTTTTTTTCTCTTATCAGTTACTCTTTAATTTTCCTCACCTATATATCTGACTCATACACCCATATATAAATATAATATGCCGTATAATTGATATTTTAATAATAAATTCAGTGAAGCTACTAATTATGGAGGGGTATATATCATGCCCCAAAGATAATTTATATTGATTTCACATATAAAAGCCCACTTTATACCGGGCCAAGGGTAATAATTATAGATCGATATTAAATTTATATGTGCTACCAAGCAACTTATAAAAATAAGGGATATGTTATATACCTCTCCATTATTTATAGATACACCCCCTAATTAATTTTTCTTTTAATGAAAATCCCTAACTGCACTTACCATTTCGAGTACCTTAAAGATTAAAACCCCTGAACACAGATGCACCCGCTGCCGCGTCGCCGTCCACCTTTTCTCCCTCTTTTTTTTTTTTACTTTTTTTTCAATAGTACTCCGTTCGATTGAAAAAAAACGAAAATCATCACATGTTAACCAATATTAATAAAAAATTAACATGTTTCTCGGCAAAAATTCATCAAACTCCACTTGTTCGGTCATTATATATCCAAAATCATCACTTTTTCCTAAGAAAATTAGCCACGATTTTTTTATAAACGAGCCGTGCATTTTATTTTGAGCAAAAATATTGACATTCTTATGATTAGAATGCAAACCTATAAATTAAAAAAAATTAAATTATTTTCTTAGCACCTATTTATGAGTTTTTTTCTTCTTCTATGACTTCTCAAGATCAACACATAAAAGGGAACATCGTGACATGGAGGGGAGGTGGATGGGTCTGAGTGGCGACACCGGTGAACGGCGTCGGATTGGTGGTGGTTGGCGCACACATTGAAGAAAAGAATTGGTGTGATAAAATGAAAAGAAACAAAAATAGTGCTGCAGCAAATTAAAGAAGAAATGAAGATAGAATTTAGGGGTTTGAAATAAGGGTATAATTGGTAGTTCATAGTTAAAGCGGGTGTATTTAATAATAATGGAGGGGTATTTAGCTGGACTCTAAAAATAATAACACTACTTATATGGGCCTTATATGACCTTATATGGACTACCAAGTGGAGCCATACGGTATTATTATAGTGTAACAGATAATGGGATAATTTTTTATTTTTTATTTTTGTAAGTTATAGGACGAAATTCAAGATTTTAAAGTTAACAAGACGAAAAATAAAGTTAGCCAAATTTAAACCCACTCATTTTTTTTAAGAAATTATTATATTCATCATTTTTGTGGGTGTCATTTGTAAATATTTAGGTGTGGGTGTATGATGAGTAAATTTATTCTAGAATTTTGAATATAGGGTGACATAGGTTTAAAAATATGATTATACAAGGTTTAACATGGTGGTACGAGATTAAAATATATGATTATATTGTCTTTAAATTCGTGGTTTGTGGCTAAAAACTAAAGTTATACGATCTTTAAGGTGGTATGAGCTTAAAATATGGTGGTACATATATAATAAAGTGTGGTGCAAGGTGAACTAATGGTGATAAGCACTTGAATAAATTATGGTATGATTTTAACTAATTGTGGTCCGATGTGAACTAATTGTGGTACAAATTTAAATACATATCAATTATAGCTTAATAAAGTATTTTACTAGGAGTATAAATGGTGGTGTTAACTTAAATAAAAAGTGGTATGAGATGAATTAATATTGGTAAAAACTAAATATTTGATTGTACATGTTTAAGTAAAGTAGTGTACGAGTTGAATTAACTGTGGTATATATATAAATATATAGTGATATGAGTTTGAATAAAGTGGGTATGGGGTGAAGTAATGATGGTATGAACTAATTTACAAATAATAGAATTTCGAAAAATGTATCTAAAACTACTCCTTTAGATTTGACGTACTTGGAGATTTTAATCTATTTTTCAAATATATATATATATATATATATATATATATTTCCTATTATATTGATTTCCTTTAAAAGCATTATTGTTTTTTATTATATTTTTTTTTTATTCTAATGTAATAATTTTGTTAATACTTACTGGACAAACCAACCTCAACTGTTAGTAGGAATTGCATTTGAAAATGTTATACACCCAAAAAAATAAAATGGTTCAGAATAAAATTCATGCTAGCTCATTAAGTTGCAATTCACACATCATATACAATTAATGATCATCATATTTACATGAATTATTTTGAATAAATGCATTTACAATTTACTTTTTAGTCATAAAGTTTACTTATACCTACTATTTATTTTATTTTGAATATTTTTTGTTAGAAAGGAATGTATATAGTTTTGTTAATTTTTAATCGCTGGACAGTAGCTAGAGGAATTGAATCTAATGCAGTGGATGTGGAGGCCGTTTCGGTCATTAGGTCTTTAAGGGAAGAGAAAGTTATGTGCAAAGAATGAAACACACGATTGAAGATAGAGAGGAACCTAAGGGTTAATGGTGTTTTATTTATTTGATACTATGTAAGATATTTTTAATCGTTACATAAGATGAATATCTTATTCACTGTGGATAATGCTTATGAGGTTTATAGTATTATTATGGTGTAACAGATAATAGGACAAAGAACACAATTTTTTTAAGTTATATGATGGAAATTTAATTTTTCTAAATTTATAGGACGAAAACCAAAGTCAACAGAAGTTAAAGGACAAAAAGTGTATTTTTCCTGTATTTGACAACAAATTTATTTTTATCCATACTTTTATTGAATTCACTCTTTTTTTTTTTTAGAAATTAGTATATTCATGGGTTTTATTTGTAGATATTTAGTTGTGGGTGTATGATGGGTGTATGTCATTTAGGATTTTGAATATAGGGTGACACATATTTAAAAATATGATTATACAAGATTTAACATGGTGGTACAAGACTAAACAATATGATTATATTGTCTTTAAAATCGTGGTGTGGTGTGTTTTGGTTGTAAACGTCGTATGTTGTTTTTACTGTGAATAATTTCGAATGTCCTTTCTGCAATAAATTAGCATATTATTAATTAAATGCCATTTGATTAACGTAATAGTTATGTTTATTACTATGTACTAAAACATTTTCAAAACAATTCCTTATTGCTATTTAAATGGAAGGACTATTACAAAATGAGTATTCAAGCCCGCGAAACATCGCGGGTCTATAACTAGTTAATAAATATTTATATTTCCTTTCTGAATGAGGAATTGAAATAACTAAAAATTCTATACAAATTAATGTGTAATCAACATCTTAAATTGTCCAATAAAAAACTATAACAGAATTCTCAATCCTAAATGACATTAAATTTCATCTAAAAACATTAACAAGTCATCATTCTTAACTTCAAGTAAATGCCTACACGAAATCTTAAAGATTACTTGTACAAGAATAATATAGTGGTATCAAAACTAAACGGTGAGAAATTCCAATAGAATAAGCATCATGCATCCTAAAAATCCGGGGGCTTAAAAAATTTGCTATGTTCTCTTTCTCAATAGTAGATTTCCTGAGGCTTCCAACCTACTATTATTACACGTCATGATTACTTTTCACTGTGTTTAATAGAAACAAGTATGTAGGTAATTTATGAAACTCCATTTACACAACATGACAGAAACAGACACAAGCAAGTGAAGATAGAAAGTTAATGATCTAAACATCAAGTCACATATTATGGACTATTGTGGAGTTTACAAAATGTTACCAAGAGAAGTCATGTAACAATTTAAAATTTGGGAAAGTATATAGAAAATTAAACGACAATAACTCACACACACATTAACTCTTAAAGCCTAGTTGAGATATCACAATCAAATTATGGCAACTCATTACTATTTTAATTTAAAATGTGAATAAAAGGATGAAACAAAATGCACAAAAGATGATTTAAATATATATTCCAATCAATATCAGTTGAACAAAAGCATGAAAGATACTCACTCGATGCAAAATCGTTGTAATCGATATTATAGTAGCAATTAATCTGCACTAGTTGTAACCTGCTTACATATTATAAATAAATTAGTTAAAGAATAAAATTGCAAAAACAATTTTTTACTAATGATGTGTGTTAGAACAATAAAAATGCATACCAAATTACGAGGCCAAATGATCATTTCTCCAAGTGCATGTGCAATCTTTTGAAGATTACCATAAGGCCTAATCAAGTCTTCTTCAGGTTCAAGCATCACTTTCACATTTACATCACACTATTTTGATCCCAACAATTGGCCCCCAACTTCAGAACATGGATCGATACTATGAATGCACCCTTTAACCACAATTCTTTTGGGATCAAATAAGCTTTTGAGAGAAACATGAGCACCAACCTTTTAAGGAAAAATAAATAAAATGAATATACTTATATGACCACTAAGACATGATATTGACATGCTTCAATTGATAATAGATAAAAAAAAAAGACTTCACTAAAAATCCAAGTTGAAACTGTAAAAATTTAGATTATTGTTGAAACTGTAAAAGACAAAGGAGAACGATTGAGAATTGATTTCTATAGATGCCCAGGATAGAATGAACGGGCGTATGAGATATGATTAGAATTAGAATTTTAGAAAGTGTAACTGGTGAAGTTAATATTTATTATTATAAATGCAAAATCAACTAAAAATAACCATGGTGGAAAGAGTGGACTCATCAGAATGCAGAATTTTGAAAAGAAAGAAAGATAGAAATGCCATGTAGGAAAGAGTATGAAAAAAGAAATTAAATTAAAAATAACCATGGTGAAAAGATATGTATACGACGTAGGAAATAATAGGAAAGAGAAGACCGAAAAATAGAAGGAAAAAGATTAATTTAAAAAAGAAAAATGCACCTGCTATAACTCGTTGAGTAAATATTTATCGGATAGGAATTCTGATTACAAATGTGTTTTCCCCTTTCCTTTCCAACCTCCGATTTTTACATTTACAAATTCCCCTCTATTGTCTTTCACTAAAAAAGAAAAAGAAAATAAAAATTTGGTCGCACTTAAATGGAGGCGAAACTATTGGGAGCCGCCACTTCCGCCGTGATCAGCCCAATTAATTCAAAGGTTTCAAAACCTAGAAGCCCATTTTCCCATCAAACGTTTTCTACCCCTCGATTTCCCAATTCAATAGTTTCCAAGAATGACATTCCCACAATTCGAGCTTGTGTTTCTCCTTCTGCCTCTAGGTATGAAGCTAATTATTTTGTTTTTCTGGGTTATTAAATTTTGCTCTCTTTTGTTGGGATATAAAAAATCGGAGTTTTTCACTTTGTTGATCTTTGCATATTGATTGTGTTTCAATTTCGACTTTGCCTCTTGTTGTTACCATAAATTTTTCGTGTTGCTGTAAAATGACTACTTTGCTCTGTGTTGATAGAGAAGCTTTGCACATGAATTGTAGAATAATAAAAACAGTTGTTCATGTTATTCTGATTATTAGATAACAGAGTTCAATTATTTCAATTTCTTTCTGGGGTTTTTTATTCATAGAAATTCAATCTTAAATCTTGTGGTTTAGGGCACAATTGCCTTAAAAAAAGTCTGTTTTAGTGATTATTTCTGAAGTATTTCCTCCATTTATGAGTAGTAGAAGATCTTATACTTCCTAGTTGGCATTTGGATTGAGGGATTTGAAATGCTCTCCACCCAAATTCCTAAAAATTTGTTCAAAGTGATGGTAATGAATTTCAAAATCTTATAAAAATTCCAAATGCAAACAAATAAGTATTTAGGCCAACCTCATTTGCTTTCAGATTGGCACCGAAAAACAGGGTAGACGAGTCTAAATTCTACACTCTCGAGTGTATTAGAACCTCCTTGATAAGGCAAGAGGATAGCATTATATTCAATCTAGTGGAGAGAGCTCAGTTTCGTTATAATGCTAACACATATGATCCCAATGCGTTTCATATGGATGGTTTCAATGGCTCTTTAGTTGAGTACATAGTCAGAGAAACCGAAAAGCTTCACTCCCGAGTAAGTTGAACCATCAAACTTTTCGTAGAATAATTTAAGTAATAAAAATATACATTTAAATTTGTCATTTGATGTAGGTCGGAAGATACAAGAGCCCCGATGAGCATCCTTTCTTCCCAGATGACTTGCCTGAGCCTTTGTTGCCCCCACTCGTGTATCCACGGGTAGATCACAAATGCATTTTCAATATAGTTTTTCCTTAAAATCTTTTTGTGTATAATTTTCTTTTGTAATTGTGAGCATCTTTTAACTTTTGAAGAAAAGATGGTGCTGAATTTCTTTTCTCAATGTCTCGATTACTCTTGCAGGTTCTTCATCCAGCTTCAGAATCTATCAATATCAATGAACAAATATGGGATGTGTACTTCAAGAAACTCCTCCCGAAATTAGTCAAAGAAGGTGATGATGGTAATCATGGTTCTGCTGCAGTTTGCGACACTATTTGCTTGCAGGTATATATTGTGGAACTTTTTGAACTAAACCTAGATAGTAGCTGAAATTTCACTTGGTGCATTACCTATTATATCATTAGTTTAACTGTCGGAATAGGAAAACAACAATATCTATTTCGTTGGTCAGATAACTAATACTACCCATGTTATTTATTTGAGTTAAAGAATAACCATTCGATAAACTTCAAACAAGTGAAGACAACAACAAATGCATTATGGGCTTGGACCATCTTTGGCCCCGTTGTGATCTTTTCCATCATCAAATTAAGGGTTTGTTTGCAAACTCTACCAACAGCCTTTAGAGTCAATTTTTCTCAAAACCTGTCAGGAGTAGCTTTTGAGAAAAAGGTGATTTTGCCCCACTTTGTAGAGTTTGCAAACATCACCTAAGTAAATTATGTTGAATGGTTGATAAGCTTGCATGTTTTATACTTCTCCCGCCCCCGCCTCTCCCCACACACACACAAACATACATCTGTGTTCTCTTAACTATATTTTTTTCATCAATACAAAATATATATATTTATATTAATTTACTTTCATTTGTAAACATTTTATCCTATAATTTTATTTGAATTGGGTCCCTGCATTTTCATTGTAAAAACAGAGTATTGTACTTGCAAACCTATTGGACTGCCCGTATTTTTACGTTAGGATCAAAATGCAGAGGAATGGACTGGGAAAGTGGTAATGTACATGGTCTAATTCAAACAGAAAAAATTGAAGTAGAATGGCCTAAATATACACTGTTTTTCTTAATAGATATAAAAAATATACATTCTCATCCCATCCCATCCATATGAACAAGCATAACTTAGTTCCATTTGTGGTGGCATTTGGATTTATCAATTAGGAATAAGACGACCTAATTCACTCAATTTTCTTCACAGGCCTTGTCAAAGAGAATCCATTACGGTAAACTTGTAGCTGAAGCGAAATTTCGAGCATCCCCTGATCTTTATGAAGCTGCCATTAGAGCACAAGTAAGTTGATTCAGGCCTAACTTTTAATATGCATATACGTTAAAAACAACATAAGGGGTGTTTATTTCTGGCCCCTCCTCACATTTTATTTCAAATTTAAATCCCCGCTCGTCAGATTGTGTTTTGGTATATGATTTTATATCTTATTCAACTCCACTCAATAACACCTACAATACACTTATATTATGTTGTTTCAAACATAATTTTCAGTACACAATCAATCATCTACCTGACTGTCTACCACTTCTTAATTGTTATTGTCAACCCATTTGTGTTTAGTTAAGTTGAATTTCTTGGTTGACACATATGTTCAAAAAACAACTTAGATATCTCCATCCACTCAAACTTGTTCGTATTGTTGCAGGACAAAAACCAATTGATGGAGTTGCTGACATACCCTGAAGTGGAAGAGACTATTGAAAAACGGGTCGAATCTAAAACCCAAAAGTATGGAAAAGAAGTTGCAGGGAATGGAGACGATGATGGTTGTGAGCCTGTTTACAAAATATACCCAAAGCTTGTGACAACGCTGTACGTGAAATGGATCATGCCATTGACTAAGCAAGTCCAGGTTGGGTATTTGCTGAGAAGACTTGATTAAATTGTGCATGTATTTTCTTGAACTACAATTCTCTTTGTTTGTATAAAATTTTAAGGTTTTGGACTTCATGGTTATGTAGGTAGATGAAGTCTTTATTTTTAACTTATATTATATTTAAAGTCGAACTTTAGTTTTACAAGTATAGTAGAAGATAAAAAGCATTTGTCAAAGTACAAAGTTTTTTTTTTTTTTTTTGCTCCATTTGTGTTTAGTTAAGTTGAAGTTCTTGGTTGACAACCAAACAACTATTAAATATAATTTCTAGGAGTAAATAAAATTTTCACTACTAATATGATATAGAAGCTTGGGCCTAATTTGTCGAGTCATTTTGCATTAAAATGCAGAATTCGTGTGTGTGTATTTTTAAGGTAGCTTAAAATTTGCAAAATGATCTTGTGAAGGTTTATTTATTTATTTATTTTTCATTTTTATCTTTTTGCAATTTATATCAAGCAAACAAAATCAAGAAGCATGTATACTAGGTGAATGCAAAGTCACATTTAGGAATACTAAATTTATTTTATCTATTAATAACTAAATATAAATGAAAAAAAAAAACTACTTTTAAAATCACAAGATTTCCTATGAATAAGTTTCACAGTATGAAGTTTATAAAATTATTTGTATTCACTGATACTATTTTATGCATTTACTGATATCAATGATATGGTGTCTGTTAATACAAACAATGATACCAATTTCATAATATGAATAAGTTTCACATGAGATATATTCTTTTAAAATTTGATTTAATTACGAAAAGCTTTTATTATGATTTAAAATTATAAATCCCTTGTAATACACTTATACATAGTCCCTTAATTTTCAATTTGATTTCACAAATACTCTAATAAAGAGACTCAATTTGTATAAATAAAGAGTAAATATCAAAAGGTTTTCCCATTTCAAATATTTTTTCTTTAAAGGTGAAAAACAATAATTTTTTGTTATTTTCCCTTCATTTTGTGTAAAAGGTAATGATATATATGCTCAATTTTTTGTACGTGGTTTAATGCAATATGTCGGAGGGTATTACAGGGTATTGTGAGGTCTATTTATGAATAAAATATTTATTTATGGAAAATATGTCACACATCAGATTTCAGCCCCTTGCTCTCTTCATTTTCCATTGCTCTATACTGGTACCAGGAATAATCTGCACCCCAAAAACATGTTAACTGGAAACATTATGTGCAATGCAGGTTTGATTAAAAAATAGTTTGTACTTTGATAGGAAGTGATTATTGAGAATCAAATGTAAAGGACCAGTTTCAAACTAAGCAATTTCCTGCAGAATTATTTTGTAAACAAAACAATTTGTACAATTACATGTATTATATGTTGGGTTTTAGAGGCATGAACACCATGTTTGGCGCAGCGGAAGAACACGATTCACCAACAACGAATCTTAAACATCGTTGTATAACATAAAAGCAAAAGGATAAATAATAACATATAAATCCTTACAGCGATTTGTACGCGGAATTCTCAACTATGGTATCCACGTAACAATTTTCTACCAACCCGCACCGATATGCCAGCGTTGAATCTCGAGACGAATTTGCTAGAAAAATTCAGACTGCGATTTTATGGAGAAATTATATTTCTTTTATATCTCGGAATTGCCATAGGACACATATTTATAGGGATTAACTTGGCTTAATTCCTAAGCAAGATATTGGGCCTAGCCCGTAATATAATCTCTACCGATTATATTTCCCTAGATATGTTCCTACGAATAATATATTTACCATATCTATTATTCTTTTATAATAATATTCCAAATATTATTATTGGGATTTCATATTTAATTAAATCTAATTTGATTAAATAATAATAATAATTAATTCCAAATATAATTATTATTATATTCTCCATAAATTAAATATTATATTCAATACAATATTTAATCAACCAACTATAATTGGTAAATTGTCATTACTTGTTGTGTGACCCATATGCCCTCGTATATCGAGCGATTAGTCAAACTAACGGTCTTAATTGAACCCTAGACAATAAATTAGACATTCTCAATATACGAGGTACGTTGCGAGGAAATCTGCAACTACCTGTAATACTGTAGGCTATTTTGATATCTTCCTTTCATTCACGAATACTCGATCAAGTCTTGAACATGATGAAGTGTCTATTCAAATAACTTAATCATATTATCTCAAACCACTAATTGATCAAGTATATCACACTTAGCCACAAAGTCTAAGTTGATGTGCATCAGCCGACGACTTAGATCCAATTATGATGAGAAGACGAGTATTCTCTCTAAATCCACATTGAGGAATGAATCCTATTCTTGGCTCAACTACCACGCACATGCATTTCGTGATGAACCCAATCCATGTCATATCTACCCATGAAAGGGTGCAAGTGTCGGTCATGGTCAAAGTTCATCCCTCCACACATGTCGTGCGTATTGACCTCAAGTCAGAGGGGTGTCACATCGCTCCCACTAATCGAGACACCCGTAGACACATTATGTGGAATTACATCAAACGGTTTCTTGGATGGGTATACCAATACCCTCTAAGGTATCTGTGCATCCATCATGAGATACCCGGTATCTCGTAGTAAGTGAGATCTTACTACACTCTCTAAGAGTATGATGCAGATCGCACACCAATCTCAATTGCATCATCAATATCCCATTCTTGATGATCCTTGATCGGAGCTATTTGAGAATCATACTTAAGTCATCTGAGTTCTCACTCACTCAATAACAGTAGTGATTCATGGGAACACAAATAAGAATATATGCAAATAATTAAACATCATATTTAGATAAGTGTAACGCCATACATTTAATATTAAGCCAATAATAATATTAAATCAAATCTGAATATTATCTTAGTATTATGTCCTTTCGATGGATTATCTCTAGGACACTAACACTAACAATCTCCCACTTGGACTAGAGCCAATCACCTACATGTCTAACCCCTAGACCATCAAATGTCTAGTGTGTACATGAACAGTGAAAAGGATTTGCAAGATTATCCTTTATGGGAAATGTTTTAATTTCATTTCTCTTATCGATATGATCTCTCGGATCAAATGATAACGCCTCCGTACATGCTTATTTCTATTATCAGATCTCGATTCCTTTGCTCATGCAATCGCACCAATATTGTTACAATATAACTCTATTTGACAACTGGCACTCGGAACTACCCCTAGTTCTCTCAAGAACCTTAGAATCCAGACAGCCTCAAAGGCTTCTGATACAGCAATGTACTTAGCTTCGGTTGTTGAATCCGCGGTTAGATCTTGCTTGGAACTATTCCAACTTACCGCCTCATCATTGAGATTGAAAATATATTTTGACTGTGATTTGTAATCTTCACAGTCTGACTGGAAACTCTCAACAGCATAGCCCATAACGACTAGCTCTGACTTCCTTCCGTAGACAAGAACATGTTCTTTAGTACGCCCGAGGTACTTCATAACATTCTTGACAGCAATTCGGTGAGACTCACCTGGATTCTACTGGTATGTAACAATGATGTTGACGGCGTAGGCCACATCTGACCTCGTGCAAGTCATGGCGTACATGATAGAACCCAACTGCAGATGCATATGGAACGTCCTTCATGTGCTCGATATCAGCTTCGCTAGAAGGACAATCCTTCTTCAACATCTTTATTCCATTATTTACCGGTAGAGATCCTCTCTTAGAGTTCTCTATCGCAAATTGCTTCAACACCTTATCTACGTAGGTGGATTGTGACAGCCCTACCATATTCTTGGATCTATCCCTATGGATCTTGATCCCTAAGATGTAGCATGCCTCACCAAGATCCTTCATCTTGAAGATCTTTGATAACCAATCTTTCACGGACTGCATTACCGGGATGTTATTTTCTGTAATCAACATGCTATTGACATATACGACAATAAAAATAATACTCTTCCCGCTGCATTTAGGATAAACGTAAGGATCTTCCAAATTTTAGATAAAGTCAAAGGATTTGACAGCTTCATCAAATTGGATATTCCAACTCCTAGAAGCTTGCTTCAATCCATAGATGGATCGTTCAAGCCTGCACACAAGATTAAACTTTGGCTTAGATATAAAACCCTCCGGTTGAGTCACAAACACTTCCTTATCAATGTTACCATTGACGAAAGTTGTTTTGACGTCCATCTACCAAAACTTATAATTGTGGTGTGCTACTATCGCAAGTAAAATTTGAATGGACTTGATCTCAGCAACTGGCAAGAAAGTCTCATCATATTCAATACCTCGTGTCGACTATAACTTTTCGCCACCAACCTAGCCTTGTAGGTTTGTACCTACCATTTTCATTGGTCTTCTTCTTTGAAGACTTACTAGCAACCTATGGGTCTAACCCCTTTCGGCAACTCAATTAAATCATAGACTTGATTGGTGTACATCGAGTCCATCTCGGATTTCATGGCTTCATGCCACTTCTCTGAGCCAACATCTAATGTTGCTTCAGTATAAGTTCTAGATTTGTCTTTATCCGAAACCTCCACGAGGAACCCATAATACCTTGTGGGTGGATTACGAATCCTAGTCTACTTACGGAGTTGTGGTTGTGCAGGCTGTACATTCTGATCGTGAAAATTTTGTGGTGCAGCGACTTCATCGTTGACCTGGGAGTCCTCAAGAGCGACACTTTCATATGCCTCTTGGGCGGGAGTTTGAACTATGTTATTCTCATTCAGCCTACTTGGAGGTTGCTGCGAAGGTAATGCAACTCCAATTACGCTCCCACTGGCTGAAAGAGGATCACCTAGTGATAAACTTCCACCATGAGAGTCGTTGAATGCTCCCACTGATTCTTTGTCATGTTGCTATTGACAAATTATCAGTCTCTATGTTAATTCGTGGTTCTTGAATCTCTTCAAGTTCTATCTTCTTACGGCTTTATTCCTTAAAGACGTACCCGTCTTTTAGGACCTTAGCTTGCCTAGAAACAATCATTGGTTGTTTCTCCGGTAGATAGAAATGATATCCTCTTGTCTCTTTTAGGATATCCCACAAAATAACTATTTTCACATTTGGATTCTAACTTATCAGTTAGCATTTTCTTCACAACTGCGGGGCAACCCCACGTTATAACGTGTAGAAAAATAGCTTCTTGCCATGTCATAGTTCGTATGGAGCCTGCTCAACTAATTTGGATGGAATCCTATTCAGAATGTAGATTGAGGTTTGTAATGCATATCCCAATAAGAATGTTGGAAGAGAGGAAAAGCTCATCATGGACCTTACCATGTCTAACAAGGTTCGGTTTCTCCTTTCAGACACACCGTCCATCTGAGGTGTTCCAGGAGGAGTCCATTGTTACTGGATCTCATGAAGCTTCAAGTAATTCATGAATTCATGGCTAAGGTACTCACCTCCTCGATCCAATCGAAGAGTCTTGATACTCTTACCAAGTCGTTCCTCTACTTTGTATATTAAGAACATTATGTCCATAACTCAACAAATGCCTAGCAGTTTGAACTATTAGTGAACATGTTCATCTTAATAACAACCATACTTGTTGTAGCAGCTATAAACCACCTAGTATTTTTCTTTTCAGTGCTAGAACCGTATAGTCTTTCTTCCAATGCCCCTTTCTATTTAGTGGGGCACACATTCTTATCAACCCGCTCTTACTTTTAAACTCCACATTTTGCCTTCAGGAACTTGGGCTTGGAGCCCTCTTAGCCTTACTCTTTCGCTTCTTCTCGCCTTTCAGGTCAGAAGAAGTAGAAGAACTCACCATGAGCACTGGCTTTTCCTTAGCAGTGGAAGATTTAAAAGTTTTAGGCATGTTATCAGGCTCCGGCATTGTCACTTCCATCTTCTTCATGTTAAATTTACTACGAAACTAGAATATGAATCGGGGAGTGACCTGAGGATAGCACATGAGGTGAAATCTTCTCTCCTTTCGCTAATCGACATCTGAACACATCTCTCATCACTTCATAAATCTCAAACGAGATCTACAATCAAAGAGAACCTTTCAGACGCTTAAGCATCTTGAAGGGATCCATTTTCTCATGTTGCCTTGCAATTCGAGAGTCATGCCGAGCAATCATAACATAGAGTTTGGGAAGCATCATCTTGATGCTTCTTTGAGCTATAACGTCAAAAGTTGCAGCTTCAACTGGACTAGCCTCATGGATAAAAGGGATTATCGTGTCTAACACGTACTCAATCTCTTCTTGCCTTAGCACCAAATGCACGTTTCAGTGCCAGTCCAGAAAATTTGGCCCAGCCAATTTGTTCGTTTCCAGAATATTTTTCAATGACAAGTTATTAATTTAAACAATTATAGAGAAATAAACTAAAATGGGAATTAAACACATAATTCCTACGATCAATATTCAGCAATCAAAATAAACATGGCCTTTTAATTTATTTTGTCTCCATTATTTTCACATACTCAACGACCTCATCGGAAGAGTACGAATTTATATCTAATATAAATTGTAATGGACTGGATACATTCCTACTATTACAATGACTGCTTGGGCTGAACAATGCAACAACAGAACTGGTAGGTCTCTAAACCAATTGCCTCACGCAATTCCTAGTTGATTGAACCTAGTTCAATCGGATATCACCTAATTCTCGTTTCCCTGCCTGGGCTGGTGAAACAGAATTAAGTTGGTTTACAACCATTAAGCGGCGACAATCATGTCCCTATAAAAGTCCTGTTAGATGTAGATCTGAGCAAAATACTTGTGCCTTAAATACTCATTAGAACGAAATCTCCAGTTTACTTTTAATTTTAATGGAAGACATCATTCAATTTAATGAAAAACCATATTTTAGTGAGGATCATTTTAAAGGCGGGATATTAATTGCTTAATCGAGATCCAACATAAAAAAACTATGTCATATTTGAGCAATTATTGGGCGCCGCCTACCCAAACATGACATGTACGGACAAACATATATAGGGCGTCGTCTACCCAAACATTTAATACGGTCCGACAAATATTGGGCGCCGCCTACCCAAACAATTTAATGCGGGCTATAACTAATAATGTAAATATCGATTCACATAAGCAGTTATACAAGCGGTAAGCAACTAATCAAGTTCTCATGCTTTATTTCAAAATTTAAATTTTCATAAATAAAGCATTTATTAAATATTTAGCTCATAAGTCAAATAAACATGCATAATACTTAATAACACGTAAATCAAATAAACGTGCTTAAGAATTAATTATTCGTAGGTAAAATATTGCTAAAATTAGAAATATCAACAAGCTCCAAGCCTTTGATCAATTTCTAAAGTGATTTTCAAAATTATTTTGCCCAAAAGATTATTTTATCAAAATTTCAAATTTTGGTCTAACCAAACATGCCTTTAACACGATTTTGAATTTGATTCAACCAAACAGCCCCTTTCTTTAATTAAAACTTCAAAATTCATTCAAACAAATATGGTTTTAACTTTTAATTTCCAAAATATATAAATATATAAATAAGTCCTTATTTGTTTTTCAAAATTTCTGAAATTCATTTAAGCCAAATATGGCCTTAATTTTTTTTTTAAGGTAGGGGTTAGTTTGCAAAATTGAGTTATTGCACATGAGGGCCTTGTTTGCTAAATTTGTTATGCACGAATTCAACTACTCGCAAGTGTACGAGTTCGTTGTTGTTGTAAGCAATTAACCAAGTTTAATATCGAACCACGGGATTAAATTGATGAACATAGCCCTAGGAATATACGTCGCCACATAATTGTAATGCAATTCAAATTTTAGGAGGTTGTTTGTTTGGAAATTTAACTAAACTGAGAATGAAATAAGGAAAGTAAACAAGGACAAAAACAAATAACAAGAGATTTTTAAGTTTTTGACAAACTTGAAAAGGTGTTCGGGTGTTCTTCCTTACATGAGAATCAAGTACATGTTCAAGAAGCAATCATTACTCCAGTTTTCGGTCATAAAAAAAGGAGCAATCACTGAATATTACGCATTAATCGTACTTGATAAGCCTAGACAAACACGTCAATTTAAAACCCTTGGATTGTATTCTCCTCACTAATTACCCAATAACTAAATCAAGCAACAAATGTAGGAATTATGTAATTCTAATGAAAACACCCAACTCTCATTGCGATGTCTCAATATTAACTCAAACCACATGAATTACTCACACCCATACTATTTCATGCAAGCAACCAACTCTCGTTGAGACAATCACATAATCTAATACAAATTACAAGAGCAATTCATGTAATCGAACAATCAAAACCATAATCCTATGAGGATGACCTCCAACGAGAGCAATAATCTCCAATCAAATCATGTACCTAATTACCCATGTAATTCCAAACACCCAAACACAAGGAATTTAGCTAAACATCATAGAAATAAACAAAACATCCATTGAAATAAGAGAAATAGCCATTAAAATGAAATTGAACAATTGGGTAAACACAATAAAGAGTAGAAAACACCTAAATAGAAGAATACTCAGCAACATCTTCAATCCATCCTTCAATTACAACCATACTTGAGCTTGAATGCAACAATAATCGAAATCTAATGAAGAACTTAGCTAAAATTGGAAGTAGATCAAAGAAAATGGGAATGGGTGAAGAACTCTCTCTCTAACCTAATTTGGATCTAAAATCTGATGGGGAATGAATTGTAATTGCCTGAAAGATGGTATTTATATGTGGGTTAAAAAGCCCTTGGCCGAAATTGCATTTAAGTCCTCCAAAAGTTGAAATTTCAGATTTTTCGTGAGCAGAGGAGGTCTGTCTCGGTTTGGAGGGTTCGTCTCGGCCGATACGGATGGGTGCAAACCGGTATTGTGGTCCTAAGGCCCCTGGTCTCGGTTTGGAGTGCTCATCTCGGCCGATACGGTTGGTGCAAATCGGTATTTTGATGTCGTAGCCAAAATACCGGTTTATGCACATTTTTCTCGGCCGGTACAAAGTATGCAAACCGATATGGACCACTTTTTGGCTTGTTTTGCTTCTTCTTTGCATTCCAACTTGTATTTTGACTTGATTCTTCTTCCTTTGAATATCCTTGCTCGACTCTTCTTTAGTCTTTGCCATATTTCGCTCATTTTTCTATACAATCACACCAAACTCGAGGAGAGGAGTTAAATGGACAATTTAGCACGAATAAACATCAATTATGCTTCAAAACACTTATAGGAACTTACAAATCAAGCATAAAAATGATGCAATAATGACACTATCACCCCCCCCCCAAACTTAGAGTGTTGCTCGTCCCCGAGCAACGAAAAAGATAAAAACAAGGGGAATGATTGCATCAGATTGTGCTCCAAGGCTAACTCATGAAATGTAAACCCATTCTTTTCAAACCATCAACTTCACAAACAATTGTATCAACCCTTCAATCTCAATTAGAGATCGAATAAGCATGAAATGATCAAGAACAATAACTCTCATAAGATGTGTATCACTCAAGCACTCAATTTAGTATAGATAGAAGGAACACTCAATGTCAATTTCAATACAAGTACTACCATATGCTTGCCCAGGTTCTCCATCTCTTACCTCAAACAATGATTCACTTCCTCAATAAAAAAGGACTTTCATTCGGTTGTAACGTTAGGCTCTTTGGTGAAGGTAGGGAATTTTGGCTAAGAGTGACTCAATTCAAGTGGAGAATAAAGATCCGTTTGCCAACAAGTCAACTTTTTATCACGGTTTGATTGTTTCCTCATCTAATCCACTCACTTCCTCCTTTCACAAAATTCTTTTGTTCCTTTGTTTTCACGCTCACTCTCACAATGATGTATGAAGAACCCTCCATTCAATGTACAAGAGTGATTTGTTCTTCTCACTATTCTTTTCTTTTTCACTCACACTCTTGTTTTTATGCTTTTTTCTCTTCTTCACTTTTCAAATTTCAAGCATTTCATTTCTTGCAAAAATTCTCTTTCTTTCTATCAACCCATCAAACTTCTCCCCTTAGAAAACATCTATGCCCCGTGTAAATTTCTCATTCCACAACAAACTTCACTTAAATCCTATTCTCCACTTGTTAAGGGTTAAAAGAAGGCTTCAAGAAAGGATTAAGTTAGATTTACGTGGCTATCCAAAGAAAATAAGGCTTTTAGGCACAAATGAGCTACTAGGGTAAAATGTTCCAAGGTGGGATATTTTTTTGTTCTAGTGACTTTTAAAACAAAGATGACCTTTTATCATTTTGAGAAAGATCCACAAGTCAAGTTATCAAGCAAACACATGGGCAAGTTCTAGAGCACAAAGTACCAAAATGACCACTCAATCAAAGAAAATAAACCGTTTGCATATGAACAGTTTAAGCTCATATCTCACGGGTTCATTTATTATTGCTTACATCTCATTTCATGCTCATCTCTCTCTAAAATCAATTTCCAAGTTTCCACTATTGCAAGATCCATCAACAATTTTCGAAGAATTAGATTACACAACATCAGCTAAGCAAACATGACCACAATCATCAATAATCAAGATCCACAAATATCACATTTAATCATCAAAATGAAAAAAAAAATCCAAAGATCATCATCATCCTAAAATTAGAATTTAATACACAACCAAATATAACTACGAATTTAAGAACTTCTTTTCAAGGATCTAAAAGAGATAGAGTGAGAAGACAATACCACCCACATCCACCGTGACGTTAGCACACATCACGTCATTGTGGAGGGTGATTGTACTGAAAATTGGATGTGCCAATCCAAAATAGCTTGTTGCCCCCTCAAAATGCTTTGTTGGATCCGACCTTGATCTCGAAGTGTATCTTCAATTCTCACTTGTCTCGTGTCAATTCTGTCAACTGCCACCTGCAACTCATCCATCCTAGTGCTTAGATTCTCCATGTCATTCCTCCTCCTCTCATATACCAATAGTGGAGGTGCCGGCCTACGGGGACTGTACCTCACACTCTCTTCATTTCTTCTTTCTTCCATCTATTCTTCTCTTCTAGGCTCCTCTTCAACTTCTTTGCTTGTCCCTTCTCCGCTTCTAGCAACCCTTCTACTCTTTGCTAACCTCGGAGCATGGAAGGCATCTCTATGTGCAATGTGCTCCCTAGAATTCAACAATCAATTCCCTCCATCTTTTCCCTTCCATGAAATGAGTGATAGATCATTCATGGGAAAAGGCAACTCATTTTCGACTTGCACTTAAGGTACATTGTCGACCAACTTGTACATCCTCATTTTTACCACTAGCTTCAAATCCAACAACTCATCATTAACTCGAGGAGTGCGCATAGGGATCCATTCTCTTGATTCGGCAATGCGTGTTATGAACCCTCCAAGATGGCTGTTAACCATCGAATTTCTTGAGCGCTGATCCTCCAAGTGGCATATTCTTGAAGTAATGATTGTTTGGCACATACTTCTCAGTGTTGAAAATGGTGTTCAACTCTTCACGATCCATGCTTTGAGGTTGATTCCTTACACGAAATGTGATAACTTGTGGGACGCCTCCAAAATCTTCTTTCACCTCCATTGTGCTCAAGAATTCCAAACAAAGGTCTGGATAAGTGGGTCTTTTGATATCGAGCATTCATCTCCACCCAATTCTTTCAAAAAGCTCCTCAATCTCCTCTCGTATGCCAAGTAAATCGGCACATTCGGGATCATAGAACCGGGTTGCCCCAAATTCCATCTCCGATACCTTGATGAAGTTGTCACTGAACTTGTACATCTCGTCACCAAAGTAAATCCCGTGTTGTGAAGGACGGCGACCACATTCCTTCTCGATAGCGATTTCCATCTCCTCATACACCATTCATCGGAGCTCATCTTCATCGTGGATAGCCGGTACGTGACTGCTACTCTCACCTCTTTGGCGGTTTCTTCCCCTACAATCTCTTTTGCTCATTTTCCTACAAGAAATTTCCATCTTTAGTTCATTCATAAAGTAAAATCAAGCATATGACCAACTTAATTCCTAAATAAGCAACAAATTCTCTTCTAACAAGTCCAACTCATTCACAAGAGTCACAAGATTAAACAATTTTCTATCATGGTCAAAGTAATGCTCATTCAAGAAAATTGAAAGTTTATTCACTCCTCATATACAATGCTCACAATATAACACTCATTAACCAAGAGATTGTACAAAGCAAGTCATGAATTTCACTTCTCATTTTCCTAAATTCCCAATTCAAGCTATTTCTTCATATACAAGCATCAATCTTCTCAAAATTGAACTTTCAAAACACAAATTAAACATGCCCATGCTTTACCCACAAAAAGTAAGTAGCAAACAAGTTAATTCATGGAAGAAAATAGCATAGAAGCATCATTTTTCAATTCACCCAGCAAATTTCGTCACTATTCATGCCCTAGATATGAAAATCCAAATTCCATCAAGAAATCATCAAATTGGCACAAATTAGACAAGGAATTGAGTTACCCATCTACTATAGACCTTAAACAACTCAAAATATGGACCAAGAAGGCAAGAAATCATCAAACCCATTCAAACCCAAATTCATGAAAAGTTCAATTCTTAACCTGTTCTCATCACAATCCTTCAATGAATGCAAGAACTTATCATAATAAAAGAAGAATTAGAGAGTACATACCTTGGGTTTGTGAATTGAAGCACTAAATTGGAGTAAAAATGGTGGAAAAATGAAGAATTTCTCCTTCTTGGCACAAGAGAACCGAATGTGTGTGTGTTTTGAGAGAAGAGAGAAATATGTGTGAAGTGTGTGTTGGAAAGGGGTTAAAAAGGGTTAAAATGGGCGGGTTATGCAAGAAAAACGGGTCGAAAATTCGACCCGGCCGAACATCCCTGTTTTCGGACGGACAGGCACCGGTTTGGGCTGGTCCGTCTCGGCCGGTATGAAGTGCCCTTAACCGGTACATTCGGACCGAAGCCTCCATCTCGGTTTGCCTTGCCCATCTCGGCCGGTACAAATGATCCCTAACCGAGATTCTTGAGCCGTAGCCTCCGTCTCGGTTTGCACTTCCCGTCTCGGCCGGTACGAAGCATTTTTAACCGATATTTTTATGCCGTAGCCAAATTCTCGGTTTGGCAAGTTCGTATCGGTTTGGGCCTTATTTATCTCGGCCGAGATGGACTTTTTTCACCTTTTTTGCTCATTTTTTTTCACATTTCACCTCATTTTCACCTACAACAAGCTTGACACACAAACACACTAACATAATAGCATCAAATAGGTCTCAAATTCTCAACATATAACCAATATTCAACAAGATCAACCTCTAAATGCACACATTTCATTGACTTAAAATCTAGGTACGTTGATAAACGTTAAAATTTCGAAAAATGACACACCCCCCCAAACTTTCGCATTGCTATGCAATTAAAAGTTTGGCAAAAGAGTCATGGAAATTGAACGTGCCAACAACGTATCCTAATCAACCATGCATAACTCAAGATCAAAAAGCTCAATGTCCAAGTTCAACCAAATTTTCATCCAAAAACTAAATATAACGATAATCAAGAGTAACAACAAGTAAGCCGGGCACCGGTGCTATGTACGAAAATGTAAAATACCCCCCCAAACTTAAGCTTTGCAAAGCAAACTTAAGTTCGAGCCCGGGGTCTTTGTACCTCACTATACACCGAGCTCCAACTTTTATAAGCTCCCCGATCATACACCCCAAAGCTAGAGAAAAGTTCTACACCTGCAAAACAAAAGGACACGAAATTAAACAAGGACAAAATAACAACAAAAACTGAAAATAAAATAATGGGTTGCCTCCCATTCAGTGCTAGTTTTAACGTCCTATGCCGGACGGAGTTATAACAACTCAACCATCCAAAAAGGATTCACACACGGTCCCTAATTGGGACGTGGATAGGTACGGCTTGATTCGATGACCATTCACAAGAAAATGTTCTTCTTTTACGTTCTTCAATTCAACTTGGCCATGTGGAAAACTCTTCACAACGGTGAAAGGACCACTCCATCTTGACTTAAGCTTTCCCAGGAACAACTTCAAGCGGGAATTGAAAAGGAGCACTTGATCACCCTCTTGAAAATCCTTTGGCTTGAGTTTTATATCGTGTCATTTCTTCGTTATTTTTCCTTGAAAATTCTCGAACTCTCATAGGCATTAGCTAGGAATTCTTCCAACTCATGAAGTTGGAGAATTCGATTCTCCCCCACTTTATTACTATCCCAATTTAGACGACGAATGGCCCAATATGCTTTGTGTTCCAACTCCACGGGAAGATGACAAGACTTTTCAAAGACAAGTTAATAGGGGGACATGTTCAATGGAGTTTTGTAAGCGGTCCTATAAGCCCACAAAGCATCACCAATCCTTCCGATTTGTCCTAACGGTTTTCTCCAATATTTGCTTGATTTGACGATTGGAAACTTCCGCCAACCCATTTGTTTGGGGATGATATGCCGTAACAACCTTGTGTTCCACCCCATATTTCTCTAGCAATCTTTCCATGATTTTGTTTACGAAGTGTGATCCTCCATCACTAATAAGAGCTCTTGGTACCCCAAAACGAGAGAAAATATTTTTCTTAAGAAATTGAATCACCACTTGTGCATCATTTTTCTTGGTTGGGATGGCCTCTACCCACTTGGAAACATAGTCCACTCCCACAAGTATATAAATAAATCCAAACAATGGAGGAAATGGCCCCATGAAATCCATCCCCCACACATCAAATAACTCGACCTCCAAGAAAATGGTCAATAACATTTCATCTCGTTTGGTAATTGTCCCCATTCGTTGACATCTATCACACCTTTGGATGAACACATGACTATCTTTGAAAAGAGTAGGCCAATAAAATCCCGATTGTAGTACCTTTCTAGCTGTTTTATCACCCCCAAATTGACCTCCACTCGGCATAGAGTGACAATGCGTTAAAATAGCCTCAACCTCTTCTTGTGGCACACACCTTCTGATAATAGAGTCCACACCACTTTTAAAAAGGATGGGATCATCCCATATGTATCCTTTGACATCTCTCAAAAACTTCTTTTTAGCATACGAGTTCATGTCATTTGGTAGTCTTCCACAAGCTAAAAAATTAGCAAAATCGGCAAACCAAGGAACTTCCACTCCGACCTTCATAGTAGGATGCACGTCAACTACGTCCAACTCTTCTATCTCAAAAAGCTTTTCATCCGGGAATTCATCTTGTACTTCCCCCTCTAGATCAACATACTCCTCCCTTTCAAGTCGCAATAAGTGGTCGACTATGACATTTTCACTCCCTTTTTTATCTCGAATCTCAATGTCGAATTCTTAAAGTAGAAGTACCCATCGAATCAACCGTGGCTTAGCCTTTTTCTTACTCATCAAGTATTTGATTGCAGCATGATCAGTGTAGACAATCGTCCGTCCACCTAAGATATAGGAGCAAAACTTATCTATGGCATAAACTACGACAAGCAATTCTTTTTCAATTGTGGTGTAGTTCGCTTGGGCCAAATTGAACGTCTTGGATGTATAGTAGATTGCTCTAAATATCTTCTCTCGTATTTACCCAAGAACCACTCCCATGGCATGATCGTTTGCATTACACATTAGAATGAACGGCTCGGTCCAATCCGGGCTAATCAAGATATGGGATGATACCAAAGCCTCCTTTAGAGCCCTGAAAGCAATCAAACACTCATCATTAAAATCGTACGGAACATCTTTTTCTAGCAAATGAGAAAGGGGTTTAGAGAGTTTAGAAAAGTCCCTTATAAATCGACGATAAAACCCCGCGTGGCCAAGGAACGACCTTATCCCTTTCTCCGTGGTTGGTGGGGGCAATTTTTCAATCGCTACCACTTTGGCATGATCAACCTGTAAACTTTTTTCCGACACATGATGTCCTAACACAATTCCTTCATGAACCATAAAATGACATTTTTCCCAATTCAAAACAAGGTTAGTATCTTCATATCTTTGTAAAACAACATCTAAATTATGCAAGCATGAATGAAACGAGTTTCCAAAAACGGAGAAATCATCCATAAATACTTCCATAATGTTCTCAATAAGACCATGAAAGATGGCCATCATACAACGTTAGAAGGTAGCCGGGGCATTACAAAGCCCAAATGGCATCCTCCTCCATGCAAAGATGCCATACGAAGATGTAAATGTTGTTTTTTCTTGATCCTCTGGGGCAATCATGATTTGGTTGTACCCGGAGTATCCATCCAAGAAACAATAATGAGAAAATCCACTCAACCTATCCAACATTTGATCCATAAAAGGCAAAGGAAAGTGATCTTTACATGTAGCTTTGTTTAGTTCACGATAATCCACACAAACACGCCACCCCGTAGCTATCCTAGTTGCAATTAATTCATTATTATCCCCTTTCATGACCGCCATTCCCCCTTTTTTAGAAACCACATGCAACAGTGACACCCACTCACTATCCGAGATAGGAAAAATCATATTAGCATCAAGGAATTTCAAAATTTCTTTCCTAATTACTTCTTACATAATAGGGTTCACACGCCTTTGACTTTGCACAATAGGTCTCCTATCTTTCTCTAAACGAATATGATGCATGCATATAGCGGGATTAATGCCTTTTATATCACCAATAGACCATCCTATGGCAGATTTATGCTTCCTAAGTACATCAAGTAAAGCATGCAACTCATGATCATTCAAAGTAGAAGATACGATTACCGGAAAATTTTCACCTTCACCAAGGTAGGCATACTTCAAGTGTTCCGGTAATGGCTTTAAACCTTGCTTCTTCTCCTCTTGTGGTACTCCTTCCACGGGTATCCTCAATGGTAGAAATGGTTTCTTTCTTTCCCAAATTTGGCTCACATCCTCCTTTCCATCATTGCACCTATCAAGACAAATAAGAGAAGAATCATTAGCATCATCATCAAAGATAGGATTAGTGAAAATGTTAGGATCAAGAGGGTTGAGAGAATTTTCCAACACTTCTTGCACACAATGCTCAAGCACATCAATTGTTTTATATTCATGATCATCATTGGGATATCTCATAGCATTGTATATGTCAAAAGTGATCTCTTCTTTATCCAACTTCAAAGTGATTTTTCCGGTGAACATATCCTCGACCGCTCGAGCGGTTGCAAGGAAGGGCCTCCCCAAAATCAATGGTACAAGATTATCTTCCTCCATATCCAAGACTACAAAATCCACGGGAAAAACAAACTTGTCAACCTTTACTAGGACATCTTCAATTACCCCCTTAGGATAAGTAAACGAACGATCCGTTAATTGAAGTGTCATTGAAGTGGGCTTGATCTCTCCAATCTTCAATCGGTTGAATATCGACAATGGCATAAGGTTGATACTTGCTCCAAGATAGCATAAAGCATGCCTCTTCTCTTGGTTCCCCAATTCGCATAGAAGAGTGAAACTCCCGGGGTCCTTTAACTTTGGTGGCAAACGTCTTTGCAATAGAGCACTACACTCCAAAGTTAAATTGATTATCTCCCTTTTCTCGGATTTTCTCTTTTTCGAAATGAGGTCCTTGAGAAATTTTGCATACGTCGGCATCTCTTCCAAGGCCTCAAGTAGAGGGACGTTTATGGTTACTTTCTTGAACACCTCTAAAAACTTGGAGAACTTCTCATCGATCTTCTTCTTCATAAACCTTTGAGGGTATGGTGGTGGAATAAGAGTTTTTGGAACTCCCCATTCATCACACTCCACTTCTTCTTGTTTTTCTCTTGCCTCTTTTGCTTTCTTCCACTTGGGCACCCACATTTCCTTTGTTTCCTTAATCTTTTCCTCCTCTTCTTCAATTTTTTCAATTGAGTCTTGATCATCCACCAACTCATTCTCATCTTCAATCGCCTTCTCTTCCTCTACTTCCTTCACCTCTCCATCTTTTTCTTCCACTATCATGCTTGGTCCTTCGTATTTCATTCCACTCCAAAGCTTTATAGCCTTGCAATGCTCCTTAGGATTAATCTCTGTTGTCGATGGGAACTTGCCTTTCTCACCACTTCCACTTGAAGATGCCACTTGCCACGTCCACGATCCTAATTCAACAGGAGAATCCATTAAAGGATTGACTTATTTTTAACGTGCTAAGGTGCACAATGACCAGCTCACTGATCCCTAGAATGCGAGTTCTAGTCCTCTTCATTCTAACCAACTTTCTAACCTTAACCAACAAACCTAACATTTAGGGTTTTGGTTTCAGTTTGGAATCCAACTATTTGTGATAATCCTTACAAGGTAAACTTATGCTAAGGATTGAATTATCACTCTAAGCTTAAGATATGTATGATACACTCAGTGGAATACAGAATAGACTCTAGACTTATAAGAAACACTTGGAAAATTAAAGGGGCTTCGAGTGCTTCTTTGAATGCTTGTGAGTCTTGAGTAATTTCTAGCTTATGAAATTTCCCGTAACCTTGTTTGGGGCAAGGTCTTCTGTATTTATAGATAATTTTGAAAATTATCAGCTGAAGAGATAGTCTTCTAGTCACCTTCCTTGTAGGATACTTCAATGGACATAATCTTCATGCAGCAGTCGTCCTTGCATGGATTTGGTAAATACATTAAATGCATGCCCGTTGAAAACTGCAGGGATGTCAGGTTCAAGTCAGTGTCCGTACATGACTTTTCTTCTCCTCATTGGTCCACGTCAGTGGGTAGGTGAGAATGTCAGAACTCATTCTTCAGTTCAATCTTGTCTATTTTGAGTTCAGTTTTGTTCTCTTCTACGTACATGGTCCAACGCTGACATTCCTTTTGCTTGCTTGGATCCTACTCAAAGTCTTTTCCCAAATCACTCAGTGTAGCCATGTTCCCTTCAGACTGAGTGAGCAATGATCTCCGGATCATGCTCTTCATCCTGACACTTACTCAGCCAACTTAGAAAGACTACAATAAGTTCAGTGATGGTGCTCTTGTGTTCTTCAGACTTCAGTCTTGATTGTCATCATTGAGTTCTCCTCTCACTGAGTACCTGTGAATATAAAATACTCTAACAGTTCTAATCCTATCAAGACTAGCCTGACTATTACAACACTTAGGCAAATCATCTTTTCAGGGTATTTGGGATCAACTCAAAACTGACATTGTCCCAACAACCCTTAACAAACTTCCCATTTTAGTGAAACTCCAGCATCATTTGCATAAGCCCCCTCTTGTAGCATGACCACGACTCCTTAAAAAAGTTAAGGTTGAACCCGTCCGGGCTCGGGCTTTTTGTCCCATCACAAGACAATAATGCTTCTCTAACTTCCGCTTTCAAGAAAGGTGAAATCAGATTCTCATCATCAAAATCTGAAATCTTTTTGCTTGCAAAATTATGAGCAACCGTGGGTCTATGAACCTGTTCCTTCTGAAAGTGTTTTGTTTAAAAAAAAAATCATAAATTCCTTGTTTCACTGCATCCACCTCCTCAAGCCACTGTCCATCAATATTAATGCAAATGGTTCATTTATCTTCCTCCTTCGATTGATGATGTTGTGGAACAATTTTGAATTTCCATCCCCATCTTTTATCCATTTGCTCCTCGCCTTCTGTGTTAGCACATTATTCCTCCATTTAAGATCTCTAAAAAGAGTGGCCATTGTTGCATTTTTGTGGACTGCTTCCGATTTCCCAAGCCCCACAGTTTCATCCAACATATCCAACCGAAAAATTTCCTTCCTATGATTTGCAATATTCTCTTCTAAATGGACAAACACATGTTTGTTCTAGTTTTTTAGGTTTACCTTCAACAATTTGAATTTCTATTTCAAGATGTATCCACTCCATCCACCAATATTATAACTCTTCCACTTATTTCTGACAAATGCTTTGAATTCCGGATGAGAAAGCCAAATATGGAGGCACCTAAAAGGTTTTGGACCCCAATCCTTGACTTTTACACCGAGTGCGATCGGACAGTGGTCGGATGTGGACCGCCTCAACCCTTGAAGAATAGAGTTAGGCCATTTTGACAACCATAATTCATCTACCATAGCTCTATCAAGTCTAGAATGGAGAATAGAATGTGAAAACTTAATGTTACATCTCTAACTCGAATTAGACGAGAGCCGAATATTTTTAGTCCTGTTGGGGTTAATCTCGAAACAAACATGCTCTAAGGGTATTTTAGGGAGTTTATGGGTGTGTGCTCATAATAGAGTAAATTGCACTTTTGGTCCCATTGGACATGTAATGTTTTACTTTCAGTCCCACCCAAAACACTTTTGGTCCCATAGGAATATTTTTTGGCACTTTTGGTCCCATATGAATATTTTTTGGCACTTTTAGTCCCAAACGTTTCAAAACTTGCAAAATTAGTCCCAAAGTTAACGGACACTTAACGGACTTGCACTTTTGGTCCCATAGGATAGGATACACTTGCAGATTTGGTCCCATAGGATTAAAAAATTCACATTTTTTACCTTTTTTTTACCAAAATAACTATATAAAAAGAAATATAATTACAATATATATGCAAATTTATTTTTATTTTAAAATATATATATACATATACAATAATATATATATATATATATATATATATATATATTATATTTTAATAAAAAAATTAATTAGAATAATTTAATCTATATTAATTATTTTAAAATTAGAACAATTTTTTTTTAACTTTTGTGCCATCTTTTAAATAATAATAATAATAATTTTTCCACATCTTATTTAATTAATAGTTCACTAATTATCACCTATAAAAATCTCTAAATTACATATAATTTCACTAACGATTACACACAAGAACATCTTTCTTTTAATTTGTTTCATTCCTAAAATTTAACAATGCACCCACATAAAAACTATATTGTCCATTTTTATACCGATTTTTCAACAATAATAATTTACCCTATGTTTTATTTAATTAAAAAACAAATAAATATTTATTTTTAAAATTAGAATAATTTAACATTATTTTAATCTAATTCAATTTAATTTTTAATAAGGTTTTATTGATTATTGTAATTTTTAGATATATAATAAATAAAAATTATTATAATTTTTACAAAAATATTACTCACTCAGTCCCATAATAACTTGCACATTTTCTTATTCGAACATTTCAAAATAATTTGCATACCACAAAGTTAGAAAAATCCTCCACAGACTTCACCTTTCCATCCATAGAAAAATTTAGATAATTTAGAATAAGAGTGTCCGTATTCGAACCAAAATTTCAGTAAATGTTAGTACCAATTTTTGTACGGTTCGGTATTTATAACATAGCGAAGATTTTTGTACATGTTAATACCAATTTTCGTACAAATTTTTGTTCAATTTTATTTAATACATACCAAATTTTGAATGATATCAACGTACCAATTTTTATAACATACCAATTTATAAATATTTTTTATAACGTAGCAATTTTTGTACATGTTAAAAACCTTATTAAAAATTAAATTAAATACAAATTAAATTAAATACATAAATTAAATTTTTCTATTTTTTAAAGAACTATTTATTTGTTTTTTAATTAAATAAAACATAGGGTAAATTATTATTATTGAAAAATTGGCAAAAAAATGGATAATATAATTTTTATGTGGGTGCATTGTTAAATTTTAGGAATGAAATAAAAGAAAGATGTTCTTGTGTGTAATCGTTAGTGAAATTATATATAATTTAGAGATTTTTATAGGGGATTATTAGTGAACTAATAATTAAATAAGATGTTGAGAAAATTATTATTATTATTAAAAAAATGGCACAAAAGTTAAAAAAGAAATTCTAATTTTAAAATAATTAATATAGATTAAATAATTCTAATTAATTTTTTTATTAATTGTATATGTATATATATATTTTAAAATAAAAATAAATTTTCATATATATTGTAATTATATTTCTTTTTATAAAGTTAGTATTTGGGTAAATAATGTGAATTTTTTAATCCTATGTGACCAAATCTGCAAGTATATCCTATCCTATGGGACCAAAAGTGCAAGTCCGTTAAGTGTCCGTTAACTTTGGGATTAATTTTGTAAGTTTTGGAACGTTTGGGACTAAAAGTGCCAAAAAATATTCATATGGGACCAAAAGTGCCAAAAAGTATTCCTATGGGACCAAAAGTGTTTTGGGTGGGACTGAAAGTAAAACATTACATGTCCAATGGGACCAAAAGTGCAAATTACTAGCTCATAATATAACATGTGTAATTCTCATGTGTGTGTACTACCCACAAACATGGTGCATATAACTTGGGCCATAAACTATAAGATAGACTAAAAACATATCCCAGCAAAAGACTCAGGTTAAATACACTTTTATTTTTTGTTAATACACTCCATCCAAAAAATGTTGAGAAAACCAAGCTGAAAAATTTGACAATTTTTTAAATTCTTTTTCAAAAATGCAAACAAACAAACTAAACAACATGCATTTTCGAAAAAAAATTCCAAAAAATTTTCTTAATTACGAATTTTTATTTCCAATTTTGTTTTGGGTAAATGTATTAACAAATTATAGAAAAAAAAACACGGAACGTAAATCCAAAGCCCATCACCTCACTTCTTTCACCCAAATTCGTGCCCCAAACCCCGCACGCTCACCTGGAAACCGACCCGAATAAGGCGCCGTCGGCCGCCAAACAATCCTTCTTTCGGATATTAATCTATACGGGTAGGGCCAACTCTCAAGTCCTGTGGGTCGAAAAACCCAGCCAAAACCCCTAATTTCAGAAACAAAAGAAAAAAGAAGAGGAACGCTATAAAAAAGTTCCGATGCTTCAAGGTAATTCCCCTCTTGCAATCTTCTTTCTGCATCAGTTATAGCTTCTCCCCTTTCCATTCTATGATCGTTCGATTGAAAATCAAGTTTGTTTATTCTTCAATTTGTTGGTGATAATCACTTAAATGCATCGCGGAGTTGTTGGCTTGTGGAGCCATAGAGCACTCAGAAACAGAGCCACGATTTCATCGCATATCTCTACCATATTACTTCACTCCCAATCGAATAATAGTGTTTATCCAAGGTATAGAAATGAAGTTTTCCCTGTTGGAACACTCTACAGCACTTATACGTTCACTCGGCGAGCTCCGGACCCGAATGACCCGGCCACGCTGATGAAGGAAGACGGCGTCGCCGTTTGCTCACAGATGTGGATCGAGAATTTCCGCGAGCCTGATAGTACTGTAAGTAATTTGACCAGCTATTTAAGGAGGTTTGAGTTGTGGGTATTGGCATACCAGAAAGTGTGCGCGGATGAGACCGGGGCGTACATGCCCCGGAGCTCCGTCACGCGTTCAGCACTTGAGGATTTGTTGGCGTTGCGTAATGCTGTTCTAGATGGCAATTATAAGTGGGGAGCTAGGTTAGAGTTTTTCATTAGGTCCCCAAAGGATAAGACTGAGTATGAGTCGCTATCGAAGAGGAAAATTAGGGCGATTTTGACAACTACTCAGCCTTCACCTTTCCAGGATAGGATTGTTCAGGAGGTTTTGTTGATGGTGCTGGAGCCGGTTTACGAGGCGAGATTTTCGCAGAAGTCGTATGCGTTTAGGCCTGGGAGGAATGCCCATACGGTGCTGAGGGTGATTAGGAGGAGTTTTGCAGGGTATTTGTGGTATATAAAGGGGGATTTGAGTACAATGCTTGATGGAATGAAGGTTGGGATGGTGATTGGTGCTCTAATGAGGGATGTTAGGGACAAGAAGGTGATTGATTTGATAAAGGCTGCGTTGACTACGCCAGTTGTAACGAGTAGGGCTGAGGATGGAGAGAAGAAAAAGAAGGTGAAAAGGAAGTACCAGAAGAAGAGAGTTTTGGCGGACGATGAGCCAAAGCCTGATCCATATTGGTTGGAAACTTTCTTTGGTTTTGCTCCGGAGGAGGCTGCGATACGTCCTTCGTGGGGTCATTGTGGAATCCTTAGTCCTCTCTTGGCTAACATATGCCTCGATGAGTTGGACCGATGGATGGAAGATAAAATTAAGGAGTTTTATAAGCCGTCTACAAGTGATGTGATATGGAATAACCCTGATGGGGAGGCTGATCAAGGAAATACATCTTGGCCAGAATTTGTCCCTACTAGTGGTCCAGATAAGACTAGGAAGATTGATTATATACGTTATGGTGGTCATATCTTGATTGGAGTTAGGGGGCCGAGGGCAGATGCAGCAACTCTGAGAAAGCAGTTGATAGAGTTTTGTGACCAGAAGTATATGCTGAAGCTGGATAATGAGAGCCTCCCTATTGAACATATAACTAAAGGTATTATGTTTCTTGATCATGTATTATGCAGAAGAGTTGTGTATCCTACACTGAGATACACTGCTACTGGTGGAAAGATCATTAGTGAAAAGGGTGTGGGGACGTTGTTGTCAGTTACTGCTAGCTTGAAGCAATGCATTAGACAGTTTAGGAAGTTGAGCTTTCTTAAGGGAGACAGAGATCCAGACCCACAGCCTTGTTTCAGAATGTTTCATGCCACTCAGTCTCACACAAATGCTCAAATGAATAAGTTATTGTCAACTATAGTTGAGTGGTACAGATATGCTGACAACAGGAAGAAGATAGTTAATTTCTGTTCATATATCATTAGAGGTTCACTTGCTAAGCTCTATGCTGCAAAATACAAGCTGAGGTCTAGAGCAAAGGTTTACAAGATTGGGGCCCGGAATTTGAGTCGTCCTCTTAAGGAAAAGAAAGGTCAGTCGCCAGAGTATCATAATTTGTTGAGAATGGGTCTTGTGGAATCAATCGATGGGCTCCAGTATACCCGGATGTCTCTAGTGCCTGAAACCGACTACTCCCCGTTTCCACTAGGGTGGAGGCCAGATCATGAGAAAGCATTGCTTGAATACATAAAGCTTGAGAACTCAAAAACTCTTGAAGAGCAACGCAAATGCCTAGAAGAACAAGGCCTTGTTTCACCTCAGGATTACATTTCAATGCTGGTATGGAATTACAAAAGGAATGCTTCAATAGATTATCTTTCCTCTAATCTACGTAGTGAGAGTAGAATGAAAGGAGAATCAGGCTTGTTATTGGGCTCAAATGGTGATAGCAGTGAGGAAGACAAGGAAGAAAAAATAAGTGCAGCAGAGATGTAAGGTATTCTGTTAGTCTTTTCTCTTTCCAGGACGGCAATTCCTTGTTTTTTGTCTATGCTGAAACAGTTGTAGCTCAAACTAAAAATAGTCGAAGCAACAGATCAGCTTCATATTTACAAGCTCTATGTATCATTTATTCCTTAATTCAGATTGCTCACTGACACACAAACTGTTCATGATTACTTTGTATTATCACTTGAAATCTAGTTGATTGAGTGTATAGCGGTCGACAAAGTAATCCAAATTCCCAATATATCTATGATATATCATGCAATTTGATAACTTGTCAACTACACATATTAAAGTAGGTGACAATAACAAGTTCCTGCCACAATCAAAATCGGCATCTTCGGTAATTTGATTAGATAGCTTTTGATGACCATTACTAGGATTCAGGCATATGCATTTGTCTCAGGATATTTATATGTTGTATGATGCTGATGAATCCTTATAGTTGTCATCCAGTTGTAATTATATGCTATTAAATTCAATTTTGTAAATAACTCTTGAAGATATAGCAAAAAGTACGTGAAATGAAAAACATGTAGCCGCTATTATAGGACATGTTGCAGGTAATCAGATGTTCTTTTGGCAAATTGCTGCAATATATATGTTTGACATGCAAAAAAACGATTGTTTATATCTGGATATTTGGCACGCAATCTCCACCTCAAAATTTTTTGTTGTTTCTCTTCCTCAGATGACATTTTCTGATAAGGATCTTTCTTCTGAAACTCCCTATATGCATTGTGTTGTATGACATTTTTTGCTATAACCACGCATGAAAAGAGATCTCTTCCAATTAGCTGTCATATCTTTATCGGTTCTATCGTGACCCATATTTCCTCCTGTGAATGTGTTTTTATCATGGGAAACACATTATTTACCCATCCTGTGTTCCTGGTCCACTGCTAGTTTCCTCTCCTGAGGCATTTTCTCTCTTTTTTCGACGATAAGGTTTCAGGTTTTTTCTGCACTATAAAATCTCCTATAAATACAGTCTGCATTAGTATAAAATCTCCTATAAATACAGTCTGCATTAGTATCAACTGTGGGCTTTGATACCGAGTATCTTTGCGCAATGTTTTTGGCCTTAACTGATTTTTTAGGTTCTGTTGTTTCTTTTTCACCCCCCTTGATGAACAGGCTTTATTTCCACTTTGGGAGAAAAAACTGCTGAATTCATGTTTGTTGAGCCCTCGAATGAGCTGCTTCAGCTGAGCTCCTGTGTGGTAATCTCCAACTTTGATAGATCAGAAGTTCTTTTGCTTTTGTCCACAGCTTGAAACAAATTTTCTTCACCCCCTTCTATTGTTTTGATGCCTCACTTACTACAGATTAATGCCCATCTTCAAGAATAGGAATTTAAAATTTTCAGTTCTGCTGGGATGGTTTTTATGAATGCACCATGGTTGTGCATTACCTTCATCATAATTTTTAACCCTCCTAACTCCGGGGACAAAAACAAGTAGTTTATGCGTTTGGCCAACCTTATTTATGGCTGCCCTTTTCAAGTATGTACATATTTGTGCTAGAATATAATCATATATATTCTAAATCTACTACCGTCACTTCTTTTGGGGATTGTCTAAACCAGGCTCAAGTCTTCCTTGTATGGAACCCTCTTTTTTGAAATATTTGTGTTTGCACATAATAAGTGGTCATCAGTCTGCCTCCTTTTCCAAGACACGTGAAGAAATTGCATATCTAGTGTTCTAATCTCGGAAGAATTTGAAGCTAGTGGTCCTTTATTGAGGGTTTCACTTATGCCTCCATATTCTAAACTAGCTGTTTAAGTAAATAAATGCTTGGCACCTAACTGTTAGTACAAGCTGAGTGACATCTTCTAAACTAATGTGATTTCTCTGTACACTCATAATTTGTTAAGAATGGGGCTTGTAAAATCAATTGATGGGCTCCAAATCCAGTATACTCGGATATCTCTAGTACTTGAAACCAACTATTCCCCAGTCCCATTAGATAGAGACCAGATCAGGAGAAAGCATTGCTTGAATATTTAAGGCTTGAGGAGCAATGCAACCAAAGTTTAAAATAGGCCTTGTTCACCTCAGGATTATGGAATTACGGAAGGAATGTCATTTTGTAAGATCATCTTTCCTTGTTCCACGGTAGTGAGAATATAATAAAAACTAAGCAGGCTTGTTTTTGGGTTCACATGATCAAAGCAGTTATTTAGAAATTGTGCAGGATGCAAGGTTTTCTGTTATTCTTTAACTTTCTAGGTAACATTTCCTTGTTTTATTTCCATTGAGAAATAGTTGTAATGCAAAATAAAATTAGTTGAAACAACAAGCAGATTACAATTTATATGCAATATATATAATGTTTTCCTTTATTTAGATTGTATACTCAGACCAAAATGTTAGAGATTACTTTATATTAACATTTGACACCTAATGGATTGAGGGGCATTCTGATCAACAAAAGAGTAAGTAATTCAAATACTCTATATATCCAGGTATTTCATGCTATGTTATAAATTATTTATTGATTGAATATAGTAAAATAGACGACAAAAACAAGTGTCTGTCACAGTTGATATCTGTGTTGGTCTTAGGTCTTCAAATAGATATAGCTTTTGATGGCGAGTACTTGGATTCATGCATATGAATTTGTGTTAATGTGTTCATTTGTTTGTTTAAATAAACAGCTATTGAAGATGGTGTGACATGATAAAGCACATCGCTGCTATCACGGGAAATATTGCTGGTAAACAATCATTCTCTTTGGAAATTTTAATGCATGCCAGTAATTTGTTTGTTATGCCATTGAATGAAAGTATATGCATTTGTCTAAGAATATTACAGTTCTCCATCAGTCCCCCCTCAAAAGTTTACATTTGCTTTGGGCATGGAGATTAAAAAATATAATATAAAATGTGTAGTGGGTAGTTGAAATGTGTAAGTTATAATTTTACCCCTAAAAGTAAATGTTGGTTAATAAAATTGAGTGGCAATTCTTGTAATAAATTTGAGTTTAGGTGTAATTGTAGAAGGGTGTGGGGCTCAAACATACCAAATGAGGAAAGATAGATCTTTGGTTGGGATGGACCAAAAAAGAAAGCGTAGACCTTATAGAGGGACAGAAGGATGTGTTATTCTTATTCCAGAAAAAATTAAGAATGAATGTACTGAAAATTTAATGTATTATGAGAGGGAAATGAGTGTAATAGAGAAAAAGGAAGCCAAGGACTTGGATATTCTACTCTGGATCAATTGAATAGGAATAAGATTAGTTTGGGAAGGGAGAATAATTTAGAAGGTCCAATTAGCATGATATTTGGTTCTCTGAGTAGCATCAATATTTTTTTCTTTTTTTGGTGGGGAGGTGGGGGGCTGATTAACATGATAGCCTAACACTAGGCTGAGTGGCAAGAGTTCTTCTTGCTATCAAGTTCACTCCTGGATAAACATGTTTAAAATTTAATGAATAATTTTGAGAAAATTCTATAACTAAAACTAGGTTGAAGCTTAGTTAAACAAAAACCATGGGAATATATTTCCTTAAAAAGAAATAGTGACCGTCAAAAAATACTGGCATAGATAGACTAAAATACTTGCTCTTTGCAATTAAAACTAAAAAGAAGTTTATACTTTCTAAGTAGAAAAATCTACCATTTTGTGATTCTATGAAATATATCCCAAGGTCTCAGTTTTTGTATTTTGCAAAACGTTTTTAATAAAAATAACAAATTTATCCTCCGTCAAGTACTGTTGAGGTGGAGATAAATTGTATTGACATCAGTGGCAAGCTCTTAACCCTTTGTGGGTTTTATATCAGCTATTACAAAGAAGATCAATATTCATGTATGGATATAATTTTAACATTTTGCTTTAGTTGTAGGTTCCTCTTCTGCAAATAACAAGGAATCCCTTTTAATCACCAATGATCAATGAAAAAGTAGTCTGAGTAGATGTCAAGGGTGTACGATCTCTGGGAGAAGCTAGTAGCAGATATGCTGCGCAGAGAACAACTTTGGCAACTATTTCAAGCTGGCTCCAGAGAGCAGAGCATCAACTCTGAATCATCACAATTCAGTTCAAGTTGTAGTTCTCCACTCTCCCAAGGTTTAACATTTGGAAACTAAGATGTCTGTGGTGATGTTTATATTACGCTTCTAGCCCTATCAGATGGAACTAGATTTGTGAAAAGGGTGCGCTTCAGGTACGGTTAATCAGCTGCATGGATCTTCGTAGAATGAATGTTTAAGATTTTATGAGCACATTCTTGATTTTCTTTAGGACTCTGGTATAAAGTTGGTTGGGTATTTTCTTTGGAATTAATTTCAAGAATCGCTCTGTATCTTTGTCCATATCCAATTTTAGTCATTTTCTTTTATCTTGATCAAATTTGTTAATTTTTGTGTCAATTTTTTTCATTTTCAACGGGAAATTTCTAATCTTAGCTGGAAAAGTTACCAGAAAATGACTGGAAATCTGTTGTGGCATACGGAATGGCACGAAAAGGTACCAAAATGGCAGGCTCCTCAAGAGGATGATAATTAAATCACTCAGAAGTACCGATAGGAATGAAAGGAATTTGGATTCACGGGGGAGGTGCAATCGAAACCTAAAATTGATGGAGGGTTTTGCTTTCTGTATGAGTGGCTATTCAATTTGGAGTGGTGTGGCGGAGTTTGGTCCTTTTGAGTGGCTATTCAATTTCAGCTGAACGGAGTTTGAAGAACAACACAAAGCAGTGATGTGGTGGTTCAAGAACCGAAAAAAATCTACAAGAATTACAAGGCTTGGGGAGGAAATTCCATGATCATGATCAGGCGCCCATCAGTTGTCACCTTCATTTGGAGTTCTTTGATTGATCATCAGCAACTATTTCCTGAACCAACTCCACCTCATTTGCTTCCTAATGCTGCTGCTATAGTCATTCCTTTTGATCATAGCGTTGATACGATGAATCAGGAACAAACAGACGACATAGTGGTTGTTGCTGATCAAGATGACAATGATGGAAATCTGACTTCTCTTTTAGCAGAATTGGATGATGAGCTTAGGTCTGTAAGAGCTGAGGCTACATGAAATGGAGAAAAATCATTTCAAGCTGTGGAAAACAGTACATAAGCTTCTCATCTATCAGAATTGAGAAAATTGAGCTTGTTCGAGCAGGGCTTAACAGGCACGAATTCAACATTTTAAAACCACTACAGGCGGTGTCCATATGGGGTGTAAAATTCCTGGAAGATGAGAGAAGTGATGTAATTCTATTGAAGTTCTTGTGGGCCCGGGATTTCGAGGTGAATGAAGCATTCACCATTATCAACAACACTATAAAGTGGGGAAGGAAATTTGGTGTTGATCAGCTTGTTGAGGAAGATGATGTTGGCAGCACTGAATGGGGAGAGTGGTTTTCATGCACGGATACAGTAAAAAAGGTGATCCGGTGTGCTACAATGTGTTATGGTGGGTTTCCGAACGACCAACTTTATCAGAAAATGTTTTCAGATGAAAAGAAAAGGCAGAAATTCCTGAGTGGAGAATCCAATTTCTTGAGAAGATGGCCAGAAAATTGGATTTCAGGCATGGTGGAATTTCCACCATTTTTTTTTTCATGATCTCAAGAATTCTCCAGGACTTGGTAAAGAGGAGTTCAGGTTAGTTATGCAACAATGTAGTCAATTGTTGCAAGACAAGTATCCTGAATTTGTTGTCAAACAGGTAATTTCTGCACTTTTATTCCCATTTATTTATGTTTTAGATAGATTTGAACCTTTATTTGGCTGCATGACATAATTATAGGTGTTTATCAATGCATCAATGTGGTATGCAGCATTCACCACAATAATCAGCCCTCTTCTAACTCGAAGAACAAATAGCGACGTTGCCTTCGCTCGTGCATCCAAATCTATGGCCACTCTTTTCAGATACGTGTTTGTTTCTTACATCTGTTTAAGGGTATTACTGTCACACGAAATGTATAATAATAGAGATGATTGAATTGGCTTGTGTATTTTGATAAATGGAAAACAGATATATAGCAGCTGAGCAGATCCCTCTGAAGTACCGTGGACTAAGATGGCATTATTGAAGCAGCTGATAGTGTCACAGAAATTAATGGTGAAGCCTTCACCCCTCCACGTTCATGGATTTCCTGTCACTCAGGTTAATGTGATTATATACACTTGTCATTTATAATGGACCTTTTATGAAAAGATATATAAGTAACACAATATGCATTGCGTAAAAAGAGAAGGAACATGTATTGTAAAGTCATATAGTGCAATTGATTTGCATTTTGAGCGTCTTTTGAAATAGTGTTAGTCGTTTCATTGATAATGTATTAGTTTGTCGGTATTAGTTATTTCATTAAAAATATTAGTTCATAGGGAAATGATATAGAGTCCATCGGTGGAAACAAATATTGTGCCACTGCTTATGTGTTAAAACAGAAGATCAGGTGGAATTATAAAATAGATTAAATGTTACAACTTCTTAAAATACGTACCTCTTATATTTTGACACATAACGGGTGGACACATTATTTGTGTCCGTCAATGGACTCTATATGACAAACCGTGATAGTTCTGAATCAGCTGTATGGTACAATTGTTTTGGGCAAGAGTAAGTCTTGATTAAAACGATGTGATTTGATGGTGGCAAGCAGGGATGGTGAGGTGGGAAGTAAGAGTTTTGAAGCTAAGATTGTTCCGAGTTGTGAAGATAGCCACACATTTATATTTCACAAAAGACACATGAGAATTGGGTCAACCCAAGAGTTAGCGGTCACAAATTTATTGAGGCTGGGAAGCTGCTCCTAACCATGACCAGTATCTCTCTCTCCATAGAAGCAACCATCTATCAAATATTTGTCCTACAATATTTTACTATTATGAACCTTATTATGACCCCTTGAGAAACCTGACCCGATAATATCGGGTAGGGTAAAGGTGATGAGAGTGAGAGAGCTTTGATAATGTATGGTGCACATATTATGATGATAGTGTCGACATTGCAACATGACTAGCTTCGGTACATAATGTCTTAAATGATGAAGGATAGTATAGTGTATATATTTATTTATTATGGGCTAATGTGAATTTTAGCAGGATTACCGGAAAAGAAAAAGAAAAAGGGCCCAACCAAAAGATTCATTTAAACAGGAGGCAAAAGTGAAAAGATGGAGCTTTTGACTTGTTCCAGCCCAGTTTCTCTCTCTTGTTTGTGTGCGTGCTTCTCTCTCTCATCATTCATCCCTCCCTATTTCCAACCTATCAAATGAAACCGCTACCCCACTATTCCCACTCCTCTCTTCCTTCCCCCCATCATAAATAATATACACCAATCACTCCCAAAACACACTCAAAAACAATGGCTGAACAAGTTGAAAAGCTGCCTCAGGAGCAAGCTCAAGAGCAGTTGGTCCTTACTGAAAAAGATAAAGAAGCAGAAACCACCACCATTGATATAGATAAAGATAAAGATAAAGATCAACACCAAGACTCATACTTTGTCCCGGAAGCTGATGATGATGATGAATTGATCATGCCCCTTAATCTCAATAACCTTCAAAATCCTCCCAAAAGTTGCCATCTTCCTGAAAATGAGCAGAATGCCCTCTCCCAACTCAACCACCTTCTTCAACAAGCCCTAAACACCCACCAATTTGCCTTTGCCACCCCAAAACAACACAGTCCAACCCCAATCCCAGAAAACGACGGTGCAAAAACTCTGGAAGCTATTGAAGAAACAATCGTCCCCTGCCCTCAGGAAGTCTCCATCTGGGGCGTAAAACTCCTTCAAGACGACAGAAGCGACGTCGTTCTGCTGAAATTCCTCCAAGCCCGCGATTTCAACGTCAACAATGCTTACACCATGATCACCAACACTCTCAAATGGAGAAACGAATTCAAGATCGACGAGCTCGTCCAAGAAGACGACAATGGCTGCCCAGATTTTGAAAAAGTGGCCTTCATGCATGGATTCAGCAAACAGGGCAACCCGGTCTGCTACAATGTGTACGGGGAATTCCAAAATACAGAGCTTTATCAGAAAACCTTCTCCGATGAAGAAAAAAGGCGCAAATTCCTGAGATGGAGAGTTCAGTTTCTTGAAAAAACAATCAGGAAACTATTGGATTTTAGCCCTGGTGGGGTTTCGACGATTGGTTATGTGAATGATCTGAAGAATTGTCCGGGGCCTAATAGGTGGGAGCTGAGGCAGGCCACTAACCAGGCGCTTCAGTTGCTGCAGGATAATTATCCTGAATTTGTTGCAAAACAGGTGATTTCTGTGGAATTAAATTAAAAATTGAATCTTTTTTCTAATTTGGATTAATTTGGGTGTTGCTTTTGTAGATCTTCATCAATGTGCCGTGGTGGTATTTGGCTCTAACCAAATTGATTAGTCCTTTTCTAACACAGAGGACTAAGAGCAAGTTTGTTGTGGCTGCCACTTCTAAATCCACACACACCCTTCTCAAGTTAGTACTATTATTATTGCACAAATATTAATTTTATTGAAGAAATAATTAAGAAAAACAAAATTTACCCCCCGATCCCACATCTTTCTTCACGTTTACTATTTTTAAGTGAATTTCTTATTATTATTTGAAATGATAAATTAATTTTTAAGTTACTTTATAATAGAAAAGATATAGATGTATCGTACTTTTTCTTAAAAATCATTTTATTATTTCAAATATTAATAAACAATCCGAAAAGGTAGTATGAAGAAAGTCTTGAATAGGAGTATTTTTTTACTGGCTATTATAGTTTTTGTTAAAGGGAATTTTTTATACTCCCTCCTTCCCCTCTTAAACTTCACACCACAATAAATTTCACACCTCAAATATGGATATAAAAAACACTCACCTACATTAATTCAAAATACTCTTCATTTATTGGTTGAAAAAGTTAATAAAGCAGTTTTTCTTAAAATTTGTGCTACCCAACCTATGAAGTTTAAGAGGGGACGTAAGAAGTATATTTTAATGAAATATAGGGAATTTTTATGCATTTAATGAAATACATGAATTTTTGTGCAATTAATAAAATATAGGGTGTGTTTCGTGCCTTTATTACTAAGCAAAAGTTTTTTTTTTTTTTTTTTGCCTTTTACCCTTTTTATAGCTTTTTTTTTAATAGTATTAATTGTTTCAATTAAATTGAATAAGTTGTGCATATGTAATTTTTTTTTTTCTTTTAATGATTATTGACTTGAAATTGGGGAAACAGATACATAGACGCAGAGCAAATTCCAACACAATATGGTGGATTAAGCAAGGATGGAGATTTTGGGGTAGATGATAGTGTTACTGAAATTATTGTCAAACCTTTGGCCAACCACATTGTGGAATTCCCTCTTACACAGGTGACTTCTTTTTAAAAAAAAATATTTAATACTTAATTCCTAAAAATTTACTATTGTAATCTGTAGATTGATTTTGACTTGGGAAGAAAAGAGTGCTTTTTGGATTATGTGTGCAGTGGCAATTTTGCAGCTTTCTTTCTTTATACATAGACAATCTGACTATGGTGACAATCTTGTGATCTGCTTGGCCTAATAGCTGTTGACTTGTCCTATTTGTAGCTTCTTACACAATCAGAAATCAAATTAAAGTCACACTCACATTCTTTCTTCATCCTCCGAAATACGGTCTTGTTACTTTTTGCACGGTTATTAAGAAAATTGATATAATATGTAAAAAGTAAGAATATTGTGTCAAATCAAGTACAAAATAAATTATTTTAAAAATGTTATGTGTGTATGTTGAAAAAGTAGATAAAATTTATTCTTTCAATTTTAGGCAACAGGACTATTTTTCGTGGACAGCCAAATAAGGCAACCAAGACTATATTTCATGGATGGAGGGAGTATTATGCATGCTTTTAGATTTTCCGTATTACGTCAATATTTTCCAACTAAAATTAGGTAATCAAATTAAAGTCACACTCACATCCTTTCTATTATGCATGCTTTTAGATTTTCCGTATTTCGTCAATATTTTCCAACTAAAATTAGGTATTAAAAGGAAACAAATTACTCCATCCTATTCATTTTAGATTGTCTGTGTTACCCTAAAATGAAGAGTTTTTTATTTTTTATTTTCCACATTTTCAATCTCTTTCCAAAAAAAATACAAATATCATTTTAATTTTACCCCTTAAAAAGTTGAAAGGACCCTTTTACCCTTATTTTATATCCACAAAAATAATTTTATACCCACAAATACTAATAAACAACTCTTTTATTAAAACTCTTGCCACTTTGAAAGTGAAAAACAAAAATGAGTTGGAGGGAGTACTATTTTTCTTAAAGGTGCTATGTAAGGTAAAATGTCGGTTTAGGACATACTCACTTCGCCTATCTCGATTACTCTTTTGTTTTTTGCACGAGTTTTAATGTGGTAGTTGTTTATTAATATTACTTCCGTCCCCGAAAATAGGTTTGTTCTCTTGCACGTGGTTTAATTCGATATATCGAAGGGTATTTCGGGTTTTCGGAAGTCCATTTTTTAATAAAATGGTCGTTTATGGAAAGTATGTGAAACGAACTTTCCATTAACTATAATATTATTAAAAACGAACCTCAGAAAATTCCATAATACCCTCCGACATTTTGCATTAAACCACGTAAAAAAGAAGACTACTTTTCAGGGACGGAGGGAGTAGTATTTATAGTGATAAAATTATTTTTCTGTGGCATTATGGTAAATAAATAAAAAAAATTCATGTTGTGGCATTTTGATAAATAAAAATTATTTATTAATAGAAAGGAACAATCGAAATTGAGACCGACCTTTAATGCAAGAGAACAATCAAAATGGGGACAGAAGGAATAATATTTTTACATATGATATAATGTGGATATTACAAAAATTTGTAAAAGTATTATCTCGTACAGAATCTGCTTCAATATTATATAAATCATGTTTGTCACAGTTGAGATATCCCATTATACAAAAGTGCAATATTTTCAATCCACTTTCTTAATACTTTAAGAGGTGTAATTAACTACAATATTCTCTAGATTTTGTCGTACTTGTCATTCATATGAGTTGCAATAGAAGATGTTATAAGATGCAATTATGTCTCTTGCAATATATTTACTCGACTTAGCCACTATATTAATTCAGATCATGAGTAAGTTTCATATAAAAATTATACCGAGCAAAGCAACTCATTTCTCATTTGATCATTAAAAGGAATAATCAGATTGTATTTGAGTTTATTTGCAACAAAAATGACAATTACACATGAAGATATAATATTCCATATTTTATTGATATATATGCAGGAATGCATAGTAAGCTGGGAGGCAAGAGTGGTGGGATGGGAAGTGAAATATGGTGTCGAATTTGTACCAAGTGCACAAGAGAGTTACACTGTAATAATACACAAAACGAGAAGAATCGGAGCAGATGAAGAGCAACTTATGTGTGGCAGCTATAAGGTTGGTGAGCCTGGAAAACTGGTTCTTGCTATTCACAATCTCGCTTCAAAGAAGAAGAAGAAGCTGCTCTACCGCTTCAAAACTAAATTTACCAATTAATTATTCAAGATTAATTTGATGGAAGAGGGCCTACCAACTTCTAATTTATTTTATTTATTTTTCTGGTTAAATTTTACTAGTATTTTTGTGTGTGTGTTATTTTGCAAGGATTCTAATTTTTTGTTCATTAAAAGTTTATATATAAAGATATGAATTTCCTTTTTCATTAACTGATATTGCAATTCTTTTTTTTTTTTTAACCAGTAAAAACAAAACTTTGTTCGCACATGCATGAGACAATTCTGGTTTCGAGGAATAAACTGCCAGAGCATCAAAATATTTGGTTACATGTGTTAATTTTCAATCAATCTCCTAGGACATCTACATACCACTCTTCGAAAGAAAATTAAAAAAACTTATAAAATGAGTATATTCTTTATCGAAATTAACCTTCTAATTAATTTCCAGATAGCCACCATTTTATTGAATGATGTTACACACTGTGTCACGTGAGCCCTTCTCCCACACAATTATTTCACGCACCCACGCAAAGTTTGTTTATCTGCTTTTGTTTTGGAATTTTCAGCGGAGTAGGATTATGACTTTTCGGCTCCACTTCCATTTGAGCTAGAAATGAGATTATGAGCTCTTACACTAACAAACTAATCTAACTGCCAAACAACCTTTATGAGAGATGATACAGTAAGGTGTGATGTATGCTATTATGATTTATGTGCGGTCACATTATGTTTCTACATCCTCCTTCCATTCGAACGCCCACGAATTAATATCATCATTATCAGACAAAATTCGGATACGGACCAGTATTCGAGAAATCTGAAATCAAGTCAAAGGCAACCCTCTTAAAAAGAATTATGAGATTCGTTAGAGATTATACACATATAATCGATTGATTTATAATTACTCTTTATAATTCTTTTTCTCATTTAATATTATTTTAAATACGAAAATTTGTTGGTTACATATATATACATTTTTTTAAATTACAGTTTTTTTTTTTCTGTAAAATTTAAAGCTTCTTCATTCAAATTTGAAATTGATTTACACAATTATAAATTACCTTAAAACCTTAAACCCAAAAAGAAATAAAGTTTAGATATTTTTTAAAGAAAAATTAGTAATAAAAGTTGAAATTTGGTTAAGGTTATCTTTAATTCTTTTAAGGTACGTTAAGTTATTTTAATGGTATTTTCTATTATTAATTTTATAGATTCAACATTTCAACTAAATAATTAGTCATGTATGCCGATTATTCCCATTTCAGTTTTGATTTAAATTTTAAGTAATGGGAGCCCTACACTTTTAGGAATTAATATTACGAAAATGTTGTTAGAATTGCTGTCATTATTACTAGACGTTTTATAAAGTGTCATACAAGCTTCTCATCAACCCGACATGTTGCCCGTCTAGCTCAGTTGGTAGAGCGCAAGGCTCTTAACCTTGTGGTCGTGGGTTCGAGCCCCACGGTGGGCGTATTTGTAATTTTTAATTTTAATTAATAATTTTCCTTTTTGATTTATTAATTCATTATGCGTTTTTAATACTAGCTTCTTACCACGTGCGTTGCACGTCTATAAAAAGTAGTTTGATTTTGTCATATTGAACTTCGTCATAAAAAAAAAAATACTCCTTCCGTCCCATTTTAAGTTTAACATTTTACCAAATCGGGTGTTTCATGTTAAGTTTAATGATTTCTTTTTTGGAAAGTATTTTCAATAAAATACTACTCCCGCTATCCCATGATTATTTGCACACTTCCTTCTTCGTCTGTCCCAAAGTTATTAGCACACTCAAAAAAAAAAATTGATTTGAGTGCACACTCATAATGATATACACATATGTTACGCCCTATATTACTGCCCGACCCTTTGGGCAGTCGGTCTAACCGATCCAGACAGAGAGCGACGGAAGGATGTCAGCGAGTCCGACCAAGCCGTCGGGAAGAGAGCTAGAGTGCCACGTCGGCGACCCCCCGGAAAGGCAGCGGGTAAAGGCTTCGGCCAGGAAACGAAGGTCGGTCGGCCAGAGGGTGAGCGTCAGGCCGTCTCGAAGGGACTCTTGCCCGCTACCCGCGGATAGTCTCCCCAGGATGCCCGTCACAGGTTCACTACCCGCTTACCCGTCTACCCGTCTGCAGGTGTCGCCAGCTACTTAGCACCTCCAGTCCCATCGGACGTGTGGATGTGACAGGGTCAGAGTAGGTCAGTAAGAGGGGTCTCGTCAAAGAGGCCAACAGTGACAGATGGCACCCCCTCATTGGCCCATAGAGGGGGTTGTAGCCACTCATGGCTACCCAGCTAGGATTTAGTGGGGCCGCGGGCATATCGGCTCAAGTGGGTGAAGTCCACCTTGTACACTATAAATAAGGCCTTAAATGCCACATTGTAACACATAACACATTTATTACAAAGACTCCACTTGAGAGCCCATTTACTCTTACATTTTATTACTTTCAGTTTATATAATCCGTAAATCCTACCCGCTAGTAACCAGACGGCGAATTCCTCACGAAATCGTTGTCAACAACATATATACCATATGCCACTATAATACTCAAAAAGTGCTTTTAAAAAAAGTTGTTCCGTTTTAAGTATGCAAATAATACCGAGGCGGGGGAGTATATTCATTACATATTCTCTCTACCTTTTTACAAACTCTCTCTACTTTTTTACTTTTCTTACACTTTTCATCAACGACTTTATAGTAAAATATTACTTCCTTCGTCCCTGAGTAAACTTCTCACTTTCCTTTTCGGGTCGTCCCCCATTAAACTTCTCATTCCATAAATGGCAAAAATAACATTTTACTACATATAAACTGTAACCTTCAAATTCACACAATATTACAAAAAGTGTCACTCATTCAATTCATTTTTCAACACTATTTATTATTTTATCTCAAAAGTCAACATGTGGTCCACCATATATTAATAAACAAATACACATTCTTAAATCATTCAACAAAAAGAAATGGGAAGAAAGCTTGGGGACGAAGGGAGTATATTTCTTAAAATTTGTGGCAACTCACCAAATGTTAAACTTACGTTGAGACGGAAGGGTATCACAAATTCTATCACAATTTCCATTACTAAAAAATTGGCTAATTTTTTAAAATATTGTATTTTAGAAATTCGGTTATTAAATTATTGTAGTTTTGAGAAGTATTTGCAAAATAAGTGCAAACACTACTAGAAGGCGAGACTAGTTTGCAGCCTCTACTTCCATCCGAGACTACTTGAACATTTGAGAAACCCTAACATTTTTACTAGTCTCCACTACAAGTAGAGACATCTTTACTAGTCTCCACTGCAAGGAGAGACATCTTTGAGATTCCTAGCGACATGACCGTTAGTAAGATGATTGTGAAATAATGATGTTTACAATAGTAATATGATTGGTTTTAACAATGATGAGATAATGATTTAATAATTTGTAAATATATTGCTTTTGGTTATAATGATGATTTATGAATACATTTTGAAAATATAATATTTCTTAAAATTTTTTTTTAATTTCAAGTTTAATTGATTTTCATACTTGTAAAAATTTAAAATTGCGTGCACAAAATAAACTACCAACTAAAATTAATAGATTAGTTGATTATTTCATATAATCACTACTTATGACCTCCCGTGCCACACTATGGCGGATGTCTACTTCTAATACTTCAGCGAAACATATTAATTTGAATTTCATCTTGACCTTGATCTTCTTATACTCGTCCGCTTGACCCACTGTATTCACCAGCGCCCGGAAAAGGAATAGGCGTTGTATAGAAATTTGGACGCTGAAATGTTGTTTGAGCATATCTTTCATAGAGATTCACATCAAGTGACGCATTCACCAATTCAGTAAACTTAGCAGATTGAAATGCTCCAAAAATATATGTCACATATTTAATGAATTTGAATCAATAATAATAAACAAATAACGATTAATTTTATAAGTTGGTAAATTACATACCATTTCTAGGATAAGGTGTGTATGTATTATCCCCAAACTGAGATGCATAATTATTTCCCTGTGGCGGTATTGAAGTAGAAGAAAGTCCATACTGATGTACATGAGGCGTGTGGAAGCTCCAAACATCTCATGTTGGGTCTGTTGTTGGGCTGCTAAGGACCATCTTTTTTTACTCCTAGACGATTAAACTCCAACATCTGTTACACGTTGTGATAATATGTATTGAATAATAGTTTTAAAATTTGTAAACTCATTAAATTTATTAGTGTATATTGTAAATTATATACCATTTTGCACTTGAGCCGCTGGTTTGAAAACTTCAAACAACTCATGTTGGGACTCTTGTTGCACTGTTGATGAAGGTCTTCTTTGACTCCTAGATGATGAAGCTCTAACATCTGTCACACGTTGCCATAATATGTAATGAATAATAGTTCTAAAAAGTATAAACTCATTTAATTTAATTAGAGTACATTGTAAATTATATACCACTAGTAATTCTCCCGTGCGATGCACGGATTAAATATTATTAATTTTAATATAAAATAGTGCAATGTGAATTGAATTATAATAGAATTTAAATTAAGTTTATTTTATGTATCTACCTATTGATTTTTATTAACAAAAATTATTAATATATAAATATATTGTATATACATGAGCGTCTCACAATTATTTAATTAATGTATAGATTTAGATTATTGAAAATGATCATATATTTACCATTAAGCATAAATTTATGTCAATGTAAATGTGATAATGACACATAAGAAGATATAAGCATTCACATACAAATATTTAAATTCAACTAACATAATTAAAAATTAATAATATAATACTTTAAAATTGAATTTAAATCTAAGTTTTTTTAATATATTTTAAAAAATAACTAATTTGATATATAATATGTTAAAATTAGATTTGGAGTAAAAATATTATTGAAATTTGATATTGTCTGTGAAAATAAAAGAAAACACAAAGTAGAAAAAAATTGATAAATCAATTCTCTCTCTGGTGGATGGTGAGTCTGACTTCTACACCACGGATCTAAGTATTAATTTCATTTGCTACAATAAGAATTAAAGAGTGTCCATTTATTCAATAAGAATTAAAGAGTGTTTATTTACACCGATATTGATCATGTGTCCATAAGTAGATAATGTGATAATGACATGTAAGTAAATTTAAATTACCAATTAAAATTATTTTGGGTTCCCTTCTTATGTATCATTATCACATTAGTAGTGAATATGTAAATTTATGTCCAATGATGGACACATTCACTATTCACACTCCCTTATTTATACTTTTATATAATTATATAGGCTATGATTTTATATATTAAACCCTTCATGGGACTAACAGGAAACAAATTCAATGGATTTTGCAACTATCTTTTTTATACAAATGTGATACACAAATAAAGATTTTCATCTCATCTAAAAATTTGAATTTTTAAAGATATATGAAATTAACTCATTTATATTATTTTCATAATATTCCCCTTCACTCATGGGACGTGGGCCTTTTGGCACTAATCCAGAAAGACTAGGATCATTATTAGATTGATCAAGCTGATTTTCCCATGCATTATGGGATGCTTGAGACTGAAATAAAATTTCAGATTCCACTAATAGTTCAATCGATTGAAAACCAGCTGCTGGATCAAAAAAGTAATGAAGGTCATGGTTGTTCCTAATTGAACAACTGGACGACACATTCCCATTATATATTATGGAAGACACATGCAATGAATACACGTGTAAATCCAATCCCGACATCTCAGACAACACTTGCAGTAGATCATTGAAATCAATATTATGATCAACATGTCTTGCTCCAACAAGACATCCGCAAGATCGCACATGAATTCCAATATTATAAAAGCTTGTCATATCTACATATAATAATATAGTCAGATAAAATTCAAACTAGATTTTTACTACCACTTTAAAAATAATTAAGCACCAAATACAGTTTTTAATTTTTTTTAGATATAATTTAGTTTTTATATTAAAAATATAATAAAAATAACATTGAGATCAAATAAATCTCTACTCTTATACGTGAGGATTAAATATGCCATTGAACTTATTTTTGGTACATTTAAGCCCATTTTCTTTAAAAAGTGAGATTAAATAAACCTCACATCTTTAAATAAACCCTAAAAATATTGATCTTAAAAATAAAACATTATATGTGTTAGTTATACGAAGCAAAGCATAACTTATTCACAAAAAGTAACCATATTTTTATATTACATTTCTTTCCCCATTAACTAGTTATCCTCATCAATGTTTTCTAGATAAAGGTTTGAAGATACTTTTATATTAAATTTCTTTCCCCATTAACTACTCATCTCCGTCAATGTTTTCTGGATGAGAAAAGATAAGAAAGTCTAGCATGAAATGAATATTTTTTCCTACCATTTTGGAATAAAACTCCGTTTAGATTTGTATACATCAAGTGTATCGTGTAATTTAATTGTATTTAAAAAAAAAAAAATCTCATTAGTATTAAAAAATTATTCTTATTTGTACTGAAAAATTATTCTTTTTAAATGCACTTTTAGTATAAATAAGGACAAATTTTCAGTGATAATAGTAACAATTTTTAAAAAAATGCATTTGAGTTATACGGTGTTCCTAATAAACAAGAGAGTTACACATAAAACTCGAGCAATTTTTCTAAAAATAGGTCTAAATCGTATCCCCTCCCATTCTTTTTAATTGACATCCTTGAACTCTACACTTAAATTAAGAATTTTCTATTTTCCTAATATACCCTTAATTAACTGAGTTTTTCTTTGACAATACTCTACATGCATTCTCATTAACATAAGACTATGTATTATGAAAATAGAGCACAAAACATCAATTAAAAAGAATAAATTTGAAAGTTCCAAAATAGACACTTATAATGACCGAACTTTATATATACTAAAAAGTATCCTCAAATCTCAATTAAATAAGAGATCTTTCGAAAATATACATGAATAAATTTAGAAGAAATGTGACGAAATAGCAAAGAGAATAATCTATTTAAAATATATGATAATGAATTAATAAGCTTGTTTTTCTCCACTCAGTCAATACTTACAACTACAGTATTAAAATTTATATTACTCAATCAACCAACAATATACAATGATATTCATAATATGTACTAGTATGCATCATTATATTATATTAATAATATATTAACAGTAAAAACTTCTACACACCAACATGTTACTCTATTGACAAATTCATCAAAATCATTTATTTTTTTAATTAAAAGAGGTTAAAACTTTTTAATATTTTTCTGATACTTCTCCAGTGGAACTGCACACCCAGCTTTTGTATATGTATGCATTTGATATTGCAAATTTGAAAAAAGAGAAGTGTTATAAATTTCGTTATATATTTCTCAACCTTATACATATTAAGTATATAATTTTTGCAAATAGAAAAAACTACAAACCTTTTAGTGGTGTTCAAATATTCCTCCCGTGGCAATTGTGTTCGAAAAATTTTAGGCAAACTGTCTTCGAAGGGATTTTTTCATTGATAATTTTTTTATACAACAAACTCTTTTTTTTTTTTTGCCAGAGAAGAACGGAATTGGCTTTGGAAGGAGATGTTTTCTTAGCAAACATTCATAAGAGGGGTGTATATATAAAGTTTAAGGGCTTGTATGCAGACAAAATAAATGAGGCATTGGCTTGCATGTTGACAAAAGTACAAAGAACACAGTCAAACCTGTAAAGTTAGCATTGGGAATCAGCAAATTATTTTGTAATCCGCATGCTCTAGTCAAATCGGTTTTTGTCTGGGAATCTTCACTAGTCTCATTTTTTAGTAGAGACTACAGTGTGTTGTCACATGCTTACATTGTTCATGTCAGCCGTGTCGGTAAATTGTGTAACCTACTTCTAGTCTCGACCGGCAGTCGAGACTTCTTACAAGTCTCGGTTTCTCATGGTGTTTGCACTTATTTTGCAAATACTTCTCAAAACTACAATAATTTATTAACCGAATTTCTAAAACACAATATTTAAAAAAAATTGCCCTAAAAAATTTGTAGTCAACGAACAATCTATAGATGTGACTTGTACATGATTTCCTGATTAATAAAATGAATAGATTTGATGCAGTAATGTGCAATAATTGTCAACATCAATCCCTATTTCTTTTCTTGCATGGTTCAGTTATTATGTCAAAAAAATAAAAATTGCATGCATTATTCTAGAAATGGTGAAAGTGATACAATGAACGAAGCATTTCAAGTTTTTTTAGCGAGTATTTACGAAAGTTCTCATTTTTTGTTCACTTGCTACAATCTATAAATATATAATAGAGCCAGGATTACTATATATAGTTTTGGCTCCAAATGTTTTCGTCCGTCGATCAAGAATGCTGATTTTTTTATTGTTCGTTGGATCGGTCTTTGTGTTATATATGGTATAGTTTTTATTGTTACAATTTATTGTTTTCATCAAATTTCTCATTTTCTTTTTTTCTCTTTGTCATTAGACCTTCAATTATGCTACCGTTACATTTTGTTTATCTATATATAAACGTCTGTTCAACTTTGCATCATTCATTGGTTTTTCATTGCTATGTTTGTGTTTTTCTTGCAGTGGAGATATAGTCGGATAAACCATACTGTAATTTTTGTAGTCGAATCATCTTGAAATTTCGACGAGAGCAAGGTTTTTCTTTCTCGAGGTTTTAATTTATCAGTGTATTGAGTGTATGGATTTTGTTTTGGATATATTTTTTAGGGAGTTTCTTAGCGGTCTCAAGATGATATGTATCTTTAGTTGTATTGTTGCTGATCGAACAGTGATTCATCCAATTTAGTATTGTATCTAGGTTTGAATATGTGTATTTTATACTTTCGGTTATGATGTAATGGAAAAATTTTGTAGCCCAGCAGGGTACCTCATCTTTACTGTTGTATTCATCACTTTGCAGAAATATAAGGCCCCGTTTGGTGGGGTAGAAAAGGGCAGAAATAGTCCAGAAATAAATAGTTTATGTTGTTTGATAGATAGGATACATTTTCCCCTTTTTCACGGTCAGGTCTAAATATCCTACAATTTGAATAACACGCCTCTGAAACAAAATCGGACCCAACACCTCCGATTTCTTTTCACAGCGCAACTGAAATCAAGAAAAAGTAAGAAATTTTTTATTTTAACCCTGCACTATCAACAAATCCAGAAGCTTTTCTTCTTCCCACAATTTTGTAACCTGCAACAAGAAACTTTATAAAATAGAAAACAGAGAAATTGAAATCATTATCAACCAAAATGAGAATTTCATACATGCACCGACAAAGATACAAAGCAATTTGTGAAATCCAACTAAATGGGTCACGGTGGAGCGCGAAGCGAGAAATAGGGGTGGCGTCGTAGCGAGAGGGAGGCGCCTTTGGAGAAATAGAATATCTTGATCGCGGGGCAGTGCAAATTAATTGGGAACCGGCTGAAGGGAAGCAGATCGGAAGACGGCGAAATAGATCGGATGACGGCGAAAGTGGTTGTGGGAATTTTTATTTTCAGAAGAGTGCTGAGGAAGAAATGGCCTTTTAGATCCGTAAATGAAGGGTGAAGGCATTTTTTTTATTAAGTCATCGTACTTTGTTCTTAAATTAAAATTGAGTTAATTGAGTTTTTGATATTCAAAAATTAAAAAATGTTATGGCGAAACATTTTTCCAAGGAAAGTGGTTGTGTTACCAAAATATGCTATTAATTGAGTTTTGTAATATTTTAATTAAGTTTAATGCATTAGTTGAGTCTTATAATATTTAATTGTGTTTTGTTGTTATTGATTTATAAATAAATATAAATTTGGTGAAAAATGAAATATTATTGAAGGGTAAAATAGTATTTTTGACGTTTTCTTATGCATTATAATTTCTACCAAACAAACTACTAATTTTTATACCATATAAATTACATCCTACCAAACAATCACATTAAATATCTTTTCTCACCTATCAACAACAAATCCAGAAGTTCTTCGTCTTCTCATCATTTAGCAAATCAAATAATTTAGCAACCAAAATTAAAATTTCATACATGCATCGGTGAAGATACAATTTTTTTTTAAAATTCTAGATAAATGCGTCTAGAATATTTTTCCAATTGAGTTATTTGGTTCTCAAAAATTAAAATTGAGTTAATTGATTTTATGAGTTCTTAAAATTATTTTATTTGGTTCTCAGACTAAAAAAAAATGTTATAGGTAAGATTTTTGTTAAACATTTTTTTTCCAAGAAAGTGAAACCATTAAATTACACGTATTTAGATCTACTTTTATATCATTTAATATATTCCTTCAAAAATATATATCATTTAATTTATTTGGAATTTTTTTATTTAATTTATTCTAATTTTAGAAAATCATTTAATTTGAGTTGTGTATATTATACTCCAGCTTGATCATTATCGGAAATTCACTTCCTATTTTCACTCAAATTTTCGTCATAGCCTCAAGGATGGAACAAACCAAGTTGAAATTAGAGAGGGGAATGCTTAGTATTGTTATCATTGTTGCTAATTTATTGAACCCAAATTAGTGATACTCCTGATGAGATTAACGATACTCCTGATCAAATATACGATATATTAAAAATATTTCATTATAAACTTATCATAAATCATTTTCATATAAAACCTACTCAAAATTAAATAATACTCTATCTGTTTCAAAATAAGTATCGTTCTAAAAATTTCGTAACAAATTAAGAATTATAAATTTTGACATATATACCCCACTTAAATCTCTAAAATAACAAATTTGTTATAGTTTAATATAATCCCTAAAGTATCTTTTATATTTTGAATTTAAATTCGGGATAGATCAGGAAAAAAATATGAAAAAATAGCTAAAACGACACTTATTTTAAAAAAAAATTTAACCTCTAAAACGATACTTATTTTGAAACAGAGAGAATACTTAACTTGATTTAACTCCTCTCTAAAACTCCATAAACAATTATTTAACATAAATTATATAGGTTTCAAATCTTAGTTAACAATTAAGGCCACCATAATTTAAGATACATTCACTTTTTTGGGCAGTTGAAATTATGTTAAGATAGCAATGTAAACTTCCAATTTTTTATTGATTTTAATATTTATAAAAAAAAAACTTATTTTCGCAATTTTTTATTGATTTTAATATTTATAAAAAAAAAACTTATTTTCATTGTTTTCTTTAAGGAATGTTTCATGTGAATTTGAATTTATGTGAATTGTTTTTTATAAGTTTCATGATTTAATAGACAAAGTATCACTATTTAATATATATATATACACAATATCATTATTTAAAAAATAATTAATTTTATTTGTTGTTGTTCTCAAATCACTAAACAACAACACTTTTATACTTAAACAATATTACTTTGTATTTTAAATAAGTACACTTTGTATACTAAACAATGTTAGTTTGGAGGGGGAATTTCATGTGAACCTACGTTCATATAATTTTTTTGTTTTCTTCATTGGAACAGGGGATGTTATTTACTTGAGAGTTTGTAAATGGAACAATCACTCTTTTATTTTGACTAATGAACCAATTATTTTACTTCTTAAATTTCTAAATATTTCTAGATGAGAGGGAGATTTCTATCAAATTACTATTTTGAATTAAAAAGTTGATTAATTTATACATTCATTTAAAACAATTTAGTTGTTTCATGAATCTAAAACAAATATAATTACTTATTTGAGTTCCCTTAATTAATTATTTTTCATATGTTATATTTTTTTAGTGAAACTCTTGTGTGGGATGGTTTTATACATAAAACGATACAAATTCTAATATTCACTTGGATTTTAACCTCAATTCTAAATTTATTCTGACTTTTTCAATTAAAGAAATATTGGGTTATTGTTGATTACTATTTAGAGTATTGTTGATTACATTTTGAGATATTGTTTATTACTACTTGGAATATTATTGATTATTGCTCGTGATATTAGTGATTATTGTTTGTTGTATTGTCGATTATTACTTTGGGTATTCTCGATTATTACTTGGAGTGTTGTTAATATTTTTATTTTTGGAAAAAAACATATTATTGATTAGGGTATTGTTGATTTAAAAAACAGTGTTCACGTCGAAGTGTGTATTCTTTTTATACTTTTTACAATTAAATTTTTAAAATTCAAGTGCATAGTATGCACTTAAATGCACACTAAAACTACTCATAAATCAGTGTTTCATTTAAGTATTTGAATCATACTTCATTTTGAAACATAATTGAATCTGAGTCACATACACTCATGATGAGTTCATGGCAAACACATTACTACCTAATAGAAGACGTATTCATGGTACGAAAATGATCACATGCCCACCGGTGGGCACAAATTAATATACCCACTGCGAATGTGATAATGACTTACAATCAGATAAAATCTATCAATTAAAATTATAGTGGACTCACTACTTATGTGTCATTATCACATTCACGGTGGGTATATTAGTTTGTGCCCACCGATGGACATATGATCATTTCCGATACACGGTAAAATTAGTTGTATCATATTTTTAATGTAAGTTGTAACATAATATTATTCCTTGAATAATAAATAAATTCTCATATTTTTTGTTTATCTTTAAAATATCATATAACCATTGTGAATTATTAATACCTTGAAAGAAAAACATTTATCATGCAAATTATTAGATGTAAATCATTGTATGTTGCCTCGATTTATTTGAAAGTCATATTTTTTTCCACTAAAATATGAAGTATTTATTTCAATTAAACATTAAATCTAATTAAGTTCAAACCCATATATTTTGGACTAAATAATATATTGTAAAAGGAATATTTAATACTAATAAAAGAGTTCTCCCTCTTCTTCTTATCATCATCTTTTTTAATTACATTTATTATTTATTTTATATCAACATGATATTTGCATTAGTTATATCACTAAGTTCAGTACCATGATAATTCAAAATTAATTCTTTCATTTATACCTTAACATTAATTATTTCATTAAAAAAATTATATATTATACAATGTTTTTAATTATATACCTCAAATAATAATTTAATTATAGTTTTATTTTTATATTTCCACTTAATTATATTAATACCATGTGTTTGTCTTATTTCCTTTAATTAAAATATTATTAACGTAATATTAATGATGTTTAAGTTTTATACTTTATGAATTTATGTTCATTACATTTTTCCTTCATCCTTATGTTATGCTTATAGTTTTTTGATAATGCTTAATATTGTAGGATTTTGCTAAAGATAATTAATAAAATTTGGGATTTGATATTTTCTAAGATATTTATTGGAGAATTGAATTTTTTTTTTCAAAACATTAACTGGATATTTGAAGAACTGTGACACAACATATATATTATATTAAAAAAAAATTGTATTTTCTTTAGATAATGTTACTCAAAGTTTTCACAAGGTATTATTGATTGAATAGGAATTCTAATGAGGCAAAATTTCATGTTCTAATTAGTCTTGACTAAGTCTTTCTAATTTTAGATTTTCTTCTACTGGGGTTTCATCTCATTTTATAATTTGTATTAAATATATCCACTACAAATTTATAATTTCATCCAACATATAATACTTACACCCATATTCCAAAAAAAAAAAAAAAACTCATACAACAATCTCATTAAATTTCATAATAAGTAATATAAACACAAAACATACTCGCTTCTCCTCTTCTCTGATTAATCCAGTGGTGAAAAGGACTAATTAAGAACTGGGTGTGAAAAGAACCAATAAAGCAAGGTAATAAGTTGATGCATTATATGCATTTTTTTAAATGTTAATGTGATAGTCTTTTTTTTCTTTGTATTGTATTACATTTTTTATTATTTAGTTTTTTTAAAACAATGATGAAAAATGTTATTGGGCCATGTATAAATAATGTAAGTTTTCCTCCATATGTTTCGGCAGATTATTGAATTGATCATTTTGAAGATAAAGTTATTGGAAAATTAGAATTAGTATGTTGATAAATCTGTTGAGCTTTATATGAAATGAAATAATACTGAATTTAAACGTTATTCAGTGAGATTTATATTTTTTATGAACATCTTTTTTTTATTTTTAGTTACTTACTAAATTGTAAATTTAATATATTTTTCATATTTTCTTTTAATATCACAAACCAATGTCGGGTATTTTTTTTTTTTTTTTGAAGAAATATTGACTTTTATTATTTTAGTATGTTATGGTTGAAAATTTATTTCTGATTTATTATGAATTCATATTTATTGGTGATACAAATTGTCGCATGATCAGTCTTTTATTTAACTTCTCATTTCTAAAATGAAAATAACTTTTTTTAAACTATACCCTTCAAACATCTTAAAATTTCATCATATGTTATTACTTTATTATTATTGTTATGCGACGGAGAGAGTAATTGTTTGTAAGGCTCCACTTGGTTGGAGTTATAAGAAAAATGGCATAATAATATAAAATATTATTTTAGTATAAAAAGGTGAGATAAGTATTTTATTATGAATGATTGATAGGATGTATTAAAATGTATATTATTTTCATATGTTACTTGGTAGAGTAGAATAATTTATCAGAGAATGTAAGATAATGTATGAAAATACAATTTTGCCCTCTTTCCTACCACCACCATCAACAAACCATGATCCAAATAACTCAGCATTTCACAAATTTTGAACCATCAAAACATTGTTCCAGAACCACCAACAAATGATTAATCAAATAAGGAGCATCACAAAACCATAAACTCACCAAATTGAACCATCTAGAACCAAAATTATGATAAAAACATGATAAAATTAAAACCCAGAAATGAAGAAACCCAATATTGATTTGCACTCATAAACCTATAATTCAATTCCAACAATTAAATTGAATGAAGAAGAACCTGGGTCAGGTCCACTTCAACAATTCAAGGCGTTCTTCTAATTTAAAGATTGCATAAATTAATAGAAATAATAAAGATTTCCATAGAAGACGATTTGCAGAAGGCCGCCATCGAAGATGATTTGCAGAATATGGGCCTTAATCGATGGCGCGAGCGAGGCCATTTAACGGACCTGGACAGAGGTTGTTCGAAAGGCGGCGGGGGTGGCGAGAGTTCAATAGCCAGATAAGTGGCTGTGCGAGAAACAACAGTTCATTTGTTGGTGGTGACAGGTCGATGGCTGCGTAAAAATATGAAAAGAGGAGAAAGAAGATGGCGTAAAAACTTGGAAGAGAGGGGAAGTTGAGATAGAGTGAGAGGAGGAAGAAGGGGGTAAAAATTACAAAATAATTTCTCGATAGCCTATAATAAAATTGTACCAGGGGGGAGGCAGTACTATTTTGTATTGATTTGGGGGGTAAATGCTCATTTATTACCGGGTCAGTGTATTACAATCGGATCGGACATAATTTTATGTGTTCTACCAAGCACTTTACTAAAATAATAAAAGTCATAATATGGGTCTTATCCTACCTACCAAGTGGAGCCTAAGTGTAAAGTTAAAGTGATTCTTGACAAATAAGGAATGAATATACTTTTGATGGAAGGAGGGAGTAATAAACAACTCCCACATTAAAACTCGTGCCTAAAGCAAATGAAAAGTTAAATAAAAGACGGAGTGAGTATGTTTTAAAAAAATGTTATTAATCATTTTTTTCTTTGAATTATATTATATTTTTTATTTGTTTCTATATGAGCAGTGATGAAAATTGTTATTGGACCATGTATACACAATTTAAATTTTTCTTCAAATATTTCGACAAATTGTCAAATCGATCATTTTGAAGATAAAGTTGAAGAAAAATTAGAATCGTTGAATGTTGGTGAATTTTTTTTTTTCTTGTGAAGTGCAATAATATTGAATTTAAATGTTGTTTGGTGGGTTCTATATTTCTTTGGTTGTATTTTTTTTTTCGTAAAAGTAAATCTAATCGAAAATGTAAAATATATATATCATTTTCTATTAGCATATACCCGTGTCGGGTGAATTTCTTTTATTTTTTAGAAGAATTTGATTTTATTATATTGAAATGTGTCATAATTGAAGATTTGTTCTCTGTTATGAATCTAGGTTTATTAGTGACACAGATAGTTACATGATTAGTGATATTGATGTTTCAACAAAAACTATTTTCTTTAATTGTGTATCATTTCAAATTAAGTACTTGATATTGATCATTTAAAAAAGTCTTTGTTGAATCTTTTATTTATACTATGTAATTTCAACGACAACATAATATATTATTATTGTATTTGAATGTTAAGGATTAAAAATAGTTCACTGGGGTTACAAAGATTTAAGTTTGGTTATATTTCTTATTAAGATTTGAAGTACTTATTTTTGTTATATTCTTTATAAATCATTTGTTATCTAATTTTGTATGTGAGTTTATTACTGTTATTAATATAAAATTAATTTCCTAAAATTTTTTAAAATAACATTGAATTTACAATTATAAATTGTTTTAAAAATAAACAAGTTAATAATCCATATGTCCCACATTAATTTGCACACTACCAAAAAAAGAAATATTGATTTGTGTGCACACTTACAAACATATACACATATTTACTCATATGTCACTAATTTATTAAAAAATACACATTTCTTAAAAATGTACAACTCCTTAGAATGCAAATCGATGTGGAATGGACGAAGTATTATATTATTATTTTTTAATAAAATTAATATGAAACCGTTTATAGATATATACATTACAGGGCGAAACTTTGGTCCCCCACATTAGTAGGACATTGGACCGGATACATATTCGTAAAAAAGAATTCTCAGACGCAATTATCTACACCCATTAATTTACTAAGTTCACCCATCTCTTTTAATAAAGATACACACTTTACGATTACAATTTTATCCAACATATAATGATTACACTGTCATCCCTAAAAGTACTTTTCTATCAATCTAATTCAATTTCAGTTAACCACTAAACAAAAACATTCCCCCACCTCTCTAATTCAGCTGTGAATATCATGATTGACATATTTGGACAAAAGTGTATATTAAGATAGATAAATTAAAATTAGGATTAAAAATACCAACAAAGCAACGCAATGTGTTCATGTGTACTATGTTTTTTTAATGTTAATGTAATATTTTTGTTTTGTTTCATATTTATTACTTTTTGTTTGTACAGTGAAGAAAATTGTTATGAACCATGTATCGACAATTTAAACATTACTCCAAATATTAAATAGTCAAATTGATCATTTTACACGGATCATCGCATGCTTCGTTTCACCAAAGCTTGGTTTAAGTTTATTAGATTTGTTCGATTGAGTAAAAATGGTTAAATTGTTTCTAAGAACTATGATGATATTGATGTTGGAGTAAGAATGATTTTTGTGGGTTATATATCAAGGTTAAGTACTTGATGGGGAATCTTTTTTTTAAGGATAGTAGCTTAAGGGTGATGGAAAAAATTATGAATTGAAATGTTCGAGTATATAATTAAAGGACAATAACTTTTAAAAGTCGCAAATTGAGGAAAAATTATTCTGAATCAAACCAAATCAGACTAATTGGCTTGATTTGGGATGAAATTCGAAGTTATCAGCGTGATTTTGTTCTAAATTCAGGTTGACTTTGGGCCCAATTTGGTTTGATTTTGACGAATATGCCCAAAATTGACTACTTCTAAAAATTATTATCTTAAATTGTCAGATAAGAGGGTTATGATCCTATTTTTTTAGTCCAAAAATGAGGAACATTAATTGATATTATGAAATATCTTTGATTGACAATAAGAATCGAGGAATGCAATATATGTATAATCTGAGGTTGTCAGTAAAAGTTCGAGAATGATAATCACTCATTTTTAAAATCACAAATTTTAAAATCAAATCGTCAAGTGATAAAGAAAGGCGAGACATTTCTGGTTCTTTTGTAGTTGGAACCTCCAAAATCACAATAATTAATTATATTTATTTTTATAAATATATATATTTTAGTACAAAATAAATATATTTTCACAGCGAAATTACATTTTAATAAGATAACTAATATATAAAATTGGAAAAAGCTTGCATGAGACCATTTCATGGCATAAAACAACATAAATTAACATTCATCCCTATCAAAGTGGTAATGTGTCATGTTCAATTTATACCTAATCCCACCATCACATTACATTAGATGATCTAACGCAAGATCTACTCTCTAAATTTTTATTACGTAAAGTGATATTGAACAAATATACAACAATTAATTAAAAAATCATATATTATTATCTAAAAAATACAGCGATACAAATGACTTCCGCGCAACGCGCGGGTAGATACAACACTAGTTTTTATAATAACTAATCTAACATATTGCAATTTGCAAATTCTCTTTTTAAACCTTCTAACCGCTTGCGCATAATCTTTGTTAACTAATGTTACAATATGAACAAAATTACAATTTAGATAAGCAAACCTAATAAAAGAAATTGGAAAATTGTTTCAAACAAGATACAACATCCAAAAGTTGTCATGCGTGTGGGTTTTCACTTTTTTCTCAACTAAACAAAGTAACAACACTGGCACTTTATACCTACCGATATAAATCCAAGTACAATAAAAAAGTCTTGCACTGTACGTAGCTGCTTACTATTTTATAGATTTGGCATATACCCGCACCACAGCCAATCAATTAAACAGTATCAAGCAACTACAAACACACGACAAACACATAACAGTCCGCACGATTACATGTTCACATAATTCAAATTATTTGAAACCATCAAAACATTTAGATATTTTTACTAAGTTTATCATGGTATCAATGACGACGGATCAGAATTGTCGCCTAAGTGTAGGTGAGGAGACAGCAGTAGAGAAAGCTGATCAAAGGCCCAGACTCCATGGCCAATCTTCCATGAGTACAAATGTTAATACCTAAGTAAACAAATCTAAGGAAATACAATCTGTTTTCAGCTAGTGCATATAGTACTCCAATGGTTAAACATGGTCAACATAGGCTCTTGAAGAGATTCATAAGTTAAAGGGAAAAAAATAAAAGATAAACATTGGAAAAGTGCACAAGTTTAACAAGGAAATGCTTCTCTATCTAATAGTAGCTACTCCACTAGCTTATTAAACGTAGACCGATAATTTATGTTGTAATTTACATCACGCTGCAATGATATACATATCAGTAAATCATAGGAAATGGATCATATTACATAAGGCCAACAGATACATAGAGAAAAGGTTTCAGATAAAATGATCTAAATTTTCTAAAGCCATCTACATAGATTATATTGCACTTATGCTTATCATCTCCACTAAGTGATGTATAAAAGCACACTCAAGTGTATATATACCCCTCCACCGTAAGATCCAACATTTAGTAAAATCGCTCTGATCTTCCTAAACTCTTCATACACTTAGTGTGACAAATCAATGCAATAATAGTTAGTTAAAACAAATAACACATGTTCCCACTACGTAACAAATTATCTTGAAAACGAAAACATTCAACATATAATAAAACGTGAAGATAGACCCTGGATCATAGGTATCCACCGAAAGTTAGACTCATAAGGGTAGAATCTTCAGCATATGACCCGGAAACACCAACTTCCTCAAGGCATATGGATTGCATTTTGTCTTCCATATTTCTGATATAACATAAATATGATAATTGTGAGCTATCTCATTAATAAAATATTCTAACATAAATGAAAAGTTGCATCAGGTTATGGCCTCAAGAACTCATATGCATCTACCTCTCTTCCAATTAGTTGTATTTGTGATTGTAATTTGACAGACCATACAAGAGAGTTTATTTCTTGTCCCCTTTGGACCAGACATTCAAACTTACATATAAAACATGGATCTTGTTTCCAACCTGAATCATGTTAAAGAAAACTGAAATAAGATGATATAAGGGTATAAAACCCTCCCACAATTAAACATCCAGAATGAATCATTATTTATGCAATTGCAACCACTAAATAGGTGAGAGCTATCCTTTGGGAAAGATAGGTAGTCGTATCTTAATAGACCATCATATATTCGAGATAAATTGATCCCAATTTATAAGAAAATTGTCAAATTTACCTGAAGATTTCCACACCATGTTATCATTTTTCCATCAACCCCATATGTCATGTTTGTCAAGGGGGTATGAATAACCACCTGTAAAAAATCAAAACACTATCAGATTCACTGATTTAGTTTAGTATTACATCTATATGTATAAAATTAATGGGAAAATACTTGTGTAACAACAAATTTCGTGAATTAAATATGAAAAAACACAATCTCGTTTTACAACTTGATTTCTTTCGGATCGAACCGAGAATTTTTGCGGGTTCTAGACTCTAAATTTTCTCCTCTAATTCTTTTCTTCAAGTTGACTTTGACTCGGACAAAATATTTTTCTTCGATCTGTTCGGAGTTTGATTTAGATATTTATAATATTTTATCCAAGGGCGGGATGCCTTGTTTTGGATTGAACGTCGATTTGTGAAGACGTAATGGATGAACGCCTTTGAATGTAAGATGAACTTCTTCGAGTTTGATGAAGAACATCCTCGAATCTTTAAGAATCCTTTAGGAAAAATGCTTGATCGGAGGATTTTAAGACCTTAGTCTCGGATCAAAGGCTATTTTGATGGATTTGCATGAAAAACGTCTTAGAACTGTGAAGAACGCCTTTGAATCTTCAAATACCTTGAAGAATGCTTTCGAAGCTTCTTCAAATTTTCAAGAACTCCTTCGAAGAAAAACACCGGATTGGAGAGTTTCTGGGTCTTAAACTCGGATCAAAAGGTATTTCCGACCGCTTTTCGTGAAGAACGGCTTGAGTTGATGAAGAACACTTCAAGTCTTCAAGAAAGGTTGTAGAAGATTTGCTTGCTTGGATGCTTGATCATCTGAAACTTGAATTCTGAATGTTCGTCGATGTCGATGTGGAAATGAACAAATGAGGGCCCTTATTTATAGGGTGGAAAACTCCCTTTCCTACAATGCCACATGGCGCCGTCTAATTGATCGGTGCCACTTGATTGACTTGATTGGCAATTGATTTGATTAAATTTAGTTCGTTTCCCTTTTTGATGAGATATTATTTAATTTTTGATCTTATGGTAAATCAATTGTATTTATTACCCAATATAAGTACCAAAAACTCATGCAATTTAACCACTAGTACCGTGTACATTTAATATCAAGTTTAACTATTTAATTTGAGAATTAATTCAATTAAATTCTCAAAATGTAGTAATAAAGTTAACTTGATATTAATATTTATTTACATATGTGTCACCATTTAACTAGGTGCAAAATTAATTTGCTTTCAACTTGTAAGAATCAAATCTCACTAGAAAAATGGAAAAAACTTATGAATCACATGACTAATGCAAACAGAAAATTAACCAATAGCTTAGCCATCTCAAATATGGATGAGTTACGGACGGGGAACAGGAACATCAAAGCTTAGAAGCCTTCTTCACAATGTTCGTCTTGTTCTCTTTCACTCTGTGCTTTCAGTATATGAGGTTTAAACCCTTTTCAGCTTCTATCTTTTGATAAGAAATGAATAACTTTCCTCGAATTTCAAATGTCTAAATTAATATGTAATGTTGGTCTTTTTAATTATGCTTTTATGAGGAATTAATTGGAATTCGATGAAGTATCAACCAAAGCATAGGGTAAATTGGTCTTTCACTAGAAAGTTAAATGGATAAAACTGTCCAAAATTATTTCTCAAGCTCTTGGCACTTTTAATATAGTGTAGATATATATTTTTTTTCCAAAATTGCATTTTAAGAAAAACAAATTAGATTTTGTTAAAAAAACTTCAATTCAATTTTTTTTGGCAATTAAGAATTACATGCAGATTTATCTCTGTCGGTCGCTGATGTGATGCCTACGTGTCAACGACCCATGAAAAAGTTTAAATTTGATGGCAAATAACTTTGCGGCTTAATTGCAATTTAAATCACAATATTTTTCAAAATTGCATTTTAAGCTAAACATTTGAATCGTGTTACAAAAAAAAACTTCAATTTAGTTTTTTTTTACAATTAAGGCTTACGACAGATTTGCAAAAATCTATTGTCGTGGCGTCTATGTGGCAATGACCTAAAAAAACATAATTATGTGGCAAAAAACTTTATATACATGACAAAACTTAAAATTAAATTCTAAAATTCTAAATCCTTGCATTAATAAGAACATATATAAATGAATCCAAATTGAAAGAAAATAAGTAAGGGAAAAGATGAAATCTTGATATAAAATTCTTGCATTAATAAGAATATAAATGAATTCAAATAGGATAAACACTTTCATTTTACCATAAATTTTTTTTAATAATCTGGGTTTTTGGAAAATTATTAGGAATTTGAGAATTTAACTTTAAAATTTGTCATGTATTTAAATTCTTTTGCCATAATATATAAGTTTTTTGTGGGTTGTTGTCACATAGACGCCACATCAACAACGGGGCTCTGCAAATCTGCCCGTAAATCTTAATTGCAAAAAAAAAAAAAATTAATTGAATTTTTTTTAACAAGATCCAAAAGTTTTGCTTAAAATGCAATAGTGGAAAAAGTCGTGATTTAAATTGCAGTTGAGCTTTAAAAGTTTTGTCACCTAATTTAAGTTTTTTGTGAATCGTTGCCACGTAGACGTCATGTCAGTGATAGTCAGGGGTAAATTTGCATGTAGCTCTTAATTGCAAAAAAAAAAAAAGTTAAATTTGATCTTTTTTTAATCAAGATCCACAAGTTTAGTTTAAGATGTAATTTTAGAAAATGTCGTGATTTAAATTGCATTTAATAAGCCTTTATTTATTTATATATTTCCATCCCAATATTATAATTTGAGTCCATCGCATTTTTAATTCTTTTGTGTTTTGAGTATGTACATAGTGAAATTGGTTCATACATGAATTATTAAAGGTATTAGTTGTTTTCATTAAAGAGTGTTAGTTGTTTTCACTGAAGGGTATTAATTATTTTCACTGAAGAGTCTTAGTTTGTTTTCAATAAACAACTGACACTCTTCAGTGAAATCAACTAATATCCTTCAGTGAAAACAACTAATATTATTTAATGAAAACAATTAATACCCTTCAATGGTTCATGTATGAATTATTTTCACTCTATACTTTATCTTGTGTTTTTAAATGTATGAACTATTTTCACTATATACTTTGCGTAGTGTTTTTTCTTTCTCTCTCTCTCTCTCATGCTCTCTCATTTTATTAATTCATTATTGGTATGTGGTCAATGATTGATTGTATATTGAAAATTGTACATAAAGTAAGAGAGATAATATGTAAAGTAAGAAAGCAGGAGATAATGTTTTTTTTTTTTTTGTAGAAAAAACAACTAGCATTAAGAAATAGTCAAATCGACTTGAGGAGCGTCTACAACTGGATTCGGGATCCGAAATGAAATAAAGAAGAAATACAAGAAAAAGCATAAATAATCAACCTATGAGCAACATAATTTCCTTCTCTCCTAGCCCAAGTAAATGAAATGTTGTCGAATTGTTTTGACAGCTCCGAAATAACCCAAACAACCTTCTCCAAGTAGGGCAACTCCAATGTCGGAACCTGAATTGCACGAATGACAATTTGTGAACCAGATTCAACCTCCAAACGACCCACCCTCTACTCCAAAGCTATTTACAAACTTTGCCTAATAGCCAAAGTCTCTGGTACCGCCACATCAATCGAGCCACAAATCTGACCAAAACACCACTCCACTTCCCCCAACTCGTTCCCCACGACCCCTACAATCGTCAACCTAAAGCCACGTCGATAGAGACGTCCATACTCAGCTTCAAACTGCCCACTGCCAGTAGTTCCCATTGCACAACCCGATAGACTGTCATCTTCAGAAACCGTGGAGGAGATGAAGCCAAGATGTCCCTCATATGAGTCAACGCTCTCGCCACCACCTCAACCTACAAATAATGAGACATCTTGGAACATAGGCATTATCCATGCATACCATATTACCCACAAGGTAGTCACAAAGATACAAAATCCCTCCTCTTCCAATCCTAACAACACACCTTTAATCCACTCCAACAAAGGCAATGGATCGAAACTCAAAATGATGGGTGTATGCTCCCAAACTCTTTGCACCCAACCACATCCCCTAAACACATGTTCCCAAGTCTCCATCCCCACCCCACATCTATTGCAAAATGGGTCAACATCCACAAATCTAAAAACTACATTTATAGACGTTGGAATGATACCATGCAAAGTCTTCCAAAGGAAAAACTTAATTTTGGTACAACGCTGAGCGACCAAACTTTCCTCCAACGTATCCCAGCCTCAGCAACAAAAAAGCTTCACCACTAGTATCAAAATAACCCGATCTCGAAGAATACAATCCATTCTTTGTGAATCTCCAAACCAGGACGTCACATCTACAATTAGAATTCAATATAACAATTCAAATATTATTCACGTCCACCTTGTTAAACGTGGCCCCAAGGATCGCAGAGTCTCACTCAGTTCGAGACTAATTAATCAAATAACACACCCTCATGTCCTCTGGTATGTCCCCCTTTCTCGGTAGTAATCTTTGCGTGCCCCATGGCACACAAGACATTAATAGATTCACCATCTCCCAACCTCTCACACCAAACCCCTCTCAAACACAACTTGGATCTCTAATAAGCTTTGCCAAGTGAAACTTGATGCTCCCCAACAGTTGCAGGTTGAAAGAAACCACTAGAAAAATATTTGGCTTTCAACACTCGAGCAAGCAACGTATCATCATTCTGGATCAGCTTCCACTCCTGTCTAGCCAGTAAACACCTATTAAAACCAGTAAGATCTTGAAGCCCAAGTCCTCCTTCCCGCTTTCACTTGCATAACACCTCCCACTTCAACCAGTGCACCCTCATCTCATCATATTTTTATCCCCACATAAACTTGGAAATCACCGAATCAATCATAGGAATAATGTGTAGTGAGTTTGAAAATACTGCATTAAATAGATTGGGATGGATTGTGCCACCGATTTTACAAGAGTTAGCTTACTCGCTTGAGACAACATTTTACTCTTTCAATCCTTCAATTGCTTTGTAACACATTTCACCAATGGTCAGAAGACTTCCCCTCTAGCATAGCCCACCTTCATAGGAAAACCCAAATAAACTGCATGGTGTTCCACTCTTCAAACTCCCAAGCACCTCCTCCAATCCCTCCTCTCTCCTTGGAGGTACCAACATTAAACATAATATCGGACTTATTAAGATTAATGGTCTGCCTCAGCACCTCCTCATAAATCTCCAAGATCTATTTTACTCATTTCAATTTTGATACAATAACCCTCCCAAAAAACAGGGTATCATCAACAAAAAATAGATTCAAGACTACTGGAGCATGCCTACAAATCCTTACTCCATGTAAGACTTCACGTTCCACCTCCTTTCTGATAAGAGAAGAAAGATCTTCTGCACAAAATAGAAACATATAAGGAGACAGAGGATCCTCTTGACGGATACCTCGAGTAGGATAAAGTCTCAGTAGTGTCACTATTTACTAGAATATCAAATTAGACAGACATTACTCAATTGTATCCACAAAAATCCTATTAATACCGATTTTTAACATCACTGCCCTAAAAAAATCTCACTCCACTCTATCATACACTTTACTCATGTCAAGTTTTTTAGCGTACGAAATAACCTTACTATGGTTAATGAAAAACCTCAAAAGCAACATATTATCAGTAATCTATCTACCAGGAACAAAAACAGATTGACACGGGTCTATTAAATCCAGAATTTTTATTTTAAGCCGGTTATCAATAGTCTTAATTAGTGATAATTTTCAGTGAAACATTACATGGACGGGGATAACATGTTTCTTAATTTTTTGGGATTAGAGAAATATGAGTATGGTTAATTTAGAACCCATGTAACCCCCCTCTATTAAACACATAACAACAGTACGTTTGACTGAATCCCTAGTTACCCTTCAAAATTTATGAAAAAATATAGCAGACATACTGTCGGGACCCAGTGCTTTAGTAAGATCCATTTGAGCAAGAGCTTTGGTCAGTTCCTCCTCCGTAAATGGAAGAGATAACAGTTCATTCATCTTAGGTGTAACTCTGTGAGCCATAGAATATGTAATAGCTAATTGATAGTATATTAAAAAATAATTTTTTTTTTTAAAGTTAAGATATGTGTATTATAGAATTTTAGAGGATTTAAAATTACATACCAAAATCCTAATGAACAATTAAATATGAATTTTGATTTAATTCCAAACCACAAATTTGTTTATTGTAATTGATAGAAACAGAGAAAATTAATGTAATTAAAATTGAGAATATAAACTTGTGCGAAATGTCTCATCTACCTTTTCAAATTTTTATATTAAAATAATATATCTTACATATGTTTTTTAAAATTAATACTTCTTCGTTCACCAAACTTATTCACGCTTTCCTTTCTTTTTGTACTGTTCACCAAACTTATTCACATTTTCATTTTGAAAATAAACAACACTCACAAATAAATAAATGAGCCCTACAATGTCCCCTCAACAATCTCCTTACTTTATCTACTTTTAGGAATGTTAAATAGACTGACTCTAACCCATTAGGGTTAATCCTACAGGGCCACGGGCCTAAACAATCCAGAATTTTAGCGGTTCAGTCTTAACGGACTGTCAAAAATAAGGACCTCAACCTAACCCTAACAGTCTGCGGGCTAAACGAGCTACTAACGGGCTTCGAGAAAAAAAATTAAGTTAAAAAACAAATTGAATGGTGAAATTGCAAGCACAATCATCCATTAATTAAACACAAAACTTATTAAGTAGCACTAAATGGTTAAGTCAGAAACTTAACCCCTAAAAGTATACTTCATTAATTTTGTTAAAGACTGTAAAAGAATTAAATAAATTAATTAATTACACACCTCTCTGCAAGTTTGGACTTTTAGATGAAATGAAATTCTTTCATGGTATTAGAGCCCATAAGTAGGGATGTTAAACGGGTCGGGGTTGGCGGGCTGGCCCGTTTAGCCCTGAACCGTACAAGGTTTAGGTCCAAGCATTTGGTGGCCCGTTTAAAACCGGGTCTTTTTGGCCCGGACCGTTTAGCCCGATTCTTTTTTTACTTTTTATATATTTTACTTGTACAACAATAATTGTGTATGCAACCTACCTATTTTACTTCAACTTCAAATTTTCAATTCAAGTCCAACTGTCCGATATATATATTCAAGATTTTATTTAGTTAATTTATATTTTCATTTAGCTAATTTATTAAATTACTTGAAATTGAATTTAGTCATTTAATTAATACTTAAAGTTTATGAACAATGTAAGAATGTAATTTTTATAAATTTATGAACAATGTAGGGCTTCAACATTCATACTTCATTATTATTTCCAATTAGGGTTCATCGGTAGTCGTCACGACTCTCAAATCGTCATTGTTGGTTGTCGTCCGCTCTTAAATCGCCATTGACGTTATAAATTTATTTAATGAAAAAGTGAAATATTGAACAATATTTAAATGCAATTTTCATGAATTTTTTAACGATGTTTGAATTTTAAGTTTAAATGACATCATATTACATGTCTATATTTTATATTAAAAATTAAATTTTTTTAGTTTTTTTTCGGAGCCCGTTAGTGGCCCGTTTAGCCCGCGGACCGCTAGGGTTAGAGTTAGATTTCGAGTGTTAGTGAAACAATTAAAATAAATCAATAAGGCCCGGGGCCGTTTAGGCCTGCAGCCCTGTAGGGCTGACCCTAGTGGGTTAGGGCCAGCCCGTTTAACATCCCTACCAATGAATGAGAAGAAGTGCTAGAAAATTAAATAAATAAATTAATTACACATCTTTCTACCATTTAAACTCGTCGCGATTTTAAATTTGAGAATTAAAGGCGTACGATTCAGCAAGTCCTAAATTCAATGGAATAGTAATAAATTAACTAAAAGAAAATAAGAAGTTAATTAATTGGGAATTGCCTAATACATATAGAATGTACATTATTTAAATATATATATGCAAAAAAAAATTGGGCTAAATGTTCCGGACAAAAATGACCCAGTTTTAGACGGGCCACCAAATACTTGGACCTAACCTTGAACGGTTCAGGGCTAAACTAGCTAGCCCGCATCCCTTAACATCTCTATCTATTTTTTCAATAAAATACTCCATTCGTCCCCCAAATCTATTCCACGTGTAATGGATACGAGTTTAAAAAAATATGAGATAAAATAGATAAAGTTAGAGTATTGCGCGATCAATTTATGAATAAAGTGATTGTTTATGAGGGTGAAAAATACTAATAATTTTAAAAAATGGAATGAGAATAAATTTAGGAGACAAACCAAGAAGGAAAGTGAGCATAAATTTGGGGGACGAAGGGAGCACTAATTTTCATTAAGTATTGTGCTCAACAGTAAAAGTAAATAATTCTCATGGACGGAGGAGGGAGTACAAGTATTAATATAATGTATATTATTTTTCAAATTTTTGTATTAAATAATACACTTTACATATTTTTTTTAAGTGATATTACAATTCATCTAAAAAATAATAAAATTTCTATTGAAAAGTGGGTACTACCTCCATCCCCAAATACTTTGTATAGTTCACTATTTATCCCCTACAAAAGCATTTAAATTACATCTCATTCCCCTTTCAAAAAAAAAAATTACATCTCATTCCAGTAATAGGTATACACTGAAACAATTTTTTTTGTTTCATTTACTTAAATTTTACAATAAACCATCATAAAAAGTAGGCTTAGTTGCATTTTAAATCACGACCTTCAACAATATTGCATTTTAAGCTAAACTTTTGGATCATGTTAAAAAAAGTTTCAATTTAACTTTTTTTGGCAATTAAAACTTACAAATAAATTTGCCTCTACCCGCCCCTGACGTAACATCTACGTGACAATGACTTACAAAAAAATTTAAATTAGGTGTAAAAATTGTTGGTCCCAAAGGGTTTACCAAGGTCTAGAGGGGGGGGGGGGGGGGATGAATAGACCTTGATTTTAAAAAACTAATTTTAAAAACAAACTTTAACAAAACTATGCAGTTTTGAACTCTGCAGCTGTAGAGTTGGAAAACTAAAGCTTGCAGCTGCAGACTTATGAAATTCAAAGTCTGTGGGTTTCAAACACTTATCAAAGTTATCGAAGTTAGTGTTGTAATACTTTTGAGTATTTTAACATTGTGTGCAGCGGAAATAAACAAGTGTGTGAAGTGAAAAATCAAATGACCAGATGATGAAAAATATGAATGCAGCACAAAACACAGAAATAATATAAGTATAAATGATGCACAAATTAAATAAAGAGAGATAGAGATTTATAGTGGTTCAGAGGTGTTGTAATCCTCCTACATCCACTGTTACACCACAAAAGTGCCAAATTCACTAAGAACCGTATCACAAAGACACAAGATTGTTCCCCCTTAGACTTAGAATATTCACTCAGTTTACTCTAATCTAAGTAGAAAACACACTTTCACTCAGAACTACTTTCTCTCTCTTTTTCACTCAGAACAATACACTCACTAAGAATGATCTCTACACTAAGTAGATTTACAAGGGTATATATTAGTGAGGGAACAACAAACAAACTAAATTACAACTCAAGTTCCTATCCTCTAAGTCCTAAAATTCTAACTGGTAGGGCTGTAGACTTTTGAGAACTGTAGACTTGGTGTAAGTTTTGCTCGAATGCTTGAGGTTGTTGTTGTTGTTCCTCTTAGATCTCCTCTCCTATTTATAGGAGTCTTGAGGGGTCCTCTAGCCGTTGGAGGGATTCAAAATAATTTGAAATAACTTCTCCTTCAGCTTTGATTTCAGCTAATAAAAGCTTCTTGTCATTTAGCTTAGTACTTGAAGTAGTACAAGTTGTCTTTTAGTGATGACTGCTCAAAGAGCTTTTAATCACTGAGACACTTGTTTCTACTGGCTAGTAATTAGCTCTGATAAACTCTGAGACATTTCAAACTAAGTAGGTGAATGTACAGTTTGTACTACACTTAATTAGTCCTACTAATCTCAAGTTTATAACTTGCAGTCCTTAACTCTGCAGATGTAGACTTCTCGGCTGTGGACTTGTCTTCAACTTTGCAGATGTAGACTTGTCTTGAACTAACTGTAGAGTCTTTATCCAATCTTGCAGATGTAGACTTTCCATCTCTTAAATTCTTCATTTCTTTATGTACCTGCAATGTTAGTTTTCACAAGAATATATGTTTTGACATCATCAAAATCTAGAGAAACATCCTTAGGACAAAAATATCCTAACAATTTCCCCCTATTTTGATGATGGCAAAACCTTCAAACAAAATATTGAAAGACTAAAATTGCATAAAAAGATAAACAAAAATCATATGATATAGGAAGAATTGTATTCTTCTGCAAGATCATTACAAGTCTAGAAATCTATTATAATTCTTCCTAAATCAGACTAAATATCAACCATCTTACCTCCTTCTGTATTTAGGATCAACATCTTCTTCATCAGAATCATTCCTCTCTGGACTCTCTGGAATGATCCCTTGGGCAATCAATGCAGCATTCTTCATGTCTTCCTCTTCATAGGCTTTTAACATCTCGAATTCGATCCTAGCACTCTCAGCTTCTTCCTCTTCCTTTCTTGCTCTGGATCTGGGTGACAAGTCTTTAGGCATCTTCATCTTTACAGCTTGCTTCCTTTGATCTCCACCTCCTATCTTGTTGAGCAATTTAGCATTGTCTCCTGAGTAAAGGGTTCCTTGTCCTTTCAGGGTCTTAAAGAGTTTGAATCTGTCCAAGAGACTTGAAAGCTTCTTGAGTAATGGATGTAGGGGACCAATCTTCTTAAACTCTTCCACCAAATTTTGGTCCTTTCTACAATACTCTCATCTTCCTCAACAATAATGGCTGCAGACTCCTCTACCACTTCAGTTGCAGGCTTCACCTCAGCTGCCGAAACCAGGTCTACAGGCACTATGTCTCTCTTTACTGTAGGATTCTCATAGTCTTCACTCTGAATAGTTCCCAACAGTTTTTTAGTAAAGGCAGAAATAGGTTGAATAGTCCTTTCTTGTACTCTAGAAGCTTGCAATTTAGCTTCTCTCTTCTGAATCACCTTAGCTTCCCATATACCAATATATTTCTGACTTTGTGGGAGTTTGATAATTCTTTTTCTATGAAATTATCCTTGAGGCTTCTCTTGCGGCCTTGTAAGTTAGGACACATTTCCTACAGGCTTCTCAAAACTACTCAATCCAGCAGTGAATGCTTGATTCAATTCCTTCTCAAAGCTTCCTTGAAGATTTTGAATGTTGATTAGGGCTATATCAAAAGTTTGATTCTCATCTGGCTTCTCCACTAACTCCTTGGATATACTAGCATCTTCCCCCTTTTTGCCATCAACAAAATATCCTAGGAGGGTATCCATCTTTGCAGTTAGGCTGGATTCCATCTGATTGGAATTTACAGCTAGAGAACTGATGTTCTTATTGATTCCATCAATAGCATCTTTGATGAGCTTGTTATCATCCAGAACTTTTTCAAGGGTCTTGTTCAAGTCAACAATCAACTCATCCATTTGTTGTAGCTCTTTCTTCATTACCAAGTGCATATTCACAAGGTTCTCAATGGATTCTTTGAACTTTGCTTGAATTTGCAGTTTTTCTTCCTTTGCTTTGTCAAAGAGCTTGGTCAGTGTGTCTTGCATTCCATCTTTGATCTTTTTAGAAATTATATTCTCTAGAATTCTCCTCACTCCATCCTTAATATTCTTAGACAATTCCTCCATTGTGGTTTCAATAACTGTAACTTTCTTCAGGATTTCTTCATTGTGCATAATCTCTTCATCTTCAAGAATATCCTCCTCTTTACCTTCAGAGGTTCTTAGCACAATCTCAGAATTTCCTTTTCCTTCAACAATTTTCTGTCTCTTAGAATCAGTCTGGGGAAGGGCAGGGGTCTTCCTTTTCAGGGTTAAAGGAGTAGGTACATCTGGTGTAGCCAATTTCTTTAAATAGTCATCAAAATCCTTCTCTGTCATGGTCTCTTCACCTAAAGGTGTAGATGGGTCAGCAGTGTCTAAAACAATAAAGGCAGATTGGGCTTTAAAAGTTTCAAAGTCCTTACCCAAATTGCCAGTAGACAACAGCTGTTGAGTCCCATCTGCAGAATCCTGAGCAATCTTTTCTGTAGACTCTGCCTCACTTGCTTTTGATTCAAGTGATAAATTTGCAACACATTGTCTTCCTTGGGGTGGTAAACCACCATTTTCCAGCATCATCATCATTATCATCATCTCCTCCTTTCTTCAGGTCTTCAGTCTTACATGGAGATTTATTAGCTTTCTCAGTATCATCATCTCCATCTTTGATATCTTTCTCTTTATCTACTTCCTCATCATTCTCCTTAGTGTATTTCTCATTCAATAATCCAGTTTGGGCATCAATCTGTACTCCTTCTACTAAGGTGTTGAGATTAGATAAATCTTCCATAGGTGGACTTGGTGGCACAACTGAGCTTCCACCAACATCTCCATCATGAGGCATGTCTTCCTCATCTGAGCTTTCTTCTTCTCCAGCTGCAGATAGTAGTTCCACTCCAGGGATTATAGCTTTATCATCTGGTTCGTTGGCTAAAACTACTCTCAAAGCTTTAGCTGCAGCTTTGCTAAAAGGTTTTCCTCTTGGGTGTTCAAATACCACTTCCTTTCCTTTTCCTTTCTTGGCTTCAAGGATTTTTCTCTCTAAAATCTGTTTTTTCTTCAATTTAGCAATCATCTTGAAGAAAAATTTGTTGTCCAAGAGTTCTTCAATGTTTGAAGTATTGCTCCACTCTTGAATCCATAAAAGTTCCTCTTGTTCTTTCTTCTTAAGAATCTCCAGTCTGTTTCTCAGATCTCTGCAGTTGTTGCACATGCTCTGCAGACAATTGCTCATCTTCTAAATCCATGTCTGCAGATCCCTCTTCCAATAACAACTCTTCCACTCTCTTTGTAACATCCTGTCCTGTCAAGTCTGCAGGTATAGGAATTATTATATCTTGAGTTTCCTTAACAATAATTTCCTTTCCTACATCAGTCTTAGCTGCAGTTTCTAAGTCTGCATCTGTAGACTTAGTCATCTGAGTTATAGACTCCATAGCTTCCTTAGAATGTCTTCTTTTTCTCGTCATCTCTTTCGAAATCACCTTGTTGTTGAGAATTATTGTATCATCTTCATCTTTATCAACGAGCTCAAGCTTTCTCTTAGCTTTAGACTTGTATTGGTGAACAACTGGGGGATTTGAGGTTTCAGTAGCTTTGGACTTCTTTTGCTTCTTCTTAGCACTCAATGGTGCATCTGCAACACCTCTTTTGAACTTTCCTAACCCAATAATCCTGTGTACAAATATGGGTACATGACCTCGAGTTTGAAACAATGGAATACCCAGGTGTTTCAAGATATAGTTCAAAAATAGTCCAAATCCTTTAGTCTTGCTAGGTTTTGACACATTATAAGCAATCCTATTAAAAATCAACGAGCTTACATCTACCTTCAATCCTTTGTCAAAAGTAATCATTAAGTCCCAAGCTATCTCAGGACCATCATCATGGCTTCCAGTCCTGTTGAGTAGAGCTTTGTCCATGACTTCATAGAGGTAGACACATTCCTTTGACAACTTGTTCTTCTTGAAGTGTCTACTCCAATCTTAAGGCAAATCCGATCCTCCTGTGAACTTGTTGTAGTAGATGATATCTTCATTCTTAAAAATGAACTTTGTGAAGTGAAGTCCTCCATAAGGAATCTTCAAAGCTTCACTTATCACACCAATGGTGATCTTCACGTGAACTCCGTCAATAACAGCGGTGATGTAGTTTTTCCCATCCGTATACGAAGCAGTTTCGTAGAATTTTTGGGGCAACACATCATCATATCCTTCGGGCTTATTTGTCAAAATGTATTCCAGGCCTTGGGTCTTGATGCGTCTGAATATGCGAGCCATAACTTCAGATTTATCTAGGGCATTGATTAGAGCGTTGAAATCAAACAAAGATCCGAAGAGTATCTTCATGATTTCTTGGTGTTTTTAGAATCGAACAAAGTTTTGGTTCAAGGTTTGCAACTTAGAATGTGAAAGGTGTAAGTGCAAGAATGAAAATTGAACCAATATTGAACCAAGGGTCATATTTATATGTGCACAAAGCTCAAGGAAAATGTTAACGTTGGCAACGATTTTTTCTATAATTTTGGAAATCAACGGTCTAAAATGTTTGAAATATTTATTCACTTAAAAGATCAACGGCTTAGAAGTGAAATAAATAAAATCCAATTTTGAAAGTCAATATATAAATGTACACTGTCCAGTACGATTTTATCAATTTAAACCTGGAACAATAAATCCAAAATTATGTGTACAGTCAAGTACAAGTATTTGTAATTTAGTAGTGTACGCAATTAATGCCTAAGAATGTACAAGTCAAAGGTTAAATCTATAGTTTGAAGTTTGCAGTTAGAACTCTTCAGTTAGAATAGTCTGCAGTTAGTTAAAGTCTGCATCTGTAAATTTAAGTCTGCATCTGCATACTTTAAGCTTACATTTGAATAACTTATCATAACTTTTTGACTTTCTATTGAGAATTTTAACTGTGTACTTCATTCCTGAGTGATTTCCTCATAATTCTAACATTCCTAGTTCACCTCTCAAAGTAGAGAATCTTGATTCACATAGGGGCTTGGTAAAGATATCTGCAAGATTAAGATCTGTATGGATCTTTTCCATTTTGATATCTTTCTTCTCAATATGATCTCTAATAAAGTGATGTCTCACATCAATATGCTTTGATCTTGAGTGAAGAACAGGGTTCTGTGTGATAGCAATGTCACTTATATTATCATAGAATATAATGATGTTCTTTGACTCAATATCATAATCCTTCAATTGGTATTGTATCCACAAAATTTGTGCACAACAGCTTCCTGCAGCTATATACTCTGCTTCAGCTGTAGATAGTGTAATGGAATTTTGTTTCTTGCTATGCCAAGAGACTAATCTTTGTCCAAGAAATTGACATATCCCACTAGTACTTTTTCTGTCAACTTTGCATCCAGCAAAGTCTGAATCTGTATAACCTTTCAGTTCTATTCCACCCTCTTTTGAATACCATAATCCAAGATTCTGGGTAGACTTGATGTACTTGATTATCTTTTTCACAACATTCAAGTGTGATTCCTTGGGGTTGACTTGGAATCTAGCACATACACCCACAACAAACATGATATCTGGTCTGCTAGCTGTAAGGTATAGCAAAGATCCAATCAATCTTTTATACAATGTAACATCCACACTCTTTCCATTTTCATCTTTATCCAACAGGGTTGATTGGGATATAGGAATAAATGTAGGCTTTGAACAACTCATTCCAAACTTTTAAATCAGTTCTTGAGTGTATTTAGCCTGACTTATACAAATTTCCTTATCCATTTGCTTTACTTGCAATCCCAAAAAGAAATTTAGATTTCCCATCATGCTCATTTCAAAATTTTCTTGCATGAGATGTGAAAATTTCCCACATAGTTCTTCATTAGTTGATCCAAAAATAATGTCATCAACATAAATCTGAACTAGTAAGATGTCTTTACCATGTTTGCGTCTAAATAGGGTCTTATCCACCATTTCTTTCTTAAAACCATTCTTGATTAAATGATCACATAGAGTATCATACCACGCTCTGGGGGCTTGCTTTAATCCATATAAAACTTTTCCTAGTCTGTAGACTTTGTCTCCATCTGTAGAGTCTTCAAAACCAGGAGGTTGCTCTAAATAAACTTCTTCTGATAAAAATCCATTAAAAAATGCACTCTTTACATCCATTTGGTATATAGTAAATTTCATATGAGCAACATAGGCTAAAAATATCCTAATTGCCTCTAATCTTGCAACTGGTGCAAATGATTCATCAAAATCAATTCCCTCAGCTTGACAGTATCCTTGTGCTACAAGTCTGGCCTTATTTCTTGTAACAACACCTTCTTCATCAAGCTTGTTCTTGAATACCCATCTTGTACCAATTACTTTTTGGAGCCTTGGTCTGAGAACTAATTCCCAAACTTGATTTCTTTCAAATCCATTTAGTTTATCTTGCATGACAAGTATCCAGTTGACATCCATAAGAGCTTATTCTATATTTGAAGGTTCTATTTGTGATAGAAAGCTTGCAAACATATCTTCATGATGTTGTCTTCTAGTCTTTACCTTATCAGTAACTTCTCAAATAACTTGTTCAGGGGGATGGTTTTTAAGCCATTTCATATTCAAAGGGTCATGGATAATATTATGTTTAGCTGTAGAGTTATTAACTGTAGATTCATTTAACTCTTCAGTCAACTCTTCCACTGTAGGAATATTACCTTGATTGTCTTGACATATTTCATTCAAGTGTTCCTCAGTCCTAGGTAACTCTTTAGAAGATTCTCTATTGCCTTGTTCAGTTACTCCTACTGGAATTTCAACTGTTACATATGGCTGTAGAGTTCTATCTGTAGAGTTTTCTCCTTTCTGTAGATCTTTAATGATCTTTTGATTTTCTCTGTCTGCAATATGTGGTTCATCAAACACAACATGTGTAGATTCTTCCACAAGCATAGTCCTCTTATTAAATACTCTAAATGCTTTGCTTACTATTGAATATCCAAGAAAGAATCCTTCATCAGTTGTCAAATGTCTTTAGATAATCTTTTCCATTATTCAAAATGTAGCATTTGCATCCAAAAATATGAAAATAAGATATATTAGGACTAAATTCTTTCCACAATTCATAAGGGGTCTTTGAATGTGTCTTATTGATTAAGCATCTATTTTGTGTGTAACAAGCAGTGTTGGTAGCTTCAGCCCAAAACCTTTTAGGTAAATGAGCTTCCACTAACATGGTTCTAACAGCTTCTTTCAGAGTCGTATTCTTTCTTTCAGCCACACCATTTTGTTGAGGTGTCCGGACTGTAGAGTATTCATGATGAATTCCATGGAGAGAACAAAACTCCTCAATAACTTGGTTTGTAAATTCAGTTCCTCTATCAGATCTGATTTTTACAATCTTCAAACCTTTCTCATTTTGAATTTTTCTCATGAGTTTAGGTAGCCTCTGTAGAGTCTCACTCTTTTTCCTTAGGAACACAGTCCATGTGAATCTTGAGTAATCATCTACAACTACTAGAGTATACTTTTTCCCACTAATACTAACTGGTTCTATGGGTCCAAAAAGATCCATATGAAGCAGTTCTAGTACCTTGTTCGAGCTATCAAAGATTTTATTCTTAAAAGTCTTCTTTGTTTGCTTACCCTTTTGGCATGCTTCACAAAGATGGTCTCTCTTAAATTTTGTCTTTGGTAGACCTCTTACAAGTTTATTTTTCACAAGATCATTCATGGTTTTTATGTGATTTAGTCTCTTATGCCAAAGCCAGCTTGTATCTGTAGAGCTGTTGACAATAAAGCAAACATTTTCTTCAGCTGAGCTACATTCGACTATATACACATTTCCTTTTCTAGTACCACAAAGTTTGACTTGTTTGGTTCCAGCATCTTTGATCATACAAGAATTAGGTGTAAAGTCTACAATGTAGCCTTTGTCACAAAATTGACTTACACTAAGCAAATTATGCTTCAATCCATCCACAAGATATACATCATTGATCTGAACATTTCCTCTTCTTATTGAACCTGAACCTTTGGCAGTTCCACTGGCATTATCACCAAAAACTACTCTTGGTCCATTTAGTTCTCTAAGGTTGGAAAATGCTTCTTTATTACCTGTCATATGTCTTGCACAACCACTATCAATGTACCATATCTCCTTTGGAGTGGTTGTCAAATGTCCCTGCAATAGATGAAAGATTAGTTTCTAGGTATCCAGAGATTTGGATCTCCTCCAGTGACATTCTTAACCACCCAAGTTGGTTTTACAATAGTTGGGCCTTTCTTGTATGGAACTTTCTGAGCAACTTTTTTGTCATCTGTAGACTTCTTTCCATTCCAGAATTTTTTAAAATTTTATTTCCTTTTGAATTCTACAGCTGCTTCTGGCTGCACAATTGTTGTCTGTAAAGTTTGACTCGAAGTTTCTTCTTTACAGATTGATTTGATCTTATCAGTATACAAGTTGATCTTTTCCTCTAGATGTTTGTTACTTTCATCCTTTCCATAGATAATGTCAATAATCTTCTTTTGTTTCTCATCAGATAGATTTTTGACTAATCTTTGGACAGTTGGTTCCTCAAGTTCTTGTAGTAGAATGCTTTCTCTCTCGAATTCTTGTTTTACAAAGGTAGGAACATATTTTTCAAGATATTCCTTCCAATCACATGGGTTATAGCCAATGCCTGTCATATCTCCAGATGGTCTTTGTTGTAAAAGCATTGCTTTTAACTTTCTAGAAGATTTACCATAGCAATCCAATCTTTTTATGAAATAATCTCTCTCAGCCTCAACATTTTGAATAATGTTGTCTTTCTTTGCAACTTTATTCTTGAGATCTATGCAGTCAGCAATTCTGCAGGTAGCTTCTTCAAAAAGTTCTTCATGACTCATCTTTAAGTAATCAAATTCTTCTTGCAGGCCATTCATTGAGGACAGCCTGTGCTTGTTTTCACAAGTTTTAACAAGCAATTCCTCAATTCTTTGCTTTAGCTTCTAATTTTCTATTAAGAGTTCATCATAATCACTTCTTATGTGAAGCAGTCCTTCAAAACCTTTTTGGAGCAAGTGAATCATATCACTGGAAGAATCCTTTTCAGTAAAAGAACTGGATGAGAATTGTACCTCTTCATCCTTTGCCATAAGATAAATTAGTGCTTCATTATCCTCAGAATCTGTGGATTCACACTCTACAGTTGGGTGAGAAGAAGAGGGACTTTCTTCCCGAGTCTTTTCAAACTCGGATAGTAGTGCTCTTATTCTTTCTTTATCCAACTTTTTCTTCTTTTCCAGTCTTGCAACTTTCTCCTCTTCTGTATACTTCTTTGCTTCTGGGTATGGGCAGTCTTTGATGAAATGTCCCGATTTCCTGCAATTATAACACAGATAGTTGGAGTTAGCATTTGGCTTAACCGACTTACCTTCTTGTTTAGGTGAACTCTTCTTCCAGTTGGCTCTCTTGGCAAATTTCTTGAATTTCTTGATTAGAAGAGCCATCTCATCACTTTCTGAGTCTGATTTAGCAATTGGATTAGACTCTGCAACTACAAGAGCTGTAACTTTTGAATTAGTTGAGTCCTTGTCTTTTCTCCTGTCAATATCAAATTCAAAGGCTTTAAGGTCAGAAAACAATTCAAATGTAGACACTTTGGATAGATCCTTAGATTCTCTCATGGTAACCACTTTCATGTCCCACTCAGAAGGTAAGGCTCTTAGAACTTTCATGTTATTTTCCCTTTGTGAGTACTCTTTTCCAAGTAGTTCAAGTTCATTGAGTATCTCAATGAATCTTGAATCAAACTTCTCAAGAGTTTCTCCAGATTTCAACTTGAAGTTCTCAAATTTTTTGGACAGCTATCATGAGCTTGTTCTCTTTAATTCTATCAGTCCCTTCACAGATCGTCTCAAGTTTCTCCCATATCTCTTTTGCAGTCTTACAAATTTTTATCTTGCTGAATAAAATTTTATCCAGAGAGTGATAAATAGTGTTCCTTGCAACATTGTTGAGGTTTGCTCTCCTCTTGTCTTCATCTGTCCACTCCTTCTTGGACTTTGGAATGATTTGGGCTAGACCAGTCTGATCTCCTGCAGTGTTGGCCTTTTCTATCACAATTGGACCATTCTCAATTATGGACCACATCTCATCATTCATAGCAGATAAGTGAGCTTGCATTCAGATCTTCCAATCATCATATTCATATGTGGAAAACATAGGTACTTTAGATTTCATCATTTTAGGAGCAATAGATAAATGCAGATGTGATTTTTCAAAAATACTTTTGGATCTGGCTTGAAAACTTTTGAAAACTTGGTCAAAGCAGTGGCAAGCCAACTGCTCTGATACCACTTGTTGGTCCCAAAGGGTGTACCAAGGTCTAGAGGGGGGGGGGGGGGGGGGGTTGAATAGACCTTGGTTTTTAAAAACTGATTTTAAAAACAAACTTTAACAAAACTATGCAGTTTTGAACTCTGCAGATGTAGAGTTGGAAAACTAAAGCTTGCAGCTGCAGACTTATGAAATTTAAAGTCTGTGGGTTTCAAACACTTATCAAAGTTATCAAAGTTAGTGTTGTAATACTTTTGAGTATTTTAACACTGTGTGCAGCGGAAATAAACAAGTGTGTGAAATGAAAAATCAAATGACCAGATGATGAAAAATATGAATGAAGCACAAAGCACATAAATAATATAAGTATAAATGATGCACAAATTAAATAAAAAGAGATAGAGATTTATAGTGGTTCAGAGGTGTTGTAATCCTCCTACATCCACTGTCACACCACAAAGGTGCCAAATTCACTAAGAACCGTATCACAAAGACACAAGATTGTTCCCCCTTAGACTTAGAATATTCACTCAGTTTACTCTAATCTAAGTAGAAAACACACTTTCACTCAGAACTACTTTATCTCTCTCTTTCACTCAGAACAATACACTCACTAAGAATGATCTCTACACTAAGTAGATTTACAAGGGTATATATTAGTGAGGGAACAACAAACAATCTAAAATACAACTCAAGTTCCTATCCTCTAAGTCCTAAAATTCTAACTGGTAGGTGTTGATGGGAGAGCAGAATCGTCACATGGGCGATCGGGATTAGCTCCAAATACCCGCGGTTAAGATGAAGTTAAGTCAAGATTAACCAAGGCATCTGGCGAGCAGAACCTGCACGCCACATAAAGACAAATGGGCGAACAAGGACCAATCAAAATGTATTGAATCCGGATCAAGGTCGAACAAGTCCACCTACTGCATGGCCGACCAGATCCAACCTCAGTCCCAAAGCCACTTTTCGACAAAGATCAAAGACCAACAAGAATCAAGCTAAAGTCTCCTAAAAGGACAAGTCCAACAGGACGAACAGCTCTTGACTGCGAGCAAGTCCAACAGATGAGGATAGAATTTAGTTTAGATAAGGTCAACATAGTCAAAGCCCAGGTGTCGTACATGCAGGCCTGGTAGGCCAAAGGTCGTGCCACCTCCTGCTGGGCAAAAGTCTATAAATACTTAGATTTTTTCAGCTAATAAAACAAGCACAAATTATTATACACGTCCAAACTTCGATTACGAATCTAAAGCAGCTCGATTAACTTACAATCAAACTTAAACTCGTAAGCTTTCGTACGACTCTAATCTGTCTAAACCCAAAAATTCGTATTCACTAATTACGTTAGTGATCAATCACACGTAATTGTTTGATGATCAATTAACCACCTAAAACAACCATTAATTTTTAAGATTAGAACTGATCATATGTGCGAGCAAGGTGTAGCCCCACAAAGACTCGTGAACATGAAAAGGCTAGGGGGGTCATTTAAACGAGGCAGACAGTGCCCAAGCTCGTAAGGCCAAAGGCAAAGAAAAATAGCACGTCGAGGCCGCCGGTCAGGGAGGTTCGACTCAGAATCCGGCCATGGCAGGGAGTCAGGGCACACGCCAAAGTGCTCTTGAAAGATTGGGTCGTCGTGGCCGGGGAATCATGGAAGTCCATCCCACTGCAGGAACAACTCGCCCAGCTGTAGTACCTGCTCGCCAATCAGTCCATGACAGGCTGACTAGGTCAGCTTTTGGTCGCCTTGGCCCAAATGCAGAGCCCAATCCTAGGAGGCCAATCCAGGGAGTTTCCGCTCCTAATGAGGGACTGGAGCGAATAGACGGTTGTGCGCCTCTGCTCGCCGGACAGCCTCAAAGTCAGGGGGGATCCTTGGAAGAGCTCGCCTCCATGAGAAAGGCCATAGAGAGCCTGCAGGGCCAACTAGATCAACAAAGAGGATACGGGAACACAACTCTTCCAGTCTCACCTCTATCTATGGTGATTCTGAAGGCCCCAATTCAGCAAAAGATTCAGTTTCCGGCAAGTATCCAATATGAAGGCACGGCGGACCCCCGGGTGCATCTGATGAAGTATACCAATTATATGGTATCAATGGGGGCAAGTGACGCAACACAATATCACAACTTTCCTTTAACTCTGGTGGATCGTGTCCATAAATGGTTTTTAGCTTTGCCACCAGCTTCAATTCATTCGTTTGCCCAGCTGGGCAAAGAGTTCTTGTCCTATTTTTCTACGGCCGGGTCTTATCTATCCCAAAGACATCGGTTATCCGACTTGAAACAAATTGATGACGAGTCGGACCGATCGTACCTGGAAAGATTCGACAAGGTCCTATTAGAAGAGGAGTCTGTCAGTGAAGACACCAAGATTGTGGCCGTCCTGGCTGGGCTCAAGAAGGGCACCAAACTATGGAAAGATGTACACCTAAGATGCCCGAAGACGTATGCCGAATTTCAGGATCGGGCAGACGTCTTTGTCTCCATGCATGAAGCCCTGCAAAAGGACATGGGAGACAAAAGAGAGCAGAAAGAGGGTGCGAAGAAGCCTGGAACTAGTTATCGAGCTCCCAAGTACTGAAGGAACGGAGCTGAAGAACAAACTAAACCACATTCTTACCGTATCAATCGATACAGTTTACAATAGTGTCCGGGACAAAAAATTGCTTACACCTCCCCGTAAGATACGTCAAGATACAAGCAAGTTGAACCAGAATAAATATTGTGCCTACCACCAGAGCGTGGGACACTTTACAAGCGAATGTCGTGACTTGCTGAAGCAGTTGTGGCATTTTTACGAAGAAGGAAAGCTATCCGAGTTTGTTAAAAGACAGCCCGGCAAAAGAAACAGAGACGAAGATTCTGATGAAGAAGACCAGGAACAGGCACCTCATCGGAATCGAGCTGGGCGACCAGCTCAGGCGCCAGCCGGAGGACCAGTTCCAAACATCCAGATGATGGAACCTGCAGGACCCATAGGTGGTTATTCTGATGGACGACCACCAATTTCTAATCGAAAAAGAAAGGCAGAATTACGAGTGATCGGATATGTACAAGAAATGGGGGTTATTCCACCTACCATGCAAACATCGGAATTAACTTTTACCGACGGAGATTTGGAAGGAGTACTGACCCCTCACAACGATTCGCTTGTGATATGTGCCAATAATATGGAAACAAGGGTGCATAGATTGCTGGTGGATACTAGAGCCTACACTAATGTCCTTTTCAAAAAGACGCTTGACCAAATGAGAGATTATGCAGGCTACATCAGAGACACAAATCACCGTATTCTGGGGTTCGGAAATGCTGTGACGATCCCGTTGGGAATAGTAACTTTCGCTATGCAACTTGTGACGGTCAAAGAGCCTGAGAAAAATATCGCAAGAATGGTGGATTTCTTGGTCGTTGATCAAGAGTCAACATATAACGGATTCTTGGGCCGACCTTTCTTAAATGAATCCAGGGCCGCCTGTTCTACTTACCATTATTGCATAAAGTTCCCAACAACAAGTGGAGTTGGCACAGTAAAGGGAGACCAGAGAAAAGCTCGAGAATGCCTTCTGCAAATTCAGTCAAGACAGGGACAAGTATCTATGATGGAAGCGTCAACCAGTCAACTTGAAAATGAACCCTCAATTTTGGAGGACATTCTCGGAGCTCAAAATGATAAGATGGACGAAGACGATCGGCCCTCGCCCATGGGCGAGCAGATGCTGCAAGATGGCGAACAAACCTTGCCAGATGCAATATTACCACCTATGGTTAACAGAATATGTCCGAGTGACATCCATAAGGGCCCAGCTGTGGCGACCAAACCCTGCCCGGAGCTTGCTGAAGATTTTGACCCCCGGTTGGGTGCCAAACCCATGAACATCGAGGATGAACTAAGTCCAGAAGGACCAATAGTTGACCCTCGATGGAAGGGGCAGAAACGACGGGCAACTCCAGTCGAAGAATTGGAGGCCATCAAGATTGATCCTGTACGTGATGGTCTTGAACTTTACATAGGGTCTGAACTCCCCGAGCCTTACAGAACTCGCATGACGGACTTTCTGAAGGCTAACTTAGACATCTTCGCATGGTCCCATGCGGACATGGTGGGAATTGATCCAAAGGATGCTTGTCACAGATTGAATATCAACCCTGTCCGAAAACCAGTCCACCAGAAACGGCGAAAATATGGACCAGACAAGTATCAAGCTTTAAACGAGGAGGTTAAAAAGTTACTGAACAACGACTTAATTAAACAAGCGTTATGTCCACAATGGGTTGCAAATCCTGTCTTGGTACGGAAGCCGAACGGAACCTGGAGCCTATGCATAGATTTTACAGATCTTAATGCAGCATGCCCGAAGGATAACTTTCCGCTCCCGCACATCGATCAACTGGTGGACAGTACTGCCGGTCACGAAATGTTCACATTCATGGATGCCTTCGCAGGATACCACCAGATTCCAATGCACCCAGATGACCAAGAAAATACGACCTTTTATACTAATAAAAATTTGCTGTGCTGGAAGAGGATGCCGTTTGGTCTGATCAATGCTGGAGCAACCTACTAGAGGCTGGTCAACAAAATGTTCGACGAACATATTGGGGAGACGGTGGAAGTATACATCGACGACATAGTCGTCAAAAGTACACAGAAAGAGGATCACCTCCATCATCTTTCCCAGGTGTTCGACATACTCCGAAGATACAATATGAAGTTAAATCCAAAGAAAAGTAGTTTTGGAGTACATTCCAGGAAGTTCTTGGGCCATCTGGTCAGCAAACGCGGAATCGAAGCTAATCCAGCAAAAGTGAAGGCGATCGTTGATATGGAGCCACCACGTTCTGTCAAAGAAGTGCAAAGGTTAACCGGTTGCTTGGCCGCTTTAAACAAGTTCATATCACGATCAGGCGACAAGTGCCGTCCATTTTTTGAGGCCATAAAAAGGGCAACTTTGTCTGGACGGAAAGCTGCCAGAAAGCCTTTGACCAATTGAAAGAATATCTTGGGGATGTAAAAATTCTGTCAAAACCAATTCTCGGCGAAAAGTTATATTTATATCTGGCAGCGTCTGACACGGCCATAAGTTCGGTGTTAGTTCGGGCAGAAGGCAAGTTTCACCTGCCAATCTACTATGTCAGCCAAGCCTTACATGATGCTGAGGTGAAATACTCACCGACCGAAAAGCTGGCATATGCTCTTGTCATGAGTGTCAGGAAGTTAAGACCATACTTTTTCGATCATCAAATCGAAGTATTGACAACTTTCCCACTCAAACAAATGCTACATCGACCCGACACCGCTGGCCGTCTTTTAAAATTGTCCATAGAGATAAGCCAGTTTGGCGTGACATATGCACCTCGAACCGCAATTAAGGGACAAGCGTTAGCCGACTTTATAGTCGAGTTAACCTTCCCACAAAATCCAACGAGAGGGCTGGATCACCCATGGCATCTTTATGTGGATGGTTCGTCAACAAACCTGGCCTCGGGGGCAGGAATAGTGCTCATCAGTCCCGACCGACAAGTATTCACTTCAGCAGTCAGATTCGAATTCATGTCCACCAACAATGAAGCTGAGTATGAGGCCCTCATTGCAGGTCTTCACTTATCATTAACAGTTGGAGTAAGACGACTCCAGATTTTCGGAGACTCCCAACTCATTGTAAGCCAAGTACGAGGTGAATATGAGGCCAGAGACGAGCAAATGATCGAGTATCAACGAATAGTTGCTCACTTGGTATCTCTATTAGATCAAGTTTTTATCCAGCAGATACCACGAACGAGCAACACACAAGATGACACCCTTGCAAGATTAGCAACAAGCGATGGGCCAGCAGATCTGACGGACATTGTCATTACCAGAAAAGTCCAACCATCAACAATGGACTACGAAGTAAACCAAGTAGTCGAACACAACAACGATGATGATTGGAGAACTCCTATAGCCAAATACTTGAAAGACGGGGAGTTGCCAAACAACTCATTTGAGGCTGAAAGAATCAAGAAACAAGCAACCAGATATACTCTGGTAGATGAACAACTTTACAAAAGAGGCTTTTCACTCCCGCTACTCAAGTGTTTGACTAGGGGGCAAGGAAGGACAGTCCTGGAGGATATACATTCTGGAGTTTGTGGAAATCACGCTGGGGGGCAAGCTTTGGCCTACAAAACTGTAAGACAAGGTTATTATTGGCCAACCTTACGGAAAGATGCAATCCAGTTAGCCAAAGCTTGCCGCCAGTGTCAGATTTTTACTCCAAATATTCATGCCCCGGCTCAGGAGCTTGTATCGGTTTATAGTCCATGTCCATTTGCAAGATGGGGAATTGACATTATTGGTCCTTTCCCGGCAGGAGTGGAAAATGTTCGATTTGCCATCATAGCAGTCGATTATTACACAAAGTGGGCAGAAGCGAAGGCCATGGTAAAAATTACACAGCAAAACATGATCAACTTCATATGGCAGAACATTGTCTGTCGCTTTGGAATTCCACGAACAATTGTGACAGATAATGGCCCGCAGTTTGACGGAAATGAGTTGAGAGACTTCTGTACAAAGTGGGGGATCAGGAAACACTATTCGACTCCCTATCATCCCCAGTCAAACGGGCAAGTTGAAGCTGTAAATAAGATCATCAAGCATACATTGAAAATACACCTGGCAGAAAGCAAAAGTAGCTGGTCAGAAAAACTCCCGGAGGTCTTGTGGGCATATAGAGTTTCTCCCAGGTCAAGCACCGGAGAAACGCCTTTTGCGATGGCTTTCGGAACAGAGGCTGTGATACCAATTGAATTAAAAATCAACACAGTCAGGACGACCAGCTTTGATGAACAAGCAAATCACTCCGCTCTAGCCATAGAAATAGATTTGCTCGAAGAAAGAAGATTACATGCTGAGCTAAAGAATGCCACGTACAAGCAAAGAGCAGAGCTTTAATATAATTCCCAAGTCAAGATAAGAAAGTTCGAAGTTGGTGATCTTGTTTTAAGGAAAAAGCTTGCCCTACCTCCAGGCATATTTGGCCCGACTTGGGAGGGCCCATACAGGGTAACAGACAGGTTACCCAATGGAGCATATGACATAGAAGACTTAGATGGCAACTCGGCCCAATATTCCTGGAATGCAGCTAACCTAAGAAAATACTTTCAGTAGGCGACCAGTTTTGCCTCATGAAAGAGTAAAGTTGAGTTGGGCGAGCTACTAAGTCCGTTGGGCGAACTGGAATGACAGAGATACAAGATGGATCCAAAAACTTGCCTAATTTTTTGAAATTTTCACCAAGTATAAGTGGTCGAACAAAGTTGAATTGGGTCAAGTCTGGTCGCGGGCTAGAAGGCCAGTATCTTGTATGATTTTATTTCCTCTTGAGAGTTTAAATATGCCTTGACAAATTGTATAGTAGTCGAGCAACTTTGACTCCTGATGTAAATTATGTTTTTTTTAATGGTTGGAAGTTTGACATTGTTTCTGTCGAGCAGGTCCAACCTAGTTAGTACAGGTTTACATTCTTGGTCGCGTTTGATACTTGTAATTTTTAATATTTGTTCTATGTTAAGTTGTTTGTTTAAGCAGAAATGCAAGCTCAAGGCGCAAGTTGATTATACAACCAAGCCCTTTAAAGGCTGTTCGTTTTTAAATGAACATAGCCTAAGGCCAAAAAATTCTTAAGGAACAAGGCCCAACTACATTAAGATTGTTGAAGCATAGATAAAAATGCAAAGAACAATTAATGTAAGATAAAAAGACGAGCAGTTGAGCAAAATAGTTTCATTGAAGATAAGGCTTGATCGCCCAAGAAAATTACAATGAAGACGAACAAAAAAAAAGAGTACAAGTTCCTAGCTAATCCTGTCCGCTAAGATCCATGCCCGACAGATGGGGAGATATTATCATCTTTAGGATCTTCCAGAGGAGAGCCTTCGAGAGCAGGGTCAACTGGGACCACTTGAGTTAGTTCGATAATAAGGCCCTCGGCGTCAGCTCGCTCTTGAAGGGCTCTCTCACTTTGGTCAGCGGGCTGGATTTGCTCGCCCTCGACAACATCGCCCTCTTCTTCTTCCTCGTCCTCGGGAGGATTTGTGATAATTATTTCAGGGCCGACGAAGTCGAGCTTGACTCCATAGTCAGGCAGGTCGCCAATTTGGAGAGTTGTGCCCAGGACCGGAGGGTTTGATTCGACAAAGTTGCAGAGCTCCTTGCCGATCTCCTCAACGACTGCGGCGGCTTTAAATTCGTGAGCAATTCGAATGCTCTCAGCGTAGCCTGTCACGTAACCCAGAATTGAGCTCACCTCCATCTTAGGAATAAGTTCCTCTTGGGTAATGGAGTTGGCGAGCTGAGATTCGAGGTCTGCAATTTTGGCCGTCGCCTCGGTCGCGAATTTCTCTGCGACCTCCTTTTGCTGCTGAGCGCGAGCAAGTTCTGCTTGCATCTGCTCGACCTCGGCCATCTTGACCTTCAGTTCCTCGGAGACTTTGACGTGTAAGTCCAGAGCACGCTGCTCGCTAATTTGATGAGCTTTGGCTTTATTCTCGAGGTCGGCGACAATCTTCTTCGCCTCTGCCTTAGCATCATCCCGCTCCTTGGCAATACGGCTGACAGTGGCCGCATGCTGACGAGAATCCTTCTCGAGATCCTCAACCTGATTAACCAGACGCTGTACGGCCGCCAGGGTGTTGCCCGCCTCAACGAGACATAGACGGCCATTATCGCGAGGCGCCTGTGTCTTGACGGTCTCGTTCAGCTCCTTAGTCCAGCTGCGAGCAACGACCTCGGAAGCGCGGCGGACAAAAGAATCCAGGATCTCGCGGAGGTTGGTCGGCACCTTTGAGCAGGAAAAACGGTGCACCAAGTTAGACCGCCCAGGGTACTGCTCGGGCAAGTAGCTGGAGGGAAATCCACAGTTAGTAAAAAAAAAGAAGAGGAAGAAGAAAATGCTAAGTATCCTGGGCGGGGAGAGTGGTACCTGTCAAGATGACCCTTGTCCCATCCGAGGTAGGTGGGGTCGGTTGAAGGGCCGGATCCTTCGCGAGCAGTGGCGACCAGAGCTAGCTCGCCGGGACGCTCCACGAAGGGAGTTTTCTCGCTCTCGCCTTCAGATGGCCGGACAGCCACGATCACTTTTTCTTGAGCAGTCTTTGCTCGTTTGGCTGCTTTTTCAGTATCAGAGATGGGAGTGCCGTCTCCACGAAGAAGCCTCTTCGTCCTCGGAACCAGAGTCTTGGGTGGACTCGCCACTGGGGCAGGTGACTGTGTCGAGCTCGACCCTCCGGCTTGCCTCGGATCGCCTTTTCCACCCTTGGCCGCTAGGGCAATAATCTTCGAATGGGGATCCGACTTCTTGCGTCCTCTTTTAGTCGGCATCTCCCAGACGCGGTTATCTAGCTCGAGAAAGGAAGGGTGAAGAGCGACGGTGACGGGCTGGTTTGTGAGAAAGAGGTGCAAAACAGGTCATTTAACACAAAGTATAGTGCCGAACAGATCTGTTCGCCCGATGAGAAAAGATACTTACCCTCTGGGATACGAGCTAGAGCCTCAAGATGGTGAGGATAAGTAGTAAGATGGGCAACTCGCAGTGTATCCTCGGAGAAAAGATGGCCAATACTACGATCTTCTCGGCGACGAAGGGCGATCAAACACGCAACGAACAAGAATTGAGCGCTGATGTTGTTCTTTACAGTTCGCCACCCCAAGTTTTTGGGACCTGAAACAAAGGAAAAAGAGAATTAAAATTAGTCTAACCACTTCAAAGTTATAGAAGAGGTAAGACTCACGCTTTAATTCCCTAAACTCCGCCGGGGTCTCAATTCGTTCAGGACCCCCTGAGGAGCGAGCAGAAGCACGCCAGTCGCCTCCGACCCAGAACCAGTCATGCTTCCAGTCTCGCACCTTCCCAGGGATGTCCTCAACCAGTTTCTGGCCTGGTCGCGCCTTCAGATAGTACCAACCCGCCTCTTCCCCAGCGCAGCAAGTGATCGTCATCAGGTAGCCAACTTCTTCGGCGGACAGCCTATTGGGGTATCCCTCTAGGGCGAACATAACCATCAGAGCCATCAAATTTATCCACCCAACGGGAGTAAGTTGGGTGATAGCCAAGTTCACGTCTTGAAGGAATTGGCCGACCAAAGGATGCAACGGTAGAGAAACTCCAGCATTCAAGGTAGCAAAGTTGATCACCGTCAATCCACGTGGTGGGCGATCAGCTCTGTCGTCCACCAAAGGAGCATACATCGGGATGTCGAAAGGAATCTTATAATCCATCCGAATCCCAGGCAAGTCCTCCTCGGTAACGGCGGACACGATACAACTCGCTGCGAACTCAGTCGCTTTAAGCCTCCGTACCCCACGAGCAGGAATGACGAATCGGTTTGAGTGCTCCTTTTCGTACTCGTCCCAGTCTACGCGGCGAGCAACCACGACTGGAACTTGATGCTCGATCAGTCTGGGCGTAGGAAAGTTGATATCTCTTAGATAGACCCAGGTTAATTCGTCGAGGTTCACCTGCTGAAGTACCTCGACCTCTTCGTCCTCGTCCTCGTGGAGATCCGAGCTCGTTTCCTCTAAGAGCTGGCGAGCAGGATTTGCTCGCTCCTCTCTTTCCCCGGAGGGGCGAGCTCCAGAATTAACGGAGCGTGCAACCGAAGCCGCCTCGGGATCGGACTCTAGGTTAACGATGGGAGGATTCTCTTTGACGGGCCGTTTTTTGGGGTTCCGAGGAGGGAAAGATCCGGTCTCGGAATGCGATGACATCCAGTAAGGGGAAGTATAAAATTTTAAGTGTTTTGCAGATTCCGGCGAGGGAGAACTCGGCGGTTTAGGACTTCCCACGGTGGAGTAGAGATGTTTATGTAACAAGGACACACACAACGCAAGAAAAGAAGAAAGAAAAGAAAAAAAAGCAAAGAAGAAACTACCTCGGAGTCGTTTGAAGGTCGCCGGAAACTGGAAACGTTTGCCGGAAGTTTGAAAAAGGGAAGAAGGAGAGATTCGCGCTCAATAAACAGTGAAAATGACAAAAAATTGCGATTTTTTTCTTTATATACTCTCTGGAAAAACGGGGTTCCGGGCGAGCAAGTTAAGGAATCGAAGGACTAAAGTGCAATTTCTGGGCGCGTGCAGCACCTGCCCGACAAAGCGGGAAGGCGCGTCACCTCGGGATCGTGTGCGCGTGGGCGGCAGCAATCATTCCGCCCACGTCACACCTCGAGCCGTACCCAGACCTTGGGATCCCAACCGTCACCGGCCCAAGTCTGCTCGACCAATGTTGTCCGCCCGTGAAAAGTTGCTCGCCCCCGCGACATTTTTGCTCGCACCAGTGACACTTAAAAGTTGCCAACCCAAAAAGTGCTCATTCATCATCTTCACAATTTATTGATCGGCAAGGGGGCAATTGTTGATGGGCGAGCAGAATCGTCACATGGGCGATCAGGATTAGCTCCAAATACCCGCGGTTAAGACGAAGTTAAGTCAAGATTAACCAAGGCATCTGGCGAGCAGAACCTGCACGCCACAAAAAGACAAATGGGCGAACAAAGACCAATCAAAATGTATTGAATCCGGATCAAGGTCGAACAAGTCCACCTACTGCATGGCCGACCAGATCCAACCTCAGTCCCAAAGCCACTTTTCGACAAAGATCAAAGACCAACAAGAATCAAGCTAAAGTCTCCTAAAAGGACAAGTCCAACAGGACGAACAACTCTTGACTGCGAGCAAGTCCAACAGATGAGGATAGAATTTAGTTTAGATAAGGTCAACATAGTCAAAGCCCAGGTGTCGTACATGCAGGCCTGGTAGGCCAAAGGTCGTGCCACCTCCTGCTGGGCAAAAGTCTATAAATACTTAGATTTTTTCAGCTAATAAAACAAGCACAAATTATTATACACGTCCAAACTTCGATTACGAATCTAAAGCAGCTCGATTAACTTACAATCGAACTTAAACTCGTAAGCTTTCGTACGACTCTAATCCATCTAAACCCGAAAATTCGTATTCACTAATTACGTTAGTGATCAATCACACGTAATTGTTTGATGATCAATTAACCACCTAAAACAACCATTAATTTTCAAGATTAGAACTGATCATCAACAGTAGGGCTGTAGACTTTTGAGAACTGTAGACTTGGTGTAAGTTTTGCTCGATTGCTTGAGGTTGTTGTTGTTGTTCCTCTGAGGTCTCCTCTCCTATTTATAGGAATCTTGAGGGGTCCTCTAGCCGTTGGAGGGATTCAAAATAATTTGAAATAGCTTCTCCTTCAGCTTTGACTTCAGCTTCTTGTCATTTAGCTTAGTACTTGAAGTAGTACAAGTTGTCTTTTAGTGATGACTGCTCAAAGAGCTTTTAATCACTGAGACACTTGTTTCTACTGGCTAGTAATTAGCTCTGATAAACACCGAGACATTTCAAACTAAGTAGATGAATGTACAGTTTGTACTACACTTAATTAGTCCTACTAATCTCAAGTTTATAAGTTGCAGTCCTTAACTTTGCAGATGTTAACTTCTCGACTGTGGACTTGTCTTCAACTTTGCAGATGTAGACTTGTCTTGAACTAACTGTAGAATCTTTATCCAATCTTGCAGATGCAGACTTTCCATCTCTTAAATTCTTCATTTCTTTATATACCTGCAATGTTAGTTTTCACAAGAATATATGTTTTGACATTATCAAAATCTAGAGAAACATCCTTAGGACAAAAATATCCTAACAAAAACCTTTAAGACTTAATTGCAATTTAAATCACGGTCTTTTCCAAAACTACATTTTAAGCTAAACTTTTGGATCTTATTAATAAAAACTCCAATTTAACTTTTTTGGCAATTAAGACTTGCATAAAGATTTGCAGATGCCCGTCATTGACGTGACGTTTGCATGGCAACGATCCACAAAAAACGTAAATATTGTGGCTAAAAACTTTAAATACATGACAAAATTTATAATTAAATTCTCAATTTTCAAATAGTTTTCTAAAACCCTACGTCCAAATCTCATGGTAAAATGGATTATTAAAATTGTTTTAATGTAAAACAGTTGTGTTTATTCTATTTGGATTTATTCATATTTTTACTAATGTAAGTATTTTGTATCTTGGTTTCATCTTTTCTTTCTATTTGGATTCATTTATTTATATTCTTATTAATGCAAGCATTTGAAATTTGCAATTTTAATTTTAATTTTTGCCACGTATTTAAAGTCATTTGCCACATAATATAAGATTTTTTGGGTCATTGCCACGTCAACGACGGGCCTCCGCAAATCTGTCCATAAGTCTTAATTGCCAAAAAAAGTTAAATTGAAGCATTTTTTAACATCGTCAAAAAGTTTAGCTTAATATGCAATTATGAAAAATATCATAATTTAAATTGCAACTAAGTCTTAAAGTCTTATTCCACCTAATTTAATTTTCTTTTTGACAGTTGCCACTAAATGCCACGTCAGCGATTGACAGAGACAAATCTGCCCGTAAATCTTAATTGTAAAATAAAATAAAATTGAACTTTTGTTAATAACATTCAAAAGTTTAACTTAAAATGTAATTTTGGAAAAAGTCGTGATTTATATTGCAATTAAACCTAAAAAAATATTTTAATTTTTTAAATACTATATTAATTTTTTTATAATCTAAAAATATAAAATAAAAAGCGTAGGTGTTTAAATCCAAATGAAAAGTTCTTTTCAAACCTGCCGTTCCTTCCACAGAACACTTCCCCTCATAATAATTTCAAAATAAACCATCTTTGAAGTTGCCAGCACGTTTCAGAATCAATAGTCTGTGTTCGGAAGAAGAAAGCACAAATGGAGATAGGGGAAAGCTCGGGCTCCATTTCTTCCGGCGATGATATCTGGGCCAAATTAGGTAAATAATGCAAAAGAAAAAGAGTAACTTTCTTTTAATTTCCTTATTCAAGATTTTTGAATTCGCTTTCATTTTCCCTCTTTCGTTGTTGTTCCCAATCTACACGAACTATTTAATTTCCTATTTTCTTTATCCTCATATTCAATTTGGGTTCTGGGGTTTTACTCTCGCGTACTTTGTTTTGTAGAAGTGAAATAATTTTTCTAAATTCCTATAGAAATCTTATGATACATTGGTGTCTTTCGTTTTGTATGTAATAAAATTGGAATCTTGGTGATCTGAGTGTTTGAATGTGAGTGATAATGAATAGGAACAAGTGCAGGATAATACAGTGCCAAACAACTTTTTACAAATTGATAGTACAAAATAATTGAAGTGATACACAAATCAAAGCTGAACGTAAGAACATATTTTTTTTGAACATTGTACTATCTTGTAAATAGTGGTTTGGTATTGTACCATTTTGTAAACGCTCCTAATGAATATAGTTTAAAGATTAATGATTCACCACAAAAAGTTATCAAATTATTGCATTTTGATCATGTTGTGGCTTTACTCAATTCTTTTTTCACTTTCCCAATCGTTTATATTTGTCGATTATAATTGCGAATTCACGGTCAATCTCCTGCAGTACCGTTGGACTCGAGCCATTCAGATATAGAGTTGAGGTCAGAGGAGGTGAAAGTTTGCTCAGAGATTAAAAGCACTCCATGTGATAAGCAAGAATGGTGCAAGATAACTAGGGAAAAGGATCAAGTTTCTGCCTTAATTCAAAACAAGTGGTATGCTCTTTTATCCATTCTTTTGATGAATCAGAATTTTATTTTCAGAAATTATTTCAGTTGTGGTTTGTTGATAATGAGAAGGACCTATTTTGTATTTTTTATCTCTCACGTTGTATGAATGTAATGATTCAAATGATAGTATGGTGTATCCATTGAAATGCTTTCATGGGTTGTTGTTAAAGAATGTATGATTGTCATTCTTCTGATATAATGATCAGATTGCACAATTACTATAAAAAATTAACATGGATTGTAGCCTTTGAAGTATACCAACGTGTTTGATTCTTATTATGCACAATTACTAAATGAACATTAATAAATGTGCAAGATATATGGTAGAGGAGGAATGATCCTTCTCTTTTCCGTTAATTGTACAACAAGGAAGATTATCATCCTTACTGATAATGTCTTGAGTAATATTTTCTTTCCAAAATTTTGATTTAAAAGCCTTTTCTTATGTTTTTTGGCCATTTCGTGTCCTTTATTTCGGCATTTTTGAGGTTAAAATTTTTGGTGGGGAAGCTGTCAAACATAAAACTATTTGCAATTATTATTAAGATCCTTACAACTTCTTTTTTGGAATCTAGTTCTAGTTCGATCATTATTGATGGCACTGTTGTACGAGAAGATGAAATAACGATTGTTAGATGTGGCAGCGAAATAATTCTGGGTCCCGAGGCTGATGGTGAGAATTGATACTGGCCAAATTCTATTAAATACCACAGCATGTTTGATGTCATATAGATATTATATGGACTATTTGTTAATGGGATGTAGTCACCTATAAGATGAAATTTAGTTAGCACTCCGTGAGTTTAAAAGTTGTGTTCTTAACTCTAGAGTTCATGTTGAATGGATTTTAAAAGTTCATCAACTCAAATACTAGAGTGTTTCTGCAACTATTTATGATTTTTCGAACTTTTATTTGTAAATCGTTTAAGACCTTATATGGTTTCAGGTTTTATGAGGTATGTGTTCAAAGTAATGCCTACCAAGGAAACTCCCAAGAAGCAACTGAAGGTAGACATCCCAGTGCTTGGTCTTTATATGAATATTAGAATTTTGCCTTTTCTGTTTCTTCTATCAGCAAATGTCGACTTGAATTTTTTGGTGCAGGTAACGCTAGATCCTGAACATGCAAAATGCTCTATATGTCTTAATGTTTGGCATGATGTCGTAACTGTTGCTCCATGCCTCCACAATTTCTGGTATGTTAGTTACTCCGATCTCTTCTTGTAGCTACAATTGTCATTCGAACTTACTAATATGGTATGGAGTTTTGTCTTCTTTATAGCAATGGATGCTTCTCAGAGTGGCTAAAAAGGTGTCAAGATAAACATTCTAGTGTTTTATGTCCCCAGTGTAGAGGAGTTGTGCAATTTGTTGGAAGAAACCACTTTTTGCATAGTATTGAAGAGGTATTGGCTTTTCATTTTGTTCAATACTTTTCATGAATACTTAGTCTTTAGTCCCTGAATTGAGTCTTTGTGAATAGGGATGTAACCAAACCAAGCCATTTACTAACTATTCGAGTCTCGGCTCGAAAAATGTTCGTTTGAGCTTGTTTAACAAGACTCGTTAACATAAACAATCTCAAGATCAATCATATTCTGTTTGTTAGCTCCTGAACATGCTCGTTTGTAAGCTCGTGAGCTCACACATATAAAATATATTCCCCTCCGTCCCGGAGAACCCTTCACACTTCGAAATGCACAGTTTTTAAGAAAAGGAGTATGTGAGTGTGGGGTTGAATATAATAATGATACTTTAATAATTTATTGCTTTTGTGAGAGGGAGTTATTTCTATTTTAGGGGTGTGAAGGGTGTTGTGTGGCGGACAAAAATGGAATGTGAGGGGTTCTTTGGGATGGAGGGAGTAATTGATAATTTGATTTCAATATACAATTTTGACACTTTATATTTATGATAAATATAAAAATATAATTAAACTTATTAAATTAAGTGAAATTATAGAATTTAGTAAATATATATATGATTTTTTAGAAATATGTACTTTATTTTTGTAATGAATTGAAGAATAATTAAAACTTATAGTTGATATTACTTGGCTTGTTTAGGTTTGATTAAGCTCGAAAGGCTTGTTAAGCAACAATATATTCGATAAGTAAGCTCGAGCTCTGCTCGAAAATAAATAAGCCTAGCTCAAACACTATAAGGTTCGATTACATCCCTACTTGTGAATGGTCGTTTGTGTTAAATTTTATTTGTCAAAAGTTTTTGGATTTTAGATTAGATGGAACAGGATAATACATTATAAATTCATGTTCCTTCAATGTTAATCATGCCTTTTATTAATGTTACTATTTCTATTTCTATTATGCCCATATACATGATTTACATTAAAAATGTATAATAAAAAGTTGCATTTCGAAAATTCTGCTTCAGTTATTATGTTTTCCTCTGCTGTTTTACTTTGATGCAGGATATACTTCAATCCGATTCTTCTCTAAGGCGTCCAAATGAAGACACTGCACTTTTAGATTCCTATGCAACAATTAAAACACCCCTTGTAAGTATACAGTGCTTCTTTTTGATGAAGTTGATGTGTAATACCTTTTATCCTCATATTAAATTTTTGGAGATTTTGTGACTATTTGTTACTTCCTACTTAGAAACACGGGCATAAGTAATTTGGATCAGTTGTCTGGGCTTATTGTCTTACCTGGGTTCTCACATATATTAAATTTTCTCTAACTAATATTCGAGGTTTCAACTTGCAAAATGTGTGCATTGAAAATCTTCTAAAGAATTCTTCTTTTTTAGTGCAACAGTTTTAATCTATGTATAGTATTCACTGTGCTCAAAATGCATCTTTTGAAGATTATGTTATGATTCTATAATTATTATGTTTCCTAGTTTAGTTATTCTATGTTAAGTAGGTTGATCGTTATTATTTTTCTCATTATTGGTTGCAACCGGACTTTCTCCACTATAAATACGAGAGTCTCGTACATCAATTATACACCACACAATACACTCAAATTCCTTATACAAGGCAATGTAAGCATGACATTGAAAAGCTGCATAATTTTGTGGGTGTTACTAATTCAAGTTTCAACTTTAAATGTTATTAGTCTAAGATCCTGGAACCCCCAAGGGTTGGCCTATCGGTGAGGGCTTGAGATTTAAGAGTGTGGTGTTCTATAGGTCTCAGGTTCGAAACCCACAAGGTGCAAACAATTCTTGAGATTGGTTTAGTCCATACAGAGCTTAGCTCTGGCTTGAAATGGAACCCCCCGCTAGTGGATGGTAGGTTATGGGTCCCCCGGATTAGTCGGCCAATGAGCTGGATACTGAGTACCAAAAAAAAAAAAAAAATTAGTCTAAGATCCTGGATGATTCTAATAGATCTTTTTGTGACACTAGCTATCATTCTTTTAAAGTCCTGTTATTTTGTTTTTTAGTCCGTCTAGATCAGCTAGTTAGCTATGTTAATGTTGTCATCACATTGTTTAGGTGCCTTAGTCCTGAAAAAAAAGGGCACACTTCTCCAAAATTCGACTTTTTATTTCTAATCAACAACTTAATAATTATCAATTCACACTTGTGCCCTTCAATATTTTTGTTAGTTTAATTTATTCAGTCACATTAATGTATTTGGGTTTTGTCATAAGGGAATTATGAAAGTTTCAGTTAAGAACTAACTTTGACTTTTGAAACAAGGCACTTTCCTTGGGACAACATAATAGTTCAGAAGTAGGACTTTATTTGGGACGGGGGGGGGGGGGGGGGGGGGGGGGAGAGTATTACTTTCATATCATATTTTCATATTTTTGTTGCTATTCTTGGCCAAGAGATGTGATCAATGATTATTTACGTTACAGCCCCTACAAACCCTCCGAGTCTCCATAATCTCTAAGGTATTCTATGATGTTGTTGACTTGTATGTCTTATTGTAGGTCATTAACAATGGAAGAAAAGTAAGTCGAAAGAGGGCTGCTCGAGCTCCGCCTGTTGAGGAGATGGAAGCGGATTTTCCATGCCCTCAATGCGGTAATCATACATTTCTTTTGAGTTATGGCTTGTCTTTATTCTTGCTATCGAGTTATTCGAGGAACATATATGATTAAGATGTTCATAATGCAAACTGTTTTGAGTATAAAAAGTTAAAAACCTTATGCCATTTAGTGGTTTAAATTCTTGAGCTATTATAATATCATTTAAGAAATTAATACACGATTTATATGTCTCAGGCACAGAATATGCTGGATTCAAGTGTACTCAAAGCACAGTTCATCTTCAATGCCAATCATGTGGTGGGATGATGCCTTCGAGATCAAATGCTCCTGTACCGCAACACTGTAATTTATCGTAGAACTATGGGCTTATGAATTTTGATATTTGAGAAAATTAAGAACGATCGGTATATAAAATATGAGAAATTTTCTTTTGTTTACCATAACTTCTCTGTTTTGCAGGTGTAGGATGTGATAGAGCATTTTGTGGGGCCTATTGGCATGCTATGGGGATTACTCATTCTGGTGCCTACCCTGTGTGCAGTCATGAAACTCTGAAACCTGTGAGTGCACTCTTGGTTTCCCCTCCTGATGTTAATAATATTTGTGCTTGTTTGATGGCTGATATTTTATTTCTTTATGTTGGTAATACTTTCTGTTTTCATTTGGTCTGGAATGTTTGGGTGGATATCTTTTCCAATTGGATTAATTGCAAAATAATTTTCACGTTTTTTTCAGTTACTACATATGTTTTTAAAGTTTGTTGTTCGATATACAAATTTTCAAATTATTGCAATTATATCACATGACTATCTTTCGGCAAGTCCTGCTGATGGGTATAGGATTGCCAAAAAAAAAAAGAGATTGTGCTTAAATTGAAACAATTAAAGAGGTCGTGAATATATTGACAATTTTGTTTGTGAGTTTCTGGCTGCCACGTCAACATAGTTCGTTGGAAAACAGTCATTATATAATTAAAATTTAAAAAATCTATATCGAATTGCGAATTTTAAAAACATATACTGTAAATGAAAAAACGTGAAATCGTCGTGATTCTTTAGCAATCAACACTTCCCAATTTCCACAGGTTGTAAAGATTTTATTTTTACTGTTGATGAAATAAGTGGTAACTGCAAATATTATCATACAAGCTTGATGTGAGACCACTGATGAGGTAATACCTAACATAAATAGGAGATAATTTCAGTCTTAGAATGGCTCATCTAAATGGCAACACAATAGCTTTGTTTTTCAACAGTTAATTATAACACATTTTCATTCCCTATGATTTCCCAATCCCACTCTCATTGTATTAGTTTAGAAATAACACTTGTAGTGACGTAAAGTGAGTATACTTTTTTGTATCATGGGCTTTTCAAATTGAAACCGATATTTCTTGAAAGCTTCAACATAATTTTAATTCTTTCGTCCTAATTGAGTAGGTCCAGTTCTGGCACAAATTTCACTCTTGAGAAAATTTATTTGAATGGAAAATGCAAGTTTGTTTAACAATATAAAGTGCAAAAAAATAGAATAATTATGTTAAGGAACTGTGGCCACCATTCTGGGAATTGAAAAGGCACAACCAAAACTTTGAATGTTGTAACTTCTAATCCATAACATGATTCTATGCTTTTGATTCTAACTACAAATTCATTTGGAAAAGATATTCCAATTACAACATTAATTTAACAATTCCTATCCATATTCTCACAGCCCGTGAGCCTAAGTTAGACAAATAATTATGTGTACCATATATTTCTCTCCAAAGTGACCAAAAAATGTAATTAAATATTTCTATGCTAAAACTCAATAGCAAAGGCCAACAAATTTTCGGATGCAGACATTTTGTATGAAATAATGTAATTTTTGGCTGCCATTTTATTTGCCTATTGTTTTTACGTTGATGATTTGTGTATCATGTTGCAGATCATTGTCCGTTCTGTCTCGAGAATACCATTTTTGGCACATGAAAAGAATAGACATGAACAAGATGTATGAAGCTTCTAATAATCTCTTGCTTTCTTTCATTTGTCTTTTTTTTTTCATTCTATTTTTATTCTCCTTATCTTGACTTTACTTATCCTATTTCGCTGCAGATAACCGAAAAATGTATAAGACAGATGGGAAGAGCATTGCAGGATTTGATTTCAGAATGGATAACAAAATTGAGTAACAGGGAAGTAGGTAATCACTGATCAATTTCCTATCGCATTACTTATTTCATTTATAAGCAAATATACACTTTTATATTTGCACTTGTACTTAATACAAGATTAGACTCTTTAAGGAAAAACAAAATAAATGATTAAGAATAGTTAACATGACACATTGCTGTTTATTGTTTTGTCCGTTGCAGATAGGACAAGGCTTCAATTGAATCACTCCGAGACGATCACTCCTCAGACATACGTTTGCAGGTGAGTTCTTCTCTACACCAACCCATTCATTTTTAATACATGCCAACAATTTTTCTTAGTATAGGGGGTTTTTTTTTTGTTTTGTTTCAGTTTAAGTAAATAAATATCTAAAACACATTCTCTATCAAGTATAAGTTAAACTGTAGACAGGTAGATGCCATGGATTATATAATTAGTGCCAAGAAATTGAGACTAAACCCGAGCTTCTAAACTTGCAGTGTCAAATAATTCCGAGTTTCTAAAACTTATCACAGTAGCTCAAGTTAGTTATGCTGGTTGCATATTTTGGTTTGCTACAAATAGTCAATGAAATTTGATTTAACAAATATAAGATACTTTTGAACTGCAGTGAATGCTACGACAAATTGGTGTCGTTCCTCTTGTACTGGTTTCGGATCACATTGCCAAAGCATGTAAGCTGCTAACTCAACCTTACTTGGTTCCCCTGCTTTTAGTATCATATTAGTTAGTTTTTATTGGGTTGATTTTTATGAGTTAAACTCAATTCCCTAGAGTGAAATTAAAAAAGAGAGAAAGAACTAAAATGTATCAATTAATCAGTATTACTTGAAAGAACAGACTTGAAGCATAGCTTTCTGCTTTCTTAAACGAAAAACAATTTGAAAATAACAATTTTTTTGAATGCTGCATAAACTATTGGAATCGGGCGAATAATATGTATATATGTATGTTTATTTGTGTAGTGTCTACCTCCAGAAGCACAGCAGCGGGAAGACTGCTGGTACGGATACGCTTGTCGGACACAGCACCACAGCGAAGACCATGCTCGAAAAAGGAACCACGTCTGTCGTCCCACCAGGGGCACTCGTACCCCTTAATCTTCAATCCAATCAGTGCTTCGTGTCTATTGCAAAAGTGGTCCCACGAGAAATTCCTCGTTGCACTTTTAGTACCTATGTTTGAAAATGATCATTTTGTGTGCATTTTAACTGCATGAATGATCCCACAAAATTTTCATTTTACACTGTTGAGTCTATTATTGGTAACAAAAATGACCCCTTCTGTGATGTATATTCTTGTGGAACCGTTTTTGCAATTAAAGTACAGTTCTGGTTATGTTTTATGAATGTAAATATGAGAAAAAACATACTACTAACTCAATATGACTTTTTTTTCAACCGCCTTTGGACCCATATTACATTAGAAATTTTTGAATATTGGTCTTCACTGATTAATGAGATCGATATAAACCCTGTATTTTATTGTGGAGTAGAATGGTTTATAAAATTTACTAGTCAACTTGCATATATGAATAGAGATATGACATGTACTTGTTAGAGGTGGGAGGGGGCATGATTTATCTTCAAGTTGGGGCGCATTTGATGAAATGAAATTTGAAGAAGCCAAAAGTTCTTATATGCACCGTGCAATTTAAATGTTAGGATTTATTTTATTGAACAAATGGAGCTGTTAAAACTGAAGAGTTAGAATTATTCAACCATAACTGATTGATGTAAACAACTTTAACTGTTCAATAAATACCACCCTAATTGTTTAATAATACATTTGAATTGTACAATGCACCTATTTGGAAAGACCTTCGTGATGTGAGCGGCTATCAATAATTTTTTTTTAGCGTACTCAATGTTGTCTGATTGAAGTACCGTGGACAAGCTAGTTTTTCTAACAAAATAATAAAGTTTCTTGGTTCAACCACCACAAATAATTCTTGCATGTAGAGTAGGGATTTGTTCAACCATAAGTGAAATTAACATGGATTTCCTTCATTATTTTATGTGGTTAATAATGACATTTCACGTGATTTTGATAATTTCATCTCATGAGTGTTGATACCGTATTTATCGTGAGTATAGGGGTATGACGTTTATACGGGTAAAATATAAAATAGTGGTAAGAACATGAAGAACACGATCAATGGGGAAAGAACTAGTGAATTCTTACCTTAAAAATGACTTTGGGTGTTCTGTTCACGAAGGTGAACCTCTAACCTATAGTTGTATATATGTGAGAGTATTTGTGGAGGAGGAGGACGGAGTTCTCTTTACAATGGGTTGAAGTCTTTATTTATAGAGCCCCAAACTTCTCACTAAGGAAGCAATTTCGACCCTTTATTTTAGGGTATTAATTACAACCTTAGATCTAATAAACTGTGTTAAATCTACTTTTCTATATCTTGTCAGTATTTTGATATCTTCTTTGATGTTGACCATTGGTCTTGACGGGTCCGCGTATCCTATTCCTCGACAATATGGTCCTCAGGTACTATTTCTTTTGACGAGATGCTCTTGTCGAGCTCAAACCCAAATTTCGGTATACTCCGATTTTAAGATAATATTTAGGCCAAATATGGAATTATTTGTGCCACAACAATTGCCCTTAGGATTGGGCTCTACCGTTGGTCGGAGTTCGATCTTGCTCTTTGCTCCAAACCAAATTTTTCCCTCGCTGTGCTTGAGGTTAAAAACTTTGCCCCCGAGTCCGCTGGTAGGATAGCTCGGCTGCCTCGGAGGTCCTTCTTGATGGCGGAGATCTTGATGGGAGTATCTTTTGTATCATCTTTGACTCGATGAAGTTTGAACTAGGTTTGAACCTCGATAGTCTTTCTGTGCTTGTACTCTGAGGCAAGACTCTTTGTACGAGACTTTACTGTGCTCATCAAGAGTCTTAACTGTGCTCGTACTTTGAGGCAAGAATCTGAATACGAGACTTTTCTGTGCTCGTCGAGAGTCTTACCTATGCTCGTACTTTGAAGCGAGACTCTTAGTACGAGACTTTTCTGTACTCGTCAATCGAGGCAAGACTCTGAATACGAGATTTTTCTGTGCTCGTCGAGAGCTAGAGCTCGTCTAGAGTCTAAACTGTGCTTCTACTTTGAAGTAAGACTCTTAGCACGAGGCTTTCTGTGCTCGTCAATAGCTTGACCTCGTCGAGAGACTGGGCTCGTCTGCCGAGCTATTTCTTTTGCCGAGATGATCATATCTTGCCAAAACCCTGATTTTGGTATACCCGGGGTTTGAGATAATATTTAGGCCAAATATAGGATTATTTGTGCCACAACAATAAGAAAATGTCAACTTTTGGGCAAAGAATTAGTGAATTAAACAAATTTTGTAAGGAAAATAATTAAATAAATTAATATTATTCACATTTCTTTATAAGTTCGAACTTTTAGATGAGACGTAATTCATTCAAATTCATTTTTTTTCATTGAATTCACCAATCTGTTCTATAGATGAAATGTCAACTTTTGGGCTAATAGCCTAATAGTTATTGCAGCTGAAGAACAAGATCAGAGTAATGACACAACATAGAAATTAAGTGGACCAATTCAGCCATGCAACTCCAAATTAATTTATCAGTTCTGATCCTTGCAGGGTAAGATGACACAAAGTAGAAATCTTATCTGCCTTGTGAATATTAAAATGCTTGCTAGACCATTTCTACTAATAAATTAACTCAGCACGCAATAACTAGCAAGTTGACTGAAGAAGCACACAGAAAATATAGAGCATTTCTAATATTTTCACAATATTATATATATCTATTTATATTAATCTTGGGAAGAAAGAAAATATGACCATCTCAAAAAAAAAAAAAAAAAAAGAAAAGGAAAAAGTCTTGGTTGCTTTATTTATCTGTTTACAAACAGTAGTCCTGTTTCTTAAAATGGAAGTAATCACTAGTACAAAAAAGGACTTAGAAAGCGGTTATTTTTAAGCTTAGAAAGCGGGTGGAAACGCTTTCTAAGAATCCGCTATCTAAGCTAAGAAAACGGTAGGAAACCGCTATGCAAGATAAGAACTTAGATAGCGGTTTATAACCGCTGTGTCCTAGGAAAGCGGTTTCGAACCGCTATCCAAGACAGTCTCTTAGAAAGCGGTTTCAAACCGCTATCCAAGTCTATTTCTTAGAAAGTGGTTTAGAACCGCTATCTAAGCTCTTTACTTAGAAAGCGGTTCTTAACCGCTATCCAAGTGCATTTACGTTTTTTTTTATTTAATTCACTAGGAAAACGGTTCTTAACCGCTTTCTTTGATTTTTAATTTTTTTTTATATTTTCTATTTTATTTTAATAAACCTGTTTATATACAAATAAATATATTTATCCATACCATCAAATATTAATCCATGACATCAAATAAATATAATTAATTACCAAAAAATTCATAATAATATCATATCATCACAAATTAATATTTAAGTTACATGCCAAAAGTTAATGTCTTACAAAAAGAAAATTACACTAAGAACCTATTGTATAAATACCCCATCCAATCCATTTTCCACTTGTCAATTCTAGCTTTGTTGTAAGTCGGGATCTGAGGATTATGCACAAACTGCAAATTACATTTAAAATTTAATTAATTAATACGAATATGTTATATATATCAATCAATAATAATTTAAATAAATCGATAAATCAACTTACTTCATCAGGTATAGTCGTCTGAGAAGTGAAGATTATAACTTCAATGTAGCAACACACAAAATGTCCACAGTGATCGCCATCTTGCTGCCTCGGAACCTATTGATTAGCAATTATAATCACGTACTATATATACCTATGATTATTTTTAATTGAATTGAAAAATTTATAAAGTAAGTTTACCGAAATATTTTTCCACAACACTTTACTAATGGTTTTTGAGCTTTGACCTGGAAGACTACTCCGAAACATTCTCATTACACTATAAAAAATATTTAGAAAATAAAGCTCAGATTATATATGCATACTTTTTAAAAGTAAAACAAATAATAATATGAGAATATTAAAAACTAACTTACCCGTCCATAAATGTCATGAGATTAGGACGATTTGTATACACTCCACCGTGAGCTGGATCCATATAATACACATTAAGTGTTGGGAAAATAAGGGTGCCCGGAATCTATTCGGGATGAAATTTAAATACGAATTTAAATACAATTATTACTAGCATGAATTAATCCTAATTAATTCAAATAATAATTCCAACAACTAATTTTCATCATGCATGTTGAATTAATTTCACATATTGACTAGGCGGAATAAACAAGTAAATATGCGATTAACGTACCTCTTGTAGAATTGGCCTTTGGATATACGGGACAATTGTAATCTCGCTCTATCAACCCAAAGCCTTCTCAAGTATTTCCCTTTTCACCTCACTTGATCACCGGTGGGAGATGCTTTCAAGTAATTTAATAAACCAAGGAAAAAGAAAAATATCTATACTTCTTGATTTTTCCAACACATGGAATTATGTACTTGGAGATGAAATAATCATCTCCTATTTATAATATGAAGGGGCCGAAAATTTAAGTGTATTTGGGCTTGGAGAAAATCTTTTCTTAGACTCTAAGAAATCTTGAATATATCTCATATATTCTTTTCTCCAAAAAATAAAATATTCCACAAAAATCTCACCCTACATATAAAGGTCTAATTTTCGAAAATTACAAGATGAAATCCAAAGATTTGGATCTTCTTGAATATATGAGATATTCTTGTATTCCTAGAATACATATCTTCCATAATATCTTACCAAGAAAATCAACAAAATCTTATTTCTTCTTGATTGTCTTATTTTCGAAATTTACTTGAAAAACCAGCATTAATATATTCTTTATTTTAATCACCTTATCATTATTGGGCTACTTAATGGGCTACTTGAGGGGCCTTAAGGAGAATTAAGATTGGACCTCCTAATGGACTTCTGAATTTCAATATTGAGCCCCAATATAATTCAATCCATTAATATTAATTATTACCACTAATAAATTAATATTTCACTATCCATCTTAATCCATATTACGATAATATGGGCTCCCGGTTATTATTTCCCGCGTTTAAGATTATCAAGTCCATTAATTAATTAAGCTTCTGAATAGCTCTAAATTAATTAATATATTTCACCTTGGAGTAAAGACAGCTCAACATTATTATTCGTATCGAAGAAACTAATTCTTCACTTGCAAGATTTGGTACAATAAAACTTCTGAGCCCACCAAGGGGACTAATCACACGAGCCGTACTCGCACGCGTTTCTCCGTATTAAATCTTAGCAACCGTCGTATGATTAATATTACTGCCCAAGACACAAAGTTCGAAGTCGCAATGATTCTCACCCAACATGAATCAAAGCAGTAACTATTAAGCACACACGGTCCTATTTAAGTGACGGAGATTAAGAAATCAACAACCACTGAGGTCTAATTCTTCACCTTTCAGAACAGAAGAATTTTTCCTCGCTGTAGGACCTCTTCAACACATACTAAATGTGCTAGTGCAATCTCTTAGTCAAGACAGACCAATCTGAGCCTTACACATCGACCTTTCACGGTGGATTGTTCAATTCCACCTAGGTCGTGAAAATGTACGTTTAGTTACAAGTAAACTGTTAATGTTGTCTTCCGTGATCGGGTATCACCACATTAACTACAATGTAACATGTACTTTATATTGAACTGTTTGCAATAGAAATTCAACATTCAATCATAACTAAAGCAAATGTGATAAAAGAATTATTCTCATAAAACGAGTGTTTGATACACGAGTTATACAAAGTAAACGCATACTTTCACGTATAACTCCAACAATCTCCCACTTATACTTAAAGTCTGCTTTTAGTATACATCACACATGTCTTAGTGTAGTAGCTCTCCGTGACATCTCATGTCAACCTACACTAACCTAATAATTCCTCCCACTTATACTTAAAGCAGATTGGCAATAGTCTTGACTCCCATTCCATCCACATGTCTCTCGAATGTATTCAGAGGCAGACCCTTTGTGAATGGATATACTAGGTTGTCCTCCGACATTTATCTTTGCCACCTCTTTATCTCGGGTTGCCTTGCAATCCTCCCACTACGACGGGGTTCCGGTTGTGAAGGTATGACGTGTGGTATATCATCTTGTATACTTGGTATAGGAGTTTGCCCTCTTAACTCGTCTAAGGTAATCTCACTTCTGGGCTTTCTTTTGTTCATATAGTTTTCCTCCAAGAATTTAAAGTGCGAACTAATCACGGTCTTTTAATCCTTGAGACTATAGAACATACACCCTTTCGTTCCCATGGGATATCCTATAAACAACCTTAATTCCGAACGTGGATCCAATTTACCGGCTTCCTCGTCTAGCACGTATGTCGGACAACCCCAAATCCGCAAGTGTCTTAGACTGGGCTTGCGCCCGGTCCACAATTCCATTGGGGTTTTAGGAACCGATTTGGATGGCAACAAGTTTAGAATGTAAGTCATTGTTTCCAAGGCGTTACCCCAAAACGACTTGGGTAAATCCGAATAACTCATCATGGATCTGACTATTTCTAAAAGGGTCTGGCTCCTTCGATCCGCCACACCGTTCTATTGAGGGGTTCCCGGTGCGGTTAACAGGGATACAATCCCTTCGTCTGATAGCTAGTTCAAGAATTCATCGCTAAGGTATTCGCCTCTACGATCAAATCGTAGAAACTTGATACTTCTTTCCCTATGCATCATAAGGTAGATGTATCCATATCTTGAGTAATCATTGAAAAAAAACAATTTACTCATACCCCTTCTTGCTATGATCGTCATTGAACTACACATATCGGTATGAACGAGTCCTAACACTTCCGTGGTTCTATTCCCCTTGGCTCCAAATGCCCTCTTGGTCATTTTAGCCTCTAAACAGGATTCACAAGTTGGAAACGGTTCGACTTGGAATGATTCCAAGGATCCGTCTTTCACCAATCTCTTTATCCGCTTTAGATTAATATGACCTAGTCTAAGATGACATATAAGTGTTTCGTTCATCTCCGAAGAACGCTTTCTTTTATTGCTCGAAATAATCGATGTGTTATTAGATTCAATTTTTGTGAGTGGTGTGCCCAAAAAATGGTATACAGATCATCCATTGAAGTTCCGTAACAGATAAACTCATCGTTTCATGAAATAATAACATCCTTATTAAAAGAAACTGAGTATCTATTCAAACAATTTAGAAACTGAAGGTTGAGTTCTTTCTAAACTAGGAACATGAAGAACGTCTCTCAAGACCATAACTCTATCTTCAAAAGATAGGCGCACTTCTCCCACTGCTTCAGCTGCCACTCTCGTAGCATTGCCCGATGTGATGGGGATCTCACTTCCGTTAAGTCGTCGGGTTAGCTTGAACCCATGAAAAAAATGTGATCAGTAGCTCTCGTATCCACTATCCACGAATAGACAGCATACGCCACTTCACAAGTTTCGACGACTAAGGTGTGTGAATTACCTAACTTTCCTAGCCTCTTAGGCTTGGAAAAGGCAGACCTCCATTGTCCTCTCTCACCGCAACTAAAACACTTCCCCTTCGATGCTAGCCTTTGCATTTGCCTTTCGCAACAATTGGATTTGCTTGGATCCGGCCTTTGGTTCTCTTCCTCTTTTTCCCTCCCTTGGGACCAAAAGAGGTAGACGGACCATTAGCCACCATAGCACTAGACTGGTGCTCCATTTTCACCTCCATCGAAACTAAAGCTTGCAAGAGCTCGGGCAAACGATTTGTCCTTTCATTCATCTGAAAGTTCAGACGAAACTGCTCAAAGCTTCTCGGTAGAGAATGGTATATGAAATCAATCAAAATCCGTACCATGTACTTCCAACTTATTAAGGTATGCCATTATCTTGAGAACGTGCTCCCTCACGGGCGTTCCCTCCACCATTTCCAACTTGACCGAGTCATGTCTGGTGAACTGATTAGTCGTGGGTTTGATGTGAAGACATCTCTTCAAGGTGTTCCATGATTTCAACAGCGGATACAATATCTCCATGAACGCGCCTCAAATCCTCAGACAGAGATGTCAAGATGATGCACTTCATGTGTTCATTGTCACACTTCCAATCATAAACTGCCTCTTCCCATTGCTTGACTTATCAAAAGGGTTTCCGGGTATATTAACATAAATAACCCAATTGTGTTTTCGTGCAGTAAGGACAAATTTAAAAAAAAAACATTTCCAATCGATATAAATCACTCCAAAAAGTTTATTAACTTAAAGTATATTAAACAGTAGATTAAAAGGTTGCGACATGATGAAATGAGAATAAAACATACATTCATATCAATATCTAGAAAAATACGAAATTATCACATAATTCGATCACATCAATTATATTGAAACCTTAAAACAATATAATCATGCATCACCCAACATCTCGAAACAATTTAAATGCGCCACGAGGGGTGGTCTATACATTTAAACACATTCAAGCGGATTACAAACTTAAAAGTTACAAATCCTTAATTCAAAATTAATAGTTGGCTCCCACTTTGACCACATAGAAATTGACAGGGACTCCGAGGGGAGTAAGTTAATATCAATTTCCTATGCCTAAGTAATAACCATAATTAAATACATGATTATTATTTCGCTTTGAGCAAGCCACTCGTGGTGAGGGTCAATACCGCCACTAGTAATAATCCACAAACATCCTTTCGGAATTTATTCATGTGAAATCCGTTCTTTTGGCCGATCCGAGGGGGAAATGTATTCCAAAAGAACTTCACAAATAAATAAATTATGGAGGTCAAATTAATCCAATTTTAATATCCGGAATAAAATTGCGATTATAAAAATATACTTAGTAATTTTCGAAAGTAAGGTTTTTCTTGGACAATTAAATTCATGCAAACACATATTAACAAATAATAATAATTGCACGAAATAAAACATCCATCAAAACAAAATTAAACACATTGGAGCACTCAAATCCAATTGTCACGGTTTAATTTATTCACGTCTTGATGCGAAAAATCGTCCTTGTTGCTTTCCGACGTTCGTCTCGACGTGCTCCCACTCGAACAGCAACACTTCATCAAAAACAGCATCATTTGGGGTTCGGGACGATGTTTAAAATCACACGGAAAAAAACACGAACCGAAAAAATTCCACGGCCCGAGATACGGCGCGCGTCGGCCCACGAAGCGGGCCCGCGCGCCTCCCGGCCCAAAAAGCGCCGAAGCACTGCTGGAAGCGCGCCGAAGCGCAGCCCCGAGGCGCAACCGAGGCACACCCGAGGCGCTGCACGGAGGCGCCGCCCGGAGCGCCCCGAGGCGCTGCAGCCCGCGCCCGAGGCGCGCGGGCGCGTGCGCGCGTCGCCGGCCTTCCGTCGCGCCCGGGTCGTGCGCCGTGCACCCCGTGCGCCGTTTTTCACCGTTCGTCCTCGTTTTCTTCACCCCTTGCATGATTTTACGTCCATACACGCGCCACGCTTGTATGCGTCGTCCGGGTACGCCGTTTTTAATTCTTCGTTCTTCGTCACGATCCGGTTACAATTTATTTTTACAAAAAAAATAAATACTAGATCTAGACTAGTCTATTACAATGATGGAATCAAAATAAAAACAACTAATCTACTCGTGGATTTTCTCACGAGAAAAACGAATTCGAACGAATCGAATTAAAAAACAATTAATTCACACGCATGAAATTAACAACATTAAAACCATGACAATTGGATACCTGCAAAAAAGATCTAACAATTCTACTATCCAATTTCAATTTAATGTTTAACAATTTAATTTCCAATTTAAAATTCAGAGCCCGAAACCGTGGCTCTGATACCAGTTGTTGGGAAAATAGGGGTGCCCGGAATCTATTCGGGATGAAATTTAAATACGAATTTAAATACAATTATTACTAGCATGAATTAATCGTAATTAATTCAAATAATAATTCCAACAACTAATTTTCATCATGAATGTTGAATTAATTTCACATATTGACTAGGCGGAATAAACAAGTAAATATGCGATTAACGTACCTCTTGTAGAATTGGCCTTTGGATATACGGGACAATTGTAATCTCGCTCTATCAACCCAAAGCCTTCTCAAGTATTTCCCTTTTCACCTCACTTGATCACCGGTGGGAGATGCTTTCAAGTAATTTAATAAACTAAGGAAAAAGAAAAATATCTATACTTCTTGATTTTTCCAACACATGGAATTATGTACTTGGAGATGAAATAATCATCTCCTATTTATAATATGAAGGGGCCGAAAATTTAAGTGTATTTGGGCTTGGAGAAAATCTTTTCTTAGACTCTAAGAAATCTTGAATATATCTCATATATTCTTTTCTCCAAAAAATAAAATATTCCACAAAAATCTCACCCTACATATTAAGGTCTAATTTTCGAAAATTACAAGATGAAATCCAAAGATTAGGATCTTCTTGAATATATGAGATATTCTTGTATTCCTAGAATACATATCTTCCATAATATCTTTCCATGAAAATCAACAAAATCTTATTTCTTCTTGATTCTCTTATTTTCGAAATTTACTTGAAAAATCAGCATTAATATATTCTTTATTTTAATCACCTTATCATTATTGGACCTCCTAATGGACTTCTGAATTTCAATATTGAGCCCCAATATAATTCAATCCATTAATATTAATTATTACCACTAATAAATTAATATTGCACTATCCATCTTAATCCATATTACGATAATATGGGATCCCGGTTATTATTTCCCGCGTTTAAGATTATCAAGTCCATTAATTAATTAAGCTTCTGAATAGCTCTAAATTAATTAATATATTTCACCTTGGAGTAAAGACAGCTCAACATTATTATTCGTATCGAAGAAACTAATTCTTCACTTGCAAGATTTGGTACAATAAAACTTCTGAGCCCACCAAGGGGACTAATCACACGAGCCGTACTCGCACGCGTTTCTCCGTATTAAATCTTAGCAACCGTCGTATGATTAATATTACTGCCCAAGACACAAAGTTCGAAGTCGCAATGATTCTCACCCAACATGAATCAAAGCAGTAACTATTAAGCACACACGGTCCTATTTAAGTGACGGAGATTAAGAAATCAACAACCACTGAGGTCTAATTCTTCACCTTTCAGAACAGAAGAATTTCTCCTCGCTGTAGGACCTCTTCAACACATACTAAATGTGCTAGTGCAATCTCTTAGTCAAGACAGACCAATCTGAGCCTTACACATCGACCTTTCACGGCGGATTGTTCAATTCCACCTAGGTCGTGAAAATGTACGTTTAGTTACAAGTAAACTGTTAATGTTGTCTTCCGTGATCGGGTATCACCACATTAACTACAATGTAACATGTACTTTATATTGAACTGTTTGCAATAGAAATTCAACATTCAATCATAACTAAAGCAAATGTGATAAAAGAATTTTTCTCATAAAACGAGTGTTTGATATACGAGTTATACAAAGTAAACGCATACTTTCACGTATAACTCCAACAATCTCCCACTTATACTTAAAGTCTGCTTTTAGTATACATCACGCATGTTTTAGTGTAGTAGCTTTCCGTGACATCTCATGTCAACCTACACTAACCTAATAATTCCTCCCACTTATACTTAAAGCAGATTGGCAATAGTCTTGACTCCCATTCCATCCACATGTCTCTCGAATGTATTCAGAGGCAGACCCTTTGTGAATGGATATACTAGGTTGTCCTCCGACATTTATCTTTGCCACCTCTTTATCTCATCTCTTAACGATTTCTCGTATAAGATGGTGTTTTTCTTTCAATGTGTTTGCTGGCCTTGTGGGCTCTCGGTTCTCTTGAATTTGCAACTGCTCCGGCACAATGATTGTGATGGGAAAATTCGGAACAACGTCCAAGTCCACTAAGAAGTACTTGAGCCAAACCGCTTCTTTCGCTGCTTCACAAGCAGTTACTTATTCGGCTTTCATGGTCGAATCGGCGATGTATTTCTGCAAATCGCTTCTCCATGTCATGGCTCCTTCTCCCATGCAAAACACACTACCCGAGGTAGTTATTTTGGAATCTATATCTGATTGGAAATTTGAGTCCGTGTATCCCATGGGAATTAGATTGTCTGATTGTTAAATCAACATTCCATACCAAACTCTTTTCAGAAACTAAAGAACGCATTTAATTGCAATCTAATGTGCTTTCCCGGGGTTACTTTGATATCTTGCCATTATGCCCACGGCAAAGCAGATATCCGGTCTCGTACACAACATTGCATACATAAGACTTCATACGTCCGAAACGTACGGAACGTCTTTCATGTCATCTATCTCCACTTGCGTCTTAGGGCATATTTCTTTAGATAGATGGATTCCGTGCCTAAAAGGTACAAAACCTTTCTTGGAATCTTGCATGCTGAAATGCTTCAAAACAGTGGCTTTGTATGAAACTTGTGATAAACCCAACATCCTCCTCTTGCGATCTCGAGTGAACTTGATCCCAAGGATGTGACCGGTTTTCCCTAAGTCTTTCATATCAAACTGATTTGACAGCCATACCCTTACGTCTGACAATACATTTACATTGTTTCCAATGAGCAGAATATCGTCTACGTATAATACTAAGAATACCACCGCAGTTCCGTCATACCTTTTATGCACACAACTTTCGAACTTGTTTTGATCACAAACCCTTAAGACTTAGTAACTTGATCAAAACACTGGTTCCAAGTACGCGATGCTTGCTTAAGTCCATAAATGGATCTCTTAAGCTTGCATACGAGGTGCTCTTGGCCTTTTTCAACGAAACCTTTGGGATGTTGCATATAGATCCCATCAAGACTTCCGTTAAGGAAAGCTGTCTTGACATCCATTTGCCAGATCTCGTAATCTAAGTGCGCAGCGATCGACAAGAGAATACGGATGGACTTAAGCATAGCTACAGGCCACAGGCCACAAGCCTTGCTTTGAAGGTCTCTACCATTCCGTCCGGTCCTCTTTTCCTCTTGTACACCCACTTGCATCCAATGGGCTCTACCCCACTAGGTGGATCAACCAACTCCCACACTTGATTATAATCCATCGAACCCACCTCGGTTTCTATTGCGGTTTGCCACGCCTCCGCGTCTTTGTCTTGGATTGCCTCGTCGTACGTTCATGGGTCTGATTCATCGCTGGGAATCAAATCCGAAGATTCTCCAATTCCCATGAATCACTCGGGTTGCCTTGCAATCCTCCCACTACGACGGGGTTCCGGTTGTGAAGGTATGACGTGTGGTATATCATCTTGTATACTTGGTATAGGAGTTTGCCCTCTTAACTCGTCTAAGGTAATCTCACTTCTGGGCTTTCTTTTGTTCATATAGTCTCCCTCCAAGAATTTAAAGTGTGAACTAATCACGGTCTTTTAATCCTTGAGACTATAGAACATACACCCTTTCGTTCCCATGGGATATCCTATAAACAACCTTAATTCCGAACGTGGATCCAATTTACCGGCTTCCTCGTCTAGCACGTATGCCGGAGAACCCCAAATCCGCAAGTGTCTTAGACTGGGCTTGCTCCCGGTCCACAATTCCATTGGGGTTTTAGGAACCGATTTGGATGGCACCAAGTTTAGAATGTAAGTCGTTGTTTCCAAGGCGTTACCCCAAAACGACTTGGGTAAATCCGAATAACTCATCATGGATCTGACTATTTCTAAAAGGGTCTGGCTCCTTCGATCCGCCACACCGTTCTATTGAGGGGTTCCCGGTGCGGTCAACAGGGATACAATCCCTTCGTCTGATAGCTAGTTCAAGAATTCATCGCTAAGGTATTCGCCTCTACGATCAAATCGTAGAAACTTGATACTTCTTTCCCTATGCATCATAAGGTAGATGTATCCATATCTTGAGTAATCATTGAAAAAAAACAATTTACTCATACCCCTTCTTGCTATGATCGTCATTGAACTACACATATCGGTATGAACGAGTCCTAACACTTTCGTGGTTATATTCCCCTTGGCTCCAAATGCCCTCTTGGTCATTTTACCCTCTAAACAGGATTCACAAGTTGGAAACGGTTCGACTTGGAATGATTCCAAGGATCCGTCTTTAACCAATCTCTTTATCCGCTTTAGATTAATATGACCTAGTCTAAGATGCCATAGAAGTGTTTCGTTCATCTCCGAAGAACGCTTTCTTTTATTGCTCGAAATAATCGATGTGTTATTAGATTCAATTTTTGTGAGTGGTGTGCCCAAAAAATGGTATACAGATCATCCATTGAAGTTCCGTAACAGATAAACTCATCATTTCAAGAAATAATAACATCCTTATTAAAAGAAACTGAGTATCTATTCAAACAGTTTAGAAACTGAAGGTTGAGTTCTTTCTAAACTAGGAACATGAAGAACGTCTCTCAAGACCATAACTCTATCTTCAAAAGATAGGCGCACTTCTCCCACTGCTTCAGCTGCCACTCTCGTAGCATTGCCCAATGTGATGGGGATCTCACTTCCGTTAAGTCGTCGGGTTAGCTTGAACCCATGAAAAAAATGTGATCAGTAGCTCTCGTATCCACTATCCACGAATAGACAGCATACGCCACTTCACAAGTTTCGACGACTAAGGTGTGTGAATTACCTAACTTTCCTAGCCTCTTAGGCTTGGAAAAGGCAGACCTCCATTGTCCTCTCTCACCGCAACTAAAACACTTCCCCTTCGATGCTAGCCTTTGCATTCGCCTTTCGCAACAATTGGATTTGCTTGGATCCGGCCTTTGGTTCTCTTCCTCTTTTTCCCTCCCTTGGGACCAAAAGAGGTAGACGGACCATTAGCCACCATAGCACTAGACTGGTGCTCCATTTTCACCTCCATCGAAACTAAAGCTTGCAAGAGCTCGGGCAAACGATTTGTCCGTTCATTCATCTGACAGTTCAGATGAAACTGCTCAAAGCTTCTCGGTAGAGAATGGTATATGAAATCAATCAAAATCCGCACCATGTACTTCCAACTTATTAAGGGATGCCATTATCTTGAGAACGTGCTCCCTCACGGGCGTTCCCTCCACCATTTCCAACTTGACCGAGTCATGTCTGGTGAACTGATTAGTCGTGGGTTTGATGTGAAGACATCTCTTCAAGGTGTTCCATGATTTCAACAGCGGATACAATGTCTCCATGAACGCGCCTCAAATCCTCAGACAGAGATGTCAAGATGATGCACTTCATGTGTTCATTGTTACACTTCCAATCATAAACTGCCTCTTCCCATTGCTTGATTTATCATTAGGTTTGCCGGGTATATTAACATAAATAACCCAATTGTGTTTTCGTGCAGTAAGGACAAATTAAAAAAAAACATTTCCAATCGATATAAATCACTCCAAAAAGTTTATTAACTTTAAGTATATTAAACAGTAGATTAAAAGGTTGCGACATGATGAAATGAGAATAAAACATACATTCATATCAATATCTAGAAAAATACGAAATTATCACATAATTCGATCACATCAATTATATTGAAACCTTAAAACAATATAATCATGCATCAGCCAACATCTCGAAACAATTTAAATGCGCCACGAGGGGTGGTCTATACATTTAAACACATTCAAGCGGATTACAAACTTAAAAGTTACAAATCCTTAATTCAAAATTAATAGTTGGCTCCCACTTTGACCACATAGAAATTGACAGGGACTTCGAGGGGAGTAAGTTAATATCAATTTCCTATGCCTAAGTAATAACCATAATTAAATACAGGATTATTATTTCGCTTTGAGCAAGCCACTCGTGGTGAGGGTCAATACCGCCACTAGTAATAATCCACAATCATCCTTTCGGAATTTATTCATGTGAAATCCGTTCTTTTGGCCGATCCGAGGGGGAAATGTATTCCAAAAGAACTTCACAAATAAATAAATTATGGAGGTCAAATTAATCCAATTTTAATATCCGGAATAAAATTGCGATTATAAAAACATACTTAGTAATTTTCGAAAGTAAGGTTTTTCTTGGACAATTAAATTCATGCAAACACATATTAACAAATAATAATAATTGCACGAAATAAAACATCCATCAAAACAAAATTAAACACATTGGAGCACTCAAATCCAATTGTCACGGTTTAATTTCTTCACGTCTTGATGCGAAAAATCGTCCTTGTTGCTTTCCGACGTTCGTCTCGACGTGCTCCCACTCGAACAACAACACTTCATCAAAAACAACATCGTTTGGGGTTCGGGACGACGTTTAAAATCACACGGAAAAAAACACGAACCGAAAAAATTCCACGGCCCGAGATACGGCGCGCGTCGGCCCACGAAGTGGGCCCGCGCGCCTCCCGGCCCAAAAAGCGCCGAAGCACTGCTGGAAGCGCGCCGAAGCGCAGCCCCGAGGCGCAATCGAGGAGCACCCGAGGCGCTGCACGGAGGCGCGCCGAGGCGCTGCCCGGAGCGCCCCGAGGTGCCACCCGGAGCGCCCCGAGGCGCTGCAGCCCGCGCCAGAGGCGCGCGCGCGCGTGGCCGCGGCGCCGGCCTTCCGTCGCGCCCGGGTCGTGCGCCGTGCACCCCGTGCGCCGTTTTTCACCGTTCGTCCTCGTTTTCTTCACCCCTTGCATGATTTTACGTTCATACACGCGCCACGCTTGTATGCGTCGTCCGGGTACGCCGTTTTTAATTCTTCGTTCTTCGTCACGATCCGGTTACAATTTATTTTTACAAAAAAAAAAAATACTAGATCTAGACTAGTCTATTACAATGATGGAATCAAAATAAAAAAAACTAATCTACTCGTGGATTTTCTCACGAGAAAAACGAATTCGAACGAATCGAATTAAAAAACAATTAATTCACACGCATGAAATTAACAACATTAAAACCATGACAATTGGATACCTGCAAAAAAGATCTAACAATTCTACTATCCAATTTCAATTTAATGTTTAACAATTTAAATTCCAATTTAAAATTCAGAGCCCGAAACCGTTGCTCTGATACCAGTTGTTGGGAAAATAGGGGTGCCCGGAATCTATTCGGGATGAAATTTAAATATGAATTTAATTACAATTATTACTAGCATGAATTAATCGTAATTAATTCAAATAATAATTCCAACAACTAATTTTCATCATGAATGTTGAATTAATTTCACATATTGACTAGGCGGAATAAACAAGTAAATATGCGATTAACGTACCTCTTGTAGAATTGGCCTTTGGATATACGGGACAATTGTAATTTCGCTCTATCAACCCAAAGCCTTCTCAAGTATTTCCCTTTTCACCTCACTTGATCACCGGTGGGAGATGCTTTCAAGTAATTTAATAAACTAAGGAAAAAGAAAAATATCTATACTTCTTGATTTTTCCAACACATGGAATTATGTACTTGGAGATGAAATAATCATCTCCTATTTATAATATGAAGGGGCCGAAAATTTAAGTGTATTTGGGCTTGGAGAAAATCTTTTCTTAGACTCTAAGAAATCTTGAATATATCTCATATATTCTTTTCTCCAATAAATAAAATATTCCACAAAAATCTCACCCTACATATTAAGGTCTAATTTTCGAAAATTACAAGATGAAATCCAAAGATTTGGATCTTCTTGAATATATGAGATATTCTTGTATTCCTAGAATACATATCTTCCATAATATCTTTCCAAGAAAATCAACAAAATCTTATTTCTTCTTGATTCTCTTATTTTCGAAATTTACTTGAAAAATCAGTATTAATATATTCTTTATTTTAATCACCTTATCATTATTGGGCTACTTAATGGGCTACTTGAGGGGCCTTAAGGAGAATTAAGATTGAACCTCCTAATGGACTTCTGAATTTCAATATTGAGCCCCAATATAATTCAATCCATTAATATTAATTATTACCACTAATAAATTAATATTGCACTATCCATCTTAATCCATATTATGATAATATGGGCTCCAGGTTATTATTTCCCGCGTTTAAGATTATCAAGTCCATTAATTAATTAAGCTTCTGAATAGCTCTAAATTAATTAATATATTTCACCTTGGAGTAAAGACAACTCAACATTATTATTCGTACCGAAGAAACTAATTCTTCACTTGCAAGATTTGGTACAATAAAACTTCTGAGCCCACCAAGGGGACTAATCACATGAGCCGTACTCGCACGCGTTTCTCCATATTAAATCTTAGCAACCGTCGTATGATTAATATTACTGCTCAAGACACAAAGTTCGAAGTCGCAATGATTCTCACCCAACATGAATCAAAGCAGTAACTATTAAGAACACACGGTCCTATTTAAGTGACAGAGATTAAGAAATCAACAACCACTGAGGTCTAATTCTTCACCTTTCAGAACAGAAGAATTTCTCCTCGCTGTAGGACCTCTTCAACACATACTAAATTTGCTAGTGCAATCTCTTAGTCAAGACAGACCAATCTGAGCCTTACACATCGACCTTTCACGGCGGATTGTTCAATTCCACCTAGGTCGTGAAAATGTACGTTTAGTTACAAGTAAACTGTTAATGTTGTCTTCCGTGATCGGGTATCACCACATTAACTACAATGTAACATGTACTTTATATTGAACTGTTTGCAATAGAAATTCAACATTCAATCATAACTAAAGCAAATGTGATAAAAGAATTATTCTCATAAAACGAGTGTTTGATACACGAGTTATACAAAGTAAAAGCATACTTTCACGAATAACTCCAACATTAAGTTCATTCATGTCTATGGCCACCATCACCCAATGTTTACTACAATATTATATTAAGAATATTAAAAGACAATCATTTGTTTATATAAAAAAAATTATTTTATGAAATATTAATTGTACTCACCCCACATTTGTCGGCCAGAAAATGAGATGATTTTCCCAGTATATTTCAACATATGGTTAACAATATCCCTCATTAATGGTGTCCTCTTACCAAACATGCAACACACTTGTGGAGAGACGAATGAATACTTTGCACTTTCCCCGATATCTAGGGTGAAATATACCTCACCCAAATATCTTAAACAAACATACGCTAATTAATATTTAATAAGAAAATTAAATTATATATATATGAAGTAAATATTGAGAATTAGTTAATTAACACATACCTGAGGTAAATAGTTATGGTAGTTGCACTCAACCACTTGTCGTGCATTACTTCATTCACATAATTCGGTAGGATGAACTCTTCATAACCAACCTGGTGAAAGTAAGAAGTAATGGGAACCACAACTAGATCGTAGGTGGGGGACGAAACCATCAAGTGCGCTGTTGACATTGTAGTGACGTCGTGGGGTAAGTCACCGTGCACTGGATAACCTAATCGTCGTCTGCGAACACCAATAGTGGGTTCCCTCGGTCTCTCCCTCTCAATACCACTTGATCTTTGTGGAGACTTTTGTGGAGTCGGCAGTATCTACAATCAATTTTTAATATAATTTAGAATAAATAAAAAATTAAATTTTAATACTATGAATTTTACCTTCTTGGTGAGAGAGACCAAGTTCCTCGGCCATTCGAGAAAGTGTCCGACCGCTGTTCCGACTGTGGTGGCATCATCTTCTGGTCTTGGCACTGGTGAATTCTCTTCTCCGATTTCAGGTACAATAAGTGTGACTCTCACAAAGCCAGAAGCGTGGGGATGACCGTGAATGATTCCACTAGAGCTGTCGTGCAACATTCCAGTTGTCACCAATCGAAGAGGATGATCCACATAAAGGAAACATTCCACTGGCTGTTCGAAGAAGATATTAAGTTTATAAAATTATACTAGTCTTTAATTAAAATAAATACGAGATACATCTGATACCTGGGAGACATTTTGAAGTGGATCTTTGAATTCGTTTCTAGCATCAGCGGAAAACATAGTCGGGATATTGTTTTCACAACTAGCACTACTCGACGACATCCCTTGTCACAACTATGCCCCATATAAACAGTCTTCCTACAATGACATAGACGAATGTGATCTGTGTTCGTGGTACACCAAGGACATGCATCGGCTCCCTTCACACTATATCCAGATACATTCCCATAAGCGGGGAAGTCATTGATAGTTCCAAACAATATGACCTTCAACTTGAAATTCTCCTTTCTATAAGCATCATACACATCGACACCCTCATCCCACATGAGCTTCAAGTCCTCTATCAAAGGAGCCAGATATACATCTATGTCGTTACCAGGTTGTTTGGGTCCTGATATCAATATAGACAACATCATGTAAGTGCGCTTCATGCACAAGTCCTGTGAAAGATTATAAATCATCAGAATCACTGGCCAAGTACTGTGGTTGGTACTTTGCATACCAAACAGATTCATTCCGTCAGTTGAGAGTACAAGACGTAAATGTCGTGGTTCGTTCCCAAATTATGGATGTCTGGCATCGAATGTCTTCCACTGGGGTGAATCAGCAGGGTGTCTTAGCATTCCATCCTTGATCCTATAATCATGATGCCAAGTCAAATTTCTGGCATCCACATCGCTACTATACATTCTTCTGAATCTTGGTATTATCGGGAAGTACCACATCACCTTCGCTGGAGATTTATTTTTCAGATATCTCTTCTTCCCACACTTGGGACATTCATCGAGGTCTTCATACTCCTTCCGAAACAAGATACAATCACCCGGGCAAGCATGAATTTTCTGATGTGTTAACCCAATGGATTTAAGCATTTGCTTAGCCTCATATGCTTTCGTAGGCAATACATTTCCATCGGGCAATAGACCACTAACTGCTTCCAGCATGCTTGAGAAGCACGCATCGGTCAACTGGTGTGCTGCTTTTAGGTTGAACAATATCAACACAGCTGACACTTTTGTTGCCTTCTTACACCCGGGCCAACGGGGTAATCCAACGTCATCCCTTAATTTCTCTGACATATAAGGGTGATCTCGCAGATTTGTGTCATCCCCACTCGATGTATCAACATTCGGTACATCTCCAATACTATCCTCAACCACTATATCTTCAAACCTAAAGTCAGTTCTTATGTTGCTTGAGCTACATCCATCTCTTCTCTCACCATGAAATATCCAAACGGTATATATTTTATCAATACCGTGACACATCAAGTGGTCTAACAAACTTTCTCGACCACTAACAGTTTTTCCATTCATACATTTCCAACACGGACATAAAATGTATCGATGGTCGGTGCAGTGTCTAATTGCATGATTACAAAACTCTTCCACCCCATTCCTATACTCCTCTGATAATCTATCTGCTCGAACCCACTTCCGATCCATATAAAACTAGAGATGCCTATATATATACATTAATCGAAAAGCACACAAGTTGAGTCTATATATAATTAGCAATCCAACTCTATTTACAACTACTACTATTTTGTAAAATTTTATAATCTCTAGCTAGGCATGCTAATTAAAATTCTAACATGCATTCTAACAATTCCATCTAAAATTAATCATAAAGCCTTCAATTAAGAATTCTAACCCTAACAAGGACATGATAACAATCTTATTATGAGTTGAATGCTAATAATAAATTAGCTTTAATGTAATTATCACAAGGCAATTTAAATCATATCGTGGTTAGTATCTCTTTTCTACCGTTTAGTCATGCATAACTAGAGTGAATCAAATTACGCAATCACACAATTTCAATAATTTTGGGCCCAAAAACCATTTTAATTAATTCACTACCTCAATTAATGGTAGGCAAATTATATCACTAATAATTATTATTCATTTAAATTTTCATTATCATCCTCATTCACAATCATACAACATGAGATGCATATATAAATTAATTACCGACATCAAGAGCTTAGAATCAAATATATTCATCAAATATAAATTAAATTAACAATTTCTTTATATACCTAATTATATTATATATTCATCAAATAAATTAGTATATAAATAAATAAACACAAATTAACTAATTAACTAGTATATAAATAAATTAGTATATAAATAAATTAACTAGTATATAATCATCAAATTAATTAGTATATAAATTAACAATTTCTATATATACCTAATTATATTATATATTTATCAAATAAATTAGAAATTAAATAAACAAACACTAATTACCTAATTAACTAGTATATAAATAAATTAGTATATAAATAAATTAACTAGTATATATATTCATCAAATTAATTAGTATATAAATTAACAATTTCTATATATACCTAATTATATATATTCATCAAATAAATTAGTATATAAATAAACTAACACTAATTAGTATATATATATATATTCATGAAATTATAACACTAATTACCTAGTATATATATAAATAAACTAACACTAATTAGTATATATATATTCATGAAATTAACACTAATTAACTAACTATAGTATAAATTCATGAAATTAACAGAGAAATTGGAGTATTACCTGGAGGCGGCGGGCTACGGCGGTGGCGGAGGTGCGCGGACTGGGGCCTCGTCGGAAGAGGCGCGCGGCCTGGGACGGCATGGCGAGGCGCGGCGGGCAGGGCGCCGCAGGGCTACGATCGGCGCAGGGCTGGAGTACGGTGGCGTGCCGTCGCGGGTGGGAGAGAGGAGGAGGAAGGAGGTGCTGCGCTGAATAAATTAGGGATTTAAATTGGGTCGAACTCTTAGAAAGCGGTTCTTAACCGCTATGCAAGTACTTACTTAGAGAGCGGTTCTTAACCGCTATCCTAGTGGTCACTTGGATAGCGGTTTTGAACCGCTATACTAGTTAGATCTTACATAGCGGTTTTGAACCGCTATCTAGCAATTTAGTACTTAGAAAGCGGTTTATAACCGCTTTCCAAGGTTAAACCTTAGAAAGCGGTTATAAACCGCTATCTTAGATTTTTTTTTTTTTAATAAATTACTTTACATAACCGCTCTCCAAGTGGGTTCTTGGAGAGCGGTTTTTATAAAGGCTATCTAAGTACAGCTATCTAAGTTCGAATTTGTAGTAGTGAATACACTTTATTTATATTTTTCAACATACACATAATATTTTTAAAATAATTTATTTTCTACACAATATTTTTACTTTTTACATATTATTATGGGACTAAAATAAGGCCAATTTGAGATCACTTTTAATTAAAATGATCCTATGGAAATTTCTAAGTAATTTATTTGTGTTATTATGCACAAAATTGGTTAATATAATTAAACACTCCAATGGGATTTTAATAACCCTTTGAAATTCAATAGTGTTGGGGAAGGGATATTTTTTGGGTGATATAAAAAATGAAACTAATAAAAAATTACGAATTATTTTGGATTTTTTTTCTTTGTTATTAGGATTATATGGGATACTGAACTAATCAACATTATAACGCTTAAACATCTAATTTTGCATAATATGATGATTTAATAGGTATATACACATGGCATGCATTTATAGTATTAAGCATGTTTTCTCATTTTGCCTGCCATGCTTCAAGGGGTTTCAATTAAAAAAAAAAGAAGAAGAAGAGAGATATAAATTACTACTCCCCCATCCACAAAAAAATAAATTTGTTGCCTTTTTTAAGGTTATTAAAAGTAGATATAATAATACTTCTAAACAAATTATTAGTGGAAGTTTCCATAAAAAATGCATTTTAGTCCCATAAAAAAAAAAAATTTGGAGCAACTTTGTTTCCATCCATTTCCTAATGGAGAGGACTTATGGTCCTGGACGACTCAACAACTACGAACTAAATTTAATCTTATTTAGATAAATATAAAAAACATATATCAACATCTTAAATTATATGAGAAAATTGAAGAAAATTAGTCTCAGAAAAAAAAAGAAAAAACCCAAATGGGAAATTGGAGAAATGAATGTTCAAAAAGGGAAAATGAAATGGGCGAGAATGAAAAATCCTAGGTATAAACCGTCAGATCAACTTTTTGAATATTAAAATATTTGAGATACCATTTCCATTTATTAGGCAAATTTTTTTATATAGGCCAAATTATAAAATTGATTGCACAAATAGGGAGGTTTGAAATTTTTTTTACGAAAATAGGGTTGATCGCGCCTGGGAGAGGCGATCAACTGAGTAGGTCGCGCTCCCCAGGCGCGATCCTTGCAAGTGCTCATTTTCTACCCTTGATCGCGCCTGAGAGAGGCGATCTAAAGGGGTAGATCGCGCTTCCCAGGCGCGAGCAACACCAAGATTCCGCCACGTCGTGCCTCGCCCTTGCCAGAGGCGATCCTCGACACATTCTGCCACACCCACATGGCCACTCCGCGTGCTGCGCTCCATTACCCACGCCAAGACTCCTATTTTGGCAGTATATGTGTCGAAATGTGCATATAACAGCACCCTTTCATCCCATCTTCCTCCACTCCTCATTTCATTTCTTTCTGCTTCTCATTTTATTTCTGCTGCATTTTTGCTTCTCCTCCTCATTTCATTTCTGCTCTTCTTCCTCCTCATTTCATTTCTGCTCCCCACAAAAATGTAAGTATTTTGATATTTTTAAATTTTTTTGCAGTTTTTTATTTTATTCTAAATTTTTTTTTTCTCAATTTGCAGTCTCACATATACACAAAAATAAAAGCTAGTTGATATTTTGCTATCTACCTGAGGAGTACAGACACTACTATCAAAAGGTAAATTCTTAAAAAAATAATTAATAAATACTATGTGTACAATAATTGCAATTTACATATATATACTGAGAATTTTTCATCTAGATAATATATGCATGCAAAAAAATTCGAAAAATATTATTAATTATTTTTTGAAGAATTTACCTTTTGATAGTAGTGTCTGTACTCCTCAGGTAGATAGCAAAATACCAACTAACTTATTTTTGTGCAGAAAAGGGGAGGAAGAAAAATTATTTTTGTGCAGAAAAGGGGAGGAAGCAAGTGTAATTTTCGTGTGGAGAGAATGAGAAGAAGAAGAAGAAAACAAGTGTTATATGCATTTTAGACAAACATATACGGCCAAAATAGGGGTCTGGCGTGGGCGCGGAGTGGCGTGGGAAGCAGCAACCGCGTGGGAGCCATGTGCGTGTGTCAGTAGTTGTCGAGACTCGCCTCCCGTAAGGGCGATCTACTACGTGGCACCTCTTGGTGTTGATCGCGCCTGGGGAGCGCGATTCTCTCTTTTGATCGCCTCTGCCAGGCGCGATCAAGGGGTTGAAATGCTGGCTATGTGTAGATCGCGCCTGGTGAGCGCGATCCTCTCTTTTGATCGCCACTCCCAGGCGCGATCAACCCTATATGCGTAAACTTTTCTGCAGCAACCCTATTTTTGCAATCATATTTTCTAATTGGCCTAAATAAAAAAATTTGCCCACTTATTATAGCGATACTTAAACGAATGACATAAATTCTAACATGCTTGAATTTTAAACTCAATTTTAATTTTAATTTTGTACACTAACACATCGAACTATGCGTATTTTTATAATTGGGGCATTACTGATTATTTCTTGAAGTATTACTAATTTCTATTTGAGCTATTCTTTTTTTTTTTTTAAATTCAAATGTATATCATAAGTGCACACTAAACTACTTAAAGAATTGACTATCGAAAAACACAAGGAATTAGTGTTAAAAGAAAGGAATTAAATTGACCATTTCTATAGATTAATATTTGTGCTTTAAAATTGTACTAATAAAAGATCGACGAACGCATAGTGACAGAAAATCAAAAGACTCGGCAAGTTTTTTATTATTTATGCTAATGATATTGCGCAAAATTAGGTCACGAGATGTTTTAATGTACTTCTTTTATTAGTAAAATATTTTCTAATATTCAGTTAAATTGAATTATGAATTAATGCAGGTAATTTCTTTGGGTTTAAAGACGAGTATTATGTGCAAAATGCAACATTAATAATTTAATGACAAATATTTATATTTAATATTTTCAAGGATCAAGTTCGGAAAAATATATCCAAAAAAAAAAAAAATCGTCGATTTTCTAAAGCTAGTAATGATTTGTGACTGAGTAGAAAACTTTCTTGAAGGTACCCAAAAAAAAAAATCTCTCAATTGGGATTTAGTTTAATTGTAGCTGGTCACTTTTATCGGGCCGCTAATACTTTTTTTATAATTAACTACGGCCGTTCCGTTGTTAATCTTGGCGTTATAGATGGAGTTGGAAGGTAACGATGGCCGTGCCGTTGTTAATTTTGTTGGACTAGTGACAAATATTGGTATTCGTTGCTAATATTTTCAAACTTAATACGCGAGTGCACAAAAATCCCTTTATTTAGAAGGATAAGTCACTTATTACAAATTATTGTGCATAGCACACACACTGAATTATACATCCATGGTTCATCTTTTAGGAGACAAATATAATATGTAGGCGTCAATCACATTAGTTGTCCGTCCAGAACTGCGCCTGAAGGTAATCAATCACGTTTTTCTCAACCTGGAAAGCCTTAGTCAGCACATCCGGATTAATGGGTGGGTCCGATCCAAACACGGCGTTAGCAACCGTGATAGTACCCGGGTTCTGGCTGCTGAGACCCGCAAACGCCACCGTATTGGTCTTTCCGGCGTTGAACTGAAAATGAATGAGGCCTTGTGGGAAGACAAACACGTCTCCGGCATGCAACTTCTTTGTGAAGAGCTTGTTCTTCTTGGCGGGGTCCGCAGGATTTGAAGTGACGAATCCAACGTAGAGAGTGCCTTCGACCACGACAAGAACCTCGGTGGCACGGGGGTGGGTGTGGGGAGGGTTGAGGCCGTAGGGGGCGTAGTCGATTCGGACTATAAAGTTATATTTTGATAGAACCGTCAATATGTTTGAGGGGGAATATATATAAACCATTATATATATTTTATCACAAATTTTTGTATGCACTTGAATTTTTAAGCTCAATTTTGACTTCAATTTTGATTTTTTAATACACATACAAACACATTGAACTATGTATTTTTTTGCATTTGGGATATTACTGCTTACTTTTTGGGGTATTACTAATTGCTTCTTGGGATATCACAGATTAGCTCTTGGAGTATTGCTGGTTTCTGCTTGAATTTTTTTTCAAAATCCAAGTGCATAGTGCACACTATAATTACTCATATTTTAATTTTCTCACATTTAAGATATGTAAGGGTGTTTCAGACTGGCATATTTAGGGCCTAATATTCCATTTTTCACACATTTAGGCTAAATACAGTAGTAGTATGTGAAATTTTAGCTTGAATTTAATGTTTTGGCCTAAATCTATGAAAATTTAAATACATGACCTGAATGTATCAGCCAGCTAACATAATATGTTATATTAGTACGTTCCTTTTTTTTTTTATTGCATTTACTTATTATAAATAGAAAAACGGATCGATATTATAAGTAGTAGCTAGTTACCAGATGCCTTGGAGTCGTCGACAGCAACTCAGAAATCTTGAAGAGGGCTCGGATCGGAAGCATACGAGAATGTTGCCAAACACGCCACAACAATAGAAATCAACAAGGGAAGACCCATCTTCATTGTTTAGCTAATTATAATGGCTTAATTTGTGACTGCTTATATATATATATATATATATATATATATATATATATATATATATATATATTTTTTGTAAAGAGGTGATGAGGATAGCTAAAACTTGGTGCCTATTTATAGGGCAATGCAATGTGATCATTAAGTTGATAATTTCCACTTCTTAACATCTTACTATGTCAACAGAACTAGTACTAGTTGAAAAGTCTCCCTACACTTGGCAATTGATTAAATTTAATATGATGGCTTGCTTTACGTACTCATGTTATTGCTTACTAACTATTTATTTTTCTTCCACTATTACATTGATATAATACTACATCTCAATCAATAAATAACTGAAATTTTGGATGTGTATACTATAATCATGGGAGAAGTTAAACCAACAAAGGTCGACACAAAAGTAAAGTTGTTATGGAATTAAATAAATAAATAAATTAATTCCACACCTTGATAAAGTGATATAACTTAATTGATTATAACTCTAATACTTATGATCGAGAGGTCATAGGTTCAAACAATTACAGATTTTACCAATTTTTTATTTTTTATAATTTGACCCACACCTCTCTATAAGTTTGGACTTATAAATGAGATGAAATTATTTTCCCAAGTAAAATTTAATTTTTCATATCTTTCGCATAATGAATAAACCTTATAACTGCGACAATTTCATGAATGCATGCCTCTCTATATTTTTTTTTTCCTTTTTCTAAATTAGGGAGAGCACTCTCTCCATTCCGAAAACTTGCATACCTTTTTGTGCACAATTTTTAATAAGAAAAATTCGCCTTTTGAATAAGGTAATAACATATGGGTGTATATTCATGTGAGTGTGCATGCAAATTATTATTTCCTTTTATGAAGTGTACAAGTTCTTTAATATGGGACGAAAAAAAAAGAAAAGTGTTCAGGTTCCTCCGGACGGAGGGAGTACTATATTTTGTAGGGATCAAAAATATTTTTTAGTTTTAATATTGGCAAATCGAGACTATTAATGTTTTATTTTTGGCCATTAACTAATTATTATGCATGCATTGCTTTAAGTTTAATATGTGTGTACTGCATTTATAATGATCAAGAATTAATTAATTTATAGTTATTTATAAATACTTTAAACTAATTAATTTAACAAAAACGTAGGTATATTGTTATCTAACACAACACTTTTACAAGAAAAATGAAGAGCAAGCTATACTCAAAGTGAGAAATTAAGCACGCCTGAGTTGAATATAAATGATCAGAAGGCTGTTAATATGTCAGTTTCATATGGTGTACGTACAATTGAACCAAATATCTTAATTAATTTAGAGACTATTATGCTTTAATTTCACTTTTGCTTCTAAGAGAATTAGTCAAATTTAAAATGGCCTTTTTTTTGGATATTTTTAATCCCATAATTTTTTTTTCAACACTTTCGGTTATAAGAAAATTGCATTTTTTATCCCAAAAAAATGTATGAATTGCAGTTTTGGTTATGAAATTAACCGATGGACCAAAACTACAGAAAAAAAAAAAGGGCCACTTTCATATATAGATAATAAAAGTGTTTTGCACCTATTTTCTTAAAACTAAAAGTGCAATTTTCTGAACTATTACATATACAACATCCTTAAATCCTGTGCAAGTTAATTAATTAATATGTCAAGATCACTCCTTAATTAATTAAGAATTGAAATTTTATTTAAAGACAAAATCCCGTGAATTCAATCGAGTAATTTTGACTCAAATAGGAAGGCCTCACCACCACTTTAAATTAATTAAATTAATCCTATACACTTGTATAAAAGGAACAAATTTTGAGTGACTATTTTATAGTGAGAAGGAATATAGGTTGGGGTAACACATTTACACTTTTGGTAAGAGTTGAGCCTCAATTTGTATATTAGTAGTTTGTAAAAAGTCTCACACAGATATTTATACCCATATAAAAATATATGATCATAGTAATTGAGACGTGGAATTAATACTATGATCTTGTGATTGAGAAAGCATTACATAAGATTTTAAGTTTTTAACGTATATCCATAGCTGGTCTCGGTAAAAAAGACTTAATTAGTGTTATAATTAAACAACTCCTACCCACTCTTATAATAATTAATGGTTTCGATAAGAAGATTAATTATATATAATAAATTAAGAAGACCGTTTCTGTGAGGTGAATTAGATATAAAGCTTAATTAGGTGGACTAGTGAAAATTTAGGATAAAAATTAATTAGGACATTAATTTATGGCGTATTTAAAATAGGAACTTTTATTTATTTTTAATTTTAATGAACCTATGCCCTTAGATCGTTTCAATGGCATTGAATCTATTGATGGTCTCTGGAACTTTGAAAGGTGAGCAAGCACATTAAAAAGGAAATACCATCTTATATATATGAGAAATAGTTAAGAGATGAAGCATAGTGGTGGAAAAGATTGCATCAACACATAACCTAGACCCTTTTACAAAGAGTTTGTCTCAAAATACATTCGAGAAACATGCATGTGGAAGGAATGCGAGTCAAGTGTATTGCTACGCTATTTTGAGTATAAGTGAGAGAATTATTAAAACATGCTGAAGTATATTTAAAAGCAAACTTTGAGTTCAAGTGAGAGATTGTTAGGGTTATACTGAAAAACTTGCTTTTAAGTGTTGCTTTGTATTTAAACTGTTTATTGCATTTTATTAAATGAGAATAAATTATCACCATTTGCTTTAAATAATATGAATATTATTTATTTATTGCATAATTTATTTATCTTTGGAAGGAATTATTGCATAATGTTCAAATACTTTACATTGTAGACAATGTGGTGTGTAGTAAATCATAGAAAGTCACATTGTCAGTTCCTTATAATAAGTATAGTGATTCACAACTTAGATGAAATTGAACATTTCATTGATAGAAGTTGATGTGTAAGACTCAAATTGAGTTATCTTGACCAAGAGATTAGAACGAGATAATTTTTCTAGTCTAACTTGAAAAAAAAAATTAGATCTCAATGGTTATTGATTTCTTAATTTCTGTCACTTAATTGAGATTGCATAAAATTAATTAATGTTGCTTCGTTTTATTATGAATAAAAAGTCACTGAGACTCAATACTCTATACTTTGGGCAATATTATTAATTACATGATAAATTGCTAAATCAATACAGAAAATTGTGTCTTGATGAATCAAGTTGATTATATCCCCTTGGTGGGCTCTGAAAGTTTATCATATCAAACCTGACTAGTGGATTAATTTTTGATATGATAATAATATTGAAGTGTCCTTTCTCAAGGAATAAAACACATTAATTAATTAAAACATTCAGTAGCTAAAATTAATTAATGAACATTGAATCTTAAACACGAAAAATAATAACCGGGAGCCATACATCGTAATATGAGTTAGGATCACTACAAAAAAAATACAAATTAACGATTGATTTTCGGTCACAAAACAGGATTTGCGACCGATTTAGCGACCGATAAACGTCGGTCGCTAAAACACGGGTAGCTAATTTAGCAACCGCCTTTTTAGGTCGGTCACTAATTAGCGACCGCCACAGGCGGTCTCTAATATTAGCGACCGCCCCAGGTCGGTCTCTAATCCACCTGGGTATGATCCGGTTGGATCATGGATTTGCGACCGCCTCAGGTCGGTCGCTAATCTTATTTTTAATAAAAATAAATTTTTTAATTTAAAATTTACGATTAGCGACCGATGTGGCGGCGGTCGCTAATCGTCGAACCTGCAAAATAAAATAAAATAGCTCAGTGGGTTCGAACCCGCACCCATTGGGGTTCGGACGGGGAGCGAACCACTGAGCCACTGACCCGCTAGCTTATATTAGGCGAACCATATAATATGTAAGCCCTTGTGAGGTTTGTAGAAATAAATGGACAAATATGTGTCCAAGGGGAATCGAACCCACGACCTCCAGGTGACCCAGAGTCACCCGGAGGAGGTGTGAACCACTAGGAGACATGCTATTTTTGTTCGTTTATTTGCATTTAATTGTATATAACCTCAAATTGACTCCCGTTTTTTTAAAATTAATCAAATTAATTCCTTTTTGTTTCTAATTCGTTTATATATATATATATATATATTTACTAACTTTATTTTTATTTTGTAAATTAAATATTTACACTAATATAAATTATTAACTTATTCGTTTTTATGCATTTAATTGTATATAACCTCAAATTGACTCCCATTTTTTTTAAATTCACCAAATTAATTCTTTTTTTTTCTAATTCATATATATTTACTAATTTTTTTTTTAAATTTAATCTTTTACACTAATATAAATAATTAATTTATTAGTTTTATGCTTTCAAATGTATATAACTTCAAATTGAGTCCCCTTTTTATTAAATTCATCAAATTAATTCTTTTTTGTTTCTAATTTATATATATATATATATATATTCACTAATTTTTTTATTTAGTAAATTTAATATTTTAAACTACTATAAATTATTAAATTCATCAAATTAATTTCTTTATGTTTTTAATTCATTTATATATATATATATATATATATATATATATTACTAACTATTTTATTTTATAAATTTAATATTTTACACTAATATAAATTATTAATTTATTTGTTTTTATGCATTTAATTGTATATACTTCAAATTGAGTTCCTTTTTTTTAATTCATAAAATTAATTCTTTTTTGTTTCTAATTTATTTATACATATATATATTTACTAATTTTTATATTTTGTAAATTTAATATTTTAGACTACTAAAAATTATTAATTTATTCATTTTTATGCATTTAATTGTATATAACTCCAAATTGAGTCCCTTTTTTTTTAAATTCATCAAATTAATTTTTTTATGTTTATAATTCATATATATATATATATATACATTAATTTTTTATTTTATTTTATAAGATTAATATAAATTGAGTCCCCTTATTTTATTTTACTCCAAATTGAGTCCCGTTGTTTTTTAAATTCATCAAATTAATTCTTTTATGTTTGTAATTCATTTATATATATATATATATATATATATATATATATATATATATATATATATATAAAATACTAATTTTTTTTATTTTGTAAATTTAATATTTTACACTAATATAAATTATTAATTTATTAGTTTTTTATGCATTTAATTGCATATAACTTCATATTGAGTCCTTTTTTTTTTTAAAAAAATTCATCAAATTAGTTTGTTCAATATGTATCAATTTACAAAACAATTCATATTTTTGAATTTTTTTTTATTTTTTTTGGTCATTTTGACCAATTTTAGGATTAGTGACCGCCAGAGGTGGTCGCTAATTTCGGTCCCTAATTCATGGTTACTAATGAATATCACCCGTTTTCAAAAAACGGGTCAAATTTATCGATTTGCGACCGCCTTGGCGGCTGCTAATCGTGCGGTTAAAAATAATTGGTCCTTTTGACCGACCTTTGGGATTAGTGACGGCCAAGGCGGTCTCTAATCGCACAAGATTAGCGACCGACCTTCCTAGGCGGTCACTAATTAGTCGGTTTTGAGACCGATTTTATAGGCGGTCGCTAATTTTTTTTTAGAGACTACCAGTCAATTTCGGTCGTTAATCGGTCGCTAATATATAATTTTGAGACCGATTACTAGGCGGTCGCTAATCCGCGAGTTTTTTTTGTAGTGGATGAGTAGTTCAATATAAATTATATGGTACAATGAATTAATGTTAAGGGAGAATTTTTTTTTTATCCATGGTGTATATTTTGTATATAAAAATGCCCTAACCATTTGCTAAAACTCTTTTTTAGCCATTTTAAGGATATAATGACATTTTTACCCCCAAACAAACATTTTATTTCCCTCTGACTCCCCTGCCCTGAGCTGCCCGATTGGGTAGAAAAGAATTTTTGCATAGGGAACATTTCCTTTCATTTTGCGCCTTGAATTGTTGCCATTTTTTTTCATCCAATTTCCCCCTCAAATGCAATTTACGTAAACATCATTGTTATTAATTTCTGAAAGCAGAAAACGTGGGTTCTTGAAAGCATTCAATTGCATTGTAGTTGGGTTTGTTGAAAGCATTCGCGAATTGTGAGGAAACACAATCAAGCTTTGCAATTTCAAGGTATGTATGCTTTTTTCGACTCTCACTTTTCGTGCTCCAATTTTTTCTCAAATTTCGTTAACTCTGTTTTTGGTTTTCTTCTTTTAATTCCTTGGTTTTTGCGCATTGAATTAATTTTCAACAACTATTATTTTGCGCGGTATTTAACTAGCCCTGTGTTGTGTTGAATTAATTATAGAATGTAGAGAAAATGTATGATAAAATGCCAAAGGAGAAGTTGCTCCCTAAGTTCTTGTAATTGTTATTTCCATTCCCTTTCCCTTTTATTGTAATTTATGTTTGTAGCATAAATTTATATCTTCATTGTTTTACATGAATATATATGAAGACAAGGAAATTTTTGGGTGTACATTATAATGGATATTTTGAAGAATCGAAGTATGTTGGTGGTAGTTTTGGTGCTTTAAGGATATTTGAGCAGAAGATGAGGCTCACTAATTTTAGTAGACTTGTTCTTGAATTTTGTGGCCCAACTAGCTGCGGAAAATTTTATACATTTCACGAACTTGCAAAATTTGGATCTCTATTTAAGGGTAAAGATATTTTTGTTGAGATTAAGAACGATGATGATGTCGAGTTGTTTCTTACTTGTTCAGACGCCCCCGAGGTTTATATGTGTAGTGAGTCATTTGAAATCCCCAATTGTGAAGATTTAGGTCAGCAAGGTACGGCAAGTTCATCTGTCCAAAATAAAAATGTGAATGGTTTGGAGGATTTAGCTTCTAATAATTTTAGTTTTCCCCCAAATCTTCCTGATCATGTAGTGTCTATAGATAGTGACAATGAGTTAAAGAGTCCCCACCGTTCTGAATCTTCATACTCCTCCTATGAATTTGAGGATGAAGATGACCGCCAACCTCCTGTACCCACACACCCAGTACCTAATCTGTCTATTCTAGATCCTTGGTTGCTCCCACGCATCCCTAAAACTTTACATCCCCATGAAGTACATTCCCCACCAACCTTCCAAAAGGCCATTCCTGGACAATTATCCACAAAAGATGTATTTTTGTCCAAATCAGAAATGGTTCACTCAGTTGGCCTCCACCATCTTGACAATCACTTAGAGTTTTGTATTGCACGATCTTGTACTGAGAGATGGATTGCGGTCTGTCCTAATTTAGACTGTTCTTTTGCAATCAATGCAAGGTCCACGAAAGGGGTGTGGGGGTTCAGCCTTTGTAAAAGTCACACATGTCGTTTTGATCCCGAACGCAATCGACCAAGAAAGCTCCCTTCAAAAGTGCTTGGGTCCATATTTGCTGACAAACAGAAGGATTGAGAGGATGCCTACACACCCAAGAGTATCCAAACTGAGTTGAGTAAAATGTATGGGATGTATGTGTTGTATGGTCAATCCTTTTGGTCGAAGCATCGCATGACGGACATAATATATGGAAATCATCTTGAGTCCTTTAAGATGCTTCCTTCTTATCTGGAAATGCTAGGATCTGCAAATCTCGGTTCTCAAATCAAGCTTCTAAGGGAAAGTGATGGTAGCTTCAAATATATTTTTTTGCGCTTCGTGCTTCAATTGAGGGTTTTAAACACGCAAGGCCTGTTATAGTTGTGGATGGAACACACTTGAAGGGAAAATACAAGGGTATTGTATTTGTTGCTATTACCCAAGATGTGAACCGTCGATTGTTTCCACTGGCAATAGGCATTGGTGCTGTAGAAAATAATGATTCATGGACGTGGTTCCTTCATGGATTAAAAGAAGCCTTTGGTTCACCTCCAGACCTTTTGATTGTGTCTGACCAACACTTAAGCATAATTACTGTTGCTCAGATTGTTTTTCCCGGTGTAGCTCATGGTTTGTATTTTTTCCATCTAAACAAGAAATATGCTAAATACGGGAGGGCTGTGGCAAAGTGTTTCTTGACAACAACATATACCTATATTCCTGATGAATTCAACAGGTACATCTAAATTCTAAAGTGTTTATCCTTTAGTTATTTTTGCATAACATGTTTTTGAGTTGTTACTCCTGAGTTTTAATTTAAATATTTTGGAATCATATGTAGATGCATAAGTGTTCTTGATAGTGTTTCTGGAGGTAAACTAGGGGAATCTCTACGAAGTAAAGTGTTTGATCGCTGGTCACGAGTTCACTGTAAAACTTGTAGGTATGAGTTCATGACGTCAAACTCTGCAAAGTCATGGAATAATCAGATTCTTTGGGCACATGATAGCCAATTGTCTACGTTTTAGAAACAATTATACATGTTATGTAAGATTGGTTCAACGAAAGGAGTATTGAGCTAGCTTCAGAGTATAGTTACATTTGCTCGCTTGTTTCCGATATCCTTTCTAGCCAACAAATAAAGGTCGATCCACACACAGTTGAGCAGTTGACCGCATATCAGTTTACAGTGTCTAAGGGAAACAACAGTTACATGGTCGACTTGGATAAGCGGACCTGCTCATGCTTGAGTTTGAAAAAGAAGGTATTCCATGCGTTCATGCACACGCTGCCATCAAGTACGATGTATATTTGTATGTATTACAATTTAATTTTGTTGATATTTATGATTAGTAGTTTTATTGGTTCGTTAATAATGTTGACATTGTTGGGAAAATAGGGGTGCCCGGAATCTATTCGAGATGAAATTTTAAATACGAATTTAAATACAATTATTACTAGCATGAATTAATCCTAATTAATTCAAATAATAATTCCAACAACTAATTATCATCATGCATGCTAAATTAATTTCACATATTTAACTAGGCGGAATTAAACAAGTAAATATGTGATTAACGTACCTCTTGTAGTAATGGCCTTTGGATATACGGGACAATTATAATCTCGCTCTATCAACCCAAAGCCTTCTCAAGTATTTCCCTTTTCACCTCACTTGATCGCCGGTGGGAGACGCTTTCAAGTAATTTAATAACTAAGGAAAAAGAAAAATATCTATGCTTCTTGATTTTTCCAACACATGGAATTATGTACTTAGGGATGAAATAATCATCCCCTATTTATAAAGAGGGTATGGCCGAAAATTTGTGTATCTATGGGCTTGGAGAAAATCTTTTCTTAGCCTCTAAGAAATCTTGAATATATCCCATATATTCTTTTCTCCAAAATAAAATAATCCACAAAAATCTCACCCTCCACAATAAATAGATATTTTCGAAAATTATAGGTATGAAATTCAAGATTTGGATCTTCTTGAATATATGAGATATTCTTGTACTTCTAGAATACATATCTTCCATAATATCTTTCCAAGAAAATCAACAAAATCTAATTTCTCCTAATATCACTATTTTCGAAAATTTAAAGAGAAAAATCAGCAAAATAATTTTCTTTTTATTTTAATCACCTTATCATTATTGGGCTACTTAATGGGCTACTTGAGGGGCCTTAAGGAGAATTAAGATTGGACCTCCTAATGGACTTCTGAATTTCAATATTGAGCCCCAATATAATTCAGCCCATTAATATTAATTATTACCACTAATAAATTAATATTGCACTATCCATCTTAATCCATATTACGATAATATGGGCTCCCGGTTATTATTTCCCGCGTTTAAGATTATCAAGTCCATTAATTAATTAAGCTTCTGAATAGCTCTAAATTAATTAATATATTTCACCTTGGAGTAAAGACAGCTCAACATTATTATTCGTACCGAAGAAACTAATTCTTCACTTGCAAGATTTGGTACAATAAAACTTCTGAGCCCACCAAGGGGACTAATCACACGAGCCGTACTCGCACGCGTTTCTCCGTATTAAATCTTAGCAACCGTCGTATGATTAATATTACTGCCCAAGACACAAAGTTCGAAGTCGCAATGATTCTCACCCAACATGAATCAAAGCAGTAACTATTAAGCACACACGGTCCTATTTAAGTGACGGAGATTAAGAAATCAACAACCACTGAGGTCTAATTCTTCACCTTTCAGAACAGAAGAATTTCTCCTCGCTGTAGGACCTCTTCAACACATACTAAATGTGCTAGTGCAATCTCTTAGTCAAGACAGACCAATCTGAGCCTTACACATCGACCTTTCACGGCGGATTGTTCAATTCCACCTAGGTCGTGAAAATATACGTTAAGTTACAAGTAAGCTGTTAATGTCGTCTTCCGTGATCGGGTATCACCACATTAACTACTATGTAACACGTACTATATATTGAACGGTTTGCAATAGAAATTCAACATTCAATCATAACTAAAGCAAATGTGATAAAAGAATTATTCTCATAAAACGAGTGTTTGATACACGAGTTATACAAAGTAAACACATACTTTCACGTATAACTCCAACAATCTCCCACTTATACTTAAAGTCTGCTTTTAGTATACATCACACATGTCTTAGTGTAGTAGCTCTACGTGACATCTCATGTCAACCTACACTAACCTAATAATTCCTCCCACTTATACTTAAAGCAGATTGGCAATAGTCTTGACTCCCATTCCATCCACATGTCTCTCGAATGTATTCAGAGGCAGACCCTTTGTGAATGGATATACTAGGTTGTCCTCCGACATTTATCTTTGCCACCTCTTTATCTCCTCTCTTAACGATTTCTCGTATAAGATGGTGTTTTCTTTCTATGTGTTTGCTGGCCTTGTGGGCTCTCGGTTCCCTTGAATTTGCAACTGCTCAGACATTGTCACAAAATACGGTTATATTGTCGGGCAAATTCGGAACGACGTCCAAGTCCACTAAGAAGTACTTGAGCCAAACCGCTTCTTTCGCTACTTCACAAGCAACTACTTATTCGGCTTCCATGGTCGAATCTGCGATGCATTTCTGCAAATCGCTTCTCCATGTCATGGCTCCTTCTCCTATGCAAAACACACTACCAGAGGTTGACTTTCTTGAGTCTATGTCTGATTGGAAATCCAAGTCCGTGTATCCCACGGGAACTAGACTATCTGACTGGTAAATCAGCATCCACTCCCGAGTTCTTTTCAGATACCTCAAGATGCACTTTACGGCAGTCCAATGGTCTTTCCCGGGATTACTTTGATATCTTGCCACCATGCCCACGACAAAGCAGATATCCGGTCTCGTACACAGCATTGCATACATAAGGCTTCCTACGGCCGAAGCGTACAGAACACCTTTCATGTCATCTATCCCCGCTTGCGTCTTAGGGCTTATTTCCTTCGATAGATGGATTCCGTGCCTAAAAGGTACAAAACCTTTCTTGGAATCTTGCATGCTGAAACGCTTCAAAACAGTGTCAATGTATGAAGCTTGCGATAAGCCCAACATCCTCTTCTTGCGATCGCGAGTGATTTTGATCCCAAGGATGTGACCGGCTTCCCCTAAGTCCTTCATATCAAATTGTTTTGACAGCTATACCTTTACGTCTGACAATACCTTTACATTGTTTCCAATGAGCAGAATATCGTCTACGTATAATACTAAGAATACCACCGCAGTTCCGTCACGCTTCTTATACACACAACTTTCGAACTCGTTTTGATCAAACCCATAAGACTTAATCACTTGATCAAAACACTGGTTCCAAGTACGCGATGCTTGCTAAAGTCCGTAAATGGATCTCTTGAGCTTGCATACGAGATTCTCTTGGCCTTTTCCAATGAAACCTTTGGGCAGTTGCATATAGATCCCATCAAGACTTTCGTTAAGGAAAGCTGCCTTGACATCCATTTGCCAGATCTCGTAATCTAAGTGCGCATCGATCGACAAGAGAATACAGATGGACTTAAGCATAGCTACAGGCCACAGGCCACAAGCATTGCTTTGAAGGTTTCAACCCTTCCGTCCGGTCCTCTTTTTCTCTTGTAAACCCACTTGCATCCAATGGGTTCTACCCCACTGGGTGGCTCGACCAACTCCCACACTTGATTATGATCCATCGAACCCATCTCGGCTTCCATTGCCGTTTGCCATGACTCCGCGTCTTTGTCTTGGATTGCCTCGTCGTACGTCCATGGGTCTGATTCAACACCGGGAACCAAATCCGAAGATTCTCCTATCCCCATGAATCTCTCGGGTTGTCTAGGAACCCTCCCACTATGACGGGGTTCCGGTTGTGAAGATGTGACATGTGGTACATCATCTTGTATACTTGGTATCGAGGTTTGACCTCTCAATTCTTCTAAGGTAATTTCACTTTTAGGTTTCCGATTGTTCATATAGTCTTCCTCCAAGAATTTAAAGTGTGTACTAATCACGGTCTTTTGATCCTTGGGACTATAGAACATACACCCTTTCGTTCCCGCAGGGTATCCTATAAACAGCCTTAATTCCGAACGTGGATCCAACTAACTGGCTTCCTTGTCTAGCACGTATGCCGGACAACCCCAAATCCGCAAATGTCTTAGACTGGGCTTGCGCCCGGTCCACAATTCCATTGGGGTTTTAGGAACCGATTTGGATGGCACCAAGTTTAGAATATAAGCCGCCGTTTCCAAGGCATTACCCCAAAACGACTTGGGCAAATCCGAATAACTCATCATGGATCTGACCATCTCTAAAAGAGTCCGGTTCCTTCGTCCCGCCATACCGTTCTTTTGAGGGGTTCCCGGTGTGGTCAACTGGGATACGATCCCTTCGTCCGATAGGTAGTTCAAGAATTCATCGCTGAGGTATTCGCCTCCACGATCTGATCGTAGAAACTTGATACTCTTTTCCCTATGTTTCTCGGCTTCGGCCTTAGACTCTTAAAACTTTTCAAAAGTTTCAGACTTATGCCGCATAAGGTAAATGTACCCATATCTTGAGTAATCGTCGATGAAGGTAACGAAATACTCATACCCCATTCTCGCTTTGATCGTCATTGGACCACACACATCGGTATGAACGAGTTCTAACACTTCCGTGGCTCTATTCCCCTTGGCTCCAAATGCCCTCTTGGTCATCTTACCCTCTAAACAGGATTCACAAGTTGGAAACGGCTCAACTTGGAGCGATTCCAAGGATCCGTCTTTCACCAATCTCTCTATCCACTTTAGATTAAAATGACCTAGTCTAAGATGCCATAGAAGTGTTTCGTCCATCTCCGAAGAACGCTTTCTTTTATTGCTCGAAATGATCGACGTGTTATTAGATTCATTATTTGAGTGGTGTGCACACTTAATCGTATAGAGATTGTTTACCAACGTTCCATGACAGATAACATCATTCTTAAAAGAAAACAGTAACAACTTTATTAAAAGTAACTGAATATCCATCAAAAACAACTTAGAAACCGAAATTAAATTCTTCCTAAAGTTTGGAACGTATAAAACATCTCTTAAAAATTAAAACTCTATCTTCAAAAGATAGGTGCACGACTCCCACTACTTCGGCTGCCACTCTCGTAGCATCCCCAAAGTGATTGTGATCTCATTCTTGCTAAGTCGCCGGGTTAGCTGGAACCCCTGAAGAGTGAAACAAATATGATCAGTTGCCCCGGTATCCACTACCCAAACATGGGCAGCATACGCCGCAACATATGTTTCAACGACTAAAGCATGAGACTTACCTTTCTTTCCACCCTTCTTAGGCTTAGAACAGGTCGCCCTCCAATGTCCCTTCTCACCACAATTAAAGCACTTACCCTTAGCAGCTTTCTTTCCACCTCCTTCTCCCTTTGCCTTGGGTTTCGCAACGGTTGGATTTGCTTGGGTCTGGCCCTTCGTCCTCTTCCTCTTCTTCCCTCCCTTGGGACCCGAAGAGGAAGACGGACCGTTTGCCACCATAGCAACGGTTTGGTGATCCATTAGAGTCTCCGCCGATACCAAAGCTTGCAAGAGCTCGGGCAAGCTATTTGCCCGGTCATTCATTTGATAGTTCAATTGAAACTGCTCAAAGCTCTTCGGCAGAGAATGGAGAACGAAATCGACCTTAGTAGGGAGGTCAAATTCCGCACCAAGTACTTCCAACTTGTTGAGATAACCTATCATCTCGATTACGTGATCCCTTACGGGCGTACCTTCCACCATTTTCAACGAAAGCATCTTTCGCATGGTGATTTGCCTAGCCGTACGGTTCTGATGTTGAAACATCGCTTCAAGATTTTGCATTATCTCAGAGGCGGTCTCCATGTGTTGGTGTTGGTGTTGCAACACATCTGACATTGAAGCCAGAATAGTACACCTAGCCATCTCATCGGAGTCAAACCAACTCTTATGCTCTTTCTTGTCCGCTTTCGTGGCATCTTCGGCAAGCTCTTGGGGCTTAGGAGTGGTAAGTACCCACTTGTGGTGTTGAGCGGTTAGGACAATATTAAGGTTACGTTTCCAATCAACATAGTTCTCACCAACAAGTTTGTTATCTTTAAGTATACTAAACAGTGGATTAAAAGGTTGCGACATGATGAACTGAGAATAAAACATACATTCATATCAATATCTAGAAAAATACGAAATTATCGCATAAATTTGATCACATCAATTATATTGAAACCTTAAAACAATATAATCATGCATCAGCCAACATCTCGAAACAATTTAAATGCGCCACGAGGGGTGGTCTATACATTTAAACACATTCAAGCGGATTACAAACTTAAAAGTTACAAATCCTTAATTCAAAATTAATAGTTAGCTCCCACTTTGACCACATAGAAACTGACAGGGACTCCGAGGGGAGTAAGTTAATATCAATTTCCTATGCCTAAGTAATAACCATAATTAAATACAGGATTATTATTTCGCTTTGAGCAAGCCACTCGTGGTGAGGGTCAATACCGCCACTAGTAATAATCCACAATCATCCTTTCGGAATTTATTCATGTGAAATCTGTTCTTTTGGCCGATCCAAGGGGGAAATGTATTCCAAAAGAACTTCACAAATAAATAAATTATGGAGGCCAAAATAATCCAATTTTAATATCCGGAATAAAATTGCGATTATAAAAACATACTTAGTAATTTTCGAAAGTAAGGTTTTTCTTGGACAATTAAATTCATGCAAACACATATTAACAAATAATAATAAGTGCACGAAATAAAACATCCATCAAAACAAAATTAAACACATTGGAGCACTCAAATCCAATTGTCACGGTTTAATTTCTTCACGTCTTGATGCGAAAAATCGTCCTTGTTGCTTTCCGACGTTCGTCTCGACGTGCTCCCACTCGAACAGCAACTCTTCTTCAAAACAACATCGTTTGGGGTTCGGGACGACGTTTAAAATCACACGAAAAAAAACACGAACCGAAAAAATTCCACGGCCTGCGCGCAACCCGGGCCAAAAAGCGCTGGAAAACTGCCCGAGGCGCGCCGAAGCGCAGCCCCGAGGCGCGCCGAAGCGCAGCCCCGAGGCGCGGCCGAGGCGCACCCGAGGCGCTGCACGGAGGCGCGCCGAGGCGCCGCCCGGAGCGCCCCGAGGCGCTGCAGCCCGGGCCGAGGCGCGCGCGCGGCGCCAGCATCCGTCGCGCATGGCGTGCGCCGTGCATCCCCGTGCGCCGTTTTTTTTTTTGCCGTTCGTCCTCGTTTTCTTCACCCCTTGCATGATTTTACCTCCATACACGCGCCACGCTTGTATGCGTCGTCCGGGTACGCCGTTTTTAATTCTTCGTTCTTCATCACGATCCGGTTACAATTTATTTTTACAAAAAAAATAAATACTAGATCTAGACTAGTCTATTACAATGATCGAATCAAAATAAAAACAACTAATCTACTCGTGGATTTTCTCACGAGAAAAACGAATTCGAACGAATCGAATTAAAAATAATTAATTCACACGCATGAAATTAACAACATTAAAAACCATGACAATTGGATACCTGCAAAAAAGATCTAACAATTCTACTATCCAATTTCAATTTAATGTTCAACAATTTAAATTCCAATTTAAAATTCAGAGCCCGAAACCGTGGCTCTGATACCAGTTGTTGGGAAAATAGGGGTGCCCGGAATCTATTCGGGATGAAATTTTAAATACGAATTTAAATACAATTATTACTAGCATGAATTAATCCTAATTAATTCAAATAATAATTCCAACAACTAATTATCATCTTGCATGCTAAATTAATTTCACATATTTAACTAGGCGGAATTAAACAAGTAAATATGTGATTAACGTACCTCTTGTAGTAATGGCCTTTGGTTATACGGGACAATTATAATCTCGCTCTATCAACCCAAAGCCTTCTCAAGTATTTCCCTTTTCACCTCACTTGATCGCCGGTGGGAGACGCTTTCAAGTAATTTAATAACTAAGGAAAAAGAAAAATATCTATGCTTCTTAATTTTTCCAACACATGGAATTATGTACTTAGGGATGAAATAATCATCCCCTATTTATAAAGAGGGTATGGCCGAAAATTTGTGTATCTATGGGCTTGGAGAAAATCTTTTCTTAGCCTCTAAGAAATCTTGAATATATCCCATATATTCTTTTCTCCAAAATAAAATATTCCACAAAAATCTCACCCTCCACAATAAATAGATATTTTCGAAAATTATAGGTATGAAATTCAAGATTTGGATCTTCTTGAATATATGAGATATTCTTGTACTTCTAGAATACATATCTTCCATAATATCTTTCCAAGAAAATCAACAAAATCTAATTTCTCCTAATATCACTATTTTCGAAAATTTAAAGAGAAAAATCAGCAAAATAATTTTCTTTTTATTTTAATCACCTTATCATTATTGGGCTACTTAATGGGCTACTTGAGGGGCCTTAAGGAGAATTAAGATTGGACCTCCTAATGGACTTCTGAATTTCAATATTGAGCCCCAATATAATTCAGCCCATTAATATTAATTATTACCACTAATAAATTAATATTGCACTATCCATCTTAATCCATATTACGATAATATGGGCTCCCGGTTATTATTTCCCGCGTTTAAGATTATCAAGTCCATTAATTAATTAAGCTTCTGAATAGCTCTAAATTAATTAATATATTTCACCTTGGAGTAAAGACAGCTCAACATTATTATTCGTACCGAAGAAACTAATTCTTCACTTGCAAGATTTGGTACAATAAAACTTCTGAGCCCACCAAGGGGACTAATCACACGAGCCGTACTCGCACGCGTTTCTCCGTATTAAATCTTAGCAACCGTCGTATGATTAATATTACTGCCCAAGACACAAAGTTCGAAGTCGCAATGATTCTCACCCAACATGAATCAAAGCAGTAACTATTAAGCACACACGATCCTATTTAAGTGACGGAGATTAAGAAATCAACAACCACTGAGGTCTAATTCTTCACCTTTCAGAACAGAAGAATTTCTCCTCGCTGTAGGACCTCTTCAACACATACTAAATGTGCTAGTGCAATCTCTTAGTCAAGACAGACCAATCTGAGCCTTATACATCGACCTTTCACGGCGGATTGTTCAATTCCACCTAGGTCGTGAAAATATACGTTAAGTTACAAGTAAACTGTTAATGTCGTCTTCCGTGATCGGGTATCACCACATTAACTACTATGTAACACGTACTATATATTGAACGGTTTGCAATAGAAATTCAACATTCAATCATAACTAAAGCAAATGCGATAAAAGAATTATTCTCATAAAACGAGTGTTTGATACACGAGTTATACAAAGTAAAAGCATACTTTCACGTATAACTCCAACAGACATGTGTTTAGAATTTAAGAATTATTGTCTTAGCTTCAGCATATGACCGAAGCAAACTTTTTTTAGGCCTGATTTTTAATTGTTGCTTGTGTTGTACATTCATTGATTGGTTTATTGGTTTTTTTTCCTATTTTATTACAGGAAGCGTAATTTGAAAGTGAGTAGGTATGTTGATATTTGCTATACATCTGATAGTGTGCGACGAATGTGGGCGGGTTCAGTAATGCCAGTACCCGATCTGAAAAACTGGTGTGTTTCTGAAAATATAAAAGATGTTGTATGCAATCCACCACCTATACACGGGCAAGCTGGTCGGCCAATGATGAGCAGAAAGAAAGCCAAAATTGAATTGAAGCCTAAGAAGAAGCGCAAGAGACAACAATGCGCACGCTGTCATGCATTTGACCATAATCAAGCAACCTGCCATGTGTTCATGCCTTTAAATTCTGGAAAAAGTCAACATTCATTGGATGAACCAGAGTCATCCTGTCCTCCTCCTCAAAGGAGTCATTCTTAATGTACTCATCAACATTCAACTTTGGAATATTAACTAATGATTTGTATTCTGCTATTTGGTACTTTTTGTAATACTTTAAAAACTGTTGTAGTCTGGAATGGGATGTGGCATATTCATTATTATATATATATATATATATATATATATTAATTTCATTATTATTTGTGTTCGTTTTTAGGGTGGTGTAAACTACGTAGTTGATGTGGAATGGGGCGGAGTGTAGTGGAGTGGATTGTTAAGTGTGTGGAATGTAATGGAATGTGGCATATTCTAACTTGTATATATATATATGTTAATTTCATTATTATTTGTGTTTGTTGATGTGGAAAGGGGCGGAGTGTAGTGGAGTGGAATGTAGTTATTCGGACACACTATTATTGTCATGTTAGATGGTATAAACGCTAAAGGTTCTTAAAGAGCAACTAATTATTTTTATCCCCCTCTTTCCACATAATTCCACATATAATAATTGTTTAATACGAAATGTGCACTGTTTTGTATTTGCCATTAAATATTACATTTACATTATTGACAAGGAACAAGAATATGTTAATAAAACTTCATCTTAGAAGAACACATTTATCCACGTTTAAACCACACTATTTCACCTATAACACAATATTCCACACTATTTTACATAGCGGTAGTTAATTTCGTCGTTTTCAAACAAACCCTTTTGGTACCAATCATTATAAAATTAGTTCCCGAATAAAAAAATAACTAAAAATATCGCGCCAATCTCTTAAAAATGGCGCCAAAATAGATGCCCCCAAAACAAAATTCTGACAACCGAAATCAATCTCAGTCCAATCGAAGCGGCGCATTCAATCGTGCCTAATCCCAGTCCAATCGAAGCGGCGCATTTAACTGTGCCCAATCCCAGTTCAATTGAAGCGGTGCCTGCCTAGACCCTATGCTTATTTAATCACTCTAATGTTATACGAGATAAATTACCTTTTTCATTTTCTTCTCATTCGACTAATTTCAAATTCGACCATTAAAAGATCATCATAATGGAAATCACTGTTCATCTTCCCCCTGAAATCATAGCAGAAATATTTGTTAGGTTGCCTTTTAAGGCCGTTGTTAGGTGTAAGATCCTGTCTAAAGATAATTTCAGATCCCAATTTTGTGAAAAGGCACAGAGCCCGAATGAGGCTCCAGAATAAAGTGCACACACTCCTTCAAGAAGAGTATTATTTCATGCCATTCCAATACACACCACCAGTCGATGGTGTATTGAGGCGCCTTGTCTGGGGGTTTAGAGATTTTGAATACCTTGGTTCGTGCAACGGTCTAGTTTTGGTGTGCGGCGGGGAATCTGTGTTTTTCCTACTCAATCCCACTACAGGTGTGCGTATCTTTGTGCCTCCGGAACCAATCAATTTTCCTGCACAGGTCAATGATGCACGCACACTATTTGGGTTGAGTTACAACGAGAGGAATGATGATTATCATATTCTCCGAATCTCGCTGTTCCATAGTAGTATTTGGCTTTCAGAGGTCAAGATATTCTCTAGGAATGCCTCTCAGTGGATTGATCTTGGTCAGCATCCTCACGTAACTCTCATGTCAGAAAATGGTGTATATGCCCATGGATGTCGTTGCAAGATTATAGAAGGAAAAATATGCATGGTGAATCCCACTTTTAAGGGGATATGATCTTTTATATATATATATATATATATATATATATATATAATTTTTGAAAATTTCTTTGTTATAAATAAGGACTTTTTTCGTCCCGACAAATTCTAGGGTGCATCCAAGTGCATAGCATGCACTTAAATATTAAGCTCAATTTTAACTTCAATTTTGATTTTTTTCAAAATACACACAAACACACCGAACTATGTGTTTTTTTAATAATTGGGGTATTACTGATGCCTTCTTGGGGTATTGTTGATGTATTATTGAGGTATTTTTTTAAAATTCAAGTGCATACCATGCACTCAAGTGCACACTAGAACTACTCTTTCGTCCCCTACATGAATATTTTTGATGGCTTGCAATAGAAACAAATTAATTCTTCCTTGAATGTTAAAAGTTCATTTGATTCCGCACTAGATTTACGAGCTTGGGTTTAGGAAATACTCAAGAAGATCTTTGGGTTGAAAGAGTTAGTCTTGTCAACGGTGTCTCTCCGATCTGAAGGTAAATACAATTGTCCCTTAGTTCCCCATGTTTAAGATCTTTGTATATTTTACTGTAATTCAATACATGAATTGCATGATTTATTATTTTAGATCATAGATGTTAGATTTGATAATTTTCGTATCTAAATTACATCTCGAATAGATCTCTTGCACGAATTCGTCCCCCACCACAACTTCTAACTCACACAGGGAACCGTTACAACTAGTTCCCCTTCTACCATGTATGCTCACGTTGATCCCTCTTTGGATGAAGGTGGTTCATCTTCGCCAACCGCATTGCATGTTGATACTATCGCTTTTTCCTATGGACCACAATATGGACCTCTTGCTGCTTTACTTTAATCAACATTCTACGCAAACTCGTGCTAAATTCGGTATTTTTAAGCCTAAACACTTTATTGATATTGCCACTATAATACTGTTGTCTTTGTTGTCTTTTTTTTTAACCAAAAGTTTTAAATCTGCTCTCAAAGTTCCTCATTGGCTTACTAACATGCAAGAGGAAATGAAGGCTCTCCATTTTAACTAAACTTGGGAACTTGTACCTCATCTACCTAATGCTAACGTGGTTGGTTTCAAATGGGTCTTTTGCACAAAGTTCAAATCTGATGGATTCACTGAAAATTACAAAGCTCGTCTTGTAGCTTAAGATTTTTTTTTCAAATACTTGGTTTTGATTTCTCTCACACATTCAACCTGGTTGTTCGTCTTGCTACAGGTCGTATTATATTGTCGTTTGATATTCAGCGTCAATGGGCTCTCTATCATCTTGATGTCAAGAATGCCTTTCTACAAAAGATTCTTGAAAAACCAGTTCTTATGGCTTAGCCTCCAGGATTCATTGATCCTTGCTTCCCGAACCATGTTCGTAAACTTAAGAAGGCCCTTTATGGTCTTCGCCAGTCTCCAAGTGCATGGTTTGATCGTTTTCAACTATTTTTTTCATACTTTGGGTTTTGTTCAAGGTCGTTTGACCACTCCTTTATTCTATTTCCATAAACCTGATTACACTATCTTTTACTGCTTTATGTCGATGATATAATTGTCATCGGTAGTAACATATCTGTTTTGCAGTCCTTCATTGCTCGTGTTAATAACGAGTTTGTTGTCAAATATCTTGGTTTTCTAAGTTACTTTCTTGTCCTTGATATCATTCATACAGATACTGGCTTGTTCTTGGACAAGCGAACTACGCTCAGGTCTACTTACTAGAGCTTCGATGCTTGATTCGAAGTCCATTTCCACTCTTTTGCCTTCGGGTGAATCACTTGTTCGCTCTAGAGACCTTTACAAGGATCCTACTTCATATCACTGAATAGTTGGTGCTCTTCAGTATCTCACCATCACTCACCCATATTTATCCTATGTGGTCAACCATGCCAGTCAGTTCCTTCATAGCCCCACTGAGGATCATTTTTGTGTTGTCAAATGAATACCCCGATACGTCAAAGGGACTATACATCTTGAATTATCTTTCTCGGCTTCTTCTGAGTCTGACATTCTGGGCTATTCTGATGCCGACAGGGCTAGTTGTGTGGATTCTCATTGTTCCACTTATGGTCACTCCATCTTTTTGGGTAGTAATCTTGTTTCCTGGAGTACGTGCCTAGAACTAACCCACTGTTGCAACTTCGAGCACTGAGTCAGAATATTGTGCACTGCTCAATACTGCTAAAGAGATGCTTTGGCTTTTTCCCCTTCATCGTTAGCGTCATGTACTACCCCCCTCACGACCTGTTTTGGTTTGTGATAATCGAAATGCTTTTTTTGGAGCCAAACTCTCATTGCCCACAAACATGCTAAACATATTGATATTAATTATCACTCATTCGTGAATTAGACTCCAGCAAATGATTGGATACGAAGGTCATTCCCTCCAATCTACATGTCACTGACATTTTCACAAAGAGTTTGCCTTGACCATTGTTCGAGTTTATGCTCCAAGTTGCAAGATGATAAAGATCCACACTCCGGTTGAGAGGGGTAATAGGGATATTCTAGATGAGAACAATGTATTTCCTAATTTAAGGGAGATATATCTCCATATTAATTGTAAATATCTTTGTATGTTCGGTAGCGATTTGATTTTATTCCTTGTAAACCTAATGCAAACCATCTACATAGTGCAAATTCTCTTCACCATATTCACGGTGAATCATATCTTCACTCTTTCAAGTTGGATAGTACATAAAAAAGCAGTAAATAATATTATTGGATATTACAAAATAGTAAATACATATGAGAAGCTTGAAAATGTAGAACCATGCACTTATTCAAACAGTACGACGCAAGCGTGCATAGTGAGTAACTATAGGGTCTCTTTAATACATAACTCGATTATTATAAATCAGATTTGTATTTAGTTGTCCGTCCAGAATTGGGCTTGAAGGTAATCAATTATGTTCTTCTCAACCTGAAATGCCTTGGTCAGAACATCCGGGTTAATGGGTGGGTCCGATCCAAAGACGGCGTTAGCAACCGTAATAGTACCCGGGTTCTGGCTGCCGAGACCGGCGAACACCACCGCGTTGGTCTTGCCAATGTTGAACTGAAAATGAATGAGGCCTTCCGGAAACACAAATACGTCCCCAGGATACAACTTCTTTGTGAAGAGCTTGTTCTTCTTGGCGGGGTCCGCAGGATTTGAAGTGACGAATCCAACGTAGAGAGTGCCTTCGACCACGACAAGAACCTCGGTGGCACGGGGGTGGGTGTGGGGAGGGTTGAGGCCGTAGGGGGCGTAGTCGATTCGGACTAAAGACACGCCCAAAGTGTTGAGCCCCGGAATTTGGTTCACATTGGCGGGAGTGACTTTTGATCCGACGGCGTTTGATGTATTGCCGGGTTTGTTTAGATCCGACAAAAAGAAATCCTCCGCGACAACCATGTTCGGGTCCTTGCATATCTTCCCGTTCACAAAAACTACGAAAATACTAAAATGGAGGGATGTCAAACACAAACATATATATATTCTTTTGTTAGTATGGAGTTGCAATTGTTGGAACTTTTCGCACATTAAAGGCTAATTTGGTAATATTTTAAGGGAAAATTATTGTCTTTGTCCTATAATTTTACCTCTTTTTAATTTTCGTCCTGCTGACTTTCAAATTTTGATTTTAGTCGTGTAACTTTACCTCTTTTTGATTTTCGTCCTACTGACTTTCAAATTTTTTATTTTCGTCCTGTAACTTACATATTTTTTTTATTTTGGTCCTACAACCTACTAATCCTTATAGAATTAAAATATAAAAACGATAAAATTACAGGACTAAAATAAAAAAACAGTAAAGTTACAGGACTAAAATCAAAATTTGAAAGTTTGCAGGACGAAAATATAAAAGGCATGTACGCTATAGGACTAAAATCATAATTTGAAAGTTAGTAGAACAAAAATCAATAAGAGGTAAAGTTAGTGGACAAAAAAATCAACTTCCCACATTTTAATTTTCGCACATTCAGGCTAAAACGCGTGAATTAGATATTTAGGCCAATTTGGCCTAAATATGAGAACATTCAAATACAATGGCCTAAATTTATTAACTCGCAAGTATATATAATGTTATTGCATTTAATATGAATAAAAAAACGGATATTAATATAAGTAGTAGTTACCGGAAGCCTTGGAGTCGGCGACAGCAACACAGAAATCTTGAAGAGGGCTTGGGTCCGAAGCATATGAGAATGCTGCCAAACACGACATAAGGACAACAATCAACAAGGGAAGACCCATCTTCATTTTGTATCTAATTAATGGCTTTAATGTTTTGTAAAGGGGTGATGAAGATAGCTAAAACTTGTGTCTATTTATAGGGAAATGCAATGTGATGATAAAATTGATAATTTCCACCTCTTAATATCTTATTATTTCAACAAAAGCCAGTTGAAAAGTCTCCCTACACTTGGGCAAATTTTTAATGTTTGTTTATACAACTCATGTCATGGCTTACTAACTAGTGCTCCCTCCCCCAAATATTTTTCACAGTTACTTTATCTTCGTGTTTTAGCGAGTGAGTTGTTTATTAGTATTTGAAATAATAAAATAATTTTTAAGGTAGGGTATGATAGATTTACCTCTTCTCTATTACTATAAAGTAATTTTAAAATTACTTTATCATTTCAAATACTAATAAAAAACTCGTTCACGACAACACGAGATGAATAGTAATTGTGCAAAGTGTTGTGGAATGGAGGTAGTATTTATTTTTCTTCATAACACTATATCTCTCGTGCAAATGGTTCTATTTCCTCAATTAATACATAATCAATTTTTATATTATAATCAAGGCAGAACTTGAACCAACAAAGGTAGACACAAAAAAAAGTGAAGTCAAGTTTTATTTATCACATCTTTTAGATAGTGAATAAACCTTATAACTGTAACGATTCCATGCAAGCCCTCTAGAACTTGTTAGTAGCTACAAGTTTTTTTTTAATATATATTGCAATTTTATTCCCATATTATTATTTCCGAAACATTTTTGTCCCCTATGTTCATATTTCGTACTGTGTGTTATTATAAATTCCATGAAGAAGATAGCTCCATGAAAAGTTTATACTTAACTCGATTTCAAATTTACAAATTGACATCTATCTGTCCACGCTTAATGACTAATAAATTTCAAAATCATATTTCATTTATTGTATTTTTTATTATATTTCTATTATCATAAAATAATTATTTCGATTCATTATATTATTTTGGCAATAATTAATAAATAAATTGAACTGAATAAATATTAAAAATGTTTTATCCAAATTTTATAAATAAAATTCAATCCTGCGTATTATGCAGGATTAACTAATATCTACAATTTGAGAATTAGTCCGCGCTCATGTGGTTGCTCTATTTTAAATCTTTGAATTTTTGTAAGTTTGAGTTAATTATGGTAATCAAATTTTAATCCTTTCCATTCATTTGTCTAATTTATTTTATACTATTATGTTCAATTAAATTCTTTTAAATATAATTTATGCCTCTTTTTTTTAGCATTTGCATTGTTAACGCCGCTATGGCTACCACTACCGCTACTGCTGATAGGAGAATTTATTCTCCTCATACCGTTGACGATTGAGAATCTCTTCTATTGAGGTTTTTTATTAGTTTCTTTTTATTTATGGTATAATATAACTTAAGTATCATTAAATTTCTGAAGTCAATCGTTAAATTTACAATATCAAAATTTTCTGGATCTTCGTCTTTCAACTTTCATCATTCTTCACCTTTCAAAAAAAACTTTCATCATTCTTCTTTGCACATATACATTATAATAAAAATACATTAAAATTATCTTTTAAAATAAATAATGAATTAAATATGTACTGTACAACATTAAATAAATATATTGCAAATATATAATATTAAAAAAAATTATTTCTATAATTGAATTAATCAAAATAATTAAATATTTAAATTATTGAATCTAAAATTACTAATATTTATTTTCTCAATTCCGCGAAATATGCGGAATTACACGGAACTACGTGCTAGTTAGAGTATATTTTGCACGCCCTATTTTCTCTCTCTATTTGATGGTAATGAACACCATATATATTTTCGCAATGACATTCCCTTATAAAATATTTCACATATAAACTACATATATAATATGTAAATACTAAAAAAAATTGCGCATCAAATCGCTCCAGGGCAAAAATTCGCGAATTCTAAACGGGTCAAACCGATTTTAAAAAAATTATAGTTTCCATTCATATTTTGTTGCATAGCCAACTATATAAGAAGGGTAAATTTGTGAGAAAAATATATTTCTTGATTAATACAAAATATCAAAAACAATAAACGTATTAAAATGGAAAGGGAATATAGCAAAGTTTAAACTTATGTACGTTACATTACATAATGCAAATTTCTTTTTTCAAAGGCATAATGCAATATTTTTTTATTTTTTTTGACGCAAAAAGGCATAATGCAATATTAATGTCACCTAATACAGCTTTTACAAGAAAAATTAAGGGCAAGCACGCCTGAGTTGAACGTAAATGATAAGCTGTTATTATGTCAGTTTCATTTGGTGAATATCTTACCGACTATCTTAATTAATTTGGGAAACTATTACGCATTGATATACAGTATCATCCCTCTGCACATTAATTAATATGTCAAGACTTCTTATTTAAGGATTATTTATTTACATAAAATGGCAAAAACTTAGCGTATGTATAGGGCGAAACTTGTTTACACATAGGGATGTTAAACGGGTTGGCCCTAACCCGTCCACTAACACTCAAAACCTAACACTAACCCTAGCGGTCCTTGGGCTAAACGGGCCACTACCGGGCTCCGGAAAAAAACCTAAAAAAATTATTTTTTAATATAAAATATAGACATGTAATTGTAATATGATGTCATTTAAACTTAAAATTCAAACATTGTTAAAAACACATTGTTCATCATTTCACTTTTTCATGAAATAAACTTATAACGTCAATAACGATTTAAGAGTGGGCGACAACCGACAATGACGATTTGAGAGTCATGACAACGACCGATGAACCCTAATTGGAAAAATAATAATGAAGTAGGGATGTTGAAGCCCTACATTGTTCATAAATTTATAAAAATTACATACATTGAATATTAATTAAATGGCTAAATTCAATTTCAAGTAATTTAATAAATTAACAAAATGAAAACATAAATTAACTAAATAAAAACTTTTATATATATATATATATATATATATATATATATATATATATATATATATATATATATACCATATAATTCAAGATCGTATTCGATATATCAGTAGTATCCTGTGGATCTTTTCCAAACACAGATAGGACTGACTGAGAAATTCCATAGTCTATGAGTTAACCTGAAAAAAGCATTACGCCCACAAACGCCTGCGCCTATCCATCGGCATAACGGCTAAAAGGGCACGCCCACATGGTTAACTCATAGATATCACTAGAAAACTCAAACCTACCGGTTAAACCAACTCTACCTTATGATATATCAAATATAAACTGGAAAAATAAGTTTCCAAATGCACATGATAGTATAGTATACTAAGTTAGGCCATGATTTAATACAAGAAATTAGCCGACCATTGAGGCGGCAACAACAAAAATATATAAATTGAAGTACAGAAAATAAAAGCAGAATTTAACTACCTCGATGAGCTACCAAAATGAACACCTTTTATTGAAACAAGGCAAGAAGCCAATATTACAGAGAGAGTAGAGAGAGAAAAAGAGAGGGCGAGTCTAAACTCAAGCGTGTCTCTCCAAAAGAAAAAACATCCTATTTATAGAAAAAGAACCGGACATGAAACCCCGGATTTCAAAAGGAAAAAAGAAAAGGTGAATAGTAAAAGTAAAAAATGAATAGTAAATACTATTCATGAACAACGCTTGGTCTGTTGGTGACCTATGCAATGACGAAATTTGATTCATCATTTTCCCAAATTTCTTCCTGGTCAGATCGCCATTAGAGAAGCTTGTCTTTGAAGAAGACTTAAAGTCTTTTTGCATCTTTCCAAATGTTGGAAATTCCCATGGCGTCCATAGTAAGATTCTTTAAGGATAGGGATACATTTTTCAAGAACTCTGATTTTCTTTTTGAGTCCTTTAAGATAATTTTTATCTTTAATCAAATTTTGATTTTGATCAAAATTAATTTGAATAGGAATTTGCCATATTTCATGCTGCAGTCCTAGTCTTGGTCTAAAAAACCTCCAATCTCCAGGAATTCTTTCTTCCATTAAGGATTCTTCTTTTCCCGAATTTTCTCTTTGAGAGAATTTTTTAACAAATCAAAACTTTCCTGTAAAGAGAGGTCATGGTCCTCTTCAAATGGATCATGTGCGTCTTGCATAGTAGAGCCAGAAACCATAGATGTATCAGATTTTGAATCTGAAAAATCAGCATCTTTTAAGATGTCTTCCTGAATTTGATTCATGAAGAGATCCATAATTTTTTCCTTGGGAAAAACTCCAGCATACTTCTTATAAAAAGAAGAAAAGGATGGCATCACACTGGGATCAGAAATTTGATTCTTTAATCCTTTCTTATATTCTTCGATCTTGTATTTGATCCTATCGATGTTCTCTTGCAGAGGACTCTCATTTGAGTCTTTTGGGATAATATTTAAATTATTCCAAAACCTCGTGGCACAGATTCTCCACAAACATGGGAGACCCATTTCTGTAGAACCAAATTCTGGCCTCCATTTAACGACCCATGGAATACCTGAGTCAGTGAAAAACATACAAATAGTTTTACTACTTGTATTGTGAGTTTTAAGTGAGGAGGTTACCATAGAGTATTCCTCAAGAAGAGATTTGATCTCACTTGGTAAAATATCAGCAACAGTGCCAAAAGTATTCCACCATTCCAAAAACCAGTTAGGAATTTGATTCCTTCCGATATTTTCACAAATTTTTATCAACCAAGTATGAGAATGCTTGGGATTTTGATAATAAAAAGTTTTATAAAAACTTTCAAGATAGTCCCAGTAATTGTACTGGAAAACCTGATTAGTAACAGGATTAATGACCTGTTTTTCAGCGAAAGGAGAAATACCCCATTCCTGAATAGATATAATCCTCTTAATAATAAACTTTGAGTAGTTAAAAGTTTTACTAGGAGGAAAATGCTGAATATCAACACTTCCAAGAGAGATGAGAATACTCTCGTAATATCCTCTCGTCTTATAAGACGAAGTAGTAGAAAATTAATTTGGGACATATTTTCCCATAAGAGTCTATGGAGACTCTTTAAATCTCTCCTCATCATCCTCAAGTATGAGAATAAGTTCCCTCTTGGGGGAATCGAAGTAAGTGTACTCCCTTTGAGCAGTTGAAGCATATGATGCTTCCTGGTCAGTGGTTGAGGCCATAGCTTCAACGGGGACATTTTTTCCCCTAAGTCTCAGGAATTCTTGGAACTCCTTATCATGGGCTCCCGAAGATGAAGAGCCGATTCCAGAAATATTCTGGTTGTATAGGGATCTTTTCCCTTGCTGAAATAACGGAGGGCCATGAGCCCCTCTTCCTCTATTAGAGGATTTGGAACCTCGTCCATGTTGACTCATTCCTGTCATTCAGAAATAAATTCACGAGTAAGAAAATCTGGAAGATGATTATCTTTCCCTTGCTTATAGATAATTTTAAAATCAAAATAGCAAGATGTGATTGCCATCGGGCAAACATTTGTTTTGAGACATTATGTTCAAAATCTTTAAGGAGCATAAAAGAAGCAGCTCTACAATCAGTTTTTATAATAAACTTTTGATTGTATAAATCATCCTGAAATTTTAGGACGCTTTTGACAATAGAAAGAATTTCTTTAGCAACAGTAGAATAATTCTTTTGAGAATCATTCCATTTGCCAGAATAGAACCTAACAATATATTCTAATTTATTATCAGGATTAATTTGTAAAAGAATACCTCCATAACCTAAATCTGAGGCATCAGTTTCAACAATTTTTTCCCATAAGGGATTAACAAGACTAAGAACAGGAATATTTTTAACCTTTTCTTTTATCTTTATAACTGCCTTAGTATGATTATCACTCCAAGGTAAAGGATTCTTTTTAAGCCGATCATATAAGATAGCAGTATCTTCAGCAAGATTTTTAATATAGGAAGATACATAATTAAGACTTCCTAAAAATCTTTGTAACTGAGTTTTATCAGTAATGATATCTGGAAACTTTCTTCCAAATTCAATGCTTCTTTGAATAGGAATAATATTTCCTTTATCAATTATATGGCCAAGAAATTTGATCTTAGTTTGAAATAAAATCATCTTTGGTTTTGAAATAACCAAACCATTTTTTATGACAATATTTTTAAATATATCAAGATGTTTGAAATGAGCTTCTATGTCTTTTGAAAATACAAGGATATCATCAATATAGACGATTATAAAATCACTATAAGGATAAAAAATGTCATTCATAATTTGTTGAAATTCAGAAGGAGCATTTTTAAGCCCAAAAGGCGTCACAGTCCATTCATAGTGTCCAAAAGGAACATTAAAAGTTGTCTTATATCTATCAGATTGATTAATCTGTATTTGCCAAAAACCTGATTTTAAATCAAATTTAGAAAATATAAGAGCATTGACTAATCTGTCAAGAAGATCCTTTTTATTAGGAATTGGATGTCGAATCCACTTTAAAACCTTATTAAGGGGTTTATAATTAATAACCAATCTGGGAACTCCACGTTCTTGTTCAGAATGTTTATTGACATAAAAAGCAGTACAAGACCATGGGGACTTGGAAGGAGTAATAAGCTTCTTATTTAATAAAGAAGATATTTCCTTCTTACATAATTCTAAATACTCAGAATTCATTTGACAAGGTCTCGACTTAGTCGGGATCATAGTATTCTTAAAATCATCTTCATAAGGAAGAGAAAAAATATGTTTCTTTCTATCCCAAAATGCATTAGGAAAATCATTGCAAATATCAATAGAGAATTTGTTAAATAAAAATTTTATTTTATCCTGAAGCTTAGGATTTTTAAGCTTATTATCAATGGTAAGAGAATTTAATTCATTTTTAAGGAAATTGATTTGACAATTTTTATTATCAATTTGTTCTTGGACAAAATTTAGGACCTTATGCATTGGTCTAGTCACGAATTCAAAAGTAATGGTTTTACCATAGTAAGAACCTGTAATACCATTTTCATTTACAAGAGTAAGGGGATATATCTTTTGAAGAAAAGGAAGGCCAATAATCATTTGGCTTGTAATATTTTCTGCAATAAGAAAATCATTAGGAATGCAACAACCATTAACACAAACATAAGCATTTCTGAGCTTATAATTAATGTGCAAAGATCCTCCTCCTGCATGCGAAAGAGTTTGAGTAGTTTTTTCAAAAAACTTTGTGGGAATTATTCCCATTTGAATGACACTTAAGTCAGCACCACTATCAATCATGGCAATAAACTCCTTTCTATAAGAATTATTAATAAGGAGAGAAATCTTTGTATACCATTTTTGAGAAATGTACATGCTGATAGCAGATAAGTGATTTTTATCAATCTCAATATTATCATGAGAATCATCAGGAAAACAAATATCATCGATTTTTCCTTTTTCTTTCTCAATGAGAGAAAGTCGAATAGAAAGATCAGAATTTTGGTTCTGAAGAGTTTTGACATTATTCTTAAGATTATTAATCTCTTGAGCTAAATCATTAATAGTAATAGGACTTTGCCTAGTATTTTTAAGCCTAAGAAGTTTTTCAACTTCTCCCATATTATAATAATTATTATTAGTAATCTTTTTAGAAAGATTAGAATTCTTTTCACAAGAGGAATCATGAAGATCATTAATGATTTTATCTCTTAAACTAGAATCTTTAATCTGTTTAAGAAGATCAAGAATATTATTGTCAGATAAGACATTAATATTCATGTCTTGGAATTGACTCATAAGTTTATAAAACTCATTATCATCAGTATTACCTATACAATTAAGACAAGGTTTTCCCAGAATGCAATTATCACATTCAGCTTTTTCTGAAGGAATTTTATCCTCGTTATCACTAGAGATTAACTCTTCGGAATCAGTATAAGATTCATCAATATCTGTATTACCATCAGGATTCATAATGATTTCATAAAGAGATTTTTTGAGCTCTTCATCAATATCAAGTGTTTTAATCTTGTCTTTGGCATAGCATTGATTAGCATAATGACCAGTCCTGCCACATTTTTTACAAACTATTTTGCTAGAATAATTCTTTTTGAAGAATTTTCTTTTACTCTTGTCATGAGTATAATCATGACTTTTATCTTTGTTCTGTTTGTTATCAGAACTTCTTTTTCTTTTTCTAAAATAAGGTTTTTCTTTGAAATCCTTTTTCTTTTTAGAAATACTTCCTTTAGAACTAGGATTATCCATACCAAATTGGTCACAAAACTGACCCAGCTGTTTTCTTTCTAAGAGATTATCTCTTTTAATTTGATTTCTTAGTTTGAGTTCATTGCAAAGATTTAATCCTTCCTGAACACAAATACTAATGATTTGACCAAAAGTATAAGACTCATAAGAAATAGAATCAGAGTCTTTTCTTAGGATTTTTTTAATCCTTTCAGCAAATAAATAAGGAAGACCATCAACAAATTTATTCTTCCAAATATCTTGGTTACAATCATTAATTTCATAAACCCGAGACAAAAAGGTATCTTTGTACCATCTAAAATCGGTAAGAGTTTTACACTTCATATTTAAAAGAAGAGTTTTGGTATTTTCAGATTTATTAGTAAATCTACCAGTAAAATGTTCTAGAATAGTAAGAACAAGAGAATAGACCGCATTGGGTTGAACTTCACCATTTTCATTTTTTATGGAGGAAAAAATGTCAGTTTTTTGAAAAGGACTTAAATAATTATCCCACCAACCTTTAAGTTGGCCAGTAAAACTGACAGTAATAGCCTGTGTTGTTTCAATATCAGACACACCACACGTTTTACATGCAGAACTATACATAAGAATGCGATGAACTTGATTATTAATCTGTTTATCGCTGTAGCCATCAATATTCCATTCATAAACCCTTTTTCCGTTATAAGAATTATTGACAACATTATCTTGTTCTTCATGAAGAACATCTATAGGAGTAGGTCTCTTATAATAATAATTAGTCATAGTAGGCTTATTAGCCCATTTGATTTTATTAATAACATCTTGGTTATTAATGCTAGTGCTACCATAATCATTAGTAGCAAGACTTTCTTCTAAGTCATCATCCAAAGTGGAAATATTTAATCCTTCAAATTTTTTATTAATGATATTTTCAATATCAGAAACAGAAGTTTCTCCCTTAAAATTTTTTAATTCAAAAGGGGGTTGAATAAAAGAAGCAGTTTTTATAATGATATTATCATTATTATTACTTTCTTTAGAGTCTCCTTTAAAATCAGACTTAGTCTGAGTTTGAGAAATAATACGATTAATCTTATCATGTAAAGAAATAATTTCGTCGCCAATTATAGCGAGGAAAAGACTACAAAAATTGTTTTGTTTGACAAGAAGGTTGATATGATCAACCGTGATATGCAAAACATTATTTTCCAAAATTTTTGAAAAAGGAGCAAAGTCCAAAATCTTTCCATTTGTCTCAATTTGGAAAGGAACTTGGGGAGGGTAAACAGACTTTTGAGAATTTCCCGTAACGAGTTTATATTCTCGTTCAATAATTGAAATTTGATCAATATAAAAAGTTTTTATAAACCAAGGAACATAATAAATAATTTGATTATGTTCTTCACAGAATTTATAAAAAGTATTAACAAAGTAATTTAGTTCTTCTTTTTTAAAAGATCTAAAGTACCAAACTCTAAATTTATCCCATTTGGAATTATTAAACTCATCATTAATATGAGTTCATGTAGAAGAACCCTTTGAAAAATCAAGTATAGGTTTAGAATCCATAAAAACTAAACTGTCCAATTAACTTCTGAAATTGTTTCAGGGTTAGGTCCATCATTATGGACAATATTATTTTTATTTACAATAATATTTTCATTATTGAAATCTTCATTTTTAAAAGAAGTTTCTTCTCTGTAAAAAGAAGTAGAAACTCTAGAAGAAGAAGGTATATCGACTTCATAATCTAGAAGAGAAATATGATAATGACTAGATATGGATCTAGACAAAGAAGGTACAGAGGATAAGTTAGAATCTTTCCTCTGGTCTTTATGAAAACCAATGGTAATTATACCATCCTCAGACTGAGTAATTTTTTGAAAATTACTATTTGTAGGAGGGATCATGGGAACCGATTGTTCAATAATCCAATTTTTTGGAAAATCTATTTCTTTCCATTTAATGGATTTTCTAGTAGTGGCATTAGACTTACTAAAATTAGTTTCTATGAGAATAGTCTCATTGATATCTTTTTCTACTCTTTTACATAAAGGATTTAAAGTAAAAAAAGGTTTGTAGTAAATGCGATAACAAATACATATAACTTCAGATCCAGGCATGTAATTATACCCATTAGTTTTAACATTTAAAGTTAAAGCATCAAAAATGTTTTCATCGCTTAAAGATAAAGACAAATTAGGATAAACATCAAAATAAACTGGCCCAAAAGCCAGACTAGATTCAACCATTCCCATGAGGGATTGTCTCCAATTTAGATTTCTACCATCTCTTAAAGTGGCTAGAAAACTCTCAGGTAAACCTTTCAGAGTAAGAGGTCTGAAAGCAACTTGAACACATCCAATATGGAGAAACCTGTGAGTCCCTTTAAAGGGTAATATGTCACTTCTATTAAGAAGTTTGATAACCATCTCATTTTTATTAAGAGGAATAGACGATTCAGTGGTCCTAACAATAGTTTTAAGACCAAGTTTTTCAAAAGTTCCAAATTTATAAACCGTATTAGGTTCAATTTTAGGAATAGTCCATCTGTTTAACAGATCTAAATTTTCAGGAACATCGTATTCCTGGACAGTACTATTTTTAATAGTATTTTTTGAACTGAAAAGATTCATAAGAACCCAGATGTATTAAATCATGAACCGATAACAAAATATACTATATATATATATATATATATATATATATATATATATATATCGGATAGTTGAACTTGGATTGAAATTTTGAAGTTGAAGTAAAATAGGTAGGTTGCATACACGGTTGTAGTTGTATAAGTAAAATATATAAAAAGTAAAAAAAATAAAAAATCGGGCTAAACGGGCTGGCCCGGTTTTAAATGGACCACCAAATGTTTGGATCTAACCCTTGTTCGGTTCAGGGCTAAACGGGCCAGCTTGCCAGCCCGCGGCCCGTTTAACATCCCTATTTACACATAAACTATTTTTGCAATACTTTTGGTAGTACAATTCATATCATTTAGAAAAAATAACTAATATCCTTTAGTTAAATAACTTACACTTTTCGTATCTTTCAGTATACCTTTTACTGAAAATAACTTATACACTCCAAACTAATAACCTTTCGTGAAAACAAATAATATTTTCCAAATAATTAATGTATAAAAAATTTTTACTGCCAAAAACTTACATAAATATAAGTTTAATTTCGTGAATTTTAATGTTTTTCAAGTATTATTATCGTAAATATGGAGTGTAGTTGTGTACAAACGGGTTAACAGATTAGGCGCAATCGAGTTTTGACTAACAAAAGTCTTACTCCCCTTTAATTAAATTAATCTTAGGTTTAATTTGGATGGAGGGATTTGAGCTATAAATTTTTAAGCCACAGTCTAATTCCAGTTTAAATTGATGGATTTCAAATTCTTAACCTTGATTTTAGTTTACATTGTAGAAATTTTAAATACCTAGCAAAATGGATTCTCAAATCAATTTTTCCTTCCATTTTAAATGACTCCATAGATTTATAAATATTTGACCATTGTAATTTAGACGTGGAAATAATACTGTGATCATCTTATGATTGAGAAAGCATCGGATAAGATTCTAACGTATATCCTCCAGCTTGTTTTGGTAAAAGAAAAAGACTTCTGTACTAGTCTTGTGATTCCTTGCAATATTTTCTTTTATAATTAAACCACTCCTACCCACTCTAGCAATAATTAATGGTTTTTTTTTTCTTTTTTCTTTTTCAGACCAATGATTTCTTAACAATCAGAACATTATAAAAAATTAATAAGACCGTTTCTGCTGAGAAAAGTCTCGTGAGACCGCGGATGCAAAACCCTTTCTCTCTTTATGGATTTATTATGAAATTGAAAATAAAACAAATAAAATAGACACTCAAATTTTAAGCGGAAAACCCAAACCGAGAAGGTGGATTTTAGTCCCAAATCTTTGACTATAGATGTGTTTATTACCACTAATGGAGCCAGAAAATTTAGTCAGGGGCTCAATTTAATACTTCCTTCACGGGCCTGTTGTAAATATTCATGTATATAAACTTGAAATAACAATTGTTTTAGTTAAAAAAAGTTGAAAATATTGAAGCGAGAAATTTAACTTAAGTTCTTGGATTTGTTAAAAACAAATTAAAAACTTTAGCAGAGTTAGCCATAATATCTTTATATATAATTTTCATTTGCAACTGTTGCCCGGAAGTTACTAAGCAAGTAGAGGTATATGAGATGTTAATTTGATAATCTGCAAACTAAATTTATTCCTTTAAAAATATTTTCATTCTAACTGAAAATGTTTTTTCCTAAAATGTATTGAGACCAATGCAAAAACTTAAAATTGGCAATAGACCGTATAAGAAACTGTCATCCACTATTCTTTTTTATTATAATAAAACACTAATATTTCACTTGGGCATGAGCGTCATATCCTCAAAATATAGGAGTTTTTTATAACTAATTTTTTTTCACTCAGTAGGACTTAGGACAAAGTGGAAGTGCTTCAAATTAAGAGGGTATTTGGCTAAACTTATTTGAAACTTCTTATAAGCTCTAACATCTTATAAGTTGTTTTAAGAGCTTATAAGATGTAATTTTTAAATAGTTTATAAGTTGTTAAAGTGTATGGCTAATACAAATTATAAGATCTTTGATAATTTAAAACAAATATTTTTTAAATTTATAAAATTAATTTTTTTCTATTTTTTTATCTTGAGGTAGGGTGGGCAGGGGTTGATGAGGGGTGGGGTGGTTCCAGGGTGAGGTGGGTGGTTGAGATGGAAGTGGTTAGAAAAATAAGTTGGAAAATCCCAACTTATCTTTTTACAGCTTATAAGATATTAAGAGCTTATTTTATGATCTTATAAGCTGTTAAGCATCTTATTTTGCCAAATAAATTGGTAGTACTTATAAGTTCTTAAACAACTTATAAAATGTTTTAAGGAGCTTATAAGTTCAGCCAAACACCCTCTAAATTCACACTAACATATTAATAGTACACTAGCCTGTTATTTTTTCTTTTTATGTATATAGTTTGTAAAAGAATAACCAATTAAATGCATAAATACAAATATAAATATATTAAAACACACGACACAGTGTGATTCTCTATAAAATGTTTGAGCTAAAGCCAAAATTATATAACTAATAATAATTGTTTGTGAATTATGTTAAAACACACCCTAAAAGAGAGAGAAGCGTCTGATGACCTCCCTGAATAAATCATGTTGCTTGTATCAAAATGTTTGAGTTGAGAATTTGATTTACTATAATGGCGGATAAAATTTTATGCTTTTGGAAAAAATAATAATAATTAAACTCAATGTATAATTTCATTTTTATATTATTATAAAAATTATTTTCTTTACATTCCCCTCACTAATGGGCCGAACTCAATTTTTTTTCTTTGGGGAGATCCAATTAGTAGATAATTAGTATGAATGGAGCTGCTCCCAGCGGGAATGGTAATCAAAATCTTTGTCTAGGCATGAGTATTTTGACTCTGATACCATGGAAGAATTTCGTCTCATCAAAATATCCAAACTTTTAAAAAGGTGTAAAATTAATTCATTTAATTATTTCCCTTACACATATCCTATTATTTCACACGAAAAAATCATATAAGCAATCACCTTATTATTTTACTCTTTGAAAGTTCATCATGACTTGCGTCTTTTAACAAATCTTAATGTGAAGAGTCATATGTGAAGTATCTAATCTGCTGTGCTTGAGTTACAATAGAAAATTGTGTTGTTAAAGTGTTAGTCGTGGGAGTTAGTCAATTTGGGGTACCAGAGGAGTTGGACCAGATGAGACTGACCAGAGGAGTCTGGCAGATGAGGAAGACCAGAGGAGTCTGGTAGAAGAGACCAGAGCCAGATGAGTATGACCAGAGCCAGAGAAGGTCAAGTCATCTGCTCTGAATATCGTTACTCGTGAAATACACCAAAATTGAAGCTAATGCGAAGGCGGTTCTAACTGAATCAACTGAAGCGGTTATTAAAGTCGTTAGCCAGCTGGATAACTACCTAACATTTGAGAATTCGTGAATCTAGGGTTCATTTTCAATCTCTGTAACTATATAAAGGGTTCTTCTCAACTGAGAGAAGTAAGAGAGTGAATTGAGTGCACACACACAGAGAGACATTGTGAGTCTGGGTGAATTGTAAATTCTCTATTCTTCTTAGTGAAATATTGATGTTCTTCGATCCCGTGGATGTAGGAGTATTTTCTCCGAACCATGTAAATATGGTGTTTCTTTATTTTCGTTGATTTCAATTTCGTTCTTAAGCTGTTGTCATAATTTCGATTCCCAATTACAAGTTTTCTTGTGAATCAAAAATCGATTAACAAGTGGCGCCGTCTGTGGGAAGCAATCATGGCTACAACAAAGTTCGACATTGAGAAGTTCACGTGGAAGAACGATTTTTAGTTTATGGAAGATTAAGATGAAGGCTCTCCTGGTACACAACGGTCTGTACGAAGCCTTGTTGTCACCGGATCAGGTGACTTCTGGAACTAATCTGGCGAAGGTGGAGGAGAACAAGAGGAAAGCGCATAGTGCGCTTATCTTGTATCTTGGGGATAAACCGTTGAGGGAAGTATCGAAGGAGAAAACCGCTCTTGAAGTCTGGAATAAACTGGAGCAGTTATACCAGACCAAATCTATTACGAACAAGTTATACATGAAACAGAAGCTTCAAGTCTTCAAGATGAGTGAAGAATCTTGGTGATCAGTTGGACGAGTTCAACAGATTGGTGGATGATTTGGAGAGTTTGGATGTTACTATTGATGATGAGGACAAGTCATTAATGTTGTTGAATTCTCTACCTAAGCCTCTGGAGAATTTCAAAGATGCCTTGCTATTTGGAAGACAAGATCAGGTGATGTTTGATGATATTCAAACTGCCCTGAAAACCAAGTTTCTACAGATCCAGACTGAAGGGAAGAAGCGTGCTGAATGATTGAATGTTCAATCCAAGAAGAAGAAGGAGTTTCAATCCAAGAAGAAGGATGGTGGAAAAGGGAATAAGAGTGGGAAGAAATCTGGTTTTGTTGAAAAGAGAAAGTATTTCACTTGCCAGTTGCCACAAGGAAGGTCATATGAGAGAACTGCCCAGAAAGAAGGAAGAAAGACAGTTAAGATGATCAAGATATGCAGCTGTGGTGGAGGTAGAAGGGTATGATAGTGCATAAGTCTTGATGGTTAGTCATGAGAGACTAAGTCAAGAGTAGGTTCTAGACTCTGGTTGTACTTTTCACATGTGTCCACATGAAGACTGGCTCCTGATTCTTGAGAAGCTTGATGGAGGTCTTGTTCTGTTGGGTAATGATGAGAGCTGTAGAGTGCAAGGATCTGGTTCTATCAAGATCAAGATGTTTGATGCCAGAAAGGTTTGGGTTTATATTCTCAAACAGAAGAATGATGATTTCTCTAAGTTCAAAGAATGGTTAACTGAACTTGAGAATAAGAGGGGCAAAACTATTAAACACTTAAGGACTGATAATGGGCTTGAATTTCTATCAGAAGAGTTTCAACAATTTTGTAGGAAGAAGGGTATCACTAGGCATAAAACTGTTCCTTCAAACCCCCAGCAGAATGGTCTAGCTGAGAGAATGAACAGAACTATTCTGGAAAGGGTTAGGTGTATGTTATCTGATGCTCATTTACCTAAGAGTTTTTGGGGTGAAGCTGTTAACACAGTTGTGTATCTCATTAATAAAGTGCCATCATCTGCTATTGAGTTTAAAACCCAGATGAGATCTGGTATGGAAAGATATCAGATTACTCAAAGTTGAAAATGTTTGGATGCCTAGCTTATGTTCATGTGAAGCAAGATAAACTTGAACCTAGAGCTTTAAAATGTGTTTTCATTGGGTATCCAAAGGGTGTTAAAGGGTATAAGTTGTGGTGTCTAGAGCCTGGGAACCAGAAGTGTATTACAAGCAGAGATGTAGTGTTCAATGAATCACAGATGGGATACAAGTCTGGTGGAGGTGATGGAGAGTCATTAGCTGAATAGATAGATGGTGTTATTTCTGAGCCAGTTACTCAAGTTGAGGTGGAGCCTGATTATGACAAACAGGATAGCTCATCTGGTTCTGAACCAGAGTAGGAAGCAGGAGATAATGAGTCATCTGATGAGGATAGTGCACCAGCAGAAGAGGAGGAAGAAGTGCCAGAAGCAGACTTGAGAAATTATAGTCTGACAAGAGACAGATCTAGAAGACAAATACATCCTCTTGCAAGATTTGGTCGTGTTGATCTGGTCTCCTATGCACTTGTTACATCAGAAGCCATAGTGTACCAAGAACCTAAAAGCTACAAAGAAGCCCTTGAGTGTGATGATAGAGAGTCATGGATTACAGCCATGACAGAAGAGATGAAGTCTCTTAAGAAGAATCATACTTAGATTCTTGTTGACAAGTCATCTAAGCAGAAGCTAATCAGTTGCAAATAGCTGTTTAAAAGAAAGCTTGAGTCTGGTGTGAAGGACAAAGTGAGGTTTAAAGCCAGATTAGTGGCCAGAGGGTTTACTCAAAGAGAAGGGATTGACTACAATGAGGTGTTTTCACCTGTGGTCAAGCATTGTTCAATCACATTACTTCTGAGCAGAGTAGTCCAAGATGATCTAGAACTACAACAACTTGATGTGAAGACAGCTTTCCTGCATGGCGATCTTATTGAGAGTCTATACATGCACCAGCCAGAAGGGTTTATTGAACCAGGAGGAGAAGAAAATGTGTGTCTACTCAAGAAATCATTGTATGGCCTCAAGCAAAGTCCGAGACAATGGCACAAGAAGTTCAATGAAGTTATGCTATCCATTGGTTTTGTAAGAAGCAAGTATGATACATGTGTATATCTGGAAAGACAAGGGAGTGATGTGATAGCCTATCTTCTGATTTATGTAGATGACAGGCTTATTGCTAGTAAGAGCCTGTTGAAAATTCAGAGTATCAAACAGAAGCTAAGTGCCAGGTTTGATATGAAGGATTTGGGAAATGCTAAGAGGATTCTTGGAATGGATATTCTTAGGGACAGAGCAGCTGGAAGACTATTCTTATCCCAGAAGAGTTACATTGAGAAGGTCCTGAAGAGGTTTAACATGCATGAGAGTAGATCTGTGTCAATGCCTCTGGGACAACAGTTTAAACTATCTAAAGAGATGGAGCCAAAGTCTGAAGAAGAAAATAAGACTATGATGAAAATACCTTATGCTAATGGGGCTGGAAGCTTGATGTATACTCTGGTCTGCAGCAAACCAGACTTAGCTTATTCATTGAGTATGGTAAGCAGATACATGTCTAATCCTGGAAGATTACATTGGGAAGCTTTGAAATGGATATTCAGATATCTTAAAGGATCATCTGATCTGGGTTTGATGTTTGAAAAGATGATTGACCAGAAGAGTCCACTAGAAGGATTTGTAGATTCTGATTTTGCTGCTCATCTGGATACCAGAAGGTCCTTAACAGGGTATATTTTTACTCTTTACAATACTGCTGTTAGCTGGAGATCTGTTCTGCAGAGTGGGGTTGCTTTATCTACTACATAAGCAGAGTTTGTTGCAGTCTCTAAAGCTGTTAAGGAGACTTTGTGGTTGAAAGGCATTATCAAGGATTTTGGCATAAAACAAAAGGCTGTGGTCATTCATTGTGATAATCAGAGTGTTGTTCATCTGGTTAAACATCAAGTGTTCCATGAGAGATCAAAGCACATTGATGTAAGATTGCACTTTGTAAGGGAAATCATTGACAAATGAGTGGTTCAGATTCAGAAGATATCTACAGAGGACAATGCTGCAGATATGTGCACAAAGTCTTTACTAGGTACGAAATTCAAATTCTGTATTGAATTGGTAAAGATGAGTGTATGGGATGTTTCTTAACCTAAACTGGAGCATAGAGGAGAGGAAGAGAGGATTGATACTTCTCATCTGAGGTGGAGAATTATGAAGAGTCATATGTGAAGTATCTAATCTGCTGTGCTTGAGTTACAATAGAAAGTTGTGTTGTTAAAGTGTTAGATGTGGGAGTTAGTCAATTTGGGGTACCAGAGGAGTTGGACTAGATGAGACTGACCAGAGGAGTCTGGCAGATGAGGAAGACCAGAGGAGTCTGGTAGAAGAGACCAGAGCCAGAGGAGGTCAAGTCATCTGCTCTGAATATCGTTACTCGCGAAATACACCAAAATTAAAGCTAATGTGAAGGCGGTTCTAACTGAATCAACTGAAGCGGTTATTGAAGTCGTTAGCCAGCTGGATAACTACCCAACATATGAGAATTTGTGAATCCAGGGTTTATTTTCAATCTCTGTAACTATATAAAGGGTTCTTCTCAACCGAGAGAAGTAAGAGAGTGAATTGAGTGCACACACACAGAGAGACATTGTGAGTCTGAGTGAATTGTAAATTCTCTATTCTTCTTAGTGAAAGATTGATGTTCTCCGATCCCGTGGATGTAGGATTATTTTCTCCGAACCACGTAAATCTAGTGTTTCTTTATTTTCATTGATTTTAATTTCGTTCTTAAACTGTTGTCATAATTCCGATTCCCGATTATAAGTTTTCTTGTGAATCAAAAACCGATTAACACTTAAAAATAAGGCGCTGATATGCTTCGTCAATCTCATTAAAACTTAACTGTTGTTTCCATCCAGTTAAAATTGTGACTTGTAGAATTTAGTTAAGAGGATAAAGACAAGGGCATAAAATGAAAAAATAGCAGGGAACATATATCATGCTCAAAATTGTCCACATATTACTTTAAGCTGATGGATTCCTTTTCTATTTCTAGTACATGTCAAAGTCAAATATAACCTAAAGTTGCAACTTCAGTGATACTATAGTAAAATATTCAGATACAATCATATTTGAAACTACCTACTCTATCAAAGCATACTAATAGTACCATTTATATAATCATGGGTGCTGTAAAGTTTTCTTCCTGCATTCATTTGAAAAGCTTTTTTCCAGCATTCTTTGGACATGTCATTTCTTCTATTTCTTGCAAAGACCATTAGCTTCTACAAACTGGTTATATTTGGAGTCACCCTTTGTATTGATATTTTCCTGCACATTGCACAACAGCTATGTTGTAGTGTAATTTGTTTTTTTCCTTTTTATTTATATGTATAGTGGCTCAATTAGGTGTATACCTACTTGGATACTTAAAATTCCATGCAGTGAAGTAACGTTATGCAGCAACAATAGAATTAACTGGTGGCAAGAATACCCGAGCTCCTTTTTGTATAAGTTCTGTCTTACTCTCTCTATTTACAATAGTTACTAAAAGCGTTAATTATTGCACTTTACTTGCTTAAAGTGTATCTCGACTATTGAACAACTGACAAGATGGTATAACAAAGACAATACGGATGGCTAAAACTGTAGTTTAAGCTGCAACATAACATGTCGTAAGGCCTGCGGGTGCTCAACATGTGTACTCAACTACGTTCTCTTCGGAAGGAATGTGCATAAAAGGATATATCCACAAATGTGAATATTTCAACATAAAAATCAGATTTTTTAGAATCAGAAATTCTAATGTCTACACATGTATAGTGTAATATATTTGTTGCATAGGTATCTCACTAAGAAAATAGCTACTGTTTCTGGGTAACACAAATAGAGTTACCTTGACAAGAAGTTGATGCACCTATTTGGCCTGGGGTACAATAACACTCGTTAATTTGCAAACATGGTCAAATTCTAGTGTTGCAACTGTTTTTGTCCACCACTCATGACAACATGATGAAGTGAAAAGAAACACAAGTTAGATATAACATAAACAATTAAAAATGAAATAATTCTGAAGGCAGTGCATTAAATTGCAAAAAAATAAAGTTTATGTTGTAATTGATAAAAATCATAAATTTCATGATTTTTTTTTTAAATTAACCTATTTTTTTTTATCCTAGCTAATAAAATATCATATCTTGAACTATATTATAAAAGATTTTTTAATTTAAACAAATGAATTCAATTGATTAATTATGATTCAAGAGATCAATATAATAGTATGTACAAGTATACTTTATTTTGGTGGATCAATGGCCGGATCCTAAATCTTTTATTTATTGGATAAACTCTCAGGTGACACTATATAAATGTTGTGGTGGGAATGATTTGAAATTACAATTTGAGAACGTCTTCCTAACCTAAGTAAATTATTTCAAATTTTCAATCAATCATGTGTGTATGTTGGGGGTGGCCATTACCCCTCCCGATTTTTTTCCTTACTGTTATAGGTAAGTATATACCAGTGTTTTCAGAACCGGGGATCGACCGCTATGTGTATGTTGGGCCCTCTCAAATTATAATTATTTTTCCTTATTGTTATAGCTACGTATATACCAGTTTTTTCCGAACCGAACCGAACCGGATGTTTATATAATTTTGTTATTGTATAACTTTTTTTTTATCCTAGCTAATGAGAATAACATGCTTAAAATACATTTTTAACTTTAGAAACATAACTTAAAGTTGCATTCAAAAGACATTGTTTTCATTTTTAAAATAATTTTATTTATTGGCGTCAACGTGGATATTTATGAAACATTTTCGGCAGGGATGTCATTTAATTGTTGACGAAAATTTATCAAATATCTTAAATTGAAAAACTTATAAAGATAGTGCATTAAATTGCAAAGAAATAAAGTTTATGTTGTAATTGATAAAAATTATAAAGTTCATGAATTTTTTTGAAATTAACCCTATTTTTTATCCTAGCTAATAAAATATCATATCTTGAACTATATTATAAAAGATTGTTTAATTTAAACAAATGCATTCGATTGATTAATTATGATTCAAGAGATCAATATAATATTATGTACAAGTATATTTTATTTTGATAGACCCAATGACCGGATCCTAAATCTTTTATTTATTGGATAAACTCTCAGGTGATACTATATAAATGTTGTGGTGGGAATGATTTGAGATCACAATTTGAGGAAATCTTCCTAACCTAAGTAAATTATTTCAAATTTTCAATCAAGCATGTTTGTATGTTGGGGTGACCATGACCCCTCTCGATTTTATTTTATTTTTCCTTACTGTTATAGGTAAGTATATACCAGTGTTTTCAGAACTGAGGATCGACAGCTATGTGTATTTTGGGCCCTCTCAAATTATAATTATTTTTCCTTACTGTTATAGATACGTATATACCATTTTTTTTCGAATCGAACCGGATCGGCCGATTCAATCGGTTTAACTGGGAACTGGACAGGAAGCCCTTCAAACTATTTTTCAGGAAAAGAACCGACTAAAAACTTGTACACTGATCAAACCTCTTCAGGCCAACCATGACCGCCGACCACTGATATGTATTATGAACTCACTATTAGATAGAAGGGGAGGGAGAATTGATGGGGGGGAGGAGGGGGGACTGACGTGGGTGAAATTTGTTGTTCAATTTCCACGTTCTAAGTGGGCCAAGCTCTTAATAGTAAATATATAATGTTAAATATTCCTTCAATATAAAATCTGGCGTTAGCAAAAAAATCTTTCATTTTTCTGAATGCATGTATCATCTTTTCAAACAATAATTTGTTTATCTTTGGAAAACTCCTTTATTGTAAAATTTATTTCCTTTAATTATTAATGCACTACTTGAAATAGAGTCCGACCGTAATGGCACAACAAACTACTGGTGATATGGGAACTCAACCAAACACTGTCGTCATTGATAATATTGAGCATGATCAGATTGTAGTACCTGATGTGAGCAATTTCTTACCCTTATTTTGTTTATTGGAATAACTTATTTTTTTTAATATTAAAAAATTGAATTTCTTTGTCAAATTTACAGAGAAATAGCTGGAAGAACTTGTTCACGTAATTTATCAGTTTTTCAATCAGTTAAAATATTGGACAAAAATTCTTCACTATCAGGAACTCCCATCTTTCAACTAAAATCCTGAGAGCAACTTCATTTAGTAATCTCATTGTTCTGAATATACTTGACAAAATATTCCAACATCATAAGTTGTCCTCGCAACATGGAAAATTCCTGAAGTTGTAGTCTTGCCTCCCAAAGTGAAGGAAAACCTTATTTTAGCAACATTTAATTGCACAGAAAGAAAAAATACTATCAATCTAAATTTAACCCTGTCATTGATTGTTTGTGTAAATGTATCATAAATGTTGAGTTTGCCCTAACTGCTCTCTCATTGACCTTATACTAAACAATTACTTTGCAAAAGAATATCTTTGCACATCCTTTCTGTGCATTGCCATGATCTACATCATTGCAACATTAATCGTTTGGAAAAAACGTATATTGTAAAGAAAAATATAGACAAAGATAGTAAGAAAAGACAATGAATTACAAGATAATTTATGTCAGTCCTACGAAGGTTTAGGATAAGTTACGTAGAACCTTATTTTCATTATTATTTGAAAAATCATTTGGTGTTCTCCACCAATTTACGTGATGATCAAAAGAAGCTAACTCGCAACAATTATAGACATAATGAATATATAAACCAGAAGCTCATAATAATCTAAACATAAAGAAAGCACAAGAGATGTAAAGAGGGATGTACTCAGTTTAGGATCCAGTAAAGAACCAATTTAGACAATCTAAATTGTCCCAACCATTGCACATGAAATGCAAATTCTTCATGATCCTCTTTCATAAGCCTGAAATCAAATTGAAATAAATATCAACAATGGAAAAAATGGTTCCAAAAGTATGGTGTATAAAATTCTAATTTGATAGGCAAATGCCCATCTTGCATATGTTGAGCAAGAAGAATAGGCATAAATTCCTTAGACTTGAGCAAGGAAACTTCATAGAGAAAACAACTTTAATGGTTGCTCATTGTGCACTTGCTTTCTCAATATTATAAATGCATAACTAAAAATTCACTCAAGGAAGAAATGAAAAATAAACAGTTTCAACTATCTAAATGATACCTTCTAGAGCTCATAAGTTATAAGCATAACATAAATTAAGAGATTAGCCACACCTAAAATCAGCATATATATGCAAATTATTTCGTCTGACAGAAAACATAAGATCTAGTGAGCTGGGCTTCACTTCCTCTTAGAAAGGATGTTTAAGATTAGGGAGTTTTGGCCTTCAACTCTTTCATCTATCCTCATGGGTTTTATGAGAAAAGGTCAGCCTAATCTGCTTCTCTTTATTTATATAAAGAACTAGCGTTTCTTCCGTGCGATGCACGGATTGAATATTACAAATTTTAAATGCGAGATTGTATAATAAATAAATTATAGTAAAAGTTAAAATTAAACTTATTTTACCCATAAAACAATTAATATGGAAAAATTATATTGTATATATATGAGTATTACAATTATATAATTAATCATACAATTTTTAATTTTATACTAAATTCACATCAAATATTAAAATTCATATGGTTATTTTAATATTTAACAACTAAATAAAAATTATTTAAATTCGATCAATCATATAGTTAAGTCAATAAAAGAACACTTTAAAATAATAAAATAAATATTTTAAATATGATTTTTTTATATGTGTAATATATATGTTAAATTAAAAATGTTCAAAAGACAATTAATTTGATATGTAGTGTGTTGAAAATAGATTTAAAAGTAGAAACTTAATTTTTTTTTTCCAATATATTGGTACAAAGTAAAAGGAAAAGAAATTGGTAAAATTAATCCACTCTCTTTAGTGGAGAGTGAGACTCACTATTGCACCATAAAACAAATGGACTTCACTTGCTCCAATAATGATATCATTTTCTCTCTCCTCACTTCTAGTTTTATATAGAGATAAAGGGTAAAAATACTCACTCTAATAAAATAAAAAGTTTTTTGCCCAATACTCTAAACAATAAGGGTATGTTTGTTTTGGGACTCACACGGATGGACTTTGGACTTTGCAATCCACGCCCCATACGAGTTCGGGATTTAAAATCGGGTTTTCAAATTCCAAACTCAATCCCTACCTATAAACCTATTACTATTTTTCATATAATTAAATACAATCACATCATCACTTTTTTATCATCCACTCAACCTCTCTCCTACTTTTCTCTTACACAATATAATAAAATAATACAACATCAATCACTAATAAACATTGATTTGACATAAAGCAAAATCTCACCCTACTAAAATCCCAAAACAAACACATACTCATATTATTCATCAAGATTTTCACATTCTAAGATTTCAAAGCATGACTTCCCCCGCACACTTAAATCCCAAAACAAACATACCCTAAAGTTTTTTGCCCACCCAGTTTTTTAGTACGTGCCTAATATGCGGTGGAGGTTGTAGGCAGCTGCCCGTTACCGTGACGAGCATCAACACTTCCATTTTCATACAATATAAAATGCACTATATATTCCTCCTTCAATATTTTATTTTAAAAAAATTAGAAGTTGGACACGTATTAATGAAATTTTTTCGCTTCTCACGTAAAAATTTTGTGTTAGAAATTTAATTTTTAAAAAGATGTAAATTCTTTCTTTTTTAAGTGATAAAATTTTAGATTTTTTGTCTCCATCTTTTTTTTTCCTTTTCTATTTTTTCCTCTTTCCTATAAAAAATTAACCATCTCAACCAACCAAATTAACTCCTACCAACCAAATATTACTGTTGCTTACTTTCCAAAATTCCACGGTTGTTGCTCTTCTAGTTTCCAAATTTCCATCACTCAACTCTCCTCAATATCCCCAAGTTTTACATGCATACATTTTCCATGATTTACTGATGTCCAAATTTTACTCCACAATTTTCCCAAGTTCCGGAAGCATACATTTTCCATGATTTTAGCAAGCTGATTCAGGTATGTTAACATATATAATGAATGTAATTTATTGAAATGGGATGTATTTTTTTAACTATTACTTAAGAATTTAACATCAATTTTGTGTATTTATTTGTATATATTCTTAATTTATAATTTTTTTTATGCATGCTCACAATTAATAAATTTTACTTTTGTTTTTTGAACAATTTTTACTTTTGGTGTTAAAATAATTGGTACGTATAGTTGTTTTTATTATCCTATTAATAAGTATACGATTGCTTGAATATTGTATTATAAATATTATGTTATTCATATTTTTATTTTATAGACTTTTTTTAAGAGCTATATTGACTTTAAATTCTAATTAGAAAATAATTTTAGATGTCCGAATATTGTCTTTAAATCAAGTGGTAATTTTTTGGGGTAAAAAATAGTGTGTTTTAATTCATATGAGAAAATAATTTTAAGGGTCTAATTTTAGATTTCGACTCAAATCGTGAAATTTCTAGGATCAGCCCTGGTTGAGAATATATTGGTATATTATACTTTATTGAAGAGAGTTTAGTTCATTGTTAAATTATATATTGAAAAATATAGTGTAAATATTTGAACACTCTAATAATTAAATTAATATGTTGTTCTCTATTTTTTTTTATATATGTAGTATAATTTATTTATTTAGTTGATAATAGCATGATTTAAATCTCATGATTTTTTTTTTTTGATAATTTAATTGTAGATGGATGAGAATACAAGATTTATGGTGGTTTATCATGGAGGTTATTGGGAAGGTTTTGAATATACAAATGGTGAAATGGATCACATCCTTGTTTGGGTGAACCCTCCGGATACATATGCTAATATGATGGACAAAATACATGGATCTGTGCAAGCTGATATGAATGAATGGGGTTATCGTGTAGAAGCCCTTTGTGAATCGCAGGGAAAACTTATTCGTTGGAGGTTGGGTGCAGATGATGATGTTGCACAATTTTTACACAAGTACAAGAATCAAGATCTCGTTGTGTATGTCACTGAAGAAAATACACAATCGTAATAAGACTACATAATATGAGTATGAGAGAATGAAGATAGATTTCGTGCATATGCCACCATAAAATATTCGTGTGTATACCTACGGTGTCGGTCCTAGTACAATGTCTCACGCTCCCATTAGTCCAGTTGCAAATGATTATTTTACCGGTTCTGCTTTAGAAGATCACGCTACTCAGTTTGGGTCTAATATTAGGGATCATGAAGATCGCAACACCACTTTTGATGATGAAGATGATCCGTTAGATGAAGAACCGTTACATGAGGAGTGTCTCTGAGAATTCCACTCCTTTTGTGAAACTTGGAATATGCTAAACCCATCTCAACCCAAGACAAGTGCATGTCGTCTTTCTCCGGAGGTTCCTTCATCAAGTCCTGATCACTCTGCATAACATTTTACTTCAGACTCGACACATGGTCAGCTAACCATGAACAAAACCTTTTGCAGTAAGAGTGAGATGGAAGATGTCGTCGTAGCATACCATTTGGAAAATAAGGTTAATTATCAGGTCGAGAAGGCGGGCAAGGGTAGATGGTATTTAATGTGTAAGCACTCAACATGTCAATTCAAATTTCACGCAACATGCAAGCATGATGTGTGGAAAGTGGTAAGATTGGTAATGCCACATACTTGTATCCTTGATCCAGATACCCCTGTCCCCACTTCCATGAAAGCTAAAATTCTCGGCAGGATATTTGCTAAGAAGTTTTTGGGGTTCACTCTGAACCATAACCCAAAATTTATCCAGGATGAGCTAAGTGAAGATCATAGACTCTTAATCAACTATGAGCTTGCACGAGTGGTCAAAGAACATGCTGTTGCCGCATTATATGGAGATAGTGCATCATCATTTAGTAAGTTGCCCGGATACATGTACCAGTTGAGGTTGGCCAATGATGGATCATATACTCGTTTATTAACAGATGATGGAGATGTATTTAAGTATGTATTTTTTGCATTGGGAGCATCCATTGATGGCTTTAAGAAATATGGAAGGCCAGTGATTGTCATTGACGGGACCCACTTGAAGGGCAAGTATTGTGGGATGCTTTTCATAGCTGTTACACATGATGGTAACTGACAGGTCTTCTCTTTGGCCACAGATGTTGGTGATGTTGAGTGTAACGAATCATGGACATGGTTTCTTAGCTACTTACGACAAGCTTATGGTGTTCCCCTGCAATTGTTGATTGTTTCCGATCAACACGAGTGTATTATTCACTCTGTTGCCACTGTGTATCCGGAAGCCAAACACGGTCTATGCTACCATCACCTGCAACAAAAGTATGTTTCCTTCGGTCAACACGTGGTTCAACAATTTTACCAAGTTGTATACACTCATCGAAGTTCAGAATACCTCAGGTATATTTTTAGTTTACTTATACATATACATTGATAATCTTGTGATATATAGGTACGTGTTGTGAAATTAGCCATATTTTTCTTTGTAGGTGCATGGAAACATTAGAGGGTGCAGATCTAAGTGGGCATTTAATATGTAAGATCATGAATTTAGATCATGAAAAATGGGCTCGAGTATGTTGTCCAGTCAGACGTTATGAATCATGGCGTCTAATGCCGCTGAGACTTGGAACAAAAAACTACTTTGGGCTCGGAGGCTTCCTATTGTGTCTATGCTTGAATGCTCAAGAATAATTATTGAGTCTTGGTTTACAAAACAACGTGATGCAGCGTTGGCTCATTCCCAAATTCTTTGTCAGAAAGTTTCCAAAAAAATGGTCGATATCAAGATGCAAGCAAGCAATCTGGTTATCACGAGCTTGGGAGATAACTAATACAAGGTTTCAATTGTTTCAGCATTCTTCGTTGTCGATTTAGCACATAAAACGTGTGATTGTGGAGAGTTCCAGGGATTGTTGATGTCGTGCGTTCATGCTGCTGCAACTATTAGGTGAGTATATAGGTTTTTGTATGAACTTTTATTCATTATTATATATAGACTGTGTGTTGTGCATTGATGTGGTTTTTACCTTACAGGTTCTGTAATTACCCGATTAGTCATTTGTAAGTCATTATTACAGTACCGAGAGTGTTAAAGGGATGTGGGGAGGTAAGATTATGCCGGTGCCTCACCCAGACCACTGGGTCAATCCGGAATGGGTAAACTCCACAAGATGTTATCCGCCTATGCAACCTAGACAAGCCGGTCGACCACGACAAAACAGAAGGCCATCCGGATTAGAAACATCAATCTCTAGACGGAAATTGCATGTTTGTTCTTCGTGCCAGCAGCCAGGCCACAATCGATCCAATTGTACCCAACCTACAGGCTTGAGCCAAGAATCAACTAATGCATCCAACCAACATGAAGCTCCACGAAGACGTGCAGTTAGAAAGTGTTCAATATGCGGAGAAATTGGACACAATAAACACAATTTCCCAAATGAAAATTTGTGAACCACTAATCAATGTTGTTATTATTGTTTAATAGTCTTCAAACTCGTACTTTGCTCTTGCTAATAGCCTTATTTATGAGCATTTGTATTCACTGGATATGAATATATTATGTTATTTTATTTTTAATTGAATATGTCATATAATTTTAAATTTCTTGTGTTAGTTCTAATTATTTATCATTTATTAATGATATTCTAGTATGTATTTATCATTTACTGTAATTTAAGGACAAAACACAATTTAGACCTTAAACTATTGACTCGAGTACAATTTGGACACTAATCTATATTTTTGTACAATTACACTCCCCCTAAACTCTAAAACTGAACAAATAAACACTCAACTAATGAAATAGAACAAATACGTCCCTCAATTAATAAACATTCATTGTCTTTCAATTAATTTCATTTACAAGTATCTGGACGTCAATCTTTCCAATAAATTTCATCCTAATTAATTGGTCACGAAAAAAATGGAAGACAGTGAAATTCATGCTAATTTATTTGAATATTATAATTTTTTTCGTAGTTTCTATGATAGTTTACTTGCACATTTATTTTCTCGTGTTTTAGTGAGCAAGTTTTTCTATTAGTATTTAAAATGATAAAATAATTTTTAAGGAGACATGTAATAGAGGAGAGATAGATATATCATACCCCTTCTTAAAAATAATTTTATCATTTCAGATAATAATAAACAACTCACTCGCTAAAACACAAAAAAAAGGTAGTATGCAAATAAACATGGGACGAGAGGAATACTACATAATATACTATTTAATAATTTTTTATTATATTAATATATTAAAAACTATAAGAACTAATCTTGGGGGTGGGGTTGTGTTTGTTTGGTTTTGATGGGTTAGTTGGTTTAGTCTTTGGGGGGTGATTAGGCGTGAAATTGTCATGATTCGTAGCTAGAAACGCCCTAGTTTTGGTCGAATTTATTGAGTTTTAGAGTCAATTGAGCATTATTTCTATACATTGATGAATTTGTCTCTTTGATACTAATAGGTGAATAGAGGACGAAGAACGGAGTTCATAGGACTTTGAATCGACTCAAACGGATGCCCGGATGAGAAGATATTGAAGAAATACGATTGGTATTAGTGCGGACGAGGAAAAGTATTAGTTGGATGAGTTGGAAGTCACTTGAGTGACTAGGTCGAGCGCCACCGCTCGAGCGCATTGCTCGAGCGCCTAAGCTTACAGAACTTTTCTTGCGCTCGAGCAGCTCGAGCGCCACCGCTCGAGCAGCTCGAGCGCCACCGCTCGAGCGAATTGCTCGAGCGCCCAAAACATACAGTGCAATTTCAGCGCACGACTGGCTCGAGCGGAACCGCTCGAGCGATTGAGTCATTCGAGCTACACTACTCGAGCGGGACCGCTCGAGCGTTTTGCTCGAGCAACTTCGGATTTTTGCCTCCGGATGCGTATTTTCGGCCCATTAACTCCCGTTTCGACCCGTGCCTATATATACCTCTTCCAAACACGTTTTGAAGAACCCCGAACTTTAGAAATAATTTTAGACTTAGTTTTTGGAGAGGAAGGAGAGGAGCAAGCTTTATTTTTACGTTTTGTTGAGGTTTTGCATACGAATTCTTAGTTTCTTTTCTTTCTTAGTTTCTTTTCATTAGCTCGATTACTTTTAACGCTTTAAACTTCGTTTTTATCAATTCAAATTTCAGTTCTTAGTATTTATTTCTTTAAACCCTAGTTCATGTTTCATATTTTCGTTCTTCAATTCATTATGTTTATGTGCGTTGTTTCTTCTATTGCTTTTATGTTTGTTAGAACCATGTCTAGCTAAAACCCTTGCATGCTTAGGGTAGGATGAACTCGTAGAAGTAGGTTGTGGGTACGTAATTAGGGTAACTCGTGACGTTAGGTTTTAATTCTCTTGGTTAATGAATTCTTATAATTAATCTGAATTTTACCTTTAAATTTAGTACGAAAGTTAGAGAGAGGACGACCGCATCACTCAATAACAATTAGTAGTCTTAACGAGAGGGTGTAGAAAGAGTTAATTCATCTACCGGTTTAGCGAAGGAGGACGATCGCATCACCTTAGTTAAATTAGGGTCTCATTAATTAAGCACAATCTAGTAATTCGTTAGTAGATTAGTGAAGTCGAGTGTTAGGGTAAAGTATTAGGGTGTAGAATCTTGAGCTTTCACCTTGCATTCTTAGACTTAGGTTAATTCTTGTTTGTCACGATTACTTTGATTATGTACCTGCTCCGTTAGTATACGTAGGGATTCCTATCCTGAGCATCACCATCTCATACTTGCATAAACACCTTAGATATTTAGTTTAATTTTCCTTTTGCATTCGTAGAGTAATTTAGTCTAGACTTAATTCTTTTAATTTTCAAATCCAAAAAATATACACTCATATTAACTACAACGCGTAGATCTTCAGGGATCTATTCGCATATACACCATCCCTTGGGTTCGATACTACTTGGTCATTATACGTACTTATACTACAGTGAACCCGTCCGCTTGCGGGTGAGCGACTAGTAGAAGTTAGTAAAATCGCATCAAGTCAATGGCGTCGTTGCCGGGGATGGCGTTATATGCTTTTTGAATAGGACTTGTAGATAGCTTAGTAGTTAGTAGTGGGTGATTTATTTTCTGTTTTTAATTTTATTTCCATTCATTGGGCAGTTGCGTTTTGATCCTTCTGCTAGTGTGTCAGGTTTATGAAAACACGCTCACAAGGCAATACGAGCGAAGAGAGAATACCGTTGGACCCTGAGACAATAGCCAGAAGGAACCGAGCCTTCTTGAGAAGAATGAACGCTGCCGACTTAGGAAAGGAACCAATGGATATCAATAATGAGTTGGACGATGCTGTCAACGATTTCAATCAGGCAGTAGACCGAGTTGAAGGCACTGGAGTTAGTGGTAGCCAGAATCAAATTCCATTAGGGGATAGCCAGAGCCTAAACCCGGATACACAAAACGTAGGGAATCCAGCTCAGAACCTTGTCCATAATCCTCATAACAACCCTGCTTACCCACAAAACCCAAATAACCCTTTTAACAACCCAGTATACCAACATTACCCATACCCACCTTATCCTTACCCACCATATCCATATCATCCACCTTCTGTCTACAACCAACCACCTGTTTACCAACCACCACCCCAACAAGTACCCGTACCAGCTGCTAATCCTCAACACGTTCCTCAGAACGTAGATCACAATATGGCTATTCGAGGGAGGTTTGCAGCACAGCCACAGCGGTACTATGATGGAGTGGCTTTACCTCCTATTGAGGCGAACAACTTCTCGATATCCCCGGGGATTTTAAAGCTGCTTACCGAGAATCAGTTCAAAGGGGTGATCGGGAAGGAGAATCCTCATACACACTTGATGAGCTTTCTCATGATAGCCTCAACATTCAATTACAATGGCATGTCTGAAGATGCCAAGAGGCTTAGGCTGTTCCCATTCTCACTGACGGGAATAGCTAAGGAGTGGTACGATAATACGCTCCCGCGGGGAGGTATTACCACTTGGGCCGAGCTCGAACGTCTGTTCCTCGAGCGATTCTACCCTCCATCTAGGACGATCAAGGCTAGAATTGAGATCTCATCCTTTCGCCAGAAGTCTAGAGAAGATTTACGCCAAGCGTGGGAGAGATACTCAAACATGCTGATTGAGTGCCCGCAGCACGGGTACAATGAGGGAGACATTATGGCGTTCTTCTATAGTGGTGCCAACAAGGCGGGGCAAGACCATTTAGACGCTTGTGCGGGTGGAGCATTCTTGAACCAAGGCATAGAGAGGTGTAGGGAAATCGTGGACAACATTGTCACGAATGCCGGTGCTTGGAGTGGAGATGCAGATTTTCAGAGAGTGCATCAGGTTGAAGAGGGAGAAGGAACGAGAAGGCTGCTGATGGCCATGATGGAGAAGATCAACAACCTCGAGTTGGGAAAGAGTTTGGGTGGAGAGCATGCAGTAGAGAATGAGAGAGTAGACCAGCCCAGTGGACAGCAAGAGGTAGCCAATTACATGGGAGGTCCGTATTACAACCAGAATGGCTACCAAGGTGGAAACCAGTATGGAAGACCTTCTTATGGCCAACCATTTGTACCTCCAGGTCCTCAGCCACTTCAAAATCAATGGAGGAACACACAAGGAATTCAAGGAGGCCAGCAGCTTCCTCAAAACACATGGCGAAAATATGAGAACTTCTCATATGCTAACCCAAAAACTGGTGTTACTGTTCCTGCAGGTGTTGATCCGGGTTCAAAGCCTCCTGGTGGAGAAGGCGGTGCATCAACCGAGGAGATGTTGAGAGCTATCCTTCATAAGGTGGAGGAAGGGAGCAAGCGGTTGCCATCCTTGGAGTACGATGTGAAAGAGTTGCACAAGAAGGGTGATCATCGTGATCAAGAGCTCCAGAAGATGAACGTTGAGTGGACTAGAACTCAACAAGAGAACAATCGAAGGTTCACTTCTTTAGAGTTCCAGATGAGCCAGATTGCAAAGTCAGTGAATAGAATGCCGGAGGGGAACCCGAAGGAGCAGTGCAAGGCTATCCAGTTAAGAAGTGGAACCAACTATGAAGGTCCTCAGATGCCTGCTGATTCTGAGACGCCCCAAGTTGAGAAGGGGATTGAAAGTGAAGGGATTGAGAAGCATAAAGATGTGGATGAGTCCCATCAGGACAAAGGCATTGAGAAGGGTGAGAGAGTTCCTAAGTGGAAAAAGGCAAAGGAAGCAAGGGATAAAGTGAAAGAAACAGAAAGAGATGAATGGGGGGTACCAAAATCTGTGATACCCGTCCCGTATCCACAGCGCTTCATGAAAAAGAAGCTTGATGAAAAATTTGCAAAATTTCTTGATGTTTTTAAACAACTTCACATTAATATTCCTTTTTATGATGCTTTGGAACAGATGCCGCACTATGCGAAGTTTTTGAAGGACTTGATCGCGATTAGACGGCGAGTGGATGAGCCGAAGTTGGTGAAGCTGAACCACGAGGTGAGTGCATTAGTGCACAAGGCGCTTCCACCGAAGCTGAAGGATCCCGGGAGCTTCACAATCCTATGTGATATTGGGAACGGGATCAAAAAGGGAGCGTTGTGCGACCTCGGGGCGAGCATCAATCTCATGCCCCTATCGCTTTTCAAGAAGTTGGAAGGTGGTGAACTTCAACCCACAATGATGACGCTGCAACTTGCCGATCGGTCTATTACTAGACCTCAAGGTGTGGTTGAAGACGTCCTAGTGAGAGTTGGAGATCACATTTTTCCAGCCGACTTTGTAGTGCTAGAGATGGAGGAAGATGAGCACGTGCCCCTGATCTTGGGAAGACCGTTCTTAGCTACGGCGGGGATGGTGCTAGACGTGGCAAATGGGAAGATTACATTGAAGGTTGATGTTCAAGAAGTGAAGATCTCCCTATATGAAGCCATGAAGCACCCGAAGGAGGATGAGAGCTTGTATTGCATGGATGCAATTGATCCTAGTGTTGAAGACACACCTTCTATCCCTAATCCTTCTGATGTTCATGATTTTGTTAGTCCTTCACTTGATTATTTAACCCATGGGCATTATGATCTTGACTCTTTTGATAGGGATGAAGTGAAGAAGTTGAAGGATGAAGAGGTGAAAAGTGTGGACGTGGTCCAGCTAGAGGGAAAAGGAGGAGTTAAGAAGAAGAAGTCAAAATTCAAGAACTTGTTTGGTAAGACTCCTCCAGATAAAGGAAAGAAGGAGTTGAGACCCATAACACTTGGGAATGAGAAAAGAGAAAAGGAACTCATGATGGAGGGACATCAAGGAAAGGAGTTCAAACACCACTCTTATGAGAGTAAGGGAGGTAAAGTTGAGTATGATGTCCCATAAGCTCCTTTGAGCTTGGTCCGGCATGAGGACCTTAAAAATAGCGCTGAATGGGAGGCAACCCATTATTTTTTTTATTTATTTGCTTTTAGTTTTTTTAGTTATTAGGGAGTTATTTTGAGTCGTATGTTTAACCTCATATTTGAGTGAGTTGCTTGTAGGCTTGTCTCTAAAGGAGTAAAGGTATCATGGAGTTATTCAGATTGAAAGGACCAACTCAAGCAAGGGAGTGTGCAAAGCTATTGAGAGAAACTGAATTGTTCGGTTGAGGTAACCCACAACCCCAAACTTAGACCTCTAGCAAGGTCGAAGTTTGGGGGGGGGTGGAGTTTTTTTTTTTATGTTTCTTGTTACATTGCACATGCATGCACGCCCTTATCTTTGAGTTGAGTTTGATTGATTATTAGATTGTTGAGATACTCCTTGGGGTGATTTTGATTTGACTCGCGATTGCATATTTCATGCCTATCAATCATCTTATGCTTGCTGATTGCTATCTTTGAGTATGATTTGATGAGGAGAGTGAGTAGTAAGGGTGAGTTAGAAATTCTTTTGTGTGAGTGTTTGAGTTTGAGCTGATTTGAGAAAGAACTTGTATGCTTGTGAGTTTTTCTTTTGAGTACTTGTGTGATGAGAGCGAGAATGCACTAGGACTAGCATGGATGTGAAAACCGTGAGAGTTGAGCCTTACGAGATTTAAATGCATGATTTAATCTCTTCGTTTGTGAGTGAATCATCACCTTAGAGGAGGCTAGAACTTGTTTGTGCTCTTGCTTCTTGATTGTGTCCAGCTTGATATGCCGAATGTGATCTTAGGCCATCTTTGATTTAATTGAGTCACTTAGCCAAAATTTTCCTTACCAATGACATTGATCCCTTGTTAGCCCCTTTGAGCCTAAAGCCTATTTTATTTGCTAGCACATATGAACACTATTCCAATTCCTAAGCCTTTTTATCCCAATTTGAGTGGAGAATAGGAAAGTGTGAATGTGAAGGGAGTGAATTGAGTTGAAAAAGGAAAAGGTTGTTTGTTGAGTGAATATGAGAAGAAGGTGTGATGAAGTTATGAGATGTGGGAAAAAGAGAAAAAAAATTGAGAATGAGAAAAAGAAAAAAAATGAAGTGATTGAAAAAAAAAAGTGAAAAGAGTGAGAAAGAAAAAAATTGAAGTGTTGAGAGAAGTGGAATTGAAAGAGTGTTAATTGAATATGTGTGAAGTAGTCTGTTCCTAATCTCGAAGTGCCAAAGTTTGATTTTCTATTCTCCATTCACTTGAGTCACTTACCCAAATTGTTATCCCACTCGTCCAAAGAGCCTACATTACAACCTTGAAAAAAGTCCTTTTTGATTCGGCATTGATTTTTAGAGTATGGTCGAAGTTAAGAGCACTTACAAGCCTATGGCTGCCAATTTGTGTGATTGATTGTTTGAGTGAGTCCCTTGATCATTGTTATACACTTGTGAGGGAGAGAAACACATCGTTGAGTGCACATCCATGCTTGATCTTGGTGTTTCTTGTAATTGTTGCATGAGTATGATAAAGGAAGGTGAGTGAGTTTACTTGTGATGCATCTTTGAAGCTCGAATTTGTGTACTTGCATGATTGGATACTTTGACTCATTCCCAACAATTTCACTTGACTTATTATTTCATTGCTTGGGGACAAGCAATATGGTAAGTTTGGGGGGGTTGATTAGGCGTGAAATTGTCATGATTCGTAGCTAGAAACGCCCTAGTTTTGGTCGAATTTATTGAGTTTTAGAGTCAATTGAGCATTATTTCTATACATTGATGAATTTGTCTCTTTGATACTAATAGGTGAATAGAGGACGAAGAACGGAGTTCGTAGGACTTTGAATCGACTCAAACGGATGCCCGGATGAGAAGATATTGAAGAAATACGATTGGTATTAGTGCGGACGAGGAAAAGTATTAGTTGGATGAGTTGGAAGTCACTCGAGTGACTAGGTCGAGCGCCACCGCTCAAGCGCCTAAGCTTACAGAACTTTTCTTGCGCTCGAGCAGCTCGAGCGCCACCGCTCGAGCGAATTGCTCGAGCGCCCAAAACATACAGTGCAATTTCAGCGCACGACCGGCTCGAGCGGAACCGCTCGAGCGATTGAGTTATTCGAGCTACACTACTCGAGCGGGACCGCTCGAGCGTTTTGCTCGAGCAACTTCGGATTTTTGCCTCCGGATGCGTATTTTCGGCCCATTAACTCCCGTTTCGACCCGTGCCTATATATACCTCTTCCAAACACGTTTTGAAGAACCCCGAACTTTAGAAATAATTTTAGACTTAGTTTTTGGAGAGGAAGGAGAGGAGCAAGCTTTATTTTTACGTTTTGTTGAGGTTTTGCATATGAATTCTTAGTTTCTTTTCTTTCTTAGTTTCTTTTCATTAGCTCGATTACTTTTAACGCTTTAAACTTCGTTTTTATCAATTCAAATTTCAGTTCTTAGTATTTATTTCTTTAAACCATAGTTCATGTTTCATATTTTCGTTCTTCAATTCATTATGTTTATGTGCGTTGTTTCTTCTATTGCTTTTATGTTTGTTAGAACCATGTCTAGCTAAAACCCTTGCATGCTTAGGGTAGGATGAACTCGTAGAAGTAGGTTGTGGGTACGTAATTAGGGTAACTCGTGACGTTAGGTTTTAATTCTCTTGGTTAATGAATTCTTATAATTAATCTGAATTTTACCTTTAAATTTAGTACGAAAGTTAGAGAGAGGACGACCGCATCACTCAATAACAATTAGTAGTCTTAACGAGAGGGTGTAGAAAGAGTTAATTCATCTACCGGTTTAGCGAAGGAGGACGATCGCATCACCTTAGTTAAATTAGGGTCTCATTAATTAAGCACAATCTAGTAATTCGTTAGTAGATTAGTGAAGTCGAGTGTTAGGGTAAAGTATTAGGGTGTAGAATCTTGAGCTTTCACCTTGCATTCTTAGACTTAGGTTAATTCTTGTTTGTCACGATTACTTTGATTATGTACCTGCTCCGTTAGTATACGTAGGGATTCCTATCCTGAGCATCACCATCTCATACTTGCATAAACACCTTAGATATTTAGTTTAATTTTCCTTTTGCTTTCGTAGAGTAATTTAGTCTAGACTTAATTCTTTTAATTTTCAAATCCAAAAAATATACACTCATATTAACTACAACGCGTAGATCTTCAGGGATCTATTCGCATATACACCATCCCTTGGGTTCGATACTACTTGGTCATTATACGTACTTATACTACAGTGAACCCGTCCGCTTGCGGGTGAGCGACTAGTAGAAGTTAGTAAAATCGCATCAAGTCAGGGGGCTGTGGGGAGGGCGGGTTGGGATCGGTGGGGTGGAGGGAGGAGGGGAAGAGTGTGGGCCATAATGGGTAGAAATCTCTTTTACTAAGGATGTGTGTGTACCTATTTTTTCAAAATGTGTATAAAACTTTTTAAAGAAAATTTGTGGGCAAAAAACTTTTTAGGTTACAAGAATGGGCAGTTTACTTTATATCCCTTTTATATATATATATATTTGATGAGATTATCAATAACTATTGGGATTTTATATAGCCACTCACTAATTAGTATTTTTTGATGAGATTAGCAATAACTATTGGGATTATATACAACCACTCAATAATTATTATTTTTCTTCTCCCTAGGCTTTCTTTATTCCTTTTTTTTTATCCTTTCACAGTTAATTATTTTTGTTCAAATTTATTGATGTGTTGTCCATTTTTATATATTGGGGCTTTGCATTTCATAGTTTAAATGTCATTCATGACCCAAAAATCTAAAGACTTTGAAACAAAAGGAAAAAAAAAAACTCAAGTTATAAAGTCAGGTTATAATATACTAAGACCCTGATTGGGAAAACAACCAGGCTGTAGGCAAACACAGTCACAGACATGCCATTAATCATCACCATATATTTTCTCATCATTTAAAGCTCATTTATGTAACAAAATTTGTGAGTGTTTATAGAGGTCTGTTGACCACAAACTTTATGCTTTGAAGTTAGAACTACAAAGTTGTGAGATATATAAAGAGAATGATGAGTATTACATTTGTAATGTAACAATATACATTTGATATGATAAATTATCAATGGAGAAATAATTAACCGTGTCACAATTCACATGTTATCAGTAAATTGTATTACTTGAAAATGCTAAACAATATTATCGAGGCTTTGTGTCAAAAAAATTCAATCTATAGTCTTACTCAGACAATGGATCTTATAAATCTTTTACGTAAAGATAAATATCCATGGCAGTTTTTGGAAGTATGAAATTATAAAGCATGAATCAACAGGGGGATAACATATCAAAATGACCAGCCTTTACACTACAAAAAATGCGGAGTTTAACGATGGAAAATTAACGACGGACACGTAATCCGTCGTTAATATACACATTTGCGACGGAATTACGACGGACACTAACCAAAGCTTGTCCGGATTTTATATTAACGACGGATTTTTAAAACCCGTCGTTAATTATGAGAATTAACGACGGATGTGTCCATCGTAGATATTAAAAATAAATTAACGACGGTCAATCCGTCGTTAATTCCCACCCGTTTGACCGCGACCTTTGAGATTCGGTGCAAAGCTGTGGTGGCCGATAAGTTTACGATGGAATGTCCGTCGTAAAATTCAACTTAATATTTTACGACGGACAACCCGTCGTAAATTCCCGCCCGTTGAGTCGCGACTCTTCGAGAACCGGCGCATATTTATTACCGGAGACTTATTAACAACGGTCGTGTCCGTCGTTAAATTTAAATTTAATATTTACGACGGAAAGTTCGTCGTATAACAAAAAATAACGTCGTTTTACTCCTAAAGGTGGCAATATTAGCGACGGGTTGATGTCCGTCATTGATTTTTTATGCCTATTTAAAGGCAGCGCCGACGAGCTCATTTCTCACCCGAGCAAAACCGAGCAAACTCGAAGAAAAAGTGGGCGATTTCCGGCGAGCACTCAGGAGTCAATTTCATCCCGATTCTAGTTCGTTTCTTCGTCGATCCCTACTCTTTAATTGTAAGTTTTTCAATTTTTTACCGTTTAGTTCATTTAATAGCATTTTATTAGTGTAGTTTTTTTTACAATTTTTTAGAAATTATATACATTAATTGTATGTTAATATATGTTTTAGTTGTAGAAATTGATTATATACGTTAATTTTGTTAGTTATATATATGTTAATATATGTTTTAGTTGTAGAAATTGATTATATATGTTAATTTTGTTAGTTATATATGTTAATATATGTTATTATATGTTAATATATGTTATTATATATTTTAGTTGTAGAAATTGATTATATATGTTAATTTTGTTAGTTATATATGTTAATATATGTTATTATATATTTTAGTTGTAGAAATTGATTGTATATGTTAATTTTGTTAGTTATATATGTTATTATATGTTTTAGTTGTAGAAATTGATTGTATATGTTAATTTTGTTAGTTATATATGTAAATATATGTTATTATATGTTTTAGTTGTAGAAATTGATTATATATGTTAATTTTGTTAGTTGATTATACTGTAGAAATTGATTATATATGTTAATTGTTTAGAATTTTATTTATATTGAGTTTATATGGTTGTTTAATTAATATTGATTGTTATTATATATTGAATGTTATTATATATTGAATGTTTTAGATGAGTGGACTAGATAGTGGATCGGTCGGTGGTGGGAGAGGGGAAAGCCAGGAGAGGGGTCGAGAGAGAGGGAGACAAGCGGGGTCTCTTAGACCCATTGTTGCTCTGATTGTCGCCCCTGAGGGGTCCTTGTCCGCACCCCAGACGGGCGAGAGATCATCTTCCTCCCGCCAGCATCCCACTGGAGTGGCGCGGATTCCAGTTGAACCTCGTGGGAATTTGTAAGTTTTAATCTTTTCAGCTTTCAATATTTATTAATTAAACCCTAATTATATTATTAACTTTGTAATTTTAATGTTGCAGTTGGATCCCGGGACATGAGGCGACTACTCACTTAACCGACTCCTTCATGGCCGTTGGATTCGAGCCCACTGCTTTGTTGTGACCGTTTCGGACCGCGCATTGGATCCGGCCGGAAGAAAGCCGGAAAAGGCGAGAAGGTGCCCAGAGGTAGGGACCGACCTGGCCGGCCTGAATCCGGCCTCAGCGGGCTCCGACCACGAGTTTTCGGCCACGAGAGTGAGGCCGGAAACCTGCCTGGGACGTCCGTCCACGTTCATCACAGCCACGTCGAAGTCCTTCCGTGGCCGGATCGGCCTGGCCAAGATCAGTGAAGTCCAGCAGAGATCGCCCAGACACGACCGACCGGCCGGAGCAATCTCCGACCTCGCTGTCCGCCAGGAGGCCGGCCTCCGATCACTCAGGGCCCCCAGCCGGCAAGAGAGATCTGGAGCACGTGATAGAATCGGGCAAGATCCTCTCCCAAGAGGGAAAAAGGCCGCCTCCGTACCCAGAGACTCAGAGAATATTCCATCCAAATGAGGAAATTCGCCAGAGAATCGTCCTTTTTGGACACGCGTCAACTCCCTAGTGGCCGGCCACCTGCAAGCCCTGACATACCAGAGCCCGCGTGTCCTCGGAGGCAGGAGACATTTAATGCACCTGTCCCCCGAGAGGCCGGAAATGACCAAAATACCCCTATAGTGAGAAAACTATAAATACCCCCACTTTTGTAATGTAAGAAAAGGTTCAATCTCTCTCAGTATAATCAATACACACTCATTCAAGTCCAGGGACTCACAACCCCTGACAATTCTTGGTGTTCTTAGTGTTCTTATGCATTTATTGCTTTTCTTCATTCAAGCATTAATTCTAGCATTAAAGAACCCAATCATTTGATGTTTTTACCAAAGCTTTCATAAATAGCCATTCAATCCCAGCAAAATATATTTGGTAAACAACATGCTTACAGTTGGGGTTTGGTGTCTGAAACGAGGAGGCAGCAATATTTTGAGGAGTTTAAGGTATAATTTATGTAATTTATTTAATTTATTCATTATTTATTAATATAAATTATGTAAATAATATATTTTATTTTATTTTAATAAAATTGTAGAAATTCGTCGTGTGGAGACCGGAGCACGAGGCCCTGATGTGGAGGAACTTCTGTTTGAAATGTGCCGATCGATATAGGGACCTGATGTTTAACATTCGGAAGGCCTGGTTTAGGAGAGGAGAGGTAACGAACATAGGGACGGACAACATGGGCTAGGATGTGTGGCCCCAATTTCTCGCCTACTAGAACAGCGACTAGTTCAAGGAGAAGTCGGACAAGAACAAGGCGAATCGTAACAGCGACCCTGATGGAGAAGGGGTCGCTCTACATCGGGCCGGTTCTCAGTCCATTTATGAGCACGGGTTGCATTTTGTAAGTGACCAGTTTGTATATATTTTTTTATTTATTTTTATGAAGCTGTGGAAAATTTTAATTACTAAATATTTAATTGTAGGAGCGGGAGCATGGACGTGAGCCCTCTCATTTTGAGAGACTACAGCTTGCCCATCCGCTGGATGAGCAGACCGGAAGGTCCACCTACGGCCGCACCACCGAGATCCACATACGTATTATTTTTAATTTTAATTTTAGTATTATTTTCTAAAATTTCATTTATTAATTTAAAGTATTGTTAATTTGCAGAGGAGGATGAATGAGGACCTTGCCTCCCAGTCCCAGTCCCAGCCTCAGGCAGAAGGGTCGGACTCTATGCCCCCCCCCCCTCAGAGCCTTCTGTAGACGTTCAAAATGAGCTCTACTTTAAGCACATCAAGGCTAAGAAGGGGCATTTCACTGGATTGGGTAGTTTTGGAAAGAGCCTACTCCGATCTCGTGGACCCGACTCATCCTCCTCCCAGTCCTCCATCGACTCTCATCCCAGCGACATCGAGAGACAGCTCTCGACTGTCGTCAAGCAGATAGAGCTTCTCCAGCAGCGAGAGACGCAACTGGATTACGATAGGAGGCGACGAACAACGGAGGAGGAGGCACAATGGAAGAATGTGGAGGAGATGAACAACTGGTGGAGGGCAGTTACATCCACATTAGGTGGACAGATACCACCACCGCCGGTCCCGGTGCGGCCCGTCATCCCGCCACCCCCGCCGGAGCTCCAAAGGCCTAATCCGTTGGATGAAGAGGAGGACACTAGTACAAAAAAGGACTTAGAAAGCGGTTATATTTTAACTTAGAAAGCGGTTAGAAACGCTTTCTAAGAATCAGCTATCTAAGCTAAGAAAGCGGTTAGGAAACCGCTATCCAAGATAAACACTTAGATAGCGGTTAAAAACCGCTGTGTACTAGGAAAGCGGTTAAAAACCGCTGTGTACTAGGAAAGCGGTTTTGAACCGCTATCCAAGTCAATTTCTTAGAAAGCGGTTTCGAACCGCTATCCAAGTCGACTTCTTAGAAAGCGGTTTCGAACCGCTATCTAAGATCCTTACTTAGAAAGCGGTTCTTAACCGCTATCCAAGTGCATTTACGTTTTTTTTTATATATTTAATTCACTAGGAAAGCGGTTCTTAACCGCTTTCTTTGATTTATAATTTTTTTTATATTTTATATTTTATTTTAATAAACCTGTTTATATACAAATAAATATATTTATCCATACCATCAAATATTAATCCATAGCATCAAATAAATATAATTAATTACCAAAAAATTCATAATAATATCATATCATCACACATTAATATATAAGTTACATGCCATAAGTTATATAGTAATGTCTTACAAAAAGAAAATTACATTAAGAACCTATTGTATAAATACCCCATCCAATCCATTTTCCATTTGTCAATTCTAGCTTTGTTGTAAGTCGGGATCCGAGGATTATGCACAAACTGCAAATTACATTTAAAATTTAATTAATTAATACGAATATGTTATATATATCAATCAATAATAATTTAAATAAATCGATAAATCAACTTACTTCATCAGGTATAGTCGTCTGATAATCTATCTGCTCGAACCCACTTTCGATCCATATAAAACTAGAGATGCCTATATACGTTAATCGAAAAGCACACGAGTTGAGTCCTAAATTACATTGTTAATAATAATAATAATAATAATAATAATAATAATAATAATAATAATAATAATAATAATAATAATAATAATAATAATAATAATAATAATATAAATAATAATAATAATAATAATAATAATAATAATAATAATAATAAAATGATGTTATAATATATGGATCCCAAGGCAGGCATAGTTTTGAGAAGTATATATAAGTTCAATGAACAAATTTCATTATAAAAAATGACATATAATTTGCATTCATGGCATTTTGGCAGAGTTGTAAGACATGTCAAGGCATTTCCTAAAATATTGTTCCCTCTATCCCAAACTTAATTGAGACTTACTGAAACTATCCATCTCCTTGTTCAATCAATATCTCCATAAATGACAATATACAAAAATTAATTTTACAATTATATTCCCTACACTAATATGCTTACCTCTCATATTTTTACTTTATACATACTAATTCACATTCATCAAAATCACATAACTAAGCAAAATTACAAGTTGTGATCTTTGAAACCCATAAACGAGCATCAACAAATTAAAGAATACATAAACATAAACCAGAACAACCATAGCTACAAAATTTTTATATTTTATACAAGTTCTGGTCTTTGAACAAATTAAACTCAGATCAAACACAAAATATATACAAGAGCTACAGATTTCCTTTTTGGAACAAAACAAGAAAAATATATCTATACATTTGATGCTAATTAACTAGTATAAATAAATTAGGCATATATGTATAGAGAAATTGGAGTAATTACCTGGCGTCGGGCTAGGGCGGTAGAGAGGCGGAGGGCTAGGGCGGCGTCCGGAGGCGGCGGCTGGGGCGACGAGTGGAGGCGCGGCCTGGGACGGCGTCGCGAGGCGCGGACTGGGACGGCGTCGCGAGGCGCGGCCTGGGACGGGTGCGCCGCAGGGGAGGGCTGGCTACGAGGGCGGCGGAGTGGTAGCGTCGCGGGTGGGGGAGGAGAGGAGGAGGAGAGGAACTGATAGCGTACGTGTGCGTGAGTTTTTGGTGTGTTAGGGATTTAATATAAAAAAATTGGGTAAAAACTCTTAGATAGCGGTTCGTAACCGCTATGCAAGTCCAAAGCTTAGGCAGCGGTTCTTAACCGCTATCCAAGTGTCACTAGGATAGCGGTTCTGAACCGCTATACAAGGTTGAACTTGGATAGCGGTTATGAACCGCTATCTTACAAATGGGCCCTTACATAGCGGTTTTAAACCGCTTTCTAAGTTTAAACCTTAGAAAGCGGTTTTGAACCGCTGTCTTAGAATTTTTTATTTTTTTTTAATATATTTCTTTACATAACCGCTCTCCAAGTGGGTTCTTGGAGAGCGGTTTTTATAACAGATATGCAAGAGCAGCTATGTAAGTTCGAATCTGTAGTAGTGGGAGGATCGCGGTTTCGATTCCGATGATACATGACCTTGATTTTTATTATCTTGTTATTGATTTTTTTTGAACAACTTTAATTCTCTTTTTTTGGTAATTTTATATTTTTATTATAATTTTTATTATGTTGTTATAATTTTTACAAAACAAAACGATCCATATAATTGGTAACAACATTTACAAAACAAATGAACGGATTTTAATATTAATTACGCATTTTTCGAATTAAATAAATTTACAAAACAAAAAAAAAATATAATTGGTAACAACATTTATTAAAAAAAGTTAGAAACGAAAAAGAATTAATTTGATGAATAATAAAAAAAGAATGACTCAATTTGGATACGTATACAATTAATTACGTACAAGTGAACGAATTATAATATTAATTACGCGTTTTTCGAATTAAATAAATTTACAAAACAAAAAAATATAATTGGTAACAACATTTATTAAAACAAGTTAGAAACGAAGAGGAATTAATTTGATGAATAATAAAAAAAGAATGACTCAATTTGGATACGTATACAATTAATTACGTACAAGTGAGCAGGTTATAATATTAATTACGCATTTTTCGAATTAAATAAATTTACAAAACAAAAAAATATAATTGGTAACAACATTTATTAAAACAAGTTAGAAACGAAAATAAATTAATTTGATGAATAATAAAAAAAGAATGACTCAATTTGGATACGTATACAATTAATTACGTACAAGTGAACGGATTATAATATTAATTATGCGTTTTTCGAATTAAATAAATTTACAAAACAAAAAAAATAACAACATTTATTAAAACAAGTTAGAAACTAAAAAGAATTAATTTGATGAATAATAAAAAAAAAATTAATCAATTTAGATACATATACAATTAGTTGCAAGAAATCGAACAAAAGAAACAAGTGTCCTAATGGTTCATGCCCTCTCTATATGCAAGAGAGGTCATGGGTTTGATTCCCCTTGGATGTGAAATTGGAATTAATTGTTTCAGGCCCAATAGGGCTAATATAGAAGTGGGGCCGGAGTGTATACCTTGGGGGCCAATGGTCCAGTGGTTCGCACCCGCCCCTGGTGCCGGGGGTCCGGGTTCGAACCACACGAGCTACTTTTTTTTTGTTCTAGGTTCGGTATTTACGACGGACACATGTCCGTCGTAAATCATACATTAACGACAGCTTTGTGCCCGTCGTAAATATTTTCCTGGCTGATTAAAAAAAAGTGAAAATCGGCAAATATTAACGACAAACTACGGCCGACGTAAATTTTAAGCTCGGCCGGGTCATTGACGGGTCAGTTTTACGACGGCTTTTGTCCGTCGTAAATTTACGACGGCCATCCAAAGCCGCCGTAAATTTTAGATACGGTCGATTTGCCTACGGGTCAACGTCCGTCGTTAATCCCGTTGTTAAACACGATTAGCGATGGATTATCTGTCGCTAGTGCCATCGTTAATCAATGCGTTTTTTTGTAGTGTTAAAACCAAAAATGCATGTGTTACAGTAAAAGATGCAATTTTTTTGTCTAGTGCCATAATCAATTGAAGATGCATATCGTAATCAAGAAAATTGAAATATATAGCACACTCACTAAGGCACTAACAAAGAAATATATCCACAGACAAATTTGTGCTAAATATTGACATGCTTAATTATCTTATCATTGTCCTAAAAATTCGGAATTAAAAACTAAACGTTCATTCTCCTCCCACAGACGCAGATATAGAACTGAGAAGTGAGAATAAATTTGAATTGTTAAGAGATCACATACTTACCCTTTATTTAGATTCGACACCGGCGCCAGAGACGCGAAAACGACAAAATTTGCCACCAAAAGAAATCACATAATTCTTTATATATGGAGTTAGAAGAAGAAGGGACAGATGAGTTACCTTTTCAGATTTTTAAATTAAAACAACATTTCAAGGCGGTAGGAAAAAAATTCATCGATTTAGAAACTGACAAAGTAAAAGGGAAGAAGAAAAGGCACAATGACAGTTTTCAGATCAATAATTATAGGGAGATTACAAATGTAGATGGGAAGAAGAAGAGGAAAATGAGTAGCGTGAGAATTGTAATTCTGTTTTTTTATTTAATATATAATTTATTATTTAACATATGAAATGATTTGGATGATACATGTCACGACGATAGCATATTAATATTGACACATAGCAGGTTGTGAGGAGTACAATCCTCCTTTTATATATATAGATTGTGTTTTTTTTTTTTTTTTTTTTGAACGTTCACAAAAATGTGTCTAATCCATAATAACTATAATAATTTTATCTCCACACTCTACTTTTTTCATAGTGAATCTCACAAACCCATACTTTATCTATTCTGTTCATTTTTTTAATACTTGTGCCTAAATATTTAGACACAATTTTGGTGAATTAAGAAAGTAGATAAAAGAAGAATTTGAAATACATTTTAAAACTAGATTATAAATAATATTAATTAAACTAGACTAAACTTAATTTATTAATAATATATCGGGTGTACCCTAAAATTAGACAAAACCTATTATTATTTAGAAAAAAAAAACTGCAATATTCAAGAGTTTTGAGGGCATGAATTAGAAAGATAGTAAAAAGGCATAAAAATGTGGAGGTATAGAATCAAACTTGGGAAAGACAAGAGAAGAGAGACCTATTTTTGCCAAGCAAACCACTAGGCCAATACAAATAATTAATACAAATTTTGCCACTAAACATATATATATACTAATATTTTAGAAAATGTCAGGGGGCCCAGTGCCTCCTGACCCCCTGACTCCGTCAGTGTGTATTACAAAGATTCACTCTAATAGAAAAAAAATACACTTTTTGTCAAATAAAAATATTTTTTAAATACTTTTGGTCCCATATTTCAAAAGTAGTCATTTGTTTTGCAAAATTGGTCCCAATCGTTAAATACTTAATATAAATGGTCCCAAAATTTGTCAAAATTGGTCATCTTTGTATTCAACGATTGGAACCATTTTTGCATAAAAATGACCATTTTTTGAACATTGAGACCAAAAATATTTTGAAAATATTCATACAATTGACTAAAAGTGCAATACATTGCCTGCAATCATATTGATAAGATGTACGTCCTTCTTTTCTTCTAGCTTCTTCATTCAATACATTGTTTGCAACCATATCCATGGAGAGTCTACCTTTTAGAGAAGAGTTGCTAAGAGTGACAACATCGTATTTAAAATGGGATAGAGGGAGTATTTAACTCATGAGTTGTATCGAGAAAAAAATAATTACAAATTGTCTTGTATTTTTATCCAAATGCAATTTTAGTCATTTTTTCTTTCTACTTTATCAATTTTGATTATTTTGGTGTCAATTTTAGTCCTCACAACCAAGTTCTTTGGTCGGAAAATCACATAAATTTTTTATTTTGGTCATGTCGGCGGTCGTGTCCTTTCTTTCTCATTTCATGAATCATCTATAATCCAAAAAGCAAAGACCTCACTCAATTTTAACTTTCATGTTAATTTTGATTACACTTCCCTTTTGAATCGTACTATATAAAAAACCGAGTGATTTACAACGAGGGAAGGGGCGAGCCTATACTATAATCTTCCTCTTGTTGAGCCCACATTTTGTTCCATTCTTCGTGTTATTCTGTAAGCACAACAAAGACCTATTTTACGTCAAAAGGACAGCTCTTGATGAAGTAAAAAGAAAAAGGATCAAATCTAGATACAGGCAAAGTTACACGAGCATTTGTGAAATTATCTCCAATTTAAATAGACTATCATAGTGTATATATATTAGACTTGTATAATTGTCCTATGGCTATCTCATTAAAGCCAGCGTCCCATTTTCTTCAACACATTGACATTTTGGGCAGAAAAAGGAAAAAGTTTGTACTTGAGTGCATATGGAAGATAGGAATGGGAGGATCTTTGAAAACAAGGAGAGTAAACCAGAGAAATTCTTTGAAAAAACTAGAGTTATGTCATGGTGTTTGTTTTATAAAAAAAGTCATGGTGTTATCACTTACTCTTTTCAAGATTGGTGTAGCAATCCAAGAATGTGTTGTGGTTAGTTTGAATTGTACATCCGGGTGCTCACTCTTAGAGCGTTGTAACTGTAATCTCTTGTAATATCTGTTTTGAAGTACCTCTAGTACTTCTTTTAATTTATATATTTTCTTTTGTAATAAAAAAAGACTTGTATAATTGTCATTTATGCAATTTAATTTTAATATACTCTCTCCATTCCACGATTACTCTCACACATACATACACTACAAAAAAATGGGAATTAACGATCGATTTAGCGACCGATTTTCGGTCGCAAAACATGATTAGCGACCGATTTTCGGTTGCAAAACATGATTAGCGACTGATTTCTGACCGAAAAAATCGGTCGTTAAAAAGCGGGTAGCTAATATTAGCGACCGCCTTTTGACATCGGTCGCTAATCTGCGACCGTCTAGGCGGTCGCTAATTTATTTATTTTAATTAAATTAATCTTTTTATTTTATTTTGAGATTAGCGACCGACCTTGAGGCGGTCGCTAATCAGCGAACCTGAGTAAAAAAGTGGCTCATTGGGTTCGAACCCGCGCCCGTTGAGGTCCGGGCGGAGCACGAACCACTGACCCACTAGCTTATATTAGGCGAGCCATGTTGTATATAAACCCTTGTGAGGCTTGTAGAAATAAATGGGCAAATATGCGTCCAAGGGGAATCAAACCCACGACCTCCGAGTAGCCCGGAAGAGGTGTGAATCACTAGGACACATGCTATTGTTGTTCGTTTATTTGTATTTAATTGTATATTAGCTCAAATTGACTCCCGTTTTTTTTTAAATTCATCAAATTCATGAAATTTTGTTTCTATATTTTGTTTATATATATATATATATATATATTTACCAAGGGTGTAGAAGTCGAAAATTGCTAGTCGGACGGATTTGGAACGCCTAGCGCCTAGACCGCCTAGGCGGGGATTAGTCGGGGACTAGTCGCTGGGAGTTTTTATTGTTTTATTTAATTTTTACCCTCTATATCTTAGTAATATAGTAAAAAAAATCATTTGATAGTATTTTAATACGACTAATTTTTTTGTATTAACAAGTTAACAACATAATATCAACTTTCATATGCAAATAGTCCAACTAGACAATCACACACATTTATCATATTAATAGAAATTCATCCAAACGATGTCGTTTCAAGGTGGAAAAAATAAAATAATGAATATCTTGTCTTCCTAGGCGGATTACACTATAAATCGGGCGGCTGATGACCGCCTAGCGCCTAGGCGCCGCCTAGACGGGGGCCTAGAGAGATTTTTGCATCACTGATATTTACTAACTTTTTTATTAATTTTATAAATTTAATATTTTAGACGTATATCTACGTATATCATACCTACGTATACATAACTACGTATATAAATCATACCTATGTATATCTACGTATATCAATCAACTATATTCATAACTACGTATATAAATCAACAAAATTCATATCTATACATATCAATCAACTAAATTCATACATACGTATATAAATCAACTAAATTCAAATCTATACATATCAATCAACTAAATATATATCAACTAATTTTATATATACTAACATACCAACTAATTTAATATATATTAATATATAAAATTATATACAAACATATAAAATCATATATACGTACACACACACACACACACACACACATATATATATATATATATATATATATATATATAAATCCTATAAACAAATATGCATGATTATCATACAAACATATATATATATCTTACTTCTCCTATATATTTAAAAAATTGATATACAAACATAATAAACTGTTAAAGTTTAAAAAACTTACGGTTATTGTGTAGATGGGGAAGCAACAAGTGAAATTACCGGAACGAATTGCTCGACAAAAGACGGCGGCGGTGTCGGATTTTTGGAGGTGATGGCCGAAATGCGTACGGCCCCTGCTATAAAAGGGATTAAAAAATTTAGCGACCGCCTGAGGCGGTCGCTAAACGCAAATAAAGGCGGTCCCGAAGACCAAATTTGCGTTTGACGGTCACTAATTACCCAGAATTAATGATCTTTGCCCGTTTTCAAGAACGGATCAACTGACCAGTTTGCGACCGCCGTAAGACGGTCGCTGATTACAAAATTGAATTCAGCGGATGCCTTGACGGTCGCTAATCAGGTGGTAAATAGCGGTGGTCAATATTGACTGACTTTTGAGTTTTAGCGACCGCCTGGGCAGTCGTAGGCGGTCTCTAATCCTTCGATTTAACGACCACCTTCTTTATCGGTTGCAAATTTTCTTAATTTGAGACCCGTGGTCTATTGCGGTCGCTAATCGGTCGCTAATACAATATTTAGAGACCGATTAGCAGGCGATCGCTAATTTCGGTGGCTAAAACGCGAGTTTTTTGTAGTGATATTTTATTTGGACATTTCACAATTACTTTCAAACTCCAAAAAAGGAAACAACTCACACTCTCACATAATATTTTTTTATTTGTGTCATTTGGTAGTATGAAATAAATCTTGGGACATTTTTTACCATACGGTTTCTCTCTCTACTCCTCTTCCAAAACTTTCTCTCTCTACTCCTCTTCCAATTTTCTAGGGTTTCCTAGTGAGGCTCAAGCACCGCCGTCGTCTGTAGGTGTGTGTTTTTCTAGAGCCGACAATTTGGGCCCGGCTGCCCGACATATGGGCTGGGCTGGGCCCACAAAATAGAGGCCCGAAAAAACCGGGCCGTTTTTGGCCCGGCCCTGTTGATTTATTTTTATTGTTTTTATCTATTTTATTTTTAAAAGATTGTAATTAGTGTTATTTCTTTAAATGATATTCAATGTTGTAATTACAAATATATGGACATACTTGACTTGATACTGCCATAATAAGGAATTTAATGTTATATATTTAGTTTTTAAATGATATTTAGTGATATTTAAATGATATTTAGTGTTGTATGTTTAGTTTTTTTTTTAAACAATACTTGACTTGATAGTTGATGTCATAATAAGGAATTTTGTAAATGAAGCCCCTCAATTTTCAGTACCGTGGAATAAAAAAACTCTACCAAACATTATTTTGAGATTAGAAAAAAAATAAAAAATAAAATTGAAACGGTCCGGGCCGGCCCGTTAGCTCGCGGGCTATGTTTGGGCCGGGCTGGGCTGGGATTTTACAGGCCCGACGTGCAAATGGGCCGGCCCGGCCCGCCTGTTTTGCCAGCTCTAATTTTTTCTACCAATTTTTGGTCTGATCCTCTCTCTTCGTGTGGAATTTCATCTTCTACCTTATGTATTTACCTGATTACTGCCTTCTCTCAATCCTACTGGTGAGGCACGTTCAAATCCCAAAAAAAAAAAAAAAAAAAAACAATCTCCGTCGACTGTCGCCGCACCGCCTCTACATCCATCGCCATGGACCTTGCTGAAGCCGTTCCGGCCGTCATCGCCAACACACCACGCCAGAAAAACCCTAGAAAGTGTAGGTTTGCAGCGGCCGACACCTCGCCACCGCCGTTGACACCGCACCACCACCTAGCCGCCGCCACAGCGCCACCGGCCCTCGTCTTTCACCAGTGTAAAACCACCCCTCAACGGCTCCAACTTTCTTTTGATTTATTTAGTACTTTATCTTGTTGTGTTCTTAGATCAACAGGTCGATCTACTTTGGCACCGTTACTACGGTGGCCATTGGGTAGATCCCGTTGGATTAATTTCCTTTTTTCTTTTCTGCACTTTCTGTGATTTTTTGTGTTTTTGTTGTGTTTTTTGCTCTGTTTTTCTGTTTGATTTGGTCTCTTTAACGGTAGGGGGCTGTAGTTTTTCTCTATATATTCTGGTAGTGTGTCAGAAGGATGTTAGCCCCTTCAATCTGCGTGGTTGAACCACTTGGATGATCGAGAAGAGATGATGCGTTGAATATGAAGATGGTGAGTGACGCCTTAGCGTGGGGTGTCCTATCCACCAATTGAGCTATAAATTTATCATGTGTGCCTCTTATGTTTACTCTCTATTTTTTCAAGATTGGTTTGGAGTAGTTCTCTCATGTCGTTAGAAAACATAGCCTAGGGATTGTTGGTTTTGGTATTGTACTCTCATGATCTGTATTAATCTGTTTTTCTGTAAAAAAAAAAAAAACTTGGGACTAAAGGAACAGTAATTTGTTGCTGCTCCTGCTTGAAAAAATATGTTAAAATAGTACAAAAAGCGGTAAGTATTATTGGATATGGCAAAAAAGTAATACATGTGTGAAAAACTTGAAAAAGCACGCACTTATTTAAACCAATACATGTGTCTCATTTGTATTTAGTTGTCCATCCAGAACTGCGCTTGAAGGTAATCAATTATGTTCTTCTCAACCTGGAAAGCCCTAGTCAGAACATCCGGATTAATGGGTGGGTCCGATCCAAACACGGCGTTAGCAACAGTAATAGTTCCCGGGTTCTGGCTGCTGAGACCGGCGAACACCACCGCGTTGGTCTTGCCAATGTTGAACTGAAAATGAATGAGGCCTTCCGGAAACACAAACACATCCCCAGGATACAACGTCTTTGTGAAGAGCTTGTTCTTCTTGGCGGGGTCCGCAGGATTGGAAGTCACGAATCCGACGTAAAGAGTGCCTTCGATGACGACGAGAACCTCGGTGGCACGGGGGTGGGTGTGGGGCGGGTTGAGGCCGTAGGGGGCGTAGTCAATTCGGACTAAAGACACGCCCAAAGTGTTAAGCCCCGGAATTTGGTTGACATTGGCGGGAGTGACCCTTGATCCGACGGCGTTTGATGTATTGCCGGGTTTGTTAAGACCCGACAAAAAGAAATCCTCCGCAACAACCATGTTCGGGTCCTTGCATATCTTCCCGTTCACAAACACTACGTACATCCAAAATGGATGAAACGCACATATATTTAAAGATGGGGAATAATCTTTTGTAATTTTATCCTTATCCAATTTTAGTAATTTTTTCTTTTACTCTATCGATATTGGTCCTTTTGATGTTTTGCTATTTTCAACGGAAAATTAAATTTTGGTCCGAAAAATTACTGTCTATATATTGTAGCATACCAAATTACATTATCAAAATGATGGATTGAGTGAGACAAATAGAATATTGGTATAGGTGTTGACCCAAAAACTAGGGCAATTAAATATAAATTTACGGCCAAATTTTGAATTTTCCATAAAAATGACCAAACTTGACACCAAACAATTCAAGATTGATAACGCCAAAAACAATGACCAAAATTTTCCATTCACAAAAACGGTGTAACTCGGAAATGGATGAATGCCAAATTTAACTAATTACCAGAAGAATCTAATTTTAGTGTATACATTTCGTGTCATTTTCGTTCATTTTCAATTGAAAAGATCAATTTTTGACAAGAAAAATTACTGTAGATTGACCTGTGCTGTAGTCTAATATAGCACATTCAGAATAACATGAAAAATGTATCAAAATGATAGGTTCAACGAGAGGAAGAGATTGGTATAAGGCCTCAACCCAAAAAACTAGGACAATTCTGTGGCCAAGTTTTGAATTTTCCGTCAATTTTTTAGTTTTTTTTTTATATTGACACTAAAGGACCAACATTGATAAAGTAGGGCCAAAATTGATAAAGCCAAAATAAAAAGACTAAAATTGGATTTGGATAAAATTACACAACGAATTGTGAATTTAACTCATTTAATGATAAAAATATTGAACTATATATATAGATTTAAAAGGGATTTAATAAGTAGTACTTACCGGATGCCTTGGAGTCGTTAACAGCAACACAGAAATCTTGAAGAGGGCTTGGATCCGAGGCAAATGAGAATGTTGCCAAACACGACATAACAATGGAAATCAACAAGGGAACACCCATCTTCATTTTTTAGCTAATTAATGACTTTGGGATTTATGTCTTGTGCAGAGGTGATGATGAACTTAGCTACAACTTGGTGCCCATTTATAGGGCAATGTAATGTAATAAATAAAATTGATAATATTTCATTTTCATTAAACATAGATATGTAAATTATACTTACTATTTCAACTAGTTGAAATAGTCTCTCTACACTTGGCAAATTTTTTATGATGCATGGTTTGCAGCTCATGTCATTGCTCACTAAGTACATTAATAATAAAATGTATAGTACAAAAAATTATAAATATGTTTCCTAATTAAAATTATTAAATATAAATTTTTATTCACAAAAATGTCCCTAAGTATTAAATAAACTTCAATTTATGTCTACGTGGAATTAATATTAATCTGATCATGTTATGGTTGAAAGAGCATTGATCGGTTGTCAAAAAGAAAAGAAAAGTTAAGAGTAAACCAGATAAGATTCTAAGACTTGGTGTTTTGAACTATTCCTTGCTAATTAAATAATCCGATCCAATGATATAATAATTAATTCGTGGTTTCCTAAAAATCTGAACATGGGTGTATAGTAAATAAATTAATTAATAAAACAAGAACGTAATTGACCCGTTTGTGTAGGATGAAAATGTCAAGTCTTTTCAAGGCGGTGAAGTGAAAAATAGATGCAGTCGCCACAGCATACAGGTTAAGAATAATTCTTGATTTCAGAAACACAAGTTATTCACCAACACAAAATTATCCAGTAAATGTATTTGTGTTCTCACAAGGCCACATCCATTTTACATGAAAAAGTATACAATTTATTAGAGAATTATATAAATGAATTCATTTCGTACTTTTTTGTAATAGATTTGAACTTTTATATAAGATGAAATTATTTCATGATATGAGAGCATCATATCCACACGTCCTGAAAATTGGTTTATAATATTAAATATTTCATTAAAAAGAATTAATATAATAATAATATTATTAAAAATAAAAAACTAATATAGTTTAAAAATGCAATTGAGTTTAAAATAAAAAGTAGAGTACTGAGTGGGATTTTGAAAAGTAATTTTGTAAACCTTTATTTATAAAGTAAAAAAAAATGGCTGGATTGTGTGGATGTGCATGCCCAAAGATAATGATATTTAATGCAAATTTGTGGATATTATGAGGGTGAAGTTTATAAAGAATTTTCCATTTTATAGTTGTGAAAGGTATTATGAGACAGACAAAACAAAAAAATGTGAAATGTATTTCGGGACAGAGGTAGTAATATTTTTAAGGTAAACTTTTTCGTCTTTTATTTTTGGTTGACTTTGGTTTTCGTCCTGTTAAATTTGGACTTTTAAATTTCATTCTATAACTTATAATTTTTTTGTTTTTTGTCCTGTTACATGCATGTTGTACCAGGTAACTCTTCCGATAAATTTGATGTGACATTTTAAATTTCATCCTTTAACTTAAAAAAATTAGTGTCACGTCAGATTTAATGAAAGAGTTACTTGGTGTATTAGATAACAATATAAAAAAATACATTTTTTTGTAAGTTATTAGACTAAATTTATAATTTCGAAGTTAACAAAATGAAAATCAAAGTCAACCAAATTTAATGGACAAACAATATATATATTTCCTATTTTTAACATTATATATTTGGACAATAATAATTAGGAGAAAATTTGGTTCTATAAATTTCCCACTTTACGATTTTTATGTGATTTATTTTCAATAATTGAAATTTGGTTTGTAAGTTTCACCTTCTCAACATTTTGATCCTTTTCATTTTTATAGAGTATATACTCTCTCCGTATCTTGTTAAAGTTTAGCATTTTATCAAATCGAGCGGCCACTTTTAAATCTAACATTTTCTTTTTTAGAAAGTTTTTTCAATAAAAATATTATATTCACTACACATTACCTTTTTACACACTCTTTCTCAACCTTTTTACGCACTCTCTTTCTACCTTTTTATTTTCTTTCACTTTTCATTAATAATTTTACAATAAAATACTATATTCCTTAAAATTTGTGTCGTCCCCCATATGTTAAATTTAACAGGGAATAGAGGAAGTATTTATCTAATTTGGCTGATATAATTTTTTTTGTTATTTTCTTTGACTTTTAAAATCAACATGATTAATTTTTTTTTGAACGGATATTGAAATCACTTGCATTAACTCAAAGTTAAATCAGCTATTACAAAATCCATAGCCTCATCGGATAAAATATTAAAATGAACAAGATTCGAACTAGCAAAGGAAGTTATAGCAGCAAGTGTATATGCAACCATATTCGTTGTTCTTCTAGCCCATCAGAATTCAACCGATTCAAAAGCCTCAATAAGAAGTCAGATATCATCAGTATCGTCACCAGCATATGTTCGTATCTCATCCCCTGATGATCAGCTGGAATCCAATTCAAACACCACATGTGAGCAACCCTCGTCCTTCGCTGTCAATACCCCATGTCACAAAGCCATGACCTCCCCAATCTTTACATCGTTGCACACTGATCCCTTTTCAGCAAAACACCACAATACCAACCTCGGTGATCACGAGTCAACCCACCAAAACCTGTATGTCTCTCCATGCGCACCGAGGCGTCAATGTTTTCTTTTACAAATCCCTCTAGTGGAGCACACCACCCTCTCCTCAAACTAAACCCCCCCCAGCAACCGTATCATTTTCTTGGTGAAACTGGGTAACTGGAGCCTCCATCATTGACTTGGCATACTCAAACCTAATTTCCTTTCGTTGAAAAATAAGTTGGTTCTGCACATACCATGACTCCCATAACACCATGCAGATTCGGATCTACCGTCTCTTTTATTGCTTTCACCCATTCAAACATACTCGCTCTAATCCCAAAAATTTCAGCCCAGCACTCCGCAAAAAGGAGCGAGTCCAATGTCCAAGGACAGTCTCGGAAGCAGTGCTCCATATTCTTAACCTCTTTAGCACATCTACACACCTACCTATGATGGTAACGCTAACTGGGACAACTCCACATAAAAACTCAAACTTTCTGAGCCATATATAGGAAGAGCCCAACACCACTTCCATAAAGAACACATGATTAAAATTTGGAGAAAGCTTAAAATATATTAGAATATTAATTTAGCCTAATTTTTTTAATATATAAAATATTATCAGATTAATTTTAACTACATAGAATTCTGCCATGGGGTTTTGAAACCAAGACCATATATTTCCACTTATATATTAACTCAGTATGTTAGGGTTAATTGTAAGATTTCACAAGAATAAGTTCAATTGTGAAAGTGATCATTCTTTTTACTAATAATAGTACAAATAATGTAAAAATTAATTCTTATGAGATTAGTTTCACAAATAAAATATATACGCAAAATAATCATTTTTGAGGATAATTAGTACCAACACTACAAAAAATTACTCCATAAAATTGTCCATGAAACTTTGTCAATATAATTACGAAATTTCCAACAACAAAAAATTCATAGTTGGGATTACCTACGAAATTGCATACTATTTTTTTTTCTAATTATATAGGAATTTTTATTTGGGAAATTGGCTTTCAAGTATATCATTCTAAAAAAATTTCCTTAAGGCAGGTTGTTTCCCTTAATTACTCTGCACTCCATTTAGAATACACTTTCTCCAAATTGCCCCTATATTAACACGTAGGAGAGAGATAAAAAGGTTATTTCATACCCATTATATATTAACAACCCCCTCCCATTTATATTCACACGCAAAGAGAAAAAGTGAGTTGAAAGAAAAGAAAACACTAGAATTCGCAGAGAGATAGAGAGAGAGTGTGTGAAAAAAACCTGCCGGCGAAAACTGGCGGAGCCGCCGGCCCCCTCCGTCGCGTGGTGGCTATGGTGGTGGATTCACCCCTTCCCCCATTTCCACACAACCCATACGTAGGATTCGTAGATCTGCAAGGGCGGTGGCGGCATCGATCTGCAAGAGGTGGCGTCCTTCGCGGCGGAGCTTTTCAGATCCGACACCACCGAGGCCGGGTCGGGCTCTGAGTCCGACTCGGAGGATGAGGATCGCGATGGGTATGCGGAAAAGCGCAAGATTAGCGGAGGTGATCGTGGATCCGACGACAAGGGTTTAGATCAGGTCTGAATTTTGTGGCGATTTTTGTTGGATTTTGGGAAATTAAATGATGTTCGTTTGAAATTTATGTGGAAAAAAAAAAGAGTTGGTATTGGTTTCTTCTTCCTTTACATGGCTTTTATAAATTTTTTGTTATGAAATATTGTGGGAACTGAAGTTTCTTTTTAATAACATATTTGTTATAACTTTGCAAGAATTGATTTTTTCTTTTGGGTGTTGGGAATTATTGATTTATTGGATTTTTCTCAGTGACTTTGTCTGATGAATCTGTTACATTTACGATGATCATATCCCTGCTCTCTCTCAGTGATTTGGTTATTGGATTTTTCTCAGTGATTTTTGGCGTTAGGGATTTGATAACTTTTGCAATAATATTTGAACTTTATTAATGTATATTTTGAACTTATAAATAAATTTTAATTGAACTTAAAATTAAAATTTTGAACTTTATGAATTTTATATTGAACTTTTATAAGAAAAAATTGCACTTACATTGATTATCATGTTGAACTTTGTTTAATGTTATTTTGACATGATGTTGAGCTTATAATTCGTTGAACTTTATGAATTGAACTTTGTAAGGAACGGGATGTTGAACTTATAATTTCGTTGGATGTTGAACTTATAATTCGTTGGTCATGTTTTTTTTTTAACTTCTTTTGTAGATATGAGAATTTTTATGGAGTATAATTTTTATGGAAATGGGGGAATATGAATTTTTGAATTCAAAGTGTGAATTCAAAAGGAGGAGGAGAAATATGAATTTTGAATTCAAAGTATGAATTTAAAAAGGAGGGGGGGAAGGGAATATGAATTCAAAAAAAAGTGATATAAAATTCAAAAAAGAGAAATGGAGGCTACTTTTGTTTTAGGGGCATTAATGGAATTTGTAATGACATTCATGTAATAATTTAACAACTTTTAGAGTGGAGAGTAATTATTTGAAAAGGCATGAGTGCTAAGCATTTTCACTTCAAATTTTACACTCCAAAGCAAATTACACTTTTTATTTCTTACCTATAAAAAAGTTGTCTACAGAAGAGAAATTATTTGTTGGTAAATTTTTTAGGCAAATTACTTGTAAATATATAATTAATTAATTACCTGAGAATTTTATTTCGTAGGCAAATTAATTTTGTAAGCAATTTGTAGAAAATTTTGTAGGCAAATCGTAAGCAATTTCACCCTGAAATTTTTTTATTTGAAAACTCCGAAAGCAGTTCTGTCGTTTTAGTGCACATGCATGTATAATGAAATATTTTCTTGGGACCACATTTACAATAAACTCTAATGACTGGCAATGATCATGTTCTAAAGAATAATTTAGTACAAGTATAGTATTTCTACAATAAAATAATTCTAATATTCTCAATTTTTTTAATAAAATAATTAAACAAATTCATTATTATGCAAATTATATGTCATATATGACCTATATAATTATATGATGATAGTATCTTATAATTTATTTATTTAACTCATGAATATATACACCTTTAATGTGGGTATATAATGACTAGTACTACTGTCATTTTTGCAATATAAATTAAGAAATGTTATAAGATAATCAAAATTATGGGTAGAATACATTTTTTTTTCTTTAACTTTGATTGACTTTGGTTTTGTCACTACAAAAAACTCACGTTTCAGCGACCGAAATTAGCGACCGCCTGCTAATTGGTCTCTAAATATTGTATTAGCGACGGCATTAGACCACATGTCTCAAATTAAAATTTGCGACCGATAAAGAAGGCGGTCACTAAATCGAAGGTTTAGCGACCGCCTACGGCCGCTAAGGCGGTCGCTAAAACTCAAAAGTCGGTCAATATTGACCACCTCTATTTACCGCGTGATTAGCGACGGTCAAGGCGGTCGCTGAATTCAATTTTGTAAGTATTCTTATATAATTTTAATTGTATTCATTAATATTAATTATGAATATTAACTTGAATTTTTTTATGTTACAGTATGCTTCCAGACCATGAGACCAGCGCTAACGTCTCAAAGACCATTAAGAAGCTCCCGTCCGAGGTTGGTGCCTACTCGTGGTCCATGGTGTCCGAGCGCAAGAGGAGGGAGTACTTCGAGGAGTTCAAGGTATATTTATTATGATTTTTAAATTTTAATATTTTATTTTGAATTTATTTGTTAATATTTTATTTTTAATTTAATTGCAGAAGCTGTGCGTCTGGGACACAACCCATGATGGTGTTATGTACGGCTTGTTCTGCTTGAATGCGCAGGAGCGGTACAAGAACATTATCTACGGGCTGAAGAAGAAGTTCGATAGTGGGGCGTAGCTGGAGCTGGGCCGAGGGCCAGGCGGACGTTAGAGAGATAGAAAGCGAGTGAATGGGAGAGAAATAATTTTTATATTTTTAGTTGAATATTATAGATTTGCATATATTTTTTTATTGAATAAAAAAGTTAGTAAATAAATATATATATATATATATATATATATATATATATATATATAAACGAATTAGAAACAAAAATGAATTAATTTGATAATTTTTTTTAAAAAAAGGGAGTCAATTTGGAATTATATACAAATAAATGAATAAAAACGAATGAATTAATAATTCAGAATAGTCTAAAATATTAAATTTGATGAAATTAATAAAAAGTTAGTAAATATATAAATATATATATATATATATATATATATATATATATAAACGAATTAGAAACAAAAAGGGATTAATTTGATGAATTTAAAAAAAAACGGGAGTCAATTTGGAATTATATACAATTAAATTAATAAAACGAATGAATTAATAATTTAGAATAGTCTAAAATATTACATTTATAAAATTAATAAAAAAGTTACTAAATATATATATAAATATATATATATATTTATAAAAACGAATGAATTAACAATTAAATATATATATATATATATATATATATATATATATATATATATATATATATATATAAACGAATTAGAAACAAAAAGGAATTAATTTGATGAATTTAAATAAAAACGGAAGTCAATTTGAGCTAATATACAATTCAATGCAAATAAACGAACAACAACAGCATGTGTCCTAGTGGTTCTCACCTCTTTCTGGTTACATGGAGGTCGTGGGTTCGATTCCCCTTGGGCGCATATTTGCTCATTTATTATTTCTACAAGCCTCACAAGGGCTTATATACAACATGGCTTGCCTAATATAAGCTAGTGGGTCAGTGACTCAGTGGTTTGCGCCCCGCCTTGACCCCAATGAGCGCGGGTTCGAATCCAATGAGTTACTTTTTTATTTTACGCAGGTTCGCTGATTAGCGACCGCCTCAAGGTCGGTCGCTAATCACAAAATAAAAAGATTAATTTTATTAAAATAAAAAAATTAGAGACCGCCGGGACGGTCGTAGATTAACGACCGATGCCAAAAGGCGGTCGCTAATATTAGCTACCCACTTTTTAACGACCGATTTTTTCGGTCAAAAATTGGTTGCTAATCGCGTATTGCGACTGATAATCAGTCGCTAATTCTCGTTTTTTTGTAGTGCGTCCTGTTAACTTTGAAATTTTAAATTTCGTCCTATAAATTACAATTTTTTTTTCAGATAAATTTCATCTGATAAATTTGATGTGGCGCCAATTTTTTGTAAGTTTTAGGATAAAATTCAAAATGTTACTTCATATTTACCGAAAGAGTTACCTTGTATAGTAGGTAACAAGACAAAAAATACAAATTTTGTAAGTTTATGAAATTCAAAAGTCCAATATTAACATAATGAAAACCAAAAACAACAAAACTAAGGACAAAAAGTGCATTTTCACAAAAATATGTTATAGTAACGCAGGGGCCTTAGTTGCAGCAATAGTAAATATTATTGGATAGTACAAATTAAATAGTTATACATGTATGCCAAACTTTATAAAATTAAATGTAAAACGATACGAGGCAACCGTTCATAGTGTCTCCGTGATATCACATTTTGGATTTAGTTGTTGTTCGTCCAGAATTGGGCTTGGAGGTAATCAATTATGTTCTTCTCAACCTGAAATGCCTTAGTCAGCACATCCGGATTAATGGGTGGGTCGGATCCAAAGACGGCGTTAGCAACCGTGATAGTGCCCGGGTTCTGGCTGCTCAGACCAGCGAACGCCACCGTGTTGGTCTTTCCGGCGTTGAACTGAAAATGAATGAGGCCTTGTGGGAACACAAACACGTCTCCGGCATGCAACTTCTTTATGAAGAGCTTGTTTTTCTTGGCGGGGTCCGCAGGATTTGAAGTGACGAATCCGACGTAGAGAGTGCCTTCGATGACGACAAGAACCTCGGTGGCACGGGGGTGGGTGTGGGGAGGGTTGAGGCCGTAGGGGGCGTAGTCGATTCGGACTAAAGACACGCCCAGAGTGTTGAGCCCCGGAATTTGGTTCACATTGGCGGGAGTGACCCTTGATCCGACGGCGTTTGATGTATTGCCGGGTTTGTTTAGACCCGACAAAAAGAAATCCTCCGCAACAACCATGTTTGGGTCCTTGCATATCTTCCCGTTCACAAACACTACGTACATCCAAAATGGATGAATGTCAAACACATTTATATTTGAAGATGGGGAATAATCTTTTGTAATTTTATCCCTTATCCATTCTTTTGTCAATTTTAGCTAAAAAGTTACTGTATGAAATATATCGTAGCATATATACAAAATGATATGGAAATGATAAAATATTATGGGCTCAATGAGACAAATAAATTGGTATAGGTGTTTACCCGAAAACTAGGTCAATTAAAAATAAAATTCCGGCCATTATAAAAATTAAATGACCAAACTTGACAATAAAAGTCTAAAATTGATAATGTAAAAACAAAATTAACAAAATTTACCATTCACGACGTAAGTCGGAAATGGATGAATGTCAAATTTATCCGATTAGTATATACTCCCTCAGTCCACAAATTTTTTCTCCTTTACTGTTGGAAACAAGATTTAATGTAAATTAATATTTTATTGAAATGATAGTCCAACAAGATTTAATGTAAATTAATATTTTATTGAAATGATAGATAAAGTAATGGTATTTTGGAGGGTATTGTGGAACCCACTCATTTATTTATAAGTGGTGTTTATTTTCAAAATGAAAATGAGTAAAAAATTGATGGACAATCCAAAAATAAATGTGGGTAAAATATTAGTGGAAGGAGTATTTAACAAAAATTAATATAACTAACCGTTTGTATTATAACCGGAATGCGCAATTTTAGTTAATATATATTGGTCATTTCTGAGTCAATTTTGTTCATTTTCAACTAAAATTTGATTATTTGGCAGGATAAATTATCATAGATTGAGTCTAATATAGTATTTAGAATAACATGAAAATGGTATCAAAATGGCATGTTCAGCGAGAGGAAGAGAATAGCATAGACATCAAAATTGACCCAAAAACTAGGACAATCCTTCGGCAATTTTTGAATTTTCATTTGAAAAAACATCAAAATTGACACTAAAAGAGACCAATATATTGATTAAGTGGATTTGGATAAAAATACAGGACGATTTGTGAATTTAACTCATTTAATGATAAAATATTCAACTATATATATGTCCTTTATTTTACTTAATTATAAGATATAAGAGGGATTTTATAAGTACCGGATGCCTTGGAGTCGTTAACAGCAACACAGAAATCTTGAAGGGGGCTGGGATCCGAGGCATATGAGAATGTTGCCAAACACGACATAACAATGGAAATCAACAAGGGAACACCCATCTTCATTTTTTAGCTTATTAATGAGTTTGGTATTTATGTGTTGTGCAGAGGTGATGAACTTAGCTACAACTTGGTGCCTATTTATAGGGTAATGCAATGTAATAAATAAAATTGCTAAGTTTTTATTTTCATTAATATTTAAATTGTATTAGTTTACTATTTCAACTGGTTGAAATAGTCTATCTACGATCGGCGAGTTTTTTATGATGCATGGTTTGCAGCTCATGTCCATTGCTCACTAACTACATTAATAATATACTCCCCCCCGGTACAATTCATATGTATATGAATTAATGCAGATTTTAATGAAAAACTTATTCATTAATTAGTATTAATTAAAAGATATAAAATTGAGGGTATATTGGTCCGTTTGCTTTATTGAACAAATTTTAGTTTATTTCTAAAGAATATATTGAAAAATATAGAACAATTAAGTGTTAAATTGTTTTTCAATTTAGATTTAGAGGGGTGTATTCAATTGAGATTCTATCGGATTTTTTTGGACTTTAAAAAGTCTGTGGATTTAGAAAATCTATAGAATCCATGCAGAGTTTGACTGACTTTTTTTATTGATTTATTTGGATTTTCATTGACTTTACAGGATTTTGGAATACATTTTTTTATTAATTTACATGGATTTACATAGACTCCGGCGCTGGAACCATTGATGCAAATATATATGGGACACACTTGTATATTAAAAAAATTTATCTAAATTATTTAAAAAAATATATATTAGTTAAAAAAATACATTATTATTTCATCTTCATTTCCATCACCGTTATACCTCGCCCTCATTAGAAGTCTCAGGTTGTTAGAAGAGATTTTGGAGAGTAAGATTTATTTATATTTTTTTGAAGAGTAGACTTGACAACGGGGCGGGTAATCCCCAAAGCAAACAGGGACGAGAAATTTTTTTGCCCCGTAGGGGGAACCGGGATAGTATTCTCAGCCCGGGGAATCCCCGTCTCGTTCCCCGCGGGGAGCCGCATTATTTTTTATATAATTAATATATTTATATATATTTTTAATGTTAAAGTAAATTACAAATAAATATTTCATAGTTTCCTACTCAATTAACTATTTATTAAAAATTACATTTTCTTATTTAATGTTACGTTATTAGTTCCAAATTATATTATTTTCACTTTAGTATATATGTTAATTAAAAATATTAGAATTAGAGGTTCTTCAAATTGTTTAAATTTTTTTTAAATCAACCTAAAGTAATTGTTGTGTGTATTTAAAGTTTTTAATTTAAATAGTTTTTAATATTTTAAAAATGAGATAAAAAAATATAAGTAGGCGGGGAACGGGGAATCGCCGCGAGACGGAGATGGGGGAAAAAAATTCTCATTTATTTTGCAGGGACAGAGATGGAGAATGACACTCCGTCCCCGCCCCGTTAACATCCCAATGGAAAATAATAAAAAAAAGTCCATAGATTGTTGAATATATCTAACGATTTTTTAAGATTTTTCAAAATCCGTAGAAATCTCTGATTATTAGAAGAGATTTTGAAGAGTGAAATATATTCATATTTTGGAAGGAAAATCTAAGAAAATCTGTGGAGTATTAAAATTCATAGACTGTTGAATACCTAAAGAATTTTTAAGACTTTTTAAAATCCGTATTGAATACCTCAGGATTTTTAAAGACTTTTGAAAATCTAGATTGAATACCCCCAAACTTTAAAAGTCTAAAAAAATCCTACAGACTCTATAACCAATACACCCCTCTTAGATAATCTAATAAGTACTCCCTCCGCGCTGCTAGATGGATTTTCTCTCAACTAATTTTGTTTGTAGGGTTAATTGCACTTTTGGTGTCAAGAGAATGTGCCCATTTTAAAATGATCCTTTTTTTTCAGCATTTTTATTCCCGCAGTTTTTTTTTTATCACTTTTGGTCTCAAGAGAATATGATATATTGCAATTTTGGTCCCAAGAGAATGTATAAATTGCATTTTTGGTCCAAGAGAATATGACAAATTTGTAGTTGTGGTCCTGAAAATTGACAAATGAGACCGAAACTGCAAAAAATGATCATTTTTGCACATAGGTATCAAAAGTGTTTTACACTCATTCTCTTGGGACTAAAAGTGAAATTTTCCTTTTGTTTGTACCAAATTATAGGTATGTTTCACAATTAAAAGTATTAAATAAACTTCAATTCATGAAAATGTCCCTATTTAAAAGTATTAAATAAACTTCAATTAACGGAGTGAGTATAATTTATATTTACATGAAATTAATATTAACCTGATCAGAGCATCGATCGGTTTAAAAAAAAAAAAAAAGAAGAAGAAGAAAAGAAAAGCATAAACCAGATAAGATTATATGACTTGGTGTTTTGAACTATTCCTTGCTAATTAAATAATCCGATCCAATGATATAATAATTAACTCATAGTTTTTTTTATAATCAGAACATGATATACAGTAAATTAATTAATTAATGGAACAATAACTTAATTGACCCGTTTGTGTAGGATGAAGATGTCAAGTCTTTTCAAGTCGTCAGGTTAAGAATTATTCTTGATTTCAGAAACACAAGTTATTCACCAAGATAACGAAACACAAGTTATTCACCAAGATAACTTTTTCCAGTAAATGTATTCGTGTTCCCAAAACGCTTTTTCAATCACCTACGCAATGGAGTTAAAAAGCGCAAAGGACAACCTAATCCACACATAATTATAGAGGGAATATTATAAAACTATATAAATAAATTAGTTTCACATTTTTCTATCAGACTTTTAGATAGTAAAATTAATTTATAATATTAATTATTTTATTAAAAAATATTAGTCTACTAGTAATATTATTAAATGAAAAACTAATTATATTTAAAAATGCACTTGAATTTCAAATAAAAAATGAAGTATTTATTGTGGTTTTGAGGAGTAAGTTTGTTACCTTTATGTATGAAGCAAAAAAAATTCGTTGGATTGTGTATGTGCAGTGAAAGTAATAATATTTTGTGCAAATTTATAGATATTGCGAGGTGAATTATATAAAGAGTTTTTCATAATTTGAAACTTTAATGAAAGGAATTATGGGACCGAAAAAAAAAAGAATGTGAAAGGTATTCGACAACGGAGGTAATAATATTTTTAACATTATATATTTGGACAATAACAATCAAGGGAAAAATTGGTTCTATAAGTTTCCCACTTTACCACTACAAAAAAATAAAGAATTGTCTACAAAATTAGAATTGTCTACAAAAAATTTTCAACACAAAAGTTCGTAGTAAGAATTGCCTACAATTTGCCTACAAAATTTTCTAATTTTGAAAGCTTCTACATATATCAACCAAAAATCAACTTGTTTACGGAATTAATTTGTCTACGAAATAAAATTCCTATATATAATTACCTACAAGTCATTTGCCTACAAAATTCTACCTACAATACAATTTTCGTAGGCAAATTTTTTTGTAGGTGGGAAAAGAAGATGCCTATACAATTAGAAATATTTTTAGGCAATTCGTAGGTAATTCCTACTACGAATATTTTTGTTTGAAATTTCGTAGCCATATTTGCAGTTTCCGTAGGCAATTTTATATTTTTTTATATTGTACGATTTTGACTTATTTATTTCAATAATTGAAATTTGTATTGTAACTTCCACCTTTTCAACTTTTTATCCAGTGACCCCTTATTTCAGGTCACCTGCTGACATACCACTCTTTTTTCATTTATATATGGCGTTGATATAACTTTTTTTTTCCTTATTTTCTCTGTCTTTTTATATATACATTATTTAAGTTGGAGAAAGTTTAAAATACACAAAAAATTTAATTTAACTCAATTTATTTTTTATCAGTAAAGTTGTGAATCTAACCCATAACCTCTCGGTCATAGACAGTGAAGCTTTAACTACTTGAGCTTTATATAAAATATCATTACATTAATTTTAAAAACATAGAATTTTGCCATGGGGTTTTGAAAGCGAGACCATATATTTCAACTTATATATTAACTCAGCATGTTACTAAAAATAGTACAAATAGTGTAAAAATTTAATTCTTATGAAATTAATTTTACAAATAAAATATACGCAGAAGGATCATTTTCGAAGATAATTATAGTACCAAATGCATAATGACTCTAGGGATCACATTTACAATAAACTCTAATGACTAGGCAATGATCATTTTCTACAGAATAATTTAGTACATGTATTATATTTTAATAAAAAAATTATTCTAGTATTCTAATTTTTATAATTAAAATTATGAAACAAATTCATTATTATGCAAATTATATGTCATATGTGACCATATTTAATTACATGATGAGTACCTTTTGGTATATAATGACTTGTATAAATTAAGAAATGTTACTCCTTGATTCATTTTTTATTATTCATTTCTCCACAATGATGGGTAAGTTAAGGATGGCTTTTTTTTTTCTCTTTTTCCAAAATAGCAAAAAATAAACTTTATCCTTTTAAATTTTTTTTTTTATAAAGTTGAAAGAATTCTTTTGTTCTTATTAAAAAAAAATTATATCCATAAATACTACTCCCTCTGTCCCAAACCAATTTGCACATTTACTATTTTCTCGTGTTTTAACGAGCGGGTTTTTTTATTAGTATTTAAAATGATAAAGTAATTTTTAAGTCACTTTATAATAGAGGAGATATAGATCTATCATACCCTACCTTAAAAGTCACTTTATCATTTCAAATATTAATAACAACTTACTCGCTAAAACACGAAAATAAAGGTAGTGTGCAAATTCCTCTGAAACGAAGGGAGTAATAAACAACTCTTTTATTAAAATCTCTACTCTTTTGCTCGGGACTTGGATAGTACAAAAGAAGAACACGGGAGGCCATTAGTTGCAGCAATAGTAAATATTATTGGATAGTAGTACAAAATAGTAATACATGTATGACAAAGTTTAAGAAATTAGAAGAACCATGCACTTATTTAAAACGATATGAAGGGACCGTGCATATAGTGTCTTCGTAATATACGTACGGAAAAAATAATACTATAATCACATTTTGTATTTAGTTGTTCGTCCAGAACTGCGCCTGAAGGTAATCAATCACGTTTTTCTCAACCTGGAATGCCTTAGTCAGCACATCCGGATTAATGGGTGGGTCGGATCCAAAGACGGCGTTAGCAACCGTGATAGTACCCGGGTTCTGGCTGCTGAGACCCGCGAACACCACCGCGTTGGTCTTGCCAATGTTGAACTGAAAATGAATGAGGCCTTCCGGAAACACAAACACGTCCCCAGCGTACAACGTCTTTGTGAAAAGCTTGTTCTTGGCGGGGTCCGCAAGATTGGAAGTGACGAATCCGACGTAGAGAGTGCCTTCCATCACGACAAGAACCTCGGTGGCACGGGGGTGGGTGTGGGGAGGGTTGAGGCCGTAAGGGGCGTAGTCGATTCGGACTAAAGACACGCCCAGAGTGTTGAGCCCCGGTAATTGGTTGACATTGGCGGGAGTGACTTTTGATCCGACGGCGTTAGATGTATCGCCGGGTTTGTTAAGATCCGACAAAAAGAAATCCTCCGCCACAACCATGTTCGGGTCCTTGCATATCTTCCCGTTCACAAACACTACATAGAATGGAAGTAGAGTACAAAATTAGAGGAATACAAAAATTAGAACTTGAGTATATATTTAAAGAGAGTTAATTTCACACATCGTTTTGTATCTTTACCCCAATTAAATTTCACTCACTTTTCCTTTTATATACTTTAATATTGGTCTTTTTTGGTGTTATATAATAATTTTGGTCATTTCAAAGGAAAATTCAAATTTTAATTGGAAAAATTATGAGGAAAATTAAAAAATTAGTTATGTAACTTTGGTCGATTCCACTTTTCCAATTTTACTCTTTTTTTTTTCTCCTGAAACTTCGAAATTTAAGTGAAATCAACATGTGACGTGACTTACAATTTAGGATTTTTATTTTATTCGTAATTTTACGCACGTGGAGTACAACATAACCTCATAGGGTTAGAGTCACGTGTCCTAACATGTTGATTCCAAAAAAATTTATATTTCCGACAAAAAAAGGACTAATAATTAAAATTTATAAAGTTACAGGACTAAAAGTAGAATCAACCCAAGTTACCGGACTAATTTTGAAATTTTACTGGAAAAATTACGTAGAATGGATAGGAATCTGTTGAAGCATTAAGAAACAAAATATAGAACGATTTGTGAATTTTAACTCAGTTAAAGATGGCAATCAATTCAAAATATGTTCTTTATAAAATCAAAAACAAATTTGATGTTACAATTTAAATTATCTGTTATCTATGAACGAAAATGTAGTAGTGCAATCTACGAAAAAGCAGTTTTATTCTCTAAACATCACTTATTTATATCTCATTATACTATATTTTTCAATATACTCCATCATTAATGAACTAAACTCCCTTCAATATAAAAAACGAACTAATAAATCATCAATTTACACCTCTTAACACCAATTAATGAACAACTTTTTCATTAAAACCTATACTATTTGGCAGTGATAAACTATATGGTAACGGAGAGAGTAGTATTTACCGGATGCCTTGGAGTCGTTGACAGCAACACAAAAATCTTGAAGAGGGCTCGGATCCGAGGCATATGAGAATGTTGCCAAACACGCCACAACAATAGAAATCAACAGGGGAAGACCCATCTTCATTGTTGAGAGGTGTTATCTCTAAATCTGGTAAATATCTTTCTAATCATATGAAAGTGTGAAGTTTGAAGATCCGTTCTTGACCCCTAACAGCTGGAAAAGCCAAGAGAGTTGACAGTTATTCGGTTACGAATGGTAGTTACGCAAAGCTGTTACAGTTTCAAGTGTTATCTGGTGCCAACTTCAAGAGGTCATAACTTCCTAACTGCTTGGAGGTTATAACTGACTCGAGTTGCAAGATGAAGAGCACGTGGCAGGCTATCACTCTCAACTCATAACTGCTCAAGGTTGTCTCAGTTGCTGATATATAAACTAGCTCATTGTTAGGTGAAAGCAGATTTCAACTTGTTAGCTAGAGTGATATTTTGAGTGCTAGATTCTATTTTCTTAGCTTATACTCTGGAGGATATCATTGTAGTTCTGTAATCTCTTCTTCAACATAGTGAAAGGCCTCACAAAGTGGATGTAGATCTATTGGATCGAACCACTATAAATTTCTGAGTCTTGTGCTTTTGAACTCTACTGAAATTCTCATCAGTTGAGTTGCTTTCGGTTTTGAACTCGTCTGATAAGCTCTTAAGGTCTACTGATCTTAAAGTCTACTGATTCCAAAGTCTGCTGATCTTGTTTAATCAACCCTGTTCAAGAGTGTATTCTAGCTCTCGAAACCTGACAAATTGGCGCCGTCTGTGGGAAGAAGCTAAACAAGGCAAGAAGCAAGGATGAGTAGCTCCACAAAGTTTGACATTGAAAAGTTCTCTGGGAAATCTGACTTTGGGCTTTGGAGAATCAAGATGAAGGCCCTTCTGGTTCAGCAAGGATTGGCGGAAGCCATTGAAGAACCTGGAAAACCCGAGGAAGAAGAAACGAGTAAGAAAGTGGCAGAAAGGGCCAAGATCAGAGAAAAGGCACACAGTACTATCATTCTGTGCCTTGGTGACAAAGTCCTGAGGGAGGTTGCTAAGGAGAAAACTGCAAAGGAGGTCTGGGACAAGCTTTCAAGCTTGTATATGGTGAAGACCTTGGCTAACAGGTTGTACATGAAGCAGAAACTCTATGCATTCAAGATGGCAGATGACAAACCCATCCTGGAGCAGTTGGATGATTTCAATAAAATTCTGGATGACTTAGAGAATATTGAAATCATGCTGGAAGAGGAGGATAAGGCCCTTATCCTGTTAAGTGCTTTACCTAAGTCTTATGAAAACCTGAAGGACACTATACTATTTGGAAGACAAGATACAATTAGCCTTGAAGATGTGCAGTTGGCCCTTAAGTCTAAGGAACTGCAGAAAACATCTGAAGCTAGTAGCAGTTCTAAGGTGAATGAGAGTCTGACAGTGAAGGAAAACCATTCAAAGAAGAACTTCAAGAAATGGCCTAAAGATAAAGGCAAGAAACCTGAGAAGAAATCATCAGAAACCTCTAATGATGGAGAAGGCAGGAAGTGTTATCACTGCCATGAGACAGGACATTTCAAGAGAAACTGCCCTAAGTGGAAGAAGTCATCAAAGTTTAAAGGAGTTGCTGAATCGGGGAAGGACAAGAAACAAGCAAATCAAGCAGTAGAAACTGAAGACTCCACAAGCTTTGAACTAGCTGAAGTACTTTCCATCACCACATCAGAGGAGAAGAATGAGTGGATTCTGGATTCAGGTTGTTCATTTCACATGTGCCCTGTGAAGGAATGGTTCACTGAGTTCAAACACCAAAATGGTGGATCAGTCTTGCTTGGAAATGACCACACCTGTAAAGTAAGAGGAACTGGCTCTGTAAACTTGAAGATGTTTGATGGAGCTGTCAGAACTCTGAGAAATGTGAGGTATGTACCTGATCTTAGAAGGAATCTCATATCTCTTGGCATGTTAGATAACATGGGGTACAAGTTTACTTCTGAAAATGGGGAATTAGTAGTTACCAGAGATAATCATACTGTTATGAAAGGAACTAGAAGGAATGATCTCTATTTCTTACTGGGAAAGACTGTTACTGGTGGTACTAATTCTGTAAATGAAAAGGACAACACACTGTTGTGGCACAACAGGCTAGCTCATGTGAGTGAAAAGGGCTTGCAAGAGTTAGCCAAACAAGATCTCCTAGGTGGAGACAGAATCTCAAAGATAAATATATGTGAACACTGCATATATGGGAAGTCTAAGAGGATGAAATTCAGCACTGCTTCTCATACCACAAAAGGAATCCTTGACTATGTACACTCAGACTTGTGGGGACCCTCAAAGAATCCCACAAGGAATGGAGGAAGATACTTCATTACCTTCATAGATGATTACTCGAGGAAGGTATGGATATCTGTATTGAAAACTAAATCTGAAGCATTCAGTAGTTTCAAGAATTGGTTAGCTGAGGTGGAGAACATCAGTGGAAAGAAGTTAAAAGTTCTAAGAACTGACAACGGGTTGGAGTATCTATCTGAAGAATTCACAACTTTCTGCAAGGAGAGAGGCATTGTAAGGCACAATACTGTACCTGGAACTCCTCAACAAAATGGAGTTGCTGAGAGGATGAATCAAACCTTGCTAGAAAGAGTGAGGTGTATGTTGAGTAGCTCTGGATTACCCAAGTCTTTCTGGGGAGAAGTGGTAACTACAGCAGCTTATCTCATAAATAGAAGTCCATCTACTCCACTGAAGTTCAAGACACCAGAGGAAGCCTGGTCAGGACACAAACCTGATTTCTCCAACTTAAGAGTCTATGGATGCAAGGCCTTTGCTCATATAAGGCAAGACAAGCTGGAACCAAGAGCTCTCAAGTGTGTACTGATTGGATATCCAACAGGGGTAAAGGGATACAAATTGTGGTGCATTGAAAAGGGAAGTGAAAGGTGTATCATAAGAAGAGATGTAACCTTTGATGAAAACTGCTTACCTCTTAAGGTGACTGAAAATGCAGGCTCTGGAGAGAATCAAGATAGTACTACACATCTTGAGGTGGAGCCACAGGATATAAGAAACTATGCTCATGAGAATCAAGGTGATCATGAGAGTGACCAAGGAAGTGATACTGAATACCAGGATTATCAATTAACAAGGGACAGGGTCAGGAGACAGACTCATCCACCACAGAGATTTGGACATGCTGATGTAATCTCATATGCACTGTATGTTGCTCAAGATGTGGAGCAACAGGAACCTAAGACTTATACACAGGCTATTAGCTGCAGTGAAAAAGATAAATGGATTGTAGCTATGGAGCAGGAGTTACTTTCCCTTGAGAAAAACCAAACTTGGGAGATAGTGGATAAACCTGTGAATAAGAAACTAGTTGGGTGCAAATGGATATACAGAAAGAAAGTGGAAGCTATGAAAGGGGGATCCATAAGATACAAAGCAAGGCTTGTAGCAAAGGGCTTTACTCAGAGAGAAGGGGTGGATTTTAATGAGATATTCTCCCCAGTAGTGAAGCATTGCAGCATAAGGATTCTTTTGGCCTTAGTAGCTCAATACAATCTGGAGTTACACCAGATGGATGTCACCACAGCCTTTCTTCATGGAAAGATAGATAAACCCATCCATATGAAAATTCCTGAGGGAGTGAACATACCTGATTCTGCTAACAAGGTTTGTCTGATTAAGAAGTCACTATATGGACTTAAGCAAAGTCCAAGACAGTGGTATCTCAGGTTTGATGAGTTTATCACATCGGTAGGGTTCACAAGGAGCAAGTATGACAGCTGCGTTTATTTCAAGGATGGTCTCAGATTGAAGACTTACTTACTGCTCTATGTGGATGATATGCTTATAGCAAGTGAAGATGAAGAAGGAATTAACAAGGTAAAGGAACTGCTCAAATCAGAGTTTGAAATGAAAGACCTTGGGATAGCAAAGATGATTCTGGGAATGGAAATAAAGAGGGACATGAATACCATTCATCTCAGTCAAAGCTCATACTTGAAGAAGGTGCTTGACAGGTTCAGAATGAATCAAGCTAAACCAGTAACAACTCCCCTTGGACAGCATATAAAGCTGTCAATTCAGCAAAGTCCAAAGGATATCAAAGAAAGATCTCATATGAGTAAGGTTCCTTATGCAAACTCAGTGGGAAGCCTAATGTATTCCATGGTATGCTGCAGACCTGATCTTACTCACTCCATGAGTGTAGTTAGTAGATACATGAGTGATCCTGGAATAGGACACTGGGAAGCTGTGAAGTGGATTATGAGGTACATTGTTAGCTCTGTTGACAAGGGATTGAAGTTTCAGAAGTGCACAGGAAATGTAGAAGCATTAGTTGGATATGTTGACTCAGATTATGCAGCTAATGTTGATACTAGGAAGTCCTTAACTGGATATGTGTTCACTTTGTTTGGAACAGCAGTGTCTTGGAGATCAACACACCAGTCAAATGTTGCTCTATCCACTACGGAAGCTGAGTTTGTAGCACTTACAGAGGCTGTTAAAGAAAGTCTCTGGTTAAAAGGGATTCTGAAGGAGTTGGGACTTTATCAGAGAAAGGTCACAGTATATTGTGACAATCAGAGTGCCATACATTTGGCAAAACATCAAGGCTATCATGAAAGAACAAAACACATTGATGTAAAGTACTACTTTGTACGGGACATGGTAGAGAAAGAGATGGTGCATGTAGCTAAAATAGCTACTGAAGACAATCCTGCAGATGGATTCACAAAGGCATTGCCTAAGGCAAAGTTTGAACTTTGTCTCAGGCTTATTGGAATGCATTAAAGCATTGGTTGGTGCTGCTCTTGAGGGAGCAGTGGTGAGGGTCTTTTTGTTAAAGGTGCTATTGTTGATTTAGAGCTAAAGGTGGAGATTTGAGAGGTGTTATCTCTAAATCTGGTAAATATCTTTCTAATCATATGAAAGTGTGAAGTTTGAAGATCCGTTCTTGACCCCTAACAGCTGGAAAAGCCAAGAGAGTTGACAGTTATTCGGTTACGAATGGTAGTTACGCAAAGCTGTTACAGTTTCAAGTGTTATCTGGTGCCAACTTCAAGAGGTCATAACTTCCTAACTGCTTGGAGGTTATAACTGACTCGAGTTGCAAGATGAAGAGCACGTGGCAGGCTATCACTCTCAACTCATAACTGCTCAAGGTTGTCTCAGTTGCTGATATATAAACTAGCTCATTGTTAGGTGAAAGCAGATTTCAACTTGTTAGCTAGAGTGATATTTTGAGTGCTAGATTCTATTTTCTTAGCTTATACTCTGGAGGATATCATTGTAGTTCTGTAATCTCTTCTTCAACATAGTGAAAGGCCTCACAAAGTGGATGTAGATCTATTGGATCGAACCACTATAAATTTCTGAGTCTTGTGCTTTTGAACTCTACTGAAATTCTCATCAGTTGAGTTGCTTTCGGTTTTGAACTCGTCTGATAAGCTCTTAAGGTCTACTGATCTTAAAGTCTACTGATTCCAAAGTCTGCTGATCTTGTTTAATCAACCCTGTTCAAGAGTGTATTCTAGCTCTCGAAACCTGACAATTGTGTAGCTAATTATTATTTAATGACTTTGGGAACCGCTATTATGTCTTGTGAAGAGTTGATGAACATAGCTAGAACGTGGTGCCTATTTATAGTAATTTCCAATGTGATGATAAATTCTAAAATTTTCACGCCTTAATATGTTACTATTTCAACAAGACTGGTTGAAAAGTCTCCCTACACTTGGAAAATTTTGTATGATTGTTTGTTTATTGTTTTAACTTATTTCACTGCTTACTAACTATTTATTTTTCTTCGGCATTACATTTATGTCACACTACATCTCATGGAATTGGGGTTAACTGCATTTTACATCTCGTAGGTTTCTCGCGAATATGGCTTTTTTTTTTTTTTTTTAATATTGGTCTCATATATATGAGTTTCTTTTTTAATCCAAAACTAACGGATGTTGATCCAAGAGATATACGCGTTATTAGGAATTTTGTGAAATTTTTCCTTTTCATTTGATCCCATGGGAAAATTATATATATATATATATATATATATATATATAACAATTGCATGCATGTCTCTAGAACTTGTTACTAGCTACGTACATTTTGTATTCTTATTAATATATATATATATATAACTTATGCTACATTACATAATGCCAAATAATGTTACCTAATACAACACTTTTACAAGAAAAATTAGTGAAAGCAAGAAATTAAGCACGCCTAAGTTGAACATTATATCAGAAAGCTGTTAATATGTCAGTTTCATTTGGTGAATCTTGATCTGGGAACTATTTTCATCCCTCTGCAAATTAATAATCTTTGAAAACATCCTTAGAATTGGAATTTTATTCATAAAAAAAGATAAAAATTTATTTGAACTCGAGTTCACGTGAACTCTTTAATTCTTTTCAACGTATCTTTATATATATATTGTGTATACATATAAAGTGTCACTGTTGTGCATAAAAAGTAAAACAAATTTAAGTAAATATGTTACTAAAAAAAGAAGGTCTACCACGATTTTAAATTTATCTTATACACTTTTATATATATATATATATATATATATATATATATATATATATATAAAATCTATTACTATACTAAAAGCAACAAAGCGCGTCAGCCACAAGCTTCCCGCCCAAGTTCTGAAGCGCGTGTACTAAACCAAGACTTGGGTATTCTAATTTAGCCAAAGAAAGGAATACACTGATTTTTGTAATATTTATGGTAATTAGTGGGAAACAAGGACAGGTGTCATGCTAAAAATAATATTAGATATGTCAATAAAATTAACCACAGTAAATTGAAAAAATTGTCAAAGGCAGTATTTCAGCAGTAGACACCTGTATTTCCATTCATTTTACTGAAATGACAATTTGAATTACAATAATTAGCAATGTTACTAAAATCCAATTTATAAATACAATTTAAAATTGAATAAAATGGAAAAATTGACACAGGAAATATCTCAGCAAGACACCTGTATTTCCATGCATTTGACTGAAATGACAACTGAATTTACAATAATTACCAGAGTTTATGAAATAAAATTTATAAATACAGATAAAAATACACGTACCCTCAAACACCCTCAAACAGACACCTGGAATTACATGCAGTTAAAAAAAATACATATAGAAATTACATAATACACTGCCTTAAAAAGAGACACCTGGACAAATTATGGACTTCTAAGTTTACTATAAATACATGAAATAGCAAAAACATTCCTCCAAAATACCTGTTAGCAGATTTAGCTTACCAGTCAAAAATGTCCTCTTTATTTACAAGTATTAGCAATATAAATTCTTCAAAAACAATCTGGGCAATAAAAGTCAGATGCATTAAAGTATATGAAGTTCCTGAGTATGCAGGTGGTGACAGGCCATTCAGCCTTGAATGTGTTCTGCATGATAAAGAGGTACAAATAGTAAAATCAGTCAATATAATATGTGCATAGCTGGAAATAGAAACATAGAAGTTTATTTTATAGTTAAGTTCATGTAGTCAATGCAAATAGAATATGAATTTATAAACAGTGGAAAAATAATTTCAGCATATTTTATACACCAAATTCAGTGCTAACATAATTACTTATATATAATGCTCCAAGGTAACATGTATAGTAATTGAACTCATAGATTTGCATTTTCAACATATGAAACCTAACCACATTTGTAATAACATGCAGGGGAATCGTATACATGGAAGCATTAAGAGGGAATTAATTCCTATATTTCGCCCATTGCTGCGAGAGGGTGGACTATATGCAATTAAGTACTTTGTAGTGACGAATAATACAATGCGCTACAAAACAACATGCAATCAATATAAAATCGTGTTTCAAGCTCGATCAAAAGTAGTTGCCATAAGTGAGAGTGGATTTCCAATCTACACATATGAGTTTCAACAATTCTCTGATGTTAATAACCGGGAGAATATGGATGAATCAAGGCTCATAGGTAAACAAATTAAATGTTAATTTTAAGTTTTTTCAGCCTGTTTTTCACATTTGGTATTAACTTGGATTTGTTAATTTATAGATGTCATTGGAAAGGTTGTCACAGTAGGTCCTATACAAACCAAGGACCTCAAAGATGGACCAACCAAGCACATGGACATTGTACTTGAAGACACAGAGTATGTTTTAATGAATTTTATAATAGAGATAACATTTACACTGAATAGTATATTTATGCAAATATATCATTTTATTTAAGAACAGGAGGAACGAGATTGGATGTACACTGTGGGGTAACTTTCTAGACCTACTTAACAATTTTCTAGAAGCGTGTAGATCAGAACCTGTGGTTATTATACTTCAAATGTTCAGGCAGAAAGTTTTTAGAGGTAAATAAGCTTATATTTTTAAAAACACATGTAGTAGTTTTCTATGCTAAATACTAAAAGTAATACATACAGAGACTGCATATGTGATTGACTCAGTTCTCATGTCATTATAAAAATTGAAGAAATAGTAATGCAGTTGAGAACTGTGTTATAACATCCTTTAAAAGGACATCCCATAAAGGCACAAATATTATATCAAAATTTTCCAACAGAATTTTATTCCACCAGCACATGATAATGTTGAGGTGATGTAGAAAAATTCACTTAAAACTTTTAAAAACATATTTTCTTTGACTATTAATTTGTGATTGGTGTTTAAATCAGATCAAGTCAATCTATCAAACACATACTCTGTCTCTAGACTCATATGTGACAACAGGGCTGAAGAAGTTATTGAATTCAAATCCAGGTTAGCACCAATGTCTTTTCAAAATACATTTTTAAAAGAGTTCTTATTTATTTAGCAAATAATTTTGAAATTTAACATATAAAGGATGGGTGAAGAGCGGGAAGATGGAGAAATAGTATGTGTTTTACCTCACCCGGATGCAATTCTGATAGAGAGTGAGTTCGTAGAAGGACGAGCTAATGTTCGATGCATAGATCAGCTGAAATACAATCGTGAGGTTAGAATCTATCATAATTTAAATTGACAAATATCCATTAATACAATTCCATGATATGCTTGCTGATATTTTAAAAATGGTGCAAAACTACAGTTAGGAAGCTACTGGGTTCATGCTGAAATGGTTGAAATTATAAGTAAAAATGACTGGTGCTATCTAGCATGTTCTAAGTGCAAGAAGAAGTTGGAACAATGCGCAGGAACATACTATTGTGAACGCTGCGATAGCTTTGAGGAAAACAGAAAAATCAGGTAAAAACTCAATTTGTGTAACAATTTACATACATATATACAACTCTAAACTTACTGTAAAAAAAAATTATACACAATGCAGGTACAAAATAGGGGTAAAAGTTGCTGATAACACAGATGAGACAGAATTCATAATCTGGGATAATGAAGCATCAACTCTTATCAGTAAAGAAGCTAATGAATTGAGAGATGAAGTGATTAAGGTAAGATTATACTTTTTTTAATAATTTTTTAAAATTTACCAAATTGCATCTAATTCTTACATTTGGTGTCATAGTCAAACTTAGAAGGGACACCATCAGAAATTTTAATGTTGTGTGGAAGGAGGGCATTTTTTAAAGTACAAGTGAGGGCTGAGCAAGTGCGTAGGAATAACGGACCCTATACCGTAATGAAGTTAACAAATGACTCAAAACTGATTTCTAAATATGCAGCTGAATTGAACGGCAATGAGGTACAATAACATTGTTAAAGTGTTTTTTTGTTCAAATAAATGTAAATACTTATAAGAAAGTTTATGTTAATGTGGGTTTAATATGGAACAGGTTTTTGCAGACCTATTAAAGGTAGCAAATGAAGTTGTTCAGGTACAAATATCCAAGTACTAAAAAATAAATAATCTTTGTGCACAATTAGTTACATAAGTAATAATTATTTCTCATGTGATTTTGTAGCAGGTAAGTGGGACTGATGGATACCTAAATTTCCAAGGATATAATGATTTGAAAACATTTGAAAATCAGGTATTAAATAACTTTGGGTTTCACAATAAACTTCTAATGTGGAGATTGATTAATATAGTTACTAACTTTTAAATTACTTATTTCAGCTTGAAAATGAGGAGATTGTGTTTGCACCACCAAATTCTCCAATCAATTATCCAATCAAGATATCAGACGATGTTGTAATGAGAGAGTTTCCAATGATGGGAAGTGCAAAAAAAAGTTTATTTAGTGAAAGTCCATCCAAGTCATACACTGAAGGTTCTAGCTCAAGGAAAGACATTGAAGTGGCCAAGGTCAAAGTCAAAGAAGAAGGAAAGTGAAGGCTAGAGAGTGAAGTTTGAAGAAACAAACAACTTTTTTATTAAGGCAGCATATCATTTTGGCATATCTTTGTAGAAGACCCAACTTTTTGTTTTTGAAATAGTCCAAAACATTAATATGATTTTCAATTATGGTTAAATTGTTAGTCATATAAGTGTTTTGTAATGTAAGTGTATTGTAAGGTCTTTCTACATCACTACATTTTGTTTTTGAAAGATGCTAGAAGAATATTAACATATTTTTGCTAATAGTTAATGTAGACTATGTATCAATATCTAAGTTTTATGTATTGATATCTAAGTGTTTAACTTGAATCAACGATCATCTACTATTAATATTAACTGCTCACTCTTTCATATCAAATTTCATTTTGCAATATTTGAAGTTATTTATTTTAAATCATAGATGCTACTTAATAAAGTAAACATAATCACTGTCAACAGCAGGACCCGAAAAATAGGCCAACAATGATATTAACAAAGTATGTCACATTGAATAGCAGATTAACCAACCTTGACAAAATGTAAGGCTTTGTACTTTAACAACTTCAGCAGTTTCTGTATGATCAATTTTTGGATCCAATGCTCTGTGTAAGATATTTACTTCAATTCAGTAAGTTACAAAGCAAAGACCAATTGATTAAAATATCAAAGGACAAACATTAATTAATAAAAGTTATAAATTGAGTTTTTTTTAGGACCTACAGTTGGACAGAAGTTTGTGATGTTTTGAATTTTGTAAATTTAAAAGGTGATGTATGCACAAGAATTTATTTATCAACAATAGTTTTTTTAACAAACACTTGCAGTTTTAAACTGATCCAAACACTTTCAATTTTTAAAAAGATACAATTCACATTATTAGATAAATTTTAAATTATCCAAATACTTAGATTATCATTAATGTAAAAGTTGGATATTTGTAAATGGTTGGGATACAAAGAAAGAAACTCTTATAAATGAATGCAAATAAAATAGTTGTTTTTACTTTTTTCAGATGTGTGGAATTAAAATTATAATTTAAAACTTGCAATGTTTTAAATATTTCAAAATCTTCATAATTGAAAAATGATATATTCCTAAATGTTTGGAATACAAAGAACTATTAGAAGTTAATTAAATTTAAATAGCTATCGGTTTGACAAAATCAGTAATTTATTTTAATCCAAAAAATAATACAATATGTCAGACTTCAAATTATAAATTGATGGGAAATGAGTATAAAAAAAAGTGGCCAGTTGTAAAGCATATAATGTTTACAACCATTTTATTAAATAATTTAAATATATATATTATTTGCAAATAGAGGGGGGGGCAGATTCCATTTAAAAATATATATATTATTTCAAAATAGAAGGGGCATAATCATTATTGACATGGCAGAATCCAATAATTTATTTTGAATTTAATAATATCTTCTCTCTCATACATCTATATATATGTGTACAACACTCTCAATTTTCAGTTTTGTCACCCACAAATATCCTCTTCTTCTCAAATTTGCTACTGAAATTTAGAAAATCTGCGTTTCAAATATATATATATTCACATAAAAATAATAATCAAATAAAATCACTTGCATCATATATCAGAAGAAGTAAATCTTTAGAATTTGTATTCAAATATACTGAAAAAGGAGAGCATTTTGAATTTCCATGAGAAAGATAACACAAAGTACAACAATCAATTCAAGGAAAAGTAAGAGTAGCATCTCTATTGAAGGTTAGTGTGTTTAGTTATGTCTTTGGAGCATTAAGTTGCAATTTTCAGACTTATCTGCTTTATGTAGACTTTGTATGAATCCATTGACAATTATCTTGGTATGAAGTTGTGTGAGTCTTCTGTTTGTATACTCCTACCAGTAAAATGACCTGCAAGTTATGCTATTAGAGTGATTATATATAAGATAAAAACAATATAGCTTTTAACAAATATGTGAGATAACTTATCTTCTTTTTGTATAGAGAGGAAGCTAATAAAGTGCAGAACATGCAGTTTTCTTAATAAACTTTGTTATAGTCAATCTGTAAATTAGAAAACCAACAGTGAGTTCACTAATAGTATTTATCCTAGAATAAAGCACATATAAAATCCGAAATTGCAGCCAAGGCAAGAATGCACATATAAGAACATGCAATACGCATATCAAAACTTACAGAATGCTTTAGTTCTGTGTCACATCTTTGTGAATGCCTCTCTTGATTGATCTTCTTCTCCTTCCTCACACTCCATTTCCACTTTTTTAGTTACTTTACAACATCCGAGAAAAGTAGTTCAGATATTGGAATCTACACGATGTGTATAATTGTTATTATTACTACTTACAAAAGCCACTAATTAAGTGATTAGCAGTAAATGACACTATGTTTTAAATCTAGGGTTGAGAAGTGACTTTGCATGTGATTAACATTCATTGGATTGGTAAGGCACTAATTAAATGGTAAAAATAGACAAATACACATACCTACACGAGTACACTGTCTACAAGACCTTGCATATCTGCCGCCGATGCCGCCACCCAGACGGTTGACCTCTGGAGCCGCATGCACAAAACAGCCGCCCGAAATAGAGGAGAAGAGACACGAAATCAAGATCTCTCCACCGTCGTCCGACTTGAGCCCCGAGACTCCAGATCGCTGATGAAAGCCGACGGGAGGGTGGTGTTCCACCCCGATGCGACGGTCAACGAGGAGCCATCGCCGAGTAGCCACCAGATAGGGAAGGCGCTACTTACGGCGCCGTCCGCCGAATTCTATATTCTACGTTTAGAGAGGCATGCTATGCTTGGGGGATTTTGGACGACGACACTGAATATGTTGACGGAATAATGGAAGCAAGTGTTTGGGCCTCAGCACAATCATTGAGACTATTATTTGCTACATTATTATGTTCCAATTCTTTAAGTATGCCTGAAGTCGTTTGGGAGAAATGTTGGTCGCAATTTGCAGATGATATTGTGTATAATCAACGCCAGCACCTTGGAAGACAAAGTATATTTTTTATGACACAACAACTTAAAAAAATAACTGCTATTATAATCATAATTACTTGTGATAATAATATTTAAATATTTTCACTTATACGCTTTTATTTATGCTGCAGATCTGACATTCACAGAGGATGAGTTGAAAAATCAAGTGTTAATTGAAATTGAGAAATTGTTGCAGAGATGTGGTCAGAGTTTAAAGGATTTTCCATCTTTGCCAACACCGGACATGAGATCTTCAACATCATGGACCAATACATTAGTAAATGACGAGCTCCGATATGATAGAGAAAGTTTAACTGTAGAACATTCATTGTTGGTTCAACAATTAAACACAGAACAATATCATGTTTACAAAAAAGTTATTGATGCAGTCCAAGCAAATGATGGCGGAGTATTTTTTGTGTATGGATACGGTGGTACTGGAAAAACCTTTGTATGGAAAACATTATCCGCTGCACTAAGGTCAAAAGGTGAAATTGTGTTAAATGTTGCTTCTAGCGGCATAGCTTCACTATTACTTCCCGGAGGACGGACTGCACACTCTAGATTTGCTATTCCAATAAACACGAACGAGAATTTGACGTGCAACATTAAATAAGGAAGTCAACTTGCGGAGTTACTGCGAAGAGCCAAACTGATCATTTGGGATGAAGCACCGATGATGCACCGTTTTTGTTTTGAAGCATTAGACATGACATTAAAGGATATAATGAGACATGATTCTGATCAAAATTTAAATAAACCATTTGGAGGAAAGACGATTGTTTTTGGTGGTGATTTTCGACAAATCTTACCAGTCATCCCAAAAGGAAGTAGAGAAGATATTGTAGCCGCCACGATAAATTCATCATATATTTGGGAAAATTGTCAAGTTCTGAGACTGACCAAGAATATGAGATTACAAAACAATGAAGAAACGATTATACCTTCTGAAGTAGAAGAATTTGCAGACTGGGTGGCAAAAATAGGTGACGGATTACTCGGAGGAAATAACGATGGTTATGCAGAAATCAAACTTCCATCTGATTTGTTGCTCAAGAGTAACGGAAATCACATTGGCACCATTGTTGATAACGTTTATCCATCTATTGAAACTCTAAGTTCAGATGCTTTGATGTTGAAAGAAAGGGCGATCTTAGCTCCCACACTAGATATTGTCAAATCCATAAATGAATATGTGGTGTCATTGCATAATTGAGAGTCAAAACAATACTTAAGTTCTGATGGTGCTTGCACATCTGAAGGTGGTGGAAATATGTTGGGCGCAATACATACACCAGAATTCTTGAATACCATTAAGTGTTCAGGGGTACCAAATCACGTATTAGAATTAAAGGTTGGAACACCTGTAATGTTGTTGAGAAACATTGACCACTCCATGGGTTTGTGCAACGGAACTCGATTAGTAATAACAAAGTTGGGTTCCCGTGTTTTAGAAGCAATAATTCTTGGTGGGAATAACGCTAATCAAAAAGTATTAATACCAAGGATGACACTAACTCCTTCAGATCCAAGGTTGCCATTTAAATTCGATCCAAAGAAGACAATATCCGATAATTATATCCTACGCTATGACAATAGATAAAAGTCAAGGACAATTATTATCACACGTGGGGCTATTTTTAAAGAGACCTGTATTCAGTCATGGACAATTGTATGTTGTTGTATCTAGAGTTACGAGTCGTCAAGGTCTAAAAATCTTGCTGTGCGATTCACAAGATGAAGATCAGCATACAACAACAAATGTAGTGTATAAAGAAGTATTTCAAAATTTGTAATAATTTTAATTTTATAGGAAGTTCTTATCCATTTTAGTACAATTTTATTTGGTATTATTATTATTTTTTTTTTTTTGGCCATCTTTTACATTACATTAAATCAACATGAATTATTATATTACAAGTATGTTAACTAAAAGTTCATGTAAATTTTGTATTACAATTTTTGTTACAAAAACTAAATTATTTTTTATATATTACAAAAAATGATCACCGTGCATCGCACGGGTATAATACTAGTCATAGTAATTGAGATGCGGAACTAATATGTGAACTTATGATGGACAAAGCATCGGATAAGATTCTAATGTACATACCATATATTAGCTTGTCAGTGTGAAATATACTTGTACGTGTTTTGAATTAGTCTTGTTTCCTTGCAATATTTGTTACTACCTCCGTCCATGAAAAATAAGCTTGTTCTTTTGCACGTGGTTTAATGCGATATGTCGGAGGGTATTACACGATTTTCCGAAGTCCGTTTCTTAATAAAATGATCGTTTATGGAAAGTATACAAAACGAACTTTCCATTAACGATAATAATATTTAAAAAACGAATCTCAGAAAATTCCGTAATACCCTCCTACATTTTGCATTAAACCACGTGCAAAAAAGTAGGACTATTTTTCATGGACGGAGGCAGTAACAAATATTGAAGGAAACAAGACTAATTCAGACAACTCCTACCCACTGATATACAGTAATTAATGTTTTCTTATGATAGTAAATTAACATGCCCTTTTCTGTGAGATGAAAATTTCAAGCTTTAAGCGGAAGAGTGTCAAATTAGGATAATAATTTTTTTAAGACATTAAGTTTATGCACTATAAGAAAATTGACAATTAGTGAAAATAATTATATCATTATAGTTTTTCTACCTATAAGTCATTAATAATGGGAACAATGTTTTCATTACTATTAGATGTCCTGCTACTATAGACTGTTTCTTGTCATTAATGATTTTTGGCTTAGACAAGCCAATTTTCCAATATTAGTGAAGTGATAAAAACATTGTTGGGTTTGTGGCCTAAGTCACAGACAAATTTTTTTTCCTTTTGTACATGTTGCTAATCTTGAAAAAAAACTTGACAATTTCATCTCATAGAAATGTTCCAATTCACATAATTAAAAAAATACAATTATTAATTAATGAGGTAAAGTAAGAAAGAGTACGCGATGAAAAATAATAATAAGTAAGTGAAACGGGACTAGTTCAAATTACAAACGAGTCTTTTTATTAAGATAAGTTTCTTCTTTTTTTCCGATAAGCATTTTTTTAGAAAAAATCAATTCTAAGGAGGATGTTGCACCAGAGGCACTCCCTTCCCCAAGAGATGATGCCAAAAGGGGGAAAGGACCAAGAAAAGATCCGCCCCTAAAGAATACAAGGGACCAAGAAATGAGGTTGTGGTGCGTAGACCAAGGAAGTCGACCAAATTGGCTGCAGCGGCTCAGGCTAGTGAACCTTCGGAGGAGCAAGTTTCTCAACTCCCTTCAATTCCAGAATCTTCAGTTGTTCAGAAATCTCCGCCAGTGAACACAAGGAAGAACCCAATCACCTATTCTGCGAAAACGGTAGCTGAGTTATGTGCAGAGGCGTGGGGAGCTGCCCCTGAGAAGACTGAGGCTAAGCACAGGGCTGATATTGCTCAGAAGGAGAAGATGCGCATTCTGGAGAAGAAGGTGGAGAAGCTGACTGACATCACTGATCTTCAACAAAAAGAACTTGATGATGCGATGATCAGTTTGCTAAGGAGGAGGAAGGCGAAGCCTGAACCAAGGAAGTACAGAAAGAGGCCGACTGCAAGAAAGACCACGCTGCTACAAGTAAAGAAGCATGAATTAGTGGAAAGGACAGTTCTCGTCGATGAGTTCATCTCAGAGACGTTGAAAGAGTTCTGGTTGGATGCTAGGGACGAGTTTGTCAGGCTCTGGTATATTGTGAAGAAGTGGGGTGAATCTGAAGACATCAATGCCCACTTCACTGACTACATGGCGGACAACCATCCTGAACTACTCGAGAAGATCTTGGAGGAGGCTGACCTAGCCAAAGTCCAGATCAAGGCCCCTGAGTTTGTAACTCGCCAACCACCTCTTGTCCCTGGAACTACAAAGCATGACACTATGGCTATTATGTCAGAGGTTCTGAAGATTGCAAAGGCTGAAAGATATGTGAACCAGATGAAGCGCGTTGATGAGCTGAAGGCAAGAGTCTATGCTGGATATTGACTCGAACCTGAAATGAGATTAGTCTGAATGTTCATTAAATCCTTGTAAGAGATTAAGTCATTGTACTCATTTCTAAATTATCAATGAAATCTATTACATTTGCCCATAAATAATAACTCATTGTCTTTTTGGCTGTTATTTAAATTCTGTATTTAATCAAGAACTGTTCTAACACTGACTTTGTCTTATAGAATATGACTTTATTTTCTCTAACTGTTTTGAGGATCTTTTCAGTGTTTTGGCATCATCAAAAATGGGGAAATTGTTGGGACAATGTCAGTTTTGAGTTGATCCCAAAATCCCTGAAAAGATGATTTGCCTTATATTTAGGCTAGTCTTGGTTAGGCTTGTAAGTTAGTCTTTTTACATTTCACAGGAACTCAATGAGAGGAGTACTCATTGATGACAATCAAGACTGAAGCCTGAAGACACAGAGCATCATCCTGAGCTTATGACAGTTCATCTAAGCTGGCTGAGTAAGTGTCAGGAAGAAGAGCATGATCCTGAGATCATTGCTAACTCTGTCCTGTAGGGAACATGATAGCACTGAGTATTGGGAGAAGACTTGGTGTAGATCCAAGCAAGTCAAAAGGAATGTCAGCGCTGGGGAACGTACGTAGATAAAGACAAACCTGAACTCAGTAAAGACAAGACTGAACTGAAGAATGAGTTCTGACATTCTCACCTACCAGTTGACGTGGACCAATCAGAGAGCGCCAAGTCAAGTACGGACACTGACTTGAACCTGACATCCCTGCATGTTTTCAACGGGCAAGCATTAAATGCAATTTCCAAATCCATGCAAGGACGACTGCTGTATGGGAGATGTATCCGTTGAACAAATCCTACGAGAAGACAACCTAGAAGGCCATCTCTTCCAACAGATAGTTTTCAAAGTTGTCTATAAATACAGAAGACCTTGGACTCAAGCAAGGTTACGGAAAATTTCAAAGCCAAGAAATTACTCAAACTCTCAACGTACAAAGCATTCAGCATTCAAAAGAAGCACTCGAAACTTCTTAAATTTCCCAAGTGTTTCTTAGTTGGAGAGTTATTTTGTATTCCAATGAGCGAACTTAGTTATATCATAAGCTTAGAGTGATTATCCATCATTAGCATAGCATTGACTTGTAAGGATAATCACAATCTTAGTTGGAAACCAAACTGAAACCAAAACCCTCTAGTCAGGTTTGTTGGTTGAGTTTGTTAGTGAGTTAGAAGGAGGAAGTAAGGGTCAGTGAGTGTAGTTGATTCTGGTGCACCTTGGCACGTTAAAAACAAGTCAATCCTTAGTGGATCTCCTGTTAAATCAGGACCGTGGACGTAGGAGCTCGAGTCTCTGAACCACGTTACTTCCTTGTGTTCTTTATTGCTTTGATTATTGCTCTTGATTGTTTATTCATTTAAGTCATTCATTGCATTGTTTATCAGGCTTGAATCAATCAGCATGATCATTAAACTGAACACTGCCCTTTTAACCACGGCTTCTTGAGAAAGAAAACAAGTTTTCAGTAAGCAAACTAAAACAAGACTATAATCTTTCAGGGCTCACACATTCCGCACTGAACATAAGTAGATAGTTATCCAACTGACTTGCACTCAGTGCTGTTAGTAGGTAGATTATCTACTCAGTGTTCAACGTCACTCTGAGTTTAGGGGACTCAGTCAGGTTGAAAGAGAAGAAAAATTTTATATACGTGTATCCCCCCCCATACACGCATCACTCAGTCTTGTACATGGACCAACATCATGTTTTATGAATTGTAATGTTGAGACAATTATATATGTTTGTAGGATAGTTATATATACGTTTGTTATAAAATTATATAATATTATTGAGGAAATTATATATATATATGTGTTTGTTGGAATTGATATACATTTTTACATATGAAATTATATATGTTGTTAGGAATATACGTGTTTACATGTTGGATTGGTAGTTGATATATATGTTAGTTGAAATTATATATGTTTACATGTTATGAAATTTTATATATACGTTAGTTGATTGGTATGAAAGTTAGTTGATTAGTATATATACGTAGGTATAAATTTAGTTGATTAGTATATGTAGGTATGAATTTAATGGATTGGTATACGTAGGTATGAATTTAGTTGATTGGTATACGTAAATATGAATTTAGTTGATTGTTATACGTAAGTATGAATTTAGTTGATTGGTATACGTACATAGGTATGAAATTAGTTGATTGGTATACGTACATAGGTATGAAATTAGTTGATTGGTATACATTGGTATGAATTTAGTTGAATGAGTATAAATATAACATGGTATGTTAATCTGTTGAATTTATAATTATTACAGATGAACCCTCAAGATAATTGTCTCACTGTTGTCCCGGTCGACAACAAATAAGTATTTTTTAATGAATTATATACTTTTAATTATATTACTATTAATTATTAATATTAACTTGAATTTTTATTTTGTTGTCACAGATTGCTTCCAGGCCATGAGACTAGCTTTTGCGTCTCAGAGGCCATTAAGAGGATCATGTTCGAGCTTGGTGCCTACGCGTGGACCCTAGTACCCGAGCAAAAGAGGATAGAGTACTTCAAGGAGTTCAAGGTACCAAAAATTTATTTATTATAATTTTAATTTTTTATTTTAAATATATTTGTTAGTATTTGATTTTTAATTTAATTGCAGAGACGGTGTGTCTGGGACCTTGCCCACGATAGTGTTATGTACGGCTTGTTATGCGCGAAAGCGTAGGAGCGGTACAAAAACATTATCTACGAGCTGAAGAAGCGGTGGGAGCAGGAGGAGCAGTTGGAGTTGGGCCGAGCGCCAGACGGGCGTTCCATCTGGGACGCTTTGGGGATTACTGGAATAGGTGATCCATTTATAAGAGGATGAGGGAAGGGAGGGAGGGAGAGAGAGAGTAAATAATTTATTTAATTTTTATTATTTTTTTAAATATATTACTCCCTCCGATTCATTTTTGTTTTCCACTTTAAAAGTGGTACGGTTTTTAATAAATGAGTTGTTAATTAGTATTTGTTAGTATAAAGTTGTTTTTGTGGATATAAAGTAAGGGTAAAAGGGTCCTTTCAACTTTTTAAGGGGTAAAGTTAAAATGATATGTGTACTTTTTTGCCATTTTGGGAAAGAGATTGAGAATATGGAAAAAAAATCTTCCTTTTATGGTAATACGGATTATCTAAAATGAATCGGAGGGAGTATATTTTTTGTTGAATATTTCAGAATTTTTAATTTATGTTTTTATTACTCCCTCCGTCCCACCGTTATTCGCACTTTTACTGTTTTCTCGTGTTTTAGCGAGCGAGTTTTTTATTAGTATTTAAAATGATGAAGTAATTTTTAAGTCATTTTATAATAGAGGAGAGATAGTTCTATCAAACCCTACCTTAAAAGTTACTTTATCATTTCAAATATTAATAAACAACTCGCTCGCTAAAATACGAAAATAAAGTTAGTGTGCAAATAATGATGGGACGAAGGGAGTATGATTTAATAAATAATTTGTATGAATCAATATAGATTTGCATATATTATATAAATATTGATATATGAAAATATCTACATAAATGAAGTACAAAAAAAAAAGATTTAATTTGATGTATTTAAAAAAAAGACTCAATTTGGAATTATATACAGTTAAATGCATAAAAATGAATAAATTAATAATTTATATTAGTCTAAAATTTTAAATTTACAAAATAAAAAAAAAGTTAGTAAATAAATGAATTAGAAACAAAAAGGAATTAATATGATGAATTAAAAAAAAGGGACTCAATTTGAAATTCTATTCAATTAAATGCATAAGAAAACGAATAAATTAATAATTTATATTAGTCTAAAATATTAAATTTACAAAATAACCAGATCAAACCCGGTTAGATCAGCGACCGGTCGGAGGTGGTCGCTAATATTAGCTACCCGCGATTTAGCGACCGTCATTTATAGGTTAGAAATCGGTCGCAAATCCTGTTTTGTGATAAAAAAAATTGGTCGCTAAGTCGGTCGCTAATCCGCCTTTTTTTATAGTGCAAGCATTTTGTTTTGGGATTCACACGGACAGGACTAGAACTTTTTGGCCCCCGCCCCATTCTAGTTAGAGGTGTAACATCCTGTTTTTACATCTCATTCTTCATCCATACCTATAAATACATATTATTACTCATCCTAATACAATTCACTTTATACAATATAAAAATATTATTACTCATCCCAACACAATATCATTTTTCTCTCACTTACACTCTTTTTCCTACTTTTTTTCTTACACAACCTACTTTACTATTACACATGATTTGACATATAAAATTCCAAAACAAACACATACTTTTATTATCACCCAAGACTTTACATCTTGTGGATGTAAAGTCATGACTTCACACTGTTGGGAAAATAGGGGTGCCCGGAATCTATTCGGGATGAAATTTAAATACGAATTTAAATACAATTATTACTAGCATGAATTAATCCTAATTAATTCAAATAATAATTCCAACAACTAATTATCATCATGCATGTTAAATTAATTTCACATATTTAACTAGGCGGAATTAAACAAGTAAATATGCGATTAACGTACCTCTCGTAGTATTGGCCTTTGGATATACGGGACACTTGTAATCTCGCTCTATCAACCCAAAGCCTTCTCAAGTATTTCCCATTTCACCTCACTTGATCGCCGGTGGGAGACGCTTTCAAGCAATTTAATAAACTAAGGAAAAAGAAAAATATTTATGCTTCTTGATTTTTCCAACACATGGAATTATGTACTTGGGGATGAAATAATCATCCCCTATTTATAACTATGAGTGGCCGAAAATTAGTGGTTATTGGGCTTTAGAGAAAATCTTTTCTTAGACTCTAAGAAATCTTGAATATATCTAATATATTCTTTTCTCCAAAATAAAATATTCCACAAAAATCTCACTCACCTTGTTATAGGGTGTTATTTTCGAAAATTGCAAGGATGAAATCCAAGATTTGGATCTTCTTGAATTTATGAGATATTCTTGTATTCCTAGAATACATATCTTCCATAATATCTTTCCAAGAAAATCAACAAAATCTTATTTCTTTTTAAATCCTTATTTTCGAAAAATATGATGAAAAATCAGCATTGATATTTCTTTTTATTTTAATCACCTTATCATTATTGGGCTACTTAATGGGCTACTTGAGGGGCCTTAAGGAGAATTAAGATTGGACCTCCTAATGGACTTCTGAATTTCAATATTGAGCCCCAATATAATTCAGCCCATTAATATTAATTATTATCACTAATAAATTAATATTGCACTATCCATCTTAATCCATATTACGATAATATGGGCTCCCGGTTATTATTTCCCGCGTTTAAGATTATCAAGTCCATTAATTAATTAAGCTTCTGAATAGCTCTAAATTAATTAACATCTTTCACCTTGGAGTAAAGACAGCCCAACATTATTATTCGTACCGAAGAAACTAATTCTTCACTTGCAAGATTTGGTACAATAAAACTTCTGAGCCCACCAAGGGGACTAATCACACGAGCCGTACTCGCACGCGTTTCTCCGTATTAAATCTTAGCAACCGTCGTATGATTAATATTACTGCCCAAGACACAAAGTTCGAAGTCGCAATGATTCTCACCCAATATGAATCAAAGCAGTAACTATTAAGCACACACGGTCCTATTTAAGTGACGGTGATTAAGAAATCAACAACCACTGAGGTCTAATTCTTCACCCTTCAGAACAGAAGAATTTATCCTCGCTGTAGGACCTCTTCAACACATACTAAATGTGCTAGTGCAATCTCTTAGTCAAGACAGACCAATCTGATCCTTACACATCGACCTTTCACGGCGGATTGTTCAATTCCACCTAGGTCGTGAAAATGTACGTTTAGTTACAAGTAAACCGTTAATGTTGTCTTCCGTGATCGGGTATCACCACATTAACTACTATGTAACACGTACTATATATTGAACGGTTTGCAATAGAAATTCAACATTCAATCATAACTAAAGCAAATGCGATAAAAGAATTATTCTCATAAAACGAGTGTTTGATACACGAGTTATACAAAGTAAAAGCATACTTTCACGTATAACTCCAACAATCTCCCACTTATACTTAAAGTCTGCTTTTAGTATACATCACGCATGTCTTAGTGTAGTAGCTCTCCGTGACATCTCATGTCAACCTACACTAACCTAATAATTCCTCCCACTTATACTTAAAGCAGATTGACAATAGTCTTGACTCCCATTCCATCCACATGTCTCTCGAATGTATTCAGAGGCAGACCCTTTGTGAATGGATTTACTAGGTTGTCCCCGACGCATATCTTTGCTACCTCTTTATCTCCTCTCTTAACGATTTCTCGTATAAGATGGTATTCTCTTTCTATGTGTTTGCTGGCCTTGTGGGCTCTCGGTTCCCCTGAATTTGCAACTGCTCCGACATTGTCACAAAAGACAGTTATCTTGTCGGGCAAATTCGGAACAGCGTCCAAGTCCACTAAGAAGTACTTGAGCCAAACCGCTTCTTTCGCTGCTTCACAAGCAACTACTTATTCGGTTTCCATGGTCGAATCTGCGATGCATTTCTGCAAATCGCTTCTCCATGTCATGGCTCCTTCTCCAATGCAAAACACACTACCCGAGGTTGACTTTCTTGAGTCTATGTCTGATTGGAAATCCGAGTCCGTGTATCCTACGGGAACTAGACTATCTGACTGGTAAATCAGCATCCGCTCCCGAGTTCTTTTCAGATACCTCAAGATGCACTTTACGGCAGTCTAATGGTCTTTCCCGGGATTACTTTGATATCTTGCCACCATGCCCACGGCAAAGCAGATATCCGGTCTCGTACACAGCATTGCATACATAAGGCTTCCTACGGCCGAAGCGTACGGAACACCTTTTATGTCATCTATCTCCGCTTGCGTCTTAGGGCTCATTTCTCTCGATAGATGGATTCCGTGCCTAAAAGGTACAAAACCTTTCTTGGAATCTTGCATGCTGAAACGCTTCAAAACAGTGTCAATGTATGAAGCTTGCGTTAAGCCCAACATCCTCTTCTTGCGATCGCGAGTGAATTTGATCCCAAGGATGTGACCGGCTTCCCCTAAGTCCTTCATATCAAATTGTTTTGACAGCCATACCTTTACGTCTGACAGTACCTTTACATTGTTTCCAATGAGCAGAATATCGTCTACATATAATACTAAGAATACCACCGCAGTTCCGTCACGCTTCTTATACACACAACTTTCAAACTCGTTTTGATCAAACCCATAAGACTTAATCACTTGATCAAAACACTGGTTCCAAGTACGTGATGCTTGCTTAAGTCCGTAAATGGATCTCTTGAGCTTGCATACAAGATTCTCTTGGCCTTTTCCAATGAAACCTTTGGGCAGTTGCATATAGATCCCATCAAGACTTTCGTTATGGAAAGCTGTCTTGACATCCATTTGCCAGATCTCGTAATCTAAGTGCGCAGCGATCGACAAGAGAATACGGATGGACTTAAGCATAGCTACAGGCCACAGGCCACAAGCATTGCTTTGAAGGTTTCAACCCTTCCGTCCGGTCCTCTTTTCCTCTTGTAAACCCACTTGCATCCAATGGGTTCTACCCCACTGGGTGGCTCGACCAACTCCCACACTTGATTATGATCCATCGAACCCATCTCGGCTTCCATTGCCGTTTGCCATGACTCCGCGTCTTTGTCTTGGATTGCCTCGTCGTACGTCCATGGGTCTGATTCAACACCGGGAACCAAATCCGAAGATTCTCCTATCCCCATGAATCTCTCGGGTTGTCTAGGAACCCTCCCACTACGACGGGGTTCCGGTTGTGAAGATGTGACATGTGGTACATCATCTTGTATACTTGGTATCGAGGTTTGACCTCTCAATTCTTCTAAGGTAATTTCACTTTTAGGTTTCCGATTGTTCATATAGTCTTCCTCCAAGAATTTAAAGTGTGTACTTATCACGGTCTTTTGATCCTTGGGACTATAGAACATCCACCCTTTCGTTCCCGCAGGGTATCCTATAAACAGCCTTAATTCCGAACGTGGATCCAACTTACCGGCTTCCTTGTCTAGCACGTATGCCGGACAACCCCAAATCCGCAAATGTCTTAGACTGGCCTTGCGCCCGGTCCACAATTCCATTGGGGTTTTAGGAACCGATTTGGATGGCACCAAGTTTAGAATATAAGCCGCTGTTTCCAAGGCATTACCCCAAAACGACTTGGGTAAATCCGAATAACTCATCATGGATCTGACCATCTCTAAAAGAGTCCGGTTCCTTCGTTCCGCCACACCGTTCTGTTGAGGGGTTCCCGGTGCGGTCAACTGGGACACAATCCCTTCGTCCGATAGGTAGTTCAAGAATTCATCGCTGAGGTATTCGCCTCCACGATCTGATCGTAGAAACTTGATACTCTTTTCCCTATGTTTCTCGGCTTCGCCCTTAAACTCTTTAAACTTTTCAAAAGTTTCAGACTTATGCAGCATAAGGTAAATGTACCCATATCTTGAGTAATCGTCAATGAAGGTAACGAAATACTCATACCCCACTCTCGCTTTGATCGTCATTGGACCACACACATCGGTATGAACGAGTTCTAACACTTCTGTGGCTCTATTCCCCTTGGCTCCAAATGCCCTCTTGGTCATCTTACCCTCTAAACAGGATTCACAAGTTGGAAACGGCTCGACTTGGAGCGATTCCAAGGATCCGTCTTTCACCAATCTCTCTATCCACTTTAGATTAATATGATCTAGTCTAAGATGCCATAGAAGTGTTTCGTTCATCTCCGAAGAACACTTCCTTTTATTGCTCGAAATGATCGACGTGTTATTAGATTCATTATTTGAGTGGTGTGCACACTTAATCGTATGGAGATTGTTTACCAACGTTCCATGACAGATAACATCATTCTTAAAAGAAACAGTAACAACTTTATTAAAAGTAACTGAATATCCATAAAAAACAACTTAGAAACCGAAATTAAATTCTTCCTAAAGTTCGGAACGTATAAAACATCTCTTAAAAATTAAAACTCTATCTTCAAAAGATAGGTGCACGACTCCCACTGCTTCGGCTGCCACTCTCGTAGCATCCCCCAAAGTGATTGTGATCTCATTCTTGCTAAGTCGCCGGGTTAGCTGGAACCCCTGAAGAGTGAAACAAATATGATCAGTTGCCCCGGTATCCACTACCTAAACATGGGCAGCATACGCCGCAACATATGTTTCAACGACTAAAGCATGAGACTTACCTTTCTTTCCACCCTTCTTAGGCTTAGAACAGGTCGCCCTCCAATGTCCCTTCTCACCACAATTAAAGCACTTACCCTTAGCAGCTTTCTTTCCACCTCCTTCTCCCTTTGCCTTGGGTTTCGCAACGGTTGGATTTGCTTGGGTCTGGCCCTTCGTCCTCTTCCTCTTCTTCCCTCCCTTGGGACCCGAAGAGGAAGACGGACCGTTTGCCACCATAGCAACGGTTTGGTGATCCATTAGAGTCTCCGCCGATACCAAAGCTTGCAAGAGCTCGGGCAAACTATTTGCCCGGTCATTCATTTGATAGTTCAACTGAAACTGCTCAAAGCTTTTTGGCAGAGAATGAAGAACGAAATCGACCTTAGTAGGGAGGTCAAATTCCGCACCAAGTACTTCCAACTTGTTGAGATAGCCCATCATCTCGATTACGTGATCCCTTACGGGCGTACCTTCCACCATTTTCAACGAAAGCATCTTTCGCATGGTGATTTGCCTAGCCGTACGGTTCTGATGTTGAAACATCGCTTCAAGATTTTGCATTATCTCAGAGGCGGTCTCCATGTGTTGGTGTTGGTGTTGCAACACATCTGACATTGAAGCCAGAATAGTACACCTAGCCATCTCATCGGAGTCAAACCAACTCTTATGCTCTTTCTTGTCCGCTTTCGTGGCATCTTCGGCAGGCTCTTGGGGCTTAGGAGTGGTAAGTACCCACTTGTGGTGTTGAGCGGTTAGGACAATATTAAGATTACGTTTCCAATCAACATAGTTCTCACCAACAAGTTTGTTATCTTTAAGTATACTAAACAGTGGATTAAAAGGTTGCGACATGATGAACTGAGAATAAAACATACATTCATATCAATGTCTAGAAAAATACGAAATTATCACATAATTCGATCACATCAATTATATTGAAACCTTAAAACAATATAATCATGCATCAGCCAACATCTCGAAACAATTTAAATGCGCCACGAGGGGTGGTCTATACATTTAAACACATTCAAGCGGAATACAAACTTAAAAGTTACAAATCCTTAATTCAAAATTAATAGTTGGCTCCCACTTTGACCACATAGAAACTGACAGGGACTCCGAGGGGAGTAAGTTAATATCAATTTCCTATGCCTAAGTAATAACCATAATTAAATACAGGATTATTATTTCGCTTTGAGCAAGCCACTCGTGGTGAGGGTCAATACCGCCACTAGTAATAATCCACAATCATCCTTTCGGAATTTATTCATGTGATATCCGTTCTTTTGGCCGATCCGAGGGGGAAATGTATTCCAAAAGAACTTCACAAATAAATAAATTATGGAGGTCAAAATAATCCAATTTTAATATCCGGAATAAAATTGCGATTATAAAACATACTTAGTAATTTTCGAAAGTAAGGTTTTTCTTGGACAATTAAATTCATGCAAACACATATTAACAAATAATAATAAGTGCACGAAATAAAACATCCATCAAAACAAAATTAAACACATTGGAGCACTCAAATCCAATTGTCACGGTTTAATTTCTTCACGTCTTGATGCGAAAAATCGTCCTTGTTGCTTTCCGATATTCGTCTCGACGTGCTCCCACTCGAACAGCAACACTTCTTCAAAAACAACATCGTTTGGGGTTCGGGACGACGTTTAAAATCACACGAAAAAAAACACGAACCGAAAAAATTCCACGGCCTGAGATACAACGCACGTCGGCCCACGAAGTGTGCCCGCGCGCTACCCGGCCCAAAAAGTGCTGGAAAACTGCCCGAGGCGCGCCGAAGCGCAGCCCCGAGGCGCTGCACGGAGGCTCGCCGAGGCGCCGCCCGGAGCGCCCCGAGGCGCTGCAGCCCGGGTCCGAAGCGCGCGCGCGGTGTGCGCGCGGCGCCAGCCTCCGTCGCGCACGGCGTGCACCGTGCACCCCCGTGCGCCGTTTTCTTTTTCGCCGTTCGTCCTCGTTTTCTTCACCCCTTGCATGATTTTACGTCCATACACGCTCCACGCTTGTATGCGTCGTCCGGGTACGCCGTTTTTAATTCTTCGTTCTTCGTCACGATCCGGTTACAATTTATTTTTACAAAAAAAATAAATACTAGATCTAGACTAGTCTATTACAATGATCGAATCAAAATAAAAACAACTAATCTACTCGTGGATTTTCTCACGAGAAAAACGAATTCGAACGAATCGAATTAAAAACAATTAATTCACACGCATGAAATTAACAACATTAAAACCATAACAATTGGATACCTGCAAAAAAGATCTAACAATTATACTATCCAATTTTAATTTAATATTTTAACAATTTAAATTCCAATTTAAAATTCAGAGCCCGAAACCGTGGCTCTGATACCAGTTGTTGGGAAAATAGGGGTGCCCGGAATCTATTCGGGATGAAATTTAAATACGAATTTAAATACAATTATTACTAGCATGAATTAATCCTAATTAATTCAAATAATAATTCCAACAACTAATTATCATCATGCATGTTAAATTAATTTCACATATTTAACTAGGCGGAATTAAACAAGTAAATATGCGATTAACGTACCTCTCGTAGTATTGGCCTTTGGATATACGGGACACTTGTAATCTCGCTCTATCAACCCAAAGCCTTCTCAAGTATTTCCCTTTTCACCTCACTTGATCGCCGGTGGGAGACGCTTTCAAGCAATTTAATAAACTAAGGAAAAAGAAAAATATCTATGCTTCTTGATTTTTCCAACACATGGAATTATGTACTTGGGGATGAAATAATCATCCCCTATTTATAACTATGAGTGGCCGAAAATTAGTGGTTATTGGGCTTTAGAGAAAATCTTTTCTTAGACTCTAAGAAATCTTGAATATATCTCATATATTCTTTTCTCCAAAATAAAATATTCCACAAAAATCTCACTCACCTTGTTATAGGGTGTTATTTTCGAAAATTGCAAGGATGAAATCCAAGATTTGGATCTTCTTGAATTTATGAGATATTCTTGTATTCCTAGAATACATATCTTCCATAATATCTTTCCAAGAAAATCAACAAAATCTTATTTCTTTTTAAATCCTTATTTTCGAAAAATATGATGAAAAATCAGCATTGATATTTCTTTTTATTTTAATCACCTTATCATTATTGGGCTACTTAATGGGCTACTTGAGGGGCCTTAAGGAGAATTAAGATTGGACCTCCTAATGGACTTCTGAATTTCAATATTGAGCCCCAATATAATTCAGCCCATTAATATTAATTATTATCACTAATAAATTAATATTGCACTATCCATCTTAATCCATATTACGATAATATGGGCTCCCGGTTATTATTTCCCGCGTTTAAGATTATCAAGTCCATTAATTAATTAAGCTTCTGAATAGCTCTAAATTAATTAACATCTTTCACCTTGGAGTAAAGACAGCCCAACATTATTATTCGTACCGAAGAAACTAATTCTTCACTTGCAAGATTTGGTACAATAAAACTTCTGAGCCCACCAAGGGGACTAATCACACGAGCCGTACTCGCACGCGTTTCTCCGTATTAAATCTTAGCAACCGTCGTATGATTAATATTACTGCCCAAGACACAAAGTTCGAAGTCGCAATGATTCTCACCCAACATGAATCAAAGCAGTAACTATTAAGCACACACGGTCCTATTTAAGTGACGGAGATTAAGAAATCAACAACCACTGAGGTCTAATTCTTCACCTTTCAGAACAGAAGAATTTATCCTCGCTGTAGGACCTCTTCAACACATACTAAATGTGCTAGTGCAATCTCTTAGTCAAGACAGACCAATCTGATCCTTACACATCGACCTTTCACGGCGGATTGTTCAATTCCACCTAGGTCGTGAAAATGTATGTTTAGTTACAAGTAAACCGTTAATGTTGTCTTCCGTGATCGGGTATCACCACATTAACTACTATTTAACACGTACTATATATTGAACGGTTTGCAATAGAAATTCACATTCAATCATAACTAAAGCAAATGCGATAAAAGAATTATTCTCATAAAATGAGTGTTTGATACACGAGTTAAACAAAGTAAAAGCATACTTTCACGTATAACTCCAACACACACGCCCACCTAAATTTCGAAACAAACAAACCCTAAGTGAATTCCCCTTTATATACCCACTTACGTTTTACTATGTTGGACAAAAATCTTTGTTTTTTCTCTTAGTTACAACAAATTGAAATTTAATTTCTCATTCACACCACCACAATCTTCCAACAAATTTCATTGTAATTTGCAACTGTATAAATTCGTTACAATGCGACAGTTGTTGTCGTCACAATTATTTATGAAATTAAAAAAATTAAAAATTATTTTAGACGACACAATACCGTCATAAATTTACAACATATTTGTGATGATATAATCCGTCATCGACATATGCCCTATCGCAAATTTGCATAGGGTCTGAAAATTGTATATAAATTTACAACTCATGAGTTACATCTTAGAGTGTATATAAAGACTTGAATAATTGTCATTCGTGCAATTTAAATTCTGTAATATACAGTAATTTGTTATTCTGCTCCTGCTTGCAAAAATGTGTTTGATAATTGGTAGTACTTTCTCCATCCCACTATTTCTATAATTATTTTTAAAAAATATATGGTTTATTAATAATATGGGGTAGTAATATACCCCCACACTTTAAGACTCTTAATTGCATAGTTCTACACATATTTTTCTACATTGCATAAACCTACAAAAGTTGGGGTCCATCCTTCTTTAGCTTCTGTAACAATAGGACAGTGACTGTGACAGGAAAACTGTATTAGCTCAACCTCTATAATTTCCAATTTCAAATATTGTCTTTTCAGTTTTTTTTTTAATTATTTCATCACCCATATTTGTTTGAATTTTGGGATTTCTTTTTCTTACGCCTTAATTTTTGAGATTTCCTTTTTCTTAGGCTTAATTTTTGGGATTTCTTTTCTTAGGCCTTAATTTTTTGTTCTTTTTTATGTTAACATGTTAGACGTTAGAGTTAATTCTACGTACTCTAATTTGGGGCTACTAAATTTTTTTGATAACTTCTAATTTTGAATAGCTCAGTGGGCATACACACTCCTCAATTTTTTTGGGTCCAGTTTTTTGTAGGCCAACAATTAATTTTACACAATTTATCTATTTTCTTCCCTAATTTTTTAATTGAATATATGATATAAATAATTTCATAATTATATAAATAAGTTGAATATGGATAAATTGTTAAAAAGAAAAGTTGAATATTGATAAAATAAATGAATAAACCCTATAAATTATCGAATAACAATGTAAACATTTTGCATAAACACATTAATACTTTGCATAAACACTATAAATTGTTGAATAACAATGTAAACATTTTGCATAAATACGTTAATACTTTGCATAAAAACTCATTTAATTTCCTAAGAGGCATTCGAATCCAACAAATTCAACAAAACGTAGGGAAGTTTACAAGCAAATCTGAAAATCTTGGCAATACTCCAAGAATCAGAAACCAAGAATACATTTTAACTAATTTTTTACAAATAACGAATCCTCACAAGAAACCATTCAAATTTTCACAAAAATCAATCATATTATCCAAAAGCCAACTTGGGCTGCAAAATCACTCACAACCAAACTAGAAATATTCCCAGCAAAATAGATTCACGAAAAAACTAGAATGGTGGTGGGGGGGAGAGAGAGAGAGAGTAAGACGGCCGCCGTCACTTTTCCGACCTTTGAATCTCCATGGCAACAGTGAGAGAAGCAGTTGCGAGAACAAAGGCGGCGTGCAGATCGACGAACGGAGCCGGCGTTTCAAATCTTCTCGGTAGCAGTCGGTGGGAGGAGGAGGCGCGATCGATCTTCTCGGTAGCGGCCGCAGTAGCGCTTGGTCCTATTTCAAACAGAGGCGGCGGCGATTTGAAATCTCATGGTGGTAGCGGCGACGCCTGAGCGTAAAAACTCGAGCCGGTGGCAGCGATTAAGAGATTTCGCCCTCGTCACCGTCGCAAAATCCTAGATCTAGGGGTCCGCCATCGTCGTTGGCGGCGGCTTTGTGCAGGCCCACTCACGGTGGTGGTGGCCACCGGTTTTTTGTTGAAAAGGGGAGAGAGAGGGAGGGGAGGGGGAGAGAGGATGCGTGAGTTTAGGAATGAGTGAGAGAGGGTGAGAACCGATGTTATTTTGAGAGAGAGGCGGTGGGTGGGGTAGGTGGGTCCCATTACTGCCATTAATTGTAGATTTTTGTAATAAAGTGTAGATATATGTTATGTAGAAAAATTGATAGGGGGATATGTAAATAGAGTTTAAAATGTAGGGGGATTTGTAATTTTCCCTAATAATATATAGTGGATCACATATTTCATCTTCTGCGTAAAGTAATGAATAGTTGTAAAAAAATAAAAGATAATTGTTTAAAAAAATATTTATTTATTAATATATGAAGTGTTGTTTTTATTTTTTAAGGAACGAAAAATTTATTACGGAATATTAAAAAAAAAAAAAAGGTAAGAAACTCATAGTGGAAAAGATGGAGTACAAAAAAATCAGTAAATATAATTGGATATTGCAAGATAGTAATACATGTACGATAAACTTGAAAAAGAAGAACCACGCATAACAATTAACAACATTATGAATTATAATCAGTTGTTCATCCAGAACTGCGCTTGAAGGTAATCAATTACGTTCTTCTCAACCTGGAAAGCCTTAGTCAGCACATCCGGATTAATGGGTGGGTCCGATCCAAACACGGCATTAGCAACCGTGATAGTTCCCGGATTCTGGCTGCTGAGACCCGCAAACGCCACCGTATTGGTCTTTCCGGCGTTGAACTGAAAATGAATGAGGCCTTGTGGGAACACAAACACGTCTCCGGCATGCAACTTCTTTGTGAAGAGCTTGTTCTTCTTGGCGGGGTCCGCAGGATTTGAAGTGACGAATCCAACGTAGAGAGTGCCTTCGACCACGACAAGAACCTCGGTGGCACGGGGGTGGGTGTGGGGAGGGTTGAGGCCGTAGGGGGCGTAGTCGATTCGGACTAAAGACACGCCCAAAGTGTTGAGCCCCGGAATTTGGTTCACATTGGCGGGAGTGACCCTTGATCCGACGGCGTTTGATGTGTTGCCGGGTTTGTTTAGACCCGACAAAAAGAAATCCTCCGCAACAACCATGTTTGGGTCCTTGCATATTTTCCCGTTCACAAAAACTAGAAATGAAGGAATGTCAAATTTAATTATCACTTGAGTATATATTTAAAGAGAGTGAATATCACAAATCTTTTTGTATATTTATCTATATCCAACTTTAGTCCCTTTTTCTTTTACTTTTCAATATTGGTCTTTTTAGTGAAAATTTTGGTCATTTTCAACAAATAATTTAAATTTCGATTGAAAAAGTAATTGTAGCTAGAATGACTGGAAACCAGCCGTACAATACAGAATGAAAAGAAAAAGTATTTTTGAACACTATCTCATGGGTGTTAGCAAAATCAAGACACTATCTTTTCGAGCTTCCAAAATTAGGACACTCTTTACGAGCTTGTAAAATTAGGACACTGTCTTTACAATCTTGCAAAACAAGGACACTATCTTTTATGTTGGGCAAACTTAGGCCAAATTTATAAAATGTGGGCCAAATAAAATAAAGCCCATTATGATGAATACAGAATTTTATAAAATTAATTAGTGTCCTAATTTTGCAAGTTTGTAAAGATAATGTCTTAATTTTGCATGCTCGTAATAAAGATAGTGTCCCAATTTTGCAATCACGTAAAGATAATGTCCTAATTTTGCAAACACCCATAAGATATAGTTTCTTTAAAAAATAATTTTGCCAAATTTTGAATTTTCCATTTTCAAAATTAACACTAAAATTAAGGATCAATAATTATAAAGTAGGGACCAAAATTGCTAAACTTGGATTGGGGCAAAAATAGAGGACAAGTTGATGTTCATTAATTATTGCATTTATTATAAGATCTAAAACTCATATTACCAGAAGCCTTAGAGTCGTTGACAGCAACACAGAAATCTTGAAGAGGGCTCGGATCCGAAGCATATGAAAATGTTGCCAAACACGCCACAACAATGGAAATCAACAAGGGAAGACCCATCTTCATTGTGTAGCTAATTATTATTTAATGTCTTGTGCAGAGGTGATGATGAAAACTTAGCTACAACTTGGTGCCTATTTATAGGACAATGCAATGTAATATATAATTAAAGTTGATAATTTCCACTTCTTATAAATATATATGTTACTAATTCAATTAACAGGACTAGTTGAAAAGTCTCCCCACACATGGCAAATTCTATATGATCTCTTCCCACTGCTAAGATTAACTTTATGTCTTTTCTAATTAAAAGCATTAAATAAATTTCAATTGACAAAAAATATCAGCAATTTGAAACATTTACTTAATTAAAAAGAAAACAAATTATAGAACATTTAATTTTTTTTGTCATCATGTGTATAGGTAAAACAGGTGGGTGGAAAGTAGGAAAAATTATTATTTTAATAGTACTCTCTAGTCTCTTTGTCCTCTAATGTGTGTGAAAATTAATAGGGTACTGAGAAAGTAACATTTAATATGTATTTTTTTTTTAATATTTGTGAATATTTATCCAAGTCTATTTTAATGGTACTAATGGAATACTGCAGACGTTTAATAAAAAGATATTCTCTCTAACAAAAAATGTTTTTCGTATAAGAATGTTTCACATAAATTAAAAATATATTAAATAACAGTAAGTATATATATGCATAAAGTGACATTTTTACCCTTCCAAATACCTCCATTGTCATTTATACAATCATTTAAATCAACTATCATGAAAAAATGTGTAGAAGGGTGAAATTGGAATAAAATATTTAAATCTAATAGTTTAGTGCAAAATGACAAACATTTTGGATCAATTCAAATATTTTGGCTAGGAGGGGGTAGTTGTGAACAATTTTTAAGGTAAATTTTGTTTATAAATTCTCATATGAAACCAGTTTACCGTATAAATTTAGGTATTTAGTATCATTACCTTCGTTCATTAACATTACTACTCTTATTTACATAAAAACATCGAACTATATGTATACTCTTAGATATAAGTGTAATGGAATTATTAAATTAATGTTATGATATTACAGAATAAAACTTTCCTATGATGAATAAGTTCCATTGACGGATTTAAAACTACTAAAATTTTGACAAAGTCTTGTATGCACCAAATGTATAATGTAATTTAAATTTATTTTTAAATAGTACAATTGTTTTTACTAAAAAATACAAATAAAAACAACTGCAATTTTTAATGTAATGCACTTGTGGACACGGTGCATTACCTAATGCGCAAAAAAAAAAAAAAAAAAAAACTGCTCAATTTTTATTTTTATTTTTATAACATAAGAGGCCAAGTCTATAATTAGAAGCGGAACCTGAACCAATATGTAGTCAAAGTGAGAAATTAACCAGACTTGATCACGTTATATGGAAGGAAGCTGTTAAAATGTCAACTTCATTTGGTGAAGTATCTTACCCAATTTCTTTTGGGAATTATAGCATGAATAAAGGTGGAAATACTTATTCCTATATAAATTGTAATTCTGTTTAAGTAAAATATTCATTAGTCTTTTATAAGTTAAATGTATATCAAATCAATTGTTGTTTTATTTATGTTCATACATTTTTCTTAATCTATCCCAATATGTATAGGGTAAATTGCACCAAATCCCCTTGTGGTTTGGAAAATTGGCATGAAACCCCCCTATACTTTAAAAATTGCGTCAAACCCCCTTGTGGTTTTATAAATATAGCGCAAGATCCCCTTTTTTCATAAAAAATTAACAGCGTTAATTTTTAACCCGTACACTACAAAATACTGTCCAGTTAAAGAGGGATTTAGGGAGGGATTTAAAGAAGGGCAAAGGGTTAAAGAGGGATTTAAAGAGGGGGAGGGACCCTCGACAAAACTGGCCTCGCCAAACTCCCCCTCGGCTCGCCCCTCGTCAACTAACGAGGGGAATGGGCCCTCGTCAACTAACGAGGGGGAGGCCCTCGCCTGGTCCAAAATGGACTCCCTCGTGTACGCCCTCGTCAATTAACGAGGGTAGAACCCTCGTGCACCTTAACGTGGGCAAGGCCCTCGGCTGGGAACGCTGAAGCATAACGAGCGCTTCATATTTTGTTTATACCTTTAATTAATTAATTAAATTAATATTATCATTTTAAATTACATGATTTTCATATTTTGATTTATTTGTTAAAACTTTGAATTATTCTAGTAATTTATTAATTTCTATTATGATTACACTTTTAATTAATTATTATATATCTTTACATTTATGGTAACAACTCCAAAATAAAAATTTATATTATTGTCACATATATAATGAAATTAACACTTGCAAAATTATATTTTCACTTATGTATATAATCTTTTTAAATATAAAAAATTAACGCCCTTGTACACACACACACACACACACACACACACACACACACACACACACACACATATATATATATATATATATATATATATATATATATATATATTTTTTTTTTTTTTTTTGAATATATTAACGCCCTTGTGCATTCACACACACACACACACACACACACATACATATATATATATATATATATATATATATTATTTTTTAATTAAAATATTTTGAATATATTATGGATAAATTAATCAAATATTACATATTAATTCTTAAAGCACATACACAAATTAACAATAATTCATTAAAAATCTTACTAATTAAACACGATATATAGCTCCGGATTTCACAAACATTAATGAAAATAAACATCTCAAACATAATAAAGACGATGTACATGAATTCATTTCAAGCAATACTCTCAAACATTCATGAAAATAGTTAATCATTTTTCAAAAGTTTCAACTTCAAGATGATCAGGATCTCGGTCCCTTGCCACGACTCGGACCCGATCCTCGGGGTGGGGGATACTCATTGGATGGAGGCGGGGGTGGTGGGGGATAACCACCAGCTTGTGGGACGCTGGGTCCGGATCCCTGTTGTGATGCCCGCAACCACTCGGTAAACTGATTTTGGAAGTTCTGGGTCATCTCCTCGCGCAGTTGTCGGTTTCTCTCTTCCACTTGCTCCAACAATCGGCGATTCTCCTCAGTCGTCTCTCTCCGCGTTCTCTCACGCTCCTCAGCGAGTAGTCGGTCCACATCAATTTGACTGTAGGCACCAAAATGAGTCCCAGCTGATGTCCCGCCTGGGCCGGAGACTATGCATATGGACTTTCCCAATTGTCCGAGCCCACGAACTTTACCGTGCTTTTTCCCCACAGTCTTGACGTACATCTGAGATAACTCTGGAAGACTGGGTTCAGGAGGTTGCTCGTCAGAGTCAGAGGTAGGGTGCAGTTGGGAGACTCTCGCTTGTACATCAGCCTGCACATTTTTTTAGAGAATTATTTTTCTAGATATTTAAATATTCTTAAATATTCATATTATTTTAAAATGTAACAAGAATACTTACCAATGTATCAGATATAAGTCCGTATATAAACTGTCCTGGACCACGGTAGTGGAAGTGCTCCACAATTTCCCAATCTGTGGCGGGACGTCCCTTCTTCCTCTCCTATAATTTAGAACATGATGATTAAAACTTAAAATATGTATACATATTATAAAAATAAAAATAGTGTGGTATCAACAAATGACTTACAATATCCAAGGCAACCTCGACGACACCACGAGATCCACCTTTATGGGTGGAGATGCCAGTACCCGGGCCAACAGGCTCAGATAGTCTGTTCCGTCTACATTGTGCGGATTTGGCTTTCACGTCATCTCTGTCCCAGTACGCGAGCAAGGCCTTCCACACTTTTGTATTCCACTGTGGCTTCTTACCCTTCAACTCCCATTTTCTTTTCACAAAGTTCAAAAGATCTACATATCTTTCAGCAGCCCTTTTCAGGAACAAGTGATGCACATACTGTGTGGAAGTGACAGTAGGATCCCACCTAGCCTCTTTCTGATAAACAAAGATGTTATTATGTCATACAATAATATCATTATAAATCAAATGAATATATACCTGAAATGTCTCCCAATACTCCTGCAGCCTTTCTTCGGATATCATCCTGAAGGTGAAGGCACCCAACTCCATATTTCCAGCCATGATACGTCTGATCAGCTTGGAGACCGGATTCGAAGGCATAAAGCTGCAAAACAAGTTTGTAATACATAATTAATATTCACGGATATATATTCCTAAAAATTCATGAAAATAGTAAGTCTAACATACGTATCGTAGGCAATATACACATCTAGCCTCTGTCCGACCATTTGTGAATCCAACTGTTCTTCAGAATCCGAGTCGGTATACTGCTCAGCTTCCTCGTCATCAGTCGTAGGGATCAACGGAACTGGCACTGGTATGTGTGGTATAGGCACTGTATTCCGCGCCCCACTAGATCGGCCTCGACCCCCGCGGCCTGTACTCTGTCGCCGTCCCCCAATAGAGCTACGATCGGATCCGCTCATCTGTAAAATTTTAAACATAACGTATTAATTATCATATAAATGATCAAATAATTTATAACACCGAGATATCAATTAATATAATAACATATTATCACATAAATGATAGCAATTAAATAATTTCTAACATCGAGATAGCAATTACTAAACTACTTAATCTTCATCTGAGTATGAATTATGTTCATCATCGTCTTCTTCTTCTTCTTCTTCTTCTTCTTCTTCTTCTTCTTCTTCTTCTTCTTCTTCTTCTTCTTCTTCTTCTTCTTCTTCTTCTTCTTCTTCTTCTTCTTCTTCTTCTTCTTCTTCTTCTTCTTCTTCTTAATCTTCATCTGAGTATGAATTATGTTCATCATCTTCTTCTTCTTCTTCTTCTTCTTCTTCAACATCATCATTCTCAATTTGAATTAGTGCACCACTGACATCTGCCAACACGATAGGATCACTGTCTATTTGCACATTATTCATTTGTGAATCAATCTCATCATCTTGGAACGGGGGTAGCTCTTGTTCATTCCTTTTATCAATTTCCACTAAGGATCTCAGTTTGACTTTGCAAACAGCAAGCCATTCATGATTTTGCACCCCCGGGTATTTGCAATAGTAAACTTGAGTGGCTTGGTTTGCTAATACAAAAGGATCATAACGGCCATATACTCTTCTCCGATTAACATCCACAAGTTTGTAGTTAGGATGTATTCTTGTTCCATTTGGCACTGTAGGATCATACCACTCGCACTTGAACAGAACCATTTTTTTCTCAAGTCGTCCAGGGTATTCCAACTGTAATACTTCTTCAAGGATCCCATAGAAATCATTTTCATCTGAATCATAGTTTGTCCCCTTGATACAAACTCCACTGTTCACAGTCGATTTTGATTCACCATAAGTGCGTGTGTGAAACTTGTATCCATTCACGTAATACCCAGGATATGTGGTAAAACAACTTACAGGACCGCTGGAGAGATCACGTATCCACCGGTTCTGAATATTATTTACCTTAACCTATAGTTGACAAAATATTTAATCCTGAGTCTATGTATATATTTATTATTTATATAATTTTATCAACTTGACTTACAACTTGTTCAAACCATGACGCAAACTGATGTTGAAGTTTATCGTCTTGTTCAGCCCTAGAGAGATTCGGTTGAACACTTTGAAGTTGATGCATAAACATACTACAAGAGGGAAGATGTACAATATTATCATTATAATGATGTTTTGTAATAATTATAGATGGACGATGTTGAATATTAACTTACTCAACATACGGTTGCACCTCGTTACAATTCAGTAACACGTAGGTGTGAGCTGTATTTTTCTCTTCGTCTACAATATATCTTGTATTCTTCCGTCCAAGTGGTCGTCCAGGAGGTATAAAAATTGACGGAGTACCGGGTTAGGGTTCTTCGGCGCCACGACCATCGTAATTACGAGGTACATTATGATGCCTCGTCAGAACATGATCCTCAAAGTAGTGGGAACAGAAAATTGATGCTTCTTTTGTTAGATATGCATTTGCGATCGAAGCTTCAACATGAGCCTTGTTACCCACACTGAGTTTTAAATTGTGAAGATACCTAACCAAATGCATCAATAGTGAGTATAATAACCGCTAATTGTTCAAATATTTACAAGTTGTAGATTACCTCTCAAATGGATACATCCATCTGTATTGTACAGGACCAGCCACTCGTGCTTCGTATGCAAGGTGCACAGGTAGATGCTCCATCGAATTAAAGAAGCTGGGTGGAAATATACGTTCCAACTTGCACAAGATCAGTGGAATATCTACTTCCAACCGAGTCATGTTCTCAACTGTAATCGTCGTAAAAGTCAACTCCTTGAAGAATAAACAAACTTCAGTGATAGCTTTCCACACGTTCTGTGGAAGAATTTCACGGAAGGCAATCGGGAGTAGCCTCTGCATAAACACGTGACAATCATGACTCTTCAACCCAAACATTTTCAATTTTGTCCAGTCAATAGTTCGAGACAGGTTGGACACATAGTTATCAGGAAACTTTAGCTCATCTACCCATCTGCACACAACATCCTTTTGTCTCTTATCAAGTGAATAACAAGCTTTGGGGTACTTTCCTGTACGTGGACATTTCACAAGTGATGGACGACGACAATATTCATTAATTTCATCTCTGGACTTATTCGTGTCCTTTGTTTTCCCCTCCACATTCATTACAGTGTAGAACACATTATCAAAGAAGTTTTTTTCAATGTGCATCACGTCCAGATTATGACGGATCAACAAGGTACTCCAATACGGCAAATCCCAGAAAATACTTTTCTTCTTCCAACCAGTTTCCAATCTCTTGTTGTGGGCCTCGGCACCATCTTCTGTCACTTTTCGACATTCCACCCAATTGATTTCATTTAGGAGTGATTCACCTGATCGAATGGGTGGTGGTGGGTCATCCACTATCACATTCTTTCTGAATGCAGTCTTGTTTCTCCGATACGGATGGTGTCTAGGTAAGAATTTACGATGGTTGTCGAACCACGACTATTTACGACTGAGCCTCAGAGTGAAAGCATCAGTGTATTCTCCACAGTAAGGACAAGCTGTCCGTCCAGCAGTGCTCCATCCAGACAACATTGAGTAAGCTGGAAAGTCACTGATGGTCCAAATTAGTGCAGCTCGCATCAGAAAATTTTGTTTCGTAGCAACATCGTACATTTCCACCCCAATTTCCCACAAATACATCAAATCACGGATCAACGACTGTAAAAAAATATCCAATTTATCCTTAGGATTTTTAGGACCAGGCACTAATACCGTAAGAAAAATGAATTGATCTTTCATACACAACCACGGAGGTAGATTGTACGGTGTCACTATCACTGGCCATGAAAAATATTGTTTCCCAGACTGTATGAATGGTTGAAAACTATCGGTGCTTAGGCCCAACCTTATGTTCCGAATCTCGGAAGCAAATTCAGGATACGAATTATCCAGGTGTTTCCAAGCCAATGAGTCAGCAGGGTGACGCATAACACCAGAATCATCGTTAGAGCAACTTGCATGCCACGTCATATCTTTTGCAGTAGCAACAGACTGATACAATCTTTGCAGTCGAGGAATGATAGGAAAGTAGAACATCTCCTTGTAAGGCTTTTTCTTTTTCCATTGACCATCAACACCACGCTTACGGGGTTTAAACCGTGGATGACCACAAACCTTACAATGTTCAAGTTCACTATCATTACCCCAATATATCATACAATTATGTGCACAACAATCAATCCTCTCTACTGGAAGACCCATCCCACTCATTAGTTGTTTGCTATCAGAAAATTTCCTGGGCACTAGATTTTCAGGAGGAACAATTTCCCGAATCAAGTCAACAACTTGATTATAACCCCTCTCAGACAGTCTATTTTCAGTTTTAATGTTCAACAGTCGGGCGTTGAATGACAATTGTGAGTGTGTTTCACAACCAGGATACAAATCCTGGTTTGCTGCACGAAGCATGTCATAAAATTGAGCAGCATGCTCATTTGGGGGCTCCTCATTAACGGGTTCAGCTTCCACATTTCCAAAATGAAGGTTAGGACCAGTTAGGTCAGTGATCATGTCATGGTACGAGGTAGACCCTGCAGTATCATCTACTCCGTACGAAGTCGACGCCGACTGATCATAGTTTTGGTGTGGTACATGACCCCAATTTTGTTCACCGTGTAAAACCCAATTGTGATAATTGGGCATAAACCCATTTATATACAAATGTGTTTTCACGTCAATTGGTGCTCTAAACCTTTGGTTCCTACATCTAGATTTCGAGCAGGGACACCTAATATCTCCTTCACTCATCCAATCAGGATTGCTAGTAGCGAATTGTATAAACGATTCAAGACCACTAAGAAAGTCGGGAGCTATCATTCCATTAATTGTTCTTGGACCATACATCCAACTACGACTTGAATAACTCATATTATAATCTGTTTCAAATTAAAGAATATTCAAAATTTAATAAAAATTCAATAAATCCATTATATTTAATTATCCTATTGTTTAATTTAATATATATAGTTTATCTAAATTTTTCGGCAGAGTTTCGTTTATTTTTATCGTATTCTAAGATCCTATAGTGCATCCATTTCCAACTTAATTAAAATTAATCAAGTCGGAACGCACATTCTACAGCTAGCAAACAATCAACAATATATTCATCATAAACCCCCTCCACTCCAACATAATTAATTAATTATATATACTTAATTTAAACATATATAACTATACAACATTCATCAAATAAATAATTAATATTGTAAATAATCGAACATCAATATTCATCACATATATAAATAATTAAATGTATCATGCAAAATTAATTTTAATACAACAAATATAGATAATTATTTCTAATTAATTAACATAAATATATATCAAATTTATAATTAATTACATACTAATTAAATAACAAGTTAAATCCTATATAATTAGCAACTAATTAACACCTATACATACACATATACATACATATAAACATACATGAATTTGCATAATTAATTTCACAAGCAATTTAATTAATTAACGGATTAAAACGAAAAATGTTACCGTAGAAATGTTCACGGGAACGAGTAGGCCAAAACCCGACCGATGGAGTGGCGTTTTCGGCGACGGCGGCGCGACAGGGAGGAGTGGCGGCTGGAATGGTGGAGGAGGAGGGTTTTTCGCAGCTGAAAATGGTGGGTGGGGGGGTATTTATATTAAACTTTACCGAGGGGGTTAAAGAGGGTAAACCCCATCGGTAACTACAGGGATTTTAACGGTGGCGAGGGAAAGACGCTCGACGACTCACGAGGGGATAGGCCCTCGCCGACTCACGAGGGTAAAGCCCTCGGCTCGCTGAAGCGTTGAAATAGGCGAGGGGCCCGCGCTCGCCAACTCACGAGGGGCCCCGCCCTCGCCTACTCACGAGGGTCAAGCCCTCGGCTCGCTGAAATTTGAACTGGGCGAGGGTCTTGCGCTCGCCAACTAAAGAGGGGGCCTTGACCCTCGCCTCGCTCTTTTTTTATTTGCCCTCGTCTCGGCCCTCTTTAAGGACGAGGGCAATTTTTGCCCTCTTTAACTGCCCTCTTTATTTGAGGCTTTTTTTGTAGTGGTATGACCTATTATATACTTTTGACCTACTGACATTCATTCATAAGACACATAAACGTAAATTAGGGTTTATCTCCAAGTAAAATTTTAAGATTTATACAAATTTTTTAAATATGTGGATTTCTTGAAAAAACTTACTTAGTGTGAACATACAAAGACTTGACTTAGAAGAAATTTGTTGTTGCTGATTTTCTTTAGAATGAGAAGTGTCCAGGGTAGGTTCCAATTTCTTTTATTTTTTTATTTGTACTTTTCTTAATATTTCTAACTACAATTTATTTACTAAATGCTATATTAATATATAATTAGATATAAAGAGGATTTTCTAAAAGTATTTTTCACTTCTCGTCTATTTATAATATTTTATAGACAATAATTATTAAATAAATTGACTATATAAAAGCATAAGATTATAAAAAATAAATAAATAACTTAGGAAAATCCATAATAGAAGGAACATTTAATTTAGTTAATGGAGGGATAATTGTGTCAATATATTAAAAAAATTTAAAAAAACCTACTAAAATTCGCATGAAGCGTGTGCGAATTGCACACTACTGTTAATTTTAAAAGAGTTGGGGGCTTAATGTTATATTTATAAACCACATGGGGGTTCCATGCTTAATTTATAAACCACGGGGGGTTTCATGCTATATTTATAAAATCATAAGAGAGTTTGACGCAATTTTTAGAGCATAGAGGAGTTTCATGCCGATTTTCCAAACCACAAGGGGTTTTGGCCAATTTACCCAATATGTATCCCTAAAATCTTATTATTATTTGAAGACATCGATCTTTTCACTCACGCACCCTTTTTCTTTAATATTATTAGTGAGAGAAAGATTGATTAAGGATAAATTAGTTGAAAATTTATATTCTTTAATACTATACAAAATCTTTAAGGGTAAATTGCATTTTTTGTCCCATGAAAATAGATGGTCTGTAAAAATGATTTTTTTTTTATATTTTTGGTCCCATAGTTTTATTCGATATTATTGGTCCCAAGAAAAGTGCAGTTTTGATACCAAAAGAATGTATAAATTGCAGTTTTAGTCCTAAAAAATTGCAGCTTTGGTCCAAAAAATTAACGGAAATAATCAAATTTGCAAAAGATGAAACCAAAAAGAAAAACGTGGAACTAAAATTATTATTGAAAAATTCTCATTGACCAAATTTATAATTTTCCCAAATATTTAAAGTAACAATTAATATAAAATCGGAGGAGTATGATATGATTTATATGTACGTGGAATAAATATTACTCTAATAATCGTATGGTTGAAAAGGCATCAATCAGGTAAGATTCTAAGACGACTTGGTGTTTGAACTATAGTCTATCTAGTTTCCTTGCAAATTAAATAATAATATTTCTTACCGATATATTAATTAATGGTTTCTTAATAATCAGACCATAATATACATAGTAAATTAATTAATAAAATAAAAACTTAATTGACCCGTTTGTGTGAGATGAAAATGTCAAGTCTTCTTGAGGCGGTGAAGTGAAAAAGAGATGCAGTCGTCACAGTTTAAGAACAATTCTCGATTTCAGACACAAGTAATGTACCAAGTCATTTTTTCAGATGTATTTGTGTTCCCAAAGACCTGCTACTGCTTCTAGCTTCTAGCTTCTAGCTTCTAGCTTCTAGCTTCTAGCTTCTAGCTTCTCGCTTCTAGCTTCTAGCTTCTAGCTTCTAGCTTCATACTCGCATGAAGAAGAAGTATACATGGAATCAACTCCACTTAACAATTTTATAATGAAATTGATTTAAAATATTAGTTTTTAATTAAATTTTTTTTTATCAGACAAATAAGGTTTTATTACTTAAAAGAGATGGCACAAGTTTTACAACACATTCCATAATTTGGAACACAAGTCTAGGACAAACGAACCAATCTTTCAAAGAAGAATAAATAATTAAAAAATATTAATCTGATACTAATACAATTTAAGAAAAAAAATAAATAATACTCCCTCCGTCTCAATTTTGGTTTTCTATTTGACTTTACACAGAGTTTAATGCGGGAGTTGAAATGTAGTATTTAAATGAATAATGTAATCTTGTAAATGATTAATAAAGTAGTATTTCAATGAATAAAGTAATTGAATTGTAGGGTGAAGTTTAAAAAAGTAAATGTACGACTTTATTTTTATATTGGGGATGAGAAAATAAAACTGAGACAAATTTTTTTGACAAATGGGAAAACAAAATTGGGACGGAGAGAGTGCATTTAAAATGCACTTGAATTTTATGATGTAACTGAATCACGATATGCTTACTCTTAGTACATTAATATCATACATACTCTCATGGCCACGAGTCCTTCCTTCTTTTTCGACGTTTTAACAATAACAATTAGGGTCCTATAAGTTTTCCACTTTATGGTTTTGGTTCTATTGGTTTTCATTGGTGTTTTGGCCGTGTGATAACAAGATAATTTAGGTAATCCTTCACATTTTGGTTTTTTGGCTATTAATGGGGGCCACCCTGCCTTCAAAAAAATGATTAATTTTTATTTATACATTTTTTGATACAATGTTAACTATTATATATCATTTTTAAAACTGTTTTATAAAATTTATCTTTATAGATGATGAATTTAAATTGTAGGAGACTATTTTTATAAATTATCATGGATAATATATCGTGAATTTCAATTTTCAGACCCTATGCAAATTTCACGCCTAATCAAGATTGAGAATGTGGAAAAAAAATCTTCCTTTTATGGTAATACGGATTATCTAACATGAATCGGAGGGAGTATATTTTTTGTTGAATATTTCAGATTTTTTAATTTATGTTTTTATTACTCCCTCCGTCCCACCATTATTCGCACTTTTACTGTTTTCTCGTGTTTTAGCGAGCGAGTTTTTTTATTAGTATTTAAAATGATGAAGTAATTTTTAAGTCATTTTATAATAGAGGAGAGATAGCTCTATCAAACCCTACCTTAAAAGTTATTTTATCATTTCAAATATTAATAAACAAATCGCTCGCTAAAATACGAAAATAAAGTTAGTGTGCAAATAATGATGGGACGGAGGGAGTGTGATTTAATAAATAATTTGTATGAATCAATATAGATTTGCATATATTATATAAATATTGATATATGAAAATATCTACATAAATGAACTACAAAAAAAAAAGATTTAATTTGATGTATTTAAAAAAAAGACTCAATTTGGAATTATATACAATTAAATGCATAAAAACGAATAAATTAATAATTTATATTAGTCTAAAATTTTAAATTTACAAAATTAAAAAAAGTTAGTAAATAAAGGAATTAGAAACAAAAATGAATTAATATGATGAATTAAAAAAAAAGGGACTCAATTTGAAATTCTATACAATTAAATGCATAAAAAACGAATAAATTAATAATTTATATTAGTCTAAAATATTAAATTTACAAAATAACCGGATCAAACCCGGTTAGATCAGCGACCGATCGGAGGTGGTCTCTAATATTAGCTACCCGCGATTTAGCGACCGTCATTTATAGGTTAGAAATCGGTCGCAAATCCTGTTTTGTGATAAAAAAATAATTGGTCGCTAAGTCAGTCGCTAATCCGCGTTTTTTTGTAGTGCATGCATTTTGTTTTGGGATTCACACGGACAGGACTAGAACTTTTCGGCCCCCGCCCCATTCTAGTTAGAGATATAACATCCAGTTTTTACATCTCATTCTTCATCCATACCTATAAATACCTATTATTACTCATCCTAATACAATTCACTTTATACAATATTACTCATCCCAACACAATATCATTTTTCTCTCACTTACACTCTCTTTCCTACTTTTTTCTTACACATCCTACTTTACTCTTACACATGATTTGACATAAAGTAAAATCTCACCCTACTAAAATCCCAAAACAAACACATACTTTTATTATCACCCAAGACTTTACATTTTGTGGATGTAAAGTCATGACTTCACACGCCCACCTAAATCCCGAAACAAACAAACCCTAAGTGAATTCCTCTTTATATACCCACTACAAGAAAAACTACTTGAAGTGACATTTAAAAATGTGGTAATGCATTACCTCTCATTACACTTCACCTATCACCACATTTATTGTTAGTGTCATGTAAACCAATGTAGCAATAGATATATGTCTATTACTACACATATAAATGTACTAAAATATGAATTATAACTACACATGTTTAACTCACACATAGCTAACATGATATAAAAGTGTCGTGATTGCATTTTATAATTTTAAAATTCATTTAATTATATTGTCAGGATATATTATTTTAATAATTATTATGTGATGCTAATTGTAGATATATTATTTTAATAATTATTATGTGATGCTAATTATTGCTTGACTAGGTTATTAATAACCTAGGAGGTAATCCCATTTCCTTTCTCAAAAAGTAATTTAATCCATAAAAAAATATAATAGAAATTAATGTGAACACATACATTTTAAATTGATAATTAAAAAATTACAACAAAATTTCAAATTCCAAAAAACATCAAACTTCATCTAAAAAAAGGAAAAATATTTATCGAGTCATCATTCCAAAAAGACGCCTAACAAAACCTTTAAGATTAATATACAATTTTATCAATTTGCGGCATCGAAACCAAAAAGCTTGTTGAAGAATGAAGAACGGTGAGAAACTCCAATTGAATGAGCACTATGCATCTTTAAAACCTTTGAAGCTTCAAAAGTTCTGTATGTTCTCTCTCTTAATGGTGAACTTTTTTGGGAGTCCCGGACCTGCAATTATTACATGACATGAGCTTTCACAATGTTTAGTAAAAAAGACATAAGTAATCAATTTAAAAGGAAATTCCATGTGAAATTTAGCCAAAAATGAAAAGGGTATCATTAACCACATTGGGATACAACGAGAAGACTCTTATAGATGGTTAAAGAACTTAATTTGCTGCACACTTACATTTGAAAGCTACCTAGAAAATTTTCACCGTTTTTTACATACAAATAGTTCATTTTGAAATATCTCCAACAATAAGCAAACAATCAGTGTACTTATTGAATTACACCAACAAGAGATTGTAAAATCGTAATGAATTATAACAATCTTCATTAAATAGAACCAAAAACATGACTCAAATAGAACCAATATAAACAAAGTAATTTATGTCGTAATATGAGAAGTTGTGAGCTTCCTAGTTCATTAAAGGCCAATCGAAAAAGTTTAGGATCATACTCCATGTTAACCCAAGGTAAATAAATAGAGTTTATTCTGGTTAATACTCAAGACTAATGAAGTGAAAATAGTGGAATCACTCCAATTGTGAGAAACAACACCATAAAATATATCAATTTTAATTAAGAAAATAAAATCATTCCATTTATCAATAATTCCACAGAACTGAAAGTAAACAACTATTAATGATGTTTTAAGTTAAACATTATATCTTCAATGCACAGCGTTAAATGCTTAAGCTGTTTGTAAATGATGTTAACAATTATACACAACCTAACAGTTAAAGGTGATGCATATCAGCCAAAAACAATAAGTTAATCAAAAAAAAAATGACAAACCTGCTGATAGAGGAGAAATTCTTTCAGTGACTTTGAAAGTTGTAATTCGACCTTTTGCATAATCTTCTCTGCACACGAATTGACAAGCAAAAATAGTATGAGTCATGATACTGCATGATCCTAATAGAAACTCTATTAGCTGATACAGATACCTGTAAATGTCGATCTACCAATTCAGTTGCTTTGCATAGCCTCACTCTCACATCATCAGATACATGTAACATGGATAGGTGTTCACAGTTAGTTTCAAAATTTTCTACCAATCGGCCAAGTTGTTGCCATAAACTTTAGTCCAATAGTACAGTTATTCAAGTAGTTGTTAACCTAAAGTGAAATTCACAAAAAATTTAAGCCAAAGAAAACTAAATGTTACTTGCATCAGTTAAAATGCATAAGACAAGCTTGAGAGCAAGAAAGCAAAGATATTCATTAGGGAATTGGATAACCAGCAGAGACAAGCTCATGGATAGCACTGAGATGATTGATGAGCCCTTTTTTTTAGAGAGGAAAATGATTTTGGTCGTAGATCATGACACCTTTCTCTGCACACATGCAGCATAAACTATTATATAGTCAATCAAAACACTATCTGTTGATTCAGAGAAGTAAACAACAAAATTGGAATTGAGTTCATGTTTAAACTCATGTTTTCTTCTAAACCGGTTTCATAAATCTAACAGAACCTGAAAAGAAATAAAATTCACATAAATTTAGTTAAGGAGCCTTAAGACTTAGAGGTAGCATAAATAATTTAGGAACCATCACAGGATTGTACAGTTCGGCAGAAATGTAATCATATAAGAAAATATACCTGGTCATAAATCCAAGAAGAAGTCGTTCTCAACTTTTCATAAATCTAACAGCACATGAAAACATCCACATGAATTAAGGTACAATTTGCTAGAGAGTTGACTCTTTGCTAAAAATATTGTTCTACAATCTACATTCTATCTAAAGCTTCTGAAATTTTACTGAAATGTATCTATCGGTCCTTATGTGTCCCAGAAGTTTCTTTGTAATCATTACCAGATAGAAAATTCTAAAATTTGTTCTTTGGTTATATGCAAAATGAAATATACACAAAAATAAACAAATGTAGAAGAAATCAAAAGAAAAATCCAAAAACAATGATAACTATATGTGGTAAAATAATGCTAAGGGAAATTTTATCCTTCAACTCTAGTTCCTTGTACATTTGATCTCTTTCATGTTCTAAAATTATCATAAACACGCAAAAAAGAAATCAATTGGGTTTCATATCAAATATTTGTATTAAAAGTGTTGTTCTCAAAACTTGTAAGCCATGATATTTACATTGCTAAAACTTCATTTCATAGAACAAAAATCCCAAAACTATTAACCAAATTAAGCAATAGTATCAAGAATGCATCTTTTACACTACTTTTACCATTTAACAGGCCCAACATTCAATCAAATTGATACACGTTAGTGCAAACAGACATCAAATTAATATGATCAACATTACATAATTGCATAACTTCTTGATATAGATACATGGCTCTGGAATACACGTAACAGTATAATTAGAACCAGATGTAAGGGTAAATCACTAGCAATTTCAGTAAAATTATGAGAAATTGTGCACATTTTTCATACCTTTTTTTACATGCAGCATTAATAAACGTGTGAGCAGCTTCATCGGGCTGTTATACCAGCAACAATTGAGCTGCAATATCTCCAAGTTTAGTTAACATCATATATTGCAAATGAGCAGAGTACACTTCATTAAGGAATAAGGATAATTGACAGTGTAATTGTTTTTTTGTTGTGATAAGGATAAGTAAAGTAGGTTTTATAAATTATCCAATAGTCAAAGAACATTTTTCCAAATTCCCACCAGATTCTTTATGGATTAAAAGTATGACAACCAAGATGTTTATAACTTTGTTTCTCAAAAAAATCAAATATGAACTTGCAATTCCGTATTGTTCGATACTTTATTTCTCCGTTACAAGTAGGAGCAAAATAGAGAAATAAAAATAGCATATCCAATTACAGAGATTGCATATAATAGAGTATATTCGGGCGCAAGAAATGAGAAAGGCTTACCTTAAAATCAGAATTCCACTTTAGTGGCGCCCAAATTTCGACCCTCTCAGCGTTGGGCCCTAATCAGCGCTCGCTGCTGAAATTCTGAAATTGGGGAAGAAGAATAAGGGTTAGTACTAGGTGATGAAACCCGATTAAGAGCTATGGACGTCGAATGAGTGGTTTAGGTTGAAATCGAGAATAGATTTTGGAGGAAAAATAAAAGGGTTTATATTTGAATTCAAGTTTTGGAATTAAATCATGAGTTGTGAAGGAAAATCCCAAATTTTGAGAGGATAGGGGGTTTTCATTTTTCCTTTTTGCGGGAGTCGTGACCGCCAATATTTCCCAGTTAATTTTTTCCAAAATTTTCAAAATTTGATAGCACTTTTGTTGTTTGATTTCCTAGGCTCCGAAGTGCTAATCATACTTCTCCTTTTCTATTTTATTATATTTGCTTATATTTCATTTTTTTAATGTACTTTTTTTAGAACCATTATTTTGTACTTATGATCTGGCTATAAACTGGTTTGTGCATTCTTAAAAGTTAAAACTAACTATTATAAGCTTTTGAGAATAATTATTATTATGAATAAATAAATTATTCAAATAAAAGCATTTGTTCTTATTATATTATTATATAATAATAAGCATTATTGTCCTTTTAAATTTGGTCGACTTATTTAAATTTCTACTAAATTATTCATAGTATAAAGGAATTAGTTACTAATGAATTGAAGTTATTAATACACTAATCAAAGTGTAGTAATAGAATTATAATATGGCAATTACTAAGTAGTGTATTAACTGTTAGAAAAAGGGTGTGAATATTTCGAAACACTGAAGTATGGAAGAAGGGAAAACACGAAATGAATTCGTGAAAAACCGAGTCAGGAATAACCTATTCCCGCAAGATCGAATACGCCCGTACAGTGCTTACGGTCTAATGCGTACGGATCCCCAAAGGTAAAACGGTTTATCTATTCACACTGGTAGCACTACCGAGTATGAATTTTCGGCGAACTAAATCGGAAATATGAGCTAAACGGGAATTTCTGCAGAGAACGGATTTTGGGAAATTCTGGGTTCGTAAGTGATTCTGGAAAAACTGGACGAAAATGGGTATATATAGGCGGAAATCCGACCCATTTGAGGGCTGCTGGAGTGGAGTACGTGGTGATCATGGATCACCCACGTTCTGTCGTGGAGAGAAACGCAGTTTCTCAGTCATGGGAACAAGACGGAATATTCCAGATGCTCTGGAGTGTATTAGTCAAATTCGTAGGTGTATTAATCAAGTTCGTGGGCCGACCTAATTCTAAATGGGCCGACACAATTCCATACGGGTCACCCGATCCGATTGGATCCAAAAAGGTATTGGGCCATTTTATATTTTTGGTACTCTAAAAATATAGGTATGGCACCAAAGCCCACCCAAAGCCCAATTGCCCGGACCCGGGCCCGGGCGGGGCGGGGCGCGCACGCGCGTGTGTGGTCCATGGTTAGGGTCTCCATGTCCCAATTTAGAGAACATGAATAATTTCCTACTTATATACAAGACAAACTTCTTGTAATTTTCCAATGTGGGATGGAACTTCATTTTCCATTTCCCATGGAATTATTCAACACATATGATTAATACTACAACTTCCCAAATTAATTTCTCACTCACCGGAAATCGGTTTTGAGATATTAAATATATCACGCTCATCTACTCCGCGAGTAGAACAACATCGTTAATTTTATTTTCCAAAAAACTAACGTTTTTACTCCTAAAAAAATTGATCAAAGTAAGGGTATGAAACCTTTACAAAACCAATTTTCAACAATCCCCCACATGAGTGAGAATTGCACCTATACAGAGTCAAGCTTCTTCGTTCAGCTCATGTGAGACCTCATTGCTTCCGGATAAGTAACCAATGGTTTTGAACTTTCCGTAGCCCGTCACCATCGGGTATACCGGCGGCTTAGTGGACACGATGCCTTGAACTAATCCTCCTTAGTGTATACCTTACAGATAGTGCAGACACAAGTCAGTCTCGATTCCGATTTGTTCTCACGTTTTTGTCCATTTTGGCCCTGGACGCCCTTTGTATTCATAAATGTTTGGTCGAAGCGGCCCTCACTTCTCATTTATATAGGTGATCTCCTTTCGAGTATCCCGTCATACTCAGTCCCACATGGACTCATAGGAATCATTAAAAGTCAAAGACTTATCCTTTACCACAACTCACGGGTTCACTAACACTTGACACAGTGCTGTCAGGAACGGTCATGATTTTCAAGTGTTGTACAACTAACATTCACAGCTTAGTTTTCCCTTTTGAACCAAGTTCTTGGGATCTCCAGTCATCATGGTTGGGTTACCACTGTTTCAGTTTTATTTGTGGATTTCAGACCCATTCCCTCTATCAGCTTATTCATTTGATCTCGGTTCAAGCTCTTCGTGAGCGGATCCGCTATGTTGTCAACTGATCTTACATAATCAATTGTTATTATACCAGTTGAGATCAAATGTCTAACGAAGTTATGTCGACGACGAATATGTCTCGACTTTCCGTTGTACATACTGTTCAAAGCTCTACCAATAGCAGCTTGACAGTCATAATGTATCATTACAGATGATACTGGTTTGTTCCAACAAGGAATATCTTCTAAGAAATTGTGAAGCCATTCAGCTTCTTCACCAGCTTGATCCAAAGCGATGAATTCAGATTCCATTGTGGAACGGGCAATACACGTCTGTTTTGTGGATTTCCACGATACTGCAGCTCCTCCAATAGTGAATACATATCCACTAGTCGAGAATGAGTCTTTACTATTGGATATCCAATTAGCATCACTGTACCCTTCAAGTACAGCTGGATGTCGCGTGTAGTGTAGCCCGAAGTCAAGAGTATACTTCAAGTATCTCAAGACCCTTTTCAGAGCTTTCCAATGTTCATGACTTGGATTGCTCGTGTACCTGCTTAGTTTGTTCACAGAACACGCAAGATCTGGACGTGTGCAATTTGTAATGTACATCACGCTTCCAATGATCCTTGCATATTCCAACTGATTCACAGGTTCACCTCTGTTTTTCTTCAGATGAACATTTTGTTCAAGTGGAGTTTTAGCAGGTGGATCATCAAATGCATTAAATTTCTTCAAGACTTTCTCAACATAATGAGATTGTGTTAAAGAAATTCCATTTGAAGTTCTTTCGATCTTGATTCCTAGAATCACGTCTGCTAAACCCATATCTTTCATGTCAAAATTTCTCTTTAACATGTTTTTCGTATTAACGATCACATTTGAATTGTTACCTATGATTAACATATCATCAACATATAAGCATACGATAACAAATCCATTTGGTGTATCTTTCACATACACACACTTGTTACATTCGTTAATTCGAAATCCATTTGACAACATAATATTGTCAAATTTCAAATGCCATTGTACAGGAGCTTGTTTAAGTCCATACAACGACCGAACGAGTTTACAAACCTTTTTCTCGCTCCCGGGTACAACATAACCCTCTGGTTGATCCATGTATATTTCAGCATCCATCTCTCCATTAAGAAAAGCAGTCTTTACATCCATTTGATGTATTTCGAGATTATGCAAAGAAGCAATCGCGACAAGTACACGAATGGATGTAATCCTTGTTACCGGAGAGTAGGTGTCAAAGAAATCATATTCTTCTCTTTGTTTAAAACCCTTTGCAACCAAACGGGCTTTATACTTTTCAATAGATCCATCTGCTTTGTACTTTCTTTTAAGGATCCACTTACATCCTAAGGTCTTGCAACCTTTAGGGAGGTCAACCAACTCCCATGTATGATTTTGCAGAATTGAATCATATTCACTGTTTATTGCTTCTTTCCAGAGAGATGCATCTGGTCTGGAAAGAGCTTCTTTGATAGTCCTAGGTTCATCTTCTAACACATACGTGATGAAGTATGGACCATAGATCTTATCAATTCTAGCTCGTTTACTGCGTCTTGGTGCTTCACTCTGCTAAGTGGAAGGACCTGCAGCTCCACTTGATTCTTCATGAGTTCGTTTATTTGAACTCACTTCTTCTTTGTCCCTACACGGGAACACATTTTCAAAGAACACAACATTCCTTGATTCTATGGTAGTACCTACTGTCATATCGGGTATCTCTGATTTATGAATCAAGAACCTTTAGGCACTACTGTTGAAGGCGTATCCTATAAAGATCCCATCGAATGTCTTAGGTCCGATTTTCACTTGTTTAGGAAGTGGCACTTCAACTTTAGCCAAACACCCCCACACTTTGAGGTATTTGTATGATGGTTTACAATTTTTCCACAACTCATAAGGTGTCTTATCTTGAGTCTTAAGTGGAATTTTATTTAAAATGTGGTTAGCTAACAGAATAGCTTCCCCCAACATGTTCTGAGGTAAACCCGAGCTGATTAACATTGCGTTCATCATCTCTTTCAAAGTTCGGTTTTTCCTCTCCGCAATACCATTCGATTGAGGTGAGTAGGGAGCTGTCGTTTGATGTATGATGCCGAATTCGGCACATAATTGTTCAAACGGAGCCACATACTCTCCACCTCTATCACTACAAATTGCTTTAATTGTAGTGTTCATTTGATTCTCTACTTCACTTTTATAATTTTTAAAAGCTTCGATAGCTTCATCTTTACTTCGAAGTAAGTAAACGTAGCAGAATCTTGTGCTATCATCAATAAAAGTAATAAAATACTTTTTTCCACCTCTAGTTTGCACAAATTTTAAGTCACACACATCAATGTGAACTAATTCTAGAGGAGTAGTGTTCCTTTCAACTGACTTAAATGGTAATTTAGTCATCTTTCCATCTACACATATTTCACATCTTTTGGATGTATCAACATTTTCAATTTTAAGTAAATCCAAATTTACTAAACGTTTTATAGATTTTAGATTAACATGTCCTAATCTAAAATGCCATAAAGAGGAACACTCAACAATATAAGCAGAAGTAGAAGCATTCTCATTCATAATAGTGTTTTTGCCATCACGGCTTACAGTCATGACGGACATCTTAAAAAGGCCCTTCTCGAGGTAACCTTTTCCTAGAAAGATGCCAAACTTGCTAAGTACAACGCCATTTGACTCAAACACTAACTTAAACTGACTACTAACTAAAAGTGACCCCGAAATCAGATTCTTTCGGATGTCCGGGACATGCAGCACGTCCTTCAGTTTCAGCTCCTTTCCCGAAGTCAGTTTGATCACCACCATTCCGACACCAGCCACTTCAGACGAGGCTTGGTTGCCCATGTAGAGCTTTCTCCCTTCAGCAGGAGAATAAGTGGAGAAGGCAGACTTCTCCGAGCAAACGTGGCAAGTGGCACCAGTGTCCACGAACCAACTCTTCTTGTTGTCAACTATGTTGACCTCGGTCACCACAGCGGACATGTCCATCTCCGTAAGCTCACGTTCAACAACGTTCACAGAGTTCTTCTTCCCTTTGTCTTCTTTCTTGGGCTGACAACAATTAGCTGCCCGATGGTTGGGTTTGCCACAGTTGTAGCACTTCCCGCTGAACTTCTTCGGGGCAGGAGCAGCAGCAACAGCCTTGCATTTGCCCTTGTCGTCTTGTCGCTTCCTTTTCTTTGATGGTTCACCTTTCTCCATCAGGTTAGCTTTGGCCTCGATGGAAGCAATCGAGCCCCTCTCCCTCTTGTCCCTCTTCTTGTTATCCTCCTCGATCTGGAGTCGGGTAACAAGGTCCTCCATCGTAACTTGCTTTTGCTTGTGCTTGAGGTAGGACTTGAACTCCTTCCAAGATGGAGGGAGTCTGTCAATCACAGTTGCTACCTGAAAGGCTTCAGGCAGCTCCATTCCTTGCACTGCAATATTGTGGAAGATCACTTGCAGCTTCTGCACTTGCTCGACAACAGATTTGTTGTCCTCCATCTTGAAGTCATACAAGGTGGAGACGATGAACTTGCTAGTTCCCGCGTCTTCAGTCTTGTACTTCTTCTCCAAGGACTCCCATAGAGCTTTGGAAGTCGAGTACTCATCGTACACATCACAGAGGGCATCAGACAGCCCATTCAGAATGTAGTTCCTGCAGAGATAGTCATCGTGGATCCAAGTGTCATAAGCGATCCTTGTCTCACGAGTAGCATCATCAGCAGGAGCACTCGGACTATCCTCTTTGATGAATTTCACCAAAGAGATGGTGGTCAAATAGAAGTGCATCTTCTTTTGCCACCTTTTAAAGTCACTACCCGAAAACTTTTCGGGTTTTTCTCCTTTCACTACCACCGGCCTAACAGCCCCTTGAAGGGAGGCCTGGTTGGTAGCCAACAGTGGATTGACTCCGGTATTTCCTACAAAAGGATTGCCGCCAACATTTCCCACGAAGGGATTAGCACTAGAGCTTCCCACAAAGGGATTAGTATTTCCCACGAAGGGATTGCCATTAGTTTGGTTTTTCAACCATTCAGCAAAGTAGTTGCCAAAGTTTCCGAACTCAAAAGGAGGAATCGAATTCGGATTACCTGAGGTGAGTTCCTTGGAAGGATCAGGATTACCACCATTAGACGGATCAGAATGATCATCCTTAGCCGGTGAAGACAGGTCCATTTCGTTATCGGAGTTATGGTTCGACATGTCAATGTTTCGAAAAAATATTCGATCTTGCGATTGTTAGAAAAAGGGTGTGAATATTTCGAAACACTGAAGTATGGAAGAAGGGAAAACACGAAATGAATTCGTGAAAAACCGAGTCTAGGAATAACCTATTCCCGCAAGATCGAATACGCCCGTACAATGCTTACGGTATAATGCGTACGGATCCCCAAAGGTAAAACGCAGTTTCTCAGTCATGGGAAGCAAGACGGAATATTCCAGATGCTCTGGAGTGTATTAATCAAATTCGTAGGTGTATTAATCAAGTTCGTGGGCCGACCCAATTCTAAATGGGCCAACCGAAATGGGCCGACCCAATTCCATACGGGTCACCCGATCCGATTGGATCCAAAAAGGTATTGGGCCATTTTATATTTTTTGTACTCTAAAAATATAGGTATGGCACCAAAGCCCACCCAAAGCCCAAGAACCACGAACCCGGACCCGGTCCCGGGCGCGCGCGCGCGCGTGTGTGTGGTCCATGGTTAGGGTCCCCATGTCCCAATTTAGAGAACATGAATAATTTCCTACTTATATACAAGACAAACTTCTTGTAATTTTCCAATGTGGGATGGAACTTCATTTTCCATTTCCCATGGAATTATTCAACACACATGATTAATACTACAACTTCCCAAATTAATTTCTCACTCACCGGAAATCGGTTTTGAGATATTAAATATACCACGCTCATCTACTCCGCGAGTAGAACAACATCGTTAATTTTATTTTTCCAAAAACTAACGTTTTTACTCCTCAAAAAATTGATCAAAGTAAGGGTATGAAACCTTTACAAAACCAATTTCCAACATTAACAGCCATTGTATCAGTGTAGTTATAGCTACCTCGTAACTTAATGAATTGATAGACTAGCTAACTTGACATTTTAAAATTAATGTACTAAAACTAGTGTAGTAATAGGCCATTTTTCTTGTAGTGCCACTTACTTTTTATTATGTTGGACAAAAATCTTTGTTTTTTCCCTTAGTTACAACAAATTAAAATTTAATTTCTCATTCACACCACCACAATCTTCCAACAAATTTCATTGTAATTTGCAACTGTATAAATTCGTCACAATGCGACAGTTGTTGTCGTCACAATTATTTATGAAATTAAAAAAAATTAAAAATTATTTTAGACGACACAATACCGTCATAAATTTACAACATATTTGTGATGATATAATCCGTCGTCGACATATGCCCTACCGCAAATTTGCATAGGGTCAGAAAATTGTATATAAATTTACAACTAATGAGTTACATCTTAGAGTGTATATAAAGACTTGAATAATTGTCATTCGTACAATTTAAATTTTGTAATATACAGTAATTTGTTATTCTGCTCCTGCTTGCGAAAATGTGTTGGGTGATGGGTAGTACTTTCTCCATCCCACTATTTCTATAATTATTTTTTAAAAGTGTATGGTTTATTAATAATATATAGTGGGTCACATATTTCATCTTCTGCGTAAAGTAATGAATAGTTGTAAAAAAAATAAAAGATAATTGTTTAAAAAAATATTTATTTATTAATATATGAAGTGTTGTTTTTATTTTTTAAGGAACGAAAAATTTATTACGGAATATTAAAAAAAAAAGGTAAGAAACTCATAGTGGAAAAGATGGAGTAAAAAAAATCAGTAAATATAATTGGATATTGCAAGATAGTAATACATGTACGATAAACTTGAAAAAGAAGAACCACGCATAACAATTAACAACATTATGAATTATAATCAGTTGTTCATCCAGAACTGCGCTTGAAGGTAATCAATTACGTTCTTCTCAACCTGGAAAGCCTTAGTCAGCACATCCGGATTAATGGGTGGGTCCGATCCAAACACGGCATTAGCAACCGTGATAGTTCCCGGATTCTGGCTGCTGAGACCCGCAAACGCCACCGTATTGGTCTTTCCGGCGTTGAACTGAAAATGAATGAGGCCTTGTGGGAACACAAACACGTCTCCGGCATGCAACTTCTTTGTGAAGAGCTTGTTCTTCTTGGCGGGGTCCGCAGGATTTGAAGTGACGAATCCAACGTAGAGAGTGCCTTCGACCACGACAAGAACCTCGGTGGCACGGGGGTGGGTGTGGGGAGGGTTGAGGCCGTAGGGGGCGTAGTCGATTCGGACTAAAGACACGCCCAAAGTGTTGAGCCCCGGAATTTGGTTCACATTGGCGGGAGTGACCCTTGATCCGACGGCGTTTGATGTGTTGCCGGGTTTGTTTAGACCCGACAAAAAGAAATCCTCCGCAACAACCATGTTTGGGTCCTTGCATATTTTCCCGTTCACAAAAACTAGAAATGAAGGAATGTCAAATTTAATTATCACTTGAGTATATATTTAAAGAGAGTGAATATCACAAATCTTTTTGTATATTTATCTATATCCAACTTTAGTCCCTTTTTCTTTTACTTTTCAATATTGGTCTTTTTAGTGAAAATTTTGGTCATTTTCAACAAATAATTTAAATTTCGATTGAAAAAGTAATTGTAGCTAGAATGACTGGAAACCAGCCGTACAATACAGAATGAAAAGAAAAAGTATTTTTGAACACTATCTCATGGGTGTTAGCAAAATCAAGACACTATCTTTTCGAGCTTCCAAAATTAGGACACTCTTTACGAGCTTGTAAAATTAGGACACTGTCTTTACAATCTTGCAAAACAAGGACACTATCTTTTATGTTGGGCAAACTTAGGCCAAATTTATAAAATGTGGGCCAAATAAAATAAAGCCCATTATGATGAATACAGAATTTTATAAAATTAATTAGTGTCCTAATTTTGCAAGTTTGTAAAGATAATGTCTTAATTTTGCATGCTCGTAATAAAGATAGTGTCCCAATTTTGCAATCACGTAAAGATAATGTCCTAATTTTGCAAACACCCATAAAATATAGTTTCTTTAAAAAATAATTTTGCCAAATTTTGAATTTTCCATTTTCAAAATTAACACTAAAATTAAGGATCAATAATTATAAAGTAGGGACCAAAATTGCTAAACTTGGATTGGGGCAAAAATAGAGGACAAGTTGATGTTCATTAATTATTGCATTTATTATAAGATCTAAAACTCATATTACCAGAAGCCTTAGAGTCGTTGACAGCAACACAGAAATCTTGAAGAGGGCTCGGATCCGAAGCATATGAGAATGTTGCCAAACACGCCACAACAATGGAAATCAACAAGGGAACACCCATCTTCATTGTGTAGCTAATTATTATTTAATGTCTTGTGCAGAGGTGATGATGAACTTAGCTACAACTTGGTGCCTATTTATAGGACAATGCAATGTAATATATAATTAAAGTTGATATAGAATTTCCACTTCTTATAAATATATATGTTACTAATTCAATTAACAGGACTAGTTGAAAAGTCTCCCCACACTTGGCAAATTTTATATGATGCATGGTTTGCAGCTCATGTCATGGCTCACTAACTACATTAATCATGTATACAGAATTATATGATCTCTTCCCACTGCTAAGAAAAACTTTATGTCTTTTCTAATTAAAAGCATTAAATAAATTTCAATTGACAAAAAATATCAGCTATTTGAAACATTTACTTAATTAAAAAGAAAACAAATTCTATAAACATTTAATTTTTTTTGTCATCTTGTGTATAGGTAAAACAGGTGGGTGGAAAGTAGGAAAAATTATTATTTTAATGGTACTCTCTAGTCTCTTTGTCCTCTAATGTGTGTGAAAATTAATAGGGTACTGAGAAAGTAACATTTAATATGTATATTTTTTTAATATTTGTGAATATTTATCCAAGTCTATTTTAATGGTACTAATGGAATACTGCAGACGTTTAATAAAAAGATATTCTCTCTAACAAAAAATGTTTTTCGTATAAGAATGTTTCACATAAATTAAAAATATATTAAATAACATGCATAAAGTGACATTTATACCCTTCCAAATACCTCCATTGTCATTTATACAATCATTTAAATCAACTATCATGAAAAAATGTGTAAAAGGGTGAAATTGGAATAAAATATTTAAATCTAATAGTTTAGTGCAAAATGACAAACATTTTGGATCAATACAAATATTTTGGCTAGGAGGGGGTAGTTGTGAACAATTTGTAAGGTAAATTTTGTTGAGAAATTCTCATATGAAACTTGTTTACAGTATAAATTTAGGTATTTAGTATCATTACCTTCGTTCATTAACATTACTACTCTTATTTACATAAAAACATCGAACTATATGTATACTCTTAGTTATAAGTGTAATGGAATTATTGAATTAATGTTATGATATTACTGAATAAAACTTTCCTATGATGAATAAGTTCCATTGACAGAAAACTACTAAAATTTTGACAAAGTCTTGTATGCACCAAATGTATAATGTAATGAGTAAGTCTTGCGTGAGACCGTCTCATAGTATGAGACCAATAATATTTGATCCACTTTTAATTTAAAACGTGTCACTTATTAATTAAAAAGTTGTCACTTTTAAAAAGTGATAAAGTTTAAACAAAAAGTGATAATATATTTGTTAAAAGTGACTTATCACTTTTCTTTAAAAATACTATCACATTTAATTATAACCCTATCACTTTTTTTAATTTGATCGGTCTCATATTATGAGACGGTCTCATATAAGTTTTTGCCTAATGTAATTTAAATTTATTTTTAAATAGTACAATTTTGTTTTTACTAAAAAATACAAATAAAAACAACTGCAATTTTTAATGTAATGCACTTGTGGACACGGTGCATTACCTAATGCGCAAAAAAAAAAAAAAACTGCTCAATTTTTATTTTTATTTTTATTTTTATTTTTTTAACATAAGAGGCCAAGTCTATAATTAGAAGCGGAACCTGAACCAATATGTAGTCAAAGTGAGAAATTAACCAGACTTGATCACGTTATATGGAAGGAAGCTGTTAAAATGTCAACTTCATTTGGTGAAGTATCTTACCCAATTTCTTTTGGGAATTATAGCATGAATAAAGGTGGAAATACTTATTCCTATATATAAATTGGAATTCTGTTTAAGTAAAATATTCATTAGTCTTTTATAAGTTAAATGTATATCAAATCAATTGTTGTTTTATTTATGTTCATACATTTTTCTTAATCTATCCCAATATGTATCGGGTAAATTGCGCCAAATCCCCTTGTGGTTTGGAAAATCGGCATGAAACCCCCCTATACTTTAAAAATTGTGTCAAACCCCCTTGTGGTTTTATAAATATAGCGCAAGATCTTTTTTTTTCTTAAAAAATTAACAGCGTTAATTTTTAACCCGTATGACCTATTATATACTTTTGACCTACTGACATTCTTTCATAAAACACATAAACGTAAATTAGGGTTTATCTCCAAGTAAAATTTTAGAATTTATACAATTTTTTTTTAAATATGTGAATTTCTTGAAAAAACTTACTTAGTGTGAACAACAAAGACTTGACTAAGAAGAAATTTGTTGTTGCTGATTTTCTTTAGAATGAGAAGTGTTCAGGGTAGGTTCCAATTTCTTTTATTTTTTTATTTGTACTTTTCTTAATATTTCTAACTACAAATTATTTACTAAATGCTATATTAATATATAATTAGATATAAAGAGGATTTTCTAAAAGTATTTTTCACTTCTCGTCTATTTATAATATTTTATAGACAATAATTATTAAATAAATTGACTATATAAAAGCATAAGTTTATAAAAAATAAATAAAAAACTTAGCAAAATTCATAATAGAAGGACCATTTAATTTAGTTAATGGAGGGATAATTGTGTCAATATATTAAAATAATTAAAAAAACCTACTAAAATTCGCATGAAGCGTGTGTGAATTGCACACTACTGTTAATTTTAACAGAGTTGTGGGCTTAATGTTATATTTAAAAACCACAGGGGGGTTCCATGCTTAATTTATAAACCACAGGGGGTTTCATGCTATATTTATAAAACCATAAGAGAGTTTGACGCAATTTTTAAAGCATAGGGGAGTTTCATGCCGATTTTTCAAACCACAAGGGGGTTTGGCGCAATTTACCCAATATATATCCCTAAAATCTTATTATTATTTGAAAACATCGATCTTTTCACTCACGCACCCTTTTTCTTTAAAAGTCCTCCTATTATTAGAGAGAAAAAGATTGATTAAGGATAAATTTGTTGAAAATTTATATTCTTTAATACTATACAAAATCTTTAAGGGTAAATTGCATTTTTGATCCCATGAAAATAGATGGTCTGTAAAAATGATTTTTTTTTTTTAATATTTTTGGTCTCATAGTTTTATTCGATATTATTGGTCCCAAGAAAAGTGCAGTTTTGATGCCAAAAGAATGTATAAAATGCAGTTTTAGTCCTAAAAAATTGCAGCTTTGGTCCAAAAAATTAACGGAAATAACCAAATTTGCAAAAAATGAAACCAAAAAGAAAAATGTGGAACTAAAATTATTATTGAAAAATTCTCATTGACCAAATTTATAATTTTCCCAAATATTTAAAGTAACAATTAATATAAAATCGGAGGAGTATGATCTGATTTATATGTACGTGGAATAAATATTACTCTAATAATCTTATGGTTGAAAAGGTATCAATCAGGTAAGATTCTAAGACGACTTGGTGTTTGAACTATAGTCTATCTAGTTTCCTTGCAAATTAAATAATAATATTTCTTAAACAACTCCTACCGATATATTAATTAATGGTTTCTTAATAATCAGACCATAATATACACAGTAAATTAATTAATAAAATAAAAACTTAATTGACCCGTTTGTGTGAGATGAAAATGTCAAGTCTTCTTGAGGCGGTGAAGTGAAAAAGAGATGCAGTCGTCACAGTTTAAGAACAATTCTTGATTTCAGACACAAGTAATGTACCAAGTCATTTTTACCAATTATAAAATGAAATTGATTTACAATATTAGTTTTTAATTAATTTTTTTTTTTATCAGACAAATAAGGTTTTATTACTCAAAAGAGATGGCACAAGTTTTACAACACATTCCATATTTTGGAACACAAGTCTAGGACAAACGAACCAATCTTTCGAAGAAGAATAAATAATTAAAAAATATTAATCTGATACTAATACAATTTAAGAAAAAAAAAAAATAATACTCCCTCTGTCTCAATTTTGTTTTTCTATTTGACTTTACACGGAGTTTAATGCGAGAGTTGAAAGTAGTATTTAAATGAATAAAATAATCTTGGAAATGATGAATAAAATAGTATTTCAATGAATAAAATAATTGAATTGTAGGGTGAAGCTTAAAAAAGTAAATGTACTTTATTTTTATATTGTGGATGAGAAAATAAAATTGAGACAAATTTTTTTGGCAAATGGGAAAACAAAATTGTGATGGAGAGAGTACCATTTAAAATTCACTTGAATTTTATGATGTAACTGAATCACGATATGCTTATTCTTAGTACATTAATCTATATTTTAATATAGACAAAGCAAGCTTTGCCCATGTGGCATAGCTAGGATTCATCTATTGCAAGAATAATCCACTCTCATTCGATCATTTATTGCAAAATGATCTCGTCCATTATTTTTTTTCTTTTGATCGTGTTCGTCCATTCTCGGTGTATCTTATCTATAAATTTGTACTTCATCTTTCATTCTTCCATTCATTCGTCGTTTCTCCTCTATATTCGTCGTTTGTCCTAGCCCAAGTTCGATTGTCTCCGATGAAGAATAGTATCTATTGGTGTTGGTTTTAAGATTGTATATTGTTGATTCCAATTTTGTAATTTCAATGTATAGGTTGTCAGGATTTTTTTCCAATTTTTTACTTTGCCGAATATGTTTTATTGTTTTATCGGGTTTCTTTGATTGTTAAGTATTATGTATTTCATTATGTTCGCCATCGCTCCCACCAGGGTTACCCGTCGCTCCGCCCGCCTAACGCCGCCGTCGCACTGCCGGCTGACGCCCGTGAACCATCGAAAAGGAAAAGGGCCAAAACCATTGTGTAGTTCCCAAAAGTGTTGGCACTCAACGGTCTTGGCTACACAATCTGGTTCACCTCTCGCTGTCTACTTTTTAAGGTTAGTATCCCGATTATTCCACTTAAAAGTCGCCTTCCCTTACTGGGCCGATCTGAACTTAATTCATATTTATTTTGCAGGAAAATAGGGATGAGTTGGTCACTAGAGTCGAACAGATTAAGCAGGAAGTGTTCGGTTCAAAGAACGATTATTGCTGGATCGTACTAGGTTTCAAAGTTTTGGTTCTTTGACCTCTGTTTAGTGAAACACATTGTATGAGCCATGAGGCCTGTTATAAATGTGTGACAACTAGGTTGTGGGGTGCTTAATAATATTAGAGAGATGTATTCTTTCATTGTACAAAAATAAAGTTTATTGGTTTATGCACGTATTGAAAACCATGGTTCTTATATTATTTTTCATTTGTTATTTACAACCTTCATGATTTTTACTTGAATAATAATTTTTTATACAAAATAAAATCATATGTTTGGTTTTAAATCCAATAATTTGTTTGCAGTATTTAGCCTAACAATTATAATCTGCAAATGAATTATAGTAGTTAGCCAATAATTATAATCTGCAAATGAATTAAATTCCGGGAAGTAGAAAACAAATTAAATCTTTAATTGTGATCAAATTCAATATTATTGTATTAGGTTAGGTTTGCTGAATTTTCCATATGAGGTTATTGGGTAATTAAAATTCTATGTCGGAAATTAGTGCACGATGATTGGAATTTTTCTGTTTTACTTGCCGGAAATTTTGTATGTTCCCATGGCTATGTTTTAGCAATTACTTTCATTTGTATTCGCCATAAGTGTCGTCTGTATTTCTTTTCTATATTTAAATATTTAAATGACACTGACTTGGCTAAAACAATTAAAATTCTAATCGTGGCAAATAAGAAGAATTGGTCATAATCTATTTTCCTAAAATATGTTGCAGTTGTTGACTCCATATTTCAAAATTACCCACTATATAATTTCTATGCATTAAATTATATTTTAATTTCACAATTAATTCAATTAAAAGATTTAGATATTCCATAAATAAATTGAAATTTTTTATAGTCAAATATTCTAAAATATACCAAGTATATATATATATATATATATATATATATATATATATATCGCCCTGCCGACTGACGCCCGTGAACCATCGAAAAGGAAAAGGGCCAAAACCATTGTGTAGTTCCCAAAAGTGTTGGCACTCATCAGTCTTGGCTACACAATCTGGTTCACCTCTCGTTGTCTACTTTTTAAGGTTAGTATCCCGATTATTCCACTTAAAAAGCCGTCTTCCCTTACTGGGCCGATCTGAACTTAATTCATATTTATTTTGCAGGAAAATAGGGATGAGTTGGTCACTAGAGTCGAACAGATTAAGCAGGAAGTGTTTGGTTCAAAGAACGATTATTGCTGGATCGTACTAGGTTTCAAAGTTTTGGTTCTTTGACCTCTGTTTAGTGAAACACATTGTATGAGCCATGAGGCCTGTTATAAATGTGTGACAACTAGGGGTCCGCTTGGTTGGGGGTAATGAGTATAAGGTAATGAGAATGAATCCATTAGTAGTGTTTGGTATTATTAATATATTGTAATAAGATTGAAAATGAGTTATAATTTACCTATCAAATGACTCCCCATTCATTACTCCCTACTTGAATGACTCCTCAATCACTTTAATTCCCATTACTCTATAATCACTACCCCAACCAAGCGGGCCCTAGGTTGTGGGGTGCTTAATAATATTAGAGAGATGTATTCTTTCATTGTACAAAAATAAAGTTTATTGGTTTATGCACGTATTGAAAACCATGGTTCGTATATTATTTTTCATTTGTTATTTACAACCTTCATGATTTTTACTTGTATAATAACTTTTTATACAAAATACAATCATATGTTTTGTTTTAAATCCAATAATTTGTTTGTAGTATTTAGCCTAATAATTATAATCTGCAAATGAATTATAGGAGTTAGCCAATAATTATAATCTGCAAATGAATTAAACTCCGGGAAGTAGAAAACAAATTAAATCTTTAATTGTGATCAAATTCACTATTATTGTATTAGTTTAGGTTTGCTGAATTTTCCATATGAGGTTGTTGGGTAGTTAAAATCCTATGTCGGAAATTAGTGCACGATGATTGGAATTTTTCTGTTTTACTTGCCGGAATTTTTGTATGTTCATGTTGGTCCCGAAACGAGCAAACAAGTGTATGGGGGGGGGGGGAATACACCTGTGATTATAAATTAAAACTTCTTGTAAAACTTATCAGGTTACTTAAGACAATAACTCGTCAGTGGACTTGAAGGTCTGCTGAGAGTTACTTAGAGAAAGCCTACTGAGATAATACCTCCACTGAAAGCTCAAGACTTTCAGTTGAACTACTATCTAATTAGCTTTCAGATGCGGATTAGTGAGCCCTTAGAAAACTCGTTTTACTTTGATAAACTTTGAGATTAACACACACTTAGGAAAGCAGATAATAAGAACACAAGGTATAAAGTGGTTCAGAGATGAATCTCCTACGTCCACTGTCCTGATCAAACAGGAGAATTCCTTTCACTTGGAATTCCTTGTGTTATAGTGCCAAGGTGCACTGATCAACTAATCCTCTCTTAGGATGATTGATCACTAGAAAATTCCAGGTCCTAGTTCCCAAAACAAATCAGCTTTCAGACTGATACAAAAATCAGCTTACTAACACCACTTAACACTAGCTCTCAACCTAAACACTGAGTAGGGTTTTGAGTAGGGTTTTGGTTCCAACTATTTTGAGATAATCCTTACAAGTTTAGCTCAAGGCTTAGGATTGGATTATCTCTTTCTAAGATTTGGATATAGCTTTTAAGCTTGGTTACAGAAGGTTTGTTAGGCTCTCTACAAATGTGAAACACTTGGGAAACAAAGGTAATTTCGAGTGCTTCTTAGTTGTTATGAATGTAGAGATAGCTTTGATCTTGTGAGTTTCTCGTGCTTGGAAATGTGCACGTCCTTCTGTATTTACAGGCTTCCTTGAAAATCTTCCCGTTGGATTTAATCTTCTCAAGTAATCTTCTTGTATCTGATTGGCTCAAACGGCTCTATTTGAAGCTTTAAGTCTTGTCAAGAAATGGCTGAAAGACCATGCCTGTTCATCAACTTTCTGTAGATTGCTAGAGAATGACTTTTGGTACTTGTCAGGCTGGGGCAGGTCGGCTGTCAGTAAGTACACTGACGTGTCATCTTCTCATTGGACCTTTAGTCTGCATGCCCAGATTCTTGTCTTGCTTTAAGGTGGAGCTCCTCTGAGAGAACCTTCTTATTCCTTCATTTATTGTAAGCTTCACTGAAATTCGTTTTGCCTTGTTCCAACCAGATTAACTAACAGCTTTTAATAGTTTAGCATTGAATGTGCATTGTTAGTTCCCATCAGTGGACATTGGTCCTCTCCTGACAGTTTTAGTCTTAGTGAGAATGTACTTAGAAAACATTCAAGACTTAGACTTATTCTCAGATCACTTAGTCTTCAGCGGACTTCACTTCAGTGGACTTCATCTTCAGCAGACTTCAATATTAAATACACTCATATAATTACTAACTGTACTTAGTTCTTAACACTTTGAACTGTTTGACTAAGTACTAACTCTACTGAATAATTTACTTACAAAACAAGTTAGGAGGAACATTTTGGCATCTAATCAAAACATAAGTCTTATACATTTTCCCAACAATTTCCCCCTTTTTGATTATGCCGGAACCTATCTTATTACATATCTTCTTTCAGATGAGGTTCTTCAGATGACATTCAAAGTTCACAGAGTTTGTAAGTAAAACATTCAAGTACATAAGCCTAAATGATAATGAGATATTATCTTGGGCAAAGCATCAGTAGAGTTCAATTCATTGATAAAATGATGAAGTACATATTACATGAAGTCAATTCTCAAAAAGTTTCAAACTTAAACACACCTGGGACTTATAAACAAATGCCCAACAAAAGATACAACCTTCTCAGATGGACTCGAAAATGGGTTCAAGTCCATATTGCTTGAAAACTCTAATCTTCAGCTCGTTCTTCCTTTCCATTATCTCCTTCGAATGTCCTCTGAGTCCAAGATGCTCACACAAGGATGTCCACTCTTCAGTGATCCTTTCTCTATCAACAACACATGTTGCATCTTGAGGAGGCCAGTAGGTGATTGGCTCAGGGGCCTTCAGAGCTTGATCAGGGAAGGCATCATTCCAAGCATCACTGATCTCGGGATAGAGTTTGGGATAGGTATCAAACAACCATGAGTTGAAGACTTCTTGAGCATTGTCCCTTCCTAACTCTCCACTGACATAAAAGGAATACACAAATTCCCTTTTAGCAGTCTCCCAAGCATCATTGAGCTTCTTAGGAACCCAGGCATCATGATGAGGAAATCTGTTCAGAGATGGTGTGATCTTGTCTTTCTTCAGCTTAGCAGCCCACTTTAGATAACCACTCCTGAATTTCTTAGAAGTAGTTTTATCAAAAGTGGCTAGCCTCTCCTTTTTTTTTCTCTCAGCTAGCTCTGCAATGGTCTCCATCTTACCAACCACCTTATCTCTCATTTCTTGTTGTTGAGCTGTTAGCTTCCTTGCTCTTTCATTCATACCTCCAGCCTCTTTAATTAGCTCAACGAGCTCTGTGACTTTTGTGGGTGCAGACTTGGGAGGTTCAGAAGATAAGGGTTCAGGATTGAGAATAGGAAGTACCTGAACTTCATCAGTAGAGGTTGTGGACTTAGCTGCCAACCTCCCTGAGGTTCTTGTCTTTTTGGCAACCTCTGCTGAGAGGGCATCAAATGTCTTTCTCTTTGCAGTTTCCCCCTTCTTCGCAACTCTCTCCTCCTTCTCCTTTAGATGCCCTCTTTGAACTTTGAAAGGTCAGCTGAGGAGGTCTCTTTGCCTTTCTTGGCTTCTGCTATCTTCTGGGCATCAGCATCAACTTTCTTCAAGGTGCTCTTCACCTGTTGGCCTTTCTCGAAGTCAGGGGTTTCAAGGATAATGTTCATTTTATTCTTAGGATCAGCCTTCATGTCCTTGGCACTTATCCTCTTTTCCCCCATTCCGGCATTAATCATACATTCAGCTATAGTGATGTTGAGCTTCAGTTGATCATGGGCCAATGCCTTCAGCTCAGTTGAGCAATGGTCTACCTCATCTTAAAGCCTTTCCAAAGTAGCTCCAGCTGTCTGCCCCAATTGAACAAACTGCGCTAGCTTTTCATTGATCAGCACATCAGTTTTCTCTTGTGTTGGGAAGTCTTCAGCTGCCTTCTTCAGTACCTCTCCCAGTTTGGCTCCTAGCTCAGCATGCTTGGCCTCAAATTCAGACATCTTAGAGTTCCATAATCCTTCAACCTTTCCAAGTAGGTCTTCTGAGAAGGCCTCCACTGATGACTTCAGGTTGATGGATACGTTCTCTACTGAGTCTTTGAGGAACTTGGTCCTGGCCTCTTCTTCAGACTTCTCCAGCTTCTTCAGGGCATCAATGACTAACACACTTTGTCCCTCAACTACATCAATCACCATCTGCTGAGAGTCTTCAACTTTAAGTGTGAGATTCTGAAGTGATGTAGTTGTGGACTCCATGAGTTCATAAATGTGGTCTGAGAGAAACCATCTCATCTACCTCCTCTTGTACAATCTCCTGGACCTCCCTGAGCTGAGTTTGAAGAGATGGAAGGCTTTCTTCTCTGATTGAGTGAACAACATCACTCAGTGGAGTTAGGTTGACCACAGCTGAGGGAACTTCAATGGTTTGAGTACCTGCATTGCAAGAAGTGTTAGTTCTAACTCCCTCAACCTCACCACCTAGATCTCCTGATGCCTCTATCTCCATGGGGACTCCCTCCTTCTCACTCTTCTTACTTTTCTCTTCCTCACTTTCCTTTTCAACTGCTATTTTCTCAGCCAATTCACCCTTTACAGGGATGATTGCTCTTATCTCTCCACTCTTCACAGCAGTGATTTCCACCTCTTTTTCTTTTTCACTCTCTTTTTCAACTTCTCCAGTTCCAGACACCTCAGTTGACTCTAAAGCCACCACTGAGGGCTGTTGTGGGAGAGCTTCAGTAGACACCTCTACTGAGCCCTCCTTTGGCAAGTTTTGTGCCTCAGTATCCCTTGCCATGTATACATCCTTGGCCGCTTCACCACCACCTTGCTTAGGTGAAGCACCTCCTTCAAGTTCAGACTCCACTACCTTCTCCTCTGCACTCTTCTCCTTCTCCTTTTCAGATAAGGGTTCAGCTGGCTTTTCTTCAACAACAGCCTTTTCTACCTCCTTCTTTGCCTCTGCAATCTTCTCCAAGACCAAGCTTTCAAAAATTTTCTCATCACAGAGAAGTCTGGTCTTGTGCATCCCAGCAAATTGCAGCACTTCAACTTCCTCCTTCTTCCACTCCTCTGCATTGCTGCCTCTTACAGCTAGAAGAATTTCACCAAGTCTTCTATCCTTAAGCTGGACAATGAGTCTCAGTCTCAAGAACATGGCTTTGAGTGTGGGGAATTAACAAGTTCAGGGTATTTAGACTCTAAAGAGTAAGCTACCTCATCCTTGAGAGTATCTAGGAATGAGTACTCTTCTTCATCGTCTGAAGGAAGGGAAGGGGTAGGGGATCTGCTCTCTGTTGGCTCTTCTGGGATAGACTCCAGTTGAGTTGAATGAATTTCAGGAGGGTTTGTTTCAGATGAGGTTTGAGGTTGGGTTTCAGGTGAGGTTGGGTTTTGGTCAGTAGGGGTTGATGATGTGGGTTCAGAAGGGGTTGAGGGGATGGGTTCAGTAGGGTTTGACGGGGTGGTTTCAGTAGGGGTGGAGATGGGTTCAGTGGGGGTTGTTTGGGATCCACTTACTGGCTGTTGTGAGCCATCGGTGGGGGTTTTTGTTATTTTGGAGATACGTTTGGTTTTGGCAGGGGTGCGAGGTTTTGTAGTTTTGGGTTTGATGGGGGTGGGTGCAGGGACGTCTGAGTCAGACTCAGTTGAGATGATGTTTGGAGATGAGTCAGGGTTACCTGATGAAGACTCATCAGTAGAGTCTGTGACTCTGACTTTCTTTGAGGCACTCTCCTTCTCTGCCTCAGAGGACCTCCTGCTTTCCTTCCTAGAGGCTTTCACTGCCTCGGCCTCTTTGTGCTGGGCCATCTTGTCACTCAGTTTAACCAGCCTCCTCTTGAGCTTGGTTTTCTTCCCTTCAGTAGGGTTAGCCTCTTCTTCCTCGACTGCCTCTGGGCTCTCCTCAGCAGGCTTGAGCATCCTTGTTTCCAGAGTTTTTCCAGACTTGAATAGGGTCTTCAGGTTACTCCACTTCCAATCCTTTAACCAGTCTACTCCCACATCCACATTCTCAATTAAGTAAGAAATTTTAGTGGCAAAATCCAACTGGGGAGTTTTGTCAGCCTGGAATTTTGAGTGCTTCTTGTTCAAAGCTCTAAAAAAGAATTGCTGCCAATTGTATTGCTTCTCCTTGCTCTCCACTATTGCCTTCATCAACCTGAGCTTTGGCTTGCTCACTTGTTCTGTGCTTCCTTGGTTTCCCAAGATACATTTACCAACAATCTCACAAAGGACATTGTATACTGGCAAGAGTAGGCTTCTATTCATCGTGGGACTGTATTTCACCCTTTTCTCCATTATTGTGTAGACCCATTCTTCCTCCTTATCCAAGATACAAGTATCTGGATTTGGGCCTTCAGATGGGAGTTCAAATAACTTCTTCAAATCATCTCCGCTTATCCGAATCTCCTTTCGAATTTTCTGGTGCTCAACAACCTCCATATCGTCTCTCATCACCTTCTTCTTTCTTTGCACAAATAGACACGATTTGATTCTTGAGTCAGAGTTGGATATGTTGTAGAAAAATTTAAGAACCTGCCTATCATAACAGTACTCTGGATGTACTGATAGAAACTTTTCTAAACCAGCAGCTTTGACCATTTCCAAAGCCTCCTTAATGTGAGAGAACTCTGGTCTTGATTCAATCTCTGGGTTGTTGAAAAGAATTATAGGTTCATACCAGAAATTTTCTTTGTTGTTCAGAAACCCTAGGTTAACTTTGGTCATGATTGTAAGTGGGATTTGAGAAAAAGTGAATTCGCAGAAAAAAGTTTGAAGAGATAGTAAGTGTTTGCTTGGAAGTGTATTCGAAAAGGTTTACAAGCGAACATTTGGGGTTTTTATATAAGTGAAGAACGGTGAGATTGAACAAAGAAATCAACGTCTGAGATTGATCGGGTTTGAGATCGTGGTTAGTTGCAAGGGTAGTGGGGAGATTTTAAGAGATCTAGACGGTTAGAAAAGAACCGCCTAAAAATGGATGGCATGGATTGAAAAGTTGGTAGCCGGAAGGTCACATCATCCGGCTTTTAGGGCGCGTGAGATAGGTAATTGAAAAAGCATGTCTGACTTGTACCACGCGCATTAAATGCTTGCCATACCAAAATCTCTTTGGAACAGTGGAAAAAGATTTAATTTCCCAGAAAGCACTCATTAGTAAGTTTTGAACCCAAATAAATATATATAAAACTAAGAGGCTTTAGATTTGAAAATAACATAAGTATAAACTTTGACCTCCACTGAGGTTCTACCTCGTCTGATATTCATACCTCTTCTAAGATGAGGAGCTCCTTCTGAGAAAGATCCTCTTTTGAATATGAACCTCCACTGAGTTGAAGGTAACTCTTCTGAGAATAAATCCTTTCTTTACTCTCCTGGATCTAGGAGTCCTAGCTCCACTGACAACTCTTGGAACCTTGCTTCAGCCAAAGGTTTTGTGAAGATATCTGCCTTCTGCTTGTCAGTGTGGATTTTGAGCATTTTGATGTCCTTCTTCTCCACATGATCTCTGATGAAATGATGCCTTATATCCACATGTTTGCATCTTGTTTGGAGAACTGAATTTTCTGAAATAGCAATTGCACTATTGTTGTCACAGAAAATAGGGACTTCATTGGCAAAGATGTTGTAATCTCTCAGTTGTTGTCTTAGCCAAAGAATTTGAGCACAACAACTTCCAGCTGCCATATACTCAGCTTCAGTAGTGCTGGTGGCTACTGAGTTTTGTTTCTTGGAGAACCAAGAAATCAGCTTACTTCCCAAGAATTGACAAGTGCCTGAGGTTGATTTCCTGTCAATTCTACATCCTCCATAATCAGCATCTGAGTATCCTGTGAGTTCCAGATTGTCATCTGAGGGATACCACAATCCCATATTCACAGTACCCTTAAGATATTTGAGAATCCTCTTAGCAGCTTCCAGATGACTTTTCTTGGGGTTGGCTTGATATCTTGCACAAATCCCAACTGCAAAAGTGATATCAGGCCTGCTTGCTGTGAGATACAGTAGAGATCCAATGATGGCTCTGTAATGAGTCTGGTCTACTGATTCACAATCTTCATCTGGTTCCATCTTGGTATTGGTGTTGAGTGGAACTCTTGCTACTTTGCTGGTCTGGCATCCAAACTTGTTGATCAGCTCCCTTGTATATTTGGCTTGATTGATGAAGATTCCTTCAGGGGACTGCTTAACTTGAAGTCCTAGGAAGAAATTCATTTCTCCCATCATAGACATTTCAAATTTTCCCTTCATCAGTTGAGAAAACTTCTCACAGAGGACCTGGTTAGGACAACAAAAAATGATATCATCCACATAGATTTGAACAAGCAAAGTGTCCTCTCCTTTTGTGATTCTGAAAAGTGTTCTATCAACTCTCCCTTTGATAAAACCATGATCCAAAAGGAATTGTGACAAAGTATCATACCAAGCTCTTGGAGCCTGTTTCAGTCCATATAGAGCTTTTCTCAGTCTATATACTTTGTGACTTTCTTCAAAACCTGGGGGTTGCTCCACATAGACTTCTTCATTGAGTACTCCATTCAAGAAGGCACTTTTAACATCCATCTGGTACACCTTGAATTTCTTGTGAGCAGCATATGCAAGAAATAACCTTATTGCCTCCAATCTGGCTACTGGAGCAAATGTTTCATCATAGTCAAATCCTTCAACTTGAGAGTAGCCCTTTGCAACTAGCCTGGCCTTGTTTCTGACTATGATATCATTCTCATCCTTCTTGTTCTTGAATACCCACTTGGTTCCTATCACATTGCAGTGATATGGTCTGTCCACCAACTCCAATACTTGATTCCTTGTGAACTGGTTGAGCTCTTCTTGCATGGCAATAATCCAGTTGGAATATTGAAGTGCTTCTGCTATGGAACTTGGTTCCTGGTTTGATAAGAAACAACAAAACAAAGCACTTTCTCCATGAAAACTTCTAGTTTTGACTCCTGAGGAAGGATCACCTAGGATTTGCTCAACAGGGTGATCTGAGAGCCAAGTCCTCCTAGGCTGATGCCCTTCAGTAGAGTTTAACTCTTCTGAAGTTGAGTCACTAGATATAGGAATGATATCGAATTCAGGAAATAAAACAGAGGGTTGAAGTCCTGAGTCATCATTCAAGGTATTTTCATTCTCAATGGTAATTTCATTGGTTCCCCCTTGAATGATGGGTTCAGTGAATGTCTCAGCTGTGACCACATCTTCATTAACATTCGTTACCTCTTGAACTGGGATAGTGTTCATCAGTTCAGTTACATCTTCAGGAGAGCTCTCAGGTGAGCTTTGAGGAGTGGTCTGATTTTGAGTGTCCTCTTTGAATTGTTGATCATTGAGGTTGTCCCAGGTTGGGATGAATGTATCAACACAATTCTCAGGATAGCCTTTAGACTTGATACTCAGTCTGGTTAGTCTTTTGCTAATCACATCCTCATTCTCCTTACTTCTGGACTCAAAAGTAGATTCATCAAACACCACATGAGGTGTTTCTTCCACAACAAGAGTTCTACAGTTGTAAACTCTGAAAGCTCTACTGATTTGGGAATATCCTAAGAAAATTCCTTCATCAGCTTTGCTATCAAAAGCTTTCAGTTGTGTTTTCCCATTGTTGTGAATGAAACACTTGCAACCAAAAATATGAAAGTAAGATACATGTGGCTTTCTGTTATTCCACAACTCATATGGAGTTTTTCCTTGATGTTTGGTTACCATGGATCTGTTTTAAGTGTGGCAGGCAGTATTAATAGCTTCAGCCCAGAATCTTTTAGGAACCTGAGCTTCAGCTAACATTGTCCTTGCTGCCTCCTTGAGAGTCCTATTTCTTCTTTCAGCTACTCCATTTTGTTGTGGAGTTCTTGCAGCTGATGTCTCATGTGAAATACCTAATTCTTTGCAGTAATCAGATATAATAGAATTTATGAATTCAGTGTCTTTATCTGATCTTATCTTTACAATGTTCAGGCTCTTTTCATTGCTAACTTTCTTCAGGAGCACTGGCAGTCTCAGTTGAGTCTCCTTTTTGCTTGCAAGGAATATCACCCATGTGTACCTGGAGAAGTCATCAACAACAACAAGTGTATACTTTCTCCCATTGATACTTACAGGGGTTACTGGACCAAAAAGATCCATATGTAACAGTTGAAGTACTCTGTCAGTAGAGGTTGCTACTTTGCTTTTGAAGGATGCCTTTACTTGCTTTCCCTCCTGACAGGCTTTATAGATATGTTCTTTGTTGTATACTTCATTTGGCATTCCTTCTACCAGTCCATGTCTTGCTATCCTGTTCATCATCTTGAAGTTCAGATGACTTAGCCTTTTGTGCCATAACCAATTAGTGTCAGTTGAGCTCTTAGCAATAAGATATGCATTTGGTGTGCAAGACTTCCAATCTGCAAGATAGACATTCCCCTTTCTTGACCCAGTTAGTAGTACCTGTTGTGAAGATACATTCTTAACAAAACACAGGGTACATGAAAATTCAACACGGTATCCTTTAACACAGAATTGACATATGGACAGAAGATTATGCTTAAGTCCACTGACAAAGGATACATTGCTTACCCTTACTGAGCCAATGATTAAAGTACCATAACCTTTAGTGGCTCATTGTGAGTTGTCACCAAAGGTGACTTGTGGACCTTCTTTCTCAACAAATTCTATCAGGAGATCTTTGTTGCCAGTCATGTGCCTAGAACATCCACTGTCCAAGTACCAGACTGATGATTTAAGAGCTTCTCCTTTGTCGAGGTCCACTGAGCCCTGCAATCACAGATCAAGCTTTAGGTACCCATTTGGTGTTGGGTCCTACCAGGTTAGCTGTACCTTTCGGAATCCAAATTTGCCTCACAGTTCTAATCACTTTAGATTGGCTAATTTGTCTTCCATAAACATCTACATAGATTGTTATCTCCCTAGGTGCCTTGGGAGTAAACTTTCTATGGGTGTCAGCCTTTGAAGGAACAGGGACCTTCTTCACATTCTTTCTCTTTGGCTTGGGTGCACCTGGTCTTGGTTTTTGTTGATAAAGGTATGAAGGGCCTTTTCCTTTAGGCACACAAGGAATAGGTCTTCCATATGAGTCATTCCTTGAGGACTGCTCATGCCTGGGTGCTCTCAGCTGAGGTTGCTTCATCTGTGAAGACCTCGGCTGATAGTACCTCTGCTGAGATCTAGTTTGATAAGTCACCTGAGCCTTTCCATTTGGTTTTGGCTTAGATTGACTTTTCTTTTGAGAGATCTCAGCTGGTCTTTTTCCTTTATCCACAGTCTATGATTGAAATGTCACAGACTTGACAAAAACTCTCTTTGTGCCACTTGAAGAAGCAACACTCAGAGTACCTTCTGAAGGTTTTGGAATAAAGCCTATCCCACACTTGTTATTAGGATTGATTTGAAAATTTTGAATCTCCTCTATGGCAAGAGAGGGTTTGTTTAAAGCATCAATCATTTTTAACAAGGTCTCTTCAGATTTTTGTAAGACATCAATTTTCAGGAGAGAATCCTTTATTTGGCTTACCAATTTTAAGTTCTCTTCAGTTAACTTTGTCTTATATTCATTGAGATCTTTTATCAGTTGATCTATACCATTTCCTTGACTCCTGAGGGTTTCCACCTCTTTTGTCAGTTCAATGGTAGATTTGGCTGAGTTTAGATCTGCTTGATTCCCAGACTCAATTAACTTGGAGTTTTCACTCAAGAGTTGTTTGTTCTCATCTTGAAGACAGAAACTTGCTTCTTGCAACCTTGAGAAATCAATCATCAATTGTTCCAAAATGGACTGAAGATTGAGTTCCTCAGTTGACTCTGAGCTTAGCTCAGGTGTGTGTTCTAGAGAAATGGATGGTTTAGATTGTACCTCTGGTTCTTCTCTTGCCATGAGGCACATGTCATCTTCACTGCTGTCAGAGAACAGTTCATCAGGTGACTCCAGATTTTCATCAACATCCCCAGCCATCATGGCTTTTCTTTCTCCATATCTTCTGTCTCTTTTGGCTTGCCTTTCCTTTCTTTCTTTTGTGCTCAGTTGAGGACAATCATATTGAAAGTGCCCAATCTTCTTGCACTGAAAACATCTGTTGGCATCATCATTCTTTTCCTCAGTAGAGTCTCTGGTCTTTGATGGTGATCCTTCAGCCTTGGTGTAATTCTTGTATTCCTTCTTCTTTTCCAGCTCAGATGAGTTTTTCTCTCCTTCTATGGTGGTCTTTTGTGGATAACTCCTACCTTCCCTGTTATCCCTGTAAAATCTTTTATACTTGCCAAAGCGGCTGTTAAGTTGTTCAAACCTTCTAGCCATCAGGCTGAGTTCCTCCTGCATCTCAGCCTTGCTTTGTGACTTGCTTGCCTTTGTACTCTTCTGAGGCTTTGGGGATTTTGGCTCAGACTCCTTGGCTTTGAAGGCTACTACCTTCTCAGCTGAGGTCTCATCAGGAGCCCTTTTCCTGTTTAGATCAAACTCATAAGCCTTGAGTTCAGAGAATACCTGTTGCATAGACATGCTGGATAGATCCTTGGTACACATCCCATCTTGAGGTTAGACCTCTCAGGATCTTTAAGGCAACCTCCCTCTTGGTATAGACTTTTCCCAGAGAATTTATCTCATTCATGATGTCTGTGAACCTCCCATCAAGCTGGTCAATGGTCTCAGTGGACTCCATGGTGAACTGCTCATACTTTTGAACAGCTACTGAAAGCTTGTTCTCCTTTATCTTGTCAGTTCCTTCACACATGAGAGCAAGAGTGTCCCATAGTTCCTTTGCAGTCTTGCAGTGGATCACTCTTCCCATTACAGAATCTGGAATAGTGGTGTAGAGAATGTTCATGGCTATGAAGTTGAGGTTGTTTCTCCTCCTCTCATCTGCAGTGAAGTTATCTTCATCTTTGGGTCATTCTTCTCTAGGATCTGCAATAGTTTCAGCTGTAGTTCTAGGGTTAGGTGTCATAAAAACAAATGGACCTTTAGTAATAACCCTCAACATTTCATCATGCACACAGGCAAGATGAGCTCTCATTCTGATCTTCCTGAAGTCATAGTTTTCCACTGAGAATTGTGGAAGCTTGTGATGAGACATATGGTTCAAGGGATTAACTCCCTTGTTGTTCTCTGCTGGTGGTGCTACCCTAGCTGCATTGTCAGCCATAGTATAAAAATAAGTTTATCAAAAGATCAATTCAGGTGACCTTGAAAAATACCTTTAAGCACAAGGTATACTTAGAACAATGGTCTTTTGAACCACTGCTCTGATACCAATTATCGGTCCCGGAACGAGCAAACAGGTGTATGGGGGGGAATACACATGTGATTACAAATTAAAACTTCTTGTAAAACTTATCAGGTTACTTAAGACAATAACTCGTCAGTGGACTTGAAGGTCTGCTGAGAGTTACTTAGAGAAAGCCTACTGAGATAATACCTCCACTGAAAGCTCAAGACTTTCAGTTGAACTACTATCTAATTAGCTTTCAGATGCGGATTAGTGAGCCCTTAGAAAACTCGTTTTACTTTGATAAACTTTGAGATTAACACACACTCAGGAAAGCAGATAATAAGAACACAAGGTATAAAGTGGTTCAGAGATGAATCTCCTACGCCCACTGTCCTGATCAAACAGGAGAATTCCTTTCACTTGGAATTCCTTGTGTTATAGTGCCAAGGTGCACTGATCAACTAATCCTCTCTTAGGATGATTGATCACTAGGAAATTCCAGGTCCTAGTTCCCAAAACAAACCAGCTTTCAGACTGATACAACAATCAGCTTACTAACACCACTTAATACTAGCTCTCAACCTAAACACTGAGTAGGGTTTTGAGTAGGGTTTTGGTTCCAACTATTTTGAGATAATCCTTACAAGTTTAGCTCAAGGCTTAGGATTGGATTATCTCTTTCTAAGATTTGGATATAGCTTTTAAGCTTGGTTACAGAAGGTTTGTTAGGCTCTCTACAAATGTGAAACACTTGGGAAACAAAGGTAATTTCGAGTGCTTCTTATTTGTTATGAATGTAGAGATAGCTTTGATCTTGTGAGTTTCCCGTGCTTGGAAATGTGCACGTCCTTCTGTATTTATAGGCTTCCTTGAAAATCTTCCCGTTGAATTTGAATCTTCTCAAGTAAGTCTTCTTGTATCTGATTGGCTCAAACGGCTCTATTTGAAGCTTTAAGTCTTGTCAAGAAATGGCTGAAAGACCATGCCTATTCACCAACTTTCTGTAGATTGCTAGAGAAGGACTTTTGGTACTTGTCAGGCTGGGGCAGGTCGGTTGTCAGTAAGTACACTGACGTGTCATCTTCTCATTGGACCTTTAGTCTGTATGCCCAGATTCTTGTCTTGCTTTAAGGTGGAGCTCCTCTGAGAGAACCTTCTAATTCCTTCATTTATTGTAAGCTTCACTGAAATTCGTTTTGCCTTGTTCCAACCAGATTAACTAACAGCTTTTAATAGTTTAGCATTGAATGTGCATTGTTAGTTCCCATCAGTGGACATTGGTCCTCTCCTGACAATTTTAGTCTTAGTGAAAATGTACTTAGAAAACATTCAAGACTTAGACTTATTCTCAGATCACTTAGTCTTCAGCGGACTTCACTTCAGTGGACTTCATCTTCAGCAGACTTCAATCTTAAATACACTCATGTAATTACTAACTGTACTTAGTTCATAACACTTTGAACTGTTTGACTAAGTACTAACTCTACTGAATAATTTACTTACAAGACAACTTAGGAGGAACATTTTGGCATCTAATCAAAACATAAGTCTTATACATTTTCCCAACAGTTCCCATGGCTATGTTTTAGCAATTACTTTCATTTGTATTCGCCATAAGTGTCGTCTATTTTTTTTCTATAATTAAATATTTAAATGACACTGACTTGGCTAAAACAATTAAAATTCTAATTGTGGCAAATAAGAAGAATTGGTCATATCTATTTTCCTAAAATATGTTGCAGTTGTTGACTCCATATTTCAAAATTACCCACTATATAATTTCTATGCATTAAATTATATTTTAATTTCACAATTAATTCTATTAAAAGATTTAGATATTCCATAAATAAATTGAAATTTTTTATAGTCAAATATTCTAAAATATACCAAGTATATATATATATATATATATATATATATATATATATATATATATATATATATATCGCCCTGCCGACTGACGCCCGTGAACCATCGAAAAGGAAAAGGGCCAAAACCATTGTGTAGTTTCCAAAAGTGTGGCACTCATCGGTCTTGGCTACACAATCTGGTTCACCTCTCGCTGTCTACTTTTTAAGGTTAGTATCCCGATTATTCAACTTTAAAAGCCGTCTTCCCTTACTGGGCCGATCTGAACTTAATTCATATTTATTTTGCAGGAAAATAGGGAAGAGTTGGTCACTAGAGTCGAACAGATTAAGCAGGAAGTGTTCGGTTCAAAGAACGATTATTGCTGGATCGTACTAGGTTTCAAAGTTTTGGTTCTTTGACTTCGGTTTAGTGAAACACACTGTATGAGCCATGAGGCCTGTTATAAATATGTGACAACTAGGTTGTGGGGTGCTTAATAATATTAGAGAGATGTATTCTTTCATTGTACAAAAATAAAGTTTATTGGTTTATGCACGTATTGAAAACCATGGTTCTTATATTATTTTCATTTGTTATTTACAACCTTCATGATTTTTACTTGAATAATAACTTTTTATACAAAATACAATCATATGTTTGGTTTTAAATCCAATAATTTGTTTGCAGTATTTAGCCTAACAATTATAATCTGCAAATGAATTATAGTAGTTAGCCAATAAATTATAATCTGCAAATGAATTAAATTCTGGGAAGTAGAAAACAAATTAAATCTTTAATTGTGATCAAATTCAATATTATTGTATTAGGTTAGGTTTGCTGAATTTTCCATATGAGGTTGTTGGGTAGTTAAAATCCTATGTCAGAAATTAGTGCACGATGATTGGAATTTTTCTGTTTTACTTGCCGGAATTTTTGTATGTTCCCATGGCTATGTTTTAGCAATTACTTTCATTTGTATTCGCCATAAGTGTCGTCTGTTTTTTTCTATAATTAAATATTTAAATGACACTGACTTGGCTAAAACAATTAAAATTCTAATCGTGGCAAATAAGAAGAATTGGTCATATCTATTTTCCTAAAATATGTTGGAGTTGTTGACTCCATATTTCAAAATTACCCACTATATAATTTCTATGCATTAAATTATATTTTAATTTCACAATTAATTCAATTAAAAGATTTAGATATTCCATAAATAAATTGAAATTTTTTATAGTCAAATATTCTAAAATATACCAAGTATATATTGTGTAGTTTCCAAAAGTGCCATCGAAAAGGAAAAGGGCCAAAACCATTGTGTAGTTTCCAAAAGTGTTGGCACTCATCGGTCTTGGCTACACAATCTGGTTCACCTCTCGCTGACTACTTTTTAAGGTTAGTATCCCGATTATTCCACTTTAAAAGCCGTCTTCCCTTACTGGGCCGATCTGAATTAATTCATATTTATTTTGCAGGAAAATAGGGATGAGTTGGTCACTAGAGTCGAACAGATTAAGCAGGAAGTGTTCGGTTCAAAGAACGATTATTGTTGGATCGTACTAGGTTTCAAAGTTTTGGTTCTTTGACTTCGGTTTAGTGAAACACATTGTATGAGCCATGAGGCCTGTTATAAATGTGTGACAACTAGGTTGTGGGGTGCTTAATAATATTAGAGAGATGTATTCTTTCATTGTACAAAAATAAAGTTTATTGGTTTATGCACGTATTGAAAACCATGGTTCTTATATTATTTTCATTTGTTATTTACAACCTTCATGATTTTTACTTGAATAATAACTTTTTATACAAAATACAATCTTATGTTTGGTTTTAAATCCAATAATTTGTTTGTAGTATTTAGCCTAATAATTATAATCTGCAAATGAATTATAGTAGTTAGCCAATAATTATAATATGCAAATGAATTAAATTCCGGGAAGTAGAAAACAAATTAAATCTTTAATTGTGATCAAATTCACTATTATTGTATTAGTTTAGGTTTGCTGAATTTTCCATATGAGGTTGTTGGGTAATTAAAATTCTATGTCGGAAATTAGTGCACGATGATTGGAATTTTTCTGTTTTACTTGCCAGAATTTTTGTATGTTCCCATGGCTATGTTTTAGCAATTACTTTCATTTGTATTCGCCATAAGTGTCGTCTATTTTTTTTCTATATTTAAATATTTAAATGACACTGACTTGGCTAAAACAATTAAAATTCTAATCGTGGCAAATAAGAAGAATTGGTCATAATATATTTTCCTAAAATATGTTGCAGTTGTTGACTCCATATTTCAAAATTATCCACTATATAATTTCTATGCATTAAATTATATTTTAATTTCACAATTAATTCAATTAAAAGATTTAGATATTCCATAAATAAATTGAAATTTTTTATAGTCAAATATTCTAAAATATACCGAGTATATATATATATATATAGCTGCCGATTTTATAGTGTATTTAATTAATATTTACGTTTAAATACTTTTCATATTTTAGATAACTTTGACTTTGTATATTTTGAAATCTTTCTTAATGTTTATGTAATCCATAATGATTCATCCGTTATCTTTTTTATTTTGAAAAGGTATAGTCCAATTCCCTAAAATTCGGTTCTCCTAATTCGCTTAATTTAAAAATAAATTCCTACCTTAATTTATGTTATGATATATCATAAAGGTAATGTTTGTGAAAATTATAGTATATTTCATAGATTTAAATTTAAATTGGCGTCTTTTTTGGAGGTAATCCGTTCAAAAATTTTGATATTCCATAATCAAACTGAACCTTTTATAGTCAAATATGGTAAAATTTCTAGATATATAGCTACCCAATTTATAGTGTATCTAATTAATAATTTGATTTAACCAATTTCAATCAATTACGCATCATTCATTGCTTAATTTTAGTCATTTATCTCACATGAAAATCGATTTTTTGCAGTGCAGACATAAATTTGTCAACACACTGATTAAGATTTAATATTGATATCAATGTTCAAATAATAATATGTTTATGTATAATTAAGGTGATATTAAGGACCAATAATTATTAATAATGATTGATATTAAAAGTGAAAGGAGAAAATAATTGGAACATCATTAATATTAACGTTGATGAATCCTATTAATTATACAAACAATGAATCCAATTAAATTTCCTTCTTCTCCTAATTTGCAAAATAAAATTCCATCTTCTCCTAATTTGCAAAATTCATCTTCCTTTAATCCGCACATATAAAACAAAATAGAATTAATTTTTTGAACAACCACACATTTGGAGGAAATTGTGTCTAATACAAGCTTCGATTCTCCGTTTTTATTTTTTCAACCATCTACGATACCTATTCCTACATTAATATCGTTCAAAATTAAGACAATATCTTTACAAACTTAGGATGTTACCTAATAATATGTGCACTAACTTTACAGGCTTACAAAATTGAGAAAATATTTTTACGAACTTGTAAAATTAGGGCAATATCTTTATAAACTTGCAAAACTAGGGCACTATCTTTTAATTATGGCCAAATCAGGCCATAATTTTGTTAAATAAGGCTATCTCGACATTATTTCACCCACATTTTATAAAATTGGCCTAAATTTCATTTAAGCGGAAGATGTGGTCATAATAACAACTTCTACAATTACGTAGATAATTAACTTGAAGATAATTTTCACATATTAAATTGTTTATTTAAAAAAATAAATGGTACTATAATGTCTAATAGATTAATTAATTATGGTTTTGACTATAGAAAGAAACAACAACTAGAGTCGAGTCTACTCTCTCAACTCTTTTTTGAAGCGGTTTTTAAACTCCATACTTTTCTTCATTAAAATGAACTTTATTTTTTGGTTTCTCAATCATAATTTTCTTAAATATAATGGTTGTAAGGGAAAAAATATTATTTTAGGACACTACCTTATGAGTGTTTATAAAATTAGGACACAATCTTCACGGGCTTGCAAAATTGAGACTCTATATTTACAAACTTGCAATATTAGGGCAACATCTTTACCAACTTGCAAACTAGGACATTATCTTTTAATTTAGGCCAAATTTTATAAAAATATGGCCAAATGGGAATATCAGAATCGGGCTTTACTTAATCCATATTTTATAAAATTTGGCCTAAATTTACTCAACATAAAAGACAGTGTCCTTATTTTGCAAGATTGTAATGATAGTGTTCTAAATATATAAGCCCATATAGATAGTTCTTATATTTGTAAGTCCAAAAAGATAGTGTCCTAATTTTTCAAATACTCATAAGATGATGCCCTACAGAAATAATTATTTCTGCATATATGAGTTAATTTAGTGATAAATTATAAGATATGACTTACTGTATACATATCAATTCGTAGTTCAGACAATATCTGTGATAGATTACAAACATAATTAGTCTCATTGTGGTATTACATATTTTAATCATAAAATATTATTATTATTATTATAATTGAGAGTATGTTTTAGAATTAAATTGTTTCATATATGAACCACTTTATAATTATTTTATATACACTTTAATTTAATCTGTTATAGCAGGAAATATCCTCGCCTGACAGGAGGTCAGATTCTCAAAGATACACTGGCCCGACAAGATCGAGGGTCTATATCAGACAAGAGTATTTAATGTACTGTAGATCTACTGTTGATCATTAGATTAATAATTGTAATAAATTCCTAAAATAAAGGGTTAAGACGAGTTTATGACCACTTTCGGGCCTTTGAGGGTGAACCTCTATAAATATGGGGTCACCCCTCATTGTAAGAGAGACACATTTTCCCCTCATTCATTATCTATAGAAAAACTCTTATATTCGAGGGAAGAACGAAGGTTCTTCCCCTATCGTTCGTGTTCGATTACTTTTATTGTTTGTCGGGCATAACCCGAATAGCCACATACACTTATCCGTACGAAAATGTCTGTCAACAATTTGGCGCTAGAATGAGGGTCGAATTCGTGTTCATCTCGATGGATGAACACGAAGATCTTCTCTTCAAAAATCGAAAATAAACCCTACTCACAAAAGATCCAAACCTGTTCATCGTTGCATAAAACCAAAAGCCTTGCAAGCATTTTCACAAATTTGTTCCAAACCGAATCATCAAACAACATTAAAAAACAAAACCAAAATCCATTTTCCTTAGTGCGGCAGGACTCACGCACGCATCTAGCTAAGGGAAAGAAAAAATGGTGGTTGTCCTGCCGAAAGAAGAAAATCACGGTCATTTCATAATGGAGAATTCTCCATTTCATGTTACTTTATACCAACTACATTTTCAGTAATCAATGGCCACACACGATTGAAATAAATCAGATGATGTCAACCACGAAATATTATTCAATATTTCACATGTACAACAATATGAGTGCCGTAAAAAAGGATTCCGGTGGTTTCCGGCGACGGAGCTCAGCTGCCGGGGTCGCCAGACGCGCCGCCGTTCTTCCCTCGCTCGCAAGAGGCCGCCGGGGCCGCTGCTCCGCCACTTCCACGGTCCTCTTTCCAAAAGTTCCCGCAGTCCTCCATTGCTCACCGGAAAACGGGCGGTGTATTCAAGCAAAAAGAAAGAGAGAAGCTACTATTTTCCTTTTCATATTTCCCAATGCATACCTCGATTTCTGCGCCACCTTATCTACATTAGTGCAGATTTTTCAAAGACACACATCTCAACCTATGATGCACGGATTCTTCTAAAATTATCATAATGCAATATCGGATTCGCACCCGCCCCCTAAAAGGGGTGCGATTCTTGAATCCGCGAATCGGATTCTCCACGTGGCGAATCCGGCTGCCACGTGGCGAATCCGGCTGCCACGTGGCGAATCCACTAACGGATACTCGAATCCTCCTCGCGAATCCTACTTATTAAGCATTAAATATGTTATTTTAATTGAATTTTATTATATAATATAATTAAAATTGACAATTTAACACTCGTTTTATATTAAAATCACTGTTATGACGTATGTATTAGACTAATGGAACTTAAATTGATTTTTGGTTACTTAACTATATTAAATTATTGAATGTGGTTATGTTTTGAGTCAGAGAAAATTTAAATTATATACATTTGATTTACAAAATTTTAAAATATATTTATTTTTTATATATTATATATAATAAAATATAAATAAACAGACGTATCCTTGACGAATCGCACCCTAAGTTTTTTGAAAACTCGTATCCCCGAACCCGTATCGTATTGCCCCCGCACTCCCGCACCAGCACCTGTGCAACATAGATCTCAACACACCTGCCACGCACAATGAGTCAACAGTTTCCTGACAATATCGATCCACGTGCCATCATCTAACCGTCTTCGCTGGGAGCAGCCCGACACAACCTCTGATGGCAGACCGACCACCGCCACGAGCATCTCTGCCAGACCGAACCTGTCCGACAAGCCTGCCCACTCGCCGCGCGTGGCTACACGTCAGCCTGCGCGCGCTTTCCCCGTGCCACCACTCGTCGACGCTCACGCTTGCCACATGACTCTACCCGCGTAGCAAACGGCCACCACGGGCTGCCCGACACTGCCGCACCGCCCTCACAGGCACGGCCACCAGCCTTCGCGCTCGGCCTCCGACCAGCCCGTGACGCCGGGGCTGGGCTACCCATCGTCTCCCTGCAGCGGCAACCAGCCCACGACGCCCAGCGCTGCCTCCTCCCCGAGCCCGCTGCCCGCACCCGCCAGCTACTCCCCGGTGTACCCGCGCTGCCCGACGGCCTCCGCTGTGCCATCCCCGCAATTATTTCCCGATAAGGCTCCCCGCACCGCTACCTCACAAGGTCAGCCTACCTTCCACCTCCTCATCGCCGCCGATCGCGGGCTCCTCCCCGCGCCTACCCGTGCCGCCATCGCACCGGCCACATCTCATTCCCTCCCCGCATCGCTGAAGCCACCGCTCAAATCTACACCCCTTGTGCAATCTGGAGGCCCGCACCTAGAGTAGTAGTGTTGGCCCAGTTTATTAATTTGACCCTGGGCCCAATCTTCCAGCTATTAAATATTAGGCCCAAAACCAAGTTAGGCAGGCCATGGATTTTTTGGTAGTGGGGCATTTTGTTTCCGGTCCAATATTATTTTTGAGCCAAGGATTTTTTGGTTTAAAAAAAAATTAAATATAGCAGCTGCGGGACGAGCATTTGGAGCATCTTCATCAACGAAAAATCTACGGGCAGTCCTTTGCCCACTCACATCAGGTTTATTCCAATTATTTACTTTTAATATATATATCACCACTCGCAAATTTTCATATAAATTAAAAGCGGGGCAATTTTTTAAACACAATTTTTATCTGGTAACTTTCTTTTAATATATATGGTAACTCGTAAGTTTTTATATACATTAAAAGTGGGGGCATATATTCATATTTTGAAATATTTTGTGAATTATAAACCAAAGAGTAAAAATTAATTCCGATAAATTAAAAAGTTGGGTCGTATATACTCATATTTAAAAAATTCAAAGCGAGGACAATTTTTTAAAAGCAATTTTCATTTGACATTTCCTTTTAATATATATCGCAACTCATAAGTTTTCATATATATTAAAAGCGGGGGAATGTATATATATATCCTAAGATCATTTTGTGATATCAAAAATAAATTATTTGACACCGAGAATTATTAAATACAGTCGGTTATTTGAAACTTAGAATATAATTTCGAAAAATTATTTAGGTTGCTCACCGAATAAATAGCTCAATATTTAAAAATGGTCACACCTTCCGACTACAAACATTTGTCCGCCTTCAAAAGCGTTGACCAGTCCGTCTTTCAGGCGTTGACGTATCGATTAGTTCACCTTCACCGGCATCAACTAATCTACTTCTCGAGTTAGTCTGCCTTCTCGGCGTCGACATTCCGCCTAGATTGACGAAGTAATCCGTCTTCTCAACGTTGATTAGTCCGCTTTTCAGGCGTTCACGTATTGATTAGTTCGCTGTCACCGGCGTCAACTAATCTACTTCTCGAGTTATTCTGTCTTTTAGGCGTCGACATCCGCCTAGGATGGCGAAGTAATCCACCCGCTCTGCGTTGATTAATCCACCTTTTAGGCATCGACATTCCGCCTAGGTTGGCGAAGTAATCCGCCTTCTCGGCGTTGATTAATCCGTCTTCTAGGCGTCGATATTCTGCCTAGATTGGCAAAGTAATCCGTCTTCATGGCGTTGATTAGTCTGCCTTTTAGGCGTTGACGTATCGATTAGTTCATCTTCACCGGCGTCAACTAATCTACTTCTCGAGTTAGTCCGTGTTCTGGGCATCGACATTCCGCCTAGATTGGTGAAGTAATCCGTCTTCTCGACGTTGATTAGTCTACTTTTCAGGCGTTGACGTATTGATTAGTTCGTTGTCACCGGCGTCAACTAATCTACTTCTCGAGTTATTCCGCCTTTTAGACGTCGATATTCCGCCTAGGTTGGCGAAGTAATCCGCCCGCTCAGCGTTGATTAATCCGCCTTTTAGGTTTCGACATTCCGCCTAGGTTGGCGAAGTAATCCGTCTTCTCGGCGTTGATTAATCCGCCTTCTAGGCGTTGACATTCCGCCTGAATTGGCAAAGTAATCCGTCTTCTCGACGTTGATTAGTCTGCCTTTCAGGCGTTGACGTATTGATTAGTTCACCTTCACCGGCGTCAACTAATCTACTTCTCGAGTTAATCTGCCTTCTCGGTGTTGATTAGTCCGCCTTCTAGGTGTCGACATTCCGCCTAGATTGACGAAGTAATCCGTCTTCTCGACTGATTAGTTCGTCTTTCAGGCATTGACGTATTGATTAGTTCGCCTTCACCGACGTCAACTAATCTACTTCTCGAGTTAATCCGCCTTCTCGATGTTAATTAGTCCACCTTCTAGGCGTCGACATTCCGCCTAGATTGGCGAAGTAATCCGTCTTCTCGACGTTGATTAGTCCGCCTTTCAGGCACTAACGTATTGATTAGTTCGCCTTCACCGGCGTCAACTAATCTACTTCTCGAGTTAATCCGCCTTTTAGGCGTCGACATTCCGCCTGGGGTGGCCAAGTAATCCGCATGTTCGGCGTTGATTAGTCCGTCTTCTAGGTGTCGAGATTCCGCCTTGACTGGCGAAGTAATCCATCTTCTCGACGTTGATTAGTCTGTCTTTCATGCGTTGACGTATTGATTAGTTCACCTTCACCGGCGTCAACTAATCTACTTCTCGAGTTAATCCGCCTTCTCGGCATTGATTAGTCCGCCTTCTAGGCGTCGACATTCCGCCTAGATTGGTGAAGTAATCCGTCTTCTCGACATTGATTAGTCCGTCTTTCAGGCGCTGACGTATTGATTAGTTCACCTTCACCGGCGTCAACTAATCTACTTCTCGAGTTAATCCGTCTTTTAGGCGTCGACATTCCGCCTAGAGTGGTGAAGTAATCTGCCTGTTCGGCGTTGATTAGTCCGCCTTTTAGGCGTCAACATTCCGCCTAGATTGGCGAAGTAATCCACCTTCTCGACGTTGATTAGTCCGCATTTCATGCGTTGATGTATTGATTAGTTCACCTTCACCGGTGTCAACTAATATGTTTCCCGAGTTAATCCGCCTTCTCAGCGTTGATTAGTCCGTCTTTTATGCATTGACATATTGATTAGTTCGCCTTCACCGGCGTCAACTAATCTATCTCTCAAGTCAATCTGTCACTCGGCCTTGATTTGTTCATCTTCACTGGCGTTAACTAATCTGCCTCTCGGTGTGGATCCGGTCCGCATTTTAAGAGTTGACCTTCCGCCTTAATGGGCGAGGTGTTGTTTAATTCGCCTTCTCCGGCGTCAACTAATTTATTTCTCGACGTCGATTTGTCCATCTTAACGGCATCAACCAGTCTGCCTTCACCGGCGTCAACTAACCCGCATCACTTTTGCCCGCTTGCGGCCATAATATATCGCGTCCTGAACGCTTTGTTTCATCGATTGTTAATTCAATCTCGTATTCGTGAAGTTGCTGCCCGTCAATTGGCTAAAGCACTTCGCTATTTTTATCATTGATTAATCATCGATTGTTAATTCAATCTCGTATTCATGAAGTCGCTGCCCGTCGATTGGCTAAAACACTTAACTATTTTTATCATTGATTAATCAATTCATCGCTTGTTAATTCAATCTCGTATTCGTAAAGTCGCTGCCCATCGATCGGCTAAAGCACTTTACTATTTTTATCATTGATTAATCAATTCATCGATTGTTAATTCAATCTCGTATTCGTGAAGTCGCTGCCCATCAATCGGCTAAAGCACTTCACTATTTTTATCATTGATTAATCAATACATCGATTGTTAGTTCAATCACGTATTCGTGAAGTCGCTGCCCGTCAATCGGCTAGAGCACTTCACTAGTTTTTCATTGGTTAAGTCAATTAAAATAGGTTGTCAAATCAATCTCTTGTTCGTAAAGTCGCTGCCCGCAAGCGGCCAAAATACTTCATTAATTAATCATCGTGACTTTTATCGCTAAGTTATTAAAATCAATGTCAGTCAGTGCAAGAACTCTATATTAATTGAACATCACTATTCTCGACTAGGGGGCACGACAGAAGATCGTACCCCACCTAACCCAACCAGTTTCAAAAGTTTGACAATTCGAAGATGACTCAAAAGATTTGCCCATCAAGGACCCTGCCATCGAAGATTCCCCCGGGGCATTTGAGCTATCCTATTTTCAGGCTCGGGGACAAAACCTATTTGAAGCACAGATCAAGATCGAACTCTGGCCGCGATCAGAGCTCAATCTTGGGGGCAATTGTTACAGCAGAAAATATCCTCGCCTGACAGGAGGTCAGATTCCCAAAGATACACTGGCCCGACAAGATCGAGGGTCTACATCAGACAAGAGTATTTAATGTACTGTAGATCTACTGTTGATCATTAGGTTAATAATTGTAATAAATCCCTAAAATAAAGGGTTAAGACGAGTTTATGGCCACTTTCGGGCCTTTGAGGGTGAACCTCTATAAATAGGGGGTCACCCCTCATTGTAAGGGAGACACACTTTCCCCTCATTCATTATCGATAGAAAAACTCTCATATTCGAGGGAAGAACGAAGGTTCTTCCCCTATCGTTCGTGTTCGATTACTTTTATTGTTTGTCGGGCATAACCCGAATAACCACATACACTTATCCGTACGAAAATATCTGTCAACATAACCAAATAATGTTCTTTAAATAAACAATTAGGGGTTAAAATGTTATTCTAGGACACTTCAATATGAGTGTTTAGAATTAGAGCACCATTTTTACGGGCTTGCAAAATTAAGAGAAATATATTTACGAACTTGCAAAATTATGATTTTTTTTCTTTACGAACTTGCAAAACTAGAAAACTATAATTTAATTTAGCCAATATAGGCCAAATTTTATAAAAAAAAAAAACGGCTAACTGGGTATATAATAATTGGGCTTTATTTAACCCAATTATAGTTAACCTCATTTTGGTATTACATATTTTAATCATAACATATTACTATCGAGAGTATGTTTTAGAATTAAATTATTTCATATATGAACCACTTTATAATTATTTTTAGATACACTTTACTTTAACAAACTAATTTTCTTTAAATAAATAATTAATATTCTTTGCAAGTCCAAAAAGATAGTATTCTAATTTTTCAAACACTCATAAGATAATGTACTAAAATAATAATTGTTTGTTGCGTATATGAGTTAATTTAGTAATAAATCATAACAAATGACTTATTGTATACATATCAATTCGTAGTTCAAACAATATTGGTGATAGATTAGAAACATAATTAACCTCATTGTGGTACTACGTATTTTGATTATAAAATATTACTACTGAGTGTATTTTATAATTAAATTGGTTCAAATATGAATCACTTTATAGTACTTTTAGATACACATCACTTTAACCAGATAATGTTCTTTAATTAAACAATTAATATTTTCGTTACCTTTAACTTAATTGGTTATAAGGGAAAAAATGTTAGTTTAGAACACTACCTTATGAGTATTTATAAAATTAGGACACTATCTTTATGGCCTTGCAAAATTGAGACAGTATCTTTACGAACTTGCAAAGTCAGAAAAGTGTATTTACATACTTGAAAACTAGGACACTATCTTTTAATTTTGACAAATTTAGGCCAAACTTTATAAGTTACAACTATCTAAGCATGTCATAATCGGGCTTTATTGGGAGGGTGTATTTCTATGTATAGTATCTACAAAATATTGATACAATAATTAATATAAAAAATAATCTTGCCTTACAAATAAATGATTATCTTCACTTCTTTAAATATTATTTGATCTATAGTTACCAAAGGATGTACAGTGTAAAATTGTTAAACACAGAAAAAAGGTATAGAGTATAATTACGTCTCTGTCATCTTGCGACTTTTTGTCATCTCAACCTATCATCCGTTCACGGTCATTTATATTTGTATCAATATTTTCTCATTCTCCTCTACATTGTTTCCATTACTCGAGACTTCATCAGTCCTTCAAAACATGTTTTCAAAATTTTGCTTAAAATTATTTTTGATTGATGGGAAAATCAAATATATTTATAATAATGTTTGTGTTAGATATAGTTGAATTGAAGATTTGTAACTTTCAAGTTATTGAGTATTGTTTTGATTTTTTTTTTATAATACAGATTGTGCATGTAACAGGTTCCCATTTTACTGTGTTTTGCATGACTATTAATAAAAGTCAAGGTCAATATCTTTTAACTATTGATTTATACCTCCCAAAGACAGTTTTCACTCACAATCAATAATATGTTACAGTATCAAGGATAAGGAGAAGACATTGATTGAAAATTTTGTGTCTTGATTCTAAAGGAAAACCGTCGAAGTATACAACAAATGTTGTTTACGGAGTGATTTTTAAGAATTTGTGATTATTGTATTGATTTTGAGTATATGTTTTATTGAAATAAATATACTTTTATCAATTTAATACATTTATAAAAAAAAAATTAATAGTTAGATAACCAACTGAATAAAAATATATATACATGATGTTTTTTAAAAAAGTTCTAACAATTTTTTTTGAAACCCGTGAAATTAACGGGTCTAAATTCTTCGGCACCTGATGAAATAGGCAACTTGACATTTCTCTTGATTCACTTTTAGTTGTCCAATTTTTTTGTACTCAACTTTAATTGTCTTTCATGCATTATTGAATTTTTATTTACTGTGTGCATGACTTTATGTATTGTACATGAATTATTGTGATTGCATATTATATTTATTGCATTCAATGTCGCGGCACGTGTATATATTTCTGAGTTTGATCCTTTGATTTTTATAATGTTTGAAATCATAGATCTGTTCAGGTGTGTCTTGGCAAGTACGAGGATGAGCGGGCTGTGCCTCTTTTCTTTGTTGTTGTTTTGTGATATATATTTAGTTATTTGGACATTAGTTTAATATTTATGCAATATTTTAGTGAATGGGCCGTCACACTATTCACAGGGTTGAAAGGGATGATTGCGATAAAGTGCAATTGGAGAGGAGAAAAAAGGAAAAAAACTAGGGGTCGATGTATTTTGGGTACATGTTGATCCTGGACTATTCTAGGTCTTGAAAGCGAATTGAAGTCTTGAAAGTGTAAAACGATTGTTATTTTTTGGGAGATATTTAGGAATTTATGATATTATGTTGGTTTGATCGTTTGTGTTTAATGAAATAATTAGATTTTTATTGAGAAAACATGCATCCGCTTTGAATAATTTATTCAAAATATCACAGACACACTCCTATGGACATACTTATGTTGTATCACTGAATAAAAAAAATCAAACAATACTTCTTAACATCCGCGAAATTCGCGGGCCTATAACTAGTATCATACTACATCTCATGGCCACGGGTCTTTCCTTCTTTTTCGACGTTTTAACAATAACAATTAGGGTCCTATAAGTTTTCCACTTTATGGTTTTGGTTTTATTGGTTTTGGTTTTATTGGTTTTCATAAATCAAATTTATCGGTAACTTTCACATTTTGGTTTTTTTTTTTGGCAGTGTGATAACAAGATAATTTAGGTAATCCTTCACATTTTGGTTTTTTTGGCTATTGGGGGCCACCCGGCCTTCAAAAAAATGATTAATTTTTATTTATACATTTTTTGATACAATGTTAACCATTATATATCATTTTTAAAACTGTTTATAAAATTTATCTTTATATATGATGAATTTAAATTGTAGGAGACTAGTTTTATAAATTACATTGGTTAATATATCGTGAATTTCAATTTGTAGAGCATTATTTTTCTGATTAATGAACGATGAACTATATTTGGAAAAGAGATTTTATTTTAATATATGTATAGTGGTAGTTATCAAGATAAAATGTTGGATTTCATTTAATTTTAATGAATTTTATGTATTAGACCTTTTAAATTATATTTTTCTAAATTTTAAAAAATAAAAATATGTATTAAAAAGTTAAAAAAAATATACATATATTGAAAGTTTTGGTTTCAACAGCTCTAAGCTCAATGTATAATTTCTAGATTCTTTTTTGTTTTCAGTTTTTTAAAATAATTTCACATTTTTTATTATTTCGACGTTAATCAAACAATTTTTTAAGTTAATTTTCATGATATTTCAATTAAAAAAATATTATATATTGTTTGAAAACATTCTTATTTGATTTTAAAGTTTAGACTGTGTTTTAGAGATAATAATTTGTAGGGAAAATTTTTTTATTTGTAGGGAAAAAATTCTTATTTGTAGGGAAAATATAAATTGTTTAGACTTTTACTTTAGGGAGGCTGTGTTTTAGAGATAATAATTTTTCAGTTTGGCGAATATCAAACATTAACTCTTCTTTTGGCATATATAGGTCATTAACTCTTTCTTTTGATAAATATACATTGTACCACACTGACGGGCCAACGTGCATGCGAAAAAGTAATAATCACCTAATTTTGCCAGAATGATTTTTTTTTTCTTAAAACACAATTCATATGTAAATTAGAAGCCTAAAAACCATTTTTCCCTGATTTTGAATATTAAAATGTTTGCGAGTATAAATATAACATGGTAATTTGTATGAATCAATATAGATTTGCATATATTATATAAATATTGATATATGAAAATATCTACATAAATGAACTACAAAAAAAAAAAGAAGATTTAATTTGATGTATTTAAAATAAGACTCAATTTGAAATTATATACAATTAAATGCATACAAACGAATAAATTAATAATTTATATTAGTCTAAAATTTTAAATTTACAAAATAAAAAAAAAGTTAGTAAATAAACCAATTAGAAACAAAAATGAATTAATATGATGAATTTTTTTAAAAAAAGGGACTCAATTTGAAATTCTATACAATTAAATGCATAAAAAAAACGAATAAATTAATAATTTATATTAGTCTAAAATATTAAATTTACAAAATAACCGGATCAAACCCGGTTAGATCAGCGACCGATCGGAGGTGGTCGCTAATATTTGCTACACGCGATTTAGCGACCGTCATTTATAGGTTAGAAATCGGTCGCAAATCCTGTTTTGTGATAAAAAAAAAAATTGGTCGCTAAGTCGGTCGCTAATCCGCGTTTTTTTGTAGTGCAAGCATTTTGTTTTGGGATTCACACAGACAAGACTAGAACTTTTCGGCCCCCGCCCCATTCTAGTTAGAGATGTAACATCCAGTTTTTACATCTCATTCTTCATCCAAACCTATAAATACCTATTATTACTCATCCTAATACAATTCATTTTATACAATATAAAAATATTATTACTCATCCCAACACAATATCATTTTTCTCTCACTTACACTCTCTTTCCTACTTTTTTATTACACATCCTACTTTACTATTACACGTGATTTGACATAAAGTAAAATTCCACCCTACTAAAATCCCAAAACAAACACATACTTTTATTATCACCCAAGACTTTACATCTTGTAGATGTAAAGTCATGACTTCACACGCCCACCTAAATCCCGAAACAAACAAACCCTAAGTGAATTCCCCTTTATATACCCACTTACTTTTTACTATGTTGGACAAAAATCTTTGTTTTTTCCCTTAGTTACAACAAATTGAAATTTAATTTTTCATTCACACCACCACAATCTTCCAACAAATTTCATTGTAATTTGCAACTGTATAAATTCGTTACAATGCGACAGTTGTTGTCGTCACAATTATTTATGAAATTAAAAAAATTAAAAATTATTTTAGACGACACAATACTGTCATAAATTTACAACATATTTGTGATGATATAATCCGTCGTCGACATATGCCCTACCGCAAATTTGCATAGGGTCTGAAAATTGTATATAAATTTACAACTCATGAGTTACATCTTAGAGTGTATATAAAGACTTGAATAATTGTCATTCGTGCAATTTAAATTTTGTAATATACAGTAATTTGTTATTCTGCTCCTGCTTGCAAAAATGTGTTGGGTAATGGGTAGTACTTTCTCCATCCCACTATTTCTATAATTATTTTTAAAAAATGTATGGTTTATTAATAATATATAGTGGGTCACATATTTCATCTTCTGCGTAAAGTAATGAATAGTTGTAAAAAAATAAAAGATAATTGTTTAAGAAAATATTTATTTATTAGTCACTACAAGAAAATACAAAAATAACAACGGAAAAAAATCGTTGTTAATTAAGAAAATCCCTTGGTAAATATGTTTACTAACGGATTAGTGACGATTTATCATTTGTTGGAAAACCCCTCGTTGGTAAATTTTACCAACACAATATTTTAGTCCGTTGATAAATTACAAACGGAATGTCAATGAAAGGACTACGTCGTTGTTAAATTATCAACCAACTTATAATTGCTAAATTTGTTGGTATTCCTACGGTCGTTGGTAAATTTCTTTTAGTAGTGGACGAAAAGCAAACAAAAGAATGGCATCGTTGGTAAATCACCCGTTGGAATAGTCGTTGGTAAATCTTTTTTTCATTAGTATTTATAATTCATTGTGGACAGAATGCCAATGAAAGGACATTGTAGTTGCCAATTTACCAACCAAGTCACAGTTGAAAAAGCCGTAAGTAAATCTATTTTCGTTAGTATTTTTTATTTTTTTTATTGACGGAATATCAATGGAAGGACATTATTGTTGCTAAATTGCCAACCAAGTGGAAAATTGACAATGTTGTTAGTAATTTTTTTAGTTATGGCTAAAATATTATTGGTAATCCGTACATAATAATTTACTACTGACTAAAAAGTCATAGGTAATTTTGATGGTACTGATATATATTTTACTAACGAATTGAACTCCATTACTAATTTTGTTTATATAAATTGGTTGTTAATATGTTAATAAAATATCAATAGAATGATATTTTGGTTGGTAATATTCATTTGGATCAACTAATACCAATTAAAAAGAAAATAGTATTATAATTTTTCAATAAACAATAAGATATATAAACATATTGTATATAACTGGCGATCTACTATCATCTTGAAAGTGTCTAATAGAACAAGATATGTAAAACTAATAAAAGATAACTCATGTAATCTAAAATACCTAAACAAGTACAAAAAAGGAATGCAAATCCAGTCACGAAAAAAAAAGTACCAAAGTTAAGTAAAAAGTCTAAAGCTACATAAAATATACCTAATGAAATCAGAATATGATATATAATCCTCAGTTGATTATGGTCAACCAATTTTTTTATGCTTTCTCAAACTTGCTTCTCGAGCAGCCCAATGTTTCTGTCAACTCTCTCAAATGTCTTGTGGAACATCTGCAGGTGGCTCCCTTGATCTTCTTAATTTAAAAAGCATGTCAAATAACACTTTGCAACCTGACGCTCCCAAATAACTCTCACCACCGACAAATCCCGATCAAATGTAAATTGGCTCTACAATACCTAAATTAAAATAAATAGTTCATAATCACTCATCTGGATGAACCAAACATATAAATAAATTTATTAAATTAAATATTTTAAAATCTTAAAAGACAGCAAAAAATAGTAGCTAAGTAATAAATAAATTAATAAATTTTGATGGCTATGATGACACATCAAATGATACTAACAAATTGAAATTCAAAATAACAAATTCAAAGCTAAAGCTTCACTGTAGCTAGTATAATTAAAGCATGTCACTCAATTAAACATTGATTATAACCCACCAGTAAATTACTATAATATACACCAATGAGATGAACCATTGTTATTCTTAAATCCTAAACATTCACAAGATTTGATACCCAAAAATTAAACAAAAAATAAAATTAAAAATATATCCTGGGATAATACTAAGTGTAATTGTTCAAGCAGAGCACATTGGACATGGTATTTTGTTAAATGGTGTACTGAGTTTTATAAATGCCGAAACAGATTACCCCATATGTATATAAAAAAAATGAAGATCTCATATTAAAAAAAACTCTTGAGCAATTCTTATTCTCTAAAAAGTTCTTTTTTTTTTATAGTGGTTGTTTAATATTATTGTCATTATTATTATTTCAAATTATGTCAGGTTTTTTGTTGCAAATGGAACGATTTTATAAAACATTATTACTTACTACTACATATTAAATGTTGAAATGCGATCGAATTAATTATTCTAATTTAAATAAGTAAAAAAAAGTCAATATTTTAGTTTTATAATGATTGGTAATAATTAATACTTATAGTTTTATAATACTTTTTTTTTATGTTGCAGCTACATGAAATTCTGACTTTCCTCACGATAGGGATGTCTCACGACCTTAATGTATACATTGATATATTTGAATATGTACACCAATTGATTTATTCTATACATATGTATATTTCTACAAAATTATTATTTTTTAGAAAATTATGTTGTCATTTTAAGAAGTGAGAATTCAAACTTTCATAATATGTGGTGATTGAAAGAAAGGATATAGCATACATACAATTTGAGCGCACATATTTATCAATTAAGATATTATAGTTATAACAAGAAAATATACCTTAAAATTTTCCCAATAAAACTTTTTTGTGTCTTTTTGGACTTTTGACCAAGTATACCCTTCTTTGTGAAGACAGTGCTTCGGGCATTTGATGATCGTTGTCGAAGCAACATATAAGAGAGTGTAGCTACTGGCATAAAATAACATAAATATATAAATCAAGGTTAATGAGACATGTAAAAGTAAATAATTAACAATGAGCTAATTGATAATTAGAAATGGTCGCATACTTACACATTGTAAGCTATCTGGAGTAGTGGTTTTGGATTGCTATTGCGAGTTGGAGCTGCCACTTGATCTTGGAGAATTGGTCTAGCCATAGTACTGTGATAAAATTATGAATAAAACAAACTTAATTAGTTGTGCAATAAATGAAAAAAAATTGATTCAATATACAATAGCAAAATATTAGTCATATAATATCTTACACATTGATAAACATTTTATGATAACAAATAAATATTGTACACATGAATAGTCATCGACTCAATAAAGAGTAGAATTCGTCAGGCCTTACCATTATTAATTATTAAATCATCTTATAATTCAATTTATAATCAAATTATAATTTAGCACGTGCCCTATTTCTAAATCAATCAACCCCTGTAAATGCGGCTCGGATCCCCTGTTCTACTTTAGTGTTTTATCTACTATTCCATGTTTTAGATAAGCGACAAGTGTCCAATTATTAATCGTCAAATTAATTGCATAATCAGTTAATATATATTATTTGAATAATATTTTGAATTTTGCTGGCACTTTTTTATATTTATTTTTATATTCACTTTTATTATTTAGTTAAGTATTATATTAATAAAATAACTTTAGATTTATTTGTTGGTTAATGATTTTTTTTTTAAATTATCTTTTAAAAAATCGACCTTATATACACGACTCTTCAATCTTTAAAAAACTTATAATTAGATTTTTAATCCAACAGAAATTTTAGAAAAAAAAGGGGGAATTAACATGTATGTAGTAATTAAATTTTCATTCAGGAGTTTTAATTTTTTTTTATCTAATATTATAAAAAAAAAATCTGCTAAGCATGTATGTGGTATTAAAGAAGATTATGTAAAAAACAGTAAAATGTTAAAAGGTAAAATAGATATTAATCAACCAAAAAAAATATGAAGTTTTATTTACTAATATAAAATCGATAAAAAGTGATATTTAATTTTTTTAAAATTAAAAATCAGTAAGTGAAAATCAAAATAAATATAAAAAAAAGATGTTTAAAATTTAAAATATTATTCGAATACTATATATTTACTGATTTAAGTTATATATATAAATTTAATTTAATAATTATTGAATGCAGGATTACATGTTTTTCTTAATTTATAAATTATAATAAAAATAATTATCAATATAAATATAATCCTCAGATTTGGTATATATATGTACTAACATTATTTTAGGGATTTTGATTTTACAATTAAGTTGATTTTTAATAATTGAACACTTGCGGCTAATCTAAAACATGAAATAGTAGATGAAACACGAAAGTGAAACAGGGGAACCAAGACACTGTAAACGAAAACACATATGGAAGCAAAATTCAAGAGTCACAATAACCTTAAAAATGGAATTTGATTTTTATTTTTAAAGAATATTACCACAAATTGAACTAAAAAAAAATTAAGAACTCAAATATTAATTAAATAAAATTAATATGCTCAAAAAAGGAAAAAAAGAAAGAAAAAGAAAACCAAAAACAACCAAGCAATTGATACAATATAAATGATAAACAATCAATATTAATAAGTTTTCTATTTGTATAAAACATATAAAACCATCAAATTACCATAAAGGTATATATTATGAGAAAGTACCAAATTAACCTAAAATTTTGATTCTAGAATTCTAACCATAAAACAAAGAATATTATAAGAAGATGTTTGAGGAACAAAACAAATCAACAAATAAAAAATTAATTAAGAAAACTAACCCTGACTATTTATGGATTATCCTTCTTCTTTCTATCCAATATCTTCCCAATATGCACCATATATGCTTGCATATACTAGTTAAAAGTTACAGTTATTGGAATATTTTTTTCTACCAATTTTGGTAAGGAGAAGAACGTGATGAGTGGAAGAGGATAAGTTTAAGTGAGATTTATAAATTTTTCTACCAATTTTGGTAAGGAGAAGAACGTGATGAGTGGAGGGGGATAAATTTATGTGAGATTTATTTTGAGTGGGAAGGAAGCACGTAACTATCATGGGAAGTTTCTGCATTTATTTTAATGAGATAAAAAAGTTTTTTTTTTTAATTGAAGGTCATAAATTTAAATATATCATAACTTCACTACCTACAAGATTTACACGTACGACTAAATCTTATTAACAAGATTTTTCATACATAATTTCATACGACTAAATCTCACGTGTATATATATATATATATATATATATATATATATATATATATATATATATATATATATTTTAAACATATGTACAAAATGATATTGATTTAGAATAATATTGATTTTAAATAATATTGATTTTGAATATATTGTGGAGTGTATATTTTGAATAATATTTTAAGTATATATAACTCATGTACATACACATACTGTAAAGTTAATAAAATTTTGATTTTCTTTTAAACCCCGAATCACTACTACAATATTGGACATATACAGCTGCACATATACAACCATTTTCAATAACCGCTGTATAAGTAAAGCTATATACAGCGGTTATAAAAAAAATTAAAAAAAAAATATACAGCAGCGGTTATAAAAAAAATTAAAAAAAAAATATACAGCGGTTTATAACCGCTATATAAAATTTATCATATATAGCGGTTAAAAACCGCTGCGAAAGTACATGTATAGCGGTTTAGAACCGCTATATAAGTTAAATCTTATATAGCGGTTAAAAACCGCTGTATATTTTTTTTTTCGTATACCCACAGTAACTCTGCCCCCAAATTACATATTCCGACTGAAATTTCCCAAATCCCTAGCGGCCGCTTCGTGCCTCGCCCGACGCCGCCGTGCAGCGCCCGACGCCGTTGACCCCGCTGTGCAGCCTCGCCCGACGCCGCTGAGTATTTTCTTTGGACGACAGCTCCACCGGCCGGGATCAATTCTTCCAGCGCCGCCGCGCGACGCCACTCCTCTATCTCCACGGCCGCGCGACGCTCTCCTCTCCACAGCCGCCGTCGACGCTCTCCTCTCCACAGTCGCTGCCAATCTCTACAGGTTAGTATAATTTTTTCCTAATTTATTGGTTTTATGCTTGTGCGTGCAAAGTATCAATAAATAAGATTATTATCTCTAGGGAGCATGATATGAATTTTAAACAATAAATTTATATTGTAAAAAAATTTACAAGTTTGCAACAAGGTCAAAGCTCTACGTGGGATAATTATTGTTTCGGCACTAATTTATACGGGATTGCCAAATACTAGAACACCCGAGTTAACTAACACCTAATTAATTAGTCAAAGCTATACGTGAATTCTCCTTCTATTGTGATTGCAGTTTCCTTTTGAATTTCAGAATAATAAATTGCAATTTTAGATTGCAAATGTTTGAACTTATAATAAACATTTTGACAATGTGTGTCTGTGATTGAAATTATATTTAATGACTTTATTAAAGTAATTTTGAACTTTATAAAAAAGTTGTAATTGTGTTTGTACTAAAGTTGTAATCTTTTATTTATTTGGTTGAACTTATAATCACATTGTTTTAGATAACAAAACCCCTGATGATCTGTTATAAGTATTAAGTCTTCATGCTAGTGTGTAAAATGTTATCTGTATTTGTCTATACTTGTAAAATTTTCTCCTATTAAGGGGAACTAATCTGAAGAAAGCGATAAGCTGAAGAACAAGAACCACATGCCTAAGTGATAAAGACTTCTTAAAATCTAAAGTTTTCCTAAGCTGACATAAGTGGAATGTAAGAAGAGTTTCTCAGTCCACTGAAGGACTAGGCTGAGAAACATTAAAGACTGGGCTTTTGATGCTAGATGCATTAGACCATAAGTATTCTAGTTAGAGGTTTTAATGTTTTAGAATGTAGTAGTAGTTGTTAATTGAATTTAATTGCTAGTTATATGTAGACTCAACTTGTGTGGTTTTCGGTTCAATCTATATAGGCATCTCTAGTTCTATATGGATCGAAAGTGGGTTCGAGCAAATCGATTATCAGAGGAGTATAGGAATGGGGTGGAAGAATTTTGTAATCATGCAATTAGATACTTTTCCGACCATCGATACATTCCATGTCCGTGTTGGAAATGTATGAATGGAAAAACTGTTAGTTGTCGAGAAACTTTGTTGGAACACTTGATGTGTCACGGTATTGACAAAACATACACCGTTTGGACATCTCATGGTGAGAGAAGAGATGGATGTAGCTCAAGCAACCTAGGAGCTAACTTTAGATTTGAAGATACAGTGGATGAGGATAGTTTCAGAGATGTACCGATTGTTGATACATCGAGTGGGGATGACACAAATCTGCGAGATCACCCTTATATGTCAGAAAAATTAAGGGATGACGCTGGATTACCCCTTTGGCCCGGGTGTAAGAAGGCAACAAAAGTGTCAGTTGTGTTGATATTGTTCAACCTAAAAGCAGCACACGAGTTGTCCGATGTGTGCTTCTCCAGTATGCTGGAAGCAATTAGTGGTCTATTGCCCGATGGAAATGTACTGCCTACGAAAGCATATGAGGCTAAGAAAATGCTTAAGTCCATCGGGTTAACACATCAAAAAATTCATGCTTGCCCGGGTGATTGTATTTTATTTCGGAAGGAGTATGAAGACCTCGATGCATGTCCTAAGTATGGGAAAAAGAGATATCTGAAAAATAAATCTCCAGCGAAGGTGATGTGGTATTTCCCAATAATACCAAGATTCAGGAGAATGTATAGTAGCGATGTGGATGCTAGAAATTTGACTTGGCATCATGATGATAGGATCAAAGATGGAATGCTAAGACACCCTGCTGATTCACCCCAGTGGAAGACATTCGATGCCAGACATCCCGAATTTGGCAACGATCCACGACACTTGTGCCTTGCACTCTCAACTGACGGGATGAATCCGTTCGGTATCCAAAGTACCAACCACAGTACATGGCCAGTAATTCTGATGATTTATAATCTTGCACCGGAGTTGTGCATGAAGCGCACTTACATGATGTTGTCTATATTGATATCAGGACCCAAACAACCTGGTAACGACATAGATGTATATCTGGCTCCTTTGATAGAGGACTTGAAACTCCTGTGGGATGAGGGTGTTGATGTGTATGATGCTTATAGAAAGGAGAATTTCAAGTTGAAGGCCATGTTGTTTGGAACTATCAATGACTTTCCCGCTTATGGGAATGTATCTGGATATAGTGTGAAGGGGGCCGATGCATGTCCTTGGTGTACCACGAACACAGATCACATTCGTTTATGTCATTGTAGGAAGACTGTTTATATGGGGCATAGAAGGTGGTTGGAGCCAACACATGAGTATAGAAGAATGACCGATGCATTTGATGGCACAATCGAGGAACGTGGAGCACCAGGTTTATTGTCAGGTACGGATGTATTGAACGAGATGAAGAATGTCAACATACAATATGGAAAACACTTCGCAAAGAGTCTCCCAACTAGAGGCTGGAAGAAGGAATCAATTTTCTTTCAATTGCCCTATTGGAAAGAGTTGTATATTAGACACTTCATTGATCTAATGCATGTTGAGAAGAATGGATATGGTTGATATGGGTATAAGAGCAGAATTGGCACCTCAGTATGAAGAAGACAAACTACCGAAATTACCTCCTGCTGCACACACATTGTCCAAGAGTGAGAGAAAAGTTCTTCTTCAAACATTAAAGAATGTGAAAGTACCAGAAGGTTATTCGTCCAACATACAAAGACTTGTTTCAGATGATGGCGTGAAATTGATGAATCTGAAATCGCATGACTATCATGTCATCATGGAGAATTTATTGCCCATTGCAATATGTTCTATCTTGCCTGAAAATGTGCGCATAACCATAACAAAGCTTTGTTGGTTCTTCAAGGCAATGAGTAGCAAAGTCATTGATCCTAGAAAATTAGGTGTTTTTCAGAGACATGTTGTGGTGACGCTCTATGTTTTCTGCTGATATTAGAAACGACTTCGATGATCCAATTCAAAACGTCTCCCAGGTATCAGAGGTATCTTGTATTTGTTTTAATTAAAGACTAGTATATTAAAATTTTGTAACTGAATATCTTATTTGAACAGTCAGTGGAATGTTACCTTTATTTGGATAATCCTCTTCGGTTGGTGGCCACTGGAATATTGATGTACGACACCTCCAGTGGAACGATTAATTGCCGTGCCCCCACTCCTGGTTTTGTGAGAGTCACTCTGAATGTACCTGAAATCGGATAAGAAAATCCACCGCTGCCAAAACCAGAAGATGTGGCCACCACAGTCGGACAAGCGGTCGGGTACTTCCTCGAATGGCCGCGTCACTTGGTCTCTCTCACCAAGAAGGTAAAATATATGTTATTAAAGTTATATTATTTTATCTGTTCTAAATAATTTACAAATTGATTGTAGAAACTATCGAGTCCAAAAAAAACTACACAAAAATCAAAGGATGTCGTATATAGTGAGAGAGAGAGTACGAGGCATTCCATTGGTGACAGACCGCGGCCATTAGGTTATCCCATGCCAGGTGACATGGAACACGAAGCCACTCTACAGACTACGGTGAAGATGCTGATATCATCTCCCAGTTTCAATCCCATCACAATTCCTTTGGTTGCTTACTTTCATCAGGGTGGGTTTAATGATTTTATCCATCGGGAGGAAGTGGAAGAAGCCTTGCACGATAAGGAGTTGAGTGCAAGTACCATAACTTTTTACCTAAGGTACGTGTATAGTAATTCTCAGTATTTACTTCCTATATATAGTTTAATTTTGTTGTTGATATTAATTTGTGTGTGTTGGTTAATTAGATATTTGGGTGAGGTATATCTCTCCAGAGATATCAAGGCGAGTACAATGTATTCTTTCATCTCTCCCCACGTGAGTTGCTTTGCAAATGAGACCATTGGGGAGGTTGTAGCACATATGCTAAAATATACTGATAGTAATCATCTCATCTTTTGGCCAACAAATGTGGGGTGAGTACATTTCATTAAAATTTATGTTCATTTAAATTAATATGCAATTAAATTTAATATTCTTAATATAATGTAGGAGGCATTGGGTGCTGGTCGCCATAAATATGAGTACACTAGATGTGTATTTTATGGATCCAGCTAGTAATGGAGTGATATCAAATCGTCCTGCTCTCAAGAATTATATTAACGCGTAAGTTAATTTATAATATAATAATTTGTTTTGTAATCCATTTAGAATTATGTTATATATGTAATGTATTTTTATTTTTATGCATAATAATAGTGTGATGAAGATGTATCGGAGTCGGCTTCTTAGTACTCAAGACCCAGAGACCCTTGAAAAAGTGGACTGGAAAAACATTAAGGTAAATTTACAATTTTTTTTATCAAATTAATTAATAGAAAATAATCGTAATTGTAGTATGTGACTATATATAATTGTTAATCAATAGGTTCCGAGGCAACGAGATAGCGTACACTGTGGACATTTTGTGTGCTGCTACATTGAAGATATAATCATCACTTTTCATACGACCATTCCCAACAATGTAAGTCGACTTGTTGATTTATTTAAATTATTATTGGTTGAATAAAATTTTGTACAATATATCTAATTAACTTTTTAATGTTTGTAGTTTGTATATGAACGTCCACTAGCTTGTTACCCCACTAGCAGAATGGAGAAATGGAAATTAGATTGGACGGGGTATTTTTTCAACCGATTCTTGAATTATATGTCATTATAGTATTACTTTTGGTAGTAGACATGTAAATTAAATGTTACTCTTTAATGATATTTGTATTTCATATTTTTGGTATTTTTAATTGGTTTTTATGTTTATTAATTCGTGTTTTGGTGTTGAATATATATATATATATATATATATATATATATATATTATAAATTATAAAACAGGTTTATAAGAAAAATAAAAAATTAAATAAAAATAAAAAATAGTTTTAATAGCGGTTAATAACCGCTATTCATTAATATAAATGCATGAAAAGGGATATATTAAAATAATTTAAAAAGACAATATATAGCGGTTATTAACCGCTATATAAAGGCATACTATATATAGCGGTTGATAACCGCTGTATATGTTTGAACTTTATATAGCGGTTTTTAACCGCTGTATATGTTTGTACTTTATATAGCGGTTTATAACCGCTGTATAAGCTCGATATTTTATATAGCGGTTCCTAACCGCTCTGTGAGCTTATATAGCTGCCACTTATATAGCGGTTTTAACCGCTATATTAGTCAAAAAATAACCGCTATATAAAACTTTATTTGTACTAGTGAATATTATGCGGGTTAAAAAAAATTGAGTAGGTATTGTGTAATTGTGTTGTCTCATGTAATGAGACGATCTAACACAATTTTTTATAGAAAAGAATAACATTATATTATTAATTTTGTATTATTTTTTTATATTTATTTGATTCAAATAATTAAAATAGTTAGGTTCACTTTCTCTTAAAATAGTTTAATTAATTTTTTAAAATAATTATACATTGAGAATAGAAAATATCCTTTTTTTTTTAGACAAAATCAATTAATAAATTATAGTAGATGATATAAAGAATAATCATTTAATTAAATTGTAATTCAATTTTAACTCATCTAAATAAGACAAAATCAGTAAATCAATTTAAATTATTAAAAAATAATATATAATTTTATAATTAAAAGAAGACCATGTATAACTCAAACTCATATAAATTTAAGAATTCAAATAGAAGCTTTAGAGAAGTATAGGGTGATTCAAAAATAGATAATAAAATTATTTTAAAAACCAATAGGTCTTATTGATAATTCTTATAGGACTTAGAATGATGGTTTTCTATAGTAATTTTAAATGGTCGGCTCCTCTAATATAGACGAATTATATATAGGAATTAGTCAATGTACAAAATATGAAAAGTTACAACAAATCTTTATCAAATACAAAATTATTTTATTTGATTGAATCATTCCTAATAATTCCAACCCTATTAATTAATTAATTATTAGATAGTTTGGTTAATTAATAATGCGTATTTAAAAAAAAATACATAAATTATTGAAGAGTATTAGTTGTTTAGGCTCCGCTTGGTAGGGCGTATAAGGCCGTATTATGGGGTGTTGTATAATTAATATTCTGCTTGGTAGGGCATACTAAAATAATATCGACCCGTTTCTTATATGCCGACCCTGTAAAATAGTAAGGCGTAATACCTCCAAAGCACTATTCACCTTTACAAAATTAATTCGATCCGAAAGGTCGTACTATTTTATTATTGGTTTGTCACACGGACCGCCGCCGGACCACCGCCGGACCGCCGTCGCCGGCGCCGGAATTTCGCCGGGCCGCCGGAATTTGGCCGGAAAGTTGCCGGAAAGTTGCCGGAAGGTCGCCGGAGGCTGCCGGACCACCACTATTCCTAATTTTTATCTTTTTTATTACTTCCTACCAAGTAGTATAAGAATTTTGCATAAATTAGTAAGACCTTTTTTATATGTCCTACCAAGCAATTTTATATGACTTTTCTATACTAAATTTATACCCCCTCCTAAAATTAATATTGCCTACCAAGTGAGGCCTTACTGAAAATAAACTAAGACTTTTTAATGAAGACAATTAATACCCTTTATTAAAAATAACTAATACTCTTTAGGAAAAAACAACTAATGCTCTTCAATGATTTATGTATAAACTATTTTCATTCTATACTTTGTCCTTTATTTATATATAAATTAATTTATTTCCTCTACCAATATTTGGTTTACACATGACAAAATGATACATTAGTTAGTGAAATTTATTTTAGTAGAATATCATATATATTTTTTAATTAATTAATTTTTTACCCTCCATCCCAAAACTTTCGTAGTGGAGAATGACACTTTTTTTTTTAAGAAAAATGGAATATGTGAATGAGGGGTTAAATAAAATAATAACAATTTTTTTACATTATTGGCTTTTGTAAGAGAAAATTATTTCATTTTTAAAAGTGTGAAAGTAGTTGTGGAACGTTCAAATAAAAAAAAGTGTAAAAGTACACGTGGGATGGAGGTGGTATGTGAACGATTAATGCAATGATATAATACCAAACACATCAATTTTTAGTGAAGTGTTCTGACCCATTTATATTTACTCTTTCGTATCTTAAAATTATTCATAATCATATAATTTTCAAGTCATTATATTGAATACATTTTTTTTATCATCGATTATAATGATGTGGTAGTTGGGTGGGGCTAATTCAGTTAGATTTAACATGTTTATATTATTTTACAATTAATATATATATACTTCCTAATTATAAATAAATATTTGTTAATGAATTGAATCAGGACGAACTTCAAGTTATATAAGTTATCAAATTGCATTAGTTATTAAGTCGTAGAGGCACGACTCAAGATCGATAGCACCTAGTTCTACTTTGAGTCGAGCTCCAACTACAAAATGCTAAACTCGATCGAGTTGAGTTAGAGCTTGACATTATCTAACCCGACATTATACAAGCTAATTACTTTGAATTTGAACTTTAGAAAAGCTTATTACTTGGCATTAGGCTCCTTCATTGTAGAATTGTGGTATTGTATCTTGATGAGCTCGAAATTAATAATATTTAAAGATAAAGTATAGAGTGAAAATAGTTTGTACATGAACCATTGAAAGATATTAGTTGTTTTCACTGAAAAATATTAGTGGTTTCACTAAAAAATATTTGTTGTTTAGTGAAAATAAACTAATACTCTTCAATATAAACAACTAACACTCTTCAGTGAAAACAATTAATACTTCTTTAGTGCAAACAACTAATACCCTTTAATAATTCATGTATAAACTAATTTTACTTTGTACATACTCTATTTGAAGTGAATAAGATCACTCGCTACCACGAATATCGATTAACTGAATTTATTTTGACATAATATGTTAATAAAATTTGAGAGACGGTTTAATGAAATTAGATAAAAAAAAATCAAATAATATTTTTTCATATATACACAGATGAAATTATATGAATTAAAATTCCCACAAGAAAATGAGAGATTTAAAGTGTGCTTGTTTTTTTTTTTTTTTTAATATGACCAATTCAACGAAATATAATATAAATGTAGAATATTTTTTTTATAAAGAAAATAAATTTAGATAAGCATGAAAGTTCACCTTGTTTAAACACGCAAACTATAATATTTTATATAAATAAATAAATAAAAATTTAAATTATTTTTAAAGCTTTTCAATATTTATTGTATATTTTACCATTTTTTTTATTTAATAATATTTGGTATATGTGATAAGTTTTAAGAATAATCAAAATAATTTTAGATTTCATTTATTATTTCACATTTTATTTTAGTTTAGAGTGTGTATAGAGTGAAATTGGTTTATACATGAATAATTAAAGGGATTTAGTTGTTTTCACTGAAGAGTATTAGTTGTTTTCACTAAAGGGTATTACTTGTTTCCACTGAACAACTAAGACTCTTAAGTGTAAACCAGTAATACTTTTCAGTGAAAACAACTAATACTCTTTAGTGAAAACAACTACTCCTCTTCAATGATCTATATATGAACCATTTCCATTCTATACTTTATCTTTAGTTTATTATCGAATTTATTTATGTTACTTTTATAATTTATTTTCCAATTAAATAAAATAAATGACAATAAATACAATTACATGCATTTGATATAAAATATAATTAATCTATCATAAAAGTATATGCATATATATATATATATATATATATATATATATATATATATATGATTTTGATAGCCAATGATGTGGCACTACACATCATTATATTTAACTTATTTAATTAAAATACTAATTCAAGATAAGTATGTGCATATTTGAAAAATATATCTCGAACTATATATCCATCATGTTTGCCAACAAAATCTCACGTTTGATACCTTCCAAACTATCTAAATTCATGGCCACGAATCTTAATTATTTTAAAAAAAAATACTATAGAAAAAATTATATTTTTAGTCCCATAAAATATTCTCAAAGCACTTTTGATCCCAATATTTCCAAAGTACTCACTTTATTTGCAGAATTTGTTCCAATCATTAAATATTTAACATATTTGGTCCCAAAATTTATCCAAAATTGTAAAATTGGTTATTTAATATTTAGCTGTTAGGACTACTTCTGCATAAAAAAAAAAGGTAACACTTTTAAACATATAGGGACCAAAAATATTTTGCAAATATTCCCATGGGACAATAATTGCAAATTTCCCTATATTATTCTAATATTAGATTAAAAATAGGGATTATATATTTGTAAGTCCCGTAACTTTGCACTATTTTGAATTTGGTCCACATGAATTACACGTTTTGATTTTGGTCCCGTAAGTTTGAGATTATTTTGATTTTAGTCCTTTTACCTTGATTTTTTTGATATTGGTCCTGTAAGTTTGAATTTTTTCTAAAAGAAATTGGATTACACATTTTGATTTTGATCCTATAAGTTTTAAAAGGACTAAAATCAAAATAATCTCAAACTTACGGGACCAAAATCAAAACGTGTAATTCATGTGGACCAAATTCAAAATAGTGTAAAGTTAGGGGACTTACAAATATATAATCCCTTAAAAATATTACATATAGTTTTTTAACTTATTTTTTAGAACTAAATAGAAAAAGACAAAGTATAGAGTGAGAGTGGTTCATACATGAACCATTGAAGGATTAGTTATTTTCGTTTAAAAAGTAATAGTTAATTTCACTAAAGAGTATTAATTATACACTGAAAAAAATTAATATTGTTTAGTGAAAATAACTAATATTTTTCAATTAAAATAACGAACACTTTTTAATGAGAACAACTAATACCATTCAATAATTTATGTAAACTAATTTTACTCTATAAATACTCAAAGAAAAAATATAAATCAATCTGAGGCTCCATCCTCAACAATTCAATAATGTTAGCCAATTGCTAATACACGTATAACTAGTTTTATAATTTGTCTGTCAATTAGTAATAGAGCATGCATGTATATATAAAGTGAAATTTATTCATAAATGAATCAATGAAGAGTAATAGTTGTTTTTCAGTGAAGAGTATACTTGTTTCCACTAAATAATCTTAGTTTATTTTCAGTATACAACTAATATTTTTCAGTGAAAACAACTAATACTATTCAATGGTTACGAACCATATTCACTCTATACTTTGCCTTAATAATATATTATGTAATTGTTACTACAATGTAAATATATTGATGATTGGCAACAACACGAAATTCAAAAGTAATTAATAACAAATAAAAATATTTTTTTGTGTTTACCAACACTTTATGTGCATTAATAATTACAAAGCAAAATATTAATTACAATTAATTGAATATGTTGGTAATTACCAATGGATGATAAATTTAATAGCACATACCAACACATGAAAATCTTATTTGAAAATACTAATATACTTTTTAGTTGGGGATGCAAACAAATATTACCAACGACAAACATTAATTAGTAAATTTCGTTAATAATTTGTTGTTAAGTAGTTTCTAAAGTTGAAGTAAAAAAGAGTGTGTCATAATTACCAACAAATTAAGTCCATTTGTAAACTTTTGTTGCTAAATTGTTGGAAAATTTATTATTGAACTTAAAATATAAATTCCATTTCTAATATGTTGTTATTATGTTTGTATTCACCAACTGATGATCAATTGGTATTTTACCAACATGTTTATATTTATTAGTATTTATAAACCGATATATCTATTAGTAATTACCAACTAATTGATAATTCGTTGGTAATTAACAATGGATGACACATCTATTAGCACATACCAACACACGACAAACTCGTTGAAAATTACTAATAGATATTTTGGTTGGTGATGCAATATTTTTTTTCCCAACAAATATTACCAACGACAAACATCAGTAAGTAAAATTTGTTAATATTTTGTTGTTGAGTAGTTGGTAAAGTTGGCGCAAAAAAAGTGTGCCACAATTACCAACAAATTAAGTCCGTTTATAAACTTTTGTTGCCAACTTGTTGGTAAATCGATATATCTATTAGTAATTACCAACTAACTGATAATTCGTTGGTAATTAACAATGGATGACACATCTGTTAGCACATACCAACACACGACAAACTCGTTGAAAATTACTAATAGATATTTTGGTTGGTTATGCAATGTTTTTTTTCCCAACAAATATTACCAACGACAAACATCAGTAAGTAAAATCCGTCAATATTTTGTTGTTAAGTAGTTGGTAAAGTTGGCGCAAAAAAAGTGCGCCACAATTACCAACAAATTAAGTTCGTTTATATACTTTTGTTACCAACTTGTTGTTAAATCAGTTTTAGAACTTAAAATATGAATTCTGTTTTAAATCTGTTGCTATTCGGTTTGTATTTACCAACTAATGATATCAGTTGGTAAAATCAGTTGGTAAAATTGGGTTTTCTTGTAGTGAGTATATGAAGTGTTGTTTTTATTTTTTAAGGAACGAAAAATTTATGGGAGAAAAGCAAAATTGCCATAAATTTAAGGGGGCACTTGATTTTTGCCCCTTTTTTTTCAAAAGATGTTTTTTGCCCAACAAATGTTGGCAAAACGGTTGGCAAAGGGTTGGCACTCATGCCAACCTGTGTGCCAACCATTCGCCAACCTTTTGCCAACATTTTTTGGGCAATATACATCTTTTGAAAAAAAAGGGCAAAAATCAAGTGCCCCTTAAATTTTGGGCACTTTTGTGTATTGTCCGAAAATTTATTACGGAATATTAAAAAAAAAAAAAAAAAGGTAAGAAACTCATAGTGGAAAAGATGGAGTACAAAAAAATCAGTAAGTATAATTGGATATTGCAAGATAGTAATACATGTACGATAAACTTGAAAAAGAAGAACCACGCATAACAATTAACAACATTATGAATTATAATCAGTTGTTCATCCAGAACTGCGCTTGAAGGTAATCAATTACGTTCTTCTCAACCTGGAAAGCCTTAGTCAGCACATCCGGATTAATGGGTGGGTCCGATCCAAACACGGCATTAGCAACCGTGATAGTTCCCGGATTCTGGCTGCTGAGACCCGCAAACGCCACCGTATTGGTCTTTCCGGCGTTGAACTGAAAATGAATGAGGCCTTGTGGGAACACAAACACGTCTCCGGCATGCAACTTCTTTGTGAAGAGCTTGTTCTTCTTGGCGGGGTCCGCAGGATTTGAAGTGACGAATCCAACGTAGAGAGTGCCTTCGACCACGACAAGAACCTCGGTGGCACGGGGGTGGGTGTGGGGAGGGTTGAGGCCGTAGGGGGCGTAGTCGATTCGGACTAAAGACACGCCCAAAGTGTTGAGCCCCGGAATTTGGTTCACATTGGCGGGAGTGACCCTTGATCCGACGGCGTTTGATGTGTTGCCGGGTTTGTTTAGACCCGACAAAAAGAAATCCTCCGCAACAACCATGTTTGGGTCCTTGCATATTTTCCCGTTCACAAAAACTAGAAATGAAGGAATGTCAAATTTAATTATCACTTGAGTATATATTTAAAGAGAGTGAATATCACAAATCTTTTTGTATATTTATCTATATCCAACTTTAGTCCCTTTTTCTTTTACTTTTCAATATTGGTCTTTTTAGTGAAAATTTTGGTCATTTTCAACAAATAATTTAAATTTCGATTGAAAAAGTAATTGTAGCTAGAATGACTGGAAACCAGCCGTACAATACAGAATGAAAAGAAAAAGTATTTTTGAACACTATCTCATGGGTGTTAGCAAAATCAAGACACTATCTTTTCGAGCTTCCAAAATTAGGACACTCTTTACGAGCTTGTAAAATTAGGACACTGTCTTTACAATCTTGCAAAACAAGGACACTATCTTTTATGTTGGGCAAACTTAGGCCAAATTTATAAAATGTGGGCCAAATAAAATAAAGCCCATTATGATGAATACAGAATTTTATAAAATTAATTAGTGTCCTAATTTTGCAAGTTTGTAAAGATAATGTCTTAATTTTGCATGCTCGTAATAAAGATAGTGTCCCAATTTTGCAATCACGTAAAGATAATGTCCTAATTTTGCAAACACCCATAAAATATAGTTTCTTTAAAAAATAATTTTGCCAAATTTTGAATTTTCCATTTTCAAAATTAACACTAAAATTAAGGATCAATAATTATAAAGTAGGGACCAAAATTGCTAAACTTGGATTGGGGCAAAAATAGAGGACAAGTTGATGTTCATTAATTATTGCATTTATTATAAGATCTAAAACTCATATTACCAGAAGCCTTAGAGTCGTTGACAGCAACACAGAAATCTTGAAGAGGGCTCGGATCCGAAGCATATGAGAATGTTGCCAAACACGCCACAACAATGGAAATCAACAAGGGAACACCCATCTTCATTGTGTAGCTAATTATTATTTAATGTCTTGTGCAGAGGTGATGATGAACTTAGCTACAACTTGGTGCCTATTTATAGGACAATGCAATGTAATATATAATTAAAGTTGATAATTTCCACTTCTTATAAATATATATATGTTACTAATTCAATTAACAGGACTAGTTGAAAAGTCTCCCCACACTTGGCAAATTTTATATGATGCATGGTTTCTTAATCAGACCATAATATACATAGTAAATTAATTAATAAAATAAAAACTTAATTGACCCGTTTGTGTGAGATGAAAATGTCAAGTCTTCTTGAGGCGGTGAAGTGAAAAAGAGATGCAGTCGTCTCAGTTTAAGAACAATTCTTGATTTCAGACACAAGTAATGTACCAAGTCATTTTTTCAGATGTATTTGTGTTCCCAAAGACCTGCTACTGCTTCTAGCTTCTAGCTTCTAGCTTCATACTCGCATGAAGAAGAAGTATACATGAAATTAACTCCACTTACCAATTTTATAATGAAATTGATTTACAATATTAGTTTTTAATTAAATTTTTTTATCAGACAAAAAAGGTTTTATTACTCAAAAGAGATGGCAAAAGTTATGCCTACATAGTTACCTCCCACAGTTTTACAACACATTCCATATTTTGGAACACAAGTCTAGGACAAACGAACCAATCTTTCAAAGAAGAATAAATAATTAAAAAATATTAATCTGATACTAATACAATTTAAGAAAAAAAAAATAATACTCCCTCCGTCTCAATTTTGGTTTTCTATTTGACTATACACGGAGTTTAGTGCGAGAGTTGAAATGTAGTATTTAAATGAATAAAGTAATCTTGAGAATGATGAATAAAGTAGTATTTCAATGAATAAAGTAATTGAATTGTAGGGTGAAGTTTAAAAAAGTAAATGTACTTTATTTTTATATTGGGGATGAGAAAATAAAATTGGGACAAACTTTTTTGGCAAATGGGAAAACAAAACTGGGACGGAGAGAGTACCATTTAAAATGCACTTGAATTTTATGATGTAACTGAATCACGATATGCTTACTCTTAGTACATTAATATCATACACTACAAAAAAAAAAAACGGGGTTTAACGACAAGAACCTCGGTGGCACGGGGGTGGGTGTGGGGAGGGTTGAGGCCGTATGGGGCGTAGTCGATTCGGACTAAAGACACGCCCAAAGTGTTCAACCCCAGTAGTCCGTCGCAAATCTTTTGGGTTAGACCCGTTCGGGTCAACAAAATTTGCGACGGCCACATTCCGTCGCAAATGTTTATATATATTTTTTTTATTTTTTTCTGTTATAATTTGCGACGGGCTGTTTTCCGTCGCAAAATTCAACATTTGCGACGGATTTCGGCCGTCGCAAATTACCGAGCCTATACAAAAAAAAAAGTGGCTCGCGTGGTTCGAGCCCGGGCGGGCGCGGACCACTGGGCCACCCGGCCCATTCCTCATTATATGCGGCCCACCTTCTATATTAGTCTTATTAGGCCTTGAACAATTAATCCATTTTTGCTTCCAAGGGAAATCGAACACGGGACCTCTTGTGCAAGAGGAGGGGGCGCGCGCCACTAGGGCACAAGCTACTAATTTCGTTCATTTTTATGCAATTAATTGTATATGTATTCAAATTAAGTCATTTTTTTTTATAATTCACCAAATTAATTTCTTTTCGTATCTAAGTTGTTTATTAAAATATTTTGCCAAACTATTTTTTTTATTTTGTAAAATTATTTATTTCGACAATGCATAATTTTATAATTGGTTCATTTGTACGAAATTAATTATATATGTATCCAAATTGACTCATTTTTTTTTCTATAATTCACCAAATTAATTCATTTTTGTTTCTCACTAGTTTTTATAAATGTTGTGGCCATTTAATTTTTATTAGTTTGGTAAAATTATTTATTTCAAATCCCGCTTAAAATTATAATTCGTTCATTTGTACGCAATTAATTGTATATGTATCCAAATTGACTCTTTTTTTTTTCTAAAATTCACCAAATTAATTCATTTTTGTTTCTCACTTGTTTTTATAAATGTTGTGGCCATTTAATTTTTATTAGTTTGGTAAAATTATTTATTTCGACTCCCGCTTAAAATTATAATTCGTTCATTTGTATGCAATTAATTGTATATGTATCCAATTGACTCGTTTTTTCCATAATTCACCAAATTAATTAATTTTCGTTTCTAACTTGTTTTTATAAATATTGGGGCCATGTAATTTTTATTATTTCTGTAAAATTATTTATTTCGACTCCCGCTTAAAATTATAATTCGTTCATTAGTATGCAATTAATTGTATATATATGTATCCAAATTGACTCGTTTTTTTTTTTCCATAATTCACCAAATTAATTCATTTTCGTTTCTCACTTGTGTTTATAAATGTTGTGTCCATTAAATAAAAGTAAATTCAAACTAAAATAAATTCACAAAATTATAAATTAAAGTAACAATTCAAAAATTAAATTAAAGTAACAATTCAAACTAAAAAAAAAATTGTACTTCATAGTTATTAAAAATCAATTTTTTTTAACCATCGGAATTAAATCCGTCTTCCTCTTCCTCCTCATCCTCGCCCAGGTTAACAATCGGCGGAATCGATGGCTGGGTCGGCGGGATCGGCGGCATCGATGGCTGGGTCAGCGGGATTGGCGGCATCGGTGGCGTAGGCATTTACGCTCGTGGCATTGAATCAAAGGCGAATATCTGCCACCACGCCTGCATGGCGGTTGTATACTCCTACACCTCGACCCGATACCGCTCCATCTCGGCTGTATACCGGTCGTGAGCCTCTCGCTGCTGCCTCTCATATTCTTCCTTCTCTCGTTGTTGCCTCTGCATGTTCTTCATCTGCTCCACCACCGTGGCAAGCTGCCTCTCGACCTCACTGGGATGAGAGTCGATGGAAGACTGAGAGGAGGATGAGCCCGAGCCACGAAGTCGGAAAAAGTTCTTTCCGAAGCTGCCCAATCCAGCGAACCGCCCCTTTTTAGCCTTGATGTTCTTGAAGTACAATTCATTTTGATTTTCTATTTGACTATACACGGAGTTTAATGCGAGAGTTGAAATGTTGTATTTAAATGAATAAAGTAATCTTGTGAATGATGAATAAAGTAGTGTTTCAATGAATAAAGTAATTGAATTGTAGGGTGAAGTTTAAAAAAGTAAATGTACTTTATTTTTATATTGGGGATGAGAAAATAAAATTGGGATAAACTTTTTTGGCAAATGGGAAAACAAAATTTGGACGGAGAGAGTACCATTTAAAATGCACTTGAATTTTATGATGTAACTGAATCACGATATGCTTACTCTTAGTACATTAATATCATACACTACAAAAAAAAAAACGGGGTTTAACGACAAGAACCTCGGTGGCACGGGGGTGGGTGTGGGGAGGGTTGAGGCCGTATGGGGCGTAGTCGATTCGGACTAAAGACACGCCCAAAGTGTTCAACCCCAGTAGTCCGTCGCAAATCTTTTGGGTTAGACCCGTTCGGGTCAACAAAATTTGCGACGGCCACATTCCGTCGCAAATGTTTATATATATTTTTTTTATTTTTTTCTGTTATAATTTGCGATGGGCTGTTTTCCGTCGCAAAATTCAACATTTGCGACGGATTTCGGCCGTCGCAAATTACCGAGCCTATACAAAAAAAAAAAGTGGCTCGCGTGGTTCGAGCCCGGGCGGGCGCGGACCACTGGGCCACCCGGCCCATTCCTCATTATATGCGGCTCACCTTCTATATTAGTCTTATTAGGCCTTGAACAATTAATCCATTTTTGCGTCCAAGGGGAATCGAACACGGGACCTCTTGTGCAAGAGGAGGGGGCGCGCGCCACTAGGGCACACGCTACTAATTTCGTTCATTTTTATGCAATTAATTGTATATGTATTCAAATTAAGTCTTTTTTTTTTATAATTCACCAAATTAATTTCTTTTCGTATCTAAGTTGTTTATTAAAATATTTTGCCCAACTATTTTTTTTATTTTGTAAAATTATTTATTTCGACAATGCATAATTTTATAATTCGTTCATTTGTACGAAATTAATTGTATATGTATCCAAATTGACTCTTTTTTTTTCTATAATTCACCAAATGAATTCATTTTTGTTTCTCACTAGTTTTTATAAATGTTGTGGCCATTTAATTTTTATTAGTTTGGTAAAATTATTTATTTCAACTCCCGCTTAAAATTATAATTCGTTCATTTGTACACAATTAATTGTATATGTATCCAAATTGACTCTTTTTTTTTCTAAAATTCACCAAATTAATTCATTTTTGTTTCTCACTTGTTTTTATAAATGTTGTGGCCATTTAATTTTTATTAGTTTGGTAAAATTATTTATTTCGACTACCGCTTAAAATTATAATTCGTTCATTTGTATGCAATTAATTGTATATGTATCCAATTGACTCGTTTTTTCCATAATTCACCAAATTAATTAATTTTCGTTTCTAACTTGTTTTTATAAATATTGGGGCCATGTAATTTTTATTATTTCTGTAAAATTATTTATTTCGACTCCCGCTTAAAATTATAATTCGTTCATTAGTATGCAATTAATTGTATATATATGTATCCAAATTGACTCGTTTTTTTTTTCCATAATTCACCAAATTAATTCATTTTCGTTTCTCACTTGTGTTTATAAATGTTGTGTCCATTAAATAAAAGTAAATTCAAACTAAAATAAATTCACAAAATTATAAATTAAAGTAACAATTCAAAAATTAAATTAAAGTAACAATTCAAACTAAAAAAAAAATTGTACTTCATAGTTATTAAAAATCAAATTTTTTTAACCATCGGAATTAAATCCGTCTTCCTCTTCCTCCTCATCCTCGCCCAGGTTAACAATCGGCGGAATCGATGGCTGGGTCGGCGGGATCGGCGGCATCGATGGCTGGGTCAGCGGGATTGGCGGCATCGGTGGCGTAGGCATTTACGCTCGTGGCATTGAATCAAAGGCGAATATCTGCCACCACGCCTGCATGGCGGTTTTATACTCCTACACCTCGACCCGATACCGCTCTATCTCGGCTGTATACCGGTCGTGAGCCTCTCGCTGCTGCCTCTCATATTCTTCCTTCTCTCGTTGCTGCCTCTGCATGTTCTTCATCTGCTCCACCACCGTGGCAAGCTGCCTCTCGACCTCACTGGGATGAGAGTCGATGGAAGACTGAGAGGAGGATGAACCCGAGCCACGAGGTCGGAAAAAGTTCTTTCCGAAGCTGCCCAAACCAGCGAACCGCCCCTTTTTAGCCTTGATGTTCTTGAAGTACAATTCATTTTGATTTTCTATTTGACTATACACGGAGTTTAATGCGAGAGTTGAAATGTAGTATTTAAATGAATAAAGTAATCTTGTGAATGATGAATAAAGTAGTATTTCAATGAATAAAGTAATTGAATTGTAGGGTGAAGTTTAAAAAAGTAAATGTACTTTATTTTAATATTGGGGATGAGAAAATAAAATTGGGATAAACTTTTTTGGCAAATGGGAAAACAAAACTGGGACGGAGAGAGTACCATTTAAAATGCACTTGAATTTTATGATGTAACTGAATCACGATATGCTTACTCTTAGTACATTAATATCATACACTACAAAAAAAAACGAGGTTTAACGACAAGAACCTCGGTGGCACGGGGGTGGGTGTGGGGAGGGTTGAGGCCGTATGGGGCGTAGTCGATTCGGACTAAAGACACGCCCAAAGTGTTCAACCCCAGTAGTCCGTCGCAAATCTTTTGGGTTAGACCCGTTCGGGTCAACAAAATTTGCGACGGCCACATTCCGTCGCAAATGTTTATATATATTTTTTTTATTTTTTTCTGTTATAATTTGCGACGGGCTGTTTTCCGTCGCAAAATTCAACATTTGCGATGGATTTCGGCCGTCGCAAATTACCGAGCCTATACAAAAAAAAAGTGGCTCGCGTGGTTCGAGCCCGGGCGGGCGCGGACCACTGGGCCACCCGGCCCATTCCTCATTATATGCGGCTCACCTTCTATATTAGTCTTATTAGGCCTTGAACAATTAATCCATTTTTGCGTCCAAGGGGAATCGAACACGGGACCTCTTGTGCAAGAGGAGGGGGCGCGCGCCACTAGGGCACAAGCTACTAATTTCGTTCATTTTTATGCAATTAATTGTATATGTATTCAAATTAAGTCATTTTTTTTATAATTCACCAAATTAATTTCTTTTCGTATCTAAGTTGTTTATTAAAATATTTTGCCCAACTATTTTTTTTATTTTGTAAAATTATTTATTTCGACAATGCATAATTTTATAATTTGTTCATTTGTACGAAATTAACTGTATATGTATCCAAATTGACTCATTTTTTTCTATAATTCACCAAATTAATTCATTTTTGTTTCTCACTAGTTTTTATAAATGTTGTGGCCATTTAATTTTTATTAGTTTGGTAAAATTATTTATTTCAACTCCCGCTTAAAATTATAATTCGTTCATTTGTACGCAATTAATTGTATATGTATCCAAATTGACTCTTTTTTTTTCTAAAATTCACCAAATTAATTCATTTTTGTTTCTCACTTGTTTTTATAAATGTTGTGGCCATTTAATTTTTATTAGTTTGGTAAAATTATTTATTTCGACTCCCGCTTAAAATTATAATTCGTTCATTTGTATGCAATTAATTGTATATGTATCCAATTGACTCATTTTTTCCATAATTCACCAAATTAATTCATTTTCGTTTCTAACTTGTTTTTATAAATATTGGGGCCATGTAATTTTTATTATTTCTGTAAAATTATTTATTTAGACTCCCACTTAAAATTATAATTTGTTCATTAGTATGCAATTAATTGTATATATATGTATCCAAATTGACTCGTTTTTTTTCCATAATTCACCAAATTAATTCATTTTCGTTTCTCACTTGTGTTTATAAATGTTGTGTCCATTAAATAAAAGTAAATTCGAACTAAAATAAATTCACAAAATTATAAATTAAAGTAACAATTCAAAAATTAAATTAAAGTAACAATTCAAACTAAAAAAAAAAATTGTACTTCATAGTTATTAAAAATCAAATTTTTTTAACCATCGGAATTAAATCCGTCTTCCTCTTCCTCCTCATCCTCGCCCAGGTTAACAATCGGCGGAATCGATGGCTGGGTCGGCGGGATCGGCGGCATCGATGGCTGGGTCAGCGGGATTGGCGGCATCGGTGGCGTAGGCATTTACGCTCGTGGCATTGAATCAAAGGCGAATATCTGCCACCACGCCTGCATGGCGGTTGTATACTCCTACACCTCGACCCGATACCGCTCCATCTCGGCTGTATACCGGTCGTGAGCCTCTCGCTGCTGCCTCTCATACTCTTCCTTCTCTCGCTGCTGCCTCTGCATGTTCTTCATCTGCTCCACCACCGTGGCAAGCTGCCTCTCGACCTCACTGGGATGAGAGTCGATGGAAGACTGAGAGGAGGATGAGCCCGAGCCACGAGGTCAGAAAAAGTTCTTTCCGAAGCTGCCCAATCCATCGAACCGCCCCTTTTTAGCCTTGATGTTCTTGAAGTACAATTCATTTTGAACGTCAACAGAAGGCTGTGTGGGGGGCATCAACCTCGACCCATCTGCCGTTTCCTCAGGCTGAGGTTGAGAGGCAAGGTCCTCGAGCATCTTTCTCTGCAAATTAAATATACAAAAAATTAAATAAATTGAACAAAAAATATAAAATAATACTTCTAATATTAAAAATTGAAATAATACTATTAATATTGAAATAACACTTACGTGGATCTCGGTGGTACGGTCGTAGGTAGACTTTCCAGTCTCCTCGACGAGTGGGTGGGCGAGCTGCAATCTCTCAAAATGAGAGGGCTCGCGTCCTTGCTCCGCCGCCTAATTAGAAAAAAAGATAGTAAAAATTAATAACAATCATAAAAATTAGAAAAAAATAATATAAATTCAAAAACTACAAAATTAAAGACGAAACATACAAATCTCAACCCGTGCTCATAAATGGACCGAGAACCGGCCCGATGTCTCGCCATCCCTTCTCCATCAGGGTCACTACGCCGATTCGCCTTGTTTTTCGCCGACTTCTCTTTGAATTCAGGAGAATCCCAGTACCGGAGGAATTGGTCCCAAATCGGCCGCCTTTCACTGTCAGTCCCCATGTCGGTGGCCACTCCATACTTGTACCACTTCTCCCTCATTCTAAAAAGGAGGTCTCTGTACCTTTCCGCTGCATATTTTTCGAAATTCTTCCACATCTGGTCATCGTGCTCCGGTGCCCAGACACATTCTTTCTGCAATTACAATTTAAATGTAAATATATGTTTATATATTTGATATTAATAAACGGTGAATTAATAAATTAAATTAATACCTTAAACTCCTCGAAGTATGTCTGTTTTTTTGCATCAGACACTAGCCCCCAACTGTAAGCGGTGGGCTCGAATCCACATCCAAGAATGGACCGGAAAACCTGATTACTAGCCTCATGATCAGGAATCCAACTGTAAAAATTAAAACTTCAAAGTTAGTAAAATAATTAGGTTTTAATTAATAAAAAAATTGAGTATAAAATATTAAAACTTACGTTGAACCATGTGGCTGAACAGGCATCCGTGCTTGAACAACCGGATGCTGGCGGGAGGAGGATGAGCCCTCAGCACTCTGCTGTGAGGATGAGTTAGGTTGTGAAGAGGTCTCTGATTGAGACCTCGGTCTGAAAATAGGTGGAACCACGGGTCTCAGTGAGACCCGTCGTCTCCTCCCTTCTCGCCCTCCTTGACTCGCCTCCTCATCCCTCAGAGGCTGCTGACTGCCACTGCCACTGCCTTGTCCGCTCATCTATAACAAAATTCGAAATATTAAATTAAAATCAATGAAATTAAACATGCTTTAAAAATCTATAACATATATAATTCGAAAAAAATTCTAAACATGCTTTAAACCTAAATTATAATTCAAACAATTCAACTAAATCAATTATAAACTTAACAAATTCAACTATTCCTAAACATGCTTTAATATTAAATTAAAATTCGATCAACTAATCTAATTTAACTAAAATCAATTCATTTCTAATATAATTCAACTAATTCAATTATAAGTCTAAAAAATTCTAAACATGCTTTAAAATTAAATTAAAATTTGATCAACTAATTAAATTATAATTCAACTAAAAGCAATTCATTTCTAATATAATTCAAACAATTCAACTAATTCAATTCTAAACTTAACAAAAATTAAACATGCTTTAAATTAAAATTCGATCAACTAAATCAACTATTTCTAAACATGCTTTAAAATTAAATTAAAATTCGATCAACTAAGCTAATTAAACTAAAATCAATTCATTTCTAATATAATTCAAACAATTCAACTAATTCAATTATAAGCTTAAGAAATTCTAAACATGATTTAAAATTAAATTAAAATTCGATCAACTAATTAAATTATAATTCAGCTCATTCAACTAAAAGCAATTCATTTCTAATATAATTCAAACAATTCAACTAATTCAATTCTAAACTTAACAAAAATTAAACATGCTTTAAATTAAAATTCGATCAACTAAATCAACTATTTCTAAACACGCTTTAAAATTAAATTAAAATTCGATCAACTAACCTAATTCAACTAAAATCAATTCATTTCTATTATAATTCAAACAATTCAACTAATTCAATTATAAGCTTAAGAAATTATAAACATGCTTTAAAATTAAATTAAAATCCGATCAACTAATTAAATTATAATTCAACTAATTCTACTAAAAGCAATTCATTTCTAATATAATTCAAACAATTCAACTAATTCAATTCTAAACTTAACAAAAATTAAACATGCTTTAAATTAAAATTTGATCAACTAAATCAACTATTTCTAAACATGCTTTAAAATTAAATTAAAATTCGATCAACTAAGCTAATTCAACTAAAATCAATTCATTTCTAATATAATTCAAACAATTCAACTAATTCAATTATAAGCTTAAGAAATTCTAAACATGCTTTAAAATTAAATTAAAATTCGATCAACTAATTAAATTATAATTCAACTAATTCAACTAAAAGCAATTCATTTCTAATATAATTCAAACAATTCAATTAATTCAATTCTAAACTTAACAAAAATTAAACATGCTTTAAATTAAAATTCGTTCTACTAAATCAACTATTTCTAAACATGCTTTAAAATTAAATTAAAATTCGATCAACTATGCTAATTCAACTAAAATCAATTCATTTCTAATATAATTCAAACAATTCAACTAATTCAATTATAAGCTTAAGAAATTTTAAACATGCTTTAAAATTAAATTAAAATTTGATCAACTAATTAAATTATAATTCAACTAATTCAACTAAAAGCAATTCATTTCTAATATAATTCAAAACTTAACAAAAATTAAACATTCTTTAAATTAAAATTCGATCAACTAAATCAACTAAAATCAATTCATTACTAATATAATTCAAATAATTCAACTAAAATCAATTCTCAACTAAAATCTATTCTCTAAACATGCTTTAAAATATTATTTTTAAACGGTAAAAATGAAGAAAGCTTACGGTTTATTTGTAGAAAATATCGAAACGAGAACTCGGTGGGGACGGACGGCTCTACAATCAACTTAACCCGACTTCTCCTTCCTTTTCCCTTCGTTTTCCTCCACTTCTTCTTTTTTCTCGCACTCACCGTCTGTTTCGCGAAGAGAGTTTTATAAGTGTAAAAAAATTTGCAACGGACGCCTATCCGTCGCAAATTTTGCCTGTCAAAGCCAAAACGACGTTGTTTTTACTGATTTGCGATGGTTTTTCCGTCGCAAACAGTCAACGCACCGTTTCCCAAGAAGACGCGAAAAACTGGATCGGATTTGTGATGGACATTCCGTCGCAAATCAGTCAATGAACCATTTCCCGAAAGGGCACGAATATAAATGTAAGATTTGCGACCACTTTGGTCCGTCGCAAAAACTAAGTTAAAAATTGCGACGGCCTATTCCGTCGCAAATTGATCAAATGGGTCGTTTCCCGAACGGTCACTTTTAAACGGGTATATTTTGCGACGGAATTGACCGTCGCAAACTCAAAGTTGAAATTTGCAACGACCTATCCGTCGCAAATGTAGCCGGTTTAAGACGAAGGCGGTGGGCCCTAGTTGTTGGGGATTTAAACCAAATCCGTCCTCTATCTTTTCACCTTTATCAAAATGGTCCTCTATTTATTTGCTTTATCAATTTAGTCCTGTATCTATTCAAGTTTCGCCAAAATGATCCTAATTGGCCTAAAAATGTACAAAACCTCACCGTTTTGGTCCTATATTTATTTTCTTTACCAATTTAGTCCTGTATCAATTCACATTTCTCCAATTAGGTCCTAATTGAACGCATAAAACATAAAATGCCACATTTTTAGTCATGCGCACTAGTTTTTTTGGGGGAAGCCTATGATGTGGTTTTTTTTTCAATGTGGCACTAGCGGTGACCAGCTTTGCATATAGACCCAGTCGTTTAACTAGGTTCACTTTTTTTTTCCGTTTGACACCGGAAAACTCCTCCACACCGATTTACCTGGGAACATGGTTCTGATAACATAATTAGGGCCCCCAATGGACCTCCACCTCTGCATTGGTATGATATTGTCCGCTTTGGAACGAGCTAGCCTGCACAAATTTATTTTTGGGCCTTCCTAAAAAATATATCATACCAATGGAGAACTTGTTCATCCTTATAAACCCCAAGAAACTCCCATATTATTTTGATGGGATTTAAACCAAAATCATCATCTATTTTTTCACCTTTATCTAAATAGTCATTTATTTATTGTTTTATCAATTTAGTCCTGTATTTCTTCAAGTTTCGCCAAATTGGTCCTAATTTGGTGAAAATTGGTTTTATGCTTTATGCGTTCAATTAGGACCTATTTGGAGAAATGTTAATTGATACAGGACTAAATTGGTAAAGAAAATAAATATAGGACCAAAACGGTGAGGTTTTGTACAATTTTAGGCCAATTAGGATCATTTTGGCGAAACTTGAATAGATACAGGACTAAATTGATAAAGCAAATAAATAGAGGACCATTTTGATAAAGGTGAAAAGATAGAGGACGGATTTGGTTTAAATCCCCTAGTTGTTGCGACGGACTTTTCCGTCGCAAAACACTAACTTTTGCGACGGTCTTCCTAAGTCGTCGCAAAGTGTCATTTTTTCCGACGGCTTACCAAAATCCGTCGCAAATTCACGAAATTTGCGACGGATATTTGGCCATCGCAAATTCTCCGTCGCTAAACTCCGTCTTTTTTTGTAGTGATACTAGCTAATAAAGGAAAGTTAAAAAATTCACGAGTCAACATAATAAAATTTGAGGGTCAAATGGATCTTCCCAAAAAAATTGCGCAAGAGCAAATAAAAAAAATTCGCTCTCAAGTCTGTGTTACTTTAAGGGCAAGTGAGTGTTACTGTAAGAGTACGTATGTGTTACTATATCAGAAACAGTGTGGAATCGCGAATAAACAGAGGTTTAAATCATATAGAAGAAAAACTTGATAAACACCAAAAAAATCTTTAAATTATTAGATAATCATAACATCATAATTCTTATTCATGTGTTACCCTATGAAATTGGAATAATCTGAACAATAAAAAGACTATATCATTAAGTAATTCATGTGTTACTAAATGAACAAATTAGTGTTACTACACGAACTAAACAGTGTTACGATATGAGCTAGTAACACACTTTTGCTCATGCAGTAACATTCGTTTATTCATACAATAACACAATTTTCAGCAATATGAAAAATGGGTGACCCTTTTGACCCGTCTTTGACCCGTAAATTTTGAAATTTCCTATTTAAAGCAGTAACACATTTTTGCTCATGCGATAACACTCGTTTGTTCATACAGTAACACAATTTTCAGCAATATGAAAAATGGGCGACCCGGTTGACCCGTCTTTGACCCGCGAATTTTGAAATTTCTATTTAAAGAAATATTGCACCGTGCAATATTGCATATTAGACTTTGTGTAAATAAAGTTGATAAAGTAAGGGTATTGTATGGTTCATTTATGAAAAAAATAATTATTTGTGAGTGTAAAAATAAATTGGTTGTTTCCATAAAGGAAATGAACATATTTTTGGAAGATAAACAAATAAGCTAAATGAGCATATTTTTAATGGATGGAGGGAGTACATGATTTCCTAATTAGTTCCCCAATGCAAAAAAAATAAAAATATAATAATAATAATACTTATATAGCTCAAATATAATTTAATTTATCAGAAATAGAAACAACTAAAAAAATTTACTTACATGTTTCCAGAGAATTTAAAATTACAATTTTACGATAATTTTGGTTTTTCTTTTTCTTTTATTAATTAATTGTTTAATTCATGTTGGTGATTTTTAGTGTTGTGGTGGGCTTCTACATACCAAATACCACGGTCTCACTTAGTTCCACACTTACCGCTACTAGTCTTAATAACTACATGAAAATTTTGGGAGGCTTGCTAATTTATCCAAATATAATCCCCCTCCCAATTGCCCCTCCTTCCTTCCGCCGTTGTTTGGATTATGGAAAAACAAGAATGGCAATTTATTGAGCTGGCAAAATAAGCACCGCAACTGTTAAAAGTAACAAAATAAGGATCATAATTTTTAAAATTAGCTAGTAAAATAAGGACCGTAACTTTTAAAATTAGTAATTTGAGGTCAAAATAGCCAATTACCAACCCGTTTTTGGGCTCAATACGCAGACTTGGATGTCAACTCGGTTAGAAATTGAGCCCGAGAACGGGCTCACGTGACTTTCACATGAAAAAGTAGCCTGAGAGAGGATAATCCGCTATTTTGGCCTCAAATTGCTTATTTCTTATGGTCCTTATTTTGCTATTTCTAAAAGTTGTGGCCCTTATTTTGCCAGTTCAAAAAGTTTATTTTCTAGCCCAAAAAGATACAATTCTTATTTTGTCACCCCCTAAAGTTATGATCTTGAAAAAGAAATTTACCCGTTATTTCTATAATGATCTAGAAATTAATTAAAGAATTTTTTTATAAATATAATTAATTTAGAGTAAGTCTTTTGTAAAGAAATTCCACCATGCAATTCAAAATAATATTACGTGTTTTCATTGTATGGTATTACTATCAAATTAATATATTTTCATAAAACCACTAATATTATTTAAAAATATATACAAAATATAAATTAATTTTATAGTAAAACTGGTTCACAGTATACTTTATCCACACTTTTAGTATATATAAAGCAATAAGTATGTTACATTACATAATGCCAACTAAAGTTGCGTAATACAACATTTTTACAAGAAAGTTAAGGACTAGCTACAGTGAAAGTGAGAAATTAAGCACATTATTTATCAGAAGGCTGTTAATATATCAGTTTCATTTGGTGAAGTATCTTACCTAATATATCTAATTTGGAGAACTAAGGTGCAAATTAATTAATATGTTAAGACTTCCTAGAATTGGAATTTAATTTACATACATTTTTTATATATACAAATTACTCCCTCCGTCCCAAACTTAAATTTCCGTTTACTGTTTGCACGTTTATTAAGAAAAGAATTGTTTATTAGTATTTTAAATGATAAAGTGATGATAAAGTGATAAAGTGATGATAAAGTAGATGTTTTGGTTATTAGTGTATGGAGAATATAATATTAAAAAATATTGTTACTTTTTTGCCAAAAGTAGATGTAGCAAATGAGTAAACTTTATGTGAAATTAATTTTAGTGAGTTAATACATGCATAGTCCAAAGTCTAGTGACGTGCAAAGAAAACCATATAGTATATATTCATTGGAATCGTTCTGGGAATTGCAAACGGACCATCTTAAATTAATCTTATAGACTAATATATATATTAATACATGAGCATGATAACTGAGATTCTAACGTATATCCACTAGCTTTTCATGGTGAAAACACACTTGGGTTTTTTGAACTAGTCTTCATGTTTCCTTGCAATATTGTTAATTTAACAACTCCGACCTACTGATATAATAATTAATGGCTTCTTAACATGATAGTAAATTAATAAGACCTTTTCGGTGAGGTGAAAATGTGAGGCGGAAAATAAATCAACATCTTTGAATATTATTGCAAATTAGTCTTTCGGGCAGTCTTTAACTAATTATTTATTATTTCTTTCGGGCAGACTTGCAAGTTAGTCTTTTTACATTTCACAGGAACTCAATGAGAGTAGTACTCATTGATGACAATCAAGACTGAAGCCTGAAGACACAGAGAACCATCCTGAGCTTATGGCAGTTCATCTAAGCTGGCTGAGTAAGTGTCAGGAAGAAGAGCATGATCCTGAGATCATTGCTAACTCGGTCCTGTAGGGAACAGGATAGCACTGAGTATTGGGAGAAGACTTGGTGTAGGATCCAAGTGTAAAGTAGAAAAGAGTTTTGACTGCGGAAATAAAGAAAAGAAAAACTGTTGGTGTGACGAGTCGAGGAAGCCCTCTTCCCGCAAGACAAAATTTCCCCGGTAGTGCTCTTCGGACTTGGAAATTTGCCCCCAAAGGTAAAACGTCACTAACGTCTCCAAGAGTGTAGCACCCAGGTCCTGGAGCTCCGACGAACAAAACGAGCGCTTCGAACTGGACTGGCTCTTAAGACTCTATATGCAGAGAAACAGAGGGAGAGGAGAATATTTCTGAATGCGTTGCCAGGCAAATGCATGAGGACGCTATTTATAGGCGAACCTCCACTCAATGCAGAAGGAAAAACAGCGTGGGCATTAAATGCGGACGCGTTTTCGTTGGTGGCAAGAGTTGACCCAGAAAGCGTTTCTGTAAATCACGCTGGTAACGTCCCACGAATTTAGCACACGTGTTTTATGTGCTCTTATGAAGTATGGTTCCGGTTTGACCTTCTAACCGGGTGGGTCTCTGATCCGAATCGACCCAAACTTTGTGGACCTGATATCCTAATTTTTGTTCTCCAAAAAATTAGATACCCACTGGGCCCAAGGCCCAAAGTCCAATTGCCAAGAACCAAGGCCAAGACCAAGGCCAAGGCCAAGGCCACGGGCTCGGCGCGGCTCGGCGCGCGCGCGCGTGTGGCAACTTTGATTGACTAGCAATCAACTGCAATTTATTATACTTCATTATTCCCATACTAATATCATGTATATTAGTATTCCAAAAATCCAATGTGGGATGAATTAAATGACTCATTTAATACCCAAATTAGGTGTTGAACCTTTCGACTTTCCGATTTAATTTCTCACTCACCGAAAATCAGTTTTGCGAGGATGAATACACAATTCTCATCTACTCCAAGAGTAGAACGCACTTGTAACAATTAATTTCCGAGAAATTAATTTCAACACCAAGAATTAATTGGTCAACTATTAAAGTCTCAAATAAACTTTAATACCAATTAATTATAAAATAAATACCACCAACCAATTTTCTCTAACACCAAGCAAGTCAAAAGGAATGTCAGCGCTGGGGAACGTACGTAGATAAGGACAAACCTGAACTCAGTAAAGACAAGACTGAACTGAAGAATGAGTTCTGACATTCTCACCTACCAGTTGACGTGGACCAATCAGAGAGCATCAAGTCAAGTACGGACACTGACTTGAACCTGACATCCCTGCATATTTTCAACGGGCAAGCATTAAATGCAATTTCCAAATCCATGCAAGGACGACTGCTGCATGGGAGATGTATCCGTTGAACAAATCCTACGAGAAGACAACCTAGAAGGCTATCACTTCCAACAGATAGTTTTCAAAGTTGTCTATAAATACAAAAGACCTTGGACTCAAGCAAGGTTACGGAAAATTTCGAAGCAAGAAATTACTCAAACTCTCAACGTACAAAGCATTCAGCATTCACAAGAAACACTAGAAACCTCTTAAATTTCCCAAGTGTTTCTTAGTTAGAGAGATATTTTGTATTCCAATGAGCGAACCTAGTATATCATAAGCTTAGAGTGATAATCCTTCCTTAGCATAGCATTGACTTGTAAGGATAATCACAATTTTAGTTGGAAACCAAACTGAAACCAAAACCCTCTAGTCAGGTTTGTTGGTTGAGGTTGTTGGTGAGTTAGAAGGAGGAAGTAAGGGTCAGTGAGTGTAGCTGATTCTGGTGCACCTTGGCACATTAAAAATAAGTCAATCCTTAGTGGATCTCCTGTTAAATCAGGACCGTGGACGTAGGAGCTCGAGTCTCTGAACTACTTTACTTCCTTGTGTTCTTTATTGCTTTGATTATTGCTCTTGATTGTTTATTCATTTAAGTCATTCATTGCATTGTTTATCAGGCTTGAATCAATCAGCCTGATCATTAAACTGAATACTGCCCTTCTAACCACGGCTTCTTGAGAAAGAAAACAAGTTTTCAGTAAGCAAACTAAAACAAGACTATAATTTTTCAGGGCTCACACATTCCGCACTGAACATAAGTAGATAGTTATCCAACTGACTTGCACTCAGTGTTGTTAGTAGGTGGATTATCTACTCAGTGTTCAACGTCACTCTGAGTTTAGGGGACTCAGTCAGGTTGAAAGAGAAGAAAAAATTTGTATACATGTATCCCCCCCATACACGTATCACCCAGTCTTGTACCGGGACCAACATCATGTTTTGTGAATTTTAATGTTGAGACAATTATATATATTTGTAGGATAGTTATATATATGTTTGTTATAAAATTATATAATATTGTTGAGGAAATTATATATTTATGTGTTTGTTGGAATTGATATACATGTTTTACATATGAAATTATATATGTTGTTAGGAATATACATGTTTACATGTTGGATTGGTAGTTGATATATATCTTAGTTGAAATTATATATGTTTACATGTTATGAAATTTTATATATACGTTAGTTGATTGGTATGAAAGTTAGTTGATTAGTATATATACGTAGGTATAAATTTAGTTGATTAGTATATGTAGGTATGAATTTAATGGATTGATATACGTAGGTATGAATTTAGTTGATTGGTATACGTAGATATGAATTTAGTTGATTGTTATACGTAAGTATGAATTTAGTTGATTGGTATACGTACATAGGTATGAAATTAGTTGATTGGTATACGTTGGTATGAATTTAGTTGAATGAGTATAAATATAACATGGTATGTTAATCTGTTGAATTTATAATTATTACAGATGAACCCTCAAGATAATCGTCTCACTGTTGTCCCGGTCGACAACAAATAAGTATTTTTTAATGAATTATATACTTTTAATTATATTACTATTAATTATTAATATTAACTTGAATTTTTATTTTGTTGTCACAGATTGCTTCCAGGCCATGAGACTAGCTTTTGCGTCTCAGAGGCCATTAAGAGGATCATGTTCGAGCTTGGTGCCTACTCGTGGACCCTAGTACCCGAGCAAAAGAGGATAGAGTACTTCGAGGAGTTCAAGGTACCAAAAATTTATTTATTATAATTTTAATTTTTTATTTTTTATTTTGAATATATTTGTTAGTATTTGATTTTTAATTTAATTGCAGAGACGGTGCGTTTGGGACCTTGCCAACGATAGTGTTATGTACGGCTTGTTATGCGCGAAACCGTAGGAGCGGTACAAAAATATTATCTACGGGCTGAAGAAGCGGTGGGAGCAGGAGGAGCAGGTGGAGTTGGGCCGAGCGCCAGACGGGCGTTCCATCTGGGACGCTTTGGGGATTACTGGAATAGGTGATCCATTCATAAGAGGATGAGGGGAGGGATGGAGGGAGAGAGAGAGAGTAAATAATTTATTTAATTTTTATTTTTTTAAATATATTACTCCCTCCGATTCATTTTTGTTTTTCACTTTCAAAGTGGCACGGTTTTTAATAAATGAGTTGTTAATTAGTATTTGTTAGTATAAAGTTGTTTTTTGGGATATAAAGTAAGGGTAAAAGGGTCCTTTCAACTTTTTAAGGGGTAAAGTTAAAATGATATGTGTACTTTTTTGCCATTTTGGGAAAGAGATTGAGAATATGGAAAAAAAATCTTCCTTTTATGGTAATACGAATTATCTAAAATGAATCGGAGGGAGTATATTTTTTGTTGAATATTTCAGAATTTTTAATTTATGTTTTTATTACTCCCTCCATCCCACCATTATTCGCACCTTTACAGTTTTCTCGTGTTTTAGCGAGCGAGTTTTTTATTAGTATTTAAAATGATGAAGTAATTTTTAAGTCATTTTATAATAGAGGAGAGATAGCTCTATCAAACCCTACCTTAAAAGTTACTTTATCATTTCAAATATTAATAAACAACTCGCTCGCTAAAATACGAAAATAAAGTTAGTGTGCAAATAATGATGGGACGAAGGGAGTATGATTTAATAAATAATTTGTATGAATCAATATAGATTTGAATATATTATATAAATATTGATATATGAAAATATCTACATAAATGAACTACAAAAAAAAAAATTAATTTGATGTATTTAAAAAAAAAAGACTCAATTTGAAATTATATACAATTAAATGAATAAAAACGAATAAATTAATAATTTATATTAGTCTAAAATTTTAAATTTACAAAATAAAAAAAAGTTAGTAAATAAAGGAATTAGAAACAAAAATGAATTAATATGATGAATTTAAAAAAAAGAGACTCAATTTGAAATTCTATACAATTAAATGCATAAAAAACGAATAAATTAATAATTTATATTAGTCTAAAATATTAAATTTACAAAATAACCGGATCAAACCCGGTTAGATCAACGACCGATCGAAGGTGGTCGCTAATATTTGCTACACGCGATTTAGCGACCGTCATTTATAGGTTAGAAATCGGTCGCAAATCTTGTTTTGTGATAAAAAAAAATTGGTCGCTAAATCGGTCGCTAATCCGCGTTTTTTTGTAGTGCAAGCATTTTGTTTTGGGATTCACACGGACAGGACTAGAACTTTTCGGCCCCCGCCCCATTCTAGTTAGAGATGTAACATCCAGTTTTTACATCTCATTCTTCATCCATACCTATAAATACTTATTATTACTCATCCTAATACAATTCACTTTATACAATATAAAAATATTATTACTCATCCCAACACAATATCATTTTTCTCTCACTTACACTCTCTTTCCTACTTTTTTCTTACACATCCTACTTTACTATTACACGTGATTTGACATAAAGTAAAATCTCACCCTACTAAAATCCCAAAACAAACACATACTTTTATTATCACCCAAGACTTTACATCTTGTGGATGTAAAGTCATGACTTCACACGCCCACCTAAATTCCGAAACAAACAAACCCTAAGTGAATTCTCTTTTATATACCCACTTACTTTTTACTATGTTGGACAAAAATCTTTGTTTTTTTCCCTTAGTTACAACAAATTGAAATTTAATTTTTCATTCACACCACCACAATCTTCCAACAAATTTCATTGTAATTTGCAACTGTATAAATTCGTTACAATGCGACAGTTGTTGTCGTCACAATTATTTATGAAATTAAAAAAAATTAAAAATTATTTTAGACGACACAATACCGTCATAAATTTACAACATATTTGTGATGATATAATCCGTCGTCGACATATGCCCTACCGCAAATTTGCATAGGGTCAGAAAATTGTATATAAATTTACAACTAATGAGTTACATCTTAGAGTGTATATAAAGACTTGAATAATTGTCATTCGTACAATTTAAATTTTGTAATATACAGTAATTTGTTATTCTGGTCCTGCTTGCGAAAATGTGTTGGGTGATGGGTAGTACTTTCTCCATCCCACTATTTCTATAATTATTTTTTAAAAGTGTATGGTTTATTAATAATATATAGTGGGTCACATATTTCATCTTCTGCGTAAAGTAATGAATAGTTGTAAAAAAAATAAAAGATAATTGTTTAAAAAAATATTTATTTATTAATATATGAAGTGTTGTTTTTATTTTTTAAGGAACGAAAAATTTATTACGGAATATTAAAAAAAAAAGGTAAGAAACTCATAGTGGAAAAGATGGAGTAAAAAAAATCAGTAAATATAATTGGATATTGCAAGATAGTAATACATGTACGATAAACTTGAAAAAGAAGAACCACGCATAACAATTAACAACATTATGAATTATAATCAGTTGTTCATCCAGAACTGCGCTTGAAGGTAATCAATTACGTTCTTCTCAACCTGGAAAGCCTTAGTCAGCACATCCGGATTAATGGGTGGGTCCGATCCAAACACGGCATTAGCAACCGTGATAGTTCCCGGATTCTGGCTGCTGAGACCCGCAAACGCCACCGTATTGGTCTTTCCGGCGTTGAACTGAAAATGAATGAGGCCTTGTGGGAACACAAACACGTCTCCGGCATGCAACTTCTTTGTGAAGAGCTTGTTCTTCTTGGCGGGGTCCGCAGGATTTGAAGTGACGAATCCAACGTAGAGAGTGCCTTCGACCACGACAAGAACCTCGGTGGCACGGGGGTGGGTGTGGGGAGGGTTGAGGCCGTAGGGGGCGTAGTCGATTCGGACTAAAGACACGCCCAAAGTGTTGAGCCCCGGAATTTGGTTCACATTGGCGGGAGTGACCCTTGATCCGACGGCGTTTGATGTGTTGCCGGGTTTGTTTAGACCCGACAAAAAGAAATCCTCCGCAACAACCATGTTTGGGTCCTTGCATATTTTCCCGTTCACAAAAACTAGAAATGAAGGAATGTCAAATTTAATTATCACTTGAGTATATATTTAAAGAGAGTGAATATCACAAATCTTTTTGTATATTTATCTATATCCAACTTTAGTCCCTTTTTCTTTTACTTTTCAATATTGGTCTTTTTAGTGAAAATTTTGGTCATTTTCAACAAATAATTTAAATTTCGATTGAAAAAGTAATTGTAGCTAGAATGACTGGAAACCAGCCGTACAATACAGAATGAAAAGAAAAAGTATTTTTGAACACTATCTCATGGGTGTTAGCAAAATCAAGACACTATCTTTTCGAGCTTCCAAAATTAGGACACTCTTTACGAGCTTGTAAAATTAGGACACTGTCTTTACAATCTTGCAAAACAAGGACACTATCTTTTATGTTGGGCAAACTTAGGCCAAATTTATAAAATGTGGGCCAAATAAAATAAAGCCCATTATGATGAATACAGAATTTTATAAAATTAATTAGTGTCCTAATTTTGCAAGTTTGTAAAGATAATGTCTTAATTTTGCATGCTCGTAATAAAGATAGTGTCCCAATTTTGCAATCACGTAAAGATAATGTCCTAATTTTGCAAACACCCATAAAATATAGTTTCTTTAAAAAATAATTTTGCCAAATTTTGAATTTTCCATTTTCAAAATTAACACTAAAATTAAGGATCAATAATTATAAAGTAGGGACCAAAATTGCTAAACTTGGATTGGGGCAAAAATAGAGGACAAGTTGATGTTCATTAATTATTGCATTTATTATAAGATCTAAAACTCATATTACCAGAAGCCTTAGAGTCGTTGACAGCAACACAGAAATCTTGAAGAGGGCTCGGATCCGAAGCATATGAGAATGTTGCCAAACACGCCACAACAATGGAAATCAACAAGGGAACACCCATCTTCATTGTGTAGCTAATTATTATTTAATGTCTTGTGCAGAGGTGATGATGAACTTAGCTACAACTTGGTGCCTATTTATAGGACAATGCAATGTAATATATAATTAAAGTTGATAATTTCCACTTCTTATAAATATATATATGTTACTAATTCAATTAACAGGACTAGTTGAAAAGTCTCCCCACACTTGGCAAATTTTATATGATGCATGGTTTGCAGCTCATATCATGGCTCACTAACTACATTAATCATGTATACAAAATTATATGATCTCTTCCCACTGCTAAGATAAACTTTATGTCTTTTCTAATTAAAAGCATTAAATAAATTTCAATTGACAAAAAATATCAGCTATTTGAAACATTTACTTAATTAAAAAGAAAACAAATTCTATAAACATTTAATTTTTTTTGTCATCTTGTGTATAGGGTAAAACAGGTGGGTGGAAAGTAGGAAAAATTATTATTTTAATAGTACTCTCTAGTCTCTTTGTCCTCTAATGTGTATGAAAATTAATAGGGTACTGAGAAAGTAACATTTAATATGTATTTTTTTTTTAATATTTGTGAATATTTATCCAAGTCTATTTTAATGGTACTAATGGAATACTGACGTTTAATAAAAAGATATTCTCTCTAACAAAAAATGTTTTTCGTATAAGAATGTTTCACATAAATTAAAAATATATTAAATAACAGTAAGTATATATATGCATAAAGTGACATTTTTACCATTCCAAATACCTCCATTGTCATTTATACAATCATTTAAATCAACTATCATGAAAAAATGTGTAAAAGGGTGAAATTGGAATAAAATATTTAAATCTAATAGTTTAGTGCAAAATGACAAACATTTTGGATCAATTCAAATATTTTGGCTAGGAGGGGGTAGTTGTGAACAATTTTTAAGGTAAATTTTGTTTATAAATTCTCATATGAAGCCAGTTTACCGTATAAATTTAGGTATTTAGTATCATTACCTTTGTTCATTAACATTACTACTCTTATTTACATAAAAACATCGAACTATATGTATACTCTTAGATATAAGTGTAATGGAATTATTGAATTAATGTTATGATATTACTGAATAAAACTTTCCTATGATGAATAAGTTCCATTGACAGAAAACTACTAAAATTTTGACAAAGTTTGACAAAGTCTTGTATGCACCAAATGTATAATGTAATTTAAATTTATTTTTAAATAGTACAATTACTTTTACTAAAAAATACAAATAAAAACAACTGCAATTTTTAATGTAATGCACTTGTGGACACGGGAATTATAGCATGAATAAAGGTGGAAATACTTATTCCTATATATAAATTGGAATTCTGTTTAAGTAAAATATATACTACCTCCGTCCCGGAGGAACTTGCACACCTCCGGGGCACACTTTTTAAGAAAAAGACACTTTTTAAATAAAGTAGTGGCATATGGGTAAATATGTATATATTTTTGTGAGTGTGCACGCAAATCAATGTTTCCTTTTAAAGGGTGTGCAAGTTCCTTTGGGACGGACTAAAAAGGAAAGTGGGCAAGTTCCTCCGGGACGGAGGGAGTATTCATTAGTCTTTTATAAGTTAAATGTATATCAAATCAATTGTTGTTTTATTTATGTTCATACATTTTTCTTAATCTATCCCAATATGTATCGGGTAAATTGCGCCAAATTCCCTTGTGGTTTGGAAAATCGGCATGAAACCCCCCTATACTTTAAAAATTGCGCCAAACCCCCTTGTGGTTTTATAAATATAGCGCAAGATCCCTTTTTTTCTTAAAAAATTAACAGCGTTAATTTTTAACCCGTATGACCTATTATATACTTTTGACCTACTGACATTCTTTCATAAAACACATAAACGTAAATTAGGGTTTATCTCCAAGTAAAATTTTAAAATTTATACAATTTTTTTTAAATATGTGAATTTCTTGAAAAAACTTACTTAGTGTGAACATACAAAGACATGACTATAAGAAGAAATTTGTTGTTGCTGATTTTCTTTAGAATGAGAAGTGTCCAAGGTAGGTTCCAATTTCTTTTATTTTTTTATTTGTACTTTTCTTAATATTTCTAACTACAAATTATTTACTAAATGCTATATTAATATATAATTAGATATAAAGAGGATTTTCTAAAAGTATTTTTCACTTCTCGTCTATTTATAATATTTTATAGACAATAATTATTAAATAAATTGACTATATAAAAGCATAAGATTATAAAAAATAAATAAAAAACTTAGCAAAATCCATAATAGAAGGAACATTTAATTTAGTTAATGGAGGGATAATTGTGTCAATATATTAAAAAAAAATTAAAAAAACCTACTAAAATTCGCATGAAGCGTGTGTGAATTGCACACTGCTGTTAATTTTAACAGAGTTGGGGGCTTAATGTTATATTTATAAAACACAGGGGGGTTCCATGCTTAATTTATAAACCACAGTTCATGCTATATTTATAAAACCATAAGAGAGTTTGACGCAATTTTTAAAGCATAGGGGAGTTTCATGCCGATTTTCCAAACCACAAGGAGGTTTGGCGCAATTTACCCAATATGTATCCCTAAAATCTTATTATTATTTGAAAACATCGATCTTTTCACTCACGCACCCTTTTTCTTTAAAAGTCCTCCTATTATTAGAGAGAGAAAGATTGATTAAGGATAAATTTGTTGAAAATTTATATTCTTTAATACTATACAAAATCTTTAAGGTAAATTGCATTTTTGATCCCATGAAAATAGATGATCTGTAAAAATAATTTTTTTTTTTTTTTTAATATTTTTGGTCTCATAGTTTTATACGATATTATTGGTCCCAAGAAAAGTACAGTTTTGATGCCAAAAGAATGTATAAAATGCAGTTTTAGTCCTAAAAAATTGCAGCTTTGGTCCAAAAAATTAACGGAAATAATCAAATTTGCAAAAAATGAAACTAAAAAGAAAAATGTGGAACTAAAATTATTATTGAAAAATTCTCATCGACCAAATTTATAATTTTCCCAAATATTTAAAGTAACAATTAATATAAAATCGGAGGAGTATGATATGATTTATATGTACGTGGAATAAATATTACTCTAATGAGTAAGTCTTGTGTGAGACCGTCTCATAGTATGAGACCAATAATATTTGATCCACTTTTAATTTAAAACGTGTCACTTATTAATTAAAAAGTTGTCACTTTTAAAAAGTGATAAAGTTTAAACAAAAAGTGATAATATATTTGTTAAAAGTGACTTATCACTTTTCTTTAAAAATACTATCACATTTAATTATAACCCTATCACTTTTTTTAATTCGATCGGTCTCATACAAGTTTTTGCCTACTCTAATAATCTTATGGTTGAAAAGGCATCAATCAGGTAAGATTCTAAGACGACTTGGTGTTTGAACTATAGTCTATCTAGTTTCCTTGCAAATTAAATAATAATATTTCTTAAACAACTCCTACCGATATAATAATTAATTAATGGTTTCTTAATAATCAGACCATAATATACATAGTAAATTAATTAATAAAATAAAAACTTAATTGACCCGTTTGTGTGAGATGAAAATGTCAAGTCTTCTTGGGGCGGTGAAGTGAAAAAGAGATGCAGTCGTCGTCACAGTTTAAGAGCAATTCTCGATTTCAGACACAAGTAATGTACCAAGTCATTTTTTCAGATGTATTTGTGTTCCCAAAGACCTGCTACTGCTAGCTTCATACTCGCATGAAGAAGTGTACATGGAATTAACTCCACTTACCAATTTTATAATGAAATTGATTTACAATATTAGTTTTTAATTAATTTTTTTTTTATCAGACAAATAAGGTTTTATTACTCAAAGGAGATGGCATAAATTATGCCTACATAGTTACCTTCCACAGTTTTACAACACATTCCATATTTTATAACACAAGTCTAAAGACAAACGAACCAATCTTTCAAAGAATAATAAATAATAAAAAAATATTAATTAGATACTAATACAATTTAAGAAAAAAATAAATAATACTCCCTCCATCCCAATTTTGTTTTTCCATTTGACTTTACACGGAGTTTAATGCGAGAGTTGAAATGTAGTATTTAAATGAATAAAGTAATCTTGAGAATGATAAATAAAGTAGTATTTCAATGAATAAAGTAATTGAATTGTAGGGTGAAGTTTAAAAAAGTAAATGTACTTTATTTTTATATTGGGGATGAGAAAATAAAATTGGGACAAACTTTTTTGGCAAATGGGAAAACAAAACTGGGACGGAGAGAGTACCATTTAAAATGCACTTGAATTTTATGATGTAACTGAATCACGATATGCTTACTCTTAGTACATTAATATCATAATACATCTCATGGCCACGGGTCTTTCCTTCTTTTTCGACGTTTTAACAATAACAATTAGGGTCCTATAAGTTTTCCACTTTATGGTTTTGGTTCTATTGGTTTTCATTGGTGTTTTGGCCGTGTGATAACAAGTAATTTAGGTAATCCTTCACATTTTGGTTTTTGGGCTATTGGGGGCCACCCGGCCTTCAAAAAAATTATTAATTTTTATTTATACATTTTTTGATACAATGTTAACTATTATATATCATTTTTAAAACTGTTTTATAAAATTTATCTTTATAGATGATGAATTTAAATTGTAGGAGACTATTTTTATAAATTATCATGATTAATATATCGTGAATTTCAATTTGTAGAGCATTATTTTTCTGATTAATGAACGATGAACTATATTTGGAAAAGAGATTTTATTTTAATATACAATGTTAACTATTATATATCATTTTTAAAACTGTTTTATAAAATTTATCTTTATAGATGATGAATTTAAATTGTAGGAGACTATTTTTATAAATTATCATGATTAATATATCGTGAATTTCAATTTGTAGAGCATTATTTTTCTGATTAATGAACGATGAACTATATTTGGAAAAGAGATTTTATTTTAATATATGTATAGTGGTAGTTATCAAGATAAAATGTTGGATTTCATTTAATTTTAATGAATTTTATGTATTAGACCTTTTAAATTATATTTTTCTAAATTTTAAAAAATAAAAATATGTATTAAAAAGTTAAAAAAAATATACATATATTGAAAGTTTTGGTTTCAACAGCTCTAAGCTCAATGTATAATTTCTAGATTCTTTTTTGTTTTCAGTTTTTTAAAATAATTTCACATTTTTTATTATTTCGACGTTAATCAAACAATTTTTTAAGTTAATTTTCATGATATTTCAATTAAAAAAATATTATATATTGTTTGAAAACATTCTTATTTGATTTTAAAGTTTAGACTGTGTTTTAGAGATAATAATTTGTAGGGAAAATTTTTTTATTTGTAGGGAAAAAATTCTTATTTGTAGGGAAAATATAAATTGTTTAGACTTTTACTTTAGGGAGGCTGTGTTTTAGAGATAATAATTTTTCAGTTTGGCGAATATCAAACATTAACTCTTCTTTTGGCATATATAGGTCATTAACTCTTTCTTTTGATAAATATACATTGTACCACACTGACGGGCCAACGTGCATGCGAAAAAGTAATAATCACCTAATTTTGCCAGAATGATTTTTTTTTTTTCTTAAAACACAATTCATATGTGAATTAGAAGCCTAAAAACCATTTTTCCCTGATTTTGAATATTAAAATGTTTGCGACACAATAACTCAGCTCGTGATGACTAGGCAATATATATAGAATAATTTAGTGTTTTCTTAATATCTTTTTACTAATATATTAATTTACAAATAACTTTTTCCTAATATTCTCAATATTTTTAGATTGAGTCTTGTATGAGACCGTCTCATGGCATGAGACAATGAAAATGAGTGTAACTAGGGCATTGACTCATTAACACTTTAGTAAGGGTAGGTGTTAATTTGTGTGGTCTCATGCCATGAAACGATTTCATACCCGTTTTGCCATTTTTATTTTAATATTCTCAATTAGTAAATTATACTCCTATATGATTGTGTATGATTGGTTATTTATATAACTCTTGAGTTGTATCTAAGGGTGTATATAATGACTAGTACGGTGATTTGTGCAAAATTATATTGGATAGAACAAAAGGAAACAAAGAAGACCATTAATTGCCGTAATAGTAAATATTATTGGATAGTACAAAATAGTCATACATAAGTATGTATGATCAACTTGAAAAAGAAGAACCACGCACTTATTTAAAACGATACGACGCAATTAAACGTACGTGCATGCATAGTGAGTAACAAGACTATAGTCTAATTAGTTGTCCGTCCAGAATTGGGCTTGGAGGTAATCAATTATGTTCTTCTCAACCTGAAATGCCTTAGTCAGAACATCCGGATTAATGGGTGGGTCGGATCCAAAGACGGCGTTAGCAATCGTAATAGTGCCCGGGTTCTGGCTGCTGAGACCCGCGAACACCACCGCGTTGGTCTTGCCAATGTTGAACTGGAAATGAATGAGGCCTTCCGGAAACACAAACACGTCCCCAGCGTACAACGTCTTTGTGAAAAGCTTGTTCTTGGCGGGGGCCGCAGGATTGGAAGTGACGAATCCGACGTAGAGAGTGCCTTCCATCACGACAAGAACCTCGGTGGCACGGGGATGGGTGTGGGGAGGGTTGAGGCCGTAAGGGGCGTAGTCGATTCGGACTAAAGACACGCCCAGAGTGTTGAGCCCCGGTAATTGGTTCACATTGGCGGGAGTGACTTTTGATCCGACGGCGTTAGATGTATCGCCGGGTTTGTTAAGATCCGACAAAAAGAAATCCTCCGCCACAACCATGTTTGGGTCCTTGCATATCTTCCCGTTCACAAACACTACGTACATCCAAAATGGATGAATGTCAATATGGGAGTAGTAATTGCAGGAAAATATGTTTGAGGGAGATATATTTAACTTTCGCACTTTTAAAGCAAATTAGGTGCTTGTCTGGCACATTTAGACCATTATATTTTATTTTTCACACATTTAGGTCAAACACGTCCGAATTAGATGTTTCAGATCAATTTGGTCTAAATCTGCAAATACAATTGTCTAAATGCATCAACACATAAACACAATGTCCTGTAATTGATCGTGAGTTAGGAAAAAAAAAAAAACAATATCCACTCTAAAGCTAACAATATTCAAATGCCAAACTATAATATGAAAATAGTTAATGATAAGTTTATTATGGAACTATATTAAAGTATCAATAATCTCAATAAAGTATCATTAATCTAGGTTAGTATTATTATATTGCAATTGTTGTAAATTTTCTTGAACCCAAATTAATGATACTTCTGGTGAGAATATTGATATCTCTGGTCAAATATTCGATATATTAAAACAGTTTATAAACTTATGAAGAACCATTTTCATTTAAAACATACTATATTCAAGTGTGTGTGTGTTTTTTATTGCATTAATTATTGTTAATAAAAAAACGGATCGATATTATAAGTAGTAGCTAGTTACCGGAAGCCTTGGAGTCGTTGACAGCAACACAGAAATCTTGAAGAGGGCTGGGATCCGAGGCATATGAGAATGTTGCCAAACACGCCACAACAATGGAAATCAACAAGGGAACACCCATCTTCATTTTTTAGCTAATTATAATGGCTTAATTTGTGACTGCAATGCAATGTGATGAAGATAGCTAAAACTTGGTGCCTATTTATAGGGCAATGAAATGTGATGATTAAATTGATAATTTCCACTTCTTATAAATATGTTACTAATTCAACAAAAGCAAGTTGAAAAGTCTTTCTACACTTGGCAAATTTTGTATGATGCATGGTTTGCAGCTCATGTCATGGCTCACTAACTACATTAATCTCATATATAATAATCTCTCCGTACCGTTAAAATAAATCTTATTTCTGCTAATTTTGTTAATATTAAATTATAGACATGTCAATTCATTTGGGAAAAAAAATTGCCCCTATCTAAAGCACTTACTTAATTTTAACAAAATTTTAATAAATATTTAATTTTTAATATCATCTTATGTAAAGGTGAAATAGGAATGTACGAAAAGATTATAATTAATTCAATAACATTTAATGTCTTCTTTATCCAAATGAAAATTTATCTAAGTCTATTTTAGTGGAACAAAATTACAAATGGAGCATCAGACATTTATTGAGTAAAGGATACTCCTCCGACCCAGAATGTTTATCATCTATGAATGCTTCACACGAATAAAAAATATTATTAAGTAGAAATAAATATAATCATTTAATGCAACTATCACAAAAAAACGAGTAAAATGGTAACATTGGAATAGAATATATAACATAGATTAGTATAAAATGACAAACATTTGTGGTCAAAATTTAAAGGCAAATATTTTGGGTTGGATTGTGAACAAGTGGTAACGTATATTTTATTATGGCAAACTCGATTTTTTTGTGAAATTTGTTCGACATATAAAACTGGATTAATACAAATATCATATATATTTATTCATTAACACCACTTTTCTTATAAACCAACACCACAAACAATTTGCACATAAACATGCCAAAATGTGTGTTGTACGTATTAGATATAAGAGTAATGGTATCAGTGAATGAATGTAATGATATTACTAAATTAAAATTTCATTCAATGATCAAGTTTTACTTGAGATCTTACAAAACAAAAAAAATTGACCTAGTCTTGTATATACACCAAGTGTACTGTACAATTGATCAAGTGCCTTTTTTAATAATATCAGTTATCTTAATTGAGAGTACAAAAAAAAAAAACAACTGCAATTTTTATTGTAACGCAGCTACACTTTTCAGTGAAAAGAATCGATATTGTTTAAAATATACTTAAATTTCAAGTGCACAAAAGACTTTCCCAATTTTTCCCACATAAGAGACCAACAGTAAATTAAAAGGCGGAACTTTGAACCAACATATAGTCAAATCGAGAAATTAAGCAGACGTGAACTTTATCTGGAAGGAAGCTGTTACAGTGTCAATTTCATTTGGTGAAGTATCTTACCCAATTTCTTTTGGGGGATCATTAAAGATGGAAATTTATATGTGGAGACTATATACGTACTTATTTCCTATGATTTGGAATTATATTTGTAGAAAACGGATTTATGGAAAGTCATGCGACTTTTTGACACAAAAAAGAAAGCCTAACTACCTTTGAATTAAAGTACTAATAACTTACTCCGTTATATTCATTAGTGTTTTATAAATTAAAAAAAAAAAAAAATCAAAGTCTCATATGCACCAAGTGTACGGTGCACTCACTCAACAGTTGATACTGTATACACTAAAAAGTTAGTCTCAATTACACTGAAAAGTTAGTCTCAATTACACTAAAAAGTTTACACTGAAAATTGATTAGCAATGTAAACTTTTCAGTGTAATTGAGACTAACTTTTCAATGTGATTGAGACTAACTTTTCAGTGTATACATTATCAACTGTTGAGTGAGTGCATCATACACCAAATGCACAAGAGACTTACTCAAAAAATTAACTCACCCTAAATTTTATTACAAATTAATTGTTTTTTTTTATTATGTTCTTGCATTTTTCTTTAATTTATCCCTATATATATGTACCCCTTATCTTTTTATTATTAGAAAACATCGATCTTTTCAGTCACACGCTCTTTTTCTTTAATTAAAATCTCTCCTTATTATTAGAGAGAAAGAATGAATAAGTTAAATTTGTAAAAAAAGAAAATCTTTAATACTATACAAGAGACCTTTAAAAGTAACAATTAATATAAAAATAGGAGGAGTACTTACTCTGATCATCTTATGGTTGAAAAATCATCGTTCAGATAAGATTCTATAAGACGACTTGGTGTTTTGAACTAGTCTATTTAGCCAGTTTCCTTGCATATTAATAAATAATACTATTTCTCAAACAACTCCGATCAATATAATAATAATTGATGGTTTCTTAATAATCAGGACATGATATATAGTAACTTAATTTATAAAACAAAAACTTAATTGACCCGTTTGTGTGAGATGAAAATATCAAGTCTTTTTATGGCGGTGAAGTGAAAAATTAATAGATGCAGTCGTCACAGAATACTGATTAAGAACAATTCTTGATTTCAGGAGATGTGTGTTCCCAGAGGCTCATCCATAATACATGACAATGTATATTGTGAACCAATTTCACATTAAAATTAATTTAGGGGTAGTTAATATATACTACAATTCTAAAACCTTAATTGCAAAATAGGGGGTAAGAAATCCCGTAGAACTTTTTACTACATTTTGTGGTCTCAATCTTTTAAACAAAAATATTACTGATCCGTCCATGGAATATAGTCTTATTGCTTTATGCACGGTTATTAAGAAAATTGATATAATATGTAAAAAATAAGAATATTGTGTCACATCAAGTACAAAATAAATTATTTTAAAAATGTTATGTGTGTATGTTGAAAAGTGTAGATAAAGTTTATTAATTCCATTTTAGGCAACAGGACTATTTTTCATAGACAGCCAAATAAGGCAACCAGCACTATATTTCATGGACCGAGGGAGTAATTGATACAATTTGAGGGCCCATGTTCAATTTCAGAATCTGACGTGCGTCTGACTCAGGCTATCTTTTTACACATTTCCCGAGGTAAATTTTTAACCATAATTTTTTGTTTATTTTCGGGTCTTTATTAGTTTTGAACATAAAACAACATTTTTCTGAACACCGTGCATAAATTTTGTAGAACGTATATATTTTTAGCAGTAAAATCATCTTCTTAATCACATAATTCAAACACATTTAAAAACACCTCTTTCATTAATAATTTTGAAATTACGTATAAACAATCTAAAATATTACATGTGCAAGGATTATGCACCCAAAAATTACGAACAAGACTGCCAAAATGAATGTGCACAGGCGCACAAAAATTATGAACAACAGCCCAGAATTATGAACGGACAGCGATAAAAAATTGAACATACGCCCAAAAAATTTAAAAAAACAGACTAGCTTTTTGTGTGATTGAGTTTCCAATGGCTTTTTGTGTGCTTGGGTTTCCAAAGCCTTTTAATCCTTGAGTTTCCAGAAATCTTCAACAACTCCATCCATATTTGAATGCCTGGAATCATTACAACACATATCAAGTACTCAACACCAATTTAATTTCAGAATCATTAAGTTCATATTAAAATTCATATTTTAGACAGAATACCCACTACAAATGCTTGTTATCCAACGAGACATCTCAATTAAATCTTATGACTTGTATGCTCTAAATAAATCTTTGATTCTACTCATGTCCACAGAAAATTCAACTTTTCAACTTCCTTTGACTAAAAAAATTTCTCAGTCAATTTTAAACAAGATTGTGCTTTAATCAAAATCCTATCTAATTATATTCAAGCAGTATTACCTGGTCAGCCTATTCTCAAAATTCTAGTGCACGACGCGTTCAGCAGGACAGGGAGAGAGAAGTGGGGATGAAGAAATCGCTCTGGCGGTCTCCAGATCGATGACATTTTGATGTCTGATGAAGATCTGGGCAGAGAAGTCACGCGAGAGAGAGAGAGAGAGATTCTACCACCGATCTACACTGCCCCGCCGCTTCATCTGTCGGTGGTGGTGATCGGGAAGGATCTCGATCTAACCCTCCTCCCCCACTGTGACGGCACCGTCGCCGCTGGATCTGTTGAAATTTATGGTGGCAATGGTGGTGATTGGTGGTGACGATGGCTATGGTGGTGGTTGGTGGTGGCAGCGATGGCTATGGTGTTAGAGGGAGAGTGGAGAGATCAGCGGCATTCGAAATGAAGAAAGAGTGACAGATCTGGGCGGTTTTTCTCCGTTGGGCGATGGATCTGGGAGATGGGCGATGGCTATAGGTGGTGGTGGTGGTGGTGGTGATGGTGGTGGCTATGGTGGTGGTGTGCGAAAGAGAGAAAGAGACGTCCTTTTTAAGAGAGAGAAGAGATTTGACTTTTTAAATGAAGTGAGAGAGGAAATCTGATATATTTAGATTAGGTTGGGAGAGAGATAAGAGAGAGGATGTGGGGCCTATCTTTTAAAATACAAATCACTTGTCAATTGTATTAAATTGTGTCATGGGATTTCTCATGTTTTATTGTGCATTTAAGCCTCTAGAATTGTAGTAGTTGTATATTTCTCATTAATTTATAGTATTAGTTGTTTTATTAAAAAATATTAATTTAGTAACATAATACAGTTTAATAAAAATAACTAATATCACGTAAACATAGACTTTAGGTGAAATTGTTTCATCTCATGAATATGTTTCTTTAGGCCCGTAATGTAGAGAATTAGTGTTTTAATGATAATAATATGGAAAAAATTTGTATGAGACAACACAAATTAACACACACCCCTACCAAAGTGTTAATGAGTCAATGTCCTAGTTATATCAATTCCTATTGTCTCATGTCATGAGACGGTTTCATAAAAAACCTAATCTAATAATATTTCAATTTGGCATAGTAAAACATTAATTTTTTTTTATTTTTTTTGCAAATATAGGCCATTAACTTTTTATTTTGACATTTTCCCGACACTGACTGGCCTATACGGGCGAAAAAATAATTTACAAGCATGAATTTGTAAAATTTCCCAACTTATGGGCCTACATTTGCAACGAAAAAATTAATAGCCTTATTTTACCAAAATGAAATATAAAACAGTTCAATCCCTAAATTACGGGCCTAAAACCCCATTTTTCCCTAGTTTAGAATATTAAAATGTTTGCGATGACTTTATATTAACTTAGCATTGAATGACTAGGCAATGATCATATATGTATATATAGAGTAAAATTTATTTAATATCTTTTTACTAATATAATATTTCAAATATTTTTAAGTTTGACTATAAGAAAATTGACTTTTAATAACAGTAATTCTATCATGTCTAGTCATTATAATTTTTCAAGTTAAAAGTTTTTAATGACATGAGAGAGTTTTTGGTGATAGAATCATATCATTAAAAATTGTTTCCTATCATTAATGATTTAGTTAAGAAAAATTTTAATGACAAGATTATTGTCACTAAATATCAACTTTGATATAGTATTCTTTAATTAAATTATGAAATGAAGTCATCGTTAAGAAAATTATATATGATAGTGTCTAATTGTTGTTCGCAAAGTTTTCAATGAACAAGTTTTATAGTATAAAATTTATACAATTACATATATTTATTGATACAAGTACATGTATTTACTGATAGTACACCATTTCATAGTGTATAATGTTATAGTATCAATAAATACATGTAATAATATCAAGTTCATATTATGAACAAGTTTCACAGGAAACCTGATACTTATTATTTAGGGATTATATATTTGTAAGTCCCGTAACTTTGCACTATTTTGAATTTGGTCCATATGAATTACAGGTTTTGATATTGGTCCTATAAGTTTGGAATTTTTTTTATTTTAGTCCTTTTAAAACTTATAGGATCAAAATCAAAACGTGTAATCCAATTTCTTTGAGAAAAAATTCAAACTTACAGGACCAATATCAAAAAAATCAAGGTAAAAGGACTAAAATCAAAATAATTTCAAACTTACGGGACCAAAATCAAAACGTGTAATTCATGTGGACCAAATTCAAAATAGTGCAAAGTTACGGGACTTACAAATATATAATCCCTATTATTTAACTCATGAGTTGCGTGTATATAAACGACTAGGATTGTCATTTGTGCACATATAAATAATATATAAAATTTTGGATTGACCAAGTTGTATAATTTAAATGGCCAAGCTCTACTATCTATAACAAAAAGTCATATGTTCAATCAAACTTTTAATAATAATAAGAAAAAATAGCTATTTCCAGCTTTTCCTGCTAGCAAAGTATGTTGGATAGTAATACCTCTGAATTTATATTCACTTACCTCTTTTTTTATTTGTCCATCAAATTTTACATCACTCACAAACAAATAAATGGGTTCCACAATACCCTCTACAATACTCTTATTTTATCTACTTTATTAATAATATAGTACTAATTTTGATTAAATCTTATGTCCAACGGTAATGGATATAAATTTGGTAGATGGAGGGAGTTAAAATTTAAAAAAAAAAATATAGAAGACCATAATTAATTGCAGTAATCGAAAATATTATTATTGCATAGTACAAAATAGTCATACATGTATGTATGAGAAACTTCAAAAAGAAAAAAACCACTTATTTAAAACGACATAAGACAAGCGTGCATAGTGACTCCGTAATAGGGAACAAGATAATAATTAATCACATTTTGTATTTAGTTGTTGGTCCAGAATTGCGCCTGAAGGTAATCAATCACGTTTTTCTCAACCTGGAAAGCCTTGGTCAGAACATCCGGATTAATGGGTGGGTCGGATCCAAAGACGGCGTTAGCAATCGTAATAGTGCCCGGGTTCTGGCTGCTGAGACCCGCGAACACCACCGCGTTGGTCTTGCCAATGTTGAACTGGAAATGAATGAGGCCTTCCGGAAACACAAACACGTCCCCAGCGTACAACGTCTTTGTGAAAAGCTTGTTCTTGGCGGGGGCCGCAGGATTGGAAGTGACGAATCCGACGTAGAGAGTGCCTTCCATCACGACAAGAACCTCGGTGGCACGGGGATGGGTGTGGGGAGGGTTGAGGCCGTAAGGGGCGTAGTCGATTCGGACTAAAGACACGCCCAGAGTGTTGAGGCCCGGTAATTGGTTCACATTGGCGGGAGTGACTTTTGATCCGACGGCGTTAGATGTATCGCCGGGTTTGTTAAGATCCGACAAAAAGAAATCCTCCGCCACAACCATGTTCGGGTCCTTGCATATCTTCCCGTTCACAAACACTACGTACATCCAAAATGGATGAATGTCAATATGGGAGTAGTAATTGCAGGAAAATATTTTTGAGGGAGATATATTTAACCCGTATAATTTAACTTTCGCACTTTTAAAGCAAATTAGGGTGCTTGTCTGGCACATTTAGACCATTATATTTTATTTTTCACACATTTAGGTCAAACACGTCCGAATTAGATGTTTCAGATCAATTTGGTCTAAATCTGCAAAAGAAATTAAATACAATTGTCTAAATGCATCAACACATAAAACACAATGTCCTGTAATTGATTGTGAGTTAGGAAAAAAAAAAAAAAACAATATCCACTCTAAAGCTAACAAAATGCCAAACTATAATATGAAAATAGTTAATGATAAGTTTATTATGGAACTATATTAAAGTATCAATAATCTCAATAAAAGTATCATTAATCTAGGTTAGTGTTATTATATTGCAATTGTTGTAAATTTTCTTGAACCCAAATTAATGATACTTCTGGTGAGAATATTGATATCTCTGGTCAAATATTCGATACATTAAAACAGTTTATAAACTTATGATGAACCATTTTCATTTAAAACATACTATATTAGAGTGTGTGTGTGTGTTTTTTATTGCATTGATTATTGTTAATAAAAAACGGATCGATATTATAAGTAGTAGCTAGTTACCGGAAGCCTTGGAGTCGTTGACAGCAACACAGAAATCTTGAAGAGGGCTGGGATCCGAGGCATATGAGAATGTTGCCAAACACGCCACAACAATGGAAATCAACAAGGGAACACCCATCTTCATTTTTTAGCTAATTATTATTTAATGTCGTGTGCAGAGGTGATGATGAACTTAGCTTGAACTTGGTGCCTATTTATAGGGCAATGCGATGTGATAAAGTTGATAGTTTCCATTTTTTCAACATTAATATTAAAACTATTTCAACAAGACTAGTTGAAAAGTCTCCCTACAGTACTTGGTAAATTTTGTATGATGATTTGTTTTATAACCCATGTCATTGCTTACTAACTATTTCTTTTTCTTCCGGTATTATATATGATGTCACACTAGTACTTCTCATGGAAATGGGGTTAATTTCACTTTCATGCCCATAGAATTTTTAGTCTCACGAAAATGGTTTAATTTTTAGAAAAAAAAAAATTCTTGTCTTATATATGAATATTTTATTTCCCTAGTAATTTTGTGAGATTGATCTTTTTTTCTTGATCAGTTTATCAATTTTGGTCTAATATAGGGATTTTGGAATTCTTGTCGATTAATGGATTCTATCAAATAATTAACTTTTAGCACCAAAATTATTAAAAAAAAGAGACAATTTTTAATCACAGATACCAATTGTGTTTTTTTTTAAATAATTTGCGGTATTAGAATTTACGCCATCGAAATTGTTTTTTCTCCTCAATCAATAAATATTTAATGTTTTTGACATTTTGGATGCATATGTATAATAAATTCAATGCGGACCTGCACCAACAAAGCTCGACACAAAAGTGCACTCATCAAGTTCAATTTTTCACATATATCTTTCAGATACTGAATAAATCCTATAACTAACAAAGTCTTCATGCCTTAAGTTTTTTTATATATATTTATATATGTTTGTATGTATATATGAATGTATTTATGTCTAGCTAGTTGCATAATGCGTAATATATATATATATATATATATATATACTGTGCGTGTTGTTTAATTTTAGGGTAAAAAAAAATAGGGCCATAACTTTGGGGTCAGTGGCTGGATCCAGAAATTGAGCAGGAGAGGGGAGAATTATTTTTTTATGTCTGAACAACAAAGAATCATTACTTACTAATTAATTTAATTAGTATCCAGATTTAACATAAATTTTACAATGAATAATTTGGCTTTGACAGGCATAATTTGGCTTTGACAGGCATAATTTGCAACGGATAGGCGTCCGTCGCAAAAAAATTTCCACTTATAAATACTCTCCTCGCGAAGCAGGCGGAGAATGGGAGAAAAAAGAAGAAGAGGAGAAAAACGAAAGGAAAAGGAAGGAGAAGTCGGGTTTAGTTGATTGTAGAGCCAATCCGTCCCCACCGAGTTCTCGTTTCGACATTTTCTACAAATAAACCGTAAGTTTTCTTCATTTTTACCGTTTAAAATTTAATTTTAAAGCATGTTTAGAGAATTGATTTTAGTTGAATTGTTTGAATTATATTAGTAATGAATTGATTTCAGTTGAATTAGTTGATCGAATTTAGTTGATCGAATTTTAATTTAAAGCATGTTTAATTTTTGTTAAGTTTAGAATTGAATTAGTTGAATTGTTTGAATTATATTAGAAATGAATTGATTTTAGTTGAATTAGTTGATCGAATTTAATTAGTTGATCGAATTTTAATTTAATTTTAAAGCATGTTTAATTTTTGTTAAGTTTAGAATTGAATTAGTTGAATTGTTTGAATTATATTAGAAATGAATTAATTTTAGTTGAATTAGTTGATCTAATTTAATTAGTACATCGAATTTATAATTATTACAGATGAACCCAGGTCAAGATAATTTTCTCAGTGTCATCATAGTCGACAACAAGTAAGTATTTTTTAATGAATTATGTATACTTTTAATTATATATATTAATATAATTAACTTGATTTTTTAATTTTGTTGTCACAGACTGCTTCCACCCCATGAGACTAGCTCAATCGTCTCACAAATCATTAGGATGAGACAGTTTGAGTATGGTTCCCACTCGTGGAGTCAAGTGTCCGTGCAAAAGAGGATGGAGTACTTTGATGATGTAATACCCCGTCCCGTTTTATACCTTTTAATATTCCTAGAACCCTTATTTTATTTTCTTATTTTTGTTTTTTTTTATTTTATTATTTTGTGTGCTTTTGTGTAATTTAAATATATACCCTTTTACAAATTCCTAAATTCGTAGAAAGAATCGAACCTTTCAAACGAATAAAGGACTACGAGAAATTAATTATTTAAAGTTTAAAATTATGTTTTCGTTCCGTATAATTTATTGAGAATAATTAAAATACAATAAAATATTATTTGAATCTCAAAACAGTATTAATTTTCAAATCGGGATTAATCTCGTGAACCAAACGATCCCTAAACCGTATCTAGTGGGATCGAAAATATCAAAATAAAAGGGGTTAACCCCTACCCACATAAATTACTTTCTTTTTGAATTAAATTAATTAGGGAATTAATTTCCACCCACATATTATTTTCCTTCTTTAAAATTAATTAATTAAGATATTAAATTCCATCAATTATCCCTTTCTCCCTCTCCAATTAAGCAAAACACGTACTCTCCTAAAAAAAATTCCCAAATTTCACTCATCTCTCTCAGCTTCCAAATTCCCTCTTCCTCTCTCTAAAATCCGATCGCCGCCACGACGCCTCGCACAGCGCCGCTCTCCGGCCAATCGCTCACGTCAACGCCTCTCCTTTCCTCCGATCTCCTCCTCCTCCGTTCGAAGTCAGGCCGCGCTACCATTCGCCGTCACGTCGTCGCGACGCCGCTCAGCGAAACGCCGCCCCCTTCGCTCAAGGCGCCGCCGTCGCTCCACCACGAAGCAGCGACGCTCGTCGTCGCCTCGCTCCTCCAGCGACGCTCGCCGTCGCCTCGCTCCTCCAGCGCCGCCGCAGCTTCGCCGTCCTTCGCCGTCGCACCACCGCCCAGCTCTTCTCTCCCTCCGTCGTGCCGCACAACCCAGACGCCGCCGTGCTCCGCCTCTAGCCGCACGCCTCCCTCCTCCTCCTTCCTTTTCCGGCGACCCGAAGTCGCCACCACCAAGCGACGCCGTTGCGCCTCTGTCCCAGCTCCGATCGCCGCTGCCCTCCTTCGCACGAGCGCCGCCCGTCGCCTCCTCTGTCTCGAAACAAACCCAGCACCGCCGCCTCTCTTATTTCTTCTTCCAATGATGCCGAACCGAAGCCCCGTTGCCGGAACTTTTGGAGAACCGAATCGATGCCGTTAGGCCGTCCATTTTATTCGACGAGTCACCGAACTACGCCGTTTGGCTGCCCGGTTTGGGACTCGATTCTGTACTTTTCGAAATACGCACGAGGGATCCGACATTCTGTTTGTACATCATTCACGGGACCCGGAGCAAACAGGTGGGTGATGATCTGTTGATTGATCTGCTAATAATAACGTCGTGCCGGTATTTCCTGAACTCGATTAAATCAAATAAAAAATATCTAATCCAACATAAATATAACACCCATCTATATAACTGTTTGGATTATGTGATATAACTATATATGTTATATATTGCCTGTTGTTTTGTGAATCGATCACCACTGCATGAGTAAACACCTTACGTGAGCATGAATCAGTTCAGTTGTCAGTCAAGTATTATTCTTTGTAAAGTTTATTGAGTCAGTTTTGTGGAAAGTCAGTATGTACGGAGTCGGGATCGAGTTTTAAATCCGACCTCCGGGGCTGCTGTCGGGGACGCCCTCGGAATCAAGGTTGTTGATCAAGTAGATCTGGTCCCCGGCCAGCTGTCGTTTGACGCACTGGGAAGAAGGCCATTGATACTTGCTTATTTTGAAGGATGTTATAAGGTTGGATGATGTGAGCTTGTGTGGTTGGATGAAGTAAGTTTTGGTTGGAGTTGAAAAGAGTAACTTTGTTGATTGGTTGGAGTTGAAAAGAGTAACTTTGTTGGAAGTGGAATGATTGTACGTTTATGGTTTGTCAGTTTGTGATAATATGTGATATGACTTTGGGCTTTGCCCTAATGTGAACCAACTTGTGCTATTCCAATTATATTATGCGAAATATGTTTAAATGCCGTTTAAATTTTATATGAAACTGATAAAATAAAATAAACACTTTATCAATGAGTATAACTTAATATATTTTGGATTTACCAATCCCATGATGTTGCAAATCACCCATATGTGAGAATTCAATTCTCACGCCCCATTTTACAACCCTTGCAGATTACGATTTCGTGGAGCAAGGACAGTAATAGAGACGACACAGAGTTCCCCACTTAAATAAAACATTACTGATAATACTATGTTTTATGTACACATTTATGTGTGTGAGATACTTACTAAAATTATTCTATTCATTTCATCCGCTGCATAAAAAACTCATCATCTCTCATTCTCGTTATTTTCCTTCAAAAATTTTATAGTTCGGACTTTTGATCACAATAACACTTCGAATTCGATATAATTAATATATATTGGGTTCGGGGCGTTACAGATGACTTCAAGGTATAAAAAATTTATTTATTATGATTTTAATTTAACTTTTAATTTTTTAATGTATTCGTTAATATTCAATTTTTAATTTATTTGCAGAGGCGGTGCGTTTGGGACCCTGCCAACGATAGTATTATGTACCAATTGTTATGTGTGAAAGCGAAAGAACGGTACAAAAATATTATCTATGGCCTGAAGAAGCGGTGGGAGCGTGGGGATCGGGTGGAGTTGGGTCGAGCACCAGACGGACGATCGATATGGTATGGTTTGGTGGATCACTGGAACAGTGAACCATCATTCAGAAGAAGATCATGAAGAGAGAGAGAGAGAGAGAGAGAGAGAGAGAGAGAGAGAGAGAGAGGAGAGGGAGAGAAGAGAGAGAGAGAGAAGAAAGAGTCAGTTTGAACAATTTATTTATGTTTTTTTTTTTTAGAATTTACTCCCTCCGATTCAAATTGTTTGATGTTTTAGGATTTGTTGTGAGAATTAAGAAGTGGTATATAGTGACTATTATACCCTTATGATATATTGATTGAAAAGAGATTTATGGAAGGTCAAATAGTTTATTTATGGTGTAACATTATTAAAAGGTAAGGAAAAATTATGAGTGATATTTTAGGGGGATTTAAATAGGGGCATAATAGGAAAATAAGGTGCAAAATACCCTAAAACATCAAATAATTTGAAACAAAAAAAACACCCTAAAACATCAAACATTTTGAATCGGAGGGAGTATTTACTATTGTTGATGAACAAAAAAAAGATTGAATTTGAACGAATTATAAAATTATGCATTGTCGAAATAAATAATTTTACAAAATAAAAAAATAGTTGGGCAAAATATTTTAATAAACAACGTAGATACGAAAATGAATTAATTTGGTGAATTATGGAAAAAAAAGAGAGTCAATTTGGATACATATACAATTAATTGCGTACAAATGAACGAATTATATAAATTTAAGCGGGAGTCGAAATAAATAATTTTGTATAAATAATAAAAATTAAATGACCCCAACATTTATAAAAACAAGTTAGAAACGAAAATTAATTAATTTGGTGAATTATGGAAAAAAAATGAGTCAATTTGGATACATATACAATTAATTGCGTACAAATGAACGAATTATATAAATTTATGCGGGAGTCGAAATAAATAATTTTGTATAAATAATAAAAATTAAATGACCCCAACATTTATAAAAACAAGTTAGAAACGAAAATGAATTAATTTGGTGAATTATGGAAAAAAAAAATGAGTCAATTTGGATACATATACAATTAATTGCGTACAAATGAACGAATTATATAAATTTAAGCGGGAGTCGAAATAAATAATTTTGTATAAATAATAAAAATTAAATGACCCCAACATTTATAAAAACAAGTTAGAAACGAAAATTAATTAATTTGGTGAATTATAGAAAAAAATGAGTCAATTTGGATACATATACAATTAATTGCGTACAAATGAACGAATTATAAAATTATGCATTGTTGAAATAAATAATTTTACAAAATTAAAAAAATAGTTGGGTAAAATATTTTAATAAACAACTTAGATACGAAAAGAAATTAATAAAAATTAAATGACCCCAATATTTATAAAAACAAGTTAGAAACGAAAATGAATTAATTTGATGAATTATGAAAAAAAAAAACGAGTCAATTTGGATACATATACAATTAATTGCGTACAAATGAACGAATTATAAATTTATGCGGGAGTCGAAATAATTAATTTTACAGAAATAATAAAAATTAAATGGCTCCAACATTTATAAAAACAAGTTAGAAACGAAAATGAATTAATTTGGTGAATTGTGGAAAAAACGAGTCAATTTGGATACATATACAATTAATTGCATACAAATGAACGAATTATAATTTTAAGCGGGAGTCGAAATAAATAATTTTACCAAACTAATAAAAATTAAATGGCCACAACATTTATAAAAACAAGTGAGAAACGAAAATGAATTAATTTGGTGAATTATAGAAAAAAATGAGTCAATTTTTGGATACATATACAATTAATTGCATACAAATGAACGAATTATAAAATTATGCATTGTCGAAATAAATAATTTACAAAATAAAAAAAATAGTTGGGCAAAATATTTTAATAAACAACTTAGATACGAAAAGAAATTAATTTGGTGAATTTTAAAAAAAAATGACTTACTAACTATTTCTTTTTCTTCCGGTATTATATATGATGTCACACTAGTACTTCTCATGGAAATGGGGTTAATTTCACTTTCATGCCCATAGAATTTTTAGTCTCACGAAAATGGTTTAATTTTTGGGGAAAAAAAAAATTCTTGTCTTATATATGAATTTTTTATTTCCCTAGTAATTTTGTGAGATTAATCTTTTTTTCTTGATCAGTTTATCAATTTTGGTCTAATATAGGGATTTTGGAATTCTTGTCGATTAATGGATTCTATCAAATAATTAACTTTATAGCACCAAAATTATGAAGAAAAAAAATTGTTACGTCATCTAAATTGTTTTTTCTCCTCAATCAATAAATATTTAATGTTTTTGACATTTTGGATGCATGTGTATAATAAATTCAATGCGGACCTGAACCAACAAAGGTCGACACAAAAGTGCACTCAAGTTTAATTTTTCACATATATCTTTCAGATAGTAAATAAACCCTATAACTAACAAAGTCTTCATGCCTTAAGTTTTTTTATATATATTTATATATGTTTGTATGTATATATGAATGTATTTATGTCTAGCTGTGCGTGTTGTTTTAGGGTATATATGAATGTATTTATGTCTAGCTGTGCGTGTTGTTTTAGGGTATATATGTTTTGGGGTCAGTGGCTGGATCCAGAAATTGAGCAGGAGAGGGGAGAATTATTTTTTTATGTCTGACAACAAAGATCATTACTTACTAATTAATTTAATTACCAATAATAATACATCAAATAATATGGTTTTAGTATCCAGATTTAACATAAATTTTACAATGATATATATATATATATATATATATGGTTCTAGTATCTGGGATATGAAAATACTTCTTCCGGAATGCTCATAGAGTTGGACAAGAGTTTTATGAAAATATAAAGGAGTAGGTCTCTTGTGCAATATTGCACCGTGCAATACTAGCTAATAAGGAAAGTTAAAAAATCCGCGAGTCAACATAATAAAATTTGTGGGTTAAATGGATCTTCCCAAAAAAATTGCGCAAAAGCAAACAAAAAAAATTTGTTCTCAAGTTTGTGTTACTTTAAGGGCAAGTGAGTGTTAGTGTAAGAGTATGTATGTATTACTATATCAGAAACAGTGTGGAATCGCGAATAAACAGAGGTTTAAATCATGTATAAGAAAAACTTGATAAACACCAAAAAAATCTTTAAATTATTAGATAATCATAACATCATAATTTTTATTCATGTGTTACCCTATGAAATTGGAAGAATCTGAACAATAAAAAGACTATATCATTAAGTAATTAATGTGTTACTAAATGAACAAATGAGTGTTACTACACGAACTAAACAATGCTACGATATGAGCTAGTAACACACTTTTGCTCATGCAGTAACATTCGTTTATTCAAACAGTAACACAATTTTCAGCAATATGGAAAATGGGTGACACTTTTGACCCGCCTTTGACCCGTGAATTTTGAAATTTTCTATTTAAAGCAGTAACACACTTTTGCTCATGAGATAACGTTCGTTTGTTCATACAGTAACACAATTTTCAATAGTATGAAAAATGGGCGACCCGTTTGACCGCCTTTGACCCACGAATTTTGAAATTTCTATTTAAAGAAATATTGCATATTAGACTTTGTGTAAATAAATTGATAAAGTAAGGGTATTGTAGGGTTCATTTATGAAAAAAAAAATTATTTGTGAGTGTAATAATAAATTGGTTGTTTCCATAAAGGAAATGAACATATTTTTGGAAGATAAACAAATAAGGTAAATGAGCATATTTTTAATGGATGGAGGGAGTGTATGATTTCCTAATTAGTTCCCCAATGCAAAAAAAAAAAAAAAATATATATATATATATATATATATATATATATATATATATATATATATATATTATAATAATAATAATACTTATATAGCTCAAATATAATTTAATTAATCAGAAATAGAAACAACTACAAAATTTACTTACATGTTCCCAGAGAATTTAAAATTACAATTTTACGATAATTTTGGTTTTTCTTTTTCTTTTATTAATTAATTGTTTAATTCATGTTGGTGTTTTTTAGTGTTGTGGTGGGCTTCCACATACCAAATACCACGGTCTCACTTAGTTCCACACTTACCGCTACTAGTCTTAATACCAAATACCAAGTACTAGGTAATGTTTAACATAATATAATCCAACTCCCAATTGCCCCTTCTTCCTTCCGCCGCTGTTTGGATGATGGCAAAGCAAGAATGACAATATATTGAGCTGGCAAAATAAGCACCGCAACTTTTAAAAGTAACAAAATAAGGATCATAATTTTTAAAATTAGTAAAACAAGGACCGTAACTTTTAAATTTAGTAATTTTAGGTCAAAATAGTCAATTACCAATACGCACACTTGGATGTCAACTCAGATAGAAATTGAGCCCGAGAACGGGCTCACGTGACTTTCACATGGAAAAGTAGCCTGAGAGAAGATAATCCGCTATTTTGGCCTCAAATTGCTTATTTCTTATGGTCTTTATTTTGATATTTTTAAAAGTTGTGGCCCTTGTTTTGCCAGTTCGAAAAGTTTCAGTCCTTATTTTCTAGCCCAAAAAGATACAATTCTTATTTTGTCACCCCCTAAAGTTATGATCTTGAAAAATAAATTTACCCGTTATTTCTATAATGATCTAGAAATTAATTAAAGATTTTTTTATAAATATAAAAATAATTTAGAGTAAGTCTTTTGTAAAGAAATTCCACCATGCAATTCAAAATAATATTACGTGTTTTCATTGTATAGTATTACTATCAAACTAATATATTTTCATAAAACCACTAATATTATTTAAAAATATATACAAAATATAAATTAATTTTACAGTAAAACTGGTTCACAGTATACTTTATCCACACTTTTAATATATATAAAGCAATAAGTATGTTACATTACATAATGCCAATTAAAGTTGCGTAATACAACATTTTTACAAGAAAGTTAAGGACTAGCTACAGTGAAAGTGAGAAATTAAGCACATTATTTATCAGAAGGCTGTTAATATGTCAGTTTCATTTGGTGAAGTATCTTACCTAATATATCTAATTTGGAGAACTAAGGTGCAAATTAATTAATATGTTAAGACTTCCTAGGATTGGAATTTAATTTACATACATTTTATATATATAAAAATTAAACTTTATGTGAAATTAATTTTAGTGAGTTAGCACATACATGCATTGTCCAAAGTCTAGTGACGTGCAAAGAAAACCTAATAGTATATATTCATTGGAATCGTTATGGGAATTCAAAACGGACCATCTTAAATTAATCTTATAGACTAATATATATATTAATACATGAGCATGATAATGAGACGTGGGACTAACAATAATAATGTGATCTTTTGATTGAGAAAGTTTCAGATATGATTGTAACGTATATCCACTAGCTTTTCACGGTGAAAACAAACTTGGGTTTTTTTGGACTAGTCTTCATGTTTCCTTGCACTATTGTTAATTTAACAACTCCGACCTACTGATATAATAATTAATGGTTTCTTAACATGATAGTAAATTAATAAGACCTTTTCGGTGAGGTGAAAATGTGAGGCGGAAAAGTGAAAAATTAGGATTATTATAATCACAAATAAATCACCATCTTTGAATATTATTGCAAATTAGTCTTTTGGGCAGTCTTTAAATAATTATTTATTATTTCTTTATTAGATTATATTATATTAAATATAAAATTATTGTGTGTCACATCGGCGGGTCATGTCAGATTCAGGCACAAAGAGGGCAACCCGTAAAATTAATTTGTGATATCATTTAATGGTGGTAATTTATTTGCTTATTCAAAATTCTAGATTAAATTACAATTAAATGAAAAGTGGCGATTTACTTTTCAATTAAATCTTTTCTAAAGAAGTAAATCGCAATTTTCAAGTTTTCACGTCCCCATATTATAAATATCTATAGAAATGGTCTATTTTTCATACCGTTTTCTAGGTCAACTTTGATTATTGCTGGTCATTGCATTAATAAGTTGAAATGGTCTGTAAGTATTTTATCCAAGGATCGATTAGAGCTTTCTTATTTTATGATTATATACTTTCTTGTGCATGCTGCTAATCTTGATCGCTAAAAATTGTTCTTCAGCTGCAACGATCTCCACTTACCTAGAACTTAGACATTTTCGTCTCATAGATATGTTCAAACTCATGTAATTAAAAGGATATTATTTTTTCAAATTTGTAAATAATGTAGGATAATCAAACCCAAATAAATTAAAATGTCACGTGAGTTGCATAATTGTTCTACATTTACATATTTTAAAAACATAGTGTCCGACATTTACAAACCCGTAAATATGTAAATGTAGGAACAAACGTACAACTCCCACCCGATTGAGCCTGATTTGGTCAAATTTGGCTGGATTTTCCTACATTTCAAATTTTAAAACATAGTCTTAAATTAACAGATTCGGGAAAAAAAAAAAAAAATAGCCTAGCAAGATTCAAAACCCATGACCTCAATGAAAAAAAAGTCAAGTCTTAAGCATTGAGACATAACAACTTACTTATTTTACTTTGTAAATTAAAATATATAATGATTTATATCAAGTAATATTTCAATTAAATTGGAAAGGCTCATTCTAATTTCACAGATCTCAACCAACAGTTGTGCGACTCCTCTCTAGTTCTCTATGTGCACGATTCTGCCCTAGCATCAAGGTCGTTGGCGACCAGTGTTCGGCCGCTCCTATATTTTTTCTTATATTATACTTTCAATCCACTCTACATTTTTTTTTCCTGGCTCCGCCCTTGCTGTCTGACCCTGTTGTATTAATACCTAGCCCTATTTTTTGAGGTTCAAAGTTTGTGTTTATACAACTCATCATATGATAGTTTGTGGAGTATATATAGTCAAGGGCGGAGCCAGGAAAATAAAACAGGGCGGGCTGCAAGTCTAATATAATACAAATACAGTACAAAAGATAAAAGTCAATTTTTTTTTACATAAGTTGCACCCTACGATTCTTTATCCAATAGAATTCATCGATAATAGAATCATGACAATGTCATCAAACAATTCTCTTTCAATATAAACAACCAAGGAATCTGATAGATATTCACTCTCCATTTTGTTTCGAAGAACGCTCTTGACATGCTTCATAGCTGAAAATGCTCGTTCAATCGTTGCAATGGTAACAGGAAGTGTCAAAACAAGGTGAATCAATCTTGTTATATTAGGATACGATTCTGTCTTGTTTGTCTCGACTAACGCTCGGGATAGTTCAGAAGTAGTCGACAAATTCTGAAAACTTGGGTGAGAAGGTATTTTGGCTCTGTAATGCTGCAATTCAAGTCCCAGCTGTCTCATTTGTTGAACAGTAAAATCTTCAGGATAAAATCTGTCAGCGAGATCATAAATTTGACCCTCATTAAACAACCTGAAGTTGTTTTTGGGATCCAAGGCAGCACTAAGCTGAAGAAGTTCCACTGTCTCATCTTTGAATCTACTATCAATTTCCGACATCTGAGTATTTATTGCTTCGTAAAAGATATCCACTCGGTAATGGTGCTCAAACGTGATAAAATCCACTTGTTGACACAAACGCCCTATACCCATTTCATAGCAATCATTCATGTTAGGTATTGCAATGCCATGCTCTCTACAAACTGACTCCACCTATTCTTGAAGACAACCAAAACCATCATTCTTCAACAATTGAAGTAAACCTTTAGTGCTTGAGACAAGATCCATTGCATTCAAGATATCAAGAGACTTTTGCTGCAAAGATCGACAAAGCATATCTATAATTCCCAAAATTTTATTCATCAAGTGCAGGATGAATACAAAATCAAAAGACTTCATTACCATTCAACAACCGTAAGCTTCACCACTTATATCATAAGAAGAACCCTCATCTGACATATGTTGTAGCACAGTAATCACCGTACCATATATATCAATCAAGCTACATGTGGAATCAAAATGAGAACTCCAATGAGTTTCTCCAGGACAATGTAGACTCCCCATTTGATTAGCTCCTCTGCCTGTCTCACGAACAGCTGCAGCTACCTTTTCTGTCATTTCAATACTTTGAGCATTTCGTAGTTCATTGTGACGCTTAGGAGAAGCACCAACGATATTCACAATCTTATTCAAATGTGAAAAGAAACAATAAATTTGTCGTACTCGTCCACCAGCAGCAACTATAGCTAATTGTAATCGATGAGCGAAGCAATGCACATGATATGCATAAGGACAATCTCTTAGAAAAAGAGCTTGTAATCCATTCCATGCACCACCCATATTGCTCGCCCCATCATAACCTTGACCCCGCATATTGCATATCGAAAGATTATTGCGGCTTAAGACAAGACATATTTCTTTCTTCAATGTTACAGCAGTGGTGTCTGAAACATGTACAATGTCGAAAAACCGCTCTTTCACAAGACCATCAGCACCAACAAATCTCAACACAATAGTCATTTGCTCTCTGTTAGACATATCTCTAGCTTCATCAACTAAAATGCAAAATTTTGAATCCCCAATTTCTGCACGAATTTTGTTCCTCACCCGACTACCAAAGATGCTCAAAATCTCTTTTTGAACCATTGGTGATGTATACTTCGCATTAAAAGGAGTATCCTCTAAAACAGTGTCATTTATTTCAATATTCATCTCTCCCAAAAGTTTTATCAATTCAATGAGATTACCTCGATTTTTGGAAGACTCTGACTCATCATGCCCTCTCAATGCACAGCCTTGCAAACTAAGATATTCAAGACTTTTAATTATCGTCATGACCCGCAAACAATTTTTCTTGATCTCTTCTGGTTTTTCCCAATTAATTACTTTATCAATATGCTGAGAAGCATTCCTTGGAGACTCCATATAAACCACGACACGGTTGTGTTGTGAATCGGGATCTCCCACGTGTCTTAAAAATGAACATTTCTTCCTGTTGTTGACTCTTTTACAACTATTGAACCCGCCGGAAGTAAATATGCTATTGTTCAACTGATCAAACAAGAAGCACGGAAAACAATATGCAGAATGATTTGAGGGTGAGTACTCTAACCAAGAAAATACTTTATACCACGATATTTGAAAATGATGCATTTGATTTCCATCATATGTTGGCTTATATTCATCTAAAATTGGTTGAAATGCTCCCATTTCAATATAGGCTCACCTTACCTCATCTTTTTTATTAACGGGTTGATCACAAATCGACTTACGTAAAAACGGATCACGTTCAAGTGAATTAAGATTAACCTCATCTCTTTGCACTTGAGGAGGTTGCACATTTGGAGCTACATTATCATTGTTAGATGCAAGATGCTCTTCACTTGTCAGAGGTTCCTTCCGTTTTAAGTTGGTGAAGAATGATTTAATTGTTTTGCCTTTCTTCCCTTTTTTATTTTCCATTACCTATTACATAATTAAATAAACAAAATTAATAAATGTATTTGTGACTACAACTCTACGATAGTTATGATATCAAAAATTAAATTCCCCAATTCTATAATTTCATAGGTATGATTTCAAAAATTAAATTCCCCAATTCATACAATTTCATTCACTACCCTAAATTTTAATATTTCAAACATTAAAACACAAATATTGTTAATTGCATATGAAACTTAATTAAAGCACAAATAATGAAACTTAATTAAAACATTAAAGCACAAATATTTAAAGATTTCAAAAATTAAAGCACAAATCTATGAATAAACATAGTTAAATTATTACCTCAAATTTTGATGGAAAGTTGGAGAAGAGGGTCGAAAAGGATTCTTGACACCTTATCGAGAATAATAGTAGCAACGAGCCTTAACAGAGAGCCGGAGAGAACCTTGGAGGAGATGAGACAAATTTGGGGCGCCCCTGCTGCTGCTCTGTTTTTCGTCCACTGCTTCTGTGGAAAAAAATGAGAATTGAGATGTCTTTAATTAGGCTAGGGTTATATTTTTTTAGGTAGTATTTAATATATTACAATGTATATTATATTATACAAAATATGTCAACTACTTAATTGTGTCCGAGTGGTAGCGAGTTAGCTTATTCCCGAGAGGTCTCAGGTTTGAATTGGGTGGGCTATGAATATTTTTTTCTCTACTAAAATTTTGGATTTTCAAAAGCTGGCTGGACTACAGCCCAGCCCACCTTATCCTCTGCCCCTGTATATAGTGTGAAACTTATTCATATATAAACCACTTTACAATATATTTTAGTAGAATAATTTATACTCTTTAGTGTAAACAACTAATTAATTCTTTTAATGAAACACTCAGGTCATACCCTTCAAAGTGGTTCATATATGAATCAGTTTCACTCTATACTTTGCCTAGTTTGTGTCTTTAGGGGTAGGAAGTCCCGCGCTAAAGTAAAATAAAGCGAGGGACGGTGGTTAATTAGGTTTAATTTTACCTTTTCTTAATTTTTTAATATTTTAATTGAACAAACGGTGATTCGAACCCAAAACCTATCATTCACAGATAGTAGAGCTTTAATCGCTTGAGTACTCCTTCGTCCTTTCACTACAAAAAATGCGGCGTTTAACGACAGAATTAGCCACGGATAATCTATTGCTAATCATGTTTAACGACAGGTTTAACGACGGGCAAAGACCCATAGGCAAATCGACCATAGCTAATATTTACGACGACTTTGGAAGACAGTCGTAAATTTACGACGGACAAAGTCATCGTAAATCTGACCCGTCAACGACCCGGCTGGGCATAAACTTTACGGCGGACGTCGTCCGTCGTTAATATTAGCCGATTTTCATTTATTTAATCAGCCTGATAAATATTTATGACGGGCACGAAGCCGTCGTTAATTTATGATTTACGACGGACACGTGTCCGTCGTAAATACCAAACCTGGAACAAAAAAAAAGTGGCTCGTGTGGTTCGAACCCGGACCCCCTGGGCACCCGGGGCGGGTGCGAACCACTGGGCCATTGGCCCTAAGGTATACACTCCGGCCCCACTTCTATATTAGCCCTATTGGGCCTGGAACAATTAATTCCGATTTTGCATCCAAGGGGAATCGAACCCATGACCTCTCTTGCATCTAGAGAGGGCATGAACCATTAGGACACTTGCTTCTTTTGTTCAATTTTTTGCAACTAATTGTATATGTATCTAAATTGATTCATTCTTTTTTTATTATTCATCAAATTAATTTCTTTTCGTTTCTAACTTGTTTTAATAAATGTTGTTACCAATTATATTTTTGTTTTTGTTTTGTAATTTTATTTAATTCGGAAAACGTGTAATTAATATTATAATCTGTTCACTTATACGTAATTAATTGTATACGTATCCAAATTGAGTCATTCTTTTTTTATTATTCATCAAATTAATTCCTTTTCCTTTCTAACTTATTTTAATAAATGTTGTTACCAATTATATTTTTTTATTTTGTAATTTTATTTAATTAAAAAAAGTGTAATTAATATTATATTTCGTTCACTTGTACGTAATTAATTGTATACGTACCCAAATTGAGTCATTCTTTTGTTTTATTATTCATCAAATTAATTCATTTTTGTTTCTAACTTGTTTTAATAAATGTTGTTACCAGTTATATTTTTTGGTTTGGTAATTTTATTTAATTCGGAAAACGTGTAATTAATATTATAATCCGTTCACTTGTACGCAATTAATTCTATACGTATCCAAATTGAGTCATTGTTTTTTATTATTCATCAAATTAATTATTTTTCCTTTCTAACTTATTATAATTCGAATGTTGTTACCAAATATATGGATCGTTTTGTTTTGTAAAAATTATAACAAGATAATAAAAATATAAAATTACCAAAAAAAGAGAATTAAAGTTGTTCAACAAAAAAAATCAATAACAAGATAATAAAAATCAACACCCTGTATCATCGGAATCAAAACCGCGATCCTCCCCCTCTTCATCCAACGGATTAGGCCTTTGGAGCTCCGGTGGGGGCAGCGGGATGATGGGCTGCACCGGAACCGGCGATGGTGGTATTTGTCCACCTAATGTGGATGTAACTGCCATCCACCAGTTGTTCATCTCCTCCACATTCTTCCACTGCGCCTCCTCATCCGCTGCTCGTCGCCTCCTATCGTACTCCAGTTGTGCCTCCATCTGCGCATGTCGTTGCTGGAGGAGCTCCATCTGCTTGACGACAGTCGAGAGCTATCTCTCGATGTCGCTGGGATGAGAGTCGATGGAGGATTGGGTGGAGGATGAGCCTGGTCCACGAGATCGGAGTAGGCTCTTTCCAAAACTACTAAATCCAGTGAACCGCCCCTTCTTAGCCTTGGCGTGCTTAAAGTAGAGCTCATTTTGAACGTCTACAAAGGGGGGGCATAGAGTCTGACCCTTCTTCCTGAGGCTGAGGCTGAGACTGGAAGGCAAGGTCCTCGTTCATCCTCCTCTGCAAATTATCAATACTTTAAGTTAATAAATGAAATTTTATAAAATAATACTAAAATTAAAATTAAAAATAATACGTACGTGGATCTCGGTGGTGTGGTCGTAGGTGGATCTTCCGGTCTCCTCATCCAGCGGGTGGGCAAGCTGTAGTCTCTCAAAATGAGAGGGCTCGCGTCCATGCTCCCGCTCCTACAATTAAATATTTAGTAATTAAAATTTTCCACAACTTCATAAAAATAAATAAAAAAAATATATACAAACTGGCCACTTACAAAATGCAACCTGTGCTCATAAATGGACCGAGAACCGGCCCGATGTCGAGCGACCCCTTCTCCATCAGGGTCGCTGTTACGATTCGCCTTATTTTTCTCCGACTTCTCCTTGAACTCGTCATTGTTCCAGTAGGCGAGAAATTGGGGCCACACATCCCTGCCCCTGTTGTTCGTCCCTATGTTCGTCGTCTCTCCTCTCCTAAACCAGGCCCTCCGAATGTTAAACATCAGGTCCATGTATATTTTAAACAGAAATTCCTCCACATCAGGGCCTCGTGCTCCGGTCTCCACACGACGAATTTCTGCAATTATATTAAAGTAAAATAAAATATATTATTTACATAATTTATATTAATAAATAATGAATAAATTAAATAAATTACATAAATTATACATTAAACTCCTCAAAATATTGTTGTTTCCTCGTTTCAGACACCAAACCCCAACTGTAAGCGGTGGGCTCGAATCCAACGCTCATGAAGGAGTCGGTTAAGTGAGTAGTAGTCTCATGTCCTGGGATCCAACTGCAATATTAAAATTACAAAGTTAATAATATAATTAGGGTTTAATTAATAAATGTTGAAAACTGAAAAGATTAAAACTTACGAATTTTCACGAGGCTCAACTGGAATCCGCGCCACTCCAGTGGGATGCTAATGGGAGGAAGATGAAACCTCGCCCGTCTGGGGTGCGGACGAGGACCCCTCCGGGGCGATAATCGGAGCTACAATGGGTCTAAGAAACTCCGCTGTTGGGAAAATAGGGGTGCCCGGAATCTATTCGGGATGAAATTTAAATACGAATTTAAATATAATTATTACTAGCATTAATTAATCCTAATTAATTCAAATAATAATTCCAACAACTAATTTTCATCATGCATGTTGAATTAATTTCACATATTAACTATGGCGGAATAAACAAGTAAATATGTGATTAACGTACCTCTTGTAGAATTGGTCTTTGGATATACGGGACAATTACGATCTCGCTCTATCAACCCAAAAACCTTCTCAAGTATTTCCCTTTCACCTCACTTGATCACCGGTGGGAGATGCTTTCAAGTAATTTAATAAACTAAGGAAAAAGAAAAATATTTATGCTCTTGATTTTTCCAACACATGGAATTACGTACTTGGGATGAAATAATCATCCCCTATTTATAGAGGGGGTATGGCCGAAATTATGTGGGTTAATGGGCTTGAAGAAAATCTTTTCTTAGACTCTAAGAAATCTTGAATATATCTCATATATTCTTTTCTCCAAAATAAAATATTCCACAAAAATCTCACACTCCTAAATAAATAGTTATTTTCGAAAATATCAATGAGAAATCCTAAGATTTGGATCTTCTTGAATATATGAGATATTATTGTATTCCTAGAATACATATCTTCCATAATATCTTTCCAAGAAAATCAACAAAATCTTCTCTCTCCTTGATCTCCTTATTTTCGAAAATTTGATGAAAAATCAGCATTAATATTATCTTTTTATTTTAATCACATTATCATTATTGGGCTACTTAATGGGCTACTTGAGGGGCCTTAAGGAGAATTAAGATTGGACCTCCTAATGGACTTCTGAATTTCAATATTGAGCCCCAATATAATTCAGCCCATTAATATTAATTATTACCACTAGTAAATTAATATTGCACTATCCATCTTAATCCATATTACGATAATATGGGCTCCCGGTTATTATTTCCCGCGTTTAAGATTATCAAGTCCATTAATTAATCAAGCTTCTGAATAGCTCTAAATTAATTAATATATTTCACCTTGGAGTAAAGACAGCTCAACATTATTATTCGTACCGAAGAAACTAATTCTTCACTTGCAAGATTTGGAACAATAAAACTTCTGAGCCCACCAAGGGGACTAATCACACGAGCCGTACTCGCACGCGTTTCTCCGTATTAAATCTTAGCAACCGTCGTATGATTAATATTACTGCCCAAGACACAAAGTTCGAAGTCACAATGATTCTCACCCAACATGAATCAAAGCAGTAACCATTAAGCACACACGGTCCTATTTAAGTGACGGAGATTAAGAAATCAACAACCACTGAGGTCTAATTCTTCACCTTTCAGAACAGAAGAATTTATCCTCGTTGTAGGTCCTCTTCAACACATACTAAATGTGCTAGTGCAATCTCTTAGTCAAGACAGACCAATCTGAGCCTTACACATCGACCTTTCACGGCGGATTGTTCAATTCCACCTAGGTCGTGAAAATGTACGTTTAGTTACAAGTAAACTGTTAATGTTGTCTTCCGTGATCGGGTATCACCATATTAACTACAATGTAACATGTACTATATATTGAACGGTTTGCAATAGAAATTCAACATTTAATCATAACTAAAGCAAATGCGATAAAAGAATTATTCTCATAAAACGAGTGTTTGATACACGAGTTATACAAAGTAAAAGCATACTTTCACGTATAACACCAACAATCTCCCACTTATACTTAAAGTCTGCTTTCAGTATACATCACGCATGTCTTAGTGTAGTAGCTCTCCGTGACATCTCATGTCAACCTACACTAACCTAAGCGGATACAATGTCTCCATGAACGCGCCTCAAATCCTCAGACAGAGATGTCAAGATGATGCACTTCATGTGTTCATTGTCACGCTTCCAATCATAAACTGCCTCTACCCATTGCTTGACTTATCATTAGGCTTGTCGGGTATATTAACATAAATAACTCTATTGTGTTTTCGTGCAGTAAGGACAAATTTAAAAAAAACATTTCCAATCGATATAAATCACTCCAAAAAGTTTATTAACTTTAAGTATATTAAACAGTGGATTAAAAGGTTGCGACATGATGAAATGAGAATAAAACATACATTCATATCAATGTCTAAAAAAATATGAAATTATCACATAATTCGATCACATCAATTATATTGAAACCTTAAAACAATATAATCATGCATCAGCCAACATCTCGAAACAATTTAAATGCGCCACGAGGGGTGGTCTATACATTTAAACACATTCAAGCGGATTACAAACTTAAAAGTTACAAATCCTTAATTCAAAATTAATAGTTGGCTCCCACTTTGACCACATAGAAACTGACAGGGACTCCGAGGGGAGTAAGTTAATATCAATTTCCTATGCCTAAGTAATAACCATAATTAAATACAGGATTATTATTTCGCTTTGAGCAAGCCACTCGGGGTGAGGGTCAATACCGCCACTAGTAATAATCCACAATCATCCTTTCGGAATTTTTTCATGTGAAATCCGTTCTTTTGGCCGATCCGAGGGGGAAATGTATTCCAAAAGAACTTCACAAATAAATAAATTATGGAGGCCAAATTAATCCAATTTTAATATCCGGAATAAAATTGTGATTAAATTAAACATACTTAGTAATTTTCGAAAGTAAGGTTTTTCTTGGACAATCAAATTCATGCAAACACATATTAACAAATAATAATAATTGCACGAAATAAAACATCCATCAAAACAAAATTAAACACATTGGAGCACTCAAATCCAATTGTCACGGTTTAATTTCTTCACGTCTTGATGCGAAAAATCGTCCTTGTTGCTTTCCGACGTTCGTCTCGACACGCTCCCACTCGAGCAGCAACACTTCATCAAAAACAACATCGTTTGGGGTTCGGGATGACGTTTAAAATCACACGGAAAAAAAACACAAACCGAAAAATTCCACGGCCCGAGATACGGCGCGCGTCGGCCCACGAAGTGGGCCCGCGCGCCTCCCGGCCCAAAAAGCGCCGAAGCGCTGCAGGAGGCACGCCGAGGCGCACCTGAGGCGCTGCACGGAGGCGCGCCCAGGCGCCGCCCGGAGCGTCCCGAGGCGCGCGCGCGCGTGCGCGCGGCGCCGGCCTCCCGTCGCGCCCGGGTCGTGCGTCTTGCACCCCGTGCGCCATTTTTCGTCATTCGTCTCTGTTTTCTTCACCCCTTGCATGATTTTATGACCATACACGCGCCACGCTTGTATGCGTCGTCCGGGTACGCCGTTTTTAATTCTTCGTTCTTCGTCACGATCCGGTTACAATTTATTTTACAAAAAAATAAATACTATATCTAGACTAGTCTATTACAATGATCGAATCAAAATAAAAAAAATAACTAATCTACTCGTGGATTTTTTCACGAGAAAAACGAATTCGAAAGAATCGAATTAAAAACAATTAATTCACACGCATGAAATTAACAACATTAAAACCATGACAATTGGATACCTGCAAAAAAGATCTAGCAATTCTACTGTCCAATTTCAATTTAATGTTTAATAATTTAAATTCCAATTTAAAGATCAGAGCCCGAAACCGTGACTCTGATACCAGTTGTTGGGAAAAATAGGGGTGCCCGGAATCTATTCGGGATGAAATTTAAATACGAATTTAAATACAATTATTACTAGCATGAATTAATCCTAATTAATTCAAATAATAATTCCAACAACTAATTTTCATCATGCATGTTGAATTAATTTCACATATTAACTATGGCGGAATAAACAAGTAAATATGTGATTAACGTACCTCTTGTAAAATTGGCTTTTGGATATACGGGACAATTACGATCTCGCTCTATCAACCCAAAAACCTTCTCAAGTATTTCCCTTTCACCTCACTTGATCACCGGTGGGAGATGCTTTCAAATAATTTAATAAACTAAGGAAAAAGAAAAATATCTATGCTCTTGATTTTTCCAACACATGGAATTACGTATTTGGGATGAAATAATCATCCCCTATTTATAGAGGGGGTATGGCCGAAATTATGTGGGTTAATGGGCTTGAAGAAAATCTTTTCTTAGACTCTAAGAAATCTTGAATATATCTCATATATTTTTTTCTCCAAAATAAAATATTCCACAAAAATCTCACACTCCTAAATAAATAGTTATTTTTGAAAATATCAATGAGAAATCCTAAGATTTGGATCTTCTTGAATATATGAGATATTATTGTATTCCTAGAATACATATCTTCCATAATATCTTTCCAAGAAAATCAACAAAATCTTCTCTCTCCTTGATCTCCTTATTTTCAAAAATTTGATGAAAAATCAGCATTAATATTATCTTTTTATTTTAATCACCTTATCATTATTGGGCTACTTAATGGGCTACTTGAGGGGCCTTAAGGAGAATTAAGATTGGACCTCCTAATGGACTTCTGAATTTCAATATTGAGCCCCAATATAATTCAGCCCATTAATATTAATTATTACCACTAATAAATTAATATTGCACTATCCATCTTAATCCATATTACGATAATATGGGCTCCCGGTTATTATTTCCCGCGTTTAAGATTATCAAGTCCATTAATTAATCAAGCTTCTGAATAGCTCTAAATTAATTAATATATTTCACCTTGGAGTAAAGACAGCTCAACATTATTATTCGTACCGAAGAAACTAATTCTTCACTTGCAAGATTTGGTACAATAAAACTTATGAGCCCACCAAGGGGACTAATCACACGAGCCGTACTCGCATGCGTTTCTCCGTATTAAATCTTAGCAACCGTCGTATGATTAATATTACTGCCCAAGACACAAAGTTCGAAGTCACAATGATTCTCACCCAACATGAATCAAAGCAGTAACCATTAAGCACACACGGTCCTATTTAAGTGACGGAGATTAAGAAATCAACAACCACTGAGGTCTAATTCTTCACCTTTCAGAACAGAAGAATTTATCCTCGTTGTAGGTCCTCTTCAACACATACTAAATGTGCTAGTGCAATCTCTTAGTCAAGACAGACCAATCTGAGCCTTACACATCGACCTTTCACGGCGGATTGTTCAATTCCACCTAGGTCGTGAAAATGTACGTTTAGTTACAAGTAAACTGTTAATGTTGTCTTCCGTGATCGGGTATCACCACATTAACTACAATGTAACATGTACTATATATTGAACAGTTTGCAATAGAAATTCAACATTCAATCATAACTAAAGCAAATGCGATAAAAGAATTATTCTCATAAAACGAGTGTTTGATACCCGAGTTATACAAAGTAAAAGCATACTTTTACGTATAACACCAACATCTGCTCGTCTCCCTCTCCCTCTCCCTCGGCCCCCTGGCTTCACCCTATCCCACCATCGACCGATCCACTTTCTTGTCCACTCATCTAAAACATTCAATATAACAAATAACAATCAATATTAATTAAACAACCATATAAACTCAATATAAATAAAATTCTAAAAAATTAACATATATAATCAATTTCTACAATATAATCAATTAACAAAATTAACATAATCAATTAACAAAATTAACATATATAATCAATTTTTACAATATCAATTAACAAAATTAACATAATCAATTAACAAAATTAACATATATAATCAATTAAATTAACATAATCAATTAATAAAAATCTAAATATATTAAAATTAACCCTTTTTATGCATACTCATATCATTTATGCATACTCATATCAAAATAATCAATTAAATTAACCCTAACCAATTAACATTTTTATGCATACTCATATCAAAATAAAATTCTAAACAATTAACATATATAATCAATCTCAAAATCTACCCAATTATAACATGTTTATGCATACTCATAAATGATTTTAAACAATTAACATATATGATTTCTAACAAATTGTTATAATATTCTATACAATTAACGTATATAATTTCTAAAAAATTCTAAAAAACTACACTAATAAAATGTTATAAAATGAAATTTAAACGTTAAAAAATTGAAAAACTTACTATTAAAGAGTAGGGATCGACGAAGAACGAACTTGAATCGGGATGAAATTGACTCTTGAGTCCTCGCCGAAAATCGCCCACTTCTTCTTCGAGTTTACTCAGTTTTGCTCGGGTGAGAAATGAACTCGCCGGTGCTGCTATTTATAGGGGAAAAATTGTCCGTCGTTAAATTTGTCGCCTTTAGGCTTAAAACGACGTCGTTTTTGGCATTTTACGATGAAAATCTGTCGTAAATAATCAATTCAAATTTAACGACGGACGTTTCCATCGTTAATTAATCATCAATATTATATTCGCACCGGTTCGTGAAGAGTCGCGGTCAAAAGGGCGGATATTTACGACAAAAATGACCGTCGTAAAACATGAATTTAAATTTTACGACGGACCTTCCATCCTAAAATTATCGGGTCAACGAGCAGAAATTTACGACGGCTACGTCCGTCGGTAATTACTATTTTAAATATTACGACGGGCTTTCCATCGTTAAATTTGGCGGATTTCTCCACAAGTGGGTCCGACAAGTTTTACGACGGCTATTTCCATCGTAAAATTCATTAATTAACGACGGACTTCAATTACCTGTCGCTAATATTGAATTCGGACAAGTTTTGGTTATTCTCCATCACAAGCCCGTCGTAAATCATCAAAATTAACGATGGACACGTAGTCCGTCGTTAATTTTCGTCGTTAAATAGCGCATTTTTTGTAGTGTTTCTTAATTAATTAATGAGTTGGTGGATAGAATTAATAATTAATCAAAGCTCCAACAACTTTTTAAATTATTTGTGGTTTTTTCTTGCACTTTAGTATACTTCTAACTGGATTTATATTGAGCTTAATGAGCATTTCAAATAAATTTTTCAACATTTTCGAGATAAGAATCCTCGTGTTGTGGACTTTTTACGATCGATATAAAATATTAGCATATTATGTTGAGATAGAAATTTAAATTACGGGTGATAATGTGATTTAATAGTATTCTAGTACATCATGAAACCGACATATTAACATCTTTCTGATAATGGTTCAAACTAATTAAGCGTGCTTTCTCACTTTGACCATAGCCTTTGTCAATTGCACTCCCAAGTCCTAACTAGAGAACTTGAGTTAAAAAAAAAAAAAAAAAAAGTTAGGTGCCCATGCATTAAGGAGTTAAACACATTTTTGGTTACATAACTTTTACCATTTTCGTAAACCATCCCAAGATTATTGAAAAAATCAATTTAGTCTCATAATCTTGTACGCTCAATTTATGTCCAATTTTTAGATAACGTGTCATTTTTTGTTCCATAAGTTTCACTTTATCATGAATTGTCCCTAGGAATGAAGCTAAAAATGACAATGTTTTGCAAAATATGGACGTAAATTGATCAATTTACAAAGTTACAAGACCAAAAAATATTATACTATCTTGGGACGATTTGTAAAAAATGTGAAAGTTATGGGACCATAAATATTTTTAACTCGCATTAATGTTATATTCCCTTCATCCGTGATTATCTTCACATTTTCTTTATTGGTGCATCCCAAGATTATCTTCACATTTTCTTTATTGGTGCATCCCAAGATTATCTTCACACCCTAAATAAAGAAAACCTCAATAAACTTCACCATCACAATATACTAAAATTTACACAAAATGACATTACTTTTGGCATGGACGTGCAATCCTTTCTTACTTGCTCAGATGCTCTAGCCTGTTGTGCCACAAATTTGGAGAAGAATCATCCTCGACTGCAAATAACTAGTCTCAAGCCATTTTAAGCTCTCGGTACAACATACAACAAAGCTTTACTTTGTCAACCAGCAAGGAACCCTTTGTAAGCCTCCAATTACCATTTGTAAATTTGTGCTTGTATCCCTCTGTGTTAAGGACATTAGTGGAAATCAAATTGTGGCGCAACAATGGGATATGTCTAACATCTTTCAGTGCCAGTGTGTATCTCAACAATTGTCTAGTCATCGCAGAATGAGTGACATTGACGGTTGTATTCTTATCCACTTAATTTTTTTGATTCCCCTCACTTTGCTCTTTCTTTCAAATTCTGCAATTTCTCTTCATGTGGTTGAGGCCACCACAATTATATCACTTGACTTTTCCTTGGATTCAAACCTATCTTTCGATTTACCTCGACCTCTAGGTCTTCAATTCTTGCTTCTACCTCTATTCTTTGTGACAAGTGCTTGCGAAGAACTAGCCCCAAATTCCTTTCTTCTAGTCTCCTCATTGAACAAATTATCTTTGATCATGTTCAATGTCAACTTTCCATTTGGAGTTGTATTGCTAAGTGTCACCACCATAGTCTCTCGGCTATCAGGTAGAGAACTCAATATAAACAAGGTTTTCACTTCATCATCAAATGTAATCTCCATGCTAGAAAGTTGATTTACCAAATCCTAAAAAATGTTCAAGTTCTCTGCCACATAACTCCCATCTTTGTAGTTCAAGTTCACTAAATTTCTAATCACAAATATTTTTCTTTTGTGCGTTCTTCCTCTCATAAAGTTCTTGCAACTTTATCTGTAATTTACTTGGATCTGTCTCTTTAGCCACATGGTGAAATAAGCTGAGATCTATCCATTGCTTGATTGTACCAATAGTCTTCCTACAAAGCTTCTTCCATTCCTTGTCACTATTGGGCTTAGCATCCTTTCCCTTCAAATCTTTGCAATATAGTAAATCCTCCATCATAGGCTTCCATAAGAATAGTTCTCTGCAGTCAACTTAATCATCAAGCTATTACTAATGCCCTCCATTGTTGAGCCTAGTTTTACCTATTCTCTGATACCACTGTTAGGCCCCGCCGATGGACTTCAATCTCCCAGTGGTATGATATTGTCTGCTTTAGGCAAAGTCCACACAAATTTATCAATGGAGATATTTGTTCATCCTTATTAACCTCATGATCCTCTCATATTTATCCGATGTGGGATATTGGTTGAAACCCAACAATCCTCCCTTCAAACAAAGACCACCAAGCTTCCCCTAAATGGCCTCACTCCATCTAGATCAACCCGTCTAGTCCACAGAAACCCCGTCGCTTCACCGGGCTCATATCTTTTTCCGTTTGACACTCAGGGATCTCCTCCACATCGTTTCACCTAGGATCATGGCTCTAATACCACTGTCGTCGAAGGGAAAATATCCAATTGTTTCTCGGCGTGGCTGAATGCACAAAGATAACAATGTCCCAACAACACTTCCACTCAAATCAATAAGCTACAAACAACGAGAGCTAGCAATAAACTAGAGAAATTAAATGCTTAATAACACCAATAATATTTATGTGGAAAACTCATTCACAGGAGGGTAAAAACCACGGGACTTAGTCCAAAAATAATCCACTATATCAATGTAAATTACATTGTTTCTATCTCTAAAACAAATAGAGGAATCAACACAACATTAGCATCAAACTACCCTCAAGAGTAAAACTCTTGGTATACACAATGAAATTTGGGGGAAAATAATTAAGTTTATATAATGGAAATAAAATCTCTAAATTCTCATTATACATCCCAGTGATGATTTGACAAAACTCACTCCAATCAAATGGAAGAGCACGACTCAACGAACTCTCTCTCCAAATTTGGAAAAAATGGTAAAGGAACGAGACACACTCAGGGAACTCCTCCACGTCGTTTCATCTAGGATCATGGCTCTAATACCACTGTTGTCGAAGGGAAAATATCCAATTGCTACTCAGCGTGGCTGAATGCACAAAGATAACAATGTCCCAACAACACTTCCACTCAAATCAATAAGCTACAAACAACGAGAGCTAGCAATAAACTAGAGAAATTAAATGCTTAATAACACCAATAATATTTATGTGGAAAACTCATTCACAGGAGGGTAAAAACCACGGGACTTAGTCCAAAAATAATCCACTATATCAATGTGAATTACATTGTTTCTATCTCTAAAACAAATAGAGGAATCAACACAACATTAGCATCAAACTACCCTCAAGAGTAAAACTCTTGGTATACATAATGAAATTAGGGGGGAAATAATTAAGTTTATATAATGGAAATAAAATCTCTAAATTCTCATTATACATCCCAGTGATGATTTGACAAAACTCACTCCAATCAAATGGAAGAGCACGACTCAACGAACTCTCTTTCCAAATTTGGAACAAAACGGTAAAGGAACGAGACTACAAACGAGCAAACCCTTTTTTCCCATTTTCTCCTCTTTCCTTTCAGTTATCTCCCTTTTTTTTCTCTTTTGTGAAATGCTTCCTTTTTCGTCACATATGGCAGCCCCCAATTACTTTGAAATTTGAATTTGTATTCAAAGTGTTGGGCTTCTATTTTTTATTTTCTAACTTTCTTGGCTTTCTTTGTTTAATCAACTTTGGGCATTGCGCAAGCCCAATACATATATATTCAAAGAGGAATTCAAATTCCAGCTTATAATAAGGGACATAATTCTAGAAATTAAAAAGATAAATTACTGATTTTTGAAAAGCGTATTAAGTTTGTTTTTTTCCATATCAGTTTGTGATTATAAGGGAGACGCATAATAATGTTATTTAAAATGTCCAGTATCTTTGATACAATTAATGCACCAAAGATATTTTAGTCTTGTGTATAATTCTAGCCAAATTTCAATATTTATGAGAAATGTGTGAATCATTGTAGATCGTAATAATGTAGGAGTGTTGAGTGAGAGAGAGGAATTTTGTGTGATAGTAGAAATTTATTGCATAGTGATATTTCTTTTGTGGGTCGTGGGATCTCTCCAATTTTGGAGTTTTCCACAATAAATTATTGGATTGTTGATTGTTGTTTTTTTTTTTCAAACCTATTTGGTGTGTAGGCAAAATAATAAATGATGAAATTATAATCTCAAAGAATGTAGAACATAAGAGGATGAAATTTTAATGGAAACATTAATTATTGAACATAAATAAAGATAAATTGGAACAAAAATTAAATTAGTCATGAATATATTACCAACAATTATAAAAAAAATTGCAATTTCCATGAGGATGCATGTTGATGAATATGTACGAAAAAAAAATATGTTAGTTGTGAAATGCGTCATACAAATTAGCCAAGTCTATGTAGGACTTACCCTAGATAGTTAAGTTTAAAAATGGAGATGAATATTTCAGACTTTACCAGATCCACCACTTGAAATGTGGTCAAATTTACTAAAAAAAAAAAAGTAAAAGGCCGTTATCACTCTCTTTGTCCCAGTGAAATTTACATATCTAGTTATGTTGTAGTTAAAGGCACTCTTTACGTTCATGACACAACCAAGAAGAATAAGCTCTTCACCAAGTACCTCTACACTGGTGACGTTTTCGTCTTTTCGTATTCCAAGATCGATGCAAGCAGTTGTGGGTTCAATTCGAAAATTGTTATGGATCAAATTATAAGAAACTTTTGAAATCACAAATTAATATTTGTTAACAATGTAGATACATATACACCTTCGGGGTGGCCTTGTTTTGATCTGTAGAGTACCTTCAAGCACAATTCTGGTGGAACATCGACTAGAATTGGTCCTTAATCAAACTTGTTTTTCTGCTCTTTAATATTAATGACTACTTTGGACTCAATTTACTACTACGTACCTTAATATATATGGATTTATTCACGACCCTAATAATGTACCACAGGAGTGGTAATTTTGGATATGATACGAAAATTGTGGGTTAGTGTCTAGCTTTATCGTGTTTGAGTTGTTATCGTGTTTACACGATAAGGACACAAATTATTATGTCGTGTTGTGTTCGTGTCAACCCATTAAAATTAAAAAAAAATGATTGTGTATACTCTTTGGTATTTTGTAATTTTTATTAGAACGTGTAATATCGTCTCATGTTATATCATGACCTGACATATATTACTCCCTCCGTCCACCAAAAGTGTGTCCAATTTTTTTATTTGTTTGTTCATCAAAAGTATGTCATTTCATTATTTATCAACAATCACTTTAACTTTGCACTCATAAATAATTATTTTATTCATATTTTACTTTTATTTTTATTTTTTAAACATGTGCCTAAACGGTGTGTTAGGAAAATAGTGGTGCCCGGAAACTATACGGGATGAAATTTAAATACGAATTTAAATAAAATTATTACTAGCATGAATTAATATAATTAATTCAAATAATAATTCCAACAACAATTTTATCATCATGCATGCAGAATTAATTCACATAAAACCTATGGCGGAATAACTAGGAAATTATGTGATTACGTACCTCTAGTAGATCCTTTGATTAATCACTGGACTATCATGAACATGCTACCAACCAAAAGACCTTCTCAATTATGTCTCTTTCGCCTTACTTGATCACCGGTGGGAAGTGCTTTCAAGTAATTAAAATAACCAAGGAAAAAAAAGTTTGCTCTTGATTTTTCCAACACAGGGAATCATGTACTTGGGGATGAAATAATCATCCTCTATTTATAGAGTGTAGTGGCCGAATTCATGGGCCTGTTAGATCTAGGAGAAATCTTTTCTTAATCTCTATGAAATCTTGAATATATCCCATATTTTTTTTTCTCCATAATAAAATATACCACAAAAATCTCACTCCACATCTAAGGGGTGATTTTCGAAAAATATAGAGATAAGAATCCAAGATTTGGATCTTCTTGAATTTATGAGATAATCTTGTATTCTAAGAATACATATCCTCCATAATATCTTTCCAAGAAAATCAACAAAATCTTTTCTTTCTCCATAATACTTTTTTTCGAAAATTACATGAAACAATCAGCAAATATATTTTCTTTTATTTTAATCACCTTATTATTATTGGACTACTTAATGGGCTACTTGAGGGGCCTTTAGGAGAACTAGTATTTCTCCCGTGCGATGCACGGATTGAATATTATAAATTTTAAATGCGAGATCGCATAATGACTTATATAAAAAGTTTAAATTAAATTTATTTAATCTGTAATCCAATATAATGTAAATATTATATTGTATATATGTGAGCATTATAATTATTTAATTAATCATACAATTTTCAATTTTGTAACTAAATTCTAATATTCATAAAATGATTTTAATATTTAACAATCTAAATAAAAATTATTTAACTTCAATTCATCATATATAGTTAAAGTCAATAAAAAGACACTTTAACAAAAATAAAATAAATATTTTTAATATTACTTTTCATTTTATATGTGCAGTATATATTAAATAAAAATGTTCAAAAGATAATTAATTTGATATATAGTTTGTTGAAAATAGATTTAAAATTAATAACTTAAATAATTTTGAAACTTTTTATTAAAAAAAATGGTAAAGTTAATCCACTCCCTTTAATGGAGAGTGAGATTCACCATTGCACCACAAAGCAAGTAGATTTCACTTGCTCTAATAATGACAACTTTTTCTCTCTCCTCACTTCTATTTATATATATATATATATGTATGTATAGATTAAGATTGGACCTCCAATGGGCTTCTGAATTTCAATATTGAGCCCCAATATAATTCAGTCAAATAATATTAATTAGTACCACTAATAAATTAATATTGCACTATCCATCTTAATCCATATTACGATAATATGGGCTCTCGATTATTATTTCTCGCGTTTAAGATTATCAAGTCCATTAATTAATTAAGCTTCTGAATAGCTCTAAATTAATTAATATCTTTCACCTTGGAGTAAAGACAACTCAACATTATTATCTGTACCGAAGAAACTAATTCTTCACTTGCAAGATTTGGTCCGATAAAACTTCTGAGCCTACCAAGGGGACAAATCTAAATGTGCTAGTGCAATCTCTTGGTCAAGACAGACCAATCTGAGAATTACACATCGATCTTTCACGGCGAATTGTTTAATTCTACCTGGGTCGTGAATTTGTACGTTTAGTTACAAGAAAACTGTTAATGTGATCTTCCGTGATCGAGTGTCACCACATTAATTACAATGTAACACGTACTACTTATAATGAACTGGTTGCAATAAATATTCAACATTCAATCATATCTAAAGCAAATGCGATAAAAAAATTATTCTCATAAATAAGTGTTTAATACATGAGTTATACAACGTAAAAATATACTTTCACGTATAACTCCAACAATCTCCCACTTATACTTAAAGTTTGCTTTTTAGTATACATCATGCATGTCTAGTGTAGTAGCTCTACGTGACTCCCATTCCATCCACATGTCTCTCGAATGCACTCTGAGGCAGACCCTTTGTGAATGGATCCGCTAGGTTGTCTCCCGACGGGCCGACGCTATCTTTGCCACCTCTATATTTCCTCTAATAATGATTTCTCGTATAAGATGGTATTTTCTTTCTATGTGTTTGCTGGCCTTGTGGGCTCTCGGTTCCTTTGAATTTGCAATTGCTCCGACATTGTCACAATAGACAGTGATCATGTCGGGCAAATTCGGAACAACGTCCAAGTCCACTAAGAAGTTCTTGAACCATACTGCCTTTTTCACTGCTTCACAAGCAGCTACATATTCGGCTTACATGGTCGAATTGGCGATGCATTTCTGCTTAACGCTTCTCCGTGAAATGGCTCCTCCTCCTATGCAATACACACTACCCGAGGTAGACTTTCTGGAGTCTAGGTCTGATTGGAAATCCGAGTCCGTGTATCCCACGGGAATTAGACTATCTGACTGGTAAATCAGCATCCTATCACGAGTTCTTTTTAGATACCTCAAGATGCACTTTACGGCAGTCCAATGGTCTTTCCCGGGATTACTTTGATATCTTGCCACCATGCCCATGGCAAAGCAGATATCTAGTCTCGTACACAGCATTGCATACCTAAGGCTTCCTACGGCCGAAGCGTACGAAACATCTTTCATGTCATCTATCTCCACTTGCGTCTTAGGGCTCATTTCTTTCGATAGATGGATTCCGTGCCTAAAAGGTACAAAACCTTTCATGGAATCTTGCATGTTGAAATGCTTCAAAACAGTGTCAATGTATGAAGTTTGCGATAAGCCCAACATCATTTTCTCGCGATCGCGAGTGATCTTGATCCCAAGGATATGACCGGCTTTCCCTAAGTCCTTCATATCAAATTATTTTGACAGTCATACCTTTACGTTTGGCAATACCTTTACATTGTTTCCAATGAGCAGAATATCGTCTACGTATAATACTAAGAATACCATCATAGTTCCGTCACACTTTTTATACACACAACTATCAAACTCATTTTGATCAAACTCATAAGACTTAATAACTTGATCAAAACACAGGTTCCAAGTACGCGATGCTTGCTTAAGTCCATAAATGGATCTCTTGAGCTTGTATACGAGATTCTCTTGGCCTTTTTCAATTAAACCTTTGGGCTGTTGCATATAGATATCTAACCCGTCAAGACTTCCATTAAGAAAAGTTGTCTTGACATCCGTTTGTCAGATCTCGTAATCTAGGTGCGCAGCGATCGACAAGAGAATACGGATGGACTTAAGCATAGCTGCAGGTGAAAAGGTTTTCTCATAATCGATCCCTTTTTTTTAGTATACCCTTTTGCCACTAGCCTTACCTTGAAGGTCTCAACTCTTCCATCCGGTCCTCTTTTCCTCTTGTATACCCACTTGAATCTAATGGATTCTACCCCACTGGGTGGTTCGACCAACTCCCACACTTGATTATGATCCATCGAACCCATCTCGGCTTCCATTGCCGTTTGCCATGACTCTGCGTCTTTGTCTTGGATTATCTCGTCGTATGTCCATGGGTCTGATTCATCACTGGAAATCAAATCTGAAGATTCTCCTATTCCCATGAATCTATCAGGTTGTCTAACAAACCTCCCACTACGACGGGGTTCCGGTTGTGCCCAAACATGTTGATGAATCCACCAACAACGATCCTTGTGACATAGATGACAACGGTCAAGATCCTACCACAGTTGAAGCACCACCTAATCCACGTGCAACGTCCAGTGGGAAAAGAGAAAGTAATCAAACCGATTTACTGGTTGAAGTTCTCGACAGGCTTTGTATCTTTTCTGACTAACGTCTTGATAGCATGGTACGTGTTATGCGGTATGATCGCGACTTAGGTCAATCCAGAAAAGAACTTTTCCAACTGATGGTTCATACGACCGCGTCTCAATATATGAACGTCTAGATGCTCGCACAGAAAAGTGACTTATTGGAGATGTTTGTTCGATAGCCAATTGAGGCTCGGCCACATTTTGTGCATCGTATGTTGTCAGGGCAATATGGAGTGGCATAGAAGTATTTATGGACAGATCTTTTTGCTTGTAAATTATTATTTTTTTCATATCGAACTTAAGTAATCGATGGGTATTTTGTCTTAAGTAGCCTAATGGGATGATAGAATTAATCCTTGGTATATTGCTGATGATGTGCAAGATGATACAATCCCTTGCTAGATCTTTTTTTTTTTTTTTGTCATGATGAAACAATTCCTTGGTGTTTTAATCTATTTTGGGCATGCATGCAAATTAATGCTTCTTTGTATTTTCTGGGACCTCTCTTGCTTCTTTGATTTTTTCGCATATATGCAAAATGTTGATTCTTTAAATTAATCATTTTTTGTTTTAATCTACACTGTCCTTTGAACAATTCCTTTTATGTGTGTTTTGCTTCTTTGACCACCTTCTGTCAATAATTATTTGCTCCACAGTGTGTGTTTTGCTTCTTTCACCACCTTTGAGCAAACGGATTTCTAGCTGGAATTTTAAATAATTCTCCATGTGAAGAGCTTTTAAAATGTGTATGAACCAACCAAATGACTCCCATATGTTTTTTAACACTGAATTGAGTCCCATAAGTTTGAAATACCCATCTAAGTCCCGTAATTCATATTTTTCTTGTGCTACTTAGAAATGATCGAATAGGGAAAAACGGCCACATTGGACCATTATATTTAAAACCGACAGAAACAATAGCATAATAACTGCAATACTAAAAAAGACAACATTATACTATATCTTTTTTTTTCTTTTTTTTTTTTAAGTTGAAAATTGTCATCTAATTAACCACTAGAATCTTAAGAAGAGGTTGAGCTACCACTATCGTCACTTGAGAAGTTCAAGATTGGTGTCCTAACCGTATATCGGCAAAACGGTATTGCGGTTGCTGGTGCGGGTGTAGGAGTTGGTGCGGGTACAAGTGCTAGTGCGAGAGACGGTGCTTTGGGTGCCATAGTATTTCGAAAATTTTTAGAATATTCCGCAATTTCTTGTGGTAAGTTAAAAATCGGATTTTCCTTTTCATCTAACTCATGCTTTAGGACGTTTGAATTGTGTCTTCATTTCAACATATAAGGGCACACCCTGATACATGTAAGCTCTCACCGTCGGATATTTCTGCAATCACAAAGCAAAATATAAAACAGAGTAACTATATGAGTGAAAGTCCACATCAAATTCACATACAATATTATAAAATCCCATATCTATCCCGACACAATTATTCTTTTACCCGTTTGAGTTGTTCTCAGGTGGCACATGATGCATGAACAAAGTTGACATCTTCATCATAGTAGATGTCCACATGTTAAATCACCACCTCAAAATAACAGAACCGGTTAGGGGTGTACATCAGTCGATTCGGTAACCGAAGCCGAACCGAATTGGAAAAATCGAACCAAACCAGAATGAGGTATAAGAAACTGAAACTGAACCCGAACTCACTCAAAACCAAATGTAACATAAACCGAAAAATTCGGTTCGGTTTTGGTAAAAACCAAAAATATTGTAATTTTGGCCAAAAACCGTGTCTAATTGTAAAAAAACTGAAAAACCGAAATACTGTAATTGTAAAAATTGAAATACATGTATAATATTACATAAATTACACAAATACTTCAAATTTATCCAAATAAGCATACATAATCAAAATATCAAATAGTGAAAAGACATAGTTCAATTGCATCAGAGTCTTAAATACGTCCACCGTCCATGTACTTAATTATAAAAACATAAATACATAATAAAGCCCAAATAATCAAGAAGTTTAAATATGTTAAGGACTCAATGCTTTCAAAGTTTCAATCCAAAATGTTCCTTGTCCAGATTCTTCACTTTAGGGGCTCAAGGATGCATGTAACCTGAAATTTCCAAGAACATTTTGAAAGTTGAAAAGAGAATACATAATATGTCAGTAGTTGTAAAGGCAAAAAAAGAAAATAATATTGTAATATAGTATATACTTTAAATAACAATAGCTATATGTGAAAAGTAAAATATTGACTTAATTACCTCATAAAAGTTAACGGATGGTGTTGTTACACTTGGTAAATCTAAAATTAAAAAATAACACGTTAATATAGTACATTAGATTATAATGAAATAAATTAATTTGCTAAACATAGTTACTTTCTCAAAGTTCTCAAGTTCATCAAGAATTTCTTCATAGGATATAGGATATTTTGAATGTCGGGGCCAATCTTGTGCACAAATTAAAGCTTCAACAATTTTAGGAGTTAAAGAACTCCTAAATGGATCTAGTAACCTACCACCAGCACTAAATGTGGCCTCCGATGCAACAGTCAAAATTGGAACGACTAAAATATCATGAGCCATTCTTGAAAGAACTGGGAATCTGTTGGAGTTCACCTTCCATCAACCTAACACATCGAATTTCCCATCTAATACGGCTTCACTCAAGTAGAGTTCTAGTTCATTTTTCTTTCTTCCACCCATCTCACTCTCCAAACTTCGTTTCTTATATCTTATTTTTTATACCGACTCTTCATCATCATCCTCACAATTAGCCACCCCACTAGAACTTGACCTCATCCAAACACTATTATCCGTTTCAATCACCGACTGATATTTAGTGTTATATTCATCAAATAACTCAAAGAGACCACTCTTCAAAGACAGAAAAATCTTGTCACATTTTTCCTCCCCCAAACATTTTAGCCAATGAGTACTCCAAATAACCAACTTTATAACAAGGATAAAAAATATTAGCCCAAAAGATAATTTTATTCATCTTCTCCACATCTCCCCAGTACTTATCAAATTTCTTTTTTCATGGATTCACCCAATCTTCTAGTTTCATTATTCATACTTGTCTTCCAATCATTCAAAATACAACACAAATCACTAATTTCACTTAGAAATGAGTTAGATGTGACATAAGATGACATGAAACACGTTGAGTCATTTTATGAAAATGCTTCAACAAATTAGCATATTTACGATCACACATCCAATTTCCCTCCCCCAAATCAACCTTATAACATGGGTCAAGATCATCATACTTATCAAATGCTTTTTCAAACTTTACAGCAGTACTAAGCATTGTGTAGGTTGGGTTTCACCTTGTAGGAACATCCAAACACAATGAACTCTTACACTCTATGCCTTCTAAATCCACACAGTCTTTAAATCTCTTCAACCTAGCAGGTGAATTCCTAATGTACCTAATTGCATCTCTCACGCGCTTCACTAAAGGGTCAATATCTTTCAAGCCATCACAAACCACCAAATTAACTACATGTGTTATGCATCTCATGTGAAGATAATTACCATTAGCAACCGGAATTCCCCAATTCACAATTTTCTTTGCAAAAATCTTATAGCCCCATCATTCGAACTTGCATTATCTACGGTTACAGTAAACACATTTTTTAATCCCCATTCAAGAAGACAATGCTTTAGTGATTTACCAAGATAATCACCTTTATGACTAGAAACATACACAAAATTTATGATCTTCTTATGCAACTTCCAATCATTATCAATGAAATGAGCAGTGACACGCATGTAGTTAATCTTTTGCAATAAAGTCCATGTATCAGTAGTTATGCACACTCTAACACAATTTGTTCTCATGAAACCCTTTAATCTCGCCATTTCGTTGAGATACAACTGAAAACAATCCCTAGACATCGTAAATCTAGAAGGAATTTTAAACCTAGGACATGTATTGTTCACAAACTCCTTAAATCCTTCACCCTCTACTACCTTAAATAGAAATTCATCAACAACAATCATGCGTATAAGGGTTATCCTAATCTTATCTTGATCAAATTTCCACATATTATGTGTACCACAATTCTCATCTTTGTTGGGCTGCAAGTTTATTATCCATTGTTGTGTATCTTGATTTGAAGGATTTTCAACGCATGATCTCAAATGATTGTTTAGAGATGAGGTGCCATTTTTTACGGTGTTAGAATGAAGTACCTTTTGGCAATGCATACATTTAGCATTATTGGAGGTTCCGTCCTCACTTTTGATTTTCTCAAAATGCTGCCACACTTTCGATCTTGGTTTCATCATCTTTTTTTTTTTTGTTGATTGAGTATCCACCGTTGATGAGGGGAGTTGTGATTGCGACTCAAACACATCACTTTTATTGTCTTGCATATTAGACACCTACAAAATAGTGCAAAGAAAAAATCATATTTATTAAAGTTGGAAAAAGTCAGATTATACATTTTAACTAAACAGGAAAAAAACAGATTTAACAATGTCATCTTAATTATACAACTATAAAATAGTAACAAGTATTAAAGTATACAATTATACACACATGAAGAATTATGTATATATATATATATATATTATAATTAATTATTTCGGTAAAATATCGGTTAAATGGCTTAATTTGGTTATTTAACCGAACTGAACCGAACATCGAATTTTGGAAAAATGAAAATTGAGACCGAACCGAAGTATACGGTAAACGTACCAAATTTGTATTTTGGTTCAATTTTGGTTCGGTTTTCAGTTAATAACCGAATTATACTCACCCCTAGAACCAGTTACAAATACACCGGAGTTGGTGTGAAATCTTTTGATGGTTCCAATTATTTTGGAAGGCAGCATTGATGTGGTCCTTCATATTAGTTATAACTTTGAATGTGTGAATCCAGAACGAGGGAGACGTATGCAGTACGTTCAAAGACATGTCCCACCACACATCTGAACTTGAAATTAACTGCTTGAAGATATCATGATGATTTCTTAGCTGACCAATCCTTTAAGTAGCATCATCGTACGTCAAATTAATCCAAAACATTTTATTGACCGCCTCAATTGCAATGGAAACTGTATGGAAGTTTCATTTTAGTATTATTTTGAGTAGTTTTTTTATTTAAAAAAGATGGAGTAAAATGCAAGATAAGTGTGTTTCTAATAAAACTTTACCCATGTATTTATAGACCATGTAGCAGCTGTGGGGAGTGGGGGGTTATTGTGGTAACATGGGCTGGTAAAAAGAAATTTGGAGTGGTCAAATTTTGATGTATGTGGTGTGTATGGTCACTTCATGTTCATAAAAAAAATGTACAATGGACTAGATTCTTATTCTTATTCTTTCGAAGTTGCTTTTGTGTTAGTCAATTTTCAATTTATTAACGATTTTTTATTTTATGTGATATAGCATAGATATTCTTACTTTGGTGCAGTCTATGAATCAAAATACATAAAGAATCTATGAAAAATCCTAATTTCTACATAATCATAAATTATTTTGACCCATATGATAATGTCTAGACTACATAATCATAAATCTTCGGTTTGTGGTAATGAAATAACCTTGTTTGTCCATTCAGTGGAAGAGTTGTACTGTTGCAATAGAGTTGCATATATAGTTCCTCTCCGAGAGTGTTATCCGAAGGCTCATCAAACAATCTCACGCGAGGCTTACGATGATTGTTTACAGGCGCAGAGATCATCTCATCTTCATCGTCGTCCAAAATAACAATATTTTTCGAGCCTCGTAGATTCAGTTCAGACACGTAGGTTTGTGTTCCATCGTTTATGTAGATGACGTCTACTAGTGGATTATGACATGGCACGTCTACTCCCTCGTCTGCAAAAATTTATTTAAGATTTTTCTATTCCGATTCACATATGTAATAATAAGCTCTAATCAATTCGTGATGTTGTGCAACACAAAATAATGAGTGTAACATAATATAAGTACAACTAAAGTAAAAAAAAACAAAATATGGTGTTATAACCTTGAATGTGCGAATCAAGAACGAGGGAGACGTATGCAGTACGTTTAAAGACATGTCTCACCACACACCGGAACTTGAAATTAACTGCTTGAAGATATCATGACGATTTATTAGCTGACCAATCCTTTAAGTAGCATCATCGTACGTTAAATTAATCCAAAATATTTTATTGACCAATTCAATTGCAATGGGAACTGCATGGAAGTTTTGTTTGAGTATTATTTTGAGTAATTTTTTATTTCGGAAAGATGGAGTAAAATGCAAGATAAGTGTATTTCTAATAAAACTTTACCCATGTATTTATAGACCATTTAGCTGCCGTGGGGAGTGGGGGGGTTATTGTGGTAACATGGGCTGGTCAAATTTTGATGTATGTAGTGTGTATGGTCACTTCATGTTCATATTAAAAAATTGTACAATGGACTAGATTATTATTCTTATTCTTTGGAAGTTGCTTTTGTGTTAGTCAATTATCAATTGATTATCATTTCTTGATTTTATGTGATATAGCATAGATATTCTTACTTTGGTGCAGTCTATGAATCAATATACATAAAGAATCTATGAAAAATCCTAATTTCTACATAATCATAAATTATTTTGACTCATATGATAATGTCTAGACTACATAATCATAAATCTTCAGTTGGTGGTAATGAAATGACCTTGTTTGTCCATTCAGGGGAAGAGTTGTACTATTGCAACGGTGTCGCATCTATAGGTACCACTCCGGGAGTGTTATCTGAAGGCTCATCAAACAATCTCACGTGGGGCTTACGACGATTATTTACAGCCGGGGAGATCATCTCATCTTCATCATCGTCCGAAATAATAATAGTTTTCGACGCTCATAGATTCGGTTCAGACACGTAAGTTTGTGTTCCGTCGCTTATGTTGAGGACGTCTACTTGTGGATTATGGCCTGGCACGTCTACTCCCTCATCTGCAAAAATTTGTTTAAGTTTTTCCCATTCCGGTTCACCTACGTAAAAATAAGCTCTAGTCAATTCGTGATGTTGTGCAACACAAAATAATGAATGTAAGATAATATAAGTACAACTATAGTAAATAAACAAACAAAATATGGTGTTATAACCTTGAATGTGTGAATCCAAAACGAGGGAGACGTATGCAGTACGGTCAAAGACATGTCCCACCACACATCGGAACTTGAAATTAACTGCTTCAAGATATCATGACGATTTCTTAGCTGACCAATCCTTTAAGTAGCATCATCATACGTTAAATTAATCCAAAATATTTTATTGACCTCCTCAATTGCAATGGAAACTGCATGGATGTTTCGTTTGAGTATTATTTTGAGTAATATTTTTGTTTCGGAAAGATGGAGTAAAATGCAAGATGTGTGTGTGTTTCTAATAAAACTTTACCCATGTATTTATAACCCATGTAGCAACCGTGGGAGAGGTTATTGTGGTAACATGGGCTGGTCAAAAGAAATTTGGGGTGGTCAAATTTTGATGTATGTGATGTGTATGGTCACTTCATGTTCATATAAAAACAAATTTGTACAAGGGACTGGATTTTTATTCTTATTCTTTGGAAGTTGCGTTTGTGTTAGTCAATTTTCAATTGATTACCATTTCTTGATTTTATGTGATATATCATAGATATTCTTACTTTGGTGCAGTCTATGAATCAAATTACATAAAGAATCGATGAAAAATACTAATTTCTACATAATCATAAATTATTTTGACCCATATGATAATGTCTATACTACATAATCATAAATCTTCAGTTAGTGGTAATGAAATGACCTTGTTTGTCCATTCAGGGGAAGAGTTGTACTGTTGCAACGGCGTCGCAACTATAGGTTCCTCTCCGAGAGTGTTATTCGAAGGCTCATCAAACATTCTCACGCGGGCCTTACGACGATTGTTTACAGCCGGAGAGATCATCTCATCTTCATTGTCGTCCAAAATAACAATAGTTTTTTACCCTCGTAGATTCAGTTTAGACACGTAGGTTTGTGTTTCGTCGCTTATGTTGATGATGTCTACTTGTATATTATGACCTAGCACGTCTACTCCCTTGTCTACGAAAATTTATTTAAAAATTTCCCATTCCGATTCACCTACGTAAAATTAAGCTCTAGTCAATCCGTGATGTTATACAACACAAAATAATGAATGTAATATAATATAAGTTCAATTGTAGTAAAAAAAGATAAACAAAATATGGTGTTATAACCTTGAATGTGTGAATCCAAAACGATGGAGACGTATGCAGTACGTTCAAAGACATGTCATACCACACACCGGAACTTGAAATTAACTGCTTGAAGATATCATGACGATTTCTTAGCTGATCAGTCCTTTAAGTAGCATCATATGTACGTCAAATTAATCCAAAACATTTGATTGACCGCCTCGATTGCAATGGAAACTGCATGGAAGTTTCGCTTGAGTATTATTTTGAGTAATATTTTTGTTTCGGAAAGATAGAGTAAAATGCAAGATGTGTGTGTTTCTAAAAAACTTTATCCATGCATATATAGATCATGTAGTAGCCGGGGAGTGGGGGATATATATGGTGGTAACATGGGCTGGTCAAAATAAATTTGGGGTTGTTAAATTTTGATGTATGTGGTGTGTATGGCCACTTCATGTTCATAAAAAAACAAATTTGTACAAGGGACTAGATTCTTATTCTTATTCTTTGGAAGTTGCTTTTATGTTAGTCAATTTTCAATTGATTACCATTTCTTGATTTTATGTTATATAGCATATATATTCTTACTTTGGTGCAGTCTAAGAATCAAATTACATAAAGAATCTATGAAAAATCCTAATTTCTACATATTCATAAATTATTTTGACCCATATGATAATGTCTAGACTACATAATCATAAATCTTCAGTTGGTGAAGAGTTGTACTGTTGCAACGGCGTCACAACTATAGGTTCCTCTCCGAGAGTGTTATCCGAAGGCTCATCAAACAATTCCACGCCGGGCTTACGATGATTGTTTACAACCGGAGAGATCATCTCATCTTTGTTGTCGTTCAAAATAATAATAGTTTTCGACCCTCGTAGATTCTGTTCAGACACGTAGGTTTGTGTTCCGTCGGTTATGTTGATGACGTCTACTTGTGGATTACGACCTGGCACGTCTACTCCCTCATCTGCGAAAATTTATTTAAGATTTCCCATTCCGGTTCACCTACGTAAAAATAAGCTCTGGTCAATTTGTGATGTTGTGCAACACAAAATAATGAATATAAGATAATATAAGTTCAATTGTAGTAAATAAAAGACAAACAAAATATGGTGTTATAACCTTGAATGTACTAATCCAGAACGAGAGAGACGTATGCAGTACGTTCAAAGACATATCCCACCACACATCGGAAGTTGTAATTAACTTATTGAAGATATCATGACAATTTCTAGTTCACCAATCCTTTTAGTAGCATCATCGTACATCAAATTAATCCAAAACATTTTATTGATCGTCTCGATTGCAATGGAAACTGCATGGAAGTTTCGCTCTACAGGAACTGCAAGGTTGCCTCAATTTTTCTGATTGAGTAGGGTACCAAGGAAATAGGCATCCATTTCGCCGACCACTCCCCATTATATAAGATTTTATGTTGAGGTGGTATAATGGGTCGATTTATTTTTCTGATTTGTGGTAGTGAGTTTGATATTTATTTTGTAGTTGGGTAATTACATATATAGGGTAAGACGGCAATGTAGTAATTATGGATAGATGCAAATGAATATTATTAGTTGGTGGGTGGTTGTTAGATAGTAGTACTTTTGGAAACTTTTTTAGTCAAACTTTAATTTGCTATTTGCAAATTCAATCAACTTTTAGTAGTTCATCTCTCGTGAGGCACCCTCAATTAAATGTGAGTGGGACCGGACTCATCAATTACCAATTCAATGTTATCTAAATTATGTTGGTATTGTATTCTTTTGTTTTACAAAAAATATATTATTGCAGAATCTTCATGCACATAAACAATTTAAAATGCTTGTTAAATTATCAATTGTGAATGAACAACAGAAGAATAAAACCCAATAATAAGATAAGAATGAAGTCTACATCTCTAAAGAAAAATTTCATATTATGGCAACCAACCGGAATAAGATAAGAATATCCCCGCACATAATCAACCCAAGTAAAAAATATAGTGCAACAGTACGCAAACCCAACTTATGCAAACATACACAATAGAGCAAGGCATAAAGCAATACGAATGTCTGGGAAAAATTTAAAGAGTGATATACCAAGGTGGGTGGGGGGGAGATTTCCACTCATTGTACATAGACGTTGCCAATTCATCACGCCAGAGGTTAAACTCGGGAGTTGAGTCGAGTGTATCAATGTATTCAGCAGGTTAAACATCATTATCTTCAAAGTTAACTCCAGGTATTGGCGACTCGACATCTTGCTCAAGTGGATCGATAGGCATCTCCGTGCGGATAAAATTGTGGAGTAGAAAGCACGCCAGTATAAGTCGAATCTGAATCTTGAGTGGATAGAACGATGGGCTACTATGGATCTCAAAATATTTTTTCAATACACCGAAAGCACGCTCGATTACATTTTGGGCTCTAGTATGCCCCATGTTGAAATTTTCTTGTTTATTTGTTGGTCAGCCAGAATGTTGGCCCCATTCACTCAAATGATACCGAGTATTGTGGTAGGGGACGAGAAAACCTTCGTTGTTCACGTAGCCGTTGTCACCCAAGTAGTAGTTCCCTAATAAATAACAAATAGAGTGGATAGGAGAAGAAGTTGTGAGTAAACACACATGTGAAATTATCCAAAGATAGGGAGTTGAAAAGTGGATACCCTTTGGGACTTTTAACCCCTGCGGTCTATTAATAGAATCTCATAGGACCTACAATCTGCTGCAGAGTCTTCCGATCCGGAAAGGACATATACAAACTTCATGTGGGGATCACAAACTGTCAAGACATTAGTGGATATACGACCCTTACGAGTCCTATAGCGACCTCGATCACCTGAGGGCACACTGAGATCGATGAACTTCCCGTCCAGAGCACCTAAACATCCATGTTGATGATGATAATTAGATTTGTAATAGAGTACGACAATACTAAGAATGATAACAAAATAACTACCTTGAACGTACCATTTCCATCTTGGATGAGTTGAGTTGTCAGGAATAAGTGTCGGTCTAACCAAGAATAGGTGATGTAGCTTTAGAATCGCTTTCAAGACCAAGTGCATGTAACGTGACACAGTATGGCCGAATCTCAAGAATTCTAATTTCACAACAGAATCCTTGGTGTGGTGGGCCAAAATGGATAAGAACATGGCAACTTGTTCTTCAACTAACACGTATTTTTTATCGGTTAACCCTCCCACCATTCTCATTAAGTCACACAATTTTGCTAATGCATTTCGATCCATGTGGAGGTTTTGGATACAAGTTGTATCACTAAGTAAATACAAACCAATACGACGGCTAATTTGTTCAAGCATACGAGCTATCACACTATAATTTTTTCACCATTAGTCTGTCTTCTAATCTCTCTATTCTCTTCACGAAATGTGTGTGCTATAATGAACAACATAATAAGGTGTTTGTGAGTTATTTGCTCCCACTGTATAAAATTTAAAGCACGTTGTTTCAAAGCACGAGATAACATCGTACAAAAGCATATGAAAGCTATCCAAATGCCCACAAACTGCAAAATAAATCGACTTGAGTAAATCAATTTGCCCAAAGATGAAAGAGACTCCTTCAATTGTTATATAATCCATATTCAACTACCAAAAATTTGAATCAGTCAACTGCATTCAAATGCCCACCAATCAACCGAACATAATTAGAAAACTTTTGAGAACAAGATTTAAACACAATATCCTTAAAAAAGTCCAAGTATGATATACCCAAAACATTCATATACAAGTGTGATGTACCCAATTCTATTTCTATACGGATTCGAGATAATATCCCAGTTGCAAGTTCATCAAGTGAAATTAAAAAGGATTTGAGTACACAATACCTTGATACCGAGAAATTAATGTAATGAATACCCAGCACCAGCAACGAATCAATTTTTCAATCCCAAAAAAGAGTCAAATATGTGGATTCGAAACAGAGTCGAATTAGCGGCCCGATTTCGCCGTAGATTTGTCAAATCGATAAAGAAAATAGATTCCGACAACCCACCGACAGATGAATTGGATGCTCGATTGGCAAAACAGTGTTGAAACTTTTAATTAGGGAATTTTACAACAGAGAAAATGGAATTAAGCAATTGAATTTGTAGAGGAGTTATGTTGATGGAAGAGTGATACCTTATTTGGGTGCCAACGGAGTATTGCCGAAACTAGGGCTTCTTCTTCCTCGTCTGGCCGCCTCGAAAAACCCATCAACGTCGCTCGAATTTGTTGGAGAAGAAGGAATATGGTGCTTTTTGAAACAATTTCGTCACCTATATCTCCAATTTAGTGGAGAGATGCACAATACCACCTCCATGGTGTGTTAGGTATTGCATCCCGAAGAGTGTTTTGGTGAGAGTTGGAGGTACTAGAAGGAGTGGGGCGGCCAATTTACCGGGTTCGTGGGTCGGCGCCTACCGTCTACCAAACAGAATATAAGGGGTGAGTTGGTTTGTTTCTCATCCAACTCACCCCAACCAAACTAGGCCTTAAGGTATGGGATTCATTACATCCCACTTCCACTCTGACTGTTAAATATTTTCGATACAATAATATTAATTGTCTGAGTTTTAATGAATTTTAGTATTTTTAATATAAAACCATATTAATATTAAAACTAATACTAACTTCTTTCCTGATTATTTATCGGATCTTATTTAAAATGGCATTTTTAATTATTTTCCATTTGCTAATTAATATATATATATATATATATATCAATAAAAAAAAATTAAATATCCCTAATAAATATTAATCTCTTATAATTATAAGTTTATTAATTTATCATATAATAGTTATTAAGGGTATAATAAACTTAAATATCCTAATTAGTGAAAATATTAATTTGTGTGAAATTGGACAGGAATAAAGGTGGTAATGATTATTATAAACATAAAATAATAATAATTGTCAAAAAAAGCATAAAATAATAATAATATACATAATTGAAAATAATAAGGTGTGATCAATTTTTTAGATGGGTGGTCCATGCAGAGCAGAGTTTTGCTCTGACTTTAAATGGGTCCTACTGCTAGTGGACAGTGGATTATGGGTCCTCCGAAATATATATATATATATATATATATATATATATATATATATATATATATATATATATGTGTGTGTGTGTGTGTGTGTGTGTGTGTGTGTGTGTGTATGTGTGTGTGTATATATATATATATATGTGTGTGTAAATATATCACTATAAGAAAATAAAAAAATGGTCTATAAAATTAAAATTGCCTACTGAATTTTTCAACAAAAAAATTCACCTACAAAATTTTCTAATTATGTAGACACCTTCATTTCTCAACCTACAATCAATTTGCCTACGAAATGAAATTTTTAGGTATTTATTACCTACAGACAATTTGCCTACAAAAATTTACTCGCAAACAATTTGCCTATGAAAATTTTGTAGGCAAAATTCTTTGTAGTTAAGAAATGAAAATGTCTATATATAAATAGAAAATTTTGTAGGCAATCTCCACTATAAATTTTTTTGTTAGAAATTCCGTAGCTATTTTGACAATTTCTTTATGCAATTTTTGTTTTCTTGTAGTAGTGTGTGTATATATAATTAAAATAAATAATAGAGGTAAAAATTTGTATGAAATCGTTTCATTGCATGAGAGACACAAATTAACATTCATTCATGTCTAATTTTTTAATATTTTATGCTTAATTTATACACCATCTCACCCAATGTTTGTTTTGGCCTATTTTGGAGCGTTGCTTTAAACAAAAATATTGAAAAAGGAAAAATCCAAGGATAATGGAATTCAGTTAGCACTGGTGGAGTCCAAAGAGTTGAAAGAGGGAATCACAGACTTAGTATGAAAAGCCACCTCATGACCTATTGCATTTTCACAAAATCTAACCCAAAAAAACAACAAAGGGCACAAGATTAATTAATTCCACTTCAATTTTAGATTAACCAAACAGGTATAAAATAGGCATCAATAAACTCAAGCCTTTTTTTTTTTTTTTTGTGGGGCAAATATTTAAAAATAATAATAATAATAATAATAGAAATAACAACAAAAACAACCATGCTTCCTAAAATGATGGTGCAGGCAAATTACGCGGATTGACAGACAATTTTTTGGGAATGCATGCATGCATATTCAAAGAGGAGCGAAGGGGGCGGGCCACACAGATCAGAAGAGGGGCCCCACTGTTTTATGGTAGGAGAAAAATTTATGTTTTTTTAAACAAAAACTCAATCTTTCCCCCTTCCCCTCTTTGTTGATTCAATTAATATTTGTGTGAAGATGAGTGATAAACCATTGCCCAAGTTTGGATCATGGGACGTGAACAACCCGGCCGCGGCGGGCCAGTACTCGGTCATCTTCGACCGGGCCAGGAATGAGAGACGGGCCGAGCACGAGCGTCGTGACTCGCCCCGTCTCAGCACCGAGAAGATGTTGTTCAACAAAGATAATGCGCCTTTGACCAAAACGTCGTCCAATGGCAAGAGATGGTTGTGTTGCTCCAGCCCGGATTACGCAGAAGCCTGATCGGGTCGGGATGAGTTTTCAGGAAAGACGAAACCGACCATCTTTTTTTTCTTTTCATGAGCGTCATATTTTTATGATATTTTTAAAAAATTATATGCTTGAAACGATTTAATGAGAATTTTTGTATTTTCTTTTTCGTCATCCCTAACGCTAATCTTCATTGAAATAAATGATACTATTTCACATTATTCATTTCACACGTGCGTGATCTTATGTTGTGACATTTACAGTTTATTATGCCTACTCAAGATATGTTTCAAAGTATCTACTATCAATAAGCCTAACATTGTTGATGCATCTTTTTTAGGCATCAAATAAAAATTGTTTACTACTTTTTTTTTCCTTTCGATCACTCGTTGATATATTTGACATGTAAAATATTACGTTTTAGCATATGAAGTATTATTATTTAAAAATGGTTTGAATTTTGATATTATTCTATACAAAATCACTGAATAGTAGTACTTCATATGATAAAAAAATTTGATACTCTATATTATAATCATATGGAAATTTCAAGGCTGAAAAAGAAAAGGTTCACCAATGCAATTGAATTCAAATTTAAAGCTCCCAAAATATCAATGTAGTTAGTTCTACAACTTCACAAACAGAGCCTCTTGATTATAAACAGATCCTGTAACATTGGTTCCACATTTCAGTTACATAAAATTTGCATCGTTAATCGTAGGACCTGCAAGTGAGTGCAACCCATTCGATACCTGCAAAAGAACGTATTATTATGCCCCGTTGAAGCAAAGAAATGCTAGGTGAAGAACACACAGTTAGACCCCCTATAAGACTTGAAATCCATACTAATTGTATAGATTGACATTTATTTGATTTTAGAGCTAACTTATTAGTAATTTGATTTCAAATCCTTACATTATTCCATCCAAAAGCAGCATGACCAACTTAAGTCCATATACCAACAGTTTTTAATAGCAAGTTTCTAACCTTTAGATTGTGTTTAAATTGAAGAATTCAAGATAACTAGATACATAATCCAACCAAGCCTTGACCAGATTCTATCACTCAAAAAATAATCCAAAATGAAAGTGACTCGCTGGAACATATGCCGATCTCAATCTACATTCTCTGCATTCCTAACTTTATGCTGTTGCCTTAATAATTAATACTGCATATCCGATGACTCAAAAACATACTACTCAACACACACAATCTTTAATTTTATGATGGGAACAAAGAAAAGATTGTATAACTTTATTTGCAGCAGTTGTAATAAGCATATAGTATATAGCAAGAAATCAAACCATTCCTAGTCGGCCTTCGGCAAAATCTCCAACTCCTTCACAGCTTGTTCAATTGCATAAAGAGACATTTTCTTTACCTGCAAAGAAAGATCATGATTTTGAATTGTTTATACTCATCTTTTTCGTACATTATTAAGTTTTCTAGTGCTGAAGATACTGTAATGGATTACTCTTCGCAATTAGAAACTACGCTCCTACACGAGTATGTATTGATTTTTTTATCCCGGATAGTCAAATTCATGAAATAGCCACTTTAAATGCAAATAGGAAGAGAAATGGAGAATAAATAAGCCTTGTGCTACACAAATGCTATTTGTGCATTTGTGTTCCTACGCATACAATACATGTGCCGATCCACAAATGTACATGAAAAAAATTTCAAGAAAACACACAATATTTTTAAATTCATATACAAGGCTTAGGCTCAAACCAGTCTTTTAAAAAATGTTTGACCATTTTACTTATATTCGATTATTATGCATTTAATGATTCTAAGAAAAGTTCATCCATGATCCACCTACCCCTTCTACTTTCTAGGATTTGAAACAATTATTCAATTAAAGTCATTTAATCTGTAAAACTACTGCCACTATCACCATGGTAACCACCTAAAACTCCTTCATCACAGTTCATCAAATTTGTCAATTTCTCTTTAATGGAACGGCAGGAAAATAAAGGAGCCCCCTTATTCCCTCATCCCAAAAATATCTATGTTCTCTCTCTTTTTCTAAACAAGTAAATGAATTTCTCCAGTTCATGCAGGTTTTTTCTAGTTTTCTACGCTCTTTTCCAATTTAACTGCAAATAAGGTTATATGCATTCAGGATACCACATTTGAAAGGATAAAACTATACCTCCAACTTGTCTTCTTTAGCTCTATGATTTTGTGGAAGAACACGGAATTCTTCTGTCAACCGAACACATTCTTGGATATTTTCTGGTGAGACGAAATCAAGTGCAACCTTTATGCATGACTGGAAAAGAAAACGACAAAATTACTTTTTAGCTAATATAGAAAAACAAAAGATGCAGATTATGGATTTTACGAACCACAGCAACATTTATACAAATGAGAATTTGCATCTGAAATTATAGTAGAAATTCCTGTAGTATAAACATAAAAGTTACAAGCAAACTCTAATAAATGTAGAATTAGATTAGGAACGCTATTCAATGAACAAGTGAAATATCTTAGCAAGTAGAGGTTTTATATGATAGATGTCATATTATATCTTAGAGTACTATATACCTAGTTATCCTTTATCTCTATAATTTGGAAGTAATTAACTGTAACATTTTTCTAGTTACTAACCCCTTCCATTTCATCGGACTGACTATTTTCTTTGCAATTTCACATTTGCATTTGAGGCTCAAGTCATGTTTAAAGAACAATTATCCTTTGTACTAATGTACGTATTAACTCTACCAAAAAACAACAGCACAAACCATACATATTTCAGGAATGCATACATTATTTTTTTTCAATTATTAGTAATTCAGAATGACTATCTTCATTCTGCAGATCAAATAAATTGCTAAAATTAATGCATAGCATCATTGAATATGATAGAGTGGGAAAAAGTTCAAATACATAATAAACAATAAACTGGTCATGCTTAATTTCAATAAATTTCTGAAAGCTCATCCAATAAATAGCTAAAATTATTATATAAACTCATTGAATGTGGAGTGGGGAAAAAAAATTCAAACAAATAATAAACAATAAACTACTGAATGCTTAATTTCATTTCAATTGACAAGTCCATTTGACCTTGACCTGTTAAACAAACCTAAATGCGAAAATTATAGCATAAAATTATGGCAAAATGCATTTTTAGGTCCCTAAACTATTAATTTTTGTTTCGAAAGGTCCTTAAACTATTTTCTTGTTTTAAAAAGTCCCTGAACTATTGATTCTTATTTCACAAGGTCACTAAACTATTAAATTTTATTTCAAAATAGAGGTCCCTGAGGATGAAAATTGACAGAAATATTTTACTTAAGTAATATACACTTCATTCTTTATTAATTTTATTAGTATTTACACATGATATTTTTCAGCCTTTTTAATGTCATTCTCAATTATCCTATTTCAAAAGGTAAATTTCTCAAGGGACCTCGTGAAAGAAGAATCAATAGTTTAAGAACTTTTTAAAATAAACAAATAGTTTAAGGGCCTTTCGAAATAAAAGTTAATAGTTTAAGGACTTCGTGGAACAAAAATCAATATTTCAAGGATTTTTTAAAACAAACAAATAGTTTAAGGACCTTTCGAAACAAAAATTAATAGTTGAGGAACCTAAAGATGCAATTATGCCTATTATTGAATTGATAAAATAGTATATGCCAGTTTCTCACAACCTATAAGTAAGTGGAGGATTTCTTTTGTAAACCAAATAAATTAGAAGATATCTTGATTGAAGAAGTTCTTTCAAAGTTCTCATCTTTAGATGTCTTTTGTGAAAAAAGTCATAGAAACTAGTGTTTCTCCATTTTGTAAGAATTCTATATCATTTTCATAATCAAATAGCAGAATTTTACCATTTCTTTGTCAAGTTCCAAAATTGGATCCAGCCAATTAGGTCCTTAGTAAAATTGAACACTAAATGTAAAACTTAAATAATACCCTTCCGTCCCACAAAGATAACTTTGTTCTCTATTTTCGCTCGTCCCACAGAGATAGGTCAGTTACTATATTTAATACTCCCTTCATTCCTGAAAAATAATTTTTTTATTGCACATTGTTTAATGCGATATGTCGGAGGGGTATTACGGGGTTTTTTGAGGTATGTTTTTTAATAAAAAGATCGTTTATGAAAAGTATGCAAAACGAACTTTCCAATAAAGATCATTTTATTTAAAAATGAACCTCAAAAAACTCGGTAATACTCTCCGATATATCGCATTAAATCACGTGCAAAAAAACAGGACTATTTTTCAGGGACAGAGGTAGTATATCATTAATTATTCATTTCCATCTTTTGTCCAATTTAAACTATCTAATCTTTTTCCAAATCAATATTTAGGTACTAATAATTGTTTTGGAAAACAAGTAGACATAAGAGCAAAATGGAAGATCATTAACTATAGGCCTATCTTTGTGGGATGGAGGGAGCAGAAATTAGAATCCAACAAATAACTGAACATAAAAACTTCCATATAACCAATAAACAATAGTAATTAAAGTAATCAGTCTACCTTTAAATTTCTAACTTGATGGGGGCAGCCAGCAGGTATAAAAACAGCATCACCTACTTTCTGAACAAATGTCCATGGTTCGATTCCTACGTAAGCATAAACAACGAACAATTAAAACAAAATTAACTCAAATTCATGTTTTTTTCTTAACAAACCACATATGTATCAAGATGAAAGACCAACCATATTCCTCCTTCAGTTTCCTTTTATGCTCCATAGTCAAATAAACTGTTTGATCATGAATAGGATGGATAACCTGTAGAAAACAGTTGTTAGCACAGATGCTAAAAGGTTGCGTGCAAGATGAATTCTTTGTAATAGCCACACCTTGGCAATGTTTGTTTTGGGTTTTATAAACCAGTTTTAGGATTTGCATATCTAAATCAGGTTCGACTTCGGGATTTCAAACTACAGCTTTAAAAAACCACCAAAACTCCTATAAACCTACTATCACACTTTTCAATAAAATCAATTCTCTCTCCTTACACTTTAATATATTTATATTATAAATCACATCATCAAATGATTACAATCACACCCAACAACAATATAAAATTACAACATTCACTCTTACACGTTAATGTGACATAATGTTAAATCTTACCCTATTTAAAATCCCAAAACAACACACAGCTTACTATTAAAAATCTATGGATTTCATAAGCCGATATTCAAAAATCACTATAAGCCGTTTTGAGGCTTGTAAGGATGAAGACTTGAGAAGTATTATTATCCATCTTACTACTTAACCATTGAAAGCAAAGAGGCGTGGCACATTCGTTTTCCTTAACCTTCAAAGACACTACCTTTACCTAATTAATAATTACCTGTGACAATGGTCTACCATAGGTATGCCGGAATTCCTTGAAGTGCTTCCTCAAGTAATCCTCTAGCTTGGGAATGTCTTGCCTTCTAAATATATCCCATAAAGCAGCACCTTCAGGGTCTTGAATACTCTCTGACGCACTGTTACTTTCATCTTCCGCTTGCTCACTTTCACCTGCTTTGGACGCTTCCAACGAATTCTGTTGATCATCTTTTGGTATCTCGGAATCATTATTCCTACTCACCATTTCAACTAGGAGACTAGACTCTTCACTACTTTTATCTGTGGAGTTCGTCTCAATAGTAAAAACTTGCTCGTCTGAGGTATCAACTTTACTTCCATTTGCAAGATCACAAGCCCTCAGTTCATTGGTTTCATTATTTAACTTAGATCCATTCAGATTCAATGAACAATCTCCTTTATTCAATCTGAATATTCCATTTTCACCGTTTTGCTGCTCTTCGTCCTTACCATTTAACATCTGCTTCATTTCCCTTTCATCTTGTCTGGCATGACTCTTTTGCAATTTCTTTATAGCCAAAAGCTGTTCAGGTTTGAGTGTCATTGTGTTTGCATGTGTCAACACATTTACCTAAGACATTTAAAAAATTTAGAATTATGAGTAATAAAAGGATTGGCAGCAATCTAGCCTACAAAAGGAAGAAAGAGTTGTTACTCAATCATTCCTAACATGGAAAAAATTAGGATTGTAACTTTTGGTGGTTACAAAGAAGGATATTATATTTACGGACCTATAAATTAAGAAGAATCCTTTTTTATTTATGTGACTACAGGCCAAATTGAGCTAATTCAGGCCTACATATATATAAATTAAAATGTATTGTCCTTAATTTACAGAAATCAAGTGAGACTCACGTGGGGTTTTAACCTAATTCGGGCCAATTTGGCCTACATTTACTTAAATTAAAAGGTATTGACTTTAATATACAGGCCTGTAAACATAATGTCCTTCTGCAAACCCCAAAATTAAGAGCCTAAAAAAACTTTTTTCCCTTTCCTGACAAGTATATGAGGGTAGCAAATATCACAAATTCAAAGAAGAGGTCATACTGCATCAGACATATCACAGTGTAATTTTGTCACAGAATCTCCTCGTCCCAATTCCTGAGCAACTCCATAAGCAATATATGTCTTTGGCCCCATATCTGGTTTCAGAGACTCCTTGGGCAGTTTAACAGCAAGGTTTAAGTACCCAAGGCGAGGGTGTGTATACTCTTTGAAAGGCAAACAACTGATAAATTCAGCCTCATGGCGTGGTAGCCGCTCCTCAAACAAGTTAGCTGGAGGCCAGTCCTTCAACTTGAGTATCTCAGGCCAATTGTGACGGTCAGATCGGCAATTTGAATACCCATCGAAAAATTTGTGGAGATTTAAGTCAACCTGCTTTTCATTGAAAACTGCTCACTTTTCCATAATTGATACATACAAGATTTTGATAAAGTTGTGTAAAAACTCCAACAAAGATCGCATAGAAATAGGAATTACATCTCGGATATACATGAAGGGGAGCATTCTGTGGGTAATAAAATGAATCAACCCAAAATAAGTCACATGAATTCCAACAGAAGACTAGAGTTCTAAAAGCCTACAATTTTATAAGACTGCAATTTCTCATTTCTGTACAGGTATAATGTTGGATTCAAAACAAAGCCGAGATCAATTTATGTAAATTTGACAGATTCCATTAGGTTCACACTAACAAAAATATTACTATTGTTTTGAAGCATATAACTTCACCTCATACGACAGAGTTATTAATAGCAAAACCACAACCACTGTAATAGCATATTTTTGTAAGCTAACAACACGTTTGATTAGTTTAAATAGGATCAAAGTGACTGGTATATAATTGTTGAGGGGACATATGTTATACATATACTACGTTGGGGTAAAGTGAATTAATCATTTTCCAAGATATTTTTGTTCATCCATCATATTCGTATAAGATGAAGGGTGGTAAATGAAGATTTATACTATACAAGTGATTATTTGATACTAACTCATTACTTTAAGGGGGCAAAATGGAAACTTGGGATCAATGGCCTTTGGAATTTCTGAACTACTAGATTTGAAGAATAGATGGAAGACACTCTCGATTTGAAGATTAAATGGAAGAAATTGTGCATGTTACTAATAAAAAAAAGGGAGACACTAGGAGACTCTCTACTGTGACAATAAGTCAAGTAAAAATCATTACCTTTATTTACTTATTTTCTTTTTTACTTACTTTCTTTCCTTTTTTCTTCTTTTTTTTTTTTTTAAAGTCTGTTCTATGTTCCTTCATTTACCTTGTCCTTCACCAGTGTTAGAAATCATCTGTTATTCTCTTCTCCATGAAAATAGAACATAAATACATCATTGAGCATATAATTTTAAAAAATTAGAAATTGATAGGCAAGTGAACTGACCTCACACCAGTCCAAGCAATTTATTGCAGTTACATCTAAAACAGATTCATGATTACAACTCGTTTTCTGTCGAAAGGCACGCCACATAACCATGGGCTCCCAGCTCAAACCAAGTGTAGTCTCAAGTACATCACTAACAATCACAGGCTCGCCTCTGGACCAATGCCATCGAAAATGCTTCAAATCATCATTTTTAAGGTCTTTAGCTTTCGGAAAGTACAAAAGATTGTCTATTGAATCTTTCCTAGAAGCTGCTTTACGCAATTTATCACTGTCCAAACACGAGCACTCCTCAAATTTCATAGGCAAATTCTCTAAATCATGTTTCCAGGCTAATTCTTCAGCTCTATGCAACAAATTTGAGACCCATTCAATTGGAAATATGCATTTTAATTCCAAATTTCCTTCACCACAACCTCGTAACGATGAGGGTGGGCATGGAATGGCACCCTTTTCTGCAGATCTCCATTCAGACATTATCTTCCCAATATCAGTGGTGATTGTTTCAATAACAGCAGAAGGTTCGTTCTTGATATCACCAATTCCATGCAAGTAATCTAGAGAATAATTATCATAATGCGTGACAACTTCTTTATCACCTCCCCGAAGACATCCCTCTCGAAGCTCTTGACAACAATTGAGACACAGGTCGTAGGAACACCTTGGGCAGCTTCGATGAAAATCAGCAATGGATGTGTTACAGTTGTCGCTGCATAATTTTCACAGACAAATTACTTTTTTACGAGATGAGAGAACTCAATATAGAGAAATGGAGTTTTGCTGTGATTTACCAGTAAATTCGCTCATTCTCCTCAAAGTACGATTGCTGCAGCTTTATTTCTGAAACTGGTAGCCCTGATTTAAAAAACTCTAATTTAGGAATATCTTTTTTTATATATACGAAAAGGGAATTAATGATTGAGCAAGGTTGTTAAAAGCGATAAGCGCACTCAAAGCGCAAAGACCCTCTAATGCTTTAAGCGCAAAGCGCAAAAAAAAAGCGCGCTTCACTGAAGTGGTGCATACCATTCTAAAAACATTATACATGTTAAATAACATAATATCATAGGCACTTAGCAATCCATTTAGTATGTACATGAGACAAAGTGAGAAACATTAAAGCTTGTCATTAGCTATTTCTTAATTCACAATGATCAATAACAATATTAAGTTTCTAATTCATGCAAAAATCATTGATCGTGCTGAGCCTGATCACCGATTACACATATTCATTCTCTAGTTACTTGCATCCCACAACTTCTCTGAGAAGATAACTTATTTGCGTCAATAACTGCCCTAGATATTTTTATTTTTGAGTGTTATTAATTAAATAGGCACTTGGGCTTAGTAAATAGTTGGGCTTTTTACTTATTCTAATGGGCTTATTAATTAAAACCTAACCCTAGCTTTATTTTTAAGAAAAAACTGCCGCCCAGATCTTATTTCACTAAAGCAACAGTTTTGACCGATTCTTTCTTCAGAGAATAGCGCAAAAAGCGGCCCAAAGCGCGCGCTTGATTGAAACCGCCTCGCTTGGCCAAGTGAGAAGCGGTAACATGTAATCACGCCTCGCTTTGAGCGCTTAAGCGCTGAAGCGCTCGCTTTTAACAACCTTGTGATTGAGTAGGATAGTTTTTATTCTACTTCATTATGCATGTAGTTAACGTTCTAATATTTAGTCAAAGACAAAGTGTTTCAGCTGTTATCATGATTTTGGCCTAATTAACTCTAAGAAGATCAAGATCCATGTACTAAATCAACTTGGTTCCTCCCACTTTAGTTATTATCAATCCAGAAACCACTTATTGCTATATTCCAGTTAGACTTTGTAGAAATCACTTTCAAAGTCTATAGCGTTTACACTATAAGAAACAAGTTATTTTATCAGAGAAAAGCAGGACAGTAAAAAGGGAAAAGTCATTCCTCACATTTACTATCATATTAACATTATTCAATCTCTCAAGATATCTAACAGAAGGAAAGTCTCATAATCTCTATGGTTTGAAATCCACCAAGCAATTATAAACTTAATCCTGACCCACACCTTTACTTTACCAAAGAATTCTCAAAGTCCTCAAAATTTCTTATATTTCTTTCCAACCAAATAGACCAACACAAAGCCCGGGCAATCGCCACCCCATAGATTTTTACACCTTTTACTTATATAACCACCAAGATTGGACCCTAAAAGATCAGTAACTGAATGTGTCAAACTCCAAACTATGTCTGGATCCTTAAACACTTAGATCCAAAAATTATAATGTGCAGTGCAGTTAAAGATAGTCCTGATCTTTTCTTTTCTTTTTCTTTTTTTTTTTTAAATTATTATTTTTTAAAGATAGGGAGACTATGATTTGTTTCTTTCCCTCAACTCCTCTTCAACCATGTGTCTCTTCTCCCACAAGCACATCTCTTTTCTCCCTTTTATATTGAGTTATTTAGTCCTGTTTTCTAGTGTGTCTAACAGTGCCGTTATTCTCTGTTTCAAGGTTAAATGAAACAATTAAAGCTATATAATCATTTTATAACTCATTACTTTGAAAATAACTGTACACATGAATCTAGTGTGCTATCCACTACTAGTTCACGACAAAAGCCTACGATTTGTTTACCATTCACATCATGTTACATCAGGTGTATACTAATAAGAATTGTTTAGTGTGTTATACAACTTGTTCACAATTAACACCTGTAATGTGTAAATCCATCACATTATTTTAGCTTACGTAGAGGTTATACTAATAAACACCTTACTAGCTTAGATATCACATCAAAAAATGCTCACCCATATTACTTCAGTCCCAAATGAAAATACCTTGTATCTTAGCCTCCATTTCCTTCTCAACAGATTGCCATTCGTGGAATTGCTTTAGAAAGGGTAGAAGCGTTTTCAGCATGTATTTAGAGTACCGTATCTTTTCTTCATGGCTAAAATTCAATGGCAGATTCTTCAAGTCCTGCATGCAAATTACAAACATAAAATTAGAAAAACAAAGCATGTCAAAAAAGAGAGAGGGAACGGTATGACATGAATCCAACAGGAAACCAACCCTAATTGGCCCATCAAGCCTCATGCAATTCTTGCAATTGCAGTTGTTAAGACAAACAGGGCAAGATTCAGCAAAAGCCTCTTCTAGCATCTGAGGATACCTGAGAATAACTAACTTTAGACAATACTGGGTCCAAGATATAATCATAGCTGAAAACTCACTAACGTATAAAACTATAGATCCATCCTACGAGAGAGAATAGACACATAAACTGGGAAAAACTTGTACAATGTGATACTAATTCTACCTTAACTTTTTCATTCAAATAGTAACACTGCTACTAAATGTCTACAAGAAGTATTGTTCAACAAGTAGAGATGTTATAATGAATACTGAATGCATAACCCATGTTTGAAACTCGAAGTTCAGTAACTCTCAGCACTCAAACTACCAATCAGGAGCAATATCAACATTCATTCCATATAAACGACATAAGGTCACAGCTCAGATTCGTTCAAATTAATAAGTTACATACCATTTAGTCATGCAAGGAACACAATATCGTTTACTTCTACACTTGGTGCAAAGTACAACTCTCCCTTTATCATTTCTCTTGCACTGGTGACATGTATTCTTCTCCCCCCTCTATAAATCAGCAATGCAGAGCAAGTCACAAGTAATAAAAAAAATTAGCCAAGCATTCAGAAAATACAAAAAAGGAAAAAGTGAACAAATTTAAACAAGAATTCCAAAATCATTTACATTTTTCTCAACATTTTTCTCAGTCTTTATCGTACTCTCGGACTTAGGCGCTTCATCCTGTTTATTCCTACTAGTCCGAAGTGGATTTCTTCCTCCTCCCCTTTCTCCTATTCCCCCCACATTTGTCCCCCCTTCAACTTCCTGACCTGCCCCATTGTTCCGTGGTTTTCTCCCACTTTTTTTTTTTGAGCTTTTCTCCTCGTTTTTCTCTTGCGCCCCAGCCTCATCACCTACTTCCTCACTTTTCACTACACTTCGGGGTCTTCCCCTTTTTCTTTTCGAGCTTTTCTCCACGTTTTTCTCTTGTTGTGCCCCAGCCTCATCACCTACTTCCTCACTTTTCACTACACTTCGGGGTCTTCCCCTTTTTCTTTTCGAGCTTTTCTCCACGTTTTTCTCTTGCGCCACAGCCTCATCACCTATTTCCTCACTTTTCACTACACTTCGGGGTCTTCCCCTTTTTCTTTTCGAGCTTTTCTCCTCGTCTTTCTCTTGCAACCCAGCCCCATCACCTATTTCCTCACTTTCCACAACTTTCCGAGGTTTTCTCCCCCTTTTACTTTTCAAGCTTTCCTCGTTTTTCTCTTGCACCCCAGTCTCATCACCTATTTCCTCACTTTCCATTACATTCTTCTCTCTCTCTCTATTCCAACCTCTCCTACCCCTCCTCTTATCTTCCCAATCATAAGATTGCCCACTCAATTCCTCAAGCTTCACTTTAGCCAACTGACAAGATTTCCTCATTGAAGCCCTCCTAATAACAGCACCATTGCTGGCCTCCTTCACCTCTTTTTCCTTCTCTTCCCCTTCACCCAAATCGTCTCCATCATTTCCTTTCCCTTTACCCCCTTCTTTATTAACCTCCATTTTTTCTCCATCATCAAATTTACCCTCTCCATTATTTACCTCCAATTCCTCTCTATCATCAAATTTACCCCTATCATTCCCCTTCCCCTCTTCTTTATTAACCCTCGATTCTTCTCCATTGACAACTTTACCATCTTCTGTAACTCCCTGCTCCTCTTCTTTATTAACCTCCAGCTTCTCTCCATCATCAAATTTACCCTTTTCATCTCCTTTATTAGCCTTCGGTTCTTCACCATCAAATTTTCCCCTTTCTTTCCCCCTCCCCTCTTCAATATTAGCCTCCATCTCTTCCCCATTGTCAACTTTACCATCTTCTTTCACTCCCCTCTCCTCCCCATCGTCAAATTTAACCTCCGTTTCTTCTCTATTTTCAACTTTCACCGTACAACCCAAAACCTTGGGTAAACTCTCCGTAGTTTCCTCTCCCTCCTTCACTACAGGTAAACCCCCATTTTCCGGTGCCGGAAAATTCAAATCCATATGAAGAAATCGCTTCGAAGGCTGTATTTGACTTCTTTCCCCGAACTATAACAAATAGCTCGAGTAGAAATGAACGCTTCAGCTTCTCCAGCGATTTTGAGCAGTGATTGGCTTGCCCGACGGTTTCTTTTCTTTTTTTGACCTTGCCAATGGTTTTGTAGAAATAGAAATCCCGCCTGCTTAAGCTTAATGCAGACGCTGCACAAATAACTAAGAGCCACTTGGTTAGCATTCTGCAAGCATACTATTGAGTATGGTTTTTGCCATTATTAATTTGATTTGATTGATTGGTTCGCAGACACAAATTGACTCTCACTGACCTAGATTCTACTCCCTTGTTTTCATATTTATTTTTATTTTTTTTTTAATGTGAAACTTAATTATAGTATTCTAAGTAGAGCTGTCAAAACGAGCCCGGCCCGATGGGCCGGCCCGAAAAGCCCGGTTTTAAGGACGGGCTGGACCCTAAAAATATAGGCCCAAAAAGAACCGGGCTTTTTTGGCCCGGCCCAGTAGGTCCGGCGGGCCTATGGGCTTGGGCCGGGCTTAGCCCGGTTTTCTGGGCCGGCCCGATTTAGTTTTTTTTTTTATTTGAATAAAATTGAAAACCTAGAGATAAGAAAAAAAAAGGAGCAGTAGGCGAGATTAGTGATTTGGCCAAGGTTGGTAATAGTTGCCACAGGTCACATCCATCCCTATATTCACTATGGTCTTAATTTCCTCATCTCTATATATATGTATCATATTATTTATGATCATACCCTATTTTTTAAAATAAAATACATTATAATTTATTGGTTGAATTTTCATCCAGGGAAATGAACGAATTCTTATGAACAACCACAAATTGGTGGTACACATAACACACTTGTACAATTAAGGCAAATATGAATTGAGGGATAAGATTTTATTTAAGAGTATCACTACTCAAACCCCAAAATCCTATAAACTCGCCCCACTTATTAAACAAATCTCAATAAAATTTAAAAATTAACATCCATTACTAAACATACCTCATTTTATTCCTATAATATCCTTATCTTATCAAAATAAAAAATAACACTTTCCTATTAAATTGTTGAATTTTTATTATTGAATTATTGTTGAAATAAAAAATAACACTTTCCATTCTATTAGGATTTGTTGAATTGTTATTCTTAAATTTTATTTAGGAATTTGAGTTTTATTTTAATTATTGAATTGTTGTTGACAAACTAAATAATATTTATAACTATATGAGTATAATTTGTATGCTAAATTATAAATTAATAAGGTAAATATATAAATTAAATATAATAGTAATAATATTTTAAAAAAATAAAAAAGTTGGGCCGGTTTGGCCCGGTGGCCCGGCGGCCCGAGATGGGCCAGGACGGGCTTGGAAATTGGTTACCGGGCCGGGCCGGCCCGGCCCAGTAAAAACTAAAAGCCCAGTGGGCCTGGGCCGGGCCGGCCCATTTGACAGCTCTAATTCTAAGGCCTTGTTTGTTACCGTTGGTGTGATAAAGTAGGATAAGGTGTAAAGGGATGTGGTACCATATGGTACATTAATATGTTGTTTGTTATAATTGATAAGCTCTTTTTTTCTATGGTATTATTTCCTATATCATGTTTGTTGTGAGGTATTAATAGATGTGATAACATTTAATTTTGACATATTTGCCCTTTAATAAAAAATTTAATATTTTAAAATACAAAAAGATTTCCAGGTTAAAACAAAAATACAGATTCACTCTTTACTCTTTCTCTTCATCGAGCACAATCAAAATGTGAAATATTTCTTCGACCACCGCAAGATCGACGTCAACAAAATACCTCCAATCCGGCCAATCAATAAGAAATCTCCAAGACTCCTTTGTTATTGTGAGGTAAAAACTTTGTTCTTAGTTGATAATTAGATGGGGTTTCGTCTTTGTTTAATATTAATTAGGGCATACATATATTAGGGAGGATTCTAATTTGTATAATTTGGGATCCTTTGTTTTTGTCGCCGCCGTTCAAGTAGGGCTTATGGATTTATTTTCTCTGCCTTTGTTGAAGCATCGTCGTTCGAGTACGGATTTGTTCGTATGTCTTGATTTATTTTGATTCTAGAGTATCACTTGAAAATTACTTAACACAAATTCATGGAATATATCAATGGTGATGGCGGTGTGCTGAAATATTTTGAGAAAAATAAAGTAGTAAGAATGCAAAAATTGAAGTTCGTGTTCCTGCTCTATACTCTTCTAAACAGCTGCTAATAGAGAAGATGTGTTTTAAACTCAAAAGACTTGAAAGTTATAGTTATAGATGGAACAATTGCATCTTTGTTTGTTTTTACTTATAAGCTAAAATATCAGTTTTTTTTATGATATTTGGAGCCTACACTTAGAAACATTCATGTTAATTCAACCAAATCATTAGCTTTGTTTTTAAATTATAATGTCTTTTAAGTTACAGGATGTCCACAAGAGGGAAAATAAATGATTGGCCGCCAATGTGTTGGTGTCGTGGCGGAGTGATGAAGCTTCGACAAGTGCGTAAAAAACCGAGAATCAAGGGAGGTATTTCTATAGATGTCCTCAAAATATAGACCATACAGACAGCTTCATTTGGTGCGATGAGTTTCACCAATACGATTCCCCGGATGCTTTGCCCAATTTCCTCCGGTTTGGTACCCCGTCTTCAAGAACTCAAGCAAGTGGAAGCTCATCATGTTCCAATTCATCTACACCAAATGTTGTGCACCAAAATCAAGTACCATCTGTTAGGACATCTTATTCGAATGAAAGCATTCAATTTACGGGCCCAGTGGAGGATCTTGGTTGCTTATCAACTCGTGTATTAAGCTTGATATTTTCTGGTGGATGTGTTGTTATGGCTATGGCATCAATTTGTATTGCCTTGTTGTCATTCTTAGTAGGTAGGTGGTGGCATTAAGTTAGCTAATGTGTTATTTCTTTTTGGAGTCTAGTAATATATGATGTAATTGGAGTTTAGTGATATATGATGTACTTTTTGGAGTCTATGTAATATGAATCTTAAAAATTAATGTTGGACTGATTATTTTCAGTCCTTTTGCAACAAACGTCCAAAAAACTTGCTGGAATTATTTTCTTTGCCTTGCCTTTTGAACAAAAATAAATGCCCTGCCTTAAGGAACTATTTTGGTCTTCATTCAAACTTATACATGCTGCCAATTAGACATGTATACAGCTTTGTTCAGGCTATCACAAGGCAATGTCAAGTCTACAACCATATAGTGCTTTTAATTCAAAGACCATTTAATGTGGTTGTTGCAATTTTCCTTGCTAGTATTTATACAACCTCTGGACCACCATTTATATGCATTATTTGAATCTATAAATCTCAAAATCAAAATGGCCAACCCAGGATATCCTTACCAAGATCGTTATTTCTATAGCCAAAAATGGTCCAAGCCAATTACACTTTCTCTTATTGAGGGGCTTTTAACTGAAAAACAGTTGGGTCATTGGCATTGGAATCGATCAAATACTTTGGCTATGATGGCAGTGAGAAATCGGATAAATTCGACATTTGATAAGAATTTTAAGTTCCATGAAGTGTCTACGAGAATTGCAAGCTTGAGATCACGTTTCAAAGTTTTTCAGCATATGATATCTTCAAATTCGGCTGAGTGGAACAGAGACAACAACACTGTTCATGCACCTACTGAAGTTTGGGATGCATGGATAGAGGTGAGAAAAATTTATATGCTTATGGAGAATTTTATTTTTTATTTGAAACACTGTTTACAACTTTTTTTCTTATTTTTTTTTTTTAGAGATGTCCAATGTCAATGGCATATATATATAATGGTGATGCATTGTATGATGTACTCAAGGCATTATTTGCACCTCCGGATGATGTGAATCCAGGGAATCCGAGAAATGTTAGCGGTGGTGGTGAGGATGTCATTAATATATCAAGTGGGGATGAATATGAAGATGAGGACGATAATATTATCCATATAAATTAATGATTTTACCTATTCCAAGATTCTCACATATGTTGCTTGTTCGTATTATCTTATCATTCTCCATGAAGAATGTGTAGTATTATGGGGTACTTTTTCCTATTATTATTATGTACTCCAGTGTTTCGTGGATTGTAATGTTTATTGTGTATGCAATTTAAAGATGTTAAGTTTGTTGTGTAATCCTCTTTTTATTTTATTTTAACCGAAGCTTTGAAAATAACAGTAACCATCAAGAGCATATAAACTACTACCAAGTTAACATCAAATTTCCAGAAAGTTAGCATCACAACTTGTTGGTTAACATATTAACAAAAACTACATTGTTCATACCACAACTACATCCAACGTGGTCAAAATACATACTTCCTAACCAAAGTTGCCATCTAACTTCACCCATAAGATTAGCAAAAAACGCTTATCAGCGACAAAAAGAAGTGCAACCCCAAGCATACCCACAAGTTTTAGTCTAGTATTACATAGTTCAACAAATCCCTTGACGCTTCAGATCAGCAAGTATTATCATTACGTACTCGCCACGGGCACTTTCAGGCAAGCTAACAAACAGCTCAAGGCGTTCATTGCTGAGGACCAAGGCCTCTGAAATACGTAGCTTCTCCTGCAACGTAAGGCCTCCAACAGTGTCAATGATCTTAAACACCTCCTTACGAGTCAATGCGACATCCTGTTCATATCCAATGCGATGAGCAATCTCGCCCAACCGTGACTCGGTGTTTCCCAGAAAGCCCCCAAGAGTAGTGATTATACTAGACGTTTCTGCATCAAACGAGTGACGTTTCCTAGCTCTCTTAGAAGACCTCGGAGTGTCATCATCTTCAGGCTGACAAACATAATTATTTTCAGCCTCTTCTCCGGTCTCGTACGCAAACCCATCAAATGGGGAGGCAGGAGTATTAGTATCAGTTTGTGAGGTATCCTTATTAGAGTTGAACAGATTGTTCACAGCATCCATAATATCTTCAGCATGCTCTCCCGTTGCCCTGTCCTTGCCGAAGATCTCGCACCAATCATCATAATATGGCCATGGCTTGTTGCGCATCGTGCGAGCATTTGCATCAACCTTATTTAACAAAAACAATGCAAAAGAAAAAATTAGACTACAAAAAATGGCAAGCAAATCAAAATGTTGAGCATCCTAAGAAATAGAAATAAGACCACACTAGTAGTAACATAAAAAACCAGCATTGCTCAAACTGTAGAAAAATAAGTTTAGAGCTACCTTCTTGTAGGCTTCCCATGCTTCTTCCTGCTCTACGTCAATCATTTTTGAAGTGTTATCCCAACCAATTCCAGACCTCGACAGCATCGATACAATGGATGAGTAATCCTTCTTCCACACGTGCACTTGGAGTGAATGTGTGGATATGGACGAAGATCAGTCTCAGGGAAAATCTTGTTCATCTCTTTCTCAAGCTCCCTCAAGTATCCAACCTTGAATCCATTATCAGCTTTCCACCCTTGGGGAATGATTTCCTTCAGACATTTCAGCAGTGCCTCCTCCTCTTTATGAGTCCAAATTCTTCGAGGCTTGGTGGTTTTTAGCTTGTCTGAGTTCTGTCCAAATCCAGCTTGATCCATTGTAGTCTGCAGTACAACTAACAAATGATATGAATAACATAGGTTAAAATAATTACCAAAATGTTAAGCAAAATACACCATTGACCAGAAAAATACAAATAACTCAAACAACATCTAAAAGAGAACATAATTATCAATGCATTAACTCATACATAGTCATAAAATATCCAAAGAGTTTCAATAAAGTACAATAATTGTGCAATTATACAACACAGCATAGGGCAAACTACTAATATATCTAAATCAATAACATGCAAATCTCAAGGTGTGTTCCTCCACTCATTGAACAATTGTATGGCCAAATCATCTCTCTTGCCAGTCCACTCTGCAGATGTTTGAACAACATCTATGAAATCAGTTAACGGTTCATCATTGGCCTGCGGTTGCTCATTTAAAAATTGATCTAGGTTGTGTTCCATTGGATCTACAACCATCTCCGTTCGTATATAATTGTGCAGAAGACAACAGGCCATTATGATTCTGTTGTGAGTTTTGATTGGGTAAAATGAAGGGCTCCTTAGTATTCCCCACCGCATTTTTAGTAAACCAAATGTGCGTTCGATCACGTTTCTTGCTCTCGTATGTTTCATATTAAAATATTCTTGTGCCGTTTGGGGTCGTCTAGCTGACCATTCATTGAGGTGGTATCTAACACCTTTGTAGGGTGTTAGAAAACCTTCTGCATTAGGATATCCGTTGTCGGCCAAATAGTAGTTACCTACAATAATGAGATTAATTGAGAAATAAATTATATAGTCTATTTGACATTATTGAATTCTCAAAATTATATTAAAAATACATAATTTACAGCTTATTACCCTTTGGTATTTTAAGACCATGCGTTCGACTAATTGGTTCACGGAGGACCCTTGAGTCAGCAGCCGACCCTTCCCACCCAGGGAGTACGTAAACAAATTTCATAGTAGTATCGCACACACCTAAGACGTTGACACTTATCTGCCCCTTTCGGTTTCTATATCTTGGTTTATCAACTTCTGGCACCATGGCTTCAATGTATGTCCCATCAAGTGCACCTAAACATCCCTATGAGATAATAAAAAAGATACAACAGTGTTAAATAAGTTGGAATCTTCCATAACATAGAGTTTGAATAGTAAAGACAATGAAGATAAAAATAAATTGTACCTTAAAACACTTCCACCTTGGATCAGTACATTCATCTGTTATAGCTGAAGGTTGGACTAAGAAGAGGGAATTTAATTTCAATACAGCTGTGAGTATTGCATGAAAATATTTGGAAATAGTCTGACCGGACCTTAAAAATTGGTGTTTCACCATTCTATTCTTGGTGTGGTGGGCTAGAACCAAAAGAAACATAGCAACTTTTTCATGTACACTGATGTACCTAGAATTTTTCAGACCCCCCAGAATTCCAAGCAAGTCACATAGACCCGCAAACGATTGCCGGTCCATTCTAAGATGATCCTTACAGACTTCATCATTTAAGAAGACCATTCTAGATAATTTTAAAGTTTGCTCAGGAATCTTATCTATCAAACTAAGTCTCCTTGTCGGAATACGAGCACGACGACGCTGCCTAATTTCGACTAAGAAAGCTATTAGAAGTGTAACAAGAACAACAGTTTGGTTCATCACCTCTTCAAGTACCACATATGTGTGAGCATGTTTCCTTGAAATTGTAGGCATGGTGAACCTTCATTCCCAAACAACCATGTAAATGCACAAAATATTCACTATAAAAAAACATCATCGATAAACCATAGAGACAAACATTTGTGATCTGGAGTAAAATACTCCAAAAAAGAATTTCATTCAAGTTAACCATATATATTCAATATCAAAATGAAATTTTAATGAACATAAAAACAGGGACTAGTTATAAGAAATGCACAATCCAACAAAGAACATACAGAAGCTTATCTGGGGTCGAAAAATTATCAATATCAAAACTTGACCTACTATTCAATATCAAAACTTAGCAAAAGAAAATCTACACTCAAACTTGAATACGCGACAAATGTAAATTAAAATTAAAGAAAGGTGATTTTTTAGACGAACGAGCAAGATTATCGAATCAAGAGACACATTAAGAAACCATACTGTGTGTAGATCGACGTAGGATGTATGAAGAAGACGTCGTTGATGCAAGAAACGGCGCCGGTTGTAGATCGGAACCGTCGCTGGTCACAAGCAGAACACAACAGCAGTCAACACATCGCACTAGGGTTTTTTGAACAGTGGAGAGAAAAAATTATGAGATGCGTAGTGTGAAGATTTTTTTGTGGTGGACAATTTTAATAAAAAGGTCCAAGGGTAAGGGTTGTAATTTTGTTTTTGGGCGATTGATTAAGTAATATTGGGGGGGTTGTGTGATGGGGAATACCCCTGAATTGGTATTAAGCATACCGGGTCAATTTTTAATACCGGGTTTAGTTGATTACCAAAAACACTAACAAACAGCATATTAGAAATCAATTTGCCCTTATTCTGCTACATACCCCATAACAAACAAGGCCTAAATTTATTATTACGTAGCATGCATATGATTAGGTAAAATAGTTTAAACTTGATAAAGTATAGAGTGAAACTGGTTTATACATGAATCAGCGAAGGGTATTAGTTGTTTTCATTGAAGAGTATTAGTTGTATTTACTGAAGAGTATTACTAATTTACACTAAAGAGTCTTAGTTGTTCAGTGAAAATGAACTGAGACTCTTCACTATAAACCAGTAATACTATTATTTAGTGAAAACAACTAATACCCTTCAATAATTCATATATAAACCAATTTCACTCTATACATACACTTTAAACTTTGATTCATTAGATAAGTTAATTGTATATATACTACTCCCTCTGTCCCCTCTTAAATTTCACATTTTTCTATTTGGGACGTCCCACAATAAATTTCACACCCCAACTATGGAAATAATACACACTCACAATACCTACTTTAATTCAAAATACCCTTCGTCCATTGGTTGAAAAAGTCAATAAAGCAGTTTTTTTTAACATATGTGCCACCCAACCTCTGAAATTTTAGAGGGAGTGAATGTTCATTTTAGTATATTTGAATTCTATTATTCCTTTAAATTTTAATTTTAAGTAATTGCGCATGAAATATTAAACTATTTGTAAATATATTATAGAATCAATCTTGTTACACTTTAGAAGATTAGTTGCATGTTTGGTAAAAAAAAAAAAAAAAAAAAAAGCTCAAACACTTCTGATACTCATATGTGAAAGTAGTTGGTTTTTTTTATTTTAATTTTTGTCTCATCCATTAATTTTTTAATTTTTTTTTTTAATTTTACTTGATTTCTTTGTTGGACCAAAAGTGCACTCTACCCATTTTCTTGGAACTGAAAGTACAAGCATATGAGTCATTATCAGATTTTAAATCACATATCATCTCATAATTTTGTAACAAAATAGATTTTGTTCCAAATTTAATTTTTTATATGTTTTAGTCTCAATTTCTCTGACAAGGTCCAATTTTTGTCTCAAATCGGCCGAATAAGTCAATACGACGTAGTTTTGAAATTCGAAATTTGTGATTTTGGGCAAGAAAAATGTGTGGCATCCAAGTGTGCTTATTATATTTGGTTTTCTTTCACAATTTTATTCACGTATATTTAATTTTAACTAATAAATGGCAGCTGAATAAACTTCATCACCGAAAACCCGCAATTTTATCTATCATGTGCTACTCAATGAGCAAAAAAACATCGTTTCACTTTTTCCCATTAATTTGGGACCAAAACTGGGTCTTATTAGAGAAGTTGAGACTAAGTTTGATAAAAAAGTTAATGTTGGAACTAAATCTATTTTGAGATGATTTGTGATTTAAACTCGTTATTATCACATTCGCGGTGAGCATATAAAATTGTGCCCACTGGTGGACACATGATCAATTTTGTTCGATTTTCTCAATTGAAATTATAAAGCAAGAAGATGAGCCCTTTTAAATAGAAAATAAAAGGGCGCCCCATCGAGAATCTAATAAAGCACTTCGCCCTAAGCCTGAGATCTATTCCCCATCTAGCTACCATTTTCCTTGATTAACACAAAAAGAAAAAAGAAAAAAAAAACATTGCTTCATATTTAAAGCTTGCTCTCAAATCTACTTACATTAAGATGCAAATTCAGAATGTTACTTCTCCATGATGCCCAAGTCAAATGCATAAACTAACAGTTTAAATCCACAAATGTGAATTAAGAAAATTAAACGTGAAATACACAATATAATTTTGGGGAACATTTCCCTTTTGCAATAAATTTTTGGCAAGTAGCCAAGTAATTGGGGAAGGAAAGAATATCAATGAAACTTAATATAATTCTGGCAATTGTAGCCAGGCAACTAAGTGTCAACACAAGGACATTATATCCTTCGACCATCCGCAGGTCCACCAAAGAAAATTTCTACGAACATAGTTATACTACACAAAGAATGCATTTTAACAATGCCATACACAATAAAAAGGAATATATTTGGTAGATTGTTTACTAAAGTAAATGGTATGGGGAGGTAATTTGAATTTATCATATTTAATCAGCTTTCAAGCTATATTGTTCTATGGGACTCTCATTTAGGTTTTTGCATGTAAATTGCTCTAAACAACCAATTAAAATTAAAGCAACTTCTGAAATACTTGAGTCTCGTCCTGTCTCCAGCATAGTTGCCAGGATGTAAAACATACATAAATGAAATCCAAGGGCTGGTTTTTCAACAACAGGTACTACAAAGAAGTGAGCATGTTAGAATTGAGTGAAGCTTCTCCACCTATTGAGAAAGAGAAAACACCCTCCGCCCATCAAAAGTGTACTCACTTTCCTTATTTGTTTGTCCATCAAAAGTGTGTTAATTCCCTATTTGTCAATAATCACTATAACTTTATACTCACAAATAATTATTTTATTCATACTTTATCCTTATTTTGTCTACTTTATCTATTTTTTCTTAAAACTTTTGCCTAAACAAATGAAGACACTTTTAGTGGATGGAAAAAGTACATGATAATTGCTAGACATACAAATGCAACTGCCAGCTGAGCTTCAATCCAAATTTTCCTTGGCCAAGTTTGTCTGACCTCTGGAAAATTATGTTGATCATGTCACATTGCAAAACCATATCCCCATTATTATCGTTATGATTTCTATATCTTTTTGTGATGCAGTCAATCTCTGTATAGAAATAGCTAGTAAATTGAAGAAAATTAGTTACATAAATCAATCGTGATATCATATATTTGTGTGTGTGGAATTCATTCGGAGAATGAATGAAAATTAACATTTTAGAAACTGGAATCCAAACCTAAGAAGAGATCTTCTGGTGATAACTTCAGCAGACAAATCATTCACAACATCGCCATTGAAACTCAGTCTCATTCGCCCTGTACTTTTTATTCCCGTGCCAATAGCCACCACTTGTAACTCTTAATGCGCAGCACAAACAATAAACATTTCAATAAACATCAACGGAAAAGGTATAATCAGAGCACTCGTCTAGAAATTAAACTGGTAATCATGAATTTATGCCAATTATACCTAAGTTGTGAACCTTGGGAAGGATTGGAAAGAAGAAAGTCGGCTAAAATAGTGACTCTGCGGCTTTGAGGCTTCCATTTCTTGGGGAGTGAACTGTAAACTGACATTACCGCTTCTGCAACTTTGTCTGCCCACGGCTTTCCAACACATTTTGCGGCGAGCATGACGCCGTTTTTTTATTGTGGCGGAGGAATATAAGTTCTTGACTCTTGAGGGAAAAAAGTAAACTTGAGCAAGTCAGAATCCTCAATGTGTCTGTCTACTCAATTAAGAATCCTCTATGTTTAGTGTTGCATCTAATAATTGCCTACACTTTGTTTTGTGATGTTGGATTGACCTCGTAATCATCTTGTCGATCCTTAATATTCTTTGAAAAAGCAAATATTTTAATATATAAATGGTAGGAAAAACATATTGCACTTATAACGACTTATATGGTCGAATTCAATTTTTACCTTTTTCCATTTCCTTAAAAGAATTTGCCAACTCAATATATTAGCATTTAAAAAGCTGAATTCATAAAACTTGTTTTCCCCTTTTCACCCTTTTAAAAAAATTCAATAAAATTCATCAAAATGTAATTTCATATCAAACCACCGTCAACACAAAAGGAAGTTATTAATGTGCTTTAGATAGGTGAAATTTCGTTTAGTTGCATATCTGGATCAATTACCTCATCAGATCGATAACTTTGGTAAATACCACTAATTGAATGGGTTCGCACAATAGATTAACTTGTTATGAAGCTAGCGATTCCGATCACTGTCAGGAACACATTTAGAATTTTTATCCATTTCAATGATTTTTATTAAGTTAAGTAATATCTTCGCTAAAATCTGCTACTGTAAGAATGAAATGAAAGATTACGGAAAAACAACTCTTCATGCTTTCTAATAAGGGAAGGTTAATTAGGATCATCGTACTTGTATGTGAATCTTGTGGAATTCTGATCATTATTACATGTAGGTGAAGAACTCATTGAATTCGGATCATTTGCAACAACCTATTTTATGTTGACAACTTCTTTCTCAACCTTTGAGGTTTATTTTTTCTTCTCAAGAGATAAAGCTACAGATCGGAGTCAATGGTCACAGCAGATTCTATGGTTGTTGCACATATTACATCAAGCAATCAATAGAGAATTAACTAATCTGAGAATCAATTTTCGTTTATTTACACAGATATTCATATACCTGATAAAAATGAACGGTCTGAAAGCAACAAAGCCTCTGGCATAATCTGGTAACCCCATTGTGTGATGGAGGATCCGATTAGTACCTAATCATTCGAGTTTCGGCCTCCAAAAATATAAATCACCGGAATATTTTCGTTGTATATGCGACAATGGCGTTGGGAATAAGCAACCCGCCGACGGTATGGACGTATTGACGCCTCGAGCAGCATCAAATTGGTTATGGTAAAAATGAACGCCTAAAATTTGGTGAGAACGGGAAATGGTAACTGACGCGGCAATTGTTAAACCCTAAAACACCAACACCGTGGTATAGCTGAAATTTCATGAGAAAGCCATTTAAATTTTCCACTACACCGACCCCTTCGCCTCCTTCAACATGTTACTTTGCTTCGCTATGATAGCAGGGGGAAATGGAACACACGTTTCTTCAATGTAGGAATTATTGAATTAATTAATATCATTAATAACAATTAATGTAATTAAACGGTAGCTCTAAGATTGGATTGACGGTGATAGCATATTATGTGTTATCCTTATGGACACTTTGGCAATATCTTAATTAACACGTGGCAAAATACTTGGCATAATGTTAATTGGCACATGGTAGAAATAGGGAGTATTGTTTGTGACACATGGTGGATGCTGGTGAAGAGCATCCTCCTTTTATAATATAAGATTGTATGGTATGCTTAAATTCTATATTAATAGTTAAGGTGTGTTTTGAAACTCTACCCATATTAAAGAAGTCATATTAATTGATTTTTATAGTAAAATTAAAAGTGTTAAGTGATTGTTTACAATCACTACTTGATAAGTAGAATTGATTATTTTTTGATAAAAAAATCAATTTTATATTGTTTGCAATTCATATGTAACCACCTTAAAATCTATTTTGGAGAAGTAGAAAAAATCTGCTTTGGGATTTTGAGAATTAATTTTTTGTAGATTTGTTTTCATTAATTGATTTTTATGCAAACACTTCCACTTTTAAAATCGCTTAATTTCAAAATATTTCACACTTTTCATTTTACTACAAAAATCACTTAAAATTACTTCTAATTTTGCAGTAGTGATTCAAAACATACCCTAAGTGTTTGAAAATACATTAATTTTAAATTAGATTTAGGAAGTAATGTGTTTGCAAAAAAATCACTTTTATTGATAGTGGGGTAGTTATTTGTAGGGTAGTTATACTAGAATGGAATTTAGAGAATCCAAAAGCAAGTAAAACATACTATGACAAAATTGATTTTAATTGCTTAAAATAGTTGCAAACATTGTAAAAGTGATTTTTTTTTCAAAAAATAATCAATTCTATCTATAAGGTAGAGTTTGCAAACAATCACTTAATTTGGTTATATGTTTTAGTATGTTGATAAGATTGAAAGTCATTTTTACCCTTAATGATGGAACATAATTTACATTATTGTCATTATTAAAAATTATCTTATCTTTAAAAGGAATAAAAAAGTTAAGATCAAGTAAAAAATTTATTTAAAAAAAAAATCATCAAAATTCATGTGTATTCCAGATGCAGAATCCTCTCACGCTGGGGGCGGCGGGGAAGAGGCCGACGGGCGATTGTAAGAATCAACCCAATCGCTGGAGAAATCGAAGAAGAAAGGAAGAGGAATCGAAGAGAGAAAGAGAGGATACCGACTGGAAGAAGGTACGACAGTAATTTGAACAAAATCGATTGTCAGCACGACATTTGTGAACTCTCTTCTATGCGCGACAAATCCACCGAATCATTTGAGGTATTTCTATGGTAATTTCTCAAAATTGTACACCAAAACAAAACCAATGTCTTTGAGATTGAAAAATTCTAACAGGCTACACAATCTATAACCGTCCCAAGCGAGTAAAGTAGTTAAACTTTTGATTATTTCACAAATGTCACACTTTTAGCCGAAATAAGCATAACATCAAGAGATTGAGTGCAAATATACCGAATTTTTTTATCGTGTGGCTTATTAGACGACCCTTTCAACTACACGATAGTGATACGGAAGATGATGATAACGAACATGACACTTGTGGAAGCTCCACGACATGTAGCTGCCGGCGGCGTAAATTTTTTTGTAGAAAATAATTTTATCAATTTTCAATTCGGTCAAATAATTAGACTAGTGGGTTGCATTTTGTTATTTTTTTATCAATTTTTCATTAGGTCGATTAATGCTTTATATTTTTTTTACTTTTATTATGAGGATAATGATTTTGTATTCATTTGTACTCTTATGTGTAGAAATTCACTACTTCAATTCACATATACAATGGCAATAAACAACTACTAGTATTGCTCGATTCATCATGGTCCTAAACTGCGAAAAGATGCTCACATATCATAATTCTAGCATGAATTTGTTTTGATAGTTATCTAATGTTTTTTTTTTGGAAATTCATTCCCTGTCTACCTTTAGGATTAAAGAAAGTATTAGAAATTAAATTAGTTTAAAGGAGATGGGAGTAAAGTATATATTTATACTATACTATATTAAAAAGTGGCATGGGATTGTGGAACATTTTTGGACCAATATACCCTTCCCTAATATTTTCATGTGCGATTTAATTCCTGGCTAATCTTGATGCTTCAACTCTTTCCTCTGTCACCCCAACGCTCCAACTTTTTCCTCTTACAATTCACCATCTTCTCTTTATTCAAACAAACCTTAAATTACACTGGAGCTAGAATGGCGACGAAGGGCGGCTGCCCTCTGTTGAGGACAACGACTCACCGACTTGCGGCGAACAACCAACACACTCATCCTCTCTTCATCCCCTTGCCCTCATCCGATCATCTACCAACAAAACTATCAACAATCGTCCGACCACCGCCGCCGCACCGCGGCTCCCAGCTCTTTTTCCCTCCATCATTAGTTATGTGATCTCTCGTGCTTCTTTTCATTTGTTTCGCTACACAAGGTTGGACAACGACCCTCTTTCACGTATTCACCACTCGATCACCTTCTTTTGGAAGGTTGCTTCCATACGCACACTTCACACTTTATTGTTCCTCCAGGGTCAATTGTACTTCTTAATTTTCGAATTCTAACATTCGTAAATTATGTGGATTGTTCTGTTAGAAATAATTAGATTGAATTCCTGCTGGGGTTTCAGGTTTTAGCCATGACCACAACGTGTTTGATGATTTGTTTCAGTGGGTTAGGCGCTGCCTCAACATATGATCCAAATTTAGAAAGATTTTTTTTATGTTTTTGCCATTGTGAGTTAAGATGTGAGAGTGAGGATTACTATATATTCCTTTTTTCCTCATACAACATCTCTTTTGATATGTATGTAAATAAACTTTATGTTTGAGGAGCCAACACTTGGTTTTTTAGGTCTTTCTCCAATTGGGATTCTTGATTTGTATTTCATATATTAACTATGCCTATCATTGTTTATAACGAATTAAATATTTTTTGTTCCAGTTTAACGTTGTCCGACTAAATCAGTGGTTGGGACTTGAAATCGGGTAGATTTTCTTGATGCTGCTGCTACATATGGGGGTAATTTATTAAATTTCATTTTAGTTTGATTCTTGATGTTTTCCAATTGGGGTTTAGCTGGGTTTTAAAGATACCTGATTTGTCTTATGATTTACAGATCTAATCTTTCATATATGTCCCTGCCCACTTATGAGAATAATAGATTTGCCATCATATACTTGTTGCGTATATATCCATCCGAAACTGATTAATTCCGCAGGAATGATGGTTCATGATCATAAGAAATTTTGAACTCCATTATTCAACAACATTTGGGATGGAAATAAGTAATTCCCAACTAAGTGAAACATGTAATTGTGATCCATTTGGGAATAATTCATCCTCATTTACTTAATTTTGTAGCATCAATTTATCATTTTTTAGATTTAATTGTTATTTATACCAGGAATTTTCACCAATTTTCTTTTTCTTAGGAGAGCCAATATTCATAATAATCGTTATTGCGATTATCATAAGAAATTATAACTCATTTTGTTTCTATTTACTTAAATGATTTGTTGGTTATTTCTATTAGGGGTATTACAAACCTCCTGCTGGTTTTTATTTTGAACTAGACATGTTGCCTATAAAAATAATAACACTGATGATGGTTCTTGACTATAGGATGACATGAAACTTATTGATTGCAACGTCCATGAGCGAGTTGATAATTTTGTAGTTGATGTTAACTCCATTGAAAGCTAATTCACCTACTTCTGCTTATATCCCATAGTCAAGGGTTGTTTCATATTGCATTATCCATCGATTATATATTATGTTGCATTTATCATAAATATTTCTGTCACAGGTACATCATACAGTCGTCAATACATACTTCATTTCAATGCTTATTTGTCATTTATGTTATATTATTAATTAACTTGAGCGAGTAAATTGTATTTTCACTATTTTGTAGTTTGAATCATATTCATGCTTGATTTTCTAGAGAAATATTCCTGGAGTTTACTTAATGTTCTTGAAAATTCTCTTATTATTTTTTTTCTAATATTTGTTCCAGGTGACTTAGGCTTCTCTGATGATTCTGGTACCATGTATAAAGGTGCTGTAGAGAGTGTAAATGGCTTGAATATTATTTTATTTGTACATCTTTGGTTCAGGATTTCTTCCACGAATTAACTTAGATAGAAGCAACTTGAATTCATTTTCTGCATTTCGATCTGGTTCTTTGAATGATAAGGTACCTTTAAAGTTCTTGATTGTTGGCATTCTGCATTCATCATGTAAATAATGACTCATCAATCATAATCATAAATTTTTAGCATTAGAATTTTAATCCACTAATAGTTCAGTTTCACTTTTAAATTAATTATCTTCACACATAACCTGGACGTCTCCATCATCCTCTACCTCATGCCCTTAATATTTTTAGTTTTTTATAAATATTATTTTAAAACCTTAACTTATATCTATCTTCACATTGTACATATTGAGCAATAAAAATTTTATCCTACAATCGTTTCAGTTACATTTTTCCATAGCTTTAATTTCTTTAACTACTTGATGTTTTCCCTCACATACTTGGTTGGTAATCAAAAGTTGGAGCATAATTACAAAAAAGAACCAATACATAAGAGACATGCTTAAACTGAAGTTTGTCTATTAAAAATGTTCAGGTTCTTCTTTATTTCTTTCCGTTCTCATTCAAAAAGTTTGATAAATTGGTGTGGCTTCATATGTTAATGTTTGCAACTAATTTATGTTATTGTCTTTAAGATACAATATTTTGAAGCTCAAATTTAACATGGATTGATTATGACCCCTTGGATTGTTAAGCATATGAAGGATACCTCATTTAAAGATTCAATCTTATTTTGTATTCAGTTATGTGAATAATTGAAGCATTTTGGAGAAATGGTTTTGTTTTTTCCTTAGTATATTGGGGTTGGATGAGTTCATTAGTTCATTCCCCTCTTTGCATGACTCATTTTTCGTTTGGTAGTTGTGGATTGTTGCTTAAACTTAGTTAAATTTCATATTTATATAGTTGTTATTGCACCCGGTCAGGGCACATTCATAAATGCAAATTTATTGAAATTTATTTGTTGATTATAGACATGTTATAATGGGAGAGAAAATTGTGTTGGTTATTAGAAGGGCTCAATAGCACTATTAGGGCATAATAAAAAGTTTTAACCCATATACATATTAATTGTGACATGAAAAATTGTTTAACCTTAAGAAATAGTATTAAACGTCTCAGAGGATTAAGAATATGCTTTTCAAATTATAAGCTTGAGGGAAGAATTATGTCTATATAAAACTTATTGCCCAGCTGCAGGGCAAAACAATATAAAGTTTTATAAGATTGAGACTGAGTTTAATTAATCACTGATTGTTTCTTGCTGGTTTTGGGAAAATTCGTACGACTAAGAAATACTAAAATTATTTCTCAACAATTGGGGTGCCTTTTTTTAATAGAAACAAATAATTGAGGCTCGTGTTAGACACGATTTCCTTAAAATAAATTATGTCATTTACTCTCGGTGCTAGTGAATCGTAGGACACTTGTTTTCCAGGGTACACCGATTAACGAGCAATGATATAGCACACTATCTTACTCAAGGCGAACTGAGAAGTTGTCCGATAATTATCACCGGAATAAGAATGAATTTGAGTACAAAACAAAAACACGAGGAATATAGCAATTGCAAGAAATAGTATTTGCATCTTTCTCAATTCGATGTGTTATATCTTTTTGGCATCCATTCGTCCTCATTTGAGGTGCTATTTATAGCCCTCGAAAAATGACAACTGGAACGTAGCAATAATGGTCATAAAACCATTACCGAAATATTTTAAAAACTGTTGTAACCACCATCTAAATAATGAATAATTATTTCAAATATAACTGTCACCTGAATAATGAACCATTATTTCAGGTTTAAAATTCAAAACTATTTTGAATTTATTCTGATGGTCCCGTATTTAATGACTTTTTCAGGACAAATGAGAATTTAGGAGCAAATTTTTTTTAAACCTTTCTCAGGGAGTTCAGCAAGAGTGAATAATACTCAAGTCACTGCATTGCTAAGAGTCAGAGCACTCAAGTCAGTGCAACTAACTTGCGAGCTCAGTCTCTTAACAAGGCAGTAACTCGAGAGGTTTCACTTCAAGTCACTGCGCAGCTTAGAGGTTGAGTTACCAAGTCAGTGTGAAGACTTGAAGGCTCATGCTCTAAGCAACACAGTGACTCGAGATGCTGAACTCTCGAGTACGTTGCCTGAACTGGTCAGTGAGAGGGATTCTCCCTGACCTAAATACTTAACCAAAATTTTCTTTAACAATGCTCTCAGTGAGCAGATTTTCACAACACTTTAGTAAATACTTAAAACAATAAGACGCTCAGTTTAACGTGGTTCAGTGACTCAAGCTCTTACATCCACGACCTGATTTAACAGGAAATCCACTAACTGGGATTCTTGTTTTTAACGTGCCAAGGTGCACGGATACACTTGACTCACGCCACTCCCTGGGCTGCCTCTCCTCCCCTCACTACAAACCTAACATTCTTCTGAAAGGGTTTAGTTTGGTTTGGTTTCTCAACTAGGTGAGGTTTTCCCTTACAATGTGTTAGCCTCAAGCTAAGATTGGGAAAACCTCACTAAGCTAAGAGTTACAAGCTAGACACTCAAAGTATATATGTGAAGACCATAAATGGTCAGTGTCCTAGGTGTAAGAAGTGCCTCCTTATATCTCCCATGAAACGCACTATCCTCTCACACCTTCACAGCTCGTAGGTGTTGATTTTTCTCTACTCAGACACACTTCAAACCGAAGTTATGAGCTTGTATTTATAATGTGGATTCAAATGTAACCGTTGGAGGGAATTACATTTGAATCCAGCATTTAATGGTTTCAACACTTTTCTTGGAATGCGGCCTTGTCAGTGTCAGATACGCTGTCTTGACGTGATTGGTCCACGTGGACTGAATCCAACGGATCTTAGGTTCAGTGAGGTTGATCAGGACGCACTGACTTCAGATAGCTTATCCTCCACTGACTGATGATCTTCAATAGACATGAATATCTTCAGTGTAGTTGTCCTTCAGTAGACTCTTGAAGATCTTTCCAAGAAGTTTGTCATAAGGCTGAATGACAAACTTCCCTGACCACAGTAGTCTGACTCCTTTAGGGCCTACTTGGTACAACGCTGATCCTCCTTATCATGCTCTTCACTGAGTAGTCCACTGACTTAGCTTAGATCAACCATATTTATATTCAGTGGGACATCCTTCAGGCTTCTCTTCAGGTTCAGGTCTCTACCATGGCCTCAGTCAGTTCTTCTTGATGTTATCTTGATATCCTCAGGCTGTGTTGCTGAGTTCCCCCTCAACTGAGTTTTTCCTCAACTGAGTTCTTCTCAACTGACAGCCTATTCTACTGAGAGCTAACCTAACTTGACCTGAAACTAAAGATACAATCCTGACTGCTTTCAAACCTATTACATGTTGTTTTAGAAAATCATCAAAACTAAAACATATCCCAGCAATTTTCCCCTTTTTGATGATTCCAAAACTTCTAACCAAATGATTTTCTATTACAAGTTGAATGTCAGAACACAGGTAATAGTTTGAAATATGCAGGAATTCCCATAGTTTAAAAATATTTAAGCTCTTTTCGGTTGACCATTTTTCTTAACAAAACTGATTCAGTGGTCATGTGAACAACCCGCTCTGATACCAATTGATGGTCCTGTATTTAATGACTTTTTCAGGACAAATGGGAATTTAGGAGCAATTTTTTTAAAACTTTTCTCAGGGAGTTCAGCAAGAGTGAATAATACTCAAGTCACTGCATTGTTAAGAGTCAGAGCACTCAAGTCAGTGCAACTGACTTGCGAGCTCAGTCTCTTAACAAGGCAGTGACTCGAGAGGTTTCACTTCAAGTCACTGCGCTACTTAGAGGCTGAGTTACCAAGTCAGTGTGAAGACTTGGAGACTCATGCTCTAAGCAACATAGTGACTCGAGATGCTGAACTCTCGAGTGCGTTGCCTGAACTGGTCAGTGAGAGAGATTCTCCCTGACCTAAATACTTAACCAAAGTTTTCTTTAACAATGCTCTCAGTGAGCAGATTTTCACAACACTTTAGTAAATACTTAAAACAATAAGACGCTCAGTTTAACGTGGTTCAGAGACTCAAGCTCTTACATCCACGGCCTGATTTAACAGGAAATCCACTAACTGAGATTCTTGTTTTTAACGTGCCAAGGTGCACGGATACACTGGACTCACGCCACTCCCTGGGCTGCATATCCTCCCCTCACTACAAACCTAACATTCTTCTGAAAGGGTTTAGTTTGGTTTGGTTTTCTCCAACTAGGTGAGGTTTTCCCTTACAATGTGTTAGCTTCAAGCTAACTTTGGGAAAACCTCACTAAGCTAAGAGTTACAAGCTAGACACTCAAAGTATATATGTGAAGACCCTAAATGGTCAGTGTCCTAGGTGTAAGAAGTGCCTCCTTATATCTCCCATGAAACGCACTATCCTCTCACACCTTCACAGCTCGTAGGTGTTGATTTTTCTCTTCTCACACACACTTCAAACCGCAGTTATGAGCTTGTATTTATAATGTGGATTCAAATGTAACCGTTGGAGGGAATTACATTTGAATCCAGCATTTAATGGTTTCAACCACTTTTCTTGGAATGCGGCTTTGTCAGTGTCAGATACGCTGTCTTGACGTGATTGGTCCACGTGGACTGAATACAACGGATCTTAGGTTCAGTGAGCTTGATCAGGGCGAACTTACTTCAGATAGCTTATCCTCCACTGATTGATGATCTTCAGTAGACATGAATGTCTTCAGTGTAGTTGTCCTTCAGTAGACTCTTGAAGATCTTTCCAAGAAGTTTGTCATAAGGCTGAATGACAAACTTTCCTGACCACTGTAGCCTGACTCCTTTAGGGCCTACTTGGTACAACACTGATCCTCCTGATCATGCTCTTCACTGAGTAGTCCACTGACTTAGCTTAGATCAGCCATGTTTATACTCAGTGGGACATCCTTCAGGCTTCTCTTCAGGTTCAGGTCTCTACCATGGCCTCAGTCAGTTCTTCTTGATGTTATCTTGATATCCTCAGGCTGTGTTGCTGAGTTCCCCCTCAACTGAGTTTTTCCTCAACTGAGTTCTTCTCAACTGACAGCCTATTCTACTGAGAGCTAACCTAGCCTGACCTGAAACTAAAGATACAATCCCGACTGCTTTCAAACCTATTACATGTTATTTTAGAAAATCATCAAAACTAAAACATATCTCAGCAATTTCCCCCTTTTTGATGATTCCAAAACTTCTAACCAAATGATTTTCTATTACAAGTTGAATGTCAGAACACAAGTAATAGTTTGAAATATGCAGAAATTCCCATAGTTTAAAAATATTTAAGATCTTTTCGGTTGACCATTTTTCTTAACAAAACTGATTCAGTGGTCATGTGAACAACCCGCTCTGATACCAATTGATGGTCCCGTATTTAATGACTTTTTCAGGACAAATGGGAATTTAGGAGCAATTTTTTTTTAAACTTTTTTCAGGGAGTTCAGCAACAGTGAATAATACTCAAGTCACTGCATTGTTAAGAGTCAAAGCACTCAAGTCAGTGCAACTGACGTGCGAGCTCAGTCTCTTAACAAGGCAGTGACTCGAGAGGTTCCACTTCAAGTCACTGCGCTGCTTAGAGGCTGAGTTACCAAGTCAGTGTGAAGACTTGGAGACTCATGCTCTAAGCAACATAGTGACTCGAGATGCTGAACTCTCGAGTACGTTGCCTGAACTGGTCAGTGAGAGAGATTCTCCCTGACCTAAATACTTAACCAAAGTTTTTTTTAACAATGCTCTCAGTGAGCAGATTTTCACAACACTTTAGTAAATACTTAAAACAATAAGACGCTCAGTTTAACGTGGTTCAGAGACTCAAGCTCTTACATCCACGACCTGATTTAACAGGAAATCCACTAACTGGGATTCTTGTTTTTAACGTGCCAAGGTGCACGGATACACTGGACTCACGCCACTCCCTGGGCTGCCTATCCTCCACTCACTACAAACCTAACATTCTTCTGAAAGGGTTTAGTTTGGTTTGGTTTTCTCCAACTAGGTGAGGTTTTCCCTTACAATGTGTTAGCCTCAATCTAAGATTGGGAAAACCTCACTAAGCTAAGAGTTACAAGCTAGACACTCAAAATATATATGTGAAGACCCTAAATGGTCAGTGTCCTAGGTGTAAGAAGTGCCTCCTTATATCTCCCATGAAACGCACTATCCTCTCACACCTTCACAGCTCGTAGGTGTTGATTTTTCTCTTCTCACACACACTTCAAACCGCAGTTATGAGCTTGTATTTATAATGTGGATTCAAATGTAACCGTTGGAGGGAATTACATTTGAATCTAGCATTTAATGGTTTCAACCACTTTTCTTGGAATGTGGCCGTGTCAGTGTCAGATACGCTGTCTTGACGTGATTGGTCCACGTGGACTGAATACAACGGATCTTAGGTTCAGTGAGCTTGATTAGGGCGCACTTACTTCAGATAGCTTATCCTCCACTGACTGATGATCTTCAGTAGACATGAATGTCTTCAGTGTAGTTGTCCTTCAGTAGACTCTTGAAGATCTTTCCAAGAAGTTTGTCATAAGGCTGAATGACAAACTTCCCTGACCACAGTAGCCTGACTCCTTTAGGGCCTACTTGGTACAGCACTGATCCTCCTTATCATGCTCTTCACTGAGTAGTCCACTGACTTTGCTTAGATCAGCCAGGTTTATACTCAGTGGGACATCCTTCAGGCTTCTCTTCAGGTTCAGGTCTCTACCATGGCCTCAGTCAGTTCTTCTTGATGTTTTCTTGATATCCTCAGGCTGTGTTGCTGAGTTTCCCCTCAACTGAGTTTTTCCTCAACTGAGTTCTTCTCAACTGACAGCCTATTCTACTGAGAGCTAACCTAGCCTGACCTAAAACTAAAGATACAATCCGGACTGCTTTCAAACCTATTACATGTTGTTTTAGAAAATCATCAAAACTAAAACATATCCCAGCAATTTCCCCCTTTTTGATGATTCCAAAACTTCTAACCAAATGATTTTCTATTACAAGTTGAATGTCAGAACACAGGTAATAGTTTGAAATATGCAGGAATTCCCATAGTTTAAAAATATTTAAGATCTTTTCGGTTGACCATTTTTCTTAACAAAACTGGATCATTGGTCATGTGAACAACCCGCTCTGATACCAATTGATGGTCCCGTATTTAATGACTTTTTCAGGACAAATGGGAATTTAGGAGCAATTTTTTTAAAACTTTTCTCAGGGAGTTCAGCAACAGTGAATAATACTCAAGTCACTGCATTGTTAAGAGTCAAAGCACTCAAGTCAGTGCAACTGACTTGCGAGCTCAGTCTCTTAACAAGGCAGTGACTCGAGAGGTTTCACTTCAAGTCACTGCGCTGCTTAGAGGCTGAGTTACCAAGTCAGTGTGAAGACTTGGAGACTCATGCTCTAAGCAACACAGTGACTCGAGATGCTGAACTCTCGAGTGCGTTGCCTGAACTGGTCAGTGAGAGAGATTCTCCCTGACCTAAATACTTAACCAAAGTTTTCTTTAACAATGCTCTCAGTGAGCAGATTTTCACAACACTTTAGTAAATACTTAAAACAATAAGACGCTCAGTATAACGTGGTTCAGAGACTCAAGCTCTTACATCCACGGCCTGATTTAACAGGAAATCCACTAACTGGGATTCTTGTTTTAACGTGCCAAGGTGCATGGATACACTAGACTCACGCCACTCCCTGGGCTGCCTATCCTCCCCTCACTACAAACCTAATATTCTTCTGAAAGGGTTTAGTTTGGTTTGGTTTTCTCCAATTAGGTGAGGTTTTCCCTTACAATGTGTTAGCCTCAAGCTAAGATTGAGAAAACCTCACTGAGCTAAGAGTTACAAGCTAGACACTCAAAGTATATATGTGAAGACCCTAAATGGTCAGTGTCCTAGGTGTAAGAAGTGCCTCCTTATATCTCCCATGAAACGCACTATCCTCTCACACCTTCACAGCTCGTAGGTGTTGATTTTTCTCTTCTCACACACACTTCAAACAGCAGTTATGAGCTTGTATTTATAATGTGGATTCAAATGTAACCATTGGAGGGAATTACATTTGAATCCAGCATTTAATGGTTTCAACCACTTTTCTTGGAATGCGGCCTTGTCAGTGTCAGATACGCTGTCTTGACGTGATTGGTCCACGTGGACTGAATCCAACGGATCTTAGGTTCAGTGAGCTTGATCAGGGCGCACTGACTTCAAATAGCTTATCCTCCACTGACTGATGATCTTCAGTAGACATGAATGTCTTCAGTGTAGTTGTCCTCAGTAGACTCTTGAAGATCTTTCCAAGAAGTTTGTCATAAGGCTGAATGACAAACTTCCTTGACCACAGTAGCCTGACTCCTTCAGGGCCTACTTGGTACAGCACTGATCCTCCTGATCATGCTCTTCACTGAGTAGTCCACTGACTTAGCTTAGATCAGCCAGGTTTATACTCAGTGGGACATCCTTCAGGCTTCTCTTCCGGTTCAGGTCTCTACCATGGCCTCAGTCAGTTCTTCTTGATGTTATCTTGATATCCTCAGGCTGTGTTGCTGAGTTCCACCTCAACTGAGTTATTCCTCAACTGAGTTCTTCTCAACTGACAGCCTATTCTACTGAGAGCTAACCTAGCCTGACCTGAAACTAAAGATACAATCCTGACTGCTTTCAAACCTATTACATGTTGTTTTGGAAAATCATCAAAACTAAAACATATTCCTTCATCCATTATAATACGAAAAATAAAATCAAGACTAAGCCTTTTGCTTTTCTCTTTTCTAATTTTTTGGTCACAAAAATTGAGAATTAATTTCTCATTCACATTTTCCAACAATCCCCTACATGAATAGAAATTGATACAAATACCGGAAGGTTTTTGGTGATAAAAGTCAACATTAGAAACTTGCATAGGATAGGTTGGTGTTACCCTTTGAACCTTCCCTTGTAAAAGTACACTTACTTTACCAGTTGAACAGTAGACGCAATATCTTTGAACTATCAACTGCTTTATGTAAACGATGGTGCACTTCACTCAAGTTCTTCTTGACAATTCTCAGTTCTCATGATTATGTTCGGTTTGACCATGAACATCTGCGTGGTTCTGCAAGAGTTTTTAGGAAAATGCCTTATAATATTCCCTTCGAAACTACCCCACTTCTCTCTCACATAGGTGATTCTTTTAAGAGTATCTTACAAACTCTTCTCAAATCATTAATAGCCATATGCTAATCCTCACAATACATCATTGTAATATCATTTAGGCAATGAGTTTCTAGGGATTAAATAAATTATTTATCCCCCACAAAACAATGATTTAGAGTTAGATAATTAGGTTGTCCTTTTTAACATAGTTCTTGGGATCTCCAGTCATTTAGGTAAGATTTTCCTTCATCTCAATTCTTATTATCTAAGGCCATTAGATTCATTCCTCTTGATGATGACAAAACTAACTCTCGAATTAACCCTTTGGTTAATGGATCCGCTTTATTATCTTTAGACCTCACGTAGTCTATTTTAATAACCTCATTTGAGAGTAGTTAATATTTAACTATACTATGTCTATGACAAATAGTCTAGCCATACCACTAACAAGTTACTTTGTTCACAAAATTAAACAAATGAAACTTGTTCTCGTCTCATCCATCATTTCTCAACACTTTAATTTTTATATTAAGTTGATTTTCAACTTCACTTTTATAAAGAACGAACTTATCAAAACCCTTTACTAACCACCTCATATTTCGAACGTATCCATAAAGATATTTTCTTCCCCACATTCGAAAATATCTATGGCAAGAATTTGTTTCCCATATTCGAGTTGCAAGTCCATTTTATTTAATATTTCACCAAATATTTATTTGGACCAATCTCTAACAAATTTGGAAAACCATATGTCTTGAAGTCACACTTCAAGTCCAAAAATTTAATTTAATTTTGGTCAAAATACCAAATTAAATTAATTTCTAATGTGACCGTAATTGTCACCTTTGCCTTTAAAATAATTCGTCACTGAATTATATGAGTCAAATCTTGCCACTCATGCTCTCAAAGCACATATCCAAATGAAGTCTTAATTGTCATTATTTATTGGCGAGCAATTTCCAAACGAATTATGTGACTCAAACTTTTGGACTAAATCCAAATCACAATTTTGTGCTCTCTAGCATAAAATATTTGATCACAAATTAAGTTTTAATTCAATATTCAAGGGATCCAAATTTATGGAATAATATTGTATAATACCCAAGATATTATTTAATAAATTCCATAATATTCCCCGACATGTGCGACCCAAAATTAAAAAATTTGGTCTACGAATTTGGCTTTGTAGCAACATTCTCATTTTTCTTACTATTATTTTCTTTTAAATATTTGTCCAAAAAATAATTGGCTCCTTCAATTTAATTAGACAATACCAGCAACCCAGACTAATTAACTCGACCAAATCTTAATTTTGGCCAAGTTGCAAATTTCTGCCTCGAATTTAAAGGCCCATTAGACAAATGAAACAGAACCATCAGAGTGGCTTACCCTCACAATATTAATGCATGAATTCTTTTGAACTCCAAAGGATTCTAGGATGATCCATGCATGTGTATAAATAGGTGGTATGCCGCCCCATTTGGATGTATCAAAAACTTGAATGAAATATAGTTCTCCCTACATTCTTCCCTATAATATTCTCTATATACTTTGTTCTTCTACTCTTTTGTTTATACATATTATAATAGTTTCACAACATGCATCTTAATTAGTACCAATTCAAAATAGTCAGGCCTAAACAATTTGGCCAGGGATGCATAGTACTTTCTTGAAAGATGCATTTTTTAGAATCCCAAAAGATAATTAAACAATAAAATAATATAACAATGTAATCGTTTTATTATGAAAAAGGCATTAATATTTTTTTTAGTTAATTGATTTTTTTTTACTAACTTTTATTTTTTTATCAATTATAACATGATTTTTTTTCTTTGTAATTTAATACACCACATTTTTAAGTTTTGCAATTTAAAATATTTTACTATTTATCGACAATAATTAAATGACGTTCCTGCCAGAAATGTCACATAAATATCCATGTAGACGCCAATAAATAAAATTATTTTAAAAATATGAAAATAATTTCTTCAAAATATATTATTATGTGTATGTTTCTAAAGTTAAAATGTATTGAATGTACATTAATCTCATTATAAATTAATTATAATTTTATTTGTTAATATCTACGTGACTCAATGAGGCTTATCCGATAATCATGTCATTTTATTGTCAACTTTAGGAATATGATTTTGGTTGTTGAAAAGTTATGTGTTAATTTCAAAAAATAACTAACTTTATGAATTTTATCAATTATAATATGAATTTTTCTTTGCAATTTATTGCACCAACTTTATAAATTTTGTAATTTGAAATATCTAATAATTTTCCATCAATAATTTAAAGACATGGTTGTCGGAGATGCCACATATATCTCACGTAGACTCCACAAAATGTGATTGTACTTTTTTTATAATGAGAACAACGTCTATAAAGTACATTTTAATTAACTTTAGAAACATAAATTAAAAATATATTTTAAAGTCGTTATTTTTTAAAAAATAATTTTATTTGTTGACTTCTATGTGGGCATTTATGTGACACTTTTGGCAAGAACACCATTTAATTATTAGACGGTCTAAATTATTAGAGGCTCTTGAAGGATATGGGTCTTGTTGGGGTTATACGTCAAAGTATGTTTTTACTCTGTATAACCTATGTATTAAACACTTATTTATGAGAATAAATCTTTTATTATTGTTGCTTAAAATATGAATGAATGTTATATATGTTTATTGTAGACCGTTCAATAAGTAGTACGTGTTACATTGTAGTTAGTGTGGTGATACCAGATCACAGAATATCACATTAACAGAACCTTGTACTCAATGTAAAAATTCACGACCTAGGTGGAATTGAACAATCCACCATGAAAAGTTGAGGTGTAGGTCTCAAATTGACCTGTCTTGACCAAGAGATTGCAATAGCACATTTTGTATGTTCTGAAGAAAACCTACATAGAGGATAGATTTTTCTGCTCTGAATGGGGAAGAATTAGACCTCAGTGATTGTGATTTCTTAATCTCCATCACTTAAATAGGACCGTGTGTGGTTAATACTTATTGCTTTGATACATGTTGGGTGAAAACCATTGTGACTTCGATACCTTGTGTTTTGGGCAATAATATTAATCATACGACAGTTGCTAAGATTTAATACGGAGAAACGTTTGCGAGTACGGCTTGTGTGATTTATCCTTTGGTGGGCTCAGAAGTTTTATCATACCAAATCTTACAAGTGAAAAATAGTTTTTCGGTACGGATAATAATGTTGAGCTGTCTTTACTCTAAGGCACAAGATATTAATTAATTTATAGCTATTCAGAAGCTCAATTAATTAATAGACTAGATTATCTTAAACACGGGAAAAAACCGGGAGCCCATATTTTCGTAATATGGATTAAGATGGATAGTGAAATATTAATTTAATAGTGATATTAATTAATATTAATGGGCTGAATTATATTGCGGCTCAATATTGAAAATTCAGAAGTCCATTGGAGGTCCAATATTAATTCTCCTAAAGATCCCTCAAGTAGCCCAATAATAATAAGATGATTAAAATAAAAGAAAAATATTATTGCTAATTTTCTATTTAATTTTTTAAAATATTGATATAGTGAGAGAAAAGATTTTGTTGATTTTCTGGGAAAAATATTATGGAAGATATGTATTCTTGGAATACAGGATTATCTCATAAATTCAAGAATATCCTAATCTTTTATTCTTATGCAATAAATTATGAAAATTATATAATAATAGGGGTGGTGATATTTTTGTCGAATATTCTATTATGGAGTTAAGAATATATGGGATATATTCAAGATTTCTTGGAGATCAAGAAAAGTTTTTTTTCTCCCTAATTTCATGGTAAAATTCATCTTCCCATTATTATAAATAGGGGATGATTTTTTCATCCCCATTTTACGAGTTCCTTGAGTTGAAAAAATTAAGAGCAACATATATTTTTCTTCTTCCTTCGTATTATTAATTGTTCGTTAAGCACTTCCCACCGGTGGATGAACAAGGCTAAAGGGATACTTGAGAAGGTCTTTCGATTGATAGAATCGTCAAAGCTTGTCCCGATATTCTCAAAGGCCATAACTTCGAGAGGTACGTAATCGCATAAATTTCTAGATTTTCCACTATAGTATTTTATGTGAATTAATTCTTATGCATGATTATAAATGTGTTGTTGGAATTATTATTTGAATTAATTGGATTAATTCATGCTAGTAATAATTAAATATTAAATTCATATATAAATATCATCCCGAATAGATCTGGGCACCCCGATTTCCCCAACAACTGGTATCAGAGCCACGGTTTTGGGCTCTGATCTTTAAATTAAAATTTAAAATTGTTGAACATTAAAATTGATATTAGATAGAAGAATTGTTGGATCTTCTAATTGTCATGGTTTTTAATGTTTAGTTTTTCATGCGTGTAAATTAATTTATTTTTAATTCGATTCGTTAGGATTTATTTTTCTCGTGAGAAAATCCATGAGTAGATTAATTTTTTTTGTTTGATTTTATCAATGTAATAGACTAATCTAGATCTAGGTTTATTTATTTTTATAAATAAATTGTAACCGGATCGAAACGAAGATGGAGACGGCGGATTAAAGACGGCGTACCCGGATGTGTACGTGCATTGCATGCATGCGTGGATGTCGCTTGCAGACGTATGGAGCACCATGCATGGGCGTCGTCTAGGACGACACCAATATGCATGGGTGCACGGGTCAATGAGGAGGTCGGTGCTCGTGCCAGCCAACCCACCTAGCGCACCGGCCCACACGTGCACGGCACGACGGGTGGCCAACACCCTGAGCCTTCGAGGGTAGGCATAGGTCACCGGACGTTGTTCCGATCCCAAACGAAGGACGTTTTTGAAGAGTTGTTGTTGTTTGAATGAGAGCTTTTCGAGACGAACGATTAAAGTTGTTAGGACGATTTCTCGCATCAAGACATGGAGAAAAATTAAATTGTGACGATTGGATTTGAGTACTCCAATTTTTTTATTTTTTTTATTTTGATGGATGTTTTATTTTCATGCATTTATTATTTGATAATATGTGTTTGCATGATAATTTAATTGTCCTAAGAAAAACCTTATTTTCAAAAATTACTAAATACTCCCTCCGTCCCATCATTATTTGCACACTAACTTTATTTTCGTGTTTTAGCGAGCGAGTTGTTTATTAGTATTTGAAATGATAAAGTAACTTTTAAGGTAGGGTTTGATAGATCTATCTCTCCCCTATTGTAAAATGACTTAAAAATTACTTTATCATTTTAAATACTAATAAAAAACTTGCTCGCTAAAACACGAGAAAACAGTAAGGGCTTGTTTGTTTCGGGATTTAGGTGGGCGTGTGAAGTCATGACTTTACGCCCACAAGATGTAAAGTCTTGGATGATAATTAAAATATGTGTTTGTTTTGGGATTTTAGTAGGGTGAGATTTTACTTTATGTCAAATCATGTGTAAAAGTAAAGTAGGATGTGTAAGAGAAAAGTAGGAAAGAGAGTATAAGTGAGAGAAAAGTAGGAAATAGAGTGTAAGTGAGAGAAAAGTAGAAAAAAGAAAAGCAGGAAATAGAGTGTAAGTGAGAGGAAAGTAGGAAAGAGAGTGTAAGTGAGAGAAAATAGGTATTATAGGTGTGAATGAAGAATGAGATGTAAAAAGGGGATGTTACATCTCTAACTAGAATGGGGCGGGGGTCGGAAAGTCCTAGTCATATCCGTGTGAATCCCAAAACAAACAAGCCCTAAAAGTGCGAATAATGGTGGGATGGAGGGAGTATGATTTTTATAATTAATCGACAATTTATTCCGGATAATAAAATTGGATTAATTTTGACCTCCATAATTTATTTATTTGTGAAGTCTTTTTGGAATACATTTCCACTAACGGATCGGCCAAAAAGATGGATTTCACATGAATAAATTCTGAAATGATGATTGCTGATTATTACTAGTGGCGGTATTGACCCTCCTAACGAGTTGCTTGCTCAAAGCGAAATAATAATCCTGCATTAAATTATGGTTATTACTTAGGCATAAGAAATTTATATTAACTAACTCCCAACAGAGTCACTGTCAATTTTTATGTGGTCAAAGTGGGAGCCGGCTATTAATTTTGAATTAAAGGTTTTTAATTGTTCTTATTGGTAACCTGCTTGAATGTGTTTAAATAACGGACAACACTCAATGTAATACCCGAACTCATTTTATGCCTTATTTATGTTATATGTGATTGTTATTTTTAGTTTCGAATGTCTTTTCGAAAGAAGAACTTCACTTTATTCAAAATCTTTAATTTTGGGTAATGGACGAGCAAAACTGGACCGAAAGCACTCTAGAAATCCTAACACAGAACGAACCAGTATTGAATAAATCGAATAAGAATAAAATATGAGTTTAAAGTAAGTGGATAAGCCGTTTTATTACTTACCTTGAGAGTTTTAGTTTTTAGTTGCCAAAAAATCGGGCGAAAACCTCGAAAATGCCAAAATTCAAATCTACCGAACAAAAACCGAACCAACCTGAAACCTAACTAATAAAATAAGTTAAAAATCTCCTTAATCATAAACTTTTAGGGCTTGTTTGTTTCGAGATTTAGGTGGGCGTGTGAAGTCATGACTTTACGCCCACAAGATGTAAAGTCTTGAATGATAATAAAAGTGTGTGTTTGTTTTGAGATTTTAGTGGGGTGAGATTTTACTTTATGTCAAATCATGTGTAAAAGTAAAGTAGGATGTGTAAGAGAAAAGTAGAAAATAAAGTGTAAGTGAGAGAAAAGTATGAAAGAAAAAAGTAAGAAATATAGTATAAGTGAGAGAATAGTAGGAAAGAGAGTGTAAGTAAGAGAAAATAGGTATTATAGGTATGAATGAAGAATGAGATGTAAAAATAGGATGTTACATCTCTAACAAGAATGGGGCGGGGGCCGAAAAGTCCTAATCCTGTCCGTGTGAATCCCAAAACAAACAAGCCAGAAAAGATATAAAATTTATTGGTGGAAAAACGAACGAAACATGACTTCCGGAGCCCCGAAACCCCAAACGAAAACCTTATTTTTCAGTGTCGAAACGCACGCCCTGAACCGAAAGACCACCACAAGCCAAAGGTTGTGGGGCCCACCTATTTTGGATGGCCAGCTACCCTTTTCTCAGCCAAATGAGCCAAAAACCCTCCCCAACAAGAAGTCCTTACCATGGTACAAGTCCTCCCCCTCCCCATTAATTATTTGTCCTACCTTTTCATCTCAACCCTCCACATGCCTCCATCTAAGCCCTCCATTTTTCCCTCATGCCTATTAATTTTGCTTGCACATCACTCTTCCTCATTCACAAGAACACACAAGAAAAAAAAAACACCCCTCTCCCCCTTTCCCTAGGCCATTTTCGGCCACCACACTCCTAAGGGAGAAGAAGAAATTTCTTCTCCCATTTCTTACCATACATAGATCCCATCCTTTACCCAAAGCTTGCACTCATCCAAGAAGCTAAGAAGCAAGGAGAATTCTTAGGAAGAAAGCTTGAAGAAGGCAAATAGACCCTAGCCTTAAAGAAAACTTGTGTCAAGGGTAACTAAACCTAAAAACCCTTAATCCTTAGTTTTTCCTTAGAATCTCATGTTAGGATGGATTTTTCTTAAACCTCTTGCTTGATTCTTGTTGATACAATGTTATGTGATATTTTTCTTGGAAAGATATAAGAGTTTCATAGTATGAGAAGGTGGAAATGAGATTTTAGATGTTCTTGTTGTGGTAAATGTTAAGCAAAATATTTTCTGTTGAAAGTCTGAGTTAATACATTTTCATAACTTAAAGTTTCTGAGATTTTGTTTACATTTTTGAAAAATAGATCAAGTTAGCTTTCTTTGGCCACTGGTCTCATGTGTTTTGAAGTTATATTCAATAATCTATGAAATTTTGAAGTAAGTATGACAATTTGTGACATTTTCGTGACTCTTTGATTTTCTGGTAATTTTCACTTGTTTATTTATTTTTATAAAAATCAAAATCAAATATTATATGATGTTAGATTCGTTCTTGGAATTTTTCATAATTTTAGGAATAGTTTAAATAGTTTTACAAAAATTATTTCTCTTGTAAGTATTTGTCAGGAAAGTCAAAAAAAATCTGTGTCTTTTTCACAAACGAACCAAATACCCATTTTTATTACATATTTTGCTTTAAGTCAAAACTTGAGAAATGTTTGAAACTGAGTAAATTTCGTGATTTTTAGAAATGTTTTAGTATTTTTAAGAAGATCACTTTTCTTGCGTTATAACTCTGAAAACTTACTGGAATGCTTAAGAATCATTGTTTTGTCATTAGAAATAAATTCAAAAACCCATTTTCCGTATATCTTTTAAATAAGACCAATTTTATTGAGTGAAATATATGTTAAGAGAGTATCTACTGTATATTTCCTTGAATTTTAGATAAATTCTTCATATTTTAGAAAATGCTCCAATGTCAAATGTGGATAGTCAAAACTGGGCAGTTTTACCGGAAAGTTATTTTTATGCGTGAACCGTTGCCTTCATTTTAAAATGTTATTTTCTGTGTTACTAGCTATTTTCTAAGAACATGTTAGTAAGAGTCTAAGACGTGTTTTGTATCGAAAACATCATTGTGGGAAATTCTTTAAGTGTAGTTTAATGTGTAATGAAAAGTCTAAGTTGTAGTAATATTTGACTAAAAGACAAAAGGTGTGTTATAACCAAAAGTCCCTCGGGACCAATGCTTAGTGTCATATATATATGAGTCTTAATAAGAAACTAAGAACGAGAATTTTTCAATAGGATCGAGTGCGAACGGCCAGTGACACTTGGACGTTTTTCCTCTTTGCAAGCTGTAGCTTTCCGAACTGCTTTTCGAGGTGGGTGGCACTAAACCGTACTGTCTTTACTTACTTGTTTTAGTTGAAGTATCATCTATTGAATTATATTGTTACGAGCGGAGAGTATCCGTCTCGGTGCAAAGAGTATCTGTGTTGGTTTTGTTACGAGCGGAGAGTATCCGTGTTGGCATTTTTACGAGCGGAGAGTATCCGTCTCGGTGTGGAGAGTATCCGTCTTGGTGAGGAGAGTATCCGTGTTGGTATTGTTGCGAGCGAAGAGTATCCGTCTCGGTTGGTTACTTTTGTGAATGATATAAGGATATTTATGATATCAAACTTTAACCGTAATAGCATACGGACTACCCACACTGAGATATTCAAAGTCTCATGCCCCCACTTTTAACATTTTTCAGGTGAGCCGATGGAGTGCTGGGAGCAGCAGTGGACTCTGCCTTTCCACACCCATAGTTGATTTATTTCTGTTAAAGACTTTTAATTGCCCTTGCTTCCGTCTGTTTAATTCGAACTTATTATGGACTGCTGATTTGGACTCATGTTGGACTGTTAAGTTATTAGTACCATTCCTCTGTTTTAGTATTACTCAGACTCAGCATGCTCTCTGCTTAATGTTTGGATTTTAGATTGTATGCCAAGACTTTAAGTTAAAAATGATTTTGATTATCCTCTCTAATTTCCCTTTATCAAATCTACTCCTTCTCTTTAAAAAAAATCTCATTTATTTTCCTTTAATTTTAAGTGATAACTCGAACTTGGATAAGCATGCGGACTATCCGGGTTTTGGGCGTTACAGGTAGTATCAGAGCTTAGGTTTAAAACTTCGGACCAAAATAATTTTTATGCAAAAATAAAGTTCTTATTTGAAAATTTTTGTGCTTTTACCTATAGAAATTTGATTATTTGAGTAAGACTTAGTTAGAAACGGTGTGGAAAGAAAGTCTGCTGCCGCGACCAGAACTCCGAGGTACAAGTTTTTTCCGCTGTTTTAAATATCTGTTGTGAATGTTTCATGAACTGTTTGTGTGAATCCATAGAAATATGGAAGTGAAGTGCCTAACGAAGTGAATCGTGGCACACGTGGAATGTATGAATCTAGAATTTAGTGTGAGAATGTATGTGATTATACAACGCTTATATGTATTAATACTATAAAGTACTATTTTTCTTTTGCGTCCACTAGAGCCTTGACTTAGAAATCCTTGCTTACGAAACTTAGGACGCTATGGATTTCGCACTCGACTACGTCACGATACGACATGCTAAGAATGAGACCATCGTCGATTTCACGCAGCGTTTCCAGGACTTTAGACTTGTTTTGTAGTAGCCAGTCCATTAGATATAGACTTAGTATGGAAGACCTTTTATTATTATTTTTTATATATATATTTTCGAGTTGTAGGATTACCTCCCCGTGTCTTTTGCATAATTCGGGTTGTAGGATTACCTCCCCGTAACGTTTGCATATTTTTGGGTTGGAGGATTACCTCCCCGGAACCTTGCTTTATCTATATATGTTATCATGTGATTCGTGTTACACGGTCACTTTATTCTATCCGCTTATTTTTACTCAATTATTGTTGAACGATGTGCGTCGCTAGTTCTCTACCTTATAATAGATAGAGTTCGAAATCGTGCTGCTGAGATAGACAGTATGTTCCATTGCCGAAGACTCCAATGTATAATTGGTGCTAGCGAACTATCGTCTAACGTAATTGGGTTTATGTTTTTTAATTTAATTGTACCATCCGCAGGACAACAACCCCCACCGCCGCCTCCAATGGCACCCCAGCCTACTAACGCCGCTTCGGGAGTTGACATGGCTCGGGAATTCTTCAATTCCCTGCAGAACTTCATGCAGCACCAACACCCGCACCCGCACATACCCGCTCCTCACCAAGAATAGAGGATGACTGGGATTGTTGAGACGTTCAGACGAATGCAACCCCCACGCCTGAATGGGAAGGAAGGACCCATGGAGACCGAGGAATGGATCTCCGAGCTGGAGAAAATTTTCCGGCACATGAACCTGACTGACGCACAGAAGGTCTCTTGTGCTCAGTTTCAGTTGGCCGAAGATGCCGCTAAGTGGTGGGAAGCTTTTGAACGTACCCTGAGTGCCGAAGGAAGATAAATCACTCAACTGGAGAAGTTTTAAGGAAGCTATCATGAACCGATACTTCCCGGATGCACTCCGAGACCAGAAGGAAGTAGAATTTGTGAACCTTAGACAAGAAAATCTCTCTGTGACAGAATACGAGAGACAGTTCAACCGATTGTCGAGGTATGCTCCACATCTGGTGGGCATCGACGAGAGGAAAGCTAGGAGATTGGAGGAGTCGTTTCAGGACTGAAATTGCAGAGTTACAATGAGGTGTTTGACCGAGCACTCATCGTGTCGATCGGTCTGGGGCTAGAATTCAAGGCCACCCCATCTGCTTTGACTGTTAACAAAGGAGGACAGTCAAATCTCAAGGGGAACCAGGGTCAGATACCCAGGTGGAACAACTCCGTGTCTACTGGACAAAGGCCACTGCCCTTTTGCTCAAAGTGTAAGGAAAGGCACGTAGGAGCTTGCTGGATAGGCAACTGTTTCTACTGCCGACAGCTGGGGCATCGACGCTCGAACTGTCCAAAGCTGGAGCATGGAAATTTTCCAGTGGCTAACTACCAACCTAGTCAGCCCCAGATAGGAAACAATCGCCCGCTTGGGCCACCAGCAAACAACCAGCTGCCTGGACCGCCCAGAGGAAACCCTCCCTTGCCTGGACCACCAAGGATGAATGTACCGGCCCAGGGCAGAGAGGAAGGGCGCAAGTGAACACAATCCTCGACGAGAAAATGGAAGAGGATCAGAACCAGACTATGGCAGGTACTCTACTAGTTTTTGGTAAACCTGTTCACGTATTGTTTGACACGGGAGCATCCCACTCCTTTGTGTCGGAAAACTTTAGTAAGAAGCTAAAGTTAGAACGCGTAGTAGGGGAAGGTCTGAGAGTGAGTGTTCCGTTTGGGAACGTAATAGATATCCAAACCTAAGTGAGAGGAGTGAAGATAGAATTAGATGGACATCAGGTAGAGTCTAATCTTCACGTCCTTAGGATGAAGGATTTTGACTTAATCTTGGGAATAGATTGGCTTACTAAGCATAGAGCAATCATAAGGTGTGCGAACCGAGAAATAGATTTTGAGGATAAGGATGGATAGCGCTACACCTTCCGCGGGACTCGAACCAAGTCTGGGATTCAGATAATATCCGCGGTGAAAGCCAGTAAGCTATTACGGAAGGAAGGATGCCAGGGGTACCTAGTCAACGTCTCAGTGATAAAGAAGGACAAAAAGACCCCGACGAATGTACCCATCGTGAGAGAATACCCCGACGTATTTCCAGAGGAATTGTCGGGAATACCACCGGATCGACAGATAGAATTCTCCATCGAACTGACACCGGGGGCTACGCTCGTGTCAAAAGTACCATACCGAATGGCGCCAAAGGAGCTAGAAGAGCTAAATGAACAACTTCAGGAACTCCTAGAGAAGAAATTCATCAGGCCCATCGTATCACCATGGGGAGCACCTGTCCTATTTGTAAAGAAGAAAGATGGGACCCTCAGAATGTGCATCGACTATTGAGAATTGAATCAGCTGACCATCAAGAACAAGTACCCTCTGCCAAGGATCGAGGACTTGTTCGATCAATTGAAAAACGCCAGTGTGTTTTCAAAGATTGATTTGAGGTCTGGCTATCACCAACTGAAGGTCAAGGAAAGTGACATTCCAAAGACGGCCTTCAGGACTCGTTATGGATACTACGAGTTTACAGTGATGCCTTTTGGAGTGACGAACGCACCGGCAATATTCATGGACTTGATGAACCGGGTGTTCCATCAGTACCTAGACCAATTCGTTATCGTGTTCATCGATGACATATTGGTGTACTCCAAGGACAAAGGCCAACACGAAGAGCACCTCAGGATTGTTTTGGAAACAATGAGGCATGAGAAGTTATACGCTAAGTTCAGCAAGTGCGAGTTTTGGATCGACCGGGTTATGTTTTTAGGACACATAATCTCATCCAAAGGGATTGATATGGACCCGACAAAGCTAGAAGCTATAAGGGATTGGAAGACCCCAGCTAATGCCAACGAAATAAGAAGTTTTCTTGGATTAGCGGGATACTATAGGAGATTCATCAAGGACTTCTCACGAATCGCAAAACCTCTGACGCATCTGACAAAGAAGAACCAGAAGTTTATTTGGACGTCCGCATGTGAAGAAAGTTTTCAAGAGCTCAAGAAGAGATTAACTTCTTCACCGATGTTAACTATCCCTGATGGAACCGAGGGATTTGTGATATACACCGACGCGTCCTTGTCTAGATTGGGATGTGTCCTCATGCAACATGGAAAGTTCGTTGCATATGCGTCCCAACAACTAAAGACCCACGAGCAGAACTACCCAACTCATGACCTAGAATTGGCTGCGGTAGTTCATGCGCTAAAGATCTGGAGGCACTACTTTTACGGGGGAAAGTACGAGATCTACACGAACCATAAGAGCTTAAAGTACTTTTTCACGCAAAAGGAGCTGAACATGCGCCAACGAAGATGGCTTGAGCTAGTGAAGGACTATGACTGCACAATCCACTACCACCCTGGGAAGGCGAACATTGTGGCCGATGCCCTAAGTAGGAAAGGAACTGCAACCGTCAACGCCATGCCAACATGACAAATGACACTAATCAGGGACTTTGCTCAAATGAACCTAGAGTTCACTAAGCAATATTGTACAGACGCCGTGATCTGTGCTATCACGCTACAACCAACCCTGAGGGAGAAGATCAGAGACGCTCAGAGAAGGGATAAATTCCTCGAAGGAATGAGGTTACGAGCTGAGATGGGGACCATCAGAGGATTCACTTTGAACGTCGATGGAACCCTAATGTTTGAAGGACGAATTTGTGTGCCAAAGGACGAAGGACTGAGAGATGAGATCCTGAAAGAAGCACACAATACCCCATACTCTGTGCACCCTGGAGAGACGAAGATGTACCGAGGACTAAGAGAAATATTTTGGTGGAGAGGTATGAAAAGGACGATAGCCCACTTCGTGAGGAAATACCTGACCTGTCAACAAGTCAAAGTCGACCACCAACGACCGTCTGGATTACTTCACCCTTTGGAAATACCTGAGTTGAAATGGGAAAAATCACCATGGACTTTGTCACAGGTTTTCCCAAGACCGTAAGAAATCACGATGCTATCTGGGTAGTTGTAGATAGACTTACCAAGACCACGCACTTCATACCCATCTGCATGACTTACTCCCTTGACAAACTAGCCCAACTGTACATAGAACAAATCGTTAGACTGCACGGTGTACCAGTTTCCGATAGAGACCCTCGCTTCACCTCTAGGATTTTGAAGAGCCTACAGCAAGCCTTGGGAATGCAACTAAACTTTAGCACCGCTTACCACCCACAGTCGGACGGACAATCAGAAATGACCATTCAAACTTTGGAAGATATGCTGAGGGCATGTGCTATGGATTTCGAAGGAAACTGGGAAATGCACCTCCCACTTGTGGAATTTGCCTACAACAACAGTTACCAAGCTACAATACAAATGTCACCTTTTGAGGCACTTTATGGGAAAAGATGTAGATCACCTATCTGTTGGGATGAAGTAGGAGTCCATAAGATTTTAGGGCCAGAACTCGTGAACAAGTCAGTGGAAATTATTTTCCAGATCAAGGAAAAGATCAAAGCCGCGCAAGACCGTCAGAAATCGTATGTCGATACTCGTCGAAAGGAGCTACATTTCGAAGTTGGAGAGAAAGTATTCCTCAAAGTAGCACCGATGAAAGGACTAATCCATTTTGGGAAAAGAGGCAAACTGAAACCCCGCTACATCGGACCTTTTGACATACTAGAGAAAGTTGGAGACGTAGCCTATCGCTTAGCTTTACCCCCTGACCAATCCCAAGTACACAACGTTTTTCACATTTCTACGATCAGGAAGTATGTAGGTGACCCCGAGCACGTTGTCGACTTTAAAGACTTAGAATTGGGACGAGACCTGACATACAGAGAGACACCCGCATAGATTTTAGGAAGGAAGATGCACAAACTAAGGAATCGAGAAATCTCTTTGGTTCTAGTATAGTGGAGTAGACACGGAAAGGAGGAACCCACTTGGGAGAGAGAGGATGAGATTTTAGCAAAATACCCGCAAGGCCTAGATTTTATTAAGTAAGTCAAATTTCAGGGACAAAATTTCTTTGAAGGTGGGTAGAATGTAATACCCGGACCCATTTTATGCCTTATTTATGTTATGTGTGCTTGTTATTTTTAGTTTCGAACATCTTTTCGAAAGAAGAACTTCACTTTATTCAAAATCTTTGATTTTGGATAACAGATGAGCAGAACTGGACCGAAAGCACTCTAGAAACCCTAACACAGAACGAACCAGTATTGAATAAATCGAATAAGAATAAAATATGAGTCTAAAGTAAGTGGATAAGCCGTTTTATTATTTACCTTGAGAGTTTTAGTTTTTAGTTGCCAAAAAATCGGGCGAAAACCCCGAAAACGCCAAAATTCGAATCTACCGAACAAAAACTGAACCAATCGGAAACCTAACTAATAAAATAAATTAAAAACCTCCTTAATCATAAAATTTTAAAGATATAAAACTTATTGGTGGAAAAACGAACGAAACATGACTTCCGGAGCCCCGAAACCCCAAACGAAAACCTTATTTTTCAGTGTCGAAACGCACGCCCTGAACCGAAAGACCACCACAAGCCAAAGGCTTGTGGGGCTTGTGGGGCCCACCTATTTTGGACGGCCAGCTGCCCTTTTCTCAGCCAAATGAGCCAAAAACCCTCCCCAACAAGAAGTCCTTACCATGGCACATGTCCTCCCCCTCCCCATTAATTATTTGTCCTACCTTTTCATCTCAACCCTCCACATGCCTCCATCTAAGCCCTCCATTTTTCCCTCATGCCTATTAATTTTGCTTGCACATCACTCTTCCTCATTCACAAGAACACACAAGACAAAAAAAAAACACCCTGTCCCCCTTTCCCTAGGCCATTTTCGGCCACCACACTCCTAAGGGAGAAGAAGAAATTTCTTCTCCCACTTCTTACCATACATAGGTCCCATCCTTTACCCAAAGCTTGCACTCATCCAAGAAGCTAAGAAGCAAGGAGAATTCTTAGGAAGAAAGCTTGAAGAAGGCAAATAGACCCTAGCCTTAAAGAAAACTTGTGTCAAGGGTAACTAAACCTAAAAACCCCTAATCCTTAGTTTTTCCTTAGAATCTCATGTTAGGAAGGATTTTTCTTAAACCTCTTGCTTGATTTCTGTTGATACAATGTTATGTGATGTTTTTCTTGGAAAGATATAAGAGTTTCATAGTATGAGAAGGTGGAAATGAGATTTTAGATGTTCTTGTTGTGGTAAATGTTGAGCAAAACGTTTTCTGTTGAAAGTCTGAGTTAATACGTTTTCATAACTTGATGTTTCAGAGATTTTGTTTACATTATTGTAAAATATATTAAGTTAGCTTTCTTTGGCCACTGGTCTTATGAGTTTTGAAGTTATATTCAATAATCTATGAATTTTTGAAGTAAGTATGACAATCTGTGACATTTTCGTGACTCTTTGATATTTTGGTTATTTTCACTTATTTATTTATTTTTATAAAAATCAAAATCAAATATTATATGATGTTAGCTTCATTATTGGAATTTTTCATGATTTTAGGAATAATTTAAATAGTTTTACAAAAATTATTTCTCTTGTAAGTACGTGTCAGGAATATCAGAAAATTTCTGTGTCTTTTTAAAAAACGAACCAAATACCCATTTTCCTTACATATTTTGCTATAAGTCAAAACTTGAGAAATGTTTGAAACTGAGTAATGCATCTACTATGTAAATTTTGTGATTTTTAGAAATGTTTTAGTATTTTTAAGAAGATCACTTTTCTATACTCTGAAAACTTACTGGAATGCTTAAGAATAATGTTTTATCCTTAGAAATAAATTCAAAAATCCATTTTCCGTATATCTTTTAATATGACCAATTTTTATGAGTGAAATATATATTAAGAGAGCACCTACTGTATATTTACTTGATTTTAAATAAATTCTTCATATTTTAGAAAATGCCCCAAAGTCAAATGTGGATAGTCAAAACTGGGCAGTTTTATCCGAAAGTTGTTTTCATGCGTAAACCATTGCCTTCGTTTTAAAATGCTGTTTTCTGTGTTACTAGCTATTTTCTAAGAACATGTTAGTAAGAGTCTAAGACGTATTTTGTATCGAAAACATCGTTGTGGGAAATTCTTTAAGTGTAGTTTAATGGGTAATGAAAAGTCTAAGTTGTAGTAATATTCGACTAAAAGACGAAAGGTGTGTTATAACCAAAAGTCCCTCGGGACCAACGCTTAGTGTCATAAATATATGAGTTTTAATAAGAAACTAAAAACGAGAATTTTTCAATAGGATCGAGTGCGAACGGCCAGTGACACTTGAAAGTTTTTCCTCTTTGCAAGCTGTAGCTTTCCGAACTGCTTTTCGAGGTGGGTGGCACTAAACCGTACTGCCTTTACTTACGTGTTTTAGTTGAAGTATCATCTATTGAATTATATTGTTATGAGTGGAGAGTATCCGTCTCGGTGCGGAGAGTATCCGTGTTGGCATTTTTACGAGCGGAGAGTATCCGTCTCGGTGCGGAGAGTATCCGTGTTGGTATTGTTGCGAGCGGAGAGTATCCGTCTCGGTTGGTTACTTTTGTGAATGATATAACAATATTTATGGTATCAAACTTTAACCGTAATAGCGTACGGGCTACCCACACTGAGATATTCAAAGTCTCATGCCCCCTCTTTTAACATTTTTCAGGTGAGCCGATGGAGTGCTGGGAGCAGCAGTGGACTCAGCCTTCCCACACCGATAGTTAATTTATTTTTGTTAAAGACTTTTAATTGCCCTTGCTTCCGTCTGTTAAATTCGAACTTATTATGGACTGCTGATTTGGACTCATGTTGGACTGTTAAGTTATTAGTACCATTCCTTTATTTCAGTATTACTCAGACTCAGCATGCTCTCTGCTTAATGTTTGGATTTTAGATTGTATGCAAAGACTTTAAGTTAAAAATGATTTTGATTATCCTCTCTAATTTCCCTTTATCAAATCTACTCCTTCTCTTTAAAAAAAAATCTCATTTATTTTCCTTTAATTTTAAGTGACAACTCGAACTTGGATAAGCATGCAGACTATTCGGGTTTGGGGCGTTACACTCAACGTGTCATATTTAAACTGTTTTGAGATGTCGGCTGATGCATGATTATATTGTTTTAAGGTTTCAATATAATTGATGTGATCGAATTATGTGGTAATTTCGTTTTTATCTAGATATTAATACGAATGTATGTTTTATTCTCAGTTCATCATGTCGCACCCTTTTAATCCACTATCTAGTATACTTTAAGTTAACAAACCTTCTGGAGAGAAATATGTCGATTGGAAATAAACGCGAGAAGTCTACTGAAAATTCAAGTAATGGGGAAAGGATAATATATGATGATTGGAGCGTGCCAATGAACAAATGAAGCACAACATCTTGGCATCACTTTTTGAATATTTGAGGCGCATTCATCAAGACATTGAATCCGCTATTGAAATCATAGAAAGCCTCGAAGAGATATTTTTACATCAAAACCTCATGACTAATCAGTTCACCAAACATGACTTGGTCAAGTTGAATATGGTGGAGGAAATGCCCGTGAGGGATCACGTTCTCAAGATGGTGGCGCACCTTAACAAGGTGAAAGTACTTGATGTTGGGTGTTAGAGGCACATAAACACGTAATACATGCACTACAAAATAATAAGTACACCAACAACGAACAATTAATCGCATAATAAATGCAAGAATATTTAAACGGAATTCTTACAGTGCTTCGTACATGGAATCCTCCACTATGGTATCCACGCAACAACTATTCACCAAACCGAACCGACTTGTTAGCATTGAATCTCTAGAAGAACTTGCTAGGAAAATTTGAGCTAGAGATTTTATGGAGAAATTATATTTCTTGTGTATTAGGAATTCCAATAGGATTCATATGTATAATGATAGTCTTGGCTTAATTCCTAAGCAAGATAACAGACCTAGCCCATAAAATATAATCTCTAATGATTATATTTCCTTATGGATATTTTCCTACGAATATTATCTTGACCATATAATATGCTGTATAATAATATTCCAAATATTATTATTGAGAATTCATATATAATTAAGTCTAGTTTAATTAAATATTAATAATAATTAATTCCAAGTATAATTATTATTATATTCTCCATGAATTAAATATTATATTTAATATAATATTTAATCAACCAACTATAATTGGTGAATTGTCATTACTTGTTTTGTGACCCATAGACCCTCGTATATCGAGCGATTGTCGATTAGTCAAACTAACGATCTTAATTGAATCCTAGACAATAAATCAGACATTCCCAATATAAGAGGTACGTTGCGATGATTCTGCAACTACCTGTACTATTGTAGGCTATTGTGATATCCTCCTTCCATTCGCGAATACCCGATTAAGCCTTGAACACGATGAAGTGTATATTCAAATAACTTAATAATATGATCTCAAATCACTAATTCATCACTAGTTTCATAGTTGGCCACAAAGTCCAAGTTGACGTGTATCGGCCGATGAGTTGGATCCAATTATGATGAGAAGACGAGTATTCTCTCTAAATCCACATTTAAGGAATGAATCCTATTCTTGGCGCAACTACCACGCACATGCACTTCGTGATGAACCCAATCCGTGTCATATATACACTTGGAGGGTGTAAGCGTCGGCCATGGCCAAAGTTCATCACTCCACACATGTCGTGCGTATTGACCTCAAGTCAAGGGAGTATCACATCGCTCCCACTAACCGAGACACCTGTAGACACATTATGTGGAATTACATCAAACAACTTCTTGGATGGGTATACCAATACCCTCTATGGTATTTGTGCATCCATTATGAGATATCTAGTATTTCGTAGTATGTGAGATCTTACTACACTCTTCCATAGAGTATAATGCATATTGCACACAAATCTCAATTGCATCATCAATATCCCATTGTTGATGATCCTTGATTGGGGTTATTTGAGAATCATACGTAAGTCATCTGAGTTCTCACTCACTCAATGACAGTATTGATTCATGGGAACACAGATATGAGTAAATGTAAACAATCAGACATTATATTCAAATAAGTGTAATGCCATATACTTAATATTAAATCTATAATATGAAATCAAAACTGAATATTATCCTAGTATTATGTTCTCACAAAGGATTGCCTAACCCCTAGACCATTAAAATGTCTAGTGTGTACTTGGACACTCAAAGCTTTAGTGAATGGATGAGTTAAATTATCTTCCGTGGGAATATTTTCTAACTTTATTTCCTTTCTAGTCATTATCTCTCGTATCAAGTGATAGCACCTCGGTACATGCTTATTTCTGTTGTTGGATCTCAGTTCCTTTGCTTGTGCAACCGCACCAGTGTTATCACAATACAACTTTCTTGGACTACTGGCACTCGGAACTATCCTTAGTTCACTCAAGAACTATTTTATCCAGACAACCTCTTTGGCAGCTTTTGCCGTAGCAATGTACTCAACTTCGGTTGTTGAATCCGCAGTTGTCTCTTGCTTGGAACTATTTCAATTAACCGCCCCACCATTAAGAGTGAAGACTTTTCTGATTGCGAGTTGTAATCATCACAATCGGACTGAAAACTAGCATCAGCATAGCCCGTAGTAACTACCTCTGACTATCCACCGTAGACAAGAAAATGGTCCTTTGTACGTCTGAGGTACATCAAAATATTCTTGACAGCAATCCAATGAGGTTCACCTGGATTCTGCTGGTATCTACCAATGATGCTAACAGCGTAGGCCACATCTGGCCTGGTGCAAGTCATGGCGTACATGATGGACACTATTGCAGATACATATGGAACGTCCTTCATGTACTCGATATCTGCTTCGTTAGAAGGACAATCCTTCTTCGACAACTTTATCCAATGATTTACCGGTAGAGACCCTTTCTAAGAGTTCTCCATCGCAAAACGCTTCAACACCTTATCTACGTAGGTGGATTGTGACAGCCCTATCATCTTCTTGGATCTTTCCCTATGGATCTTGATCCCTAAGATGTAGCATGCCTCACCAAGATCCTTCATCATGAAGGTCTTTGATAACCAATCTTTCATGGACTGCATTAACAGGATACTATTTCCTAATAATCAATATGTCGTTGACATATACAATTATAAAGACAATACTCTTCCCGCTACATTTACAACAAAAACAAGGACCTTCCGAGTTTTTGATGAAGTTAAAAGATTTGACAGCTTCATTAAATCGGATATTCCAACTACTAGAAGCTTGCTTCAATCCATAAATGGATCGTTTAAGCTTGCACACAAGATTAGATTTTGGTTTGGATATAAAACTCTCCGGTTGAGTCATAAACACTTCCTTGTCAATGTTGTCATTGAGGAAAGCTATTTTGACATCCATTTGCTAAATCTCATAATCATAGTGTGCCGCTACCGCAAGTAAAATACGAATGGACTTGATCTTAGCAACTAGTGAGAAAGTCTCATCATAGTGAACACATTTGTGTTGACTATACCCTTTCGCCACCAACTTAGCCTTGTAGGTTTGTACTTTAACATTTGCATCGATCTTATGCTTAAAGACCCATTTGCAACCTATTGGTTTTACCCCCTTTGGCAATTCAACCAAGTCCCAGACTTGATTGATGTACATCGAGTCCATCTCGGATTTCATGGCTTAATACCACTTCTCTGAGTCAACATATAGTGTTGCCTCAGTGTAAGTTCTAGGTTCGTCTTTATCAGGGATCTCCACTTCATCATGTTCCTCCACGAGGAAACCATAATACCTGGTGGGTGGATTATAAATTCTAGTTGACTTACGGAGTTGTGGTTGTGCAGGTTGTACATTCTGATCGTGAAAATTTTGTGTTGCAGCGACGTCATCGTTGACCAGTGAGTCCTCAAGAGCAACACTTTCAGATGCCTCTTGGGCAGGAGTTTGAACTATGTTATTCTCATTCAGCCCACTTGGAGGTTGTTGCGAAGACAATCCAACTCCAATTTAACTCTCACTGGCTAAAAGAGGATCACCTAGTGATAAACTTCCACCATGAGAGTCGCTGAATGCTCCCACTGATTAATTCTTTGTCATGTTGCTTTGATAAATCATCGGTGTCTATGTTAATTCGTGGTTCTTGAATTTCTTCAAGTTCTATCTTCTTACGGCTTTGTTCCTTAAAGACGTACTCGTCTTCTAGGAACTTGACTTGCCTAGAAACAATCACTGTTTGTTTCTCAGGTAGATAGAAACAATATCCTCTAGTTTCCTTAGGATATCCCACAAAGTAACCCTTTTCACCTTTGGATTCCTATTTATCAGTTAGCATTTTTTTTACAATTGCGGGGCAACCCCACATTCTAATATGTAGAAAAGATGGCTTCTTGCAATGTCATAGCTCGTATGGGGTTTGCTCTACTGATTTAGATGGAATCCTATTCACAATGTAGATTGAGGTTTGTAACGCGTATCCCCATAAGAATGTTGGAAGAGAGGAAAAACTCATCATAGACCTCACCATGTCCAACATGGTTCGGTTTCTCCTTTCGGACACACCGTTCATCTGAGGTATTCCGGGAGGAGTCCATTAAGATTGGATTCCATGAAGCTTCAAGTAATCAATGTACTCATGGCTAAGGTATTCACCTCTTCTATCTGATCAAAGAGTCTTGATACTCTTATCAAGATGCTTCTCTACTTTAGCCTTATACTCCTTGAATTTCGCGAAGAATTTAGACTTGTATTTCATAAGACACACATATCCGAACCTAGAGTAATTGTTTGCGAAGGTGATGAAGTAGCCGAACTGACCCCTAGCTAGAGTGGGCAATGGTTTACAAACATCGTTGTGTACCAACTCTAGAACTTCTTTGGCACGTACCCCATTCCCAAAAAAGGTTTGTTGATCATCTTGCCCATGAGATAAGATTCGCAATCACCATAAGACTCTAAGTCAAATGGGGTTAAGTAGTCTAATATTCTTAACCTTGCGATCCTTTTCTCGTTTGCATGACCAAGTCTACAATGCCACAAGTAAGTCGGATTCTCATGATTACTTAGCTTGAGTCTTTAATTTTGTATAGTAAGAACATTATATCCACAATGTTACAAGTATAAACCATTCATCAGAGGAGCATTTCCATAAACATCACCAGTAAGCCAAAAATAACAAGTATTATTTGTAAAACGGAAGGAAAATCCCTCAATGTCTATATGAATGGAAATAATGTTACGAGTAATAGACGAAACGAAATAACAATTATTCAATTTAAGTCTAAAACCAGAAGGCAAGTCTAAAACATATGTCCCAACACGTTCAGCAATAACTCTGCTCCATTCCCAAAGTGAAGGGCGACTTCACCCGGCCTAACTGCTCTACTGTCCTTGAGCCCCTGCATATTTATATAAATTTGTGAGCCACAATCAATATCTAATACCCAGCAGTTAGAATCATTTGTGGACATGTTCATCTCAATAACAAACATACCTGTTCCAGTGGCTGAAACACCTTGTGCTTTCTTTTCAGCTGCTAGAACCTTACAGTCCTACTTCCAATGCCCATTCTGCTTACAATGGAGGTATATATCCTTATCGACCCACTCTTTCTCTCGTATCCCACCTTTGGGCTTGAGGAAGTTGGGCTTAGAGCCTTTCTTAGCCTTACTTCTTCGCTTCTTCTTGCCTTTAGGGCCAGAAGAGGTAGAAACACCCACCATGAGTACGGGCTTTTTCTTAGCAGTGGAAGACTTAAAAGTCTTGAGCATGTTATGAAGCTCGGTCATGGTTGATACCGTCTTATTCATATTAAAGTTTACAATAAAACTCGAGTATGAATCGGGTAGCGACTGAAGAATGACATAAAAACAACATTGGTCTGCAGCTCGATGCTCAAACGACCAAGTTTTTCGATTAACCCTATCATCTTCAATACATGAGGGGAGACCTTTCCTCCTTCAGATAGCCGACATCTAAACAGATCTCTCATCACTTTATAAATCTTGGAACGAGATTCAGAATGAAAGAGATCCTTCATATGCTTGAGCATCTCGAAGGGAAGCATTCTCTCGTGTTGCCGTTGTAATGCAGGAGTCATGCTGAGCAACATAACACACTGAGCCTGGGAAGCATCATCTTGATGCATCTTTTGAGCTTCGGCTTCAAATGCTTCAACTTCTTCAAAACCAGCCTCAGGGGTAATAGGGATTAGTGTGTCCAACACTTACTCAATCTTTTCGTGCCTGAGCACCAAACACACGTTTTGGTGTCAGTTCAGAAAATTTAACCCAGCCAATTTGTTTATTTCCAAAACACTTCTCAACGACAAGTTATTCACTTCAACAATCCTAGAAAATAAAATAAAATGGGAATTTAATACGTAATTCCCATGATCAATATTCAACAATCAAAATAAATATGGTCTTTTACTTTATTTTGTCTCCATTACTTTCACATACTCAACGACCTCATCGGAAGAGTACAAATTTATATCTAATATAAATTGTAATGGACTAGGATCCACATTTCAACTATTACAATATCTGCTAGGGCTAATTATTGTAACAGCATAACTAGTAGGTCTCTAAACCAATTGCGATCTTGCAATTCCTAGTTGATTGAACCTAGTTCAATCGGAAGTTACCTAATTCTATTTTTCCTGCTAGGGCTGGTGAAACAGAATGAAGTTGGTTTACAACCATTAAGCGGCAACATTACATATCCCTATAAAAGTCCCGTTAGATGTAGATCCAAGCAAAAGATTGAGGCCTTAAATACTCATTAGAACAAAATCTCAGGTTTACTTTTAATTTTAATGGAAGACATCTTTCAGTTTTATGAAAAACGATATTTTCGTGAGGAACATTTTTAAAGGGGGGTATTAATTGCTTAATCGAGATCCAACATATTAATCTACATCACATTTGAGAAATTATTGGGCGCCGCCTACCCAAACAGTTATAATGCAGATCAAAATAAAATTACAAGTTTGAGTCTAACATTTTTATCAAGTGGGAATTAATAATTCATATAATCAATTTTTTTAAATTCAATTTTAAAATTTATAAATTTATTATTAATTTGATTAATCCAATTAATCATGTCTGTACTTAGTCTAACTACTACAACTTTCTTATTAATTCAAAATTAAATCCAATTTAATTTAATTAATAAAATTGGGGGCTCAAGTGCGATTTCTATAATTTGCACGAAAGAGCCTATTCAAAATCAAATTTGCAAATAGCCATTTCCCCATCATCGCCCAGAATTTCCTTTCGGTCAGGATAATTTAAATTAACATGGTTCAGATCAATTAATCCAATTAATCATGTTAACCATCGATAATTGTATTCGTACACTCGAATAGTCCAAAACGTTAAACCAATTGTATTGATGCATCCCGTACACAGACGGTGATGCACTGCAGTGTCAAACAATAGTACAGTTCAAAGACCCGTTAACAGTAACCTGACACAATTTCTCGCGTGCATCGCGAGTCAGGGTTTCGTATCATTGTCTCAAGCGACACTGTGGAAAATCATTTTGAGTTTTAAGGCAACAACCGAAAAGAAAATCGAACAAAGGCGACAATGCGGCGGCTGCGAGCTTCGGCTCAAGTCGTTGCCTCGAGCGGCACTGCTAGTCCGACTCTTGAAATGAGACAAACCGCGAGCTACCGCCTCGAGAGGTACAACAACTTCGAGTGGCAAAGATGAGGTATGGCGAAGGTCACCGCCTTGAGGAAGAGCTCAAGCAGGGATGAGACGGCGCAACGAAGGTCGCTGCCCTCAAACGACACTGCAAAACCTTGCGACTATCGCGAAGGGTATCAAGGTCGTTGCTGCGACTAGTTGACACGACGAGGCACGACAAGGATACCGCTTGGAGCGACGCTGCTATCCATGGCTGCAGTCGCGAGGCTCGGCCAAGCCACCGCATCAAGCGGTGCTGTGAACCCTTGCTACGGTCATAAAGCACAGTGAAGCCGTCGCCTCAAGCGGCGCTATGGGGCAATGAGGCACAACCAAGCTGTCAATCGGGCAATGCTACGGTAGCAAGGCAGTAGTGATTCATAATTACAGGTTAGGGTTCAACAAGGCAGATGAGAGGAAAGCCCCAAGAGGGGAACCAAAAACAAGCCCCAAAACAATTGAAACAAGGGGTGGCCGAATTGACCACAGTCGTCCCTTTAATTAAAAAAAATTATTTTTCTTATTTAACAACATACAATTATGAATTTAAATCAAGAGCCTTAGCTCTGATACAACTGTTGGGTGTTAGAGGCATGTAAACATGTAAATACATGCGCAATGGAATAATATAGTTCACCAACAACGAACAATTAATCGCATAATAATTGCAATAATATTTAAACAGAATTCTTATAGTGCTTCGTACGCGGAATCCTCCACTATGGTATCCACGCAACAGCTATACACCAATCCGCACCGACTTGCCAGAGTTGAATCTGGAGACGAACTTGCTAGGAAAATACGAGCTAGAGATTTTATAGAGAAATTATATTTCTTGTGTATTAGGAATTCCCATAGGACTCATATTTATTAGGATAGTGTTGGCTTAATTCCTAAGCAAGACAACAAGCCTAGCCCGTAAAATATAATCTATACAGATTATATTTCCGTATAGGCATTTTCCTACGTATATTATCTTGACCATATAATATTCCATATAATAATATTCCAAATATTATTGGAAATTCATATCTAATTTAATTAAATATTAACTATAATTAATTCGAAATATAGTTATTATTATATACTCTATATATTAAATATTATATCTAATATAATATTTAATCAACCAACTATAATTGGTGAATTGCCATTGGTTGTTGTTTGACCCATATGGCATCGTATATCGAGCAATTAGTTAAACTAATGGTCTTAATTAAACCCTAGACAATAAATCAGATATTCTCAATATACGAGGTATGTTGCGAGCAATTCTGCAACTACATGTAATATTGTAGGCTATTGTGATATCTTCCTTCCATTCGCGAATACCCGATTAAGCCTTGAACATGATGAAGTGTCTATTCAAATAACTTAATAATATGATCTCAAATCACTAATTGATCACTCATTCATAGTTGGCCACAAAGTCCAAGTTGACGTGCATCGGTCTATGACTTGGATCTAATTATGATGAGAAGACGAGTATTCTCTCTAAACCCACATTTGAGGAATGAATCCTATTATTGGCTCAACTACCACGCACATGTACTTCGTGATGAACCCAATCCATGCCATATCTATCCTTTTAGGGTGCAAGCATCGGCCATGGTCAAAGTTCATCACTCCACACATGTCTTGCGTATTGACCTCAAGTTAGAGAAACACCACATCGCTCCTAATAACCGAGACACCTGTAGACACATTATGTGGAATTACAGCAAATGAATTCTCGGATGTGTATATCAATACCCTCTAAAGTATTAGTGCATCCATTATGAGATACCTAGTATCTCGTAGTAAGTGAGATCTTACTGCACTCTCCCATTGAGTATAAAGTAGACCGCACACCAATCTCAATTGCATCATCAATATCCCATTCTTCATGATCCTTGATTGGGACTATTTGAGAATCATACTTAAGTCATATGAGTTCTTACTCACTCAATGACAATATTGATTCATGGGAACACAGATATGAATAAATACAAATAATCAGACCCAATATTCTATAAAAGTGTAATGCTATATACTTAATATTAAATCAATCAATAATATTAAACCAAAACTGAATATTATCTTAGTATTATGTCCTCACAAAGGATTATCTCTAGGACACTAACACTAACACTTGGTGCCGAGTTTGATCGCCGTACTCAAGTCGATTTCATACTCTATTCTTTACCGAAAAGCTATGAGCAGTTTCAACTGAACTATCAGATGAATGAATGGATGAATAGTTTGCCCGAGCTCTAGCAAGCTTTAGTTTTGGCGGAGGTGATAATGGGGCACCAGTCTACTGCTATGGTTGCAAATGGTCTGTCTACCTCTTTTGGTCCCAAGAGAGGAAAGAAGAGGAAGAGAACCAAAGGGCAAAGCCAAGGCTAGCATCAAAGGGGAAGTATTTTAACTGCGGTGAGAGAGGACATTGGAGGTCTGCCTGTTCCAAGTCTAAAGCTATGTTCTTTTTGGGTTTTAAAATCCTTGATTTGGATTTTGAACTCTAAAACCCATTTTAGTTTGGGTTTTAAAATAAGTTTTTGAAATTCTAAGCCTACTACCCTATAATAACTTATACAACCCTCCTTTACTTTTACATAATAAAGTTAAAACTATCCTACTCAAAACCCAAAAAGAACATAGATTTTAAAAACCCCATGGATTACAAAAACCATTAGTTTTCAAAAACCCATTTTTAAGAACCACTTAAAACAAAAAAAGAACATAGCCTAAGAGGCTCGGAAAGATAGGTAATTCACACGTCCTAGTCAATGAAACTTGTGAAGTGGCGTATGCTACCCATTCGTGGGTAGGGGATACGGGAGCCACTGATCACATTTGTTTCACATTGCATGGGTTCAAGTAAACCCAACGACTTAGCAGAAGTGAGATCCTCATCACACTAGGCAATGCTACAAGAGTGGCAGTTGAAGCAGTGTGAGAAGTGCGCCTATCTTTTGAAGATAGAGTTATGGTCTTAAGCGACATTCTTTATGTTCCTAGTTTTAGAAAGAATCCAAACTCCAGTTTCTCAATTGTATAGAATAGATACTCAGTTTCTTTTAATAAGGATGTTATTTTTTCTCGAAACAATGAGTTTATTTGTTCTGGAACATTGTTGGATGATCCTTATACCATTAACTGTACACACCAATCACAAATTAAATCTAATGCGGATATAAAGATTGGTGAAAGATGTATCCTTGGATTTACTGCGAGTTGAGCCATATCCAACTTGCGATTCCTGTTTAGAGTGTAAAATGACCAAGAAGGCATTTGGAGCCAAGGGGAATAGGTCCAGGTACAAGACTGAGTGATACGTGTATGGGGGAGGGGGAATACACGTATACAAAATTTTCTTTCTTAAACCTGACTGAGTCCCTTTACTCAGAGTGGTGGTGAACACTGAGTAGATAATATACCTACTAACAGCACTGAGTGCAAGTCAGTTGGCTAACTATCTACTTATGTTCAGTGCAGAAAGTGTGAGCCCTGAAAGGTTAAAGTTTTTTTTAATGTTTGCTTTGTGAAAACTTGATTACTCTTTATGAAGCTGTGGTTAGAAGGGCAGTGCTCTGAGTTTAATGATCATGCTGATTGATTCAAGCCTGATAAAACTATGCGATGAATGACTTAATCAAATAAGCAATTAAGAACAGTTATCAAAGCAGTAAGAACATGGGGAGTTTAACGTGGTTCAGAGACTTAAGCTCCTACGTCCACTGTCCTGATTGAACAAGAGAATCCACTAAGGATTGGCTTATTTTTAACGTGCTAAGGTGCACCAAGATTAAATCTCTGACCCTTCTTCCTTCTAACTCACTAACTAACCTCAACCAACAAACTTGATTAGAGGGTTTTGGTTTCAGTTTGGTTTCCAACTAAGTTGTGATTATCCTTACAAGGCAAACCTATGCTAAGGAATCGGATAATCACTCTAAGCTTAAGATATTTCTAATACGCTCAGTGGAATACAGAATAACTCTCTAACAAAGAAACACGTGGGAAATTTATGGTTTTTCGAGAGCTTCTTTTGAATGCTTGATTGCTTTGAACGCTGAGAGTTTGAGTAATTTCTGGCTTCAAAATTTCCTGTAACCTTGCTTGGGTCCAAGGTCTTCTGTATTTATAGGAAACTTGAATTTCTATCCATTGGAGTGATAGCTTCCTAGTCACCCATCACGTAGGATACTTTCAATGGACATATCTCCCATGCAGCCGCCGTCCTTGCATGGATTAGGTAAGTGCATTTAATTCTTACCCGTTGAACTGTGCAGGGATATCAGGTTCAAGTCAGTGTCCGTACATGACTTGTCGCGCTCTGATTGGTCCACATCAGCTGGTAGGTAAGAATGTCAGAACTCATTCTTCAGTTCAGTCTTTTCTTATCTGAGTTCAGGTTTGTCCTCATCTACGTACGTCTTCCAGCGCTGATAATTCTTATGCATTGCTTGGATCCTACTCCAAGTCTTTCCCAATAACTCAGTGCCGCCCTGTTCCCTTCAGGCTGAGTTAGCAATTATCTAAGGATCATGCTCTTCATCCTGACACTTACTCAGTTAGCTTAGAAGAACTGTTATAAGTTCAGGATGGTGCCCTTGTGTTTTCAGGCTTCAGTCTTGATTGACAACAATGAGTACTCCTCTTATTATGTACTTGTGAATGTAAAATATACTAAGTACAAACCTAACCAAGACTAGCCTGACGAATTACAAAACTTAGGCAAATCATCTTTTTAGGGTACTTGGGATTAACTCAAAACTGACATTGTCCCAACAATTTCCCCCTTTGTGATGATGTCAAAACACTGAAAAGATCATCAAAACAGTTAGAGGAAACAAGTACTAATCTATAAGACAAAGTCAGTGTTAGAGCAATTCTTGATAAAGTACAGAATTTAAATGCAGCCAAAAAGACAATGAGTTTTTGTCTATGGGCAAATGTAATAGATTTTATTGAATAATATTTCAGTGAGTACAATGACCCTTTCTATTACATAAAAAATACAAGGATAGACTTAAATCCTACGCATCTCAGGCTAGATGTCGTAGCCAAAATAAATTATGTCCTTCAGATCTTCAACTCGCTTTAATTGATTCTGTGGTATCCTTCTGCATGGGCTATCTTCATGACCTCCTTTATAATCTTCATCGAGTCATACATGGTTGAGCCAGGAATCATTTGGGGAGTGCGAATGATGAGCTCAGGCACCTTGATTTGAACTTTGGCCTTGTCAGCTTCGTCCATTGTTAGGATGTAATTGATTAGTTTTGATGAGTTAGAAAATAAACCAGAAGTTGTAATAGGACCATCTGGACCTGTTAGCCAGATGATGAATTAGATTAAGATTTAGTCTAGGGGGAACTGCCAGACCAGAAGACTTCACCAGAAGAGTCACCAGAAGACTTCATCAGAGAAGTACAAGACCAGAGGCAGAAGACCTTCCCCAGACCAGACGAGTCCAGACCAGATGAGTCTGGTGAAACAAAAGTAGCTTAGAATCATCTCCTGATTCTAAGGGAAAAACTATTTCACAACCGACTCTGGATCAGAGAACCTCTGGGTCATCTGGTATCTGGTCTAGCCTACTCTGGAAGAATCAGAGTTGTGCAAAGGAAGCTTATGACCATTGGTGCATTTGAAAGAAGTCAAAGTGATCGGATTGGAAAGTTTAATGAAGAAATCAATCCAAGGATCTCACCAACTCAATCAATCAATTAGGGAATTAATTGATTGAAGTTTCCATATATAGAGATCTGACTAGATTAGCTATCCAATGGATAAACCCTAATCACCTCTATAAATACAAGAGAATGAAGATAGAAAAAGGTTACTTACTCATGCACGCGCAAGAACACCTTTGATCCATATCATTCAAGCAATCCAGTCTCTCTCATTTATATTCATATACACTCATTAAGGAGTTGTTAGTTGGAAAGTAATATACTAAACCTGTTCATCTCTAAGAGAAGGTTGTAGTATTGAGTAGCTTTAGATCGAGTAGATCTAAAGGTTGTATCAAGGAGCTGGTACTTGTAAATTCCAGTGTTCGTAAGTTGGTTGGTTGGTAGTAAGACCCCTTTGATAAGGGAGAGTGGACGTAGGATTTTAACATCCGAACCACTATACATCGTGTGTTCTTTATTGCTTATTTAAAGTCCTGCACATTGCTTTATAAAGTTCTTAAAAAGTTTTTGCATTTAAGTCTAGCTTCCGCATCGCTTTAAAACTGACTAGTGGGACAAACAAGTGGTATCAGAGCAGTGTGTCCTAGACCAATGCTTTGAGGAGCTTTTGGTGGTCACCAGGCAGATCCATTGCTTTATATTTTTTTTTGCTTAAAACCTTTTATTTCTTTCCAAAATGTCTTCAAAATCTGCATATAAGAGTCGTAAATTGCCAGAATTTTCATTTAATGATTATTGCCACTGGAGCTTCATGATGAGCAATCATCTTGGAGCTATTCATCACCGCATGCTTGATGTGGTTGAAAGTGGTCCTATACAATTTTACTGGACTTCAATTGATGATGGAAGATCAGAAGCCAGAGAAAAAACTAGCAGATCTGCAGAGGAAAGAACTACAGATGAGAGAACTTCCACTGATGGAAGAGTTCCCAAGCAGAGAATCCTGAAGAAAAGGGACGAGTTGAATAATGATGAACGAAAGCTCTACAACCTAGACCAGGTAGCCAGAACAGAGATCATCAACACCCTCACCAAAGAATTGATCGAGAAAGTAAGAACCTGTGGTACTGCTAAATTGATGTGGGACAAACTTGCTCTGCTCTGCGAAGGAACATAGAAGATCAATGATAACAAGCTCCAGGCTGTTCAACACTCATTTGATACCTTCAAGATGAAGCCAGACGAGACCATTGACCAGCTGGACATGCGTCTCACTAATCTTCTCAACAAGGCTAGTGCCTTAAGTAAAACTTACTCTGAGAAAGAAATTAATAGTAAAATCTTAAGATCACTAACAAGCAGGTGGAGGATCAAAGTCACAGTCATCAAGGACAACAGTGATCTCAATACTCTTGATCACCACTTACTACTCTCTGACCAGAAAGCATATGAATATGATCTACAAGAAGAAGATCAATCCGAGGAGATATCTTCTTCATCTGGTCAGAAAGGAATTGCATTCTCTTCAACAATCAAGTCTGAAGAAAAAGTGAAGGAGTCTTCTGCAGATGACATGAGCCTCAAGGAGCAGGTAGCACTTTTAACTAGAAAACTTGATAAAATGAGTTCTAAGTATGGCAGGTACAAAAGACACTGGAAGGAATCAACCAGAGACAGAGACAAGAAGAGTTCCTTCAAGTCTGCAGAGAAAGAAAAGTCACCTGGAGACACTAGAGAAACCAGAGTCAAGTCACCAGAGGAGAGAAGAGATTATAGTCCCAGGAGAAGGGATAGCAGCTCGGGTAGATCAGAACACAACTATAAGAGAAGAGACCAAGTCCTAGTCCCAGAGGAGACAACACTTGTTACAATTGCAACAAGCCAGGTCACTACAGCTATGATTGTCCTCAACTCACTCCTAGAGAAACAGAAGAGAAAAGACTCAAGAGAGATAAGAGATATGCAGACAAGAGAGCATTGCTGGCAGAAGCAGAGGAGGAGGATACTAGTTCCAGTTATTCTTCTTCTGACTTTGGATCTGATGATGATGAGGTACACGAATCTACCTTGTATTTATCTAATTCCAAATATACTCAATCATCTCAATCATCTGGTGCTTCTAGAGAGTCTGATATGCAACAAATGCTATCAGATCTTTAAAATTGTGTTCAATTGTGCCATAAACTTGAGAAAGAGAAAGGTAGGTGATGGTCCCATTTTCGAATGCCAAAATGGGAATTTAGGTTTTTTTTTAAACCTGAATGAGTTCAATAAGGGACACTCAAGTCACTGCATTGCTAAGAGTCAGAGCTCTCAAGTCAGTGACGATTGACTTGTGAGCTCAGGCTCTTAACAAAGCAGTGACTCGAGAGACTGAACTCTCGAGTGCTTGCTTAAGCATGTCAGTGAGATTGGTTCTCCCTGACTAAATTACTCAACTAAGTTCTTTAACAATGCTCTCAGTGAGAAGATTTTACACAACACTTAGCCAGTACTTAAATAAAGAAAGACACTCAGTTTAACGTGGTTCAGAGACTCAAGCTCTTACATCCACGGGCCTGATTTAATAGGAAATCCACTATCATGGGATTCTTATTTTTTACGTGCCAAGGTGCACCCAGATCTTACTTTCTTCCTTCCTAACTCAACAAACTTCCACCAACAAACCTGACAAGTAGGGTTTTGGTTTCAGTTAGGTTTTCTCCAACTAGGTGAGGTTTTCCCTTACAATGTGTTAGCCTAAAGCTAAGATTGGGAAAACCTCTCTAAGCTATGAGTTACAAGCTGAACACTCAATTTATATCTGTGAAGACCCTAATGGTCAGTGTACAAGGTGTGAAACGTGCCTCCTTATACCTCCCATGAAAATGCACTTACATTCACACCTTTACAGCTCGTAGGTGTTGAATTTTTTCTCTTCACACACACTTCAAACGACAGCTATGAGCTTGTATTTATAGTGTGGACTCAAATGTAATTGTTGGAGGAAATTACATTTGAATCCATACAATTAATAGGTTTCACCTACTTTTCTTGGAATGTGGCCTTGTCAGTGTCAGATATGTTGTCTTGACTTGATTGGTCCATGTGGACTGAATCCAATGGATATTTGGTTCAGTGAGCTTGATCAGGGCGCACTAACTTCAGATGGCTTATCCTCCACTAACTGATGATCTTCAGTAGACATGGATGTCTTCAGTGTAGTTGTCCTTCAGTAGACTCTTGAAGATCTCTCCAAGAAGTTTGTCATAAGGCTGAATGATAAACTTCCCTGACCACAGTAGCCTGACTCCTTCAGGGCCTACTTGGTACAGCACCGATCCTCCTGATCATGCTCTTCACTGAGTGGTCCACTTGACTTAGCTTAGATCAGCCGGGTTTATACTCAGTGGGACATCCTTCAGGCTTCTCTTCAGGTCCAGGTCTCTGCCATGGCTTCAGTCAGTTCTCCTTGTGATGTCATCTTGATTTCCTCAAGCTGTGTTGTTGAGTTTCCCCTCAACTGAGTTCTTCCTCAACTGAGTTCTTCTCAACTGACAGCCTATTCTACTGAGAAATAACCTAGCCTGACCTGAAACTTAAGATACTATCCCGACTGCTCTCAAACCTATTACATGTGGTTTTGGAGAATCATCAAAACTAAACAATATCCCAACAGTAGGCTCAAAGCAGAAGTTCAATCTTTATCTCATGAGCAAAAGTCTACCAGAGAACTCATAAGTGATCACTCCAAGGAAGTCTCTGAACGTCAGGATAAGGTCACAGAAAGAGATGCTCTTGTGGATCAACTCGTGAGAGAAAATGACTCTAAGGATAAAAAGTTTAATGATCTTAGAGCTAAATATCAAACTCTTATCAAGGGAAAGCAAATTGAACAACCTACTAAGGAAGTACATATGCCCAGAGAAGCTCCAATAGTTGTATCTATTATAACATGATCTTCTCAGCGTATAAGTGATAAGAGTGGTTTACGATATTCTGGAATTACCACCAGATCTCATAAATATCTTTCTAACAAAGGCAAGTCTGAAAGAGATGGTGAAGTGGTAGAAATTTGGGATGAAAAGGATCCTAATGGGAATGGTTACAGAGTATTTCACAACCCTAGTTGGAATAAGGACTGCTCTGCTGATCATGTTGATGAAACTCCCAATGAGTTAACTGAACTGGAAGAGGATATCTTAGAGTATAAACATCTAAGAGGGGAACCTATGCATATTGATGGTTCATTCAGTTTCCTAGATAGATTCAAGGACCTTAGAGGAATCCTTAAAGAGTGGAACCTAAGCAGATTAGGGGACCTCAGAGGAGACACTCAAATAAGAGGAACTTTAATTAAAATAAGAAACATCAGAGCAGATATAATGAACAAAATAACCTCAATCAGAATCAGGGACCTCAAAAGAAATTTACTCAAAGAAGATTCCGGAACAGAAACACTCACAAGGAATACCATCACCAGAGAAGGTCCAACTTTCATCAGAACCAGAGGAGGTCTTACAGACCCATCTATAGAAAACCAACTGATCTGGGTAGTTATGACACCAGAGATAGTTCCTCTAGGATGTGCCCTTATAACCAGACCTTTAAGACCATTCCTAAGGCCAGATTTGAGGTGAGATACACCAGACCAGTGTATAGGAAAGGTGTTCTCATCAGTCCAGCAGCTCAATTTGTCATTATCAGAGGACATGTGTAGGTAGATAGATTTGGAAGGAAGATAAGATCTCCTCATCCAGCAAGGGATGATCTTTATCTTTGGATTCCTACAAAGAAAACAACTAACCAATCAGGACCCAGCACTAGTAGGGGACCTAATTAATCTCTCTGTAGGAGGTCAAGAGCCCATTGGAGAAAGGATTTTCAAGCAATGGTGTTTGGTACATTGATAGTGGATACTCCAAGCACATGACATTTGTGAAAGATCATCTCCAGGATTTCAAGCCATTGAATGGGCCAAGAGTGATGTTTGGTGACAACAACTTTGGAGTCACCAGATGAGTTGGAAAATTGATCATCAATGATGTATCTGTAGATGAAGTCTACTATGTTGAAGGACTCAAGTATAATCTGCTTTCAGTATCCCAATTCTGTGACAAGGGATACTCAGTGAAGTTTTCTAGTGATTCTTGTACTGTATTTTCCTCTAATTATGATGATATTTTGCTTGTTGGCTTTAGGAAAGGTAATATTTATCTTGCAGATTTCAACAGTTGTCCTAGAAACACTTGCCTGATAGCCAAAGGATCTGCAGAGAACAACTGGTTATGGCACAAGAGATTGAGTCATTTGAATTTCAAAGCACTCAACAAGATTGCCAGAAAGGGTCTAGTTCGATGTCTTCCAAATGAAGTGTTCAAGAAGGATTAGGTGTGTGGTTCATGCCAGAAGGGTAAGCAACCCAAGACTTCTTTCAAGGATGTCTAGAGCACAACCACAACCAGAGTACTTTAGCTACTTCACATGGACCTGTTTGGACCTGTTTCACCTCTTAGCTTTAGTGGGAGGAAGTACACCTTGGTGATAGTAGATGACTTTTCGAGATACACTTGGGTAGTGTTCTTGTTTAAGAAAAATGAAATTATGACAAGTTGCCAGAGTTCTTCAATCGGATTCAGAATGAGCAGAACCAGAGCATAGTGAGGATCAGAAGTGACAAAGGGACATAGTTTTTGAATTCACACATTGCAGTGTACTGTAAGGACAAGGGAATTCTTCATGAGACATCTGCTGCCAGAACACCTCAACAAAATGGAGTAGCAGAAAGGAGGAATAGAACACTCAAAGAAACTGCCAGAACTCTTCTAGCAGAGTACAAGACACCGCAAAGATTTTGGGCAGAAGCCATCAACACAACAATTTTCACCCAGAACAGATGCCTCATAGCCCAGAGACATGGTAAGACACCATATGAGGTATGGAAAGGTAAAACTCCATCTGTTTCATTCTTTCATATTTTTTGATGCAAGTGTTTCATCCATGACAATGGGAAATCTAAATTAAAGACCTTTGATGCTAAAGTGGCAGATGGAATATTTTTAGGATATTCTAGCACTAGTAAAGCATACAGTCTTTAATAGGAATTCTCTTTGTGTGGAAGAAACACCTCATGTTGTTTTTTATGAATCTACTCTTGAGTGCAAGGTGGATACAAGAGACTTGTCTCCAGATGAGGTATATAATCAGATGATTATCAAAGTTAAGTCAATTGTGCTAGATTCAGAGTTAGATTCAGATTCAGATGGTGACCCACCTTCTGGTTCTCTAGAGCCGAAGCCTCCACAAGGAGCAGAACCAGAAGAGGTTGGAACTCCTGTAGGGGGAAGCTCTTCTGCAGGTGGTGATAATCACCAAGGTACTGCAGAAGATGATCAACCAGGCAAGACCACGGGAAGGAATACCCTGATTAATCAACCCAAAGAGTTGATTATAGGAGATCCAACTAGTGGTGTCCAGAGTAGGAGAACTATTAACTTAGCTGCCTTGTTCAGTTGCTATGTGTCCTTGATTGAGCCAAAGAACATCAAGGAAGTACTGAAGGATTCAAATTGGATTATTGCAATACAAGAGGAGTTGAATCAATTCATCAGACAGGATGTTTGGGAGCTGGTAGATAGACCAAGACATCAAAATGTGATAGGCACTAAGTGAGTTTTCAAGAATAAGAAAGATGAGAATGATGTCATTACTAGAAACAAGGCAAGGCTAGTGGCCCAGGGCTATTCTCAGTCTGAAGGAATAGACTATGACGAGACATTTGCTCATGTTGCCAGACTAGAAGCCATTAGATTGTTTTTAGCATATGCTGCTCACATGAAGTTCAAAGTATACCAGATGGATGCGAAATCTGTCTTTCTTAATGGGATTCTCATTTAGGAAGTGTATGTGGAAAAACCTCCTGGTTTTGAACAAGGTGATAAGGTGTTTAAGCTTAAGAAGGCTCTTTATGGGCTTAAGCAGTCACGAAGAGCATGGCATGACACTCTATCTCAATTTCTTCTGGACAATGGTTTTACTAAGGGAAAGATTAGCAGGTCCTTGTTTAGGAAAGAAGAAGGAAAGGACATGATGGTCCCGTTTTTCGAATACAAAATGTGGGAATTCAGGAGCAAAAAATTTTTTTTTTTAAACCTTTTACTCAGTGAGTTCAGCAAGAGTGAATAATACTCAAGTCACTGCATTGCTACGAGTCAGAGCACTCAAGTCAGTGCAACTGACTTGCGAGCTCAGTCTCGTAACAAGGCAGTGACTCGAGAGGTTTCACTTCAAGTCACTGCTCTGCTTAGAGGCTGAGCTACCAAGTCAGTGAGACTTGGAGGCTCATGCTCTAAGCAGGGCAGTGACTCGAGATGCTGAACTCTCGAGTGCATTGCCTGAACTGGTCAGTGAGAAGGGCTCTCCCTGACCTGAATACTTACATAAAGTTTTCTTAACAAAGCTCTCAGTGAGATGATTTTCACAACACTTTTGTAAATACTTTAAAACAATAAACGCTCAGTTTAATGTGGTTCAGAGACTCAAGCTCTTACATCCACGGCCTGATTTAACAGGAAATCCACTCACTCTGGATTCTTGTTTTTAACGTGCCAAGGTGCACTTACAACTGGACTCACGCCACTCCCTGGGCTGCCCCTCCTTACTAACTGACTTACTCCCAACAAACCTGACTAGAGGGTTTTGGTTTCAGTTTGGTTTCTCCAACTATGTGAGGTTTTCCATTACAATGTGTTAGCCTCAAGCTAGGATTAGGAAAACCTCTCTAAGCTATGAGTTACAAGCTTGACACTCAATGAATATGTGATAACCCTAAAGGTCAGTGTCGTGGGTGTGAGCAACACTTCCTTATGACTCCCTAACAACTCACACACTCTTATAGCTTGTAGGTGTTGATTTTTCTTTCTTCACTCTCAACACAACACCCTTGAATACGCAGCTATGAGCTTGTATTTATAGTGTGGATTCAAATGTAACCGTTGGAGGAAATTACATTTGAATCCATACAATTAATGGTTTCAACCACTTTTCTTGGAATGCGGCCTTTGTCAGTGTCAGAGTTGCTGCCTCGTGCTGATTGGTCCACATGGCCTGGATTCAACGGATCTTTGACTCAGTGGGTTAACCAAGACCCAACTGACTTTAGGTAGCTTCCTCCTTCACTGACTAATGATCTTCAGTGGACTGAACGTCTTCAGTGTAGTTGTCCTTCAGAGACTGTTTGAAGATCATTCCAAGAAGTTTGTCATAAGGCTGAATGACAAACTTCCCTGACCACAGTAGCCTGACTCCTTCAGGGCCTACTTGGTGTAGCACTGATCCTCCTGATCATGCTCTTCACTGAGTGGTCCACCTGACTTAGCTTAGATCAGCCTGGTTTACACTCAGTGGGACATCCTTCAGGATTCTCTTCTGGTTCAGGTTTCTGACTTGGCTTCAGTCTGTTCTTTTGATGTCATCTTGATTTCCTCAGGCTGTGTTGCTGAGTTCCCCTTCGCTGAGTTCCCCCTCAACTGAGTGTTCCCTCAACTGAGTTCTTCTCAATAGACAGCCTATTCTACTGAGAACTTAGCCTGACCTGAAACAAAAGATACAATCCTGACTGCTTTCAAACCTATTACATGATGTTTTGGAAAATCATCAAAACTAAAACATATCCCAACAATTTCCCCCTTTTTGATGATTCCAAAACTTCTAACCAAATGATTTTCTATTACAAGAATATTGTCAGAGTACAGGTAATAGATTGAAATATGCAGGAATTCCCATAGTTTAAAACATTTGAGATCAGCAAGAGTGAATAATACTCAAGTCACTGTATTGCTACGAGTCAGAGCACTCAAGTCAGTGCAACTGACTTGCGAGCTTAGTCTCGTAACAAGGCAGTGACTCGAGAGGTTTCACTTCAAGTCACTGCTCTGCTTAGAGGCTGAGCTACCAAGTCAGTGAGACTTGGAGACTCATGCTCTAAGCAGGGCAGTGACTCAAGATGCTGAACTCTCGAGTGCGTTGCCTGAACTGGTCAGTGAGAAGGGCTCTCCCTGACCTGAATACTTACATAAAGTTTTCTTAACAAAGCTCTCAGTGAGCTAATTTTCACAACACTTTTGTAAATACTTTAAAATAATAAACGCTCAGTTTAACGTGGTTCAGAGACTCAAGCTCTTACATCTACGGCCTGATTTAACAGGAAATCCACTCACTCTGGAATCTTGTTTTTAACGTGCCAAGGTGCACTTACAACTGGACTCACGCCACTCCCTGGGCTGCCCCTCCTTACTAACTGACTTACTCCCAACAAACCTGACTAGAGGGTTTTGGTTTCAGTTTGGTTTTTCCAACTATGTGAGGTTTTCCTTTACAATGTGTTAGCCTCAAGCTAGGATTAGGAAAACCTCTCTAAGCTATGAGTTACAAGCTTGACACTCAATGAATATGTGATAACCCTAAAGGTCAGTGTCGTGGGTGTGAGCAACACTTCCTTATGACTCCCTAACAACTCACACACTCTTATAGCTTGTAGGTGTTGATTTTTCTTTCTTCACTCTCAACACAACACCCTTGAATAAGCAGCTATGAGCTTGTATTTATAGTGTGGATTCAAATGTAACCGTTGGAGAAAATTACATTTGAATCCATACAATTAATGGTTTCAACCACAGTGTTGGTCCCACTAGTTAGATTAATTGCGGAAGCTTAAGTTGAATGTCTTAGATAAATTCTTTTTACAAGAGCACAAAACCAATAAGAGAATAAGTAAATGAAAGCAATAAGTAACACCGGATATATAGTGGTTCAGATTTGAATATCCTACGTCCACTCTCCCTTTTATCCAAGGGGTCTCACTATCAACTAACCAACCAACTCACTTACTTACTCACTGGAATTGGGAAGTACCAGTTCCTTCTTACAACTCCTTTAGATCTAATCACAATCTAAAGTAGGCTACCTTCAACCTTATCTTAGAGATAAACAGGTTAAGGTCTAATAACTCCTTGAGAGTGAATATGAATGAAAGAACAATAAGAGTGCTAAGAGTGATTATCAAAAGCTTGGAATGACTTATGCGCGTAGGGTCTCTCTAGAGCTTTTTCTTGTGACTGCACTCTTGTATTTATAGAGGGGATTAGGGCTAGCCGTTGGAGAGCTAATCCAATCAGATCCTCTATTTAAGGAAGCCTCAATCAATCAATTCCCTAATTGATTGATTGGGTTGGTGGGATCCTTGGATTGATTAACTTCAATAACTTTCCAATCCTGATCTTGTTGACTTGATTTGAATCACCAACGGTCAAATGCTTCCTCTGCCTAACTCTGATTCTCTCCAGAGAAGACAAGACCATATACCAGGCAACCTCGGTGTCTTCTGGTCCTAGTCTGGTTAACAACCAGAATACTCAATAGAAACAGGGGATCAAACTGAGCATCTTTTGTTCTACCAGACTCGTCTGGTCCGGACTCGTCTGGTCTGGGGAAGGTCCTCTGCCTCTGGTCAGGTCTCATCTGGTGAAGTCTTCTGGTGGAGTCCTCTGGTGAAGTCCTCTGGTGGGGTCTTCTGGTGAAGTCTTCTGGTCTGGCAGTTCCCCCTAGACTAAGTCCTAATCTAGATCATCATCTGGCTAACAGGTCCAGATGGTCCTATTACATCTTCTGGTTTGTTTTAACTCATCAAAACTATACAACTTTTATCCTAACAATTTCCCCCTTTTTGATGAGGTTAAAACACTACCAGAACTGATCAAAACATAAGTTTTAAGCATAAAAACAGTAAAGGATAAGACCTTAGAATAGATCTTATCAGGCAAACAATTAAGACAACAAGAGGTTGTCTTTTGAACAGAGAAGATATGATATTTTCATTGATAATAAGGACAAAATGATTACAAGTTACATTGAAGTTCAGAGTCCTATTCTATGCATATCTCCTGTTTTCCTTGGGCACAAGGAACCAATCAAGGAACCTATCTTGGACGGCCTTCAACTCTGCAGAAGATGTTGGAGTGAAGTTCACCAACACCTTTGTCTTGTACAATCTCTTCAGCTCAGCCCAATCAACCTGGTCTCCTACCATGGGTGTGTTGAGATAAGTGAATTCAGAAGCAGTCACCTCCAGGTTGAACTCAATGGTAGAGTCCATCAATTGCTTGTACAACTCTGCATCATAAGCTTGCATCCAGGAGTGGAAGGTTCTGTTGATCAGCTCATCATCCTCTGGTGCTGGCCTCTGGATGTAATGTTGGATGAACCAGAGAGTCTTTGCCTCCTTCCATTTCTCAATTAAGGGCACAGGCACAGTAGAGTCAAAAGACCCTTCTGTCCTGAGAGGCAGAATGTTCATCACTTCAATAGGAGCTTACCTCCTCTGACTAGATCCTCCTGCACCAGAAGGAGCACCAGCTTCTCTGCTCTTCTTATTTTGCCTCCTAACATATCCGAGCCTCTGCTCTTCATCTATGTTCTTTCTGATTCTTGATTGCTTCTCCTCTGGAGCCTCTTCCTTGTATCTCTTCTGTGCTTCTTCAACAACAGTCTCCAGGAAGCTTTTCTTGACCCTCCTGATCTTCCTCTTTGCAGGTCCAGAGATTGAAATGGGATCCTGCTCTGCTTCTGATGAATCCTCTTCTGCAGCAAGCTGCTTAGCCATGGTAAGAGATTTAAGCTCTTCCTTCTTCTTCTTCTGCAGCTCTGCCTGGGCCAAGGTGTTCTCCAGCAGGTCCAGACGAGCTCCATGGATAAAAAGAGTTTCATTAGTGGTCTTCGCCATATCAGTTCTGGCCTTCTCTTCCTCCTTTTTAACTTCATCAAGGAGGGGCTCAACTACCTGCGTTATAAGATCAGGCAAGGCAGTGTTGGAGGAAGAGTGAAGATCATGCAGCTGCTTTGCCTCCTCCAGGTAGGCTTTTGATTCAGCAACAAGCCTTTCCTGCTTTTCTAACATCTCCTGGAGGGAGTCCTTCAGCTTGGCAGTCTGGATCATCTGGCTGGCTATCTCAACCTTCAGCACAGAGACTGGCCTCATCTACTCCAGCACGTGCTCCTGGAGCTACTTCTGGCTGTGCATCATATCTAGCTTGACAAAGAGGCCATTGGCCTTGAAGGAAGCTTTAACTTCTGCCAGAGTAGACTTGATTTGCTTCAAAAAGATCCTCATCTCCTGCCGGATCTGATGCTCAATCATAGCAGGGGCCATGTGTTGAATTGCTTTAGAAAAGCGCCCAATCTGCATGATTTGTTCATTAAAGAACGTCTTCATCTTCTGGAGCACGGCAGGAGACATCTCAAAGTCTTCCTCGTCTGAATATAGCTCTGGAGGGAAGACAAAGTGAGGCCCAAACTTGTAAGTGGGGACCTCTAGAGTGAGCATTACCCCTCTCTGGATGAGCAGGGTGCGAATCAAGATTTTAGCTGCACCAGGGGTCTCCAGCTCAGCTGGGTTCTGAATGTTCATCTTTTGCTTCAGCTCAATCTCCCAAGCAGTGAAGTTGGAGGGACCCATTTCCTCAAGCAATAGCATAAGGTCCTCCACATCTTCAAGTCTGGCCTTGCTCCAGACCTTGGCATCAGTCAACTCTGCTAGAAGTGGTAAGTGCTCCAAAAGGACTGGGAAGTGCTCTCTTAGCCAGAGCTGAGCACTCACACTCATACTCGGCCTAATGGGACCCATTTCTGCAGATGAGAAAGTGAAGGGTTTGGGCCCAGAGGCAGAGGAGGAAGGTGCTAAGTTAGCAGGCTCAAGTGAAGCTTCCTCATCTTCACTATCATCGCTTGTAAACAGGTGGGAGAACGGGGAGGGGCAGGGAATCCCAGAGCCATAGAAATGGTTGGGTTCTGGTCTGTATGGGTTTGGGGAGGGGTAGGATTTTGAGAGGTGGAGGTGGAAGGAATGGGTTGCTCTGCACCAGAAGAAGATGGGATCTCTGGTACAGTGGGTTGAATAGGGATTTGTGAAGTGGAAGTGTTTCGAAGAGGAATTTCTGCACCAGAAGAGGTTGAAGGCACCTCTGGTACAGAAATCGGGGGAGAGGGATATGTGGGAAGATGTGTTTGAGAGGATTGGGGAGAAGGTGTTTGGGTAGGTATGGTTGAGGGAGTAAAAATGGGGGTATCTGGAAGAGTCTGCTCTGGTGATGAGAAAGGGACACCAGGAGCAGAGGATATGGGTTGTGTTTGGGTATCTGGTGGTGAAGTAGTGGGGGTAACAAGGTTAACATGAGCAGGGGGGAATAGAGGATGGGTTGGAAGGGTTTACCTCTGTTGAGTCAACATCAGCAGGTACAACATGCTCTGGAGCAGAAGCATCCTCCATCATCTGAGAAGCTTCATCAATAGCCTTCTCCAAGGCCTCTCCAAGATCAGAACCAGAGCCTGACTCTTGAAGAATGGCTCTCTTGGCCTTGGATTTCCTCTTAAGAGGCCCAACCTCTTCTTCCTCTTCTTCTTCTGATGGCTCATCCACCAGAAGAGTCTTCTTGGCCTTCCTGCTAGTTCTTTGCTTCTTAGCAGAGCCTCTCTTGGCCTCCTCTGGCCTCTTTCTCTTGGCTGCTCCAGCCTTCTTAGTAGCCTCAGCCACTTCACCCTTCTTCTTCAAGATATTTTGAAGGGGAATCTGGTCCTCCTCTGAGGAACCAGAGAAAACAACTGTTGAGGAACTAGTTGCTCCAGCAGCTTTCTTTTGGGTCTTCTGCTTCTGCTGCTGCTTTTGCCCCTTAGCAGGTGAGGGAATGGCTTGAAGGGGAGGGGCAGGAATAGCTTCTTCTCCATCAGAATCAGGATGGCTATGAAGAGGACCATCCTTTGAAAACAACACCTTAGACTTGTGAAACCCTCTACACCAAGACTCCTTCCATTTCTTCTTTGAAAGCAATGAGTCCAAAATCAGTGTCAATTTCGTTCCCAACGAAACATTAGCAGTGAAGTAGTATTGCAACTCCCCTGGCTGTGAAGGGCAAGCCTCCTTCTTCACCTTCAATCTGTTCTTCCTCAAAACATCCCAAAAGAATTCAGCCCAATTGCACTGAACTCCATCATACAGGGCACGCATCACACACATCCTGCCGTTGAAAATAGCATCCGTGCTGTGATTTTCACACATCAGCACCTTCACCACAATATCAAAAAGAACCTTGAATTTCTGCCTCAAATGCTTATCTAAAAATCCTTTCGTGATGTTCTGACAAGAGGATCGAGCAAAAATCTTGAAAGAACCAACAATATCATCTTCCTTGTAAGTTAAAGGATCTACGCCTTCTGCCGAAATGTTCTCAAATAGCGCACATAAATCATGCTTGGAAAACACCAGATCTTCTTTGTCAATCTTTGAAGAAATGTGGTCGTCATGAATCTTCATACGGACCAGAAACTGGGCCGCATAACCGTCTAGAGTGCGAAGATCTCTGGGGACTGTGGAGATCAACTTCTCTACGCCGGACCTCCTTAGTAACTCCAAAATAGCCAGCGCAGATGGATTCTTGGTGGTGTAGAAGTTAACCACCATCTCCGTTTTCAGTTTCTTCATCATCAGTTCATGATCGAAGTTACACGGAGGGGCCATTTTTGTGAGAGAGAGAGAGAGATACTTCGCAGAGAGAAGTTAGGGCTTTGAAAATATGGAAACGTGAAAGGACAGATTGAAAGAATTTTTTATTTAAATTGGGCAATACGCGTGGCTTGATTAATAAATGAAGTGTGAACGCGTGTAATAGCAAATTTAATTTAGGGAACAAAATTAATTTTTGAATTGATTGACATATTGCACATCGATTAAATCTGATGGCCAAGATTAAAAGGCAAAATACAGATTTAATCTGGTGCGTAGGCGTGAACATTGGGACTAGGTGTAAGGGAGTTTTGTGGCAGTCAAGAGAAAAAGCGAAATGATTGCCTAGGCCCTATACCCTAGTCTTAAATACACTCCGAAGTTGAAACGTTTTGAGTGTACTTACTAATTTGAAAAGTGTATCCCAATGATCAGAGGCCAGAAAAGTAAAGACATACCTGTCACCTGATATTGTAACCAGATGATACCACAGCTAGTCTGGTGTTACATCCCCTCTGATGGAACCCATCTGGTCCTGGTCAGAGAAGACTTTGGACATTTGTGGAATCTGACTCAGCACCTCATCTGGGACAAGTGTCACCTGGTGCATACCTCATCTGGAGATATAACTTCTCTGATATGTCTAATCTGCAGGTATATTAGTTTTAAATAACAAAGAATATGCAGTAAAGTATAAATAAAGGATACTTCTCTGATGTTCCCCCTAAAACAAATCTGTCTCTGGATCCAATAATCCCAACTCAAAAGCTAACTCTCTGAATCTGGTCTCAGCCAAAGGCTTAGTTAAGATATCTGCTCTCTGCTTCTCTGTTGCAATCTTTTCCATCCTTATATCTCCCTTCTCAACATGATCTCTGATAAAATGATGCCTTATATCAACATGTTTACACCTGGTATGAAGAACTGGATTCTGGGTGATGGCAATTGCACTATTACTGTCACAGAATATAGGAATATCCTTGGCTCTAATCTGGTAGTCCCTAAGCTGTTGACTAATCCAGAGTAGTTGAGAACAACAACTCCCTGCAGTCATATACTCTGCTTCTGTTGTAGAAGTAGCAACTGAAGTCTGCTTCTTAGAAAACCAGGATACCAATTTATTCCCTAAAAATTGGCATGTTCCACTTGTAGATTTCCTATCTATTCTGCATCCACCATAGTCTGAATCTGAATAACCACTTAATTCTAAGTTGTCATCTGCAGGATACCATAACCCCAAATTCACTGTTCCCTTAAGATATTTCAATATCTTTCTAGCTGCTTCCAAATGACTTTTCTTAGGATTAGCTTGAAATCTGGCACACACTCCTACAGCGAAGGTAATATCTGGTCTGCTTGCAGTCAGGTACAGAAGAGAACCAATAAGTGCTCTGTACTGAGTTTGGTCCACACTCTCTCCAGACTCATCTGGATCCATGTTGAAATTTGTCATCATAGGAATCTTGGCTGCTTTGCTAGATCCTACTCCAAATTTTTCTAACATGTTTCTGATGTACTTTGCCTGATTTATGAAAATTCCCTTCTCTGATTGCTTAACCTGCAAACCTAAAAAGTAATTCATTTCACCCATCATAGACATCTCAAACTGACTCTGCATGAGCTCACCAAACTTCTCACACAGCTTCTTGTTAGGGGATCCAAATATAATGTCATCAACATATATTTGGACCAGAAGGATGTCCTTTCCTTCTTCTTTCCTAAACAAGGTCCTATCAATCTTACCCTTAGAAAAACCATTGTCCAGAAGAAACTGAGATAGAGTGTCATACCATGCTCTGGGTGCCTGCTTCAGCCCATAAAGAGCTTTCTTAAGCTTAAACACCTTGTCACCTTGTTCAAAACCAGGAGGTTGTTCCACATACACTTCCTCAATGAGAATCCCATTAAGAAAGGCAGATTTCACATCCATCTGGTATACTTTGAACTTCATGTGAGCAGCATATGCTAAGAACAATCTGATGGCTTCTAGTCTGGCAACAGGAGCAAATGTCTCATCATAGTCTATTCCTTCAGACTGAGAATAGCCCTGAGCCACTAGCCTTGCCTTGTTCCTAGTAATGACATCATTCTCATCTTTCTTATTCTTGAAAACCCACTTAGTGCCTATCACCTTTTGATGTCTTGGTCTGTCTACCAGCTCCCAAACATACTGTCTGGTGAATTGATTCAACTCCTCCTGCATAGCAACAATCCAATTTGAATCTTTCAGTGCCTCCTTGATGTTCTTGGGCTCAATCAAGGACACATAGCAACTGAATAAGGTAGCTAAGTTAAGAGTTCTCCTAGTCTGGACACCCTTAGTTGGATCTCCAAGGATCAGGTCATTGGGGTGATCAACCAGGGTCCTCCTTCCCGTGGTCTTGCCTGGTTGATCATCTTCTGCAGTACCTTGGTGATTATCACCACCTGCAGAAGAGCTTCCCCCTACAGGAGTTCCAACCTCTTCTGGTTCTGCTCCTTGTGAAGGCTTCTGCTTCAGAGAACCAGGAGATGGATCATCATCTGAATCTGAATCTGAATCAAGAATAAGTGGATTGACTTTGATAACTCTGGGAATAGTCTGATTCTGGGTTTCATCAGAAGACTTAGAGTCCACCTTGCACTCAAAAGCAGATTCATCAAAAACAACATGAGGTGTTTCCTCCACACAAAGTGAATTCTTATTAAAAACTCTAAAAGCCTTACTGGTGCTGGAATATCCTAAAAATATTCCATCAGCCACTTTGGCATCAAATGTTCTTAATTTAGATTTCCCATTATCATGGATGAAACACTTACATCCAAAAACATGAAAATATGAAACAGATGGGGTTTTACCTTTCCATACCTCATATGGAGTCTTGTTATGTCTCTGGGCAATTAGGCATCTGTTCTGAGTGTAGCAAGCTGTATTAATGGCTTCTGCCCAAAACCTTTGTGGAGTGTTGTACTCTGCCAGAAGTGTTCTTGCAGCCTCTTTAAGGGTCCTATTCCTCCTTTCTGCTACTCCATTTTGTTGGGGTGTTCTGGCAGCAGATATCTCATGAAAAATCCCATGGTCCTTGCAGTAATCTGCAATGTGTGAATTCAAAAACTCTGTCCCTTTATCACTTCTGATTCTGACTATGCTCTGGTTCTGCTCATTCTGAATCTGCTTGAAGAATTCTGGCAGCTTAGTGATAGTTTCATTTTTCTTAAACAAGAACACTACCCAAGTGTATCTTGAAAAGTCATCTACTATCACCAAGGTGTACTTCCTTCCACTGAAACTAAGAGGAGAAACAGGTCCAAACAGGTCCATGTGAAGTAGTTGAAGTACTCTGGTTGTGGTTGTGCTCTGGACATCCTTAAAGGAAGTCTTGGGTTGTTTACCCTTCTGGCATGAACCACAAACCTGATCCTTCTTAAACACTTCATTAGGAAGACCTCGAATGAGACCTTTTCTGGCAATCTTGTTCAGTGTTTTGAAGTTCAGATGACACAATCTCTTATGCCAAATCCAGCTATTCTCTGCAGATCCTTTAGCAACCAGGCAAGCATTTCTTGGACAACTGCTAAAATCTGCAAGATAAATATTACCCTTCCTCAAGCCTATTAGCAAAATATCATTATAATCAGAAGAAAAGACAGTGCATGAATCACTAGAAAACTTCACTGAGTATCCCTTGTCACAAAATTGGGATACTGAAAGCAGATTATGCTTGAGTCCTTCAACATAATAGACTTTATCTACTGATACTCCATTAAAGGTCAACTTTCCAACTCCTCTGGTGACTCCATAGTTGTTGTTACCAAACATCACTCTTGGCCCATTCAATGGCTTAAAATCTTGGAGATTATCTTTCTGGAATGTCATGTGCTTGGAACATCCACTATCAATGTACCAGACATGGTTGCTTGAAAGTCCTTTCTCCAATGGGCTCTTGTCTACCTGCAGAGAAATCAATTAGGTCCCCTACTAGTGCTGGGTCCTGATTGGTTAGTTGCAGGTTTTGTAGGAATCCATAGATAAAGATCATCCCTTGTTGGATGAGGAGATCTTATCTTTCTTCCAAATCTATCTACCAGGACATGTCCTCTTACAATGACATATTGAGCTACTGGTCTGATAAGGACACCTTTCTTATAAACAGGTCTGGTGTACCTTTTCTCAAATCTGGCCTTTGGAATGGCCTGCCTCAAAGACATGGTCTTAAAGGCCTGGTTGTAAGGATACATCCTAAAAGAACCATCTCTGGTGTCATAACTACCCAGATCAGTTGGTTTTCTATAGATGGGTCTGGAAGACCTTCTCTGGTTCTAAAGATTGGATCTATTCTGATGATAAGATTCCTTCTGAGGTTTCCTGTTCTGGAATCTTCTTGGAGCATTCCACCTTTGAGATCCTTGATTCTGATTGAGGTTCTCTGGTTCAGTATACCTCCTCTGGTACCTCCTATTCTGATTAGGTTTCCTCATAGAGTCTCCTTTTTTAGGTCCCCTAATCTGCTTAGGTTCCACTCTTTTAGGATTCCTCTGAGGTTCTCTAATCAGATTAGGCATCTGAACAGAACCATCAATCTTCATAGGTTCTCTTTTCTGACTTGTATGCTCTAGGATTTTTTCTTGCAGAACATTTACCTCTTCTGGATTATGGTTTGAATTATCAGCAGGGGGGTCCCATTTCCAACCAGGTCTGTGAACCACCATGCGATCAGAAGGATCCTCTTCATTCCGGAGTTCCACAAGTTCACTAGATCTAATAGACTTGTCTTTGGTAAAGCAATATTTATGAGATCTTTTAATAATTCCAGGATATCCTAAACCACTCTTATCATTTATGCGTTGAGAAGATCCTGAAATAATAGATAGGACATCTGGTTTCAAGGAATCTTCTCTGGGCACAGGTAACTCAATAGTTTGCTCAACTTGTTTTCCCTTGATAAGAGTCTGGTATTTGGCTCTAAGCTCATTGAGCTCATCCTCCTGAGAATTCTTTTCCTTCATGATTTGATCTACCAGAATATCTCTTTCTTTGATCTTATCCTGAAGTTCAGAGACTTCTTTGGAATAATCTTTCATGAGTTCTCTGGTGGATTTTTGTTCATGAGATAAGGATTGAATTTCAGTTCTGAGCCTACCATTCTCTTTCTCAAGTTTTTGACATAATTGAACACAATTTTGGAGATCTGATAGCATTTGCTGCATATCAGACTCTCTGGAGTTACCAGATGAATAAGAGGATTCAGTATATTTGGAATGAGATAAGACTAAGGTAGTTTCTTGTACCTCATTGATGTCTGCCATCAGACATACATCATCATCAGATCCGAAATCAGAAGAAGAAGAACTGGAACTAGTATCCTCCTCCTCTGCTTCTGCCAGCAATGCTCTCTTATCTGCATATCTCCTATCTCTCTTAATCCTTTTCTCTTCTCTTTCCCTAGGAGTAAGTTGAGGATAATCATAACTGTAGTGACCAGTCTTGTTACATGTGTAGCAGGCATTGTCTCCTCTGGGACTAGGACTTGGCTCTCTTCTCCTCTGGTTGTAGTCTGATCTGGCTGGACTACTTTATCTCATCTGGTAGTCAGGTCTGCCAGAGCTACCATCCCTCCTCTGATAATCTGATCTCCCAGAGCTATCAGGGTTGTCATCTCTCCTCCTTTCTGGAGTTCTGAATTTGGTCTCCCTTGAGTCTCCAGATGTCTTCTCCTTTTCTGCAGGCTTGGAGGAACTCTTCCTGTCTCTGGTAGACTCCTTCCAATGCCTTTTGTACCTGCCATATTTTGAACTCATTTTATCCAATTTACGGGTTAGAAGTGCTACCTGCTCCTTGAGGCTCAAGTCATCTGCAGTAGACTCCTTTGGCTTGACATCAGGCTTGATGGTTTAAGAGAATGCAACACCTTTCTGACCTCTTCTGTTTGATCCTCCTCTTGAAGATCATACTCATAAGCTTTGAGATCAGACAACAGAAGATGATGATCCAGAGTGTTGAGATCCTTGTTGTCCTTGATCACAGTGACTTTAATTCTCCACCTGCTGGTTAGTGAATGCAATATTTTACTATTTATTTCTTTCTCTGAATAGGTCTTACCTAAGGCACTAGCCTTGTTCAGGAGGTTTGTGAGACGTATATCCAGCTGGTCAATGGTCTCGTCTGGTTTCATCTTGAAAGTGTCAAACGAGTGTTGAACAGCTTGGAGCTTGTTGTCTTTAATCTTCTCTGTTCCCTCACAGAGTAGTGCAAGTTTGTCCCACATCTCCTTGGCAGTGGCACACGTTCTGACCTTTTCAATCACCTCTTTAGTAAGTGTGTTGATGATTTCTGTTCTTGCTACCTGGTCCAAGTTGTAGAGCTTTCTTTCATCGTTGTCAAGCTCATCTTTCTTTTTTAGGATTCTTTGCCTGGGGACTCTATCCTCTGCAGCTTTCTGGGCAGCTTCACTAGTTTCTTCTCTGGACTCTGACCTGCCACTATCAATAGGAGTCCAGTAAAATTGAATGGGGCCACTTTCTACCACATCTAACATGCGGTGGTGAATAGCTCCCAGATGATTACTCATCATGAAGCTCCAGTGGCTATAATCCTCAAATGAGAATTCTGGCAATTTACGACTCTTATAAGAAGATTTTGCAGATATTTTGAAAAAAAAAATATGGATTTAACAAGAATTTGAACAAAAGCACTAAAGAGCAATGGATCTGCCCGGTGACCACCAAAAGCTTTTCAAAGCAGTGGTCGTTGGACACACTGCTCTGATACCACTTGTTGGTCCCACTAGTTAGATTAATTGCGGAAGTTTAAGTTGAATGTCTTAGATAAATTCTTTTTACAAGAGCACAAAACCAATAAGAGAATAAGTAAATGAAAGCAATAAGTAACACCGGATATATAGTGGTTCAGATTTGAATATCCTAGGTCCACTCTCCCTTTTATCCAAGGGGTCTCACTATCAACCAACCAACTCACTTACTTACTCACTGGAATTGGGAAGTACCAGTTCCTTCTTACAACTCCTTTAGATCTAATCACAATCTAAAGTAGGCTACCTTCAACCTTATCTTAGAGATGAATAGGTTAAGGTCTAATAACTCCTTGAGAGTGAATATGAATGAAAGAACAATAAGAGTGCTAAGAGTGATTATCAAAAGCTTGGAATGACTTATGCGCGTAGGGTCTCTCTAGAGCTTTTTCTTGTGACTGCACTCTTGTATTTATAGAGGGGATTAGGGCTAGCCGTTGGAGAGCTAATCCAATCAGATCCTCTATTTAAGGAAGCCTCAATCAATCAATTCCCTAATTGATTGATTGGGTTGGTGGGATCCTTGGATTGATTAACTTCAATAACTTTCCAATCCTGATCTTGTTGACTTGATTTGAATCACCAACGGTCAAATGCTTCCTCTGCCTAACTCTGATTCTCTCCAGAGAAGGCAAGACCAGATACCAGGCAACCTCGGTGTCTTCTGGTCCTAGTCTGGTTAACAACCAGAATACTCAATAGAAACAGGGGATCAAACTGAGCATCTTTTGTTCTACCAGACTCGTCTGGTCTGGGGAAGGTCCTCTGCCTCTGGTCAGGTCTCATCTGGTGAAGTCTTCTGGTGGAGTCCTCTGGTGAGGTCCTCTGGTGGGGTCTTCTGGTGACTCTTCTGGTGAAGTCTTCTGGTCTGGCAGTTCCCCCTAGACTAAGTCCTAATCTAGATCATCATCTGGCTAACAGGTCCAGATGGTCCTATTACATCTTCTGGTTTGTTTTAACTCATCAAAACTATACAACTTTTATCCTAACAGTCAGTGTTAGAGTTGCTGCCTCGTGCTGATTGGTCCACGTGGCCTGGATTCAACGGATCTTTGACTCAGTGGGTTGACCAAGACCCAACTGAATTTAGGTAGCTTCCTCCTTCACTGACTGATGATCTTCAGTGGACTGAACGTCTTCAGTGTAGTTGTCCTTCAGAGACTGTTTGAAGATCATTCCAAGAAGTTTGTCATAAGGCTGAATGACAAACTTCCCTGACCACAGTAGCCTGACTCCTTCAGGGCCTACTTGGTGCAGCACTGATCCTCTTGATCATGCTCTTCACTGAGTGGTCCACCTGACTTAGCTTAGATCAGTCTGGTTTACACTCAGTGGGACATCCTTCAGGCTTCTCTTCTGGTTCAGGTTTCTGACTTGGCTTCAGTCTGTTCTTTTGATATCATCTTGATTTCCTCAGGCTGTGTTGCTGAGTTCCCCCTCAACTGAGTGTTCCCTCAACTGAGTTCTTCTTAACAGATAACCTATTCTACTGAGAACTAACTTAGCCTGACCTGAAACAAAAGATACAATCCTGACTGCTTTCAAACCAATTACATGATGTTTTGGAAAATCATCAAAACTAAAACATATCCCAACATGACATCTTTCTGGTCCAAATATATGTGGATGCCATTACATTTGGATCCCCTAACAAGAAGCTGTGTGAGCAATTTGGAAGTCTCATGCAGAGCCAGTTTGAGATGTTAATGATGGGTGAGATGAATTATTTCTTAGGTTTGCAGGTAAAGCAATCAGAGAAGGGATTCTTCATTAATCAAGCGAAGTACACCAGATACATGTTAGAGAAATTTGGTGTAGGATCTAGCAAAGTTGCCAAGATTCCTATGATGATAAATTTCAACTTGGATCCAGATGAGTCTGGAAAAAGTGTAGACCAGACTCAGTACAGGGCTCTTATTGGATCTCTTCTTTACCTGACTGCAAGCAGACCATATATTACTTTTGTCGTGGTGTTTGAGCTAGATTTCAAGCCAATCCTAAGAGGAGTCATCTGGAAGCAGCTAGGAAGATATTGAAGTATCTTAAGGGAACAGTTAATTTGGGATTGTGGTACCCTGCAGATGATAATCCTGAGTTAAGTGGATATTCAGATTCAAATTATGATGGTTGCAGAATAGATAGGAAGTCTACTAGTGGTACATGCCAATTTCTTGGAAATAAGTTGGTATCTTGGTTTTCTAAAAAGCAGACTTCAGTTGCTACATCAACTATCGAAGCAGAGTACATGGCCGCTGTTGACGACCAGTTCTAATCTCGAAGATTAATGTCTGTTTTAGATGGTTAATTGATCATCAAACAATTACGTGTGATTGATCACTAACGTAATTAGTGAATACGAATTTTCGGGTTTAGATAGGATAGAATCGTATGAAAGCTTATGTGTTTAAGTTCGATTGTAAGTTAATCGAGCTGCTTTAGATTCATAATCGAAGTTTGGACGTGTATATTAATTTGTTCTTGTTTTATTAGCTGAAAAAATCTAAGTATTTATAGATAATTGCCTAGCAGGAGGTGTCGTGACTTTTGGCCTACCAGGCCTGCATGCACGACACCTGGCCTTTGACTAAGTTGACCTTATCTAGACTAAATTCTATCCTTATCTTGTTGGACTTGCTCGCAGTCAAGAGTTGCTCGCCATGTTAGACTTGTCCTGGAGGAGTCTTTAGTCTGATTTTGCTGGTCTCTTGTCTCACTTAGTTGTTGTTTTGGTTTTGTGGTCGGATCTGGTTGGCAGGATGCTAACTAAGTTCATCATGTGGCTCTTAATCTGATTTTGTTCGCTCATTTTCCTTGGTGTTGTATGCAGGTTCTGCTCGCCAGATATCTTAGGTGTATCTTGAGTCAATTTTGCCTTAATCTTTAAGTGCTTTGTGCTAACCCTGGTCGCCTATGTGACGATTCTGCTCGCCCATCAATAATTGCCCCCTTGCCGATCAATAAATTGTGAAGATGATGAATGAGCACTTTTTGGGTTGGCAACTTTTAAGTGTCACTGGTGCGAGCAAGAATGTCGCGGGGGCGAGCAACTTTTCACGGGCGGACAACATTGGTCGAGCAGACTTGGGCCGGTGACGGTTGGGATCCCAAGGTCTGGGTACGGCTCGAGGTGTGACATGTGCAGAATGATTGCTGCCGCCCACGAGCACATGATCCCGAGGTGACGCACCTTCCCGCTTTGTCGGGCAGGTGCTGCACGCGCCCAAAAATTGCACTTTAGTCCTTCGATTCCTTAACTTGCTCGCCCGGAACCCCGTTTTTCCAGAGAGTATATAAAGAAAAAATTCGCAATTTTTGTCATTTTCACTGTTTATTGAGCGCGAATCTCTCCTCCTTCCCTTTTCAAACTTCCGGCGTATGTTTCCAGTTTCCGACGACCTTCAAACGACTTCAAGGTAGTTTCTCCTTTGCTTTCTTCTTTTCTTGCGTCATGTGCATTTTAAATCCACAAAAATCCATACTCCGCCGTGGAAAGTTCTAAACCGCCGTGTTATCCCTTGCCGGAATCTGTAAACATTCAAAACTTTTTTCACCTTAACTTATCGGATGTCGTCGCACTCCGAGACCGGATCTTTCCCTTCCCAGAACCCCGAAAAATGGCCCGTCGAAGAGAACCCTCCCATTGTAAACCTGAAGTCCGATCCCGAGGCGGCTTCGGTTGCACGCTCCGTTAATTCTGGAGCTCGTCCCTCCGGGGAAAGAGAGGAGCGAGCAAATCCTGCTCGCCAGCTCTTGGAGGAAACGAGCTCGGATCTCCACGAGGACGAGGACGAAGAGGTCGAGGTACTTCAGCCGGTGAACCTCGACGAATTAACCTGGGCCTATCTAAGAGATATCAACTTTCCTGCACCCAGACTGATCGAGCATCGAATTCCAGTTGCGGTTGCTCACCGTGTAGACTGGGACGAGTACGAAAAGGAGCACTCAAACCGATTCGTCATTCCTGCTCGCGGGGTACGGAAGCTTAAAGCGACCGAGTTTGCAGCGAGCTGTATCGTGTCCGCCGTTACCGAGGAGGACTTGCCTGGGATTCGGAGGGATGACAAGATTCCTTTCGACATCCCGATGTATGCTCCTTTGGTGGACGACAGAGCTGATCGCCCACCATGTGGATTGACGGCGATCAACCTTGCTACCTTGAATGCTGGAGTTTCTCTACCGTTGCATCCTCTGGTCAGCCAATTCCTTCAAGACGTGAACTTGGCTATCACCCAACTTACTCCCGTTGGGTGGATAAATTTGATGGCTCTGATGGTTATGTTCGCCCTAGAGGGATACCCCAACAAGTTGTCCGCCGAGGAAGTTGGCTACCTGATGACGATCACTGGCTGCACTGGGGAAGAGGCGGGTTGGTACTATCTGAAGGCGTGACCAGGCCAGAAACTGGTTGAGGACATCCCTGGGAAAGTGCGAGACTGGAAGCACGACTGGTTCTGGGTCGGAGGCGACTGGCGTGCTTCTGCTCGCTCCTAAGGGGGTCCTGAACGAATTGAGACCCCGGTGGAGTTTAGGGAATTAAAGCGTGAGTCTTACCTCTTCTATAACTTTGAAGTGGTTAGACTAATTTTAATTCTCTTTTTCCTTTGTTTCAGGTCCCAAAAACTTGGGGTGGCGAACTGTAAAGAATAGCATCAGCGATCAATTCTTGTTCGTTGCGTGTTTGATCGCCCTTCGTCGTCGAGAAGATCGCAGCATTGGCCATCTTTTCTCCGAGGATACACTGCGAGTTGCCCATCTTACTACTTATCCTCACCATCTTGAGGCTCTAGCTCCTATCCCAGAGGGTAAGTATCTTTTCTTGTCGGGCGAACAGATCTGTTTGGCATTATACTTGGTGTTAAATGACCTGCTTTGCACTTCTTTCTCGCAGACCAGCTCGGCACCGTCGCCCTTCACCCTTCCTTCCTCGAGCTCGATAACCGCGTCTGGGAGATGCCGACTAAAAGAGGACACAAGAAGTCGGATCCCCTCTCAAAGATTATTGCCCTAGCGGCCAAAGATGGAAAAGGCGACCCAAGGCAAGTCGGAGGGTCGAGCTCGGCACAGCCACCTGCCCCAGTGGCGAGTCCACCCAAGACTCTGGTTCCGAGGACGAAGAGGCTTCTTCGTGGAGACAACACTCCCATCTCTGATACTGAAAAAGTGGCCAAACGAGCAAAAACTGCTCAAGAAAAGGTGACCGTGGCCGTCCGGCCGTCTGAAGGCAGCAGCGAGCAAACTCCCTCTATGGAGCGTCCAGCCGAGCAAACTCTGGTCGCTACTGCTCGTGAAGGATCCGGCCCTTCAACCGACCCCACTTATCTCGAATGGGACAAGGGTCGTCTTGACAGGTACAACTCTCCTCGCCCAGGACACTTAGCATTTTTTTTACTAACTGAGGATTCCCTTCCAGCTACCTGCCCGAGCAGTACCCTGGGCGATCTAACATGGTGCACCGTTTTTCCTGCTCAAAGGTGCCGACCAACCTCCGCGAGATCCCGGATTCTTTTGTCCGCCGTGCTTCTGAGGTCGTTGCTCGCAGCTGGACTAAGGAGCTGAACGAGATCGTCAAGATACAGGTACCTCACGATAATGGCCGTCAGTGTCTCGTTGAGGCAGGCAACACCCTGGCGGCCGTGCAGCGTCTGGTCGACCAAGTTGAGGATCTCGAGAAGAATTCTCGTCAGCATGCGGCCACTGTCAGCCGTATTGCCAAGGAGCGGGATGATGCTAAGGTGGAAGCGAAAAGAATCGTTGTCGATCTGGAGAACAAGGCCAAAGCCCACCAAATCAGCGAGCAACGTGCTCTGGATCTGCACGTCAAAGTGTCGGAGGAGCTTAAGGTCAAGATGGCCGAGGTCGAGCAGATGCGAGCAGAACTTGCTCGCGCTCAACAGCAGAAAGAGGTCGCGGAGAAATTTGCGACCGAGGCGACAGCCAAAATCGCTGACCTTGAAACCCAGCTCGCCAACTCCATTACCCAAGAGGAACTTATTCCTAAGATGGAGGTGAGCTCAATCCTGGGTTACGTGACGGGCTATGCCGAGAGCATTCGAATTGCTCACGAGTTTAAGGCTGCTTCTGTTGTTGAGGAGATCGGCAATGAGCTCTGTAACTTCGTCGAATCTAACCCTCCAGCCCCGGGCACAACTCTCCAGATTGGCGACCTGCCTGACTACGGGGTCAAGCTTGACTTCATCAGCCCTGAAATAATTATCACAAGTCCTCCCGAGGACGAGGAATAAGAAGAGGGCGATGTTGCCGAGGGCGAGCAAATCCAGCCCGCCGACCAAAGTGAGAGAGCCCTTCAAGAGCGAGCTGACATCGAGGGCCTTATTACCGAACTAACTCAAGTGGTCCCAGTTGACCCTGCTCTCGAAGGCTCTCCTCTGGAAGATCCTAAAGATGATAATATCTCTCCACCTGCTGGGCAAGGATCTTAGCGGACAGGATTAGCTAGGAACTTGTACTCTTTTTTCCTTTTTTTTGTTGTTGTTGTTCGTCTTCATTGTAATTTTCTTGGGCGATCAAGCCTTATCTTCAATGAAACTATTTTTCTCAACTGCTCATCTTTTTTATCTTACATTAATTGTTCTTTGCATTTTTATCTATGCTTCAACAATCTTAATGTAGTTGGGCCTTGTTCCTTTAGAACTTTTTGGCCTTAGAATTTGATGGGCTTTTGGCCTTAGGCTATGTTCATTTAAAAACGAACAGCCTTTAAAGGGCTTGGTTGTATAATCAACTTGTGCCTTGAGCTTGCATTTCTGCTTAAACGAACAACTTAACATTGAACAAATATTAAAAATTACAAGTATCAAACGCGACCAAGAATGTAAATCTGTACTAACTAGGTTGGACCTGCTCGACAGAAACAATGTCAAACTTCCAACCATTAAAAAACATAATTTACACCGGGAGTCAAAGCTGCTCGACCACTATACAATTTGTCAAGGCATCTTTAAACTCTCAAGAGGAAATAAAACCATACAAGATACTGGCCTTCTAGCCCGCGACCAAACTTGACCCAATTCAACTTTGTTCGACCACTTATACTTAGTGAAAATTTCAAAAAATTAGGCAAGCTTTTTGGATCCATCTTGTACTTCTACCATTCTAGCTCGCCCAGTGGACTTAGTAGTTCGCCCAACCCAACTTCACTCTTTCATGAGGCAAAACTGGTCGCCTACTGAAAGTATTTTCTTAGGTTAGCTGCATTCCAGGAATATTGGACCGAGTTGCCATCTAAGTCTTCTATGTCATATGCTCCATTGGGTAACCTGTCTGTTACCCTGTATGGGCCCTCCCAAGTCGGGCCAAATATGCCTGGAGGTGGGGCAAACTTTTTCCTCAAAACAAGATCACCAACTTCGAACTTTCTTATCTTGACTTGGGAATTATAATAACGCTCTGCTCTTTGCTTGTACGTGGTATTCTTTAGCTCAGCATGTAATCTTCTTTCTTCGAGCAAATATATTTATGTGGCTAGAGCAGAGTGATTTGCTTGTTCATCAAAGCTGGTCGTCCTGACTGTGTTGGTCTTTAATTCAATTGGTATCACAGCCTCTATTCCGAAAGCCATCGCAAAAGGCATTTCTCCGGTGCTTGACCTGGGAGAAACTCTATATGCCCACAAGACCTCCGGGAGTTTTTCTGACCAGCTACTTTTGCTTTCTGCCAGGCGTATTTTCAATGTATGCTTGATGATCTTATTTACAGCTTCAACTTACCCGTTTGACTGGGGATGATAGGGAGTCGAATAGTGTTTCCTGATCCCCCACTTTGTACAGAAGTCTCTCAACTCCTTTCCGTCAAACTGCGGGCCATTATCTATCACAATTGTTCGTGGAATTCCAAAGCGACAGACAATGTTTTGCCATATGAAGTTGATCATGTTCTGCTGTGTAATCTTTACCATGGCCTTCGCTTCTGCCCACTTTGTATAATAATCGACTGCTATGACGGCAAATCGAACATTTCCCACTCCTGCCGGGAAAGGACCAATAATGTCAATTCCCCATCTTGCAAATGGCCATGGACTATAAACCGATACAAGCTCCTGGGCCGGGGCATGAATATTTGGAGCAAAAATCTGGCACTGGCGGCAAGCTTTGGCTAATTGGATTGCATCTTTTTGTAAGGTTGGCCAATAATAACCTTGCCTTACAGTTTTGTAGGCCAAAGCTTGCCCCCCAGTGTGATTTCCACAAACTCCAGAATGTATATCCTTCAGGACTGTCCTTCCTTGCCCCCTAGACAAACACTTGAGTAGCGGGAGTGAAAAGCCTCTTTTGTAAAGCTGTTCATCTACCAGAGTATATCTGGTTGCTTGTTTCTTGATTCTTACAGCCTCAAATGAGTTGCTTGGCAACTCCCCGTCTTTCAAGTATTTGGCTATAGGAGTTCTCCAATCATCATCGTTGTTATGTTCGACTACTTGGTTTACTTCGTAGTCCATTGTTGATGGTTGGACTTTTCTGGTAATGACAATGTCCGTCAGATCTGCTGGCCCATCGCTTGTTGCTAATCTTGCTAGGGCGTCAGCTTGTGTGTTGCTCGTTCGTGGTATCTGCTGGATAAAAACTTAATCTAACAGAGATACCAAGTGAGCAACTATTCGTTGATACTCGATCATTTGCTCGTCTCTGGCCTCATATTCACCTCGTACTTGGCTTACAATGAGTTGGGAGTCTCCGAAAATCTGGAGTCGTCTTACTCCAACAGCTAATGACAAGTGAAGACCTGCAATGAGGGCCTCATACTCAGCTTCATTGTTGGTGGCCATGAATTCGAATCTGACCGCTGAAGTGAATACTTGGCGTTCAGGACTGATAAGCAGTATTCCTGCCCCCGAGGCCAGATTTGTTGACGAACCGTCCACATAAAGATGCCATGGGTGATTCAGCCCTCTCGTTGGATTTTGAGGGAAGGTTAGTTCGACTATAAAGTCAGCCAACACTTGTCCCTTAATTGCAGTTCGAGGTGCATATGTCACACCAAACTGGCTTATTTCTATGGACCATTTCAAAAGACGGCCAGCGGTGTCGGGTCGGTGTAGTATTTGTTTGAGTGGGAAAGTTGTCAATACTTCGACTTGATGATCGAAAAAGTATGGTCTTAACTTTCTGACACAAATGACAAGAGCATATGCCAGCTTTTCGGTTGGTGAGTATTTCACCTCAGCATCATGTAAGGCTTGGCTGACATAGTAGATTGGCAGGTGAAACTTGCCTTCTGCCCGAACTAACACCGAACTTATGGCCGTGTCAGACGCTGCTAGATATAAATACAACTTTTCGCCGGGAACAGGTTTTGACAGAATTTTTACATCCCCAAGATATTCTTTCAATTGATCAAAGGCTTTCTGGCAGCTTTCCGTCCAGGCAAAGTTGCCCTTTTTGATGGCCTCAAGAAATGGACGGCACTTGTCTCCGGACCGCGATATGAACCTGTTTAAAGCGGCTAAGCAACCGGTTAACCTTTGCACTTCCTTGACAGAATATGGTGGTTCCATGTCAACGATCGCTTTCACCTTTGCTGGATTGGCTTCGATTCCTCGCTTACTGACCAGATGGCCCAAGAATTTTCCGGAATGTACTCCAAAACTACTTTTCTTTGGATTTAACTTCATATTGTATCTTCGGAGTATGTCGAACACCTGGGAAATATGATGGAGGTGATTTTCTTTCTGTGTACTTTTGACGACTATGTCGTCGACATACACTTCCACCGTTTCCCCAATATGTTCATCGAACATCTTGTTGACCAGCCTCTGGTAGGTTGCTCCAGTATTGATTAGACCAAACGACATCCTCTTCCAGCATAACAAATTTTTGTTAGTATAAAAGGCCGTATTTTCTTGGTCATCTGGGTGCATTGGAATCTGGTGGTATCCTGCGAAGGCATCCATGAATGTGAACATTTTGTGACTGGCAGTACTGTCCACCAGTTGATCGATGTGCGGGAGCGGAAAGTTATCCTTCGGGCATGCTGCATTAAGATCTGTAAAATCTATGCATAGTCTCCAGGTTCCGTTCGGCTTACGCACCAAGACAGGATTTGCAACCCATTGTGGACATAACGCTTGTTTAATTAAGTCGTTGTCCAGTAACTTTTTGACCTCTTCGTTTAAAGCTTGATACTTATCTGGTCCATATTTTCGTCGTTTCTGGTGGATAGGTTTTCGGACTGGGTTGATATTCAATCTGTGACAAGCATCCTTCGGATCGATTCCCACCATGTCCGCATGGGACCATGCGAAGACGTCTAAATTAGTCTTCAGAAAGTCTGTCATGCGAGTTCTGTAAGGCTCAGGGAGTTCAGACCCGATGTAAAGTTCAAGACCATCACGTATAGGATCAATCTTGATGGCCTTCAATTCTTCGACTGGAGTTGCCCGTCGTTTCTGCCCCTTCCATCGAGGGTCAACTATTGGTCCTTTTGGACTTAGTTCATCCTCGATGTTCATGGGTTCGACACCCAACCGGGGGTCAAAATCTTCAACAAGCTCCGGGCAGGGTTTGGTTGCCACAGCTGGGCCCTTATGGATGTCACTCGGATATGTTTCGTTAACCAAAGGTGGTAATATTGCATCTGGCAAGGTTTGTTTGCCGTCTTGTAGCATCTACTCGCCCATGGGCGAGGGCTGGTCGTCTTCATCCATCTTATCATTTTGAGCTCCGAGAATGTCCTCCAAAATTGAGGGTTCATTATCAAGTTGACTGGTTGACGCTTCCATCATAGATACTTGTCCCTGTCTTGACTGAATCTGCAGAAGGCATTCTCGAGCTTTTCTCTGGTCTCCCTTTACTGTGCCAACTCCACTTGCTGTTGGGAACTTTATGCAATAATGGTAAGTAGAACAGGCGGCCCTGAATTCATTTAAGAAAGGTCGGCCCAAGAATCCGTTGTACGTTGACTCTTGATCAACGACCAAGAAATCCACCATTCTTGCGATATTTTTCTCGGGCTCTTTGACCGTCACAAGTTGCATAGCGAAAGTTAATATTCCCAGTGGGATTGTCACAGCATTCCCGAATCCCAGAATACGATGATTTGTGTCTCTGATGTAGCCTGCATAATCTCCCATCTGGTCAAGCGTCTTTTTGAAAAGGACATTAGTGTAGGCTCCAGTATCCACCAATAGTCTATGCACCATAGTTTCCATAATCTTGGCACATATCACAAGCGAATCGTTATGAGGGGTCAGTACTCCTTCCATGTCTCTGTCGGTAAAAGTTAATTCTGATGTTTGCATGGCAGGCGGAATAACCCCTATTTCTTGTACATGACCGATCATTCGTAATTCTGCCTTTCTTTTTCGATTAGAAATTGGTGGTCGTCCATTAGAATAACCACCTATGGGCCCTACAGGTTCCATCATCTGGATATCTGGAACTGGTCCTCCGGCTGGCGCCTGAGCTGGTCGCCCAGCTCGATTCCGATGAGGTGCCTGTTCCTGGTCTTCTTCATCAGAATCTTCGTCTCTGTTTCTTTTGCCGGGCTATCTTTTTACGAACTCGAATAGTTTTCCCTCTTCGTAGAAACGCCACAACTGCTTCAGCAAGTCACGACATTCGCTTGTAAAGTGTCCCACGCTCTGGTGGTAGGCACAATATTTATTCTGGTTCAACTTGCTTGTATCTTGACGTATTTTATGGGGTGGTGTGAGCAATTCTTTGTCCCGAACGTTATTATAAACTGTATCGATTGATACGGTAAGAATGTGGTTCAGTTTGTCCTTCAGCTCCGTTCCTTCAGTAAATGCTTTCATGTTCTTGGGAGCTCGATAACCAGTTCCAGACTTCTTCGCACCCTCTTTCAGCTCTCCCTTGTCTCCCATGTCCTTTTGCAGGGCTTCATGCATGGAGACAAAGATGCCTGCCTGATCCCGAAATTCGGCATATGTCTTCGGGCACCTTAGGTGTACATTTTTCCAGAGTTCAGTGCCCTTCTTGAGCCCAGCCAGGACGGCCACAATCTTGGTGTCTTCACTGACAGACTCCCCTTCTAATAGGACCTTGTCAAATCTTTCCAGGTACGATCGGTCCGACTCGTCGTCAGTTTGTTTCAAGTTGGATAACCGATGTCTTTGGGATAGATAAGACCCGGCCGTAGAGAAATGGGATAAGAACTCTTTGCCCAGCTGGGCAAATGAATGAATTGAAGCTGGTGGCAAAGCTGAAAACCATTTATGGACACGATCCCCCAGAGTTAAAGGAAAGTTGCGACATTGTGTTGCGTCACTTGCCCCCATTGATACCATATAATTGGTATACTTCATCAGATGCACCCGGGGGTCCGCCGTGCCCTCATATTGGATACTTGCCGGAAACTGAATCTTTTGTTGAATTGGGGCCTTCAGAACCACCACAGATAGAGGTGAGACTGGAAGAGTTGTGTTCCCGTATCCTCTCTGTTGATCTAGCTGGCCCTGCATGCTCTCTATGACCTTTCTCATGGAGGTGAGCTCTTCCAAGGATCCCCCCTGACTCTGAGGCTGTCCGGCGAGCAGAGGCGCACAACCGTCTGTTCGCTCCAGTCCCTCATTGGAAGCGGGAACCCCCTGGATTGGCCTCCTAGGATTGGGCTCTGCGTTTGGGCCAAGGCGACCAAAAGCTGACCTAGTCAGCCTGTCATGAACTGATTGGCGGGCAAGTACTATAGCTGGGCGAGCTGCTCCTGCAGTGGGATGGACTTCCATGATTCCCCGGCCACGACGTCCCAGTCTTTCAAGAGCACTTTGGCGTGTGCCCTGACTCCCTGCCATGGCCGGATTCTGAGTCGAACCTCCCTGACTGGCGGCCTCGACGTGTTGTTTTTCTTTGCCTTTGGCCTTACGAGCTTGGGCACTGTCTGCCTCATTCAAATGATCCCCCCTAGCCTTTTCATGTTCACGAGTCTTTGTGGGGCTACACCTTGCTCGCACATACGAAGGGCCAGGTTGGGCTTGTTGTCTTTGTAAAGCCTGGAGCATGGCAATTGTGCGCGCCAATTCGCCGGGGTTACGAGCAATGACGTCCAACTCCGGTGGTACTAACTGATGAGCAACATCAGTTTGATTCTCTTGGTCATTTCTGCTCGCCCTTGCTCGCCCACCAGCCTGGGACATCCGGGAGTATGAATCCCTTGTTACATGCTGTGAACGCTGTGTCTCTCGTGATTGAGGCATGTTCACAGGAGATTTTGAATATTGTTCTTAATGTTCTTGAATTTTTCCTCCGAAAACCCAACCTTGTTCTTCAATTTTGAGCTAACCTTCGTGTTTTCAATGATTCGAAGGTTCGGACCCTCCTTCTAGTGCTAATATGTTGATGACCAGTTCTAATCTCGAAGATTAAGGCTGTTTTAGATGGTTAATTGATCATCAAATAATTATGTGTGATTGATTACTAACGTAATTAGTGAATACGAATTTTCGGGTTTAGATGGGATAGAATCGTATGAAAGCTTATGTGTTTAAGTTCGATTGTAAGTTAATCGAGCTGCTTTAGATTCGTAATCGAAGTTTGGACGTGTATATTAATTTGTGCTTGTTTTATTAGCTGAAAAAATCGAAGTATTTATAGACAATTGCCTAGGAGGAGGTGTCGTGACTTTTGGCCTACCAGGCCTGCATGCACGACACCTGGCCTTTGACTAAGTTGACCTTATCTAGACTATATTCTATCCTTATCTTGTTGGACTTGCTCGCAGTCAAGAGTTGCTCGCCATGTTGGACTTGTCCTGGAGGAGTCTTTAGTTTGATTTTGCTGGTCTCTTGTCTCACTTAGTTATTGTTTTGGTTTTGTGGTCGGATCTGGTTGGCGGGATGCTAACTGAGTTCATCATGTGGCTCTTAATCTGATTTTGTTCGCTCATTTTCCTTGGTGTTGTATGCAGGTTCTGCTCGCCAGATATCTTAGGTGTATCTTGAGTCAATTTTGCCTTAATCTTTAAGCGCTTTGTGCTAACCCTGGTCGCCTATGTGACGATTCTGCTCGTCCATCAACAGCCACAGGCAGCTGTTGTTCACAACTACTCTGGATTAGTCAGCAACTTAGGGACTACCAGATTAGAGCTAAGGATATTCCAATATTTTGTGATAGCAACAGTGCAATAGCCATTACCCAGAATCTGGTTCTTCACACCAGATGCAAACATGTTGATATAAGGTATCATCTCATCAGAGACCATGTTGAGAAAGGTGATATAAGGATGGAAAAGATTGCAACAGAGAAGTAGAGAGCAGATATTCTCACTAAGCCGTTGGCAGAGACCAGATTCAGAGAATTAGCCTTTGAGTTAGGACTATTGGATCCAGAGATATATTTTGTTTAGGGGGAACATCAGAAGAGTATCCTTTTATTTCTATATTACTTCATTTATTATTATACTAACCTGTCTGCAGATTAGATATACCAGAGACGTTACATCTCCAGATGAGCTATAAGCTAGATGACTTGTGTTGGACTTATTCCAGACAACAGGCAAGTTATACCAGAAGAGAAGTTTTTCCAGATGAGATGTAACACCAGAGCACTTGTGGTATCATCTGGTTATAATACCAGATGATAGGTAAGTTTTTACCCTTCTGCGCTTGGTCATTGGGACACACCTTTTTTAATTAGTAAATACACCTAAAACGTTTCAAATTTAGAATGTATTTAAAACTGGGTCGTGGGCCTAGGAAATCATTTCTCTTTTCTCTTGACTGCCACAAAACCCCTCGTACCTAGTCCCAATGCAATGCACACAATTAAATCTGTATCTTACCTAAAATAATTTTGGTCGTCGGATTTAATTAAAGTGCAATATGTCAATCAATTGATAAATTGATCTTGTCCACCCAAATTAATTTTAATCCACGCGTACTTCTCTCAATTAATTTCAAATCCACGCGTAATCTTCTCTTATAAACCAAATTTTACACTTTGTCTCTTCACATTTTCAAATCTCACAAACCCTAACTCTCAAAAGCTTTTCTCTCTTTCTCTCTTTCCAGAAATAGCATCTAAGTGCAACTTCAACCCTGCTTACATTTGTGCAAAGACGAAGACGGAGATGGTCGTTGATTTCTACTCCACGCGCAACTCTGCCGCCTTGGAGATTTTGGATCTTCTTCACAACTCTGGCGTTGAAGATCTCATCTCTGCGATTCTGAAGGAATCTCATACTTTGGATCACTACACCGGTCAATTTCTAGTGCGCATGAAGATTTTTGATGATGAGATCGTTTCCAAGATTGACAAGGAAAGGGTGGTTTTGAAGAAGGCGGATTTCAGCAAGTTGTTTGGGAACTTATCTATGACTGGAGTGGATCCCTTGAAGTACAAGGAGAGCGAAGCAGTTGAGTCATTCAAGATCTTGACAAGGGCCTCTTGCAAGAACTTGACGAAGGGATTTCTGGACAAGCATTTGTGCCAAAAATACAAAGTGTTGTTCGACATAGTGGTGAAGGTTTTGATGTCTGAAAATCATAGCATGGATGCTATTTTCACAGGGAGGTTATGTGTGATGAGAGCAATCTTCGATGGTGTTGAATGTGACTGGATGGAGTTCTTCTAGAACGTTTTGAGGAAGAACAAGGCAAAAGTCCAGAAGGAGGCGTGCCCAGTTGAGCCTGGGGAGATGCAGTTCTACTTCAATGCCAATGTGTCGTTGGGGACGAAACTCACTCTTATTCTGGATCATCTCTTACCAGATAAAGTGTGGAAGACAAGTGGTTGCGAGAAGTTCAACAAGTCCAAGATCCTTTTTCACAAGGATGGACCTCTGCATGGGCATCCAGATTCGGATGGAGAAGGAGCCATCCCTGCCCAGCCAACTCAGGTTATTCCTTCCCCTGCCAAGGGCAAGCGAACTGGGAAGAAGAAGATAGGAGCCCCTGCTCCTTCAAATGTGGTGATATTTGGTTCTTCGGAGGATGACCAGATACCTCTTTCATCTGCTTTGAAGAAGCAGAAGAGTGGTCAAGAAGGGCAAATGTCTTCACCAAAGGCAAAGAAGAGTGGTCCTAAGAAGAAGAGGACCAGACCAGAGGAAGGTGAAGCTGGAAAACCTTCTGCTAAGAAGCCGAGGAAGCAGAAGAAGGCTGAGAAGAAATCACTTCTTCTTGATGAACCTACAGATGAAAAGGAGTCTGAAGTAGAAGAAGAAAAAGTTCCTCTCAAGAAGAAGCCAAGAGCCAAGAGGGCTATTCTACAAGATCCAGAGTCCAGCTCTTCTTTGGACACTTCTCTGGATTTGGCTCTTGAGGAGGCAGCTAACCCGGAGATGGACGTGGATGTGACCTCCTCTGCTGCCGCAGCTCCAGATACAGAGGCCACTGTATCTGCCCCTGCAGTAATTCCGGCTGATATTGACTAAGCCAAGGTAAACCCCTCTTCCCCTTCTCATATTAACCTTGTTTCCCCTTCCCTTTCCCCTCCAGAGACTCAAGCTCAACCCTCTGATTCTGGTGCACAATCTTCTACACCTGCATCAGAACAAACTCCCCCTCAAACAACCTCTCCCCCTCCCACTCAAACAAACTTACCCTTAAACCCAACACCCCCACAAACAGCCTTTGTACCAGAGGTATCCATACCCTCTTCTGGTACAGAACAACCTTCCACCTCTTCCCATACTAACCCCTCTACCTCTCAACCCTCTCAAACCCAAACAACTCCCCCTCCCTCTACTCAAACAGATCAAAATCCCTCTTCTTCCATGGCCCTGGGTTATCCTGCCCCTCCTGGCTCCCCTGCCAATTCCTCTAGCGATGATAGTGAAGACGAGGATGCTTCACTTGAGCCTCCATCATCCTCCTTTGCCAGGGGCCCCATTCCTTTCTCGTTCAATGATTTGAACATGGGTCCCATCAGGAAAAGCATGAGCAAATGTGCTTAGCTCTGACTTCGTGAGCATTTTCCAGTTCTACTGGAGCACCTCCCTCTTCTGGCAGACCTCACCGATGGCAAGGTGTGGAGCACGGCTAGAGAAGAGGATGTTGAAGATTTTATGGACCTGGTGGAAGAGATGGGTGCTTCAAACTTCTCCAAATAGGAGATTGAGTTGAAGAAGAAGCTGAACTTGCAGCATCCATCAGAGCTTGTTGAAGTTAACTCCGCCAGAGTGGTGATAAGGACTCTCCTTATCCAGAGAGGAGTCATGATCTCTCCTGAAGGCCCTTTATACTCTTTTGGCCCTCACTTCTCCTTCCCTCCAGAGCTCTACTCTGAAGAGGAAGACTTTGATGTCACTCCTTCGATGATGATAGAATATGAAGCTCTTCTTCAATGAGCAGATTCAGCAAGTTGGCTGCTTCTGCAAAGCAATACAGCACTTTGGCCCAGACATGATCGAGCACCAGATTAAGGAAGAACGCAAGAAGTTGCTCAAACAGATAAAGTCTACTTTCGCCTCTGCCAAAGCTGCCTTCAAGGTGAATGGCCTCTTTTGAAGATGGATGTCATCAAGAGCTAGAATGAGCTCCAGGAGTATGTTATGGAGCAGATGCGTTCTGTTTCTGTGATGAAGACTACTCTGGCCACCCAGATGCTGGACTTGGGCAAGATGAAGGATGATGTCCGCTAGATGCAAGATAAGCAAGAAGCACTGGTGGCTGAGGCCAAGGCTTATGTTGAAGAAGCAAGAAAGTTGAAAGAGATGCAGTCTGCCAGAGTTGAATTACCGGTTCTGGTCAAGCAGATCATGGAGCCCCTCCTTGATGAAGTTAAAATGGGGGAAGAAAAGGCCAGAACTGACTTGGCAAAAGGCACGAATGAAACACTCTTCAACCATTCTGGTCACCTGGACCTTTTATAGAGTACTCTGGCTCAAGATGAACTGAATAAGAAGAAGAAGGATGAGCTAAGATCAATTGCAGTGGCCAAGCAACTCACTGCAGAGGAGGAAAATATGGAGTCTGATCTAGATCCAGTGACTGTTCCTGGCCCTGCAAAGAGGAAGATCAGAAAGGTGAAGAAGACCTTCCTGGAGGAAGTGGTTGAGGAATCAGAGAAGAAATAGAAGAAGGAAAGAGTGCAAGAATAATGAAAAACATTGATGAAGAGTAGAGAAGAAGGTATGTTAGAAGGCAAAATACGAAGGAAAGGGAAGCTGGTCTTGCCTCTCCAAGTGCCAGTGAAAGCTCAAGCTCGGAGAAGAAAAAGCCTGTGGAAGTGATGGACATCCTACCTCTCAGGACAGAAGGATCCTTTGATTCTACTGTGCATGTTCCTCTGATAGACCAATGGAAAGATGCTAAGACATTGTGGTTGATCCAGCATTACATCCAGAGGCCACCACCAGAGGATGAAGATCTAATCAACAGGACCTTCCACACCTGGATGAAGGCCTACGACCCTGATCTATACAAGCAACCGATGGACTCTACCATTCAGTTCAATCTGGAAGTTACAGCACCAGAGTTTCATTATCTCAACACTCCGATGATTGGTGACCAGATTGACTGGGCAGACCCGAAGAAGCTGCTCAAGACAAAGGTGTTAATGGACCTCACTCCCTCCAGTTCTGTAGAGCTCAGAGTCGTTCAAGATCGCTTTCTGGACTGGTTTCTTGTGCCTAAGGAAGAAAGAAGATATGCCTAGTATAGGAAATTGCCTTGTAAAATGTAATCAACTCTGTTCTGTTCATTAATGAAAATTCATATCTCTTCTATTTGAAAGACAACTCCTTGTTGTCTAATTATTTGCCAGATAAGATCTATTCTAAGATCTTGTCCTTATTTATTTTTGTTTAGTTCTGGTGTTGTTTTAACTTCATCAAAAAGGGGGAAATTGTCAGAATATAATTTGTTAGTTTTGATGAGTTAGAAAATAAACCAGAAGTTGTAATAGGACCATCTGGACCTGTTAGCCAGATGAGGAATTAGATTAGGACTTAGTCTAGGGGGAACTGCCAAACCAGAAGACTTCACCAGAAGAGTCACCAGAAGACTTCACCAGAGGACTCCACCAGAAGACTTCATCAGAGAAGTACAAGACCAGAGGCAGAAGATTTTCCCCAAACCAGACGAGTCTGGTGTAACAAAAGTAGCTTAGAATCATCTCCTGATTCTAAGGGAAGAACTTTTTCACAACCGATTCTGAACCAGAGGACCTCTGGGTCATCTGGTATCTGGTCCAGCCTACTCTGGAAGAATCAGAGTTGTGCAAAGGAAGCTTATGACCGTTGGTGCATTTGAAAGAAGTCAACGTGATCGGATTGAAAAGTTTAATGAAGAAATCAATCCAAGGATCTCACCAACCCAATCAATCAATTAGGGAATTAATTGATTGAAGTTTCCATATATAGAGATCTGATTAGATTAGCTATCCAACGGCTAAACCCTAATCACCTCTATAAATACAAGAGACTGAAGATAGAAAAAGGTTACTTACTCACGCACGCGCAAGAACACCTTTGATCCATATCATTCAAGCAATCCAGTCTCTCTCGTTTATATTTATATACACTCATTAAGGAGTTGTTAGTTGGAAAGTAATATACTAAACCTGTTCATCTCTAAGAGAAGGTTTTAGTATTGAGTAGCTTTAGATCGAGTAGATCTAAAGGTTGTATCAAGGAGCTGGTACTTGCAAATTCCAGTGTTCGTAAGTTGGTTGGTTGGTAGTAAGGCCCCTTTGATAAGGGAGAGTGGACGTAGGATTTTAACATCCGAACCACTATACATCGTGTGTTCTTTATTGCTTATTTAAATTCCTGCACATTGTTTTATAAAGTTCTTAAAAGGTTTTTGCATTTAAGTCTAGCTTCCGCATCGCTTTAAAACTGACTAGTGGGACCAACATCCATTATCAGCTTGAACAACTCAGGATAGTTGTCGACCATAAAGTCAGTGAAGTGGGCATCAATATCTTCAGTGTCGCCCCACTTCTTGACAACGTACCACAGCCGATGAACTCATTCCTTGCGTCCACCCAAAACTCCTTTATCTCCTCTGAGATGAATGTATCAATCAAAACAGGCTCAGTGTTTGACTCAATAAGAGTTAGCAATTTCTTCGTGTTGGTCCCACTAGTTTGATAAATTGCGAAAGCTTTAAAGTAAATGCCTTAGGCAAATTTCTTTTTACAAGAGCACACTAAAATAATCAAGAAAGTAAATGCAGAAAACAGTATATAAGACCGGATATATAGTGGTTCGGATCTGAATATCCTACCTCCATTCTCCCTTGATCAAAGGGGTCTCACTATCCAACCAACAACCAACTTACTTACTGGAATTGAGAAGTACCAGTTCCTTCTTACAAACTCTTTAGATCTAACTTCGATCTAAAGATCAACAACCTTCAACCTTATCTTGTAGATGAACAGGTTGAGGTCCAACTACTCCTTAAGAGTGAATATGTAAGTATGAACAGAATGAGAGTGCTATGTGCTAGATAAACAAGAGCTTTTTAATGTATCTTCGTGCGCGTATGTATCTCTAGCCCTTTTTCTTGAGATTGCACTCTGTATTTATAGAGGTGATTTAGGATATAGCCGTTGGAGAGCTAATCCAATCAGATCCTCTATTTAGGGAAGCTTCAATCAATCAATTCCCTAATTGATTGATTGGGTTGGTGTGATCCTTGGATTGATTGACTTCAAGACTTTCCAATCCTGATCTTGTTGACTTAATTTGAATCACCAACGGTCAATGGCTTCCAATGCCAAACTTTGATTCTCTCCAGAGAAGGCAATACCAGACACCAGGCAACCTGATGTCTTCTGGTCCTGATCTGGTAAAGAAACGGAATGCTCATCAGAATCAAGAGATGATTCTGAGCATCTTTTGTTTCACCAGACTCGTCTGGTCTGGGGAAAGGTTTTCTGCCTCTGGTAAGTCTCATCTGGTGAAGTCCTCTGGCCTGTCTTCTGGTGAGGTCTTCTGGAAGCTCTTTAGGTGACTCTTCTGGTCTGGCAGTTCCCCCTAGACTAAGTCCTAATCTAGATCATCATCTGGCTAACAGGTCCAGATGGTCCTATTACATCTTCTGGTTTGTTTTAACTCATCAAAACTATACAATATTTATCCTAACAATTTCCCCCTTTTTGATGGAGTTAAAACAATAACCAGAACTGATCAAAATAAAACTTAAGCATAAAAACAGTAAAAGGATAAGACCTTAGAATAGATCTTATCAGGCAAACAATTAAGACAACAAGAGGTTGTCTTTTGAACAAAGAAGATATGATACTTTCATTAATAATAAGGATAAAAGAAATTACAGATTTCAAAGCAAGTCTGGTCCTATCTAAGCATATCTTATGTTCTCTTTAGGTACCAGGAACCAGTCCAGGAATCTATCCTGAATGGCCTTCAACTCTGCAGAAGATGTTGGAGTGAAATTTGCCAACACCTTGGTCTTGTACAGCTTCTTCAATTCAGCCCAATCAACCTGGTCCCCTATCATTGGAGTATTGATATGATGGAACTCTGGGGCAGTGACTTCCAGGTTGAATTCTATAGTTGAGTCCATCAGCTGCTTGTAGAGCTCTGCATCATAGGCTTTCATCCAGGAATGGAAGGTTCTGTTGATGAGAGCATCATCCTCTGGTGGAGGCCTCTGGATATAATGTTGAATGAACCACAGAGTCTTGGCTTCTCTCCACTTCTCTATCAGAGGGACAGGCACAGTAGAGTCAAAGGACCCTTCTGTCCTGAGTGGCAAAATCTCCATCAACTCAACAGGCCTTTCTTCTTCTGGCTGGATCCACTTGCACCAGAAGAGATGCCAGCTTCTCTGTTCTTCTTATTCTGCCTCCTAACATATCGGAGCCTCTGCTCTTCATCTATGTTCTTCCTGATTCTGGCTTGCCTCTCTTCAGGCGTCTCTTCCTTGAATCTCTTCTCTGCTTCTTCAACAACAGATTCAAGGAAGCTCTTCTTGACTTTCCTTATCTTTCTCTTTGCAGGTCCAGAGATTGAGGTAGGATCCTACTCAGCTTCTGATGATTCCTCTTCTACAGCAAGTTGCTTAGCCATGGTAAGGGATTTGAGCTCCTCTTTCTTCTTCTTCTTCTGCAGCTCTGCCTGGGCCAATGTATTCTCCAACAGATCCAGACGCGCTCCATGGCTAAATAGAGTCTCCAGAGTGGTCTTTGCCAGATCAGTTCTGGCCTGCTCTTCCCCCTTTTTAACTTCATCAATAAGGGGCTCCACTACCTGCCTAATGAGATCAGGCAAGACAGTGTTGGAGGAAGAGTGAAGATCACGCAGTTGCTTTGCTTCCTCCAGGTAAGCTTTTGATTCTGCAACCAGCTTCTCCTGCTTCTCTAACATCTCCTGGAGGGAGTCTTTAAGCTTAGCATTTTGCAGCATTTGGGAAGCCATTTCCACCTTCAGCACAGAGACTGGCCTCAGCTGCTCTAGCACATGCTCCTGGAGCTGCTTCTGGCTGCGCATAACATCCAGCTTGACAAGAAGTCCATTTGCCTTGAAGGAAGTCTTGGCTGCTGCAAAAGTGGACTTAATATGCTTTAAGAAGATCCTCCTCTCCTGCCGGATCTGGTGCTCAATCATAGAAGGGGCCATATGTTGGATTGCCTTAGAGAAGCGCCTAATCTGCATGATCTGCTCATTGAAGAATGTCTTCATCTTTTGCAGCACGACAGGAGTGACATCAAAGTCTTCCTCATCTGAATAGAGCTCTGGAGGGAAGATGAAGTGAGGGCCAAATCTGTAGGAGGGGCCCTCAGGGGAGATCATCACTCCCCTCTGGATCAACAAGGTACGAATCAACACCTTGGCTGCCCCTGGAGTCTCCAGCTCAGCTGGGTTCTGAATATTCATCTTTTTCTTGAGCTCTATCTCCTAGACAGTGAAGTTGGAGGGACCCATTTCTTCAAGCAACATCATAAGGTCCTCCACATCTTCAAGTCTGGCCTTGCTCCAGACTTTGGCATCAGTCAACTCTGCCAAAAGTGGTAAGTGCTCCAACAACACGGGGAAATGCTCTCTTAGCCAGAGCTGAGCACTTACACTCATACTCTGCCTGATGGGACCCATTTCTACAGAAGAGAATGTGAAAGGTTTGGGCCCAGAGGCAGAGGAGGAAGATGCTAAGTTAACAGGCTCATGTGAAGCTTCCTCATCTTCACTATCATCGCTGGTTAAACATGTGGGAGAATGGGGGACAGGGAAACCCAGAGCCATAGAGATGGTTGGGTGTTGTTCTGTGTGGGATTGGGGAGGGGTAGGATTTTGAGAAGTAGAGGTGGAGGGAAGGGGTTGTTCTGCACCAGAAGAAGTAGCTGGTACTTCTGGTACAGAAACAGGGATGGTAGTTTGTGAGGTGGGAGGTAGGGGAGGTTCAGCACCAGAGGTGGAGGGTACCTCTGGTACAGGGGCTGGGGGAGAAGGATTTGTGGTAAGAGGTGTTTGGGAAGGTGGGGGAGAAGGTGTCTGGGTAGGTATGGTGGAGGGAGTATATATGGGGGTATCTGGGAGGGTCTGCTCTGGTGAGGCAATGGGGGCACCAGAAACAGATGGGTTTTGGGGAGGGTTATCTGGGGGAGAGGTTGAAGGGGTAACAAGGTTAATAGGGTTAGAGGTAGAGATAGGGGGGATTACCTCTTCAGAGGGGACCGGAGCAGAGGAGTCCTGCATGATTCTGGCAGCTTCATCAATGGCTTGCTCCAGTGCATCTCCAAGATCAGAACCAGAGTCTGAATCTTGAAGAATGACCCTCTTGGCCTTAGACTTCTTCTTCTTCTTCAGAGGCTCAACCTCTTCTTCTTCCTCCTCCTCTGATGGCTCATCCACCAGGAGTGTCTTTGGAGCTCTTCTGCCGGTTCTTGGCTTTTTGGCAGACACTTTCTTGGCCTCCTCTGGCCTCTTCCTCTTGGAAGCTCCTGCCTTCTTGGCAGCTTCAGCAACTTCACCCTTCTTCTTCAAGATATTCAGAAGGGGAATCTGGTCCTCCTCAGAGGAACCAGAGAAAACAACGGTTGAAGAACCAGTTGCTTCAGCAGCCTTCTTCTGGCCTTTCTGCTTCTGCCCCTTTACAGGTGAGGGGATTGCTTGTAGGGGAGGGGCAGGAATGACTTGCTCACCATCAGAATCAGGATGGCCATGAAGAGGACCATCCTTAGAGAACAAAATCTTGGACTTGTGAAACCCTCTGCACCAAGACTATTTCCATCTCTTCTCTGGAAGCAACAAATCCAGAATCAGAGTCAGTTTCATTCCCAACGAAATATTTGCAGTGAAATAGTACTGCAACTCCCTTGGCTTGGAAGGACAAACCTCCTTCTTCACCTTCAATCTATTCTTCCTCAGAACATCCCAAAAGAATTTAGCCCAGTTGCATTGCACTCCATCATACAGGGCCCTCATTACACACATCCTTCCATTGAAAATCGCATTCGTGCTGTGATTTTCACACATCAACACCTTCACCACTATGTCAAAGAGTACCTTGTATTTCTGCCTCAGATGCTTGTCCAGAAAGCCCTTCGTCAAATTCTGGCACGAGGATCTGGCAAATAACTTAAAAGACTCAACAATTTCATCCTCTTTGTAAGTTAAAGGATCCACCCCTTCTGCCGAAATGTTCTCAAACAAAGCACATAAATCCTGCTTGGAAAATACCAAATCATCCTTGTCAATCTTATATGAAATGTGATCTTCATGGATCTTCATACGAACCAGAAACTGGGCCGCATAACCGTCCAGAGTGCGAAGATCTCTGGGGACTGTGGAAATCAACTTCTCTATGCCGGATCTTCGTAATAACTCCAAAATAGCCAACGCAGATGAGTTCTTGGTGGTGTAGAAGTCAACCACCATCTTTGTCTTCAATTTCTTCATCATCAACTCATGATCGAAGTTGCACGGAGGGGCCATTTCTGTGAGAGAGAGAGAGAGAGAGAAAACTTTGCAGAGAGAGAGAGGTTAGGGCTTTGAAAGTAAGGAAACGTGAAAGGACAGATTGAAGAGAAATTTGATTTAAATAGGGCAAGACGCGTGGTAAGAACAATAAATGAAGTGAACGCGTGTAATTTCCAAATATAAATTAGGGAACAAAATCAATTTTCGAATTGATTGACATTTTGCACAGTAATTAAATCTGATGGCCAAGATTAAAAGGCAAAATACAGATTTAATCTGGTGCGTAGGCGTGAACATTGGGACTGGGTATAAAGGGGTTTTGTGGCAGTCAAGAGAAAAAGCGAAATGATTGCCTAGGCCCTATACCCTAGTCTTAAATACACTCTGAAGTTGAAACGTTTGGGTGTATTAAGTAATTTGAAATGTGTATCCCAATGATCAGAGGCCAGAGAAGTAAAAGCATAACTGTCACCTGATATTGTAACCAGATGATACCACAGCTAGTCTGGTGTTACATCTCATCTGATGAAACCTATCTGGTTCTTGGTCAGAGAAGACTCCGGACTTCTCTGGAACTTATTCAGCACCTCATCTGGGATGGACCTTATCTGGTACAAGCCTTATCTGGTGCTTATCTCATCTGGAGATGTAACTTCCCTGATATATCTAATCTGCAGGCATGTTAGTTTTAAAGAACAAAAATTAAGTCATAAAATATAAACAAAGGATACTTCTCTGATGTTTCCCCTAAAATAAATCTGTCTCTGGATCCAATAAGCCTAACTCAAATGCCAACTCTCTGAATCTGGCTTCAGCCAATGGCTTAGTCAGAATATCTGCTCTCTGCTTCTCTGTTGCAATCTTTTCCATCCTTATATCTCCCTTCTCAACATGATCTCTGATAAAGTGATGCCTTATATCAACATGTTTGCATCTGGTATGAAGAACTGGATTCTGGGTGATTGCTATTGCACTATTACTATCACAAAATATAGGAATATCCTTGGCTCTAATCTGGTAGTCCCTAAGTTGTTGACTAATCCAGAGAAGTTGTGAACAACAGCTCCCTGCAGCCATGTACTCTGCTTCTGTTGTTGATGTAGCAACTGAAGTCTGCTTCTTAGAAAACCAAGATACCAATTTATTTCCCAAAAACTGACATGTTCCACTTGTAGACTTTCTATCTATTCTGCATCCACCATAGTCGGAATCTGAATAACCACTCAATTCTAAGTTGTCATCTGCAGGATACCATAACCCCAAATTCACTGTACCTTTAAGGTATTATAATATCTTCCTAGCTGTTTCCAAATGACTTTTCTTAGGATTTGCTTGAAATCTGGCACACACACCTACAACAAAGGTAATATCTGGTCTACTTGCAGTCAGGTACAGAAGAGAACCAATGAGAGCTCTGTACTGAGTCTGGTCCACACTCTCTCCAGACTCACCTGGATCCATATTGAAATTTGTCATCATAGGAATCTTGGCAGCCTTGCTAGATCCTATTCCAAATTTCTCTAACATGTTTCTGATGTACTTTGCCTGATTGATGAAGATTCCCTTCTCTGTTTGCTTTACCTGCAGTCCTAAAAAGTAATTCATTTCACCCATCATAGACATCTCAAACTGACTCTGCATGAGTTCACCAAACTTCTCACACAGCTTCTTGTTAGAGGATCCAAATATAATGTCATCAACATATATTTGGACCAGAAGGATGTCCTTTCCTTCTTCCTTCCTAAACAAGGTCCTATCAATCTTACCCTTAGTAAAACCATTGTCCAGAAGAAACTGAGATAGAGTGTCATACCATGCTCTGGGTGCCTGCTTCAGCCCATAAAGAGCTTTCTTAAGCTTAAACACCTTGTCACCTTGTTCAAAACCAGGAGGCTGTTCCACATACACTTCCTCAATGAGAATCCCATTAAGAAAGGCATATTTCACATCCATCTGGTATACTTTGAACTTCATGTGAGCAGCATATGCTAAGAACAATCTAATGGCTTCTAGTCTGGCAACAGGAGCAAAAGTTTCATCATAGTCTATTCCTTCAGACTGATAATAGCCCTGAGCCACTAGCCTTGCCTTGTTCCTAGTAATGACATCATTCTCATCTTTCTTATTCTTGAAAACCCACTTAGTGCCTATCACCTTTTGATATCTTGGTCTGTCTACCAGCTCCCAAACTTCTTGTCTGGTGAATTGATTCAACTCCTCTTGCATAGCAACAATCCAATTTGAATCTTTCAGTGCTTCCTTGATGTTCTTGGGCTCAATTAAGGACACATAGCAACTGAATAAGGCAGCTAAGTTAAGAGTTCTCCTAGTCTGGACACCCTTAGTTGGATCTCCAATTATTAGGTCATTGGGGTGATCAACCAGGGTCCTCCTTCCCGTGGTCTTGCCTGATTGATCATCCTCTGTAGTACCTTGGTGAATATCACCACCTGCAGAAGAGCTTCCCCCTACAGGAGTTCCAACCTCCTCTGGTTCTGCACCTTGTGAAGATTTCTTCTTCAAAGAACCAGAAGATGGGTTACCATCTGAATCTGAGTCTGAATCAAGAATAGGTGGATTAACCTTGATTACTCTGGGAGTAGTCTGATTCTGGGTCTCTCCAGAAGACTTTAATTCCACCTTGCCCTCAACAGCAGATTCATAAAAAACAACATGTGGTGTTTCCTCCACACAAAGTGAATTCTTATTAAAAACTCTAAATGCTTTACTGGTGCTGGAATATCCTAAGAATATTCCATCTGCCACTTTAGCATCAAAGGTTTTTAATTTAGATTTCCCATTGTCATGGATGAAACACTTACATCCAAAAACATGAAAATATGAAACAGATGAGGTTTTACCTTTCCATACCTCATATGGAGTCTTGTTATGTCTCTGGGCAATTAGGCATCTGTTCAGAGTATAGCAAGCTGTATTAATGACCTCTGCCCAAAACCTTTGTGGTGTGTTGTACTCTGCCAGAAGAGTTCTTGTAGCCTCTTTAAGGGTTCTATTCCTCCTTTCTGCTACTCCATTTTGTTGGGGTGTTCTGGCAGCAGATGTCTCATGAAAAATCCCATGTTCTTTGCAATACTCTGCAATGTGTGAATTCAGAAACTCTGTCCCTTTGTCACTTCTGATTCTGACTATGCTCTGGTTCTGCTCATTCTGAATCTGCTTGAAGAATTCTGGCAGCTTAGTGATAGTTTCATTTTTCTTAAACAAGAACACTACCCAAGTGTATCTTGAAAAGTCATCTACTATCACCAAGGTGTACTTCCGTCCACTGAAACTAAGAGGAGAAATAGGTCCAAACAGGTCCATTTGAAGTAGTTGAAGTACTCTGGTTGTGCAACTGCTCTGGACATCCTTAAAGGAGGTCTTGGGTTGGTTACCCTTCTGGCATGAACCACAAACCTGGTCCTTCTTAAACACTTCATTAGGAAGACCTCGAATAAGACCTTTTCTGGCAATCTTGTTCAGTGTTTTGAAGTTAAGATGGCTCAATCTCTTGTGCCATAACCAGCTGTCTTCTACAGATCCTTTAGCAACCAGGCAAGCATTCCTTGGGTAACTGCTAAAATCTGCAAGATAAATGTTACCCTTCCTCAAGCCTCTTAGCAAGATATCATTATAATCAGAAGAAAAGACAGTGCATGAATCACTAGAGAACTTCACTGAGTATCCCCTGTCACAAAATTGGGATACTGAAAGCAGATTATGCTTGAGTCCTTCAACGTAGTAGACTTCATCTACAGAAACTCCATTGAAGGTCAACTTTCCTACTCCTCTGGTGACTCCATAGTTGTTGTCACCAAACATCACTCTTGGCCCATTCAATGGCTTGAAATCCTGGAGATGATCTTTCTGGAATGTCATATGCTTGGAACAACCACTATCAATGTACCACACATGTTTGCTTGATAGTCCTTTCTCCAATGGGCTCTTATCATCCTGCAGAGAAATCAATTAGGTCCCCTACTAGCTGGGTCCTGATTGGTTAGTTGCAGGTTTTGTAGGAATCCAAAGATAAAGATCATTCCTTGCTGGATGAGGAGATCTTATCTTCCTTCCAAATCTATCTACCAGCACATGTCCTCTTACAATGACATATTGAGCTACTGGTCTGATCAGAACACCTTTCCTATAAATAGGTCTGGTGTATCTTTTCTCAAATCTGGCTCTTGGAATAGCCTGCCTTAAAGACATGGTCTTAAAGGTCTGGTTGTAAGGGTACATCCTAGAAGAACCATCTCTGGTGTCATAACTTCCCAGATCAGTTGGTTTTCTATAGATGGGTCTGGAAGACCTCCTCTGGTTTTGAAAATTGGATCTATTCTGATGATAGAATTCCTTCTGAGTTTTCCTGTTCTGGAATCTTCTTGGAGCATTCCATCTTTGAGATCCCTGATTCTGATTGAGGTTCTCTGGTTCAGTATACCTCCTCTGGTATCTCCTATTCTGATTAGGTTTCCTCTTAGAGTCTCCTTTTTTATGTCCCCTAATCTGCTTAGGTTCCACTCTTTTAGGATTCCGCTGAGGTTCCCTAATCAGATTAGGCATCTAAACAGAACCCTCAATCTTCATTGGTTCTCTTTTCTGACTTGTATGCTCTAGAATTTTCTCTTCCAGAACATTCACCTCTTCTGGACTATATTCTGAATGATTAGCAGGGGGGTCCCATTTCCAACCAGGTCTGTGAACCACCATGCGATCATTACCAGAAGGATCCTCTTCATTCCAGAGTTCCACAAATTCACCAGCTCTTACAGACTTATCTTTGGTAAAGCAATATTTATGGGATCTTTTAATGATTCCAGGATATCCTAAACCACTCTTATCATTTATGCGTTGAGAAGATCCTTATATAATAGATACAACATATGGTTTCATGGAATCTTCTCTGGGCATAGGTATCTCAATAGTTTGCTCAACTTGTTTTCCCTTGATAAGAGTCTGGTATTTGGCTCTAAGCTCATTGAACTCATCTATTTGAGAGTACTTTTCCTTCATGAGTTGTTCTACCAGAGTATCTCTTTCTGTGATCTTATCCTGAAGTTCAGAAACTTCTTTGGAATGATCTTTCATGAGTTCTCTGGTGGATTTTTGCTCATGAGATAAGGATTGAACTTCAGTTCTGAGCCTACCATTCTTTTTCTCAAGTTTTTGACATAATTGAACACAATTTTGGAGATCTGATAGCATCTGCTGCATATCAGACTCTCTGGAGTTACCAGATGAATTAGAGGATTCAGTATATTTGGAATTTAATACGACTAAGGTAGGTTCTTGTACCTCAGTGATGTCTGCCATAAGACATACATCATCATCTGATCCAAAATCAGAAGAAGAAGAGGAACTTGAACTTGTATCTTCCTCCTCTGCTTCTGCCAGTAGTGCTCTCTTGTCAGCATATCTCCTATCTCTCTTGAGTCTTTTCTCTTCTCTTTCTCTAGGAGTCAATTGAGGACAATCAAAGCTGTAGTGACCAGGCTTGTTGCAGGTGTAACCGGTGTTATCTCCTCTGGGACTGGGACTTAGATCTCTCCTCCTCTGGTTATACTCTGCTCTGGCTGGACTACTCTCTCTCCTCTGGTAGTCTGATCTGCCAGAACTGTCATCCCTCCTCTGGTAATCTGATCTTCCAGAGTTGTTATCTCTTCTCCTCTCCGGGGTTCTGAATCTGGTCTCCCTTGAGTCTCCAGATTTTCTCTCTTTATCTGCAGCTTTGAAGGAACTCTTCCTGTCTCTGGTAGATTCCTTCCAGTGCTTTTTGTACCTGCCATATTTTGAACTCATTTTATCCAGTTTACGAGTTAGGAGTGCTACCTGTTCCTTGAGACTCAGGTCATCTGCAGGAGACTCCTTTGGTTTGTCATCTGTCTTGATGGTAGAGGAGAAGGCAACTCCCTTCTGACCAGAAGAGGAAACCTCTTCTGTTTGATCCTCCTCTTGAAGATCAAATTCGTATGCTTTAAGATCAGATAGCAGAAGATGATGATCCAGAGTGTTGAGATCCTTGCTATCTTTAATCACAGTCACTTTGATTCTCCACCTGTTGGTTAGTGAACGTAATATTTTACTATTTATTTCTTTTTCAGAGTAGGTCTTACCTAAGGCACTAGCCTTGTTGAGGAGATTTGTGAGACGCATATCCAGCTGGTCAATGGTCTCATCTGGTTTCATTTTGAAGGTATCAAATGAGTGTTGAACAGCTTGTAATTTGTTATCCTTGATCTTCTCTGTTCCTTCACAGAGCAGGGCAAGTTTATCCCACATCTCCTTGGCAGTGACACAGGTTCTGACTTTCTCTATCACCTCCTTAGTGAGTGTGTTGATGATCTCAGTTCGTGCCACCTAGTCCAGATTGTAGAGTTTTCTTTCATCGTTGTCAAGCTCATCTTTTTTCTTGAGGATTCTTTGCCTGGGAACTCTGTCCTCTGCAGCTTTCTGGGCAGTTTCACTTGTTTCTTCCCTGGACTCTAACCTGCCACTATCAATAGGAGTCCAGTAAAATTTAATTAGGCCACTCTCTACCACATCCAATATACGGTGATGAATAGCTCCAAGATGATTACTCATCATGAAGCTCCAGTGGCAGTAATCCTCGAAAGAGAATTCTGGAAGCTTACAACACTTGTAAGAAGATTTTGAAGACATTTTTACTAAAGAGATTTAACAAAAAAATTTAACCGAACACAATAAAGAGCAATAGATCTATCCGGTGACCACCAAAAAGCTTTACAAAGCAGTGGTCTTTGGACACACCGCTCTGATACCACTTGTTGGTCCCACTAGTTTGATAAATTGCGAAAGCTTTAAAGTAAATACCTTAGGCAAATTTCTTTTTACAAGAGCACACTAAAATAATCAAGAAAGTAAATGTAGAAAACAGTAAATAAGACCGGATATATAGTGGTTCGGATCTGAATATCCTACGTCCACTCTCCCTTGATCAAAGGGGTCTCACTATCCAACCAACAACCAACTTACTTACTGGAATTGAGAAGTACCAGTTCCTTCTTACAAACTCTTTAGATCTAACTTCGATCTAAAGATCAACAGCCTTCAACCTTATCTTGTAGATGAACAGGTTGAGGTCCAACTACTCCTTAAGAGTGAATATGTAAGTATGAACAGAATGAGAGTGTTATGTGCTTGATAAACAAGAGCTTTTTAATGTATCTTCGTGCGCGTATGTATCTCTAGCCCTTTTTCTTGAGATTGCACTCTGTATTTATAGAGGTGATTTAGGATATAGCCGTTGGAAAGCTAATCCAATCAGATCCTCTATTTAGGGAAGCTTCAATCAATCAATTCCCTAATTGATTGATTGGGTTGGTGTGATCCTTGGATTGATTGACTTCAAGACTTTCCAATCCTGATCTTGTTGACTTAATTTGAATCACCAACGGTCAATGGCTTCCAATGCCAAACTCTGATTCTCTCCAGAGAAGGCAATACCAGACACCAGGCAACCTGATGTCTTCTGGTCCTGATCTGGTAAAGAAACAGAATGCTCATCAAAATCAGGAGATGATTCTGAGCATCTTTTGTTTCACCAGACTCGTCTGGTCTGGGGAAAGGTTTTCTGCCTCTGATAAGTCTCATCTAGTGAAGTCCTCTGGTCTGTCTTCTGGTGAGATCTTCTGGTGACTCTTCTGGTGACTCTTCTGGTCTGGCAGTTCCCCCTAGACTAAGTCCTAATCTAGATCATCATCTGGCTAACAGGTCCAGATGGTCCTATTACATCTTCTGGTTTGTTTTAACTCATCAAAACTATACAATATTTATCCTAACACTTCGCGCGAGGTGCAGCCTTCTTTCTGTACTTCCTGGGCTCAGGCTTCTCATTCTTCATCCTAAGCAGACTGATCATCGCATCATCTAATTCCCTTTGTTGAAGCTCATTGATGTCAGTCAGCCTCTCAACCTTCTTTTCCAAGATCTTCACCTTCTCCTTCTGAGCTATTTCAGCCCTGCGCACAGCCTCTGACTTCTCAGGGGCATATCCACATGCCTCAGCACACAGCTTAGCCACTTTGTCGGCATCATATGTGATTGGATTCCTCCTTGTGCTTATTGGCGAGCGCTTTGAAGATTCTGGAACGGTTGGCAACTTAGGAACTTCTTTTGAAGGATCATTAGCCCTTGCCACTGCTTCCAACCTGGCTGAATTGCGGGGTGTGCGCATGATGAGCACATTCTCATGAGCCTCAGATGCCTCAGGGAGAGATCTTTTCTTCGACTTCTCCTTTTCCCCCTTTATGGCATCATCCTTGGCAGGATGGGGTGGGAGAGCTTTGGTTGCAGCTTCCTTGAATACTTCTTCCCCATTATTGATCAAAAAGGCAGTCAATGGCTAGACTTCCTTAACTCCTTCCTTGAGCAGATTAACTCCAGAAGCAATCCCAGTCCCTGCAAAAGATACACTGGCAATACTAGCCTTGAGCTTCTTCTAAAAAATCTCCATTGATGTATGTAGGCTTTGCTCAGTGCGTGCCAGCGTTGCTTCCACCTTCACTGACTCCTCAAAGATCTTTTTTTATTCAGATGCAATCTTCTCAGACTCTTGAGCAATCTTCGCTAACTCCAGTGCCATCTTGGCTACTGAGTCGTTAAGGGCCTGAGTGAACAACTCAGCCGCTTGACCAGCCGGGTGCTCCACTGCCTTTTGCAACCTTGCATCGTGCTCATCTTTGAGTTGAGTCATGCTGTTAACCATCATCTTCTTCATGGTCTTCCTTTCTGACTTGACGGATTTGATAGTTGTCACCATCATCTTTTTTAAGCTTTTGACATCAGAGGTGGCAACCGTCTTGATTGTAGACTTCACCCATTTTAGCTGCTTCTGAATCCCCTTCTCCTTGTTCTCGGCCTCTGCCTTGAGTAGTTCAATCTCATGTTGAAGCTCAGCGAGATTCTCAGAAGTTTTCTCTTGTTTGACTTGGATAATGCTGGTGAAGTTGCCGTGCTGAGTTCCAATGATGACCACTTCATCATCCTCAGCTCCGTCAGTCAGTGGCTGATCTCCCTTATCAGCCCCTGCAGCTTCAGTCCCCTCTTCAGGGTGCACTGAAGGCAGTTGTTGAGAGCTCATAGTCGCCTGCTCAGGCTCAACTAAGGCGTCTCGAACTTTGGGAACTTGTCCCTCAAAACTAGGAGTCCCTTTGGATGCCTCTACATCATCCTCCTTTGTCTCATGGCAGAGAGTCCCTTCACAGACTGATGTACCATTGGCAATTGAACTGTTCAAAACAGTCTCAACAACTGGTCCACCCTTCGCACCAGTTTCCTTTTCACCTTCCCCCTGAGCACCATGCTCAGAGTCCATCTCATCAACTTCCTTAGTTGTCTCATCGACCAGCTTCTCATCAGCACCTCTCCACTGACCGCCGTTTCCTCCTTCATCATTGTCATCATCATCACCTCCATCTCCCTTCTTTCCAGGCGAGTCTAGAAATCTATCTTCTCGCGCCACCTTCATCCTCTCTACCAATTGCTTGATCGCATCAAAGTCCAAGAGTTCAAGCCAACTGGTTATGTTGAAGTAAGAACAGAGTCTTCCTTCACCCAAAAATCCCATCCCTTTGCATCCACCATCATCCTCTGCTCCTGCATGTTAGCTTGTTTGTACTCAAGCCATACTTTCAAATCCGAGAGGTTGGAGCTAAGTACTGGATACTTATCCACTCCTGGCAGGCACTTCGCAACCCATTCATCTGCTCTTTCTCGTATCATATTCTCGTATAGACTGGCAGTGATGTCTTCATCCAAATCCTCCTCCTCAACTGCTTCCTTAATGATGAAGTCGAGGTCAATGTCATCTTTGGATGTAGATTCTTTGGGGTTTTTATCCGTGACTGGATAGTTGGATGGGGATGTTTGGGTTTCTTGGGTGTCAGAAAGGTTGGGGAGATTTGGCTCTGACACAGGTTGGGTTGGGGGTAGGTCAGTGTTTGGCTCGAGTTTATCAGAGGGGTTCGAGGTTGGTTGTGGGGTGGGAGTGTTTTCAGTGGGTTGGGGTTCAGTGGTGGTTGGGTTGGATTGTTCAGGCTGGAGCAAATCTACAGTCTCTATTGTCTCCCTCACCTGAACTAAGTCAGATGCTTCCGCCGATCCTGGCTCTCCTCCTTCTTTCTGAGGACTCAAATCCCTCATCTTCTTCACCGGAGATCCCCTTACTCCCTTCCTTAGCCTTTTCAAAGGCCTTGGTTTCTTCTCTACTTCAACCTCTTCTTCCCTGACGTCATCATCAGCCTCCTCAACCTCAGGCAGGTCATTCTTGGAGGCCTTCTCAGTCCCCTTTTTACCCTTCGCAGTTGTCTTATTCTTCAGCATAACCTTCAGTTTTGCTACCTTCTCCTCCTTAGCCTTCTCCTCTTTCTCCATCGCTACAGCCTGAGCCTTCCTATACTCTTCTCGCTCAGCCTCCATCGCGGCAGCATCTTCCTAACTCTTCTCAAAGAGTTCATCAACTTTTTCAACAAAGTTGGCAATGACCTTTTTCCCTTGGGCGCTGGCTTCTTCCTCTGACCCTTTGGAGGGGAATTAGGGTCAGGAAGCCCAAGGATGGAGTAGATGTCACCCTCAGTGGTGAACATCACCTTTTTTGCTGAAAGCTCAGCCTCCATGTTGAACCCACATCTGGGACAGGTATGGATGATGAGCAATGAGAGCCTCGTCCCGATTGGTAAAGCAACGCCTACTGAAATGTGCTTTTTAACCTCATTATTCTTCAACTTCTCCTGGGCTGCATGAGCCAGTTGGTCAAGAAATAGCTGCTCCCAGTTTGCCTCTATTCCGTCGATCATCGCATCCATGATCCTGAGCTTGTTGGTGCTTATTTGCTCGTGGGAGCCAACAGTTCCCATGATCATTTTGCTCACAACGTTGATGAGTGCACGGTACTCAGGCTTCATGGTATCCTTGTGCATTCTCACCCTGAACTCAGAAGAGCCTGATTTGGTGAACTTCTTCAATAATTCACCTTTTTTATTCTCCATATACGTCTTGGGATTCACCCTTGAGCTAGGTAACCCAAAGAATTCCTTGACAACCTTCCTCAGGTCTATGTCCCTCTCTTCCTCATCGTACAACTCTTCACCTTCGTCATCCTTCTCTCCGTTGGGCACCAACACCGTCATCCTCGTGAATAATTCACCCTTCCTGGTGAATAAATTCATGTACGCTTCCCAATCACCTTCGGAAGCACCATTGAAGGCTTTGACGAGAAGTACTTCACCACACTTGCTTTGGAAATCCAGTCGAAAACTGGCTTGATTTCCTTTACATTTAAGCACGGGTCATCCATGGAGATCACTTGTTCCATGTGGATAAGCCTTTTCTCGACAACTGAGGCAAGGTCGTCGACAGACCAGGTTGTATCCAGAAAAGCCATTGGAGTGTTTGAAGAAATGAGAAATTTGCAAAGTGAAGTTTTTGAACGAGAGAGAGCTCAGTGTTCAGTGTGAATTAGTGTTTGCGTAAATTTCTCAAATGACTTTTCAGATTGATATGCATGAATTAATTACTCAGACGTGTGGTTGAGATTAATCCTGAATTTGAAAGGTTTTTGAAATAAAGGGCCAGGATTAACTCATGTACAATTATTTTCCTCACGCCAGTCACATTCCGCAGAATACAGACACGTATGTGAAAAAGTAACCGAACACATTAAATACTCCGACACAGATGGGTTTAAATATCAAAAGGCGCATCTTAAATGATAACGGACTGCATTCAATACGATTTTCAGGATGGGAGATTCAGTGAGATGGTTCAAATTCAAAAAGGTCAAGATTGAACTCATACCTATCAGAGTGACATTGTAGCACCCTGATACCTCACTGAGTCGAGTCTGGCCTGGGTTCCCCCTTCAACTATGAACCTTGGTTCCCCCTAGATCCTACGCTGAGTGCTCTCCCGGATCTAAGAGGCCTAACTCCACTGACAGTTCCATAAACCTTGCTTCAGCCAACGACTTAGTCAAGATGTCAGCTCTCTGCCTGTCAGTTTGAATCTTCTCCATCCTAATATCCTTCTTCTCCACATGATCTCTTATGAAGTGATGCCTAATATCCACATGCTTGCACCTTGTGTGAAGCACTGGGTTCTGAGTGATTGCTATGGCACTATTGTTGTCACAATAAATTGGGACCTCATTTGCAAACACTTGGTATTCTCTCAATTGTTGCTTCAACCATAAAATCTGAGCACTACAACTACCTGCAGCCATATACTCAGCCTCTGTTGTGGATGTCGCCACTGAATTTTGTTTCTTAGAAAACCAAGAGATCAACTTGCTCCCCAAAAACTGACATGTCCCTGAGGTTTCCTATCTATCCTACAACCTCCATAATCTGCATCTGAATAACCAGTCAGTTCTAAATTGTCATCTGAAGGATACCATAGTCCCATATAGACTGTCATTTTCAAATACTTAAGTATCCTCTTAGCAGCCTCCAAATGACTTTTCTTGGGACTAGACTGACACCTAGCGCACACACCAACTGCAAAAGTTATGTAAGGCATACTTGCAGGCAGCTACAATAATGATCCAATCAGCCCCCTGTACTCCGTCTGGTTCACTGAAGCCCCTTCAGTGTCAGGATCCATCTTCCAATTTGTGTTCATTGGGATCCTAGCTGGATTGCAATTATGAACTCCAAACTTCTTAATAAAGTCTCTTGTAAACTTGGCCTGATTAATGTAAATCCCTTGATCAGTCTGCTTGACCTACAATCCTAGAAAGAAGTTCATCTCTCCCATCACTGACATCTCAAATTTACCAGTCATCAACTTAGAGAATTTCTCACAGAGCTGATGATTTGGTGATCCAAATATTATGCCATCCACATAAATCTGGACCAAGAGAATGTAATCACTTCCAGTGATCCTGAATAAAGTCCTATCCACGGTTCCCTTCTTGAACCCATGGTCAGTCAGGAATTGGGAGAGGGTATCATACCAAGCTCTAGGAGTCTGCTTAAGTCCATAGAGTGCTTTCTTTAAGTGGTATACTCTGTCTCCAACCTCAAACCCTGGGGGTTGTTCCTAGAGTTGTCCAACGGTTCCGAACCGTCGGTTCTGGTTCTGAACCGCCGGTTCCCAATTTCAATTTAGTGGAACCTAACCGAACCGCTAAATATGAATAGGCGGTTCCGGTTTTGTCGGTTCCGGTTCCAGTTTTGATTCCGGCTGTTCCGGTTCCAAACCGACGGTTCATGGTCCGAACCTTTCTTTCTTTTATTAATAAATAACATGTAATTTTTTTCTTAATTCAAGTACAAAAAAATGAAAATTGAATTTAAACAAGTAAAATTTTATTGTATTCAACTTTCAACATACAAAATAAAATTACAATTACCATATAAATAAATAATAACTAAGGTTTATAAATTTATAAATATGTAATACAAAGTTTACAAATTATAATTTAAATTTTTTACATGAAAATAAGTTAATGTTTAGTACTTACAACGTACATTACAATTAAAAAAATACAATAATGATTTTTTTTATAAAATATTAGTATTATCATAGGTATTAAAATTATATATATTAGCTCGCCAGTTCGAACCGTGGAACCGTCGGTTCCGAACCGGTGGTTATGGTTCTCGATTTAGTAGAACCGAAACCGAACCTTGTAATACATGGTTTTGGTTCTAGTTTAGTGACGGTTCCACTATTGTCGGTTATGGTTCCGGTTAGAACCGGCAAACCATCGGTTAGAACCGATGGTTCCGGTTTATTTGGGCAAGTCTAGTTGTTCCATATATACCTCTTTATTGAGTATACCATTCAGGAAGGCACTCTTGACGTCCATTTGATACACCTTAAACTTCTTCCATGTTGCATATGCAAGGAACAACCTGATATCCTCTAGCCTCGCCACTGGAGCAAAGGTCTCATCATAGTCTATTCCTTCAGACTGACAATACCCCTTTGCAACCACTCTTGCCTTGTTCCTCACTACAAAACCATTCTCATCCTTCTTGTTCTTGAAGACCCACTTGGTACCAATCAAACCTTGATGCCTAGGTCTATCTACCAGTTTCCAAACCTGATTCCTTGTGAACTGATTCAACTCCTCTTGTATGGCTATGATCCAGTTCGAGTCAGGTTTGGGAATATCCACAACAAGGGTCCTACAATTGTAAAATCTAAAAGCTTTATTGACTTCAGAATATCCTAAGAATATTCCTTCATCAGATTTGCTATCAAATGCTTTCAATTGGGTCTTCCCATTGTTGAGGATGAAGCACTTGCACCCAAATATATAGAAATAAGAGATACGAGGCTTCCTCTTGTTCCATGTCTCATATGGGGTCTGAGCATGTTGTTTGTTCAGCATGGATCTGTTCGGAGTGTAGCATGCAGTGTTGATTGCCTCAGCCCAAAACTTCTTGGGCAGTCCTGACTCAACAGTATGGTCCTGGCAGCTTCCTTCAGTGTCCTGTTCCTCCTCTCAGCGATACCATTTTGTTGTGGGGTTCTAGCTACAGAAGTCTCATGAGCAATACCAAGTTCATTACAAAAGTCAGAAATATATGAATTTATAAATTCAGTGCCCTTGTCAGATCTGATCTTAGTAATGGACTGATTCTTCTCATTGCTGAGTCTTCTGAGCAACTCTGGAAGCTTCACATGCGTTTCCTTCTTATTCAACAAGAAAATATCCCAAGTATATCTAGAATAATCATCAATAACCACAAGGGTATATTTCCTACCATTCATACTCACAGGTGTTACAGGGCCAAACAAATCCATGTGCAAGAGCTGAAGAACCCTGTCAGTAGAGAAGAAAACTTTCTCTTTGCATGTCGCTCTGACCTGCTTACCTTCCTGACAAGCCTTGCACACATGATCCTTGCTAAAAACTTCATTAGGTAAACCTTCAACCAGTGAAAGTCTAGAAATTTTGTTAAGAATCTTGAAGTTCAGATAGTTTAATCTTTTATGCCATAACCAACAGAGCTCTGAAGAGCTTTTAGCAACAAAACAAGTATTAGGAACAGTGCTACTCCAATTAGCGAGATAAACGTTACCTTTCCTAGTACCTGATAGAAGCACTTGAGTTGATTTGTCCTTGACTGAACATATATTCGATGAGAACTCAACACTGAAACCTTTGTCACATAACTGACTTACTAACATTAGGTTATGCTTAAGTCCTTCAACAAATGACACATTCTCCACTCTGACTGTACCTATTTTCAAAACACCAAAACCTTTAGTAAAATCTTTTGAGTTATCACCAAAGGTTACCTATGGACCATCCTTAGCTTGAAACTCTTGAAGGAGACTGTTCATTCCAGTCATGTGCCTTGAGCATCCGCTGTCTAGGTACCAAACAACTTTGATTGAGTCTTCTTTCCTCTTGTTGTGATCCACAGCCGCCTGCAAATAGATCAGGCTTTAGGTACCCATTGGGTGTTGGGTCCTATGGTGTTAGTTGTACCTTTCGGGATCCACATTTTCTTAACAACCCTGATTGCCTCAGAGAGGTAAATTTATCTCCCTGAAATATCAACATACACAACTTTCTTCGTCTTAGCCTGAGATGAAGATGGTGTATGAGTGTCAGGCTTACAAGTCACAAGGGCCGGAGTGGGCGCCTTTTGGGCTGGCTTCCTGTTCTTCCTAGGCCTTGGTGTAGCTGGTCTTGAGGTCTGTTCCGGACGAGGGCCTTACTTTCTATTTCCCCTAGGCAAGTGAGGGAACTGAAAGGAGTTATAGACTTCAGGATGCCAAAACATGATAAACATGGAGGTGCTATCATACCAGGCCTTCCCTGGGGATATTGCCATGCATGATAATACCCCCGCTGAGCAGTCTGAGTGCTCTTGGCCTAGGTCTTCCCCTGCTTACGCTGAGGTTTCTTTCGGCCTGAGCTCTCAAGTACCTCCTTGGGTTGCTTAGTCTTTCCCTTTGGTTTTGGCTACCCTGACTGTCTCAGCAGTTTCCTTACCCTTGTCAGTTTTGCGGGCTTCGAATACAACTTTCCTTGTACTCTTGTCTGCCTGAAGAAACACTCTCTCAGTGTTGCTCCCTGAAGCAACATGAGTCTGACCTTGTGAGGATTTCTTAGGGACATATCCAAGCCACTTTTTCTCATTCCCAAGTATCTGATTGCTATTTATTTCCTCTCTAGCCACTGAGGATTTATCCATTGTTACAACCTTTTGCTTGAGAGAGTCCTCACTCTTTTTCAGGATTTCATGTCTGGCAAAGAGGTCATCAAACTTACTCCTAAGTACTTTCAGCTCCTCCTTCCTAACCAGCTCTTCCTCAGCCAGTTCCTTCAGAATCTTCTCTCTTGGGAGATGCTCAACATTGATCATGTCAATTTCCCGAGTTAGTATCACAATTTGAGCTGACTCTTTAAGATCTGACTGAGTTAACTGATCATTCAGGGTATGAACCTCAGTACTCAGTTTCTTGTTCTCCTCAGGCAAAATGACATTAGTTTCCTGTAGTCTGGAGAAATCAACCATCAATTGATCCAGACAGATCTGAAGGTTTATTTCTCTAACTGACTCTGAGATGAGCTCAGGATTTTGATCACTGTGTGAACTACAGATAGAGTTAGACGTTACCTCAGGCTCCTCCCATGCCATAAGACACAAGTCATCGTACTCATCATCGGAAAAGAGTTCGGGCAACCTCTACACAGGTCCATCTGAGTCAGTTGCATCTTCAGCGAGCATGGCTTGCCTATCCGCATACCTCTGGTCTCTCTTGGCCCTCCTGTCTTCTCTTTCCCTTTCACTCAGCTCTGGGCAATCAAACTGATAGTGCCCACTCTTGTTACAGTTGTAACACGTTGCTTGCTCATCTCCTCGTTCCTTCCTTGGTTCAGGGTTCCTTCTTGAGTCAGGTTCCCTCTGTCTTGATGAGCTTTCATTCTTCCTTGAGTGCCTATCATCACGAGTACGTCTCTGGTCCACATCTCTTTGGTTGGGTTTCGGTTCTAAATGCCTCCTTTCATCACTATGATCGCATTTCTGGTCAGTGTTCCTTCGGCCTTCATACCTCCAGGAACTTTAGTAGCTTCCTTCAGGTTTCCTGTCACGAGTATCCTGATAATATTTTTTATAACGACCAAACCTGGAATTTAACTTTACAAATCGTCTGTCCATCATGTTGTACTCTTCACCTAGCTCTTCTTTACTCATCTCCATCAGTGACTTTGATGAAGGTTCAACAGGTCTGACTTGGATTTGAACACCACACTTTTCTCAGGAGCTTTCCCCTCCTCTTCAGGCATTACTTTCTTCTTCCTCTTGTTCAGATCGTAATCCAACGCTTTAAGCTCTGAAAAAAGTAAAGATGAAGTTATGTTACTCATATCCTGAGTATTTTTCAACATAATAACACTATTATCTCATCTCTCAGAAATGGCATTTAGGATTTTCGAAGCAACTTCTCTCTTGGGAACATCATTTCCCAACATCACTAGCTCATTCATCATCTTGATGAATCTTGACTCCAACTGATCGATTGTCTCTTCGGGCTGTTGGAGTTATATGTGAAAGTATGCTTTTACTTTGTATAACTCATTGTTGGTCCCACTAGATAGATTAATTGCGGAAGCTTATGTTTAAATGTCTTTCAAAGTCTTTTACAAGAGAGTAATAAACAATAAACAATAATTAAAATAAAGCGATAAATAACACAAGATATATAGTGGTTCGGATTTAATATCCTACGTCCACTCTCCCTTATCACCAAGGGGTCTCACTATCAACCAACTCACAAACTTACTCACTGGAATTTCCGAAGTACCAGCACCTTCTTACAAACTCTTTAGATCTAACTTCGATCTAAAGATAGACTTACTCCAAACTTGTCTAACAAGATGAACAGGTTGAGTATATAAACTCCTTACGAGTAGATGAGTAATTAAGAACAAAAGTGAGTGCAAAAGCGTAGTGATCAAAAGCTTAGTATGGCTATATACGCGTGAATGATTCTAGAGCTTTTTCCAGATCTGCACTCAAGTATATATAGAGGGGATTAGGGACATAGCCGTTGGGAGGCTAATCCAATCAGATCCTCTATATAAGGAAGCTTCAATCAATCAATTCCCTAATTGATTGATTGGGTTGGTGAGATCTTGATTGATTGTCTTCATATCTTCTCAATCCAATCTTGATTTGACTTGATTAATCACCAACGGATCAATGCTTCCAATTGCCTAACTCTGATACTCTCCAGAGAAGGCAGGACCAGACACCAGGCAACCTCGGCGTCCTCTGGTCCTCATCTGGTGAACAACCAGAATACTCAGTAGAATCAGGGGATCAAACTGAGCATCTTTTGTTCCACCAGACTCGTCTGGTCAGAACTCGTCTGGTCAGGAAATGTTCTCTGCCTCTGGTCTTGATCTCTTCTGCTGAAGTCCTCTGGTGGAGTCCTCTGGTGAAGTCCTCTGGTGGGGTCTTCTGGTGACTCTTCTGGTGAGGTCTTCTGGTCTGGCAGTTCCCCCTAGACTAAGTCCTAACTAATCCTCATCTAGCTAACAGGTCCAGATGGTCCTATTACAACTTCTGGTTTGTTTTAACTCATCAAAACTAACAAATTTTTATCCTAACAATTTCCCCCTTTTTGATGGAGTTAAAACACTACCAGAACTGATCAAAAGTAAAACTGAAGCAAGAAAACAATAAAGGGATGAGACCTTAGAGTAGATCTCATCAGGCAAATAATAAGACAACAAGAAGTTGTCTTTAGAACAAAGAAGATATGTATTTTTCATTAATAATCAGAGGACAAAATAATTACAGATTACATTGAAGTTCATTGTCCTATTCTAGGCATATCTTCTGTTCTCTTTAGGGACAAGAAACCAGTCAAGGAACCTATCCTGGACGGCCTTCAACTCTGCAGAAGATGTTGGGGTGAAATCCACCAACACCTTGGTCTTGTAAAGCTTCTTCAGTTCTGCCCAATCCACCTGGTTCCCAATCATGGGAGTGTTGAGATAAGTAAATTCAGGAGCAGTCACCTCCAGGTTAAACTCAATAGTTGAATCCATCAGCTGCTTGTACAAGTCTGCATCATAGGCTTGCATCCAAGAATGGAAGGTTCTGTTGATCAGCTCATCATCTTCTGGTGCTGGCCTCTGGATATAATGCTGAATGAACCAGAGGGTTTTGGCTTCTCTCCATCTCTCAATCAGAGGATACGGCACAGTAGAGTCAAAAGACTCTTCTGTCCTGAGTGGCAAGATGTTCATAACTTCCACAGGAGCTTTCCTCTTCTGACCTGAGCCACCTGCACCAGAAGGAATACCAGCTTCTCTGGCCTTCTTGTTCTGCCTCCTAACATATCTGAACCTCTGCTCTTCATCTATGTTCTTCCTGATTCTGGCTTGCCTTTCCTCTGGAGTCTCTTCCTTGTATCTCTTCTCTGCTTCTTCGACAACAGATTCAAGGAAACTCTTCTTTACTTTTCTAATCTTCCTCTTAGCAGGACCAGGAATGGTAGAAGGATCCTGCTCAGCTTCAGATGACTCTTCTTCTGCAGCAAGCTGTTTAGCCATAGATAAAGATTTCAACTCTTCTTTCTTCTTCTTCTGCAACTCAGCCTGGGCCAAAGTGTTCTCCAGCAGGTCCAGACGAGCTCCATGGCTAAAAAGAGTCTCATTTGTGGTCTTCGCCAGATCAGTTCTGGCCTTCTCTTCCCCCTTTTTAACTTCATCAAGGAGGGGCTCCACTACCTGCCTTATGAGATCAGGCAAGGCAGTGTTGGAGGAAGAGTGAAGATCACGAAGTTGCTTGGCCTCCTCCAGGTAAGCCTTAGACTCTGCAACAAGTCTCTCTTGCTTCTCCAACATCTCCTGGAGGGAGTCTTTCAGCTTTGCAGTCTGAATCATTTGGCTGGCCATCTCCACCTTTGAGTACAGAAACTGGCCTCATCTGCTCCAGCACGTGCTCCTGGAGCTGCTTCTGACTGTGCATTACATCTAGCTTGACAAATAAGCCATTAGCCTTGAATGAAGCTTTAACCTCTGCCAGAGTGGACTTGATCTGTTTGAGGAAGATTCTCCTCTCTTGCTTGATCTGATGCTCAATCATAGCAGGGGCCATATGTTGGATTGCTTTGGAAAAGCGCCCTATCTGCATGATCTGCTCGTTGAAGAAGGCCTTCATCTTCTGGAGCACAGCAGGAGACATCTCAAAGTCCTCCTCGTCTGAATAAAGCTCTGGAGGGAAGACAAAATGAGGACCAAACTTGTAAGTGGGGCCCTCTGGAGTGAGCATTACTCCTCTCTGGATGAGCAGGGTGCGAATCAAGACTTTAGCTGCACCAGGGGTCTCCAGCTCTGCTGGGTTCTGAATGTTCATCTTCTGCTTCAGCTCAATCTCCCAAGCAGTGAAGTTGGAGGCACCCATTTCTTCAAGCAATAGCATCAGGTCCTCCACATCTTCAAGTCTGGCCTTGCTCCAGACCTTGGCATCAGTAAGCTCTGCCAGGAGTGGTAAGTGCTCCAGAAGAACTGGAAAATGCTCTCTTAGCCAGAGCTGAGCACTTACACTCATACTCTGCCTAATGGGACCCATTTCTGCAGAAGAGAAAGTGAAAGGTTTGGGCCCAGAGGCAGAGGAGGAAGGGGCTAAGTCAGCAGGCTCAAGTGAAGCTTCCTCATCTTCACTATCATCGCTGGTTAAACAAGTTGGAGAGTGGGGAGGGCCAACGAATCCCAGAGCCATAGAAATGATTGGGTCCTGGTCTGTATGGGTTTGGGGAGGGTTTGGATTTTGTGAAGTAGAGGTGGTAGGGATAGGTTGCTCTGCACCAGAAGAGGAAGAAATATCTGGTACAGAATGTGTAGGAGGGATTTGGGATGTGAAAGTGTTTGAAGGGGGGACTTCTGCACCAGAGGAGGTTGAGGGTACCTCTGATACAGAAGGTGGGGGAGAGGGGTTAGTGGGAAGATGTGTTTGGGAATTTGGGGGAGAAGGTGTTTGGGTAGGAATGGTAGAGGGAGTATAGACAGGGGTAACTGGGATAGTCTGCTCTGGTGGAAGAATGGGGTTACCAGAGGCAGATGGGGTTTGGGGAATGTTATCTGGGGGAGAGGTAGAAGGGGAAACAAGATTTATGGGGGAAGAAGAGGGAAAGGAAGGGTTTACCTCTGCTGGGTCAACACTAGCAGGCACAACAGGCTCTGGAGCATCCTCCATCATCTGAGAGGCATCCTCAATGGCCTTCTCCAAGGCCTCTCCAAGATCAGATCCAGAGTCTGAATCTTGAAGAAGGGCTCTCTTGGCCTTGGATTTCTTCACCAGAGGCACATCCTCGTCTTCATCTTCCTCCTCTGATGGCTCATCCACCAGAAGGGTTTTCTTTGCCTTTCTGCTAGTCCTCCTTTTCTTAGCAGAACCTCTCCTGTCCTCGTCTGGCTGCTTCCTCTTGGCTGCTCCAGCCTTCTTAACAGCTTTATCATCATCACCCTTCTTCTTAAGCACATCAAGAAGGGGAATCTGGTCCTCCTCTGAGGAACCAGAAAAGGCAACGGTTGAAGACCCAGTTGCATCAGAAGCTTTCTTCTGAGTCTTCTGCTTCTGCTGCTTTCTCTGCCCCTTAGGAGGTGAGGGAATAGATTGAATAGGAGGGGCAGGGATGGCTTGCTCTCCATCAGAGTCGGCATGGCCGTGGAGAGGACCATCCTTGGAGAAGAGGATCTTGGACTTGTGATAACTGTGGCACCAAGAAGACTTCCACTTCTTCTCTGGAAGAAGAGAATCCAGAATAAGAGTTAACTTAGTCCCCAAAGAGACATTTGCAGTAAAATAGAACTGCAACTCCCCTGGCTTGGAAGGACACGGCTCCTTCTTCACCTTCAACTTGTTCTTCCTCAACACACCCCAGAAGAACTCCGCCCAATTACATTCCACACCATCATACAAAGCCCTCATCACACACATCCTACCATTGAAAATGGCATCTGTGTTGTGATTCTCACACATAAGTACTTTAACCACAATGTCGAACAATACCTTGAACTTCTGCCTTAAATGCTTGTCAACAAACCCTTTCGTGATGTTCTGGCAAGAAGATCGAGCAAAAATCTTGAATGATCCAATGATATCATCTTCCTTGTACGTCAACAGATCCACTCCCACCGCAGAAATGTTTTCGAACAGAGCGCAGAAATCGTGCTTAGAGAACACCAAGTCATCATCACCAATCTTTGAAGAGATGTAATCATCATGAATCTTCATGCGAACCAGAAACTGGGCCGCATAACCGTCAAGGGTGCGAAAATCCTTGGGAACAGTGGAGATCAACTTCTCCACCCCTGCATTCTGGAACATCTCCAGAACTGACAGCACCATCGGGTTCTTGGTGGTATAAAAGTCCACCACCATCTCCGTCTTAAGCTTTTTCATCATTAGGACATGATCGAAGTTGCACGGAGGAGCCATTTCTGTGAGGGAGAGAGAAAATGCTTTGCAGAGAGAGGTTAGGGTTTGAAGGTATGGAAACGTGAAAGGACAGATTGAAAATAAAATGGATTTAAATAGAATAATACGCGTGGCTTGAAAATTAAATGAAGTGTGAACGCGTGTTATTTCAAATTCAATTTAGGAAACAAAATCAATTTTAGCATTGATTGACATTTTGCACAGTGATTAAATCCGATGGCCATGATGAAAGGCGAGATACAGATTTAATCTGGTGCGTTGGCATAGTCATTGGGACTGGGCATAAAGGAGTTTTGTGGCAGTCAAGAGAAAAAGCGAAATGATTGCCTAGGCCCTATACCCTAGTCTTAAATACACTTTGAAGTTGAAACGGTTTGAGTGTACTTACTAATTTGAAAAGTGTATCCCAATGATCAGAGGCTAGAGAAGTAAAGACATACCTGTCATCTGATATTGTAACCAGATGATATCACAACTAGTCTGGTGATACTTCTCCTCTGATGGAACTCATCTGGTCCTGGTCAGAAAAGACTTTGGACATATCTCTGACTTAGCACCTCATCTGGGATAAGTGTCACCTGGTATATACCTCATCTGGAAGTATATCCTCTCTGATATATCTAATCTGCAGGTATGTTAGCATAAGGAAAATTTATGAAGAAAATTAATAAAATAAGGATACTTCTCTGATGTTCCCCCTAAATCAAATTTGTCTCTGGATCCAACAAACCTAACTCAAAGGCTAACTCTCTGAATCTGGTCTCAGCCAAAGGCTTGGTTAAAATATATGCTCTCTGCCTCTCTGTTGCAATCTTTTCCATCCTTATATCTCCCTTCTCAACATGATCTCTGATAAAATGATGCCTTATATCAACATGTTTGCATCTGGTATGAAAAACTGGATTCTGGGTGATTGCAATGGCACTATTACTATCACAGAAAATAGGAATATCCTTGGCTCTAATCTGGTAATCCCTAAGCTGTTGACTAATCCAGAGAAGTTGAGAACAACAACTCCCTGCAGCCATGTACTCTGCTTCTGTTGTTGACGTAGCAACTGAAGTCTGCTTCTTGGAAAACCAGGATACCAATTTATTTCCTAAAAATTGGCATGTTCCACTTGTAGATTTTCTATCTATTCTGCACCCACCATAGTCTGAATCTGAATATCCACTCAATTCCAAGTTGTCATCTGCAGGATACCATAATCCTAAATTCACAGTTCCCTTAAGATATTTCAATATCTTCCTAGCTGCTTCCAAGTGACTCTTCTTGGGGTTAGCTTGAAATCTGGCACAAACTCCTACAGCAAAAGTAATATCCAGTCTGCTTGCAGTCAGATACAAAAGAGAACCAATAAGTGCTCTGTACTGAGTCTGGTCCACACTTTCTCCAGACTCATCTGGATCCATGTTGAAATTTGTCATCATAGGAATTTTGGCTGCTTTGCTAGATCCTATTCCAAATTTCTCTAACATGTTTCTGGTGTACTTAGCTTGATTAATAAAAATTCCCTTCTCTGATTGCTTAACCTGCAAACCCAAAAAGTAATTCATTTCTCCCATCATGGACATCTCAAACTGTCCCTGCATGAGCTCACCAAACTTCTCACACAGCTTCTTGTTAGGGGATCCAAATATGATGTCATCAACATATATCTGGACCAGAAGGATGTCATTTCCTTCTTCTTTCCTAAACAAGGTCCTATCAATCTTACCCTTTGTAAAACCATTGTCCAGAAGAAATTGAGATAGAGTGTCATACCATGCTCTGGGTGCCTGCTTCAGCCCATAAAGAGCTTTCTTAAGCTTAAACACCTTGTCACCTTGTTCAAAACCAGGAGGTTGTTCCACATACACTTCCTCAATGAGAATCCCATTAAGAAAGGTAGATTTCACATCCATCTGGTATACTTTGAACTTCATGTGAGCAGCATATGCTAAGAATAATCTGATGGCTTCTAGTCTGGCAACAGGAGCAAATGTCTCATCATAGTCTATTCCTTCAGACTGAGAATAGCCCTGGGCCACTAGCCTTGCCTTATTCCTAGTAATGACATCATTCTCATCTTTCTTATTCTTGAAAACCCACTTAGTGCCTATCACCTTTTGATGTCTTGGTCTGTCTACCAGCTCCCAAACATCCTGTCTGGTGAATTGATTCAATTCCTCCTGCATAGCAACAATCCAATTTGAATCTTTCAGTGCCTCCTTGATGTTCTTGGGCTCAATCAAGGACACATAGCAACTGAATAAGGCAGCTAAGTTAATAGTTCTCCTAGTCTGGACACCCTTAGTTGGATCTCCTAAGATCAGGTCATTGGGGTGATCAACCAGGGTCCTCCTTCCCGTGGTCTTGCCTGGTTGATCATCTTCTGCAGTACCTTGGTGATTATCACCACGTGCAGAAGAGCTTCCCCCTACAGGAGTACCAACCTCTTCTGGTTCTGCTCCTTGTGAAGGCTGCTGCTTCAGAGAACCAGGAGATGGGTCATCATCTGAATCTGAATCTGAATCAAGAATAGGTGGATTGACCTTGATAACTCTGGGTGTAGTCTGATTCTGGGTCTCATCAGAAGACTTAGAATCCACCTTGCACTCAAAAGCAGATTCATCAAAAACAACATGAGGTGTTTCCTCCACACAAAGTGAATTCTTATTAAAAACTCTAAAAGCTTTACTGGTGCTGGAATATCCCAAAAATATTCCATCAGCCACTTTAGCATCAAAGGTTCTTAATTTAGATTTCCCATTGTCATGGATGAAACACTTACATCCAAAAACATGAAAGTATGACACAGATGGGGTTTTACCTTTCCATACCTCATATGGGGTCTTATTGTGTCTCTGGGCAATCAGGCACCTATTCTGAGTGTAGCAAGCTGTATTGATGGCCTCTGCCCAAAATCTCTGTGGAGTGCTGTACTCTGCCAGAAGTGTTCTTGCAGCTTCTTTGAGAGTCCTATTTCTCCTTTCTGCTACTCCATTTTGTTGAGGTGTTCTGGCAGCAGATGTCTCATGAAAAATCCCATTATCCTTGCAGTAATCTGCAATATGTGAATTCAAAAACTCTGTTCCTTTGTCACTTCTGATCCTGACTATGCTCTGGTTCTGCTCATTCTGAATCTGCTTGAAGAACTCTGGCAGCTTAGTCATAGTTTCATTTTTCTTAAACAAGAACACTACCCAAGTGTATCTTGAAAAGTCATCTACTATTACTAAGGTGTACTTCCTTCCACTGAAACTAAGAGGAGAAACAGGTCCAAACAGGTCCATGTGAAGTAGTTGAAGTACTCTGGTTGTGGTTGTGCTCTGGACATCCTTAAAGGAAGTCTTGGGTTGTTTACCCTTCTGACATGAACCACAAACCTGATCCTTCTTAAACACTTCATTAGGAAGACCTCGAATGAGACCTTTTCTGGCAATCTTGTTCAATGTTTTGAAGTTAAGATGACACAATCTCTTGTGCCAAATCCAGCTGTTCTCTGCAGATCCTTTAGCTACCAGGCAAGCATTTCTAGGGCAACTGCCAAAATCTGCAAGATAAATGTTACCCTTCCTCAAGCCTATTAGCAAGATATCATTATAATCAGAAGAGAAAACAGTGCATGAATCACTAGAAAACTTCACTGAGTATCCCTTGTCACAGAATTGGGAAACAGAGAGCAAATTATGCTTGAGTCCTTCTACGTAGTAGACTTCATCTACAGATACTCCATTGAAGGTCAATTTTCCAACTCCTCTGGTGACTCCATAGTTATTGTCACCAAACATCACTCTTGGTCCATTCAAAGGCTTGAAATCTTGGAGATTATCCTTCTGGAAGGTCATGTGCTTGGAACATCCACTATCAATGTACCAGACATGGTTGCTTGAAAATCCTTTCTCCAATGGACTCTTGTCTACCTGCAGAGAGATCAATTAGGTCCCCTACTAGTGCTGGGTCCTGATTGGTTAGTTACAGGTTTTGTAGGAATCCAAAGATAAAGATCATCCCTTGATGGATGAGGAGATCTTATCTTCCTTCCAAATCTATCTACCAGCACATGTCCTCTTACTATGACATATTGAGCTACTGGTCTGATAAGGACACCTTTCCTATAAACAGGTCTGGTGTACCTTTTCTCAAATCTGGCCTTTGGAATGGCCTGCCTCAAAGACATGGTCTTAAAGGTCTGGTTATAAGGGTACATCCTAGAAGAACCATCTCTGGTGTCATAACTACCCAGATCAGTTGGTTTTCTATAGATGGGTTTGGAAGACCTCCTCTGGTTCTGATAATTAGACTTGCTCTGGTTCTTATTGTTCTTTTGAGTATACCTATTCTGGAATTGATTTTTCTGAGAAAATTGTCTCTGGGGTACCTGGTTCTATTGAACATTGTTCCTTCTCTGGTAGTTATTACTCTGATTGGTATTCCTCTTTCTAGAGTGTTTCCTTTGAGGTTCCCTAATCTGTTTAGGTTCCCTTTGAGGATTTCTCTGGGGTCCTCCAATTTGAGTATTTCCTACTCCTTGGGACTCATTGTTCACAGAACCATCAACCTTTAATGGTTCCCCTTGTTGACACTTATTCTCTAGCATCTTCTCTTCCAGAACAGTCAACTCTTCTGGACCATTTGTTATGTGATTAGCAGAGTGGTTCCTTTTCCAATCAGGATTGTGAACCACCTTGTAACCATTACCAGTTAAGTCTTTATCATTCCAGATTTCTACCAATTTACCAGCTCTTACAGACTTGACTTTATTATAAAGGTATTTATGAGTTTTAGTGGTAATTCCAGAATATCCTAAACCACTCTTATCACAAATGCGCTGAGAAGACTCTGATATGATAGATACAACAGATGGTATCTTAGGAGCTTCTCTGGGCATAGGTATCTCCTCTATGTTGTGGACAACTTGTTTTCCCTTGATAAGAGTTTGGTATTTGGCTCTGAGTTCAGTGATCTCATCCTCTTGAGAATTCCTTTCTTTCATGAGTTGATCTACCAGAGTATCTCTTTCTGTGATCTTATCCTGAGGTTCAGAGACTTCTTTGGAATGATCTTTCATGAGTTCTCTGGTGGATTTATGCTCATGAGAGAGAGATTGAACTTCAGCTCTGAGCCTACCATTCTCTTTCTCAAGTTTTTGACAGAGTTGGACACAATTTTGGAGATCTGATAGCATTTGTTGCATATCAGACTCTCTGGAGTTACCAGATGAATTAGAGGATTCAGTACATTTGGAATTTGATAAGACTAAAGTAGTTTCATTTACCTCAGTGATGTCTGCCATAAGACACACATCATCATCTGATCCAAAGTCAGAAGAAGAAGAACTGGAACTAGTATCCTCCTCCTCTGCTTCTGCCAGTAATGCTCTCTTGTCTGCATATCTCCTATCTCTCTTGATTCTTTTCTCTTCTCTTTCCCTAGGAGTAAGCTGAGGACAATCATAACTGTAGTGACCAGTCTTGTTGCAAGTGTAGCAGGCATTGTCTCCTCTGGGACTAGGACTTGGCTCTCTCCTCCTCTGGTTGTAGTCTGATCTGGCAGGGCTACTCTCTCTCCTCTGGTAATCAGGTCTGCCAGAACTACCATCCCTCCTCTGATGATCTGATCTCCCAGAGTTGCCACGGTTGTCATCTCTCCTCCTCTCTGGAGTTCTGAATCTGGTCTCCCTTGAGTCTCCAGATGTCTTCTCCTTCTCTGCAGGCTTGAAGGAACTCTTTTTATCTCTGGAAGATTCCTTCCAATGCCTTTTGTACCTGCCATACTTAGAACTCATTTTATCTAATTTTCGAGTTAGAAGTGCTACATGCTCCTTGAGGCTCAAGTCATCTGCAGTAGACTCCTTTGGCTTGACATCAGATTTGATAGTTGAAGAGAATGCAACACCTTTCTGACCAGAAGAGGAAACCTCTTCTGTTTGATCCTCCTCTTGAAGATCATACTCATAGGCTTTGAGATCAGACAACAGAAGATGATGATCCAGAGTATTTAGATCCTTGTTGTCCTTGATCACAGTGACTTTAATTCTTCACCTGCTGGTTAGTGAACGTAATATTTTACTATTAATCTCTTTTTCAGAATAGGTCTTACCTAAGGCACTAGCCTTGTTCAAGAGATTCGTGAGACGCATGTCCAGCTGGTCAATAGTCTCGTCTGGTTTCATCTTGAAGGTGTCAAACGAGTGTTGAAAGCTTGGAGCTTGTTGTCTTTAATCTTCTCTGTTCCTTCACAGAGCAGAGCAAGTTTGTCCCACATCTCCTTGGCAGTGGCACATGTTCTGACTTTTTCAATCACCTCTTTGGTAAGTGTGTTGATGATCTCTGTTCTGGCCACCTGGTCCAAATTGTAGAGCTTTCTTTCATCATTATCAAGCTCGTCTCTCTTTTTGAGAATTCTTTGCCTGGGGACTCTATCCTCGGCAGCTTTTTGAGCATCTTCACTTGTTTCTACTCTGGACTCAGACCTGCCACTATCAATAGGAGTCCAGTAAAATTTAATGGGGCCACTTTCAACCACATCTAACATGCGGTGGTGAATAGCTCCAAGATGATTACTCATCATGAAGCTCCAGTGGCTATAATCCTCGAATGAGAATTCTGGCAGTTTGCGACTCTTATAAGAAGATTTCGAAGACATATTTACTAAGATAAAGGATTTATCTAGATTTTGAACAAAAACAATAAATGAGCAATGGATCTGCCCGGTGACCACCAAAAGCTTTTCAAAGCAGTGGTCGTTGGACACACTGCTCTGATACCACTTGTTGGTCCCACTAGATAGATTAATTGCGGAAGCTTATGTTTAAATGTTTTTCAAAGTCTTTTACAAGAGAGTAATAAACAATAAACAATAATTAAAATAAAGCGATAAATAACACAAGATATATAGTGGTTCGGATTTAATATCCTACGTCCACTCTCCCTTATCACCAAGGGGTCTCACTATCAACCAACTCACAAACTTACTCACTGGAATTTCCGAAGTACCAGCACCTTCTTACAAACTCTTTAGATCTAACTTCGATCTAAAGATAGACTTACTCCAACCTTGTCTAACAAGATGAACAGGTTGAGTATATAAACTCCTTACGAGTAGATGAGTAATTAAGAACAAAAGTGAGTGCAAAAGCGTAGTGATCAAAAGCTTAGTATGGCTATATGCGCGTGAATGATTCTAGAGCTTTTTCCAGATCTGCACTCAAGTATATATAGAGGGGATTAGGGACATAGCCGTTGGGAGGCTAATCCAATCAGATCCTCTATATAAGGAAGCTTCAATCAATCAATTCCCTAATTGATTGATTGGGTTGGTGAGATCTTGATTGATTGTCTTCATATCTTCTCAATCCAATCTTGATTTGACTTGATTAATCACCAACGGATCAATGCTTCCAATTGCCTAACTCTGATACTCTCCAGAGAAGGCAGGACCAGACACCAGGCAACCTCGGCGTCCTCTGGTCCTCATCTGGTGAACAACCAGAATACTCAGTAGAATCAGGGGATCAAACTGAGCATCTTTTGTTCCACCAGACTCGTCTGGTCAGAACTCGTCTGGTCAGGAAATGTTCTCTGCCTCTGGTCTTGATCTCTTCTGTTGAAGTCCTCTGGTGGAGTCCTCTGGTGAAGTCCTCTGGTGGGGTCTTCTGGTGACTCTTCTGGTGAGGTCTTCTGGTCTGGCAGTTCCCCCTAGACTAAGTCCTAACTAATCCTCATCTGGCTAACAGGTCCAGATGGTCCTATTACAACTTCTGGTTTGTTTTAACTCATCAAAACTAACAAATTTTTATCCTAACACTCATGTATCAAACACTTGTTTATGAGAATAATTCTTTTATCACATTTGCTTTAGATATGATTGAATGTTGAATATTTATTGCAAACCATTCAATATATGGTACATGTTACATTGTAGTTAATGTGGTGATACCCGATCACAGAAGACAACATTAATAGTTTACTTGTAACTAAACGTACATGTTCATGACCTAGGTGGAATTGAACAATCCGCCGTGAAAGGTCGATGTGTAAGGCTCAGATTGGTCTGTCTTGACTAAGAGATTGAACTAGCACATTTAGTATGTGTGGAAGAGGACCTACAGCGAGGATAAATTCTTTTGTTCTGAAATGTGAAGAATTAGACCTCAGTGGTTGTTGATTTCTTAATCTCCGTCACTTAGATAGGACCGTGTGTGCTTAATGGTTACTGCTTTGATTCATGTTGGGTGAGAATCATTGTGACTTCGAACCTTGTGCTTTGGGCAGTAATATTAATCATACGACGGTTGCTAAGATTTAATACGGAGAAACGCGTACGAGTACGGCTCGTGTGATTAGTCCCCTTGGTGGGCTCAGAAGTTTTATTGTACCAAATCTAGCAAGTGAAGAATTAGTTTCTTCGGTACGAATAATAATATTGAGTTGTCTTTACTCCAAGGTGAAATATATTAATTAATTTAGAGCTATTCAGAAGTTTAATTAATTAATGGACTTGATAGTCTTAAACGCGGGAAATAATAACCGGGAGCCCATATTATCGTAATATGGATTAAGATGGATAGTGCAATATTAATTTATTAGTGGTAATAATTAATATTAATGGATTGAATTATATTGGGGCTCAATATTGAAATTCAGAAGTCCATTAGGGGGTCCAGTCTTAATTCTCCTTAAAGGCCACTCAAGTAGCCCATTAAGTAGCCCAATAATGATAAGGTGATTAAAATAAAAAGATAATATCATGCTGATTTTTCTTTGTTTTTTTCGAAAATTATGTATCAAGGAAAGAAAAGATTTTGTTGATTTTCTTGGAAAGATATTATAGAAGATATGTATTCTTGGAATACAAGTATATCTCATATATTCAAGAAAGATCCAAATCTTGGCTTCTACACTTGAAATTTTCGAAAATCACTAGTAATATAGGTGAGTGAGATTTTTGTGGAATATTTTATTATGTAGAAAATAATATATGAGATATATTCAAGATTTCTTAGAGACTAAGAAAATATTTTCTCCAGGCCCATAAAATACTCAAAAATTTCGGCCACTTCATCTATAAATAGTGGTGATTATTTCATCCCCAAGTACATAATTCCATGTGTTGGAAAAATCAAGAGCATAGATATTTTTCTTTTTCCTTAGTTATTTAAATTACTTGAAAGCATCTCCCACCGGTGATCAAGTAAGGCGAAAGGGAAATACTTGAGAAAACTTTTGGGTTGATAAAGCGAGATCGTGATTGTCCCGTTTATTCAAAGGCCAAGTCTACAAGAGTTACGTAAGTCACATAAATTCTTGTTTATTCCGCCTAGATTTTATGTGAATTAATTCAACATGCATGATGATAAATTAGTTGTTGGAATTATTATTTGAATTAATTAGGATTAATTCATGCTAGTAATAATTGTATTTAAATTCGTATTTAAATTTCATCCCGAATAGATTCCGGGCACCCCTATTTTCCCAACAACTGGTATCAGAGCCACGGTTTCGGGCTCTGATCTTTAAATTGGAATTTAAATTGTTTAACATTAAATTGAAATTGGATAGTAGAATTGCTAGATCTTTTTTGCAGGTATCCAATTGTCATGGTTTTTAATGTTATTTTGTTCATGCATGTGAATTAATTGTTTTTAATTCGATTAGTTCGAATTCGTTTTTCTCGTGAGAAAATCCACGAGTAGATTAGTTGTTTTTATTTTGATTCGATCATTGTAATAGACTAGTCTAGATCTAGTATTTTTTTTGTAAAATAAATTGTAACCGGATCGTGACGAAGAACGAAGAATTAAAGACGGCGTACCCGGACGACGCATGCATGCGCGGTGCATGCATGGGTGTAAAATCATGCATGGGGTGAAAAACAAGAACGAACGGCAAAACCCGGTGCATGGGGTGCGTGAGACGCACGACCCGCGCACGACGGGTGGTGCGTGCACGTACGGGCTGCTGCCCGGCACCCGGCGCTCGGCCTCCGTGGGCCGAGAGGCGTGCGGCCCACTCCGTGGGCCGACACGCGCCGTATCTCGGGCCTTGGAATTTTTTTTAAAATTTTTCCAGTTCTGCATTTTTTTTGGTGTGATTTTAAACGTCGTCCCGAACCCCAAACGATGTTATTTTGATGAAGTGTTGCTGTTCGAGTGGGAGCGTGTCGAGATGAACGGCGGAAAGCAACAAGGACGATTTTTTGCATCAAGACGTGAAGAAATTAAACCGTGACAATTGGATTCGAGTGCTCCAATGTGTTTAATTTTGTTTTGATGGATGTTTTATTTCGTGCACTTATTATTATTCGTTAATATATGTTTGCATGAATTTAATTGTCCAAGAAAAACCTTACTTTCGAAAATTACTAAGTATGTTTATTTAATCGCAATTTTATTCCGGATATTAAAATTGGATTAATTTGGCCTCCATAATTTATTTATTTGTGAAGTTCTTTTGGAATACATTTCCCCCTCGGATCGGCCAAAAGAACGGATTTCACATGAATAAATTCCGAAATGATGATTGTGGATTATTACTAGTGGCGGTATTGACCCTCACCACGAGTGGCTTGCTCAAAGCGAAATAATAATCCTGTATTTAATTATGGTTATTACTTAGGCATAGGAAATTGATATTAACTTACTCCCCTCAGAGTCCCTGTCAATTTCTATGTGGTCAAAGTGGGAGCCAACTATTAATTTTGAATTAAGGATTTGTAACTTTTAAGTTTGTAATCCGCTTGAATGTATTTAAATGTATAGACCACCCCTCGTGGCGCATTTAAATTGTTTCGAGATGTTGGCTGATGCATGATTATATTGTTTTAAGGTTTCAATATAATTGATGTGATCGAATTATGTGATAATTTCGTATTTTTCTGGACATTGATATGAATGTATGTTTTATTCTCAGTTCATCATGTCACAACCTTTTAATCCACTGTTTAGTATACTTAAAGATAACAAACTTGTTGGTGAGAACTATGTTGATTGGAAACATAACCTTGATATTGTCCTAACCGCTCAACACCATAAATGGGTACTTACTACTCCTAAGCCCCAAGAGCCTGCCGAAGATGCGAGCAAGTCGGTCAAGAAAGTGCATAAGAGTTGGTTAGACTCCGATGAGATGGCTAGGTGTACTATTCTAGCTTCAATGTCAGATGTGTTGCAACAACAACACCAACACATGGAGACCGCCTCTGAGATAATGCTCAATCTTGAAGCGATGTTTAAACATCAGAACCGTACAGCTAGGCAAATCACCATGCGAAAGATGCTTTCGTTGAAGATGGTGGAAGGTACACCCGTAAGGGATCACGTTATCGAGATGATGGGTTATCTCAATAAGTTGGAAGTACTTGGTGCGGAATTTGATCTCCCTACTAAGGTCGATTTTATTCTCCATTCTCTGCCGAAGAGCTTTGAGCAGTTTCAGTTGAACTATCAAATGAATGACCGGGCAAATAGTTTGCCCGAGCTCTTGCAAGCTTTGGTATCGGCGGAGACTTTAATGGATCACCAAACCGTTGCTATGGTGGCAAACGGTCCGTCTACCTCTTCGGGTCCCAAGGGAGGGAAGAAGAGGAAGAGGACGAAAGGCCAGACCCAAGCAAATCCAACTGTTGCGAAACCCAAGGCTAAGGGAGAAGTAGGTGGAAAGAAACTAAGGGTAAGTGCTTTGATTGTGGTGAGAAGGGACATTGGAGGGCGACCTGTTCTTAAGCCTAAGAAGGCGGGAAAGAAGGGTAAGTCTCATGCTTTAGTCGTTGAAACATATGTTGCGGCGTATGCTGCCCACATTTGGGTAGTGGATACCGGGGCAACTGATCATATTTGTTTCACTCTTCAGGGGTTCCAGCTAACCCGGCGACTTAGCAAGAATGAGATCACAATCACTTTGGGCGATGCTACGAGAGTGGCAGCCGAAGCAGTGGGAGTCGTGCACCTACCTTTTGAAGATAGAGTTTTAATTTTAAGAGATGTTTTATACGTTCCGAACTTTAGGAAGAATTTAATTTCAGTTTCTAAGTTGTTTTTTGATGGATATTCAGTTACTTTTAATAAAGTTGTTACTGTTTCTTTTAAGAATGGTACTATATGTCATGGAACGTTGGTAAACAATCTCTATATGATTAAGTGTGCACACCACTCAAATAATGAATCTAATAACACGTCGATCATTTCGAGTAATAAAAGAAAGCGTTCTTCAGAGATGAACAAAACACTTCTATGGCATCTAAGACTAGGTCATATTAATCTAAAGCGGATAGAGAGATTGGTGAAAGACGGATCCTTGGAATCATTCCAAGTCGAGCCGTTTCCAACTTGTGAATCCTGTTTAGAGGGTAAGATGACCAAGAGGGCATTTGGAGCCAAGGGGAATAGAGCCACGGAAGTGTTAGAACTCATTCATACCAATGTGTGTGGTCCAATGACGATCAAAGCGAGAATGGGGTATGAGTATTTCGTCACCTTCATTGACGATTACTCGAGATATGGGTACATTTACCTTATGAGGCATAAGTCTGAAACTTTTGATAAGTTCAAGGAGTTTAAGGCCGAAGCCGAGAAACATAGGGAAAAGAGTATCAAGTTTCTACGATCAGATCGTGGAGGCGAATACCTCAGCGATGAATTCTTGAACTACTTATCGGACGAAGGGATCGTATTCTAGTTAACCGCACCGGGAACCCCTCAACCGAACGGTGTGACGGAACGAAGAAACCGGACTCTTTTAGAGATGGTCAGATCCATGATGAGTTATTCGGATTTACCCAAGTCGTTTTGGGGTAATGCCTTGGAAACGGCGGCTTACATTCTTAACTTGGTGCCATCCAAATCGGTTCCTAAAACCCCAATGGAATTGTGGACCGGGTGCAAGCCCAGTCTAAGATATTTGTGGATTTGGGGTTGTCCGGTATACGTGCTAGACAAAGAAGCCGGTAAGTTGGATCCACATTCGGAATTAAGGCTGTTTATAGGATACCCTGCGGGAACGAAAGGGTGTATGTTCTATAGTCCCAAGGATCAAAAGACCGTGATTAGAACACACTTTAAATTCTTGGAGGAAGACTATATGAACAATCGGAAGCCTAAAAGTGAAATTACCTTAGAAGAATTGAGAGGTCAAACCTCGATACCAAGTATACAAGATGATGTACCACACGTCACATCTTCACAACCGGAACCCCGTCATAGTGGGAGGATTGCAAGGTAACCCGAGAGATTCATGGGAATTGGAGAATCTTCGGATTTGATTCCCGGCGATGAATCAGACCCATGGACGTACGACGAGGAAATCCAAGACAAAGACGCGGAGGCGTGGCAAACCGCAATGGAAACCGAGATGGGTTCGATGGATCATAATCAAGTGTGGGAGTTGGTCGAACCACCCAGTGGGGTAGAACCCATTGGATGCAAGTGGGTGTACAAGAGGAAAAGAGGACCGGACGGAAGGGTAGAGACCTTCAAAGCGAGGCTTGTGGCCAAAGGGTATACTAAAAAAGAAGGGATCGATTATGAGGAAACCTTTTCGCCTGTAGCTATGCTTAAGTCCATCCGTATTCTCTTGTCGATCGCTGCGCACCTAGATTACGAGATCTGGCAAATGGATGTCAAGACGGCTTTCCTTAACGGAAGTCTTGACGGGATAGATATTTATATGCAACAGCCCAAAGGTTTTATTGAAAAAGGCCAAGAACACCTCGTTTGCAAGCTCAAGAGATCCATTTATGGACTTAAGCAAGCATCGCGTACTTGGAACCAGTGTTTTGATCAAGTGATTAAGTCTTATGGGTTTGATCAAAACGAGTTCGAAAGTTGTGTGTATAAGAAGCGTGACGGAACTGCAGTGGTATTCTTAGTATTATACGTAGACGATTTTCTGCTCATTGGAAACAATGTAAAGGTATTGTCAGACGTAAAGGTATGGCTGTCAAAACAATTTGATATGAAAGACTTAGGGGAAGCCGGCCATATCCTTGGGATCAAGATCACTCGCGATCGTAAGAAGAGGATGTTGGGCTTATCGCAAGCTTCATACATTGACACTGTTTTGAAGCGTTTCAGCATGCAAGATTCCAAGAAAGGTTTTGTTCCTTTTAGGCATGGAATCCATCTATCGAAAGAAATGAGCCCTAAGACGCAAGCGGAGATAGATGACATGAAAGGTGTTCCGTACGCTTCGGCCGTAGGAAGCCTTATGTATGCAATGCTGTGTACGAGACCGGATATCTGCTTTGCAGTGGGCATGGTAGCAAGATATCAAAGTAATCCCAGGAAAGACCATTGGACTGCCGTAAAGTGCATCTTGAGGTATCTGAAAAGAACTCGTGAGCGGATGCTTATTTACCTGTTAGATAGTCTTATTACCGTGGGATACACGGACTCGGATTTCCAATCAGACATAGACTCAAGAAAGTCAACCTCGGGTAGTGTGTTTTGCGTGGGAGGAGGAGCCATTTCATGGAGAAGCGTTAAGCAGAAATGCATCACCGATTCGACCATGGAAGCCGAGTATGTAGCTGCTTGTGATGCAGCGAAAGAGGCAGTTTGGCTCAAGAACTTCTTAGTGGACTTGGACGTTGTTCCGAATTTGCCTGACAAGATAACTGTCTTTTGTGACAATACCGGAGCAGTTCCAAATTCAAAGGAACCGAGAGCCCACAAGGCCAGCAAACACATAGAAAGAAAATACCATCTTATACGAGAAATCGTTAAGAGAGGAGATATAGAGGTGGCAAAGATAGCGTCGGGTGACAACCTAGCTGATCCATTCACAAAGGGTCTGCCTCAGAGTACATTCGAGAGACATGTGGATGGAATGGGAGTCAAGACTATTGCCAATCTGCTTTAAGTATAAGTGGGAGGAATTATTAGGTTAGTGTAGGTTGACATGAGATGTCACGTAGAGCTACTACACTAAGACATGCATGATGTATACTAAAAAGCAGACTTTAAGTATAAGTGGGAGATTGTTGGAGTTATACGTGAAAGTATGTTTTTACTTTGTATAACTCGTGTATCAATCACTTGTTTATGAGAATAATTCTTTTATCACATTTGCTTTAGATATGATTGAATGTTGAATATTTATTGCAAACCGTTCAATATATGGTACATGTTACATTGTAGTTAATGTGGTGATACCCGATCACGGAAGACAACATTAACAGTTTACTTGTAACTAAACGTACATGTTCACGGCCTAGGTGGAATTGAACAATCCGCCGTGAAAGGTCGATGTGTAAGGCTCAGATTGGTCTGTCTTGACTAAGAGATTGCACTAGCACATTTAGTATGTGTTGAAGAGGACCTACAGCGAGGATAAATTCTTCTGTTCTGAAATGTGAAGAATTAGACCTCAGTGGTTGTTGATTTCTTAATCTCCGTCACTTAAATAGGACCGTGTGTGCTTAATGGTTACTGCTTTGATTCATGTTGGGTGAGAATCATTGTGACTTCGAACCTTGTGCTTTGAGTAGTAATATTAATCATACGACAGTTGCTAAGATTTAATACGGAGAAACGCGTGCGAGCACGACTCGTGTGATTAGTCCCCTTGGTGGGCTCAGAAGTTTTATTGTACCAAATCTTGCAAGTGAAGAATTAGTTTCTTCGGTACCAATAATAATGTTGAGTTGTCTTTACTCCAAGGTGAAATATATTAATTAATTTAGAGCTATTCAGAAGTTTAATTAATTAATGGACTTGATAGTCTTAAATGCGGGAAATAATAACCGGGAGCCCATATTATCGTAATATGGATTAAGATGGATAGTGCAATATTAATTTAGTAGTGGTAATAATTAATATTAATGGATTGAATTATATTGGGGCTCAATATTGAAATTCAGAAGTCCATTAGGGGGTCTAATCTTAATTCTCCTTAAAGGCCCCTCAAGTAGCCCATTAAGTAGCCCAATAATGATAAGGTGATTAAAATAAAAAGATAATATCATGCTGATTTTTCTTTATTTTTTTCGAAAATTATATATCAAGGAAAGAAAAGATTTTGTTGATTTTCTTGGAAAGATATTATGGAAAATATGTATTCTTGGAATACAAGTATATCTCATATATTCAAGAAAGATCCAAATCTTGGCTTCTACACTTGAAATTTTCGAAAATCACTAGTAATATAGGTGAGTGAGATTTTTGTGGAATATTTTATTATGGAGAAAAGAATATATGAGATATATTCATGATTTCTTAGAGACTAAGAAAAGATTTTCTCCAGGCCCATAAAATACTCAAAAATTTCGGCCACTTCATCTATAAATAGGGGTGATTATTTCATCCCCAAGTACATAATTCCATGTGTTGGAAAAATCAAGAGCATATATATTTTTCTTTTTCCTTAGTTATTTAAATTACTTGAAAGCATCTCCCACCGGTGATCAAGTAAGGCGAAAGGGAAATACTTGAGAAGGCTTTTGGGTTGATAAAGCGAGATCGTGATTGTCCCGTTTATTCAAAGGCCAAGTCTACAAGAGGTACGTAAGTCACATAAATTCTTGTTTATTCCGCCTAGATTTTATGTGAATTAATTCAACATGCATGATGATAAATTAGTTGTTGGAATTATTATTTGAATTAATTAGGATTAATTCATGCTAGTAATAATTGTATTTAAATTCGTATTTAAATTTCATCCCGAATAGATTTCGGGCACCCCTATTTTCCCAACACGGGCAGCATCTCGAATGCTTCAAACTTTTGAATGGAAATGTTCCTTTTGTTCTCCTTTATCTTCTCTGAACCCTCACACATCCTGGTCAGCTCATCTCAGACCTCCTTCGCCGTAGTTAAGTGCATCAGCCTCGCTGACTCCTCGAAAGGCACCGTGTGAGGAATGATATTTCTGGCCACATTGTCCAATCCTATCATCTTAATCTCATCATTGGTCATATTGGCTCTCTCTCCTTTGGAACCTGTACGCCAATGTCGAGATGATCATAGCCCAGTCCTCTAACATTTGGGATAGTGATCTTAATCGGTCCTTCCCTGATGACTCGCGGCATCTGGTCATGGATGGCATCTAGATGTGCTTCTAATCTGAACTTCCAATAGACAAAGTTAGACACAGAAAATTCAGGTAATGAAGCTTCAAGTCTCCTCGAAGTCATGATGCTAGATTTCTCAGAATGCAAACACAGATCTGTTCAGTGACCACCAACAGTTTCTCCTCTGAAACTATTAGTATTCAAAGTCAGTGGTCTTTTGAACCACTGCTCTAATACCACTTGTTGGTCCCTGTAAAAGACTGAGTGATACGTATATGGGGGGAAATACACATATATAAATTTTTCTTTCTTAAATTTGACTGAGTCCCCTTACTTAGAGTAGTGGTGAACACTGAGTAGATAATACACCTACTAATAGCACTGAGTGCAAGTCAGTTGGCTAACTATCTACTTATGTTCAGTGCGGAGAGTGTGAGCCCTGAAAGTTTAAAGTCTTGTTTTAATGTCTGCTTTATGAAAACCTGATTACTCTTTATGAAGTTGTGGTTAGAAGGGCAGTGCTCTGGGTTTAATGATCAGGCTGATTGATTCAAGCATGATAAAACTATGCGATGAAGTTTAATCAAATAAGCAATTAAGAACAGTTATCAAAGCAGTAAGAACACAGGGAATTTAACGTGGTTCAGAGACTCAAGCTCCTACATCCACGGTCCTAATTGAACAGGAGAATCCACTAAAGATTTACTTGTTTTTAACGTGCCAAGGTGCACCAAGATCAACTCTCTGACCCTTCTTCCTTCTAACTCACTAACTAACCTCAACCAAAAACCCTAACTAGAGGTTTTTGGTTTCAGTTTGGTTTCCAACTAAGTTGTGATTATCCTTACAAGGCAAACTTATGCTAAGGATTGAATAATCACTCTAAGCTTAAGATATTTCTAATACGCTAAATGGAATACAGAATAACTCTCTAACTAAGAAACACTTGGGAAATTTATGGTTTTTTAAGTGCTTCTTTTGAATTCTTGATTGCTTTGAACGCTGAGAGTTTGAGTAATTTATGGCTTCGAAATTTCCCGTAGCCTTGCTTGGGTCCAAGGTCTTCTGTATTTATAGGTAACTTGAATTTCTATCCGTTGGAGTGATAGCTTCTTAGTCACCCATCACGTACGATACTTTCAATGGACATATCTTCCATGCAGCCGCCGTCCATGCATGGATTAGGTAAGTGCATTTAATTCTTTTCCGTTGAACTGTGCAGGGATGTCAGGCATGACTTGTCGCGCTCTGATTGGTCCACGACATCTGGTAGGTGAGAATGTCAGAACTTATTCTTTAGTCCAGTCTTGTCTTATCTGAGTTCAGGTTTGTCCTCATCTACGTACGTCTTCCAGCGCTGACATTCCTTATGCATTGCTTGGATCCTACTCCAAGTCTTTCCCAATAACTCAGTGCTGCCCTGTTCCATTCAGGCTGAGTTAGCAATAATCTCAGGATCATGCTCTTCATCCTAACACTTACTCAGTTAGCTTAGAAGAACTTCCATAAGTTCAGGATGGTGCTCTTATGTCTTTAGGATTCAGTCTTGATTGATAACAATGAGTACTCCTCTCATTGTGTGCCTGTGAATGTAAAATATACTAAGTACAAACCAAACCAAGACTAGCCTGACTAATTATAACACTTAGGTAAATCATCTTTTCAGGGTACTTGGGATCAACTCAAAACTGACATTGTCCCAACAGTGGTCCAATGACGATCAAAGCAAGAGGGGGTATGAGTATTTTGTCACTTTCATTGACGATTACTCGAGATATGGATATATCTACCTTATGAAGCATAAGTCAATAACTTTTGAGAAGTTCAAAGAGTTCAAGGCTGAAGCTGAAAAGCACAGGAAAAAGATTATCAAGTTTCTACGATCTGATCGTGGAGGCGAATGCCTCATCGATGAATTCTTGAACTACCTATCAGACAAAGGGATTGTATAACAACTAACTGCACAGGGAACCCCACAACAAAATAGAGTTATAGAACAAAGAAACCGACTCTTTTAGAAATGGTCAGATCCATGATGAGTTATTCAAATCTACCCAAGTCGTTTTGGTATAATGTCTTGGAAATAATGGCTTATATTCTAAACTTGGTGCCATCCAAATCAGTTCCTAAAACCCCGTCAGAATTGCGGACCGAGCGAAAGCCAAGATTGAGACACATGAAAATATAGGGGTGTCCGACATACATGCTAGACAAGAAAGCTGATATAATGGATCCACGTTCGGAATTAAGGCTATTTATAGGATATCTCATGGGAACGAAAGGGTGTATGTTCTAAAGACCCAAGGATTAAAAGATCGTGATTAGCACACACTTTAAATACTTGGAATGTCTGCCTTCTACTTCCTTATAACAATCTTCTCCATCCTTATATCACCTTTCTCAACATGATCCCTAATGAAATGATGCTTGATGTCAACATGTTTGCATCTGGTGTGTAGAACAGGATTCTGGGTTATGGCAATTGCACTGTTGCTATCACTGGATATAGGAATATTCTTTGTAGTGATCTGGTAGTGTCTAAGTTGCTGACTAATCCAGAGTAGTTGAGAACAACAACTGTCTGCTGCCATGTATTCTGCTTCTGTGATTGAAGTAGCAACTGAAGCCTGCTTCTTATAAAACCAAGATACCAACTTATACCTAATAAATTGGCAGGTGCCACTGGTTGACTTTGTTGGAGTTATACGTGAAAGTATGCTTTTACTTTGTATAACTCATGTATTAAACACTTATTTATGAGAATAAATCTTTTATCGCATTTGCTTTAGTTATGATTGAATATTGAATATCTATTGCAAACCGTTCAATATATAGTACATGTTAGTTAATGTGGTGATACCCGATCACGGAAGATCACATTAACAGTTTTTCTTGTAACTAAACGTACAAATTCACGACCCAGGTGGAATTGAACAATCCACCGTGAAAGGTCGATGTGTATACCTCAGATTGGCCTGTCTTGACCAAGAGATTGCACTAGCACATTTAGTATGTGTTGAAGGGGACCTACAGCGAGGATAAATTCTTCTGTTCTGATATGTGAAGAATTAGACCTCAGTGGTTATTGATTTCTTAATCTCCGTCACTTAAATAGGACCGTGTGTGCTTAATGGTTACTGCTTTGATTCATGTTGGGTGTGAATCATCGTGACTTCAAACCTTGTGCTTTGGGCAGTAATATTAATCATACGACGGTTGCTAAGATTTAATATGGAGAAACGCGTGCGAGTACGGCTCATGTGATTTGTCCCCTTGGTGGGATCAGAAGTTTTATTGTACCAAATCTTGCAAGTGAAGAATTAGTTTCTTCGGTACGGATAATAATGTTGAGCTGTCTTTACTCCAAGGTGAAAGATGTTAATTAATTTAGAGCTATTCAGAAGCTCAATTAATTAATGGACTAGATAATCTTAAACGCAGGAAATAATAACCGGGAGCCCATATTATCGTAATATGAATTAAGATGGATAGTGCAATATTAATTTATTAGTGGTACTAATTAATATTAATGGGTTGAATTATATTGGGGCTCAATATTGAAATTCAGAAGCCCATTGGAGGTCCAATCTTAATTCTCCTAAAGGCGCCTCAAGTAGCCCAATAAGTAGCCCGATAATAATAAGGTGATTAAAATAAAAGAAAATTATTATTGCTGGTTTTTTGCTTATAATTTTCGAAATTTATAGATATGGTAGAGAAAAGATTTGTTGATTTTCTTGGAAAGATATTATGGAAGATATGTATTCTTGGAATACAAGATTATCTCATAAATTCAAGAAGATTCAAATCTAGTTTATTTCTCCCATGAATTTCGAAAATCTCATATATTAGGGAGGTGAGATTTTTATGGAATATTTTATTATGGAGAAAAGAATATATGAGATATATTGAAGATTTCTTGAAGGCCAAGAAAAAAAATTTCTCTCCCCTATTCCATGTGCAAATTTCGAAATTCCTAGTCCTATATATAGGAGATGATTATTTCATCTCCAGTTTACAGTTTCACAGTGTTGAAAAAATAATCAGCAACAATATTTTTTCTTTCTTCCTTGTTATTCTAATTGCTTGTGAGCACTTCCCACCGGTGAACAAGCAAGGCGAAAGGGACATACTTGAGAAGGTCTTTTGGTTGATAGCACGATCGTGATAGTCCCGTTGTTATCAAAGACCATATCTACAAGAGGTACGAATTACGTGAACTCCTAGTTATTCCGCTTTAGGTTTTCATGTGAATTAATTCAACATGCATGATGATAAAATTGTTGTTGGAATTATTATTTGAATTAATTAGGATTAATTCATGCTAGTTTTAATTGTATTTAAATTCATATTTAAATTTCATCCCGAATAGTTTCCGGGCACCCCTATTTTCCCAACAACTGGTATCAGAGCCACGGTTTCGGGCTCTGGTCTTTAAATTGAAATTTAAATTGTTTGACATTAAATTGAATTTGGATAGTATAATTGCTAGATCTTTTTTTGCAGGTATTCAATTGTCATGATTTTAATATTTTTTTTCATGCGTGTGAATTAATTGTTTTTAATTCGATTCGTTCGAATTCGTTTTTCTCGTGAGAAAATCCACGAGTAGATTAGTTGGTTTTATTTTGATTTGATCATTGTAATAGACTAGTCTAGATCTAGTTTTTATTTATTTTTGTAAATAAATTGTAACCGGATCGAGACGAAGATGGAAAGAAAAAATTAAAGACGACGTATCCGGATGACGCATGCATGCGTGGCACGTGCATGGACGTGGGATTATGCACGGGGTGGAAAATAAGGACGAACAGTGAAACCCGAAGCACGGCCTATGCAAGGTGCACGGTGCTGTGTACGACGGGTGCCGAGCACGGTGCACGGGCACGCGCGTGAGGCACTGCCTCTTGACGCTCGGTGCTCAGTGCCTCGGCTGCCGTGGCCGAGAGGCACGTGGCCCACCTCTGTGGGCCGACGCGCGCCGGATCTCGGGCCGTGAATTTTTTTTTTCTCGTTTTTATTTTTTTGGTGTGATTCCAATTGTCGTCCCAAACCCCAAACAAAGTTGTTTTTGATGAAGTATTGTTGTTCGAGTGGGAGCTTGTCGAGACGAACGATGAAAAGTAACAAGGACGATTTCTCGCATCAAGACGTGAAGAAAATTAAACCGTGACAATTGGATTTGAGTGCTCCAATGTGTTTTAATTTTTATTTTGATGGATGTTTTATTTTGTGCACTTATTATTATTTGTTAATATATGTTTGTATGATTTTAATCGTCCAAGAAAAACCTTACTTTCGAAAATTACTAAGTATGTTTCTTTAATCGCAATTTTATTCCAGAAAATAAAATTGGATTATTTTGACCTCCATAATTTATTTATTTGTAAAGTCTTTTTGGAATACATTTCCCCCTCGGATCGGCCAAAAAGACGGATTTCACATGAATAAATTCCGAAATGATGATTGTGGATTATTACTAGTGGCGGTATTGACCCTCACCACGAGTGGCTTGCTCAAAACGAAATAATAATCCTGTATTGAATTATGGTTATTACTTAGGCATAAGAAATTGATATTAACTTACTCCCCTCGGAGTCCCTGTCAGTTTTTATGTGGTTAAAGTGGGAGCCAACTATTAATTTTGAATTAAGGATTTGTAACTTTAAGTTTGTGATCCGCTTGAATGTGTTTAAATGTATAGACCATCCCTCGTGGCACATTTAAATTATTTAGAGATGTTGGCTGATGCATGATTATATTATTTTAAGGTTTCAATATAATTGATGTGATAGAATTATGTGATAATTTCGTATTTTTCAAGATATTAATATGAATGTATGTTTTATTCTCATTTCATCATGTCGCAACCTTTTAATCCACTGTTTAGTATACTTTAAGTTAACAAACTTTCTGGAGAGAATTATATCGATTGGAAATGTAATTTAAATTTTATCCTTACTGTACAAAAACACAATTGGGTTATTCGCGTTAATATACCCGACAAGCCTAATGATAAGTCAAGCAATGGGAAAAGACAGTTTATGATTGGAAGTGTGACAATGAACACATGAAGTGCATCATCTTGACATCTTTGTCTGAGGATTTGAGGCGCTTTCATGAGGATATTGTATCTGCTGTTGAAATCATGGAAAACCTTGAAGAGATGTCTTCACATCAGAAACCCATGACTAATCAGTTCACCAAATATGACTCGGTCAAGTTAAAAATGGTGAAGAGAACGCCAGGAGCACATTCTCGATATAATGGCATACCTTAACAAGTTGGAAGTACTTGGTGCGGATTTTGATATCCCTATTCAGGTTGATTTCACACTCCATTCTCTACCGAAAAGTTTTGAGCAATTTCAAATGAACTGTCAGATGAATGAACGGACAAGTCGTTTGTCCGAGCTCTTGCAAGTTTTAGTTTCGGTGGAGGCGATAATGGAGCACCAGTCCAGTACTATGGTAGCTAATGGTCCGTCTACCTCTTTTGGTCCCAAGGGAAGGGAAGAAGAGGAAGAGAACCAAAGGCCGGATCCAAGCAAATCCAATTGTTGCGAAAGGCAAATGCAAAGGCAAAGGCTAGCATCGAAGGGGAAGTATTTTGGTTGTGGTGAGAGAGGACAATGGAGGACTGCCTGTTCCAAGCCTAAGAGGCTAGAAAAGTTAGGTAATTCACACACCCTAGTCGTCGAAACTTGTGAAGTGGCGAATGTTGTCTATTCGTGGATAGTGGATACGAGAGCTACTGATCACATTTATTTCATGGGTTCAAGCTAACCCGACGACTTAACGGAAGTGAGATCCCAATCATCGGGCAATGCTACGAGAGTGGCAGCTGAAGCAGTGGGAGAAGTGCGCCTATCTTTTGAAGATAGAGTTATGGTCTTGAGAGACGTTCTTCATGTTCCTAGTTTAGAAAGAACTCAACCTTCAGTTTCTAAACTGTTTTGAATAGATACTCAATTTCTTTTAATAATGATGTTATTATTTCTTGAAACGATGAGTTTATCTATTTCGGAATATTGTTGGATGATCTTTATACCATTATTTGGGCACACCACTCACAAAATTGAATCTAATAACACATCAATTATTTCGAGTAATAAAAAGAAGCATTCTTCGGACATGAACGAAACACTTCTATGGTATCTTAGATTAGGTCATATTAATCTAATGCGGATACAAAGATTGGTGAAAAATGAATCCTTGGAGTCACTTCAAGTTGAGTCATTTCCAACTTGTGAATCCTGTTTAGAGGGTAAAATGACCTAGAGGGCATTTGAAGCCAAGGGGAATAGAGCCATCAAAGTGTTAGAACTCGTTCATATCGATATGTGTGGTTCAATGACGATCATAGCAAAAAGGGGTATGAGTAGTTTTTCATTTTCGACGATTACTCTAGATATGGATACATCTACCTTATGATGCATAGGGAAATGAGTATCAAGTTTCTACGATCTGATCGTGGGGACGAATACCTCAGCGATGAATTCTTGAACTACCTATCGGACGAAGGGATTGTATCCCTGTTGACCGCACCGAGAACCCCTCAATAGAACGGTCTTTTAGAAATGGTCAGGTCCATGATGAGTTATTCAGATTTACCCAAGTCATTTTGGGATAATGCCTTGGAAACAACGACTTACATTTTAAACTTGGTGCCATCCAAATCGATTCCTAAAACCCCAGTAGAATTGTGGATCGGGCGTAAGCCTAGTTTGAGACACATGAGAATCTAGGGGTGTCCGGCATATGTGCTAGACGAGGAAGCCGATAAATTGGATACACGTTCAGAATTAAGGTTGTTTAAAGGATATTACATGGGAACGAAGGGTTGTATGTTCTATAGTCCCAAGGATCAAAAGACCGTATTTTGTACACACTTTAAATTCTTGGAAGAAGACTATATGAACAATAGAAAGCCCAGAAGTGAGATTACCTTAGGCGAATTAAGAGGGCAAACCCCGATACCAAGTATACAAGATGATATACAACACATCACACCTTCACAACCGGAACCCCGTCGTAGTGGAAGGGTTGTCAGAAACCCGAGAGATTCATGGGAATAGGAGAATCTTCGGATTGGATTTGCGGTGATGAATCAAACCCATGGACTTACGACGAGGCAATCCAAGATAAAGACGCAGATTCATGGCAAACCGCAATGGAAGCCGAGATTGGTTCGATGGATCATAATCAAGCGTGGGAGTTGGTCAAACCACCCAATGGGGTAGAACCCATTGGATGCAAGTGGGTATACAAGAGGAAAAGAGGACCAGACGGAAGGGTTGAGACCTTCAAGGCAAGGCTAGTGGCAAACGGGTACACTCAGAAAGAAGGGATCGATTATGAGGAGACCTTTTTCACCTGTAGCTATGCTTAAGTCCATCTGTATTCTCTTGTCGATTGCTGTGCACCTAGATTACGAGATCTGGCAAATGGATGTCAAGACATCTTTCCTTAACGGAAGTCTTGACGAGTTAGATATCTATATGCAACAACCCAAAGGTTTTATTGAAAAAGGCCAAGAACACCTCGTATGCAAGCTTAAGAGATCCATTTATGAACTTAAGCAAGCATTGTGTATTTGGAACCAGTGTTTTGATCAAGTGATTAAGTCTTATGGGTTTGATCAAAACGAGTTCAAAAGTTGTATGTATAAAAAGTGTGACGGAACTGCGGTGGTATTCTTAGTATTATACGTAGACAATATTCTGCTCATTGGAAATAATGTAAAGGTATTATCAGACGTAAGGGTGTGGCTGTCAAATCAGTTTGATATGAAGGACTTAGGGAAGGCCGGTCACATCCTTGGGATCAAGATCACTTGAGATCGCAAGAGAAGGATGTTGGGCTTATCGCAAGTTTCATACAAAGACACTATTTTGAAGTGTTTCAGCATGCAAGATTCCAAGAAAGGTTTTGTACCTTTTAGGCACGAAATCTATCTATCAAAAGAAAGAGGCCCTAAGACGCATATGGATATAGATGATATGAAAGGCGTTCCGTACGCTTCGGGTGTAGGAAACCTTATGTATGCAATGTTGTGTACGAGACCGGATATCTGCTTTTGCCTCAGGCATGATGGCAAGATATCAAAGTAACCCCGCGAAAGCTTATTGGACTGCAATTAAATGCATTCTGTAGTTTCTGAAAAGAACTAGCGATGGAATGCTGATTTAACAGTCAGACAGTCTTATTCCCATGGGATGCACGGACTTAAATTTCCAATCAGATATAGAATCCAGAATATCTACCTCGGGTAGTGTGTTTTGCATGGGAGAAGAAGCCATGACATGGAGAAGCGATTAGCAGAAATGCATCGCCGATTCGACCATAAAAGTGTTGGAGTTATACGTGAAAGTATGCTTTTACTTTGTATAACTCAAGTATTAAACACTTATTTATGAGAATAAATCTTTTATCGCATTTGCTTTAGATATGATTGAATGTTGAATATTTATTGTAACCAGTTCATTATAAGTGATACGTGTTACATTGTAGTTAATGTGGTGATACCCGATCACAAAAGATCACATTAACGGTTTCCTTGTAACTAAACGAACAAAATTCACGACCCAGGTGGAATTGAACAATCCGCCATGAAAGGTCGATGTGTAAGTCTCAGATTGGTCTGTCTTGACTAAGAGATTGCACTAGCACATTTAGTATGTGTTGAAGAGGACCTAAAGCGAGGATAAATTCTTCTGTTCTGAAATCTGAAGAATTAGACCTCAGTGGTTATTGATTTCTTAATCTCCGTCACTTAAATAAGACCGTGTGTGCTTAATGGTTACTGCTTTGATTCATGTTGGGTGAGAATCATCGTGACTTCGAACTTGTGTTTTGGGCAGTAATATTAATCATATGACGGTTGCTAAGATTTAATACGGAGAAACGCGTACGAGTACGACTCGTGTGATTTGTCCCCTTGGTGGGCTCAGAAGTTTTATCGTACCAAATCTTGCAAGTGAAGAATTAGTTTCTTCGGTACGGATAATAATGTTGAGCTGTCTTTACTCCATGGTGAAAGATATTAATTAATTTAGAGCTATTCAGAAGCTTAATTAATTAATGGACTTGATAATCTTAAACGCGGGAAGTAATATCCGGGAGCCCATATTATCGTAATATGGATTATGATGGATAGTGCAATATTAATTTATTAGTGGTACTAATTAATATTAATGGGCTGAATTATATTGGGGCTCAATATTGAAATTCAGAAGTCCATTTGGAGGTCCAATCTTGATTCTCCTAAAGGCCCCTCAAGTAGCCCATTAAATAGCCAAATAATGATAAGGTGATTAAAATAAAAGAAAATATATTTGCTGATTTTTTCTTGTAATTTTCGAAAAAGATATATTAGGAGAAAGAAAAGATCTTGTTGATTTTCTTGGACAGATATTATGGAAGATAAGTATTCTTGGAATACAAGATTATCTCATATATTCAAGAAGATCCAAATCTTGGATTCTTTCTTCAATATTTTCGAAAATTAGCACCTTAATGAGGAGGTTGAGATTTTTGTGGAATATTTTATTATGGAGAAAAGAATATATGGAATAAATTCAAGATTTCTTAGAGGCTAAGAAAAGATTTTCTCCACCTCTAAAATATATGAAAATTTCGAAATCCCCTCACCTATATATAGGGGATGATTATTTCATCTCCAGTTGACAGTTTCACAGCACTGAAAAAAAATCAGCAACAATATTTTTTTTCTTTTTCCATGTTATTCTAATTGCTTGTGAGCACTTTCCACCGGTGAACAAGCAAGGCGAAAGGGACATACTTGAGAAGGTCTTTGGGTTGATAGCGCGTTCGTAATTGTCCCATGATAATCAAAGGCCATATCTACGAGAGGTACGTAATCACATAATCTCTTAGTTTTTCCGCCATAGATTTTATGTGAATTAATTCAACTTGCATGATGACAAATTTGTTGTTGGAATTATTATTTGAATTAATTAGGATTAATTCATGCTAATAATAATTGAATTTAAATTCGTATTTAATTATCATCCCGAATAGATTTCGGGCATCCCTATTTTCCCAACAACTGGTATCAGAGCCACGGTTTCGGGCTCTGATCTTTAAATTGGAATTTAAATTGTTTAACATTAAATTAAAATTGGATAGTAGAATTGCTAGATCTTTTTTGCAGGTATCCAATTGTCATGGTTTTAATGTTTATTTTTTTTCATGCTTGTGAATTAATTATTTTTAATTCGATTCGTTCGAATTCGTTTTTCTCGTGAGAAAATCCACGAGTAGATTAGTTGGTTTTATTTTGATTTGATCATTGTAATAGACTAGTCTAGATCTAGTATTTATTTTTTTTTGTAAATAAATTGTAACCGGATCGAGACGAAAGCGGAAACAAAGAATTAAAGACGACGTACCCGAACGACGCATGCATGCGTGGCGCATGCATGGACGTAGAATCATGCACGGGGTGGAAAATGAGGACGAACAGCGAAACCCAATGCACGGCGTGTGCGAGGCGCACGGCGCCGTGCACGATGGGTGCCCGAAGCTGTACGGGCGCGCGCGCGAGTCTCGGCACTCGGCGCTTCGGCAGCCGTGGTCGAGAGGCGTGCGGCCCACCTCCGTGGGCTGACACGCACCGGATCTCGGGCCGTGTAATTTTTTTCTCATTCTTATTTTTTGGTGTGATTCCGAATATCATCCCGAACCCCAAACAAAGTTGTTTTTGATGAAGTGTTGTTGTTCGAGTGGGAGCGTGTCGAGATGAACGATGAAAAGCAACAAGGACGATTTCTCGCATCAAGACGTGAAGAAAATTAAACTGTGACAATTGGATTTGAGTGCTCCAATGTGTTTAATTTTTGTTATGATGGATGCTTTATTTCGTGCACTTATAATCTTTTTGTTAATATGTGTTTGCATGAATTTAATTGTCCAAGAAAAACCTTACTTTCGAAAATTACTAAGTATGTTTATTTAATCGCAATTTTATTCTGGATATTAAAATTGGATTAATTTGGCCTCCATAATTTATTTATTTGTGAAGTCTTTTTGGAATACATTTCCCCCTCGGATCTGCCAAAAAGACGGTTTTCACATGAATAAATTCCGAAAGGATGATTGTGGATTATTACTAGTGACGGTATTGACCCTCACCACGAGTGGCTTGCTCAAAGCGAAATAATAATCCTGTATTTAATTATGGTTATTACTTAGGCATAAGAAATTGATATTAACTTACTCCCCTCGGAGTCCCTGTCAATTTTTATGTGGTCAAAGTGGGAGCCAACTATTAATTTTGAATTAAGGATTTGTAACTTTCAAGTTTGTGATCCGCTTGAATGTGTTTAAATGTATAGACCATCCCTCGTGGCGCATTTAAATTGTTTCGAGATGTTGGCTGATGCATGATTATAATGTTTTAAGGTTTCAATATAATTGATGTGATCGAATTATGTGATAATTTCATATTTTTCTAGATATTAATATGAATGTATATTTTATTCTCAGTTCATCATGCCGCAACCTTTTAATCTACTGTTCTGTATACTTAAAGATAACAAATTTTCTGGAGACAATTATATCGATTGTAAATGTTATTTAAATTTTTTCCTTACTGCACAAAAATACAATTGGGTTATTCACGTTAATATACTCGGCAAGCCTAATGATAAGTCAAGCAATGGGAAAAGGCAGTTTATGATTGGAAGCGTGACAATGAACACATAAAGTGCATCATCTTGACATCTCTGTATGAGGATTTGAGGCGCATTCATGAGGACATTGTATCCGCTGTCGAAATCATGGAAAGCCTTGAAGGAATGTTTTCACATCAGAAACCCATGACTAATCAGTTCACCTAACATGACTCGGTCAAGTTAGAAATGATGAAGGGAACGCCCGTGAGGGAGTACGTTCTCGAGATTATGGCATACCTTAACAAGTTGGAAGTACTTGGTGCGAATTTTGATGTCCCTTCTAAGGTCGATTTCATACTCCATTCTCTTCCGAAAAGCTTTGAGCAGTTTCAACTAAACTGTCAGATGAATGAACGGACAAGTCGTTTGCCCGAGCTCTTGCAAGCTTTAGTTTCGGTGGAGGTGATAATGGATCACCAGTCTAGTGTTATGGTGGCTAATGGTCCGTCTACCTCTTTTGGTCCCAAGGGAGGGAAAAAGAGGAAGAGAACCAAAGGCCGGATCCAAGCAAATCCAATTGTTGCGAAAGACAAAGCCAAGGCTAGCATCGAAGGGGAAGTATTTTAACTGCGGTAAGAGAGGACATTGGAGGTCTGCCTATTACAAGCCTAAGAGGGTAGGAAAGTTAGGTAATTCACACGCCTTAGTCATCGAAACTTGTGAAGTGGCGTATGCTGTCCATTCGTGGATAGTGGATACGAGAGCCGCTGATCACATTTGTTTCATTTAGCATGGGTTCAAGCTAACCCGACGACTTAGCAGAGGTGAGATCCCCATCACACCGGGCAATGCTACGAGAAGTGGCAGCTGAAGCAGTGGGAGAAGTGCGCCTATCTTTTGAAGATAGAGTTATGGTCTTGAGAGACGTTCTTCATGTTCTTAGTTTAGAAAGAACTCAACCTTCAGTTTCTAAACTGTTTTGAATAGACACTCAGTTTCTTTTAATAAGGATGTTATTATTTCTTGAAACGATGAGTTTATCTATTTCGGAATATTGTTGGATGATCTTTATACCATTAATTGGGCATACCACTCATAATGAATCTAATAACACGTCGATCATTTTGAGTAATAAAAGAAAGCGTTCTTCGGAGATGAACGAAACACTTCTATGGCATCTTAGACTAGGTCATATTAATCTAAAGTGGATAGAGAGATTGGTGAAGGACGGATCCTTGGAATCATTCCAAGTCGAACCGTTTCCAACTTGCGAATTATGTTTAGAGGGTAAAATGACCAAGAGGGCATTTGGAGCTAAGGGGATTAGAGCCATGGAAGTGTTAGAACTTGTTCATACCGATGTGTGTGGTCCAATGACAATCAAAGCGAGAATGGGGTATGAGTATTTTGTCACCTTCATTGATGATTACTCGAGATATGGGTACATTTACCTTATGAGGCATAAGTCCGAAACTTTTGATAAGTTCAAGGAGTTTAAGGCCGAAGCTGAGAAACATAGGGAAAAGAGTATCAAGTTTCTACGATCAGATCGTGGAGGCGAATACCTCAGCGATGAATTCTTGAACTACTTGTCGGGCGAAGGGATCGTATCCCAGTTAACCGCACCGGGAACCCCTCAACAGAACGGTGTGGCAGAACGAAGGAACCAGACTCTTTTAGAAATGGTCAGATCCATGATGAGTTATTCAGATTTACCCAAGTCGTTTTGGGGTAACGCCTTGGAAACGGCGGCTTACATTTTAAACTTGGTGCTATCCAAATCGGTTCCTAAAACACCAATGGAATTGTGGACCGGGCGCAAGCCCAGTCTAAGACACTTGCAGATTTGGGGTTGTCCAACATACGTGCTAGACAAGAAAGTCGGTAAGTTGGATCCACGTTCGGAATTAAGGCTGTTTATAGGGTACCCTGCGGGAATGAAAGGGTGTATGTTCTATAGTCCCAAGGATCAAAAGACCGTGATTAGTTCACATTTTAAATTCTTGGAGGAGGACTATATGAACAAAAGAAAGCCCAGAAGTGAGATTACCTTAGACGAGTTAAGAGGGCAAACTCCTATACCAAGTATAAAAGATGATATACCGCACGTCACACCTTCACAACCGGAACCCCGTCATAGTGGGAGGATTGCTAGGCAACCAGAGAGATTCATGGAAATAGGAGAATCTTCGGATTTGATTTTCGGTGATGAATCAGGCCTATGGAAATACGACGAGGCAATCCAAGACAAAGACACGGAGTTATGGCAAACGGTAATGGAAGTCGAGATGGGTTCTATGGATCATAATCAAGTGTGGGAGTTGGTCGAACCACCCAATGGGGTAGAATCCATTGGATGCAAGTGGGTGTACAAGAGGAAAAGAGCACCGGACGGAAGGGTTGACACCTTCAAAGCAAGGCTAGTGGCCAAAGGGTATACTTAAAAAGAAGGGATCGATTAAGAGGAGATATTTTTGCCTGTAGCCATGCTTAAGTCCATCTGTATTCTCTTGTTGATCGTTGTGCACCTAGATTACGAGATCTGGCAAATGGATGTCAAGACAGCTTTCCTTTACGGAAGTCTTGACGGGTTAGATATCTGTATGCAACAGCCCAAAGGTTTCATTGAAAAAGGCTAAGAGCACCTCGTATGCAAGCTTAAGAGATCAATTTATGGACTTAAGCAAGCATCGCGTACTTGGAACCAGTGTTTTGATCAAGTGATTAAGTCTTATGGGTTTGATCAAACGAGTTCGAGAGTTGTGTGTATAAAAAGTGTGACGGAACTGCGGTGGTATTCTTAGTATTATATGTAGACGATATTCTGCTCATTGGAAACAATGTAAAGGTATTGTCAGATGTAAGGGTATGACTGTCAAATCAGCTTGATATGAAGAACTTAGGGAAAGCTGGCCACATCTTTGGGATCTAGATCACTCGAGGTCGCAAGAAAAGGATGTTGGGCTTATCGCAAGCTTCATACAAAGACACTGTTTTGAAGCGATACAACATGCAAGATTCCAAGAAAGGTTTTGTACCTTTTTAGACACGGAATCCATCTATCCAAAGAATATACCCTAACACGCAAGTGGAGATAGATGACATGAAAGACGTTCCGTACGTTTCGGACATAGGAAGTCTTATGTAGGCAATATTGTGTACGAGACCGGATATCTGCTTTGCCGTGGGCATGTTGGCAAGATATCAAAGTAACCCCGGGAAAGCACATTAGATTGCAATTAAATGCGTTCTTTAGTTTCTGAAAAGAACTTGGAATGGAATGCTGATTTAACAAGTCAAACAGTCTAATTCCCATGGTATACACGGACTCAAATTTCCAATCAGACATAGAATCCAGAATATCTACCTCGGGTAGTGTGTTTTGCATGGGAGAAGGAACCATGACATGGAGAAGCGATTAGCAGAAATGTATTGCCGATTCGACCATGAAAGCCGAATAAGTAACTGCTTGTGAAGCAGCGAAAGAAGCGGTTTAGCTCAAGTACTTCTTAGTGGACTTGGACGTTATTCCGAATTTGCCCAGCATAATCACTGTCCATTGTGATAATGCCGGAGCAGTTGCAAATTCAAGGGAACCGAGAGCCCACAAGGTCAGCAAACACATTGAAAGAAAATACCATCTTATACGAGAAATCATTAAGAGATGAGATAAAGAGGTGGCAAAGTTAAACGTCTGAGGACAACCTAGTATATCCATTCACAAAGGGTCTACCTCAGAGTATATTCGAGAGACATGTGGATGGAATGGGAGTCAAGACTATTGCCAATCTGCTTTAAGTATAAGTGGGAGGAATTATTAGGTTAGTGTAGGTTGACATGAGATGTCACGTAGAGTTACTACACTAGACATGCATGATATATACTAAAAAGCAGACTTTAAGTATAAGTGGGAGATTGTTGGAGTTATACGTGAAAGTATGCTTTTACTTTGTATAACTCATGTATTAAACACTTATTTATGAGAATAAATCTTTTATCGCATTTGCTTTAGATATGATTGAATGTTGAATATTTATTACAACCAGTTCATTATAAGTGGTACATGATACATTGTAGTTAATGTGGTGATACCCGATCACGGAAGATCACATTAACGGTTTCCTTGTAACTAAACGTACAAAATTCACGACCCAGGTGGAATTGAACAATCCACCGTGAAAGGTCGATGTGTAAGTCTCAGATTGGTCTGTCTTGACTAAGAGATTGCACTATCACATTTAGTATGTGTTGAAGAGGACCTACAGCGAGGATAAATTCTTCTGTTCTGAAATGTGAAGAATTAGACCTCAGTGGTTATTGATTTCTTAATCTCCGTCACTTAAATAGGACCATATGTGCTTAATGGTTACTGCTTTGATTCATATTAGGTGAGAATCATCGTGACTTCGAACTTTGTGTTTTGGGCAGTAATATTAATCATACGACGGTTGCTAAGATTTAATACGGAGAAACGCGTGCGAGTACGGCTCGTGTGATTTGTCCCCTTGGTGGGCTCAGAAGTTTTATCATACCAAATCTTGCAAGTGAAGAATTAGTTTCTTCGGTACGGATAATAATGTTGAGCTGTCTTTACTCCAAGATGAAAGATATTAATTAATTTAGAGCTATTCAAAAGCTTAATTAATTAATGGACTTGATAATCTTAAATGCGGGAAATAATAACCTGTAGCCCATATTATCGTAATATGGATTAAGATGGATAGTGCAATATTAATTTATTAGTGGTACTAATTAATATTAATGGGCTGAATTATATTGGGGCTCAATATTGAAATTCAGAAGTCCATTTGGAGGTCCAATCTTGATTCTCTTAAAGGCCCCTCAAGTAGCCCATTAAATAGCCCAATAATGATATGGTGATTAAAATAAAAGAAAATATATTTGCTGATTTTTTCTTGTAATTTTCGAAAAAGATATATTAGGAGAAAGAAAAGATCTTGTTGATTTTCTTGGAAAGATATTATGGAAGATAAGTATTCTTGGAATACAAGATTATCTCATATATTCAAAAAGATCCAAATCTTGAATTCTTTCTTCAATATTTTTGAAAATTAGCCCCTTAATGAGGAGGTTGAGATTTTTGTGGAATATTTTATTATGGAGAAAAGAATATATGGAATATATTTAAGATTTCTTAGAGGCTAGGAAAAGATTTTCTCCACCTCAAAAATATATGAAAATTTCAAAATCCCCTCACCTATATATAGGGGATGATTATTTTATCTCCAGTTGACAGTTTCACAGCATTGAAAAAAAATCAGCAACAATTTTTTTTCTTTCTTCCTTGTTTTTCTAATTGCTTGTGAGCACTTCCCACCGGTGAACAAGAAAGGCAAAAGGGACATACTTGAGAAGGCCTTTGGGTTGGTAGCGCATTCGTAATTGTCCCGTGATAATCAAAGGCCATATCTACGAGAGGTACGTAATCACATAATCTCTTAGTTTTTCCGCCATAGATTTTATGTGAATTAATTCAACTTGCATGATGACAAATTTGTTGTTGGAATTATTATTTGAATTAATTAGGATTAATTCATGCTAGTAATAATTGAATTTAAATTCGTATTTAATTATCATCCCGAATAGATTCCGGGCATCCCTATTTTCCCAACAGAAAGCCGAATAAGTAACTGCTTGTGAAGCAGCGAAAGAAGCGGTTTGGCTCAAGTACTTCTTAGTGGACTTGGATGTTGTTCCGAATTTGCCTAGCATAATCACTGTCCATTGTGATAATGCCGGAGCAGTTGCAAATTCAAGGGAACCGAGAGCCCACAAGGCCAGCAAACACGTTGAAAGAAAATACAATCTTATACGAGAAATCGTTAAGAGAGGAGATAAAGAGGTGGTAAAGATAAATGTCGGAGGACAACCTAGTATATCCATTTACAATGGGTCTGCCTCGGAGTACATTCGAGAGACATGTGGATGGAATGAGAGTCAAGACTATTGCCAATCTGCTTTAAGTATAAGTGGGAGAAATTTTAGGTTAGTGTAGGTTGACATGAGATGTCACGTAGAGTTACTACACTAGACATGCATGATGTATACTAAAAAGCAGACTTTAAGTATAAGTGGGAGATTGTTGGAGTTATACGTGAAAGTATACTTTTACTTTGTATAACTCATGTATTAAACACTTATTTTTTAGAATAAATCTTTTATCGTATTTGCTTTAGTTATGATTGAATGTTGAATATATATTGCAAACCATTCAATATATAGTACATGTTACATTGTAGTTAATGTGGTGATACCCGATCACGGAAGATCACATTAACAGTTTTCCTTGTAACTAAACGTACAAATTCACGAACCAGGTGGAATTGAACAATCCGCCGCGAAAGGTTGATGTGTATATCTCATATTGGCCTGTCGTGACCAAGAGATTGCACTAGCACATTTAGTATGTGTTGAAGAGGACCTACAGCGAGGATAAATTCTTCTATTCTGATATGTGAAGAATTAGACCTCAGTGGTTATTGATTTCTTAATCTCCGTCACTTAAATAGAACCGTGTGTGCTTAATGGTTACTGCTTTGATTCATGTTGGGTGCGAATCATCGTGAATTCAAACATTGTGTTTTGGGCAGTAATATTAATCATACGACGGTTGCTAAGATTTAATACGGAGAAACGCATGCGAGTACGGCTCGTGTGATTTGTCCCCTTGGTGGGCTCAGAAGTTTTATTGTACCAAATCTTGCAAGTGAAGAATTAGTTTCTTTGGTACGGATAATAATGTTGAGCTGTCTTTACTCCAAGGTGAAAGATGTTAATTAATTTAGAACTATTCAGAAGCTCAATTAATTAATGGACTAGATAATCTTAAATGCGGGAAATAATAACCGGGAGCCCATATTATCGTAATATGGATTAAGATGGATAGTGCAATATTAATTTATTAGTGGTACTAATTAATATTAATGGGTTGAATTATATTGGGGCTCAATATTGAAATTCAGAAGCCCATTGGAGGTCCAATCTTAATTCTCCTGAAGGCGCCTCAAGTAGCCCAATAAGTAGCCCGATAATAATAAGGTGATTAAAATAAAAGAAAATTATTATTGCTGATTTTTTGCTTATAATTTTCGAAATTTATAGATATGGTAGAGAAAAGATTTGTTGATTTTCTTGGAAAGATATTATGGAAGATATGTATTCTTGGAATACAAGATTATCTCATAAATTCAAGAAGATCCAAATCTAGTTTATTTCTCCCATGAATTTCGAAAATCTCATATATTAGGGATGTGAGATTTTTATGGAATATTTTATTATAGAGAAAAGAATATATGAGATATATTCAAGATTTTTTGGAGGCCAAGAAAAAAATTCCTCTCCCCTATTCTATATGCAAATTTCGAAATTCCTAGTCCTATATATAGGAGATAATTATTTCATCTCCAGTTTACAGTTTCATAGTGTTGAAAAAAAATTCAGAAACAATATTTTTTCTTCCTTCCTTGTTATTCTAATTGCTTGTGAGCACTTCCCACCGGTGAACAAGCAAGGCGAAAAGGACATACTTGAGAAGGTCTTTTGGTTGATAGCACGATCGTGATAGTCCCGTTGTTATCAAGGCCATATCTACAAGAGGTACGAATTACGTGAACTCCTAGTTATTCCGCTTTAGGTTTTCATGTGAATTAATTCAACATGCATGATGATAAAATTGTTGTTGGAATTATTATTTGAATTAATTAGGATTAATTCATGTTAGTAATAATTGTATTTAAATTCGTATTTAAATTTTATCCCGAATAGTTTCCGGGCACCCCTATTTTCCCAACAGACTTCCTATCTATTCTGCATCCACCATAATCTGAATCTGAGTAACCATTGTTCAAAGTTATCATCTGCAGGATACCATAAACCAAGATTAACAGTTCCCTTAAGATATTTCAAAATCTTCTTGGATGCATCAAGATGGCTCTTCTTGGGATTAACTTGAAATCTGACACAAACTCCTACTGCAAAAGTGATATCTGGTTTGCTTGCGGTCAAATATAGAAGATAGCAAATAAGTGCTCTAAACTAAGTCTGGTCCATACTTTCTCCATACTCATCTGGATCCATACTTTCTCCATACTCATACTCATCATAGGGATCTTAGCAGACTTGCTTGATCCTACTCTAAATTTCTCTAACATGTTTCTGGTGTTCTTGCCTGATTGATGAAAATTCCCTTATCTGATTGTTTAACTTGTAATCCTTGGAAGTAGTTCATCTCACCCATCATAGACATTTCAAACTTGATCTGCATTAGATTCTCAAATTTTTCACAAAGCTTCCTTCTTCGTTCCTAAACAAGGTTCTATCAATCTTACCCTTGGTAAAGCTATTGTCCAACAGAAACTAAGATAGAGTGTCATACCATGCTCTAGGTGTTTGCTTAAGCCCATAAAGAGCCTTCTTAAGCTTATACACCTTGTCACCTTGTTCAAAACCAGGAGGTTGCTCAACATACACTTCTTCAATGAGAATCCCATTGAGAAATGCAGATTTCACATCCATATGGTATACTTTGAACCTTATATAAGCAACATATGCAAGAAACAATCTTATGGCTTCTAGTCTGGCAACAGGAGCAAATGTCTCATCATAGTTTATTCCTTCAGACTGAGAGTACCCCTGTACTACTAGCCTTGCCTTGTTCCTAGTTACCACATCATTCTCATCCTTCTTATTCTTAAATACCCACTTAGTGTCTATCACCTTCTGGTGTCTTGGTCTGTCTACCAGTTCCTATGTATCAAGGATATATAGGAACTGAATAAGGCAACTAAGTTCAGTTTTCTCCTAGTGAGAACTCCTACAGTTGGATCTCCAATGATTAAGTCACTAGGGTGATCAACCAAACTCTTCTAATTCCTTGTCTGGACTGATTGCCCATCCACTGTAGTACCTTGATGATTATCATTAACTACAGTAGAGCTTCGCCCTATAGGAGTGCCAACCTCTTCTGGTTCTGCTCCTTGTGGAGACTTCTGCTCCAAAGAACGAGAAGATGGACCACCATCAGAGTCTGAGTCTGAATCTGAATCTGAATCAATGATAGGTGGATAGACCTTAACCATTTTAGACTTAATCTGACTGATCTGATCTCTGGTCTTATCTGAAGACAAGTCATTGTTTTTCACCTTACACTCAAGAGTAGATTCATAAAAAAATAACATGAGGTGTTTCCTCCACATAAAGTGAATTCTTATTAAAGACTATGTATGCTTTACTGGTGCTGAAATATCTTAAGAATATTCCATCTGCCACTTTAACATCAAAGGTCTTTAACTTAGATTTTCCATTGTCATGGATGAAACACTTACATAAAAAAATATGAAGGAATGAAACAGAATGGGTTTTACCTTTCCATACCTCATAAGGAGTTTTCCAATGTCTCTGGACAATAAGATATTTGTTCTGGGTGAAGCATGCAGTGTTGATAGCTTCTGCCCAAAATCTTTGAGGAGTACCATATTCTGCCAACAATGTCCTGGATGCCTCCTTAAGTGTTCTGTTTTGCGCTCTGCCACTCCATTCTGCTGAGGTGTTTTGGAAGATGAGGTTTCATGAAAGATGTTTTTGTGCTTGCAATATTCTGCAATGTGAGAATTGAGAAATTATGTTCCCTTGTCACTCCTGATTTTGACTTTACTCTGATTATGCTCATTCTGAATTTGCTTGAAAAATTCTGGCAGCTTAGTGATAGTTTCATTTTTCTTAAACAAGAAAACTACCCAAGTGCATCTTGAAAAGTTATCTAATATCACTAAGGTGTATTTTCTTCCACTGAAGCTGAGTGGTGACACTGGTCCAGATAGGTCCATGTGAAGTAACTGAAGTACTCTGGTTGTGGTTATACTCTGAACATCTTTTATGGGAGTCCATCCGAATAATTCAAATTAGAAAGAGGACTCAGACAAGGCGATCCTTTATCCCAATTCCTCTATTTATTGGCAGCTAAAGTCTTAGTTTAATTGTAACTAAGGCTAGGGAGGAGGGTTTGTTCAAAGCAACAAAGCTAGGAAAGGATAAGGTAAATGTTCCTTTACTTCAGTATGCTGATGATACCATATTCAACTGGAGCGCAAGTTTACAAAATGCTTTGGCAATGCAGAACATCCTAAAAAAACTTTGAGCTTATTTTTAGTTTGAGAGTTAACAACAATAAATGCAGCTTAATGGGAGTCAATGTGGGAAACGACATCCTTGCTTCGTTGGTGGATGTATTGGGATGCACGACTGGAAGTATTCCATTTTCCTACCTGGGGGTTAGAGTTGGCATTTCTCCTAAAAGAGTTTCGGAATGGAGTGGATTGCTTTCAAGAGTGCGTAAGAAGCTGAAATCTTGGAAGGATCGTAAGATCTCTTTTGGGGAACCATTGACACTCATAAAGGTTGTGCTTTCTTCAACACCTATCTACCAGATTTCTTTTTATCGCTTACCCAAAAAAAATTGAGTGAGTTAACTTCGTTACTGCATAATTTTCTAGAGGGGGGGGGACAGTGAGAATAATACCAATATTTCGTGGATCAATTGGAAAATTATTTGTAAATCTAAACAAAATAGGGGGCTTGGGTGAGAGAGTTAGGGTCTTTTAATTGGGTGTTATTGGGAAAGTGGGCTTGCAGGTTTTTTTAAAGAAAGAGGAAGTTTATGGGTGAGGGTTATAAAGTCTTTGTATGACTCTTTTGATGTGGGGGTTCCATAGCAAAATAGAGGAGTAGGAGGTGGTCGGGTTGGTGGAATGAGGTGGTAAAAAACATGTCGGGTAAGGGAGTGAGGTAGTTTTGGGAAAATATGGAGAGAGTATTAGGAGATGGGGAAAATACGAGCTTTTGGAATTGTGTGTGGGTTAGAAATCGAACTCTTAGAAACACATTTCCTAGGTTATTTTCGATTAGCAGGGAGAGAGAGATTTAGATTAGAGAAATGAGAGATTGGGAAAATGGGAAATGGGAGTGGAAGTGGAGATGGAGGGGAGAACTTTTTTATTGTGAAATTGCTACACTTGATGAGTTTAATTGTTTAATTAACAGGAACCCTCCTAGAGAAGAAGTGGCCGGCGATTGGAGATGGAGAATTTCAAAAGACGGGTTGTTTTACACCAAAGATGCGTATCAGATGACTTTCGGGATGGAAAATGAATCAAGCTCGAATCAAGGAGGCGGAAAAGAGTTCAACCATCTATGGAATAAGATTACACCAAGTAAAGCGACTGTAGTGGCGTTGAGAATTTTGTGGGTTCGATTACCAACAAAGGAAAACTTAGCAAGGAGGAACATTCTTCATCTGAACAACTCGATAAACTGCTCTATTTGTAATTATTCCTCAGAAAGCGCTGCACATCTATTTTTTGATTGCTCATTGTCGGTGGAAGTGTGGAAAACAATTTATAATTGGATTGGTTGTCCAACCGCTATGCATAATCAAATTAAAGAACACTTTAATATGCATGCTGGAATTCTTAATGGCAAGAAAGGGAGAGAGTTGGCAATTGGATTATGGATTTCTGTGACTTGGATTGTCTGGAGAGCCAGGAATAAATTGATTTTTGAAGGAGTTCCATTCAAAGTGGAGAAGATTGTGGAAGAAATCTAGGGGAGATATTGGAGTTGGTGTTTGGTTAAATGCCCTATGTTTGCTTCTAGTTCTTTTAATGATTTGATTTTTTTTTTTTAATTATTTGATTTTGAATCTAGAGAAATTCATGATTGCTAGAGTAGAATTCTAAAATTATTATGTGCGTATTACTCATACCTTGTACTTGTGGTTCACATAAATAAATTATTTTTTCCGATCAAGAAAAATTGTGGTTATAGGAGGCCAAAATATTAATGTATAATTTGGAGAGGGTGAAAGTTAATTAATTAAGGGAAATTAAATAATTAGTGTGGATTAGTAGCACAATTTTCGGTGTTATTATTATTACTAATAATACTCCCGTGCGATGCACGGTTGAATATCGATAAAGTTTAATATGAGATATTTGATAAATTGTGTTTATAAATCTAAATTTAATTTATTCTGTCATCTCCTCCCAACAAAATAAATTTTTATTAATCTTTCAATACTTTTTTGTTAATATATAAATTTTGTGAGATAATATATGTGAATGTCTCACAATTATTTAATTAATGATGTAATTTTAAATACCCATTAAAATCAACAAAAATACCAAAATTTTAAAAATAATATTAATATTAATAAAATGTATATAATTCCCTTAAATTCAACTTATATATTAAAATCAATAAATATACACTTTTAAAACGATGAAATTCATAGTTTATATTTGAATTATATTCTTATAATACGTATAAATATGAAATTAAAAAAAAGTTTAATTTGATATATTAATGTTTATGAAAAACTTAGTATTTAAATTTTTTTGGGTGAAAAATGAATAATAGAAAAAAAAAATCCTAAATCACTGTCATTTATAGTATGTGAGCAGTGAGCCTCATATTCTACTTGCTCAGGAAATATTATTTAAATATGCGAATAGACTAAGTTATAATCAATTCAATTGTATTTTAAGTACAAACCCACCTACAATAGTATTAATGTGCTAATACAAATACTATACTTCATACACTTTGTACATGATAGGCGAATAAACTAAATCAATTTTTTTAAAACAGAAAATGGAAGTCATAAATAAAAATGCAAAGAAGAAGGCCAAAGCGATCTGTGTACATGGGCATATTCTGCAGTGGGACCAATTATATCAATATTTTATCATTTCAAGGATTTAGGCGGGAACTTCTCAAAGAAATCACTATTATGTTTTTATATATATATAAATTATTTATATATTTATTTTGAAGTGGGTGAATTATCCAGGGAGTAAATCTAGCATTCTCTCAAGAAAATTACTCTTTAGACTTTAAGGTTATGTTTGTTTTGGGACTCACCCGAATGGACTTTGGACTTTGCGATCCAAGTTCTGTTCTAGTTTGTGATTTAAAATCGGGTTTTCAAATCTCAAACTCAATCCCTACCTATAAACCTATTAATCTTTTTCACATAATTAAATACAATCACATCATCACTTTTTTATCATACACTCAATCTTTCTCCTACTTTTCTCTTACACAATATAATAAAATAATACAAAATCTATCACTAAAAGACATTGATTTGACATAAAGCAAAATCTCAACTTACTAAAATTCCAAAACAAACATACACTTATATTATTCATCAAGATTTTCACATCCTAAGATTTCAAAGTCATGACTTCCCCCGCACACCTAAGTCCCAAAACAAAAGATGAGAAAGGTCGTGCAATTTTGCCCCACTGAATGAGATTCGTTAGATATTGTGTACAAAAAAGTGAGTGCGACTATCTTCTAATATACTCCCTCTGATTCAAAATAAGTGTCGTTCTAAAGATTTTAGGACAAATTAAGAATTATAAACTTTGACATATATACCCATCTAAATCTCTAAAATATCTTATCTCTAAAATATCTATTATATTTTGATGATATTTAACCGATCTAATATATTTTCATATAATCCCTAAAATATCTCTTATATTTAGAATTTGAATTCGGGGTAAATCGGGAAAACACGTGAAAAAAAATAGTTAAAACGACACTTATTGTGAAACAAACTGTAACCTTTAAAACGACACTTATTTTGAATCGGAAGGAGTAGTAATCATTGAGAATTGGTGGGGTGGGTGTAAATATGCATGCAGTCTGAGAGGGTGAGCGATGAGGGAATTTGAGACATTTCATATGTATATTAAACTAATAAGTTGCATACTACTGGGTGTTCTTATTAAAAGTGGATTTCAAATAACCTGGCCCATTTTATTTTTCGTCTTTTCTCGAACCTCATGTAAAGTTCTAGTATTTTTTTTTTTTTTTAATAATGAGCAATTATTTAAATTTAAAGAAAAACTATTATTTTTTATATTGAAAAATATTACTTCTCCGCCTCTCAATTTTATTCCTATTGAAATGAACACATGTTTTAAGGAAAATGAGATAAAATAAATAAAATAAAAGTTTTGTAGAATTCATTCATGAATAATATAATTGTTTTGAATGTGGTAACAAAGTAATTATTCTTAGAAAGAGAATATGAAAATATATTTGGAGGACACACAATAAAATAAGAATACATATGAGGAATGTAATGAGTAAAATTGTTCACCATAGATAATGAGTAGAATCTTATTACTTATTAGATGACGTTTTGGTAGCTATTTTCATTTGCAAATTATATATGCTGTTCTTTCAATAGTAATTAATTAATTTACATTCTAATTTACCCTTTAATCTATTAAAATATTTAGACAACAGATTAGGTAATTAATTTCTCTTCCACAAAACCTTCAAAGCCTCATGGAGTTCGCGTATTCCATCCGTGTTAAGACGTGTTTATCATCCGTTCCCAACATGGTACCAAATATTATTATTAATTGGGAGATGCCAAATCTCACACCTACCCGCATACCCACAAAGTATCCGGCACTATATTATTTAATAGTAGGTCTGGTATGAAACGTCTCATGACATGAGATAATGAGAATGTGTATAATTAGAGTATTGACCCATTAACACTTTAATATGAATTAATATTAATGTGTGTTGTCTCATGACATGACACAATCTCATATAAATTTGTCATTATTTAATTTTTCGGGTACTCATGCATTATATGTTTGGACCCATTGAAAGATACAAGTGAATAAATCGGCTTTATAACATACCCGCATAATACAAGACAAATGGATCAGAAATACAGATGTAATAAAATCCCTCAATTTTCACCAATCAATTCCTAATCCTCTTGAGATAAAGAGATGCTCAATGTACTTAATGACCGGAACTGCGGAGGCTATAAAACTCTGCATCTGAATTTTGGCTGATGTTTCTGCAAAAACAACAATCGAAAATACACAACCATTAGACAACTCAGGATTCATCCATCAAATCGGGGTTCACATTTGAAATCAAATTTAGCTGAAAAAGCAACACGGATCACTGGAGACCTACGTAATAAGGAGCAATGAAGCACCGAATTCAAGAAAACTAAAGAAGTTATATGCCCTGTCATATAGGACGATCGATCACAAATCATTATAATTCAGGAAAGCATTTTTTTTATTGTCTTGTAAATTTCCCCATTTTTCGTTTCAGGACGCTCCACCTTCCCGAATTGAATTTTGTTATGATAACTTTAAAATTCAACTTTTTAGTCCTTTGGATCAGCTACAAGGATTGAAGTACCGATTTTAAGTTGATGGAACATTTTTTTATAATTTTTTTTTTAATTACAAATTTCATTCTGTTAACTTTCAAACCCGGTTGTTAACCATTTGTAGCCAGTCAAAGGGCTAAAAGGCTGAACTTTGAAAGTTAACATGACAAAATTCAATTTGGGAAAATGATGTGTCCTATAAGAAAAAAGGAGTAAATTTATAGGACTAAAAAAACTTTTTTCCTTATAATTTTCACACAAATGGCTCCTGGTGGCTAGGTCTGCTCTGGATTGAGCGTGCAAGAAAATCTATAACCAATTTAATCAGTAGCCGCGTTTTAACAGCATTGTTAGACATCAAATATGCACGATCAAGAAGTTATTGCTTACAATTTAAATGCATTATGAATTATTCGATAATGAGTGGAATATATAATCACAGCTAAAGTACAGAGCAACAGACTACGGATTATGCAAAAAAGTATACTCACCATCTTCATGGAGCTTATTCAATAATTGTGCCCTTGTAGGAAGTGCATACATTCCTGCCGCCACAGCTTTTCTAATGGCCCATCCATGGTAAGGAGCAAAAACTTGGGCATACGCTTTTGAAGCTGGATCTTTCAGGGAATTTCCCCTATCAAAAATCATGGTTCGAGGATTTAAATGATCATTGTATTGTGATAGGCTTGGTTTATATAAATGCAAAATCAATATCATTCAAACCAAATTTTGGACAGTCAGCCAACATCAAAACTAAATGTGATAACTGATAACCAATATGAATCTGTTTAAAAGTTCATGGATGAAGAAATGACAATTAACTAATATCAATTCTTCAACAAAGTATGCCTTCCTTGGGGTGCATAACTAGCTGACTCTAGTTTGGCATAGCTCTTAACATATCCCAATGTGATTCTAATACGTGAACTTCTTCATCATAAATAATTTGTTAATTCAATAATCATCCCAAGTTAATGATTTCAGGCATTTAAGTCCTTCCATCTTCTGGCTACATGTTCTAGATAGGAATATATATGTCACTTCAAGTTAGGTCACAAAAACACAATAAGGTGGGATTTGGAAATCCAAACACACAGCATTCTATTTATCAAGTTTAGAAAGTCCAGCAGATAAAACACCACATAAAAGATTGAGGGAGACATTTAAGAATGATGAAGCAAATATTGAGTGGAGATACCCTGAAGAAACAATATGCTCAAACAAAACCTTGACCATGTCAATTCCACGCTTGACTCTCAAGAGATTCCTGGTGTGGCTCCCTCCCCTCCTCACGCAATCGGATTTAACATCATCATCCATCATCACTGCCACTGCTGATATACATTTTGATGTTTCCAGAAGATCATTCACCTGTAGTTACAGTTACTAACAAATTGCATCAACATTCCCAACTAAGGAAACCATTTTCAAAATTCAACATATTAACACAACAACACACCAAATTGTATCATTAAATGATCCAAATCATTCAACAAATCAACAGATTCAGAAACAAAATTCCAATTATTAATCAAAAGAAAACAGCACAATTATGCAAAAATAATCATTACCTTGGCTACGTAATCGAGTTCTGCGAATTTGAACGCGATTCCGAGGCATCCAAAGAGAGGGGAGACGAGGGAACAGGCATGGGAGAAGGGACCGAGTTCGAGGCGGGCTTCTTCTCCATCTGGGCATTCACTTAAACTGGAGGCCAATTCTTTGAAGGCCTCCGCCATTTTCCTGAGAGTTTTGTCATCCTCCATTGGTTGATCGGCAGCCGAAGGCGGTGGCGAGGGAGTCGGAAAATGGAAGAGAAGTGGTGGAATAAGGGGGCGTCGGTTTGACGCCTATTTTCACTTTTTGGAACTTGAGATTAAGATGGATTGGAGTTATATATTATCGTGTGAGTTTCTTTAGGAATATTATTATGTGAACCTTTTTTTTCTTTCTTTTTTTTTGTGCGTAAACTATAAAATTAACCTCAAATTTATAATACAATTATTTTTTGCCCTATTTATAATTTATAAAAATGCTATTTTATGTTCCATAAAAATTGACAAAACAGTTGACACTTAATATGACACGGTGTCAACCTTTTTGTCAATTTTGTTTGGACAAAAAAAAATTTATTTAAAAAAATTGGACGAAAAGCCATTACCATATAAATATAAAAGTAAATATGTTCTTTTCCTTTTTTATTTTTTGTTATGTAAATGTTATAGCAGGAAATATCCTCGCCTGACAGAGGGTCAGATTCCAAAAGATACACTGACCCGACAAGATCGAGAGTCTACATCAGAAAAGAGTATTTAATGTATTATAGGTCTACTGTTGATCTTTATATTAATAATTGTAAAAAATCCCTAAATAAAGGGTTGAGACGAATTTAGGGCCACTTTGGGGCCTTTGGGGGTGAACCTCTATAAATAGGGGGTCACCCCCTCATTGTAAAGGATTCTCATTTTCCTCTCATTTCTCATATATACGAAAAGCTCTCCCCCACCGTTCGTGTTCGTTTATATTTATTGTTCGTCGGGCATACCCTAAAGAGCCACATACATCTATCCGTACAAAAATGTCTGTCAACAATTTGGCGCTAGAAGGAGGGTTAGTAGCTTCTGAGACGAGCATCTGGAGGCTCTTCATCGGCGAAAATCTACGGGCAGTCCTTTGCCCACTCGCATCAGGTTTATTTCGATAACTTGCTTTCAATATATATTACAACTCGCAAATTTCATATAAATTAAAAGCGGGGGCATATATTCATATTTCGAAAAATCAAAGCGGGGTCAAATTTTGAAATTCAATTTTCATCTGGTAACTTCCTTTTAATATATACTGTAACTCGTAAGTTTTTCATATATATTAAAAGCGGGGGCATGGATATATACATATCCTAAGATCATTTTGTGATATTAAAAACAAATTATTTGACTTTGAGTATTATTAAATACAGTCAGTTATTTAAAACTTCGAATACAATTTCGAAAAAATCATTGAGGATGCTCACCGGGTAATTAACTCATATTTAAAACATGGTCACACCTTTCGACTACAAACATTTATCCGCCTTTTAGGCGTCGACATTCCGCCTAGATTGGCGAAGTAATCCGTCTTCTCGACGTCGATTAGTCCGCCGTTTCAGGCGTTGACGTATTGATTAGTTCGCCTTCACATGCGTCAACTAATCCACTCGAGTTTATCCGCCTTTTAGGCGTCGACATTCCGCCTAGATTGGCGAAGTAATCCGTCTCCTCGACGTTGATTAGTCCGTCTTTCAGGCGTAGACGTATTGATTAGTTCGCCTTCACCGGCGTCAACTAATCTCTTTCTCGAGTTAATCCGCCTTCTCGGCGTTGATTAGTCCGCCTGTTAGGCGTTGACGGTCCGCCTGGAGTGGCGAGGTAATCCGCCTGGAGTGGCGAAGTAATCCGCCTAAGAGGGCGTTGATTAGTCCGCCTGTTAGGCGTTGACGGTCCGCCTGAAGTGGCGAGGTAATCCGCCTGGAGTGGCGAAGTAATCCGCCTTTTTAGGCGTTGATTAGTCCGCCTGTTAGGCGTTGACGGTCCGCCTGGAGTGGCGAAGTAATCCGCCTTTTAGGCGTTGATTAGTCCGTCTTTCAAGCGTAGACGTATTGATTAGTTCGCCTTCACAGGCGTCAACTAATCTACTCGAGTTAATCCGCCTCTTAGGCGTCGACAATCCGCCTGGAGTGGCGAAGTAATCCGTCTCCTCGACGTTGATTAGTCCGCCTTTCAGGCGTAGACGTATTGATTAGTTCGCCTTCACCGGCGTCAACTAATCTCTTTCTCGAGTTAATCCGCCTTCTCGGCGTTGATTAGTCCGCCTGTTAGGCGTTGACGGTCCGCCTGGAGTGGCGAGGTAATCCGTCTGGAGTGGCGAAGTAATCCGCCTAAGAGGGCATTGATTAGTCCGTCTGTCAGACGTTGACGGTCCGCCTGGAGTGGCGAAGTAATCCGCCTTTTAGGCGTTGATTAGTCCGCCTGTTAGGCGTTGACGGTCCGCCTGAAGTGGCGAGGTAATCCGCCTGGAGTGGCGAAGTAATCCGCCTTTTTAGGCGTTGATTAGTCCGCCTGTTAGGCGTTGACGGTCCGCCTGGAGTGGCGAGGTAATCCGCCTGGAGTGGCGAGGTAATCCGCCTGGAGTGGCGAAGTAATCCGCCTAAGAGGGCGTTGATTAGTCCGTCTGTCAGACGTTGACGGTCCGCCTGGAGTGGCGAAGTAATCCGCCTTTTTAGGCGTTGATTAGTCCGTCTGTTAGGCGTTGACGGTCCGCCTGGAGTGGCGAAGTAATCCGCCTTTTAGGCGTTGATTAGTCCGCCTTTCAGGCGTAGACGTATTGATTAGTTCGCCTTCACAGGCGTCAACTAATCTACTCGAGTTAATCCGCCTCTTAGGCGTCGACAATCCGCCTGGAGTGGCGAAGTAATCCGTCTCCTCGACGTTGATTAGTCCGTCTTTCAGGCGTAGACATATTGATTAGTTCGCCTTCACCGGCGTCAACTAATCTCTTTCTCGAGTTAATCCGCCTTCTCGGCGTTGATTAGTCCGCCTGTTAGGTGTTGACGGTCCGCCTGGAGTGGCGAGGTAATCCGCCTGGAGTGGCGAAGTAATCCGCCTAAGAGGGCGTTGATTAGTCCGTCTGTTAGACGTTGACGGTCCGCCTGGAGTGGCGAAGTAATCCGCCTTTTTAGGCGTTGATTAGTCCGCCTGTTAGGCGTTGACGGTCCGCCTGGAGTGGCGAAGTAATCCGCCTTTTAGGCGTTGATTAGTCCGCCTTTCAGGCGTAGACGTATTGATTAGTTCGCCTTCACAGGCGTCAACTAATCTACTCGAGTTAATCCGCCTCTTAGGCGTCGACAATCCGCCTGGAGTGGCGAAGTAATCCGTCTCCTCGACGTTGATTAGTCCGCCTTTCAGGCGTAGACGTATTCATTAGTTCGCCTTCACCGGCGTCAACTAATCTGCCTCTCAAGACGATCCGTCACTCGGCCTTGATAAGTTCGCCTTCATCGGCGTCAACTAATCCGCCTTTCGGCGTGGATCCAGTCCGCATTTTAAGCGTTGACTTTCCGCCTTAATGGGCGAGGTGTTGTTTAGTTCGTCTTCACCGGCGTTAACTAATCTATTCTCTGCTTTGGTTTATCCATGTTAACGGCATCGACCAGTCCGCCTTCACCGGCATCGACTGACCCGCGTCGCTTTCGCCCACTTGTGGCCGTAATATATCGCGTCCTAGACGTTTTGATTAATCTTTTAAGCGGTTGTTAATTCAATCTCATCTTCGTGAAGTCGCTGCCCGTCTATCGGCTAAAGCACTTCACTCATTAACCTGTTGGTTAATCTTTTAAGCGGTTGTTAACTCAATCTCATCTTTGTGAAGTCGCTGCCCGTCTATCGGCTAAAACGCTTCACTCATTAACCTGTTGGTTAATCTTTTAAGCGGTTGTTAACTCAATCCCATCTTCGTGAAGTCGCTGCCCGTCTATCGGCTAAAGCACTTCACTCATTAACCTGTTGGTTAATCTTTTAAGCGGTTGTTAACTCAATCCCATCTTCGTGAAGTCGCTGCCCGTCTATCGGCTAAAGCACTTCACTCATTAACCTGTTGGTTAATCTTTTAAGCGGTTGTTAACTCAATCCCATCTTCGTGAAGTCGCTGCCCGTCTATCGGCTAAAGCTCTTCACTCATTAACCTGTTGGTTAATCTTTTAAGCGGTTGTTAACTCAATCCCATCATCGTGAAGTCGCTGCCCGTCTATCGGCTAAAGCACTTCACTCATTAACCTGTTGGTTAATCTTTTAAGCGGTTGTTAACTCAATCCCATCATCGTGAAGTCGCTGCCCGTCAATTGGCTAAAGCACTTCACTCATTAATCCGTTGATTTATCTTTTAATTGATTGTTAGTCAATTTGTTGTCCGTGAAGTCGCTACCCGCAAGCATCCTAGGCACTTCATTAATTTATCATCGCGGTCCTTACCACCCTATTACTAAAACCAATGCCGGCCAGCAGCAAAAACTATTTATCAATTGAACGTCGCGGTTCTCGACTCGGGGGCACGACGGAAGATCGTACCCCACCTAACCCGACCAATTTCAAAAAACTTTGACTATTCGAAGGTTACACGGAAGATTCGCCCATCACGGACCCTGTTGTCGAAGACTCCTCCGGGGCATCCGAGCTATCCTGTTTTCAGGCTCGGGGGCAAAACCTATTTGAAGCACAGATCAAGATCGAACTCTGGCCGCAATCAGAGCCCAATCTTGGGGGCAATTGTTACAGCAGGAAATATCCTCGCCTGACAGAGGGTCAGATTCCAAAAGATACACTGACCCGACAAGATCGAGAGGCTACATCAGAAAAGAGTATTTAATGTATTATAGGTCTACTGTTGATCTCTATATTAATAATTGTAAAAAAATCCCTAAATAAAGGGTTGAGACGAATTTAAGGCCACTTTGGGGCCTTTGGGGGTGAACCTCTATAAATAGGGGGTCACCCCCTCATTGTAAAGGATTCTCATTTTCCTCTCATTTCTCATATATACGAAAAGCTCTCATTCGAGGGAAGAACGAAAGTTCTTCCCCCACCGTTCGTGTTCGTTTATATTTATTGTTCGTCGGGCATACCCTAAAGAGCCACATACATCTATCCGTACAAAAATGCCTGTCAACAGTAAACATTAACTGCGTCTTAGCATAACGTTTCCTTAGGTCACGTTTGTTTTCGTCTTGAGGTGGATGGGGGAAATCCGAATGGGAAAAAAAGTGGATGGGCGAAATCCTGTGAATAGTAATTATTTGTTTGTTTTGGGTTGGATGTAGTAGGGGTGGATGGGGCTTTATGTCAAATCAATAATGATGATGTATTATTATATTATTATTTATTAAAGAGGTAATGATTGAATGATTGTGTTGAATTGTAATATAAAATAATTAATATTATTATGTATAATTATATAATTATTTAATTATATTATATTACTTGAATTGAATTAAAACACAAAACAATTGAATTAATAAAATGATATTAACGTGGTTAAAATTTTATTAACGTTGTTAAAATTATAAGAAATTAATTATCCGACACGAAAATATCAATTAATACCAATTTAATTTGATTTTATTGAAATCATACATTTTTTTTAAAACATAATAAACAAATTGAATTCTTAAAACAATTCAAAAACACCATACATATATTTAATATACTAAAGACATGCATCATCATATTACATTTGGTGAAATTTGAACATTCTCATCGTCAATTCATTAATTCATAATATTATTTTTATTCATTTTCAAATTTTGTGTCTAATAATGAATTATAAAACGAAATAAATAACCAATATTTTAATGGATATATATATTCAATACAATTTTTTATAAGAAGCCGTTATTCTATTTTTAAAATGTAATTTTTCTCCTATTGTTAATCTTCATTCACTATAAGAATATAAAAAATTATCTACGAAATATTCGATTATGCTTTTCGATAAAAATAATTTTGTTCTTACATAATGGGGATTGTCTGTGACGTGCCTACAAATGAATTTTATATTAATTTAAAGTAAATTTTAATATTTATAGTCATGTTTTGTCTTTTGCTAAGTCAAGAAAAATGTTCCCAATTTATTTATATGGTAGACATAATTAATGAATGAAGATAGCAATTAATTTCACGCATATTTACTATATATTTACTATTAATATATTTTCATTGAATTTTTTGTAAACAATTAAAATAAATAATATACTAATTTAATTGATGGTGTATTATAAAGTAGAAGATATAGATTAATAAAATATACTCCCTCCGTTCACGAAATATGGTCCTGCTACTTTATTCAGGGTTATTAAGAAAGCTGATGTGATGGGTAAAAGTAAGTATATTAGATCATTTTGTGGTGGATTACCAAAAGTGATCAAGAATTAAGTTTTCCCCCCAAATTTCTAAAGGGAGGGAAACTTAAAAGCTGACTTTATATTTTCATCTAAATAAATAAAAAAAAATTGCAATTAAAATATTAACTAAAAGAAAGGCTTAAATATATTTACTGCGCAGTGCTTTTTTTGCATTTCCACCCAAAACACATTTCATTTCTCTCCCAATCACATCTCCTGATGTGATTAAATCTGAAATACTCCCTCCAAACCCAAAATTATCCATTTTCTCACCTAATTCATTTACACCATAAATACACCCAACTACCAGAATTCATTACAAGTATTTTTTACAAATCACAACTTAAATTAATGCTATTATGGGAGCTAAAGATTTATCTCCAGAATTTAAGTCCAGGGTGGTTCAATTTCTTCTGCAGCAAAGCACCAATGGCAACCCACAGAAAGGCAAAATCAAGGAAGTGGCTGGTCTTCTAGGCATCTTCATCAGATCTGTTTCTAGGGTTTGGTCTGCAGCAAAAAAACAGATGAATGAGGGACAAGTTGTGGCATTCAAAAATAACAAAATGGTGAAGCATAGCAACAAGATTGAGCTGGATATTGAGATGCTCATGCTAATTCCTTACAAGAGCGGATCTACAATTCGAAGAATGGCTAAATTATTGGGAGTGAGAAAGAGTTTATTGGGAAATTGGGTTAAGAAACAGCTGATCAGGGATCATTCAAATGCCATCAAACCAGTTTTAACGCATCAAAATATGTTATCAAGGTTGTACTACAGTTTAAGTAATCTGAAATACGATAGAGCACTTAATATTGTCAAGTTTGAAAGCATGCACAATGTAGTTCACATTGATGAGAAGTGGTTTTACTTGACCAAAGTAACTGAGAAAAGTTACTTGGCACCTGGTGAAGAAGAGCCCTACAGGGCATGCAAGAGCAAAAGATACATAGTGAAATTGATGTTCATGTGTGCAGTAGCAAGACCATTATATGCAGCAAGTGGGGAGCTAATTTTTGATGGAAAACTTGGTGTTTTTCCATTCATAAAAGATGTACCAGCTCAAAGGAGCAGCAGGAACATAGCAAGGGGTACTATAGAGACTAAACCAATTGATTCAATCACCAAAGAACTCATAAAAGAGTGTTTAATCAATAAGGTACACACAAATTCTCAAACTATCAGAAAAAAATTCATCATTTAGTTTTTATTGCAAGTATCCTAAACAAAGCATTTCTCATTATTGTTTTATTGCTTTGTTGGTTACATTACAATAAAATTTCAGATTATTCCTGCTATCAAGTCTAAGTGGCCACCACATGCAAGTAAGGATATTTATATACAACAAGACAATGCTAGACCACATATCAACAACAATGATCTTGATTTCATAGCGGCTGCAACATCAGATGGATTCAATATCCAACTTATGTGCCAACCAGCTAATAGTCCATATACAAATATCAACAATCTAGGCTGGTTTAGAGCACTACAGAGTTTGCAAGATGAGACAGATTAAGAAACAGTGAATGGCCTTATAAGAAATGTTAATCTGTCTTTTGAAACACTAACTGATGTCACATTAAACAAAGTTTTCCTTAGTTTGCAGGCATGTTTGATTGAGATGATGAAGTGCAATGGACAAAACTCTTATAAACTGCCTCATATGAACAAGGATAAGCTACTAAGAGAAGGAACACTACCATTTGTTCTACAGGTTGATAAGGAATTAGTGAAGCAAGTGATAGACTACTTAAGACAACCTGAAAATGAAATTGAGTCTCCATATGATGTGGAAACTCTAATTTCAGATTTGGGTTATTAAGGACTTCAAGTATTAGTCACTTTTGTGGAAACTTTTTGCTATGTTTATGACTTGAAGCGAACTACACTAGCTTCTACTAGTAGCTACCCCGCAAGAGTACGGGTTCACTGTAGTATGGGCAAGTATAGGGACCAAGTATTATCGAACCCAAGGGATGATATATATGCGAATAGATCCCTGAAGATCTACGCGTCGTAGTTAATATGAGTGTAATGTTTTTTTGGTTTTTTGAAAAAGATTAATTAAAACTAAAATAAACTAAGTAAACTAAAGAACGAAAGAAACGAATTAACTAAGGTTGTTTTCTAATGGGAGATGGTGATGCTTAGGATAGGAATCCCTACGTATACTAACAGAGCAGGTACATAATCAAAGTAATCGTGACAAACAAGAATTAACCTAAATAAAAGAATACAAGGTGAAAGCTCAAGATTCTAAACCCTAATACTTTACCCTAACACTCGACTTCACTAATCCACTAACAAGTTAATGGATTGTGCTCAATTAATGAGACCCTAATTTAACTAAGGTGATGCGGTCGTCCTCCTTCGCTAAACCGGTAGATGAATTAACCTTTCCTAAACCTTCTCGTTAAGACTACTAATTGTTATTGAGTGATGCGGTCGTCCTCTCTCTAACACTTTCGTACTAAATTCAAAGGTAAAGTTCAGATTAATTATAAGAATTCATTAACTAAGAGAATTAAAACTAACGTCACGAATTACCCTAATTACGTACCCACATCCTACTTCTACGAGTTCATCCTAACCTAAGCATGCAAGAGTTTTAGCCGGACATGGTTTTAACAAAACTAAAAGCAATTAAAGAAACAACGAACATAAACATAATGAATTGAACGAAGAAAATACGAAACATGAACTAGGGTTTAAAAAGAAAATAAATACGAAGAACTGGAATTTGAATTGATAAAAACGAAATTTAAACGTGTTCAAAGTAACGAACTAATGAAATGAAACTAAGAATTGAAAAGAAAACTAAGAATTCGTATGAAAAACCTTAACAACGTAAAAGTAAAGCTTGTTCCTCTTCAAAAACTAAGTATAAAATTATTTCTAACGTTCGGGATTTGATGTGTAAAAGTGGGGACTCCCTCAAAACGTGTTTGGAAGAGGTATATATAGGCACGGGTCGAAACGGGAGTTAATGGGCCGAAAATACGCATCCGGAGGCAAAAGTCCATGGGCGCTCGAGCAAAACGCTCGAGCGGTCCCGCTCGAGCAGTGTAGCTCGAATGACACAATCGCTCGAGCGGTTCCGCTCGAGCTGGTCGAGCGCTGATATCACACTGTATGTTTTGGGCGCTCGAGCGATTCGCTCGAGCGGTGGCGCTCGAGCTGCTCGAGCACAAGAAAGTTTCTGTACGTTTAGGCGCTCGAGCAATGCGTTCGAGCGGTGGCGCTCGAGCTAGTCACTCGAGCGGTGGCGCTCGAGCTAGTCACTCGAGTGACTTCCAACTCTTCCCAAGTGATACTTTTCCCCGTCCGCACTAATACCAATCGTATTTCTTCAATATCTTCTCATCCGGGCATCCGTTTGAGTCGATTCAAAGTCCTACGAACTCCGTTTTTCATCCTCTATTCACCTATGAGCATCAAAGAGACAAATTTATCAATGTATAGAAATAATGCTCAATTGACTCTAAATACTCAATAAACTCGACCAAAATTAGGGCGTTTCTAGCTACGAATCATGACAATTTCACGCCTAATCAGTTTACAACATAAACATCTAGAGTAGTTTAAATGTTAGATGAAAATGCATTGTTTAAGCTGTAAACAAGTCTTTTGCTTTTCAAAATGAAACATGTGTTTTGCTTCAAGTTGTAAACATGTTTCTATTGTATGGGTTTTTACTCTATTTATATATGGAATATTTTCTAGCAATCCTCATACTAAAATTGAGATTGAAATCCATAGTGGTGACATTGAGATTGAAAAATCAGCAACTAACAGCTAATAAGTCAACCATTAAGAGTCATTAATAGGCACACAAGTCTCCAAACTATGGAAAAATCCATAGTGGTGACATTGAAAGACAAAAATCAGCAACTAACAGCTCATAAATCAACCATTAAGAGTCACTAATCATCATCTAACACATCCCTCAGATTATAATGTCATCATAGGGTCATTAATAGGCACACAAGTCTCCAAACTATGGAAAAATCCATAGTGGTGACATTGAAAGACAAAAATCAGCAACTTAACACCTAATAAATCAACCATTAAGATTCACTAATCATCATCTAACACTTCCCTCAGATTATAATATCATCACAGGGTCATTAATAGGCACACAAGTCTCCAAACTATGGAAAAATTTGTAGTGGTGACATTGAAAGACAAAAATAAGCAACTAACAGCTCATAAATCAACCATTAAGAGTCACTAATCATCATCTAACACATCCCTCAGATTATAATGTCATCATATGGTCATTAATAGGCACACAAGTCTCCAAACTATGGAAAAATCCATAGTGGTGACATTGAAAGACAAAAATCAGCAACTAATAGCTCATAACTCAACCATTAAGAGTCAATAATCATCATCAAACACACCCCTCATATTATAATATCATCATATGGTCATTAATAGGCACACAAGTCTCCAAACTATGAAAAAATCCATAGTGGTGACATTCACTACAAAAAAAAGATTTTCTGGTGACAAAAATGTTGTGACGACTGTAAAGGTTGTCACCAAAGACTATGTTTTTGTGATAATATTTTGGTTTGTCACTTAAAGTATATATTTTCATGACAAACACTTATATTGTCACGTAAAAGAGCGATCTATTGTGACGATTTGTCAAGTCATCACAAGTAGTTGTGCGATGGCGCAAAAGTCTTTGTATTGTGGCAAATCGTCTATGACGAACCACAAGTTGTCACAAGAAATATTGACTTTTGGTGACTGCATTTACTTTTATCATGGAAAAGAAGATATGTTGTGACAATTAAAAAAACGTCACAATAAACCTTTATTTTTTGTGACGACATTCATCTTCGTCACTTAAACAAGAGATCTATTGTAACAATTCGTACGTCATCACAAGAAGTATTGGTTTCTGATGACAACCTCTTTTTTCATAAATAAAGAAGAAGATATATTGTGACAATCCATAAGTCATCACAAGAAGCCTTTGTTTTGTGGTGACGATTTCCATCATCGCCCCTTAAAGTAAATATCTATTATGACAAACCGCAGGTCGTCACAAGGAGTTTTTTGTTGTTGTGATGACTTATTTCTTCGTCGCGTAAAAGTAATATCTATTGTGATGATTCACAAGTCGTAACAATAAGTCTCTATTTTTTGTGATGACATATATCTTTGTCGCATAAAAATGATATATTTTATGACTATTCGCAAGTCGTCACTAAATACCTCAATCTGTGGAGACGATGTTCATCTTCGCCATGTAAAAGTTAGATCTATTGTGACTATTTAAAAGTTGTCATAAGAAGACTCTATTTGTAGTGACGATTTTCATCTTTATCATGAAAAAAAGGACCAATTGTGACGATTTACATGAGTCACAAGAATTCACAGTTTGTGGTGACGACTTTCCCTTTCATCGCTTGAAAGACATGTTAGTGTGACGATTGCAAACTTTGTCACATAAAAGGTAGATACTTTGTGATGATTTGCATGTTGCTACAAGAAGCCTCTTCTTTTTATCATGTCGACTTCCATCTTTGTCATGTAAAAATGAGATCTATTATGATGAATTTGTAAGTTATCACAACTTCTGATGTATGCCAATGGGTTGTTACTATACCCTTCTTTTTTAGTGACAACATTCATGTTTGTCACTTCAATTATATATTAAAGTGACGATACAAAGAGTTGTCACACAAAAATAAACTCTATTGTGGCAATGTATCAAGTTTTTCACCATAGAATAAAAATTTTATTTGAGATATATAGGTTCGTTGAAAAATAGAAACCAAAGCGGTATTGGTGCCCAGTACCCTACTCCAATAGTGCAAAATATTATTTGAATTATGGTAAAGTATCTTGTGAAACTTGTTTGCACTTTGTGTGTATATATTAGTAGTTTTATTCAAATGCATTAGTTTGATAATAACACATTTTAATGAAAAAATTAATACTATTTTTAATTGTACATTGTTCTTGGTTCACGAGAGACTTACTGTTGAGTTAGACAAATTACTATATGAACCAGTTTCACGCCGTGAACATGAAACTGGTTGGCTACATGATCATGGTATTACCCGTAAAGCTAAATGATTTTATTTAAATTATGGAAAAGGTACTCATAATACAAAAAGGGTATTATTTAAATTACTAAAAAGGTATTAGTGGTAATACCAAAGGGCATCACTTAAATTACTAATATGCATTAGTTGTAATACTTAAATTAAAATATTACTATATTAATAGTATAAAAACTTTGTGAGCAGCCCAAAAATGTAATTATTATTAATCGCAAAATAAAAGTGTGAGCAGCCCAAATTCAAGTAAATTGGCCCACTAAACTGCTAGAGTTTTAAAACATAAACTAAAGAAGAAACTTTAAATTAAATATATAAAGAAGTTCTCAGGCTACCGAACCCGTGAGCTCCCACCATCAAAAAGGATTACTTCACCCCACTAAACCATATTATTAACTTGGAGGAAAACCCACCACTAAAATATAAGAACCAAAATAATTATGATGAAGGTTTTTGTGATGAAGATTATGATAATAAAAAAGTAATAATATTTTTAATTGTAATATATGAGGAATATAAACATTTAATAAAACACAAATTCTAACATGAACTAAAGTGCATATCATGCATTTGAATTTTAAATTCAATTTTAACTTCAATTTTTTTTCAAAATACACACAAACACACCGAACTATATATTTTTTCAAGTTGGCGTATTACTGATTACTTCTTAGGGTATTACTGACTACTGCTTGGGGTATCACTGATTACTTCTTGGAATATTACTGATTTATGCTTGGAGTATTTTTTCCAAAATTCAAGCGCATACTATGCTCTCAAATGCACATTAGAACTACTCTTAATATAAGGATATTTTTTTTTCCAAAATATTGTGGGGTTTGTATAGTAAACTTGGGGGTTTGTTTATCCGCGGCCTATAATTAATTATATGATAAAATTTAGAGATAATGTTTTAATAATTAAAAAATATATAAATAATATATTACTCCCTCCGTCCATCAATCTTTTACGCACTTTCCGTTTTTGTTGTGTTGTGCGGCAATTCTTTTACTCATTCCCTTTTTTAATATAAACACCACTCGCAAAACAAATAGTTGGGTCCCACAATACCCCCTACAATTTTACTTTATCTATTTTTTTTAATAAAATACTAATTTTCATTTAATCTTGTCCAGGTTATTTTCACTGAAGGGTATTAATCAATTTCACTTAAGAGTATTATTTGTTTATTAAAAACAAACAAAGATTTTTCAGTGTAAATAACTAATACTCCTCAGTTAAAATAACTAATACTCTTTAGTGAAAACGACTAATTATAATATTCTTCAATGATGCATGTATGAACCAATTTCACTCTATATATACTCTAAAAAAATTACCCACAAGGCTCCACGAAAGACAAAAGTTCTTATGTGAATCACGTCGAAAATTAAAAAATAGAGTGAGTATAGATTGAAATTGGTTCATATATGAATCATTTAAGGATATTAGTTATTTTCACTAAAGAGTATTAGTTGTTTTACTGAAGGGTATTAGTTGCTTTCATCAAAGAGTCTTAGTTTGTTTCACTGAACAACTAATACTCTTTAGTGTAAATAACTAATACCCTTCAATAATTCATGTATGAACCATTTTCACTCTATACTTTGTCTAAAAAATATATATATACATATAATATATATATATATATATACATATATTGAAGATAAAAAATAAACATTTTTTGTTCACACTTAAAAAAATTAATTTCATTTTTGGCGCTGCTAATTCAATTCAATTCCTTCCTAACCCTAATTAATTCAGCGCTAATATTTTGGCCATATCTACATAATCTACGATCTGCCTCCCAATTCTTTCATTCACATCCGGTTGTATCCAAGAAGGGTTTTCATCTTAAGGGTTTCCGTCTTCAAGGGTTTCGTCCACAAGCTTCATAGTAGCAGGAACATTCTCTGCTTCACAAGGTTTTCACTACTCTGTTTATGTCTAATAATTTAAACCTAGATTTAATTTATAAACCTAATCCTTCTTTAGGATTAATAAATTGAAAATTAGGAAGTGAAAGTAAATAATGAACGAAATTAGGAATAGTGTGAGTATAATCATTATTTCATAGGTTTTAGATATAATGTCTTTTAATTGTGTATTTTGAAGTCTTCTAATTGTGTTACCATCACATTATTGCAATTTTGAAGTTTATCTTATATATCGTTCTGCTCATTCTTTTAAATCCAGAATGTATTGAATTAATATATGGAATCAAGAATCAATGTTATTCTTTACAGTCGTGTAATTTACTGCAGATCAAAGTACACATAATCAACCAATTAAATTATGTCTACTTGTCTGAGTTGTCTCTGTTTTGATGGTTTTATATTTTTTCCGTACTCAATGGAATGAAGGAGGGATATGGGAAGTTGTTTGCCAGGGTAATTAAGATTGAGGGGTTGTATTGATTTTCATTTGATGTCTCTGTTTTTAGATAGACATAAAATTTGTGTGAATTAATTAATTACTTAAAATAAACTTTTATAAAAACATATTACGTAAGTTTATTGTTTGCTAAGGTAATGAGAATTTAAGCCACCAATTTGCCATGACTATTGCCCTCTTTTATTAATATATGTTTGCTAAGGTAATGAGAATTTAAGCCACCAATTTACCATGACTATTGCCCTCTTTCATTAATATATTATTGTTGTGACCGTTTCGGACCGCGCATTGGATCCGGCCGGAAGAAAGCCTGAAAAGGCAAGAAGATACCCCGAGGTCGGGACCGACCTGGCCGGCCTGAATCCGACCTCAGCGGGCTCCGAACATGAGATTCCGGCCGCGAAAGCGAGGCCGGAAACCTGCTTGGGACGTCCGTCCACGTCGATCACAGCTACATCAAAGCCCTGCCGTGGCCGGTCCGGCCCGGCCATGATCAGTGAGGTCCAGCAGAAGACGCCCGGATGCGACCGACTGGCTGGAGCGTTTTCCGACCTCGGTGTCCGCCAGGAGACCGGCATCCGATCACTTAAGGCCCCCGGCCGACAAGAGGGATCTCGAGCACGTGACAGAATCAGGCAAGATCCTCTCCCAAGGAAGAAAAAGGCCGCCTCCGTACCCTGCAACGGAGAATATTCCATCCAAATGAGGAAATCCTTCAGAGAATCGTCCTTTTTGGACACGCGTCAACACACTAGTGGCCGGCCACCTGCAGGCCCTGACACTTCAGAGCCCGCGCGTCCTCAGAGGCAGGAGGCATTTAATGCACCTGTCCCCCGAGAGGCCGGAAATGACCAACATACCCCTATAGTGAGAAAACTATAAATACCCCAACACTTGTAATGTAAAAAAAGGTTGAATCACTCTCAGTATAATCAATACACATACTCATTCAAGTCCAGGGATTAACAACCCCTGGCAATTCTTGGTGTTCTTGAGTGTTCATATGCATTTAAAGCCTCTCTTAATCTAAGCATTCATTTTAGCATTTAAGAACCCAATCATTTGGTGTTTTTACCAAAGCTTTAACAAATAGCCATTCAATCCCAACAAAATATATTTGGTAAACAACAATTATCTTAGTGCTTTTGAGTCTTCATTACAGTAGCAAGAATTCCTAAATAGTTTCATTACAGTAGCAAGAATTCCTAAATACTAATAAAACCATAATTTAAGTTTTCATACGTTAATATATTGTATAGAGCAAGAATTCCTTCCAGTACAGTAGCTAATTTGACTTGGGTTGTGAAATCCCTAATACTCATACTTTCTCTAATTTTGTCGAAATTATTATCACTAATGTTATTATTAATTGCGATTTAACAATCAACTAATAATTTCTTACTTTCTAACTTCATTAGAAGTACAAAAATCTTTAGTCATATCATTCCATTCAATCATACCTCTGGAAAGATAAGTTTTGTTAGTCAATACAAGAAAATGGTGACTCTTTTAATTAATATATTTTCCAGGATTTTTTAATAAAAGTATTGTTTAATGCATATGTTCATTTTATTCAGACCGGTAAGAGCAGCAAGATTGCACTTTTTAGAAACACTCACGTTAATAATGCTGGCGACTTCGTGAACTTAAGTGCTGCTAAGGCTTATGTAAGATGAATACTAGAAAATTACTAGTTAATCTAATGTGTTGTTCTCTATATTTATTAATTATTTAAATATTAAATTACAGAATAGAATGATGGAATTGGAAGAAGCAGCATTGGAGGAAGGAGAAACTTCTATGTCAGAGGATCAAATACTTGAAACAGCTCTTGGACGTCGAACTGGATGTCAAAAAGGTATGGGATAATGGGGCGGTACCTCGGGGATCTAACTCATTATTGAATACTCAAATTAGTTCTGAACTGAGTGAAAGGTTGAACAAAACACAAGCTACACTTGATGACGCCCAACTAAAGCTTAATGAAACTCAAAGTGCACTTGAGAGTGCACAAGGCAAAATTAGCACCCTCTCACATCAATTGGAAGAGCAGAAGGATAAAAACAAGAGCTATGAGGACAAGCTTGCTGACCTACAATCACAGTTTCAAGAAATGCAACAATTTATGTTGAAGAGGCAGGGCCCTACATCCAATCTTTCTTGGTATGAACACTAAACTTTTGTACCAATATTTTACTTTTTTATTAACTCTAAATCAACTTTAATTAAAAGTAGTCTCATAATTTCTATTTTGTTTTATTTTCAATAAATTATATGATTTGTATGTTATAACTAAACAATTTACAAATGTTATTCGTTGTGCAGAATGGACATTTACTTTTGTAGAAGATTCATATGGAATGAAGATGACTTCTGAACTTGGTATGATGCTTTGGACATAGGAAGTAGTCAAATTATTATCTTAGCGCTTTTATAATTTCAAGATATTTTGGCTTTTAAGTTTTTATTACTTTGACATTTTGATGAAGTTTAATATGTAGTAGTTTTTATCTATTTGGAACGCATGCTGATGTTTTTAAACTAAATTGTTGAATTGCATTTGTGAAAAATTTCTTGTTATCAAATTAAATTTTGTTACTTGGTTAATATCGTCGCAAGAAGGGTACCATCGAAGACGAATATATGTTACCACTATGATGACAATTTCATTGTAAATTTTTCTTGGTGACGAACATAATTTTCACTACGAGCAACCCAAATAAAGAATTCTTGTGACAATAATGTTCTAGTATTGTGATAATATCTTTATCACAACTACTCCTTTTTAAATGACGAATATATTTTATCACGAGCAAAAAATTTCGATGAAAAATAATTTTGGTAAAAAAATTATAGGATTATAGTGATGATAATCTTGTTACGGAAATATTATCTGCAGTGACACATATGTTTTGTCGCGAGAAAAAAAAAGGAAATGTAAGGATGTTGTGACGATTAACTAATTTGGCGAATAAAAATATTTGGTTATAGTGACAATAATTATGTCACGGCAACATTATTTATAGTGATGAATATATATTATCACATGTAACATAAAAAATGTAAGATTGTTGTGATGAAAAAAGAGGGTTATAGTGACGACAAATTTTTCACGATAACATTATTTTTAATGACAAATAGATTTTGTCACGTGGAACAACAAAAATATAAAAATATTGTGACAAAATAAAATTTTGGGTGACGAAAATATAGAGTTATTGTGATGATATATTCATCACGATAATATTATCTTTGCGACAAATTAGGTTTTGTCACGTGAAATAATATAAATATAAGAATATTGTGACAAAAATATGGAACTGTAGTGATGATATATTCGTCACGACAACATTATCTTTGGCGACAAATTTATTTCTTCACTAGTTGTTGTGACAACATCCCTTCATCATCACCACATATTTTTTGTGATGAACTTTTGGTGACAATGCTTGTGATAAAAAGTTTGTCACCAGAAGTCTTTAGTAACGAAAATTTATGTTCTTGTGATAAAATATTTCGACACAAAAATTAATTTTGTGACGAAAAATAATTTAGGTGACGAAAAAAGAGGGTTATAGTGACGATAAATTTATCACGACAACACTATCTTAGGTGACAAATAGGTTTTGTCACGTGAAACAATTTTTTAAGGATATTGTGACAAAAAAAAAATTTAGGTGACGAAAATATGGAGTTGTAGTGATGATATATTCGTCACAATAATATTATCTTTGGCGACAAATATATTTCGTCACTAGCTGTTGTGACAACATCCTTTCATCGTCACTAAATATCTTTTGTGACGGGCTTTTGGTGACGGCGCTTGTGACAAAAAAAAATATCACCACAAGTCTTTAGTGACGAAAATATACGTTCTTGTGACAAATATTTTCGCCACAAAAAAGTAATTTTTTTGTAGTGATTGAAAGACAAAAAACAGCAATTAACATCATCTCAACAATCAACAGTGAACATCAATACACATATTTTTCAATAATTAACATCATCTCAGCAATCATACCCAAGATACCCATATAATCTTGCCCAAAACCAACAATCTAGATGCCAAAATTAACATGCATAAAGAGGGATATCAGAGAAGACCCCTCAAGAAGCTTTAACACTCCTGGAATCCAGATAGCATAGTGTTGAACCGTCAACCGACGCAGTTCTGGGTTCTGGGGGCCCCCAACACTCCCCCAAATTTTTGCATAATCATCTAACTCGATTTCTTCTACCATAGATCCAAGCTCGGTTTCCTCCACCATAGTTTCGGCCATAGCACCATCGGACTCCGAATCGGCCACCATATCGCCGGGATTCGAATCGGCCACCACACCATCGGACTCTGAATCGGCCACCACATCCCCAGAATTCGAATCGGCCACCACACCACCTGCCTCTGAATCGGCCATCACATTGCCGGGATCCGAATCGGCCACCACACCGTCGACATCACCGAGATTCGAATCGGCCGCCATAGATTCAGAATCGAAATCGCTCATTACTTAAGAGAGTGGTGGTGGAGAATCTTGGTGTAGCAACGACGGATTGTGAGCGGCGGCAGCGTGACACGAGTGATGGAGTAAGCGGCGGTGAACGACGGATAGCGGTGAGAGAACGGACTGTGGTAAGCGGCGAATGGAGGTAAGCGGCGGACGGTGGTGGGCGAGAGAGAACTAGGGTTTGTGAGAGTGAAAAACGAATAGTGCGTATGAATAGTGAAAGAGAGAAACTGAAATGGGGCTGTGATATTTTTTTTTGTTTTAATAAGTGTAATAGTATTAGGGAGTTAAAAGAGGTGTATTAGTAAAAGTAATTATGTCCATTTTAGGCAACAGGACTATATTTCGTGGACAGCCAAATAAGGCAACCAGGACCATATTTCGTGGACGGAGGGAGTATATTTTATGTGAAAAAATAGAGTTGATGTGATAGATATTGGGTTATGTGAAAATAGGGGTATAGATGTATAATATGGGTGGATGTGTATTTAGATGGGGGATGGGATGTGCAAATCCAAAAATTGGCTGGGACGGGGGGAAGCCCATCCCCCATCCGGACTTCGTAAGCTGAAAACAAACACACCCTTATAGATTTTTTTAACTTTTTTTTTAATCTGTCTCATCATAAAACCTTTTACTTAGAGGGGACTAAGACTAATTTTATTAAAAAAAATTGAATTATGTGTATATATCAACCTAAACGTAATAATATTTTGTGTAAAATTGAAAATATTGTGAAAGTAGAGTTTATTGAGATTTTTCTATTTTAAAGATACGAAAGATATTATTGAAAAGGAAAATGAAAAGTGTGAAAAATATTATGGTGCGAGAATGTTAGAATGTTTTTGTACACTCTATATTTATACACTATTTTTACCATTCAATTTGTGTATATTTTTAAATAATATTATATAAATTTATTTAATACACTCATGTCTCACTATAATTTTTCTACCTTTTTTTTTTATGTCCCATTATAAATTTTATATTTCATAAAGGGTTAATTGCAATTAAAATCATCATCTTTTTTGTAAATTGCAACTTAATTTAAACTTTTGAATCTTGTTAAACAACCTTCCAATTTAATATTTTTTTGCAATTCAAACTTGTGTGCAAATTAGCTCCTGCACGTTTCTTACTTGTTGACCCCTTAATTTAAGTACCAAAATGCAATTTTTAAAAATGGGTGAGCTTGAATTAATTTTTTTTTTTTTAAATTACAGGCCTTGTAGAGAAACTTATCCTCCTTTCACGTCCTTCGCCCCTCTCCACCAACGTCCCCAGCCTCTAATTGCGCCATATCCAATATCAAAGTGTCATTCAAGTGAATCATCCAAGTATAAACCCCCATAACCAATTAAATCTTCTTCCAGTACAAAACCCCAATATTATTCTCCTCCCAACCGAAACCACTGTACAGCCTCCGCCGCCGATTTTTACTTTGAATTCGCAAATGCAGGGTTTTCAACCGCATTCGAATTGAGCCTGTTATTTCAACAAATCCGGGACGATGCGCGTCGTCTGAGTTGTGGGTGGAGTTGCATCGATGTAGCCGACTTCTCCACTGCGGGGCGACGCCTCTCCATCTTTCCCGCTGCGATTCACACCTGTGACGGCTACTTTGGAATCAGCGTGATGTCGAGAAGCCTTGGAGCACCGGTGGTAGGGAGATGGATGATAGTGGCCGTTGTCTGGGGTAGAGGTGTGTGGTGCTAGCAGCCTAAGGGCTTTGCAGTGTGTTTACTCTGTGGGTATGGAATAACTTGGGTTAACTTAAATGATGTGATAACCCGGGTTTACACCCTAGACACCCAATGTTTACTTCAAGTGTTAATTATTAGAATAAGAACACCTTTGTAGAGATAACTTATGTTTACTTGGTTTGTCCCATTGCTGGATAAAACTGAATATATCAATTTACCCTTATTTTAAGTTCACACTTTTTATTAAAATTTCATCCTCTGTCTTCTTCAATCCTCCATAGAAGCTCCATTGTCTTCACAAACAAACGCTAGAATTTACATAATGAAAATTTGAAAAATCAAGAACAACCAAATATACAAAATACCCTGCACATTTCATCTGTTACCCAAATTAACAAACAGAAGTTTGGACTTCCTACGTAACTTAAAAAGAAGTTATCAAACAGCTCTACAAACTCCATATCCATAGGGCTTGAAATTGAAATTCACAAAACCATAGTCAAATTGAAATTGAAATTAATGGAACTAAAAAACCTTTCTCACTTTGTGGGTGTGATAAATCGAGGCTCTAATACCCGTCTAGCTAGAAGCAGACGAGACGGCGCGGTAATTGAAAGGACAGGGAGCGTAGAAGATGAAGTCCGATGGCGAAAGTTACGGGCACTGGCGTGAGTTCGGATCTTGGATTCAGTCTGAATATGTTTCATGCCATGGAAGGTAAAAATGGGGCTTCGACGAAAAGAGGGATTTGGAGGTAAATAAATCGCAATGGAGAAATCTGAAATTGAAACAGAAATGAGGAAGTGAAATGGAAACGAAGAATTGTAATGGGGACAACCGGGTAATTTTGTGTAATTTCACTGTTCAGATAGAACATAACTCATCTAAGAGGTGGGTTGATTTTTCATAGGTTAATGATCAGTCAACGGGTCCTAGAACCGGGTCAGAGTGATACCCACTGGTGCATTACATCGAAAGTAAACATGGGTTTAACCCCTACTAAGGGGCCTTATTTGCCCTTATCCTAGGTTAAGGGCCCAAGTAAACACACATATTTTGCAGGGACCTCTATACAAATATTCAATTTATAAAGTTTTGTATTTTAGTCATTGTGGGTTGTTCTGTGACTTGAACGCAAAATACTAGCTATACTAGTAGTTACCCCACAAGAGTATGCAATCCCTGTAGTATGGCAAGTATAGGGACCAAGTCGTATCGAACCCATGAATGTATTTTCTAGGTTTAAGAATTATAATAAACTACTTTATATTCTACTATTTTATATGTTAATAACTAAATTAAAATAAATAACTTTGGTTTAAATGCAAATAAGAGATGGTGATGCTCGGGATAGGAATTCATACGTAACTAACGGAGTTGGTACAATAACTAAAACAATCGTGATGTGCAAGTAATAATCCTAAGTGTACTAAAACTAGGCAATCAACTTTCCTAATATAGCACAAGATTGAAAGACTAAAAGTTCAAGAATTAACCCTAATACTTCGTCATATCAACCTACTTCACAAATTCACTAATCAAGTTATATGGATTGTGCTTAATTAATGAGACCCTAATTTAACTAAGGTGATGTGATCGTTCTCCTTAGATAAATCGGTAGATGATAAATCCCTTCTAAAACTCTTTCCTTAAGCCTATTAGTTATTAAAGAGTGATATGGTCGTCTTCTCTCTAACAATTTTCGTACTCAATTCCAAGATAATTCTAGGGTTTATTTTAAGAATTCAATTATTAAGAGAATTAAAACTAAACATCACGAATTATCCTAATTACGTGCCAACATCCTACTTCTACAAGTTCATCATATCCTAAACATGCAAGGGTTCTAGCCTAACATGGTGGTTTGAAGAACAAAAGCAATAACAAGATAAACAATCATCAACATAATTAAAAGAGTCAAGAACTATCTATGAAAGTAATTGAATCAAATATGAAAAATAAATCTTAGAAAATCTGGAATTAGGTCTAAAGTATCAAAGAATTCAAGAAATCAAAAGGAAAATCTAATCTGTTCAAAGTAATAATTAATCTAATGAATTCGTATGATAAAAACCTCGATTACAACATTCACAACCTTGCCAAAGACTCAAAATTCCTTCCCAAATTCCCTCCTTCGAAAAACGAGTGTAAATATGTGTAGATATGCAAAAATATGCTTGGAAGGGGTATATATATAGGCTTGATATCGAATTTGGGCGTGTTTGGACCGAAAATACGTGAAAACGCTCGAGCTGGTGGCGCTCGACCTGATGTCACTCGAGCGCCCGCTCGAGTACTCGAGCGCTTTCGGCTGTTGTACACTTGTTCGAAAAACCTTCATATCTTCTCAACCAGGAGTCCGTTTTAGCCGATTCAAAGTCCTACGAACTCCTATTTTCGCCCTCTATCCAAATTTGAACACCAAAGAGACAAATTGATGATTTTATAAAAATATTTACTCAAATGACTCTAAATACTCATAAAAAAACACTCAAAATATGGGCAAATCGGACCACAAAACATAACAATTTTACGTCTAATCATTCTGCCATTTCTTAAGTTTCAAAAAAATAACCGTCGATCCTTAATTTAATCAAACTTGAATTTAAGAACAAGTTTTTTTAATTAATTTGGGGCCACGTAGATGACACGTATGCAACAGACACAAAACATAAGCAATCGGCGGGAGTTAATCTGCCCGTAAGTTTAAATTGCAAAAAAAAAATTAAATTGGAGTTTTGTTTAACAAGATTCAAAAGTTTAGATTATATTGCAATTTGCGAAAGGTAATGATTTTATTTGCAATTAACCCTTTCATAAAAAGCAAAAACAACACTCAAGATATTAATAAATAATTATTTTTTATAAAACTAAGTATCATTTACTTTTTCACAACTCTTATTACTCTCACAAAAGTTAACATGTGACCCACTATATATAAACAAACAATACACTTTCTTAAAAAAAATAAGAAACTTACATAGGGATGGAGAGAGTACAATTAATCATTTTCATTAAATCATAATATTAATTGTTTTTATTATACATACTCACTAGTACAATCCCTGCGAACTTCGCGAGTTTTGACAAAAAATTGTTAGATTTTATTTTTAAAAACATTACATAAATATTTTTTTTATTAATTTGGTTATCTAATTATTTATTATTTATTTTTGGCAAATGTATTAACATTTTTTGGCATATTATAATCGAACTTTATTCGACCCATATTTTATAAAATTTGGCCTAAATTGGACAAAACAAAAAAGAGAATCTTATTTTTGCAAGTTTGTAAATATATTGTCCTAATTAATTTTGGAAGTTCGTAAATATATTATCTCAATCTTGCAAGCTCGTAAAAATAGTATTCTAATTGAACAAACAGTCATAAAAATAGTGTTCTAAATTAACATTTTTTCCGTTATAGCCAATTTAGTTGATGGTAACGAAGAGTATTAATTTTAATTAAAAGAACATTAATTGGTTAAAGTAAAGTGTATCTAAAAATAATTATAAGTTATTCATATATGAAATAATTTAATTCCAAAACATACACTCAATACTAATATTTTAATGTTAAAACACGTAATACCAAGATGAGGTTAATCATGTTTCTAATCTATAGCCAATAATATCATAACTACGAATTGAATTGTATACAATAAATCATATCTTATAACTTATGTCTAAATTAACTCATATAAGAAAGAAATAATTTTTTTTGCATGTTCGTAAATATATTTTCTCAATGAGTATGTATATAGTGAAATTGGTTTATATATGAATCACGGAAGGGTATTAGTTGTTTCAACTGAAGAGTATTAGTTGTTTTTACTGAAGAGTATTACTGGTTTACACTGAAGAGTCTTAGTTCATTTTCACTGAACAACTAAGACTCTTCAGTATAAATCAGTGATACTCTTCAGTAAATACAACTAATACTCTTCAATAAAAATAACTAATACCCTTCAATGATTCATGTACAAACCAGTTTCACTCTGTACTTTGTCATTCTCAATTTTACAAGGCCGCAAAGATAGTGTCCTATTTTTACAAACAATCATAGGCAGTGTCCTAAAATAACAAAATTTTTCTTATAATTTTTATTTTGGTCTCACGAGAACAGACAGTATGCAACAATAGTCATTCTTAAGATATTTTAGGTCCCGTAATTTTTTCAAATTCGGTCCTAAAGATATTTTAGGAATATTTCAAAAGCATAATGAGAGAAGTTATTATATAACGAATTTAGGACAAAATTCGGAATTTTTAACACAACTTGTTTCCGCTTTAAAAACTCGATGCACATTTTTAGGAATATCCTATAGGACTAATTCTGGACTAATTTAAAAACTCGGCGGACGTTTTAGAAATATCCAATATTTTATTAATAATTTAGGACTAATATTGATTTTTTTTAACACAATACTTTTAAAGAATTTAAACACAATACCGAAGAGACATTAGCTAAAAAAATAAATAGAAAACAATTGCTAGAAATCCGTAGATGTTATTGTATTAGGACCAAATTCAGAAAATACAAAAGTTAATAGAAGCTATTATATTATTGATCATTTTAGGACTAATTTCGGAAAACACAAAAGTTTGTGATTTTAGTTATAATTATATGTCACATCATTATAATTAATTATAATTACCTCTCTTTTATGTATCATTATAATATCAATTACAATTGAAAATTATTATAATAATTATTAATTATAATTAAAAGACCAATTTCAAAAAACATAAAAGTTAATAGAAGTTATTATATTATTATAATTACCTCAATAAAAAATTAATGTTATCTCCTACATTATACATATCTATATAATGATAGAATTTATTACATCAAATATATTTTAGGACTAATTTCAGAATTTCAACACAATATTTTTTGAGAATTTTAAGTTGATCAATTACATAGTAAAACACAAATTATCCAAAATACAATACGTTGTTAGTACATTAAAAATATTTTAGAACTAATTTAGAAATTTTTGACATAATATTTTTCAAGAATTTTAGTCTTCCGCTTTAAAAACTCGGTGCACGTTCTTTAGAATATCCCATAGGACCAATTTTGGCCCAGTTCCAAAAATTGGTGCACATTTTAGGAATATCAAATATTTTAGGAATAATTTAGGGCTATTTGGAATTTTTAACACAATACTCCCTCCGTCCATGAAATATAGTCCTGGTTGCCTTATTTGGCTGTCCACGAAAAATAGTCCTGTTGCCTAAAATGGAAAGAATAAACTTTATCTACTTTTTCAACATACACACATACCATTTTTAAATTAATTTATTTTGTACTTGATTTGACACAATATTCTTACTTTTTACATATTATATCAACTTTCTTAATAACCGTGCAAAAAGTAATAGGACCATATTTCGTGGACGGAGGGAGTATTTGTTAACAATTTTGGCCTTCCACACAATATCGAAGAGACCGCTAATTCAGTAGAACAGTATTCGGCATTAATTTAAAAAACAACAATCTTGGACGAAATTCCAATATATATTTAAGAGAAATTTGTAGTCAATACTGTAGATATTTTAGGAACATATAAAAAATATAATGATAAAAGTTTATCGGAAAAATTAATGCTTGGTACCAAACTTGAAAAGAAAAGAAAAGAAAATATGGGACCAAACATCATGAGTTAACACCAAGAATTATGTGAATGAATATTGATATCAAAAGAATAATAATTTTGCAAAAAATATGCGGACTAATTTAAGACCAATTTCGGAATACCCAAGAGTTAATAGAATTTTCTTATAATAAGACCATTGGAAAACACAAAAATAGAAGCTATTATATTATTGATCATTTTAGGACTAATTTCGGATAACAAATTTTTTATATAATTAATTATAATTATACGTTACAGAGTCATTTTTACATGTAATATGAAAATGAAATTGGACATTTATAGAGTTTAAATTCATACTATATTTTTAATTATATTTATACGTCACATCATTATAATTAATTATAATTACCTCTCTTTAATGTATTATTATAATATTAATTACATTTATAAATTATTATAATTATAATTAAAAAGTTACATCATCATCATTAATTATAATTACATCACTTTAATTACAATTATAAATTATTATAATGATCATTAACTACAGTTAAAAGGTTACATCATTATCATTAATTATAATCACCTCACATTAATTTGTTATTACAATTATAAGCTACATCAATACAAAATGAATGATATCTCCTCCATTATACATATCTCTATAATGAGAGAAATTATTATTTAAAAATATTTTAGGACTAATTTCAAAATTTTCAATGCACTATTTTATAAGAATTTTAAGTTGACCAATTACATGGTAAAACACAAATTATCCAAAATACTATACATCATTAGTACATTAAAAATATTTTAGAGCTAATTTAGGAATTTTTAACACAATATTTTTCAAGAATTTTAGTCTTCCGCTTTAAAAACTTGGCGCATGTTTTTTAAAAGTATTGGTAACCTAATAATTCATCATCATTATATTCATGTTGTCGCCCCCAACAGTCACCCACATTTGTTGAATTTTTAAAAATACATTTCAGATAGAATTTAAGGACACCATCATCATTACACCTTTGTCATAGCATCCATCATCAAGGGGAATATAATATTAAGGAACACTATATTATCAAGAGACATTAAATTATAATTACACCCTTGTCATAACACCTATCATGCTCTTGCCATCCATGCCATGGACAAAAATTGTTGTCTTCATAATACATGGTTACATACCTTTTACAAAGTCAACTAGAACTTAATTTATACCATTGGTTCAATATAAATAATTCTATTTAAAAAAAATCCTTTAAACGACACAATTTAGTCCAATAATTTTCCAAGACTCTTGATCAAAAGAGAATTGAATTTATTATAAGTCACATTCATGACATGCATTATATTTTTTAAAAATTAATCAATTAATGAATAGAAGTGACTACACAAATTAGTTGATCATAGCCTATTCCAGGTCCATTTTAGATATAGGAACCCATCATGCTCCTGCCATTCATGCCATCCACTAAAATCGTTATCTTACTAATATAAATGAATCCATTTAAAAATAATCCTTTATACGACACATTCATGCCATGCACTATATTATTTAAAAAATTAATCAGGTAATGAATAGAAGTAATTACACAAATTCCTCACTGAGGGAACAACACACTGGAATACAACACAAATTCCTAGCCTCTAAGTCCTAAACTTCTAACTATGGAAGGGCTGTAGACTTTTGAGAGCTGTAGACTTTGTGAAGATTTTGCTCGAATGCTTAAGGTTGTTGTTGTTGCTCATCTGAGGTCTCCTCTCCTATTTATAGGAGTCTTGAAGGGTCCTCTAGCCGTTAGAGGGATTCAAAATAATTTGAAGTAGTTTCTCCTTCAGCTAATAAAAGCTTCTTGTCATTTAGCTTAGTACTTGAAGTAGTACAAGTTGTCTTTTAGTAATGACTGCTCAAAGAGCTTTTAATCACTAAGACGCTTGTTTCTACTGGCTAGTAATTAGCTCTGATAAACACTGAGGCATTTCAAACTAAGTAGGTGAATGTACAGTTTGTACTACACTTAATTAGTCCTACTAATCTCAAGTTTATAATTTGCAGTCTTTAATTCTGCAGATGTAGACTTCTCGGCTGTGGACTTGTCTTCAACTTTGCAGATGTAGACTTGTCTTGAACTGACTGTAGAGTCTTTATCCAATCTTGCAGATGTAGACTTGAATTCTTCATTTCTTTATGTACCTGCAATGTTAGTTTCCACAAGAATATATGTTTTGTCATTATCGAAATTTAAGAGAGACATCCTTAGGACAAAAATATCCTAACAACTAGCCTGACCAAAACACACTAATGCAATTTCATCTTTTCAGGGGCTTTGGGATCCAATCAAAACTGACATTGTCCTAACATTTGTATTTAAATATTTTTCAAATGAAATTAAATTTATAATGGTGCTTATTATTCTAATATTTTCCCTCTCCACATTGAGTAAGACTTTATGTGTATATATATATATATATATATATATATATATATTAACTCATATACAAATAGAATTATGGTTTAGAAAATAATTGTAATGTGAACACTTTTAAAGACATTATCTCCTTGCTTTCATTGTAGTGGTTCATTTTTTGTGAGACAATATTTTAGTGGTGAAATGTCTTAGTTACTATAGAAAGTTGTATGTAATACTTAGGTAAATTACACTTTTTTTTTACTTTTAATTTTGGTTGACATTGAGTTTCGTCCTATTGATTTTGGAATTTTGAATTCCCTCCTATAACTTACGAAAATTTATATTTTTCTTTATCGTGTTACCTGCCACATCGGGTAACTCTTCCGGTAAATCTAATGTAATACCAAATTTTTGTAATTTATAGGACGAAATTAAAAATGTCATGATTTACTGAAAGAGTTACCTGGTATAGAAGGTAATAGGACAAAAAATACAAATTATATAAGTTCTAAGATGAAACTCAAAAGTTCAAAGTTAAGAGGACAAAAACCAAAATCAACCAAATTATAGGATTAAAAAAAAATATTTTACCTAATTCTTATGTTCTAAGTTTTTTTTTAATTAATTATTTTTTCTTAGTGTCTCTTTAATACAATGCGTCCAATACAATAATGTTAAGTACAATAGAGTAATGACATAGAACTCTTTTAAAAGGATATACTCAATCTTATGTTTATTTGATGGTCTACAAACGAAATGTGAAGTTTTGCATCATGATTTCTAACATGTATTTATTATCATTGAAAACAAACTTTTTACAATTAAAGTTTATAATTTATATATTTCATTTTTTGTTGACATAATTTTAAGACGTGGTCAAATTCTTGATATGATACATATAACATAAAATATTTAAGCTTTTTTCTAATGTTCGAGGCTTCATATGAAGTTACAAATACATATATTAAGTTAGGTTCTCAATATTCCTAGTATATAAGATTTTTCTAAAATGACATTGTTGAATGTATTTAAAAAATAATTTTCTCTTACTAAACATTTGTAGAAATTAGTATATTAAAAAAAACTATAACATATATACTTATCTCATTTGTTAACTGTGTTTGACGCTATGTACACCAAAATGTATAAGATATTGTTCTTGAAAATTCTCCATATATAAGGACGATAAATCTTTGTTTGTAAATATTTTTATTCAGATGAAATTCAACTTATAATGATGCTTATTTATTTTAATATAATATATATCTTTGTTTAGTAAGACTCTATAAAAAGACTCATGTAGGAACAATTTATCATAATTTTAAATTTTTATTTTGTAATAAATATTACATTCTCCTTTTGACAAAATAGTGGTTTAGAAAAAATGTGAAATGTGTGTTTTTTGTTTGACAAGAATCAATGTTAAATGCTTTTATTTATAGATATTTAAATGCATTTTTTATGTTCTAAAAATTTTCAATCAATTATATTTTTTTTCTTAAATATAATATAGTGCATCCAATACAATGAAACTAGATTGAATAGATTTATGATAGAGCAATGTACCTCTTTCATGTGGGGTTAACTTATGTTTAAGGTCTGAGATTTTTTATACATATATTAAGTTGGTTTCTCGGTTTCCAAGTATACCACGAAAGTTGTATATAAAGAAAATTTTTGAAATTGGTAATTAGTCGTATTTTTTTAGTGGAGGTAAATATTGTAGCTTTATTAGTGTTTTATATAACATATATAATATTTAAGCATATAATACATAACTACATCATTGAGTATTTAAATATCAATTAAACTCAAGATTTCTTTATTTAAACAATGTATTTATTGGTGTGGACCAAATTTCAATTCGTGGTGAATATTATATATATGTCAAAAATAAAATTAATTTTCAAAATTAGCATCATGAATCATTCTTAAAATATTATACAATACTTTTCGAAAGACTTTAAAGCCCACGAGAATTGTGGGCGCTTCACTAGTTGTTTATAATACCTTCTTCAAAAGAATTATAGACTGTATTTGTAAGACAAATTAAGTTACACTACAAGAAAATAAAGAACTGCTTAGAAATTTTTTCTACATGGCAATGAAATTTCCAAAAAGAAAAAAGAAAAAAAAATCTATAGTTGAGATTGGATATTAACTGTCTAAAAATAATTTTCCTACAAAAAAATTTGTGGATAAATTGATTGTATGTAAATTTTCACAGGCAGATTGATTGTAGGTAATTAATTACCTACAAATTTTATTCCCTACAAATTATTTATAAATAGAGCAACGAAGATGCCTATATGATTAGAAAATTTAGTAGGTAATTCGAAAAAAATAATTCTACTATGAAATTTTTTGTTAAAAATTTTATAGTCATATTAAAAATATATCATGGGTAAATCATTATTTTTTTTATAGTGAAATACTCCCTGTATATGGATAAGATAAACTTGTTTACTTTTTCTATATGTACCAAAATATACTTATTTCTTTGATATAGCCATTAAATATTAATTTTTCAATGGACCAAACAGACCCTGTTAAATAAACTTGGTCGAATATTTTTTTATGCCTCTCTATTGTAAGGGTATAATAGGAAGGAAATATAAAAATTTAGAATTCCAACCATATTAAAAAAATTATTCTAAAAATAAAAATGTATATATCTTATCGGCACTTATCGATAAGAAAATTTGGACAATCCCATTAAATCAGGATATGATCAAATTAATTAAATTTGTTGTTTATATAACTTATTTAATATATTTTACCCAAAAGCAAAATAGGTAAATTAACAAATTTGGACAATCTCATTAAATCAGGATATGATCAAATTAATTAAATTTGCTGTTTATACAAACTTATTTAATATATTTTATCCAAAAGCAAAATAGGCAAATTAACAAATTCTTATAAATTTCGAATGTTTATTATACATCGCAAGAAATAAAAATGAATACTAAATCAAACTTTTTGATGATCATTGGTATACTCTGCATGTTTCTCATTGTCATGGGCGACTCTTCTACGCGTGGATTTGAAAAGGAAGAATCTGGTCGGATATTAATAGGTGTGATGCCACCACCGTGTGATTGCAATGGTTGCATCCCATGCTATAAGTATAGAGAAGAAGTAAACGGAGATTACTTGTGGAAGTGTGCATGTCGTGGAAGGATATACGATCCAAATCATTGAAAAGTTCATGAAAATGGACATTGAATAAATGTATTCTTTTCCCTCAATAATATATACATCTAAGTCTCTATTAAATAATGGTGTATGACTTTTGGGTCTTTTTTATTTTTGTGAATTATTTTGCACTGCAAATTAACCAAATCTGAAATGCTCTAAAATGATATCATTATCGAAGATGACCGAAGTTTATTTTTTTATCCTTAAAAAATTTATATGCAAGCTTGATTTAAGCTTAAAACACATTGGGTTGGTAAGTTGGAGAAACTTTAAGAGAAACAATTAGCCCAAAATCATGCCCAAAAAGTTAATCTGCATTTATTAGAATCGATCCATTGTTCTTCTAGTCATCACGAAACTGAAGTCGCCTATTTGTGCCAAAGCGCAAAATTTTACATAAAAAATAACATGTTGAGGACATAAACAAAAACTTAAAGTTAAAGCTAAAAAAATAATTTTGAAATTAAATAACTTAAAGGACTAAAGTCAAAGTTGCAAAAACTTAAAGGATAACTAGTCACATATTTATAAAAAGATAACTTAGTTATTTTATGTATGTCTATTCTTATCTTCAAAATTATGGGTTATTTTTATAGAATTTCTGGGTATGAATAGTGTGACTAAAAAGAAAGGAAAATTATGTGAATTACTTAATCATATAGTCCTTTTATTGTTCAGATTCCTCCAATTTCACATGAATAAGAATTATGATGTTATAATTATCTAATAATTTTAAGATTTTTTGGCGTTTATCAAGTTTTTCTTCTTAATGATTTAAACCTCTGTTTTTTCGCGATTCCACACTGTTTCTGATATGGTAACATATACGTATTTTTACAGTAACACTCACTTGCCCTAAAAGTAACATAGACCTAAGAGCGACTTTTTGAAAAAATCCATTTGATCCGCGAATTTTATTATGTTAACCTGAATTTTAATATTGACCCGCGAAATTTTCTACTTTTTATTATTAACTTGTATTGCACGGTGCAATATTGTACCCAAAATCCACTCAATAATGATTTATTTGAGGAACTTAATTAATGCACATGTTGGGGCCAAAGAAGGTGGATAGATGGCTCAGCGGAGCAGCTAATCGGGAGGATTTTGAGTTATGCAACAATATATTAATTAAAGTGGCAAATAGATTTCGATTAACTTGCGAATCAAACGCAATAGGATTGAGTGTGACTAGAACTTTAGTCTTACCCAATTCAGCAAACCAAACGCCCTCTAAATATATATTCAGATGTGGTATATATCATGGGTCACCATGAGACACGTCAAAGTCATGGCTTCTAGCTATTCATTCCTTGTGCGTATAAACAACATTCATTCAAATTAAATGAAGTTATAGCAGAAATCTGGTTAAATATGATGCTGGCATTTGATCATTTATTTTTTATATATTTTTTAGATCCATAAAATTTTGTAATTTCGTCCCCTTAAAATAATTCCTTTTACCATCTATATTTTTTGCTCTCTTGGGAAATCTTGATTCCTATCTGATTAGCACTATCGATTGTTATGATGTATGAGGCAATGAGACGATTCACAAAATAACACAAATTAACATTTATCTCTTTCAATGTGTTAATACGTCATGTCCAATTTATATTTTGTCTTACTGTGAGACGGTCTCACGCAAGACCTGTACTAACATGGGTTCGAGTTTATCATGAAAAAACAAGAAAACTAATTAAAATACACTCAAAAATTAAAATCAACACATATATTCCATGCCATTCTTTAATAAAAAAACAGTGATAATAAAAGGGAAAATGGTCAAAGAAGCCCCTAAACTTATACGTGGGGAACAATTATGACCCTGAACTTTTTTTTAGTACACCTATACTCCTTTTTTTATCAATAAGATCAAATTAACCCTTAATTTTATACATGTGGATCAAATAGACCCCTAAATCTTTTTTAATACATTCAAATCAAATAAGCTCCCATATCATAATTTCAAATAATATTCTTCCTATTAGTTCAAATATTATGTTGTTTTAATGTAAATTTGTCAATTATTTTCCTTCATAAATAAATTAATTATTTTTTCACATATACAATAAATACAAAAAAAAACCTGGAATGTTATGTTTCTTTTTATCTCTATCTTTTCATATTTTTTTATTTGATTAAATAAATAAAACTTATGATACTAAACACTTTTCTAAAATATAATTTATACATTCAGAATATTTTTCTTATTTGATTGAATATATAAAACTTATGATACTAAACACTTTTCTAAAATATAAATTAATAGTAATTTATACATAAAAAAAAAACTAAAGTATATACCACCATGAAAATGATACAGATGCATATATGTATAGTATAGTTACGATTTCTTTTTCTTTTATTACTAATTGAAATTACTTCATAACAATTGATGTCAGTGAGATTGAATATACACACGTCTATTTTTTTTTATTAATTTATTATCATTATTTTTATAGGGGACTTCTAATTTTTATTTTTATTTTGAATTTTAATCATTATGATATAATTTATTAAGAAATAATGAGGAATTTGGTTTAAAATTATATTTAACAACTTCTATAACTCTTTTGTTCTTTACAGAGTTAAAATTTATTTTATCACCATATATAAGACTAGGAGTTTATCTGATCTTAATATTAAAGAAAAAAGAGTATAAATGTATTAATAAATAGTTCAGGGGTCTGTTTGATCCCTATGTACAAGATTAAGGGCCTATTTGATCTTAATGTTAAAAAAAAGGGTATAAACGTACTAAAATATAGTTTAGGAGTCTGACCCTTTTCCCATTATAAAACATTAAAAACAAGGATTAAACATAAAATTTATGAACGTGCTCTTCCCCAATTAATTCAAAATGCTTGTAACCATTACTCTCAAACCAAAATGAGCTAATCTTACTGATTATACAGTCTTGAATACATAGCCAAATTGAGCTAATCTTGCCGATCATACAAATCTTGAATACATACATTATAAAATAAGTAGGACCATAAATGCCCCTTGTCTTGGATGCAAGAACTTTGTCCATTCTCAAACAAGGTGGACCACTAATTAATAGTACATTTGTTGGTTACATTGTTTGAAAATTCAATATCTTGCATGCATGCATGATCAAACCTTACAATTGATAGATTGATGATAATATATAATTATGACAATTGGGAAGAGAGGAGATTTGTGAGGGTTTGATAAAAACCTTACAATATAAAAAATAATTAGTAGTATCAGTTAATAATTTGTTGACACTAAAAATATTTTGTATCAGAAATAAAATTGATATTAAAACTAATTAAGATCTGAACAATTTATTTTTGACACAAAAAACTTTAGACATGCCATGAAATAATTTTGTCTCATTTAAAAGTTCGAACATATTGAAGGGTGTGAAGTTAATTTATTTAATTATTTCTCTTCAGAGTATCAATATTAAAAGTTTGATACTACAACATATATTTAGTATCGGAATTATTTTTTGATAAAATTCTAGTAGTGGATGGATTACCCACAAAGATGACAATATATAATTATGACAATTGGGAAGAGATGAGACTTACAATATCCTTGTTTGTCTAAACAACATTCATTTACATTAATTGTGAGCTATTTATTCCTTGTTTGTCTAAACAACATTCATTTACATTAATTGAAATAGGTTATATATAGCAGAAATCCGGTTAACCATGATGCTGACATTCGATCATTTTCCTCATCAATATATTAGGGAGAATAATAGCTTAGGAAAAACCTACCTAATTAATACTACACGACGCATGAGGTAACGAATTACCATCAGAGAGCTACAAAAGTCTTGCGTGAACGGAATATAATTTGGGAATGACTTAATACTTTGGAAGGGATAAGTGTTAATTTGTATATTGGTGAACCATTTCACTGTAAATCGTCTCACACAAATTTTTATCATAACTTTAATATGAGGACAAGGATCCGCTCCTATACAACACGGTGTTATGCGAGAGGGTGCCATTGGATCATCCACAAACAGACACATGTGTCAAATTTGCGGGTTTCTAGCTACATGAAATTATTTGTGTTATTTATTTCATTTCATATGGAATCTATAAAATATCAAATAGACTACCACAAATCCACGTGGTGTTGTTTCTGGAAATTTCAAGATTTTGCTTCAGCTTATCGTACGACGTCGGTCGCCATCATTCCAGTTTCAAAATTTAGCAATTTCTTTGGATTCGGTCTGTTGACATTTTTAAAAAATTTGGAGTTCGTTATTGCAAATTCTGTTTTAGATTTCAATTTCTGTTCTCAATTGTTGGAGTTCTTTCACGCCGGGACTCTGGGAAATTTGTTTGGCACATGGGTAAAACGGTCGCATTTTGTTTTGTCCGGCCATTTTGGAACAATCTTTTTTTCTTTGAAGTCCTTTTAATATGGAACAAAAATTTTATACTTAGCAAACAAATAGAATGTAATAAGAGCAGCTAATATTTCTAGGATGTTTTTGAAAACAATGAAAAGTCAGTGTGACAAAAAAAATACTCCCATTATCTCTACCTATATAGAGCATGTTTTAGTTAAAAAATGGTTCATCAATATTAAAATATGTGAAGTTGAGAATTTATAATTAGTCCGTCTTTTTTATTAAAGAGAGTTTAGTTCATTATTAATAAAGAATATATTGAAAAATGTAACACAATGAGTGATGTAAGGAAGTAATTACTTTTAGAGAATAAAATTGTATTTTCGTAACTTTGAATAATTTAAATTGTAACAGAACTTCATCCCAATTTTTTTTATAAAGACGCCTTTGGTTCACGGGATTGGTAGGGATTAGCATTTTACTCCCGAGTAGAACAAATATTTTTCGGATAACGAGGACATGATGATGATGATTCTAAACATTGATAAAATAGTAAGGCTATGTTCTTCTTGGATTTTGAAAACCTGGATTTGGATTTTGGAATCTAAACTCCATTTTAATTTGGATTTTAAAATTAGAATTTTGAAATCCTAATCCTACAACCCTATAAATAACATATACACTAATCATATACTTTTACATAATAAAGTTAAAACTTACCCCACCCAAAACAGAAAAATAACACAGATTTTAAAAACTCCTTGGAACACAAAAACTACCGATTTTTTAAAGTCGGTTTTTAAAAACCACTTAAAACCAGAAACAATATGTTTGGGCTGTCACTGGTAGGGATGGCAATAGGCCAGGTCGGGATCGGTAGTCGATTACCCAGACCTGCCCCGTTTTTATTTCTCCTGCCTCAGACCCGCCCCGCGACCCGCACGGATCCTGAATAATCGCCCCGTGCGGGTCCGGGCCGACCCGCCCCGCTCCGTTTTCAAATTTTTACTTTTTCTTTTTTACCATTTTTTTAGTTTTGATCGTCTACTACCATACATATACTACGATAAAATTAGACCCGATTATCATATGGTAAAAACATAAACTGAAGACATGTGAGAGATAATATTTTGATTTATAATACAAAACTAGGAATGGATATTTACACAATTAAAGATTAAAATTAATTAGAAAATAAAAGATGAATTATCAAGTTCGATTCTCTTAATCGATTTTTATTGTACTAAAATATACACATATCACATGTTAATATATCTATGTAATTATATATTAATATATATATACATTAATATTAATATGTATATATGCACGGGGCGGGGCGGTACCCACAGGGCCATCATAATACCCAGACCCGCCCCATTTTCAAAACGGGGCAGGGCTAGCCTGTCCCGTACTCAAAATGGGGCGGGTCCGACCTGGCCCAAATGCCTCGGGGCGGGATGGATACCCACAGGGCGGGTCAATATTGCCATCCCTACTGGTGAACAGTATCCCTCGTTATAGCGAGCACGGTAATGTGACTGTTTTGGGAATTTTCGACAAATTAATATTTATCTTTATATAAATACAAATTTGTCCTTGCACTTTTTCCTTTTACCAATTTATGCCTTGAAATGAGTGAAATTACAACTAAAATGACAATAATCTCAAATGCTCGAGCCTGTTGGCTTGCACGCCTTTAAAAAATAGAAAGTTAAATTTGAATATCTTTGTCTTAATTTAATAAATCACTACTAGTTCTAATTGGGCTCAATGAATGCTTATTAACATGATATTATGTGTATTCATACAATAAATATAACTTGGCTATGTTTCCATAAAATATCGTGTTTATTGTCAAAAGTTTAATTTATAGCTCTCATATATAATATTTAAAAAAAAATATTAATAAAAAATATTAACAAGAAAAATTAATAAAAAAATATTTAATGAGTACATAAACAAAATAAATATAATCAAGATTTGACTTAATTGCAAATAAAATCATCACATTTTGGTAAATTGTAGTTTAATCTCGAATTTTCAATTTTATTAATAAAACCTCTACATCCTCAAATTTTAACAAATCAAGCTAACTGGCAAAATAAAATCTCACATTTATCAATTACTAGTGTTAAACCCGCGAATTTCGCGGACATAAAAAAATATTGTTTGAATTTTATTTTCAACAACACAATATAAATATGTCCATAGGAATATAGTTGTGTTGTCTTTAATACATTATACACAACAGACGTATAATTTCCCATTAAAAGTATAGTTATTTAATTAAACACAATTATCAAACCAAACATAATAATATTAAATATAACATTTAAGCACATACGATAAAACGAAATTTCATAGTAATTTCTTTTATTATTTTGTTAAGCACATGCGATAAAACGCAATACAATAATCACAAGTTTCTAAAAACCTCCCTATATACAACATTCGTTGTATACTTTGAAGGTTTACCTTCGGAGTCAAGACAAAAAAAATTCAAACCACTTTACTCCTAACCCTCTATACCGTAACGTACAACTGTCCGAGTGTGAAAATTGGTTTTGGCAGGTATAGTCCAATGGTCGAAAGAGATTGACTTTGACGTTTATTAATAGTCATAGCAAAACACAATAATACGGGAAGCTGTCTCATCGTTAATTTTACGGGCATCCTTGCGTCTGAATTGCTCAAAGACATTATTTGGATGAAAGCCTTATTTCCAACATTTTTTCCAGAAATTATCTCAGCTTCAATCACGTGGTTTCCTATCCTAGTAACAACCAATCTCGTCCAATTACACAACCCAGATTTCTGACCAATATTCCTCAAAAGAACAATAGGAACACCCTCCTTCAATACCAATTTATGGGTAGGCATACCACTACACCTCACAGAGTTTAAAAAACCCACTGGCACCAGCTCTCCATTACCCCCAGAACGAAACTCCGATTTACAAACACTATCGTAACTCAAATTAACCCTCGTTTCCCCAAGAATAATGGAGAGCATCTTCTCATTGATACAATCTACACCTCGATGCGTGGGTGCAAGAATTGCTCTATCTTCAAAATATTTATGCATACGTAGATTGCTCTCGACAGATGGATAGATACTTTAAATGATAGTCATAATAGGATTAACCTCATCACAAATGAGATTTTCCGGTGGAATCTAAATATCTACAAAACCATCTCTACCTTGACCGAGCTTGTCATCTCCAACTTTCAATATCCAATCCGAAAATTCAGCAATTCCATTGTTGCTTGAATCAGAAGATGTGCTTCCGACCTTCAACCTCATATTCTTAGTCAACGTAAGCACCTAACCACAAAGCGACAAATACACGCATAATTACCCAATCAATGGATAAATACTTAATATCAAATATAAATAATAATCATTCAACTAAAATTATTAAGACTACCTTGCAGTATTCCCACAAGTTACAAGTACGATGAATTAATGGTGAATGAATAACATCTTCTCTGCTTCCATTTGATATTACCGGAAGTATTTACAAAAAATCACCACCAACAACAATAGTTTTTCCTCCAAACGGTAAATCATTCACTGATCCGTGGGAATTCCTAACAATATCTCGCAAAGTACGATCCAACGCTTCGAAACTAAATTTATTTACCATAGGCGCCTCATCCCAAATTATTAGCTTGGCCATTATGAGTAATCCTGATAACTCTGATCCAGGAAGCACGTGACACGTGGACGACTCATCAATATTTATGGGAATTGCTAATCTCGAATGAGCAGTACGTCTACCGGGCAGAAGAAGCCCTGCAATTCCACTCGAAGCAACGTTCAAAACTACATGGCCATCACACCGTACTGCAGCTGAAAGTGTCTTCCAAATATACGTCTTTCCAATCCCGCCATATCCATATAAGAAGAAAATGCCACCCTTTCGACTCACAACAGCATCGAGTATCTCGTAAAAAATAGATCTTTGTTTAGAAGTGAGCATAGAACTCAAATTCGTATACTCATCCCTCAGGAGTGCACAGTCATACTGCATCTCCTCGTGTATCATCCTGTTCATTCCAGCTGATACCGATCACTCCCTGGGCACAGGCATCGAAGGGAATATGGATAAACTGCTTACATTCAATTCCAACAATTTTACAATTTCAATCGATGTATAATTCGTCAAATCGTCATTGCTCAGAATTAGTTCTGTCCAAAACACCAAAAGAATACAACATTAGACAATATGCATATAAATTCAAATTAAAAAATGTATTTTAAATACAGTTGCCTGGAAAATTCAATAATCTTCTCTGTCTTGACTGTATATCATCAGAAAGACAATCAAAGGTTCGCTCGAATACTTTCTCCAGAGAGTTCATAGTAGAAGAATGGAGGACAAATTTCTCACATAATGAGCAGATGCCCAAAAACTTGATTCAATTATTCCATCAATATATTCCTATCGTCGTTCAACAATCCCAAAGAATAATAGGTATCCCTAAAAGTTGAGTAGGTAACGTCTCCATTGGTGTGTATCTCCTCATACGACTCAGAATCCCTACCGTGGGGTAGCAGAATGCCCAAGTAAAATTGCTCACCAGCACCAAGTGGAACATTGTATAACCTTCCCAAGACCGACCTTTTGTCTCTACGCCTTTCCCAGGTGAACTTTTTTCTATTCCACACGTACTTAGATGGAAACTCCATATAAGCGAAACTTTTTGCTTGGGGATCAGTCGTGTTACACTCCATTCACGCTAAAATATTGTTCTATGAGTTGCAGGCCTCTGTAGGACATCACCAATGTACTCGTCATCATCGAAAACAACATTGTTCTCATTAGGAAGGTTAAAGTTCAATCGCACAACTGATGGAAATATGTATTGTATATCGAACTGAAGAGTCCTCCACACTGCCTCGCACGGAGAAATGTACCTACAATTAATGTAATTCTCGACCTCATCTTTATCCTTTGAATTGACATTGGACGGAGCACCAGCATCCACTGTTACAGTGACTCTATCAGAACCCTTGTTAATATATTTGAACACATACTTGATGGACTTGTGTCGATTGTACCATTTGACATTTATATATCCCTAGTATCTCCTCAATAAAATGGACTGTAAAGCACAGCAACCCCAGTGTCCAGTTCAACTCCACTTTTGATAACAGTACGTCCATCATTCCTCCGCCTGTAAAGAGCGTATCCATCCTAATCAACCGAAGTACTTTCCTGATACTTCTTAGGAAAATGTATTGACCAATAATTCCCGCCCATACATGGTGAACTTCTCATAGCAAGTCCACATGGTCCATGCATCATATAGTCCCCAACCAAGTCATGCAACTCTGGATCTTCATCTTTATCAGGAATCTCCGCAGATATGATGCGATCAACGTCCTCTGAATTTGGAATCTTATTATCGCGATTCAAGAATAGAAGAATATGAGCATATGACAATCCCCTCTTCTGGAATTCCACGATGTAGACCACTGCACAAAAAAAAGATTAGGATTATTGATAAAAAAAAACTTATTAGTTTTAAAACTACGTGGTAATAATACATTGCCAGAAAAAATATAATAACAACTACGTAATACATAATTCATATATATAGATTTAAATTTCAAAATATCCAATAATAGCACATATTTACATGCATCAATCTTGCAAAAAATCTGAAGCTCCTTGAAATCCCTCACAATTCTATCCAACTTCATCTTAAATAATCGACACAGAATATCAGGCCTATCCGCCGTCTCAAGACCTCTGCTGGATAAAAATCTTGATATCTCTGGCCACTTTGGATTGCAGGTAATTGTAATAAATAGATCAGGATAAGAAAAATGCTTACAGATCACCATGGCATCCTGGAAACTCTGTTTCATGTACTTTGGACTACCCGTAAAAGACGAAGGCATTATCCTCTTACCAGCAGTAGATGGCTCTGTACGACCACCTTCAACATCATCAGCCATGTCGCATACTCTACCAGATCTCAACTTCACTTGGTTAAACTTTATGTAAGAAAGCCGTTCAGACTCTATCATTGTGTAAGAATCAACCAAGAATTGCTGAAAGAGTCTTCTTGATAGGAACAGGATATTAGATTCATTGTGATGCTCGTGAATTCAAAATGCAAAAAATTCACGCTTCGTGAGCCTTATTCGCTTTCTAGCAGTGGAGCTAGCATCATTATGCACCACATCGAGACGATAACCATCCTCGCCATAAGGAAACAACAGAGGATACTGTAATGGAACATATGACGGATGTAGCTCGCTTATTCTCAATAATTCACCACTGCAAGTCTGAAGGACAATATCCCTTCGTTCATACGTCAAATCCAAATCTCCTGGAATAAGTGTAGCAACCTTCAAAGTAGTTGGAAGATTATGCGTTCTCTTATCCGTATTCCTGGCCTGGACCAGATTCAATCTAAGTGATGGCTCACGTCCAGATATAATGCTTTCCCCAGTATTTCTGAATTAGACTGCAAATGGATTAAATCAATCTATCATTCGCCTCAGTTCTCCAACATTAATATTGTCTAGCCTTCTATTCCTCCCAGTCTCCCTTACACTGTAGAAAGAATTTAAACGTGAAAAAAAAGATAAATAAAAAAGACATTCAAAATCCTTCACAATTACCCTAAAAACACAAACACAATAACACAATACATGATTGGGGTAAAGGTAGGCATGAGAAAAATTGCAATTAAAAAAATAGCTCATACCCAGTAAATGAAAATAGGAAATACCTGAAAGCTTTTATTCTGTTTTCGGTCTCATTTTCAGTGTCGTAAATATACAACTGTGAGAACTTCGGCTATTTTCCAGGAATAGGTAACAAATTTCCAATCTGGTGATAATTAGCACCATGCATCTTGAACACGTAAGGACCTCAACCTCTTTTGATTGAACTATCAACCTTACTGCCCATCGACGTAAAATTAAACATCATATTGTATGCTCTTATATTTTTTACAAACTGCTTGCTCTTATCATCATTCAGAGAAAGCATGTCTTTCAATGCATCGAGAGGTGGCCTAGCATAGGCAACTAAACTTTCACATTGCTGCAACATGAAGGAAATTTTGGAGGATTCTTGTTGCTTTTCTTTGAAGTTCTCTTCTCATACCACATGAGAGCATTATAATGCATACATACATACGTAGCATCACCGAAGTCTAGATAACCTGAAAAATATATTAATTAAATAAAATAAATACAGATTCAACAGACCGTTACCCAAATCACAGCTAAATCTTCTGGAGGATATTGTACTCCTGACTGCTGATACAACAACTGATTGAATTCCAGCTGAAAAAGTAGCCACTTCTTATTATGATATAAAATTCGTTATATATAAGTAAAACAATTCATATATTGAAAAATAATATATATAAATATATATATATATACACACATGACACATACGTATATACAAATAAAAAGTATACAATTTAAAACCAAAGTCAAAATACTCACTAAACAACAGAGGCTCTACACTCTGAAAATTGTCAAGTCCAAATGTCCGTGGAATCGAAGACGACCCAACACAATACGCATGATCACCACGGATACTGAGACCATTCCTCTGGTGGTTAATAGGTGTCTTTCCCTTTTCTATATACATGAAATTAAAATATTAAAATTAAATAATAACCAGCAAATAAACAATACGAATATTGTTATTCTATCATTTTAGATAAAAAAAATTAATATCTTTATATGTAAATCTGGGAACTTGTTGTGATAAACTCGATGGAGCAGTAGTGTCAAGACTGGTTGAAGTCTCGACAGTAGCCACAACTGTAAAATTTCCAACAAAAGAGTGTAATATTTTGGTAACGTGAATATTCAGATGAAATCACCACACTAAAATCACATGCAATATAAAAGATTAAAAAACCACATTAAAAGGAACATGATTAAGAACATTTTAACCACAATCAAAGCGGCAAAATACACAAATTAAAAATTGGCCAAAATTAATAGATAGTGCCCTAGTTTTGAAAATTTGTTAAGATCCTAATTTTACAAGTTTGTAAAGATATTGTCTCAATTTTGCAAGCCGTTAAAGAAAATTTTACAAACACTCATAAGATAGTGTCTTAAAATAACAATTTCTTCCTTATAACCAATTTAGTTAATATTAACAAAGATTATTAATTGTTTATTTAAAGAACATTATATGGTTAAATCTAAAAATAATTTTCAAGTGGTTCACATATGAAATAATTTAATTCTAAACATAATCTCAATAGTAATATTTTATGATTAAAATATGTAATACCGCATTGAAATTAATTATGTTTCTAACCTACCACCAATGTTGTCTGAACTACGAATTGATATGTATATAAGTCATGCCTTATAATTTATCATTAAATTAACTTATATACGCAAGAAGAAATTATTTTTTAGGACATTATCTTGTGGATGTTTGTAAAATTGGAACACTATCTTTTCGGGTTTACAAATTTAGGAAACTATCTTTATGGTCTTATAAAATTAGAACACTATATTTACAAATTTATAAAATAAGGACATTATATTTCATGTCGGAAAAATTTAGGCCAAATTTTATAATAATGTGGGTCAAATAAAGCCCGGTTATAATATGCCTAGTTGGCTGTATTTTATAAAATTTGACCTAAATTGGACAAAATTAAAAGATAGTGTCCTAGTCTTGAATGTTTGTAAAGATACTGTCTTAGAGTAGGTCTCTTGTGCAATAGTGCACGATGCAATTTTGCCAAATAAGGAAGGATTCTAAAAATTCTCGAGTCAACATTGAGATTCGGATCAACATAATAAAATTCGCGGGTTAAACGGATCTTTCCAAAAAAATTGCGCAAAAGTAAACAGAAAAATTCGCTCTCAGGTCTGTGTTACTTTTAAGGGCAAGTGAGTGTTACTGTAAGAGTACGTATGTGTTACTATATTAGAAACGGTGTGAAATCGCGAAAAAATAGAGATTTAAATCATGAAGAAGAAAAACTTGATACACACAAAAAAAAAATCTTAAAATTATTAGATAATCATAACATCATAATTCTTATTCATGTGTGTTACTATATGAAATTGGAAGAATCTGAACAATAAAAAGACTATATGATTAATTAATTCATGTGTTACTACATGAACAAATGAGTGTTACTACAAGAACTAAATAGTGTTACGATATGAGCTAGTAATACACTTTTGCTCATGCGGTAACACTCGTTTGTTCATACAGTAACACAATTTTCAGCAGTATGAAAAATGGGCAGTCGTTTGACCCGCGAATTTCGGAAATTTCTATTTAAAGCAGTAACACACATTTGTTCATGTGTTACTACATGAACAAATGAGTGTTACTACAAGAACTAATCAGTGTTACGATATGAGCTAGTAACACACTTTTGCTCATGCAGTAACACTCGTTTGTTCATACAATAACACAATTTTCAGCAGTATGAAAAAATGGGCGGTCGTTTGACCCGCCTTTGACCCGTGAATTTTTTAATTTTCTATTTAAAGCAATAACACACTTTTGCTCATGCAGTAACACTCGTTTGTTCATACAGTAACACAATTTTCAGCAGTATAAAAAATGGGCAACCCGTTTGACCCGCGAATTTTGGTTTAATTTATATAGAAAACAACCGGGTAGGGTTTGAGCATATTGCACGGGTCAGACTTTGTGCAATATTGCATATTAGACTTTGTCTTATAATTCCATAAATATAATGGCCTAATTTTACCAGCACTCATAAGATAGTTTCCTAAAATAACTGTTTTTCTCTTAAAAGAATCATCACATGGGAAAATATTAAACTTTGTTTACAAATATTCATCACCTAATTTTCCGGTGATAAATAATTACAAATGGATCAAGGACTTTAAATAACACCTAATTTTGTTAAGTTAGCGCTAAATACACATTAATCAAAGCATTACACGGCAAAAATTATAACTGAGTTTAAAAAATTAGATAAATTGACAATTTGTAATAATTATATTATATGGTGTATTTACCAAAGAGTGAAACCATTAATTTATTTTGTAATTCTTGCATGCAAATTAGATATCTATTTTGGCACAAATTTTTTTTAATTATTGACAATCTATAATTGGATGAATTGACAAATTTAATGTACCTTCATTATTTATTGAATAGTAAAACTAATTCTAAATGTAAAAATAAGGATATGATATATTATAAATAGTTATAAAAAAGATTAAAGAGGTATCATTTACTCTATAAAAAAAAAAATCCACAAGGATTGATTTTTACATATTAATTATGGCCATTGAATAAATATGTAATTTTTTTAAAAAACAAAATTAGTCGTGCACAACTTTGTTTAGTTAGTGAATTTTTTAAATGAATGTTGATTCTAAATAAGTGTGATATAATTATATATAAGCTTAAATTGTATTCTTTAATCACATATGGTATGATTTGGAGTCACAATGGAAATATAAATTAAAATTGAAATCACAATTTTCAATAAAGAAAATATTACACAATTGAAGATTGTTTATGAACTTACACAATCAAATATATATATATATATATATAAAAGGATTTATGGTATTGTAGTAGCATATTAAAAGTATATGTATGTGCATTAAAATAAACAAACTATTCTAAAATTTTAAGGACACTAATTAAATCCTATAATAAGGTTTTTTCAGAAAAATATTATCGTACAACGCCAATTATGGATAATTGATTCTGATAAATTGTGATATTAATAAAAGGTATTACAATTTATATCTAATTTATTATTTGTGGTAATTTTTTAATTAACAGGAATCAATGATGATACACTTAGATCAACTACATATATGTACTCATTTAGAATTGATTAAGTAAGACACACTCTAACACACTATACATACACTCTAACACACAAGTCATAAAAGTATGTGGCAAAGGAAAATTTTTAAATTTGAAAATCTTTCTAAGCTCATTAGCAGATTTTTCAATATTTGATATAAATATTTTGTTTAAAGTCATTTAATCTCAACCCATTAATTTTTAGGTATAAAATATATATCTAAATGAAATAGTTATATTTGTACAAATCAACATAATTAATAAACAGGTTAATTGTCAATGGTCCTCCCACCTAATGGGCCGCTGAGTCACCATAATTTACTTCCTCCACCCAATCCTGTCGGGCCAGGGGGTGGGGGCCCTGGGGGCGAGGGATTCGCCTTTCTTGCTACAAGGTTAATTGTCAATGATTTGTGATATATCAATTTAGCATGTTATAAAAAAAATGAATACTTCTACATGTATATTGATTAATTATTATAAGTTACATAATTAATTAATATAATTACAAGTCCATAATATACTCCATTTCGTTTTGTCAAACTTACTCTAAATAATTAAATAATATTATGCACATGTAAAATGTTAATTACCATACAAGTAATACACGTATTAAAATGTATTTAATATGTAGTAGTTAATATTGTATGACTTCGAACTTAATTAGGCTAATTCCAAAAAAGAAGGATTTATATATTAAAATATTTTTTTAAAACGTGAACTAATAAATGAATAATGTAAATTCGAAAATGATCAAATTTACATGTAACAATATATACATCAAATAAAACAGGATTTATAAATTAAAATGTATAATGATTCAATTAAATATTATATATCTTATTCAAAGATTATAAAATCAAGAAAGGATCCTAAACAACCGATCCAATTTTCCATAATTAAGAACACGTTACCTTCGTTCAATAATAATGATATTAATTAAGAATTTATTCGTTCAATAATAATGATATTAATTAAGAATTTATATCACAATAAATATAAGATCGGTTACTATATTGCAAGTTAGTGGAAAGTGGACAAGATTGAATACAATTAAGTTGGGTACATGGACCAAACTTATTAAAATTAAAAAAAAAAAAAAACAGAAGCATGTCGAATATAAAGAAGAAAAAAAGAGAATTTTGCATTTTTTGGAGATGACTAAACTGAGAATTTTGCAAAGCACCACAACAATTTGTATTGTTAATATTGACAACTATCAAGGTTGCGAAGAATCTTATTAATATTGAATGGGCATATAAATATCCACAAAACAAAGTACAAAAGAATCATCAAGAAATGGATGATTCATTCACGCCAACAATACACCATAAAAATAAAAAGAAAAATCATATACATTAATATTACCGAGAAAGAATCATCCCTAGAATCAAACGACTAACTAAAAATAAAAAATTATCCTCCAAGAAGATCGGTCGTGGCCGCACAAAAGAAGAGCATGAAGATTCGATAATCCAATGTACCTACAAAGTCGAACAAAAATAACAACGATCACATTAGATTATAAGATTGTGGAAGAATTATTTTTTAGCTAGAATGGGAGGAGCCAAAAAATTAAAGAACAAATGAGTGAGGAAATGAGAGATGGCATATGCAAATTTATAGATGCAAGAAAGCAAGAATGGACGAACACTATCAAAAGAAAAAATAACAACGGATGAGATCATTTTGCAATAAATGATCGAATGAGAGGAACCATTCTTGTGAAAGAGGCACTCCAAGCCATGCCACATAGGCAAAGAGAGGTTTTGCTATATAAAAGTTATGATGATTGTTCATAATTCGATTACTTAATCACATCCATGATAAAAGCACCATCACAAATGCGCTTTCTCTTAGTATTTACACTTAGAGTTTTGTAACTATAATTCAATAAATTTGCTCCGTTAGTCCAAATTGTTAAAATTTGTAATGGTTAAGGTTTATATAAAAAATATGTTTTGGCTGCGGAAATAATAATTCAAAATTAAAGAAGAAAATACAACTCAATTTATTTAATACAATGAGAGAAAATAAAGAAAAACAGCAGCAGTGACGAGTCGAGGAAGTCCTCTTCCCGCAAGATAAAATTTCCCCAGTAGTGCTCTTCGGTCTTGGAAATTTGCCCCCAAAGGTAAAACGTCAATATCGTCTCCAGGAGTGTAGCACCACAGGTCTTGGAGCTCCGGCGAACACAACGAGCATTTCGAACTGGACTGACACTTAGAGACTCTATATGCAGAGAGACTGAGAGAGAGGAGAAGATTTTCTGAATGCGTGGCCAGGCAAATGCATGAGGACGCTATTTATAGGCGAACTTCCACTCAACGCAGAAGGAAAAACCGCGTGGGCATTAAATGCGAACGCATTTTCGCTGGTGGCTAGTCTTTAACAGAAGTTGACCCAGAACGCGTTTCCGTAAATCACGCTGGTAACGTCCCACGAATTTAGCACACGTGATTTATGTGCTCTTATGAAGTATCTGACGATCCGGTTGACCTCTCTAACTGGGTGGGTCCTGAACCGAATCGATCCAAAAACTGTGGACCCGATATCCTAATTTTTGTTCTCCAAAAAATTAGATACCCACTGGGCCCAAGGCCCAAAATCCAATTTCCAAGAACCAAGACCAAGACCAAGTCCAAGTCCAAGTCCACGGGTTCGGGCGCGGCGCGGCTCGGCTCGGCGCGCACACGCGCGCGTGTGACAATTTTGATTGACTAGCAATCAACTATAATTTATTGTACTTCATTATTTCCATACTAATATCATGTATATTAGTATTCTAAAATTCCAATGTGGGATGAATTAAATGACTCATTTAATTCCCAAAATTAGGTGTTGTACCTTTCGACTTCCGATTCAATTTCTCACTCACTGGAAACCGGTTTTGCGAGTATGAATACACCGTTCTCATCTACTCCGAGAGTAGAACGCTCATGTAACAATTAATTTCCGAGAAATTAATTTCAACACCCAAAATTAATTGATCAACTATTAAAGTCTCAAATAAACTTTAATACCAATTAATTATAAAATAATGCCACTAACCAATTTTCTCTAACAATCCCCCACATGAGTGGAAATTGAACCTATAGACATGCAGACTCTCAGTCCAGTTCAAACACAAAATATTATTGCATCTGAATAGGTAGTTTGTGGCTTTGAACCTTCCATATTCAAGTATTACCGAGTACACCGGCAGCCTGGTGGACACATTGCCTTGAACCATTCCGCCTTGGTGTGTACTTAGACAGTAATACCGACACAATAATATCTCTATGCTCATTTCTTGTTCTCACGTTTTTATCCGTTTCGGCCATGGACACCCTTTGGATTCATAAGTGTTTAATATCCACTGATATTTAAGGCGGCCTCTCACCTCACACTTACATAGGTGAACTCCTCTTGAGTATCCCGCAATACTCCGTCCCCCACATGGACTTAGGATTCATTAAAAGTCGTATAGACTTAGCCTGTACCACATACGGGTTCTCACTTGGTGTACTGTCCTATAAGGAATGGTCGGGTTACCAAGTGCATTCTCTAACTTCCACAGCTTAGTTTTCCCGTTGAACCAAGATCTTGGGATCTCCAGTCAACTTGGTTGGGTTACCACTGCTTCAGTTTACTTTGTGGATTTTAGACCCATTCCTTCTGACAGTTTAGACAATTGATCTCGATTTATACTCTTAGTTAACGGATCTGCAAGATTGTCCTTAGACCTCACATAGTCTATTGACATCACACCACTTGAGACCAATTGTCTCACGTAATTGTGTCTACGACAAATGTGTCTAGACTTTCCGTTATACATGTCACTTAAAGCCCTACCAATTGCGACTTGACAATCGCAATGTACCATTATCGTAGGTACGGGTTTATCCCAACATGGAATATCCTCGAGGAAATTTCGAAGCCACTCTGCTTCTTCACCAGCTATATCCAACGCTATGAATTCTGATTCCATGGTGGATCGGGCTATGCATGTTTGCTTAGTCGATCTCCAGGACACAGACGCTCCTCCTATAGTGAATACAAATCCACTAGTGGAGAATGACTCTTTAGTGTGTGAGATCCAATTAGCATCGCAGTATCCTTCAAGTACAGCAGGATACCTAGTGTAATGTAGCCCAAAATCGAGAGTATACTTTGAGTACCTCAAGACTCTCCTGAGTGCATTCCAATGCTCATTGCTTGGATTGCTTGTGAATCTACTAAGTTTATTCACCGCACATGCTATATCGGGACGCGTACAATTTGAAATGTACATTATGCTACCGATAACTCTAGCATATTCTTGTTGAGCTACAGGACTACCTCTGTTTTTGCTCAAATGCACACTCATGTCCAATGGGGACTTTGCAGGTGGATCATCAAAGACATTGAACTTCTTTAGCACTTTCTCTACATAGTGAGATTGTGTTAAAGATATGTCATTTGATGTCCTGCTGATCTTGATTCCTAGAATCACGTCAGCAACACCCAAATCTTTCATATCGAAGTTTCGACTCAACATGCGTTTCGTACTAATGAGTAAATCATGATCATTACTCATAATGAGCATGTCATCAATGTATAGACACAATATGAGAAATTCTTTCGGTGTACTTTTCACGTACACACATTTGTCACACTCATTAATACGAAAGCCATTTGATAACATGGTGCTATCAAATTTCAAATGCCATTGTTTTGGAGCTTGCTTAAGCCCATACAACGACCTCACTACTTTGCATACCTTTTTCTCATTTCCAGGTGCTATAAACCCCTCTGGTTGATCTATATATATATTTGTATCCATTTCACCATTGAGAAACGCAGTTTTAACATCCATTTGGTGAATTTCGAGACTGTGCAAAGCAGCAATCGCGATTAACACCCTAATGAAAGTAATCCTTGTTACAGGTGAATAGGTATCAAAGAAATCGTACCCTTCGATTTGTTTGAACCCTTTGGCCACTAAGCGGGCTTTGTATTTTTCAGCTGATCCATCCGCTTTATACTTTCTTTTAAGGATCCATTTGCATCCTAAGGGCTTGCAACCTTGTGGAAGATCAACCAACTCCCACGTGTGGTTTTGCATGATAGAGTCGATTTCACTATTAATCGCCTCTTGCCAGAGCGGAGCGTCTGGCCTAGATAGAGCATCTTTGATAGTCCTAGGTTCCTCTTCCAACACGTAGGTGATGAAATCGGGACCAAAGGTTTTAACTATCTTAGCTTTCTTACTGCGTCGTAACTCGCCACTATCTTGAGTGGACGGACCAGCATCCTCATCAACCTCCTCATTTCGAGGTCTTTTGGTTGATATCTCATCTTCCTTGGTCTTGCAAGGAAAGATGTTTTCGAAAAACACAGCATTTCTTGATTCTATATAAGTGCCTTCTATCATATCGGGAACTTCTGATTTATGAATCATAAACCGATAGGCACTACTATTCAGTGCATACCCAATAAATATGCAATCAGCCGTTTTAGGGCAGATTTAACTTGTTTAGGTAGAGACTCTTCAACCTTTGCTAAACACCCCCACACTTTGAGGTATTTATACGACGGTTTCCGCCCCTTCCACAATTTATAAGGAGTCGTATCTTTACTCTCATGTGGAATTTTGTTCAAAATGTGGTTAGCCGAAAGAATGGCTTCCCCCCACAAGTTTTGCGGTAAACCAGAGCTAATAAGCATAACATTCATCATCTATTTGAGTGTTCGGTTCTTTCGTTCCGCAACACCATTAGATTGAGGCGAGTAAGGAGCAGTAGTTTGATGTATGATTATGGATTCGGAGCATATCTTCTCAAACGGTATTACATACTCTCCTCCTCTATCACTACGAACCATCTTGATTCGTCTATTCAACTGGTTTTTTACTTCACTTTTGTACAATTTAAAAGCGTCTAATGCTTCATCCTTACTGTGCAAAAAGTAAACATTGCAAAACCTCCTATTATCATCTATAAAAGTGATGAGTACTTCTTCCCTCCTCTAGTTTGTACGAATTTTAAGTCACACACATCAGTGTGAATTAATTCTAGAGGTTCTGAGTTCCTTTCAACCGAAGGGAAAGACAACTTTGTCATCTTAGCTTCTACACAAATTTCGCATTTGTTATTTAAATCGACATTCTTGATATCTAGTAAATTTAAACTTGCTAGTCATTTTATCGATTTAATATTTACATATCCCAATCTGCAGTGCCATAAATATGAAAACTCAGCAATATAAGAAGAAGTAGAAGCTTCTTTATTCATAACAGATTTCCCCTTGGGTGTACAACAATGACACTAATCTTAAACAGACCATCGTGGACATATCCACGACCTAGGTACACTGAGAACTTGCTAAGAACAACCCTATTAGACTCGAATACAAGTTTAAAATAATTCTTCACTAGTACAGAGCCGGAGATGAGGTTCTTGCGAATGTCCGGGACATGCAGGACATCTCTCAGTGTGATGTGCTTCTCACTGGTCAGCTTCAGAACAACGTTGCTAACCCCAACCACCTCAGACGTGGCTTGATTCCCCATGTGCAGTTTTCTCCCATTGGTTGGTTCATAGGTCAAAAAAGCATTCCTGTCAGAACAGACATGACAGGTAGCCCCCGTATCAATGAACCACTCATTTGGGTTGCCCACGAGGTTCACTTTAGTGGTCACTGCAGCTAGGTCCTCTTCAGTGAACTCCCCTTCAACCACGTTCGCATTGGATTGCTTGCCCTTGCCTTTGTCATCTTTCTTCGGGGCCTTGCAGAATCTTGCAATGTGGTTCAGCTTTCCACAATTATAACAATCACCAGTAAATTTGGGTCGAGTTACAACTGGTTGTTTGCCTTTGTCGGAATTTGGCCTCTTGTGCTTCTTTGATTCCATCAAATTAGCTTTGGCCTCTTCCTGACCTTTGTTCCTCTCTAGCCCACCCTCGCGAATCTGAAGTTTGCCTATAACCTCTTGCAAGGTCATACTCTTCTTCTTCATCTCCAAGTGGCTTTGAAACTCCTTCCAGCTTGGAGGCAGTTTCTCAATTACTGCAGCGGCTTGGAAAGCGTCTGGCAGTATCATATTTCTGCAGCAATGTAATGCAGAATCAACTGGAATTCTTGAACTTGTTCGACGACAGACTTCGAGTCCACCATCTTGGAGTTCAAGAACTTCCCAACCAAGTACTTTTTAGTACCGGCATCCTCGGCCACATATTTGTCCTCCAAGGAATTTCACATTTCCTTGGCCATTTTGCACTTCTGGTAGACACTGTACAAAGCATCTGTCAGACCACTCAAAATGTAATTTTGAACATAGAAATCGTGTTCCCACCAACGGGCACGAACTTCCTCATTCTGCGTATCGTTCTCAACGACCGCAGGCAAGTCCTCCGTAAGGAACCTCGCCAACCTCAAGGTGGTCAGAAAGAACAGCATACGCTGTTGCCACCTCTTGAAGTTCTTACCCGAAAACTTTTCGGGTCTCTCACTTTGGACCATAAAAGGTCTTGAGTTATCAAACGGGAAAGGGCTCACCACAGAGGGATTAGAGGTCTGCCCAATATAGACGGTTACAGGGGAACGGGGGTAGTGGTGCCCTGGGTAGTGGGGTTACCAGGAGGAACAACAGTGTTTCTCTGGTTAGCAGAATCTGAATTGTTATTTTCGTCAGTCATTTTGAAAACAAAGGATTTTGTCTTGCGATTGTATAAAAAAAAATATGTTTTGGCTGCGGAAATAATAATTCAAAATTAAAGAAGAAAATACAACTCAATTTACTTAATACAATGAGGGAAAATAAAGAAAAACAACAGCAGTGACGAGTCGAGGAAGTCCTCTTCCCGCAAGACAAAATTTCCCCGGTAGTGCTCTTCTGTCTTGGAAATTTGCCCCCAAAGGTAAAACGTCATTATCGTCTCCAAGAGTGTAGCACCACAGGTCTTGGAGCTCTGACGAACATAACGAGCGTTTCGAACTGGACTGTCACTTAGAGACTCTATATGCAGAGAGACTGAGAGAGAGGAGAAGATTTTCTGAATGCGTGGCCAGGCAAATGCATGAGGACGCTATTTATAGGCGAACCTCCACTCAATGCAGAAGGAAAAACTGCGTGGGTATTAAATGCGAACGCGGTTTCACTGGTGGCTAGTCTTTAATAGAAGTTGACCCAGAACACGTTTCCGTAAATCACGCTGGTAACGTCCCACGAATTTAGCACACATGATTTATGTGCTCTTATGAAGTATCTGACAATCCGGTTGACCTCTCTAACCGGTTGGGTCCTGAACTGAATTGATCCGAAAACTGTGGACCCGATATCCTAATATTTGTTCTCCAAAAAATTAGATACCCACTGGGCCCAAGGCCCAAATTCCAATTACCAAGAACCAAGACCACGGCCACGGCCACGGGCTCGGGCGCGGTGCGGCTATGCTCGGCGTGCGCACGCGCGCGTGTGGCAATTTTGATTGACTAGCAATCAACTATGATTTATTATACTTCATTATTCCCATACTAATATCATGTATATTAGTATTCTAAAATTCCAATGTGGGATGAATTAAATGACTCATTTAATTCCCAAAATTAGGTGTTGTACCTTTCGACTTCCGATTCAATTTCTCACTCACCAAAAAATTGGTTTTGCGAGTATGAATACACCATTCTCATCTACTCCGAGAGTAGAACGCTCATGTAACAATTAATTTCCGAGAAATTAATTTCAACACCTAAAATTAATTGGTCAACTATTAAAGTCTCAAATAAACTTTAATACCAATTAATTATAAAATAATACCACCAACCAATTTTCTCTAACAAGGTTTTATTTAACAAAATTGAAAAACTGCTATTTACGAAAATGCGTTGATTTAATTTACTATTGAACTTTTATATTTCAATCACATCTCTTCTCACATTAGAATTTATTAATATTGATTTAGTACATCACATAATAGAAATTCTAATAGTAGTAATGGTGAGTGGCAATTGTGGGATGATGGGAAAGGGGCGGGTGTCTAACCGAGTGTGCTAGGGCGAGGGGTTGAAATTTTATTATTAGTAAAAAAAAAATACAAGCTACAAAGTTCCAACAATTAACAACCAAAACCATTTTCGAATTTACAAGGCAATCACAAAACGAAAAATTTGAGCACCCTAACTTATATACATATAACTAACTCCAAAGTCTAGTTTTAATATCCTTAACAATTCTAGCTATTGAAAGAGTAGAGAGTCTGTTTTCCGCCTTGCTCCATACTCATCTGTCTTCCACGTCCTTTTGAGGATTAAACCTGTTGATAAGAGTAGAGAGTTGATTAACAGACTCTATATCCCTATTTCTAAGTTCCTGACTCCACTCAAACTCGCATTCCCAACCTCCATCACCCCATCTTCCCATTTCACTAATCGACCTCTCCTTTTGAGTAGTCAGACTATACAGCCTAAAGAACTTATCACACAGTAATGGATCATCTAGCCAACGTTCCTCCCAAAACAATGTTCTCAGTCCTGCATTTTCTTTCCTTTCATAAATATAATTCAGATAAAATACCAAATGAGCCAACTTTGTTATTCTTTCCAAATAGCAACAATCACATGGACCATATATTTGCATCTGATATTACTTGTTTATGTTTTTTTATTTGTTGTTTATTATGGCTATAAGACCACTTGTTTATTTCCTAATTTTTCATTGTCCCATTATCACATGAGAGTGATTAAACGAGCTAGCTTTGATAATTACGTGTCAGCTCTATAAAAGGATTAAAGACCGCATTTCTTTTAACATCGCGTTGGACGAAAAAATTAAATGAAGGGAAGACATAAAATTACATGAAAAGATAAAAATAACATAAATTATAAATATGAATTTGATATTAAATTTAGTACTAAGAATTAAATTATTATATGTAAAATAAGTTTTGTGTGAGATAAATTGTTATAGGGATTCCTCCCCATCGCTTACTGCTTAAACAAAATGGTCCTATTATGCTGTTGAGAAATTTAGATCTAGCAAATGGACTCTGCAACGGAAGCCGCTTGATTTGTAAAGGGTTCACCAGAAACCTCATTCACGCAGAAATTGCAACGGGTGAGCAGCTCAGAAAGCAAGTTTTCATACCTCGCATACCGATGAGCCGAGCAAACGACGAGGGCTACCCTTTCAAGTTCATTCGCAAACAATTTCCTGTTCGAAGCTGTTTTGCAATGACCATAAACAAAGCTCAAGGGCAAACAATTCAGAAAGTTGACATCTACCTACCCGAACATGTATTCTCCCATGGACAGCTATATGTCACGCTTTCGAGGGGAATTTCCCTAGAAGATATGAAAGTCTTGATCAAGGCAAGGAATAAACGACAAACAAAGAACATTGTGTACAAGGAAATTTTAATGTAAATAGGAAGTTTTAAAATAATTTGTATTTAATTGTCGTCTCAATTTATCTTGACATTTTAAAAAAAATTACTAAAATGAAGACAACGGAATTTGGATCAGTACGAAAATGAAAAAGCAATCCTTTTTAAACAGTTTCCACCCGACAATGGTTCAAAATTTCGATTTAATTGTTAGACAAATCATCTAATTGATCCATTTTCTTTCCCCCAAATCGGCTATTCGTTAGATGGTCTAGATCTAATATATAGGGCTTAAAACCAAGCCTGGTGTTTTACCTGTGATAAATTTTTAGTGGGGTCAAGCCTAAACTTTTTAATATACGACCCGTGCCTAAAAACCTATTTAGATCTATTTCACATTGAATATTCAATAAAATTAAATATAGTAATATCGTAATTTTGAGGTTTGTGTATTTTGTTCTATTTTTAAAGTTATTTAGGGAAACATGTATAAATATATGTTATTTTTGGTTATTAATTATATAATTTGTATTGATATATGAAATAATTAATAAATTTATAATATCTATGGATAATATATTAACTATAAAGTATAAACTTAAACGAGCCTGCCTTAGACCTGGATTCTGGGGCCTTATTATTTAGTGTGCCAAAAAGGGAGGGGGGGGGGAGACAGCAACTTTTGAAGTGAGCATCCGACGCCTCTTCATCAACGAGAATTTACGGGCAGTCCTTTGACAACTCGAACCAGGTATATTTCGATAACATGCTTTTAATATATATCACAACTCGCAAATTTTAATATAAATTAAAAGGGGTGGGGGGGAATATATTCATATCTTGAAATTATTTAGGGAATTATAAACCAAAAAGTAAATGATTCCGATAAATTTTGGATAAGGGAAATTCAAACGCACAGTAACAATTGAGAATTTCGAGTATAATTTTTTAAATACAATTTTTCATTTGGCAACTTCCTTTTAATATATATTGTAACTCGTAAGTTTTCATATACATTAAAAGGTGGGGGCATGGATATACATATCCTAATATCATTTTGAGATATAAAAAATAAATTATTTAACACTGAGTTTAAATAAATACAGTTAGTTATTTAAAACTTCAAGTATAACTTCGTAAAATTATTAAGGTTGTTCTTAACTCAATATTTAAAAATGGTCATACCTTTCGACTACAAACATTTGCCCGCCTTCATAGGCATAGACCAATCCGCCTTTTAGGCGTTGACATTCCGCCTGGATTGGCGAAGTAATCCACCTTCTCAGCGTTGACTAGTCCGCCTTTTAGGCATTGATGTATTGATTAGTTCGCTTTCACCGGCATCAACTAATCTATTTCTCGAGTTAATCTGTCTTCTCGCCGTTGATTAGTCCGTCTGGATTAGCGAGGTAATCCGCCTTCTCGGTGTTGATTAGTCCGCCTTTTAGGCATTAACATTCCGCCTGGAGTGGCGAGGTAATTCGCCTTCTCGGTGTTGATTAGTCCGCCTTTTAGGCGTTGACATTCCGCCTGGAGTGGTGAGGTAATCCGTCTTCTCAGCGTTGATTAGTGCGACTTTTAGGCTTTAACATTCCGCCTAGAGTGGCGAGGTAATCCGTCTTCTCGGCTGATTAGTCCATCTTTTAGGCGTTGACATTCCTCCTGGAGTGGCGAGGTAATCTGTATTCTTAGTGTTGATTAGTCTGCCTTTTAGGCATTCACATTCCGCTTGGAGTGACGAAGTAATCCGTCTTCTCGGCGTTGACATCCCACCTAGAGTGGCGAGGTAATCTGCCTTCTCGGTATTAATTAGTCGACCTTTTAGGCGTTGATATTCCACCTGGAGTGGCGAGGTAATCTACCTTCTCGACATTGATTCATCCGTCTTTTAGGTGTTGACATTCCGCCTGGAGTGACGAGGTAATGCGCCTTCTTAGCGTTTATAAGTCCGCCTTTTAGGCGTTGACATTCCGCCTGGAGTAGCGAGGTAATCCACCTTCTGGATTGATGAGGTAATCCGCATTCTCGTCGTTGATTAGTCCGCCTTTTAGGCATTGATATTCCGTCTGGATTGGCGAGGTAATTTGCCTTCTTGGCGTTGACATTCCTCCTGGATTGGCGAGGTAATCCGCCTTCTCGGCGTTGATTAGTCTGCCTTTTAGGCGTTGACATATTGATTAGTTCACCTTCACCGGCGTCAACTAATCTATTTCTTGAGTTAATCCGCCTTCTCAATATTGATTAGTCCGCCTTTTAGACGTTGACGTATTGATTAGTTTGCCTTCACCAACGTCAACTAACCTATTTCTCGAGCTAATCCGCCTTATTTGGCGAGAAAATCCGCCTTCTAGGCGTTGATTAATCTGCCTCTCGGTGTTGATTAGTTCGCCTTCACCAGCGTCAACTAATCTGTTTCTAGGTGTTGATTTGTCCATCTTAACGACATCGACCAGTCCGTCTTCACCAGCGTCGACTAATCCACCACTTTATTAAATAAAAAAAGGCAACTCTTATTGCCCAGTTATTAAAATTGCTGCCCATCGCGACTATAGCACTTTATTAATTCAACATTATCGCGTCCTGAACGCTCTCATTAGTAAGGTCGCTGCATAGCACTTTATTAATTCAAAATTATCGCGTCCTAAACACTCTCATTAGTAAGGTCGTTGTATAGCACTTTATTAATTCAAAATTATTTTGTCCTAAACGCTCTCATTAGTAAGGTCATTGCATAGCACTTTATTAATTCAAAATTATCGCGTCCTGAACGCTCTCATTAGTAAGGTCGCTGTATAGCACTTTATTAATTCAAAATTATTGCGTCCTGAACGCTCTCATTAGTAAGGTCGCTGTATAGCACTTTATTAATTCAAAATTATCGCGTCCTGAATGCTCTCGTTAGTAAGGTAGCTGCATAGCACTTTATTAATTCAAAATTATCGCGTCTTGAATGCTCGCATTAGTAAGGTCACTGAATAACACTTTATTAATTCAAACTTATCGCGTCCTGAACGCTCTCATTGGAAAGGTCATTGCCCGATGTGGCTATAACACTTTATTAATTAATCATCATGACTCTTATCACTAAATTATTAAAATCACTACCCGTCAGCAGCAAGAACTCTTTATTATTTGAACGTCACAACTCTCGACTTGGGGGCACAATGGAAGATCGTACCCCACCTAACCCGACCAGTTTCAGAAAAGTTTGACAATCCAAAAATGACACGAAAGATACGCCCATCAAGGACCCTGTTGCGAAAATTCCCCCGGGGCATTTGAGCTATCTTGTTATAGGCTGGGGCAAAACCTATTTGAAGCACAGATCAATATCGAACTCTGATCGCAATCAGAGCCCAATCTTGGGGGTAATTGTTATAGCAGGAATTATCCTCGCCTAACAGTGTTGGGAAAATAGGGGTGCCCGGGAACTATTCGGGATGAAATTTAAATACGAATTTAAATTCAATTATTACTAGTATGAATTAATCCTAAATAATTCAAATAATAATTCCAACAACCAATTTAACATCATGCATGTTGAATTAATTCACATATAATCTATGGCGGAATAAACAAGAAAATATGTGATTTATGTACCTCTCGTAGAACTTGGCCTTTGAATAAAACGGGACAAACACGTACGCGATTTATCAACCCAAAAGCCTTCTCAAGTATTTCCCTTTCGCCTTTTTCGATCACCGGTGGGAGATGCTTTCGAATAATTTAAATAACTAAGGAAAAAGAAAAATATCTATGCTCTTGATTTTTCCAACACATGGAATTATGTACTTGGGTATGAAATAATCATCCCCTATTTATAACATAGAGTGGCCGAATTTTTGAGGGAATATGGGCTTGGAAAAAAATCTTTTCTTAGACTCTAAGAAATCTTGAATATATCTCATATATTCTTTTCTCCACAATAAAATATTCCACAAAAATCTCACTCACCTTGTTATAGGGCAATTTTAAAAAATTCACAAGTAGAGAATCCAAGATTTGGATTTTCTTGAATATATGAGATAATCTTGTATTCCAAGAATACTTATCTTCCATAATATCTTTTCAAGAAAATCAACAAAATCTTTTCTCTTCTTATTTCCTAATTTTCAAAAATCATGAGAAAGAAAATCAGCATATTATTTTCTTTTTATTTTAATCACCTTATCATTATTGGGCTACTTGAGGGGCCTTTAAGGAGAATTAAGATTGGACCTCCTAATGGACTTCTGAATTTCAATATTGAGCCCCAATATAATTCAATCCATTAATTATTACCACTAATAAATTAATAGTGCACTATCCATCTTAATCCATATTACGATAATATGGGCTCCCGGTTATTATTTCCCGCATTTAAGATTATCAAGTCCATTAATTAATTAAGCTTCTGAATAGCTCTAAATTAATTAATATATTTCACCTTGGAGTAAAGACAGCTCAACATTATTATTCGTATCAAAGAAACTAATTCTCCACTTGCAAGATTTGGTACAATAAAACTTCTGAGCCCACCAAGGGGACTAATCACACGAGCCGTACTCGCACGCGTTTCTCCGTATTAAATCTTAGCAACCGTCGTATAATTAATATTACTGCCCAAAGCACAAGGTTCGAAGTCACAATGATTCTCACCCAACATGAATCAAAGCAGTAACCATTAAGCATACACGGTCCTATTTAAGTGACAGAGATTAAGAAATCAACAACCACTGAGGTCTAATTCTTCACATTTCAGAACAGAAGAATTTATCCTCGCTGTAGGTCCTCTTCAATACATACTAAATGTGCTAGTGCAATCTCTTAGTCAAGACAGACCAATCTGAGACTTACACATCGACCTTTCACGGCGGATTGTTCAATTCCACCTAGGTCGTGAAAATGTACGTTTAGTTACAAGAAAACTGTTAATGTTGTCTTTAGTGATCGGGTATCACCACATTAACTACAATGTAACATGTACCATGTATTGAACGGTTTGCAATAGATATTCAACATTCAATCATAACTAAAGCAAATGTGATAAAAGAATTATTCTCATAAACAAGTGTTTGATACACGAGTTATACAAAGTAAAAGCATACTTTCACGTATAACTCCAACAAACAGGAGGCCAGATTCCCGAAGATACACTGCCCCGACAGGTAGGGATGGCAATGGAGCATATTAGGGCGGATATCTCAATATCCATGTCTGTCCCGTGCTACCGCCCCGCACTGTTCCATGCCCCGCTGCGAGGGAAACATTTTGTGATCCATACCTGCTCCGCGCGGGGCAGATCTGATCCGCCCTGCTCCATCTCAATATATTAAAAAAAATCTGAAAATATTTAAAATTGAAAAAACTAAATATTAAAACTTCACCATTAACAAAACATTAATCCATCCAATTCACCAATTCATATCCAAAATGAACAATATTAAAAATAAAAATCCACCAAACCACTTTTAAAATGAAACACGTGTCCAAAATAACAATAAGTCAATAACTATTACTTAGGAAAAATAAAGATCTAGCACAAGCTTAATCATTCTTCAATCTCCACTTGACCCGTTTCTCCAACTCTCCTCACATTGCACAAGGTGCCCTCCTCACCACATTATTCCTACAATTATATGAGTCCCAAGAGTTAAAAAGGGTGAGAACAAATTAATTATTAGAACTTACACATACGCAAAAAAATTAGCTTACCATAGTCTCATTATTCACATCACCCTCATCATAAAAAATATTTGCTTTATCATTCCCACCATCTACAAAAGAAATAAAATAGAATGTAAATTATTCAACTATAAAATTAATATAAGTGAATAAAGAAATGTGATAATTACCTTTCATATGAGTCGATAGCCAACTTTGTGCACACATTAACGCCTCAATTGTCTTTGGATGAAGTCGACTACGATGAGGGCTAATCAATCTACCACTTGTGCTAAAAGCTGATTCCGAAGATATCTTTTGCAATTCGACTTAAAATTGGAAACTTACCTTTATTTGACATCCACAATGTTAACAGCTTAAACTCTTCATCCCTAGGTAAAGTACCCTTCTCCAAGTATAGATCTAATTCCGATCTTACAGGTTTCCTTTTCTTCTTAGATGTAAATAGATACAATCCACTCATTCTCGACCCCAAATGACGTGAAGGTTCATGAACCACACTTGATTCACCACTCTCACCATCTCCATCTTGATAATCTCTCTCATATTGTTCAAATAACTCACGACATAAATCAAGAATCCTAGCCACCTCATAATCAACATCCTTCTAAAAAATAGTACCAAAGTAGTACTCCAAAATATCAGATTATACCTAGGATCTAGAAGGGTTGCTACCCCCATAATTCCATGCACATGCAACCAGTATTTATCAAACTTCTCTAACATATCCTTAACCATTTTCTCAATAACATCAACTTTACATACACTCCAGTTAACTGAAGCCAACTTGATCTCACAAATACTTGAAAAACATAAGTTTGCAGTAGGATATTGAGTGCCAGAGTACAGTTCAGTAGCTTCATAAAATAAAACAAGCTTACCACAAATAATTTTGGTCATCCTCCATTCATCATCAGTAGGACAATTCTTGTACTTTGCATCACGAAACTTCAAGCGTGAAAAAACCTCTTTGTAGTTAAGGGTTGTCTGTAGCATCAAATACGTTGAGTTCCAACATGTTTTGCAATCAAGAATCAGCTTCTTAGTAATCGTAACTTTAGCTTAATTAGTTGTCTCCTCAAACTTCTCCCATCTCTTTGGAGTGCTTGACCAATAAGCAACACTATCTCTGATGTTTTTAACTGCCCACTCAATGATATCCAACCCATCTTTCACGATCAAGTTAAGTATATGCGCACAACAACGCATATGGAGCAACTTACCACCAAGCAAGAGAGCATCAGAAGGTAGCTTCTCTACAAGTAAGCTCAACATTGCATCATTCGTTGAACAACTGTCCACAGTGATAGAGGATATCTTTCTATCTATGTTCCAATCAAAGAGACACTGAAATAATGTGTCACAAAGAGCATCACTTGTGTGTGGACTTGGAACATAGATAAACCTATATGATTGTGCAAATAAACAACATCACAAATTACATAATACAATTGAACTATTATTGAAAATTGACATAAAATTAATAAATACCTGATAATCTGACTCTGCAACTTCCAATTATTGTCAACAAAGTGGGTTGTGACCGCCATGAAACCTTTCTTTTGATATGAGGATGTCCACATATCCGTTGTCAAGGCTATCCGACCATCGTTCTTCTCCAAATTTTGCAGTGTGGCAATATCTTCAAGCAATCTCCTTTAATCGTATTTCTTGACACAACTTGGAATAGTGGATTTAAAGTTTTACAAAACTCTCTAAATCCTTCATGTTCCACCATCATCAACGGATACTCGTGCAATATGATCATTCTTGCAAGCTTTTGGCGAGTTAAATCCTTATCAAAGTTGAATGGTGAAACTTCAAATATCTCCTTGTGGAAATTATCTTGCAAAAGTTGTTGTCTTATGTCCGATGTTTTCTTTCTAGGACACCTCTTCTGATGATTATTCAAATGAGAAGTACCTTGTTTAGGTTCACCAACCAGTAATGCACCACAGTACTTACATTTCGCTTTCCTTTTTCCATCGACTTGCAATTTGTCATAATGAGCCCAAACTTTGGAGAATATTTTTCCTGTTGTGCTGCCTGGTGCCTTTTCTTTATTAGGAGAAACTCCATCTACAATTGGTTGGCTCTCTGTAACTGGAGGGGAAGAGTCAGGTGTCTCAGGAGAGCCAAGTAAAGCTGGAGTTGAAGTAGGAGACTCGGAAATCCCTTCAAGGCTAGGTGAAATGGGTGATGGGAATGCAGCAGATGCTCCTTCCTCAGCCATTTTACTTCAAAAAAAAAAAAAACAGCTCAAGAATAAATACACAAATACAAATATAATCTTTAAATTCTCATCCTCATAATATTGATTCTTATTAATTTCCCTTTTACTACATTTTTTTTATATTAATGATACAACTAAGAATGTCTTTTCAAAAAATTTAGATATTAATAATTTCCTTTTTCTACTAACTAACTACTTTGAAAGAGAGTACATTGAATGAACAAAGCAACAGTGGAAATTTAATACTCTACCTAAAATAAATTACTGTTGTTCAACCTAAATGAACAAAGCAACAGTGGAAATTTAATACTCTACCTAAAATGGATTACTGATGTTCAACCTAAATGAATTTAGTACTTGCTGCATCTATAAATCTACTGAATATGAGAAATTTCAATAAATAGAATAAAATACGCATAGGATTAAACAATAAGCAGTAATTTCGAACAAAAAATTATAGAGAACAAACCCCTGTTTTAAAACATCACGGAGGTCGCCGGTGGTCGGTGGGAGGCACCGGAAGGGCGACGACAACAAGTCGTGAATTAGAAAAATTGAAGATGGAAGGAGATAAAATGAAACAAAAGAACAAAGAAAAGAAATTACATACCTTATGTACACAGGGGGGAGCGGCAGCGGCAGCGGTAGGGGTGGCGGCAGCGGGATGGTATCCAGAGAGGGAGAGGAAGCAACGACAGGAGACAGCCGCAGGTTTATGGTGTCGAGTGAGGTAGGGGCGGCCGTCGGTCTATGGTGTCGAGTGAGACGGAGGCGGCAGTTGAACGGTGGTAGTAACGTAGCAGCTTGGCGTGAATGAAACGGCGAAGGGTTAAGGGTAGGGTTTGGATTTTGGAAATTTGGTTACAGCAGCGGGTAAGTATTGGAAATGAATTAATGAATATTATAATTAATTTATATATATTACAATTAATTTATATATATAATTAATTAAATATATATATATATATATATATATATATATTTAATACTATATGGAGCAGGGCAGAGCAGATCGGGGCGGGGCAGATATATAAATATTGAGATCCATGCCTAGCCTGCTCCGTGAGCGAGGCGGGGCTGATCCAATCAGAGCGGGGCGGAGCGGATCGCTTGCGGAGCAGATCATTTTGCCATCCCTACCGACAGGATCAAGAGTCTACATCAGACAAGAGTATTTAATGTACTATAGATCTACTGTTGATCGTTAGATAAATAATCGTAATAAATCCCTAAAATAAAGGGTTGAGATGAGTTTATGAATACTTTTGGGCCTTTGAGGGTGAACCTCTATAAATAGGAGGTCACCCCCATTGTAAGGGTTCACAAAATCCCCCCATTAATCATATATACAAAAGCTCTCATTCAAGGGAAGAACGAGGTTCTTCCCCTATCGTTCTTGTTCGTTTATATTTATTGTTTGTCGGGCATGACCCAAATAGCCACAATATATTTATTCCTACGAAAATGCCCATCAACAAGTAGATTGCATGAAATCACGAAACGCTTCAACCAATTCACCACTTTTACCTCTATCGATTAATTTTCTCTTCTTTCATTTCATCTTCAACTTTTCTTTTTCGTTTTTCTTTTCATTTTGGCTATCTGGTGATTTGTACTTCTCTTCATCGCCCTCTTCATTAAAATCATCAGTGACATTAGGAACATCTTTTTGGTTGTGGATTCCATTTTATGCCTCCTGCATACCCTCATTATGTTCACATGTAACCCGATCTTTCCCAAATATTTCAACCCAAGCCTTGTATAGTGGGCATATCTTGAAGCGCATTAGGCGAGCATTTGGGTCAGCCTAAGTAAATATCAACATAAATAGCAAATAAGTTGAATTACGAATATGAAAAACACACTATGTTCGTATAATATAAAAAAAGAGGTTTACCTGCGTGATTTCCTCCCACTTTTTCGGATCAATGACTTCTATCATTTTCTTGGTGTCATCCCACCCTATACTAGAACTTCCTAGCATGCTCGACTAGAGTATTGTAATTCAGTTTACAGAACTTTGACGTGATGTGTGGAGTAACAACAATGTCAGTTCTGCGTAATTCTTTTTTCATTCCTATCTTGAGCTCCCTCAAATGACTTGGGCTCCACCCATTATCTATTTTCCAACCATTGCAATTGAGGTCTTTCAGATATTCTATCAGCACCTCTTCTTTCCTAGTGGTCCACGACCTTCTTGTTTTGGTGGAGTGTTATTTCCCCCGATTATTGATACCTGATGCATCCATCTACACAAGTAAAAGACATCCACAAACATTAAGTACACCATGTATGATCACTAACATTATATTTGGAATCAGGTATTTTATTAAAAAAAAAAAGTGCAATGAATACCGCTGATAAATCACGTTCGAAAATATTTCTTCCTTGGATTAAGTTTTAAATTTCCCAGTATTGAGCATTCTTCTATAATGATGTTGATATTTGCAGTTATGAGATGAAATCAGGGTAGAACTGCTCATGTTCGATATCAGAAGTGGCTAATGGAGAAATAATTTAACAACCACTCACGTTTACCATTTGGAAGGGATCTTTACTAATTTATACAATTGGCGAGTGCTTTTATTTGAAAACAAGATTTGAGTGCTAATCTTTCCGCTGTTCAAATCCTCGTGACTATTTTTCCAAAGTTCATGAGTTCAAAGTATAAACTTTCCTAAAATATAGTAATGAAAATATATACCAAATTTTACAATATATATATATATATATATATATATATATTACATTTTCCAATAAATTTTCCTAGAGTGCTTTGCAAATCTGCATTTAAAATGAATTTTTCCACCAAATAAATCTTATTTTTTGGTAAATTTTGCTATAGATTTTCTTGGCAATATTTTAGGGAAAATTTTAATTTTAATTTATGAATTTTGAACAAAGGACATCATCCTGTTGGAGTTATACGTGAAAGTATGCTTTTACTTTGTATAACTCGTGTATCAAACACTTGTTTTATGAGAATAATTCTTTTATCGCATTTGCTTTAGTTATGATTGAATGTTGAATTTCTATTGCAAACCGTTCAATATATAGTACGTGTTACATAGTAGTTAATGTGGTGATACCCGATCACGGAAGACAACATTAACAGTTTACTTGTAACTAAACGTACATTTCACGACCTAGGTGGAATTGAACAATCCGCCGTGAAAGGTCGATGTGTAAGGCTCAGATTGGTCTGTCTTGACTAAGAGATTGCACTAGCACATTTAGTATGTGTTGAAGAGGTCCTACAGCGAGGATAAATTTTTCTGTTCTGAAAGGTGAAGAATTAGACCTCAGTGGTTGTTGATTTCTTAATCTTCGTCACTTAAATAGGACCGTGTGTGCTTAATGGTTACTGCTTTGATTCATGTTGGGTGAGAATCATTGTGACTTCGAACTTTGTGTCTTGGGCAGTAATATTAATCATACGACGGTTGCTAAGATTTAATACGGAGAAACGCGTGCGAGTACGGCTCGTATGATTAGTCCCCTTGGTGGGCTCAGAAGTTTTATTGTACCAAATCTTGCAAGTGAAGAATTAGTTTCTTCGGTACGAATAATAATATTGAGCTGTCTTTACTCCAAGGTGAAAGACGTTAATTAATTTAGAGATATTCAGAAGCTTAATTAATTAATGGACTTGATAATCTTAAACGCGAGAAATAATAACCGGGAGCCCATATTATCGTAATATGGATTAAGATGGATAGTGCAATATTAATTTATTAGTGGTAATAATTAATATTAATGGGCTGAATTATATTGGGGCTCAATATTGAAATTCAGAAGTCCATTAGGAGGTCCAATCTTAATTCTCCTTAAGGCCCCTCAAGTAGCCCATTAAGTAACCCAATAATGATAAGGTGATTAAAATAAAAAGAAAATATATTGCTGATTTTTTTCATATTTTTTTCGAAAATAGTAAATCAAGAAAAGAGAAGATTTTGTTGATTTTCTTGAAAAGATATTATGGAAGATATGTATTCTTGGAATACAAGAATATCTCATATATTCAAGAAGATCCAAATCTAAGGATCTCATATTGAAATTTTCGAAAATAATTAAGTTTAATAGGAGAGTGAGATTTTTGTGGAATATTTTATTATGGAGAAAAGAATATATGAGATATATTCAAGATTTTTTAGAGATTAAGAAAAGATTTTCTCTTGGCCATAAAATATACAATTTTCGTTCCTCTCACTATTATAAATAGGGGATGATTATTTCATCTCCAAGTACATAATTCCATGTGTTGGAAAAATCAAGAAGCATAGATATTTTTCTTTTTCCTTAGTTTATTAAATTGCTTGAAAGCGTCTCCCACCGGCGATCAAGTGAGGTGAAAAGGGAAATACTTGAGAAGGCTTTGGGTTGATAGAACGAGATTACAAGTGTCCCGTATATCCAAAGGCCATTACTACGAGAGGTACGTTAATCGCATATTTACTTGTTTAATTCCGCCTAGTTAAATATGTGAAATTAATTTAACATGCATGATGATAATTAGTTGTTGGAATTATTATTTGAATTAATTAGGATTAATTCATGCTAGTAATAATTGTATTTAAATTCGTATTTAAATTTCATCCCGAATAGATTCCGGGCACCCCTATTTTCCCAACAACTGGTATCAGAGCCACGGTTTCGGGCTCTGAATTTTAAATTGGAATTTAAATTGTTAAAACATTAAATTGAAATTGGATAGTAGAATTGTTAGATCTTTTTTGCAGGTATCCAATTGCCATGGTTTTTAATGTTGTTAATTTCATGCGTGTGAATTAATTGTTTTTTAATTCGATTCGTTCGAATTCGTTTTTCTCGTGAGAAAATCCACGAGTAGATTAGTTGTTTTTATTTTGATTCGATCATTGTAATAGACTAGTCTAGATCTAGTATTTATTTTTTTTGTAAAAATAAATTGTAACCGGATCGTGACGAAGAACGAAGAATTAAAAACGGCGTACCCGGACGATGCATACAAGCGTGGCGCGTGTATGGAGGTAAAATCATGCAAGGGGTGAAGAAAACGAGGACGAACGGCGAAAAAAAACGGCACACGGGAGTGCACGGCGCACGCCGTGCGCGACGGAGGCCGGCGCCGCGCGCACGCCGCGCGCGCGCCTCGGGCGCGGACTGCAGCGCCTCGGGCCGCTCCGGGCGGCGCCTCGGTGCGCCTCCGTGCAGCGCTTCGGGTGCGCCTCGGCCGCGCCTCGGGGCTGCGCTTCGGCGCGCCTCGGGCGTTTTTCCAGCGCTTCTCGGGCCGGGAAGCGCGCGGGCCCACTTCGTGGCCGACGCGCGCTGTATCTCAGGCCGTGGAATTTTTTCGGTTCGTGTTTTTTTTCGTGTGATTTTAAACGTCGTCCCGAACCCCAAACGATGCTGTTTTGAAGAAGTGTTGCTGTTCGAGTGGGAGCACGTCGAGACGAACGTCGGAAAGCAACAAGGATAATTTTTTCGCATCAAGACGTGAAGAAATTAAACCGTGACAATTGGATTTGAGTGCTCCAAAGTGTTTAATTTTGTTTTGATGGATGTTTTATTTCGTGCACTTATTATTATTTGTTAATATGTGTTTGCATGAATTTGATTGTCCAAGAAAAACCTTACTTTCGAAAATTACTAAGTATGTTTTTATAATCGCAATTTTATTCCGGATATTAAAATTGGATTAATTTGACCTCCATAATTTATTTATTTGTGAAGTTCTTTTGGAATACATTTCCTCCTCGGATCGGCCAAAAGAACGGATTTCACATGAATAAATTCCGAAAGGATGATTGTGGATTATTACTAGTGGCGGTATTGACCCTCACCACGAGTGGCTTGCTCAAAGCGAAATAATAATCCTGTATTTAATTATGGTTATTACTTAGGCATAGGGAATTGATATTAACTTACTCCCCTCGGAGTCCCTGTCAATTTCTATGTGGTCAAAGTGGGAGCCAACTATTAATTTTGAATTAAGGATTTGTAACTTTTAAGTTTGTGATCCGCTTGAATGTATTTAAATGTATAGACCACCCCTCGTGGCGCATTTAAATTGTTTCGAGATGTTGGCTGATGCATGATTATATTGTTTTAAGGTTTCAATATAATTGATGTGATCGAATTATGTGATAATTTCATATTTTTCTAGATATTGATATGAATGTATGTTTTATTCTCATTTCATCATGTCGCAACCTTTTAATCCACTGTTTGATATACTTAAAGTTAATAAACTTTTTGGAGAGAATTATATCGATTGGAATTTTTTTTTAAATTTGTCCTTACTTACTGCACGAAAACACAATTGGGTTATTTATGTTAATATACCCGGCAAGCCTAATGATAAGTCAAGCAATGGGAAGAGGCAGTTTATGATCGGAAGCGTGACAATGAATGAAGTGCATCATCTTGACATTTCTGTCTGAGGATTTGAGGCGCGTTCATGAAGACATTGTATCCGCTGTTGAAATCATGGAACACCTTGAAGAGATGTTTTCACATCATTATCCCATGACTAATCAGTTCACCAAACATGACTCGGTCAAGTTGGAAATGGTGGAAGGAACGCCCGTGAGGGAGCACATTCTCGAGATAATAGCATACCTTAACAAGTTGGAAGTACTTGGTGCGGATTTTGATTGATTTCATATACCATTCCCTACCGAGAAGCTTTGAGTAGTTTCATCTGAACTGTCAGATGAATGAACGGACAAGTCGTTTGCCCGAGCTCTTGCAAGCTTTAGTTTCGGTGGAGGTGATAATGGAGCACCAGTCTAGTGCTATGGTGGCTAATGGTTCGTCTACCTCTTTTGGTCCCAAGGGAGGGAAAAAGAGGAAGAGAACCAAAGGCCGGATCCAAGCAAATCCAATTGTTGCGAAAGGCAAATGCAAAGGCAAGCATCGAAGGGGAAGTGTTTTAGTTGCGGTGAGAGAGGACAATGGAGGTCTGCCTGTTCCAAGCCTAAGAGGCTAGGAAAGTTAGGTAATTCACACACCTTAGTCGTCGAAACTTGTGAAGTGGCGTATGCTGTCTATTCGTGGATAGTGGATACGAGAGCTACTGATCACATTTGTTTCATGGGTTTAAGCTAACCCGACGACTTAACGGAAGTGAGATCCCCATCACATCGGGCAATGCTACGAGAGTGGCAGCTGAAGCAGTGGGAGAAGTGCGCCTATCTTGTGAAGATAGAGTTATGATCTTGAGAGACGTTCCTCATGTTCCCAGTTTAGAAAGAACTCAACCTTCAGTTTCTAAACTGTTTGAATAGATACTCAGTTTCTTTTAATAAGGATGTTATTATTGCTTGAAACGATGAGTTTATCCGTTCCGGAACTTTAATGGATGATCTTTATACCATTTTTTGGGCACACCACTCAAAAAATTGAATCTAATAACACATCGATTATTTCGAGTAATAAAAGAAAGCGTTCTTCGGAGATGAACGAAACACTTCTATGGCATCTTAGACTAGGTCATATTAATCTAAAGTGGATAGAGAGATTGGTGAAAGACGGATCCTTGGAATCATTCCAAGTCGAACCGTTTCCAACTTGTGAATCCTGTTTAGAGGGTAAAATGACCAAGAGGGCATTTGGAGCCAAGGGGAATAGAACTACGGAAGTGTTAGAACTCGTTCATACCGATATGTGTGGTTAAATGACGATCATAGCAAGAAGAGGTATGAGTAATTTGATGATTACTCAAGATACGGATACATCTACCTTATGATGCATAGGGAAAGAAGTATCAAGTCTCTACGATTTGTTCGTGGAGGCGAATACCTTAGCAATGAATTCTTGAACTACCTATCGGAAGAAGGGATTGTATCCCTGTTGACCACATCGGGAACCCCTCAATAGAACGGTGTGGCGGAACGAAGGAGCCAGACTCTTTTAGAAATAGTCAGATCCATGATGAGTTATTCGGATTTACCCAAGTCGTTTTGGGGTAACGCCTTGGAAACAATGACTTACATTCTAAACTTGGTGCCATCCAAATCGATTCCTAAAACCCCAATGGAATTGTGGACCGGGGCGCAAGCCCAGTCTAAGACACTTGCAGATTTGGGGTTGTCCGACATACGTGCTAGACAAGGAAGCCGGTAAATTGGATCCATGTTCGGAATTAAGGTTGTTTATAGGATATCCCATGGGAACGAAAGGGTGTATGTTCTATAGTCTCAAGGATTAAAAGACCGTGATTAGTTCACACTTTAAATTCTTGGAGGAAGACTATATGAACAAAAGAAAGCCCAGAAGTGAGATTACCTTAGACGAGTTAAGAGGGCAAACTCCTATACCAAGTATACAAGATGATATACCACACGTCATTCCTTCACAACCGGAACCCCGTCGTAGTGGGAGGATTGCAAGGCAACCCGAGAGATTCATGGGAATTGGAGATTCTTCGGATTTGATTCCCGGCGATGAATCAGACCCATGAACGTACGACGAGGCAATCCAAGATAAAGACGCAGAAGTGTGGCAAACCGCAATGGAAACCGAGGTGGGTTCGATGGATTATAATCAAGTGTGGGAGTTGGTTGATCCACCTAATGGGGTAGAGCCCATTGGATGCAAGTGGATGTACAAGAGGAAAAGAGGACCGGACGGAAGGGTAGAGACCTTCAAAGCAAGGCTTGTGGCATGTGGCCTGTAGCTATGCTTAAGTCCATCCGTATTCTCTTGTCGATCGCTGCGCACTTAGATTACGAGATCTGGCAAATGGATGTCAAGACAGCTTTCCTTAACGGAAGTCTTGATGGGATCTATATGCAACAGCCCAAAGGTTTCGTTGAAAAAGGCCAAGAGCACCTCGTATGCAAGCTTAAGAGATCCATTTATGGACTTAAGCAAGCATTGCGTACTTGGAACCAGTGTTTTGATCAATTAATTAAGTCTTATGGGTTTGTGATCAAAACAAGTTCGAAAGTTGTGTGTACAAAAGATGTGACGGAACTGCGGTGGTATTCTTAGTATTATACGTAGACGATATTCTGCTCATTGGAAACAATGTAAAGGTATTGTCAGACGTAAGGGTATGGCTGTCAAATCAGTTTGATATGAAGGACTTAGGGAAAAGCCGGTCACATCCTTGGGATCAAGTTCACTCGAGATCGCAAGAGGAAGATGTTGGGCTTATCGCAAGTTTCATACAAAGCCACTGTTTTGAAGCATTTCAGCATGCAAGATTCCAAGAAAGGTTTTGTACCTTTTAGGCACGGAATCCATCTATCTAAAGAAATATGCCCTAAGACCAAGTGGAGATAGATGACATGAAAGACGTTCCGTACGTTTCGGACGTAGGAAGTCTTATGTATGCAATGTTGTGTACGAGACCGGATATCTGCTTTGCCATGGGCATGATGGCAAGATATCAAAGTAACCCCGGGAAAACACATTAGATTGCAATTAAATGCGTTCTGTAGTTTCTGAAAAGAACTTGTGATGGAATGCTGATTTAACAGTCAGACAATCTAATTCCCATGGGATACACGGACTCAAATTTCCAATCAGACATAGACTCCAAAATACCTACCTCAGGTAGTGTGTTTTGCATGGGAGAAGGAGCCATGACATGGAGAAGCGATTTGCAGAAATGCATCGCCGATTCGACCATGAAAGCCGAATAAGTAACTGCTTGTGAAGCAGCGAAGGAAGCGGTTTGGCTCAAGTACTTCGTAGTGGACTTGGACGTTGTTCCGAATTTGCCCGACAAGATAACTGTTTTTTGTGACAATGCCGGGGCAGTTGCAAATTCAAGGGAACCGAGAGCCCACAAGGCCAGCAAACACATTGAAAGAAAACACCATCTTATACGAGAAATCGTTAAGAGAGGAGATAAAGAGGTGGCAAAGATATGCGTCGGGGACAACCTAGTAAATCCATTAACAAAGGGTCTGCCTCTGAATACATTCGAGAGACATGTGGATGGAATGGGAGTCAAGACTATTGCCAATCTGCTTTAAGTATAAGTGGGAGGAATTATTAGGTTAGTGTAGGTTGACATGAGATGTCACAGAGAGCTGCTACACTAAGACATGCATGATGTATACTAAAAGCAGACTTTAAGTATAAGTGGGAGATTGTTGGAGTTATACGTGAAAGTATGCTTTTACTTTGTATAACTCGTGTATCAAACACTTGTTTTATGAGAATAATTCTTTTATCGCATTTGCTTTAGTTATGATTGAATGTTGAATTTCTATTGCAAACCGTTCAATATATAGTACGTGTTACATAGTAGTTAATATGGTGATACCCGATCACGGAAGACAACATTAACAGTTTACTTGTAACTAAACGTACATTTCACGACCTAGGTGGAATTGAACAATCCGCCGTGAAAGGTCGATGTGTAAGGCTCAGATTGGTCTGTCTTGACTAAGAGATTGCACTAGCACATTTAGTATGTGTTGAAGAGGTCCTACAGCGAGGATAAATTTTTCTGTTCTGAAAGGTGAAGAATTAGACCTCAGTGGTTGTTGATTTCTTAATCTTCGTCACTTAAATAGGACCGTGTGTGCTTAATGGTTACTGCTTTGATTCATGTTGGGTGAGAATCATTGTGACTTCGAACTTTGTGTCTTGGGCAGTAATATTAATCATACGACGGTTGCTAAGATTTAATACGGAGAAACGCGTGCGAGTACGGCTCGTATGATTAGTCCCCTTGGTGGGCTCAGAAGTTTTATTGTACCAAATCTTGCAAGTGAAGAATTAGTTTCTTCGGTACGAATAATAATGTTGAGCTGTCTTTACTCCAAGGTGAAAGACGTTAATTAATTTAGAGCTATTCAGAAGCTTAATTAATTAATGGACTTGATAATCTTAAACGCGAGAAATAATAACCGGGAGCCCATATTATCGTAATATGGATTAAGATGGATAGTGCAATATTAATTTATTAGTGGTAATAATTAATATTAATGGGCTGAATTATATTGGGGCTCAATATTGAAATTCAGAAGTCCATTAGGAGGTCCAATCTTAATTCTCCTTAAGGCCCCTCAAGTAGCCCATTAAGTAGCCCAATAATGATAAGGTGATTAAAATAAAAAGAAAATATATTGCTGATTTTTTCATGTTTTTTTCGAAAATAGTAAATCAAGAAAAGAGAAGATTTTGTTGATTTTCTTGAAAAGATATTATGGAAGATATGTATTCTTGGAATACAAGAATATCTCATATATTCAAGAAGATCCAAATCTAAGGATCTCATATTGAAATTTTCGAAAATAATTAAGTTTAATAGGAGAGTGAGATTTTTGTGGAATATTTTATTATGGAGAAAAGAATATATGAGATATATTCAAGATTTTTTAGAGATTAAGAAAAGATTTTCTCTTGGCCATAAAATATACAATTTTCGTTCCTCTCACTATTATAAATAGGGGATGATTATTTCATCTCCAAGTACATAATTCCATGTGTTGGAAAAATCAAGAAGCATAGATATTTTTCTTTTTCCTTAGTTTATTAAATTGCTTGAAAGCGTCTCCCACCGGCGATCAAGTGAGGTGAAAAGGGAAATACTTGAGAAGGTTTTGGGTTGATAGAACGAGATTACAAGTGTCCCGTATATCCAAAGGCCATTACTACGAGAGGTACGTTAATCGCATATTTACTTGTTTAATTCCGCCTAGTTAAATATGTGAAATTAATTTAACATGCATGATGATAATTAGTTGTTGGAATTATTATTTGAATTAATTAGGATTAATTCATGCTAGTAATAATTGTATTTAAATTCGTATTTAAATTTCATCCCGAATAGATTCCGGGCACCCCTATTTTCCCAACACATCCGTCATGGGAAAAAGTAGATGACACACAATTAATTAATTTTATTTTAATTGTCAGTCATAATAATTTTATGGAATTGTTGTAATTAAGTAAATTTGAAAAGGTTAATACATGTAGCATTCCACAATCTCAATTTTTGGCAGTTGCTTCAGTGTATATTTTGTAGACACATCCTTTATGCAAAGATAAAGATCTAACATAGGTTTAGAAAAAATGTGACGGATACTAAAAACAATTCTTATCATTCATTTTTTGCTAAGCAGTTGGTCCAAATATTAATGTACATAAGAAGATCTTGTAGAAATATCCTTTATGCAAATATGGTGATCAAACATAGTTTGAGAAACGTGTGAAATAAATTATAGACAATTTTTATCTTTCAGTTTTTGCTAAATACTTAGGACATATATTAATGTACAAAAAAGAGAAGTGAACTAAATTAATAACATAAACCATCAAAATATTTCAGGAAGATCATAATATACGATAAATCAAACAATAAGTTTTCAAACACTCTACGACTGATACATCCACTCGTTGAACATATGTTCAGCAAAATCATCTCTTCATGTATTCTAATAGGTTGTCGACTCAACAACACCTATAGTCGGTTCATTTGAAGATTGAGCTCCATTTTGGTTGTTCGTCTAATCCATTCTCCATTGGATCAATTGTCATTTCTTTGCTAATAAAGTTATGAATCAAACAACACACCAAAATAATCTGGTTCTAGACTTTGAGTGGGTAGTATGATGGACTTCTTAATATGGCCCATACCCAAATGCATATTCTATAACATTTCGTGCCCTTGTGCGTTTCATGTAATACCCTTAATTTCTAATAAATTATTTATATTATTCATTAATTCCAAAATTGAGTTTTATTAAAATCAATGCTAATGACTATCTTAAGAAGAAAAAAAAAGATATTTAAAAAAAAATATTAATTTACAATAAAAATATTTTACATGATTTAAAAGTTAAATAACAAAGATCTTTATGGAAGATAATATTTTCAATTCCTAGATCTTTTGTGATAAAGTTTTCATATCTTTTAAAATTTTAACTACAATCATATCTATGTCAAAACCCAAGCCCAACTACAAGTATATACATACATACATACATATATATATATATGTATATACACTTGTATAATTTCATAGTTTTCATATGCACAAATATCAAATCTCATATCTTCATTCATCATCTTCTAAAGTCTTCATCGTTTTACTTATTATTTATAGGTAATTTTTTTCTAAAATTTTGAAATCTCTCTTATACATGTCCAAAATTTATGAATGTTAAGATAATCTTCTTTATTACGTTATTTATGTACAATAAATTTTTCAAAGCAATCATATTCGTATTTTCTATCTTATATGAATTGTATACTCTTTCTATTCAAAACTTTCGCAGCTCTGCCTATTCGATTTACAAATACAAAATCTATATATCTATATGTCCAAATCATATGATTTTCATACAGGTTATTTATTATAATGGTTTAAGCATACAATAAAATTTTCAAGGTCATCCAAATCGTCTTTATATATATTATCAAATTATTCCTAATATTGTTTGTGTTTTGAAAAGTCATTTGTTTCACTTTCAAAAATATGAAAACCTTATTTGTAGAATTCTAAAAAATTTGATTTTCGGATATGTTATAAATTACTAAGTTATTTATATTCTGTATAAATATCAGAGTATTTCAAGTTTTCATTTTACAGAAATTTTCCTTTTACTACAGTTGTACAAATTTTACAGATTCAATATTTTCAGTTTTAAAAATTAGAAACTTATATTTGAACAGCTCAAAATTTTATGATCTTTTATGTGTCATATGATTTTTAGTACATTATATACAGTTCAAATTTAATATTTTTTCCAAATATCCAATGAGATATACTCTGACCATAAAAAAAAAGCTAAAGTTATTTCATTGCATCAACGACATTAATTCGAGGTGGGGCATTCTATTTAATAATTATCTCTAGAGGTGTTAGTAGAGCATCTTGTTCACTGTTAAATATTTTACGTGATTTGTTGAACTTGTCCACTACGTGTTATATTCCATATATGATATATTATGAAATTTAGTTAGGGACTAGTTCATGGGTCCGGGACCATATAAGTTGTCCTCGAGATTACCGGGTCATTAAATTGGCTTTGGGAAGGCCCGCAGTGGTCAGTCAGTTATGAGACAGTTCAGGGTGGCAATGTATTCATGTTTGCATTAATGTGTTTGACAACCTGTTTTATATTTAACCTTGAACAACAGGACCCCACTGAGTGTGCTTGCATACTCGTCCTTCATTTTAACATTGTTATGACCATTTTGGACCGCAGGTCGGCGCCGGCCTGAAACTAGCCGGAAAAGGCAAAACGATACTCAGAAGGCGGGTCTGACCAAGCCTGTCTATGTCCGACCTCAGCGGGCTCCGACCCCGTTATCCGACCTAAAAAACGATACCGAAAACCACCTTGAAACACTCGTATACGTTGATCCGGGTGTTGGACGAATGGGCCGGACCGGCCCGGCCCCGTCTCAACCAAGGAAGACCATCAGAAGTCACCAGGGCACGACCGACGTGCAGGAGTAATCTCCGACCACGTGATCCGTCAAGAGACCGGTCTCCGACCTCGATATATCCCCGGCTGGCAAGGAAGATTTGGAGCACGTGATGGAATCAGGCGAGATCTTCCCTCCAAGAGGAAAAAGGCCGCCTCCGTACACAGTGGCAGAGAGAATATTCCATCCAAATAAGGAAATACGCCAGAGAATCGTCCTTTTTGGACACGCGTCAACACCCTAGTGGCCGGTCACCTGCAGGCTCTGGCACACCAGTGCCCGCGCGTCATCAGAGGCCGGAGGCATTTAATGCTCCTGTCCCCTGAGAGGCCGGAAATGACCAATGTACCCTTGAAGTGAGAAAACTATAAATAGCCTCACATTTGTAACATCAAAGGGAGTTCAATTTCTTTCAGTATAATCAATACAATCTCTATTCAAGCCCAGGGACTAACAACCCCTGGCAATTCTTGGTGTTCTTGCTCTTTCTTAATTATCATTCATTCAAATCAATCACTTTAGCATTAAAAGACCCAATCATTTGATGTTTTTACCAAAGCTCCCATAAATAAGCCATTTATTCCCAGCAACACTTATTTGGTAAACAACATTTGGCGCTAGAAGGAGGGTGACAAAACCTATCAAACTCATCTTTTCTCTACCTCTCTTTGAAGAACACTCACTGTTCTTCAAAACTTCATATCTTCAAACCTTCAAATCTTCAAGCCACAAACTTCTTCTCTCTCTAAAAGCGATGGATCACCAGAAATCAACCCATGCCCACAGGACCACCGGCGCTCCGGCCACGCCGAGGGACGTCACGACGCGAGCATCGGGGGAACCGACTCCTATCCGCCATGGGAAGGCCACACGTGTGGCCTCCCCAATCCGTTTTCCGGAGGAGCCCATCCAATCCCAGGGTCGAGGCTTCCTCACTCCTGACCAGGCCGGGTCAGGACGACGCCGCCAGGCGGAAGAGGCAAGGGGGTGCCGAAGCACCACCTCCGCCTCAAAAAAGAAGGCCCACGCCCGTGCATTCAAGGGAAAGGCGAAAGCCGTGGAGCACCAAGGCGAAAGCCAATACCGAGCGAACCCCGGCTCCGCTCGGTCGCGAGGCTCCGGCCTTCTAGTTTTCGACCGTTTGGGCACGACGGACCCATCGTGGTATCCGAGACGCCTCCCCAGTTACGATACTGGGTATAGAGATACGGAGTCCGTCTCCAACTCACAGAGCACGGCCTGAATGCCCCACAAGAGGGCGGCCAAGGTCAGCCTAACCCCGACAAACTCTGCCAGACGCAAGCTGAGCTTCGCCCAAAGCGGCCTTCTGGGACGCGGAGTCCCCCGTGCGGCCGTCTTCGACCAAATCGGCCCCCTGACCGACGCTGGCGACCAAATGGTCGAAACTCTGAGTCCTGAACTCGTCAAGATGCAAAAACATCTTGACGAGATGAAAGCGCTGTTGGGAAAATAGGGGTGCCCGGAATCTATTCAGGATGAAATTTTAAATACGAATTTAAATACAATTATTACTAGCATGAATTAATCCTAATTAATCCAAATAATAATTCCAACAACTAATTATCATCATGCATGTTAAATTAATTTCACATATTTAACTAGGCGGAATTAAACAAGTAAATATGCGATTAACGTACCTCTCGTAGTATTGGCCTTTGGATATACGGGACACTTGTAATCTCGCTCTATCAACCCAAAGCCTTCTCAAGTATTTCCCTTTTCACCTCACTTGATCGCCGGTGGGAGACGCTTTCAAGCAATTTAATAAACTAAGGAAAAAGAAAAATATCTATGCTTCTTGATTTTTCCAACACATGGAATTATGTACTTGGGGATGAAAAAATCATCCCCTATTTATAACAAGGGGTGGCCGAAAATTTAAGTGTTATTGGGCCTTGGAGAAAATCTTTTCTTAGACTCTAAGAAATCTTGAATATATCTCATATATTCTTTTCTCCAAATAAAATATTCCACAAAAATCTCACACCTCTAAATAAATATGAAGTTTTCGAAAATTTCATAGAAGAAATCCAAGATTTGGATCTTCTTGAATATATGAGATATTCTTGTATTCCTAGAATACATATCTTGCATAATATCTTTCCAAGAAAATCAACAAAATCTTTTTCCTCCTTTATCATGCAATTTTTGAAAATTATACTTGAAAAATCAGCATAATTATTTTCTTTTTATTTTAATCACCTTATCATTATTGGGCTACTTGAGGGGCCTTAAGGAGAATTAAGATTGGACCTCCTAATGGACTTCTGAATTTCAATATTGAGCCCCAATATAATTCAATCCATTAATATTAATTATTACCACTAATAAATTAATATTGCACTATCCATCTTAATCCATATTACGATAATATGGGCTCCCGGTTATTATTTCCCGCGTTTAAGATTATCAAGCCCATTAATTAATTAAGCTTCTGAATAGCTCTAAATTAATTAACATCTTTCACCTTGGAGTAAAGACAGCTCAACATTATTATTCGTACCGAAGAAACTAATTCTTCACTTGCAAGATTTGGTACAATAAAACTTCTGAGCCCACCAAGGGGACTAATCACACGAGCCGTACTCGCACGCGTTTCTCCGTATTAAATCTTAGCAACCGTCGTATGATTAATATTACTGCCCAAGACACAAAGTTCGAAGTCGCAATGATTCTCACCCAACATGAATCAAAGCAGTAACCATTAAGCACACACGGTCCTATTTAAGTGACGGAGATTAAGAAATCAACAACCACTGAGGTCTAATTCTTCACCTTTCAGAACAGAAGAATTTATCCTCGCTGTAGAACCTCTTCAACACATACTAAATGTGCTAGTGCAATCTCTTAGTCAAGACAGACCAATCTGAGCCTTACACATCGACCTTTCACGGCGGATTGTTCAATTCCACCTAGGTCGTGAAAATGTACATTTAGTTACAAGTAAACTGTTAATGTTGTCTTCCGTGATCGGGTATCACCACATTAACTACTATGTAACACGTACTATATATTGAACGGTTTGCAATAGAAATTCAACATTCAATCATAACTAAAGCAAATGCGATAAAAGAATTATTCTCATAAAACGAGTGTTTGATACACGAGTTATACAAAGTAAAAGCATACTTTCACGTATAACTCCAACAATCTCCCACTTATACTTAAAGTCTGCTTTTAGTATACATCACGCATGTCTTAGTGTAGTAGCTCTACGTGACATCTCATGTCAACCTACACTAACCTAATAATTCCTCCCACTTATACTTAAAGCAGATTGGCAATAGTCTTGACTCCCATTCCATCCACATGTCTCTCGAATGTACTCTGAGGCAGACCCTTTGTGAATGGATCCGCTAGGTTGTCACCCAACGCTATCTTTGCCACCTCTATATCTCCTCTCTTAACGATTTCTCGTATCAGATGGTATTTTCTTTCTATGTGTTTGCTGGCCTTGTGGGCTCTCGGTTCCTTTGAATTTGCAACTGCTCCGGCATTGTCACAAAAGACAGTTATCTTGTCGGGCAAATTCGGAACGACGTCCAAGTCCACTAAGAAGTTCTTGAGCCAAACTGCCTCTTTCGCTGCTTCACAAGCAGCTACATATTCGGCTTCCATGGTCGAATCGGCGATGCATTTCTGCTTAACGCTTCTCCATGAAATGGCTCCTCCTCCCATGCAAAACACACTACCCGAGGTTGACTTTCTTGAGTCTATGTCTGATTGGAAATCCGAGTCCGTGAATCCTACGGGAACTAGACTATCTGACTGGTAAATCAGCATCCGCTCCCGAGTTCTTTTCAGATACCTCAAGATGCACTTTACGGCAGTCCAATGGTCTTTCCCGGGATTACTTTGATATCTTGCCACCATGCCCACGGCAAAGCAGATATCCGGTCTCGTACACAGCATTGCATACATAAGGCTTCCTACGGCCGAAGCGTACGGAACACCTTTCATGTCATCTATCTCCGCTTGCGTCTTAGGGCTCATTTCTTTCGATAGATGGATTCCGTGCCTAAAAGGTACAAAACCTTTCTTAGAATCTTGCATGCTGAAACGCTTCTAAACAGTGTCAATGTATGAAGCTTGCGATAAGCCCAACATCCTCTTCTTGCGATCGCGAGTGATTTTGATCCCAAGGATGTGACCGGCTTCCCCTAAGTCCTTCATATCAAATTGCTTTGACAGCCATACCTTTACGTCTGACAATACCTTTACATTGTTTCCAATGAGCAGAATATCGTCTACGTATAATACTAAGAATACCACCGCAGTTCCGTCACGCTTCTTATACACACAACTTTCGAACTCGTTTTGATCAAACCCATAAGACTTAATCACTTGATCAAAACACTGGTTCCAAGTACGCGATGCTTGCTTAAGTCCGTAAATGGATCTCTTGAGCTTGCATACGAGATTCTCTTGGCCTTTTTCAATGAAACCTTTGGGCTGTTGCATATAGATATCTATCCCGTCAAGACTTCCGTTAAGGAAAGCCGTCTTGACATCCATTTGCCAGATCTCGTAATCTAGGTGCGCAGCGATCGACAAGAGAATACGGATGGACTTAAGCATAGCTACAGGCGAAAAGGTTTCCTCATAATCGATCCCTTCTTTCTTAGTATACCCTTTGGCCACAAGCCTTGCTTTGAAGGTTTCAACCCTTCCGTCCGGTCCTCTTTTCCTCTTGTACACCCACTTGCATCCAATGGGTTCTACCCCACTGGGTGGGTCGACCAACTCCCACACTTGATTATGATCCATCGAACCCATCTCGGCTTCCATTGTCGTTTGCCATGACTCCGCGTCTTTGTCTTGGATTGCCTCGTCGTACGTCCATGGGTCTGATTCAACACCGGGAACCAAATCCGAAGATTCTCCTATCCCCATGAATCTCTCGGGTTGCCTAGGAACCCTCCCACTACGACGGGGTTCCGGTTGTGAAGATGTGACGTGTGGTACATCATCTTGTATACTTGGTATCGAGGTTTGACATCTCAATTCTTCTAAGGTAATTTCACTTTTAGGTTTCCGATTGTTCATATAGTCTTCCTCCAAGAATTTAAAGTGTGTACTAATCACGGTCTTTTGATCCTTGGGACTATAGAACATACACCCTTTCGTTCCCGCAGGGTATCCTATAAACAGCCTTAATTCCGAACGTGGATCCAACTTACCGGCTTCCTTGTCTAGCACGTATGCCGAACAACCCCAAATCCGCAAATGTCTTAGACTGGGCTTGCGCCCGGTCCACAATTCCATTGGGGTTTTAGGAACCGATTTGGATGGCATCAAGTTTAGAATATAAGCCGCCGTTTCCAAGGCGTTACCCCAAAACGACTTGGGTAAATCCGAATAACTCATCATGGATCTGACCATCTCTAAAAGAGTCCGGTTCCTTCATTCCGCCACACCGTTCTGTTGAGGGGTTCCCGGTGTGGTCAACTGGGATACGATCCCTTCGTCCGATAGGTAGTTCAAGAATTCATCGCTGAGGTATTCGCCTCCACGATCTGATCGTAGAAACTTGATACTCTTTTCCCTATGTTTCTCGGCTTCGGCCTTAAACTCTTTAAACTTTTCAAAAGTTTCAGACTTATGCCGCATAAGGTAAATGTACCCATATCTTGAGTAATCGTCAATGAAGGTTACGAAATACTCATACCCCATTCTCGCTTTGATCGTCATTGGACTACACACATCGGTATGAATGAGTTCTAACACTTCCATGGCTCTATTCCCTTGGCTCCAAATGCACTCTTGGTCATCTTACCCTCTAAACAGGATTCACAAGTTGGAAACGGCTCGACTTGGAGTGATTCCAAGGATCCGTCTTTCACCAATCTCTCTATTCGCTTTAGATTAATATGACCTAGTCTAAGATGCCATAGAAGTGTTTCGTTCATCTTCGAAGAACGCTTTCTTTTATTGCTCGAAATGATCGACGTGTTATTAGATTCATTATTTGAGTGGTGTGCACACTTAATCGTATAGAGATTGTTTACCAACGTTCCATGACAGATAACATCATTCTTAAAAGAAACAGTAACAACTTTATTAAAAGTAACTGAATATCCATCAAAAAACAATTTAGAAACCGAAATTAAATTCTTCCTAAAGTTCGGAACGTATAAAACATCTCTTAAAATTAAAACTCTATCTTCAAAAGATAGGTGCACTACTCCCACTGCTTCGGCTGCTGATTAGGCGTGAAATTGTTATGTTTTGGTGCCCGATTTACTCATGTTTTGAGTGTTTTCGATGAGTGCTTGGAGTCAAATGAGTATCATTTTTATAAAATTATTAATTTGTCTCTTTGGTTTTCATAGATGGATAGAGGGCGAAAAGAGGAGTTCGTAGGACTTTGAATCGGCCAAAACGGACTCCCGGTTGAGGAGATATGAAGATTTTACGAACGAGTGCACAGCAGCCAGCGCTCGAGCGATTTGCTCGAGCGCCGGCGCTCGAGCGAATCACTCGAGCGGCCAAAAACTTACAGAACAGTTTTGGCGCTCGAGCGAATCACTCGAGCGCCACCGCTCGAGCGTTTTGCTCGAGCGCGCACGTATTTTCGCCTCCGGATGCGTATTTTCGGCCCATTAACTCCCGTTTCGACCCGGTGTCTATATATACCTCTTCCAAACACGTTTTGAACGATCCCCAACTTTAGAAATCACTTTTAGACTTAGTTTTTAGAGAGAGGAAGAGGAGAAGAACGAGCAAGCTTTACTTTTACGTTGTTGAGGTTTTTCATACGAATTCTTAGTTTCTTTTCATTAGCTTGATTACTTTAAACGCTTTAAACTTCGTTTTAGTTAATTAAATTTCAGTTCTTAGAATTATTTTATTTTAAAACCCTAGTTCATGTTTCTTATTTTCTTCGTTCAATTCATTATGTTTTTGTTCGTTGTTTCTTCTATTGCTTTTATTTTTGTTATAACCATGTCCGGCTAAAACCCTTGCATGCTTGGGTTAGGATGAACTCGTAGAAGTAGGATGTGGGTACGTAATTAGGGTAATTCGTGATGTTAGTTTTAATTCTCTTAATTAATGAATTATTATAATTAATCTTAACTCAACCTTTGAATTTTGTACGAAAGTGTTAGAGAGAGGACGACCGCATCACTCAATAACAATTAGTAGTCTTAACGAGAGGGTTTAGGAAAGGTTAATTCATCTACCGGTTTAGCGAAGGAGGACGACCGCATCACCTTAGTTAAATTAGGGTCTCATTAATTAAGCGCTATCTATTAACTTGTTAGTGGATTAGTGAAGTCGATTGCTAGGATAAAGTATTAGGGTGAGAAATCTTGAGCTTTCATTCTACGATCTTTTACTTAGGTTAATTCTTGGTTGTCACAATTACTTTGATTATGTACCTGCTCCGTTAGTATACGTAGGGATTCCTATCCTGAGCATCACCATCTCTCATTAGAAAACAACCCGTAGTTAATTCGTTCTTTTTCATTCTTTAGTTAATTAGTCTATTTTAGTCTTTTAATTAATTTTTCAAAAACCCAAAAACATCACACTCATATTAACTACGACGCATAGATCTTCAGGGATCTATTCGCATATACACCATCCCTTGGGTTCGATAATACTTGGTCCCTATACTTGCCAATACTACAGTGAACCCGTTCTCTTGCGGGGTAGCTACTAGTAGAAGCTAGTGTAGTTCGCTTCAAGTCAATGGCGCCGTTGCCGGGGATGGCGTTATATGCTTTTGAATAGGACTTGTAGATAGCTTAGTAGTTAGTAGTGGGTGATTCATTTTCTGTTTTTATTTTTATTTGTATTCAATCGGCAGTTGCGTTTTGATCTATCTGCTAGTGTGTCAGGTTTATGAAAACACGCTCACAAGGCAATACGAGCGAAGAGAGATTACCTGCAGATCCTGAGACAATAGCTAGAAGAAACCGAGCCTTCTTGAGAAGGATGAACGCTGCCGACTTAGGGAAGGAACCAATGGACATAAATAATGAGTTGGACGATGCTGCCAACGATTTCAATCAGGCAGTAGACCGAGTTGAAGGCACTGGAGTTAGTGGGAGCCAAAATCAAATTCCATTAGGGGATAGCCAGAGCCTAAACCCGGGTACACAAAACGTAGGGAACCCAGCTCAGAATCTTGACCATAATCCTCCTAACAACCCTGCCTACCCACAAAACCCAAATAACCCTTTCAACAACCCAGTATACCAACATTACCCATACCCACCTTATCTTTACCCACCATATCCATATCATCCACCACCTGTTTACCAACCACCACCCCAACAAGTACCCGTACCAGCTGTTAATCCTCAACACGTTCCTCAGAACGTAGATCATAATATGGCGATTCGAGGGAGGTTTGCAGCGCAGCCACAGCGGTACTATGATGGAGTGGCTTTGCCTCCTGTTGAGGCGAATAACTTTTCGATATCCCCGGGGATTTTAAAGTTGCTTATAGAGAATCAGTTCAAAGGGGTGATCGGGAAAGAGAATCCTCATACACATCTGAGGAGTTTTCTCATGATAGCCTCAATATTCAATTATAATGGCATGTCTGAAGATGCCAAGAGGCTTAGGCTGTTCCCATTCTCATTGACGGGAATAGCCAAGGAGTGGTACGATAATACGCTCCCGCGGGGAGGTATTACCACTTGGGCCGAGCTCGAGCGTCTGTTCCTCGAGCGATTCTACCCTCCATCTAGGACGATCAAGGCTAGAATTGAGATCTCGTCTTTTCGCCAGAAGTCTGGAGAGGATCTACGTCAAGCATGGGAGAGATACTCAAACATGCTGATTGAGTGCCCGCAGCATGGGTACAATGAGGGAGACATTATGGCATTCTTCTACAGTGGTGCCAACAAGGCGGGGCAAGACCATTTAGACGCTTGTGCGGGCGGAGCATTCCTCAACCAAGGCATAGAGAGGTGTAGAGAGATCGTTGACAACATTGTCACGAATGCCGGTGCTTGGAGTGGAGATGCAGATTTTCAGAAGGTGCATCAGGTGGAAGAGGGAGAAGGAACGAGAAGGCTATTGATGGCCATGATGGAGAAGATCAACAACCTCGAGTTGGGGAAAAGTTTGGGTGGAGAGCATGCAGTAGAGAATGAGAGAGTAGACCAACCAAGTGGACAACAAGAGGTAGCCAATTACATGGGAGGCCCGTATTACAATCAGCATGGCTACCAAGGCGGAAATCAGTATGGAAGGCCTTCTTATGGCCAGCCATTTATGCCTCCAGGCCCTCAGCCACTTCAAAATCAATGGAGAAACACACAAGGAGCTCAAGGAGGCCAGCAGCCTCCTCAAAACACATGGAGAAAAAATGAGAATTTTTCTTATGCTAACCCAAAAGCTGGTGTTACTGTTCCTGCAGGTGTTGATCCGGGGTCTAAACCTCCTGGTGGAGAAGGCGGTGCATCAACCGAGGAGATGTTGAGAGCTATTCTTCAGAAGGTGGAGGAAGGTAGCAAGCGGTTGTCATCCTTGGAGTACGATGTGAAGGAGCTGCATAAGAAGGGTGATCAACGTGATCAAGAGCTCCAGAAGATGAATGTTGAGTGGACTAGAACTCAACAAGAGAACAATCGAAGGTTCACTTCTTTAGAGCTCCAGATGAGCCAGATTGCAAAATCAGTGAATAGAATGCCGGAGGGGAACCCGAAAGAGCAGTGCAAGGCGATCCAGCTAAGAAGTGGAACCAATTACGAAGGTCCTCAGATGCCTGCTGATTCTGAGACGCCCCAAGAAGAGATTGAGCCTAAAGGAGATGAGTCCCAGAAGGGCAAGGAAAGTAAGGAGGGTGAGAGAGTTCCTAAGTGGAAGAAGGCAAAGGAAGCAAGGGAGAAAGTGAAAGAAACAGAAAGAGATGAATGGGGGGTACCCAAATCTGTGATACCCGTCCCATATCCACAACGCTTCATGAAAAAGAAGCTTGATGAAAAATTTGCAAAATTTCTTGATGTTTTTAAACAATTGCATATTAATATTCCTTTTTATGATGCTTTGAAACAGATGCCGCATTATGCGAAGTTTTTGAAGGACTTGATCGCGAAAAGACGGCGAGTGGATGAGCCGAAGTTGGTGCAGCTGAATCACGAGGTGAGTGCATTAGTGCACAAGGCGCTTCCACCAAAGCTGAAGGATCCCGGAAGTTTCACGATCCTATGTGATATCGGAAATGGGATCAAGAAGGGAGCGTTGTGCGACCTCGGAGCGAGCATCAATCTCATACCCTTGTCGCTTTTTAAGAAGTTGGAAGGTGGTGAACTTCAACCCACAATGATGACGCTTCAACTAGCCGACCGGTCTATTACTCGACCTCAAGGTGTTGTTGAAGACGTCCTAGTGAGAGTTGGAGATCACATCTTTCCAGCCGACTTTGTAGTGCTAGAGATGGAGGAAGATGAGCACGTGCCCCTAATCTTGGGAAGACCGTTCTTAGCTACGGCGGGGATGGTGCTAGACGTGGCAAACGGGAAGATTACGTTGAAGGTCGATGATCAAGAAGTGAAGATCTCTCTATATGAAGCCATGAAGCACCCGAGGGAGGATGAGAGCTTGTATTTCATGGATGCAATTGATCCTAGTGTTGAAGACACACCTCCTATCCCTAATCCTTCTCATATTCATGATTTTGTTAGTCCTTCAATTGATAATTTAACCCATGAGCGTTATGATCTTGATTATTTTGATAGGGATAAAGTGAAGAAGTTGAAGGATGAAGAGGTGAAGAAAGTGGACGTGGTCCAGTTAGAAGGGAAAGGAGGAGTTAAGAAGAAAAAGTCCAAACTCAAGAAATTGTGTGGTAAGACTCCTCCAGATAGAGGCAAGAAGGAGTTGAGACCCATAACACTTGGGAATGAGAAGAGAGCAAAAGAGCTCATGATGGTAGGGCATCAAGGAAAGGAGTTCAAACACCACTCTTATGAGAGTAAGGGAGGTAAATTTGAGTATGATGTCCCATAAGCTCCTTTGAGCTTGGTCCGGCATGAGGACCTTAAAAATAGCGCTGAATGGGAGGCAACCCATTTTTATTTGCTTTTATTTATTTTTAGTGTCTTTTTATATTATTAGGGAATATTTTGAGTCGTATGTTTAACCTCGTACTCGAGAGTTTTATTTTGTAGGCTTGTCTCTAAAGGAGTAAAGGTATCATGGAGTTATTTAGATTGAAGGAACCAACTTGAGACAAGGGAGTGTGCAAAGCTATTGAGAGAAACTGAATTGTTCGGTTGAGGTAACCCACAACCCCAAACTTAGACCTCTAGCAAGGTCGAAGTTTGGGGGGGTGGAGTTTTTTATTTGTTTTATTATTACATTGCACCGGAGCACCCCTTATCTTTGAGTTGAGTTAGTTATTTGGTGCCTTGAGATGCTCCTTGGGCTATTATTAATTTGTTTTGTTACTCAATATTTTATGCCTATCAATCACCTTATGCTTGTTGATTGCTATCTTTGAGTATGATTTGATGAGTAGGGTGAATTGTGAGGCTGAGTTAGGAGTTTTCTTGTGTGAGTGTTTGAGTTTGAGCTGAGTTGAGAAAGAACTTGTATGCTTGTAAATTTTTCTTTTGAGTACTTGTGTGACAAGAGTGAGAATTCACTAGGACTAGCATGGATGTGAAAGCCGTGAGCTTTTGAGCCTTATGAGATTTTGATGCATTAATCAATCTCTTCGTTTGTGAGTGAATCATCACCTTAGAGGATGCTAGAACTTGCATGTGCTCTTGCTTCTTGATTGTATCTAGTTTGATATGCCGAATAGGATCTTAGGCCATCTTTGATTTAATTGAGTCACTTAGCCAACATTTTCCTTACCATTGACATTTATCCCTTGTTAGCCCCTTTGAGCCTAAAGCCTATTTTATTTGCTAGCACATTTAAACACTATTCCGATTCCTAAGCCTTTTTGTCCCAATTTGAGTGGAGAATAGGAAAAGTGTGAAGGTTGAAGGGATTGAGTTGAGTTGAGAAAAAAGGGAATTATGATGGTTGAGTGGTGATAAAATAAGGGTGTGAATGAGATTTGAGTTGTGGGAAAGAAAAAAAATTGAGAATGAGCAAAAAGAAAAAAATGAGCTCATGTGTTTGTGCGAAAAAGAAAAAAAGTGAAGTGATTGAAAAAGAGAGTGAGAAAGAAAAAAATTGAAGTGTTGAGAGAAGTGGAATTGAAAAAGTGTTGATTGAATATATTTGAAGTGATTATGTTCCTAATCTCAAAGTGCCAAAGTTGATTTTTCTATTCTCCATTCACTTGAGTCACTTACCCCATATTGTTATCCCACCTGTCCAAAGAGCCTACATTACAACCTTGAGAAAAATCCTTTTTGATTCGGCATTGATTTCTAGAGTATGGTCGGAGGTGAGAGTGCTTACAAGCCTATGGCTGCCAATATGTGTGATTGATTGATTGAGTGAGTCCCTTAAACACTGTTATACACTTGTGAGGGAGTGAAACACACCGTTGAGTGCACATCCATGCTTGATCTTGGTGTTTCTTGTTATTATTGCATGAGTACGATAAAAGAAAGTGAGTGAGTATACGGGTGATTGATCTTTGAAGCTCGAGTTCAATTACTTGCATGATTTGATTCTTGATTCATTCCTAACAATTTCACTTGACTTATTATTTCGTTGCTTGAGGACAAGCAACATGGTAAGTTTGGGGGGGTTGATTAGGCGTGAAATTGTTATGTTTTGGTGCCCGATTTACTCATGTTTTGAGTGTTTTCGATGAGTGCTTGGAGTCAAATGAGTATCATTTTTATAAAATTATTAATTTGTCTCTTTGGTTTTCATAGATGGATAGAGGGCGAAAAGAGGAGTTCGTAGGACTTTGAATCGGCCAAAACGGACTCCCGGTTGAGGAGATATGAAGATTTTACGAACGAGTGCACAACAGCCAGCGCTCGAGCGATTTGCTCGAGCGCCGGCGCTCGAGCGAATCACTCGAGCGGCCAAAAACTTACAGAACAGTTTTGGCGCTCGAGCGAATCACTCGAGCGCCACCGCTCGAGCGTTTTGCTCGAGCGCGCACGTATTTTCGCCTCCGGATGCGTATTTTCGGCCCATTAACTCCCGTTTCGACCCGGTGCCTATATATACCTCTTCCAAACACGTTTTGAAGGATCCCCAACTTTAGAAATCACTTTTAGACTTAGTTTTTAGAGAGAGGAAGAGGAGAAGAACGAGCAAGCTTTACTTTTACGTTGTTGAGGTTTTTCATACGAATTCTTAGTTTCTTTTCGTTTCTTAGTTTCTTTTCATTAGCTTGATTACTTTAAACGCTTTAAACTTCGTTTTAGTTAATTAAATTTCAGTTCTTAGAATTATTTTATTTTAAAACCCTAGTTCATGTTTCTTATTTTCTTCGTTCAATTCATTATGTTTTTGTTCGTTGTTTCTTCTATTGCTTTTATTTTTGTTATAACCATGTCCGGCTAAAACCCTTGCATGCTTGGGTTAGGATGAACTCGTAGAAGTAGGATGTGGGTACGTAATTAGGGTAATTCGTGACGTTAGTTTTAATTCTCTTAATTAATGAATTATTATAATTAATCTTAACTCAACCTTTGAATTTTGTACGAAAGTGTTAGAGAGAGGACGACCGCATCACTCAATAACAATTAGTAGTCTTAACGAGAGGGTTTAGGAAAGGTTAATTCATCTACCGGTTTAGCGAAGGAGGACGACCACATCACCTTAGTTAAATTAGGGTCTCATTAATTAAGCGCTATCTATTAACTTGTTAGTGGATTAGTGAAGTCGATTGCTAGGATAAAGTATTAGGGTGAGAAATCTTGAGCTTTCATTCTACGATCTTTTACTTAGGTTAATTCTTGGTTGTCACAATTACTTTGATTATGTACCTGCTCCGTTAGTATACGTAGGGATTCCTATCCTGAGCATCACCATCTCTCATTAGAAAACAACCCGTAGTTAATTCGTTCTTTTTCATTCTTTAGTTAATTAGTCTATTTTAGTCTTTTAATTAATTTTTCAAAAACCCAAAAACATCACACTCATATTAACTACGACGCATAGATCTTCAGGGATCTATTCGCATATACACCATCCCTTGGGTTCGATAATACTTGGTCCCTATACTTGCCAATACTACAGTGAACCCGTTCTCTTGCGGGGTAGCTACTAGTAGAAGCTAGTGTAGTTCGCTTCAAGTCAATGGGCTGCCACTCTCGTAGCATCCCCCAAAGTGATTGTGATCTCATTCTTGCTAAGTCGCCGGGTTAGCTGGAACCCCTGAAGAGTGAAATAAATATGATCAGTTGCTCCGGTATCCACTACCCAAACGTGGGCAGCATACGCCGCAACATATGTTTCAACGACTAAAGCATGAGACTTACCTTTCTTTCCACCCTTCTTAGGCTTAGAACAGGTCGCCCTCCAATGTCCCTTCTCACCACAATTAAAGCACTTACCCTTAGCAGCTTTCTTTCCACCTCCTTCTCCCTTTGCCTTGGGTTTCGCAACGGTTGGATTTGCTTGGGTCTGGCCCTTCGTCCTCTTCCTCTTCTTCCCTCCCTTGGGACCCGAAGAGGAAGACGGACCGTTTGCCACCATAGCAACGGTTTGGTGATCCATTAGAGTCTCCGCCGATACCAAAGCTTGCAAGAGCTCGGGCAAACTATTTGCCCGGTCATTCATTTGATAGTTTAACTGAAACTGCTCAAAGCTTTTTGGCAGAGAATGGAGAACGAAATCGACCTTAGTAGGGAGGTCAAATTCCGCACCAAGTACTTCCAACTTGTTGAGATAACCCATCATCTCGATTACGTGATCCCTTACGGGCGTACCTTCCACCATTTTCAACGAAAGCATCTTTCGCATGGTGATTTGCCTAGCCGTACGGTTCTGATGTTGAAACATCGCTTCAAGATTTTGCATTATCTCAGAGGCGGTCTCCATGTGTTGGTGTTGGTGTTGCAACACATCTGACATTGAAGCCAGAATAGTACACCTAGCCATCTCATCGGAGTCAAACCAACTCTTATGCTCTTTCTTGTCCGCTTTCGTGGCATCTTCGGCAGGCTCTTGGGGTTTAGGAGTAGTAAGTACCCACTTGTGGTGTTGAGCGGTTAGGACAATATTGAGGTTACGTTTCCAATCAACATAGTTCTCACCAACAAGTTTGTTATCTTTAAGTATACTAAACAGTGGATTAAAAGGTTGCGACATGATGAACTGAGAATAAAACATACATTCATATCAATATCTAGAAAAATACGAAATTATCACATAATTCGATCACATCAATTATATTGAAACCTTAAAACAATATAATCATGCATCAGCCAACATCTCGAAACAATTTAAATGCGCCACGAGGGGTGGTCTATACATTTAAACACATTCAAGCGGATTACAAACTTAAAGTTACAAATCCTTAATTCAAAATTAATAGTTGGCTCCCACTTTGACCACATAGAAACTGACAGGGACTCCGAGGGGAGTAAGTTAATATCAATTCCCTATGCCTAAGTAATAACCATAATTAAATACAGGATTATTATTTCGCTTTGAGCAAGCCACTCGTGGTGAGGGTCAATACCGCCACTAGTAATAATCCACAATCATCCTTTCAGAATTTATTCATGTGAAATCCGTTCTTTTGGCCGATCCGAGGGGAAATGTATTCCAAAAGAACTTCACAAATAAATAAATTATGGAGGTCAAAATAATCCAATTTTAATATCCGGAATAAAATTGCGATTATAAAAACATACTTAGTAATTTTCGAAAGTAAGGTTTTTCTTGGACAATTAAATTCATGCAAACACATATTAACAAATAATAATAAGTGCACGAAATAAAACATCCATCAAAACAAAATTAACCACATTGGAGCACTCGAATCCAATTGTCACGGTTTAATTTCTTCACGTCTTGATGCGAAAAATCGTCCTTGTTGCTTTCCGACGTTCGTCTCGACGTGCTCCCACTCGAACAGCAACACTTCATCAAAAACAGCATCGTTTGGGGTTCGGGACGACGTTTAAAATCACACGGAAAAAAAACACGAACCGAAAAAATTCCACGGCCTGAGATACAGCGCGCGTCGGCCCACGAAGTGGGCCCGCGCGTTTCCCGGCCCGAGAAGCGCTGGAAAACAGCCCGAGGCGCGCCGAAGCGCAGCCCCGAGGCGCACCCGAGGCGCACTCGAGGCGCTGCACGGAGGCGCCGCCCGGGGCGCCCCGAGGCGCTGCAGGCCCTCGCCGAGGCGCGCGCGCAGTGCGCGCAGCGCCGTGCGCCCGTTGCGCACGGCTTGCGCCGTGCACCCCCGTGCGCCGTTTTTTTGCCGTTCGTCCTCGTTTTCTTCACCCCTTGCATGATTTTACCTCCATACACGCGCCACGCTTGTATGCGTCGTCCGGGTACGCCGTTTTTAATTCTTCGTTCTTCGTCACGATCCGGTTACAATTTATTTTTACAAACAAAAATAAATACTAGATCTAGACTAGTCTATTACAAAGATCGAATCAAAATAAAAACAACTAATCTACTCGTGGATTTTCTCACGAGAAAAACGAATTCGAACGAATCGAATTAAAAACCAAATTAATTCACACGCATGAAATTAACAACATTAAAAAAAACCATGACAATTGGATACCTGAAAAAAAGATCTAACAATTCTACTATCCAATTTCAATTTAATGTTCAACAATTTAAATTCCAATTTAAAATTCAGAGCCCGAAACCGTGGCTCTGATACCAGTTGTTGGGAAAATAGGGGTGCCCGGAATCTATTCGGGATGAAATTTTAAATACGAATTTAAATACAATTATTACTAGCATGAATTAATCCTAATTAATCCAAATAATAATTCCAACAACTAATTATCATCATGCATGTTAAATTAATTTCACATATTTAACTAGGCGGAATTAAACAAGTAAATATGCGATTAACGTACATCTCGTAGTATTGGCCTTTGGATATACGGGACACTTGTAATCTCGCTCTATCAACCCAAAGTCTTCTCAAGTATTTCCCTTTTCACCTCACTTGATCGCCGGTGGGAGACGCTTTCAAGCAATTTAATAAACTAAGGAAAAAGAAAAATATCTATGCTTCTTGATTTTTCCAACACATGGAATTATGTACTTGGGGATGAAAAAATCATCCCCTATTTATAACAAGGGGTGGCCGAAAATTTAAGTGTTATTGGGCCTTGGAGAAAATCTTTTCTTAGACTCTAAGAAATCTTGAATATATCTCATATATTCTTTTCTCCAAATAAAATATTCCACAAAAATCTCACACCTCTAAATAAATATGAAGTTTTCGAAAATTTCATAGAAGAAATCCAAGATTTGGATCTTCTTGAATATATGAGATATTCTTGTATTCCTAGAATACATATCTTGCATAATATCTTTCCAAGAAAATCAACAAAATCTTTTTCCTCCTTTATCATGCAATTTTCGAAAATTATACTTGAAAAATCAGCATAATTATTTTCTTTTTATTTTAATCACCTTATCATTATTGGGCTACTTAATGCGCTACTTGAGGGGCCTTAAGGAGAATTAAAATTGGACCTCCTAATGGACTTCTGAATTTCAATATTGAGCCCCAATATAATTCAATCCATTAATATTAATTATTACCACTAATAAATTAATATTGCACTATCCATCTTAATCCATATTACGATAATATGGGCTCCCGGTTATTATTTCCCGCGTTTAAGATTATCAAGTCCATTAATTAATTAAGCTTCTGAATAGCTCTAAATTAATTAACATCTTTCACCTTGGAGTAAAGACAGCTCAACATTATTATTCGTACCGAAGAAACTAATTCTTCACTTGCAAGATTTGGTACAATAAAACTTCTGAGCCCACCAAGGGGACTAATCACACGAGCCGTACTCGCACGCGTTTCTCCGTATTAAATCTTAGCAACCGTCGTATGATTAATATTACTGCCCAAGACACAAAGTTCGAAGTCGCAATGATTCTCACCCAACATGAATCAAAGCAGTAACCATTAAGCACACACGGTCCTATTTAAGTGACGGAGATTAAGAAATCAACAACCACTGAGGTCTAATTCTTCACCTTTCAGAACATAAGAATGTATCCTCGCTGTAGGACCTCTTCAACACATACTAAATGTGCTAGTGCAATCTCTTAGTCAAGACAGACCAATCTGAGCCTTACACATCGACCTTTCACGGCGGATTGTTCAATTCCACCTAGGTCGTGAAAATGTACATTTAGTTACAAGTAAACTGTTAATGTTGTCTTCCGTGATCGGGTATCACCAGATTAACTACTATGTAACACATACTATATATTGAACGGTTTGCAATAGAAATTCAACATTCAATCATAACTAAAGCAAATGCGATAAAAGAATTATTCTCATAAAACGAGTGTTTGATACACGAGTTATACAAAGTAAAAGCATACTTTCACGTATAACTCCAACAAGCGCTCCTAGAAGAGCAAGGCCAACCTAAGGCCCCGCCAACGAGCCCCTGGCTGTCGATATTGAGCTCACCCCGGTTCAGCTCAAAATCGTCCCTCCGCCGACCCCACTCTTCGAAGGGAAAATAGATCAGGTGACTCATCTGAGCAAATTTCGGATCTACATGACCAGGCGTGGCGCAACCGACGCCACGAAGTGCAGGCTCTTCCCTCTCACCTTGGGCGATCTCGCCCACAGATGGTACGTGTCTCTCCCGGCACGGTGGATCGACTCGTTCACCACTCTGAGCACGCAATTCTCATCATACTTCGCGGCCAAAATTGCCCGGCCAGAAAGCTGGCCCCGCTTGATGCGGATCCGCCAAGAGAAGGAAGAGTCCGACGAGGACTACGTGGCTAGGGTGGACGAGGTCATGCTGAACGGCGAGCCAGTAAGCGACCAGCTGGCCTTGCACGCCACTCTTGAGGGTTTCTATGGCCGGTCTCCGATGTTTAAACATCTCACCAAAGACTTCCCGAAGACCTACGCTGAATTCCGCGCCCGGGCCGGCAATTACCTGGCCCGGAGGAAGCTGCTGGCGCTCAGGCTGGGAGAGTCCGAGCCAATTCCAAAGGAGACGGAGGCCGTAGCTCAGGCCTCCCCCAAGAGCGGCCCCAAAGCCAGAAAAGTGGCCAAACCGCCCGGTAACTTCAAGTCCTTCGAGGATGTTGAAGTTCACCTCACTCAAGCCATGAGGCAATCCCCCGCGCATATCTTCAATGCGATCCAATACAGGGATGTGCTTCCAAGGCCAAGGCCCTTTTCTGGAGACCGGTCCCGGCTGGACCCTAAAAAGTTATGTGCCTATCACGACTCAATAGGCCATAATACGAGCCAATATCGTGATCTCCTAAAGCAGCTCTGGAAGCTGTTTGACGAAGGACGTCTGAACGACCTCCTACAGAGGCCAGCCGACCGTCAGGAGAACCACCCGCAGCAGCAGCAGCGTCACCCTCGAAGAAACGAGGATGGTGGCCGGCCTCTCAGGCCGGTCGCAGCTTTGGAAGAGGATGATGATGAAGATGACCTCCTCCCACCGATGAACCCAGGCGGTCGGGTCAACATGATCCAGGCCGGTGTGGGGAACTTGGGCGGCCTCACCCCCATCTCAACGATGTCCAACCGGAAACAGAAAGCGGAGATCCGGGAGGTGACCAATGTCAACTTGGTCACCCCCCCAGAGCCAAAAATTCATAAAGATCTGAAGATAACCTTCTCCAATCGAGACCGGGTCGGGGTTTTGTATCCCAAGGGCGACGCGTTGGTGATCGTCGCCCACATCTTGGGCAAGGAGGTTCAACGGGTCCTGATCGACAATGGGTGTTTCTGTAACATCATCTTTAAAGCGGCCCTAAATCAACTCGAAGACCTCGTCAACTTCATCAAACCCATCGATCTTCAACTAAGGGGCTTCGGGGATGCGACGGTCGCTGCGTACGGGAGGATCAAGCTCTCGGTAGAGCTCATCTATTGTTATAACAAAGACGTCAAGATAACTAGGCCGCTAGATTTTATAATCCTAGATCAGCCAAGTTCATATAATGGCTTTCTAGGTAGGCCCTTTTTAGAGGTTTTTGAGGCAGTTGCCTCCTCCTACTATTACTGTATTAAGTTTCCCACCCCTGAGGGGGTGGTCGGCACCGTTAGAGGTGACCAATCAATGGCTAGGAGGTGTTTGAACTATTTCGACTCTTATTTATTTTCAATCTGCAACGACCGAACGTCGGATGGGCCGCCCATCGACACCGAGCTGGCCACTCCGGCCGCGGGGGTCATAATGGAGGTCGGATCCACATCGGCCGATCCCCAGCCAATGCAAATCGACGATCCCAAGCCAAGGATCGATTTCGAACCATCCGAGCTTGATCTCGACCCTAGATTCGACTCGTCCGACCAGCGAAGCCATGAACAAGCTACTGCTTTGGAGGAATTAGAACACATTCCAGTCGATCCCTCGAGGCCGGAACTGGAAGTTTTGGTCGGCTCTCGCATACAGATCGAAATGCGGGGGGAAATGATCGAATTCCTCAATGCCAAGGGAGCACAACACCCAGGCCGATGCTCTTTCCAAGCTCACAACCGCGGAGGGAGCCGCCGACCTCGCCAATATTCAACTTTCCACGCTCGGAATGCCATGGTCATCCGAGCACAAGTGGTGACCGTTCTGAGCACGGATGAAAACTGGATGACGCCGATCATAAAGTATCTCAAGACCGACACTCTCCCGGAGGATAGAATTTGGGCACGGCAACTCCAACTACGGTCGTCAAGGTACACCCTCATTGACGATCTCTTATATAAAAGAAGCTTTACCCTCCCACTCCTAAAATGTATAACCCCGGAGCAAGGCCAGGGCATTCTGGCCGAGATCCATGAGGGGGTATGCGGAAATCAGGCCGGAGGACGGGCCCTGGCCCACAAAGTGATCAGACAAGGATATTTCTGGCCGACCTTGAACAAAGACGCTGTCAACTTTGCAAGGTCGTGCCACAAATGTCAAAACTTGGGGCCCAACATCAAGTTATCCCCCGAGCAGCTCTCCTCCATGTATAGCCCTTGGCCTTTTGCTCAGTGGGGCATCGACCTGATCGGACCAATGCCCACTGCGCCCGGGGGCCACAAATTCGCCGTCGTGGCCGTCGACTATTGCACAAAATGGGCGGAGGCCGAGCCACTCAACAAGATCAACCAATCTCAAATCATCAAGTTCATCTGGAAAAACATCATCTGCCATTTCGGCCTACCTCAAGTGATCATCTCCGACAATGGAAAACAGTTTGACGGTCTCCAGATGATTCAGTTTTGCGAGAAGTGGAATATCAAGAAAGTGTTCTCCACCCCCTACCACCCGCAGACGAATGGCCAAGTAGAGGCCGTAAACAAAATCCTCAAACATACTATCAAAAGTAAGCTTGAGGACAAAAAGGGAAAGTGGGCAGCCGAGCTACCTGATGTGCTTTGGTCGTATCGTACGACTACAAGGAACTTAACGGGCGAAATACCTTTCGCTTTAGCTTTTGGGACCGAGGCCGTCATCCCATCGGAGGTCTCCCTCCCAAGCCACCGGACTGCTCAGGTGATCACCAAGGACAATGACACCGCCCGGAGGATCGATTTGGACATGTTGGAGGAGAGGAGACTCAATTCCGATCCCCGAAATGCGGCCTACAAGAAGAAATCCGAAATTTTTTCAACTCCAAAGTGAAGGCCAGACAATTCCAGGTCGGGGACCTCGTCCTTAAGAAGGTTCAAGTGCCCAAAGGGGTATTTGGCCCGAACTGGGAGGGCCCGTTCAGGATATCCAAGTGGCTCTCCAAGGGTGCTTACGAGCTGGAACTCATGGATGGCACTCCGGACCAATACCCCTGGAATGCAATTCACTTGAAGAAATACTACCAATGATTTTGTACTATGTATTCAAAGTTCTTATCAATACAAAGCTCTTCGCACAGCTCAAACTTATCCCCAAAATCCGAGCTCAGTTCAAAAGCATATGCCGACCGTATCGAGGTCGGCATATCACACTTGAGCTCGGAAAGGCCATCCAAGCTACTTCAAGAGCCGAGCTCAGTTCAAAAGTATATGTCGACCGTATCGAGGTCGGCATATCACACTTGAGCTCAGCAAGGCAACCAAGGCCATTCCAAGCACCGAGCTCAGTTCAAAAATATATGCCGACCATATCGAGGTCGGCATATCACACTTGAGCCCGGAGCAAAATCCCATTCATACTTGTTAAAATTTAAAACAGATTGACAAGTGTAAATAAACAAAAGAGCAAAAACGAAGCAGTAAAGTTCAAAGAAAAACTAAATTTCATTTCAAAAAACCGGCTTAAAAGCCGGGAAAGAGTACAACGGTTCAAAATAAGGAAAGACACATCCGGTCGGAAGCCGGTTACATCCTGAAGCAATAAAGAAAAATCAAGGATTGCCTGCCCCGGCCGCCGGGCTCGCCTGCCCTCCAGTTCCGGCCGCAAAGGCAGCAACTTCTTCAACGCAGGCCTCCCCGACACTTCCGCCCGCCACCTGGGAACCCTCCGGAGGGGCCTCCTCTCCCCCTTCTTCTTCTTCTTCTTCTTCTTCTTCATCGGCGGTCGGGAGACTCTGACCCGGTTGGATCAGCCTATGCCGATGAGGAAACCATGAAAGGTCCACCCCCAGGTCGGTCTCTAGATCGAAGAAGGGAAACCAGAAGCCTTCGCTGACCGGGTTTTTAGCAGCATATTCCCGGAAGTAATCTTCCAGAGACTTGGTCTCAAGACCGGCCGGCGCGCAACTCGGCGCATACTGGCGGCGGCCATGTAGAAGCAAAACTCAGAGAAGAGCTCCGGGTTGGCGGTCGAATCCTCCGGATCGTATGCCGGCCGGCTCAGGGAGGCGGCCAGTTCTTCAGCCCTTTTCTGGAGCTCCCTCTCCAACTCGGCCTGCCGGGCAAGGGCCTGATCGGCATCCCCCCGGGCCTTGTGCGCCTCCAGCCGCAGATCGGCATTGATATCCTCCATCTCAGCCACCCGGTTCCTGGTATCTGCCAGCGCCTTGTACGCCATCTCCGCCCGGCCGAGAGCGTCATCTTTTTCTTTCAGGACGGCCTCTATCTGGCCGACCGCATAATCTTTCTCTTTCTTGAGCGCGGCGTTCTCGCTCTCTAGTCCGGCCTTCTCCTCCCGAGCCCTGGTCAAGTCGGCCTCCAACCTCCGGACAGAGCTTAGGGCACTGTTGAGCTCACTCTCCACGAAATTAGCCACAATGGTCGTCTGGCTGACCAGAGCAATGCAGGCTGGACCGGCATATCGGGGGCGACACTCGAGGACATCAGCCAGCTCCCGAGTCCAAGCTTGGGGCAAATAATTCACCGACCGGCTCATATACTCCGGCATGTCAACAATAGAACTTGGAGCCCGGGAAGACAGGAAATCCAGCACCAGTGGGGGGAGGCCGGAGTTATTGCGCGTCAGGCTGGATAAAAGAAAGATCAAGTCAGGTACGAGTAAAAATGCCTTAGAAAAATTTTAAAATCAACAAACTTACACTTGGAAGCGGGCCGGATCACGACCAAAATAGGTCCGGTCATCCTCCCGACCTGGAGCCGGCGCCCCATGGGCCACGGTCTCCGTCCCGACCGGCCTGGATCCAGGCGGAGTGTCATCGGAGATATCGATCGGGCCCGGGCTTGACCCATACGGGCCGGCCTCCTCGATCTCAGCCTCCTCCCAGCTCATTTTCTAGCCGATAATCGGGGAGGAGGTCGGGACCTCAGCAGCAACCGCCCCGGCGGCCGGAATGGACTGGATAGGGGTCGGCTCCTGGATCACGATCCCGGTCCGGGCGCCGGTCCCTTTCTTCTTCTTAGCCCCTGGGGCCGCCTTCTTCACTGCGCAAGCCCCCATTAGGGAAAACATCTCCGGGCAGCGATCAAGAAGTTCTGGCGGGCACTGTCTCACGATCAGAAAATCAGGCACTGCAATATCAGGATACGAAGTGTTAAAAAAACACTATAGGTCGAGACCCGGTCTCGCCCTGATACTTACCCGTCAATTTTAGATGGCGCGGAAATTGGAAGAAACGGCTTGAAAGCCGAGCTTGTCATGTCCGGAGGATGGCCTAATTCCTTTTCGTGGCCGGCAATGACAGAATCCGCTCCCTGACTACCGCAAAATCGAAGTTCAGCTCCCGGTCGGAAGGGCAAGGGTAGCCTGCAAATAGAAGTAAAAAATTAGATCAATACTTTTGGTTCAAGTATTAACTAAAAATTCCTTATTGGGATTTTTCGGGTGGATGTTGGTCGGAACATCGATCTCCGTCCCGTCCGGGTACCCGGTCTTCCATGCCCCACCAACGAAGAACCATTTCTTCCGGTCATTGCGCGCTTTACTTGGCAGGCCGGTCACCAGCTTCTGCCCCTTCGTTTGGATATAGGCCTCGCCGGTCCCACTCCTCTCACTCTGTATCCGGTAGAGATAAGTCATCTCCCCCGGGTTCGACATCCGATAGAGTCGGTTCTGCCCGAACAGAGCCATGATGCTCGTGATGATCATCCATGCATTCGGAAGCAATTGGATGGGCACCTGGTTCCAGTAGTTCAAAAGATAGGAGACGGCCGGATGGAAGGGGAAGCGGAGTCCGACCTCCATCATGTCTTGGGTCACGGCCACCATCCCTCGAGGAGGCTGATCGGCCCGCTCATTCGACTCCGGGGCATAGAGTTGGACATCATACGAAATGTCCCAGATGACCCAGGCCTCGTCCAGAAAGTCCTGGGTCACCCGGCTCTGTACTTGGCCGATGGTCCACCGTTGAGACCCATCTAAATCCGCAATCCGAATCGTGGTCGGGTCGCGAAATGCTCGTGATAAGCTTCGAAATCAAAGATGACGGAGTCCACATCATCCTTCTCCGCCACATAGTCCGACCACAGACGAAAGGCTCGTCTGACCTGGTCTCGCCGGTCCTGGCTAAGACTCCGACCGGCTGCGGCCAACCCTTCATTCTCCTCAGCTTCCGACCTTGAAGCCTCATTCACCATCCCAAGCTGTTCTTTTATCTGCTCGGCTGCGAGATTCTGAAGCAACAAGTTGTTGGCCGTGTCATCACCTTCGCCGTGGCCAATTTCCTCATCACCTTCCTCAAGGAGGTCGTCCAGCGGGTCCCTACTACTCTCCATAGGCCGGGCCGTCGACTCGGTTTGAAGCCTTTCTGTCGCCGTAGGAACTCCTTCCCGGGCACCTTCACCCAGCAGTGACTGGCCCGGACTTGGGAACAGTGCGTCCAAACCGTCGTCATCGCGAGCCCAGATCGAGCCCACTAGATGGGAAGGAGAGGCGCCACTCCCTCCACGAGAGCTTCCTCCTTCTTCAAATAAGCGTCGATTGGCTCCGCCACCTTCTCCGCCGCTAGAGGAGGTGCCACCTCTCCGACCAGGCGGAGGACCCGTCCACCGTCGTACCATAGTATATAAGAAAGAAGTCTTTGAACTACTAAAGTTTTTTAGCTACGAAAGTCTGAAAATTACCTTCTTAAAACCACCAGTCACCGCCGCGTAAAAACACTTTGCCGCCGTGAGAAGCTAGCCGGAGAATTCGCCGTGAGATTGCAACGCTTGCTAAAGAAGTTCAAATCGCTTGAGAGTGAAAAGCCTGAAATGAAGAATACCTCCCCTATTTATAAGAAAGGGGCAGGGACCTATTTCGAAATAAAAAATTCTAGGCCCAGGGGCCTATGTGCAAGAATTCGAAACGACGGATCACGCGTCAGGCGCCTGTGCACGACATGCATTAAATGCACGAGATTTAAGGGATCACGTTACGTATGTCAAATTGTTGTGCGCGGAATCCGAGGCGTCAACTGACGGTACGCTCACTTTTCTAGGTAAACGTTACAACGTGTCTTCTCAAACATCAATCATTGGCCGGATTCCGATCACTCCGGGCGATTTAAGGCCGGAACCAACGACGAACGGAAAACGACCACCTCGCCCCTCATTAAACTCTAAAAGCCGAGCTGGGGGGCAATTGTTGTGACCATTTTGGACCGCAGGTCGGCGCCGGCCTGAAACTAGCCGGAAAAGGCAAAACGGCACTCAGAAGACGGGTCCGACCAAGCCGGTCTATGTCCGACCTCAGTGGGCTCCGACCCCGTTTTCCGACCTAAAAAATGAGATGGAAACCACCTTGAAACACTCGTATACGTTGATCTGGGTGTTGGACGAACGGGCCGAGACCGGACCGGTCCGGCCTCAACCAAGGAAGACCATCAGAAGTCACCAGGGCACGACCGACGTGCAGGAGTAATCTCCGACCACGTGATCCGTCAATAGACCGGTCTCCGACCTCGATATATCCCCGACCGACAAGGAAGATTTAGAGCACGTGATGGAATCAGGCGAGATCTTCCTCCCCAAGAGGAAAAAGGCTGCCTCTGTACACAGTGGCAGAGATAATATTCCATTCAAATAAGGAAATACGCCAGAGAATCGTCCTTTTTGGACACGCGTCAACACCCTAGTGGTCGGTCACCTGCAGGCTCTGGCACACCAGTGCCCGCGCGTCCTCAGAGGCAGGAGGCATTTAATGCTCCTGTCCCCTGAGAGGTCGGAAATGACCAATGTACCCTTGAAGTGAGAAAACTATAAATAGCCTCACATTTGTAACTTTAAAGGGAGTTCAATTTCTTTCAGTATAATCAATACAATCTCTATTTAAGCCCAGAGACTAACAACCCCTGGCAATTCTTGGTGTTCTTGCTCTTTCTTTATTATCATTCATTCAAATCAATCACTTTAGCATTAAAAGACCCAATCATTTGATTTTTTACCAAAGCTCCCATAAATAAGTCATTTATTCCCAGCAACACTTATTTGGTAAGCAACAAACATCTTCAGATTAAAGAGCTGATGGCAGGGAGAGGCGATGGATAATGGTTCCGGAAGTTATTTTGAATTAAAAATAAGTTTATTTATCAATCTAGTATATTCCAATTAAATTGTCATGAAATAATTATATTTTAGTATGAATTATATTTTTAAATTAAGTTGCTTTTATTTAGAAACCAGTTAATCTTTAAGTCTTCCGCTGTTGTCAAGTAATTTTATTTTCAAATTAATTTGTATGTTTTTTTCTTAAGTAAATATTTAATTCACGCCTTTGACTTTATAATTATTCATGTGTTTTCATAAAATTTACTATTATAAAAATTGGGGCGTGATATTTCATGTTAAAGTACTCTTGTGCCATTTGACCATTCATTCAGATGATATTTAACACATTTGTAAGGTTTTAAAAATCCGTCAACATTTAAATATCTATTATTGCACAAATAGTAGTATCATGTTACAAGTATGTATGTCAAACATTGATATTTTTATTACCAAACTCACATATATGAGTATGAGGTTACTTAATTATGTATACCAAATGGAACTTATAAACCATGGTTACGGATAACAGCATCTCGAAGCACTCTTGCCTCTGCAGCTGACCTTTCCCATCCAGAAAGAACATAAACAAACTGAACATCTTGATCACAAACTCCTTCAAAGTGATACGCACCTTCCTATTCCTGTATCTTACTTTATGAACTATAGGGACTTTAACATCTATATATGTTCCATCTAATGCTCCAAGACAACCTTGTATTAAAAAAATAAATAATTTCAGCTCCTGTTATAAAATATAGTTGGTAATATATAGAATAACTAATTGACATTGTAAAGATATGTGATTGCAAAGTTAATGGAAATACCTCAAAACATTTCCATCTAGAATTTGCACAATCTTCATGTACATGTGAGGGTTCAACCAATAATAAGTGATGGAGTTTAAAGACGACTTTCAAAATAGAATGAAGGTGTTTCGACACACTTTCTCCTGATCTTTTGAACTTATCTTTCACAATTCTGTTTTTCTTATGATGGGCAAAGATGGATAAAAACATCGCAACTTGTTCCTGAACACTGGTGTACTTATAAGTCGTTAAACCTCTTACAGTGTCAACAACGAAGCGAAAGAATGGAGAGAATATAGTCGGAATCAAATCCAGCCGTTGATCAAAATAAAAACAGGACAAAATATAGCAAAAACAATAAATTCTATTAGTTCAACAACAACAACAGGTAAGGTAACTACAACATTCATATAATAAAACACACAAAAAGAGCCTAACAATATCAAATTCATGAATTAAAAAAAACATGTTACTTGTTAAGAATATGTATGTTACGAAAAAAAAATAATAGTTTGTTATTTTGTAAGTGAAATATATGTTACTCGTAGAAGATATATATGTTACTATACTACAACATAATATTATTTTTTACTGACTGAGAAATATGTTACTTGTTTCATTATTGTATGTTATTATTTTTAGTGTTAGTGTACTAGAGACAATCCATCGAAAGGACATAATACTAAGATAATATTCAGATTTGGTTTAATATTATTATTGGTTTAATATTAAATGTATGGCATTACACTTATCTGAATATGATGTTTTATTGTTTGCATATGTTCTTATTTGTGTTCCCGTGAATCACTACTGTCATTGAGTGAGTGAGAACTCAGATGACTTAAGTATGATTCTCAAATAGCTCCGATCAAGGATAATTAAGAATGGAATATTGATGATGCATTTGAGATTGGTGTGCGATCTGCATCATACTCTTAGATAGTGTAGTAAGATCTCACTTGTTACGAGATACCGGGTATCTCACAATGGATGCACAGATACCTTAGAGGGTATTGGTATACTCATCCGAGAAACTGTTTGATGTAATTCCACATAATGTGTCTACGGGTGTCTCGGTTAGTGGGAGCGATGTGATACTCCTCTGACTTGAGGTCAATACGCACGACATGTGCAGAGTGATGGACTTTGACCATGACCGACGCTTGCACCCTCCAAGGGTAGATATGGCATGGATTGGGTTCATCACAAAGTACATGTGCGTGGTAGTTGAGCCAAGAATAGGATCCATTCCTCAATGTGGATTTAGAGAGAATACTCGTCTTCTCATTATAATTGGATCTAAGTTATCGGCCGACGCGCATCAACTTATACTTTGTGGCTAAGTGTGATATACTTGATTAATTAGTAATTGGAGATAATATTATTAAGTTATTTGAATAGATACTCCATCATGTTCAAGATTTAATCGGGTATTCACGAATGAAAGGAAGATATCACAATAGCCTGATTTATTGTCTAGGGTTCAATTAAGACCGTTAGTTTGACTAATCGTTCGATATACGACGGCCTATGGGTCACACAACAAGTAATGACAATTTACCAATTATAGTTGGTTGATTAAATATTATATTGGATATAACATTTAATTTATGGAGAATATAATAATAATTATATTTGGAATTAATTATTATTATTATTATTTAAATAAATTGGATTTAATTAAATATGAAATTCCAATAAAAATATTTGAAATATTATTATACAAGAATAATAGATATGGTAAAGATATTATTCGTAGGAACATATCTAGGGAAATATAATCCGTAGAGATTATATTACGGGCTAGACCTGATATCTTGCTTAGGAATTAAGCCAAGTTAATCCCTATAAATATGTGTCATATGGGAATTCCGAAATTACCCGAGAAATATAATTTCCCTATAAAATCCTCAGTCGAAATTTTCCTAGCAAATTCGTCTCTAGATTCAACGCTGGCATATCGGTGTGGGTTGGCAGAAAGTCGTCACGTGGATACCATAGTTGAGTATTCCACGTACAAATCGCTGTAAGGATTTATATACGTGTTATTTATCCTTTATGTTTTATGTTATACAACCATATGTAGATTCGTTGTTGGTGAATTGTTATCTTCCGCGGCACCGAACATGGTGTTCGTGCCTCTAAAACCCAACAATTATTTATAATGGAAATATGTGTTACTCATAAAAGATATGCATGCTACTATATAAACTACATAGTGTTAATGTTTATTATCTGAGAAATACGTTTTTTGTTTCATTATTATATGTTACTATTTGTAATGGAAATATTTGTTACTCATAAAAAATATATATATGTTACTATATGAAATACATATTGTTATTGTTTACTGAATAAAAAATTGTTTACTTGTTTCTATATAAAATGAATAGTGTTACTTCACCAAAAAATCTTGCCCTGTGACCATAAAATGGCATTGCATGAATATATAATGGACAAGAAATTGATTTGCAATCTATTGATGGACAAACTAAAGAATTAGATAATTAACCTGGCAAAGAAAATGAAGGGGAGAACTTTGAAGTGAAGAGTGGAGTGGTTCATTGATGGGAATGAAAAGAGACACGATATATCAAATGTATGACATGTATTATGCACATTGTCTATTCTTTAGGTTGTGTTTGGTTAAGGATGGGCCCATCCAGATGGGGATGGGCCATCCCCCATCCCATTCAATTTTGGATGGGCACATCTCATTCCCCATCTCACAAAATTCCATACAATCACATCATCACTTTTTCATTCATCCACTTATTCTCTCTCCTACTTTTTTTAATCACTTTTTCATCCATCCACTAATTCTCTCTCCTACTTTTCTTTCACCCACTTATTCTCTCTCACAACTCCAATACCTATTAAGAATAAAATAATACTATCACTCATCATCATAATCATTACCACTAACTAACAATAATAAAATAATACAATATCACTATTGATTTGACATAAAGTTCTATCAAACTCTACTTCTCCATCCTTAACCAAACACAGATTTACTATTCACAGGATTACCCCCATCCATCTTTTTCCATCTTCATCCCCATCCCATCCACCACCATCCTTAACCAAACAGGCCCTTAGGGTTTAGCGTATGCTAGACAACATGAAAACCGTGAACGACATAACACAAACATGTTGACATCCAAACTGTATGTCTGCTCTTGTAATGGTCTAAAGAGGAAAACTGGTGGTGTAAAAGTTAAATAAACAACTACGAAGAGAAGAAATGGAAATCGACTAAAAATGGGAAGTACGAAGTAGCCAAACACATAATGGAGCACAATCATCCATTGATAAGGAAAGAATAGAACCATTTGTACCGTTCTAGGGGAGCTATCACAAGTGAAAGTTAAAGCTATTAATGAAAAGATATCATCTGATATAAGACCAGCAAATTCTTTCCGCTATCTAATTATAGTGCTTGAGGCGAAGACCAAGTTGGACACATAGTGACAGACCATTTAAACTATATGAACCATATTGAAAGGAGTCACTTAGAAGATGGTGATTGATTAGTGCGACAATTGCTTGAAATTCATGTGTATATTTGGCCTAATGTAATAGGATTTCATGCAATTTTTATGTACTAAATTGACTAATTGCATTTGATTTGGAGAAAGATATCGTTTTGTTATCTTTATAGGAAAATGAAGATTTCTAGAGCAAACCATATGCCTATTTTTATTAAAGTCAATTGAAGAAATGACCCAAGAAGAGGACCGAAAACAAAGTAAGACGAGATACAACACGAGAGGGAAAAATGGTTTATTTCGTATATTCTGCTCATTGGGGCCCATTTTCCAGTCCATTATCTCAGGACATATCAAGATTTAATTTACAATCGAATTGCAAATTAATGAAGTAACTCACATGGAAAGGGATTAGGACTTAAGAGACGAACATAAGTTATGCTTCAATTTAATGGGGAGAATGCAAGAATTTACCTTTTTATGACTGGGTCTCACACCCACATTGCTGAGAGAGAGAAACAAGAATTAATTAGCAAAAATTATGATCTAAGAAAGGTCCATCATGTAACGTGTGTGCCGAAAAGAAAAGGAGAATGTTGTTCAAGCTTGGGTCCCACGTGTACAACATTAAGTAAAGTTTTCAATCAAAAATATCAGCGCATCTATGTTATTGGAATCACATTTTTCAAATGGTAATTAAGGGATATAGTCCATATCAGAAACTTGTGAAGGGTGGGGGTTAAATTTCTTAATTTCTAGTACATTTCATATTTTTAGATAGAATTTAATGGGTATTTCAATTTTATGTAAGGATTAAAACATTATAGATCATTTGAGGTGATACCTTTCTTTTATTTTGTTTGAACCCGTGGGCTTTTGGATTTGAACACTATTTAAAGTGCAATTTGTTTATTTAAAAAGAACATTAAGTTTTACAACAAATTTTGTTGCTTTCTTGTTTATTTGTGCATTCATTAGAGTAACAAGAATACCTCGGGATAGAGATTAAATTAATTGGTATCAGAGCCACGTTGATCATCACCCTTTTTTGCGCACAATATGGTATCAAACAAACAAAGGTTCTCTAATCTAACAACCGCGATCGAGCGGGTAATTTTAGTGGGAAGATGCAAGGAGAACCGTCTCGAAATAAACATGCAGGGACATTGCTACGACGATCGAGACCAATGCTAGGATGACCATATTGGTAGCGAACGCCACGGGGCACGAGAACACGGACACCATCGACGCAAACCCTCATGAGGGAGATCTAGGGATAGACGTAATCGTTCTTTAATCCCAGTCCATTTCATAGGGACGGTTTGGAGTCGAAACCATAGGAAGAAGTGGATCAATCAGAATATTCTAAAACTGAAATAAATGTAGAACAATTAGTGGTTAACCATCATAAAGAGCGACCCCAAGATCACCAACCAAAAGGTATTCGCTTCAAATTCCCTAATTTTTGTGGTGCAGATTCAATTGAGTGGTTGGACAAAGTTGAGCAGTATTTTGATCTACAAGAGATAAGAGAGAGAGGGAGAGATCGGGTACAAATTGCAGCCCAATACTTGAGGAAGAATCGAGATATTACTGGAGATAGTTTGAACGGGTATGTGGAGATGTCGTGGTTACCTGGAACAATTTTAAAGTAATTAGGCGTGAAATTGTTATGTTTTGGTGCCCGATTTGCCCATGTTTTGAGTATTTTTTATGAGTGTTTGGAGTCAATTGAGTATCATTTCTATAAACTGATGAATTTATCTATTTGGTTTTCATAGATGGATAGAGGGTGAAAATAGGAGTTCGTAGGACTTTGAATCGGCCAAAACGGACTCCCGGTTGAGGAGATATGAAGATTTTATGAACATGTGTACAGCTGCCGAAAAGTACTCGAGCAGAGTCGCTCGAGTAGTCACTACTCGAGCACTCGAGTAGTGCACTCGAGCTGCAACAGGTTGAGTAGTCCTACTTGACCTCTACTCGATCTTGACGCGTATTTTGGCCCATGAACACCCAAATTCGATCTCAAGCCTATTTATACCTTTTTCCAAGCATAACAACGATACCAACACATATTTTTACATATTTTGAGCGAGGAGAAAGCTTGGGAAGGAGATTGGAAGAGTTTTATACGTTGTAATCGAGGTTTTAATTTACGAATTCTTAGTTTTAGTATTTCGTTTGAACGTAGTAGATTAATTCTTTCTTTCTTTACTCTTTGAGACGATTAAACCTAGTTTTTCAGATTTATATAGATTTCTTTGGAGACTTTAAATTGTTCTTTCGTTTATGTTCTTGATTTTATTAGTTAATTCAATTATGCATATGTTTATTGTTCTTGTGATTGCTTTGATTATTCAAACCACCATGTTAGGCTAGAACACTTGCATGCTTAGGGTAGGATGAACTCGTAGAAGTAGGTCGTGGGTACGTAATTAGGGTAATCCGTGACGTTAGGTTTTAATTCTCTTAATTAATGAATTCTTAAAATTAATCTTAACTTTACCTTTGAATTTCATACGAAAGTGTTAGGGAGAGGACGACTATATCACTCTTTAACAACTAGTAGTCTTAACTAGAGGGTTTAGGAAGGGTTAATTCATCTACCAGTTTAGCGAAGGAGGACGACCGCATCACCTTAGTTAAATTAGGGTCTCATTAATTAAGCACAATCTATTAACTTGTTAGTGAATTAGTGAAGTCGATTGCTAGGATAAAGTATTAAGGTATTAAGTCTTGAGCTTTCATCTTACAATCTTTAACTTAGATTATCTCTTGCGCGTCACAATTATTTTGATTATGTACCTGCTCCGTTAGTATACGTAGGGATTCCTATCCTGAGCATCACCATCACATACTTGCATACAAACCTTAGATACTTCGTTTAATTTTCCTTTTGTATTCGTAGAGTAATTTAGTTTAGATTATTTACTCTTTTCAAAAAAATCCAAAAATATTTCACTCATATTAACTACGACGCGTAGATCTTCAGGCATCTATTCGCATACATACCTTCCCTTGGGTTCGATATACTTGGTCATTATACTTACTCTTACTACAGTGAACTCGTCCGCTTGCGGGTAAGCGACTAGTAGAAGTTAGTGTAATTCGCTTCAAGTCAATAGCGCCGTTGCCGGGGATGGCGTTGTATGTTTTTTTAATAGGACTTGTCGATAGCTTAGTAGTTAGTAGTGAGTGCTTTCTTTTCTGTTTTATTTTTTATTTTTATTTATTCGGCAGTTGCGTTTTGATCCTTCTGCTAGTATGTCAGGTTTATGAAAACACTCTCACAAGGCAATACGAGCGAAGAGAGGTTACCAGCAAATCCTGAGACAATAGTACAAAGAAACCGAGCCTTCTTATGAAAGGATGAACGCTGTCGGAGGGAAAGAACCGATGGACATCACTAATGAGTTGGATGATGCCGAGAATGAGTTCAATCAGGCATTGAACTGGGTTGACGACATTGATGGCAATACCAGCAAGAATCAAGATCCGTTAGGAGAGAGCCAGATCCAAAACCCGGGTACTCAGAACCAAAATAGCCCAGCTCATAACATGGTCTAAAATCCTCATAACAACTCTGCTTACCCAAATCCTAACATACCACAAAACAACTTACCCTATCCACCCTACCCTTACCCACCTTATCCTTACCCACCATACCCGTATCCTCCACCTCCAGTCTATAATCAACCACCTGTTTACCCACCACCACCCCAACAAGTACCAGTACATGCTGCTAATCCTCAACACGTTCCTCAGAACGTAGATCACAATATGGCTATACGAGGGAGGTTTGCAGCGCAGCCACATCGGTACTATGATGGAGTGGCATTGCCTCCTGTTGAGGCAAATAACTTCTCGATTTCCCCGGGAATTCTAAAGCTGCTGACTGAGAATCCGTTCAAGGGGGTGATCGGGAAGGAGAATCCTCACACTCACCTGAGGAGTTTTCTCATGATAGCCTCCACATTCAATTATAATGGCATGTCTGAAGATGCCAAGAGGCTTAGGCTGTTCCCATTCTCACTGACAGGAATAGCTAAAGAGTGGTATGACAACACGCTCCCACGGGGAGTGTAACCACATGGGCTGAGCTCGAGCGTCTGTTCCTCGAGCGATTCTACCCTCCATCCAGAACGATTAAAGCAAGGATTGAGATCTCTTCCTTCCGCCAGAAGCAAGGAGAGAATTTACGCCAAGCGTGGAAGAGATACTCAAATATGCTGATAGAGTGCCCGCAGCACGGGTACAATGAGGGAGATGTGATGGCGTTCTTCTATAGTGGAGCGAGCAAGGTTGGCCAAGCCCATTTAGATGCATATGCGAGTGGAGCTTTTCTGAACCAAGGGATAGCGAGATGTAGAGAGATCGTGGACAACATTGTCACGAATGTCGGGGCATGGAACGAGGATCCTGAGTTCCAGAGAGTTTGCAAGTTGGAGGAGAAATAAGGTGAAGGAACGAGAAGGCTGTTGATGGCCATGATGGAGAAGATCAACAACCTCGAGTTGGGGAAGAATTTAGGTTGAGAGCATGCAGCAGAGAATGATAGAGTAGACCAGCCAAGTGGACAGCAAGAGGTAGTCAATTACATGGGAAGTCCGTATTACAATCAGAATGGCTACCAAGGTGGAAATCAGTTTGGAAGACCTTCTTATGGTCAGCCATTTGTACCTCCAGGGCCACAGCCGCCTCAAAATCAATGGAGGAACACACAAGGATTTCAAGGAGGCCAGCAGCCTCCTCAAAATACATGGAGGAAGAATGAGAACTTCTCATATGCTAACCCGAAGGCGGGCATTACAGTTCCTCCGGGTGTTGACCCAGGTTCAAAGCCTCCAGGTGGAGAAGGCGGTGCCTCAACTGAGGAGATGTTGAGAGCGATTCTACAGAAGGTGGAGTAAGGAAGTAAGAGGTTGTCATGCTTGGAGTACGATGTGAAAGAGTTGCATAAAAAGGGTGATCAACGTGATTAAGAGTTCCCGAAGATGAACGTTGAGTGGACTAGAACTCAACAAGAGAACAATCGAAGGTTCACTTCTATAGAGTTCCAGATGAGCCAGATTGCAAAGTCTTTGAATAGAGAGCCGGGAAAATATCCTTCCATGCCGGAGGGGAACCCGAAAGAGTATTGCAAGGCTATCCAGTTAAGATGTGGAACCAACTATGAAGGTTCTCAGATGCCTGCTGATTCTGAGATGCCTCAAGATAGAGATGAGATTGAAGAGGTGATAGTTGAGAAGAAGGTTGAGGGTGAAAGCACTCAAGCGAGCAAAGGGCTTGAAGAAGAAGGCATTGAGAAGGGTGAGAAAGTTCCTAAGTGGAAGAAGGCAAAGGAAGCAAGGGAGAAAGTGAAAGAGACCGAGAGAGATGAATGGGGGGTACCCAAATCTGTGATACCCGTCCCATATCCACAACGCTTCATGAAAAAGAAGCTTGATGAGAAGTTTGCTAAATTCCTTGATGTTTTTAAACAATTGCATATTAATATCACTTTTTATGATGCTTTGGAACAGATGCCCAATTATGCAAAGTTTTTTAAGGATTTGATCGCGAAAAGGCGGCGAGTGGATGAGCCGAAGTTGGTGCAGTTGAACCACGAGGTGAGTGCATTAGTGCACAAGGCGCTTCCTCCAAAGCTGAAGGATCCCGGGAGCTTCACCATTCTTTGTGATATTGGGAACGGGATCAAGAAGGGAGCGTTGTGCGACCTCGGAGCGAGCATTAATTTGATGCCGCTGTCGTTTTTCAAGAAGTTGGAAGGTGGAGAACTTCAACCCACAATGATGACGCTTCAACTTGTCGATCGGTCTATTACTAGACCTCAAGGTGTGGTTGAAGACGACCTAGTGAGAGTTGGAGATCACATTTTTCCAGCCGACTTTGTAGTGCTAGAGATGGAGGAAGATGAGCACGTACCCCTGATCTTGGGAAGACCGTTCTTAGCTACGGCGGGGATGGTGCTAGACGTGGCAAATGGGAATATTACATTGAAGGTTGATGATCAAGAAGTGAAGATTTCCCTATATGAAGCCATGAAGCACCCGAAGGAGGATGAGAGTTTGTATTGCATGGATGCCATAGATCCTAGTGTTGAAGACACACCTTCTATCCCTAATCCTTCTCATATTCATGATTTTGTTAGTCCTTCACTTGATTATTTAACCCATGAGCATTATGATCTTGATTATTTTGATAGGGATAAAGTGAAGAAGTTGAAGGATGAAGAGGTGAAGAAAGTGGACGTGGTCCAGTTAGAAGGGAAAGGAGGAGTTAAGAAGAAAAAGTCCAAACTCAAGAAATTGATTAGTAAGACTCCTCCAGATAAAGGTGAGAAGGAGTTGAGACCCATAACACTTGGGGATGAGAAGGAAGCAAAAGAGTTCATGATGGAAGGGCATCAAGGAAAGGAATGCAACCACCACTCTTGTGAGAGTAAGGGAGGTAAATTTGAGTATGATGTCCCATAAGCTCCTTTGAGCTTGGTCCGGCATGAGGACCTTAAAAATAGCGCTGAATGGGAGGCAACCCATTTCTATTTGCTTTCATTTGTTTTTAGTGTCTTATTATGTTATTAGGGTGTTGTTGAATCGTAAGTTTTAACCTCGTACTTGAGAGTTTATTTTGTAGGCTTGTCTCGAGAGAATAGAGAAATCATGGAGTACTCGAAAGGGAGGAACTCAAGCAAGGGAGTGTGCAACGTTGTTGAGAGAAACTAAATTGTTTGGTTGAGGTAACCCACAAGCCCAAAATTAGACCTCTTCGCAAGGTCTATGTTTGGGGGGTGGAGTTTTTTTTATGTTTTTTGTTACATTGCACCGGAGCACCCCTTATCTTTGAGTGTGTTTGGTTATTTGGTGTCTTGAGATGCTCATTGGGGTGATTTTGATCTGAGTCGCTATTGCATATTTCATGCCTATCAATCATCTTATGCTTGTTGATTGCTATCTTTGAGTATGATTTGATGAGTAGGGTGATTTGTGGATTGGAGTTAGGTACTCTTTTGTGCGAGTAGGTGAGTTAGAGTGGATTTGAGAGAGAACTAGTATACTTACGAGTTTTCTTTTTGAGTGCTTGTGTGATAAGAGTAAGAATTCACTAGGACTAGCATGGATGTGAAAGCCGAGAGACTTGAGCCTTATGAGATTTCGATATATGAATCTCTTTATTTGTGAGTGAATCATCACCTTAGAGGATGCTAGAACTTGTGTGTGCTCTTGCTTCTTGATTGTGTCTAGTTTGATATGCCGAATAGGATCTTAGACCATCTTTGATTTTATTGAGTCACTTAGCCAAAATCTTCCTTACCAATGACATTGATCCCTTGTTAGCCCCTTTGAGCCTAAAGCCTATTTTATTTGCTAGCACATATGAACACTATTCCAATTCCTAAGCCTTTTTGTCCCAATTTGAGTGGAGAATAGGAAAGTGTGAATGTGAAGGGAGTGAATTGAGTTGAAAAGATAAAAGGTTGTTTGTTGAGTGAATATGAGAAGAAGGAGCGATGAAGTTATGAGATGTGGGAAAAAGAGAAAAAAATTGAGAATGAGCAAAAGAAAAAAAAATGAGCTCATGTGTTTGTGCGAAAAAAGAGAAAAAAAAAATGAAGTGATTGAAAAAAAATGAAAAGAGTGAGAAAGAAAAAAATTGAAGTATTGAGAGTATGGAATTGAAAGGGTGTTGATTGAACATGTTTGAAGTATTCTGTTCCTAATCTCGAAATACCAAAGTTTGAGTTTCTATTCTCCATTCACTTAAGTCACTTACCTATATTGTTATCCCACCTGTCAAAAAAGCCTACATTACAACCTTGAGAAAAGTCCTCTTTGATTCGGCATTGATATCTAGAATGTGGTCGGAGTTGAGAGTGCTTACAAGCCTATGGCTGCCAACATGTGTGATTGATTGTTTGAGTGAGTCCCTTATCATTGATATACACTTGTGAGGGAGTGAAAAACATCTTTGAGTGCACTTCCATGTTTGATCTTGGTGTTTCTTGTTGTTATTGCATGAGTATGATGAAGGAAGGTGAGTGAGTATACGTGTGATTGATCTTTGAAACTCGAGTCCATTTACTTGCATGATTTGATTCTTTGACTCATTCCTAACAATTTCACTTGACTTATTATTTCATTGCTTGAGGACAAGCAATATGGTAAGTTTGGTGGGGGGAGGGGTTGATTAGGCGTGAAATTGTTATGTTTTGGTGCCCGATTTGCCCATGTTTTGAGTATTTTTTTATGAGTGTTTGGAGTCAATTGAGTATCATTTCTATAAAATGATGAATTTGTCTCTTTGGTTTTCATAGATGGATAGAGGGTGAAAAGAGGAGTTTGTAGGACTTTGAATCGGCCAAAACGGACTCCCGGTTGAGGAGATATGAAGATTTTACGAACATGTGTACAGCTGCCAAAAAGTACTCGAGCAGAGTCGCTCGAGTAGTCACTACCCGAGCACTCGAGTAGTGCACTCGAGCTGCAACAGGTTGAGTAGTCCTACTCGACCTCTACTCGATCTTGACGCGTATTTTGGCCCATGAACACCCAATTTCGATCTCAAGCCTATTTATACCTTTTTCCAAGCATATCAATGATACCAACACATATTTTTACATATTTTGAGCGAGGAGAAAGCTTGGGAAGGAGATTGGAAGAGTTTTATACGTTGTAATCGAGGTTTTAATTTACGAATTCTTAGTTTTAGTATTTCGTTTGAACGTAGTAGATTAATTCTTTCTTTCTTTACTCTTTGAGACGATTAAACCTAGTTTTTCAGATTTATATAGATTTCTTTGGAGACTTTAAATTGTTCTTTCGTTTATGTTCTTGATTTTATTAGTTAATTCAATTATGCATATGTTTATTGTTCTTGTGATTGCTTTGATTATTCAAACCACCATGTTAGGCTAGAACCCTTGCATGCTTAGGGTAGGATGAACTCGTAGAAGTAGGTCGTGGGTACGTAATTAGGGTAATCCGTGACGTTAGGTTTTAATTCTCTTAATTAATGAATTCTTAAAATTAATCTTAACTTTACCTTTGAATTTCATACGAAAGTGTTAGGGAGAGGACGACCGTATCACTCTTTAACAACTAGTAGTCTTAACTAGAGGGTTTAGGAAGGGTTAATTCATCTACCAGTTTAGCGAAGGAGGACGACCGCATCACCTTAGTTAAATTAGGGTCTCATTAATTAAGCACAATCTATTAACTTGTTAGTGGATTAGTGAAGTCGATTGCTAGGATAAAGTATTAAGGTATTAAGTCTTGAGCTTTCATCTTACAATCCTTAACTTAGATTATCTCTTGCGCGTCACAATTATTTTGATTATGTACCTGCTCCGTTAGTATACGTAGGGATTCCTATCCTGAGCATCACCATCACATACTTGCATACAAACCTTAGCTACTTCGTTTAATTTTCCTTTTGCATTTGTAGAGTAATTTAGTTTAGATTATTTTCTCTTTTAAAAAAAATCCAAAAACATTTCACTCATATTAACTACAACGCGTAGATCTTCAGGGATCTATTCGCATACATACCTTCCCTTGGGTTCGATATACTTGGCCATTATACTTACTCTTACTACAGTGAACTCGTCCGCTTGCGGGTAAGCGACTAGTAGAAGTTAGTGTAATTCGCTTCAAGTCAATGACGTCGTTGCCGGGGATGGCATTGTATGCTTTTTGAATAGGACTTGTCGATAGCTTAGTAGTTAGTAGTGAGTGCTTTCTTTTCTGTTTTATTTTTTATTTTTATTTATTCGGCAGTTGCGTTTTGATCCTTCTGCTAGTGTGTCAGGTTTATGAAAACACGCTCACAAGGCAATACGAGCGAAGAGAGGTTGCCTGCAGATCCTGAGACAATAGCACGAAGAAACCGAGCCTTCTTAAGAAGGATGAACACTGCCGGAGGGAAAGAACCGATGGACATCACTAATGAGTTGGATGATGCCGAGAATGAGTTCAATCAGGCATTGAACTGGGTTGACGACACTGATGGCAATACTAGCAAGAATCAAGATCCGTTAGGAGAGAACAAGATCCAAAACCCGGGTACTCAGAACCAAAATAGCCCAGGTCATAACATGGTCCAAAATCCTCATAACAACCCTGCTTACCCAAATCCTAACATACCAAAAAACAACTTACCCAATCCACCCTACCCTTACCCACCTTATCCTTACCCACCATACCCGTATCCTCCACCTCCAGTCTATAATCAACCACCTGTTTACCCACCACCACCCCAACAAGTACAAGTACCTGCTGCTAATCCTCAACACGTTCCTCAGAACGTAGATCACAATATGGTTATTCGAGGGAGGTTTGCAGCGCAGCCACATCGGTACTATGATGGAGTGGCATTGCCTCCTGTTGAGGCAAATAACTTCTCGATTTCCCCGGGAATTCTAAAGCTGTTGACTGAGAATCAGTTCAAGGGGGTGATCGGGAAGGAGAATCCTCACACTCACCTGAGGAGTTTTCTCATGATAGCCTCCACATTCAATTATAATGGCATGTCTGAAGATGCCAAGAGGCTTAGGCTGTTCCCATTCTCACTGACGGGAATAGCTAAAGAGTGGTATGACAACACGCTCCCGCGGGGAGGTGTAACCACATGGGCTGAGCTCGAGCGTCTGTTCCTCGAGCGATTCTACCCTCCATCCAGAACTATCAAATCAAGGATTGAGATATCTTCCTTTCGCCAGAAGCAAGGAGAGGATTTACGCCAAGCGTGGGAGAGATACTCAAATATGCTGATAGAGTGCCCGCAGCACGGGTACAATGAGGGAGATGTGATGGCGTTCTTCTATAGTGGAGCCAGCAAGACTTGCCAAGCCCATTTAGATGCATGTGCGAGTGGAGCTTTTCTGAACCAAGGGATAGCGAGATGTAGAGAGATCGTGGACAACATTGTCACGAATGTCGGGGCATGGAACGAGGATCCTGAGTTCCAGAGAGTTTGCAAGTTGGAGGAGAAAGAAGGTGAAGGACCGAGAAGGCTGTTGATGGCCATGATGGAGAAGATCAACAACCTCAAGTTGGGGAAGAATTTGGTTGGAGAGCATGCAGCAGAGAATGATAGAGTAGACCAGCCAAGTGGACAGCAAGAGGTAGCCAATTACATGGGAGGTCCGTATTACAATCAGAATGGCTACCAAGGTGGAAATCAGTTTGGAAGACCTTCTTATGGTCAGCCATTTGTACCTCCAGGGCCACAACCGCCTCAAAATCAATGGAGGAACACACAAGGATTTCAAGGAGGCCAACAGCCTCCTCAAAACACATGGAGGAAGATTGAGAACTTCTCATATGCTAACCCGAAGGCGGGCATTACAGTTCCTCCGGGTGTTGACCCAGGTTCAAAGCCTCCAGGTGGAGAAGGCGGTGCCTCAACTGAGGAGATGTTGAGAGCGATTCTACAGAAGGTGGAGGAAGGAAGTAAGAGGTTGTCATGCTTGGAGTACGATGTGAAAGAGTTGCATAAAAAGGGTGATCAACGTGATTAAGAACTCTAGAAGATGAACGTTGAGTGGACTAGAACTCAACAAGAGAACAATCGAAGGTTCACTTCTATAGAGTTCCAGATGAGCCAGATTGCAAAGTCGTTGAATAGAGAGTCGGGAAAATATCCTTCCATGCCGGAGGGGAACCCGAAAGAGTATTGCAAGGCTATCCAGTTAAGAAGTGGAACCAACTATGAAGGTCCTCAGATGCCTGCTGATTCTGAGATGCCTCAAGATAGAGATGAGATTGAAGAGGTGATAGTTGAGAAGAAGGTTGAGGGTGAAAGCACTCAAGCGAGCAAAGGGCTTGAAGAAGAAGGCATTGAGAAGGGTGAGAAAGTTCCTAAGTGGAAGAAGGCAAAGGAAGCAAGGGAGAAAGTGAAAGAGACTGAGAGAGATGAATGGGGGGTACCCAAATCTGTGATACACGTCCCATATCCACAACGCTTCATGAAAAAGAAGCTTGATGAGAAGTTTGCTAAATTCCTTGATGTTTTTAAACAATTGCATATTAATATCACTTTTTATGATGCTTTGGAACAGATGCCCAATTATGCAAAGTTTTTGAAGGATTTGATCGCGAAAAGGCGGCGAGTGGATGAGCCGAAGTTGGTGCAGTTGAACCACGAGGTGAGTGCATTAGTGCACAAGGCGCTTCCTCCAAAGCTGAAGGATCCCGGGAGCTTCACCATTCTTTGTGATATTGGGAACGGAATCAAGAAGGGAGCGTTGTGCGACCTCGGAGCGAGCATTAATTTGATGCCGATGTCGTTTTTCAAGAAGTTGGAAGGTGGAGAACTTCAACCCACAATGATGACGCTTCAACTTGTCGATCGGTCTATTACTAGACCTCAAGGTGTGGTTGAAGACGTCCTAGTGAGAGTTGGAGATCACATTTTTCCAGCCGACTTTGTAGTGCTAGAGATGGAGGAAGATGAGCACGTACCCCTGATCTTGGGAAGACCGTTCTTAGCTACGGTGGGGATGGTGCTAGACGTGGCAAATGGGAATATTACATTGAAGGTTGATGATCAAGAAGTGAAGATTTCCCTATATGAAGCCATGAAGCACCCGAAGGAGGATGAGAGTTTGTATTGCATGGATGCCATAGATCCTAGTGTTGAAGACACACCTTCTATCCCTAATCCTTCTCATATTCATGATTTTGTTAGTCCTTCAATTGATTATTTAACCCATGAGCATTATGATCTTGATTATTTTGATAGGGATAAAGTGAAGAAGTTGAAGGATGAAGAGGTGAAGAAAGTGAACGTGGTCCAGTTAGAAGGGAAATGAGGAGTTAAGAAGAAAAAGTCCAAACTCAAGAAATTGATTAGTAAGACTCCTCCAGATAAAGGTGAGAAGGAGTTGAGACCCATAACACTTGGGGATGAGAAGGAAGCAAAAGAGTTCATGATGGAAGGGCATCAAGGAAAGGAATGCAACCACCACTCTTATGAGAGTAAGGGAGGTAAATTTGAGTATGATGTCCCATAAGCTCCTTTGAGCTTAGTCCGGCATGAGGACATTAAAAATAGCGCTGAATGGGAGGCAACCCATTTCTATTTGCTTTCATTTGTTTTTAGTGTCTTATTATGTTATTAGGGTGTTGTTGAATCGTAAGTTTTAACCTCGTACTTGAGAGTTTATTTTGAAGGCTTGTCTCGAGAGAATAGAGAAATCATGGAGTACTCGAAAGGGAGGAACTCAAGCAAGGGAGTGTGCAACGTTGTTGAGAGAAACTAAATTGTTTGGTTGAGGTAACCCACAAGCCCAAAATTAGACCTCTTCGCAAGGTCGAAGTTTGGGGGGGTGGAGTTTTTTTTATGTTTTTTGTTACATTGCACCGGAGCACCCCTTATCTTTGAGTGTGTTTGGTTATTTGGTGTCTTGAGATGCTCATTGGGGTGATTTTGATCTGAGTCGCTATTGCATATTTCATGCCTATCAATCATCTTATGCTTGTTGATTGCTATCTTTGAGTATGATTTGATGAGTAGGGTGATTTGTGGATTGGAGTTAGGTACTCTTTTGTGCGAGTAGGTGAGTTAGAGTGGATTTGAGAGAGAACTAGTATACTTACGAGTTTTCTTTTTGAGTGCTTGTGTGATAAGAGTGAGAATTCACTAGGACTAGCATGGATGTGAAAGCCGAGAGACTTGAGCCTTATAAGATTTCGATATATGAATCTCTTTATTTGTGAGTGAATCATCACCTTAGAGGATGCTAGAACTTGTGTGTGCTCTTGCTTCTTGATTGTGTCTAGTTTGATATGCCGAATAGGATCTTAGGCCATCTTTGATTTTATTGAGTCACTTAGCCAAAATCTTCCTTACCAATGACATTGATCCCTTGTTAGCCCCTTTGAGCCTAAAGCCTAATTTATTTGCTAGCACATATGAACACTATTCCAATTCCTAAGCCTTTTTGTCCCAATTTGAGTGGAGAATAGGAAAGTGTGAATGTGAAGGGGGTGAATTGAGTTGAAAAGGGAAAAGGTTGTTTGTTGAGTGAATATGAGAAGAAGGAGCGATGAAGTTATGAGATGTGGGAAAAAAGAAAAAAATTGAAAATGAGCAAAAGAAAAAAAAATGAGCTCATGTGTTTGTGCGAAAAAAGAGAAAAAATGAAGTGATTAAAAAAAAAGAGTGAGAAAGAAAAAAATTGAAGTATTGAAAGTATGGAATTGAAAGGGTGTTGATTGAACATGTTTGAAGTATTCTGTTCCTAATCTCGAAATACCAAAATTTGAGTTTCTATTCTCCATTCACTTAAGTCACTTACCTATATTGTTATCCCACCTGTCCAAAGAGCCTACATTACAATCTTGAGAAAAGTCCTTTTTGATTCGGCATTGATATCTAGAATGTGGTCGGAGTTGAGAGTGCTTACAAGCCTATGGCTGCCAACATGTGTGATTGATTGTTTGAGTGAGTCCCTTATCATTGATATACACTTGTGAGGGAGTGAAAAATATCGTTGAGTGCACATCCATGTTTGATCTTGGTGTTTCTTGTTGTTATTGCATGAGTATGATGAAGGAAGGTGAGTGAGTATACGTGTGATTGATCTTTGAAACTCGAGTCCATTTACTTGCATGATTTGATTCTTTGACTAATTCCTAACAATTTCACTTGACTTATTATTTCATTGCTTGAGGACAAGCAATATGGTAAGTTTGGGGGGTTGATTAGGCGTGAAATTGTTATGTTTTGGTGCCCGATTTGCCCATATTTTGAGTATTTTTTATGAGTGTTTGGAGTCAATTGAGTATCATTTCTATAAACTGATGAATTTGTCTCTTTGGTTTTCATAGATGGATAGAGGGTGAAAAGAGGAGTTCGTAGGAGTTTGAATCGGCCAAAACGGACTCCCGGTTGAGGAGATATGAAGATTTTACGAACATGTGTACAGCTGCCGAAAAGTACTCGAGCAGAGTCGCTCGAGTAGTCACTACTCGAGCACTCGAGTAGTGCACTCGAGCTGCAACAGGTTGAGTAGTCCTACTCGACCTCTACTCGATCTTGACGCGTATTTTGGCCCATGAACACCCAAATTCGATCTAAAGCCTATTTATACCTTTTTCCAAGCATATCAATGATACCAACACATATTTTTACATATTTTGAGCGAGGAGAAAGCTTGGGAAGGAGATTGAAGAGTTTTATACGTTGTAATCGAGGTTTTAATTTACGAATTCTTAGTTTTAGTATTTCGTTTGAACGTAGTAGATTAATTCTTTCTTTCTTTACTCTTTGAGACGATTAAACCTAGTTTTTCAGATTTATATAGATTTCTTTGGAGACTTTAAATTGTTCTTTCGTTTATGTTCTTGATTTTATTAGTTAATTCAATTATGCATATGTTTATTGTTCTTGTGATTGCTTTGATTATTCAAACCACCATGTTAGGCTAGAACCCTTGCATGCTTAGGGTAGGATGAACTCGTAGAAGTAGGTCGTGGGTACGTAATTAGGGTAATCCGTGACGTTAGGTTTTAATTATCTTAATTAATGAATTCTTAAAATTAATCTTAACTTTACCTTTGAATTTCGTACGAAAGTGTTAGGGAGAGGACGACCGTATCACTCTTTAACAACTAGTAGTCTTAACTAGAGCGTTTAGGAAGGGTTAATTCATCTACCAGTTTAGCGAAGGAGGACGACCGCATCACCTTAGTTAAATTAGGGTCTCATTAATTAAGCACAATCTATTAACTTGTTAGTGGATTAGTGAAGTCGGTTGCTAGGATAAAGTATTAAGGTATTAAGTCTTGAGCTTTCATCTTACAATCTTTAACTTAGATTATCTCTTGCGTGTCACAATTATTTTGATTATGTACCTGCTCCGTTAGTATACGTAGGGATTCCTATCCTGAGCATCACCATCACATACTTGCATACAAACCTTAGATACTTCGTTTAATTTTCTTTTTGCATTCGTAGAGTAATTTAGTTTAGATTATTTTCTCTTTTAAAAAAAATCCAAAAACATTTCACTCATATTAACTACGACGCGTAGATCTTCAGGGATCTATTCACATACATACCTTCCCTTGGGTTCGATATACTTGGCCATTATACTTACTCTTACTACAGTGAACCCGTCCGTTTGCGGGTAAGCGACTAGTAGAAGTTAGTGTAATTCGCTTCAAGTCATAAATGAGGGCTAATGATGACATTTGGGTAACCCCTAGGGGTTGGCCTAAGGGTGAGGACTTGAGATTTATAAGTGTGATGCTCTATAGGTCTCGTGTTCGAAATCCAATAGGTGCGATCAATTCCTGAGATGGGTCAGTCCATACAGAGGTTAGCTCTGGCTTGAAATGGGACCCTCCACTAATGGACGGTGGTTTATGGGTCCCCTAGATTAGTCGACCAATGAGTCGGATATCGAGTACCAAAAAAAGACGAGATTTGGGTTTACTCAGAGGATGATGTGAATGAGAACATGAGCAGGATTACAGCAAATAGGGAACTTTCGTGACACCAGTGGCCTCCCAGTGCTCTACTCGGAATATTCATTGTGGGTCTAAAGTCCGAATTAGCTATCGAATTAAAGATGTGGAGACTGACAAATCTGCGAGAAACTATAAATCTTGTTGTGAAGGAGGAGGAATTGAGGCTTGCAAAACATTCATATACTCCGAATCGGCAGTACACGTCCAACAACTGGGGGTTCCAAAGCCACCCCAATATTACCAACTCGAGCTCGAACATAGGATTGATAAATCCGAGGCCCATCAACAACCCCACACCAACTGTGAACAAGGGACGAGTACAATTATCTAATTAGGAAGTTAATCGAAGAAGACAAGCATGAATGTGTTTCACGTGCGACGAAAAATACACGTGGAATCACGTTTATTCAAATAAAAGGGCAATAAGCCTAATTGTTGAAGCTATTAACAACGCTGATATAATTTACAATGGGTCACCCAAGCGACGAAGAAGTTAAAACCAATGAAGAAGAGGGCGACGAACCAGTGGTATCTTTTAATCACTTGGGCACAAATTGTTGTGCATTAAATTTGCGTTATGAGGGCTAAATTGGGAAGCAACCATTAATATTTTGGTGGATAGCTAATTTTATAGATGCATCCATAGCATAATACCTTCAAATGACTCTAGTACGAGATGGCGAACATTATGATGTACGTTCATCAAGTGAGAATTTCTACAAATGAAACACAAAGTATGAAAAGGTATATGTGGTAATACAAGGAATCAAATTTCACCTAACATTGTTCGCCACTACCACTGCCACTGCCACAAATGGATATTGTATTTGGTATGCCTTGGCTTCAGGCGATCAACATGTGATCACTCGATTGCAAGGAGTTATTGGTAAGATTTTGGCTCGGTGAAGATGTAGTGTTGCTGAATGGAAAAGTATGTTGCCCATATGCACACGTAGGTCAGAATATGATTCCAAGAAAGAGGGCGAGAGAAGGAGAATGTTTTATGCTGACCTCCACGAGTGCTACAATAGAATCTAAAGAGACTAAAATTAAGCCAGAAATTGAGGAATTTCTGTACGTATTACCGGAAATAAGTAACATACTGAAATCACTACCACCTCAGCGAGAGTTCGACCATCGAATCCGATATGAGTCAAAACTAGTCAATGTAGCCCCTTACAGATATGTGCACTACCAAAAGGAGGAAATTGAGAAACACATGGACTGATACGCTGTAGTACAAGCCCGTTTTCATCACCGGTATTGTTGGTAAAAAAAGGACGAAGCCTGGAGGTTTTATATTGATTACCGTACCTTGAATGCAGCAACAATCAAAGACCGGCCTATCCCCACCGTGGATAATATGCTTGACGAATTGCATGGGGCTACTTTCTTCTCAAAGATGGATTTACGGGCTAGATACCACCAGCTACGAATGCATCCAGATGATATACGTAAGACAACTTTTAAGACACACAATGGGCATTATGAGCACTTTATCATGCTATTTGGGTTGAGTAATTGACCCATCAACCTTTCAAGCTATAATGAATAACATTTTTTTACCCTATCTCAGATGGTTCATACTCGTTTTTATGATATTTTAGTATTTAGCAAGTCGTGGGATTCTCATTTAATTCGTCTTTGCTTGATACTTGCAACTTTGAGAGATAATCAATTTATTATTAAACTATCTAAGTGTTTTTCGAAGTGAGAGAGGTGGAGTATCTAGGACATTTTATATCCGGGGAAGGAGTAAGGTTCGGCCCTCGTAAGATCTAAGTAGTTCGAGATTGGCTAGTACCTATGAATGTTACCGAGTTACGTGGATTCTTAGGACTGGCCAGCTATTACCGAAAATTTTATCAGAAGTTTGGGGAGTTGGCAATACCGTTGCATAATTTAACTAAAAAGAACAAGTTCCCATGGTTTGAAGAATCACAACAGGCCTTTGAAAAATTATAAGAGGTCATGAGCTCGACACCGATTTTAGCTTCAGGGTTTGGTATTGGTGTTGGTGTTGTCCTCTCTAAAAATAAACAACCTATAGCATACATGAGCAAATAGATTGTTTCCTTAAAGAAGTCATGGTCCATATATGAGAAATATACGTTGGCAATATTAGAGGTTGTTTGCAATTGGGGGTCGTATCTACTGGGTAGCAATTTAAGATTGTGATGGGTCGACGGAGCCTTCGTCATTTGCTCGAGCAATGAATCACCACCCTAAAACATCATAAATGGATAGCTAATTTAGTTGGGTTTGATAACGAGATTGTGTATCATCCCGAGAAGGACAACGGAGCAGTTGATGCATTACCAAGGAAGAATAACATTGACAAAACAGTCGTTTTAATGGCCCTAACAACACCACCATCCGGTGTTTGGGATGAGATAACAAGTTCTAGCCGAGACAAAGAGGACTTCGATCCTTTACTTTGGCATGCAGCTGAAATAGATGAGAACGGGGGCAGTTTGAGCAGCTTCCTGATTAAGCATGGGTGCTTAGCTAAAAAGGGAATCATTTGGGTGCCCAAGGAAGACATTCGGGTACATCTCCAAGAGTTCCATGCTTTTGTTTTTGGGGGACACCAGGGCATATTACGCACTTTCAAGCACATATCCCAACTATTTTATTGGACCAGTTTGAAAAAGGAAGTGGCGGAGTTTATGCAGGCTTACATTACATGTCAGCATAATAAGGTGGACAATCGCTCACCAGTGGGGTTGTTGGCGCTCCTCCCTATACCCAAGTAGATTTGGGTTGATATCTCAATGATCTCATCACGGGATTACCACGATCAGGAGGTAAGGATTATATTACGGTAGTCGTGGATCGATTGTTGAAATATGCACATTTTATTTCTTTAAGCCACCCATATTCAACAAGAGATATTGCTGATTTATTCATACGACATGTGGCGAAGTTAAACAGAGTTCCCAAAACCATAGTGTTGGATCGGGATAGTGTATTCCTCGGTAAGTTTTGGCAAGAGCACTTCAACTTACAAGGTACTCAATTGAAAATGTGTTCAGCGTATCATCCACAGACTAACAGGCAAACTGAAGTAGTCAATAGATGTTTAGAACAATATCTTCGTTGTTTTTCTTCTACTAAACCAAGGGAGTGGGAAAAATATCTGGCTTGGGCAGAGTATTGATATAATACGACGTACCATCATTCTATTGCAATGACACATTTTGAATTGGTTTATGGGAAGAGACCAAATCCGCTTCTAGCCTATGAATTGGGGTCCAAAATAGTTCATGAAGTAGATGTTCAGGTTCATGACCATGATGCCCTACTCCGGGAATTACATTCTAATTACTTGGAAGGTGCACAAAATAGGATGAGATAGTACGCAAATGGAAAGCGCGTACTTGAGGAGTTTCACATAGGTGATTACGTTTACCTCAAGCTACAACCATATTGTTAAAGATTGATCTTTAAACGCATAAATCAGAAACTAGCAAGTCGATTCGGGCCATTTCAGATTTTTGAAAGGGTAGGGGTGTGGCATATCGGCTGTAGTTGCCACCATACTTAAAAGTTCATCATGTATCCTTACTCAGACGACGCATTGGAGATGAGAATATGGTACATGAGACCATGCCACCTTTCTCAGCTGAAGGGAATCCAGCTTTAGAACTGGGCACTATACCCTGTTATAGATGGGTGAATAGAGAACGTGTCCGTATTCAAAAAGTGTTGATAGGGTGAAAGTCAATGGGCAGTGAGAATGCTACGTGGGAAGCGGTCGAGGAACTGAGATCAAGATTCTCGACTCTTAACCTTTAGGACAAGGTTTAATTCGAAAGGGAAGGTGATGATGATGAGAACTTAAATTACCGTATTTGCATGATGGTGAAAGATATGGGTAAGTTTATCAGAGAATGAAACAAAAGATTTAGAGAGAGATGGAAGAAGATTTTGTGTGCTTTCTTATTTATTTCTTTTGTTGATATAGTCTGATTTCTTCTTGATTTTGTTTGAGCTCGTGGGCTTTTGGATTTGGACACTATTTAAAGTGCAGCTAGGGGTTTTTACGCAAAAAATTAATTTAGTTTTTCAGCAATTTTTGTTGCTTTCTTATTTATTTGTGTTGGTCCCATTTTTTTCATTCACAAACAAGGACAATATGGGAAATTAGGAGAAATTTTTGTTTTAACACTGATGTTATGCAAGTCAGTAAAGCAATAAAGAACACAACAATGTAAAGTGGTTCGGAGGCTCAAGCTCCTACATCCACTGCCTGATTTAACAGGAAATCCACTACCCGGGATTCTTGTTTTTAACGTGCCAAGGTGCACTCACAACTGGACTCACACCCCTCCGCAGAGCTGCCTCTCGAACTGGCCTCACATCCCTCTTCACACAGGGACTGCCTCTCCTCCCCTCACTGAAACACCTAACACTCTTCTGGAAAGGGTTTAGTTTTGGTTTGGTTCTCTCCAACTAGGTGAGATTTTTCCTTACATGGTTTTAGCCTTTAAGCTAAGGTTGGGAAAATCTCTCTAAGCTTAGGATGTATATGATGAGCTCGAGTATACAAACTGGAACACTCAAATATGACTATGAAGAACTCAGGTCAGTGTTCTTGATGGAGATGGTGCCTCCTTATGCCTCCCTTGAAACGCACCACTCTCACATCAGCTCCTTCCTTATTCACAAATGAAGCTTGAGTTTGTATTTATAGTGTGGATTTGAATGTTACCGTTGGAGAGAGTAACATTCAAATCCAGACTATCTATGGAGTGAAATTCTCCTTTTCAGTAAAGTATGGCCTTTGTCAGCTTTTGTCAGATTTGCTGCCTTGACTTGATTGGTCCACGTGGACTGAGTCCAACGGCTCTTTTGTTCAGGGTACTTGATCAGGGTAGTCCTGACTTCAGGCGACTTCTCTTCAGCTGACTTGAAGTCCTCTTAGGATACTTTTCTTTAGTAGACTTGAGGTCTTCTTAGGAACTTTCATTGGACTTGAAGTCTACTCACTGGACTTCCTTCATTGGACTTTAAGTCTACTCAGGAGAGTTTCTCAGTAGACTTTCTCAGTAGACTTCCTTCATTGGACTTCCTTCATTGGACTTTAAGTCTACTCAGGAGAGTTGACATAAGGCAAATTGTCAGCCTCTCATTCCTCAGTAGTCTGACTCCTTCAGGATCTACTCGGCACAACACTGATCCTCATGACCATGCTCTTCACTGAGTAGTCCACTGACCAGCTTAGAAGGTCAGGTTTATACTCAGTGGGACTTCCTTCAGGACGGTCTTCAGGTCTTCAGGGGACTTGAGTTTGTTTCCTCTTGGATGGCTTCTGACTTCTTCAGGTTTATGAGTCCGTTGAGTTCCCCCTCAACAGAGTACCTGTAAACTGAAAACAAACTATCCTAACCTGAACCTTTACAAGACAATCCTGACCGCACACATCCTATTACAAGTCGTTTTGGAAAATCATCAAAACTAAATATCCCAACAATTTCCCCCTTTTTGATGATTCCAAAACTTCTAACAAAAAGATTTTCTATTACAAGAATGAGGTTAGAGCACAAGTAATAGTTTTTTTTTTAAAATGCAGAAATTCCCATAGTTTTAAAACATTTAAGATCTGTTCGGTTGACCATTTTTCTTAACAAATCTGGATCAGTTGTCATGTGAACAACCCGCTTTGATACCAATTGTTGGTCCCATTTTTTCATTCACAAACAAAGACAATATGGGAAATTAGGAGAAATTTTTGTTTTAACACTGATGTTATGCAAGTCAGTAACGCAATAAAGAACACAACAATGTAAAGTGGTTCGGAGGCTCAAGCTCCTACATCCACTGCCTGATTTAACAGGAAATCCACTACCCGGGATTCTTGTTTTTAACGTGCCAAGGTGCACTCACAACTGGACTCACACCCCTCCGCGGAGCTGCCTCTCGAACTGGCCTCACATCCCTTTTCACTCAGGGACTGCCTCTCCTCACCTCACTGCAACACCTAACACTATTCTGGAAAGGGTTTAGTTTGGTTTGGTTCTCTCCAACTAGGTGAGATTTTCCCTTACATGGTTTTAGCCTTTAAGATAAGGTTGGGAAAATCTCTCTAAGCTTAGGATGTATATGATGAGCTCGAGTATACAAACTGGAACACTCAAATATGACTATGAAGAACTCAGGTCAGTGTTCTTAATGGAGATGGTGCCTCCTTATGCCTCCCTTGAAACGCACCACTCTCACATCAGCTCCTTGCTTATTCACAAATGAAGCTTGAGTTTGTATTTATAGTGTGGATTTGAATGTTACCGTTGGAGAGAGTAACATTCAAATCCAGACTATCTATGGAGTGAAATTCTCCTTTTCAGTAAAGTATGGCCTTTGTCAGCTTTTGTCAGATTTGCTGCCTTGACTTGATTGGTCCACGTGGACTGAGTCCAACGGCTCTTTTGTTCAGGGTAGTCCTGACTTCAGGCGACTTCTCTTCAGCTGACTTGAAGTCCTCTTAGGATACTTTTCTTCAGTAGACTTGAGGTCTTCTTAGGAACTTTCATTGGACTTGAAGTCTACTCACTGAACTAACTTCATTGGACTTTAAGTCTACTCAGGAGAGTTTCTCAGTAGACTTTCTCAGTAGACTTCCTTCATTGGACTTTAAGTCTACTCAGGAGAGTTTCTCAGTAGACTTTCTCAGTAGACTTCCTTCATTGGACTTTAAGTCTACTCAGGAGAGTTGACATAAGGCAAATTGTCAGCCTCTCATTCCTCAGTAGCCTGACTCCTTCAGGATCTACTCGGCACAACACTGATCCTCATGACCATGCTCTTCACTGAGTAGTCCACTGACCAGCTTAGAAAGTCAGGTTTATACTCAGTGGGACTTCCTTCAGGACGGTCTTCAGGTCTTCAGGGGACTTGAGTTTGTTTCCTCTTGGATGGCTTCTGACTTCTTCAGGTTTATGAGTCTGCTGAGTTCCCCCTCAACAGAGTACCTGTAAACTGAAAACAAACTATCCTAACCTGAACCTTTACAAGACAATCCTGACCGCACACATCCTATTACAAGTCGTTTTGGAAAATCATCAAAACTAAATATCCCAACAATTTGTACATTCATTCGAGTAACAGGAATACCTCGGGATTAGGGGTGAAAACGGATCAGATATTTCCCCACCGACCCGGAGCCGTATCCGGTCGGTATCGAATTCGGTATAAAAAAATTAGTATCAAGGATATGGAATCGGATACGGATAGTTGACTTCGAATTCGGAATCGGATTCGGAATACAGAATATCCGACCGTATTCGACTTTTACCATATTTTATCGGATATTATCCGGATATCAAATCCGGATATCCAAATTTTTTTAATATATTTTATTTTATATTTTATATTAATATATATATTATATATATAATAATATAATATCAGTCCCCTTCTAAATTCTAATATTATTAGTTTCATGTTATTAGCAGTAGATATAATTTTTATAATTTGCATTAGAACTTCTATGAAATATTGCATATGTGGTTTTTTTTATGTGTTTCAATCACATTTTGGTGATTTACGTATGAAATATATTATCCGATTATAGTTATTCGAATCCGGCCCGAATTCGTCCGATATCCGTCCTGTATCCGTATACCTAATATCTGAATTCGTATCTGAATCTGGCTTTTCCGTATCCGACTCTGAATTCGAGAAAAAAATATGGTTTAGGATACGGTATAAGCACTTTCCGTCCGTATCCAATCCGTTTTCACCCCTACTCGGGATAGAGGTTTCATCTCACCATCAATAGACATTAGGTGTCTTATATAACAGATTTGGTTGCTTAGTGAAGTGGGAATTCTTGGAATACATCGCGTGCTCTAAGATGTTCACTATCCTTTGAACTTTTGGTAGTTAATTAGGTGCTAGTTAACTCTATTGATCACTCAAGCCTCAAAAGAGACCGGTCTTCAAATTATTAGCGATGACTTTTAATGGAATACTAATGAGATAACACATGAAAAGTGGTATTAACATACGTAACATCAATTGAATCATAAGAAAAACACCTGAAACATTACTCTCTAACTTGCACTTGTAAACGAAGTTTTAAATTCCTTTTAGTTTTATTAGCTTGCACATTCATTTCTAGTTTGTTAATTTATTTCCTTGTCTTTTTTTAATATTTGCTTAAAAAAAACCCAGAACATGCATTTATAACTCTATGCCAACACACAGTTCTAGGGATCCGTTGATTTTCTAAGTCCATAGTTCGATACTACTTGGTCATATACTTGCATACTATAGTGAATCTGCTTTTGGATCGTGTTACTTTGCTTGTTTAAAATTTGTGCAAATACAAAAAAATCAGTGATGCAAAGTCACTAATGGAATTGATACAAAATCAAGAAGAAGAGGAAACTCAGTTCTTCTACAAGGTACAAATGAATTAAGAGGGGAAACTGAGTAATATTTTCTTGGAGAGACTCAATGATGAAAGAATATTTTTAGATATACAGATGTTTTGGTCTTTAACACAACTTATAAGACAAATAGATACGATCTTAGTTGTGCACCATTCACCGTAATAAACATCCACTGAAAAAAATACCATGTAGAGACAGATTTAATCTACACATTAACATACTTATAAGTTAATAACAATACTTTTTTATGTTGCTTTGTAATGAACCTCTAAGAACATATGTGGTGCAGTCCTTAATACATGAAAAATATGTGATTGGTATTAGTCACTCTCTCCGTACCAATCTCGATTGCCCTTTGTTTTTGACACAAGACTTAATGTGGAAATTATTTATTAGTATTTGTAGTGATAAAAAAAATTTTTAAATGAAATTGTGGTAAATAAAAAGAAATAAAGTTGCTTTGGTGGCATATTGATAAATAAAAATTGACTATTTATAGAAAGTGGCAATCGATTGGGACAAACCTTTAAAGTAAGGAGGCAATCAAGATTGAGACAGATGGAATATAAGTTAGAGGTCGTTTATTTTAATGTTGTTTTTTAATGAACAAGTCAATATCAAAAGTAACAAGTCAATATACGTTTGGATATTAGTTGTTTTCACTGGTGAGCATTGGTTGACAACTAACAGTCTTCAGTAAAAACAACTAATATTCTTTAGTAAAATAACTAATATCTTTCGATGGTTCATGTATGAACCAATTTCACTCTATACTTTATCAAAAAAGTAATGTTGGCCTATCAAAAGAAAAGACAAAAAAATTTGTGAGACCGACCAAATTAAAGAAAAAGTGATAGGATTATAATAAAATATAACAGCGTTTATAAAGAAAAGTGATAATTCACTTTTAATAAAAATATTATCATTTTTTGTTAAAACGTTATCACTTTTTAAAAGTGACACATTTTAATTTAAAAGTGAATCAAATAGTATTGATATGATACTATAGACTGTAGGGTTATCCACGGAGTTCGGAGATTACCGAACCCGTACCGAAATCTGCACCGAGAAAGAACCGAACCGAACCGGAAAATCTGTTGACCTTTTAACTTTAACCGTACCGAAATCGAACCAAAAGTTTTATTGGTATGGATATGGATATTACCAAATTAACCGTATTGAAAAACCGAACAAGACCATACCGAACTGTACCAAACTGAACCGAACCATATAATCAAATTATATATGTATCAAAATATAATTATTATTTATTTCGTATTCATCAAAATGTATTGTAATGTTATTAAATCTACGTACAACTATACGATAACATAATTTATCTCAACTTTTAGAATACATATACTATTTTATTTATCATTTTAAGTTCTAAAAAATCTAACTCTGGTTTAGGTGTATATCAAAATGATTTAAGAGTGGTTCTAGTGTGCACTTGAATGCATGGTAGCACTTGGATTTTGAAAAAAAATACCCAAGCAAGAATAAATAATACCCCAAGAAGTAATCAGTAATACCTCAATTGTAAAAAAAAAAAAAAAAAATACACAGTTCGGTTTGTTTGTGTGTGTTTTGAAAAAATATATTCAAAATTGGCACTTGAATGCATGTTAAAATTTGTGATGATTTAAATTTAATTTGTTTTACCTTTTAGTTTCATTCTAAATGTATAATCATTTCTTAACAAAAATTCGGATATGGTGTACCTAATATTAGAAATTGCAATCATTGTGATTTTAATATTGCACCTTCTATTCACAAAATATTTCAAAGGAATAATGTTAATCCAAGGCCTGAAAGATGGTAAAACTATCAATTTAAGGTTTAAAAGATTTTTATTATTGATTTAGGGCCTGAAAGATTGAAAACTATCAATCCTGGATCTGAAAGATAGAATCTATCAATTTAAGACTCAAGAATATTAAGACAATGTTTGACATATTATAATTTATATACATTATTATTTTTTTCATTAATTCTTTTGTGTCTTATTTTCTCAATCACATGAAATTAATATATATTTATATTTTTTAAAATATGATTTATAAATACATTATCAAAATATAAAAATTTATTAAAGATCAAATACGGTTTTAAAATAAGTAAGTCATAAATTAATAGTTTTATCTTTCAGGTCCTGAATCCATAGTTTTCAATCTTTCAGGCCCTGAGTCGATATGAAAAATCTTTCAGGCCTTAAATTGATAATTTTACTATCTTTCAGGCCCTGAAATGATAAAACCCCTATTTCAAATGGATTGTTTAAATATATATTTTATATACCATATTTTAGATATTCTCGTGGTGATTTGTCTTACTTTTTAAACCATATCATAGGCTCTATTTGGTGGCTATGTTGCACCATTACGAGTTAATGTAGGTTCAGGAATCATATGATGAAGAAACATATGTTGATGAAACACTCCAATTTGAGCCGATGCACATACCCTATTGAAACAGTATTTAACATCGGGCCTCACATTAAAAGCGGGCCGTCAAATCTCCAAACAGCCGCTTAAGGCTGTTAACTTAAGTTGAGAACCCCTCAATATAGCCACCAAACACCCCCTTAATGTGTTATATTGAGCTTGAAGGATATATGATTAATTGCGGTTGAAGATGTATAGTACTCGTCTGACCGTGCATTAATATTTAAAAAAAAAAAGAATAACAAAAAAAAAAGTTTTTCCCTTCCGTTTTGTACCGATCCGGTCCGTTTATAACTGAAACGTTCCGATCCATACCAAAAATAAAATATTCATAAACCATAATATACCGTACCGAAGTTTTGATACGATCATGGATACTCTTTTAAGATACTCGAATTTTTATATTAACACGAATATTTTTCAAATATCTATTTTGATCTGTACCATGAGCAACCTCAATAGACAGTCTCATATAAAACTTTAAAAAAAAAAAATTATTTTGAGTAATCGAATTGCTTCCATATGCTATAGTGAGTTGTACGAGCCAGGCCAGCCGCCACCGTCCACTCACCCGCCAGCATCTGTCCACTTATTCTAATTATTGCGTCAATTAAATTAAAAAAGGAAAAGGAAAAGGATTTGCATTTCTTTCGTCAAAGAAAACAAAAACCCATTTGAAAAATCCCTTCTCGATCGTTCAATTTCGAAGAACAACAACAAATTCCACCCCCAAATTGCGCCAATTTTTCTTTTCTTTCTTAAATTTACGGCTGTTTCGGTCGATCCATTAATTAATTAATCGATCATTCGAGTCAACCTAAGTTTTGATCGGTGTAGAAGGGGGGATTTTCGGAAGAATGGAGCACAGCAGGAGGGCGGTGGAGTCATACTGGAGATCGAGATTGGTAGACGGTGCGACGTCGGATGAGGATAAGGTTACTCCCGTTTACAAACTGGAAGAAATCTGCGACTTGCTGAGGTCATCCCACGTCTCCATCGTGAAAGAAGTTTCTGAGTTTATCCTCAAACGCCTCGAGCACAAATCGCCTATTGTTAAGCAAAAGGTCCTTCTCTTACTTCCTCTCTCTCCTAACTCTCTCTCTTTTTTTTTTTTTTTTTGATGCGGTTTGTTCGTGTAGTGGTATAGTAAGCTGAACTTTATTGTGATATTTTATTTGCTAATATGATATAGATCATGCTAATTTTTTATTTTTTTTGGATTTTTTTTCTTTGTTATTGTGCATTATTATAATTCAGTTCTCCTGATGATTTTGAGTTCCATTACTGGCATAGTCGTAGAGGTGGTATCATGGGGTTGATTTCCTGTTTCCAAACGTTGAACTAACTGTCTGGCTGAGTTTCTGAGTGTAGGGCCTTTTAGAAGAATTAAATATTGCACATTTGGTTTTGCTTTAGCATTTCATCATGTATTCACTGGCAAATAAATCAGGAAGACTAAACTGAGACCAAACCAATCAGTATTGATTTTTTCAATCAAGAAATCTTTCACCACTTCAATTATAACAAAACCTATGAGTATATGTAAACCCCAAAACATAAATTGTTAATGCAACTTTATCTTTAGGACTGAACAATGAGCACCAGATTGTTTTGCAAGTGTTCATGCATGATGCCTAATGTAAAACTGCTCATTTCATCTGATGGACTTTTGCCTGCTTCAAAAGCATTTACTTAACTTGAAAAAACTGTATGTTTCCAACCAAGATTTAGTTCTTGATTATGCATTATTGGTTATGTGCACGAGAAGTATTAATTTTGTGAATATGATTCTAATTGACGATATAGTGTTCTGGTTGTAAACAAATTTGATATAATTGTGGGACTGCTCAACTCAATTGAACTTAATTCGTGAATATGTTGGACCATGTCATCTCTAGCACAACATTGTTGATTAAGTTCGTAAAATTATTTGCCTACATTACTTGGTTGTAATGAAGAACTCAGAAATTACTTACCCAATTTGATATTTTCTATTGCATTTTTGGCCCTTTTCTTGATCTGTACTTGCCAAAGCAGAAAAAGATCATTTTAGCTACTAGTATATATTTTAGGATATCGCCTATTGAAATGGGTAATGCATTTAGCTTTGTGGTATCTATAATGTTTACAGCACCTCGTGTATACTTGTGAAATTTAATCTGCATCTCAGAACATACAAATAATCTTGGTGTCTTTTGTGCATATCAATTTTCAGGCATTAAGAGTCATCAAATACGCGGTGGGAAAGTCAGGTGCTGAGTTCAGAAGGGAGATGCAAAGGAATTCGGTTGCTGTACGTCAATTAATCCACTACAAGGGCCAGCCAGATCCTTTGAAGGGTGATGCACTGAACAAGGCTGTGCGTGAAACAGCGCAGGAAACTCTGTCTGCTTTATTTTCATCAGATGAGAGCAAAGCTGCACCGACAGAAAGTAGTCTTGGCAGTCGAATTCAAGGATTTGGCAATACAAACTATGAATTGCCATCAGGAGATAAAAAATCATTCATCAGTGGAGTTGTCGACATTGGAAGTGCCACAATCAAACAGGGCCTTAGTAACTTTGCACAGTCTCCATCCATGAGGAAAAACAATGATACTGGGAGTTACAGAAGCCCAAATCTCCGGCGATCTTTAACTAGGGAAAGTGATTATTCCGACCGCTATGAAGGGACTGATATTCATGCTGAAACTCAAAACTCTTCTCGATTCTCTAGAAATGCTGGTACTGGAAATTGGGGTCAAGATATCAATGCATCCCAGGCAGAAACAAGTAATGTGGGCTCTGATTCAGCTTATGGTCAGAAGACACGAGAGGAGAAACTGTTAGAGACAATTGTGACGTCTGGTGGTGTCCGTCTACAGCCTACTCGGGATGCACTTCATGTTTTTATGTTAGAAGCCTCAAAATTAAATGCAGAGTCATTAGGATATGCCATCGAAACAAAACTGAGATCCCCTGTGTGGCAGGTTTGCTCTTTATGTGATTGATTTGTTTTCCTTGTGATTGTCTTTTAGATATAGAGATGCCAACTTGAATATTCTGCAATATTTGTGGCATTTTTTTCTTAAAAACATGTAATAACGCAATATTGTGAAAAAAGTTTTGCACTTACTGTTGTAAATGTGCTACTTGCTTAGGTTCGCATGAAAGCTATCTGTGTCCTTGAGGCAGTATTGAGGAAGAAAGATGACAAGAGTTTTTCTGCTATATCTTCGTATTTTAGTGACAACATAGAAGTCGTGGTCCAATGTTGTGAATCTCCCCAAGCATCACTGAGGGAGAAAGCAAATAAGGTAAGATTTTTATTTCTATTTAGATGCCTTGTTATGGATAAACAGGCTGAAGTTTTAAAGAATTGTCAAGTTGCGTTAGTATTTTTCTCTGTTGAACTTCCTTTGAAATGCTGATTTTGACGAGAAAACAAATGGAGGTGTACAAGAAAGATGATAGATTACATCAAATGTGCCCTACTGACTAAACAGAAGAGAGGAAAAGAATTACTGGTCATCCATGTTAAGAAAAGTGGCAGTTGTATTTGTCTGATATGCAACACTGCATTTTCCCCCTTTTATCTTTCAGTGTGTTCTTTATTGTTTAGTTTTTACTTATTAGGAACAACAAATCATCAAGTGATGGTCTTTGTAGGTATTGAATCTATTGGATGGAGGAACCAATCATGTTGAAAAATCAGCAAAGATGCCTGAGCCTTCACTGATGCCCGACTTACTTGACACTGGTGATTCAAATGATCTTCTTGGAGTAGAAGAATCTAAGAAATCAGAGACTGAGCCAAGAATTACGAATGTACCCTCTACTGCTCCCCTGGTTGATGACTTATTTGGGGGCAGTGTTGGTGGTGGCGATGGCACTAATGAACAAAAACTAGACGATGATCCATTTGCAGATGTCTCGTTTCATAGTACTCACAATAAAGACCTTGGTTCTGATTTCTTTTCTAGTACTTCTGTTGATAAGTCAGGGTTTGCGGAAGCCCATACAGCAGCTAAAACTGAAACAGAACCATTCGATTTTTTCAATTCAAGTTCTGCTCTCTCCCAAGGAAGTGATGTTAATGACCTGATGGGTAGTTTGTCTATAAATGAAAATGATCCATTTAAAAATCAAAATGGAGGCAGTGTTGACAAGGGCCCAGAACTTGTGCATTCAACATCCAGTATCCACCAAGAAAATAACATCCATAACACCATCTTGAACAGTGAATTTGCCTCTCAAGCTGTTGCTGGGATGAATGCAACTCCCATGTTTCCTTTGGGTGCCATGGGATATAATTTCCCACATGGGTTGATGTTCAATCCAGCAATTTCTACTCATCAAATGAATGCTATGGGGAATCTCCTTGCTCAGCCCCAGTTCCTTGCTGCAATGTCCAACTTTCAGCAACTAGGGAATCTGCAATCAAATTTCAATACTGCTGGATCTATTGGAGGAAATTCTTCAGCCTTGCCAGATATTTTTAATCCTGGTGTTGCTATCCAACCTCCAACTTCACTAATGACTGACTCGAAGAGAGAGGACAACAGAGCATTTGATTTTATCTCAGTAAGTTTGTATTTTATATTCTTTCGATCCAGCAATGATATTCAAAGAAGCATTTCAATTATTTGATGTTGTTGGGGCTTATTAACGATGCTTTAAAGCCAGTTAATTTCATTTCACCTTAGTATTATCCTTCTCTCTTTTGGAGTTATGGCTCGCTTTAGGTTGTACCATATAGGGATTCACACAGTGCAGCAATGTAATGCCTTCTGTGAGCTTTTTTTCAAAGTTTATATGCTTTATAGCTGCTGGTGCCATGAACTTTTTTGCATGCATAAAAAACCCGCCTTTACACCTAGTTTTAACAGTGAGCACACATCCAGAACTTTGTGGGACTCAACTTCTGTGACTTGTTAATTTAACCAGATATGTTTGGGGAAGTGTATGTTTTGGGTGTGCTTATTATTGATAAAGATGGGGCTAGGTTGAGTGGCTAGAGCCCATAGACTGGACATATCTTTTGCCAGCCATCAGAAGAGCTGTATTGTCTAAATAAAGTTGGTGAACATAAGTGAGATGAGAAAGGAGAGCTAAATGTGGGCTTGACTTTTATGAAGTCTTTACTATTGACCTATTGACCTATCTTCCCACAATGGACCCTATGGTGATGTTTGTTTTGGGTTTTAAAAATCAAGTTTGGATTTATTTATCTAAATTCATTCTATTTCATGATTTTGAAATCCGTTTTATAGAACCACCACCACAACACCTATAAACCTACTACACACTTTCCAATGCAATCAATTATCTCTCCTTACACTTTAATTTATATATTTAAATCATAAACCCACACATTCAATCATCCCAATCACGCTCAACAACAATATAATTGTACAAATCTTACACATTGATTGACATAAAGTTATACCTCAATTACTCAAAATCCCATAACAAACACACACTTTACTATTTATCAGGATTTCAAAATCCCCTAGATTTGAGAACTGGTTTTTAAAAACCACTTAAAACCCAAAACAAGCATCACAATAGGTCCTGGCAACTAAGTGAGAAATAGTGGATGGGCACCTTCATGATGCTAGCTTAGTAATCAGCTGAGTTGTTTGTACAGACAATCATGGAAATCCGCAAGCTTGCTTGAGATGAAAAATGATTTGGTAGAAATTGATGTGAGGTGATTTTTGGCAGAGAAAAGGCTAGATGCTAAGCTGCAACTATTACCAACTAGTCCCATGGCCAGGGCAAAAATAGTGGTTCCTCTGAGAAATCGAAGGGTCTAAAGCAGCCTAAATTAATTTTTATACTTACAAATGCTGAACATGTTAGCAGCTTCTTTTAAAATAAAGCCCATCTAATGACCTATGATTTGCCTTCTTTGAAACTAAGTAATGTATGTGCATGCTTTAGGTGGCTGATTTTGCAATACTGGAGTATAAGCTAAGAAATGTATGCACCTACTTTAGGTGGCTGATTTTGCAATACTGGAGTATTAATTTGCACACAACTCAGGATACATAAGATTATGAGCTAGCTATATCAGTTTGCACCTGTTGGAGTGAATGACTTTAGCACATTAAGCTTAAATCGAATCCCATCTCCTTCCGTTGAAATCTACTTCCTATAATACTACTTAAAAGAACAAGACGAATGGAAGAAAAAAGAACGAGAAAAACCAAAATAATAGGGACTGGCTTTTCCTAGATAGGTGAAAAATAACAACCCTTTTGGATATCCATGCTGGATGAGGAAATAACTCATTTTTCATGAACTACATATGTTCCTAATTATCTTTATGATTCTATCAAAAATGGTGTTCCTAATTATCTTTATGAGTCTATAAAAAATAGTGTTCCTAATTATTTGTTACTTTGCTAAATTTTCAACAATTTACCCTTTTCTTCCCACCAAAACCCCTAAAATACTATCATCTTAAATTATAAGCTTATTAATTCTTCAGGTAGTCATGTATATAAGGGTATAATAATCTGTTGATATCTTAGTTAATGAAGAATTGACTTGTATGTGGATAAAATCAGACAAATAATTAGGACTGGGGAGGGAGTAGTAAATATGATTAATTTTGTCAAATGGTCCATTGATATACCATTAGTTATATCAACTAGCCTCATGTTAAGCAGTGTTGAATGGGCCATAGTCCATTATATTGCAAACTCTCACTGTCAAAAGTTTATTTTTTCCATGTTGAATTTGACTTTTATTAAGCAATTTTCAAATTAAATCAAGGCTAGAACTTTAAAAAGATTAGACTGTATTGGGTTTAGTTGAATTTAATGGTAATTACATTGTGACTTTTTGTTGCTATTGCAGGATCATCTGGCAGCAGCTCGTGATACAAAGCATGCGATCTGAGTATTTGATCTCTGTCGATAGCCAGTTCTGTTCGTAATGAAGCAGCCACTCTAATGGTGAATCCTGAATTCAACTGAAAAACACGTAGTTCAGATTTCGGTTTTGCTCAAGGTAAAGTGTCATAGTCAGAGAGTGGTAGAACACAAGATTTTGAAGCATATACCAGCTGAGCTGAAAGTGCATGTAGATGTTTTTGTTCTTGGAATATTGCATTGTTGTGAGGTGAAGTTTGACCAAAAAAAAGAAGAAAAAGATTGAAAATTCTCAGTAATTGTTGAGCTATAATTTTATACTATTTCTCTCTTTGTAATAAACCATGTAGATTTTTCTAATGATCTGCATTCTTCTTTTGTTGTCTCTGAGTTTATTGCTTGAAGCTTTTTTAAAATGGTATTATTCTAGTGCTGAGTCAGCTATTGGTCTAATGTACAGTAGTACATGGACTGCCACGGGTGCCACTTGTTATTTTGAAAAACTAATTTAGGTTTAATGATTAAGGTATTAAAGAAAATGGAGAACTTATGAATGAACTTATTTTGAAAAACTAATTTAGGTTTAATGATTAAGGTATTAATTTAGGTTCTAACTTAGAAGGTTCAGGACATGCATTTAAATGAACCCCTATTTGATTTTGAATGTGTTAATATATGTGCTAGATGTGTTGTATGAAACCTGTAACTTTTCGAAACATGTATGCATTTGGAATATGAAATTCAAATGAAAGTGGATTTTGTAATAATAGTGTTCAAAAGAATATGAAAATTCATTATAATTGTCTTTTTAATTTGATTTGATGTTATACTCTAAAAGTGCTACTTGAAATAATAAAAAGTGAGAATCTTCTAATCATGAATATGTCCACTTACTTACGCACACATTTTCGGCCATTATTAAATAAGTAAGATAAGAAACTCTTTAACTTAATTAACTAAACTTGATGCATGCAATGACTGATAATTAGAATGCATAAACAATACTATTACCTATTGCCACTAATACTTTTCGAACCTAAGTGAACTAAACTTGATAAGTGTGATGGTTGAATTACTTTTTTTTTCTGTCTACATTAGTTTATACGAACTGATACTGTTATTTTGTACAACATTCGCTACTTGATTCATGAACTTACTAATAAACGCCAAAACCAACTAGGGTTCTTCTACGGTCAGTAAGGCTTTCGCCCTTTCTGACGTCAGTAAACCCTTTGATTACCGTTAGATCGAAGATCCAACGTATAATATTTTTTTTAATAGATTGCACTTTGCATTAAAGCGTTTGCACTCTGCATATTGCAATCGCACTGTATCGCCCTATTAATAAATTAAATTAATAAATATAACATTACAAAAATACCCTTTATTACTTTAAAATAATTTATAATATTAATTAATTAACATTTTATATTTCAATAAAATTACAAATATCATATCCTAATGGGAAAAGTGTCAATTTAGCCCCTCAACTTACTTGTGAGGATCAAATTGGACCTTCAACTATTTTTTTTATACATTCAAACCCTTTTTCTTTTTAATTGAGATCAAATAAGCCCCTCTCTTTAATAAAAGGGATCAAACGAACTTTTCTGTTAAAACATAAAGCAAAATTGACGTTAATATCAAAATATGTATGAGCCACCTCCTAAGATTTAAATGGCGTATTTCACTTTGCTACAATTTGAACAGGAGTTCATTTATCCTTAATCCAGCAATCTCTACCTTCTTCCTTGCCTACTCTTTCTCCTGGGTCCTATTCATTCCATAGCCCAAGTAATTTTGTGTTAATAATACACTAGAAAAGCCCTGTTAGGCATCATTCATATTTCATTAACAGTATACCAACAAATATGTGCAACTTTTGTTCCTTTTTAAGAATAATCTTATAAATTGTTATTGAAATCTGCAATTTGAAATCACAACAAATATAACATTTCCATCATTTTTTTCAAATTAATACACCTCTATTTTTGAAGCAAAATACTCCTCTGTTTCGTTTTCTGTATAACGTTTTCTTCAAATCTTATGCTATATAATACTTGAACACAATTCATATTTGGTTATCATTTCAGGGATAAAAAATCATTCACGTCTATTACGAGGTCTTACTACATAGCTATTACTGGGGCTCTGTTTGTTTATGATATCCCAAGGTGTTGTTTATGTGTTTCAAAGCCTATACAATTAAAAACTACAAGAAACACAACAAGGTTTGGAACTGTCATCTTGATTTTTAGCAGCTCGCTTGAGCTAATTATCAAACAAGCTCACAAGCTCAAGTTTAACTTTCAAAACTCAATAATATTTCAAACCTTGAACTATAGCTCGTTTGTCTCAGTTTGACTCATTTACAATCCTACTTGATTGTATATGGACATTAGGGAATATGATTCAAATAGCAAAATATGGTCCGTGTAACATTGGAATTGAATCAAAATTTGTGTTCTCTGTATAGTTGCTCTGCTGAAGTGGAGCTATTCAAATTACACGAGCACAATCACCTGCATCACATATCATAACCACATTCCCTTGATCAATTTGGCTTACTAACTTGGGTTGGAGCATAGAATACTCTTTCCTGACGAAAGAAGCAGCATCCAGAGCGCGATGAGCATCTACAAATGCAATACAGCAACCACGAAATCCTGCTCCACTGAAACGAGCTCCGTAAACACCCGGTGCTTTCACAAGGATCTCGTATAGTTGAATAAGTGGTTCGCAGCCTGTCAATGTCCGACTCGACTATGAGATTTTATTCGCCACTCTCATAATTGAAGCTTAGGAAAAAAAACCATATCGAATAGTTCTTCTATGAACCAAGTTCACATGAACTCTCTTTTTCAAAATAATACTGTTTATGCATGACATTGTCCCACAAACGATTCCCTCTATGAATAATATATCAAAGAAGAACATAATGGTGAGATGTCATACCACTTTCATAATTGTGGATAGAACTGAGGCCAAATACGGAGATAAGCTTTTCGAAACTCTCCATATTTTCAGAAGCCCACACCTCGAGTCCTTGAATTATATTCATGATCAATAAAAGAGTAGTGATTCATGAATAAAACCAGATAAAGACGAGATAAAGTACAACCAAAGAATTAATCACTTTTAAAACTATGTGCAGGAAATGATACCTTTCAAGACTAGCTTATTTTCCGAGAAATAATGCTCCGCTCTTCTTGCAAGACTCGGTTCTAATTTGTTCTGCAGAGGAAATTGTACACATTGACCTTAAAGTTGAAAAGCAAGACTAAAAATGAAGCTTATCCAAAATATCAAGAACAAATCAAATTTTAAGCATTATTTATGGCTTTACACTGAATTCAAAGGGAATATATACTAGTGATATTGTTAATTAGTAATGTCCTGTAAATAATTAAAAAAGAAATGCAAACAAGTAACTACCTTGTGCTCCTCATAAGCTTCTAGTTCAATCGTAGAAAATTTAACAGATTCTCAGAAACTGAGATTTGTGTATAGGGACCCTTCCACGTACATCGTTGCTTACTATTTAGAACATAAATTTCCGAAATTGCATGCCACAAATAATTTGTTGGGGGAAGGGTTGGAAACTTTCCACTTATTAGAAAGCATGTGATATCCAACAGTCATATAATCGCAAGAAACTATTTAAATATATTGATGTTCTGTATTCAGTCATTCACTCATCTTTAGTTCTGAATATTGATTTTACTTGCGAATAAATTTTGCAAGTAAAAACAATGACTTATAAAAAATTTCCGCAAATAAAAACAGTTTGCACCCCTATTCAGAATTATAAAAACAGCCATACAATGACTGTATATTATAAAAACAGTTTGTACCCCTATTCAAATAAAAACAATATAACTTTTCCGCAAATAAAAACAGTTTCGCAAGTAAAAACAATGACTTATAATTTTTCTGCTTGGTAAATTTTTCAGCAAGTAAAAACAGTTTGTACCCCTATTTACTTATAAAATTATCCCTAACATCATGATCAGACTAAATGGGACCCTATTCAGTCTAACATTATCTCGAAGTATCAATATTCTTATCTTTGCGTCAATATATGCTTCTTACCTGAATCAGCCATACAACATTCTATCCCATTCACTCATCTTTCTGCCATATATTGATATTCTGTATTGAGCCATCTACAATATCACATTTCCACTTAATGTAAACATCAAAATCCATATGAAAAGTTCGTTTCTCTTTTAGTATTAGGCAGAAAAGGGGAAAAAACAGAGTGCCAAAAGAAGCACGAATAATAAAAGCAAGAGACTCAAGGCAAATCAATTAAACAACAAGTGTTTGATTAACTAACTTGATGAAGCTTAATTCCCATGCCTTAAACTTAAAGACTTAGAATAGTTTCCTCCAGTACAGAGTTGGATACATATAAGGACTGGAATGAGGGGAAAAACAATAAGTAGAATTATGGTAATATACATGTAATGGCTTTTATACCTCCAATATCACATTTCCACTTAATCACCCCAAATTTAATAGGATACTCCTCACACAGTCCAAGTGTTACAGAGTAACACAACTAAAGAACCACAAAATTCAGTGGTTGATTAGCTGGGCAATTTTTAAATTAGTACAAGGAACACTTGGAGCAAGCAAAAGAAGAAAACAAAACAAGGAGTAAAAAACTCACAATAAACAGCTGCTTGCGAGCTTCTTGCACCTCGTCATTGGCCATTCCCTCATTGATAATAAGGTTTTGATTTAGAGATTCCAGGGCTTCAAGTTCTTCTTCTTTATCCTTAAGATCCTCTTCAGTGGACTCCTTCCTATCTTCTCCATCACCGCCACAGCTCCCATTCACTCTTCTTTCTTCCATATATTGATATTCTGTATTGAGCCATCTGCAGAAGAGCATGACAATAGCCTTAGAAAATAAATTAGAAATTCAAGCAAGCAAATCGGACTTGGCAAAACTTTCAAGCATGTCCCACCCTTCTCCCAACCGCATATCCAGTAAGAAAACAGGCATTGTTTCATATAAATCATGTACCCATGTAAAATAAGCTCAGCAATAGGTTATGAGGTACCCACTCGATATTTACTTGCGGAAAGATCTGTAAAGTCCTGCTTAGTCAATTCACCCAGGAAACGGCCTGTTCCAAACATAACATAATTAAACCATATGTAAATGAGCAGAAAACATATCAAATTGAATAAACATGCTTTAGTGGTTTATACTAGAATAATGGGCACCAGAAAATGAAGCGAGATACCGCCATTAGAATAAGGAAAATGAAAATTCAGTGAATTCACGACTAAAGAAGAAGAACAAACCATCGATTAAAAATAAATTAATCAATAAACTAGAAAGAGCGCATTGTTTGAATCAATTAGGGGATGTTTGAAAGTTAGGGCTTACTTGCTTGATGATGAAGGCCGACGACGAAGGGGGACAGCGGACGGCGACCGCGGATGGCAGATGGGGTACGGCGGATGGCAACCGTGAATGGCGAAAGGGGGACGGCAGATGACGAACGCTGACTGCTGCGACTCTTCAATAGCCAGGCAAAACTGAAATTCAGAACATAAGAGGACGGTGACGACGGCATGAAGAGGCGACGACGGCGGGAAGAGGAGGCGGCGATGGGAGGGGGAGTAGCGGCGAGAAGTCGAGAAATTGAATGGGGGCGATGCTCTTTGACGTTCTTCAGGCGGAGACGAAGGATGAAGATGAAACTCACATTTAATACGAAGAATTGATAAAAAAGAAACAAACAATCAAGAAAAAAAAAAGAGAAGAAGAAGAGAATAAGACGAGGAGAAGGGAGTCGAAACAGATTAAAGGAATTAGGATGAAAATTGTGTTTTGATTTAATTTCAAAATTTAAATATTTTTAAAAACTCTAATTTGAATTCTTTTAATTATTATAAAAAAGAAAAAGATTAAAATAATTACTTTTAAAATAAAAACACTGTAAGGATATTTTTGTAATTTTATAATTTTCTCTATTAAAAAAAATATTTTTACTCCGGGCGAAGCTAAATTGCAAATGGCGAAAGTAAATGATGTGGCAGGTTTTTATTGGTTTACTGACGTTAGGAAGGGCGAAAGCCCTCCTGACCGTAGAAAAGTCCAACTAAGTATGATCAATACAATATATATAATAAAACAATACTTGTTAATAAAGACTTTCCATCAACTGAAAATCTATGTGCCTACTTGCCAACCGTGTAAAAATATGTGAATTTGAATGCCTACTTCTAATCCATTAATTGCCAAAATCTTACAAATTTCCTGAAAAATTCACAGGATTAAAAAATATTGCATAAAAATATGTTGCATGCTTACTCTTGCCAAATTCGAACACTTGCCTCATACTTTGGAATGACTTATGATATGTGGTTGCTCATTGTTATGTGAATTACTTGCAATTTTCTAATAATAACTTAACGAACTAAAATTTGCTATGCATGTAAACATCTTGCCAATATGCTATTAAATGTTACATAAACATCTTGCCAATGTGATATTAAATGTTACATAATTTTTTTTTTTTTTAACGTTGATATTTTTTCATTAGCTAGAAGACATTCGTAAAACGGTGTCACATGATATTTGCAACGTTACTTTTGAAAAATAAACCCTATTAAGGTGATGCACTTGCTTCGGTATGAATTTAGCTCAATTTAATAAACAATTTCATGCTCAAATTCTAATTTTAAACTCGGAAACTTAAATAATTACTTGATATAATGATAATTTGGTTGGTTGAGCTAATATATTCATTGAAAATTAATAAAACCTCTTTATAAAGTTAACAGTACAATGTCCCGTAAATAATCCCCTTGTCTAAATTCAAAGATACAACACATTTAAAAAATTACATTTAAAATATTTTGCAATTGTCAATAAAATTGGTGGATAATTTAAGTAAATTATGGAGTATATGTTTTTTAAGAAAATGAAATGAAAAAATTGAATTTGTAAATAGTGAAAATTAAGAATCCCGTTGCTTATTAATGGCGGATACATATGTGAGAGTGATTTGTATGCTCTTCCTTCTCTATCGAGCAGTATAATCTGCATTGTAGAAATTAATTATTAACGTTAGAAAATAGGAGACATATCAATATTTTAGTATTGGGTGAAAAGTGGCGATTTTATTGTAAGAGTAGGTTTTATTTGAAAATGGTTCATGATAATTTTATCAAGAAACTGTTTTAAAGTATCGAATATTTGATCAGGAGTATTACAAAGTTCAGTAGAAGCATTATTAATCTGGGTTCAAGAAAATTTGCATCAATTACAATATAATACCACTGATCCAGATTAATGATATTCCTGATGAGATTATTGATACTCCTGATGAAATTATTGATACTTTAAAACTGTTCTATGATAAGCTTATCATGAACTATTTTCATATACTCAACTTTGCCTTATTGTAAAAAGCAAAGTATTATATGAAAATAGTTCATGATAAAATTATCATGAAGCTATTTTAAAGTATTAAATATTTGACTAGGAGTATCGATAATCTCATCAGGAGTGTCATTTATTAGAGTCTGTGGTATTATATTGTAATTGTTAATTTTCTTGAACCCAGATTAAGGATACTCCTGAGCAAATATTCAATATTTTAAAACAGTTTCACGATAAAGCTTATCATAAACCATTTTCATATAAAACCTACTTACAATAATTTTGAACTTACTTCCACATTTTGTACCCTTAGGCAAGGGGATAGGTTCACCAGGTTGACGAAGACAATATCTTGCAGCAGGTACTATTTTCCAACCGGCAAATAAAATGTCCTTCCGTGTAGGGTTGTAAACGAATCAAATAATTTTGATTTGATTTGGTATTTATATTCGAAATTCGGTATTCGTATTCAAAATTTTATAATTCGAATTCGAGTACAAATAATTTTTTTGATTCGATTAGTTATCAAATACAAATACAAATACTATGATATTTGATTCGATATTCGTAAATATTCGGTTAAATATATAATTATATAATTATATATTAATATTTAATAGTAATAATAATTAAATATAATTATTTATAAATTTAAGTTCATTACAATTATTTTAAAGATAACTTTATAACCTTTATAACTCCATCCAAACAAGTGGGCTTGTAGGCAATTCTTAATTAAATATCTTAATTAAAAAATATATGATGTAATTTAATTATTAAAAACTTAACTAATTAAAAAAGAATTGCAGGTCAACACTTTAATTTGATTATTTAAGTGTTTTTCAATGAATTTGATAATTAATTTTTTTTCATTTACTTACTTGATTATGTTATGCAAATTTTTAAGTTTATAATTTGTTTGTGAATTCAAACAATGACATTTTTTAAATGAATATTTGAGTATTGACAAAGTATAATGTGAATAATACTCACGGTAACTATTACCGTGAACAACAAATTACTAATATCTGACGAAGTGATATAACTCAAGTCAAGTGGTTAAAATCTCACTACCTATGACTATGATACAAAGGTTATGGGTTCGAGTCACAACTTTATCGATAAAAAATACTAATACCTTATGTTGAAATAACTAATACATTTAGTGAGAATAACTAATACCACTTCAACTAATAGTTTTAATAAAAAAAAAAACTATATACCATTTGGAGTTGATAACTTTAGTGCAATTCATTGATACTTTTAGTTTAATTTATTAATACCCTTCAAACAAGTTTCATTGTGAATATTGTTCATATAATACCTTCTCTTGAATATTAGTATTTGTTAGGAACATGTTTGAGAAAAAAAAACGATTCGAATATTTGACTCAAATATTCGTATATTTTCTAATAATTCAATATGAGTTTCAAATCAAATATAATTCAAACATTGTGGTATTCGACACGATTCGATTCGATTACATCCCTACTTCCGTGTCGTCAATCTTTTGCAAAAGAAAAGCATGTCGGCTTTTTCCATATAATCGCAACATTCATCACTTGGATTACCATAAATATAATGTTTACTAGTTATATAAAAATTACAATGAGCAATCATATTAGCAATGCCCCAAGTGCGTGATTTGAATTTAGGCAATGGATTTGGGGCCAAGGCTATGTCAATTTGTGTACTTACAATCATGATTGTAAGAACAACACATAAATATGTATGAGAAATGCCCATCTTTTGATCTAGCTAGTTGATGTACTTGTGTGTGTATATATATATATGTGTGTGAATTGCAAAATTTTTTGTAATCATAAAAGAAAATTTTCTTAAAATATGTTTGGATTGTTTAAGACAAGAAAGTGGTTGACATTATTTCATTTTATTTTTCTAATGACAAAGTATTATATGAAAATAGTTTATAATAAATATATCATAAAATTGTTTAAAAGTATCGAATATTTGGCCAAAAGTATCGATATTCTCATCAGGAGTATCATTGATTTGGATCAATGATTGTTGTAAATTTTCTTGAACCCAGATTATCGATACTCCTTATCAAATATTCGATACTTTAAAACAATTTCATGATAAACTTATCATAAACCATATTCATACAAAACGTACTCTTTTCTATAATAGCATGATCTGAGTAATATTTAATTAAAATATTTGCCCTCTTCGTAAATATATACAACTTCATCTAAAATTAATTTGGGTAATTTTTATCAATATGATACCACTTTTCTTTTCTTTATGTATTTCATGATTCTCAATCATCAATTTCTTCGGTGCATGCTTCTTATTTTTACAGCTTCATCCTCATCTCCATCCCACTTAATTTCCTTCTTCTCTTATTAGTCTCACAAGCGAGAAAAAGATACAATCAAAACAAAAGAAGTTGACTTGATTTACCACGAAAAGGAGACCAAAAAATTGAGAAGCAATTAATGAGTCCGAAAATGAGAAGTGTTCTGTAAGGTTTGGCCAGGTGGGTTGGCTCATTCAAAATTCTGCTAGATTTTATCTAATTTTAACATATTTTGGTGAAATTAGAATTTCAAAATTATGATAAATAGTGATACTGTATGTTTGTTTTGAAATTGTGTTAGTTAGGCGTAAATATATGTCAAATTAAGTGCTCAATAGTAGATGTGTTACGGAAAAACAAAACAACAAAACAACAAACTCAATGCAAACCATCATTAAATACTACTACATACTATAAACTTTAGTATGGACCACTTGTGGTACAAGCTATAATTAAAAAAATTGGACATATAATACACATAAATTGTAGTCATAGTTGTTGGAGCATATTAAACAAATAAATTATAGTTGTAGCTGATGTTGTTGTTGTTGGAACATATCATAACAAATAATATGTTACAATCGTGTTAGTTGTTGCTTTTGTCAAAATATCATATTTGGACAATAACAATTCGCAATCGAATTTTTTTATTGAGAAAACGTAGACTTAAATAGAAATCTCCACCGATACATAATGTCGTGGAAAACAAAAATATGCAAATATAAGCCATATGTTGTACGCGGGTTTCAAAGTGTTCAAAAAGAGAGAAATGAAGAATATATATATATATATATATATATATATATATATATATATATATATATAATACATATAATTTAAATACATGCAGACGAAGTAATTATTAAAATTAAGTCATTTTGAAACATACACTTAAACTTAATTATCATTTCAATTTAACTAATGAGATGTGACTATGTTTTAAAATTAAGATAATAATAAGTTGAACACAAAATAATCTGGAATAAAATTTCAAACAGTGCTCAAGACTCATCCACCATTCATCCACCGCACTCCCTTTTGAACTGAAAAAAATATTAATGAGGTTGGTGAGCAAAAGAATAAGCTCAATAGGGACACATTTGTCAATGTTAAATACAAGTCATGCAAACTATCATTGAATACTACTACATACTATAAACTTTAGTATGGACCACTAGTGGTCCGAGTTAGTAGTAGTTGTTGAAGCATATTAAATAAATAATATGTAGTTGTAGTTGCTATTGGAGCATATCACAACAAATAATATGTAACTATAGCTTTAGTTGTTGCATTTTTCAATGAAATATCATATTTAGGCAATAACAATTCGCAATCGAAATATTTAGTAGAGACAAATGTAAACTTAAATAGAAATCTTCACCTGTATACAATGTCGTGGAAAGCAAAAATATGCAAATATCAGCCAGAAGAATATATATTATACGTGGGTTTCAATGTGTTCAAAATGAGAGAAATGAAATGAGAGTTGTTATGGAGATGACTTCTTTCAATAATACATGACCTTAAATACGTTGAGAATATTAATGACAATAATGAGAACTAAAATTATGGCGAAGATTATGAGGCACTGATTTTTACCCCATGTTTTTTTTAATGGATGAATTCATGGCTCATCAAATTTTGATCATGCTGAAATTTAGAAATTTGGGTGAAAATTATGAGCTTTTAATTTTAAAAGCTCCTAAAATATTTTTGGTTGAAAAATAATAAATTAAAAAACATATAATTAATTTGAGATTTTTAGGGTGTTACATCCCACCCCTCTTAGAAAAAAATCCGTCCAAAAAAATCAGAAATAAAATGAAGCATGGAAGTGGTGAACTTTAATTAGTCACATAGTAAACATAATTGATTGCATAATCATATGACATAAAATAACTTTGATTGAAATTTGAGATGTAACATGAGATGCATGTATCATTTGATCATCCTTACATGATCGTAGTAACATAGTGATAAGTATTCATGTTATATCTCGGAGTTATAGCGTGGGTGGTGGTGGATGTCATAACATATGTATGGATGACTTAAAAAATTTGTTTTGCAATAAACAATTTTTCTTGACTCAAAAAGTAAATAGAGATTATTTTTAAACTCTAAAAGAATTTTAATTTTTAACATGTCTACAAAAACGTATACCTGCTTTGATACCACTTTGTAACATCCTAATCTTTTAAGGCTTTGAAAAAAAATACATAGGTAGAAGAAATTGTACAAATAATTAAAAAGTTTAAATCCAACAATTTGAATACATATGAAATTTAAAGATGTGTAGCAGGAGTACTAAATATTAAAATTAAGTCATTTTGAAATTTACAGTCAAAATTACACTAAAAAAATGTGGATTAACGACCGCATTAGCGACCGATTTTTGGTCGCAAAATATGATTAGCGACCGCCTTTTGAAGTCGGTCGTTAGTCAGAGACCGCCACCTGCCAGTCGCTGAACTTTACGGGTCTGACCCGGTCAGGTCAGGTTTTGAAGGCGGTCGCTAACTTATTTTTTTAAATAAAATTAATTTTTTAATTTAATTTTTGTGATTAGCGATCGGCCTGTAGGTGAACCCGCGCCCATTGGGATTCGGGCGAGGCGCGAACCACTGAGCCACTGACCCACTAGCTTATATTAGGCGAGCCATGTAGTATATAAGCCCTTATGAGGCTTGTAGAAATAAATGGGCAAATATGCGCCCAAGGAAAATCGAACCCACGACCTCCGGGTGACCCGGAGGAGGTGTGAACCACTAAGACACTTGCTATTATTGTTCGTTTATTTGCATTTAATTGTATATAACCTCAAATTTGACTCTCATTTTTTTAAATTCATCAAATTAATTTCTTTTTGTTTCTAATTCGTTTATATATATATATATATATATATATATATATTTACTAACTTTTTTTTATATTGTAAATTTAATATTTTAGACTATTATAAATTATTAATTTATTCATTTTTATGCATTTAATTATATATAACCTCAAATTGACTCCCGTTTTTTTGAATTCATCAAATTAATTTTTTTATGTTTCTAATTCGTTTATATATATATATATATATATATATATATATATTTACTAAAAAAAATTAATTTTGTAAATTTAATATTTTAGATTATTATAAATTATTAATTCATTCGTTTTTATCCATTTAATTGTATATAAATTCAAAGTAACTCCCTTTTTTTTAAATTCATCAAATAATTCATTTTTGTTTCTAATTCATCTATATATATATTCATCAAATTGAGTCCCCTTTTTTTTTTAATTCACCATTTATATAGATTCATAAAATATATGCAAATCTATAATATTCAACAAAAAATATAAAATATTCAACAAAAAAATTAAAACTTCCTCTCTCTCTCTCTCTCTCTCTCCACCTAAGTATCATCACCAGAGAGGAAGCAGTCCACCTCGTCATCATCATCCTCACCACCTGCCCCTCTGTGCCCGCTCCCCCCGACACCGCTTCCCCCGACATCGCTCCACCCGACATCAAAATTTGGTGGGGGTGGGGGTGGGGGTGGGGGTGGGGGTGGGGGTGGAGCGTCGAATCCCATTCGTTGCGTGATGTTGGAGAAACAGTCACGAAAACTCTTGTTGTAACTCGTCAGGGCATCCATCTACTTCCGGGCGTCTCTCAGCTCATGCTCCAACAGAGAGGGAGTAGAGTCGATCGAGGAGGGCGATCCACTGGAGCGGCGGTAGGACTGCAGGATGGTCTTACTGTGACTGCCCTGCCCCACGACCTTCCCCTTCTTGACTCCGACCACATCTAAATAGATGTGGTCCTCGTCAATCCGGGGAGGGGTGAGGTTCTCCCCGCTGTCGCCGGTGGGAGCCACCTGCCGCGAGGCCTGGGCGAGATGATCCTTAAACTAGTTCTGAAATTATATAAATAAAATATAATTATAATTAAATTACAATTACAATTATAATAAATAAATTATAATTGAAATTTAAAAAATACTTACGTGAATCTCGGTGGTCCAGGCGTGTGTAGACGTCCCAGTCTCCAGGTTCACTGGGTGGGAGATCATCATCTGCTCATAGAGATAGGGCTTTCGTCCGTGCTCCCTCTCCTGTTGCGAACTAAATTCAATAGATATTTAAATATTAAACATTTAAAATTTTATTAATATTCAAATGTAAATAAAAATTATAGTACTTACAAAGGCGAGGGAGTGCTCGTAGATGGACCGATCCAGCCCGATATTTGGCAACGCCGTGCCCGGTGGGGTCCTTCAACCAGTTCTTCCTGGACTTCGTGGACTTGGCTTTGAATGCATCATTACTCCAGTGAGCAACCAAAGCGTCACAGACGGAACGTCCGCCTGCCCCTGGCCCAGCTCCAGCTGCTTCCCATCATCGAACTGCTTCTTCAGCCCGTAGATAATATTTTTGTACCGCTCCTGCGCTTTCGCGCAGAACAAGCCGTACATAACACTATCATGGGCAGGGTCCCAGACACACAACTTCTGCAATTAAATTAAAAATAAAATATTAACAAATAAATTTAAAAAAAATATTAAAAATTAAAATCATAATAAATATACCTTGAACTCCTCGAAGTAGTCTCTCCTCTTTCGCTTGGACACCATGGACCACGAGGAGGCATCAACCTCGAACGGGAGCTTCTTAATGGCCTCTGAGACATGAGAGCTAGTCTCATGGCCTGGAAGCATATTGTAACATAAAAAAAAATCAAGTTAATATTAATAATTAATATTAATGAATACAATTAAAATTATTTAATTCGTTATCTAAGAATACTTACATGTTGTCGCGAGGGACAACAGTGAGATGACTATCCAACGTCGGATGCTGCCATGAAGCAGAAGATCCGGCAACTGAAGTAGAGCCAGCAGCACTGGACTGCTGTGAGGAGGATGATGTCATCTTCGGGGCCCGTCTAACCTCCGGGATCTTGGGTCTCAACGACCCCGACCTCCTCTTCCCCCTCCCCCTCCCCCGACCCTGTCATCTGTAATAATTATAAATTCAATAGATTAGAATACCATATTATATTTATACACATTCAACTAAATTCATACCTACGTATATCAATCAACTAAATTTATACCTACACATATCAATCAACTAAATTCATACCTACACATATCAATCAATCAAATTCATACCTACACATATCAATCAACTAAATTCATACATACGTATTTCAATCAACTAAATTAATATCTAGCTATGTATATCAATCAACTAATGCAATACCTATCAATCAACTAACATACCAACTAAACATATATACAAACATGATATACAATGATATACAAACATAATAATTAAACAGTTAAAATTTTTAACTTCATGTATATACTATAAATACAAACATATAAATAGTTCAATCAACAAACATATATACAAACATATATATATATATATAACTTCATGTATATAATTAAATCCTATAAATTTTAAAAAATAATATACAAACATTATAAACGGTTAAAATTTAAAAAAACTTACGGTTATTGTATAGAGGGGGAGCAACGAGTGATTTGATCGGAACGGATTGCTCGACGGAGGCAGCAGCGGTCGATTTTTAAGAGTGTTGGGCGAAAGTGAGTACGACCACCGCCTAAAAAGGGTAAAAAAATTAGCGACCGCCTCAACGGTCCCGACTGACCAAATTTGTGATTAGCGGCGGTCGCTAAGTAACAATCATTAATGACCATTGCCTGTTTCCAAGAACGGGTCAAACTGACCAGTTTGCGACCGCCCAGCGGCGGTCGCTGAATACAAAATTGAATTCAGCGACCGCCCAGGCGGTAAAAAATATTGGTCAGCTTTGACCGACCTTTGAGTTTAGCGACCATTTGGGTGGTCGTAGGCGATAGCTAATCCTTCAATTTAGAGACTGATTTTTCCGTCGGTCGCAATTTTTTTTAGTTTGAGACTGGTGGTCTTTTTCGGTCGCTAATACATTATTTAGAGACCGATATCTAGGCGGTCGCTAATTTTGGTCATAAAAATGCGAGTTTTTATAATTTTAATAATAATTTCCATTTAATAAATGAGATTTGACTACGCTTTAAAATTAGAAATTTTAATGTAATATAATCCGTAATAATAATTTCAATTAGTGCTCGAGACTCAACCATCAGTCCTCCACTACACTCCCATTTGATCTGAATAAAATATTAATGAGATTGGGTGAACAAAACAGCAAGCACTTTGTCTAATGTTAAATACAAGTCATGCAAACTATCATTGAATACTACTACATACTATAAACTTAAAGTATAGACCCCTTGTGGAACAAGCTATTATTAAAAAAAAGGGGGGTGACATAGGGGTACACTCTATAGAGTTTTATTAAGTAAAACTAAAAAACACTTTATTTATTATCAAGAACTACAATCCCCTTTTTTTAGCTAAAAATCAATTCAGACGAAATTGGCATTAAATGCTCTTACAGAAACCTGCGCGCGAAGTGACACTTATGAATGACAAGCAACAGTGATACACAGATTTTAAAAAATTTACACTATTCAAGAAACCTTTTCGGTTTTTTTTGTTCATTTTTGTTTCCTTCATTATCGTTTTCCTTCTCTTTCCCTTTGATTTTTTGCACGCTATTCTCTCTCCACCGCGTTACCATCGGAAAAAATTTCGGCCGTGACTTTTTACGATCGGAAAAAATTGAGGCCCTGACTTCCCCTTCTAAAAAGGTAAAGAGAAAACCAACGAAAATATTTTGCTTTATTCAAACCCTATTTTTAAAACCATTGGTGTTAGAATTTTAATTCTTTGATAAATTATGTTTGGAAATGCATATATGTATATTGTTACTTCCTTGCATGTTGCTTGAAATTTATATTAAGCTGTTTTGCTTCTTAACAAGTTTTGTTTTTAGAGTTACTTCTGATTCCAGGGCATTGTTTTTTATTTATAAACGATGAAAATTTAGGTAATATATAATGGGAAAAGACAGAATGAGGAGTCCTAGTAGAGACGAATCTTCGTCTGAAGATGAAGGGAGGCAACCAACCAATATGTACAAAGCAAAGAAGAAATTGAAAAATAATTTAGGTGTGGTAATGTAAACCTTGTGTGGTATATGAACTACTATGGAAAATATATACTACATATTCGGAAAATATATACTACATAAAAAATTTATGTACTACTTTATGTACTAGCCGAGAAAAAAGTATACTACTTATAAGAAATATGTTTCACTTTGTGTACTAATATTAATTTTCCCATACCAAAGGCTTTCCCATTGTTCATATGCTGATATTTTTTTAATGTGTATACTGTAGAAAATAAAATGTGTTTTGACTATATATAATGTATTAATAATCAGGAGATACTGATATTGATCACTTTTTTTAGGTAAGTATTCTAAGATTGAGTATGATCATAACAGAGCAGTGAAGGGCAAAGGTTAGAAATTCAAAAAACAGTTTACAAATGAAGAATTATTTTTTAAATGATATGTATTGTTTAATGAGATTTTTCTGTTCTTTATATTACAGGGAAGATGGTTATCGAATTAGAAACTTCTTCAACTGAATCTGGTTAGTATGTGCATGTTCTATTATTAAAAAATAACTGCTAGATTACAAAGGTATAGCGTAATGAATACTAATAAACATGTTGCATGAATAAGATGAAAGTTTAAAAGAGAAGATTGACAAGAAAAATAGAGCCCGGAGTAAAAAGGAATCATGTCTTGGCCTGTTGGATGAAGTTTTATTCAGTAGTTCAGATTCTAGTGATGGGGAATTTGGTCCAAGGAATAATTTGGGTAAGATGTTATAGTTCTTTTCTTTAAAATTCCAGTAGAGGTTATCTATAAATGTATAATATAGTTAATGAAGGCATATTTGGTTTTTTTTTTTTTTGTAAAATACTATAGGAGATTCAAATGGTGTCACGCCCCCAATTTCCATAAAAGATTTTTTTTAATAAAAACACTTACTTTAATTATAAATCAAAGACGTGAACTAATTAATTTTGAATATGTAAAATCATTTAATAAGCAATGAAAGACTTGAAAATTTAAATCAAACTCTAAAAAACAATTTAATCCTCTAAATCAATGTACCAAAAGGTTGTCTAAATGATGGAAAACTCCACAAAGTAAAAATATGCTAAAGAAATAGATTGCTTTGCATGATACTAAATAAAATAGTAGAAAGACATTCACCGCTCCTCCTCGCCACCAGCTCCTTAATCTGAAAATGTTAAAATGATGGGGTGAGTATGCAAGCACACTCAGTGGGGTCTAGTTGTTCAGAGTTAAATATCAAACAGATAGTCAAGCACATCAATGCAAACATGAATACATTGCCAAACTGAACTGTATCATATCATAACTGACTGAGCACTGCGGGCCTTGCCAAGGTCGTTTAATTGACCCTAGTGATTCCCGAGGACAACTTATATGGTCCCGGACTCGTGACCTAGTCCCTGGCTATCTGATTTCTGAACTGTCTCATAACATGGAATACATGGAACATAACACGTAGCAGACACATTCAACATATCACGTAAAATATTTAACAATGAACAACATGCTCTACTAACCACTGTAGAGATAATTTAAATAGAAAACCCCACCTGAAAATAATGTCGTGGATGAAGTGAATGCAATAACTCAAAAGTCTACACCTCGCGTTTACCGTCACCTATTTAAATAATTAAATCTATTTAGAAGGTAATAATATAAATAAATCCTCTAAAAAAAAAATAATCATATATGTTCCGATAATATTAATTCTTTAATATTAATTTAATTAGCTACAACCCAAAACTGTGATGCTTTTCAATAATCAAATTCCTAAGTATTCTTTCGTACTTGTTGTCTCATCTTCGAAAGGAAACTGCTAAACTAATTCCAAAGGCCGCGGCTATTAACACCCGAACTTTTGCTCTTTATACCCGAAATATTTATTTTACCAAAATAGTCCAATGTAATTAGACTATTATATCCTTTACCACTTAAAATCTATTAAAATATAAATTTTAGCTTTGCTCAATACACCCAATCCAATATTTTTTCTTGTTGATCGTGACTTTATTTCTCCCACACCCAAACTCTTTCTTCTTCATTTTTCACTCAACCACTTAAATCAATACTCATGATAAATGCCATGGAGGAAGAACACACTTCGAAAAATACATGTAATGTAAAATTTATCTGAGTTTATTGTTCTATATGATGTGTTATGGTATAAATCTATATAGAGAAGAATATTTAGGGTTTAAAAGTTGTATTACTTGAGTTACGATGACGATTTTGAGGTTTAAGAATTCTGAAAATCGCGCATGTTTGGCAAACCAGAGCCGAACATTTATCATTATGTTTGGCCAGAGTTGGTCAAACGCAATGATAAATGTTCGATCAATATTGACCAAACAACCACGAATGCCATGAAGAATTAAATAAAGACTAGTTTTATTAATTAACCTAAACCCACTAATCCAAACCCCAACAAATCATATTTCCATAGAATTAAATCTCAGAATATATATATATATATATATATATATATATATCCATAGCCAAAGATTTCCAAAAGTAAAAGGATTTTAAATTCAAGAAGAGAAGTTGAGTAGTTAAAAATTATAATCCCCTTCTTCAAATCAAAATCAAAGACGCAATTTTTTTTTTAGAATAACATAAATAAAGTAGATATTGAACATACTATTTGAAACAATAGAAGGAGGAAGAAATAGTTAAAAGATCAACTTGAAGAAAAACCACGCAGAGAGAAGCCGAGTATTTGTTTGCAATTTTCTTTGAAGAAGATTATTTTGCTAACAATCGATCCAAAGCTCAGTATTAATCAAGTATTTAGAGTGAAAAATTTGATGAAGGGAAGAAGAACGATTTCTGTGAATTTACTTTGAAAACTTGACCGAGTAATAAAGGCATGATAGAGGATATTTGTTGAGAAATATTTGGGATAAAAATTAGATCATGTGTACGTGGTCTTCATAATCTCAATTTCAAAACCAACTGTATTAGGAATTTTAGGGAACAAATAATGGAATATTCTTATACAATGTATATGAAATTTAACCTTTTTTTTTTTTTATAAAAAGAAGGAAAATATCTTACTGTCAAACTATCTCAAATATAGTTAGGATACCCACGAAGGAGCTTATCCAAAGTTTAGGAAAAAGAATGAAACTTTTATTATTTAATTACTTTTGAAAAATAATAATAATAATAATAATAATAATTTATGCATTTATAAACCTATGGAAAAAAAAATTCATGGATGTTACAAATGGAGATGATGGTCAAATATTTTTTAGATCCAACATTGTTACGGCTATCAAAGAGCTGCAGGGCGTAACATTTACTGAAGATCAAATATCTAAGATAAAAAGGACACCTTTCTGGATTTTGTTCGACTCAATAATGAATGTAGACTATAGGATGTATAAGAAAATGTGGAAGAATCGGGATGAGGATATTAAAAATGTTATGTTGACATTTGATTCACGTACATCCACATTCTGGCTGGGGAGTGAAAGGTTGGAGTTGACTAGCAGGGATGTTCAACTAATTTTTGGTGTGACGTGTGGTTCTATTAAGCTACCTATTGTGTCAAAGGATTATCCAGACCAATCTTGGGTGCAACGTTGTTTCAGAGATAAAATAAGGAGTGTAGGTCGTAGGGATGTGCTGACGAAGAAAAAGGTGTTAGAGAAGTTGAAGTCAGCCACTAGGAGGACTGATGAGCATACAGCCAGTGATGTTGCTCGTTTGTTGCATCTGTACTTGATGGTGTCTTTACTTTCTCCAGGAAGGAATTCTTCCATACCGTGGTTTTATTTACAGTATCTGGAGAACGTTAAGGAGATAAAACTGTATGATTGGTGTGATTTGGTGGTGAATGTGCTGGTTGATCAGCTTAGGACAAGCAAGAATATGAAGATTGGGGGTTGTGTGTCACTCTTACCGGTAATAACAGCTTTAAGATTATTACTGTACCATACTTAGACAACAGAAAATGGTTTTTTGGCTAAAATGTTTTTGGAATTATGCAGCTTACATTGTTCTATTTTGTTTTCAGTTTTGGTTATGCGAGCATACTAAGTTGATATCCCCAACTAATCATGGAGTGTTCCCGCGCATACTCAAGTGGGATCTTTCACAGTTGAGTGAGAATCTTGAACGGGTGAACCTGCATCAATTGAAGCGTGGAAAGGTACAACATGATTATAAAAACTTATGTTGTAGTACTTCAAATTTGATGAAAAAATTGAGACTATTGGATTTATTATCTATTCGCTAAACAGATTGGAAAGCATTTATTGAAGGCAACTAGCCACGAAAAGGATATTCTTCGGGGTGTACGAGATAGCTGGCTAAGGGAAGATGTGGAAAGAAACCGGAGACACGAAGTTGATAGTGATTCCAGTGATGGGAAGGATAAGGGTCAGAGATCAAGGAAAGGAAGAGGCATTTAATCAGATTCAGATTTGATTGTCTGTAACACGTACCCTATTGGAACTCGTGGGAAAAGAGATGAGGCAATGTGAATGGTCTAGGATGGATGAGCAGAACAATAATAAGTCATCGCTTGAGTCTCCACTTAAGAATGTTGGAGCAATGAAAGAAGCTAACCCAGGAAGTGCAAGGACAGTTGAAGGCACAGGAAAAATAATTAATTCAGCACCTGATCCTCCTTCTTTCAGTATTGGATTAACAAATGATCTTGGCAAGGACATGGATACAAATGATGGAGTTATGAAGATTGTTAGGTATAGTATGAGGAGATTGGTATGTCAAATGAACGCGTGTTGGAAGTTCAAGTGAAGAGATTGAAGGATGATAACCTGAAGCTGATGACGGAGCTATTAGGTTGCCAAAAGATGTTATCAGAGTCTCAGAATGAGGTAATCCAATTGAACGAGGAGTTTTCTAAACGTTTTCTTAGTATGGTAGCAGAACATAAAGATGAAATGGATAGACTGAAAAAGGAGTTGGATGATACGACGGCCAAACTTAATGCCATGTGTAATCCATCAGTCACTCAGGTTATGTCTGATTCACGGACTATTCAAGTGTTGGACATGCATGCACAACTAATGATGGAAATGAAGGACAAAGAACGTGTGGCTGAGGAAAAGAAGAAGCTAGAAATAGAGAATGCTGACTTGGTGAAGTCTGTGGAAGTCCTAGAAGCTGTAGAAAATTACAAGGATGAGAAGGAGGGGGGTGAAGAGAATGTTGATGGAGGAAATGTTGATGAAAAGACCCCAGTTGTAAAAAAGAAACGTAGCAAATGCACGTTTCAACCGAGCACAATTACACGGGGTGTGAAGATAAGAACAATTAGAGAGAAAAGAAAGTCAATCGATATATCTCCCCAAATAGACACTGAGGATATTGTTGCACAGCATGAGGCTGGCCGCAATGACCCACCTTTGAAGTTAAATAACAAGTTCATAGGAGTTAGAAAGATATCAAAGGAATTGAAAAATACAATTCATGAGTGTTGGAATGAGGGAGGAGACAGGTAAACAAGAAATAAAACTTTTTTGAATTATTTTTATAAATTGCAGCATTTTTTTTTCTTTTTACTAATTAGATGAGTTGTATTGCAGTTTTATTGCTTGGCAGTCACCAGATTCGATGGCGGTTGTGAAGTTGTAGGATATCTTTATGATACTGCAGCATCAGTCCATTTCAAATGGGGTAAACAAAACATGCATTATATTATTTTTTCCAGTTTGATAAATGTCAGTTAATTAAGAAAAAACATTTCAATATATGTGAGAGGCTTTGGCATTGTATAATATTTCATCCTCATATAATTTAGGTCATTGACTCTTGGGGGAAGATGTTGCACATCAAGTACTCAAAGATTCTGGAAACCAGCAGAGTTGTAATATTTTCAAGTCTCAGCTGGGTATATACGCAAACTTAAACATGATGCTGCATTGTAGTTGTAATTGTATTATATATGGGCACATGTTAATTGTTCTGGGAACTGAATACCACAGGATATGGGTCAACCAGGTCGGGGGCTTAAGGCTATTGTTGACAACAGGCTGGAGAAGATTGGACAGAGGGACGTGCTTTTATTTCCAATGATAACACGGGATGTAAAATCTAAACAGCTAGGGGATCATTGGACTTTACTGAAGATGGATCTTTCAACCTGCAAGTGGAGCTTTTTTAATTCAATATCACCAAGGAAGGAGGGTTTAAAGGATGAGCATCTGGAAAGATGTGTATGTGTGGTGAGTTGTTGAATAAAAAAATTAAACAAAAGTGATGGGGCCCCTAGAATTCGAAGTAGTAGTATATTTTAAATAATGACCACAGCTATAAATTATGTACTGCACCACACAAATGTACACTACTATACTAATTTATATACCTCTTGCCAATAAAATATAACACATAACATAAAAAATACCACGTTCCTGTTGATGACCGTTTGAATAGTCTGTTTTAATATTGTTACCGTTACTCTCATTTGATGCTGGGCCCACATTAATTTTTACTTAAATCGGGAATTCCGAGGTATGTGTAATGGTTTTTTGTAAAAAATTCGCGCCGGAATCAAAATCCATCTTGCATAATCGTGGTATAGAATTCGAAGTAGTAGTATATTTTAAATAATGACCACAGCTATAAATTATGTACTGCACCACACAAATGTACACTACTACACTAATTTATATACCTCTTGCCAATAAAATATATCACATAACATAAAAAATATCATGTTCCTGTTGATGACCGTTTGAATAGTCTGTTTCAATATTATTACCGTTACTCTCATTTTCATAAATAGTCGTTGGGATGGAGGGCTTAACCCCAGCCTATAAAATATCAGGTACTAATGCCTCAAAAATAAAATATCTTTCTCACAAGAAATTAGTGCACAAATGATATCAAATTAAAGGCAAAAAGGTTAAACTGAAAAACTGCTCCCAAAGAAAATGTCAAGCTGCAGCCGGAAATCAAACAACGATTCGTATTTAAAATACGTAAAGGAGCCATGTGTGAAGTGTGGTCGATGCACATGGATTCGTATTAGTGGCACAGTGGAAAATCCGGGGAGAATCTACTATCACTGCGATGTGCACGAGTTCTCCCATTGGTGTGTACCTGTGAATCTGGAAAATTTTGAATCCGAAATTGAAAGCTTCAGGGCCAGTCGCCCTAACTATGTGGAAGATATGAGGTATGAAATAAGACTCAAGACCTTGTTGATTGGGAATTTCATAACTGTGGGTGCTCTTCTTTTCATCATTTTGTTCATTAAAGATCTGTTCTAGTGCATGTACTATGGCAGTGTATCGTATTTGGGGTACTTAATGATTTCTTATGTAGTTCAATTATGAATTCAAAATGCATTATTAGATGCCTGTTATGAGTCTTTATATACAATCACCTCCTGGTGCAAAAAAAACAAGAAAAGAAAATCTGATAAAATTGTATAGAAAAGAGAGAAAATGGTAATTTCAACCCATTCCTTCAGTAACAGCAGCAAAAAATACATCAACCCTGACAAAAGCAAAATTTCTACTACGACCACCAGTGTGGTATACACACTAATTCAGCAAAAAGGTCAGAATACCTTACGTTCCACAAAAACCCAATAGTTCTATATAAGTTCTACTGCATTGTACAACTAAACAAAAGAGACCAAGCAAAAAAGATAACTAACTTATAGCCTAAATTAGAAACAGATCTCATTCAGTTTGTTTCATCTTCTTGAGCTTATTTCCATATTCACCAAACGATGGGACGCAATTCTTCTTAGGACGTCCAGGCATGTTCCTCGGCAGAGGGGGGAGAATCTTGTTGGTTGTTTCACTTACGAATTCATATTTCTCAGTTCCGGGGATTGGATGTATGACGTACATGTAGCACTTCCGGTATGTTTTGACAAAAAAACAATCATCAACAAGTTGACAAATGGGGAGGTTGAACTTGGATACTACAAGGGCTGCGTGGGAGCAAGGGAACCCGGTAATCTGCCACTGACAACATGTGCATGACTTGTTTGCTATATCGACAACAACTGATGGAGCAGTGTCGACTTCAAACTTGTTATTGCTTCTCTGTACAACCTTCCAGGATCTGGAGCAGTCCTGCTCAAATTCCAATAAAGAGTCCTTGATAGGGCAGAGAAGTGTGTTCCAATCAGCAGATGCATGGTTCCTCTCCATGTGCCATCTACTAACCTCTGTGAAAAAATGAACATTTACGATTACACAAAAGAATGAGGAGCTCAAAACCATGTGTATAGAACTGATTCACTAATACCTGATCTGATATGATCAATCATATGGGTAATAGGGTAACCCCGGGCTTCTTTCAACCAAGCATTCAACGATTCAGCGGCGTTGGACGTCATCTCTCCGTACCGTGTGGTATGAGGTGAATGTGCCACAGCCCACTTCTCTTTTGGCAGTATAGAGAGTCATTTCTCAGCACTTTCTCCTCCAACTTCAATGAATATAGCTAGTTTTTTATTAAAAGTCCGTTCGTTGGGAGCGTACGCACAATCTTTAAAGAGATCAGCCATTTTGTGTCTCTTGTCCTTTCTGAATCCACCACCAAACTTCCCCCCGAGGTTAGACAGTAGATGGAAAAGGCAGAAGAAGTGTACACGTTTGTCAAAAACTAGAGGGAAAGCAGACATGAGACCACAATTGCGGTCAGAAATGTAGAAGACATCTTTATCATGTTTGCAGCTGTCTCGAAGCTTGGTAAGGAACCATTTCCAATTATCTATGTTCTCCGCAGATACAATAGCAAATGCAACAGGAAACAGACCTGCATTAGACAAAAAACTTTATGTGTGAATATTGGGATTGGTCTCCTTACACAAATTCAAAAGTTATGTTACCATTGTTCCCATCTTTAGCAGTAGCTGAGATTAGGATCCCCTTCGCACGACCGTGAAGAAATGTACCGTCGAGAAACAACATTGGGCGGCAGTGCTGAAAGCCTTTTAAACATGCATCGAAAGCCACAAACACACGCTCAAAACGGTTGGTTCGGGTGTTTACTTTAGGATCAAATATGCTGCCTAGACACGAATTGATAACAATGAGAAGAGCACAAAAATATCAACTCAACTACATGGAGATGCTCACAGCAGTAAACACACATGGAGATGCTCACAGCAGTAAACACACATGGAAATGCTCACAGCAGTAAAACAAACACATGGAAAATATATCACTTGGAAATATATCTTAGGGGTCAACTCAACTAAACAGTAAATCAGACACATGGGGATGCTCACAGCAGTAAACACAAACACATGGAAATATATCACTTGTGAAAAAATTGCTTACCAGGGTTGGTGCTCTTTATAGCGTGGCCATACCAACGAAGATTGTCATATGACTCTTGAAAAGATCCAAAGAGATTATCACGAGCAGACTCTGCGGTACGCCAGGCAGAATGGTACTGTATTGTAACACCATAATTGTTCCTTACCAAGTCAGCAACAATCTTGCCCCTTATATCCGGGTTGGACCTAACATCGTGCTCAACAAGTTGACTTATAACCTTGGGACCAAACCTACTCCTACTGCCACATTCTACACTTCCCAAGCATGAGTGAACAAAAGTGCCTTTATAAATTTCGAAGGACATTGAGCCTTGATTACATCTAGCCTTAATGAACCAACTACATTCTTGAGAAACCTTGGAATCACACTCAACATGAATATACTTAGAATCATTCCTTACATAATTAAAGGTAAAACCAACTCTTGTAGCATGCAAAATAACCTGTTTACGGAAACCAACAGCCCCATCAAGAAATACAGTTCCAATACCTTGTTCCATTATGTGTTGCCACTGATCGGAGAGCAAATTTTTCCTAAATGTAACAGGGTTGATATCATATGTTGGCAAGGTTGAAAAACCACAAAACTCTCCTTGGGCACCCGAAATACTCCTACTTTTAACACACCTAAAGGGTATTTTACTTTGCTTCAAGACATTAGTAGGGCTTTGTAAACTAACAGAATTGGGATGATCTAAGCCAGACCCAATCAATGGAATAGACCCCGCACACAAGGGTTGCTCACCTATGGTTTGAATGGGAGTAACAGGGGAGACACTAAGGGTGGAATCAACTTGGGATAGGGTCGAAACTTGGGAAACAAGAACATGCACTATTTTCTCCAAAGTTAAATTGCATATCGAAATCATATTTCTCAAATCTTCATCAGATTCTAGAACGCAATTTTGAATTGGGCCAACTGAATAACGAAAATTTGAAACAATTTTGCTCAATTCAAGCCACATACCTTTGACTTCATTGGCGAAATCGATGTATGGAGTGTCGTCTTGAATCCTGAAGACACGACACTCCCCATTGAATAAAACAGAAGCGATGACTTCCATTGCTAATCAATGAGAGATGAGCTTACGATAAAATAGAAGAAATATAGGAAAATTTGATTTGAAATAGAGAGCCCTAATTTTGAAAATTCAAATACCCTCCCAAATCCTCCCCTTTCGGCCATGATTAGACAGATGTACGGGGGGTGGAAGAAAGAAGCAATGAAATGGCTGTAGAGCGGAGCTGCGTCGAAGGAAGGAGAAAAGGTAGTGAGGTGACAATATTAAATTAATAAAAGGTACAGGGGTAAGATGGTCATATGAGAAATTTATGTGTAGTGTAATTAAATGGAATGTATCTAAAATAAACTAGATTTAAGAAGGAAAGTGGAAGGGGAAAAAGTGTAAACTTGTGTATTAGATGGCAATTATTTCTAAAAAAAATTGGACATATAATAAACTTAAATTATAGTTGTAGTTGTTAGAGCATATATTATAACAAATAATTTGTAGTTGAAGTTGATGTTGTTGTTGTTGGAGCATATTATAACAAATAATATGTAACTATCGTGTTAGGTGTTGCTTTTTGAAATATCATATTCGAAATATTTAATAGAGACAAACATAAACTTAAATAGAAATCTCCACCGGTACACAATGTCGTGGAAAATAAAAATATGCAAATATCAGCCAGAATAAAATATGTTGTACGTGGGTTTTAATGTGTTCAAAAAAAGAGAAATGAAGAGTGGTTTTGGAGGTGAATTATTTCAATAATACATGACTTTAGAATATTAATGACAATAATGAGAATTAAAATTGTGGCAAAGATTATGGGGCACTGATTTTGATCATGTGAGAAACATGATTAAAAGTCTCCCAAATTAAAAAAAAAAAAGAAGATGATGAATTCGTCAAATTTATGATGATTCCGAAATTTAGAAATTTGGGAGAAAATTATGAGCTTTTAATTTTAAAAATAAAAATTAATTTATCGGTAATTTTAGATTTTTTGGGTGTTTAAATTTTCATTGAGAAAATGTGTTTTTGGGCCGTAACTTAGGTGTGACGTGTTTAGATACATAGCAAAATTTCATCACAAAATTATCAACTCCTAATATCATGACTTTTCTTCATTTCCTCTTAGTTGTTTGATTATTTTCCTTATTGCCATGCAGACTAAACTTGGAGCAAAGAATCGTGATTCTCCACCAGGGCAAAAAGGGTATGCGTCTCAAATATTTCTTCGCATTTTACAAAACGAATATGGTCCTCTCGTATTTTTAAAAGTCCGATTATTTTCCTTGGATTAACAAAATTACTGGTACAACTATTTGGATTCGTTTATTGATGAACATTTACATGAGAGTGGTGATATACTAAATTCGATGAAGAATGACATGTTGATTTACAACTCCTGTTACGATTGATCACAGGCATATCAAGGCACTACTCATGCTAACTTAACTTAATATATCTCTAAAATAAAATTTTATTTCCAATTTCTAGTGCCAAACTCTTTTCTTCTCAATTGTAATTTTATTTTTGCATACTCATGACTGTTCTACTCTTACTTGCCATTTTTTCAACCGTATTCCAACATTTTTCCTAGGGGTATTTTAGTCAATTTGTGGCAAGAAAGAATAATTTTGTACTATCTGACAAAAAAACTTTGGACACTTGAAAATAGGCATTTTATACAAAAAAAAAAATCTCTTGCTGGATTATTATGGCAATTAAAAAATTCTACTAAGAGGCATATATTTCTTGAGTATGTATAGAGTGAAATTGGTTCGTACATTAACCACTAAATAGTATTAGTTTTTTTTTTTTTTTGCTGATTGGTATTAGTTGTTTATTAAGTGAAGAGCCTTAGTTTATTTTCAGTAAACAATTAATACCCTTCAGTGGAAACAACTAATACCCTTTAGTGGAAATAACTAATACTCTTTAGTGAAAACAACTAATATCCTTCAATAATTCATGTATGAACCATTTTCACTTATACTTTGTCAGCTTGCTTCCGTGTCAAGATTGTTTACGGAATATGTTCGTCGTTGGAACAGATGCAAGTACAGTTACAATAGTTTGGGCTATGACAGCTCTGATGACGAACCCTAGTGTAATGAAAAGAGTTCAAACAGAAATTAGAGATTTGGTCGGAAAGAAAGGGTCAATAGATGAAGATGCCTATTTAAAAACACGTAGTTCAGATGTCGGTTTTGCTCAATGTAAAGTGTCATAGATGTTTTTGTTCTTGGCCTATTGCATTGTTGTGAGGTGAAGTTTGACCAAAAAAAGATTGAAAATTCTCAGTAATTGTTGAGCTACAATTTTATACTATTTCTCTCTTTGTAATAAACCATGTAGAGTTTTCTAATTAATGATCTGCATTCTTCTTTTGTTGTCTCTGAGTTTATTGCTTGAAGCGTGTTTTGAGAAGATCTATTATATTATTATTATTATTTCTGGAAAGTATATTATTTATATATAAAAACAGCAAAGTCTATTTTTTAAATAGTCAGGTCTTGTTTTCTCACCAATTTATCTTACTATTTCTATCTATTATTCCAGTGTTGAGTCAGCTATTGGTCTAAGAGCACCCACAGTGGGGATGAGGAATCCTGCATGGATTCCTACCCCTCACTCAAAATATAGAAAGATAGCATTGTGAGAAAAATGATGTGGCATGAGAAAGAGTTTTGGGTGAGGAGCAGTCCTACCCATGAGAATGAAAGAAAGGAGTAAAATGGAGAGTGAAGAAAGTGCTATGGTGGGCCCTGGGAGTTTATTTTGGGAAATGCTTGCAAATGGAGAAAGTGATTTGATAATTGATAGTGGGATCCATAAATAATTACTTTTGAGGTAGAATGCATTGGGTGAAGTAGGAAATTTTTTAGGTAGGGATATAAAATTTTTAAGGTGGCACACATGACACATGTGTCATATTTCTCACTCAAATTCACTCACTAGCATTGGAGATGCTCTAATGTACAGTAGTACATGGACTGCCACGGGTGCCACTTGGTATTTTGAAAAACTGATTTAGGTTTAATGATTAAGGTATTATAAAAATGGAAAACTTATGAATAAACTCTAACTTAGAAGGTTCAGGATATGCATTTAAATGAATCCCTATTTGATTTTGAATGTGTTAATATATGTGCGAGATGTGTTGTATGAAACATGTATGCATTTGGAAGATGAAATTCAAATGAAAGTAGATTTAGTAATAATAGTGTTCAAAAGAATATGAAAATTCATAATAATTGTCTTTTTAATTTGGTTTGATGTTATACTCTAAAAGTGCTGCTTGAAATAATAAAAAGTGAGAATCTTCTAATCATGAATATGTCCATTTACTTACACACATATTTTTGTCCATTATTATATAAGTAAGTTAAGAAACTCTTTAATTTAATTAACTAAACTTGATCCATGTAATGACTGACACTACAAAAAAAGACCCAAATAAAGAGGGCTACTAAAGAGGGCAAATAAAGCCCTCGTCCTTAAAGAGGGCCGAGACGAGGGCCTTTAAAATATGCACGAGACGAGGGTGTGGCCCTCGTGAATTTTAAAATTGTGCGAGCCGAGGGCAGGGCCCCTCGTGAGTAGGCGAGGGCGGGGCCCCTCGTGAGTTGGCGAGCGCGGCCCCCTCGCCCGGTCCATGCGTTCTACGAGCCGAGGGCAGGGCCCCTCGTGAGTAGGCGAGGGCGGGGCCCCTCGTGAGTTGGCGAGCGCGGCCCCCTCGCCCGGTCCTTGCGTTCTACTAGCCGAGGGCTAGCCTCTCGCCCACGGTAATTTCCAGGTTTTTACCGAGGGGGTTTACCCTCTTTAACCCCCTCGGTAAATTCTAACATATTTAAACCCCCCACCCACCATTTTCAGCAGAAAACAAACCCTCCCCCAAGCTCCCCAGCTGCCGCCGCCGCCGCCCATCCCTGCCGCGCCGCCGTCGCCGGAAACGCCACTCCACCGGTCGGATTTTGGCCTACTCGTCCCCGTGAACATTTCTACGGTAACATTTTTCATTTTAATCGGTTAATTTGTTAATTAAATTGTTTGTAAAATTAATGCAAATTCATGTGTATATATATATTTATGTGTATGTATATATATGTATAGTTGTTAATTAGTTGCTAATTATGTAGTGTTTAACTTGTTAATTTAATTAATATGTAATTAATTATAAATTTGATAATATAATTATATTTATATGAATTAGAAATAATTATATAAATATTTGTTGTGTTAAATTTAATTTTAATTGCATGATATATTTAATTAATTTTATATGTGATGAATATTCATGTGTTCGATTATCTACATTAATTATTTATTTGATGAATGATGTATATATAGTTATATATATATTTAAAGTATAATTAATTAATTATGTTGGAGTGGCCGGAGGGGGTTGATGAATAATATTGTTGGTTGTTTGCTAGCTGTAGAATGTGTGTTCCGACTTGATTAATTTTAATTAAGTCGGAAATGGATGCACTATAGGATCTTAGTTAACTGGAGAATGCGATAATAATATACTATTACAATAGAAAACATTTCGAATGATAAGCCTTGCCCAAACGGTAAGGAGAAGGGCAATAGATCTTCCATGCGTGGGAGGTCACGGGTTCGAAACTTGTCTCTCGCGGGTCGGGTCGGGTTGCGCCCGCCCCGCTGATGCGGCCCGCGAATTTTTTTTTTAAAATTGTGTTGGACGAGGGCCTCCCCCTCGTGAACAAACGAGGGGCGAGACGAGGGCCCTGGTAGACGAGGGCAGGCCCCCTCGTGCATGGACGAGGGGCGAGACGAGGGCGCTTCCAGGCAAGGGCGGCCGTGCTCGCCAAACTCCAGCACCGCGAGGCGAGGGCAAGGCCCACGGGAACTGAGGCGAGGGCTTCCCCCTCGTGTACAAACGAGGGCTTACACGAGGGCCCCATTTTTGAACCAGACGAGGGCAGCCCCCTCGTTAGTAGCCGAGGGCTCTTTCCCCTCGTTAGTTAAAGAGGGGCGAGCCGAGGGGGACCCTAACGAGGCCTATTTTGTCGAGGGTCTCCCCCCCTCTTTAAACCCCTCTTTAACCCTCTCCCCCTCTTTAAATCTCTCCCTATATCCCTCTTTATTTCAACAGTATTTTGTAGTGTGATAATTAGAATGCATAAACAATATTATTCTCCACTAATAATTTTCGAACCTAAGTGAACTAAACTTGATAAGTTTGATGCTTGAATTACTTTTTTTCGATCTATATGAGTTTATACGAAATGAGACTGTTATTTTGAAACCAACATGTTGATTCGCTACTTGATTCATGAACCTTTTAATAAATGCCAAAACTAAGTATGACCAATATAATACATATATTAATAAAATAATACTATCTCCGTCCCCAAAAAGTATGACTTTCTATTTTTTTTCAATAATTTTGTTTTCTTCACCATTCAATCATCACTTAATATTTTCACATGTTATCAGTTTTATACTCACAAACAACAACTTAACTCATAAATGGATCACGCAATACACCAAAATATCCTTACTTTATCTATTTTATCTACATTTTACTAACACCTAGCAAAAATAAATGATCATACTTTTGGAGGACAGAGGAAGTACGTGTGAATAAAGACTTAGGGGTGGGCATCGGGTCGGGTTTTGCGGGTTCGGATTTTTCGGTTCGGGTACCCGAAATTTCGGGTTGGAAATAACATTATCCGAACCCGACCCAAATTTTTTGGGTTACCCGCTTTTTCGGGTACCCAATGCGGGTAACCCGAATTTTTTTGTTCTTTTTTCTTGTTTAAACGTTCAAACATAATATACTACCTCACAAAGTCATTTCATTCATCAAACATAACAAATGATCCTATTTCACCAAACATTAACATAAACAACTTTAAAAAGTTATTAAATAGGTTTTCAATACCAATTACCAAAGTCGAGCAAATACAACTAAAAAAGTGAATATTTCATACTTAATACAAATAGTCTATTAAAGCATCAACTCCAACTAAAATTGTAGCAAACTTCTTTCTCCATTCATCGAGGCACCGAGGCATGAAAGAACGAGCAAACATAACAACACTTGAACTCATCCTCCACTCATCAAATATGAAATTGCAACCATGAAACACCAATACTTGATAATTGATCATTAGAATATTTGATAATATTTACTTTTAAATTATTATTTAGTATATAAATTGACCGATTCAAATTTCTATAAATATATAACTTAACATTAACATTTGATCTCATTATAATATATAAATTGCATGTTTTTTGAAATTATTATAATTAACATAAATAAATATATTAAATTATATATGTAATTTCGGGTAACCCGATCGAATTTTTTGGGTAGACATTTAATACCCGAACCCGAATCCGATTATATATATCGGGTTCGGGTAACCCGAAATTCGGGTTTTATAATTAAAAAAATCCGAACCGATCGGTTTTTTTTTTTCGGATTCGGATCGGGTACCCGAAACCCGAAACCGAATGCCCACCCCTAAAGACTCTCCATCAATTGAAAATCTATGTGCTTACTTGTCAAACATGTAAAAATATGTGAACATGAATGTCATTTTCTAATCCAATAATTGCCAAAATCTCACAAATTAGTGTCTTGTTATACTGAATACTTGCAATAGCATGTCTAAAACTCTCTACATTTCAAAATAAATGTCACTTTAGGTTTCTTCACATATGAACCTACTCCTATCCATATTTTTTTTAAGATTGATTTAATTTGGTTCAAAATAATCTATAAACTACTTTTATGCATTGAAAAGTGTTTCAAAGGCTAAAATAATATTTATTAAGTAAATATGCAAAATGCTAAAATGACATTTATATTGAAATGGGGGAGTATGACTTTTTACCATGAATTACATGACTAACTGAATTAAATTGCAACATAAAACTTGTCAATACTTGCGAATTAAATGCATGTTAATTCATGACTTCTTGCAACTCATATAGGACTTTGCATGCTAAAAAAGACCTAAATATGAATTAATATTACAACTTGCAAGGATAATTGAAGATAAATGACTAAAATGACTTGTGTGCTAGCTCCAATGTGCTAAACGCTAGAACTTCTTGAAGCAATATGCATAAGAAAATAATAATAACTCAAAGACTAGAATGCTAGGCTTGGAACGGAGGAACATCATTGGCTACACTTCCAATCAAGGTTCAAGTCCTAGTGCAATACGAGAATCACTTTACAATTTGCTATGAATTTAAGTTCATGATCATGCAAGAAAATCCGTATCAAGAACGGTCTTCATTGTATGTATGATGATGAAAAGATAATTGTCAGAAATAAACGTATTCAAGAAATTTGGGGTCTTTATCGAGGGTTGGCGCGCCAAGTGCAACCAGACGTCCGAGAAGAAGAACATAGAGATTCTTAACCTCTCTGGCCAGATCGCCACCCTGAACTAAGATGCTAAAGACGTCGACACGTCACACTAAAGACTCGTGTGAAATTGATGAAAGAGTACTTGGACGGCAAAAGGGTACTTTAAGTCTTTGTATAATTCCGAATCTTCGACTAGACCTCATTTGAAAGCCTCGATTCATCTCAATGTATACCATACTGAATAAGTTAAAGTAGTCGCATCGTCTCCTCGACGCTAGATGATATAGTACAAATTACTAGTTTGTTTTTTCTAGCTTGCAAGTGCTGGCTAGATGTGGCAAAATGAGCCTAGCCTGATGGACCAGTTCATACAACCCGAGGTTTAGACTAGGTTGTGTGTTATTTTTAGTAGCCTAAAAAGAATCAGGTTGATTTGGCCCGCCCAACAGGAACCTTGGGCCGAACCAGCTCATGCCACTTTTGGCCCGAATTTTTCAGGCTTTTATGTTAATCCGACTCTTTTTTTCTCCTTTTAAATTAGTAGTTTATGTGAGTGTTCTTATTTTTATGTAATTTAAAATTTGTTAATTTACACTTCTACTTTTTAAAAATATTTTTGATATACGTAAAATATGACCAAATAATTTTCATTTTTACGAGTAATTGATTTAATTTGAAACCTAAATAAAAAAATTAATTTTGGCCTGACAACCCATGAGTCCGTTTAAAGCTAAGTTGGGTAGCCCAAAGTGGTCTCGGACCGGGCAGACCCAGCCCGGCCTACTTACTACCCACGAATTGCTGATAAAATTGATTGATGAAGCCCATGAACAAAGCCATTGCAAGGCAAGGGTTTTCAACGTTGCCCTGAAGCTTTTACACATGCAAACCACCCTCAAGTCCCACATGATCGCGATGATTGGTGGTTCCCTCATATCATGTTCCTGGCAAACACTCATTCCAAAAGTAATTAAAAGAATTAACTGGGGTATTTGTAAAGATAGTGATGACAAATTTATCATAAAAGAATTCCATTTCTTCAAATTACATAATGAGTACGACCCACCACAAATTGCTCCCGTAAATTCATTGAAAAGTGTGAAGCAAAATCTCTTAAAGCTTTAGGGACCAAATTAGGAAGTCGTTGGCCTTCTTCATTTGAATTATCATAAGCTCCCATCTAACCTTTGTAATTATCATAGTAAAGTCATCTTCTGTATTTGGAAATGGTACAAATGAGGAAATGATTTTGCAAATCTAGTTCTCTGATATCTAATAAGTTCTAGCATGCTCATAAAATTTGCAATTTAGAGACTGCAGAAAGTATTCAATTATTTCGTCAACACAACCTTTTATGCTCGACTATCAAGCCAGATACTTATTACATCAGAATTAGAAAGTTGTATGCATATCTTGACCTGATAATTTGATGTGTTCACTCAATCAACTTAACTCTGTAGGGTGAGCCTAACCAAACTTGAGGTAATATCCTCTTTCATGAGAATTCATACATCACTACAATGTCCCTCTATTTGTTTTCTACTTCTTTTATGGCCAGAAACAAGTGAAATTAGGCTCCACAAAATTATGGGCTACAAATTCCAGATTCATGAGACAACATTTTGTTTTGAAAATCAACAGACTCACTTATCTGCGTACCAAGACTACAATATTAGCTTAGAGTCTACAGATCGGCCACCATATTGATGTAACATGGGCTTAAGGAAGCCATTATGAAATTTACTCTACAAATCAAAAGGGGGAAATCTCTCTCTCTCTCTCTAGCTATGCAATTCAGGATTGAATTAATCCCCCTTTTCTCCTAAGCTCAGTTTTCTCCCTAAAGCTACAAATGCTATCACAATAACAAACTCCATCGACATCACAAGTCAAAACCACCCGAAATCAATTTCCTATAAGGCGACCACTGAATTAAAGAGGATTGCCTCAATCCATACAAACTACACACATAACTTGGGGTTATTGAGGGCACTGAATAAATAGAACTATAACAACAAGAACATGGATTCAATGATGAATAGGCAAAAGGGCATCTTACACTAGAGCAGTGCGAGCTGTAATTCGTTGAATATGAAAGTGATTCTCGTGTTCTTAGTGAGACCACTGAAGTTATACCAGAGTTGAGCATTGCTCAATTTCACAGAGAATGACGATTGAAAGAGAAAATCTATTAACCCAAAATAATACAAATCGTAAACGAAAACGTTCGAAAGCATACCGTCAGCCGGAAATAGTGGAGACCGAAGCACCGCCGAAAACCGTGGACCGAAGCACCGCCGACAAAATCGGACAGAGAGAGATGATAACAGCTTGCAAATCAACGCAAATCGGCGGCATACGAACGGAGTGAGAGACGGACAGCAAATGAAATGAATACGGACGGAAATCGACGGAAATCGACGGAAAACACGCACAGAGAAAGAGAGAGGGCGGCGGAGAACGGCTAGAGAGGAGTGGGCAGAGAGAAACTGAAATTGAGAAATGAAAAAAAAAAAAAGCAAAACCCTAGTCTATTGACCCGTATTGACAATCCGAAACCGACCCGAACATAAATGGATTGTTACACACCAAATGTTAACGGAGTTCGCCTTTTTTTGGTGTGTAATACGCACTCTTTCCCTTTTCCACTTCCCCTGCTCTAGTCTCTCCTCAGTTCTTCTCCCTCCACGTCTTTTCTCATCTCCCCCTTTGCCTTTGATTACTACTCCGTTCAAGCACTTGATGGTAATGAATCTTGAAAAAGACAAATAAAAAAGGTATGTAAACGGTAAATTAATATATTTTTCCTTCTTCCTCCAACCCCCATTCCCCCTCTTCTCCTCCTCCCTCAACCCTTATTTCTGCCGTTTTCTTTTCTTTATTTTTTCGGCCAAGGTTTCGCCAAAAGATATACAATTTTCAATTTTTTTGGTCGAAATTTTAGCCTATCTCCGAATAATATTGCCGATTGATTTTGCGAATAAAAATATTCCGGAAAAAAAAAGAACATTTTCGGAAAATACAACCGAAAATAATTTCTCTGAATTTCAAAAAATTGTAGGAGTATAAATCTTCGAAAAGTTGAGTTCGCATTTACTCTTTTATTTGTCTATTTTTTTGGTTGAGGGAAATTATATCCAGGTCTGTTTTTTTATTTTATTTGCTTTTTTGTTCCTCCTTTTTTCGGCAGTTTTTTGCTGATATATAAGATGTGGGTCATGGGCTATGTTGCACGGGTGCGGGAGTGCGGGGGCGATACGGGTTCGAAGATACGAATTTTCAAATAACTTAGGGTGCGATTCGTCAAGGATACGTCTATTTATTTATATTTTATTATATATAAAATCTAAAAAATTAAATATATTTTAAAATTTTGTAAATCGAATGTATATAATTCACATTTTCTCTAACCTAAAACTTAAACATATTCAGTAATTTAATATAATTAAGTAATCAAAAATCAATTAAATTCAATTAGCCTAATATATACGTCATAACAGTTATTACAATATAAAACAAGTGTTACATTGTCAATTTGAATTACTCCCTCCGTCCCAGACGAATTTGCACACTTTCCTTTTTTGGATGTCCCAAACGAATTTGCACACTACCTAAAAAGGAAACATTGATTTGCGTGCACACTCACATAAATATACACATATTTACCCATATGCCACTACTTTATCACTTTCCTTAATATGTGTGTCATCCCAGGGGTGCAAATTCCTCTGGGACGGAGGGAGTATATTATTATAATAAAATTCAATTGAAATAACACATTTAATGCTTAATAAGTAGGATACGCAAGGAGGATTCGAGTATCCGTTAGTGAATTCGCCACGTGGCAGTCGGATTCGCCACGTGGAGAATCCGATTCGCGGATTCAAGAATCTCACCCTTTTTAGGGGGCGGGTGCGAATCCGATACTGCATTGTAATATTTTTAGAAGAATCCGTGCATCATAGGTCATGGGTGTACTTGTTTTGTGATGAAAATGAAAGAGGGTATTTGTGACATTTTATACATGTTTTAAACTAATAAAATTTTAGTGTGTGTGCGCAGCCAGCAAATGTTGGCCAAAAAAAAAAAAAAACCCCGCATAGGCACTTCAATCAATTTAAAACTTCGTGTGCATCGCCAGCGTTCATCAATGGCGAATCTGGAAAACGAGTCCCCGCTCTCCCGTCGCATCGCTCGTTCTTTCCTCCAATTCCTCAATTCCGGTAATCTCCCGATTAAACCGCGCTTACAGAAGTATATACGTACTTTGAGTTGACTGTTAGTCAAGTTACTGGGTGGGTTTTATGCACAGTTGAAACACCAGCTGAAGCTGACGGCGCCGCGCTTGAAGTTGCGAAGGATTATTTAGCGGAGGTTTTTAAGATCGACCAGTCTTCACTTGATAATCAATCCAAGTGTGATTCGTTAGTGGATTTTTTCAGCTCTGATGGTAATGAGGTAGTTTCCGATGCTCGGAATTTGTGGTTGGGAATGAATACTGATGTTATGGTTATTTCTCAGTGATGTGCTCGATTTTTCCTTCTTATTGAGGCCTGAGAGAGAATCCTGATTTTTTTGTTTCCTACAAACTCTTCGCATTTTGTTAAAAAAAATAAAAAAAATTAGTTATTGTGGAAATGAAGTGCTTTTTTTCTCAAACCTTAGCAGTCCAGTTTCGAACCCGGCATCTCTTTCATTATTCGCGATCTGGAATTCAGCAATTGTTGTTTTATAATTCCTTAACTGGTGATTTGGGTGCAGCTCTGGAATTCTTCGGTTGTTGATTTGGAATTATTCCATTTAGTTGATTTGCAATTCTTCAATTGTTGTTCTGCGAAGGTGTTCTTCGATGGTGGTGGGTTCTGCAATTTCAGTGTTTCTTATTTTTTATCCAGCCTATTGATTATAGGAGAATGTTAAGGTTAAAGATGGGGAATAAATTGAATTCATTTACCAAAATGACATAAATCAGTTTATTTATTTTTTTAACCATTAATTTTTTTGGTTGGTCAATGGCATGGATGATGGTGGTGACGTAAGGACGTTTTCTGTGTCTGTTCTTGTTCAGTAATAGGTTTAGGCCGACTCTAATTTTATGTTGTTTCATATCAGGATCAGAACAGAAAAAGGGATCCGGACAGAGCAAGAAAACCACGTTCACCTGGTAAGGCTGCACCACTTTTTCCTAGTGTAGCTTGAACATAAATCTCATATGTAATTCTTATTGATTATGCGATTGTATGATCTTGTTAATTTATTGATACAATTAAAGCTTCTTGTGTACCTTTGAGTCATTTACATGGTTGTTCATGAGTGAACAACAAACTTTCCGGTGTTAAAAAACAAAAGTACTTCTCTTTAGAGAAATTATGGTTTTACAGTTCCCATCTTCATTCCATTAATATCTTTTATTACTATACACAGGTTCTTTTAATCTTGAAATAGACTGTTACATATATTTTTGGAAAAGGAATAAAGGGCTAAACAGTAAAGAGACCTCATATAAGTAGACTGTCAATTGACATCATATTATTGTACTGGGCTCTGGATCTGAGAATTTGTTAGTTGAGCTCGCTTCCATGGTTTGTGAAGATGCTAGAAACCAAATAAGTTGAATTCTGATAAAATTATTGTTATTTTGACAGCCTTGCCAGCTGAATCTTAATAATGATTTGGTGAAATGAAATATTCGGGTATCTTGATGAGTTTTGCTGAAAGTTAATTGACTTACTTTTTTTTTAACAGGAGGTGATGTGGGTTCTAGTTCAAATCTTTGGTTAGCTGAAAACCCAAGCAAAAGATGGGCTGAAATATTCTTTCTTCTCTACACCCCCTTTTGGCTCACTCTTTGCCTTGGCATTGTTGTTCCTTACAAGCTTTATGAGGTATAAAAAGGTTACTGTTTTTTTCTTTTTCTTTGTTTTAAGATTAAATTTCTTACAAGGAAACTTTCAGATATTCAAATTCTTATTTGGTTGAGGAACAATTATATATTTCACTTATATGCTCAATTACATGGATGGAGTGATGGAAATGTTCAAGCTGATGGAAGCATTCAATGTAATTTAGATTTGAATATTTCGATGATATAAATTATCATATCTGGTCCCTTGTCATGGAGATCTGGAAAGATTTTTCCGATGCTGGTTGATTGCCTGTACTTGATAGTTTGTTAAGATGTCATTAGTTCTATTTGGGACTTATTTCACTTGACATATCTTGATTAGGAAGTCTACAGGTGTCCTTTTTTGTTTTTAGTTTCTTTTTTCTTTTTCCTTTTGCTCAGAAAGTTATAGGTTTATTAGACACATTCCTTCAGCAATTAATTATAAAGAGCGTCTCTAATTTGTAGCATTTGCTTTGTCTGACTGAGCATGTCTCACACCAATCTGTCTTGGGTTGTTTCTTAGATATCTGGTGTGAGCTGAATTATTAATTACAAAGAATGTGTCTGTTTTATATTCTTTGTTTAGTCTGGATGGCGACGTTTCTTTTAACTATTTCTTTGCTAAATTGATTGTTTCTGAGATATTTTCCATGTGCTAGTTGATTACAATAAATGTGCCTGTTTTATATTTGCTTGGTCAAAAACTTGAAGCTGTATCATGTGACAAAGACTGATTATTCATTCTAGTAGATCATTGTCATTGAGCTTGATTAGCGATTTTTGCATATATAATGTCATTCTTTTGTGCTAAAGATTCACTTTTCCACAATTTCATGTCTCTTAGACTCCATCTTAACTTCCTGTTTCTTTTTTTATTTTATTTTTGTTCTTTTGCCAGAACTTTACAGAGTTGGAATACCTGTGTCTGGGACTCGTTTCAGCTCTCCCTGCTTTCTTAATACCTATGATTTTTGTTGGAAAGGTTAGTTTATTCTTCCCTTTTGTTGAATGTACACATTTTAGATTGAGAAGAAGTTGTACTAAAGGGCAAGGTACAAGGGTGTAGCCTTTTTTGTTTTTCTCTGTTGGCCACCGTTGTTTTATTGAATCTTAATCTAGGATGATCCATTCTTTCTTTTTTCCTAGGATGGTGCAAGTTGGAGAAGCCAAATTGTTAAAGTCATATTTGTCATAATTCAAATATATGTTAAACTTGTACTTGCCATATATATATCATATGGTAATTATAGATGTTAAGCTAATGATCAGTACACATGCAGAGAGAGGGGGGGGGGGGGGGGGGGGATGTGGTGTCAGGGAAATTTGGAAAAGGGTTTCCTTCAATATTATTCATTTGTTTGACATTTGTTCCTCTAAATTTCTTCAGGCGGATCGGGCTATCTGTTGGAAAGATCGTTATTGGGTAAAAGTAAGTATGATTACTACTCTACTTGATCGGTTATGATTTATGTGTATATCCATCCTTCATATCTGTCTAGTGTGTTTTCAATTGCTTTTGTGAAGATTGCTATGCAATCTTGCAACAACATTGCTGACTAAAAGCATAATGTATCTGATGTTATTATGTGAACATCTTACCTTTTATACAAAATGCCATGTTTACTATAAATTTATACATAATGTTGTATTTTGGAGTTCTACCAAGCGAAAGTATTCTTCTATTAAAATTACAGATAATTCCTTTATGTAGACTAATCTGTCTCATTTGTTCAGCACGGAAGCTAAATTTCATTCAACTTGTTCGATGTTATGGTTTAAACTAAGCTGCTTACATCTTCTAGTTGTGTACAACCGTTGGTAATTGACAAAATAAAATAAATATCATCACTTGTTTTCTCAGTTATCTGATGTACTAGAAAATCTTTGTTTTGCCAGGCTAGTCTGTGGATCATACTTTTCAGTTATGTTGGAAACTACTTTTGGACCCACTATTTCTTCACCGTCTTGGGTGCCTCTTATACTTTCCCATCATGGAAGATGAATAATGTGAGTCAATTATTTGTGTTCTATATCCTATTGCTATTTTTATTAACTTATAGTTGTCTTAAGTGACCATATTAACAATCCTGCAGGTCCCACATACAACTTTCCTTCTCACCCATGTGTGCTTCTTGTTTTACCACGTTACATCAAATATGACACTTCGTAGAATCCATCATTCTGTTGCTCACTTGCCGGAGAAAACGCAGTGGCTTTTCAAAGCTGCCTGGATTCTAGCTCTTTCATATTTTATAGCATATCTGGAGACTCTGGCTATTTCAAATGTAAGTAAATCAACAGTCATAAAGATATACGTAGTTTCATTGTGAAAATGGGTGTTGGTGTCTCATTATTCATTATCTGCGTTGATCTCATGCAGTTTCCCTATTATGAATTCGTGGATCGGGCTTCCATGTACACAGTTGGCTCCTTGTTTTATGCAATTTATTTTTTTGTTAGCTTTCCTATGTTTTTCAGGTAACTACTCTCTCTCTCCCCTCTCCTTCTCTCCCCCTCTCTGCATTGTTCATTGAAATGGGTGTTATTTACCATTATGGGCAGGATTGATGAGAAAGGTGGTAATGAGTGGAACTTGCCTAGAGTGGCCATTGATGCTTTAGGTGCTGCAATGCTAGTCACCATTATACTCGACTTATGGCGTATCTTCCTTGGTCCAATTGTCCCGATTCCAGAATCTAAGCAATGCCTTCAACCAGGACTCCCGTGGCTTTCATGAAATGCGTAGGTCTCGTTTATGCAGGAAAACGTTTGTTCATCCAGACTGACGTTGGATTACATGGACATCATTTAATACATTCTTTGTTGTAACTTTCTATGTATCACCAGGCAATTATTGCCTTCTTTTCTGCAAGACATTTCACCAAGTGTCTTTGTTTAATTGCATCATACTTTTTTAGAAACATGTTTTGATCCACAATTTTTAGAAATATGGTCACATGTAGATCTGTTCTATGAGAGAAATGAAGTACGAAAGTAAAAAAAAAAAAGACTTTACATGGATTTCAAGACCACCGCATATTACTATAAGAGAGATGAAATATGAAAGTCTTATTTGTTGGAAATTGGTTTTGTAAAGGGTTCATACCCTTACTTTGATCAATTTTTTTAGGAGTAAAAACGTTAGTTTTTGGGAAAATAAAATTAACGATGTTGTTCTACTCGCGGAGTAGATGAGCGTGGTATATTTAATATCTCAAAACCGATTTCCGGTGAGTGAGAAATTAATTTGGGAAGTTGAAGTATTAATCATGTGTGTTGAATAATTCCATGGGAATGGAAAATAAAGTTCCATCCCACATTGGAAAATTACAAGAAGTTTGTCTTGTATATAAGTAGGAAATTATTCATGCTCTCTAAATTGGGACATGGGGACCCTAACTTCTTGGTTCTTGGTTCTTGGCAATTGGGCTTTGGGCTTTGGGTGGGCTTTGGTGCCATACCTATATTTTTAGAGTACCAAAAATATGAAATAGCCCATTGTCTTTTTGGATCCAATCGGATTGGGTGACCCGTATGGAATTGGGTCGGCCCATTTCGGTTGGCCCACTTAGAATTGGGTCGGCCCACGAACTTGATTAATACACTACGAATTTGATTAATACACTCCAGAGCATCTGGAATATTCCTCTTGCTTCCCAATCCTGAGAAACACAGTTTCTCTCCACGACAGAACGTGGGTGATCCATGATCACCACGTACTCCACTCCAGCAGCCCTCTAAAGGGTCGGAATTCCGCCTATATATACCCCTTTTCGTCCAGTTTTCCAGCACAACTTACGAACCCAGAAATTCCCGAAATTCAGTCTCTCCAGAAAATCCCGTTCAGCTTATAATTCCGATTTCGTTCGCCGGAAATTCATACACGGTAGTGCTACCGGTCTGAATAGACAAACCGTTTTACCTTTGGGGATCCGTACGCATAATCCGTAAGCACTGTACGGGCGTATTCGAACCATAACTCTGATAACGAGATGGACATTTCCTCACCGACAAAGAATGATGTCTCTAATCCAGTACCTGCAAATCCGACTGCCGATGGTAATCCGACTGCCGATGGTAATCCGACTACCATTCCCCCTTTCCAGTTTGGAAACTTTGGAGACATCCTTGCTGAATGGATGAAAGCCAATGGCAATCCCTTCGTGGGAAATGTCAATCCCTTTGTGGGAACCTCTAGCACTAATCCCTTTGTGGGAAGCTCTAGTGCTAATCCCTTCGTGGGAAATGCTGGCGGCAATCCTTTTGTAGGAAATGCCGGTGTCAATCCTCTTTTGACAACCAACCAGGCCTCCCTTCAAGAGGCTGTTAGGCCGGTGGTAGTAAAAGGGGAGAAACCCGAAAAGTTTTCGGGAAGTGATTTTAAAAGGTGGCAAAAGAAGATGCACTTCTATTTGACCACCATCTCTTTGGTGAAATTTATCAAAGAGGATTGTTCGAGTGCTCCTGCTGATGATGCTACTCGTGAGACAAGGATCGCTTACGATACTTGGATCCACGATGACTATCTTTGCAGGAACTACATTCTGAATGGGCTGTCTGATGCCCTTTGTGACGTGTACGATGAGTACCCGACTTCCAAAGCTCTATGGGAGTCCTTGGAAAAGAAGTACAAGACTGAAGACGCGGGAACTAGCAAGTTCGTCGTCTCCACCTTGTACGACTTCAAGATGGAAGACAACAAATCTGTTGTCGAGCAAGTGCAGAAGCTGCAAGTTATCTTCCATAACATTGCAGTGCAAGGGATGGAGCTGCCTGAAGCCTTTCAGGTAGCAACTGTGATTGACAGACTCCCCCCATCTTGGAAGGAGTTCAAGTCCTACCTCAAGCACAAGCGAAAGCAAGTGACGATGGAGGACCTTGTTACCCGACTCCGGATCGAGGAGGATAACAAGAAGAGGGACAAGAGGGAGAGGGGCTCGATTGCTTCCATCGAGGCCAAAGCTAACTTGATGGAGAAAGGCGAACCATCAAAGAAAAGGAAGCGACAAGACGACAAGGGCAAAGGCAAGGCTGTTGCTGCTGCTCCTGCCCCGAAGAAGTTCAGCGGGAAGTGCTACAACTGTGGCAAACCCAACCATCGGGCAGCTGATTGTCGTCAGCCCAAGAAAGAGGACAAGGGGAAGAAGAACTCCGTGAACGTTGCTGAACGTGAGCTTACGGAGATGGACATGTCCGCTGTGGTGACCGAGGTCAACATAGTGGACAACAAGAAGAGTTGGTTCGTGGACACTGGTGCCACTTGCCACGTTTGCTCGGAGAAGTCTGCCTTCTCCACTTATTCTCCTGCTGAAGGGAGAAAGCTCTACATGGGCAACCAAGCCTCGTCTGAAGTGGCTGGTGTCGGAATGGTGGTGATCAAACTGACTTCGGGAAAGGAGCTGAAACTGAAGGACGTGCTGCATGTCCCGGACATCCGGAAGAATCTGATTTCGGGGTCTCTTTTAGTTAGTAGTCAGTTTAAGTTAGTGTTTGAGTCAAACGGTGTTGTACTTAGCAAGTTTGACATCTTCCTAGGAAAGGGTTACCTCGAGAAGGGCCTTTTCAAGATGTTTGTGATGACTGTAAGCCGTGATGGCAAAAACACTATTATGAATGAGAATGCTTCTACTTCTGCTTATATCGTTGAGTGTTCCTCTTTATGGCATTTTAGATTAGGACATGTTAATCTAAAATCTATAAAACGATTAGTAAATTTAGATTTACTTAAAATTGATAATGTAGACACATCCAAAAGATGTGAAATTTGTGTAGAAGCAAAAATGACTAAATTACCATTTAAGTCAGTTGAAAGGAACACTACTCCTCTAGAATTAATTCACACTGATGTATGTGATTTAAAATTTGTGCAAACTAGAGGTGGAAAAAAGTATTTTATTACTTTTATTGATGATAGCACAAGATTCTGCTACGTTTACTTACTTCGAAGTAAAGATGAAGCTATTGAAGCTTTTAAAAACTATAAAAGTGAAGTAGAGAATCAAATTAACACTACAATTAAAGCAATTCGTAGTGATAGAGGTGGAGAGTATGTGGCTCCGTTTGAACAGTTATGTGCCGAATTCGGCATCATACATCAAACGACGGCTCCCTACTCACCTCAATCGAATGGTATTGCGGAGAGGAAAAACCAAACTTTGAAAGAGATGATGAACGCAATGTTAATCAGCTCAGGTTTACCTCAGAACATGTGGGGGGAAGCTATTCTGTCAGCTAACCACATTTTAAATAAAATTCCACTTAAGACTCAAGATAAGACACCTTATGAGTTGTGGAAAAATCGCAAACCATCATACAAATACCTCAAAGTGTGGGGGTGTTTGGCAAAAGTTGAAGTGTCACTTCCTAAACAAGTGAAAATCGGACCTAAGACAGTCGATGGGATCTTTATAGGATACGCCTTCAACAGTAGTGCCTATCGGTTCTTGATTCATAAATCAGAGATACCCGATATGACAATAGGTACTACCATAGAATCAAGGAATGTTGTGTTCTTTGAAAATGTGTTCCCGTGTAGGGACAAAGAAGAAGTGAGTTCAAATAAACGAACTCATGAAGAATCAAGTGAAGCTGCAGGTCCTTCCACTCAGCAGAGTGAAGCACCAAGACGCAGTAAACGAGCTAGAATCGATAAGACCTATGGTCCAGACTTCATCACGTATGTGCTAGAAGATGAACCTAGGACTATCAAAGAAGCTCTTTCCAGACCAGATGCATCTCTCTGGAAAGAAGCAATAAACAGTGAATATGATTCAATTCTGCAAAATCATACATGGGAGTTGGTTGACCTCCCTAAAGGTTGCAAGACCTTAGGATGTAAGTGGATCCTTAAAAGAAAGTACAAAGCAGATGGATCTATTGAAAAGTATAAAGCCCGTTTGGTTGCAAAGGGTTTTAAACAAAGAGAAGGACATGATTTCTTTGACACCTACTCTCCAGTAACAAGGATTACCTCCATTCGTGTACTTGTCGCGATTGCTGCTTTGCACAATCTCGAAATACATCAAATGGATGTAAAGACTGCTTTTCTTAATGGAGAGATGGATGCTGAAATATACATGGATCAACCAGAGGGTTATGTTGTACCCGGGAGCGAGAAAAAAGTTTGTAAACTCGTTCGATCGTTGTATGGACTTAAACAAGCTCCTGTACAATGGCATTTGAAATTTGACAATATTATGTTGTCAAATGGATTTCGAATTAACGAATGTGACAAGTGTGTGTATGTGAAAGATACACCAAATGGATTTGTTATCGTATGTTTATATGTTGATGACATGTTAATCATAGGTAACAATTCAAATGTGATCGTTAATACGAAAAACATGTTAAAGAGAAATTTTGACATGAAAGATATGGGTTTAGCAGACGTGATTCTAGGAATCAAGATCGAAAGAACCTCAAATGGAATTTCTTTAACACAATCTCATTATGTTGAGAAAGTCTTGAAGAAATTCAATGCATTTGATGATCCACCTGCTAAAACTCCACTTGAACAGAATGTTCATCTGAAGAAAAATAGAGGTGAACCTGTGAATCAGTTGGAATATGCAAGGATCATTGGAAGCGTGATGTACATTACAAATTGCACACGTCCAGATCTTGCGTGTTCTGTGAACAAACTAAGCAGGTACACGAGCAATCCAAGTCATGAACATTGGAAAGCTCTGAAAAGGGTTTTGAGATACTTGAAGTATACTCTTGACTTCGGGCTACACTACACGCGACATCCAGCTGTACTTGAAGGGTACAGTGATGCTAATTGGATATCCGATAGTAAAGACTCATTCTCGACTAGTGGATATGTATTCACTATTGGAGGAGCTGCAGTATCGTGGAAATCCACAAAACAGACGTGTATTGCCCGTTCCACAATGGAATCTGAATTCATCGCTTTGGATCAAGCTGGTAAAGAAGCTGAATGGCTTCACAATTTCTTAGAAGATATTCCTTGTTGGAACAAACCAGTATCATCTGTAATGATACATTGTGACTGTCAAGCTGCTATTGGTAGAGCTTTGAACAGTATGTACAACGGAAAGTCGAGACATATTCGTCGTCGACATAACTCCGTTAGACATTTGATCTCAACTGGTATAATAACAATTGATTATGTAAGATCAGTTGATAACATAGCGGATCCGCTCACGAAGAGCTTGAATCGAGATCAAATGAATAAGCTGATAGAGGGAATGGGTCTGAAATCCACAAATAAAACTGAAACAGTGGTAACCCAACCATGATGACTGGAGATCCCAAGAACTTGGTTCAAAAGGGAAAACTAAGCTGTGAATGTTAGTTGTACAACACTTGAAAATCATGACCATTCCTGACAGCACTGTGTCAAGTGTTAGTGAACCCGTGAGTTGTGGTAAAGGATAAGTCTTTGACTTTTAATGATTCCTATGAGTCCGTGTGGGACTGAGTATGACGGGATACTCGAAAGGAGATCACCTATATAAATGAGAAGTGAGGGCCGCTTCGACCAAACATTTATGAATACAAAGGGCGTCCAGGGCCAAAATGGACAAAAACGTGAGAACAAATCGGAATCGAGACTGACTTGTGTCTGCACTATCTGTAAGGTATACACTAAGGAGGATTAGTTCAAGGCATCGTGTCCACTAAGCCGCCGGTATACCCGATGGTGCCGGGCTACGGAAAGTTCAAAACCATTGGTTACTTATCCGGAAGCAATGAGGTCTCACATGAGCTGAACGAAGAAGCTTGACTCTGTATAGGTGCAATTCTCACTCATGTGGGGGATTGTTGGAAATTGGTTTTGTAAAGGGTTCATACCCTTACTTTGATCAATTTTTTGAGGAGTAAAAACGTTAGTTTTTGGGAAAATAAAATTAACGATGTTGTTCTACTCGCGGAGTAGATGAGCGTGGTATATTTAATATCTCAAAACCGATTTCCGGTGAGTGAGAAATTAATTTGGGAAGTTGAAGTATTAATCATGTGTGTTGAATAATTCCATGGGAATGGAAAATAAAGTTCCATCCCACATTGGAAAATTACAAGAAGTTTGTCTTGTATATAAGTAGGAAATTATTCATGCTCTCTAAATTGGGACATGGGGACCCTAACCATGGACCACACACGCGCGCGCGCGCGCCCCGCCCCGCCCGAGCCCGCGCCCGGGCCCGGGCCCGGGCCCGGGTTCGTGGTTCGTGGTTCGTGGTTCTTGGCAATTGGGCTTTGGGTGGGCTTTGGTGCCATACCTATATTTTTAGAGTACCAAAAATATGAAATAGCCCATTGTCTTTTTGGATCCAATCGGATTGGGTGACCCGTATGGAATTGGGTCGGCCCATTTCGGTTGGCCCACTTAGAATTGGGTCGGCCCACGAACTTGATTAATACACTACGAATTTGATTAATACACTCCAGAGCATCTGGAATATTCCTCTTGCTTCCCAATCCTGAGAAACGCAGTTTCTCTCCACGACAGAACGTGGGTGATCCATGATCACCACGTACTCCACTCCAGCAGCCCTCTAAAGGGTCGGAATTCCGCCTATATATACCCCTTTTCGTCCAGTTTTCCAGCACAACTTACGAACCCAGAAATTCCCGAAATTCAGTCTCTCCAGAAAATCCCGTTCAGCTTATAATTCCGATTTCGTTCGCCGGAAATTCATACACGGTAGTGCTACCGGTCTGAATAGACAAACCGTTTTACCTTTGGGGATCCGTACGCATAATCCGTAAGCACTGTACGGGTGTATTCGATCTTGCGGGCATAGGTTTCACCTAGACTCGGTTTTTCACGAATTAGTTTCGTACTCTTTTTCTTTCCCGTTTCAGTGTTTCGATTTTACACACCCAGTTTCTAACATTATTAACTCCCACTCTTCATGGATTTCAGACAAGCGGATGGTCAAAGGCTTTGGTTTTAGTTTGAGATTTTAAAATCCGGTTTAAAAAATTCACTCACAAATAATTTATAAGATCATCTCCAATGGATCACTACATTCATGAATAGTGCACCACCAATGTACTGGGCACTATTTCACCACACTATATTTTTATTCATTTTATTTTGATTTTGTTAATACAATTTGCATTTAAGCATTTCACGGAGCAATATAATTGTTTATGAAAAAATTATTATTTAATGCATGTATGTGATATAAAAGTATTTCTTAGGCCAAATAAAGTAAATTGAATACATTAAATCACAAAATACATCAAATTAAAATGCATATAAAATATTAAGTTTAAAATTGTATAAATTTTAGTTCAATAAAAAAATAAGAATAGTAAATGTAGTGCAGAATGTAGCGTTGATGATTGATGAAGAATTTAAGTATAGTGTAAATTAATGTAGTGTAGAGTGAATTTAGATGTAGTGCAGAAAAAATTAAGTATAGTGTGAATTTAATGTAGTGTAGAGTGAGTTTCAGATGTAGTGCAGCATAAATTGCTGGGATGGTTTAAAACCTATGAATTAAATTACTCTTCTGCTTTCATTCAATCCAAATTACACTCAACAATAATATAATACTAACATCATTCAGTTTTATATATTTATTTGATATAAAAGTAAATTAAATTTTATTAAAAAATCCAAAACATACTCAAAATTCCCTAGATTTTAAAAGACAATTTTAAAAATCACTTAAAGTTCAAAATCAGCATGACCTAAAGAAAAAGACAGTGTAAGAAAAAGAAAGTATCTAAGAAAATCCCGATAATTGATGTAAAAAAATTTCTCCTTCATATTCAAAATATGCCGTCCTTTTTTATTTTATTTTATCAAAGCATACATTTTAAGATAATATTTAGATTTAGATTTTGTCTTTAATAAATGTTTGAGCGTCACTATTTACACCTCAAAATCTTTGATATACACACTATTTGCTAAACACACCTTATTTCATTATAATTCTTTAGCTTTTGAAATGCTTTGTAGTTATACTCAGCATAGAAACAATATGAGAATTACTTGAAACCAAAAAAAGAACTTTGATTTAAATGAATCAATCCTCTGAATTTTTTTGGTCTCAACATTGTTTGTGTTCAGTTGAAAGCACACCCGAACACCTTGTTTGTAGTTCCTTCTTTCTTTTTTTCCCAACACCTTATATATAATTTAAATTGTCTCTACCTCCATTCGACTAGAAAATAAAGCAAACACACACTAGCTTCGACTAGGGAATGCACAATTCCGTTCAACCAAAGCTTCATGCACCAATTCATAAAGGTAAAGTATCGTATGCACCAAGTGCACAGTGCACTCACTCAATTATCATTAATTAAAAAATAGTTAATTTCAACAATAGTATTCACATGACAATGATATTTAATGAAAAAAGAATTATGTGACCTATTTATAAGTTTTTATGGTTAATAAATTTTAGACTGCCCAACCTCTTCTAGTTCTAGTTGTAGGCCTAGGCATCTCCTTTTAAATTTCTTTTGCTACACAGACCAAGACAATATGACATTGCATTCTTCGTCCCCAATTTTGCACCTGTAATTCAAACTCCCATCAATGGCGTCCTCACGCATTTTCCACTATCGCCATCCCCCCAATTTACTGCTTCTCAAAACTCCCCGTAATATCCATCTCCAATGTCGCACAACTCATCATCTCCGATCCCCGTACCGCTTCTCGTCCCTCTCACTCGCTTCCCACAACCACTTCCCCAAATTCCTCCGCGCCTCCTCTCTCCCGGTCGCCGGCTCCGCCAATTTCATCGACCGCCTCCTGTTCGGCCCCGACGACAACTCATTCCGCCGCTGGAATTTCGCATCGGAATCGGATATCACAGATAGAAGAAATGGAAGCGTTGCTGTGGACGAAGGTCCCGAGGTCGCGGTGGTGCTGTTGGGATGGCTGGGCGCCAAGCCCAAGCACGTGAATAAATACGCTCAGTGGTACAACGCGAAGGGGATTCATTCTGTTGCTTTTACCTCTTCGGTTACAGATGTGTTGTCTCTCGATTTGGGGAAAAAGCTGGAGGAGAGGATTGACCGTTTGTCGCATGACCTCACCTCGTGGTTATCCAACGAAGGCCACCGCGATCGCCTTTTGATCTTCCATACGTTTAGTAATACTGGCTGGCTAACGTAGGTTCACTCTACCATTCCTCTCTAATTTATGTTTCCTTGTTTTCCATTCATTCAGATTGTTGTGTTTGAGCTCAGTTTCGGTTTTGAGTTAATTTTTAGGCCAAGATTGTTAGGAATTATGAATAGCTTCCCTATTTTGAACTAGTTTAATTCAGTTGCTGGTCATTGTAATAATAGGAATTCCTCTCTTCTGCCAGTTCTTTATTTGTCGATTTACATGTGTATAAGTGTTCTTTATCGTCGATTTACATATTTTTCTTGCATCCATTGTAACAATGGGTTTGTTCTTTGTTGGTCATTAATTGAGACCCAATGGACAATGGTGCTGAGATGTTATATTCTTTTGTTATCTCTATTGTTTAGGTATGGGGCCATTCTTGGACATTTGAAAGATAGGCAAGATTTATTGGGGAAGATTAAAGGATGTATTGTAGACTCAGGAGGAGACCCTGTTATAGATCCTAAGGTTTGTGCCAAAAGTTGCTCTTGTGATTGAATTTCTTATGTTTACTTGATTTCCTGATTGCGTTCATATATGTCTCTAGGATAAGTTGACTATGGAAATAAATCTTTGATGTCTTGTGTGTCATGGAAAACAACAATTAATTGTATTGTGTTATTTCAAGTCCATTTAACTGTTCCACGCTCAGCTGATCAAGATATATTTGTCTTTGAATCCACAAGTATAACACAATATATTGTTGCTCTCTTTTTTTCATTTTTCTTTTGCTGAAGTTTGAATCCTGTATATTAATGCTGTAGCACTAACACGTAATATCATGCAATCTTTTGTTAAGACATACTCCCTCCGTCCCATTATTATTTGCACACTTTCCTTATTCGTCCGTCCCAAAATTATTTGTACACTCCAAAAAAGGAAACATTGATTTGCGTGCACACTCACAATAATATACACATATTTACCCTTATGCCACTACTTTACTCAAAAAGTGGATTTTTCTTAAAATGTGTGTCGTCCCAACTATGCAAATAATACCGGGACGGAGGTAGTACTTGTTATGGGTTTGAACAAATAAATATGTCGATTTTATATGTGTCTCATGGTATGCAGCTCCATTACATAACACTTGAAGTTTTACCTGTTTTTAAACACTGGGAAAAGTTCATTGAATTAAGTTGTCAATCAATGTCTTTTGCTGAGGAAGCCATCTTCCCTTTTACACATGGCTTGATTATTGCATATGTTCCTGCTCAAAAGTGGTGATTCTAGTGTAAGTGTTATGAAAGGCTAAAAGCCTAAAAGTTCTGAGCATGAAAAAAGATCTTTACACCTTTTATTAAATATGGTGGGCTTTTTTAGTTGACACATCAATTTGATCCAGGCTTATGTGGTATAGTTAGTATTGATCTTATGCAAATAGAAATATATTAAAAATCTTGAGTAGCATTGATCAAATGATTCTTTAATTGTTTCAGGTCTGGGCTGCTGGATTTACCACAGCTCTCCTAAAGAAGAGCAGCTCTGCTACCTATCCTTCACCTGAAAAGGGAGGGGGAACTCAATTTGAAAATGGAAAGAAGACATCAAACATAGAAAAGGAGGAACCACTTCTAATTGAAACGTTGCTGTTATTTATGTTTGAGAAGTTTTTCTCCTATATTCTCAACCTGCCTGATGTAAACCGGTGAGTGTTCGTTCAACCTCCAAGTTGAGTATTAGCTCTTGAGTAGATGTTACAGGCAGTACAAAGTAGCTAAATTCTGGATAGGGCTCCACTTATCTTTTTGAGAGCAAATTTTATTTGGCCATTTAAAGACGATGAAGCATATAGCTGCATGTTATAGCCATATTGGCATATAATTAGGCTTAAGTATCCTATGTGTAAAAGACGCATCTTCTCCTCTCGCCTCATGTCCCAAGACTTGTGCGGAGCTCGACTTTCTATTATTTTGTTGAGCTTCAGCATGTCCCGAGATTCTAGACATGTGGAGAGAGATAAAACTCATGTCTTCTAATTTTTTTAATATTAAGGCTAATTTAGTCATTACAATTTTTGGTCTTTTCCTTGTGTAACTATAAGGATTAGATTTTAGAAACCCATATTTACTATTTATTGTTTACTCACTCTGAATGGGTTATAGATGAGAAGATTTAGAGGGTGCTTGGTTTAAATTATTTAATGGTAATGGTAATGGTAATCAGTATCATCGAATAATGAATTACAATGAGTTGATAGTTACATTGTTAGTGCATTGCTCTAATCTTGGAATAAATTGAGTCAAAAAATATTGTTGATTAATGAATATTGTATTGATTGTGGAGAAATGATTGTAGGAGAGGAAGTAGTTAATCAAAATGTAGTAATAATTAACTTATTCTAAGTCTCAGTATCTCGTATGAAGTATGATGTATGTGAATTGATCATCTTTTATTCTTTTTAACCACCGCAATTATCCTATATTTATTCTCATTGCCATTCTCAATTTCTCATCAAAGAATTATGAGCCAATTGCCCCTTTCAAGTGCGTAGTTAATCACTAATTTGGTATCTATGTGTAACAGGAGATTGGGAAAGATAATTCATATCCTTTCGGAGAATCAACCTCCATGCCCACAGCTATATCTATACAGCACAGGAGACAAGGTGATTCCATCTGAAAGAGTGGAATCATTCATCGAGGAACAGAGGCGGACTGGGAGACGAGTCTTGTCTTTTAACTTCGGTTCATCACCTCATGTGGATCATTATCGGACGTCTCCTGATTTATATTCTTCGCAGCTCGACAGTTTTCTGAAGGAATGTTCGATCGGAGTAGCAAAATTTAGAAACGTTTAACTGCACAATGAGATGAAATGTATTGTTGTTAGAGATGGTCTCACAAGAGATTTACTGCAGCAACAGGTGTATCTGCAAGTCAAAGGCTTGTTGACAATGTATTTATAGAGTAAAATGAAAAAGAAATTTCACATTGAATCCATGTTTCTTGAATGAAATTTCATTTGGAAGAACTAAAGTAAGAGTATTTGGGACAGTTTTTTTGTTCGTTGAAAGTGCTCAGACCCTCCATATTAAATCAAATAACTATATTTAAAATGGCAAAAAACAAAACTGTCGAATTGCATTTTTACAACATTGTTATTTGTGTGGGTGTTCTCATATAACTTGATGCATTTGCTAATTAGGGATTTTAAATACAAACCCTAAAATGTTAAAAATTACCCATTTTTTCCTTTTGTTGTGTGGAGAAAATATCACTTATAAAGTATGCTTGAAAAACATTTTGAACTTGCTTCTTCGACATTGATACTTTATAATTATACATGATATTATAATTTGAATTTCTTTCTGCCCGCAAAATTATAAGATGAAAAATAAATTTTGTAAACTAAACATGGACGTTCATCATAATCTTTTTTTATTGATATTTCAATTGCAACGGTATGTTACTGAACTAATATAATAAAACTGTAGAAGTTAAAGAGTTTATTCATATAAAAAATATTTTAGCCTATATTCTTTTGGGATTTTATAAATTCGGATTTGAATTTTGTATTTTAAAACTCATTCTACTTTGGATTTTAAAATTAGATTTTTAAAATTCTAATTCTATAACCCTATAAATAAATTTAGAACTTCATTTTACTTTTATATTATAAAGTTGAAACATACCCTACTTAAAAAAAAAAAAAAAAAAAAACCATACACTCAGGTCTTAAAATTCCATGCATTTTAAAAACCAATGGTCTTCAAAAATTAGTTTTTAAAAGTAACTTAAAACTAAAAAAAACATCACCCGGATATTATTACATGTATCTTGAGCAATAGTTTGATTCTTGGATGGAAAACATTATTATAGGCATTGAGCAGGTCTTGAATCTGATTTCAAATGAACTCTCTTTTTCAAGTATCAATATCATGTATATTCACTATCACGTTATGCATATACATTGTCACTATCATAAAATAAACTTTATTTAATAACAATGATAGCATTCATGCATAGCGGTGATATTGAGTATGCATAATAGTGATATTTGAAAAAACTGAACTCGAAATTCCATAAATGTTAATTAGTTTGTGAGAATAATAATATCACCAAATGAACACATGTGGGGGAGGTCTCTTCTATCAAATATTTGAATGAAAATTGCAGCGATTTCAATGATAATTGTATTTGTACCTGAAGTGTGTAGGTACAAACCTTAAACGGGGAGGGCTGCATTGATCAACTTCAACTATATACATACCTCACCCAATTCCCAGATTTTTTGTCCCACATCGAAATCGACCTAAATTTCCTCTCCTCTCTGCAAATGGCGACTTTGAATTATCCTTCGACTCCCGATTCGAGCATATCCCCTCCCAATTCCTACGGCGCGGTGGTGCTCGGCGGCACCTTCGACCGCTTGCATGACGGCCATCGCCAGTTCCTCAAGGTCTGTTCTCTCTGTGTGCATCAATTGGCATATTTACGCAATAATTTTGGGTATATTGATTGCACAGGCTGCGGCGGGGCTGTCGAGAGATCGAATCGTGGTTGGTGTTTGCGATGGCCCTATGCTCTGCAGTAAGCAGGTACTCTTTGCTTTAGAAGTTGTACTATTGTGTTCTGAATAATTACATGAGTACACGGAAGAACAATTGATGATTGTAACCAAATGTGTTGTGATGAAGTGTTTATCTGTCTCTATCCTAATTCGTTAAGTTCAATTGTCTGGGTTTTATGTTGAAATTTATTTCGTTTGTAAACAATGCTTGGCTATCCTTGTAGCTGTTAACCAAATGATTTCTCCAGTGAGCCTATTATTGACACCAATTCCAGAATAGAGATAGATTTAGGAATAGAATAAGTTCTCATGATACATTGGGACTTTTTAGTTCAGTCATGCAACAAGTTTCAGTTCAGAATATTCAAAAGTTGCAATCTCATATGTCATCTTGTCTGAACTGAAATAAGAGGGGGAAGCTAAGTCGAGTTGCATTTCATGGCGACATTCATCTCCTTGTTAGTGTGGTGTGAAAGGGAATCGATTCAAGTTAACTTGATTTAGTGTAGTGGTAGTTACACTCAAGAAATGGTTATTTCTAATGCTCTTGCATAGTTAAGTCTTCGATATTCATCCATTTTTTAGGAATAGAATTAGATTAGTCTTAATTATGAGAGGCTGCTTTGAAATATGTCACATGCTTCTTGACTTATAGTTTATACATACGTTTTGGGTCAATTGGTTGACAACTAATTTTTCTAGTCCTTTTCGGAATTCCAACTTAGGATGTCGACGATTTCAATGTGCAAGTTCCATGCATATGACTAGAAGATAGAATTTTGAAGACTGTGGATATAAACATATCTTATTTCTGTACACTGTCAACTTCAAGGTGTTAGCTTTTCATGTAATTTTATTTTACATTGCCATCATTCTACAATCAAATTGGAAAAAGTTGTGATGTATTTCGACCTCTTTTTGCAGTACTCTGATCTGATACAGCCTATTGAACAAAGAATGAAAAATGTTGAAGATTATATCAAGGTAGTTGTTACATGAAATTCTTTCTGTATTCGTGCCTTTAGTAAACAAAATCGCCTTTTGCAGTTTTGCAATTACCTCAACTAGTGTGGCTGGTGCTATCTATTCTCAAGTCATAATGGAAAAGATTTTTCTCTATTTATCTTGTACTTTGACTGTACTTGTGTTATAACCTAAGCATATGGGATATAGATAACCATCATATTTGATGAGAAAATATATAGGTTCCTATTTAATGAAGGTACACTATTAATATATCAATATTGGCCAGTTCAGCCACTGCCTTATATTATCTTCTTATATATATATATATATATATATATATATTGTACTGTCATGGAGATAACTTTTTCTTCCTTGAAATTTTCTTTCCAGTCTGTTAAACCGGAGCTGGTTGTGCAAGTAGAACCAATTGTGGATCCTTATGGTCCTTCAATTATTGACGATAACTTGGAGGCTATCATTGTCAGGTCTGTACATATTCTGAAAATTATACTTGTACAATATTCTGCTTCTTTTATTTGATTACTACATAAATGTAAATTCACTTGTTTCTTTAAATATAATGAAGCCCTTGTTCTTATTTCATTCAACTCTCTGATCCTGTGTGTTAAGTTATATTCCACCAAATAGGCCAAGTTTGAGAAGTTTAGTCTTTCTTTAGGGACCCCATGGAGATTTTCTTTTAAAAATTGTAAATAGCGTAGCAAAGATAAGCTAATCCTGTAGCAATATAATTAGACAAAAAGAAACTTGTGAATTAAATTTCAAGAATTTAAAAGTTAGTGTGGCAGAAATACCAGATTTGTGACTATTAATATTTGTTAATCATCTTTGGGTTGGATTCTCTTCCTCCACTTTTCTGGTTATCAAAATTAGTTCACATAAGTACTTTGCTGAGAGAATGTTAAAGAAACTGTCGATGAATCTTTTGCCCTTAACAATGTTAGAGATACCTTTGGGTAAATTAGCATAAATTAGTAAACCTGTTTTTAATGTGGTAGTACTTGAGCGTTCTGCCATATGATTAATGAAAACCCAAAAATCTAATGGCGAAAGTGCACATCACTGCCAGCATTTATGATTTGTGTTCGTGGCTTGCAAAAAAAATTATTTGCGCGTGAAACAAATTTGTTTATTAGAATCTTTGAGATGTTAGTAATACCTAACTCGAGCTGCTTCTCTAACAGTAAGGAAACATATCCTGGAGGTCTATCTGTTAATAAGAAGAGGGCCGAGAGAGGTCTTTCACAACTAAAGGTTTCGAACTAACTCCCCAAAATGTATGAGCTACTCTCTCGTGTATAAAAACTAATGCCATAGATTTCTGCAGATTGAAGTCGTTGATTTAGTTCCTGAAGAATCCACTGGACATAAATTAAGTTCCACGGCATTAAGAAGAATTGAAGCTGAGGAGAAGGAGAGGAAGCTTCAGTTGGAAGGCCAGTTTTGATACAACCTTGGAGTTGGTACTTCTCCTTCATCATCCTATTTTCTTTTTCTTTTTCCTTTTCCTGACCCCTTTTTCATTTTTATAAATATTTAAACGTTGAGAGATAGTAAATACTTCACCCTACATTGTATGAAATTACTACCACAGTGAAATCAATGTTTATGTTCATTATAGTATATGACCAAGAGGGCTAGGAGTCGAGGTTCTTGTTTATTGTCATAAATTTTACTTTCTATGACAAATTCTTGCGTTCTGACATTGAATAGCTCGCTCAGTCTAAAGAGTAAAAAGTAATACTCGAAAATTACTTGTTCCCCTTCAAAAAAATAAAATAAATAATTACTTGTTCAATTACCAAAATGTGTCCCAAAATATGTATTCCTTCGTTCAACATCACAAAGTTTATAAATCATACAAGAAGTGTACACTACCAGAAGAGAAAGGGGTGAGCTGACGTCATTTCTTTACAACTATTTAGGGTGTTTGGTTAACAACTCTTTAATGGTAATGAAACGAAAATTTATTTTTCATCTATGCTCCGGTAGTAAAAATAATATGTTGGGGAAAGAATTGTTCCAATAATAACTCAATTGCTAGTGACATGTCCTAATTTTACAATAGAAGTGGACCACAAGATTTGGAGTGGTATTTGTGTGATTGTTTCAAAGATTTTATTCTGCCAGACAATTTTTTTTTAAACAAAACGGATCCATATTTTTATTCCTATAAAGAAAATTTAAATAAATCAAAACCATTTCTTTCCCCAGTAATAAAGTCTCACACAAGTTGTCATCCTTTAACTCTTAAAATTCATTGGTACGTCGACCAAACAAAATTTAAACTGATAAAGAGGATCACTTAACCTTGGGGCTTGTTTGTTTCAGGATTTAGGTGGGCTTGTGAAGTCATGACTTTACGCCCACAAGATGTAAAGTCTTGGATGATAATAAAAGTGTGTGTTTGTTTTGGGATTTTAGTAGGGTGGGATTTTACTTTATGTCAAATCATGTGTAAAAGTAAAGTAGGATGTGTAAGACAAAAGTAGGAAAGAGAGTATAAGTGAGAGAAAAATAGAAAAGAGAAAAGTAGGAAAGATAGTGTAAGTGAGAGAAAAATAGGAAAGAGAGTGTAAATGAGAGAAAATAAGTATTATAGGTGTGGATGAAGAATGGGATGTAAAAACGGGATGTTATATCTCTAACTAGAATGGGGCGGGGGCCGGAAAGTTTTAGTCATGTCCGTGTGAATCCCAAAACAAACAAGCCCTTACAGATTGAGACTGACTAAAAAAAACTTACCATCTTTATTTGTTATTCCTAAAAAAAACTTACCATCTTTATTTGTTATTCCTAAAAAAAATTAGTCACTCTGTCCACCATTCCACCAATTTTATCCTCACTTGTCTTAATAGGATGTTAATCAATTCTGAAAATAAATCTTTTTATGGAAACAATCATGATTTCACTATCTCTTTATTTATTATTCCAAAAATATTACTTCCTCTGTCCACCACTCTATCATAATCCACCACTCTATCAATTATGTTATCCCTTGCCTTGTTGAAACGTTAATCAATTTTGAAAACATGCCTTTATAAAAAAAAACAATCACTTTATCTTCACCAATTTCACAATCACTTAATTACTCACAGTACCCTTATTTTATCTACATTTTCTTAAGATTTGTTCCAATGACAACATAATTTGTGGACGGATCGAGTATAAACAACTAATAAAATTATTGTGAGTTTACCTATCGTGTATTTGTCATCTTTCAGTTTTAGTTACATCCGGTTTCATGTTTCATTTTACATTTTCAATCAAATCCAGCCTTCATGTTTCAGTTATATTAGGTGGTGTTTGGTTTGAAAATTCTTCAATGAGAATTGAGATAAATATAAGATAATGGCAAAAACTTGTATTAGACCGTCTCATGACATGAGACCATACAAATTAACACCTACCTCTACCAAAGTGTTAATGATTCAATGTCTTAATTACACCCATTCTCATTGTCTCTTGCCATGAGACGGTCTCATACAAGACCTACTCTAAGATAATTGATTAATTATAGTGGTCGGATTTGATATAATGTCCACCGGTGGGCATAACTTATATGCCAACCGCGAATGTGATAATGACACGTAAGCAAATTTAAATAGGGATTCCACTATTATTTTAATTGATTACTTAAATTTGCTTACGTGTCATTATCAAATTCGCGGTGGGCATATAAGTTTATGCCCACCGGTGGGCATTATATCAAATCCGTTATAGTGGTTAATGAAAATAAAAGATAATTCACAACACTATTTTCTCTCCTACATAAGGTAATAATTATCCCATTAGATTACTTTTTCATCTTCTTATAATCCTTCTCCCCAATTATTCTCCCATGCCACAACCTACAGCTTCTTATTTTATCCATTTTTTTTCAAAATTAGAGAACAACACTAATTGTATAACCACCATGAAAATATTCATTCATCTAATATATATCCTAGACGGAGAGGAAAAATAACAATTGAAGAATTCAAAATAAATGCCCTTAATTTGCATGTTTTAGTAATATTAACGTGCTCGATGCACCATGAGGATGACTCTTGTAAATTTTATGGCAATTAGGCCTATTACTTTTGTTTTGAAACATTATTATACTCATTGATTAAAAGTTTTATGGATATGTTCAAAATTTTCAGAAATAAAACCGAGATAGTAATATATTTAAAAAATTATCAAAATTTTAAATCTTATGTAAAGTTTTTATTTCTCCTAAAACCTAATTGAATTTGAAAGTGGCAATAAGCGAATCGATTAGTAACCGATATAACCGACCTTAGCGGGATTTGTTAATCCAACGGCTACTATCATTCCATTTCAAATATTTAAAAAAAAACTGAACCATCGCATTTCTTCAGCCTTCTCTCGTTATTTTTGTTAATTCCTTCTCCCTTTCCATTCCCCTGTTGTTGATCACAACTCCGTTTCATCAATTCAACATTCTTTTCTTGAACCCTTCTTCTTGATCAACCAATTTTCATTAACCTTTCTTGATCACAATAAATTGCAGTTGGGTTTTCTAATACTGCACACAAGATGAATGATCTAATGACTCAATCATTTCTAAGTTACGCAGAGTTGAAGAAGCAAGCCCACATGGATCTCGAATCCGAAAGGGACTTAGAAATGGGGAAAATCCCCCAAACAGATGAACAAAGCCTCTCCCAATTCTTCCAACAAGTCGAAGCCATCAAATCCGAGATGAAAGAGATCACCGATCTCCTGCTCGACCTTCAGAGTTTGAACGAGGAGACGAAATCGACCTACAGCGCGAAAATCCTTCGCGGGCTAAGGGACAGAATGGATTCCGACATGGTTTCCGTCCTCAGGAAAACCAGGGCCGTGAAAACGAGGCTGGAATCGCTCGACAAATCCAACCGTGGGGACGGGAGCGCTTTGGATCGAACGAGGGGCTCAATCGCGAGTGGTTTACGCGCGAAGCTCAAGGAGATCATGAATGGGTTTTTTGTGTTGAGGGAAAAGATAATGTTGGATTATAAAGAGGGGTTAAAGAGGAGGTACTATAATGCAACAGGGGAGTACCCTAGTGAGGAAGTTATTGAGAGTATGGTTAGTGTGAATGGGAATGGGAGGGGTAAAATGGTCCAAGAAATGAACTTGGAGAACAGAGAAAGGCATGAGGCTGTGATGGACATTTGGAGGAGTTTGAACAAGCTTCATCAGGTGTATCTTGACATGGCTGTGATGGTGGAGGGTCAAGGCGAAGGGATCGATGATATAGAGCGAAACGTGGCCGTGGCGGGTAGCTTTATCAGTGGGGGGACTAACAGTCTTTTGTATGCAAAGCAGATGAAGAAGGAGAGCAAGAAGTGGGTGTGTTGGGTTTGGGCTGTGGGGTTTGTGATTGTGTTGGTTTGCTTAGTTGCAATGTTGACGGATTAGGCATGTGTTTTTAGTTGGTTTGAGTGATTATTGAGGGTTGTTCAATGTTCATTGACATTCTTGATAAGTTTTTGTTATTGAGTTTAATGAGATTTTGCAGTGTTTTTTTTGTTGATATTACCTTTATATATCTGTGATTCTGTTCTAGTTAATTTATTATGTGATGTCGGTTTCATGATTAGTGTAGTCTTGCGTTATTATTTTGTTGAGTTAATTAATTAATTTGATATGTGTATTGCTTTAACGAGTCTCGGCATCAGTTGCACCGCACGTGCAACTAAAACACAATACTAATTTTAATTGAAACGTGCAGATTATTATAATTAAAATAATATTAGATTTAAGTTAAATGAAACATGAAACGGATTTTAGATGGATGCATATGAAACCTTGCTTATGTATATTGATGGATGAAAATATGTGCCGTAACCTTTGTATTGTTTGTACTTTGTCAAACCTTCATAGTTTTGATCCAAAAAGGAAAGTTCTGACTATTCCATAATTAAGTTAAATTATTAATTAATGCTACTTTCTACTAATTAAAAATAAATAAGAGTATGTTTGCTTTGCGTGATTAGAAGGGAGTGATACTTTAATTTCATTCAATAATGTGTTTGGTTTATGTGATACCGGTTTGGGATAAATGTCATAGGCATAATTAACACATGAAAGAAGTTGGGCTAATTGTCTCATGAACAAAAGATAATTATTTATCAATCATATCCATCAAAACAAACATGCCCTAAAAGTATGATCATTGACTTTTGACAGATTTTAAGAAAACGTAGATAAAGTATGTAAAATAAGAGTAGTTTAGTAGATTGTGCAATCTATTTATAAATTATGTAAACACGTGAATAGTTTACTGATGATTGAACGACAAAGGGAAGAAGATTATTGTAAAAACAATCTGAGCATACTATTAGGCGTTGATAGGCCGATTAGGCCATGAAAATTTTGATAGCTGGCCCAAATAAATATTTGGTTGCCATCTTGAAGGCCCAAAACTCCTAATTATTATTCCAATGTGGGTAATTATCTCCCAATAGGAATGGCAAAACGGCCCGCCCTAAGGCCGGCCCCGCCCCATCCTGATAATGGGGCAGGTCCGCCCCGCTACGCACGTGGGGCAGATCGGGTATGGGTATGTATATTGCCCCGCCCCGCCCTGCCCCGCCCCGCAATCTATTTAATATATACATATAAATATATATCTAACAAATATTATATATATATATATATAGTAAATATATAAAAAAAAATATCTCTCATAAATATATTAACAAACATGCATATTAATTATTGACTCAATTGATTCAATCTTATCATTCAAATTAACATAATCACATCCTTAAATTAATATTTTTTTTTTTATTAATATCTTGAATTTATTGATTAGACTTTATTGTCATTTTTGACATGAGATTGTGATGAATTTGTGGTTTGATGGTTATGTTTATTGTTTAATTTAATTGTGAATTTAATTTTATAATATACATGTGCTTATATTTTAAAATATGTATATTTTTCTTGGGATAAGAATGGGGCCCCGCCCCATTGCCATCCCTAGTTGTAAGGTGTTAAATATAATATTATTTTATCAAACACATTAATAGTGCTTATAAACTAGGAATGACAAAACGGCCCGTCCCGAGGCCGCCCTACCTTGCCCCGCCCCGTCCTGAAAATGGGGCAGGTTCGCCCCGTCCAACACGTGGGGCAGATCGGGTATGGGTATGTATATTGCCCCGCTCCGCTCCGCCCTGCCCCGCATTCTATTTAATATATACATATAAATATATTTCTATTAAATATTATATATATATATATATATATATATATATATATATCTTAATATATTATAAAGACAAAGTTTTGGAATCCTATGTGGCAAGCTCTCAAGCCTCTATTTTAAAAATATTCTCCTCTCATTCACCCAATTCATTGACTTTTAAAACTATTCTCAGCCATTGAATCTTAATATCTAATCTAATCTTGACCATTGATTTTTTCACATTTCCTCTATATATACCATGTATCTCACACAACCAAAAATCAATTACAATAATTTCTCCACATCCTATTCCAATTCTTCTTCTTCTTCTTCTTCTTCTTCTTCTTCTTCTTCTTCTTCTTCTTCTTCTTCTTCTTCTTCTTCTTCTTCTTCTTCTTCTTCTTCTTCTTCTTCTTCTTCTTCTTCTTCTTCTTCTTCTCAATTTTGCTATGAAGTTTTATATTATATTTATTTTCATCTAAATCTTCATATTTTTCTTTTCTTACAGGATGTTCATCCCAATATATTCAATCTTAATATTTCTTTTTTTGCAGGATCTTCATCTTAAGGTATTTACTTTTTGTTTTCTATTTTATTTTATAGATTTGGTGTATGAATTTAATCTTCATATTTTGTCTAATCTCTTCTACCAATGATCATTTCCTTAAACTCACTTTTTTTTTTTTGTGATTTGGAGGAATACAAATTTCTACGTGTCTAAAGGTATTTACTCTATTTACTAACTATTTGATTTTTGTTTTTCTATTAATTATTGTTTAATTTTATTTTATTCGTATGAAAATTATTATTGTGTGATTTTTTTAATTATATATTTAGGATTGAACATCAACAATGAAGATGAAGTGGATGATCAATTTTTCATATGAAGACGAAGTGGAAGATCAATTTTATTGTGAAGATGAAGAATCATTGATTATATGTTAAAAATTAGATTTTTAACATTATAATGTATTAATTACTATTCAATGTATTATTTACAATTCTATAAATAATATTCTTTATGAGAAGTTATAATTTTTATTTTTATTTAATTCTATAATGATGAAGAATCGTTCAAATTTGGATGATGATGAATATATCTTTCGAAATATATTATGTAATTCGAAAATAATAATTATACGAATATTCAAATAATACCTAATATTTTATGTAATAATTATACGAATATATATTAGGAATAATTAAATATACGAATATTCAAATATTTTAATTAATTATACGAATATTTTAAAATATACGAATATATCAAATATACGAATATATATTGGAATAATTAATTATACGAATATTAGGAATATATCAAATATAAGAATATTAAAATATTTTAGGAATATATATTAGACTCTTTATAAAATATTAATTATTCGGATCTTTAACAAATATGGATGATGGATATATTTATATATTATTTTAAAAGATTAGATTTGAAATTATTATATTAGGAAAAATATATAAATTTATAATAATTATAAAGTTTACTTATTTAATTAATTTTAAATTTCAATTTGAATATATTAGGAAAAGTTGACTAATTTTGAATGATAATTTAGTAAGATAATTTATTAGGTAATTTTATATTATCCTACATTCCTAAATCCTAAAATTTTGGTTAGTGGGATCTTTAAAAACAAAATAAGTAAATAATGTATTCTTCAAACTAATATTTTTCAACTATTTTTGGATGGTGGATATCTTTTTAAAAAAAATTTGATCATGATTCATTAATAATAAATAATTTTTTGTGTATGAATTTGAATGTTATATATACAACCAAAATATGCCTTTGATAAATTCAACTGAGTAACAATTCTAATTGTTTTTTAAATTCAAAAATAATTTAATGTCTTCAATATTTTTAGGGAAATTTGATCTTTTTAAAACATGTTATTTAACTATAAAGTCATACACCAATCAATATATAAATTTAAACTAATTATATACTTTACTTATTTACATCAATTTTAAATTTATTGATAAAAGATTAATTATATTAGAAAAAATTGACTAATATAATATGATGATATAGTCCCTAATTTCGAAATTACATTCCAAAATATTAAATTTCAAAATACTACGTCATGTGATCTTTTATATATTAAAATAATAATATTTTCACAAAGATTCTCAACATACAATATACATTCATCTAATTAAAAAAAAAAAAAAGTCTAATCTCTTTATATCACTATGCAACATTATTTATAAGCTATGAAATTCAATTGAAAGGAAAAAATTATGACATCTATGAAATCTATATTTAATTATTCATAAAAATAGAGTGTATTTAGACAAATTATAAGTTGAGATTGATTAAAACACATATTTTATAAAGAGTCAAATTTACCTAATATTTTATGTAATTCGAAAATATATGACTTAAATCATACTATAAAAAAGTAGTCAACTTTTCCTAATATAATTAGTCTATATTTATATATACATAAAAATGGGATGTATTTAGATAATATATAAATTAAGATTAATCAAAATACATGTTTTATAAAAGAGTCAAATTTACCTAATATAAGTAATCTATATTCAATGATACAAAAATAATAGCATAAAATTAAATTTAAAATTAATATAAATAAATAAAGTATTTAATTAAGATAAATTTATATATTGATTGATGTATGAATTTACAATATTAAATCACATATTTTGAAAAGAGTCATTTTTTCCTTTAAAAAAAACTAAGAGCAACAATATTAACATATTTAATAAATATTCGAATTTTAAAAAAAAATCAGTATTTTACATAGTAGAAAGTATTAAACTATTAAAAATATAAAAATATAAATTATTTTCGAAATGATTCATCATATTAAAATTTATTCTCCAAGGTTCGATGCTTATGTTTTATCTATAAAGAATGATTAAGAAAGTTTTCATCATATTAAAAAAATAGTCAAGAATTTACATTATTATCGATTTAAAAAAAAAACAGATTTGTTAATCAATTGAAAATATCAAAGGTATATTTTGATGTATCTATAACTTTCAAATTAAATTATAATCAACATAAATATTATTATTTATAGAAATATAAATAAACATAAAAATTATTATTTAAAGAATTATAATAATATACATTGAAATAATCATTAGTAAAAGAGATTAAGCAAAAGATGCGGATTAAATTAATACAATTAAATGATCAAAAACATAAAATAAAATATAAATACCTTGACAATTATAGATTTATATCCTGCAAAAAAGAAATACGGATTCACACGAAAGATGAATTGATGAAATTTACAATACCTTGAGATGTATAGATTCTTATCCTACAAAAGAAAAATATAAACAATATATTGAGATGTATAGATTCACCAAAAAAAATTAGAAGATTTAGACGAAATGAGAATCAATAAAGGAAAAAAATTCTCGCATTGTGATGAGTCTGATTCTCACTATATATTTTATATTTTGTATTATTTTAGTTGAACAAATTATAAAATATAATAATTATAATTAATTTTTTTAATCAATTCAATTATTTTATTTGTACTTGAGGAGATTGAAGGATAAACTGAATGATAGTATTGTTGGTGAACTTAAGAGGATGGTGGATACTTTCAATCCATTTGCAATGCAATTTTGCAAGGAAAATTATTATGTTTGGAGGTGAGCAAAATTTGTGATTATATTTGCTAGAAAGAAGGAGTTCAGTTGGAAGAATTTATAACCTTCCTACTGCTTCTGAAGTTGTAGCTCTTATTCCAGGGGACATGATGCAGCTATGGAAAAAAGAGATGTGATACTAAAAGACCCGTGACGGTGAATTGTAAATAATAAGTGAATTACATCCATCTTATGTTCCATTACAGTATCATTTATTGTTCTTGTATGACGAGGATGTTTATAGGATTGATGTGGTTCATAATGATGCTGGTTTAACAACAAGAAAAAAAATCAGACTAACAATGCGAGAATTCTTTTCTTTTAGGATACACGAGCATAATAATGAAACAAACTTTATTCCTATCTAAGAGACTTTTCCAGCAATTTTTGGTGGATTCATATACTATGATTGAGTCGGAAATGTTGTTATTTATAAAATTTAATCAAGTTAAATTGAGGTCTAGCAGAGTTAATGATATGAAAATTGCAGTTGATAGAGGTGATGTGGATCCATCTTCTACGGGTAAAAGAATAATGTTTGCATCCTTCACAGACAGACCTAGGTATATGATTCAAAATTTTCAAGATGTCATGACACTTTGCAAGTGTTTTTCTTACCCAGATTTATTTATCACAATTACTTGCAATCTAAAATGGCCCCAAATTACAAGATTCTTAAATGAGAAAGGTCTTGAATCTGTTGATAGGCCATATATTCTCTACAGAATGTTTAAGATGAAACTTGATCGTATTGTGAAGGAGTTTAAGGAACTTCAAATATTTGAAAAAATTGATGCATGTAAGTTTATCTTTTTATATTTATTAAATTTTTAGCTCCATAATATTTATCTTTCATGAATAAAATAACTTTATATTTCTATTAAATTATTTTAGTATATAACTTGATTCAAATATTTTCAATCTGTAGTGTTATACTCAGTGGAATTTTAGAAAAGAGGATTGTTACATGCTCAAATTCTTTTGTTTCTAAACCATGAAAACAAAATTCTAAATCCGAAGGATGTTGACCGTATCATATCTGTAGAAATACTAGATAAAGATGATGATGTATTTTGTATGATTTGGTAAGTGACTACATGAATCACTAACCATGTGGATTGGTGAAAATAAATTCTCCTTGCATGGTCAACAACATTTGCTCAAAGAATTTCCCAAAGAGTTATAACGAGTTTACATATGTTGATGACGAAGGTTTCCCACTGTATAGAAGAAGAAGTACAGGGGTCACTGTTGATAAAGGAATTGTTCATTTGGATAACCGTTTTGTAGTTCTTTACAGACCAATATTGTTGCGAAGGAATCAAGGTAATATAAATGTTGAGTGGTGCAATAGGTATAAATTCATCAAGTATTTGTTCAAGTATATCAATAAAGGAGTTGATGGGTTATAGCTAATGTGGAGAAGAAAGGGGCCACTAAAGGTGAATAAAAATCAAAAGGCGAAGTGGAAAAGTTCGTAAACTGCAGATACATATCTCCGTGTGAAGCAGTTTGGAGAACTCTTCAGTTCGATATACATTATAGGTATCCAGCGGTTATGAGGTTGGATTTCCATCTTCCTAATCAACAAAGAGTTATTTTTCGAGATGAAGATTACGTTGATGATGTACTTGAAAGACCATCTTCAGGTAAATCAATGTTCTTGGCGTGGATGGATAAAAATAAAACTGATGATGAGGATGCAAAGAAGCTGACTTATCTGGAATTTCCAAAGATGTATGTTTGGGGTAGAAAATAATATCAGTGGAAAAAGAGAAAGTACAATAGATTTTCTCTGGGAAGACTATACAGTGTTCTATTGGGGGCTGGTGAAGATTATTATTTGTATCTCTTATTGTCTTATAGTAACGAATCAACATCTTTTGAGATGATACGAACCATTGGTGATATTGTGTATGTTACATTTAAGGATGCTTGCTATTCAATGAGATTGTTGGATGATGATCTTGAGTACATTGATGGGATAACAGAGGCAAGTTATTGGACAAGCGCTCATCACGTGAGGAACTTATTCATTATTCTTCTCATGTCATCTGTAATACCCCGTCCCGTTTTATACATTTTATTTTGCTAGAAACCTTAATTATATAAATTTATATTATTATTATCTTTGTTTCTTTTAATTTTATTATTTTGTGTGCTAACGCGTAATTTAAATATATACTCTATTTTCAAATTCCCAAGTTCGAAGAAAGGAATCGAACCTTTCAAACGAATAAAGGACTACGAGAAATTAAATATTCAAGTTTGAAATAAGGATTTCGATCCGTATAATTTATTGAGAAAAATCAAAATACAATAAAATATTAATTGAGTTTTAAAGCTGTATTAATTTCTGAATCGGGGTTACACTCGTGAACCAAACGACCCCTAAACCGTATCAGTTGGGAACGAAAATATCAAATTTTGGATAAGATTTGAGGGAGTAGATAAGGCTTGGAAAAAGGAATTAGTATAAAAAGAAGAAATGTCACTCTCTCTCCTCATTTCTTCATTCACGCACATACCCATTTCTCTCTCAAAACTTTTCTCTTTGCTTCTCTCCTTTCTCTCTCTACGCGCTGTCCTCTGTCCACCGGCGACATCCAACCGAGCTCCGCCGCGAGCGCCTCCGCCACGGCCCCAGGCCACCCACCTCTCGCCCTCGCCGCACGCCGCCATCGCCGCTGGAGTTCCGTCCAGCCGCGCCGCAGCCCGCCTCCCACCGCCGTGCTCAGCGCCGACCCAGACCCAGACGCGACACCGCCGTGCTCAGTGCCGCCGAGCTCCGCCTCCCTTCTCCAGACGCAGGCCGCCGCGACGCCTCCCCCGCTCGCCGCCGTCGCCGCTCCAACCTCTCCCCTGTTCTCCCGTCGCTCTCGTTCTCTCTCCGTCGCCGAGCGTCGCCGCCTCGAAGCCCAACGCCGCCGCTCCGACGAAACCGAAGCTAGCTCCGCCGTCGCCGCCTCTTCCTCAACCTTCACTAAGATGAAATTCTTCCTCTTTTTTTTCGAATTTCATTCCGTTTAATTCGATTTCGAATACCGAATTATTCCAATTTCTAACCGAGACCTCCTTTTCGTTTAATTTTCCGTTTAATTTGACGCCGTTGAACCGGTTGCTGTTGCCAAATTTCTGGAAATCCCAACCGATGCCGTTAGGCTGTCCAATTCACTTTTCCGAATTCCCGAACGACGCCGTTAGGTTGCCCAATTCTTCGAACGAATTATCAATTTTTCAATCGACGCCGTTAGGCTGCCCAATTTGGGACTCGTAAGAATTGCTACCTTTTCTATCTCTCGTAATAGTTGGATTAGGAATTTAGTTGAATCCCCGTTGAGTCGTTGTAAGTTTTAAGATAATTGTTTTGAAGCCTGTGAGCTTGTAGATGGAGTTTTGATGTTGTTAGTATTAGTATTATTGAAATTGTTATATAGTGCTAGTTGTTAGATTTGGTAGTATTAGGTTTGTTGATTAATATTGTTGAATTAGTTGTTTAATATTGTTGGTTTAGCTATTTAGTATTGTTGTTTTAGTTGGAGGGTATTAGTGAATGGATGAATTAGTTTGGTTTGGTTAGCTGATGATATGGTGATGAAATTAGTTTATTTTAGTGTTAGTTGAGTTTACATAGACAAAAGGAAACTCGGCTTCCCCTTGTGCGACTGTTAGAAAATTAGAAACGAAAAGATAAGTCGTTTAATATTCAAAATTAATAACAAATGAAAAAGGAGTATTTTTGGAAAAAATTAATATAATTCCTTTGTTTAAGAAGTGTTACTAAAGTTAGAAAAGAAAAATACTTTTTATAAACTATATTAGTTATAATATAAATTCTTATACTTTTAATTTTTATAAAAGGCTTTTGTTAAGGACACCACTGAAATTAGTAAATACACCCCCTAATACACCTCCTCTTAAAAAGGGGTGTACTTATCAAAAGATTGTTTTGTAGTAATCAAAATAGTCATACCACAAGTATACCTCAATACACTCACCTTTTTAGAAGTGGTGTATTTACCAAAATAGGGTGTGACCCTTAAGCAAGTCCTTTTTGAGTTTATAAGACAACAACTTCCTCGTTTCGTAACACGTACTTCTAGGCCTTTTCAATAGTCCAAGAGCCATTTGTTAATCAAATGATTTCATACTAGGGTTCTGTACTAACCGGAATACGCACGAGGGATCCGGCAGTCTGTTGATTCAATCTCGGGACGTCTCTACAACGCAAGTTACCTTCCAAAGGAAATTCAAAGACAGTTTTAACTTATCTATAAAGTTAAGAGGTGGGTGATGATCTGTTGATTGATCTGCTTATAATACGTTATGCTGGTATACTCTGAACTCGATCAAATAAATCTAAAACAACTAATCCAACATAAATGTATCCCTATAATATAAATATTCGAATTACGTGATATATTTATATATGATGCAAAATGTCTATTGTTTTTATTCTAATTAATCACCATTGCATGATTAAGGGCATTATCTGAGCATGAACCAATTTAAGTGTGAATTGTGTGAATTCTCCCCACAATTTGAAATGACAGTTTTATGGGAAAGAGGAAAGCGAGTAATCATTGAGCAGTTATGTTTGTGGATTGACACGTACGGCCATGAGTGATAATAGATCAGATTTATGGCCGCTGATATTATTTGTGGTGACCATGAGTGATAATAATAAATCAGATTCATGGTCACATGAATGGATGAATTGTTGGTGAGAAACGGTTTGGGGGAGATTCACAATGTGTTTGAAATGATTTTGGCAGATTAGGCCGTTACTTGAAAATGATTTTGGGCTTTGCCCCTTACTGTGAATCAACTTGTGATATATCAATTATGTGAATGTGAAACCTGTTATGCCCAATTAATTGTTACGTGAGTTTGTTACTTCTGTGATATATGTTATTCATATTTATATGTCAACTGCTTAAATAAAGTATATACTTTCTCAATGAGTATAACTTAATATACTTCGGATTTACCAATCCCATGACGTTGTAAATCATCCATACGTGAGAATTCAAATCTCACGCCCCCCCTCTTTTTACAACCCTTGCAGATTATGAGTTCGTGGAGCAAGGACAGTAATAGAGACGACACGGAGTTCCCCACTTAAATAAAATGATACTATTGATATTAAGCTTTATATATATGTGTGAGAAATATATATTATCCTACTCATTCTTCCGCTGCATAAAACTCATCTCTCATTGTATTATATCCTTTTTATATCAAAAAATTTATAGTTCGGATTTTAGTTACAAGTGGCACCTCGAATCTGAGATATTTAATGTGTTTCGGATCCGGGGCGTTACAGGTGGTATCAGAGCCTTGGTTCAAACTTTCGGACCTAAACTCAAAATCATTGTTTTCATCAAGCCAAAATCCTTTTCATAAATTAAAATTTTCTTATCATGTAAGTATAGATCACTAATTAAATCACTTGAGGGGAAATGTGTCTCCTATTACCGTCTGAAGCTCCTCGAAGGTATGTTCTTGTTTTATTATCAAAAGTGCCTATAAGTTTCTAAACTTGCAACAAGTTGACTTTCATAACAAAACTCAAATCAAAAGATCGAGAACTCAAAACAACACCTACGTGGTGTAGAAAGAACTACGAAATGTCGTTTATATTGCTATTAAAATGTTATATTTTGTGAATTGCATATATGAATATATTTGTTTAAAGTTTATAAATTTCATAAATGTTGCTATATTACTATTTGGACTATGTGTTTTAATTGTTTAAATTATATGCTTAAATTTTTTTAAATTATGTGCTTTAATTGTTTATATTATGTTTCTGCATGACTAAAATTTTGACTAGAAATTTCCTTTCTATGTTAGAATCCACCTAAGATAGTAGTAGCTCGGTACCTAGAAAACTTATTTTCAGATATGACGTAAGTAGACTGACCTACATAGAAGTCGAGACTTTTATATGATATATATGTGTGTTATGAAATTGCTACTTGGCAATGTGTGTTACTTGCTCTATATTAACTGTTATATTTTATCTGATTATCGATAAATGACACGTCGCTGGTTTCTATTATACGGTGCGAATGTAATCATTGTACCATTGGTGGCCACAGTGCGTTGCGGTGAACTACGTACTCATGTGTATCTCAGTACTAGCGTTGTGTTGATTACGTAATTCGATTCTGTTTTTATAAATTTTCTCATACCTATACGATGTAATAATATTATTCTTTTCTCTCTAGAACCACCACTAGAATGGCACCAGGACGTAGACGTGGACGACCCCGTGTTAACCGTATCCCAGCCCCAGGAAATCCTATAGACCCACCTCCTCAGGCTGAACATGAACCACCCCAGCAGGCCGCACCTGTGAACGATATTGCAACAGAAATACTGATCTTCCTCCAGAACTACATACAACAACAAGCTCCACCACCTCCTCCACAACTGTATGAGCCTATGCCTCAAATCACACCAAGAATGAATGACTTCGTTGAAAGATTTCGACGACTGCAGCCACCCAAGCTGAATGGGAGAGAAAGCCCTTTCGAGACTGAAGAATGGATAGCCGGATTGGAGCGTATTTTCAGACACATGGAGCTAACTAATGTACAGAGAGTCTCCTGTGCACAATTCCAATTGGTGGAAGACGCAGCTCAATGGTGGGAATCCTATGAGCGAACTATGGATGAAGAGGAGAGACAAGCCCTTACTTGGGAGAATTTCAAGAAAGCTATGTTAGACCGGTACTTTCCACGAGTACTAAGAGATCGGAAGGAACATGAATTTGTTAATCTCCGACAAGGAACACTCTCGGTGATAGAGTATGAGAGAAAATTCAACCAACTGTCCCGTTATGCTCCACATCTGGTGGACAATGATGATAGAAAAGCCCGAAGGTTTGAACAGGGTCTGAGGCCCGAAATAGCAGGAATTGTGATAGGCCTTCAGGTGCCGAGCTATGGAGGAGTTTTTCATCAAGCACTGCTAGTCTCGATCAGCCAGGATTTGGAGTACAAGCAGACTTCGACGATGGTCCCCGTCAATCGTAATTGGCAGCCAAACTTCAAGAGGAATTCAGTTCCACAACCAAGGGAGGACGACTACAATGTTCCTCGAAATATTACAAACTGTCCAAGATGTAGGAAAAGACATTGGGGACAATGCAACCAGGGTAGAATTACTTGTTTCCGATGCAACCAACCAGGCCACAAGAGGAATGAATGCACTCTACCATCAAATCCCAACTACCAACCAATTAACAGCAGCCAGTACTACCCGCAGCAAGCGGATAACTACCAGACTTACCATCCACCTGCACCCAACAATCGTCAGTTAGGGCCACCAGTCAGAGTTCCACCTCACCAAGGTCAAAAGTGGTCAGGACACGTGAATGCTAATCTTGAAGAAGGGGAAAACAGTGGAGGACAACTCCGATTGAAAGGACCTAAACATCCCGTATAGATACTGAGCAGAATCGGGGTTAAGACTAGGAAAATATATATATATATATATATATATATATATATATATATATATATATATATATACATATAGATACTGCTTAAAATAAGTGTATAAGGTTTAGCCGAGCAAATACCTAAGCAATACCTAGAAGTCGAATTTCGGGGACGAAATTCCTGTTAAGGGGGTGAGGATGTAATACCCCGTCCCGTTTTATACCTTTTATTTTGCTAGAAACCTTAATTATATAATTTTATATTATTATTATCTTTGTTTCTTTTAATTTTATTATTTTGTGTGCTAACGCGTAATTTAAATATATACTCTATTTCCAAATTCCCAAGTTCGAAGAAAGGAATCGAACCTTTCAAACGAATAAAGGACTACGAGAAATTAAATATTCAAGTTTGAAATAAGGATTTCGATCCGTATAATTTATTGAGAAAAATCAAAATACAATAAAATATTAATTGAGTTTTAAAGCTGTATTAATTTCTGAATCGGGGTTACACTCGTGAACCAAACGACCCCTAAACCGTATCAGTTGGGAACGAAAATATCAAATTTTGGATAAGATTTGAGGGAGTAGATAAGGCTTGGAAAAAGGAATTAGTATAAAAAGAAGAAATGTCACTCTCTCTCCTCATTTCTTCATTCACGCACATACTCATTTCTCTCTCAAAAATTTTCTCTCTGCTTCTCTCCTTTCTCTCTCTACGCGCTGTCCTCTGTCCACCGGCGACATCCAACCGAGCTCCGCCGCGAGCGCCTCCGCCACGGCCCCAGGCCGCCCACCTCTCGCCCTCGCCGCACGCCGCCATCGCCGCTGGAGTTCCGTCCAGCCGCGCCGCAGCCCGCCTCCCACCGCTGTGCTCAGCGCCAACCCAGACCCAGATGCGACACCGCCGTGCTCAGCGCCGCCGAGCTCCGCCTCCCTTCTCCAGACGCAGGCCGCCGCGACGCCTCCCCCGCTCGCCGCCGTCGCCGCTCCAGCCTCTCCCCTGTTCTCCCGTCGCTCTCGCTCTCTCTCCGTCGCCGAGCGCCGCCGCCTCGAAGCCCAACGCCGCCGCTCTGACGAAACCGAAGCTAGCTCCGCCGTCGCCGCCTCTTCCTCAACCTTCAGTAAGATGAAATTCTTCCTCTTTTTTTTGAATTTCATTCCATTTAATTCGATTTCGAATACCGAATTATTCCAATTTCTAACCGAGACCTCCTTTTCGTTTAATTTTCCGTTCAATTTGACGCCGTTGAACCGGTTGCTGTTGCCAAATTTCTGGAAATCCCAACCGACGCCGTTAGGCTGTCCAATTCACTCTTCCGAATTCCCGAACGACGCCGTTAGGCTGCCCAATTTGGGACTCGTAAGAATTGCTACCTTTTCTATTTCTCGTAATAGTTGGATTAGGAATTTAGTTGAATACCCGTTGAGTCGTTGTAAGTTTTAAGATAATTGTTTTGAAGCCTGTGAGCTTGTAGATGGAGTTTTGATGTTGTTAGTATTAGTATTATTGAAATTGTTATATAGTGCTAGTTGTTAGATTTGGTAGTATTAGGTTTGTTGATTAATATTGTTGAATTAGTTGTTTAATATTGTTGGTTTAGCTGTTTAGTATTGTTGTTTTAGTTGGAGGGTATTAGTGAATGGATGAATTAGTTTGGTTTGGTTAGCTGATGATATGGTGATGAAATTAGTTTGTTTTAGTGTTAGTTGAGTTTACATAGACAAAAGGAAACTCGTCTTCCCCTTGTGCGACTGTTAGAAAATTAGAAACGAAAAGATAAGTCGTTTAATATTCAAAATTAATAACAAATGAAAAAGGAGTATTTTTGGGAAAAATTAATATAATTCCTTTGTTTTAGAAGTGTTACTAAAGTTAGAAAAGAAAAATACTTTTTATAAACTATATTAGTTATAATATAAATTCTTATACTTTTAATTTTTATAAAAGGCTTTTGTTAAGGACACCATTGAAATTAGTAAATACACCCCCTAATACACCTCCTCTTAAAAAGGGGTGTACTTATCAAAAGATTGTTTTGTAGTAATCAAAATAGTCATACCACAAGTATACTAGTTAATACACTCCCTCAATACACTCACCTTTTTAGAAGTGGTGTATTTACCAAAATAGGGTGTGACCCTTAAGCAAGTCCTTTTTGAGTTTATAAGACAACAACTTCCTCGTTTCGTAACACGTACTTCTAGGCCTTTTCAATAGTCCAAGAGCCATTTGTTAATCAAATGATTTCATATTAGGGTTCTGTACTAACCGGAATACGCACGAGGGATCCGGCAGTCTGTTGATTCAATCTCGGACGTCTCTACAACGCAAGTTATCTTCCAAAGGAAATTCAAAGAAAGTTTTAACTTATCTATAAAGTTAAGAGGTGGGTGTTGATCTGTTGATTGATCTGCTTATAATACGTTGTGCTGGTATACTCTGAACTCGATCAAATAAATCTAAAACAACTAATCCAACATAAATGTATCCCTATAATATAAATATTCGAATTACGTGATATATTTATATATGATGCAAAATGTCTATTGTTTTTATTCTAATTAATCACCATTGCATGATTAAGGGCATTATCTGAGCATGAACCAATTTAAGTGTGAATTATGTGAATTCTCCCCACAATTTGAAATGACAGTTTTATGGGAAAGAGGAAAGCGAGTAATCATTGAGCAGTTATGTTTGTGGATTGACACGTACGGCCATGAGTGATAATAGATCAGATTCATGGTCGCTGATATTATTTGTGGTGGCCATGAGTGATAATAATAAATCAGATTCATGGTCACATGAATGGATTAATTGTTGGTGAGAAACGGTTTGGGGGAGATTCACAATGTGTTTGAAATGATTTTGGCAGATTAGGCCGTTACTTGAAAATGATTTTGGGCTTTGCCCCTTACTGTGAATCAACTTGTGATATATCAATTATGTGAATGTGAAACCTGTTATGCCCAATTAATTATTACGTGAGCTTGTTACTTCTGTGATATATGTTATTCATATTTATATGTCAACTGCTTAAATAAATTATATACTTTCTCAATGAGTATAACTTAATATACTTCGGATTTACCAATCCCATGACGTTGCAAATCACCCATACGTGAGAATTCAAATCTCACGCCCCCCCCCCCTCTTTTTACAACCCTTGCAGATTATGAGTTCGTGGAGCAAGGACAGTAATAGAGACGACACGGAGTTCCCCACTTAAATAAAATGATACTATTGATATTAAGCTTTATATATATGTGTGAGAAATATATATTATCCTACTCATTCTTCCGCTGCATAAAACTCATCTCTCATTGTATTATATCCTTTTTATATCAAAAATTTTATAGTTAGGATTTTAGTAACAAGTGGCACCTCGAATCTGAGATATTTAATGTGTTTCGGATCCGGGGCGTTACAGATTTTGAGTTTGAGAAAGATGTAGTAAATAACAAGAATTGAATTACGATCGGCCTGAACAAAGAGAAGAATATGACAAGTTAAGTTCAACTCTAACTCAAGAACAAAAATTTGTGGTTAGTGAAATACTTGAAGTTGTTTGGTTGCAAAAAGGAAGAGTCTTCTTTTTATACAGATATGGTGGAACTGGAAAGACATTCATTTGGAGAACGATCTCCGCAGCAATACGTTCGGAAGATAATATAGTTCTTAATGTTGCATCAAGTGGAATAACATCACTCTTCTGTCTGACGGACGTACTGCTCATTCAAGATTTGTTATACCGCTTAATATTGATGAGACCTTCACGTGTAACATAAAGCTGGGGACACATTTGTCCTAACTATTATTGAAGACAAAGCTTATTATATGAGATGAGACACCAACGATTAACAGATTTAGCTTTGGATAGAAACTTGAGGGATATTGTTAGATCTCTAGATGGAACCATGAGTGATATGTCTTTTGGTGGTAAAATCAGTGTGCTTGGAAGAGATTTCAGAAAGAGACTCCATGTTATATCCAAAGGAAGTCGAGAGGATATTGTGCACTCAACTATCAATGCTTCATATTTGTGAGATCATTGCAAGGTATATTATACATCTTTTATTAAATGATAATATTTCTTTAAAAAATTATTATTGAAAAACTAAATACATCTTATTTGTTTTCAATATTAAGAATTTAAAATTGACGAAGAACATGAGATTACAACGTTCTGATCTCAATACGTCCTCAAATGATGATGATATTGTTAACTTCTCAAGGTGGAATTTGAAAGTTGGTGATGAGAAAATTAGAAATAGGCAAGATGATGTCACTGAGATTGAGATTCTGAAAGATAATTTAATTTGTGATGTTGTTGCTCCAATTGCATCTATAATAAAAAATATTTATCCATCCTTGATTGATAATTTAAGGACACATAAATACTTTAAGGATAAAGTAACACTTGCACCTACTCATTGAGATGTGGAGTTTATAAATGATAAGTTTTTATCTGATTTCGGGTGATACTAAAGTATATTTAAGCTCAGACAGTATTTGTGTCTCTAAATTTCGAGAAGGAGGTAATGGACAGATGGTTATAGTTGATTTTTTAAATTCTGTTAGGTGTTCTGGAATGTCAAATCACCGTCTGATCTTGAAAGAAGGAGTGTCTATAGTGTTACTAAGAAGTATTGATCACAAATCCGATTTGTGCAATGGAACAAGATTGATCGTCACAAAACTTGATAACCACATTATCTAGACTGAAATAATATCTGGAAGGAATATTGGAAATAAAGTCTTCATTTCAAGAATTACATTGACAAACTTTGATCCTACAGTGCCGGTATATTTTACAAGGTGACAATTTCCAATTCTACTGTGTTTTGTCATGAAAATAAATAAAAGTCAAGGGCAATCGCTTTCTACTGTTGGATTGTATCTTCCCAAACCTGTTTTCACTCATGGTCAACTTTATGTTGCAGTATCCGGAGTTAGTTCGAGTAGAAGATTGAAGCTTTTGTCACTTGATTCTAAAGGAAATCCTTCCAAATACACCACAAATGTTGTTTATAGAGAGATTTTCCGCAATTTGTAAGCATTATTTTCTAAACATTTGATCAATAATAGATGTCATGAATTTATAGTTTATTGTCATTGAAATAGAATTATTTATTATTAGCTAACATTTTAAAAAATACAATAAAAATATTGAATAATTAAAATAATAATAGTAACCACATTTATAATACTTAAAATAAATTAATTAATAACTTTACCATAAATTTTATATACAGTTCCGCGATAATCGCGAGTTTAGCACTAGTATATATATAAAGGTCTCTCATAAATATATCAACAAACGTGATTATTAATTATTGACTCAATTGATTCAATTCTATCATTCAAATTAACATAATCACATCCATAAATTAATTTTTTTATTAATATATATTAAACCCTAATCTTACAATTAATTATGTCATTCACATATATATTTTGTTAATTTTGGACTCGTAATTATCTTGAATTTATTGATTAGACTTATTGTCATTTTTTATTTGAGATTGTGATGAATTTGTGGTTTCATGGTTATGTTTATTGTTTAATTTAATTTTATAATATACATGTGTTTATATTTTAATATATATATATATATATATATATTTATATTTTTCTTGAGATAAGAATGGGGTTGGGGCGGACCTTCCCCGTGCAGGGCGGGCATGGGGCACAAAATGCCGCTCCACAGCGGGGCACGGGGCGGGGCGGGTCAATTGGGGATAGGCGCGGGGTGGGTCTGGGTAATTAGGTACCCGTCTTACACCGCCCCATTGCTATCCCTAAAAACTGGTCAGATTTTTCGTTTAATTTCCACAGTGTCAGTGTCAAATAAAAGTGCATTGAAAGACATTAATACCCCCTTAGTATTTAAACCCTCAAAGATTGATTTTATAGAAAATCTATCATTCATCAGTTCATTATTATTGTCATTTCTCTCTCATGAGATTTTTGGGGCGATTCTTCAATATCTAGTGTTTCGACTGGGTCGGCAACTGTTCTGTGATTTGAGGAAATGGGTTGCCAAGAGTTGCGTTACAAAACGTCTTTCATGGCTTCAAAAATGAACCAAAACTCGACATAAAAAGGGAATAGATTTTCACCTTATTAGAATTGAACTTGGCGAAAAATCAAGCTGCTACTTAGTTCGGGTCGATGAGATTTCTTGGAATAAGGTCGTAAAAGATGAAGAGAAGAAAATCATGAGAAATGTTGTTGCAGGTTGAGCGAGGCTTATGCAAATTAGAAAAGGGTGAGAGGGAAGCTGGGGTTCTTCACCTCTCTCTAATAATGGACCTGGGAAGAAAATCTGCTCAAACATTATGAGGGTAGGTTGAGTTATGTCATATGCACATTGATAGCACATTTGAAGGGGCGGGAGGAATGTGAGATGATAATGATTAGGGTGATGATGATTATTAGAAAATATTAATTATTTAGTTGTTTTATTTACTCTAATTATTTATTTATTTACTTTAATTATTTTACAAAAAATATTAGTACAATGTTTAGGGTGATGATGGGATGGTGCTATTTATTTACTCTAATTATTTTACAAAAAATATTAGTTGTTTCATTCGAAAATATTAATTGTTTCATTCAAAAGTATGGAATATCCTGATATGAATTAATGGCCGCCACTCTCCCTTTACCCTTTGGTTTTTATAGAACTCTTTAGTCCGACTAGGGATGGCAAAATGATCCGCTCCGCAAGCAATCCACTCAGTCCCGCTCTGATTATATCAGCCCCGCCCTGCCCCATTCTAAGAATGGAGCGGATCAACCCTACCCTGCTCATGGAGCAGATCAGGCATGTATCTCTATATTTATTGATCTGCTACACCCCGCTCTACTCCGTTTTGCTCCATATAATATTAAATATATATATATATATATATATAGGAATGTCAACGGGGCGGGCGGGGCCGGGGATGCCACTCTCCATCCCCGTCCCCCAAAATAAACGGGGAATTTTATTTCCCCATCCTCGTCGATCCCTGCGGGGATTCTCCATTCCCCGTCTAATTATTTTTTATCTCATTTTTAAATACAAAAAATAATATAATATAATAAATATAAATTAAAAAATTTAATCGTACACGACAATTAGTTTAAGTTGGTGTTAAGAAAAATTAGTTTAAAAAATTTAAAGGGTCTCCAATTCTAATATTTTTAGTTAACATATGTATAAAAATGAAAATTATACAATTTGAAACTAATAACATAATATTAACTAAAATAAGATGTAATTTTAAAATAATTAATTAATTGAATAGGAAAATTATGAAATATTTATTTATAATTTACTTCTAAATTTATATATTATATACATATAAATATATTAATTATATAAAAATATTATGGGTCCCCCGGGAAATATATTAATTATATTGATCCGCTCAATTGTCATCCCTAAGTCCGACCGCTTTAGTAGCCGCAACTAAACAAAATTCACACGAATTTCTTAGTGTGTTCGTGTTTCTTTTGTTTTTGGTTTTTGAAGGCCTATACTGTCCACCTTGACTACATACATACCTTAACTTATGTGGTTTAGAATCACGAATGACTTGATGTTTTGCATACCCGCAATCCACTTAACATATGACTTCACTGCTTCTTTTCCTTGTATACCCCCGATCGGATTTAAAAAATCGTTCGTGACATCCGCGGATACATAACCAGCATCATAATAAGAACTCATTTCAAATTGAAAACGTAAAAGGAATTTGCTAGTTGAGAAGTTATAAAAAAAAATGCTAGTGAATAAGTAGTGAATAAATGTTGTCATTGGTAGATCATATAACAACGTCATTTCCCCTGACTTCACCCCACCCATGACAAAATTTTAGATCATATAACAACATCATTTTATTTTGTTTGAAAATTCTTGCATCCTAATAATGAGAGTTGAAAATTCTTGCATCCTAATAATTACGTTCTTGAAAATTTTAGAGTATATGAATCATAAAAATAATAATTAGAGTTAAAAATATACTCCCTCCGTTCCCAAATACTTTTCACGGTTACTTTATCTCCGTTAGCGACAGAATTGTTTATTAGTATTTGAAATGATAAAATAATTTTTAAGGTAGGGTATGATAGATTTACCTCTTCTCTATTATAAAGTAATTTTAAAATTACTTTATCATTTCAAATACTAATAAAAAACTCGCTCGCGAAAAAACTAGATGAATAGTAACTATGCAAAGTGTTGTGGGACGGAGGTAGTATTATGGCATTACGATTAAATATGCGTATAATTTCAATATTTGTGCTGATAAAATTTTCTATAAAATTTAAATCATTCTTAAAATATTATCTTTTGAAATTTAATTTAATTTAATTGATAATTTGGATAATCTATATGGATACAGCTTGTCTGAAATGTGATGATCAGAAGGAATATTGAAATGAAATGAATACAATGAAAAAAAAATTATAATTTGAGAAAGGAAATAATCATAGCTGTAAAAGAGGGAGTCATAAGTTGTCACATCAATCCCCAATTAGTGTGCATATAGCACTTGTGAGTAGAGATGTTAATCCGGGCCGGGCTAAACGGGCCGGCCCGTTTAACCCTAAAAAATGCAGGGTTAGGGTCATGGTTTAAGAGGCCCGTTTAAATCCGGGCTTTTTTTGACCGGCCCTATTAGCCCGCGGGCTAACAGGGCTAGCCCGCCAGCCCGGGTTATATATATATATATATATATATATATATATATATTTTATAATAAATGTATTAATTATTACTATTGAAGTGTTAATATACTCACATTTTTCCAATTATCAGTTTATGAATTACATATTGATGTTTGAACTATTACGTGTTGGTATTTTGTACTTTTTAAGTAATGATATTTGAATTTTTATAATTATGTTGAATTTTTTTTATGTAATTTTAATGAATTTATGAACAATGTTTAAATTCATTAACATTTTATTGCCACTATTTTAAAATTTGTGTTGCATTTTATTTTTTTCGACATAACCAGTTTGTGGTCCGTTTAGCCCGAGGCCCGCTAGGGTTAGGGTAAGGTCTTACTTATTAGAGGTCCGTTAAGAGTGAACCGGATAAGACCCTAACCCGTTTAGCCCAAAGCCCGTTAGGGCCGGCGTTTAACATCTCTACTTGTGAGGTAGGTTGGATATTTGCATAAACAATAGAGAATAATATTGTAAATAAATATTTATTTTTATTGTTTCGTCCGCCCCAACTATTCACGTATATACCAAACACTCATATTACATCACACAACTACTCCCTCTTAGCGATATATTTCTCTAATGGCCCAGGTTAAATACAATTCCTTATTTTGTTAATACACTCCACCACAAAAATGTCAGGCACATAATTCCAAAAAACTTGACAAGTTTTGGATAAAATTTTCCAAAAATTCAAAAATAATCCGAAAAAAGAAATAACACATTTTTTTTTTAAATTGTCAAGTTTTTCGAAAAAAATTCTCGAATATTTTTTAGGTAAAATGTATTAAGAAAAGATATGACTGTAGATAACCTGAGCCGATTCTTATTCTCTCCCATCTATATTTTCCTCACGGGATTGCAGGTTTACTTTGTATGAATTCTTTTTGACCTTTTTACAGGCGTTGCTTTCTCCACTTTCATATACTATCTCATTACTTCCTTCCTTCAATTTGGACAATGTTGTAATCAATACACGGATGTTAAATTATACAGAATATAGGAAACAATCTGATCATCTCATGAACTTGTAGAATGAGATCCAAATGTTATAATCAATACACAGATGCATAAATATGTGCAAATTATTATTTATGATGGAAGAGATGCACAAAGAAATGCCTGTTTCTCTTTATTCAGCCGCAACAAAAAGGAGAAAAGGGCAAAGTTGGGATTTCAGCAGCCGATCAAGCAAGGGCTAAATGTTGCAGTGCAGTCCAAGATTGATTAGGATCTAGCTTAACCTCTCCAATCTGAGATATCAATTCAAATCAAGAAAATGAAATGTCAAGTGAAGTTAAACTTAAGTATAGCCCGAGTTCTCTCGTCTACATACCTTGGCATTTTCAACGCACACGAAATCTTTATAACACGCTTCCATCGTCAAATGCGGGTTCCACAAAACAGTATCCGACCAACTACGATGAAATAACACAAGGGGCAATGAATACAATTCAATCTTAAGATGGAATAATCGAAATAATTAGACAAAGCATCTTGATTACTTTGTATTCTTGATGGTAATTATATCACCCAATCCATTGTCCAGCTGTATCTCTGTAGGAGTTTCAAGATAAACACAATCCACAAATCCAGGAAATGTGATAACATCCCTAGCAGTTTCAACAGAATCAAAGTCAGGAAAAAAAAACATTACAGCTTTTTAATTTCGAATGAATTGAAACTGACCTTTCTTCATGGCCCTCCAGTGGATTTTTTGGGTCAGGATCTTTGTTCAATGTTTTGCAGCCTTTCAAACCTTTAACAGATGCCCCTGTTACCAAAGCCTGCACAGGCAATTGAACAACGAAAATTTTATGATTTATGTAGTCGATTTAATCTAGTAAATAAAAAAGGCAAAAATACAATAGATTTCTTCATGTACTTCTACTTTGCTCTAGTAGTACTAAAGTTTGTGGTAACCAACCTCCAAAATAATGACGATATTAGAAAATCTTACCCTAAAGTATGTATGCAGGGCAGTAGTAAATGAAAATGGCTTTTCATCGTTATTTGTTACTTTTAACTCTGTTGAGAGGGTATTATTGTCCAGAGTAACCTATAGAAAGTGGCAAGAGAAACAAATTGAGATTAAGCATTTTGGGGTTAATAATATAAGTTGGGAAAAAAGCTTGAATATGCGCGGGAGGGAGAGGGGAGGGGGAGATGGAACTTAAAAATTACAAACATAAACTCACTAACCTTGAATAAAGCTTGGAAACTGTAATCCCACATAGAACGGCTGTATGGACCATCTTTTAGCTCAAGAGTAACAGAAGGATTTCCGTCCACAGTTTCAGAACTAGCAATGGACCAGTTCATATTTCTAGCAAATCCATGCTGTGAATCATTTAGATATCCTTAAGCTAGAAATATTATAACACAGAAGCTGGAAAAATTCATCAAGTGGGACAATTTTATGAAGCAGGAACAAAATGATTAATATATATATCTGAGCATGAATAGATTCCTTTTATTTTTGGATTGCTACAGCCGTGAGGTACATTGAGAAGCAAGGAGAAAATTACTTCTTAATATGTTGGAGGAATTACCTGCTGAATTGCGCCAGGTCCAAACTGTGGAAAACAGTGCGGAATTCCTCCACTGTTTCCAGAAAAAGGCATGAACAACTAGTTATTCTCAAATCTATGCTTGAAAGGAGTAAAAAAATCATCTTTCCCACAGGCCACAATAATGATAAGAAAATAATTTAAAACTAGTAATGACATATGATAAAAGCCATTAACCAGGATAGAATAGCAAGGTGATTGTGAAAATAATTTAGATATGATAAAAGAAGATAACCGTTTGCAAAATTTCAAAATTTTAATACTCATTGGTCAACAAACAGTGCATACCTGATGGGCTTCTGCCCTGTGAACACAGCATCCGGCCGAACAAAGAGGAGGTCTTTACTAGCCACTTTCCAGGATGTCACACAACCTCCATATAAGTATAACTCCGCCTCGCTGAATAATAATAATAATAGATCATGAGTTACTGCTTGTACACTCATTGAACAAAATGTTTAGTTAATGGAAAAAAAATGAGTACACCAAGCATTAAGCATTCGAGTAGAGTTGAACAGGCAATTAGTTTCTATGCTATAACAAGAGGATTCATGATTCAAGTGGTTAGAGCTCCACAACCTATGGCCGAGAAGTCAAGGATTCGAGGCACAACTTAACCAACAAAAAAAAAAAGAAAAACAAGAGGATCATGAATCAATAATCATTCTGGAGAAAAGAATTTCACTTGTCCTTCTGGCAAAACAAATCAATTTAGGAATAAAGTGATTGTTTATATCATCTTTATAGAGCTGAAATTGCAATGGAAATTGTTGTGACTAGTTAATTATAATCGAATGCTGTGTTTTATGAATTTTCGTTAGCAGAATTTCAGATAAGAAACTATATCATGGATACATTATACACACTTCTAGATAACTACTGAATTAAATGTCACTAGCTATCTTCCTCCAACACTATCGATACTTAAAAGTAAACTCTGCAATCAGATTGATAGGAATTTCAAATTCAGAACCGTAAAATCGATAAAATAGGCCATTAGTGTACCTTCCGTGAACAGAAGTCAAGATAACCTTGGGTAAGTCACCCAACCCCTTGGTAACTTTCACATTTTCAACATTTGCGGTTGAGGACGCCATTGCCACACCAGAAAACCTGCAAAATTACACTGCCGTTTTACCGTAATTCTAAAATTAAAAAAAAAAATCAAAATTGCAGCAAAATCGACCAATGAGGAATGAATATGAACTCACCGGCTGACTCGGCGAGGTCTAGCGGTGGAGATGGTGAGAGAGAGAGACGATGCGATCGGTAGTGCCACCATCTTCGGTGACTATTTCTAGATTTTGTGGGAGGAAAAGGTTAATGCTATGGGTCTTTTACGAATTTTGAGATTCTTATTCTTTTTACTTTGGTGTTTTTGTCTATCCATGAAATTGGATCGATGCTTTGGTGGTTCTCGTCTCATCCATTATTCTGCGTCTTATGTGAGAATATCCTTGTATTCTTTTGATATTTTTGAGGGTGAATTATTACTACTCCATTATTCGTAACAATTATTTCCATACTTATTTTATTTCTTCATTTTATAGTTATTTGTGAGTCAAAAAGGAAAATATTTTCATAAACTCATCCTCAAATTCTAATCTTATATCTATAAATAGTAAATGATTACATGTTCACTTATTAATACAAATATATATGTTCACTGTGAATGTGTTAATAACATATAAGCACTTGAGGCTCACTATAATTTAAATGATTGTTTCTGCTTATATATTGTTATCACATTTGCAGTGGATATATAAATTTACGCACACCATTATGCATGTGATCAATTCCGATCTACTAATTGGGAATTAACCTCCACCTTCTAAATTACATTATTTCAAAATATTACAAATATATGCATTGAATTATTTATGGAATTTAAACAATCATTTTATAACTCTCAATCTAGTTTTTTTTTTCTTGTATTTTTGTAACTCGAATGCATAACCTCTCAATTTAGTATTTACTACTTCCTCCATTTTTTTTAAATGTCAATTTGACTTTTTAACATTTTGAACTTTTCAATTTTGAGTAGGTATAGAGTGAAATTGGTTCATGTATGACTCATTGAAGGATATTAGTTGTTTTCACTAAAGTGTATTAATTATTTTCATTAAAGGGTGTTAGTTGTTTTCACTGAAGAGTTTTAATTTGTTTTTACTGAACAACTAAGACTCTTCAGTGTAATTAAGTAATACTCTTCGATAAATCAACTAATACTCTTTAGTAAAAATAATTAATACCCTTCAATGATTCATATATGAACCAATTTCACTCTATACTTTGTCTTCAATTTTAACCCCACTAATATCTAGATAAACGGAAATGATCTCATGCCCAACGGTGGGCACAATATAATATATCCACCGAGAATGTGATAATGACACATAAGCAGATAAAATCTATCATTAAAATTATAGTGGACCCACTGCGTCATTATCACATTGGCGGAGGGTATATTATATTGTGCCCACGGTGGGCATATGATCATTTCTCCGAGATAAAAGTATTAATCCCACAATTTTTTTCATTCCAAAAAATTAGGGATCCATCATTTTAAAAATCTTTTATTTTGTCAACTGAAATCATGATTACGATTTTTAGATTATGGGGTATTCAAAAATTATTTCAACAACTTATTATTAATTAAGGGTATTATTGGTAAAAAAATTATAATCTTTATTTGTTAAAAAAAAAAATGGAGGGAGTATTGGAGAATCAACCCCTACCTCTGAAAAAGCTTTTATTTCAAAAAATTCAAATTTTACACAATAGACTTATTATAGTATAAATATTAAGGCTTAATTGCACTAAAATCACAAAACTAACGTCGATTTTGCATCTCAATCAACAAACTATATTTCTTGGCATTAATACATACAAACTATCAAATTTTGATACATAAACCACTAAAATTCTATAGTTTGAAAATAATTTATAATAAGATTATCATGAAATTATTTTAAAGTATCAAATATTTGTTCAAGAGTATAAAAAATCTCATCAGGAGTATCAAAAATTGGTGTCAGTGGTATTATATGGTAATTTGTTATTGGTTTTTTTTACCCCAACTTTTGATACTCCTGATAAAAAATTTGATACTCTTAATCAATTATTTGATACTTTAAAATAATTTCATGATATATCATGAACTATTTTCATATAAAATCTAATGAAGTGAGACGGTGATACTTGGTGGAGGCGAATCATTTTCATGCATGTTGTTGATGCAAATAAATTATTTGACTCGGCAAATGGAGGTTCTTGTTTAGAGGTACTCTATTGAAATATTTTACATGTAGAATATACCTAAAATAGGTAAATATTAAAAAATTTGCGAGTCGGGTCGCTTTAGGTCAAAATTCGCGGATCCTAAGCGAGTCAAACTGATTTTTTTTAAAATATGGGCAAGACTTATTTCAGAATTTTCACTCCCAGATTGTGTTAATTATATGAGCAAACGTGTATTACTATAAGACAAAATATGTGTTACTAGTTCCTAAAAATAGATTTTTTTACTTTAAAGTAACAATAAGGACAAATACGTGTTTTTACAAGAACAAATATGTGTTTTTTAATTTATTCATCGTCCCTTTAAATATAGATTTATTGTTGCATACATTAACACACATTTGCTCCAATAATAATATACATTTGCTCTAACACTAACATACTTTTGCTCCAACATTAACACATCTTTGCAATAACACACATTTACTCTAACATTAACACATGTTGCTGCAATAGTAACACACGTTTGCTCAAATAGTAACAAATATTTGTAGTAACACATATTTACTCTAATACACACATTAACTCTAATATCAACACACATTTGCTCCAACATTAACACACATTTGCTCCAACAATAACACACATTTACTTTTACAGTAACATGTGATTATCCTTATGGTAAAACAATCTGGGAGGGTATTTTTTGGTATTTGTGCAAACAAGTTTTTATCCATTGAGTAAGATATTTTTGTTATTATAATAATACATTTTTCACTACCTTATAGTAACACAAATTTTGCTCTTATATTGTACGGAAAAATATTTATTTCAGTAAAACCACACAAAAATAGGTGAAAAAATAACATTTAGCCTAATAGTAACACACATTTTATCATTTAGTAATATGCATCTGCCTATATAGTAACACAATTTGGGAGCAAAAATCCTAGAACTAAATATGTGTGAGATTTTGGAAAAAAACTCACCAAATCCAACCCGACCCAGCTAAGATTCGTGATTTTTTTTAATATGAATTATTCTACGAGTCCTATGTCCATTGAATATTTCATACTCCCTCCGTCCCAGATCAGGTTTTACAGTGCACTATTCATTCCTTACAAAGATTTCTAAATTACATCTCATTCCACTAATAATTACAAACAAAAATACATTTATTTTGTTTCATTCACTTATATTGAACAATATTTCATCATAAAATAATTACTTTATCCATTTAAATACTACAAATCAATCTTCATAATAAAAATTTTAAAAGTCAACTGTGAAAACAAATCTGGGACGAAGGTAGTATAACAATTTGCGGTTTTTTTTTTTATAATTGTTGAGGAATTTATAGACATTAATAATTATTGTCTTGAATTTATAATGATGATTTTTTTAAATGATGGTAGTTACTCTAGAGAGAGTAAAACACACAATTCCAAAATCAGAGCATTTACGCAAGCGAATGACCGATTAGGGATGTTTGTCAGCACTGTTAGATAAGGTAAAAATACTTACAAGTATTCTCTCTAAAAAAAAAATTATCGGACAAAGGATGACTTGAATCCATGACCTACTTGGTCATAGCTAGTGGAGCTCTAACCACTTCGTTGTATTCTCTCTAAATTTATTTGAGGAATTACTTTTTCTTGGCTCAACTACCACGCACATGTACTTCGTGATGTATCCAACACATGACATATCTACCTCATTCAGAGTGCAAGCGTCGCTCATGGTCAAAAATCACCACTCCTCACATGCAAGGACGAAAATATCGCTATCGCAAGTAATATCGCAACCTTAAATTTACGGATATATCATAGATTTTTTTTTAAAGACGGAAACTTTATTAATTTTTTGGAAATTTAACATGAAATTTTATGGAGTATTATAATATGATATTATGCATATGATTCATTCAAAATCACTATAAAATTATATGTTTAAAGCAAATATATAGATACTAGATTATATAAACATTGTCTAACATAAATTAATTGGCAATATAATAATTAATAAAATACAATACAAGATATAATACATAATACAATATAATATAATACAAGATATAATACATAATACAATACAAGATGATAAATATTACATGATACAGTACAATTAGTACCAAAATGAGGACCTATGAGGTTCAAATATAGAGGATAAAATGTCATCTTTGTCCAAACAATATTGATACCAACTCATCACATTGGAGTAATCCTGAATGAAGTTATGCACATACCATTCATACATTATTCTATCTCTTCCAACTGATTCACCATAGATTGGATAGTTTGCACTGACCCAATGATTTTGTTGATATGTAGTTTGACATCCAAATGGCATTTGAGGAAGTGGATAATGAAACACATTTTGAGTAGTCCAATTAAATTGTGAACTCGTATTTGTTGACAGGCGAACATAAATCAATGATGGGCAAACAAGAATTAAAGCTATAAGAAGGATTACGAGAAATCAACTCCAAATCAAATCAATAAAGAAATTCAAGCCGGGGTGCGTAAACCAATCCAAGGAGTGTATGAAGTGACGAACAACTATACCGAGGAACAAGATATTGACGAACAGGTTTAAAGACCAAAGACTAAATATGGACCCATCACCAAGTCAATAATGACGAACAACATTGGTAAAAGTGTTACAGTTATCAGCCTAAGAGGTATATGCTAACGAGCAAAGGACCAAGATCTCAAAGCCAATCAGTGCAGGACACAAAGGCGAACAACTTCTGAGCCATACACCCAAACGGCGAACAACTTCTATGAAAGAACTATCCTGGATCAATTTAAACCGACATGGACGAACAACAATGAAGTCCGAGATAAAACCAAAGAAGACTTTGTAACTAAGATTTAGCTTAGATAAGGTCAAACTAGAGTCAAAGGACACATGTCAAGCATGCAAGCTAGGGAGACCAAGAGTCAGGAACACCTCATGCTTGCTAGTCTCTATAAATAGTTGTTCTCCAGCTTAAGAAATACAAGTTCAAATTCATAAACACTCCCAAAACACACACTAATACACCTAAACGTACACATATACGAAATTATCACGATTTCGATTTTCATATTTACAAGTTCATAACCCGACCTTCGATTTACCATTTACGGTGGTAACCAATTACACGTAATTGCTTGATGATCATTAAACCGAACCTAAACAGTCACTAATACATCCGATAGAAAATTGATCATCAATTATTTTGGCGCTAGAAGGAGGGTTCGAACCTCCGCTTAGTGTGATTACTCAAGAACTTCAAGTTGAAAACTTGAAGATTCAAAGAAAACCTCAAGAAATATTTGAAGATACAAGCAAGGGTGTTCTTAGTGTTCTTGGTGTTCTTCAATATTAAAATTAAAGAAACAATTTATATTGAAATGCCTCAATCTAAGGAAACATAAGGATCCCGCTTGTCAAGGAGAGTCTCTCCAACACGAGCCTCGTCGGCCGACCACCGGGACCGTAACCCCAGACATGTGAATAGGTCCCAGCATACAGCCATAACCCACAATCTTCCACCAGAGATGGAGGCCCTGACGAACAACCCTAATGAACTATCTAAAACCATTGCTGCTCTCCAGAGACAGCAAGAACATAACATGCCTTCACAGGCAAGACCAAAGGATAGACCCCTGGAAGTTGTTAGGGCCAGATCATCTAGGGGCGAACAACGTGAGGTGAACAACACCCAGGTCAGACGGGACAAGGGTAAAGCCCCGATGGTCGAGCCAAGGGAAGGTCAAGCGGAGTCTGCTCGCGGACGAACAGCAGTGTCAAGTCACGGAACAACCTGTTCCAGCGCTCAAGACAGACTTGGCCAACCTCAATACCAGGAGAAAGTTGCTCGCCAGGAAGAAGGACATGGGCGAGCAACATTTGAACAGCCTCGCCCTTCGGTCCATGAAAGACTTTCCCAGTCTGCCTTTAGACGTCTGGGACCTAATGCGGTGAGCAACTCAAAAAAGCAGCTCCAGGATTTACCTTCTCCAAGCGAGGGACTGCGACGAGCAGAAAAGTTTGTACCTTTGTTCGCCGAACAGCCTCCAAGTCAGGGGGCATCTCTGGATGAGCTATCAAGCTTGAGGAGGGCGATAGAAAGCATGCAGAGACAGTTGGACCAGCAAAGAGGTGTAGGGACAACCAGCTTGCCATCTTCACCATTATCAACTTACATTCTGAAAGCCCCAATTCAGAAGAAAGTTCAATTCCCTGCGAGCATACAATATGACGGCCTTGCTGATCCCCAAGTTCATCTAACAAAATACTCAGATTATATGGTCTCGGTAGGAGCCAGCAATGCCACTCAATGCTGAAACTTCCTGTTAACCTTGGGGGACCGGGTGCACAAATGGTTCTCAGCATTGCCACCAGCATCCATCCATTCATTTACTCAGCTGAGTCGGGAGTTTCTGTCTCATTTCTCAACGGCGGGATCATACTTGTCCCAGAAACACCGGTTGTCAGACCTAAAACAAAATGACGACGAATCAGATCGAGCATTCATGGAAAGGTTCGACAAGGTGTTGTTGGAGGGTGAGCCCGTCAGCGAGGACACAAAAATTGTTGCTATTATGGCAGGACTGAAGAAAGGGTCAAAGCTATGGAAAGAGGTACATCTGAAGTGCCCAAGAAGCTACGCCGAGTTTAGAAATCAGGCCGGCATATTCGTTTCTATGCATGAGGCCCTGCAGTCAAACTTGGGAGAGAACAAAGTCGACCCCAAGGAGAACAACAAGAAACCTGGCGCAACAAGCTATCGAGTCCCTAAAAATATGAAGGCGTTCACTGAAGGGACAGAACTCAAAGAGAAATTGAACCAAGTGCTAACAGTGTCAGTCGATACTGTTTATGAGAATGTGAAGGATAAGGAGTTGCTCTCCCCTCCCCGAAAAATTCGCCAGGATACTGGCAAACTCAACCCTAACAAGTATTGTGTCTACCATCAAAGCGTGGGGCACTTTACGAGTGAATGTAGAGATTTGCTCAAACAACTCTGGCGTTTCTACGAGGACGAAAAGCTCTCCGACTTTGTCAAAAGACAGCCCGAAAAAAGAGTCCGAGAGAACAACTCTGAGGACGAAGATGATCAACCTCAGAAGAACAATAAGCCGGCACGACCAGTTCCTGCCATTCCTACTCGTCCATTGGAAGATTTGTATATGATGGAACCTGCAGGTCCCGCAGGAGGATGTTCTGATGGACGGCCACCAATCTCCAACCGAAAGAGAAAGACTGAATTACGAGCAATCGATCAAGTCCAAGAAATGGGGGTCAAGCCATCTATCATGCAGACGGCGGAGTTGACTTTTACTGAAAAAGATCTTGAAGGAGTTCTGACCCCACATAACGATTCGCTCGTAATCTGCGCAAAGATTATGGGGACTCGAGTCCATAGATTGCTGGTAGACACTGGAGCCTATACCAACATCTTGTTCAAAAGTACACTCGATAAACTTGGGGACTTTTCAGCCCACATCCGGGACTCAAACCATAGAATCCTAGGCTTCGGAAATGCAGTAACAGTCCCGTTAGGAGAAATTTATTTGCTTGTACAACTTGTAACGATCGAGGAACCCGAAAAGAATATTACAAGAATGGTAGATTTCTTGGTCGTAGACCAGGAATCGACCTATAATGGGTTCCTTGGTCGACCTTTTTTGAATGAATTTAAAGCTGCCTGTTCAACTTACCATTATTGCTTAAAGTTTCCAACAGCAAGTGGAGCAGGCACAGTTAAAGGAGATCAAAGAAAGGCTCGGGAATGCCTCTTACAACTGCAAGCAAAACATGCGCAAGTATCCATAATGGAAGCCACCACCAGCTATCCAGTTGATGAACCATCAATATTGGAGAACATGATGGACATAGAAGATGACCACGTGGATACGGACGAGCAACATTCGGACGAGCAAGTACTGGACGAACAACTCATCACCACCCAGAGAGAACTTCCACCTGGCGAACAACACAGAGGTAGTGGCGAGCAACTTCCAACAAGTGACTTGGAGGGCCAGAATTTGACTAACAACAATGGGTCGGAATCAACAGACGATCTAGAACCCCGCCTGGGAGCAGAGCCCATGAACATCGAAAATGATTTTAATCCAGAGGGACCAATACTTGACCCTCGTTGGAAAGGACAAAAATGATGAGCAACTCCAGTTGAAGAACTGGAAGCGTTCAAAGTTAATCCTGAAAATGAGGATCTTGAATTATACATAGGATCTGAGCTCCTTGAGCCTTATAGATCCCGAATGAAAGAATTCCCCTGTAAGAATCTAGATGTCTTTGATTGGTCTCATGCAGACATGGTGGAAATAGATCCGAAACATGTTTGCCACAAACTAAACATCAACCAAGCAAAGAGGCCCGTCCATCAAAAACGACAGAAATACGGCCCAGACAAGTATCAGGCCTTAAACGAAGAAGTAAAGAAGTTGTTAGACAATGACCTAATCCGACAAGCTCTCTGTCCACAATGGGTAGCAAACCCAGTCCTTGTGAGGAAGCCAAACGGATCCTGGAGGCTATGCATAGATTTTACGGATCTGAATGTAGCATGCCCGAAGGACAACTTTCCTCTTCCTCACATTGACCAATTGGTGGACAGCACTGCAGGCCATGAAATGCTAACATTCATGGATGCCTTTGCCGGGTACCATCAAATTCCGATGCATCCAGATGATCAAGAGAACACAGCATTTTATACAAACAAAAACTTGCTGTGTTGGAAAAGAATGCCCTTTGGCCTCATCAACGCCGGAGCAACTTATCAAAGGCTGGTGAACAAAATGTTCGACCAGCAAATTGGAGATACAGTAGAAGTCTACGTTGATGACATTGTAGTCAAAAGTCCCCATAAAGAAGATCATCTCTATCACTTGACCCAAGTGTTCGAAATTCTTCGACACTACAACATGAAGCTGAATCCAAAGAAGAGCAGCTTTGGAGTTCATTCAGGCAAGTTCTTGGGTCATCTTGTTAGTCAACGGGGAATTGAGGCTAACCCAACAAAAGTTAAAGCCATAGTGGATATGCAACCACCACGTTCAATAAAAGAAGTGCAAAGACTCACGGGATGTCTAGCGGTACTAAACCGGTTCATATCCAGATCAGGGGACAAATGTCGTCCATTCTTTGAAGCCATCAAGAAAGGACAGTTCACATGGACTAACAACTGTCAAAAGGCGTTCGACCAACTCAAAGACTACCTGGAAGATGTAAAAATCCTATCAAAACCCGTCCCAAGAGAAAAGCTATATTTATACTTGGCGGCGTCAGAGGTGGCCATCAGCTCCGTTCTGGTGCGAGAAGACGGCAAATTCCATCAACCTATCTACTACGTCAGTCAAGCTTTGCATGAGGCGGAGATCAAATACTCCCCAACTGAGAAGCTGGCATACGCGTTAGTTATGAGTGTGAGGAAGTTACGGCCATACTTTTTTGATCATCAAGTTGAAGTGCTAACAACTTTCCCACTCAGACAAATTCTCCATCGCCCCGACACAGCTGGTCGTCTATTAAAATGGTCACTGGAGATTAGCCAATTCGGGGTGACTTATGCTCCTCGAACAGCGATCAAAGGGCAAGCGTTAGCCGACTTTATAGTCGAACTGACCTTCCCACCAGATCCGACGAGAGGACTTGATCACCCCTGGCATCTTTATGTTGACGGATCTTCGACTAATATAGCCTCGGGGGCGGGAGTGGTTCTAATCAGTCCAAGCAGACAAGTATTCACTTCGGCAATCAGATTTGGCTTTATGGCAACTAACAACGAAGCCGAGTATGAAGCTCTCATCGCTGGTCTCCATCTATCCCTGGCAGTAGGTGTTAAACGTTTGCAAATATTCGGCGATTCACAATTGATTGTGAACCAGGTCCGAGGTGAATACGAGGCGAAGGACGGCCATATGATCGAATATCAACGGATTGTTGCTCACCTGATGTCCTTGTTAGACCAAGTATTCATTGAACAAATCCCAAGAACGAGCAACACTCAAGCAGATGCGTTGGCCCGACTAGCAATAAGTGAAGGGCCTGCAGAGTTGGCAGACATTATAATTACAAAGATGAATGACCCATCAACAACGAGTTATAATGTCAACCAACTTGATGATCAAACCAGTGAAGAAGAAGACTGGAGAACAAGTATAGTCAAATACTTAAAAAGTGGAGAAAAACCAAACAACTCTTTTGAAGCTACCAAGCTAATTAAGCAAGCCGCCAGATATACTCTGGTAGGCGAGCAACTTTACAAAAGAGGAATATCACTTCCACTTCTCAAATGTTTGCCTAGGGGGCAGGGACGAGCAATACTCGAATAAATACATGCCGAAGTATGTGGAAATCACACTGGGGGGCAAGCCTTGGCATACAAAACTATCAGACAAGGCTATTACTGGCCGACTTTACGCCAGGATACAATAAAAAAAACAAAGACTTGCCACCAATGTCAAATTTTTGCACCAAACATTCATACCCCGGCTCAACAGCTCGTATCGGTTTATAGCACGTGGCCTTTTGCTAGATGGGGAATGGACATTATTGGTCCCCTCCCAGCAGGAGTTGGAGGAGTTCGATTTGCCGTTGTGGCAGTCGACTATTATACGAAATGGGCAGAAGCAGAGGCCATGGTGACAATTACACAACAGAAAATGATCAACTTCATATGGAGGAACATTGTGTGTCGTTTTGGGGTTCCACAAACCATCGTGACAGACAATGGTCCACAGTTTGATGGAAAGGAGTTGAGAGATTTCTGTACTAAGTGGGGGATCAAAAAACATTACTCTACACCCTATCATCCCCAATCGAATGGACAAGTTGAAGCCGTAAACAAAATTATCAAGCATACGTTAAAGGTACGGCTAGCAGAAAGCAAAGGTAGTTGGTCTACAGAGCTTCCGGAAGTCCTATGGGCATACAGAGTTTCTCCCAGGTCAAGCACCGGAGAAACACCTTTTGCAATGGCCTTCGGGACAGAGGTTGTAATACCAATTGAGTTAAAGACCAACACATTTAGGATGACCGATTTTGATGAGCAGGCGAACAACTCTGCTTTGGCTACGGAAATGGATTTGCTCGAAGAAAAAAGATTAAATGTCGAGTTAAAAAATGCTACATATAAGCATTGGGCAGAACGCTATTACAATTCCCATGTTAAAGTCAGGGAATTCAGAGTTGGAGATATGGTTCTAAGAAAGTTGCTCGCCCAACCTCCAGGTGTATTGGGACCAACTTGGGAGGGCCCGTATCGTATAACGGAAAAATTCGTTAATGGCGTATACGATATCGAAGATATGGAAGGCAAGCCGGCCCAATACTCCTGGAACGCCATACATCTAAAGAAGTACTATCAATAAGGCGAACAAGTTCTTAATTGGACGAACAGCTGTCTTGGGGGGCAGAGGAACCAAGTAAACCAAGTAAGGCATACCAAAAACTTGCCTACCAAAAACTTGCATAATTTTTTGAAAATTTTGCTAAGTATAGAGTTTAATGTTGTTCGGCACATTGTATAGCCTGGTGCTGTTTTATATCGTTTTTAGATAGAATTGCTCGGTAAAAATATTATGAGCAGGCATGTTTTAATTAGTGTTCAAAGTTGTTCGTCGATTTGTATATGTTAGTGACGAACAGTCTTGCAACACTTGTAAATTTTTCATTATGTAAATATAGTAGTTGTTCGTCAAAAGGAAAAGTCCAAAAGCTCGAGGTACAAGTCCGATTTAAGGTTGTTCATTTTTAAAATGGACAGAACCTAAAGACCAAAGCCACTTAAAGGTTGTTCGTTTTTTAAAATGAATAGAACCTAAGGCTGAACCCTGATTCCACTAAAGGCAAAGTTCAATTCGAATAAAAGCCCAATACTATATGTTATAATTGCAAAGGCATTGACAAAAATGTAAAGGCAATTAACATATAAACAAAATGAGCGAACAAAGAAAGACATTCCATTAATTAAAAGGCTTTAAGCCTCAAAAATAGTATAGCTTTGGAAAGCTATTACAAAAGTGTTACAAGAAGAACGAACAACTACAACGAAGAAAAGAAAAAAGCTAAGTCCTAGGAACTATTGCTGCTCGGCAGGAGAAGGGTCTTGAGTTTGCTCGGCGGGAGGATCAACGATCATATCTCGGGCCAGGTCTTCTGCTGCCTTATCCTCCGCCTCTTTAGCATTTTGCTCGTCAGCGACAGCCGCCTCTTCTTCTTGCTCGCCCTCGTCAACTGGAAGCGGAGGATGAGTGACAACAATGCTGGGGTCAAGTTTGTCGAGTTTAACCCCTAATACAGCCAAGTCCGCCAGCTGGATTTCAATATTGTTCGGCGGCGGATAATGTTCAATAAACTCGGACAAATCTTTACCCATTTCCTCCACCAGATCCTTGAAGTCATAAGCATCGGCCGTGCGGATGCTGTCCGCATAGGCGTAGATATATCCAAGGTTGGAAATGGGGCCAGTCCGAGCCTGAACTTCGGCTTCGAGTTGCTCGCTTATGTAGAGGTTGGCTTCCACCTCCCGAAGACGAGCAATTTCTGCTTTCAGCTCGGCGTTCTCTTGTTCAGCTGCGGACAACTTTTTCTCCCCCTCGCCGAGCAAGGCCTCCTTATCTTTCAACTCCTTGGACAAACCTTGAATTTCTTCAAGATATTTTTGTTCAGCATCAATGTAAACATTGATCTGATTATTGAGACGGGCAAGTTTGGCCTCATATTGGTCGATGAGGCCATCCTTCTCTTCTGTGAGTTGCCGAGCAGTGCTGGCATAATGACGAGCAGACTCTTCTTGCTCGGCAACTTAGGCCATTGCCCTTTGGGCCGTGACGAGGCCGTTGGCGTGGAGCATCATAGAGAGATGGAGGTTGTCCACTAGCCCTTGTTGGAGGATGGCTTTATCCAAGGGACGCGTCCAGGCTCGGGCGACCAACTCCGTCGCCCTGCGAACATGTTCGCCAAGAATCTCCCTTATGTTAACGGGAGTCTTCGAGCAAGCGTACTGATGTACAACACTTGCTCGACCGGGATGATTGTCAGCACGATATCTGCGAACAAGAAAGAAAAGGATACTTAGAAAAAAAAATGAATCTTGCTCGGCAAAGGCAGGGGTAGACTTACTCCTTAAATTTCCGGTCATCCCAACCCAGATGGGTGAGGTCCTCGGGGCCGCGGCCAGAAGTGGAATCCTTGCCCGCTTTGCCTGCTTTTTCTGCAGGCTCAGTGGAGCGGCGAACAGCATTCCCCTCAGGACGAGAATGACTGTGGCCTACCTTCTCCTTCCCCTTACCAACAATGGGGACATCATGAGCCAATGGAGTCCCATCAGCTTTCTTCAAACGCTTCCCCACGCGAGGAGGAGAGATTGGAGAAGATGACTGAGCAGGACCAGGGGGAGCAGCTGGTCGCGGAACCTTGGCTCCCTCAGCTTTGTTCGTCATCGCCAGAACTTTGGTGGGCGGGTCACCTCTCCTTTTCCGTCCCTTTGGAGGCGCCATCTCAAAGACTCTATGCTCCAGGAGGGCAAAACAAGGTGGGACAACAACAGTGACTTGCTCGGTTAAAAAAAAAAGTTAGACGAGCAAGTTATAGAGGTCAAATTACGAGCAAAGTTGATTTTAGGAGTTAGAAATTTACAAACCTGGGGGCACCTCAGCTTGTGCTTCCAAGTGATGAGGATAAGGAAACAAGCGAGCAGCTCTCAAGCACTTTCCCTCACGCAAATACTCGGTGGTCCTTTCTGCTCTATTGCGAAGGCCGACCAAGCAGGAGGTAAATAGAAACTCTGAGCCGATCTCTTCTTCCTCCGAGTTCCACTTGGGCAAACGAGGGCCTGCGAACAAACAAGAAAAGTTAAATTAGAACAGTACAGTTCGAGGACGAACAAAAAAATAGTCTTACGTTTAAATTTCCCATAAGAGGCAGGGGAGTTTATTCGTCCATCACCACCGTGTGGACCAGAAGATGCTCGCCAATCACCCCCGATGAAGAAGAAGTGTTGTTTCCAATCGCGAATTTTGTTCGGCACCCCCTCCACCATCTTCAATCCAGTCCTGGCCTTGAGATAAAAGTAACCTTCCTCTCCAGGGGGACATCTCGTGATCGTCATAAGGTAGTTGATCTCATCTGCAGTTATACGATCAACGTACCCCTCTAATGCGAACAAACACATCGTCCCCAATAAGTTCATCCATCCAATTGGGGTGATTTGGGTGATAGCAAGGTTGGTCGCCTCTAGGAAGCGACCAACAATGGGTGGAAGAGGCAGTTTCAGTCCAGCGATCAGGGTATGAATATTGATCGCCGTGCATCCTGGAGGGGGGCGATCAGCTCTCTCTTTCCTCCGGGGAACCCACATATGAATATCATAGGGGATCTTATAGGTCTCTCGGATCGAGTCCAACTCATACTCGCGAACAACGCTTTTGATCTTGCTTGCCTGGTACTCGGTCTTCACCAAATCCATTATTTGTCGTTCGGGGCGAGGAAGTCTGTTCGCATGCTCCTCAGCATATGCTCGCCACTCAAAAGGCCGAGCAACTCCAGTTGGGATCTCATTTTCCATCATCCTTGGAGATGGGAACCCTATCCCTTCCAAAAATTCACGAGTGAGTTCGTCAAAAAAGGGATCTTCTGATTCGGCACTAGATGAAGAACTTCCTTCTGAATTTCTGCTCGCCGCGACCACTATTTCCCTCCCAGATGGGCGCGCACTAGTATCCTCGACTGAACGAACTACCGAATCAACGTGAGGATCTGACGCTGAGGAAGTCTCGAAGGGAGGTTGATCGACGAGGGTCGCGTTTGGGAAAAGTGGATCAAGGGTCTCCTCGGATTTGTTGCTCGAGTGCGAAGACATGGAAGGAAAAGGGAGAAGAAGAACCAGACGACGGCGTTTCATCGGAGAAGACGGTGGCGTGCGATCCCACAAGGTGGCGATGAAGGCTTTTCGAAGAAAAAAAGAACTAAAAAGATGAAATAAGAAAAATGACTACCTGGGGAGTAAAATTCGAAGCCAAATACTAGAAGAACGGACGCCGAAGAAGCTTGAAATCGCCGGAGAAGGAAGAATCGCCGGAGAAGGAAGAATCGCCGGAGCACTGTAGCAAGAGATGAAAAAAGTGGGAAAAATTTGTGTCCCCCTCCTATTTATACCTCAAGCAAAAACGGGGTACAGAGCATAATTTCCTACAAAATGTGGACTTAATTGAAGAAAAACGGGGTCAATTTCGACCAAGTTCAAAAATTGGAGGACTTATGCGCAATTGTATGGGCGCGTGACCTTGGGATTGATCGCGCGTGAGCGGTGCGCAATCATGCCGCTCATGTCATCCTCGTACATCCCCCAGATCGTGGGAAGGTGAAGAGGCGGACCCAAAGTTGATCGCCCAAACCAATGATGTTCGTCCAAATCCACGCCAGTATAATATCCTAACTATAGTTGCTCGCCACAAAGTTGCTCGTCTGGGGCAACATATAGCCAGGATAGGGGGCAATTGTTGACAGGCGAACATAAATCAATGATGGGCAAACAAGAATTAAAGCTATAAGAAGGATTACGAGAAATCAACTCCAAATCAAATCAATAAAGAAATTCAAGCCGGGGTGCGTAAACCAATCCAAGGAGTGTATGAAGTGACGAACAACTATACCGACGAACAAGATATTGGCGAACAGGTTTAAAGACCAAAGACCAAATATGGACCCATCACCAAGTCAATAATGACGAACAACATTGGTAAAAGTGTTACAGTTATCAGCCTAAGAGGTATATGCTAACGAGCAAAGGACCAAGATCTCAAAGCCAATCAGTGCAGGACACAAAGGCGAACAACTTCTGAGCCATACACCCAAACGGCGAACAACTTCTATGAAAGAACTATCCTGGATCGATTTAAACCGACATGGACGAACAACAATGAAGTCCGAGATAAAACCAAAGAAGACTTTGTAACTAAGATTTAGCTTAGATAAGGTCAAACTAGAGTCAAAGGACACATGTCAAGCATGCAAACTAGGGAGACCAAGAGTCAGGAACACCTCATGCTTGCTAGTCTCTATAAATAGTTGTTCTCCAGCTTAAGAAATACAAGTTCAAATTCATAAACACTCCCAAAACACACACTAATACACCTAAACGTACACACATACGAAATTATCACGATTTCGATTTTCATATTTACAAGTTCATAACCCGACCTTCGATTTACCATTTACGGTGGTAACCAATCACACATAATTGCTTGATGATCATTAAACCGAACCTAAACAGTCACTAATACATCCGATAGAAAATTGATCATCAACAGTATTTGTGTTAGAAGCATATGAATCATGCGACATATCACTATGATTAATGCCCATACTCATTTAATCAAAATTGATTGAAAGTGGTTCAATGTTAGTACTTGAGCTTTCGCCTTTGATTCCAAGCACTTCGTCTTATGTATTCCTTTCCAATACCACCAATCCCTGGACCTCCTGCTCTACTTCCATGGTCCATATCTTGAGTTGCATGAATGAAATCAGCCTCACAAATGAATAGACTCAATAACACTTGATTTGAAATATAATCATCCTCATTGTTTCCACCATTTCCATCACCGTTATCATTTCCACCATCACTATTTCCACTATTTCCTCCATCATTCGTCGAGCTGTCTGTTTTTGAACCACAAGAAGTACTACCAACTTCTTGTTGTAATACTTGATTCACATTAATGCCATAATCATGAGCCATCACAGCTACTTTTGGATCAAGATTTCCCTCATTGTCATCTAAGTGCGTAGGCCGAATCCATTGAAAAGGTTGTTTTTCCTCCTTGTCATTTTCTTCAGCATTTATATCTACTAGGTCAAGATATTCTTGCTCTGCAACCTTATCATTTTCAGTCTCCATATCTCGTATCCTTAACTTCATATTATAGTAACAAAAGATAAGTTGTTGAAGTTTTGGATATGCAAGACGATTCCATTGCTTAGTGTGTATTAAAGCAAAAGTGCTCCAGTTCCTTTCACAAGCAGAAGACGACATTGTATGTGATAATATTCGTACAACCAAATCTCTTAGTGTAGGTGATGAATGACCATACATAACCCACCACTCAGTTGTCAAACACCAATAAATATAAAATACTTATTAATTTAATGAAGATGAGTTATATAAATAATCTTCAAGTGTAAAGTCCTCTTTAAAAAAATTAAACTAAAAGAACTTACATGGAACCATTGTAGACCGAGAAGCAATTGCAGCACGATCACAAAAACCTTTTCTCTCGTCACGGAAATATGTAAGCTTCATATTTATTACCATTTTATGAGTTTTTAAAAATAATATTTGTAATAAAACAAAGAAATATAAAGAAATTATAGCACCTCATTTCCAAATTGAGCTACACCTATAGAGTTTGGGTCCAACTTGTTAAAAATTTCATGAGCAACTTGAATTAATTTAGCATCATCACCAACTCTGGGGCCGATATTGGAATTGCGGATTCAAGTAATAAGCTACAAAATTATTGAAGATTGTTAAAATTTATCATGCATATAATGTTAAATTGTAAACAATTCTTGCAAATTAAAAGAGTCATTACCTTGTAGCAAAGGCGAAGCCCTCACCCCCAGGGCCCCCACCTCCTGGCCCGACAAGAATGATGGTGGTGGTAAATCATGGTGACTCAGATGTTCATTAGGTGGGAGGACTAGTGTCTGGTGCCCACAAGGAGATATCTCCCACATTGGAGGGATAAACTCCCACACTGCGGCTGCCAGGACTCGATCCTGCGTCCTTGTAGCAATCTGCCACCTAGAAACCAACTGAGCTACGTCCATCCGGGCAAAAAAGAGTCATTACCTGCCACATGCAATGGATGATAAAGTGTACGATCCCACCTAGATTCAATTATTTTCAGCATCTATCGTGATTCTCTTAAGTTCCCAACTTTCTCTTTCATAACACGAACTAAATCATACAATATGGGTATAGTAGGAACTACCTCGGTGTCCACCACTCAAAGAATTTGATACAAGGGCTCATAAAAATGAACTACTTGTTGTACTCCATCCCAAATTGTGTGATCAAGAACTTGTCTTTCTAATTTTATGCCTGTATATGTTAAACTTAATCGATTGTTTCCCCATTCATCACTAGTAAACAATTTTTTCAAGCTATACTTTTTCTTTAGAAGACTGTCCAATGCAATGTAATTTGTTGCAAATCATGTCGCTCTTGGTCGTACAAGCTCTCCATGACATATATCTCGCATTAGTGCAAGTAACCAACCATGATTATAAATATAATTGGTTAAATGCCTAGCCTTTGAGATTACCTCTACAACACCCTCTTTTTTTCCAATGTCCTCAAATATTAAGTCGATACAGTGGGTAGCACATGGAGTCCAGTACAAATTATATTTGGTCATTAACTTTTTTCCCACTTTAACAAAAGCTGACCCATTATCATTAACAATTTGTACAACATTCTTCTTCCCAACCTCCAACACCACTTCTTTAAGCAAACTGTATATGTATTGATGATCCTTGATTTTGTTGGATAAATCAATTGATTTGAGAAATACAGTTCTGCCTTTACAATAGACCATGAAATTTATAATGGATAACTTCGTTGGCCCAGTCCATCCATCAGACATGATCGTACACCCGTAAGTATTCCATTTCTCTTTCTGGGAATCTACATACTCACTCATTTCTTTATACTCCATATCGAGATATTTGTGTTTGATCTCATATGGAGTTGGTGGCAGCACTCCTGTACCTTCTTCTTGCACTCCAACAATCATATTTTTGAAGTGGTGTGGGGATGCTTTGTTGGGTGGTAAATTCTCATAAATAAAAAACTTACTTACCAATCTGCCCACTTTTTCTTTGAGGTTGCCATGAGAAAATACGTATTTTTTTATTTTGCAACTTGTAATTTGTCTAAGGCGGTGTAACTGGAGGTTCATAACTTGGTTCTCGAACATGGTGTGTTCAACGAAAATAGGAATCAATACTTTGACTTGAACTGACTCTTTTATTATTATCCCAACTCTATTTTTGTTGTCGTTCCCATTCACTGGCCTTAGAAGCATTCATAGCTGCACAATATGATTGTCGTTCTGATGGATCAAGATCAACAGGATACATGAACACATCATCCTCATCTTCTTCCTCATCCTCGTACTCGTCTATTAAGCCATGCCACAATTTTGCTCTAATGTCCTTAATTTTTTCAGCTTTCTTTTGCTTTGCAACATATTTCATTTTTAGCATGTTACGAATCTCTTGCTTCACTTCGGGAGGCACATTTAGGCATGTTCTTGAATTATTTCTTGCATCTGTGTGACTTAAGCGATATTTATAACGAGTAATACCTCCACTTTGAAGTACAAGATTACAGAAATTGCAAATAGATCCATTTGTGTTGTTCGGAATGACTTTGCAATACTTCCATGCAGGATCAAATCTTGTGTTTCCAACTACACCACTGCCACTTCCACCTTCGGTGGCCATTCACTTTATATGTATCCTTTAAAAAGAGCAAGTTATAGTTAAATAATAATATTAAAAAGTTGGAATTAAATTCAATTTATATTCTATTAATATTTACGTTGATTCCATTGAATATTAATTCTAAACTTCAAATTATTTGCACTCTTTATATACCCTGAAATAATCACGTGTGGGGAAATACACCATCATCAATGTTTTACAAAACAAAAAATTTAAAATTTAAAAAAAAGTATAAAAATTCAACCATTTTGACTCATACAATATGGGGTCGTATTCACCCATTCACCAATTTACCTACTTTGAGTTCTTTATTTTCTCGAATAGAAATGATTATAGTGACAAATTTTGGTCTAAAAAATAATAATATCCATAATACTCTCAAATAGTTAAATGAATTTTAGAGAAAGTTAATTACCTTTGTTCAACCACTAAGTGTGTGCTTTATTAGTTGTTAGGGTTCTTTTTTATAGAATAATATTTTGAATTTAGTATCATAGTATTGGTGGATACAGATTATACAATTATACTCACAATAATTATTATCGTAAACAATAATTTATTAATACTTTATAGTGAAACAATTAATACATTTAATGAAAATAAATATTTAATATTCCCTCCTATTCATTTTATAAATAGTTTTAGACCTTTGCACGATTATTAACGAAACTTTTTTATTCCCAAATTAACCTTAATTAATGTTATATATTAAGTCAAAGTTTTATCTTGTGAAATATATTTAGACAGTAAGTGAAAGAAGGAAAATGAAAGTTGGTTACTTTCGCTAAAATGTCATATTGGGAAGAAGAGAAAAAATGAGTAAATATAATTAATGCAAGAACAATAAATGAGAATACTTTTGGTATAATATTTCAAAACTTCAGTTAAATAGTAAATTGGTGAGAAAGCCAAAACGACTTATAAAAAAATTGGAGGGAGTATGTATATTGACTCCTAAAAAAAATATTGATTTGCATGCACACTCACAATAATATACACATATTGATAACTTAAAATAATACTAAACATATATCCTATTTTTATATTAAAAAAAAGGGCAATTTTAATACTAAACATTTTCCAACTCTATCATATTTTTTTATGATATAAATAAAAAATACATATAACAATTTACACAAAAAAATAGCATATGTATAACTTCAGAATTTGAAATACATACTAATTTACATATAAATTAAATGCTAATTTAGCAACAGCAACAAAAAAACTAAATTTACATACCAAGTGTATCTCTTCAAAATGACATTAGAATGGTTGATATCATGTACTTCATAATGCAAATATTTTCTTTCCAAGTCTCTATGGTCATTTATTGAAGATAAGAAGAAATAGTGTTAGTTAAAAAAATAAATAATTAAAGTTAATAGAATTAAAGACCTTGAAAAGTTGAAAGAGAGTGATACTACACCTTAGAAATAAAAGACCGTGTGTAGATTGTTGGGTTGCATTCATGGTAATTTATAGATAAATTTGGAGTATAAAATTATTAAAAAATAAAATGGTAAATTGAGTAATAATAGGAGAGTGTGATAATTGAAAGAATCTCTCTGCAAAGTAAATTTGTAAGAGAAATTGATGATGACTATGAGAATACAAGTGTGTATCCCCGCGAATTTCGCGGATTGGAAAAAAAACTATTATTATTATTTCAAATTATAGACATTAACTTTTTTTAAATATCTTGTAATTTTGATATAATATTAAAATTGTACTTATAATTCAATGAACAATAAAAAAAAATATTAAACATGAATAAATAGAACATTTAAAAAATATTAACTAATTCACATTCAAACTCACATTAAATATTACTTAAAATTACAGTTGTTGTATACTTGCATGCCCAGTTTTTCCCCATGGTATGAAGATACAATAACAATCGAACACAAAAGTTTAAATCTGCAGATAGAATCACACATTTCAAATCTAAAGGTAACATTTGACAAAAATGATGTCATAGTTAAATTAAATATTGTGTAGATGTTTGTGTGGGAACAATTGATTAATGTGTTGGTATTTATAACACAATTCAACAATAAAAATGGCGTTTAGGTATTAATCTTAGTCTTTTTTTTAATTCAATTTACATATAGATATTTTGAAAATAAAAAAAGTTAAAAAAAATCAATTGTTAAAAAAAAATCGAAATCCTACTCTACAAAATAATATCTATATTTTACCGTTTCAAATTCTATTTTGCAGGTAGAATTTTATCCAAAATAAAAAATTGTGTTACAATCTATTATTGAAGGTATATTCATTTGGTGGCAATATTATTTGAGAATTATATGCTATCTTGGTGACAATATCTTTTCAGAAAAATTTCAATTCCCTTCTGCAACTTTTACATCTACCTATATTTTGCAAAAATAAATTCTAAAAATATCTAAGAAAAAAATCGTTCGAAAAAAGTATTTTAATATTTGTATGTTAAAACAATATAAAAGAAAAATTGAAATCCTAGACTATAAAAGAGTATATGTACTTTACAGTTTAATAGTCTATTTTGGCGTCACAATTATATCCAAAAATAATTTTTTGTATTATAATCTATTATTGAAGGCAAGATATTATATTTGGTGTCAAGATTTTTTTAGTATCATACACTATTTCGGTAACAATATCTGTTATGAAATATTTCAATTCCCTCCTACAAATTTCACATCTATCAATATTTTAGAAGAGAAATCAACCGTGAAAAAAATCAACTTGCACTAATATAATATTTAAAATAATATTCCATATTTTAGGTAAATGTTATGTTTTCATTGATTAAAATATACTCAGATTTATTTTATTTTATAGTAAGATACTTTAAAAGTTATAGTACTGAAATTGTTAGTAAATAAATGTAATGTCCTTTTTTTCCCAACACTATAATTTTCAATCCATAAAAAATTTATTCCACATATTTTAAGAAAAAATATATAAATTAATTATATAAGAAATAACAGCTTTTTACTTATTTATAAATTACAATATTTTTTAAATATTTTTATGTTAAAAATATTAAAGAAAAATCGATATCCTAGTATAGAAAAAATATCTATATCTTTCAGTTTAATAGTCTATTTTGGCCACATAATTTTATCCAAAAATATACTTTTTTATTACAATCTATTATTGAAGGCAATATATTATATTTGATGGCATAATATTTTTGGTATTATACATCATTTTGGTAACAATATCTTTTCCAAAATATTTTATTTTTCTCCTACAAAAATTTCACATCTATCAATACTTTACAAAAATAACTTCAAAAAATATCTAAGAAGAGATATCGTTCGACCATGAAAAAATATCTCTACATCACTTTTAGGTTACCTGCAATACAAAACGAAAAAATATAAAACAATAACGCACACCTTATTCAGGAAAGAATAATAGTTGGATCAAAATCGTAGACGTGTGATGAGAGAATTTTCTTATTGAAAGAGAAAAAATTATTGATGGTGGATTCTAAAAAAACACAAATGTAAAGATATGAATATAAATATACTTTAGAAACTTACAAATAATTTCTGAATACGTTCGAATTATCTTCAAGATGCACATATAATTTTCTTATAATGTGAGCCTAATCATCTCCATGTACATAATAAATTTGTTGACCTGCAAAAAAAGAGGGATGGTGATCTACACAAAAAATTACAGAAATAATCCAAACAAACGAACAAAAAATAAAATTATATTTCTTCACATAGTACACAACAAATGAGAAAATGAAGAGAAGAGATGAGGATTAGGGTTGTGAATTAGAATGAAACTAAAGAGAGATTTGACATTTATAGAAAATACAAAATGAAATGTATGGTTGAGATTAAAAGTGTAAAATATATGGTGTAGATTAAGTCTTAGTAAAAATTAAACAATGCCTAAAATAACTTTTAATGAGAATTTTGTATTTTGAAATAGAGAGATTTTGGACATGCCACATCACCCTAAGAATAAGGTGGTGTTGACACATCATTTTGGAGAGGTTTGGAAATATAGTATAATAAGATATTCTCTGAAACTGAAAAGTAACATTCACAACTCAAATCATATAAGTCACGCAGCAAACAAACAAACAAAAAGAAGGAAAAAAAATTATATTTATAAAAAAAAATTGGAGGAAAAAAATCGTGATATTTTAGGACATATCCGCGATATTTCCCAATTCTCATGCACTTTTGTACTACGAGTGAACCAATATCGATAAGTTATGATATATCGTGATATATCCGCGATACGCTATAAAAAAATACATTGCACCACAATATCTGTATCTCAAACTCAAATTTTGCGATATATCCGCAATATATCGCGATATTTTCATCCTTGCTCATATGTCATGCTTATTAACCTTAAGTTAGAGCACTATTACACTACTCCAAAAATTGGTATTCACGTATACACGTAAAAAGAATACATCAAACAATTTCTTGGTTGGTTATGTCAATACTCTCCAAAGTATATGTGCATCCATCATGAGATACCTTTTATCTCATAGTTGTGAGAACCAATTGCATCATCGATATCCTATTCTCGATGATCATTGATTAGAGCTACTTTAAGAACAATGTTATAGTCATCTGAGTCTCACATTCTCAATGACGACATTAGTTCACGGAACATATAGATGAATAAATGCAAACAACCAAACATAATATTATATAAGTGCAATGTTGAATATTATTGATCGAATCAATAATACATTAAAAACTGAATATAATCAAGTATAATGTCCTTTAAACAATTGCATCTAGGGCATATATGTTGATAGGCAAACAACCTAATGAATTGGCGAGCAATGATTAGTTAATAATTTGAAATTAATGGCTAATACAGGTCAACTACCAGTAGGGCGAGCAACCTCAAGGAACGAGCAACCCCATTAGATTAGCAACTCCAGTAGGCGAGCAACCCTGAATAATTTCTCAAATAAAGTACAAGTACCATAAGGGTGGGCAAGCAGAGTGAAACATGACTCCAAAAAAATCGAGCAGCCTAAGGGGAGAGCAGAGATGAGCATACTCATCAAGAAAAGCTCTAGAACGAGCAACCGAGCACCTCAAGCTAAGAAAACTTTGTAACTAAGTAATATCTTAGATAAGGTCAAATAGTCAAATAGACATGTGTCAAGCATGTATGCTAGAAGGTGAAATGGTATGCCACCACCTACTTGGTGGTATGTATAAAAATCTTGAATTTCTTTAATAAAATTAAGTCAATTATCACAAATACACACTAAAAATACAGACAAAATACTCATACATATGCACACACAGACACACATATATAAAATAACTACAAAATCACGTATTTACCATTTACGGCAGTAATCAATCGCACATAATTGTTTGGTGATTCCAAAACAGATTAAATAATCATTAATCCTCTCGATTAGATTGAATCATCAATAATATATACTAACAATTACTTTATAAACCCACCCATATATCCATAAGGCATTAGTAAATTAAATGATGTTTTACACTTTTTAATGTAAATTAATTACATTACTTTCAAATTTACATTTTAAAATCATTATAATAATTAGATAATGGTCTCTAGTAACGAGAAAGATAAATACTCTCCCCTATCCAAAATATATGTCATTTTTAAAAAAATATACATATTAAGGAAATAAATGGTGTCTTATTATATCCTTAATAAATGTTTGACTTTCACATTAAAAGAACACCTTTCTTTAATTATTTTAATGAATTTAAGGGTAAATTTGGAAGAAATACAATTAATTTACATTGAAAAGTGCTAAACGTAATCTAATTTGCAAATAAAATGAAAGGTCAAAATGATATTTATTTTGAATAGGAGAGTGTAATAATTAAGGGTACATTAAGACCCCAATTATTTTCTTAATATGTATGCGTTTTATCCAAAATTATATTTATTTTGAATGTGAAAGAGTATTGTTGATAAATAATATATTTGTGAATGGAGATTACATGTGGCAATTATGATAAATATTATTAAACAAAGAATCAAAGGAGTAGAGACAATAAATGTGGATTTATTGCTCTAATCCTTGAATTCGAAATGAAAATAATAAATGCTAAGAAACAATAAGTTGTTAAAGGAATTGCTGAATTTTTTAGGTTCAATCTTAAGTTGTTGGATCATCTATTATGAGCTCAAATTCTCTATTTATAGCCCCATAAATGCATGGACGTTGTTCTAATGTTCTAGTACTAATCCATACATTAAATGCATAATTTAATGGGTTTCACAGACAAGTGTGAGCTCCTTGCCCTCCATGGGTGAGCATTTTGGTATTGATGAATGCCCGTCAGCGTACTTTTATGAGCCTTGCTCTCAAAGTGGTGATTTGACATCAGAGTTTATAATCATGGTACAACAAGTAGAATATACTAACTTTTACTTTTTCAATATATTTTTAAAAAAAAACATATATTTCATTAATATACCCTCCGATCCATTTTATTTGTCATTTAGGTATTTTTTTTATTTTATTTTAGGTGACTTTTAAAAAGTTATTTTTGAATCTAGGTGATTAGTGTTTTTTCTTTTTTAGTTTTCTAGTAGGGTAGGATTAAACTTTATGATTTAAGATTTATATTATTATATTATTTGTTAAGTGTAATTATAATAATTAGATTATTTTTTATTATTTTATAAGATAAGAGGAATTAAAGCGTTATTCTTTTCTAAAATATCTTTTTCTTAGTATTTGTGAAAATAGTTGTTGAGGTAAAATTATTATGCCGAAAGATTCTCTCTCCTTTGTGTGGAGATTGTCGGAAAGTCTTTGACCAATAATAGCTTGAGACGTTTCGTCTTCCGCTTCTAGCAGCCCTCGAGTACAGCTAGGTTACTAGTAAGATGTGTTGCGTAATTAATACGTTGCCTCCGGCCATCATTGCTATATTAAGGGCCCTTTTAGGGCAAATTGACACATATCTTCTTCAATTCACAGAGAATAACAATCAAACCCCTCTTTGGATTTAAGGTGATCAGAGTGATAATGACAGAGAGTTTGAATGAACTTTGGGGCAAACTCACCCCCACGGCAGCAGAAAACACATATATCGACATCGATGAAGGTAATCTCTCGGAGCCAAAAATATGTTAATAGGGAGGTTTATGATGAAGAAATCAATTGGCCCGATTGAAATGGAGCAAGCAATGAAAAAGATATGGCAGAGTAATCATTCTCTAAAGGTGTCGGCTGTGGCGGAATAAGTTTTCATCTTTGAATCCTAGGGGAAAATATAACTCATGAAGGTCCTTCACAAGCAACCATGGAACCTGAATGGTGCTTTGATGGTGCTTGATAAAATGACAGGCCTAGAGAGGCCTTCAGAAATCAGAGTGAACATGGTTCCATTCTGGGTGCAGATTCATGGGCTGCAATTCTGCCCGATGACGAAGATTGTTGAAAAAAAGATTGGAGAAACTATAGGTCGAGTGTTAAATATGGAAGGGCCTTCGGGAGAGTCTATCTTTGGGAAGTATCTCAGGGTAAGAGTTATGGTGGACATCTCAAAACCCCAAAACAGAGTCACGGTGATTAGAGTTAGAGATTAAAGCCAAAAGGTATTCTTTAGGTACGAAAGGCTCTTGTAGTATTGCTACATTTGTGGAAAGCTTGATCACTTGGAGAAAGAATGTCAGTTGCCTATACTTTGATGGGCACGGAGGAAGAACCAAACAGTGAATATGCGGTGTGGCTAAGTGCGGATGGGCAAAAATGCATCAAGATTGAGGAGATGTAGTTAACAAGGGGAAGGAGAAGCAAGAGCAGATAGACAGGAGCTATGAGATGGAGGAAGAAGGGGGGAAAACTACTAATTAGCAACATGAAGGTCGAAGCTGCGGAGAAGGTAATTCACTTTGAGGACCTCATAGGCCTTAACAATCTAATTAAAGAGATTTGGGCAAGTGGTAAGGCGGAGCTGCCACAACTACAACCAACATTATCTCTAGCTAACATGGTGGAGAGTAATAGCAAGGCTATGGAGAGAAGCTTTCATCAGGGGAAATGAAGTTTTGGAGGATTTTTTATGCCAATAAGGGAGAAGCAGCCAATGAAGTTTGAAAAACAAAAAAGATGGTGCAGAGAGTTAAGAAAAGAAGCCGCCAACTAACAATGGCTCCCCAGTTGGGACCAAATGACAATGACCACCAGAAGATGCTAAAGAATGAGGAAAATACCAATAAGAAAAAGCAACAAAAATGTTCCGGAACGAAGAGCGACTGGAAGAAAGCAAAGAACAATGAGGAGACAAAGGGGGAAGAAAGAGGTTTGAAGATATAATACGATGAAATGGCGGAGACTGAGGAGAATCAGTCCCGCCAGAAGCCATGAATCTTATAGTTTGTAATGCGCGAGGATTGGACAATCATTGCAAATTCCAGTTGCGTCAGCGCTTGGTTGCTGAGTTAAGGTCCACAATGCTATTTGTAATGGAGTCTAAAGTTTCTAGTAAGGTAGAATGTAGTTGGAAATCTCGTTTAATGTTTTTGAATGCTTTTGGGATCGATGCTTGTGGTAGTTCCGGTGGTCTTTTATTTTTTTGGAATGAAAAACTGAAAGTCTCTATTTTCTCTTATTCGAAGAGCTATATAAATTGTTGCATTTTGTTGAATTAGAAATATTGGAGATTTATTGGATTTTATGGTCACACTGTTACTCAAAATAGATGGTGGTCATGGGACCTCTTGAGGAAAGTGGCTAAGATTCATTGCAATGGTCCATATGCTTGGTTGATTAAAGGGGGTTTCAATGAAATTAGGGTGAATGCAGAGAAGAAAGGTGGGAGAGAAAGACATATCCAACAAATGCATGAGTTTAATGAGGTGATTAATGAGCTGAATATGAAGAAATTGGAGGCTACAAGACCAAGATTTACGTGGATTAACAAGAGAGAAGGAAGAGAATTGATAAGGGAGAAGTTTAATAGATTTCTGGCAAATAATGAATGGGTAGAGGTGATCCAACACTTTGAGGTAAAGAAACTGAATTTCATTGGTTTTGATCACATGGCAATCCAATTGAAAATAATGTAAGAGCAAATAGAGAAGAAGCCAAGAAGCAAGAGAAAATTTTAGTTCAAGAGTAAGTGGCTCTTGGAGGGGGAATTTGAAGAAATATTGAAGGAAGCTTGCGATCAGAGCAAGATGCACTCCAACATTGATAATATACTGGAAAATTGTAGAAAAATACTTGAGGTTTGGGCTAAAACTAAAGTGGGAGATGTGAATAAGAAACTGAAAGAAGCAAGGATGAAACTAGAAAAGGAAATTAATGAAGAAGATGATGAGCTCAATGTAGGGAAGTTAAAAGAGTTGGAAAAGGAAATACAAAAGCTAGAGACGCAGGACGAAATGCACTAGCACTAGCGATCAAAATATACTTGGCTTACAGAAGAGGATAAGAATACAATCTATTTTCACAAAAGGGCTTCAGAAAGAAGGAAAAGAAATACAATCAAAGGGTTGATATATTCAGAAGGTAATTGGTGTACCAGATGGGAAGAGATAGAAAATATCGCTCTTACACATTTTGAAAAGCTCTACGAAACATAAAGACCAACAACGAAGGAGATTGATAGGGTGATGGAGAATGTCAAAGCAATTATCACGAATGAGATGAACGCTTATTTGTTTACTCCGTTTATAGAGTAAGAAATGAATATTGTAGCCTTTGATCTTAATCCATCCAAAGCACCGAGCCCAGATGGTTTCCTAACAACGTTTTATCTGAAAAAATGGGATGTAGTTTGGGAGGACACTGTGAAACACATCAAGAAGATCCTGATGAGGGAGGATCTTTGTAGCACTGGAACAAAATCACGATATCTCTGATGCCAAAGGTCAAGAATCCGAGGGAATTGAAGGAATATAGGCCGATCATTGTCTGTAATGCCATTTATAGAATCCTTGCAAGAGTTGTGATAAATAGGCAGAGGATCTTTATGGACAAAATCATTTATCCAAGCCAGAGTGCGTTCATTCCGAGAAGACTCATCACGGATAACATTCTCATCGAATTCGAATGTATGCATTGGTTAAGGAACAGTAAGAGCAAAATAGGATATGCAACCTTGAAGCTGGATACGTCAAAGGCGTATAATAGGATCGAATGGGCTCATTTGAGCAAGATTACACAAAAAATGGGGTTTTGTGAAAAATAGGTGGATCTCATAATGAGATGTGTTAGCTCCGTCTCATACTCCTTCAAGTTTCAAGATAGAATTGTTGCGACATTAATCCCAGTATAGGGCTTAGGCAATGAGATCTGCTATCTCCATTCTTGTTCGTGTTATGCGCCCAAGGACTTTCATCAATGATATCCAACATGGGGGAGAAGAAAGAAATTATGGAGTCTCAATAGCAAGAGGAAGCCTGATAATTTGACACTTATTTTTCACAGATGGCAACTTGGTCTTTTTTTAGAGAAAAGCTGGAAGAATGCAAAATTTTGAAGAGATGCTTGAAGAAATATGAGAAGGCATCGGGGCAATCTATCAATTTTGAAAAATTTGCAATTACCTTCAGCCAAAATACCAAGAACGCCTATAAGAACAAAATCAAGGATATTCTGTGAGGATGAGACAAGGCTATGATATCTTCTTAGGGCTGCCCACATTTTTTATGAGATGCAAGAGACTCCAATTCTCCTACTAAAATAGACTGGTACAAAAAGTGGAGACGTGGAGAAATAGAGACTTCTCGGAGGGAGGTAAGGAAATTTAAATTAAAGTGGTCCTTAATGCAATACCATCTTATGCAATGTCTTATTTTCGGATACCTTTTTCTATTTGTCATAATTTGGAGAGAATTATAGCTGATTTTTGGTGGGGCTATAAAGAGGAGGGAAAGAAAATACACTGGAAAAGAATCATACTCATGCAACAATAACAAGAAACACCAAGATCAAGCATGGATGTGCACTCAACGATGTGTTTAACTCCCTCACAAGTGTATAACAATGATAAAGGGACTCACTCAATCAATCAATCACACAAATTGGCAGCCATAGGCTTGTAAATGCTCTCAACTTCGACCATACTCTAGAAATCAATGCCGAATCAAAAAGGACTTTCAAAAGGTTGTAATGTAGGCTCTTTGGACAGGTGGGATAACAATATGGTAAAGTGACACAAGTGAATGGAGAATAGAAATTCAAAACTTCGGTACTTCGAGATTAAGAACGAACTACTTCAAACGTATTCAATCACTACACTTTCGCTTTCAATTCTCTCAACACTTCAATTTTTTATCTTTCTCACTCCTTCACTTTTTCAATCACTTCATCATTTTTTTTTCTTTTTCGCACAAACACATGAGCTCATTTTTTTTTCTTTTGCTCATTCTCAAATTTTTTTGTTCTTTTTCCCACATCTCAAAACTTCATCACACCTTCTTCTCATATTCACTCAACAAACAACCTTTTCCTTTTTTCAACTCAATTCACTTCCTTCATATTCACACTTTCCTATTCTCCACTCAAATTTGGACAAAAAGGCTTAGGAATTGGAATAGTGTTCATATGTGCTAGCAAATAAAATAGACTTTAGGCTCAAAGGGGCTAACAAGGGATCAATGTCATTGGAAAGGAAAATTTTGGCTAAGTGACTTATTCAATTCAAAAATGGCCTAAGATCCTATTCGGCATATCAAACTAGACACAATCTAGAAGCAAGAGCACATGCAAGTTCTAGCATCCTCTAAGGTGACGATCCACTCACAAACGAAGAGATTAAATCATGCATTTAAATCTCGTAAGGCTCAACTCTCACGGCTTTCACATCCAAGCTAGTCCTAGTGAATTCTCACTCTCATCACACAAGCACTCAAAAGAAAACTCATAAGCATACGAGTTCTTTCTCAAATCAGCTCAAATTCAAACACTCACACAAGAAAACTCCTAACTCAGCCTCACAATTCACCCTACTCATCAAATCATACTCAAAGATAGCAATCAACAAGCATAAGGTGATTGATAGGCATAAAATATTGAGTAACAAAACAAATTAATAATAGCCCAAGGAGCATCTCAAGGCACCAAATAACTAACTCAACTCAAAGATAAGGGGTGCTCCGGTGCAATGTAACAATAAATCATAAAAAAAACTCCACCCCCCCCAAACTTCGACCTTGCTAGAGGTCTAAGTTTGGGGTTGTGGGTTACCTCAACCGAACAATTCAGTTTCTCTCAATAGCTTTGCACACTCCCTTGTCTCAAGTTGGGTCCTTCAATCTGAATAACTTCATGATTCCTTTACTCCTTTAGAGACAAGCCTACAAAATAAAACTCTCAAGTACGAGGTTAAACATACGACTCAAAATACTCCCTAATAATATAAAAAGACACTAAAAATAAATGAAAGCAAATAAAAATGGGTTGCCTCCCATTCAGCGCTATTTTTAAGGTCCTCATGCCGGACCAAGCTCAAAGGAGCTTATGGGACATCATACTCAAATTTACCTCCCTTACTCTCATAAGAGTGGTGTTTGAACTCCTTTCCTTGATGCCCCTCCATCATGAGCCCCTTTGCTCTCTTCTCATCCCCAAGTGTTATGGGTCTCAACTCCTTCTTCCCTCTATCTGGAGGAGTCTTACCAAACAATTTCTTGAATTTGGACTTTTTCTTCTTAACTCCTCCTTTCCCTTCTAACTGGACCACGTCCACACTTTTCACCTCTTCATCCTTCAACTTCTTCACTTCATCCCTATCAACATAATCAAGAACATAATGATCATGGGTTAAGTAATTGAGTGAAGGATTATAAAATTCATGAATATGAGAAAGATTAGGGATAGAAGGCGTGTCTTCAACACGAGGATCAATTGCATCCATGCAATACAAGCTCTCATCCTCCCTCGGGTGTTTCATGGCTTCATATAGGGAGATCTTCACTTCTTGATCATCAACCTTCAACGTGATCTTCCCATTCGCCACGTCTAGCACCATCCCCGCCGTAGCTAAGAACGGTCTTCCCAAGATCAGGGGTACGTGCTCATCTTCCTCCATCTCTAGCACTACAAAGTCGGCTGGAAAGATATGATCTCCAACTCTCACAAGGACGTCTTCAACCACACCTTGAGGTCTAGTAATAGACCGATCGGCTAGTTGAAGCGTCATCATTGTGGGTTGAAGTTCACCACCTTCCAACTTCTTGAAAAGCGACAACGGCATGAGATTGATGCTCGCCCCGAGGTCGCACAACGCTCCCTTCTTGATCCCGTTTCCGATATCACATAGGATCGTGAAACTACCGGGATCCTTCAGCTTTGGTGGAAGTGCCTTGTGCACTAATGCACTCACCTCGTGGTTCAGCTGCACCAACTTCGGCTCATCCACTCGCCGCCTTTTCGCGATCAAGTCCTTCAAAAACTTCGCATAGTGCGGCATCTGTTCCAAAGCATCATAAAAAGGAATGTTAATGTGAAGTTGTTTAAAAACATCAAGAAATTTTGCAAATTTTTCATCAAGCTTCTTTTTCATGAAGCGCTGTGGATATGGGACGGGTATCACAGATTTGGGTACCCCACATTCATCTCTTTCTGTTTCTTTCACTTTATCCCTTGCTTCCTTTGCCTTTTTCCACTTAGGAACTCTCTCTATCTCCTCAAAGTCTTTCCCCTTCTGGGACTCATCCATATCTTCATGCTTCTCAATCCCTTTACTTTCAATCCCCTTCTCAACTTCATCTCCTTTAGGCTCAATCTCTTCTTGGGGCGTCTCAGAATCAGCAGGCATCTGAGGACCTTCGTAGTTGGTTCCACTTCTTAGCTGGATCGCCTTGCACTGCTCTTTCGGGTTCCCCTCCGGCATTCTATTCACTGATTTTGCAATCTGACTCATCTGGAGCTCTAAAGAGGTGAACCTTCGATTGTTCTCTTGTTGAGTTCTAGTCCACTCAACGTTCATCTTCTGGAGCTCTTGATCACGTTGATCACCCTTCTTGTGCAACTCCTTCACATCGTACTCCAAGGATGACAACCGCTTGCTCCCTTCCTCCACCTTCTGAAGGATCGCTCTCAACATCTCCTCGGTTGATGCACCGCCTTCTCCACCAGGAGGTTTAGACCCCGGATCAACACTTGCAGGAACAGTAACACCAGCTTTTGGGTTAGCATAAGAAAAATTATCATTCTTCCTCCATGTGTTTTGAGGAGGCTGCTGGCCTCCTTGATACCCTTGTGTGTTCCTCCATTGATTTTGAAGTGGCTGAGGGCCTGGAGGCACAAATGGTTGGCCATAAGAAGGCCTTCCATACTGATTACCACCTTGGTAGCCATTCTGATTGTAATATGGACCTCCCATGTAATTGGCTACCTCTTGCTGTCCACTGGGCTGGTCTACTCTCTCATTCTCTACTGCATGCTCTCCACCCAAACTCTTCCCCAACTCGAGGTTGTTGATCTTTTCCATCATGGCCATCAGCAGCCTTCTCGTTCCTTCTCCCTCTTCAACCTGATGCACTCTTTGCAAATCTGCATCCGCACTCCAAGCACCGGCATTCGTGACAATGTTGTCCACGATCTCCCTACATCTCTCTATGCCTTGGTTCAGGAATGCTCCGCCCGCACAGGCGTCTAAATGGTCTTGCCCCGCCTTGTTGGCACCACTGTAGAAGAATGCCACAATATCCCCCTCATTGTACCCGTGCTGCGGGCACTCAATCAGCATGTTTGAGTATCTCTCCCACGCTTGGCGTAAGTCCTCTCCTTGCTTCTGGCGGAAAGAAGATATCTCAATTCTTGCTTTTATTGTCCTTGATGGAGGGTAGAATCGCTCGAGGAACAGACGCTCGAGCTCGGCCCAAGTGGTAATACCTCCCCGCGGGAGCTTATTATCGTACCACTCCTTGGCTATTCCCGTCAATGAGAATGGGAACAGCCTAAGCCTCTTGGCATCTTCAGACATGCCATTATAATTAAATGTGGAGGCTATCATGAGAAAGCTCCTCAGATGTGTGTGAGGATTCTCCTTCCCGATCACCCCTTTGAACTGATTCTTGGTCAGCAGCTTTAAAATCCCCGGTGATATCGAGAAGTTGTTCGCCTCAACAGGAGGCAAAGCTACTCCATCGTAGTACCTCTGCGGTTGTGCCGTGAACCTCCCTCTAATCGCCATATTATGATCTACGTTCTGAGGAACGTGTTGAGGATTAGCAGCAGGTACTGGTACTTGTTGGGGTGGTGGTGGGTAAACAGGTGGTTGGTTGTAGACTGGGGGTGGATGATATGTATATGGTGGGTAAGGATAAGGTGGGTATGGGTAATGTTGGTATACTGGGTTGTTAAAAGGGTTATTTGGGTTTTGTGGGTAAGCAGGGTTGTTAGGAGGATTATGGACAAGGTTCTGAGCTGGATTCCCTACGTTTTGTGTACCCGGGTTTAGGCTCTGGCTATCCCCTAATGGAATTTGATTCTGGCTACCACTAACCCCAGTGCCTTCAACTCGGTCTACTGCCTGATTGAAATCGTTGGCAGCATCGTCCAACTCATTATTGAGGTCCATTGGTCCCTTCCCTAAGTCGGTTGCGTTCATTCTTCTCAAGTAAGCTCGGTTCCTTCTAGCTATTGTCTCAGGGTCCAACGGTATTCTCTCTTCGCTCGTGTTGCCTTGTGAGCGCGTTCTCATAAACCTGACACACTAGCAGATGGATCAAAACGCAACTGCCGAATAAATAAAAATAACAAAAAGAAATAAAAACAGAAAATAGGCACTCACTACTAACTACTAAGCTATCGACAAGTCCTATTCAAAGAGCATATAACGCCATCCCCGGCAACGGCGCCATTGACTTGAAGCGATTTTACTAACTTCTACTAATCGCTCACCCGCAAGCGAACGGGTTCACTGTAGTATTGGCAAGTATAACGACCAAGTATATCGTACCCACGGGACAATGTATATGCGAATAGATCCCTGAAGATCTACGCGTCGTAGTTAATATGAGTGTATTGTTTTTGGATTTTTATAAAGATCAATTAAAACTAAAATAAACTAACTAAACTAAAATACTAAAGCAGACGAATTACTAAGGGTTGGATTCAAATAAGAGATGGTGATGCTTAGGATAGGAATCCCTACGTATACTAACGGAGCAGGTACATAATCAAAATAACCGTGACAAACAAGAATTAACCTAAGTAAAAGAATGCAAGGTGAAAGCTCAAGATTCTAAACCCTAATACTTTACCCTAACACTCGACTTCACTAATCCACTAACAAGTTAATGGATTGTGCTCAATTAATGAGACCCTGATTTAACTAAGGTGATGCGGTCGTCCTCCTTCGCTAAACCGGTAAATGAATTAACCTTTCCTAAACCTTCTCGTTAAGACTACTAATTGTTATTGAGTGATGCGGTCGTCCTCTCTCTAACACTTTCGTACTAAATTTAAAGGTGAAGTTCAGATTAATTATAAGAATTCATTAACTAAGAGAATTAAAACTAACGTCACGAATTACCCTAATTACGTACCCACATCCTACTTCTACGAGTTCATCCTAACCTAAGCACGCAAGGGTTTTAGCCGGACATGGTTTTAACATAAATAAAAGCAACAGAAGAAACAACGAACATAAACATGATGAATTGAACGAAGAAAATAAGAAACATGAACTAGGGTTTAAAAAGAAAATAAATACGAAGAACTGAAATTGAATTAACTAAAACGAAATTTAAAAGCGTTTAAAGTAACGAACTAATGAAAAGAAACTAAGAATTCGTATGCAAAACCTCAACAAAACGTAAAATAAAGCTTGCTCTTCTTCTTCCTCTCCAAAAACTAAGTCTAAAATTGATTTCTAAAGTTGGTGATCCTTCAAAACGTGTTTGGAAGAGGTATATATAGGCACCGGGTCGAAACGGGAGTTAATGGGCCGAAAATACGCATCCGGAGGCAAAAGTATATGGGCGCTCGAGCAAAACGCTCGAGCGGTCCCGCTCGAGCTGTGTAGCTCGAATGATGCATTCACTCGAGCGGTCGCGCTCGAGCTGCTCGAGCGCTGAATCTTCTCTGTATGTTTTGGGCGCTCGAGTAATTCGCTCGAGCGCAAGAATTGTTCTGTACGTTTGCGCGCTCGAGTAAGGCGCTCGAGCGGTGGCGCTCGAGCAATGCGCTCGAGTGATCTCTAATCCTTCCAAATGATATTTTTCCTCGTCCGCACTAATACCAATCGTATTTCTTCAATATCTTCTCATCCGGGCATCCGTTTGAGTCGATTCAAAGTCCTACGAACTCCGTTTTTCGTCCTCTATTCACCTATGAGCATCAAAAAGACAAATTTATCAATGTATAGAAATAATGCTCATTTGACTCTAAATACTCTATAAACTCGACCAAAACTAGGGCGTTTCTAGCTACGAATCATGACAATTTCACGCCTAATCATAAAGTCGAGCTACAATCTATGCATCTTCAAAAAGGAAAACAGGGGAGATGAAGAAACTTCATCAAGGCGAAATAAGGAAGTGTGGAGAAAGATTTGACAACTGAAGATCCCACCTAAGATCATAATTTTTATGTGGAAGGTGACCAATGATGCAATAGCCTCGGAAGGAAACCTTAATTCTCATCACACATCTATTATGGAGGAATGTGGCCTATGTGGTTCCCCGAAGGCTTAGCACAATTCATACATTATTCTCCTATCTCATTGCGAAAGAAGTGTGAAGGAAATGGTGCAACTGGAATAGTATAAAGAGGGGGAGAGGACTCGAGACGAGAGATTTTATCCAATTTATGTTTGAAACAGAAAATGGCTTGATGAAGGAAGATACAACCACTATTGTTTGGGCCACTTAGAGGGAGAGATGTAGGCTTAAGCATGAAAATATAAAGGGAAACCAAAAGAGACAAGGAAGACCAAGAATTAGAATTGATTGGGCCTTGGAATTCCTTCGAAGCTACCACGAAGCTAATGAAACAATCAAAGGGACGAAGAAAAAAAATACATAACACTAAGGAGCTTTGAGGCCCTTATGGAGCAATTTGAAGGCCATACAATTTGGGTGGATGCAAGCTTGAAAGAGAAAGAAGGGAGAACATCAGTGGGTTTTGCAGTTAAGGATGAGCAATGAGAGATTGTGGTAGCAGGATGCAGAAAAATGCCCTTCCCGGGTTCCATTACGGGAGTTGAAATCATGACAGTACTTGAAAGAGTTGAAGCTTGTAAAAGATATGGAGTTCGGCGAGCAAGAATATGGTCGGATTTGATTGAGGTAGTCCAGTTGATAGCAAAAAATGAAGATATTACAGTCCGAAAGGGAACTTTGTTGAAGAAATATGAGAAGAAATGAAGAATGTCTTTGTGTGCGTTGTGCATTATATTCCAAGGAGAAACAACAAAGTTGCTCACGAGTTAACCAGGATAGCCCAATAATTGTAATTTCTATTTCTTTATTTTGCAAGAGTTATGTTTCTTAAAAAAAATTATAAAATGAGAGAGAGTGTAACTTCGATCTTTATAATGGGTAGAGTGAAAGTAAAATAATTAATCGATAAGTTTTATAGATTATTTACGAGAGTAACCACTTGAACTATTTCACTGTATTGAAAGATACCACAAAGTAATAAATATTTATTATGGATCATTTTTTTACCATTTTAATGACTTGCATGATTATTTAATGCATTTAATTAAACCAAAAGTAGAAAAGCCAATTGGGAATAGTAATATTTAATTTTTTTTAATATAATTGTTTTAGATCAAAATATTTTCTCTAGAAAAATAAAATGCGTTGGGGGAGTAAAACTGTAAAAGATAATAAAACTTAGAAAAGAGAATATTTCTCTATGTTTGTAGGTGAATGTAGGTTAATCATGGTTATCATCACCAGTTTTCTTACGTCTCATCGTATTAATTAAAACTTATAACAGAGGCGCACATAATTAAACATTCCGTATCTCGAGGTTTAGCTAATACAGGCAATTTCTCTCTAATTCAATTTTCTAAATCAAATCCATCTATCACAACCTTCCTTTAATTATTACAGCCACTCACAACTCTCTCACTCGCAGAGAGAGAGAAAGAGGAGAGAGAGAGAGGGGGGAGTGTTAAAGGCGTGCAAACTTTTTAGGCCGAGTTGCTTCTTTCCCCTGAAAACCTTCAATCAAACAACGGAGTTATTCTTTTCTGTCCGCCTCCGATCGCTCTTGGCTCGCCGGCGGCGGCGGCGACGGTGAATATTCCGGCTATATAAGGAAAATGCGCGGATTCTGATTGAAGATCTGGGGTTACTTTGTCCATGGACTACTGATCCGATTCTCGCCTTGTTCGATCCCTCTAATTTCAAGGTTTTTTTTTTTTACTCTAGGGCTTTTGTTTTTCTTAATTTAGGTTAATTTCGTTTAAATCTGCAAGTATTGTGATGTTCGTGCTTGTTGGTGTTTAATTAAATTCACTATTGGGTGTTTGGGATTTGGTTGTATGATATGAGGTTTCCAATTTGGTATTGTTGGTCAAGTATAACACACTTCTAATTACCAGAGAAAGTTTATTTTGTTTCCCTCACTTTGTTTTATGAGATTTAGCATTTTATTCTGGTGCCAATAATCTACTATATAGATTGGACTAGATTTGTTTTCTCGGTTGGTGTATCTAACTATGCATCTTAATATACTGTTTCTACACCATTTTGTCTAGAAACAGTTGTGTTTAACACGATTTGTTGGATCTGTTTGCAAAATCAAGAGTAAAGAAGGGGAGAAACTCCACAGGTTTCAACTTCATCTTATCTCAGTTTTTGCAGTCTGGTTTTCTTACTTGAACTTGGTTATATTTAGTTTACTGGAGTGATTCGTTGAATGTCGTTCAAGAGCATCGTAAAGGAGCTGAAAGATGGAATCGGGAACATCTCCAGGCGGGGTTCTGAGAGGAAGCACTGGCGGAGTCGAACCAGATCGTTTGTAGCCCCCGATGTAGCTCCTCATACACCAATCGAGCAAGGGCAGTGGGCAAATTTACCCCCCGAGCTGCTATTGGATATCATCAGGAGAGTTGAAGAGAGTGAGACAGCTTGGCCTGCAAGGACGGTTGTTGTCTTTTGTGCATCGGTTTGTAGATCCTGGAGGGATATCACTAAGGAGATTGTCAAAACTCCAGAGGAATGTGGGAGGCTCACATTCCCCATTTCATTAAAGCAGGTAGTTTGTTATTCACTTTTGATTCCATATAGTTCCTGTTTTCGGAAACAATTATAGTCTCACTCAGCCTTTCTTTCTAAATTCTAGCCGGGCCCACGTGATGCACCAATACAATGTTTTATCAAGAGAGATAGGGCGACTTCAACATACCGCCTATATTTTGGTCTGACCCCATGTAAGTCATTTTATTTGTGTAGGCAATACGAGACTTGTCACAAATGCTTCACATTCTTGATATTATGAAACATGCAGTAACTTGCTTTTAGAGCGCATCAATGTACAGTTTCCTAGTTATAATATTAGCAAAAAATAGAGTGCTGAGTAGAGGATGTTATGGTCTCCCATTGATATTCCTGCTGACAAACATTGCTTATCACACTAGGAACTCTTGCTCCAATCTCATTTATGGACAAGCATGTGTGTTGAGCCAAATTAGTTTCGTCCAATATATATCTCGAAATTATGGTTGCCACTAATGCAGTTCTATAAGAATATAAAATGAGGTTAGAGTTGGGTCTTCACATGGATGTAAAGTGGAAAAAAATATGAGAGGGGTTTGAACTAGGCAACCAACCATTGTACTCCAATACTCAAAGATATATATACTCTTCATTGCCCCTTTTCCATTGCTAAATCTCATAAAGGGAAAACTTGTTAACTGAAAATATAAAGAACATGTAGAAGTTACTTATTATGGAAATATGTTTCAAGAGGGTGCCATAACACTCATTTGCATCAAATATAGGTCAATTGTAGTCTGTAGAGAACATGAAAAAATATTGGAACCCCTGGGTGCCTTAGAACGTGATTATTAACACTAACCAGTGATTATGTCTTTCTATTATGTCCTGAAAGGCTTGTGCTGTAGACTCTCTCTCTCAATAACTCGTTGATGTATTTGAAGGAAACCACTCACCTAAAACACATGCATAAATGACAACAAAAAATGTTTTACCTAAATAATTTGGAGGACCTTTGTTATATATGCAACTATGATGCATCAAGTAGGAGGCAGAGGCATACTACTAACTTTTAAATCTAATGGCAGCTGAGGACGAACATGATAAGTTATTGTTGGCAGCCAAAAAGATCAGAAGGGCCACAAGCACAGAGTTTGTAATTTCTTTCGTTGCTGATGACTTTTCTCGAGCCAGCAACTCATATGTTGGAAAACTCAGGCAAGCCCTCCTCTCATATCATTTTCCCGAATACCTTGATTTCGTATCTTCAAAATAATATCAATTTACGTCCTGTAATTTAGGGTGGATCCAATATAATTCCCTTTTCTTTCTATCTTATTAATTTTAGTCATTTTTTGCAGAAAAAACTAAAATCACTTACGTTTAGTACTGAAATTGGACACGCTAAGGCTAAAATTGATAGAGTAGAAAGAAAAAAGATTTTACTACCTCCGTCCATGAAAAGTATGCTCATGTTTTTTCACGTGGTTTAATGCGATATGTTGGAGGGTACTATGAGGCATTGTGAGGTCCGTTTATGAATAAAGTAATTGTTTATGCTAACGTTTATATGCATACTTACCATAAATAATAAATTTATTCCTAAACGGACCTCACAAAACCCCTAAATACCCTCCAACATATTGCATTAAACCACGTGCAAACAAGTGAGCATACTTTTCATGGACGGAGGGAGTATATTGTATTCACCTTAAAATGCAGGACATAAATAAATATTAATTCTTGTATATTCTATGTCTAACTTGATAGCTTTATTCAGGTCTAATTTTCTTGGGACTAAGTTCACCATATTCGATAGCCAACCTCCAAATGACGCAGGTGTTCAAAACGTTAGTCGACAGAGTCGGAGATTTAGTGCCAAACAAGTATCTCCGAAGCTACCTGCGTATAACTACAGTATATCCACCGTTTCATACGAACTCAATGTTCTGCGTACAAGAGGACCTAGGAGAATGCATTGTGTGATGCACTCAATTCCCATTTCTTCCATTCAGGAGGGGGGCACTGCCCCCACACCCACGTCCTTTCCCCAGTGTACGGACGAAAAGACCTTTAGCTCCCCGAATCTCTCCTGTACTGAAACCTCACTCGTTCTTAAAAACAAAGCCCCACGATGGCACGAACAATTGCAATGCTGGTGCCTGAACTTCAAGGGGCGTGTGACAGTAGCTTCAGTTAAGAATTTCCAGCTCGTGGCTTCTGTTGACCCTTCGCTGACCAACATTCCAGCTTCGGAACAAGAAAAGGTGATTCTGCAGTTCGGAAAGATTGGAAAAGATATATTTACTATGGATTACCGATACCCGGTTTCTGCTTTTCAAGCTTTCGCGATTTGCTTGAGCAGCTTTGACACCAAACCGGCATGTGAATGAAGATTATCCAGATCGTTGGTGATCATTTGGGTTATAAATTTTATGTGTGTTTGTATTCCTTTGGAAGGGTCTGTATCATGCATTGGGATGTTGTAGTTGAGAATTATATTCATATGTAGCGGTTGAGGCTGTAGTTTATGACCTGTTAAAGTGTCTTTATGATGGAAAGATGTATGGGTACTCTTAAGTGCCATATTTTAGTGTACTGATGAATAGCATTCATTCTGGATATGCGCCTATTCTCACTCTCTCCCTCACACATATCATGTCACTTATATGGTGAAATTGGTTCTTATGGAGTATATGTGTGTTGCTGAATAAAATAATGATAATTTTATTTTATATTGATTTTTGTGAGAAATAATTTTTTTTTGCTTTTTGGTGTGAAAGTAACTAAAGTTCAAATAAAACAATTAAAAACAATTAATTTTCTTTAGTGAAAACAGTTAATATTTTTCAATAGTTCGTGTATAAATTATTTTCCCTTCTTAAATGTCATGAAGACATATGTTGCAAATTATCGTTAACAACCTTCAAGACTAGACATTTTGCTCAAAGTGGTGATACAAGTAGCTATATAACCATGCTTGTGTGCGATAGCATTTTATGCTCTTATTTATTTTTTCTTCGTGAAAATGGAGTATTTATCTAAGATAGTTGTGTCATATTTGATGAATTTTAACCGATTTGCACGAAATGATCTCATAAAAAAATACTAAAAAATAGAAAGGTATCGTACTATGACTTTAATTCTCATAGTTCATTTCTTCAAAATTCTCAATCAAAATTTGAGGAATGGTGAAACTTCAGACTTAGCGATTTTTTCGCATGTGTAGAAAGGTCAAGCAAAATAATATCAAACCGAAAGAAAATGCTATAATTGAGAATGTTGGAGAAGAATAGCATAAAAGATGAAGAATCATTAGAAATCTTGGATCTGCGTATTTGGAATTGGGTTTATAGATAGATATATGAAATGTGTGGTGATGGAGCAGGTTGATGGCAAAATAGGTGGTGATGAGAAGGAGTGAGATGGTCAAGAATGAGGGTAGGGCCGAGTTTGTAATTGGGTTATATCTATGATATTGTTTAGCAGGACTTTAGCATGTTGTACCTCATGCTGCACAACACAGTACGTAGTACAAAATGTTAAAGTTCTGTTGGACACTACCCAACAAGGTAGCATAGAAAAATTCTTGTAATTGTGGTTGGGCGAGCGGTGTTGGGACCCGTTGTCCAATTGATAAGTCAATGGGTTAAAGTTTCTACATAAGCCGATGTGTCATACAATATAAATAAAACATACCCTTAAACTATCAAATTTGGTTTTAAAAGATTCCTAAATTAATTTTTATTTTAAAAATCCCTTAAACTATACATCCTTGTTTCATTAGACCCCTAAACTATTTTTTTGTTTCAAAATGCCCTTAAACTACACAATTCTTGTTTCATAATGCCCCTACTTAAAATCCGTTAGAGACAAATTTTTTTGTTGCAATTCGATCGTAATAATATTGAATTTCATTGATTTATCATATTTTAATGACATAGCAAAATTCGTGAATTCTCGTTACCAGGGGTCTCCTGAAAGAAAAATTAAGAGTTCAAGGACTTTTTAAAATACAAATTAGTTTAGGAGCCTTTCAAAATAAAAATAAAATGTGATAGTTTTTAGGTCCTTTAATATATTATGCATATAAATAAATAGTGTACAATATCCTAATAGTGGGTGTTGTTGGGAGCATACTATAGAAGAGATCGACTTGGGGCATCACACATGTGTGTTTGGTTAGAAGATTTGATTGGAAATTGGCTTTCTACAAACCGAATGTGACATCAAGTGTAGATTTTATGAGTAATTGGGTCAAGATAGTAATGTGCGCTTTGAGTATCAAGAATAGCTACATGGAATGGAGAGATGAAGCCAAGGATAACAAACACAATCGAAACCTCTAATTTTGATAATTAGGGAGAGGGGTGTGCCAAATAGAAAGATTTTTTTGAGAGAGATGTAGTAGGTGAGCAATTGATTGAATAAAGTGAGGGTGGAAAAAGAAAGAGAGATCGGTTTTCATGATATGACAACGTTGTCATTCGACAAAGTTATTGTGTTCCAACGTATGTGGAGGAGATGTAAGTTAAGAAACACCATTAATATTCACCTCCATTATCAAAATAGAATGGTTTTTTTATCCCAAGAATTTATCAACTAAAGACTTGCCTCGTTAGTTTTTAAGTGGATACAGCCAAATGTATTTTATGAAATGATCCTCAAAGATTACATGATGCTTGAATCCATAAAAAAGAAAAAAAAAAAAAAAATAGATGGTAGAATCCATAAACCGGCGTAAAAGACAAAGTATAGTGTTAAATTGGTTCATATATGAATCATTAAAGGGTATTAGTTGTTTTTATTAAAGAGTATTAATTGTTTTTACTAAAGAATATTAGTTGTTTTCATTAAAGAGTATTAGTTGTTTTCACTAAAGAATATTCGTTGTTTTCACTAGACAATATTACTTATTTACACTGAAGAGTCTTAGGGGGGTGTATTGGATTAGGATTTTAAAGGACTTTTTTAGATGAAAAAGAGTCATGCAGATTTAAAAGATTTCATAGGATTTTTATGACTTTAGTTGTTCAGTGAAAACATACTAAGACTTTTCAGTGAAAACAACTAATACCCTTCAGTGAAAACAATTAATACTCTTTAATGAAAACAATTAATATCTTTCAATTATTTATGTATGAACTAATTCCACTCTATACATACTCGGCGTAAAATAGTTCAAGAGGAGAATGAGAAACCAATTTACTTTAATATTACTCTTATTACATTTACATGTATTGCAATTAAAAGAGAAATCATTAGCAATATTAAGATTGAAGGATATTTTTTAACAAGAGATTTGAGAATAAGTAGAGATGAATGTCATACACATGGTGATAATCAATGACATGCTTTTAACACTTGATAATGCTACAACGGTGGAAGGTGATGATGGTCATTCATAAAATCTCATTTCTAGTTGGTCCCATTTGAAGATTTGCCCATGTAAAACGATTTTAGTAAAAAAATAGCAGCTTTTCAGTGAAAATATGAAATGACTCTTTAAAAATATATTTGAATTGTTCAATATACTTAATGCACAAGTGACTTACTTTTATTTTATAAGGATATTAATTAGAATTTTTCTATAATCATGAAGGTCAAAAATCTCTTTGAATAGTGCACTTGATCTAACACATTTTTTTAAAAAAAAATTGCACTTTGCATTAGAGTGTTTGTACTGTACACATCGTCATCGCACTACATCGCCATTATTAAATAAATTAAATTGGTGCATGATGCACTCACTCAACAGTTGAGACTGTTTACACTGAAAATTATGATTTGATTACACTAAAAAGTGTGGTTAGATTACACTGAAATGTTTACACTTTTCAGTGTTTAGTGTAAACTTTTCAGTGTAATCTAACCACACTTTTCAGTGTAAATAATTTCAATTGTTGAGTGAGTGCACCATATACCTGGTGCATATGAGAGCGCACGTAATAAATATAGAGTAACTCTCTTGTGCACTTATTGTATGGTGCACTCACTCAAGAGTTGAGATCGTTTATACTGAAAAGTATGATTTGATTATACTGAAAAGTGTGGTTAGATTACACTGAAAAATTTACAATGAAAATCAATTTTCAGTGTAAACTAGTATAATCTAACCACACTTTTCAATGGAAATCAGTCTACATTTTTCTGTGTAAACAACTTCAACTGTTGAGTAAGTGCACCGTGCAACAAGTACATATAGAGTGTGCTATAAATATATATTATTTGTTTTATTTTATTTTATTAAAATTCTATAAGGATTTTTGTTTTTTTTTAAGATTATTATTTTGCATTATGGCAATCCAAAATGACGTGACGACTTTTTATTAGATAATAACTGACATCGGATATCATGATCGTAACAAAATTCAATTAATTATTTCATTAGTATTAATTAAATGGTAGTATTAATTGTTTTATCAAAAGATATTATCCCCCTCATCCACTATCAAATTTGTTTCCACTTTTTTTTTTGGGTTGCTTACTAAATTTATTTGCATACTCTTTATGGAAACAAACAATTACTCTCTCCATCCCATAATAAGTTTTATACTAAGGAGTGCACATTTTTTTTTTAAGAAAAATTGTTTTATAAAATTTTTAAATCAATGAACGAAGAGTATTTTGAAATAAGGTGGTTATTGTGAAAACGTTTTATTTTCATTTTTTGGGTGCTAAATTCATTTTGGGACATCCCAAAAATGAAAGTATAATTTATTAGGTGATGGGGGAAATACTTTATTCATCAATAAACCCCAACAATATTATGGGAAATAAACAATACTCGCAAACAATTACTCCTCAATCCCGTAATAAATTTCATTGGAGGGAGTGCACATTTTTTTAAGAAAAATTATTTTATTAAATTTGTACACCTATAAATGAAGATTATTTTGAAATAAATCGTGTATTGTGAGAATGTTAATTTCTAATTTTTTTGGTGCTAGGTATATTCTAAAAATGAGAGGGTGGAATATTAAAAGGCGGATGGAATATTTTATTTATAAATAGACCTCAATATTCCATAATATTCTTACGTTTTCTATTTTTTTCAATAATTTTTTATTAAAATATATGTCCAAAAAATTTGAGCATAAAATTAATAACCGAAGGGAGTAACTTTAATTTACTATAAAATATTGATCATACACTAATTTTACGAAGAAACTAATCCATATAATATCAACTAATAGTCGCCCAAAAACATAACCACTGAAATTTGAAAGTACCACTACATATATTCAAAGTACTTTTTCTTGCTTTTAAAAAAATAACTTTTACATTCGGTGTTACAAAAATTAGCTGAAAACCAACATATCTTCTCCACAAAATTCTCTGCGTCACCGGATAATTGGATCTATGTGACACACACTTATCAGTATCACCAAAAGGTAAGCACCAAAAAAACCTAAAAAGTATAGCATTTAACAATAATAATAATAATAATAATAAAATAAAGAGAACAATTTATGAAAAGTAGTTTGTGATTAGATTTAGTGCGTAGGGAACCATCTATTCCACTTTTTTGAATTGCCAACTATTCGTTATGCTGCTTTTTCGACATACAAATTTTCAACTTCCCAATATGATATCAAGATTAGCCGACCTAGGAACCATTGAATTCCCATCACTTTTGTTTCTTGTATCTTAACCAAATATTCTTAGTGGCACTCTCCCTCCCTACATTCCAATTCATACTATTATTTTTCTTTTCACCTTTAATAATAGGGAGGAAGATATTTTTTTTTAGATAAGTTTATATTTTATGTTGGTCATAAAAAAAAATTAAAGTATATTGTGGAATAATAGGGAGGAAGATATATATTTTTTTAAGATAAGTTTATATTTTATGTTGGTCATAAAAAAAAAGAGCAAAGTATATTGTGAATCAATACCATCGCACAATTTATTTGCACTTTGTATGTTTTTTAATAGTATTAATATTTTTATTAAAAAAATATTAGTTAAACAGTAATATTAGAAAACAAAAACAACAAATAATGTTTTGAGTTGTACAATAAAAACTAGTTTACAATAGATTTACTTGAAAAAAGAAGAAATAAAATAGTATATAATTTGTGTTATTAAGGGAACAAGACATATTTAACATCAATAAATTTAATGTGAGACCTTCATGGAATTTCCTACTTCTTAAAATAGCAAAACACTAATGTTTACAAGGAAAAAATAATAATATAATTTTCGTTGCAAAGAACACATTTTTTGAGATATCTTATACGTAACTTCTATAGTTTAATTTAAATTGATCTCATAACTCATTTTACATTCAACAACCTTTAATTTTCTTCTTTTACAAAGACTTATATACAATACTGCGCGCGCGCGCGCACACACACACATATATATATATATATATATATATATATATATATATTCATGCAATATGATTTATTTTGACTCATATTCATTTCAAATAAATATTCTTCTTTTTTCTGCACCTCCACGACAGTTTCGTCACGTTGTCTTTCTTCCTCTTTTCTTGTTTTTATGGTATTTCTTCTCCAATCTAGTTTCCTCTTCTTTCATGCGAGCTTTCATTACGAGTTTACCCACGTTTTCATTGTTTTCTTCAATTTTCATCACTTTTGGGTTTTTTCGCGTCCTCTACTATGTTTTTCATACTGCTGAAAATTGTGTTATTGTATAAACAAAGGAGTGTTACTGCATGAGCAAACTTGTGTTACTAGTTCATATCATAACACTATTTTGTTCTTGTAGTAATACTAATTTATTCATGTAGTAACACATGAATTACTTCATCATAGTCTTTTTATTGTTCAAATTCTTTAATTTTTATATAGTAACACATGGATCAAGAATTATGATATTATGATTATCTAATAGTTTAAAAAAAAGGAAGTATTTTCAAGTTTTTCTTCTCCATAATTTAAGCCTCTATTTTTTTTTTTCTGATTCTACACAGTTTTTGATATAGTAACACATAACTAAGCTAATAGAAACACAGATTTGGGAGCGAGAATTTATGTTTGCTTTTGTGTAATTTTTTTGGGATTAATTTAATCCGACATGACTTGCGAAGGTCCATTGTACTTTTCCCCTTCTTTAAAATATTCATACTATATGTGCAATATTACCCAGTTCACTTTTTTTTTTTTTTTTTTTTTTAATTAAGTAGATGGTGCCATGGTTTTATGCAATTGCTTAGCATGTTTTTTTTTTTTTGGATATGCTTGTTTTGGAATTCATTTGTGACTTTACAATTCAATTTAAGTTTTAATTTTAGTTTTAAAATTGGTTTAGAAAAGTCTCACTATAAATTCATATCTAAAAAATCTAGGAGGTGATTGGTTAACAATACTTCAATAGCAATTGAAAATAAAAATTATTTTTCATCTATATCCTCATAATAAAAGAATATGCTGGGATAAAATTGTTACAATTGTAATTCCATTGCTAATTTCATATGCCCCAATTTTTTAATAGAAGTGGATAAAAAAATGGTTATTGGTAGAGGAATGAGGAATTGATTGAGGAGGATGATTGTAGGAAGAGAATAAGATAATCAAAATGGAATAGTAATTACCTTATTTAAGAGAGGAGGTAGCGATTTTGTTTTAATGATCATCATAATTACTTAAATTTTCAATCTTATTCTCATTACCATTGAAAAATTACTAACCAAGTGTCCCCTTATAATTTTATTATTATTCTCCACAATAAAATACATTTTATAGTATTCTAAGTACTAAGACATCAGTCATTCTTATAAATTCATTTGCCATGAACCAAAATTGAACGCGGACAAAATTCTTAAAGGCAAAGTCTCATATGCACCAAGTGCACGGTGCACTCACTCAACAGTTGATATTGTATACATTAAAAAGTTAACCACAATTACACTGAAAAGTTAGTCTTAATTACACTGAAAATTTTACATTAAAAATTAATTTTCAGTGTAAACTTTTCAGTGTAATTGAGACTAACTTTTCAGTGTGATTGAGACTAACTTTTCAGTGTATACGGTATCAACTGTTGAGTGAGTGCATCATACACCAAATGCACAAGAGACTTACTCATTCTTAAATAATTACTACTTCCTTCCTTCCAATAAAAATTTGTCCTCCTTTCCATTTTTAAGTTGTCCAATAAAATAAGTTTTCTTTTCTATGAAAATAATATTTTGCACTATCGATTTACTATTTCCTTTATCTTTATACATAATATATTCACTTTTCTAAACTTGTACAAAAGAAATAAGTTCCAATTTTATTAGATGGAAGACATACATATTGTTTACTATTATAAAGTTACATATAAAAAAATAGTTCTTGGAACGGTCAAACCATATCTCTTTTGTTTAAGGGACTACCTTTTCGGGATTGGGATTCCTCATTCCAATTTAGTGCCTCTTATATACTTTCCTATCTTCCCCCTTTTGTGTTGTTTTTTCATCTTTTTCTTTTCTTTTAACTTGTTACAACGGAAATATGTGGTGGAAATTGTAATAAGCAACTATACAAATGAAGAAAAGAAGAAAAAGAAAAGAAAATTATATTATTTATTTTATTAAATACTAATACTTGTTTTATTGAATGCTATTACTTTGAAAACATCCAACACTACAAGAAAACATAAAATTGCTTACGAAAATCGTCAGTATTACTAAATTTCCAACAAAAAAATTCGTTCTGGGGATTGCCTACGAAATTGTCTACAATTTTTTAAAATTTTATAGACATTTTCATTCCTTACTTACAAAGATTTTTCTTACAGAATTTTCGTAGGCATGTTTGTGGGTAAATTTTTGTACACAAATTGCTTATAGGTAATTAATACCTAGGAATTTCATTTCGTAGATAAATTTATTTCGTAGGCAAATTGCCTGTAGATTGAGGAATGAAGGTGCCTACATGATTTTATAAATATTTTTGCAAGTTGTTGATGATCTTAGATCAGAGAATGATTAGTGGCTGTTTTATATTAATGAAGATCACCAAACAAGATTCTTAGACTAAGATTGAACATTGAATTTGCATAAGTAAAGATTGAGGATAAAATTGACAAGAGTTTTGGTGCCTTTTTGAATTATGGACCCCCCTTTTTCCTTCTCATGAAGGGGTATTTATAGATTACAAGTAAGCATGAGGTGTCACCTTCTTAGCCTTCCTAATTTATATGTTGACAAGTGTTTAGACACTTGTTTTATCCTTAAACTATTACATTTTATACAATGACAAGTGTTAAGACACTTGTTTGCTTCTAATGAAATGCTTAATTAGTGGTATTTTTAGCTGTCATCTGAGGTGCTGCACTGCTCGTCTGTTCGTCTTTGGTGTGGGTACTTTGACCTTCCTTCTATGCTGCTCGCTTGTCCATTTTATCTTTTGTCCAACTGGTTGCCCGATGTGCTTCTGACATTCTGACCAGTTGCTCGTTTTCTTGTAATCAACATGGTGTATACTCAGTTGTTCGCCTCTTACTCGTTTTCTTTTAATTATCATTAATACAATCATCATCGTCATTTCCTTCTTTAACCCAGTTGCTCGACTGGTCGCCTATCAACAATTGCCCCCCGACTTATTCTTTATTAGGGTAATAATCAACTAATTAAGGGTAAGTCATAGTTTTGATGAATGATGTTTATGTCGTCGAGGCGAGCAACAAGTTTTTGAATTTTTGAACTGGAAAGTCGGGCGAACAGAAGTGATGAGAGCGAGCAACGAGGTTGTACCTACGTGTGCTTGACGGTTGGGTTCCCGAGAGCCTCGAAATTCGTAACGACGTAGGCGGCGATGACGTCAGCCGCCGCCCACGCGTGTCCTAAAATTTGCCAATAGGGGCCTAATTTTTTTCGGAAAATAGCAATTTTACCCCCATTTTTTATCCTTACAAATATTCCATTCTTCCACTTTTCATTTTTTTCAAAAATCTTTACACTTCCGCAATTGGGATTTGAAGCTTTTTTCTTCTTGATTTTATTTCTTTCTCACAGAATTTCAACAAATCTTGTGTACAATCAAGGTAATCACCAGTTTCTGACCTTTGATTTTATTTTAATTTCTTCAATTTCGTATCGCATTTGTATTTTTAGTTCTCTCAACTTGGATTTTTCGAGCTTTTCCCATCGCCGTCGTGTCTCTTTATCAACACCGCCTTGAATCTTCATTAACACTGCCGTGTTCCGCCATTAACGTCACTTAAGGGTTTTTCCTTCCAATCAATTCTAATTATCTTCTACTAAAAACCCTTTTTATTCCAAATGGCTTCCCGTTCCTCGAGCAAAACTGCCTCGATTGAAGCATTTGAATGAAATCCTGGAAAAAGGCCAATGGAGGAGGAGGAGGTCCCCTCTGTTCCTCGCCGATCTATTCGCCAGGTGCTTGCACATAACCCCAGAACTCTTCTTGTGGACGAAGAAATGAGATCCGAGGCCTCCTCTGTTGTTCGCTCAGTGGAGGCTTACGCTGTTGATAGTTCTGGCGAGCAAGAGGTGGAGCGACCATCTGGTCGCCTTGATGCTGAGGAAAATACTTCTTCCGACCTTGGGGAAGATTCAGAAGAAGTGGCCGCTGAAATTGAAGCGGAGAGCGACCAGGATGTCGAGGGGCGACCAAAATTGTCAGTAACATGGGAATTCTTGAAGGAGATAAATTTTCCCATTTCTAAGGTCACTCCAGAATCACAGATTTCCGAAGGTGTTGCACGAAATACTGAGTGGGAAGAGTATGTTGATCGCTACTCGAAAGCCTTTCCTGTCCGCTCCCGTGCTATTATGTCCGCCCAACCGAACGAATTTATAGCAAGCAGGATTTCAAGTCTATTCACAGAAGATGATTTGGAGAGTATTCGATCCCGTTACAAGATTTCGTATGACATCTTTTTGTACGCCCCTAAGAAAGAAGAGACAGTTAATCGCCCCCCCACCTGGTTGCACGGCGATCAACCTAGATGTACTTAACACAGGATTTCCACTTCCTTTCTTCATCCCCTCGTTGGTCGCTTCCTGGAAGACACAAACCTGACGATCATCCAGATTACTCCGAATGGGTGGAGCAATTTGTTGGCCTTCATGACCCTTTTTGGTCTTGAAGGCTATAAAAACAAAACCAGCACCGTGGAAATTCATTATGCCATGGTCATCTCTGCTTGCAAAGAGGAGGGTGTGGGCTGGTATTATGTCAAGGCGAGGATCGGGGTAAAGTTGAATGAGGGTGTTCCCAATAAAGTGAAAAGTTGGCACAATAAATTCTTTTTCACTGGCGGGGACTGGCGGGCATCGCCAGATTACTCTGGCGGGCAGTCGCGCATAAATTCACCGGAGCACTTTGGCGTGATAAAACGTAGGCTCCGCTTTTTCTTTTCATGGATTAAGTGGGACTAATATTAATTTTCTTCTCTTTGTTATTTTGCAGGTCCGGGAATTCTAAAGTGGGGACATCCAGATCTTAGCGAGGAGTTCTTGCACACTCTAACAGTGATTACACTCCGCAACCTTGCTGAACGCGAGATCTCGTATTTGTCAAAGCCCCATTGCCGAAAACTTGTGTAATTGTTCACAAGTCCTCACCACTTGGAGGCTCAGGCAAATATCCCTGAAGGTAACTTTAACTCTTGTTTGCTTTATTGTTCGCCTGGTCGCCTATTATTACTAATTTTATCTTTGTTCATCCTTGTTATTTTGCTAGATCAACGAGTGACCATCACCATTCCGGTAATTCCCGAATCCTATCATCTCCTCACCGCACGTGTTAAACAGATGGCTGCTGAGGAGCCTACTCGGAAAAAATTCGATCCTCTTATGTACTTGATGAAATTGAGGGCAGGAGAAGATCCGGCCTCTCCTCCTCGCCCACGAGGCGCTGCTGCTCGCTCCCAAAAGACTTCCAAACCATCATCTCCTCCTAAAAGTGTAGGGAAGGAGAAAGAAAAGGAGAAGGAGAGGGAAAAATGGAAGGTTCCTAGAGGTGATGGTGGTCGTAGTGGTGGCGCTGGTGGGGCGCGAGCATCAAAACGCTCTAAACAAGATGCAGGAGCGAGCAACAGAGCCCCCCGTTCCCCAGCCTCAAAATCAACTTCTCTGGAAGTAGTGAGCGAGCAACAGGCCGTTGCTGGCGTCTTAGCGAGCAGGGGAAGATGTCCCTCCCCTGACCGCTCGTATTTGGTCTATGACCCCGTAAAGCTGAGGGAGTGAGTCTTCGCCTTGTTGGTCGCCTTCTGTTTTACTTTGATCTAATCTTGCTAATCTTTATTTAATTATCATTATCATTTTTATAGGTATAAACCTGAGGAGCATCCAGGGCGAGCATATGTTCTTCACCAGCTAAGCTGTGTGAAGTCGCCCCCGCCATACCAAGAGATCCCTGATTCGCACGTGAGGCGGGCAACATAACTTGTTCCTCGCTCATAGACCAAGACTTGCGAGGAAATTATTCAAGGGCAGGTTGCCAGCGATAATGCCCGACTCGTTGCTTATAACGCCAGTCACCAAGCGATCGCAACCCAGAAGCTTCTTGATCAAATCATAGATCTGGAACGAACAAATCGGGGACTTGGCCGCAAGATAGACCACTTTGAGGTTGAGAAGGCGACTATCCTGAAGAGAAAAGACGATGAGTTGGCTAAGGAAAAGGCCGAGCATGCCAAGATTAAGGCGGATCTGGAGTAGAAACTCAAGGCCACTCTTGATAGCGAGCAGTTTGCTCTTAACCAATCCGAAAGAATGATGCTCGAGTTGGGAGTTGTAGATGAGCGAGTAAAAGTGTTGGAGGAGGAAAGGGCAGGGTTGGTCGCCCAGGTCGAGCAGCTGAGAGCCGATGTCATTCACTTAGAGAAGGAGAAAACGTCCATGGTCGTCTATGACGTTTATGCCCAAGATGTGGCGGAGAACATCAATCTTGGCTACGTTTGTGCCTTTGCCGAGAGCATAAGGTCCGTAAAATTCGCACTTGATCATGGGAAAGATGTGTTAGGTTTAGTGAAGCAAGACTTCACTGAGTATGTTAAAGACAATCCTATCAGTGCTGGATTTGTTGTCCCCGTAGCCGATCTTGGAGAGATGGGGGTTCCTCTTGACATCTTTGGAGATGATGTTCAAGTTGTTGCTCCCAAGATTGCTGGCGAGGAACCCAGTAAGGAAGCTGAGGTTTTTTACGGTCTTAGTTCACTCCCACTCACTCCCATCGATGAGGCGGACACTTCTACTGTGGCAGGCGACCAACAAGTCCAGGAGGCAACCAACACGGAAGTTGAACCTTCCGCTCCAGACGCTCCTCCAACTCCCTAGATTATAAATGAAGATTATTTTTATTTTCTAGTTTGTAGTAAGCTTGCCTTTGTAATTTCCCTTTCTCCTTATACTGTATTTTTATCTGCTGAAATGAAATGACTTTTGCTTCCTTTGCTTGCATAATTTCTTTTGTAGTTTCCTTACTTTTCCATCTGTTCGCTGACTGCACAGTTGTTCGTCCATCTTACTTGTTCTACTTTGCAACTAAAGTACTTCTCTTTTTTATTTTCAAGAGTAAAGTATCCGTGTTTGCCAACTTATGTGCAAAATTCGAATAAGTCTTTTTGATCCTCATCGGATTTGACCTTAGTCAATTGGGCCTTCTGATCCTCAACGTACTTGGCCTTAACTTTTGTACTTTAATATTATTGTTCGCCATCTTATTGAGCTTACACTTTAGTGTTTTTGGCTTCTGGCGAACAACTTAAGCTTTTTAGGCGAACAGAAGGGCTCATATATCCTTATACTATCTCTAAGTGTACAACATATCGACATAAAATCTTATCGTACAACTTGTTTTATTTGAACTTACATAATACCCCAAAATTTTTGAAATTCTTCATCAAATTTACAACATTCAACGCAATACAAGACCTATACATAACTTTAGCATATGCTATACATATACACCTACTGATAATATTTCTTCAACAAAGCCGCATTCCAGGAATATTGGGCCGAGTTGCCTTCCAAATTTTCCAGGTCATACGTGCCATTGTGCCATTTGCAGGTTACCCTGAACGGGCCCTCCCAAGTCGGTCCGAATACTCCTGGTGGTGGTGCCAAGACTTTTCGGAGTACTAGATCTCCGACTTCAAACTCTCTAATCTTCACTTGCGAATTATAATATTTTGCGATTCTTTTCTTATATATTGTATTTTTCATATCCGCTGAAATTCTTTTTTCATCAATTAAGTCCATTTCTGTAGCCAATGTTGTGTTGTTCGACTGTTCGTCAAACATTATTGTTCGCTCCGTTGGTACCTTTAGCTCAACTGGTATTACTGCCTCGGTACCAAATGTCATGGTGAATGGGGTTTCACCAGTACTTGTTCTATATGATACTCTATATGCCCATAGAACTTTTGGTAGCTCTTCTGACCATTTTCCTTTCTTGTCTACCAAGCGAATTTTCAAGATGTGTTTGATTATCTTGTTGACTGCTTCGACCTGGCCGTTGGATTGAGGATGATAAGAAGTCGAAAAATATTTCTTGATTCCCCATTTTTTTACAGAAATCTCTTATTTTCTTACCTTCGAATTATCGTCCGTTATCCGTTAAGATTGCTTGCGGAACTCTGAATCGACATACAATGTTTTTCCATATGAAACTGATTATTTTCCTGTGTGATTGTCACAAGTGCCTCTACTTCGGCCCATTTTGTGTAATAGTCCACGACCACCACTGCAAATTTCACATTCCCCTTTCCGGTTGGGAAAGGTCCTATGATGTATATCCCCCACTTTGCAAATGGCATAGACTATTTACCGATATAAATTCAGTTGGTGGTTTATGAATGCTGGGGGAAAATATTTGGCATCTGTGACATGTCTTTGTGATTCTGATAGCGTCTTTCAGCAGTGTTGGCCAATAATACCCTTGTCTTACTGTTTTGTATGCCAATGCTCGTCCTCCTGCGTGATTTCCACAAACGCCTTCATGAATTTCCTTTAACACTTCATGTCCTTTACCCATGAGGCTGGTTCAGTTGAGGCTGCAGCATTTGACGTTACACACTACAAAAAAGATGGAGTTTAGCGACGGGAATTTTGCGACGGCAAGAATATCCGTCGCAAATTCCTGAATTTGCGACGAATTTTTGTAAGCCGTCGCAAAAAATGACAATTTGCGACGGCTTAGGAAGTCCGTCGCAAATGATGGTAATTTGCGACGGACAAGCCGTCGCAAAATCTAGGGCCCACCGACTTGGTCTTGAACCGGCTACTTTTGCGACGGAAAGGTCATCGCAAATTTCAATTTTGAGTTTGCGACGGTCAATTCCGTCGCAAAACATACCCGTTTAAAGGTGACCGTTCGGGAAGCGACCCGTTTGACTGATTTGCGACGGAAGAAGCCGTCGCAATTTTAAACTTTGTAATTGCGATGGACGAAAGCCGTCGCAAATTCGAGCCATTTTACGCGTCTTATCGGGAAACGGTGCGTTGACTGATTTGCGACGGCTTTTCCGTCGCAAATCAGTACGAAACGGCGTCGTTTTGCGTTTGACGGGCAAAATTTGCGACGGACAGGCGTCTGTCGCAAATTTTTTTTCACCTATTTATACAGACCCGCCGCGGAGAAAGAGAGAAAAGAAGAAGAAGAGGAAAAAGAGAGGAAAAGGAAGGAGAAGTCGGGTGCCGTCGCTGTAGAGCCAATCCGTCCCCACCGAGTTCTCGTTTCGTCATCTTCTACAAATAAACCGTAAGTTTTCTTCATTTTTACCGTTTAAAATTTAATTTTAAAGCATGTTTAGAGAATTGATTTTAGTTGAATTATTTGAATTATATTAGTAATGAATTGATTTTAGTTGATCGAATTTTAATTTAAAGCATGTTTAATTTTTTTTAAGTTTAGAATTGAATTAGTTGAATTGTTTGAATTATATTAAAAATAAATTGATTTTAGTTGAATTAGTTGAATTATAATTTAATTAGTTGATCGAATTTTAATTTAAAGTATGTTTAATTTTTGTTAAGTTTAGAATTGAATTAGTTGAATTGTTTGAATTATATTAGAAATGAATTGATTTTAGTTGAATTAGTTGAATTATAATTTAATTAGTTGATCGAATTTTAATTTAATTTTAAAGCATGTTTAGAGAATTGATTTTAGTTGAATTATTTGAATTATATTAGTAATGAATTGATTTTAGTTGATCGAATTTTAATTTAAAGCATGTTTAATTTTTTTTAAGTTTAGAATTGAATTAGTTGAATTGTTTGAATTATATTAAAAATAAATTGATTTTAGTTGAATTAGTTGAATTATAATTTAATTAGTTGATCGAATTTTAACTTAAAGTATGTTTAATTTTTGTTAAGTTTAGAATTGAATTAGTTGAATTGTTTGAATTATATTAGAAATGAATTGATTTTAGTTGAATTAGTTGAATTATAATTTAATTAGTTGATCGAATTTTAATTTAATTTTAAAGCATGTTTAGAGAATTGATTTTAGTTGAATTATTTGAATTATATTAGTAATGAATTGATTTTAGTTGATCGAATTTTAATTTAAAGCATGTTTAATTTTTTTTAAGTTTAGAATTGAATTAGTTGAATTGTTTGAATTATATTAAAAATAATTTGATTTTAGTTGAATTAGTTGAATTATAATTTAATTAGTTGATCGAATTTTAATTTAAAGTATGTTTAATTTTTGTTAAGTTTAGAATTGAATTAGTTGAATTGTTTGAATTATATTAGAAATGAATTGATTTTAGTTGAATTATAATTTAATTAGTTGATCGAATTTTAATTTAATTTTAAAGCATGTTTAGAAATAGTTGAATTTGTTAAGTTTAGAATTGATTTTAGCTGAGTTGTTTGATTTTAGTTGAATTGTTTTAGTAATTTGTTAATTTTTAATTGTTAAGCATGTTTAAATAATATTACAAAATAATTTTAGTTGCTTGATTTAAGTTTAATAATTTTACAAAATAATATTAGTTGATGATTGATTTTAATTTAGTTGAATGAATTTAGTTGAGTAGGTTGTTAATTGATTTTAAATAATATTAGTTGTTTGATTTTAAATAATATTAGTTGTTTGATTTTAGTTTAATATATAATTTATAAAATAATATTATTAGTTGATTGATTTTAATTTAGTTGAATGAATAATTCGTGAAATTTGTTATAGATGAGCGGACAAGGCAGTGGCAACGACAGTCAGCAGCCTCCGAGGGATGAGGAGGCGAGTCGAGGACGAGGAGGGAGGAGACGACGGCCCTCACTAAGACCCGTGGTTCCACCTATTTTCAGGCCGAGGTCTCTATCAGAGACCTCTTCACAGCCTGGTGCGGGCTCCTCCTCCTCCTCACAGCAGACTGCTGAGGGCTCATCCTCCTCCCGCCAGCATCCGGTTGTTGAAGGACGGATGCCTGTTAAGCCATGTGGTCATATGTAAGTTTTAATATTTTATACTCAATTTTTTTATTAATTAAAACCTAATTATTTTACTAACTTTGAAATTTTAATTTTACAGTTGGATTCCGGGTCATGAGGCTGCTAATCAGGTTTCCGACTCCATCATTCGCGGTGGATTCGAGCCCACCGCTTACAGTTGGAGGTTAGTGTCTGATGCAAGAAAAAAGACATACTTCGAGGAGTTTAATGTATTAATTTAATTTATTAATTCACCGTTTATTAATATCAAATATATAAACATATATTTACATTTAAATTGTAATTGCAGAAAGAATGTGTCTGGGCACCGGAGAACGATGACCAGATGTGGAGGAATTTCGATAAATATGGAAAGGAAAGGTACAGAGACCTCCTTTACAGAATGAGGGAGAAGTGGTACAAGAAGGGAGAGGCCACCGACTTGGGGCTTGACAGTGAAAGACGGTCGATTTGGGACCAATTCCTCCGCTACTGGGATTCCCCTGAATTCCAAGAGAAGTCGGCGAAAAACAAGGCGAATCGGCGTAGTGACCCTGATGGAGAAGGGATGGCAAGACATCGCGCCGGTTCTCGGTCCATTTATGAGCACGGGTTGAGATTTGTAAGTTTCGTCTTCAATTTTGTAGTTTTTGAATTTATATATGATTTTTCCTAATTTTTATGAGTGTTGTTAATTTTTACTATCTTTTTTTTTAATTAGGCGGCGGAGCAAGGACGCGAGCCCTCTCATTTTGAGAGATTGCAGCTCGTCCACCCATTCGTCGAGGAGACTGGGAAGTCTACCTACGGCCGTACCACCGAGATCCACGTAAGTATTATTTCAATATTAATAGTATTATTTAAATTTTTAATATTAAAAGTATTTTTTATATTTTGTGTTCAATTTATTTAATTTTTTGTATAATTAATTTGCAGAGAAAGATGCTCGAGGATCTTGCCTCTCAGCCTCAGCCTGAGGTAACGGCAGAGGGGTCGGGGTCGATGCCCCCCACACAGCCTTCTGTTGACATTCAAAATGAATTGTACTTCAAGAACGTCAAGGCTAAAAAGGGGCGGTTCGCTGGATTGGGCAGCTTCGGAAAGAACTTTTTCCGACCTCGTGGCTCAGGCTCATCCTCCTCTCAGTCTTCCATCGACTCTCATCCCAGTGAGGTCGAGAGGCAGCTTGCCACGGTGGTGGAGCAGATGAAGAACATGCAGAGGCAGCAGCGAGAGAAGGAAGAGTATAAGAGGCAGCAGCGAGAGGCGCACGACTGGTATACAGCTGAGGTGGAGCGGTATCGGGCCGAGCTGCAGGAGTATACAACCGCCATGCAGGCGTGGTGGCAGATATTCGCCTCTGATTCAATGCCACGAGCGCAAATGCCTGCGCCACTGATGCCGCCGATCCCGCCGACCCAGCCATCGATGTCGCCGATTGTTAACCTGGGCGAGGATGAAGAGGAAGACGGATTTAATTCCGATTGTTAAAAAAATTTGATTTTTAATAACTATGAAGTACAATTTTTTTTAGTTTGAATTGTTACTTTAATTTAATTTTTGAATTGTTACTTTAATTTATAATTTTGTGAATTTATTAGTTTGAATTTACTTTTATTTAATGGACACAACATTTATAAAAACAAGTTAGAAACGAAAATGAATTAATTTGGTGAATTGTAGAAAAAAAATGAGTCAATTTGGATACATATACAATTAATTGCGTACAAATGAACGAATTATAAATTTAAGCGGGAGTCGAAATAAATAGTTTTACAGAAATAATAAAAATTAAATGGCCCCAATATTTATAAAAACAAGTTAGAAACGAAAATGAATTAATTTGGTGAATTGTAGAAAAAAAATGAGTCAATTTGGATACATATACAATTAATTGCGTACAAATGAACGAATTATAAATTTAAGCGGGAGTCGAAATAAATAGTTTTACAGAAATAATAAAAATTAAATGGCCCCAATATTTATAAAAACAAGTTAGAAACGAAAATGAATTAATTTGGTGAATTGTAGAAAAAAAATGAGTCAATTTGGATACATATACAATTAATTGCGTACAAATGAACGAATTATAAATTTAAGCGGGAGTCGAAATAAATAGTTTTACAGAAATAATAAAAATTAAATGGCCCCAATATTTATAAAAACAAGTTAAAAACGAAAATGAATTAATTTGGTGAATTGTAGAAAAAAAATGAGTCAATTTGGATACATATACAATTAATTGCGTACAAATGAACGAATTATAAATTTAAGCGGGAGTCGAAATAAATAGTTTTACAGAAATAATAAAAATTAAATGGCCCCAATATTTATAAAAACAAGTTAGAAACGAAAATGAATTAATTTGGTGAATTGTAGAAAAAAAATGAGTCAATTTGGATACATATACAATTAATTGCGTACAAATGAACGAATTATAAATTTAAGCGGGAGTCGAAATAAATAATTTTACAAAACAAAAAAATAGTTGGGCAAAATATTTTAATAAACAACTTAGATACGAAAAGAAATTAATTTGGTGAATTATAAAAAAATTGACTTAATTTGAATACATATACAATTAATTGCAAAAAAATAAACGAAAGTAGCTTGTGCCCTAGTGGCGCGCGCCCTCTCCTCTTGCACAAAAGGTCCCGTGTTCGATTCCCCTTGGATGCAAAAAATGGATTAATTGTTCCAGACCTAATAAGACTAATATAGAAGGTGGGCTGCATATAACAAGGAATGGGCCGGTTGGCCCAGTGGTCCGCGCCCGCCCCGGCCGCCTTGGGTGCCCGGGCTCGAACCACGCGAGCCACTTTTTTTTTTGTATAGGCTCGGTAATTTGCGACGGCCATATTCCGTCGCAAATATTTATTTTTGCGACGGAAAACAGCCCGTCGCAAATTATAACAATAAAAGTATAAAAAATATTTAAAAACATTTGCGACGGAATTTAGCCGTCGCAAATGTTGTTGACCCGATCGGGTCTGACCCGAAAAGTTTGCGATGGACTACTGTCCGTCGCAAATTCTGTGTGACCCGGCCGGGTCTGACCCGCCGATTTTGCGACGGATTTATCCGTCGGTAATTTGCGACGGACGGCGAAATCCGTCGCAAAAATTAGCTACGGGTGTTTTAAGGACGGATTCGTGTTCGTCGCAGAATCCGTCGGAAAACACTGTTTGCGACAGATTTTTCGTCGCTAATTCCGTCGCAAAACAGTGTTTTTTTTGTAGTGACAGCTCAAAGAAGCATTAAGATGATGCTTTCCAGACTCTATGTTATGATTGCTCGGCACGACTACCGAATTGCAAGGCAACATGAGAAAAATGGATCCCTTCGAGATGCTCAAGCATTTGAAGGATCTCTTTGATTCTAGATCTCGTTTGAGATTTATGAAGTGATGAGAGACCTGTTCAGATATCGATTAGCGAAAGGAGGGAAGATTTCACCTCATGTGCTATCCTCAAGTCGCTCCCCGATTCATATTCTAGTTTCGTAGTAAGTTTAATATGAAGAAGACGGAAGCGACGATGCCGGAGCCTCATAACATGCTTAAGACTTTTGAGTCTTCCACTGCTAAGGAAAAACCCGTGCTCATGGTGAGTGCTCCTACTTCTTTCGACCCGAAAGGCGAGAAGAAACGAATGAGTAAGGCTAAGCGGGCTCCAAGCCCAACTTCCTAAAGACAAAAAGTGGATTTCAAAAGTAAGAGTGGGTTAATAAGGATGTGTGCCCCACTGCAATTGAAAGGGGTATTGGAAGAAGGACTATAAGGTTCTAGCAACCGAGAAGAAAACACAAGGTGTTTTAGCTACTAGAACAAGTATAGTTGTTGTTAAGATAAACATGCTAATAGTTCAAACTGCTAGGCATTTTTTGAGTTATAGACAGGATGTTCTTAATATACAAAGTAGAGAAACAACTTGGTAAAAGTATCAAGACTCTTCGATTGGATCGAAGAGGTGAGTACCTTAGCCATGAATACATGGATTACTTGAAGCTTCATGGAATTCAGTCACAATGGACTCCTCACGGAACACCTCAGATGGACGGTGTGTCCGAAAGGAGAAACTGAACCCTGTTAGACATGGTAAGGTTCATGATGAGTTTTTCTTCTCTTCCAACATTCTTATGGGGATACGCATTACAAACCTCAATCTACATTCTGAATAGGATTCCGTTCAAATCAGTTGAGCAGACTCTATACGAGCTATGGAACGGCAAGATGCCACCTTTTCTACACGTTATAACGTGGGGTTGCCCCGCAGTTGTGAAGAAAAATGCTAACTGATAAGTTGGAATCCAAAAGTGAAAATAGTTATTTTGTGGGATATCCTAAGGAGACAAGAGGATATCACTTCTATCTACCGGAGAAACAAACAGTGATTGTTTCTAGGCAAGCTAAGTTCCTAGAAGACGAGTACGTTTTTAAGGAACAAAGCCGTAATAAGATAGAACTTGAAGAGAATTCAAGAACCACGAATTAACATAGAGACTAATGTTTTGTCAAAGCAACATGACAAAGAATCAGTGGGAGCATTCAGCGACTCTCATGGTGGAAGTTTATCACTAGGTGATCCTCTTTCAGCCAGTGGGAGCGTAATTGGAGTTGCATTGTCTTCGCAACAACCTCCAAGTGGGCTGAATGAGAATACCATAGTTCAAACTCCCGCCCAAGAGACATATGAAAATGTCACTCTTGAGGACTCTCCGGTCAACGTTGAAGTCGCTGCACCACAAAATTTTCACGATCAGAATGTACAGCCTGCACAACCACAACTCCGTAAGTCTACTAGGATTCGTAATCTACCCACTAGGTATTATGGGTTCCTCGTGGAGGAATATGATGACCTGGAGATTCCGAATAAAGATGAACCTAGAACTTATACTGAAGCAACATTAGATGTTGACTCAGAGAAGTGACATGAAGCCATGAAATCCGAGATGGACTCGATGTACACCAATTAAGTTTAGGACTTAATTGAGTTGCCAGAAAGGGGTTAGACCCATAGGTTGCAAGTGAGTCTTCAGGCGTAAGACCGATGTAAATGACAAAGTACAAACCTATAAAGATAGGTTGGTGGCGAAAGGTTATAGTCGACACGAGGTATTGACTATGATGAGACTTTCTCGCCAGTTGCTGAGATTAAGTCCATTCGAATTTTACTTGCGATAGCAGCACACCACGATTATGAGTTTTGGTAGATGGACGTCAAAACAGTTTTCCTCAATGGTAACATTGATAAGGAAGTGTTTGTGACTCAACCGGAGGGTTTTATATCTAAGTCAAAATCTAATCTTGTGTGCAAGCATAAACGATCCATCTATGGATTGAAGCAAGCTTCTAGGAGTTGGAATATCCAATTTGATGAAGCTGTCAAATCCTTTGACTTCATCTGAAATTTGGAAGATCCTTGTGATTATCGTAAACGCAGCGGGAAGAGTATTATCTTTATAGTCGTATATGTCAATGGCATATTGACTATAGGAAATAACATCCCGCCAATGCAGTCCGTGAAAGATTGGTTATCAAGATCCATATGGATAGATCCAAGAAGATGATAGGGCTGTCACAATCCACCTACGTAGATAAGGTGTTGAAGCATTTTGCGATAGAGAACTCTAAGAGAGGATCTCTACCGGCAAATCATGGGATAAAGCTATCGAAGAAGGATTGTCCTTCTAGCGAAGCTGATGTCGAGCACATGAAGGACTTTCCATATGCATCTGCAGTTGGGTTCTATCATGTACGCCATAACTTGCACGAGGCTAGATGTGGCCTACGCTGTCAACATCACTGGTACATACCAGCAGAATCCAGGTGAGTCTCACCGGATTGCTGTCAAGAATGTTATGAAGTACCTTGGGCGTACTAAAGAACATGTTCTTGTCTACGGAAGGCAGTCAGAGCTAGTCGTCGCGGGCTATGCTATTGCGAGTTTCCATTCAGACTGTGAAGATTACAAATCACAGTCAAATTATATTTTCAATCTCAATGATGAGGCGGTAAGTTGGAATAGTTCCAAGCAAGATCTGACCGAAGATTCAACAACCGAAGCTAAGTACATTGTTGTATCAGAAGCCTTTGAGGCTTTCTGGATTTTAAAGTTCTTGAGAGAACTAGGGGTAGTTCCGAGTGCCAGAAATAAGCATGTACGGAGGCGTTATCATTTGATCAGAGAGATCATATCGATAGGAGAAATGAAATTAAAACATTTCCCATAAATGATAATCTTGCAAATCCTTTTCACTGTTCATGTACACACTAGACATTTGATGGTCTAGGGGTTAGACATGTAGGTGATTGGCTCTAGTCCAAGTGGGAGACTGTTAGTGTTAGTGTCCTAGAGACAATCCATCGAAAGGACATAATACTAAGATAATATTCAGATCTAGTTTAATATTATTATTGGTTTAATATTAAATGTATGGCGTTACACTTATCTGAATATGATGTTTGATTGTTTGCATATATTCTTATTTGTGTTCCCATGAATCACTACTGTCATTGAGTGAGTGAGAACTCAGATGACTTATGTATGATTCTCAAATAGCCCCGATCAAGGATCATCAAGAATGGGATATTGATGATGCAATTGAGATTGATGTGCGATCTGCATCATACTCTTAGAGAGTGTAGTAAGATCTCACTTACTACGAGATACCGGGTATCTCATGATGGATGCACAGATACTTTAGAGGGTATTGGTATACCCATCCGAGAAACCGTTTGATGTAATTCCACATAATGTGTCTACGGGTGTCTCGGTTAGTGGGAGCGATGTGATACTCCTCTGACTTGATGTCAATACGCACGACATGTGTGGAGTGGTGAACTTTGACCATGACCGATGCTTGCACCCTTCCACGGGTAGATATGGCATGGATTGGGTTCATCACGAAATACATGTGCGTGGTAGTTGAGCCAAGAATAGGATTCATTCCTCAATGTAGATTTAGAGAGAATACTCGTCTTCTCATCATAATTGGATCTAAGTCATCGACCGACGCACATCAACTTAGACTTTGTGGCTAAGTGTGATATACTTGATCAATTAGTGATTTGAGATAATATGATTAAGCTATTTGAATAGACACTTCATCATGTTCAAGGCTTAATCGAGTATTCGCGAATGAAAGGAAGATATCACAATAGCCTACAGTATTACAGTTAGTTGCAGATTTCCTCGCAACGTACCTCGTATATTGAGAATGTCTGATTTATTGTCTAGGGTTCAATTAAGACCGTTAGTTTGACTACTCGCTCGATATACGAGGGCCTATGGGTCACACAACAAGTAATGGCAATTTACCAATTATAGTTGGTTGATTAAATATTGTATTGGATATAATATTTAATTTATGGAGAATATAATAATAATTATATTTGGAATTAATTATTATTATTATTTAATTAAATTAGATTTAATTAAATATGAAATCCCAATAATAATATTTGGAATATTATTATACAAGAATAATAGATATGGTAAAAATATTATTCGTAGGAACGTATCTAGGGAAATATAATCCGTAGAGATTATATTACGGGCTAGGCCCGATATCTTGCTTAGGAATTAAGCCAAGTTAATCCCTATAAATACGTGTCATGGGAATTCAGAAAATACGATACAAGAAATATAATTTCTCCATAAAATCTCCAGTAGGAATTTTCCTAGCAAATTCGTCTCGAGATTCAACGTTGGCATATCGATGCGGGTTGGTAGAAAGTCATTACGTGGATACCATAGTTGAGGATTCCGCGTACAAATCGCTGTAAGGATTTATATGTTATTATTTATCCTTTATATTTTATGTTATACAACCGTGTTTCAGATTCGTTGTTGGTGAATCGTATTCTTCCGCTGCGCCGAACATGGTGTTCGTGCCTCTAAAATCCAACAGATTATTCATTAGCTTTTTTGTCATGAAATTTAATGTGAGAGTTATTTTTTAGTATTTAAAGACATAAAGTGAGAATATTTTCGTTCTTTTTACTTTGTGGTTATAGTAGGCTTTTCTTTATGGGTAAAAGTAATGAAATGTGATGTAATTTTGAGATGTTGAGAGGGAATAATTAAAAAAAGGCTTAATTTGTTTTAATTATTTTTTGTAATGTACAATCTAGTATTAGACAAAAAAATTAGCAAATGGACAATCGAGTATGGGACGGAGAGAGTAGTAAATATAAATTGATTAAATATTTTTCAATTGACAAAAAATATATGAAGTATTAAAATATATCAAATAATTATAAAATTATATATTTGATATAAAAAATTATGAGAAGGTATTATGTGAACTAGTGTTTCTCCCGTGCGATGCACGGATTGAATATTATAAATTTTAAATGCGAGATCGTATAATGACTTATATAAAAAGTTTAATTTAAATTTATTTAATCTATAATTTAATTAATATGTAAAGAATATATTGTATATATGTGAGCATTATAATTATTTAATTAATCATACAATTTTCAATTATATACTAAATTCAAAACTAATATTAAAATTCATAAAATGATTTTAATATTTAACATAGTCTAAATAAAATTTATTTAAATTCAATTCATCATATATAGTTAAAGTCAATAAAAAACATTTAAAAAAATAAAAAAATATTTTAAATATTATTTTTCTTTTAATATGTGCAGTATATATATAAATAAAAATGTTCAAAAGATAATTAATTTGATATATAGTGTATTGAAAATAAATTTAAAATTAATAACTTAAAGAATTTTAAAACTTTGATTCAAAAGAAAAAAGAAAAGAAAATGGTAAAGTTAATTCACTCTCTTTAATGGAGAGTGAGATTCACCATTGCATCATAAAGCAAGTAGACTTCACTTGCTTCAATAATGTCAACTTTTTCTCTCTCCTCACTTCTATTTTTTATATATATAGATATTCACGCTAACTATTACCATGAACAACAATTCACTAATACATTTTAGTTAAACAACTAATAAACTTTACCAAATATTAAATTCTTTAGTGAAAACAACTAATACCTTTAATAAAAACAACTAATATTATTTAATAAAACAACTAATACACTTCAAATGTATTTCACGGTGAAAATTGTTCACACATTACTTTGCCAAAATTTATATATAAAAAGATCTCATGGTTAACTGCACCAATTAACATTGTTCACGTTTATTCAAATGTAGATTTAAAGTCTAAATCTTATACATATTTATAAAAATTAGTGTATTTTGATACTGTGTAGATTGGTATTTTTATTGAAATGTAGATTTGAAGTCTAAATCTTATGAATATTTATAAAAATATATAAAGTGTATTTTGATACTATGTAGATTGACGAGTAAATTTTGATAAAGTTGATTTTAAAGTATAAACATATAAAAAAATATGTAGACTGAACATTTTATGTAAAATTAAGAATAATGTAAAAGTAGATTTTGACTTCTTCCCTCATCCTTAAAAATAAAAAACCGCAACACCATATAAATGGCAAAGTATAGAGTAAACCTTATTTATATATAAATCTTGATCCATTTATACCCGAATAAAAATTCGCGGGTCATTAAATTAGTTTGGATTGTTCGACATAGTATTGTGTAGTCGGTGACCAATGCAACAATGCTCATTCTTGTTGCTTTTTAACTTATCTAGTCATTTTTTTTATTTTTTTTCTTTCTTTTTTATTTTACTTCTACATTTCTTTTCTTTCTTTTTCTTATTTTCTTTTATAAAATTTTTCTATTTTATTTTCTTTTGCCTTTGTTTAATATGTATAGTGTAAAATTGGTTCATACATGAACAACGTTGCAATACATCTTAGTATAATAAATAATACCCTTTAGTGTTACCAACTAATACCCTTCAACGAAAACAACTAATACCCTTCAGTTAAAACAACTAATACTCTTTAGTGAAAACAACTAATATCCTTCAAATAGTTCATATTTTATCTTTGGACCATATATTTTTTTAATTCAATTAAATAATGATAAATCTATTATCCTATGATTAACATACTAATTTATAACATATATGTAATACCCTTCAATTATAATAACTAATATGTTTTGGTAATATAAGTCACATCCTTCTGTTATTACAACTAATACCTTTTTGTAATATAAGTCATACACTTCAGCTATCACAACTAATACCCTTATGTAATATAAGTCATACTCTTCAGCTATCACAACTAATACCCTTATGTAATTTAAGTCATACACTTTAGTTATCACGACTAATACCTTTTAGTAATATAAGTCATACTCTTCATTTATCATGACTATTAACTTTTTATAATGTTGGTCATAACCTCTAGTTATCACAACTAATACACTTTTATAATGTAAGTCATACCCTTCACTTATCACGATCAATACTCCTTTTGAAATGTAAGTCATACATTTCGCTTATCATGAATAATACTATTTAGTTATATAGACCATACTCTTCCGTAATAACAATTAATACCCTATTGTAATACCTTCTAGAAAAAAATACATACATAAATTGAAAGATAGATTAATTAACAAAGGAATTAAAAAATGGAAAATATTGAACTAAAAAGAAGGAGAGAAGAAAGGAAAAAAAAACAACATATCTTGGAACGCATGATTGTGGATTGGAAGTATTTGAATGTGATAATCATTGAGTAAACCCGCAACACACACCGAAATGTGTGTAATCCATTTATAATATATGGATCCAATTACATACATGAATTCATTTCACTCTATACATACTCCATATAAATTTAAGGAATATAGAAAGTAGTTATTCAAAACATGCAAAGATTTGTATAGTGGTTTAGTTGATAATTAATATAAAAGTTATGCAAGAGGTCCTCTGTTCAAATCCATATTAGTACTTTTTTTTTTAATTGGGTATATTAACATGACACATGTATGCCACATATTGAATGTCAACCAATAGAATTATAACACGTCACTACAGTATATTACTCACTTCATAAGAATGCGACACATCATCCAAATGCTTCTCAAGACAACACATCATCAGCCTAAACTCCCTATTAGTATAATAGAGGATACATCAGATCAACTAGTCCTCCAAGGATGTAGTTACAACAACAAAAAAATCTTCCTGGCCCCATTGGCCATAGGCAGCTCACCTAGCCACACCAATGTCATTTTCTTTGACCACGGGAGGATCCTCCGGAGGATCTTCGCTAAATGTAGTGTAATGAGACAAAACAACATCTTTATTAGCCACATCTAAAAATCACTTCCCAATAACTTACTAGGTTTTCAACCACGAACAATAAATGATCTAGGTGCAAATGAGAGATCATTGTTATTCCCATCGTTAGCAATTGTTTTACAACAAGAACTTTGTTCAGTTTGTGATGGTTGTTTTTATATCAACAATGTCTTTACACGTGATGCAAAGTACAATAAATTATAAAATATTATCTTCAAAGTTTATCGATTTGACAGTTTCCACGAACAGCAACTACGTCCCTAACACAAACTACAACATCAACGAACCTATGCAAAAAACACAACCACACTGATGGGGGGGAAAACTGAGTCAAGGTTAGACATTTGCCCGCAAAACGAACACGTCCCCAACTAGTGCTCACAGTCTGACATGGTGTTCCCAAAGGTAAATCAATTTTCGTCTTGTTGACGAGCAACACCACAACATCAAAGACCTCTCAAAGATATATAGTGTGAAAATTGTTTGTACCCAATACCGTTTAGTGAAATAATTAATAACCTTAAAAATTGTACTCTTTAGTGAAAAAAAAAACTAATACCCTTTAATGAAAAAACTAATACCCTTCAAACAAGTTTAACGGTGAAACTCGTGCACACAATAGTTTGTCATATATATATACTCCCTCCGTCCTTTAAAAGTATGCACCGTTCTCTGCACGTCATTTAATGCAATATGTCGGAGGATATTTAGGGGTCTTGTGAGGTTCGTTTATGAATAAAATGATTTTTTATAGTAACGTTTCTATGCATACTTACCATAAACAATCATTTTATTCATAAACGGACCTTATAAGACCTCTATATACCCCCGACATATTGCATTAATCCACGTGCAGAAAATGGTGCATACTTTTAAAGGACAGGTGGAGTATAAAAGTGTAAGGTATATTTATATGACTTATCAGACACAAAAATGAAATAAAATCCCAGCTACAGTAAAACCTCTCTATAGTCATATCCTTGGGACCACAAAAAAATATTCCTAAATGGGGGTTATTCCTAAATAGAGTTATAAGGTTTTTTTTTTTTTTAAATGCATGTATATTATATAATGGTATAATTAGTAGATACATGTACATGTAATGTGTTGAACTTAATTGAACTAATTTACTCACGTAATATGAAAAGACAATACTCAAGAGTCACCCACCATAGATGCATGTACTTGCTTTTGATTGCTTTAATTTTTTCATCTATAAATACTATGTATAATATTTTTTTTTTTATCAATTACATCAAATCAACATTTTCTTCACGCATATAATGACACCAAAAATAGAAAAGAGAACTCAAATGAGTGAAAAAATTCGTGTGGAGATGTGCAAAATGAAAGAACTACATCCAGGTTGGAAGCAAAAAGATTTTGCCAAGTGGTTGGAGGATACTCATAATCTTAAGCTATCGCAATCAGCGATATCGAAGGCGTTCAACTTAAATCTATTGTAAAATTATATATATTATTATGATTTATTCCTAAATGGAGGTGTATTTCTTTATGTTGGGACTTGAAAAAAATATGAATTATGATAATATGGAGTTTATTCCAAATTATAACTGGTCTCAAGTTGGAACCATGAATTTTTATTCCTAAAGAGAGTTTATTCCTTAGTAGAGTATTATTTTTTAGAGGTTTTACTGTATTTGTCTTCATGTGACGTTCTCCACCCCCTCTTCCAGCCCCTCTCTCTACTCACGTCAGTGGTGTCACTATTCACCAACATTGTTGGTCGTCATCGCCCCATTTTCTCCAAGTCATAAGACAGATCACACTCCAGAACCATTCTTTTATTTACTTGCTCGCTCAATTTAGATATTAGAATTTGAGATATGAACATATTATATATATATATATTTCTATCTCTCCCATCTATGTCGATGTCGTAACAAAAAATATTGTCTTAATTTGTTCTAGTTCCGCTTTGCAACTTGTTAAAGGTAAATATGTATCCAAATATTGGATTTTGATTCCTTGACTTTGATCAATTTTTAGATTTGAGATTCTTAATCAGATTGAGGAACCCATTCCATTCTTAATTTTAACCCATCCATGTCACGCTCCAATTTTTTCATAAATATAACTTTATAATTTAAAAAGTATTTAATTAAATTTAACAAAAAATTAGTTGAAATATTTTTGCTATTAAAATTTAAATTTTAGGAAATGAACAAGAAATTTTAGAAATTTTGCGGAAACTTTATATATAAAATTCAATTTTATTAAACTAAACAAAATCTCAAACACAATTGTGTTAAAACACCTCACTAATTTGTTTTTGGTCTCGGAGTAAGTTTGCGGATACAACACATGGTTTTTGCCCTCAAATGAGTAATACTCCTATTTGGAAGGGGTTGAATATGTGGAATTGTTTGAATTTGATTGATTTATTTTCAATGTTGGTTAATGATTCAGTTTTTTAGTTAGATAAATTAGCTACGACTTCTTAGACAATTTGGAGAAAACGGAAGTAGTATCAATTTTAACTTTCATGAAATTATAAATTAAGGGACGCGTGGTTGAAAAAAAATTCAATGACAATGAAATTAAAAATTAGTATAGGACAATTTTGGTGATTAATGAGAATAAAAATAATAATAAATAATATAATTTCTCCTCTTAAATGAAGTAATCATTATTCATTTTGATCAACTCTTTCCCCTTCTACAATCGTGTCTCATCAATCATTCCTCTTCACCAATAACCTTCTTTTCTCTCATATTTTTTTTTTTTTAAATTGGAACACAACGTTAGTAATGCACCAACCAAAAAAACAATCATTCTTTGTCATATTCGAAGGCATAAAATGAAAATATATTTTCATTGAAGAACTTATAACAAATGTCACTTGCAACTATTATCTGTATGACCAAATCCATCAACAATGATCTCTGTGGATGCTTGAAGAAAAAAAAATCCTCATCACACTAGTGCAAAATACGTATACTATTCATACTGAACGAATTCCGTCCCATCTAAAAGTTTGTGATGTATTCAACTTTTCTCTTTGGGGTGACTCAATGAGTGGACAATTTAATATGGGTGAAGTTGTTCTCAGCAGGAATCTAACCCAAAATCTTTGTCTAGACGTGAGTCTTTTGGCTCTGATACCATGAACAAATTTCGCCTCATCTAAAAGTCCAAACTTATCGAGAATTGTAAAATTAATTCATTTAATTATTTTCCTTACACTATCTTTATTCTAACATTGACATCAATTTAAAAAAAAAAAAAAAAAACTCTCTGTTTAGCATTATTTGACAATGGTCTTATTGAAATTTTCTGACATTACTCACACGCCCTAAAAAAATATTAATATGTATGCAAACTCATGTTATTATTATTATTATTATTTTTTAATTAAGCTGTGCACTACTAGATATACAAGTAATGCTTAGAATGAGTATAAATAAAGTTTCCTAATTAAAGTGGGGCCAAAAGAATCCATGTTTCCAATATTGGAGCACCTTGTACCTTCCGTTCCACTAACACCAAATTATTTTACTATTAATTTTTTTTAATATAATCAAACTATATTTTTAGTGTAAAAAATTTAAATGTTTAGTGAATGCGTGAACCAAATGCATGCGAGCCCTTTACCGTTTATACTTAGGAGTCTGAATTTTTTTGGTTGTACGTCACTCACTGGATTGACAATATATTTGACGATCAATCCAGCAGGCCATTACCATTCAAGGAAATGCATGTGGGGACGATTTTTTTAATTTGAGAGATGCATATTATCAGGACTAATATTTTATTTGACTATTATTTAATTTGAAGTGGGTCTACTGTATTGCATGTCAGTGATATTTCAACTCCATTTTATCTGCAATCTGCATACATATAATTATTACTTTGAACTTTGCAGTGGGTCTGCGGTGTTGGATTGCAGAGATACTATCAAATCCGTTTTATTTGCATACAGATATAATTAGTTTATCTACATCTAATATTTGAATTAGAAAAGTATAAGTCATATCATATATAGATGCGTCTCACTGCCCACGCAAAACCACTCTTTTTTATAATTAATATTTGTTTGAAAATCAGTTTAAATCTGATCGCTTAAAAGCATCAAAGAAGTATATTGTGTGTTTTGTATTTTCTTGTAAGGACTCCTATTAAATTTATTCATAATGTTCACTGATATTTTACATATATTTATTGATATCATAATATTTTATACTGTTATTTTAGTTTGTTAATATAAATTTTATACTATAAAAGTAATAGAAAAATTTGTGTTTTCTAAAAGTGTTTTAAGTTGTTTTATTAAAATACTAGTTTGATAATAATAATAATAATAATAGTAGCCTATAGGGAAAACAAGTAATATTATTTTGAATTATTTGATGAAATTGGTTTAAAAAAAACACACATTTTTTTTTTTAATAAAAACACTTCTAAACACACATTCGAATTTGCAATTACTCACTTAAATTATCTATTTTCGTTGTTCAAGATAAATTTCAAACAATAAAAAAAGGCTTTTATTTGAAAAAGAAATAATCGTCAATGTTCATTATAATTTGTCAATGTTCATTATAATTTGTCAAGGATGCAAAAGTCGAAAATCGGTAATCGGGCGTTTTGTGGCCGCCTAGCGCCTAGGCGCCGCCTAAATAAATTTTTTTTAATTTTTTCTATAATATGGCCGCCTAGAGCCGCCTAGATCCGTCTAGAGCCGCCTAGATCCGCCTACAGTCAATCCGCCTAGAACCGACTAGGGCCTCTTAGGTCCGACTAAGCGCCGCCTAGCCCCGAAAACACCTAGGATGAGCGATTTTGCAGAAATCGGATCGGAAAGAGGCCGCCTAGCCCGATTTCTGCATCACTGTAATTTGCAAACACCCCACATGCAAAACTTAAGTTTCATGTCTTTTGATACTTTTTTACCTAAATTTTTTTATACTTTAATAATATATTTATGGGTTAATTGCAAATAAAATCACAACCGTTTCGCAAATTGCAATCTAATCTAAACTTTTGAATCTTTGCAAATAAAACTCCAACTTAACATTTGGTTGCAATTTTAACCAAAACGTAGATTTCAATCAGCCCGAAAATGATAATAAATTATGTGTTGTCATCCGAACCAATATAAACATATTAATACTATTAATTATTCATTATTAGGCAAGTGAAATATCATTTTCGGACAAAAAAAAATTCATATATTGGTTCGAATTGCAAATAAATATTAAGTTGAGGTTTTGTTTGCCAAGATTCAAAAGTTTAGATTAAATTGCAATTTGCGAAAAGGTTGTGATTTAATTTGCAATTAACCCTATATTTATACTCAATATCATTGATAATATATTTATACTCAATATCATAATAAATTTATCGTAATCGATTTTATATAATTTTTTTTACCTTTGATATTGTGATACGGTTTACCAATTTTTATATAAATTTTTTTTACCTTTATATTGTGATACGGTTTACCACAATAATGAGAGATCAATGAAAATGAAAGCAGTCTCACTGATTAATGTATTTAAAATTTTTGTTGTGAGATTTCAGGGAGTTTGAAATTTCGTAAATAGCGGATTTAAATACCATAAATTTTAAATGACATAATTTTATTTGGTATTTAAAAAATTTCCAATTTAACTTAAATTAAAGCTAAAAATTTAAATTTCAGTGGACTTGTGTATTTAAAATTTTAAACACAACTTACAAGAATTTTGAATAATTTAAATAAAAAATGTTTCTTTAAGTTCTTGTCAGCAGTAGCAACCTCCTCAGATCAATCAACTTCTTCATGTTTTGTTTGGCTAAGAATTATTTTCAACCATCAAATCAAAACATTCAACCAATTTCATTTTCAACAAATCAATCAAACTAATCCAATTTTCTTCAACTATAAAATATTTCCTTCTCAACAAAATTGCTTTTACATTTACATCAAAATAAAAATAAATAAATAAATGAAAAAGGGGTTTACTATATCCAATCAAAATGGCATAATATGAGTAGTTTTGGTATCATACCACGAAACACATGAACTCTTGGAACCACACCGGAAAAATCTGAGCAGATCGCCGCACATTTGTCTCACCGCCGGCGAGCAATTGCTCTGCAGCACCATTAAGATCTTTCCCATCCCGTTGCTCTCAACCACCGCCGCCGCCGCCCTCTTCTCCCCAAACAAACAGCACAGGCTCCACAGCACCGCCACCGCCGTCTCCGTCGCCGCCGCCGATACTTTCAACAGCTTCTTCACTATCGCCTCCACGCACATTCCGCTTCCACAGATCTCGCTCCTCCCTTCCTTGCACCCGGACATCAATTCAATTAGCTTCAGCGCTTTCTCCGTCGACGCGGCGTTCATTTCCGCCACCGTCAGCGACAGCGCCGCAGCCAGTACCTTGACTCCGCCGCCGCGAACGAGCTTTGCTCTGTTTGTCTTCGAACGCGACGAAATCGTCAGAAAACTCAAGCAAGCGTCGACGGCTTCGGAATTCCAATCGCAGGTGGTTATCAATCGCAGAATCTCCGCGTAAATCTCTTCGTCTTCTGTGAGTGAAGACGAATGCATCCCCAATCGCAATTTCGTGGATATGAGATTCAAAAATTTGGCCACCGCAATTCTCAATTCCAATTTCCCCTTCTTCAGACCCATCACAATCGCCGATTTAAGATCGATTTTCGCAATTTCATGGTCCACAGCCACAATTTTCTCCGAATTCCTCAGCAATAAATTAATAAACACAATAACCGTCTCCAATAAACCTAAATCCCTCACTTTCCCCAAAAACGGCAACATCAAGGGCAGAATGCGCCCGCCGTCCGCCGCCAAAAACCTCCCGTTTTCCTCCGATTCGGCGGCGAAGGCAGTGAGCCTGGAAATATTCTGCTTAATCGCGGGAAAACAGAGAAAACCTAGTTTGTGCGTAGATCTGAGTTGATTACCGAGTTGGTTAACGAGTTGAGTGGCGAGGTCGGAAGTGAGCGAGTTAAGAGGCGGGGGAGGCGAGTTAGGAACACGAGTCGGGACCGAGTCGAGCCAGACTTTAATGAGTCGTTGAAGGGTGTGATTAGGGATGAGGTCTTTGTTGTGGAGGACCTGCATGGTGGCGGGGCAGGTGTTGTTGCCGCCGTCGAGCCACCGCTGTATACTGCTCCGGTCGTAGGTGACGCCGGTGCAGAGGCTGACCGGAGATTTCATAACGTCGAGAGAGATCGGGCACCGGAAATAGCTGGGCACCGTTACGTACAAATCGTCCTTCACCATATTCAACGAACCAAGTTTGAGAGAGAGAGAGAGAGAGAGAGAGAGAGGAGAGAGAAAGGAGGAACAGAAGAAAGTGGTGAAAGGAGGGGGTGTTAAAGAAAGGGATGGCAGAGTCAAAGGATGGAGGGGTGATGTCATAGATTTTGCTTTTCTAATGTTTTTTTAAGTATTCAAAGTTAGAATTATATTCTCTATGCTTGGAATTAGGGTATATGAATAGTTCACCCGTTTTACTCTATCAAGAAAAATATATTAACTTGTTTGTATTTGTACACAACAAGATAATTACCTTTTAGTTTAATATAATATGTCGGAAGATTTTGTAAGACATTGTGAGATCCGTTTATAATAAAATGATTATTTATAAAATATATATTTTTATACATATTATTTATAAATAATTATTTTATTTATAAACGGACCTCATAATACCCTCTGCATATTTAATTAAACCACGTCCAAATAAGTGAACATATTTTTCTTGGACGAATAAAGTGTATACTAGCACTATTATGTATATTAATTATTAAGATTTAAAAAATATTGAATTTTAAATAGTGATATTGTGTACATATAACGGTTATAACAAATATACATAATAAGTGATACTCCCTCCGTCTCAACTATATTTTACACTCTTGAAAAAGGAAAAATAATATATTTTTACAAAAGTCAATAAAGTAAAAAACATTATGATTCTATTAGACCCTACACTAACATACTTAATTTTTAAATATATATATATATATATATATATATATATATATATATCCCCAATTACAAAAATAGTTTAGAAACAGAGAGAATAATAAATACATATATTTGAATAAATTGAGTTCGAGTGAACTTGAATTGTCTATGAAATAAAAATATTTTATTATAAGATATTGAATAAATTTTAAAATAGTTTATTTTCATATGATATAATTTAATTTTAATTTTTTATAAATAAGTTCCTATTAAATAATTTATTTTCGTATGTAATTTCAGAATGACAAACTAAATTTACATTTCAAGGAAATATAAACCATAATATACAAAATACACATAATTTAATTAAAAAAAGAATTGGTGCATACTTAGAATTGTGTGACCCCTTAAGTAAACATGTCTTAATTTAAAGGACATTTCTGCAAATGATATGTGTAATTAAAAATTAAACTATATAATTTTTATATTATAATACTAACACATAAATTAAAGCCACTAAGAACATATTTACGGACATCAATGAACAATCTCAAATGATAAATTACAAAGAATATATAAATATTATTATATAAAGGGTATATAAGTATATTAATATATGGTCAATGAAAGGTTCTTTTGATCACTAGTGTGTCAGTGTGTGTGTTGGATTTTGTAGAGAAATCGTTTTCTCACAGTGAGTGTGTGCTGCTGTTTGGTCCTCCACCTCTATTTGTCCTTTGCTCATTACCATTCAAATTAATATTACTCCATTTGCATCCAACTTTTTCAATTCTTTACGCTTTTTCTATTAACTTTTTTAGAAGGTATTTTGTTTTTAGTTTTGAAATATAACGTTACTTTAACATTTACATATGGTGGTCAAAAGATCAACTATTAACTTTTTGTTTTAATTGGTTTTTTTTTTACTACTTTTTCTTTTAAAAAATCGTCCAAGTATTGTAATCTGACTATTTTTTTTATACATCAATTGCACATAATTAATATGTATTTTCAAAAAAAAATAAAAAATTGATGAAAATATCCCAATTTTTTTCTATTTCCTCTCTTCATTTGTCATTAGATTGATGAAGGACAATAATGCACGTAATCTTAAAACAATCAATACTATATGGAAATGTTGACGTGGAATTCACCACGTGCTAAATTCGTGAAGAAAAAAAAAATGGATACGCGTATCCAGTTCCAAGGATACGTGAAACCTTGGTATTGAATACACATGTTCTATCTTTTTCAATAAATTGGTTTTTTTTTTTAAAGTTAAAAACTTAAAATGGAACACAATGAATTAAAAACTAAAGTATATAAAACACTTGACTTATTATCCCACTTTCCACCCGATAGAAACATGTTTATATTTTGCTCTCTCCATTCCAACGATGCGAAATCGCAAATTTTATAGGATTTATATATAAATACACGTTTATTTTGCTGAATCACATCCTAAAATCTTCAAAATCCGTATCCCCGTTCATATATCTTATGACACCCCTGCACCTATGCAACATAGATTGAGGATAAATTTATCGAAAAAATATCTTAGTTTTTATACAAAATCGAAATATGATAATTATTTTAAAATAAAATAAAATAAAAAGTGTTATTTTAAAGATGAGAAGTGATGATTTCTCAAAGAGCAACACTCTTCGTAAATATTCTACATTAGAAATATGTGTAAATTAGGCAAGTATGATAAACTCATAGTGTTGATAGACGAACAACTATCAATGATGGACGAGCAAGAATTATGGCACTAGCAAAGGTTACAAAAATCAACCCCAAATTATAGATGATTGACAAGTCTCAACGGGGGTGCATAAATCAATCCAGGAGGTGTATAAAATGATGAACAACTCCAGTGACGAACAACATACTGGCGAACAGGTTCTGTGACCCGGGACCAGATATGAATGTTCCATCAGATCACTGGTGACGAGCAACATTATCAAAAGGTGGTGCATCCACCAGCCAAAGAGGTGTATGTTGACGAACAAAGGACCAAGATTCCTAAGTCCATCTCAACAAGATACAAGGGCGAACAACTTCTGGGCCATAACCTCAAAAGGCGAACAACTTTTGTTTAAAGATCAACTTGGACCAATCAAGCCAACCATGATGAACAACAATAAGACCGAGATAAGACCAAATAAGACTTTGTAATTAAGATTTAGCTTAGATAAGGTCAAATAAGGTCAAATGACACTTGCCTAGCATGCAAGCTAGGAAGTCCAATAGTCTTGGACACCTCCTACTTGCTAGTCTCTATAAATAGTTGTTCTCCAGCTGAGAAATACAAGTTCAAATTCACAAATACTCCAAAACACACACACAAACACACCTAAACGTGCACACATACGAAATAAATACGGATTCGACTCTCGTATCTATGATTTTACAACCCTAACCTTCGATTTATCATTTACGGTGATAATCAATCACACGTTCTTGTTTGGTGATCCTAAATCGAATTAAAACAGCCACTAATCCTCACGATTAAATTTGATCACCAACAAATTGGCGCTAGAAGAAGGCTTCGAACCTCCGGTTAAGTGTGATTAATCAAGAACTTCAAGTAAGAAAACTTGGAGATTTGAAGGAGGATCATCTAGCTCCGCCACCTGAGCCATTCCTCGCTGGACGGACACGAGGGAATTGGAAGCCTGGACCATTGATAGATGGAAATTATTAATGGCCCCTTGAGTGAGAACAACCTTGTTCAACGACCTTGACCAGGCACGAGCAACCAGTTCAGTTGCCCGGCGAACATGATCATCTGGGATGTCACGAATGTTCGTCGGGGTCTTTGAGCATGCGTATTGATGGATCGTGTCTGCTCGCCCTGGGTGGTCGTTAGGCCGATATCTGCGAACAAAAAAAAGGTTTTGAGACTTAGTTAATTTGTGACTTGTTTAATCCCTTGAAGAGTCAAGGAGAGGATCCTTACTCGGCAAATTTGGCTCCGTCCCACCCGAGGTAGGTGATATCCTCAGGTCCACGAGGAGGAGTGTGCATGTCCTTGCTCTTGCCACTCTTCTCCTTTTCAGTAGAAGTGTGGCGAGCAGCTTCGTCAGAGAGCTGGCGACCAGAAGATCCTCCCACCTTGGATTTCCCTTTGTCGGCTGTGGGGGGTGGTTGAGACACATATGAGCAGTCTCCTTTCCTCAATCTTTTAGAGCCGTGCGGAGAGGAGACAGGGGCCGGAGTTGGTGACGAGCTCGGCGGGAGAGCCGTCCTTGGAGTTTGCTCGGCCGCGGGGGTCTTATTGGTCATGGCCAATACCTTTGAGGGGGGGTCTCCTTTCATCCTTCGTCCCCTGGGCGGCGCCATCTCAAACACCCTCTGTTCTAAGAGAGCAAAGCTTGAAGGGACAACAACAGTCACATGCTCGGCTAAAAAAAAAGAGTTAGGCGAGCAGGTATATTTTAAGGACGAACAAGAATGGAGGCAAAACTTGAAACCTTACCAGGAGGCACTTCGGCTTGGGCTTTCAAATGATGAGGATAAGTGTAAAGACGAGCAGTTTTTTTACACTTATCCTGATTCAAATACTCCCCCGTCCTCTCTGAGATGTTGCGAAGAGAAACGAGGCAAGATGTGAAAAGGAACTCAGAGTTGATCTCCTCTTCTTGACTCGCCCACTTCAAAAGCCGAGGACCTACATAAAAGGAAAAGAAAGTTAAAATTAGTCCCACTTGTATTAATTTGAAAATACATTTGGGGCTCACGATGAAGCACTCCATAGGAGTCCGGAGTTTGAATCCGTATTCTATCCCCATGCTCGTTCGCAGCTGCTCGTAAATCACCTCCGATGAAGAAGAATTGGTGTTTCCAATCCCGAATCTTGTTCGGCACCCCCTCGACAACTTTCAATCCAGGGCGAGCTTTCAAATAGTAATAACCCTCCTCGCCGGTTGTGCATTTGGATATGGTCATTATATAGTTCACCTCATCTGGAGTAATCCGGTCAATGTACCCCTCAAGGGCGAACAGACTTATCACGCCTAGGAGGTTCATCTAGCCAATGGGGTGATTTGAGTAATGGCTAGGTTGGTCGTCTCCAAGAAGCGACCAACAATGGGAGGGAGTGGAAGCCTTAGCCCCGCCATAAGGGTGTGAATGTTGATCGTCGTACACCCTGGGGGAGGCCGGTCTGCTCGCTCTTTCCTATGGGGAGCCCACATAAAAATATCCAAGGGAATCTGATACGTCTCCCGTATGATCGCCAAATCTCTGGGAGAACAGAGCTCTTAATCCCAGATGCTTGGAATCTAGTCCTAGGAGATTTAAATTTACGCCTTCGAGGGGTCGAAAAATTGTTCGCGTATTGATCCACATATGCTCGCCACTCGAATGGGCGAGCAACTCCTACGGGGATCTCCTTTTCCATGTATCTAGGGTTTGGAAATTCGATCCCCTCCAAAAATTCCCTTGTAAGCTCGTCAAATTCGGGATCCTCCTCTTCCTTGGAATCTGAACTGGATGATTCAGATTTGCTTGCCTCGCGAGAAGGATTGTTTGTTTCCTCCTTGCCCGGTTGATTCCCAGAATCAACGACCACCCCTGGCACACCAATCTTCTGCTGGATTTCGGACGATACTTCAAAAGGGGGTTGGTCGCCATACGGAATTACTCTTAAGGGGTCAGCTTCAAGAACTCTGGAGGGGGTTTTGCTACTGGAATGGGAGGACATTGAATTTCAGGGCGGAAGAGAGGTGGTATAATTTTTTCGGTAGGTTTTTTAGGAGGCCGATGGCGAATTTTCCCAGGAGGAGTACGATTACAATGTTTAAAGAGAGGAAATGAAGAAAATAAGAATTAGAATTGAAGAAAAATCGAAACTAAATACCTTGAAATTGCAATAAATATCGCCGGAATAAACTCAGAGGTCGTCGAAAAAAGGGAAAAGTCGCCGGAAGATCAAAGAAAGAAAGAAGTGGGAAATAATTCAATTCCCACCTATATTTATACTGAAGCTAAAAAACGGGGTATAATGTGTAATTTCCCCCAAGTTTGGACTAAATTGAAGGAAAACGGGGTCTTTTTCGAGCAAACTTAAAAATCCAAGGACCTGCTTGCAAACATTGAGGCACGTGGCCTAGGGATTGCTCGCGCGTGGGAGGCGCATAATCATGTCGCCCACATCACCCTCGATTATCCCCCAGAACATGGGAAGACGTAACGGCGGCCCCGATGGTGCTCACCAATACAAGGTTGTTCGTCCAAACCACTACCAAGAAAATATCCTAACTAAAGTTGCTCGCTAAATAGTTACTCGTCAAAAGCAACATCTAGTCAGGATAGGGGGCAATTGTTGATAGGCGAACAACTATCAATGATGGACGAGCAGGAATTATGGCCCTAACAAAGGTTACAAAAATCAACCCCAAATTATAGATGATTGACAAGTCTCAACGGGGGTGCATAAATCAATCCAGAAGGTGTATAAAATGACGAACAACTCCAGTGATGAACAACATACTGGCGAACAGGTTCTGTGACCCGGGACCAGATATGAACATTCCATCAGATCACTGGTGACGAGCAACATTATCAAAAGGTGGTGCATCCACCAGCCAAGGAGGTGTATGTTGACGAACAAAGGACCAAGATTCCTAAGCATATCTCAACAAGATACAAGGGCGAACAACTTCTGGGCCATAACCTCAAAAGGAGAACAACTTTTGTTTAAAGATCAACTTGGACCAATCAAGCCAACCATGACGAACAACAATAAGACCGAGATAAGACCAAAGAAGACTTTGTAATTAAACTTTAGCTTAGATAAGGTCAAACAAGGTCAAAGAACACTTGTCTAGCATGCAAGCTAGGAAGTCTAATAGTCTTGGACACCTCCTACTTGCTAGTCTCTATAAATAGTTGTTCTCCAGCTGAGAAATACAAGTTCAAATTCACAAATACTCCAAAAAACATATATAAACACACCTAAACGTGCACACATACGAAATAAATACGGATTTGACTCTCGTATCTACGATTTTACAACCCGAACCTTTGATTTATCATTTACGGTGATAACCAATCACACGTTCTTGTTTGGTGATCCTAAACCGAATTAAAACAGCCACTAATCCCCACGATTAAATTTGATCACCAACACATAGGTTATGAGTTGATCTAGTCAAATTCGTGTACCCTAAGAGGGTGACATTGGATAAAATGAGTTTTTCCAAAAAAAAAAAATATATTGGCCCAAAAAAAAAATTGAAAACTTGCTCCCACATGTGTAACTATAAAGGGTAAGTATGAGTTATTGTAAGGACAATTATATGCTAATAGTCCTTAAAAAAATACGTGTCCTTATAATAACTATAAAGACGAATATGTGTTTCTTAATTTATTTTTAGTCTCTTTAAATCTAGATTTTTTGTTTCACGTTGGTACTGTTTTTTCTCATGTATTAACACATCTTGCTCCATAAAAGTAACACATTTGAGTTCATATAGTAAAATATTTTTCAATACCATATAAATATATTACTATATTTATAAAAAATTATTTATACAAGAAAAAATGAATATTTGTCCTTATGTAACACATGTTTGGTCTTAGAGTAACACATCCTTCTCCATATAGTAACACTTCCGTGTTCACATAATAACACATTTTTCAATACCTTATATTTGTTAGTACAAGAAAAAATATTTATGTGTCTTATAGTAACACATTTTTGTCTTTATAATAACATATATTTTTCCATATACTAACATATTTGTGTTCATCTAGGGATACAATTTTCAATACTTTACATTTGTTACTATAGGTCCTTAATGAGTTTAATGAGAGTTAAAAGTTTAGAGGGAAGTGGTGAATAAACTTCTAAACAATTTCGTGTTAGCTTTAGATAAGACTAAGTAAGGTGTGAGGTGATTAGCTCAATCTAGCTATAACGAACCTACTGATTGCTAAAGTCAGTTGGTCAATTGGACGACTACCAGTTCAAACTTAGTGCGGAAGCCAGTAGGCCCTAACTTGTGTAAATTGAACCTTTTTTAAAATGACTAAGTTCAAAACAAATCTGATCACATCATGTGAAACTGAATCAGATTACCGATAAAAAAAATTAATAGGGTGAATATGCAATGCAATGTAAACAAGTGAGTATGATAGTATATAAAACAAATAAAGGACACAAAATATAGTAGTTCGAAGACTCGACTTCTACGTCCCCTTTTCCACTTACAAAGCAGAGGTAATTCCAATATTGTAAAAATATTAATTTAGAGTGCCAAGAGATACCATTCATAAACTTTCAATTGAGTCCAACCCTACTTACTCAAGTTATCAAACTAATCTAACTCTTGAAGATAGGGATATGGTTTGATGTAGATGTTTCCAACTAGGTGAAATATTTTCTTACAATTTTTAGCATTAAGCTAGGATTGAAAAAATCTCTCTGAAATTGAAAATATGTGTGTAAGCTTTTGAAACAGACCTGAGAAAAATAAATATGAACCTAGAAAATTTTATGAAGCAAAAACTCGCTTGAATGCTTGAGTGCTTGTGAACCCGGCATAATTTTTATGAGTATGTATAGAGTGAAAATGGTTTTTACATGAATCATTGAAGAATATTAGTCATTTTTATTATAGATTATTAGTTATTTTCACTGAAAAGTATTAGTTGTCTTCATTAAAGAGTCTTTGTTTGTTTTAAGTAAACAACTAAGAATTTTCAGTGAAGACAACTAATACTCTTCATTGAAAACAACTAATACTCTTTAGTGGAACCAACTAATACCCTTAAATGATTTATATATGAACCATTTTCACTCTATACTTTGTCAATTTTTATAATCTTACAATAAGGTTATGATCTGTATATATCCGGAAATTATATATATATATATATATATATATATATATATATATATATATATATATATATATATTGGAGAAATAATTTGAAATATTTCTATCTCTGGGTGCAATCAGACCATGGAATACGTGCGTAAACTTTTCTTACTTTTTGAGGAAAAGGTATTACCTGTTCCTTCTACTTATATACGTCATCACTATTGCACCATGTTTACTGCCAGCTTCTGTACATGCACTATCTTCTTCTCATTGGACCACCCTCGAATGTGTCCAACGGACACTTTAGAGTGAGCTAATAAAGACTACCAGGTGTGATGTTTTATTGTAAATCTTCGCTTCATCTTCTCAATATATCTTTATAAGTTCTGATACTTAGTTTACAATCATTTTCTCTTTCTTGATTGCTTCTTTAATTTTCAGAGGACACTTTGTTGATGATCGATTATAACCGTGAGGATTAGTGGTTGTTTTTAAACAATTTAGAGGATCATCAAATAATTAAGTGTGATTGATTACCACCGTAAATGGTAAATACGTTAGATCGGGGTAGAAACGGGTGAATACGTGTATTGATTACGTATTTATTTTGTATATGTGTGTATTTTTTATTATGAGTGTGTGTAAGTGTATTTGCTATGTATTTGTTAATTTGGACTTATTTATTTCATTAAATTTGAAGTATTTATACATACCACCAAGTAGGTGGTGGCAAGACCTTTTATTTCCCATGTGTCATGCTTGACACATGGGTAGGTTGACTATTTGACCTTATCTGAGATATAACTTAGTTACAAATGTCTTCTTAGCTTGATATGCTTGTTCATTAGGTTTGTTCGACCGGGAGCTTTTTGATGTTTTTGTATCTCTACTTTATAGTACAAGCTGCTCGATTCTCTTGAAGTTGTGTTTCACCCTGTTCGTTCAACTTGTTTGGCTTTTGGCTTTAGTTTGGTCACCCTTATAAGTTGTTTGCACGTTTTGAGTTGTTCGCCAGATGGTCTTGGGCTTCACACACATTTTGCATAGAGTTATTTGTCCTTATCAATGTTCGCATGATGTATTTGTTCGTCACTGATATTTTTAATGCAAATATTAGATGATTAATCTCTGTCGTGGGCCCAAATGCTGCTCGCCTGATTAAATAAGTTGTTCGCCAATCAACACACTTCACGTCTTCTACTGACCAAAGGTCTTCTAATATTAGGTGAGCTAGAGTCAACTTATGCTTAGAACTAAATTGTATCTTCTCTTCAAGCCTTCAGCTGGTCTTCTGAGCTTCACTTGTCTTATTCTCTTCAGTTGTACAAATTAAGTTTCCCCTAAACTTGTGAACTAGAAACTAAACCAAACCTATCTCAGCTGATTAACAGGTTTAGCTGGTTAGCTACTAAGTTGTTCAAAAAAATATACAACTAATTACATATGTTTTGGTTAAATCATCAAAACTGATAAAAAAAATCCAACATTTTACTATAAGGATAAATATTTATTTGTTCTTACATTAACACACATTTGCTCTTACATTAACACATGTTTGTCCTTATAGTAACACAATGGGAAATAAGTTTAATATTTTTATATAAACACATCTTTCTCCATATAGTAACATATTTTATAATATCTTATATGTTCTAATGTACATAATTTATTTATGTAAATACAAATAAATATTTCTGCAAAAATAATATTTGTTCTGACAGTAGCATAAATTTTTCCTTTGTTGTCATTATAGTAACACGAATTGGGAGCAAACTCCTAAATTTGGCCTTTGGCTGTTTTTTTTTTTGGAATATTTTATACGAGTGTTTGTCTTTTAATTTTCAAACATTATAAAATAAAATAATAAATTATATTTTTGACCCCAAGAGAATAAGTGTTCTACAAATTTTATTTTTTAACCTTTTTGATCTCATAGTTTTTCTCAACATTTTTTTTTATCTCGAGAGAATTGCAGTTTTGATCATAAGATAATGGATAGATTGCAGATTTGGTCCCTAAAATAATAGATGAGATTTGCAAAAAAAAAAAAAAAAAAAAAAAGGACTACTTTCACTCAGAGGTACAAAAAAGGTTTTTTTTTTTTTTTTAACTTATTTTCTTAGAGATCATAACTGCAATTTACCCTAAAGTAATATTTGTATATGGTAATAATGTGTAATACTTATGTGCACTAGTTATATCGTGTAACTACGGTACAATTAATATTGTTCAATAAAGACAACCAATGATGTTCAATAAGAACTTCCTAATACTGATCAATTAATATTGTTCCATGATATAATTCAACGATACCAATTAATACTATTCAATGAAAAATAATTACTGTTATTTAATAAAAATAAATGATATTGTTCACTAAAAATTACTCATACTTTTAAAAAATATTCGTCAATTGTACAATACAACAAATGTATACTAGAATTTAATAAATAAACCTTACAGTACCTCTCGTTACAACTTCTAACTTACGATAAAAAAAAAAAAAAAAAACCGTTAAAAAACAACCATAATAATATTAGGAGGGAATACTATCTTTGGTGGAGGAGGCGGTAAGCGTAAACTAATCTTTGCAACTTTGTTGATTACAATTATTTAGTAAATGTGTTTTTTAATAAAGAGAAAATGAAAAGAGGTTAAAGTAGCATAGTATGCTTGCATGGACAAAAGTTAATAGGGTCAATAGAGTCCAAGACACAAGAGTCAAAGAGAGTGGGCCCTGCAATTAGGCAGCGGCTATAATTTAAGGTGAATGTACCACACGATTGATAGTGGGAAGAAGCGTATGATGAGGAAAACAACAGAGTGTGGTGGGCCCACTTCCCTCCCATAACATCATTAATTTCGGGGCACCAAAATTGCGTGTGCTCCAATACTCAGTAATCAGATTAACCTACTCATTTCTATTAGTATTTGTTATCGATTGTTATAGCTTTATATAATTATCAACAATGAAGTATCACTAATGCACACAATTATTATGGCTAAACTGTGAACATAATATTTGAAATATAACATCTCACTTTCATGGGAAGGTGTATGTGTCACGTTAAAAAATATTCCCTCCGTCCAATATTAGTAGGCTTACTTTTTGGGCAGTTATTTTTTGTCATAAGTTGGAGGATATTATGAGGTATTGTGATGTTCATTCATCAATAAAATTATTGTTTATGAAAGATATGATACTTATATTTTTCATAAACAATAACTTTATTGATAAATAAACCTCACAATTCCTCATAATACCCTCCAACTTATGACAAAAAATAACTGTCCAAAAAGTAGGCCTACTAATATTCGACGGAGGGAGTATTATTTTCATCCATAAAAAATATGTTCACTTTCTTTATTTATATATATATATATATATATTTTTTTTTTTTTTTTAAATATGTGCCCAAACAATGCGATACAATGTCAGCAGATGGAGGGAGTACTAAACTTTTAATTTGTTAACAATTTATTTGACATGTCCTTATCCTAACGGAATTGACACATAAATTTTCGTCTAAACTACAGAGATACCGTGCTCGTTTTGACTAAATTTATTTTAAATATATCATAAGTTCTAGTATATTATAAGTCTTTTTGAAAGTTTATAAAACGTTATATTTAGTTAAATTAGAAGTTGCTAAAATGTTTGACTAATCTAATTTACAAGATTTTTTATAATAATAATAAATATTTTTTAATTTTAATATATATATATATATATATATATATATATATATATATATATATACTAGAGTGTACCCACGCGAATTTCGCGTACTGGAAAAATATATTATATTTATTTTCTGTAGACATTTAATATAAGAGTATTTTTGTTTAAAAAATTTCGAGGTATATACAATAAATTATGGGGTTTGTTTAGTTGTAGCCCGTACCCTTCACTAAACCCTATAGGTATATCCTACAAACTAAATAATTAAAAAAAAAAATCACATAAATTAATAACAATTATGGAATAACATTACTTAGACTAATAATTTAGTAATAATCAATTTCCATTTCAATATTGAATAATTTATAAATTAATCAACATTATTAGTTATTGGGAGTATACGATAAGAAATTAATTTATATAAGAAACAATACAAAATTTGAAATAAACTTTAACGTTACAAATACCTGTTCATCGATCAAAATGAGTTCCAAGTAGAACTTGTCTCTATTAAAATCATAAAAAAATATTGTCCAACTTTTTCAATCCTAACTTTAACGGCCAATTTTTGGCTCTCACTTTTGATATTAGAAACAGGGAAAATTGAGGTGTCATACTCTTGAATTCTAAAATGAGATTTAAATTTCAACAATTAAACCATCATAATTATTCAGATAAAAATATATGGTATAGTTAAATCTATTATTTTTGCACATGGAGAATATTTAAACTGAACAATGTAGAACATAAATCAACAATCATTATTACATTCATATTGATATTTAAATCTAATCAAATTGTGAGCACTTAAAATGATGAATTTAATTATAAAATAAATATACTAATAACAATAGATATATAACTAACCAACAATTGATGCGAGAAATCTCACAAAAGAGTGGAACAAATGAAATTTTGATGTGAAAAAATGAAATATAATATGCTCTTATTTATAATTAAAAAAATGCATGCAATATTATATCTTGTCCATAATAAGAATATATCACATAAGAATATTCTTTGGAATATATAACTATATACCTTTTATTTTAGGAAAAAATAATCGAACATTATATTATACTATATATACTAACTCAAACTTAGAAATGATAAATTTAGATTACATTAAGGTTTGGAAAAAATATGATTTATAATAAATTCTAAAAATAACTAAATAAGAAAATGGAAAAAATATCTATTTGCATTAATTATGCAGATATAAATTAATGGTTTAGATTTAATGATATAGAACGAAGGGTCGAGATTAAAAATTTAACCAACTTTTAATGAGAGCGCAGTATTTCGAAATTGAGAGATTTGAGGCATGCCACCTCATCCTTAGAATAAGGTGATGTTGACACATCACCCTAGAGAGCTTTGAGAATATATTATAATAAGATTATATAGAGAGGTGAGGGTAGGGAGGGATAGCAGTAACGAGTTTAGTTGAAGATCTTATTAATTCGTAAACATTTTATTTTATTATTGAGTATGTATAGAGTGAAATTGGTTCATATATGAACCATTGAATGATATTAGTTGTTTTCACTAAAAAGTATTGATTGTTTTAACTGAAGGGTATTAATTGTTTTCACTGAAAAGTCTTAGTTTGTTTTCCCTAAACAACTTAGTCTCTTCAGTGTAAATAAGTAATATTCTTCAGTAAAAACAATTAATACTCTTTAGTAATAACAACTAATACCCTTCAATGATTCATATATGAATCAGTTTCACTCTATACTGTCTTTATTAAATACCTCGAAAATGATTATAAGCTACTAAAAACTTATAAGGTTTTTTGTTTCTTTTAAGAGGTTATAACTTATCCAAATAGACTCACAAAAGAGTACCCCATCGACTGACCCGCTATGGAGCAATTCTGAGGGCACAACTAATACTAAAAGCTAATGTTAATATTATTTAATAAAAAAATTAATATTATTCAACAAATATAAGTATTACCATTTAAACATACACACTAATTGATATTTAAATAAAAAATTTAGCATGCACTTTAATTTTAAATACAATTTTGATATTGTTCAGCAAATATAAGTATTACTACCATTTAAACATACACACTAATTGATATATTTAAACATAAAATTTAGCATGCATTTGAATTTTAAGCATAATTTTTACTTTAATTTTGATTTGTTTTCAACCACACACTAACATACTGAATTGCGTGTGTATTTTTTTTTTTTTTTTGCAATTGGTGTAATACTGATGATTTTTTGGGATATCACTAATTACTACTTGGAGTATTATTGATTACTTCTTGAGGTATTGCTAATTTTTGCTTGTGATATTTTTTCAAAATTCAAAGTGCACACTATGATGCATAGTGCACATTAGAAATAGTGATATGTAAAAATATTATTTATTTGAACTACTACCATATAAAAAGTTACTCTAAGCATTATAGTTGCGACTTTGGAGAGCGTATAGAAACAGTGAAAGACCACCTCAATTAATCGAGAATAGAAAGATGATGGTTTTGGACCTTTAATTGATACGTGAGTTAAGCAATAATGGTTAATGATAGTTAATAATGATGGATGTTTATTTAGTGCTAAAATATCACTCACGTGTATTCCTTTTTAATCATATAGATCGGGTAATCCTCATCATTTCTCTCTCTGTCTCAAAATCTTATCAATTGATATATTGCTAATAATTTGTGCAGACGATCGAATTTAATTACAAGTTAAATAGCAACGAGTGAAAATTATTGATGGAGTGTAGCGGGATAAACAGAAAGAAGCGTAAACGAAAAATAAAACATACAAAATTTATGTGATTTAGTAACGTTGTGTTAGCTACATCCAGGGACGGACGTACTCTTGGGCCAAGGGGGCACTAAGCCCCCCTAATTTTTTTTTTAAAAAAAAATAGGGGTAGTTTGGTAATTTCACATATATTTAATTAAAATAAATATTTAAAAATAATAAATAAGTCTTCAGCCTTATAATACATAGATTAGCCTTTACCACTACTTTGACTCCCCATTTTTCAAATTTAATACCAATCAATTTATCAAATCTCATTCTCTCTCTCTCTCTTTCTCTGCGCTACGAATTCACGGCAATGGGAAAGGGAGCTCAAGACATCACCTATTATACTAATAGGGAGTTCATTCTGCCTATGTGTTGCTTTGTGGTTCATTTGTCCTATGTGTCGTCATTTGGTTGATTTCGTTTATGTGACATGATTGTGAAAGTCATACATGTCAATCAAATGATACTTATGTGTCACATATGTGGCATCTATGTGGCTTAATATAATAAGAGACTAATTTAAAAAAAATGCATGTATAAGGACTTGAACCTTAAACCACATGAATACAATTTATAATATTTACCACTTAAACCAAACTAAGAAACTATACAAAACTAGAATATCTATTGTATATAACTTGAGTTTATAAAAACATATTAAATTTTTTATTGCAATTGTACCAATTTACATATTATTCAATTATATTTGCAATTGTCCTATGTTTATGTTAACAATCCAAAATATTTAATTTAAGTATAAGTATTCTATGTATTATAATTGAATTGATTAATTGAACTTAAAAATTATATTTATATGAAACTTTAATGTTTAAAGATTTTTACCACTATATAAAGGATTTTGTATTTAGAAAATCTTAATTTATTAAATTTTTTTTAAGTAAATTAAATAATTCTGATTGTTCTATCAAATAAATGATTAATTGATTTTTTAATTATTTAATATTATAACATTTAATTGATGAATTCTTATTGTCATGAGAAAATGCACCAAAATTTTAATTATTTGGTTTTTTTAATATGTAGTTGAATTTAATATATCATTTTACTATTGACTTAATTATGTTTAACATGTGACATATATTTGAATATATTTATTATATAATAAAATAATATTATTTTATAGTGTATAATTTTATTAAGTATATATATGATGCATTATGATGTATAATCAAGTTTTACTAAAATCCCGCGTTATGCCCAGGACACTAATCTAGTTAATTCTCTAATCTCCACAAAAGTCAGATTAAGGTAAATTTCTTTTTATGATATTGTTTAAATTAAATTAACATGTGTTAACACTATAAGAAAACATAAAGTTGCCTATGAAAATTGTCAATATGGTTACAAAATTTCCAATAAAAAAATTCGTAGTGGGGATTGCATATAAATTTTTCTAATTGTATAGACATCTTTCTTCCCCACCTACAAAAAAAATTTCCGTAGGCAAATTATGTTGTAGGTAAAATTTTGTAGGCAAATGACTTGTAGGTAATTATACCTAAGAATTTTATTTTGTAGGCAAATTAATTCTGTAGGCAAGTTGTTTCTAGGTTGAGAAATGTAGAAGCTTTCATAATTAGAAAATTTCGTAGGCAATTCTTACTACAAACTTTTTTGTTGGAAAATTTTTGTGGGCAATTCTAATTTTGTAGGCGCAATTCTTTATTTTCTTGCAGTGTAATAATTGTTAGTTGCTAATTATTATATCTTTATGTTGTTTAATTTGTTTTATAACATGATTATGTATTATTACTTATATTAGTTGGACCCCACTAAGCGAAAATCCTGCGTCCGTCACTGGCTACATCTATGGACAGAAGAGATGATTTATATTATTATGCAATCTCAGTGTTTTTAGAGTATATAATAACTTAAGTCAAATAATAAGAGTATATATCAATTGAACAGAGATGACTTGTTTTTAGAGGACCCCTGACTTGCTGACTGGGCAGCGAGACCCCGGACCAGCTCTGCTCAGGGGTTCAAGGCATTCCAACATATTTCCATCTTGATTTGAATCCTCTCATAGATCAATAGATGCATCAGATGCACTATTAAAGTGGTCAGAAGTACGAACTACTCATCGTACTCAGATTTACCACTAAGGTGAGATAACTAACAACTTATGACATTTAGCAAGTCCAAACAGTATTGAAACTTGTTACTCGAAACTAGCTTGGTGAACATATTATTAAGGTGTAATCTCAACTTTCTTCACCTTAATCCTCTACTCACTTCTTAGAAAATAATATCTGACGTCAATATGTTTCGTTCAATCATAATGAACACAATCCTTTGCTAAACATATCGCACCCAAACTGTCACAAAACACAAATGCATAATCATGATGTAGATCAAGATCACTAACCAGAACCCTCAACTGGATCCCCACTTTGGCTGCTTCTGTCAAAGCCGCCTATTCTGCTTCAGTAGTGAACAAAGTAATTGTAGGCTGCAAAGTAGTCTTCCAACTAACAACAGAACCACCAAGAGTGAAAACATAAACGGTCATGGACCTCCTACTGTCCACATCTCTTGCATAATTAGAATCACAATATCCAACATCTCCTGCATAAATGTGACCAACATCAGACGTACCTCGGAGGTAGGGAAAAATCCTCTTCACAGCCTGTCAATGTTCCTTACCATGTTGAGCCATAAACCTGCTAACAACACTAACAACATTTGCAAGATCAGACCTATAGACCATAGCATACATCAAACTCCCTATTGTCATATCATATGAAAATCGAGACATGTACTTTTTCTCCTCGTCAGATTTAGGGGCAAAAATAATAGACAAATGAATATTTGCAGCACTTGGAGAATTAATAGGTTTAATTGTAGACATACATACTCCGAATATAATTCTTCTGAGAAGGGAAAGCTTCTTCTGACTTTTATCCATATAAATCTCCATGCTTAATATCTTCTGAGCAACAACCAAATCTTTCATCTCAAACTCAACATTGAAAAGACCCTCAACTTCCGAATATCAGATATTACTCTTAGCAGCAATCAATTTATCATTTACATATAAAACCAAGTATATGAACGAACCATCTTCTAGCTTATTGTGATACACATAACTATCATATGAACTTCTGTTGTAGTCAAGATGTGTCATGTGACTATTAAATCTATTGTACCACTGCCTTGGAGACTACTTTAGTCCATATAAGGACTTCTTTATCTTGCAAACACAATCTTCTTTCTCTAGAACTTGGAAACCATCTACTGAGTCATGTATTTCTCCTTATCCAACTCTCCATGTAGAAAAGACGTCTTTACTTCGAGTTGTTCAAGCTCAATATCCTGATGGGAAACTATTTTCAATAACACCTGGATGGAAGCATGTCTGACCACAGGTGAAAATGTCTCATTGTATTCTACTTCCTCTCCTGAGTGAACCCTCTACCTGATGCCCTCGGCAAGTGATATTCATTCCTTCTTCTTAAAAATCCATTTACTAGTAACAATCTTTCTCTCTAAAGGCCCTTTCAATAAGTCTCAAGTCATATTCTTATGAAGTGACTCCACCATGAAAGCAAGCCTTTGAGCAGACTCTATACATGTAACAACTTCTTTGTAGGTGGATCACTCAAGATAATCCACCTCTTTAGCAACCTGCGATGCATAGCTCATCATATCCTCAAACTCATACCTCTTTAGTGCTTTTAATCTAGTCATTCTAGCTCGATCAAGAGTTATACTGTACAGCCTATCTTTAGATATTTGAGTTTCATGTGATGAGATATCTTTCAACTCGGTGTTAGAATGTGAGTGTTCTTTTCCATCTTCTTTTTATGACTCCCTCTGCTCTACCAATCTGTCACCACTATCATTTTCTGACACAAAAATAGACTTCACAGTAAGGTTAAACATAGAATTCTCATTAAAAAATAACATTTCTTCTGAGTATAACCTTACTCTCAGATAGAGACGAAATTCTACACCCCTTAACGCTAACAAATAATAAATCAATTAAATTATTTAAACACCAAAAAAATTGAAAATAAATAAATTAATGTTAATCTGAGAAACATATTGATATAGATGATAGTGAAGATGGAATGAGTTGATCTACAAAGTCTGATCATACAAACTAGCACTCGAATTATTACAATTTACTAAAAAAAAAAGTAAATTACTCAAAATTAATAATAACTAATAAATGGCAAGAATGTCTCTAAATGAACTCAGTCGAATACCACCAGACTCGAGCTCGACTCATTAGAATTTTTTTATGCACGAGTAAGTGTTGAGCTTGATTAGAAATGTAATAATAGAGCTCTCAATCTAGCTTGGTTCAAGTTCGACTTACAAAAAGCTCATTAGCTAAGTGAACAAATCTAGTTCAAGCTCATTTGCGAGGTAAACGAGCTTGCGCTTATCGAGCTTGTTAAAAAAACACTTAAAACATATAAATTGCATGCCTAATAAACTTTAAAAATAGTTTAAATCCTTAAAATAAAATAAAATAAAGAAACATGTCCATAAATCTAAAGATAAATAAAAAAGTTTATAAATTTAAAAATATGGACAAATTCTAGCATACACTCAAGTGCATATCATGCACTTGGATTTTAAGATCAATTTAACTTTAATTTTGATTTTTTTTTAAACACACACAAACACACAGAACTATGTGTTTTTTTGTAGTGGGGTATTACTGATTGCTTCTTGGGGTATCATTGGTTAACTCTTGGGGTATTGCTAATTTCTGCTTAAAATATTTTTATCAAAATCCAAGTGCATACTATGCACTCAAGTGCACACTAGAACTACTAAAAAAAATATCCATAAACATTTTACTATATTGATAAAATCTAAAAATTAATTAAAGTTTTTAACTTTTAACAATAATAATGGGAGCTTGTTATTGGAACTCATTTTCAAGCTCTACAACACAAGTCTGTTGTTTAACAGGTTCATGAGCTTATATACAAGCTTGCTCATGAATAGTTTCGCAAGCTCGTAAATGAGGCGGTTCTCAAACATGCTTGGGAGCTTGTAAACAAGCTTGCAAACAAAATATCATCAGGCTTGAACTCGATTGGATAATAATTTTGATCTCAAGCTCATGCTCGAGTTCGACTCATAAATTTTAAATACAAACTCAAATTAATAATTTTTTGAGTTGAGATCTGAATTGATCCCAAATAATTTAGTTTGACTACACCCCTGATAACTGATTTAAATTTGAAAAATATGGTAGAAATAAGAATGAAGAGGCAAATGCACGTAGAGAGCTCTTTTGAGAGAACAATTAATAAAAAATGTGAGGTGGTGTAGAATATCATAGACGAATCATGAAGATGAAACATTCTGTATTAATGAATGAAGGAGAGAATTCGTATATGTGTTCAAGAGAAGAATACAACTTTATGAATAAAATATGAGTGATACACTCTTATATACAAGTGAGAGGTATCTAATAAGTCAATTAAAAGAAGTATTACTAAATACTACTAAAAGTATTAGTTTGTCTGGATGTTAATCAATCCCATTTTATCTTTGAACTATGTAAATTGACTGGGGCCTTGAGGCTTTGTGAGAACATCAGCAATGTTTTCAGCTGTTGGTATTTGAATAATCTTTATCACTCCATCTTTGATCTTCTCTCTTGTGTAGTGGTAGTTTATTTGAATGTGTTTGGTCTTGTGATGAAGGACTGGGTTGCGGGCAATGCAGCCCCTGCTATTAGTGTAGATTAAGGCAGGTTGGGGATGTGGCATTCTCAAGTCTTTGAGAATATATAATATCCATTGGATCTGTGAAGTTGTGGCACTCATTGCTCTATATTCACTTTCTGCTGAAGACTTGCTTATTTCTTGGGCTTCCAAGAGATTAAAGAGTCTCCAAGATAAACTGCATAGCATGTAATGCATCTTCTTGTGATTTCACATCTTGTCCAATCTGCATCTGTAAAGGCTTTCAACTTGAAAGAGTTATTGTTAGAATACAATATACCTAGACCAGTGGTGGATTTTAAATACCTTAGTAACATGTGGACTGCTGCCATATGGAGCATGAGTAGGTTTACTCATGTATTGACTAAGTGTTTGTATAGAATAGGATAGATCAGACCTAGTAATTGTTAGATAAAGAAGTTTACCTACTAGCCTTCTATATTCAGAAGCATCAGATAGAAGAGGAGAGGAAGTGTCAGTAAATGCTTGTTTAGAATCCATATGAGTGTTGCATGGCTTACTGCCTAAATAACCACTATCATTTAGAAGATCAAGAGCATACTTTCTTTGACAAAGTTGTAAATCTTTATTTTATTTTAATGATTTCTAAAAGGTTATTTCCAGCTATGATTATATCATCAACATAACATAGAAGGACAGTAAAAGAATCACTTGTTTCTTTTGAAAAAAAGAGAAGTATCAACAAAAGATTGTACATAACCATAATCAATCAAAGTTTCAGAAAGTTTAGTAAACCACTGTTTTGAAGCTTGTTTTAAACCATATAAGCTTTTGTTTAGTTTACAAACTCTTGTATCATCATTTTGAAAATAAGCAGGTGGTGGTAACATATACACTTCCTATATTAAATCCCCATGTAGGAAAGCATTGTTAACATCACACCGATGTATATGCCAATTTTGAGCAACAACAACATAAAGTAAAATTCTAAGAGTAGTAATTTTAGCAACAGGAGAGAATGTGTCAAAATAGTCAATACATTCTTGTTGAGTGTACCCTTTAGCAACTAATCTAGCCTTATATCTTTCTATTGTACCATCATGCTTATATTTTACCTTGTACACCTATTGACACCCTATACAGTGTTTTTCAGGAGGAAGGTTAACTAATGACCAAGTGTTTGTTCTTTCTAAAGCTTGTAGCTCAGAAGATATTACTTTATGCCAATTCTCATCTTTGTAAGCCTGTTTATAAGTTTTTGGCTCACAAATTTGGGAGATATTGGCAATGAAATGAGTGTAAGTAGAAGAGAGTTATTTTGTAGATAAGTAATCAGAAATAAGATACTTAACACTCTTGGAAAAGGTGAGATTGGCTGAGCTTTGTGATTCAGACTCCTTTGAAATAATTTTGTGATTGAGAGAAGCATGAAGGGTAGTTTTATAAACATCTAAATAAGCAGGGGGAAGTCTTGTTCTGCTAGATCTCCTAAGAGGTTCTTCATCATCATGATGTTGCTCATTACTAGAACTTGGTTGAGTAACATCATTCCTCAACTAATTCATTGTGAATGAAATCAGGATTTTGTAAAGGAGTATGAATACTGTGAATGTCATCACTATTTGGTAAGAAGTGTGACCCACATGATTTTCAGTAAAAATCAAGTCAGAATCAAATAGTTGTTGATTATGGAATTTTACAATCAATTCATTGATGAATTTGTTTGTAGAATTTTGACTTAGCCGTAAAAATACTAGATCTTACTAGTAGTTACCTCACAAGATTATGGGATCACTGTAATATAGGTAAGGACCAAGTAGTATCGAACCTGTAAGAGGATTAGTATGCGAGTAAATCCTTGGAAACCTACACGTAGTAGCTAATATGAATGTGATGTGGGTAAAACACAAATATTTCAAACTAATTCTAAAATACTACTTATCTAGCAAGCAAAGAACAAAACTATACTAACTTCGATTGAAGTGCAATTAAGATGAATGATGTTTTAGATAGGAATCCCTACGAATACTAAAGGAGTTGGTACGCCAACTAAAATAATCGTGCTGACCAAAGTAAAACCCTAAGGGTATGATTGGTATGATGGAATAGATAGGTAATGGTATGTTCATTCCTTAATTTATTCCAAACACCATGATTGATATGTTTTTTAAAATGGAATAGTGATTCCACATGGAATGATGATTCCCAATAATGTGGAATAGTGATTCCTTCCATAACACAAGGGTTTATGTATTCCACATATTGAGGAATGATTATTTTCCAAAAATATCATCACTTATTTTCATTTATATAATATTATCTTCTAATACCAACATATCTTCACTAATAATATTATTATTAATACTCAATCATAAAAATATCATTAAAATAATTCGCCTTTGTAAAATTATAAGTAGTAATAAAAATAATAACAATCAATTTCAATAATAATAATTTTCAACGATAATATTTATATTTCTACAGTATATATAATAATTATATAATTACTACTTATATATTAATAAAAATATAAATAATAATATTTAATTATAAAAATTATCTTAAATAATACTCCCTCCGATTCGATTTTGATTGTCTATAAGAAAATGACACGAGTTTTAATAAAAAGAGTTGTTTATTAGTATTTGTGGATATAAAGTAGATTTTTAAAAGGGGTAAGAGTTGTTTATTAGTATTTGTGGGTATAAAGTTGATAAAGTAGTGACATGAGTGTAAATAAATGATATTTTTAAGATGTAAGTTAAAAAGGATAGTGTCTGCTTTTTGCTATTTTGGGTAAATGGAAAAAAAAAACCCTTCCTTTTATGGTAATACGGATAATCAAAAATGAATTGCAGGAAATAATAAAATAATTAATACTAATTATATTACTAAAATAATAATAACACAATTAAAAAAATATGTCATAATTACAAAAATAAATAATTAAATAATATTAAATAATAATTCCAACAATAATAAAAATTATTAAATAATAGTAGTATAATGTTATTTTGTTTATAATTATAAGAATTGTTAAAAATATAATTTAATAATAATAATTTTTTAATAAATAATATTGCTATTACGAATATATATACAAAAATTCAAAAATCATTATTAACATTATTATTAAATAATTATTTCAATAATCAATAAAAGTTATAATTTTATATAGCTACACATAATAATTACATTTTATTCCTAATCTATACCAATCGAAGGAATGACCATTCTTACATCATTCCATTCAGACCTTCATTCAATTCATTAGTTCATTCCATTCAACTGTTATTCCATTCAGACATACCAATCATAACCTAAGTGTGCAATAAACTAGACAATCAATTTCCCTAATCTAGCACTAAGATTTGTAAAAGTGAAAGCTCAGTTATTACTCTAATACTCTACTCTTACTAAACTTAACCTCACAAACCCACTAATTAAATTATATGAGTTATGCTTAATTATTAAGGCCATAATTCAACTAGGTGATTCGACTGTCCTCCCTAGATAAACTGGGTAATTACAAATCCCTTAAAAAACCCTCTCGTTAAGCCTATTCGTTGAGAAAGAGTGATTCGGTCGTCCTCTCCTTAACAATTTTCGTACTTAATTCTATGATTATTCTAGGGTTCGTTAGAGAAGTTCAATAATTAAGAGAAATAATACTCATCACACCACGGATTATCTTAATCGCCTACCACGGTCCTAATTTCTACGAGGTCATCATATCCTAAGCATACATGAGTTTAGCCAAGCATATTGATGATGGAATCACAAGCAACAACTATGATAATTAAAGACATAATCAAATAAATTTATAAATTAAAGAACATAGATCTAACTATGGAATTCAATTGCAATTAGAATCTGAAAATCAATCTCAAAGTATGTATTAAAAATTCTGGAATTCAATCTCAAAATCTCTAAAAGGATCAATAACAAAGAATAAAAAACTAAACCGTTCAAAGAAGTAATCGTTTCGTGAATCTTGTGTGTTCCAATCTACTCTCAAAACCTTTCCAAAGTCTCAAAATCACGTTCCCAGCTTCTTCCCCTTCTAAAATCGAGTCTAGATATGTAAAAATAGGGTTTGGGATCGTATTTATACGATTTCTAAATTTGCCTTGCGAACCCGCTCGACTAGGCATCATGGTCGAGCGTCAGGCGATCGATCTGGCCTCTTGGTTGAGCGGCTGGTGAAAGTGTTTCAACGCTTTCTCCTTTTAGCTAAAGTCGCGCTCGATCTCTACCCTTGGCCGAGCGCCTCCTGCTCATCTAGACCGCGAGCGTCTCCATCTTCCAACACCTTAATGGCACTCGACCAGCCTTGGTTGAGCGGCTCGTGCTCGACCAAGCCTCCTGGTCGAGCGCTTCCTCCTTTCTTTTGCCAAATGATACATTTCTTTGCTCGAACTAATACTTTTCGTAAATCCTTCATATCTTCTCAACCGGGAGTTCGTTTAAGTCGATTCAAAGTCCTACGAGCTCCATTTTTCATTATTTTCCTATAATTCACACCAAAGAGACAAATTGATGAGTTTATGAAAATAGTACTCAAATAACTCTAAAAACTCACAAAAAACACTCAATATGTGGACTAAATGAGCATCAAAACATCACAATTTCACGTCTAATCAAGTTCCTATCAGAAAAAGGAATATGTTTTCTTAAAACTCTACATCCCTAGAGTTGAAAATTTTCCCAGTAGTGATATCCATCAGTCTATAGCCTTTAGTGCCAAAAGAGTAACCCAATAATACACATTTCATTACTCTAGGATCAAATTTGTGTCTATTGGCAACAAGGGTACTAGCAAAGCATAAACAACCAAAGTTTCTAAGATGGCCATAATCAGGAAGTTTACCATGTAAAACCTCAAAGGGAGATTTATTTTCTAGAACAACAGAAGGAAGTCTATTAAGGATATGAGCAGCATTTAATATGCAAAAACTCCAAAATTTCAATGGCAAGCAAGACCGAAACATTAAAGACCTAGCAACTTGCAATAGATGCTGATGTCTTCTTTCAACCAAACCATTTTGCTGTGGGGTTTCAACACAAGAAGTCTGATGAATAATCCCTAAACTGTGATAAAACTCAGATAAGATAAACTCAGTACCATTATCAGACCTCAAAATTTTGATTTTCTTGTTAAACTAAGTATTTACCATGTTACTGAAATTTTCAAGAGAGACTTTAACATCAACTTTGTTTTTAAGCAAATAAATCCATGTACACCTACTGCAATCATCTACAATATCTACTATGGAATCAACAGAATTAACAAATGAGTCAACAACAGGTTTTGATGCCTTTAGAAAGTATAAATCTTGGACAAAAGCTCTTATAGAATTTTGTACGGGCTCATGATTTGTGAAATATAGCCCAAATTAAAATTCACGCAGATTTTGACTGGATGGGATGTGTCTTTACTAAAGAATCGGGCAAAGGCAAAATTTAGAATCTCATTCACAGTTTGTGTTATTATATGGGCAACGTGAGGTTCTGTAAGGGCAAAATGTATGTTACTATCAGAACAAATACTGGTTTCGATCAAATATTTATTTATTTTTACAGAAACAAATATTTTTTCATACAGTAACACTTGTAAAATATTGAAAAATGTGTTATTATAAGAACACAAATGTGTTACTATATGTAGAAAGATGTGTTCACGCAAAAAATTAAAAGATATCTCCCAGGTTGTGTTGCTATAAGGTCAAACATGTGTTACTGGACAAATATTTATATGTCCTTACAAAAATCCTTTTTTTCCTTATTAACACATGTAAGGTATTGAAAAATGTGTTACAATATGAACACAAATGTGTTACTAAATGGAGAAAGATATGTAATTACATGAACAAAATAATACTAATGTAAAACAAAAAAAACTTAGATTTAAAGAGATGAAATATAGATTAAAAAATACATATTTGTCCTTATAAAAACACATATTTGTCCTTATAGTTATGATAAGGACTAGTAACACATGATTACCCTTACTAACATATTTATTTACTATTTATAATAACGCACGTGAGAACGAGTTTTTAGTTTCTATCTTGGCCCGAATTTATTTTGGAAAACCCAATTGATCAGATGTGACCCGCCTAGGATCCGGGAGTTTTGATTCGGATCGACCTATGACCCACAAAATTACCATAATTGACAATTTAAACATATTCTATGGTAGAATATTTCTGAATAGCGATTCTCAATTCTTGGAGGCAAAGCAGATCGTGTACCAGTTTCACAGTGAAATTTATTTGCATTTTGTGTATTTTTTTAACAGTAGTAGATGTTTAATTTAAGAATATTAGTTTAATAAAATAATAATATTGTATAATGAAAATAATTTATATTGTTTTAAGTTGTATGGTGAAGTAAATTTATAAAAGAGTAGCTTACTCTTTCTAGAAATACAAAGAGTATTGTATTAGTAAATATTAACCCATAAAATAAAGATAATACTTTTTTAAAGGAAAATAAAGATAATACTTAAACACATCAAATACATGCAATTCGGTCAGTCCTGATCTAAAAAAGATGATACTCTCTTCGTCTTGTTATTACTTTCACAGTTATCTTATGTAAACGTACTATAATTACTTTCACATCCAAAAAAGAAAATAATTATCTATCACAAAAGTCAATAAAACATAAACTTCTATTTTATTCAACCCCACATTTACATACTTCATTTTTTTTTAAATATGCAATTTTTATATGTGAAAGTAAAAGTGGAACGGAAGGAGTATATTTTTATATGACAAATTTTAGGGTGCATGCAAGTGCATACTATGCACTTCTTGGAATTTGATTTGTTGTGTTTCGAATTAAACATAGCAGTCGACCTGCGAATATATTTAGATCATAAAATGGGTTAAATATTGTAATTGAATATTAAAATCCAAGTGCAAATATACCCTTGGATGCATCCTAAAATCATTCTTTTTATATTATACCTTGTAGTCCACTGTCTTAATCCTCATTTGAAAAACCTGTGATCGGGTCAAACTTCATGCAACAGTTGTTCCACCCTATCGTGAAACTTATTTTCAAAAGGAAAACAATGATGTTAAAATTTTAGGTAGTAATTAAGTATGGTGAATATAATTGCTCCCACGAATTTTAGCATACTCTCAAATGTATAACATACACTTGGATTTTAAATTTAATTTTAATTTTTTTTAAATACACATTAACACGTTGAATTTTTTATTTTTTTTTTTTGCAATTGGAGTATCACTAATTGCTTAAAATATTTTTTCAAAATCCAAATACATATCATTCACTCAAGTGCACACTAGATTTACTTAGTTCACCTGTGTTCCCAATTCATGTTCGACTTTTATTAGCGCCATAAAGGCACTGGTTATTTGCACTTCTTTGTTAAGTACCCTACCAGGATGAATAGTGACACTACTCGGTGTTTGGAAAAAAAATTCAAATTTTTTATTTTTTCAGAAAAAAAATCGAACATAGTGAAATTGATAAAAGAATCGGATTTTTTTTTCCGAAAGTTTAAAAATGTGCGGAAAAAAAAAATCGAGGGTAGTGTATTTTACAAAAAGGGTAATGCAAGTAACCTTGGCCTAATACAAATAAAGCTAAAAAAAAAGTGTACAAAGACCCAAAAGATGCTTGGGCTGGACCAAAATACAAAGGTAAGCCACCTAGTCCAAATAATATTATAAACCCAAGGACCTGACCCAAACTAGCCAACACCCTTTTTTTTCCCGGCGAATGCGAAGAAACCGGCGACAGTCGCCGGAAACTGTAAAATCATCTGATTGGTGTCGACGAAAAACTAACCGACAAAATAGCCATTTCCGGCGAATGGAAAATCCAATTGAAATCGGGATGTTATAACTGCCTTTTGAAAACCCAATTGAAAATATGTTCGAAATCGTACGATTAGGCTTTTAATCGTAATGAATCCCGTATATGTGTAATAATATAGTCAAACACTTCAAGTTGTTAGAACAGCATTCAAGTCATCATTTGATTTTGAAAAAAACATGTAGATGATCTTTATTGCGTTTTAGGATGAAGGATCCAATTTTATAGGATAAGATTGAATTCTTGCTTGCCAAAATTTGTGGAAAAAAAAAGGCTTTATTGCGGTTAAGATTATGTCATGTGCATTACCTACAGTCTGATCTTGGACAATTGAATGATAGTATATCAGTCAATAATTTAGGGACGCTTATTCTGAAATTTTCAATGACAATTACATTGGTTTATAAGTGCACCAAGTGACCAACAATAGCTAAAAAAAAAAAAAAATTACAAGAAAATTAGAAAATTACAATTTTTAATTTTCTTCGTAGCAATTTTGCATCTCATACTTGGATAAGTCACTAACAAACTTGAAACACAAACTTGAATACGTAAAGTCATGTCAAGGGAAACCCTTTTCCACAAAACAAATACATCTCGACTAGTGTACACGGTTTGAGATATTGTTTCAAGAGGTAAAACGACTTTCGCCCTTTACACGAGTTGCACCATAGCGTGTAATGGTATCAACGAACAAAAGTTGAACACCGGAACTAGACGACCACAATGATATGAGGACGCATTATGCAAAAAACGTATGAAAAAATATGCAGAATTTTCCTGATATTTCCAAGTGTGAGAAATGCATGCATGCAGAGACCCCTATTTATAAGAGGTTATCCACAACAGGTTGGGGAAGGTCATTAAGTGAATTTAAACTCCTGATTTAATTTGGAATTAAATCCAGACATAACCACTATTCGTTACTAATCGAAACGTACGTCCAGCTAACATTTCAGGATATTTTGGGGTACATTTTTAGAGGCCCAAAACTTATATTTTCCAAACCAGGTCAGACCCAAAGTCCACCCAAAGTCCAATTGTCAAGATCCAAGGACCAGGACCACGGGCATGGGCTCGGTTCAGCCGGACGAGAGGGCGGGCAGCGCACGCATGGTCCATTAGAGTATTTCCTTAGACACTATAGTTTTGAGAATAATACAACTCCTTCCTATTAATAAGGAGTTATGGATTTTCCACATTTCCAATGTGGGATAATTAACACTTTAGTTAATTATTCTCCCATTAATATTTAATCTCATTTAAATGTTAATACGTTTCAACTTCGTATATTAATTTCTCACTCACCGAAATTCGATTTTGAGACTTTAAATATACTACGACCATCTACTCCGAGAGTAGATCGATCCAACGGCATTTAATTTCTCAAAATTAAACTTTAATCAAATATCTTATTTATCAAAAATATGTATTACACTAATGCATAATGATAAATAAATAATACAAAACCCAGATTGCTTGCGGATAGGTTGTTTGAGCATTGAACCTTCCGTAGTCAAACACCATCGAGTATACTAGCGGCATAGTGGACGTGATGCCTTGAACTACTCCACCTTAGTGTACACTGAGACAACATTGTCAACACAACCAAAATCTCAAGTGTCTTTTGTTCCCACATTTTTGTCCGTCTCGGCCTTGAACACTCTTGTATTCATAAGTTTCTATCGAAGCGGTCCTCACTTCTTACTTATATAGGTGAACTCCTCCTCAGAGTATCCTGTCATACTCCACCTGCACAAGGTTGAGGATTCATTAGAAGTCGTAGACTTAACCTACACCACAATTACGGGTTCCAAACACTTGGTATTGTGCTTTCTAAGGAATGGTCGTATTACCAAGTATACTCGACCGAACTTCCATAGCTTAGTTATCTCATTGAATCAAGATCTTGGGATCTCCAGTTATCAAGGTTGGGTTACCACTGCTTCGGTTCATTTTGTGGATTTTAAACTCATTCCTTCTAGCAGTTTATACATCTAATCTCGATTAATTGCTTTCATGAGCGGGTCCGCTAAAATGTCTTTTGATCTAACGTAATCAATAGACATTACCCCAGTCGAGATCAAATATCTAATGGAGTTATGTCGACGATGTATGTGTCTCGGCTTTCCGTTATACATATTTCTCAAAGCTCTCCGAATGGCAGCTTGGCAATCACAGTGTACCATAACAGACGGTACTGGTTTTTTCCAGCATGGAATATCTTCAAGAAAGTTTCGAAGTCATTATGCTTCTTCACCAACTTGATCTAAAGCTATAAATTCTGATTTTATGGTGGAACGGGCTATGCATGTCTGTTTTGTGGATTTCCAAGACACAACTGCACTTCCAATAGTGAAGACATATCCACTAGTGGAAAAAGAGTCCTTAGTGTCTGATATCCAATTGGCATCACTATACCCTTCGAGTACAACTGGATACCTCATGTAATGAAGCCTATAATCGAGTGTATACTTTAAGTATCTTAACACTCTTATGAGAGCTTTCCAATGCTCAACACTTGGATTACTTGTGTAACGACTCAGTTTATTCACTGAGCATGCAATGCCAGGACGAGTGCAATTTGTAATGTACATTACAATTCCTATGACCCTTGCATATTCCACTTGATCCACTGCAAGGCCCCTATTTTTACTCATATGTACATTGAGATCCATTAGTGTTTTTGCAGGAGGATCATCAAATGAATCAATTTTTTAACACTTTCTGGGTTATGAAAATTCCATTTTGTGTTCTACTGATCTTGATTCCAAGAATCACATCAGCTTTTCCCATGTCTTTCATGTCAAAATTTCTACTCAACATGCTCTTTGTGTTGCACAATAGGTTGTAATCATTACTCATGATTAGGGGGAACCGGCGGTTCCAAAAGTGCAATATTCGGAACCGGAACCGAACCGTGGTAAAACCGATTTCGGTTCGGTTCCCGAACCGGCGGTTCCTGCTCCTAACCGCCGGTTCCGGCGGTTTTTTTTTATTATTATTATTATTATTTAGAGTTTTTACTTGTGTTCTTTGGTTTTTTAATCTAAATGTAAATGACAAATTAAATGGAAAAAAATTTCATTAGTGATTGAACTATTAAAAATTAATAATTGAACTATTACAAATTAGTAATTCTAATTTAAAATAAGTATTTAATATCTATTATTACAAACTAACTGAAATATTACAAATTTACAAGTTTACAACTTAAATTTTTAATTTTTACAAAATAAATTTAGGGGGAGGAGTTAAAGAAATTGGACTTGAGCTTAATTTTAAAAAATGAACTTATAAATTCTAAGTTTGAAACTAAAAAATCTAAGTCACTTTTTTCTTTTTTAGTTTTTTAGGGTTTCTACTTGTATTTTTGGTTTTTTAATCTAAATGTAGATGACATATTAAATGAAAAAAAATCATTAGTAATTAAATTATTCCAAATTAGTAATTGAACAATTACAAATTAGTAATTCTAATTTAAAATAAGCATCTATTATATATTATTACAAACTAATTGAAATATTACAAATTTACAAAATGAATATTGAATTATTTCAAATTACTAATTACAAATTTACAACTTAAAATCTTAAATTTTACAAAATTAATTTGGGGGAGGGGTTAAAGAAATTGAACTTGAGTTTAATTTTAAAAAATAATTAAAAAAAATTCTAAGTTTAAAACTCAAAATTCTAAGTGTAGAACCGCCTCAGAACCGCCTCGAAACCGCTCGTTCCGGTTCCGACTTTTAGTGGAACCGGAACCGAACTGTGTAATTTACGGTTTCGGTTTGGTTCCGAGACCGGAACCGTGGAACCGGCGGTTCCGGTTATTTTTTAGCATGCCTACTCATGATCAGCATGTTATCAACATAGTGACATACTATGACAAAACCTTATGGTGCATCTTTCATATACACACATTTGTCATATTCATTAATTCGAAATCCATTTGACAACATCGTGTCATCAAATTTCAAATGCCACTATTTAGGATCTTGTTTAAATCTATACAATGACCTCACAAGTTTGCACACATTTTTCTCATTTCTTGGTGCGACAAACCCTTTTTTTTTATTGGTAAATGTTAGTTATTAGTAGTTAGAAGTTAGTTCACCAAGCCCCCCAAGTACACTAAAAATTCTCTAAGTCACCTTATAACTCTCTTAATTCGTTCCCAAAGGGAATCGAACCTTGGTCACTCACTAAAGTGAGGAACTCAGTGGCCAGGTGGGCTAAGCCACCTGGTTGTGCGACAAACCCTTCTGGTTGATTCATATAGATTTTGTCATCCATTTCACCATTAAGAAACAAAGTCTTAACATCTATCTGGTGAATCTCGAGATTGTGCAAAGCAGCAATTGCGATCAACACTCGAATGGAGGTAATCCTCATCACTGGTGAATATGTGTCAAAGAAATCATAACCCTCATTTTGTTTAAAATCTTTTGCAACCAAACGGGCTTTATATTTATCAACAGACTCATTTGCCTTATACTTTCTTTTAGGATCCATTTACATTCTAAGGTTTTGCAACCCTTAGGGAGGTCAACCAGCTCCCAAGTGTGGTTTTGTAGTAATGAGTTTATTTCACTATTAATAGCTTCTTTCCAGAGCGGTGCATCTAGCCATGACAAAGCTTCACTAATAGTTCTAGGTTCATCTTCCAACATGTAAGTAATGAAATCTGGCCCAAAATTCTTAGATATTTTAGCACTCTTACTGCGCCTTAGTTCTTCATTCTCTTGAGATGAAGGACCAGCAGTATGATCAATTTCTTCCTGGGATCTCTTCCTAGGAATAACATCTTCCTTATTTCTACAAGGAAAGATATTTTCAAATAATATAACATTCCTTGATTCCAACATAGTACCTTGATTAGGCGTGAAATTGTCATGATTCGTAGCTAGAAACGCCCTAGTTTTGGTCGAGTTTATAGAGTATTTAGAGTCAAATGAGCATTATTTCTATACATTGATAAATTTGTCTCTTTGATGCTCATAGGTGAATAGAGGACGAAAAACGGAGTTCGTAGGACTTTGAATCGACTCAAACGGATGCCCGGATGAGAAGATATTGAAGAAATACGATTGGTATTAGTGCGGACGAGGAAAAGTATCATTTGGAAGGATTAGAGATCACTCGAGCGCATTGCTCGAGCGCCACCGCTCGAGCGCCTTACTCGAGCGCGCAAACGTACAGAACAATTCTTGCGCTCGAACAGCTCGAGCGCCACCGCTCGAGCGAATCGCTCGAGCGCCCAAAACATACAGAGAAGATTCAGCGCTCGAGCAGCTCGAGCGCGACCGCTCGAGCGAATGCATCATTCGAGCTACACAGCTCGAGCGGGACCGCTCGAGCATTTTGCTCGAGCGCCCATATACTTTTGCCTCCGGATGCGTATTTTCGGCCCATTAACTCCCGTTTCGACCCGTGCCTATATATACCTCTTCCAAACACGTTTTGAAGGATCCCCGAACTTTTAGAAATAATTTTAGACTTAGTTTTTGGAGAGGAAGGAGACGAGCAAACTTTACTTTTACGTTGTTAAGGTTTTTCATACGAATTCTAGTTTCTTTTCGTTAGTTCGTTACTTTGAACACGTTTAAATTTCATTTTTATCAATTCAAATTTCAGTTCTTCGTATTTATTTTCTTTTTAAACCCTAGTTCATGTTTCGTATTTTCTTCGTTCAATTCGTTATGTTTATGTTCGTTGTTTCTTCGTTTGCTTTTATGTTTGTTACAACCATGTCCGGCTAAAACCCTTGCATGCTTGGGTTAGGATGAACTCGTAGAAGTAGGATGTGGGTACGTAATTAGAGTAACTTGTGACGTTAGTTTTAATTCTCTTAATTAATGAATTCTTATAATTAATCTGAACTTTACCTTTGAATTTCGTACGAAAGTGTTAGAGAGAGGACGACCGCATCACTCGATAACAATTAGTAGTCTTAACGAGAGGGTTTAGGAAAGGTTAATTCATTTACCGGTTTAGCGAAGGAGGACGACCGCATCACCTTAGTTAAATTAGGGTCTCATTAATTAAGCACAATTCATTAACTTGTTAGTGGATTAGTGAAGTCGATTGCTAGGATAAAGTATTAGGGTGAGAAATCTTGAGCTTTCATTCTACGATCTTTTACTTAGGTTAATTCTTGTTTGTCACGATTACTTTGATTATGTACCTGCTCCGTTAGTATACGTAGGGATTCCTATCCTGAGCATCACCATCTCATACTTGCATATACACCTTAGATACTTAGTTTAATTCTCCTTTTGCATTAGTAGAGTAATTTAGTTAGCTTAATTAATCTTTCCAAAAATCCAAAAACAACACACTCATATTAACTACGACGCGTAGATCTTCAGGGATCTATTCGCATACACTCCATCCCTTGGGTTCGATAATACTTGGTCCCTATACTTGCCCATACTACAGTGAACCCGTACTCTTGCGGGGTAGCTACTAGTAGAAAGCTAGTGTAGTCGCTTCAAGTCAATGGCGCCGTTGCCGGGGATGGCGTTATATGCTCTTTGAATAGGACTTGTCGATAGCTTAGTAGTTAGTAGTGAGTGCCTATTTTCTGTTTTTATTTCTTTTTGTTATTTATATTTATTCGGCAGTTGCGTTTTGATCCATCTGCTAGTGTGTCAGGTTTATGAGAACACGCTCACAAGGCAATACGAGCGAAGAAAGGTTACCTGCGGACCCTGAGACAATAGCTAGAAGGAACCGAGCCTTCTTGAGAAGGATGAACGCTGCCGACTTAGGGAAGGAACCGATGGACATCAATAATGAGTTGGACGATGCTGCTAACGAGTTTAATCAGGCAGTAGACCGGGTTGAAGGCTCTGGAGGAAGTGGTGGTCAAAATCTAGACCAGTTCGTGGATAGTCAGAGCCAGAACCCGGGTACACAAAACGTAGGGAACCCAGCTCAGAACCTTGTCCATAATCCTCATAACCAAAACCCTGCTTACCCACAAAACCCAAATAACCCTTTCAATAACCCAGTATACCAACATTACCCATACCCACCTTATCCTTACCCACCATACCCGTATCCTCCACCCCCAGTCTATAACCAACCACCTGTTTACCAACCACCACCCCAACAAGTACCAGTACCTGCTGCTAACCCTCAATACGTTCCTCAGAACGTAGATCATAATATGGCGATTCGAGGGAGGTTCGCAGCGCAGCCACAGCAGTACTATGATGGAGTGGCTTTGCCTCCTGTTGAGGCGAACAACTTCTCGATTTCCCCGGGAATTTTAAAGCTGCTTACCGAGAATCAATTCAAGGGAGTGATTGGGAAGGAGAATCCTCATACACATCTGAGGAGTTTTCTCATGATAGCCTCAACATTCAATTATAATGGCATGTCTGAAGATGCCAAGAGGCTTAGGCTGTTCCCATTCTCATTGACGGGAATAGCCAAGGAGTGGTACGATAATACGCTCCCGCGGGGAGGTATTACCACTTGGGCAGAGCTCGAGCGTCTGTTCCTCGAGCGATTCTACCCTCCATCTAGGACGATCAAGGCTAGGATTGAGATCTCTTCCTTCCGCCAGAAGCAAGGAGAGGACCTACGTCAAGCGTGGGAGAGATACTCAAACATGCTGATTGAGTGCCCGCAGCACGGGTACAACGAGGGAGACATTATGGCATTCTTCTATAGTGGTGCCAGCAAGGATGGTCAAGCCCATTTAGATGCATGTGCGGGCGGAGCATTCCTCAATCAAGGCATAGAGAGGTGTAGGGAGATCGTGGACAACATTGTCACGAATGCCGGTGCTTGGGGTGTGGATGCAGATTTGCAAAGAGTTAATCAGGTTGAAGAGGGAGAAGGAACGAGAAGGCTGCTGATGGCCATGATGGAAAAGATCAACAACCTCGAGTTGGGGAAGAGTTTGGTTGGAGAGCATGTAGTAGAGAATGAGAGAGTAGACCAGCCCAGTGGACAGCAAGAGGTAGCCAACTACATGGGAGGTCCGTATTACAATCAGAATGGCTACCAAGGTGGAAATCAGTATGGAAGGCCTTCTTATGGCCAACCATTTATGCCTCCAGGCCCTCAGCCACTTCAAAATCAATGGAGGAACACACAAGGAGCTCAAGGAGGCCAGCAGCCTCATCAAAACACATGGAGGAAAAATGATAATTTTTCTTATGCTAACCCAAAAGCTGGTGTTACTGTTCCTGCAGGTGTTGATCCGGGGTCTAAACCTCCTGGTGGAGAAGGTGGTGCATCAACCGAGGAGATGTTGAGAGCCATTCTTCAAAAGGTGGAGGAGGGAAGCAAGCGGTTGTCATCCTTGGAGTATGATGTGAAGGAGTTGCATAAGAAGGGTGATCATCGTGATCAAGAGCTCCAAAAGATGAATGTTGAGTGGACTAGAACTCAACAAGAGAACAATCGAAGGTTCACTTCTTTAGATCTCCAGATGAGCCAGATTGCAAAGTCAGTGAATAGAATGCCGGAGGGGAACCCGAAAGAGCAGTGCAAGGCGATCCAGCTTAGAAGTGGAACCAACTATGAAGGTCCTCAGATGCCTGCTGATTCTGAGACGCCCCAAGTTGAGAAGGGGATTGAAAGTGAAGGAATTGAGAAGAAGGTTGAGGATGAGAGCACTCAAGCAAGCAAGGAAAGTGAGGAGATGGAGAGAGTTCCTAAGTGGAAGAAGGCAAAGGAAGCAAGGGATAAAGTGAAAGAAACGGAAACAGATGAATGGGGGTACCCAAATCTGTGATACCCGTCCCGTATCCACAACGCTTCATGAAAAAGAAGCTTGATGAGAAATTCGCTAAGTTCCTTGATGTTTTTAAACAATTGCATATTAACATTCCTTTTTATGATGCTTTGGAACAGATGCCGCATTATGCAAAGTTCCTGAAGGACTTGATAGCAAAAAGACGGCGAGTGGATGGGCCGAAGTTGGTGCAGCTGAACCACGAGGTGAGTGCATTAGTGCACAAGGCGCTTCCACCAAAGCTGAAGGATCCCGGGAGCTTCACGATTCTATGCGATATTGGGAACGGGATCAAGAAGGGAGCGTTGTGCGACCTCGGGGCGAGCATAAATCTGATGCCGTTGTCGCTTTTCAAGAAGTTGGAAGGTGGTGAACTTCAACCCACAATGATGACGCTTCAACTTGCCGATCGGTCTATTACTAGACCTCAAGGTGTGGTTGAAGACGTCCTCGTGAGAGTTGGAGATCACATTTTTCCAGCCGACTTTGTAGTGCTAGAAATGGAGGAAGATGAGCACGTACCCCTGATCTTGGGAAGACCGTTCTTAGCTACGGCGGGGATGGTGCTAGACGTGGCGAATGGGAAGATTACATTGAAGGTTGACGATCAAGAAGTGAAGATCTCCCTATATGAAGCCATGAAGCACCCGAAGGAGGATGAGAGCTTGTATTGCATGGATGCAATTGATCCTAGTGTTGAAGACACACCTTCTATCCCTAATCCTTCTCATATTCATGAATTTTATAATTCTTCACTTGATAATTTAACCCATGAGCGTTATGTTCTTGATTATGTTGATAGGGATAAAGTGAAGAAGTTGAAGGATGAAGAGGTGAAGAAAGTGAACGTGGTCCAGTTAGAAGGGAAAGGAGGAGTTAAAAAGAAAAAGTCCAAACTCAAGAAATTGATTAGTAAGACTCCTCCAGATAGAGGCAAGAAGGAGTTGAGACCCATAACACTTGAGAATGAGAAGAGAGCAAAAGGGCTCATGATGGTGGGGCATCAAGGAAAGGAGTTCAAACACCACTCTTATGAGAGTGAGGGAGGTAAATTTGAGTATGATGTCCCATAAGCTCCTTTGAGCACGGTCCGGCATGAGGACCTTAAAAATAGCGCTGAATGGGAGGCAACCCATTTTTATTTGCTTTCATTTATTTTTAGTGACTTTTTAAATTATTAGGATGTTGTTGAGTCGTATGTTTAACCTCGTACTTGAGAGTTTTATTTTGTAGGCTTGTCTCTAAAGGAGTAAAGGTATCATGGAGTTATTTAGATTGAAGGAACCAACTTGAGACAAGGGAGTGTGCAAAGCTATTGAGAGAAACTGAATTGTTCGGTTGAGGTAACCCACAACCCCAAACTTAGACCTCTAGCAAGGTCGAAGTTTGGGGGGGTGGAGTTTTTTATTTGTTTTATTATTACATTGCACCGGAGCACCCCTTATCTTTGAGTTGAGTTAGTTATTTGGTGCCTTGAGATGCTCCTTGGGCTATTATTAATTTGTTTTGTTACTCAATATTTTATGCCTATCAATCACCTTATGCTTGTTGATTGCTATCTTTGAGTATGATTTGATGAGTAGGGTGAATTGTGAGGCTGAGTTAGAAATTCTTTTGTGTGAGTGTTTGAGTTTGAGCTGATTTGAGAAAGAACTTGTATGCTTGTAAATTTTTCTTTTGAGTACTTGTGTGATAAGAGTGAGAATTCACTAGGACTAGCATGGATGTGAAAACCGTGAGCTTTTGAGCATTATGAGATTTTGATGCATGATTTAATCTCTTCGTTTGTGAGTGGATCGTCACCTTAGAGGATGCTAGAACTTGCATGTGCTCTTGCTTCTTGATTGTGTCTAGTTTGATATGCCGAATGTGATCTTAGGCCATCTTTGTTTTTATTGAGTCACTTAGCCAAAAATTTTCCTTACCAATGACATTGAATCCCTTGTTAGCCCCTTTGAGCCTAAAGCCTATTTTATTTGCTAGCACATATGAACACTATTCCAATTCCTAAGCCTTTTTGTCCCAACTTGAGTGGAGAATAGGAAAATGTGAATATGAAGGGAGTGAATTGAGTTGAAAAAGGAAAAGGTTGTTTGTTGAGTGAATATGAGAAGAAGGTGTGATGAAGTTTTGAGATGTGGGAAAAAGAGAAAGAAAATTGAGAATGAGCAAAAAGAAAAAAATGAGCTCATGTGTTTGTGCGAAAAAAAAGAGAGAAAAAAAGTGAAGTGATTGAAAAAAAAAAAAGTGAAAGAGTGAGAAAGAAAAAAAAAATTGAAGTGTTGAGAGAATTGGAATTGAAAGTGTGTTGATTGAATATGCTTGAAGTAGTCTGTTCCTAATTTCGAAGTACCGAAGTTTGATTTTCTATTCTCCATTCACCTGAGTCACTTTACCATATTGTTATCCCACCTGTCCAAAGAGCCTACATTACAACCTTGAGAAAGTCCTTTTTGATTCGGCATTGATTTCTAGAGTATGGTCGAAGTTGAGAGCATTTACAAGCTTATGGCTGCCAATTTGTGTGATTGATTGATTGAGTGAGTCCCTTTATCATTGTTATACACTTGTTAGGGAGTGAAACACATCGTTGAGTGCACATCCATGCTTGATCTTGGTGTTTCTTGTTATTGTTGCATGAGTATGATGAAGGAAAGTGAGTGAGTATACGGGTGATTGACTTTTGAAGCTTGAGTTCATTAGCTTGCATGATTGAGTTTTCCTACTCATTCCTAACAATTTCACTTGACTTATTATTTCATTGCTTGGGGACAAGCAATATGGCAAGTTTGGGGGGGTTGATTAGGCGTGAAATTGTCATGATTCGTAGCTAGAAACGCCCTAGTTTTGGTCGAGTTTATAGAGTATTTAGAGTCAAATGAGCATTATTTCTATACATTGATAAATTTGTCTCTTTGATGCTCATAGGTGAATAGAGGACGAAAAATGGAGTTCGTAGGACTTTGAATCGACTCAAACGGATGCCCGGATGAGAAGATATTGAAGAAATACGATTGGTATTAGTGCGGACGAGGAAAAGTATCATTTGGAAGGATTAGAGATCACTCGAGCGCATTGCTCGAGCGCCACCGCTCGAGCGCCTTACTCGAGCGCGCAAACGTACAGAACAATTCTTGCGCTCGAGCAGCTCGAGCGCCACCGCTCGAGCGAATCGCTCGAGCGCCCAAAACATACAGAGAAGATTCAGCGCTCGAGCAGCTCGAGCGCGACCGCTCGAGCGAATGCATCATTCGAGCTACACAGCTCGAGCGGGACCGCTCGAGCGTTTTGCTCGAGCGCCCATATACTTTTGCCTCCGGATGCGTATTTTCGGCCCATTAACTCCCGTTTCGACCCGTGCCTATATATACCTCTTCCAAACACGTTTTGAAGGATCCCCGAACTTTTAAAAATAATTTTAGACTTAGTTTTTGGAGAGGAAGGAGACGAGCAAGCTTTACTTTTACGTTGTTAAGGTTTTTCATACGAATTCTAGTTTCTTTTCAATTCTTAGTTTCTTTTCGTTAGTTCGTTACTTTGAACACGTTTAAATTTCGTTTTTATCAATTCAAATTTCAGTTCTTCGTATTTATTTTCTTTTTAAACCCTAGTTCATGTTTCGTATTTTCTTCGTTCAATTCGTTATGTTTATGTTCGTTGTTTCTTCGTTTGCTTTTATGTTTGTTACAACCATGTCCGGCTAAAACCCTTGCATGCTTGGGTTAGGATGAACTCGTAGAAGTAGGATGTGGGTACATAATTAGAGTAACTTGTGACGTTAGTTTTAATTCTCTTAATTAATGAATTCTTATAATTAATCTGAACTTTACCTTTGAATTTCGTACGAAAGTGTTAGAGAGAGGACGACCGCATCACTCGATAACAATTAGTAGTCTTAACGAGAGGGTTTAGGAAAGGTTAATTCATTTACCGGTTTAGTGAAGGAGGACGACCGCATCACCTTAGTTAAATTAGGGTCTCATTAATTAAGCACAATTCATTAACTTGTTAGTGGATTAGTGAAGTCGATTGCTAGGATAAAGTATTAGGGTGAGAAATCTTGAGCTTTCATTCTACGATCTTTTACTTAGGTTAATTCTTGTTTGTCACGATTACTTTGATTATGTACCTGCTCCGTTAGTATACGTAGGGATTCCTATCCTGAGCATCACCATCTCATACTTGCATATACACCTTAGATACTTAGTTTAATTCTCCTTTTGCATTAGTAGAGTAATTTAGTTAGCTAATTAATCTTTCCGAAAATCCAAAAACAACACACTCATATTAACTACGACGCGTAGATCTTCAGGGATCTATTCGCATACACTCCATCCCTTGGGTTCGATAATACTTGGTCCCTATACTTGCCCATACTACAGTGAACCCGTACTCTTGCGGGGTAGCTACTAGTAGAAAGCTAGTGTAGTCGCTTCAAGTCATACCTTCTATCATATCAGGCACTTTTGATTTATGAATCATGAACCGGTAAGTACTATTATTCAGTGCGTATCTCACAAAGATACAATCAACCGTTTTAGGTCAGATTCTAACTTTTTTAGGATTAGACACTTCCACCTTGGCCAAACACCCCCACACTTTGAGGTATTTGAACAAAGGCTTGTGTCCCTTCCACATCTCATAAGGATTCTTATCCTTAGTCTTGTGTGGAATTCTGTTCAAAATGTCGTTAGCTGACAAAATAGCTTATGCCCATAGAATTTGAGGTACTCCTGAGCTGATTAACATAGTGTTCATCATCTCTTTTAGTGTTCGGTTTTTTCTTTTTGTAACACCATTCTGAGGTGAATATGGAGCTGTAGTTTGATGTATAATGCCATTTTCGACACAAATACGTTCAAACGGAGGAATGTATTCTCCACCTCTATCACTTCGAATTGTTTTAATTCGACAATGCATTTGATTCTCCACTTCACTCTTATAACGCTTAAAAGCGTCCAGTGCTTCATATTTACTATGTAAAAGATAAATGTAGCAGAACCTAGTTGAAATACTAGAGGATTTTAAATCAATAAAAGTTGAAATACTTTTTACCACATCCAGTTTGTATCAATTTTAAATCACACACATCAGTATGAATCAAACCTAGAGGATTTATGTTCCTTTCAACTGAGTTAAATGCCAATTTTGCCATCTTCGCCTCAAAACATGTTTCACATTTTTTAGATGTATCTATATGGTCAATTTTTAGTAAATCAAGTCTTACTAAACACTTTATGGATTTTAAATTCACACGTCCTAATCTAAAATGCCATAAAGAAGAACACTCGGTGATATAAACAGGAAAAGATTCAACTTTATTAATTTTTTTCTCGCTATCACGGCGTACAACCATTACACACATTTTGAACAATCCATTATCGAGATAATCACTACCTAAGAATTGTCCAAATTTACTAAGTACAATTTATCAGACTCAAATACAAGTTTAAACTGATGACTAACAATTAGAGAGCCTAAAATCAAGTTATCGCGGATGTCTGGGACACGCAGCACATCCTTCACCTTCAACTCTTTCCCGGAGGTGAGTTTCAGAACAACGCTTCCCACTCCAGCCACATCAGACATGGCATGATTTTCCATATGAAGCTTTCTCCCTTCAGTAGGAGTATAGGTTGTGAAAGCATTCCTTTCACTACATACATGGCACGTGGCTCTGGTGTCTACAAACCACTCCTTGGGGTTATCCACCAAGTTGGCTTCAAACACTACAACAGATAGGTCCATGTTCGTAAGCTCATGTTGAGTCATATGCGCACTCAATTGTTCCTTGCCCTTGCCTTTATCATCTTTTTCGGTTTTTTTTTATCTTTCTTGGGCTTAGAATAGTCTCGTGACTTATAACACGGTTTGCCACAGTTGTAATAATTACCACTAAAGTTATTTTTAACCGATTTTTTGTAATCACTGTTTGGCCTTTTCCTATTCTGCAAGGAGTCACCACGTTCCATCAGATTTGCTTTCTCCTCTGATGACTCTTTGTACCTTTCCTAACCACCTTCACATATCTGAAGTAATCCGATGACTTCTTGTAAGGTCATATTCTTTTTCTTCAGTTTCAGGTGACTTTGAAAATCCCTCTAACTTGGAGGCAATTTCTCAATCACTGCAGCTACTTGAAAAGCATCTGGCAGTTACATCTCTTCTGCAGTAATATCGTGCATAATCAATTGGAAGTCTTGAACTTGTTTCATGACAAATTTCGAATCCACCATTTTAAAGTTCAAAAACTTTCCCACAAAGTACTTTTTAGTACCAGCATCCTCAGCCACGTACTTCGTTTCCAAGGAATTCCATAACTCCTTGGCAGTATTGATCTTTCGGTAGACGTCATAAAATGAGTCTACCAACCCTCCCTACATATAACTCCGGACAAAGAAATCAAGATTCCACCATTTAGACCAGACGTCTTGATTTACCGGGTCATTTTCAACGACCGCTAGCGGATCCTCAATAAGGAACCTCGCCAGACTTAAAGTGGTGAGATAGAACAACATTTTTTACTGCCATCTCTTAAAGTGTTTGCCCAAGAACTTCTCAGGTCTTTCACTATGGAACATGAAAGGGCGTCCATTAGTGAACGAAAAGGGGGCCACCACAGAAGTGAGAGGTGATGTCCTAGTTAGGCAGTAATAGAAGGAATACGGGCATTAACCGCTTGAATAGAGGTGATAAGAGTGGTCGAAGTTTGACCAACATCAGATGTAACAACAGGAGAGGTGTTATCATTTTTCCCATCGGATGCCATCAATCAACCATATATTATTTATTTTGCGATTGTTGATTTATAAGTGCACCAATGATGGCTACATGTGATCGTGAAAAGAAAAGAAAATTACATGAAGATTAGAAAATTACAATTTATAGTTTTCTTCGCAGCAACCTTGCACCTCGTACTTGGATAAGTCACAAAAAAATTTGAACACAAACTTGAATACGTAAAGTCGAGTCAAGGGAAACCATTTTCCCGCAAGACAAATACGTCCCGACTAGTGCACACGGTTTGACGTATTATTCTAAGAGGTAAAACGACTTTTGCCCTTTACACGAGTTGCACCAACGTGTAAAAATATCGACGAAAAAAATTGAACGCCGAAACTGGATGACCACAATGATATGAGGACGCATTATGCAAAAAATGTATGGAAAAAAATATGCAGAATTTTCCTGATTTTTCCAAATGTGAGAATTGCATGCATGCAAACCCCTATTTATAGGAGGTTATCCACAACAGGTTGGGGAAGGTCATTAAGTGGGTTTTTAAACTCCTGATTTAATTTGGAATTAAATCTAGACATAACCGCTATTCGTTACTAGTCGAAACATACGTCCAAGTTCATCCTCTGCATTTTCAGAGGCCCAAAACTTATATTTTCCAAACCAGGCCAAGCCCAAAGTCCACCCCCAGGTCCAAGACCACGAACCCAGACTCGGCTCGGCGGGTAAGCGGCGCGCGCATGCGCGTGTGGTCCATTGGAGTATTTTCTTAGGCACTATAGTTTTGAGAACAATACAACTCCTTCCTATTAATAAGGAGTTATGAATCTTCCACATTTTCCAATGTGGGATAATTAACTCTTTAGTTAATTATTCTCTCATTAACATTTAATCTCATTTAAATGTTAGTAATACGTTTCAACTTCGTATATTAATTTCTCACCCAGTTCGGTTTTGAGACTTTAAATATACTACGATCATCTACTCCGAGAGTAGATCGATCCCCTGACGTTTAATTTCTCAAAATTAAACTTTAACCAAATGTTTTATTTATAAAAAATAGGTATTATATCAATACATAAGGATAAATAAATAATGCAAAATCCAATTTCCAACAAATAAAATTTTTATTTATCTCCCCATTTTTTTAATATGTTGGATGAATCATTGTTTTCTTATGCTTAACATCAAATAGTATTCTACTCTAATTTTATAAAAAAAATTGACAAAAAAAGGGTAGTTAGTTAAGATACAGGGGAATAATTTATAAAAAAAGAATAAAATAAAAAGATGGGTAATACTTACGTAATTTAAGAAGGAAAATAATATTGTAAATCATTTTTAGTTCTCATTATTCACTATTATTACTTGTATATCTATTCTCATTATGAATCTCTGATCATTCTTGTTGATTTTTTTCAAACCAAGCGCCACTAGATAATTTTTGTAGTTCAAACTTTCCGGTCCGCTTTCCCCTTGCTCAAACCTGATGTATCTAGTTAATTACACAGTCATCATCTCAATTGTCAATTAGATAATAAAAAATTTTGAATAACATACGTGTAATTTACTTGGCACATCAGTTTCGAGCAACATGGGGGACTGTATGAAGGACTCAATTTTTTTTATTGGTAAATAGAGTTTGTTGAGGCTCTAAATAGAGTCTATTGCACTTTAGGTCCCACAAGACATCAACTATTTTGGAATCAGTCTCACCCAATTCAGAGTTGATCTTATACGATTTCTTACTTGCACTATTGATCCCGTCGTAAACTTTTTCGCTAAATATCAAGGATGCAAAAATCGAAAATCGGTAATCAGGCGTTTTCTGGCCGCCTAGAGATTTTTTTTATTTTGTAAAATTTTTTTTTGTATAATAGGGCCGCCTAAACTTGCCTAGGGTCGTCTATAGCTGAACCACCTAGACCCAAAAATGCTTAAAACAACCAATTTTTCAGAAATCGGGTCGGGAGGAGGTTGCCTACCGCCTAGGCGGCCGTCTAGCCCAATTTCTGCATTATTGTCTCACACGTTTTACACCTAATTAAGATGTTAACTACTTAAACCACTTTTCCGACTTGCACATTTTGTCTCATAGGCTTATAAATCAAGATTAATGAACTCACACCAATCCCGGCTTGTGAAATGGCCCCCCTAGGAAGTCAAAAGATAAGTTTTTTGTGTAAATTTTATTTTTTTCGCATCTATTTGTGTATACTGTTGGAGTTATACGTGAAAGTAAGATTTTACTTTGTATAACTCATATATTAAACACTTATTTTATGAGAATAATTCGTTTATCACATTTATTTTAAATATGAATGAATTTTATATGTTTATTGCAACACGTTCTATTAATAGTACGAGTTACATTGTAGTTAATGTGGTGATACCAGATCACGGAAGCTGAATGACGTGGAGAAGCGATATGCTGAAATGCATCGCAGATTCGACCATGGAAGCCGAATAAGTAGCTTCTTATGAAGTAGCGTAAGAAGCGATTTGGCTCAAGAACTTCTTAGTGGACTTGGACGTTGTTCCGAATTTGCCCAGCACAATCACTGTTTATTGTGATAATGTCGGAGTAGTTGAAAATTCAAAAGAACCGAGAGCCCACAAGGCCAACAAACACATTGAAAGAAAACACCATCTTATACGACAAATCGTTAAGAGAGGAGATAAAGAAGTGACAAAGATAAAAGTCGGAGGACAACCTAGTAGATCCAATCACAAAGGGTCTGCCTCAGAATACATTCAAAAGACATGTGAATGGAATGAGTGTCAAGACTATTGTCAATCTGCTTTAAGTATAAGTGGGATGAATTATTAGGTTAGTGTAGGTTGACATGAGATGTCACGTAGAACTATACTAGACATGCATGATGTATACTAAAAAGCAGACTTTAAGTATAAGTGGGAGATTGTTGGAGTTATACGTGAAAGTATGTTTTTACTTTGTATAACTCATATATAAACACTTGTTTGATTAGAATAATTCTTTTATCACATTTGCTTTAAATATGAATAAATGTTAAATGTTTATTGCAACCCGTTCTATTAATAGTACGAGTTACATTGTAGTTAATGTGGTGATACCAGATCACGGAAGATCACATTAACGAGTTCCTTGTAACTAAACGTACAAATTTACGGTCCAGGTGGAATTGAACAATGTGCCGCAAAAGGTCGATGTGTATATCTCAGATTGGTCTGTCTTGACCAACAGATTGCACTAGCACATTTAGTATGTGTTGAAGAGAACCTACAGCGAGGATAAATTCCTCTGTTCTGAAATGTGAAGAATTAGACCCCAGTATTGATTTCTTAATCTCCGTCACTTAAATAGGATCGTGTGTGATTAATAGTTATTGCTTTGATTCATGTTGGGTGAGAATCATCGTGACTTCGAACCTTGTATTTTGGACGGTAATATTAATCATACGACGGTTGCTAAGATTTAATACGGAGAAACGTGTGCAAGTACGGCTTGTGTGATTTGTCCCTTGGTGGGCTCAGAAGTTTTATCGTACCAAATTTTGCAAGTGAAGAATTAGTTTCTTTGGTACGGATAATAATGTTGAGTTGTCTTTACTCCAAGGTTAAATATATTAATAAATTTAGAGATATTCAGAAGCTCAATTAATTAATGGACTAGATAATCTTAAACACGGGAAATAATAACCGAGAGCCCATATTATCGTAATATGGATTAAGATGGATAGTGCAATATTAATTTATTAGTGGTACTAATTAATATTAATGGGTTGAATAATATTGGAGCTCAATATTGTAATTCAGTAGCCCAATGGAGGTCCAATCTTAATTCTCCTAAAGACCCCTCAAATAGCCTAATAAGTAGCCCGATAATAATAAGGTGATTAAAATAAAAGAAAATATAATTGCTGATTTTTTCATGTATATTTTTGAAAATAAGATATAGGAGAGAGAAACAATTTTGTTGATTTTCTTGGAAATATATTATGAAAGACATGTATTCTTGAAATACAAAATTATCTCATAAATTCAAGAATATCCAAATCTTGTATTTTTTAGCCTATAATTTTCAAAAAAGATTTTTGTGGAATATTTTATCATGGAGAAAAGAATAAATGAGATATATTCAAGATTTCTTGGAGGCCAAGAATTTTTTTTTATCTCCCCAATATTTCTTGTAAATTTCGGCTACTACATCTTTATAAATAGGGGTCCCCTAGTACACAATTCCATGAGTTGAAAAAATCAAGAACAAAAATATTTTCTTTCTTCCTTATTATATTAAAATTGTTCGTGAGCACTTCCCCACCGGCGGACGAATAAGGCGAAAGAGAATACTTGAGAAGGTTTTTACGGTTGATAGGATCTGTACGCTTGCCCCGTAGATCTCGGTTGGACGTCGCTTCCAGAGGTATATTTTACGTGAAATTCTTAGTTTTTTCGCCGTAGAATTTTACGTGTTTATATTCATATGCATGTAAATTTGTTGTTTGCATAATTATTATATTAATTAATTTATGATTAATTCATGCTAGTAATAATTAGATTTTAATTCGTATTTAAATTTAATCCCGAATAGATCCGGGCACCCCGAATTTCCCCAACATATACTGCACTCACTAAATTTTGAGTACCGTATTAATTTATGATTGGATAACTAATTTTTTTTTTTTTTTGGTTTATATTAGAATAAATAAGAAAATTTATTGTATTATTGTATTTATCGAATTAAATTTATATTAAGATTAAATTATTATTTTATTTTATATCCATTAAATTATAGTATTATATTAATAATAAAACAATAATAATTAGATTCACGTAGAATAATCTACTTTTAAGTATGATAATTATTGAAGTATTTATTTCTACTTTTATATATTATTATTTTATTATCTCAAACAATTTTATTAACTGTGTTTTGAATACAATGTTGATGCAATTCAAATACTGTCTTTTATTTAGTTTATTTTTTTTAATAATCTTCAATATTGTTAAAAAAATTATATCCTCGCTCTAAACCATTTTGATTCACTCCGTTAGACTATATTTATTAACAACCCCTCACAATCCAACCCCTTAATCCAATTTAATCTATTTTCATACTTTATTAACAATCCAACACAACCTAAAATAACTTTTTTTTTTATTATTTGATATATATATATATATATATATATATATATATATTTTTTTTTTTTTCTATAATCAATTTTTATAATATTTATAAGGTGATATATTAAATAATTTGATATTCAAAAAACGTAATTATAATAAAAAAAAAATATTATACACTTAGAGGGGTGTATTGGTTTTAGAGTCTGTATGATTTTTTTAGACTTTTAGGCTATGTACTTTCTGGGTTTTAAGTGGTTTTTAAAAATCGGTTTTTGAAAACCAAGGTTTTTGTAATCTATGGGTTTTTTTTTAAATCTTTGTTCTTTTTGGGTTTTGTGTAGGGTAGGTTTTAACTTTATTATGTAAAAAGTAAATGAGTGTTGTATAGGTTATTTATAGGGTTGTAGGATTAGGATTTCAAAAACCTAATTTTAAAACCCAAACTAGAATGAGTTTTGGATTTCAAAATCCAAATCCAGATTTTTAAAACCCAAAAAGAACATAGTCTTAAAGTTTGGGGGTATTCAATCTGGATTTTCAAAAGTCTTTAAAAATCCTGAGGTATTCAATACGGATTTTAAAAAGTCTTAAAAAATCTTTAGGTATTCAAAAGTCTATGGATTTTAATACTCCATGGATTTTCTTTGATTTTCTTCCAAAATATAAATAGATTTCACTCTTCAAAATCTCTTCTAATAACCAGAGATTTCTACGAATTTTAAAAAGTCTTAAAAAATCTTTAGGTATTCAACAATTTATGGACTTTCTTTGATTCTCTTACATTGGGATGTCAAAGGGGCGGTGCGGGGACGGGGGGTCATTCCCCATCCCCGTCCCCGCGAAATAAATGGAGAATTTTTCCCCCCATCCCGTCTCGCCAGGGATCCCCGTCTCGCGGGGATTCCCCGTTTCCCGCCTAATTATTTTTTATCTTATTTTTAAAATATAAATAATATAAAATAATATTTAAATTAAAAAAAATTAATCATACACAACAATTACTTTAAGTTGGTATTAAAAAAATTAATTTAAACAAATTGAAGAACCTCTAATTATAATATTTTTAATTTACATATATACTAAAGTGAAAATTATATAATTTGGAACTAATAACATAATATTAAATAAAATATAAATGTAATTTTGAGTAAATAGTTAATTGAGTAGGAAATTATGAAATATTTATTTGTAATTTACTTTTAAATTTAAATTATATATATAAATAAATATATTAATTAATTATATAAAAACTAACGCGGCTCCCCACGGGGAACAAGAAGGGGATCCCCCGGGGCTGGGAATACTATCTCGATCCCCGCCTACAGAGCAAAAAAATTCTCCATCTCCGTTTGCTTTGGGGACTCCCCGCCCCGTTCTGGGCGGATCCCCACGGGGATCAGGATTCCCCGCCCCGCTGCCAAGCCTACTCTTCAAAAAATATAAATAAAATTTACTCTCCAATATCTCTTCTAACAACCAGAGACTTCTAATGAGGGCGAGGTATAACGGTGATGGAAATGAAGATCAGAATAATAATATATTTTTTAACTAACGTATTTTTGTATTTTTTTCCTAAACAATTTGGATAACTTTTTTTTATGTACAAGTGTATTCCATATACATTTGCATCAATGGTTTCAGCGCCGGAGTTTGTGGAAATCCATGTAAATGAATAAAAAAAGTGTATTTCACAATCCTGTAAAGTCTATGAAAATCCAAGTAAATTAATAAAAAAGTCAGTCAAACTCTGCATGGAGTCTATGGATTTTCTAAATCCACAGACTTTTTAAAGTCCAAAAAAATCCAATAGAATCCCAATTGAATACACTTCTCTTAATATAAGTTACAATCTCATAATAAAAAAGAATTAGAATGTGAAATTATAAATAAATATGTCAAGTTACAAATAGATAATTAAAATATTATTTTTCTTTTTGAATAAAGTATAATCTCAATAACAAAACTAAAATTATTAGGCAAATTTTAGGGTGCATCCAAGTGCATATCATGCACTTGGTTTTTAAGCTCAATTTTGACATCAATTTTAATTTTTTTTAAATACACACAAGCACACCGAACTGTGTGTTTTTTGCAATTGAGGTATTACTGATGTCTTCTTGGGGTAATACTGATGTTTTCTTGGAGTATTACAGATTACTTCTTGGGGTATTGCTGATTTCTGCTTGATATTTTTTTTTTCAAAATTCAAGTGTATATCATGCACTCAAGTGCGCACAAGAACTACTCAAATTATTATATTTGGAATACAAATATGTATGAAAAAATGAAGGGCATTAGGGGATATAATAAAATTAGGAGAGAAAATATAGAATATAAAATTGTATTTCAAATTATATCAATATGGATCTCTATTTGTAGAGAATAAAAAATAATTTTTTTAAATATAATTATTATCATAATTTTTTTATTAATAATATATTAAAATTTAAAATTTATTTAATAAAATTAATGTTAACCAATGTAACTTTGATACATGTCATGAAAGGAAGAAAATGGTGTCTAACAATCCAGAACTGTAGACCGAACCGATTGTGAAAATAATTTTCATTTTTTTCTTTCCTTTTTACCTTTGTTTGATAGCGGTGATCGATTGTAAAAATCTATTGATAAGGTAGCCTTATAACCAAAAATCAATATTGAACCGTACAAAAAATAAAATATTGTATTAACTTGTATTGAATTTTAGTATTGACACAGACAATCAAATTTTAAATTATCCGAATATTGTATAGACATTAATATCTATTTTGATTTGTACCGCGAACAATGCCGATAACTATTGAACTTATCAAAATTTAAGATTAATATCGTTTTGTATTTTAATAATTTTGGTAAGATAATTTATACCACACTACATAAAAATAGGTATTCTGAAGTAGAAAAAAAACTACTCACCCCATTCCAAATCGACATGTACAATTCGATGGGGACAAAAAATAAGAAAGTGGAGTCATATATTGAGTTTTGAGGGGTAATTTTATAAAAATTAATTTATGTATAAAATAGAAATAAGTTGGATTGCGTGTACATGTCGACCCAAATTGTAATAACATTTTGTGTAAAATTGTGAAAATTGCGAAGATGAGTTTGTGGAGGATTTTCTATTTTTGTGGTGTCCAAGTTATCTTAGGATGTTTGATTAAAAAATTGTGCAATTTATTAAGGGACGAAAGGATTATTTTATAATATTTTTTTAAAAGATTATTTTGTATTATATTTAATTAATAAAAATCTTATTAATATTTTTAAAGAATTTAGAATGCGGTTAAAAAACATAAATTAAATTATAATAAATACAGATTGAATTATTCTAACTTTTAAAAGGAGAATGCTTTGTTTTTAAAGTAAATAGAACATCATCCTATGCCCACCAATGGGCACAAAATTATATGTCCACCGCGAATGTAATAATGACATGTAAGCAGGGACGCCACTATTATTTTAATTGATTACTTAAATTTGTTTATGTGTCATTATTGTTGTAAATAAGTGTGTAAAATAAAAGACGAGATTTGTTCACCCAATTCGTCGGGAACAACTACGTCTGGGGGCGAGCCAAGCCAGAAGTTTCACTAATATTCTTGTGTATGAGTATTTACAATTCTGAGTACAATAGTATATTTATAAGAGTAAAACTCTAGTCTAAGATATGAAGCCCATTGGGTTATTGGTCCATTAGTAATGTCCACATCAAATCTTCTAGATTTGGAATAATAAATCTTCTAGATTTACAATACTCCCCCTTGGACATTACGATATAATATAAATGTCTTGTCATAAAAACTCCACGTGCTAGGTATCGGCCAAATAATAAGTTAGGAAGGAATGTAATCGATCTTCTAGATCAAATCTTCTAGATTCATTTCGGGGTTACCGCTCCTCCTGAAGACAATAACACTTTGAGTCTTTACATCCCAATACCACGAACGTACTTTTCAAAAGTAGACGTAGGTAAGAACTTAGTAAACAGATCTGCTAGATTGTTACTAGATTGCACCTTTTGAATGGTAATCACGTCATTCTTCTAGAGTTCGTATGGGTAGAAAAACTTAGGTGAAATATGTTTCGTCAAGTTTCCCTTGACGTACCCATTACTCATTTGTGCGATGCAAGCTGCGTTGTCTTCAAATATAACGATGAGAGGTGTATCGCCTTTAGTGATACCACACGAGTCACCAATGTGTTTTACCAAGTACCTTAACCAAACACATTCTCGTGCGGCTTCAAATAAAGCTATTATCTCTGAGTGGTTTGAAGACGTGGTAACCATAGTTTGTTTGACCGATCTCCATGAGATCGCGGTACCACCACAGAGAAAAACGTAACCAGTCTGGGATATGGCGTTGTGGGGATCAGACAAATAGCCGGCATCCGCATAACCTACTAAGGTTTTGTCTTGGTTCTTACGGTAAAACAGTCCAAGATCTTGAGACCCTTGGAGGTACCGTAGAACATGCTTAACACCATTTCAATGTCTTCTTGTAGGATAAGCGCTATGTCTCGCAAGTAAATTGACAGCAAATGCAATGTCCGGCCGAGTGCAATTTGCGAGATAGAGCAATGCTCCAACAGCACTAAGATAAGGAACTTCCTGGCCCCAAAATTTCTTCTGAATCTTCTCTTGGTCTAAATGGGTCCTTATCCACTTCGAGGGATCGAACAACCATAGGGGTGCTAAGTGGATGAGTTTTCTCTATATGAAATCTCTCCAATACTTTCTTCACGTAGGTCGACTGATGTATAAGAATTCCTTCTGGGAGATGCTCGATCTGTAGGCTGAGGCAGTACTTGGTTTTACCCAAGACTTTCATTTCGAATTCAGCTTTCAAGATTGAACTGACTTCTACAATCTCTTTGCATGTTCCGATTATGTTCAGGTCATCAACATAGACGGATATGATGCAAAAACCATTATGCGATTTCTTCGTGAATACGCATGGGAAAGCTTTATCGAATGTGTATCCCTTCTTCTGAAGGAATTCACTAAGTCGGTTGGACCACATGAGGCCCGATTGTTTCAGGCCATACAACGACTTCTGCAGTTTTATGCTATACATACTGCGGTTTTCACCATCCTTCATCTGAGGAATGTCAAATCCATCGGGGATTTTCATGTAAATGTCGGCATCAAGTGATCCGTATAAGTACGTGGTTACTATGTCCATTAATCTCATTTGGAGATTCATTTCAACTGCCAAAGATATCAAGTAGCGGAACGTTATTGAGTCCATGACGGGAGAATAGGTTTGATCGAAATCAATCCCGGGTCCCTGTGAAAACCCTTGAGCTACAAGCCTCACTTTATACCTCTCCACAGTATTGTTCTCATTTTATTTTCGTACAAATACCCATTTATATCCTACGGGGATAGCGCGCGTGGGTGTACGGACGATAAAGCCAAATACTTGTCTTTTGTTAAGCGATGCGAGCTCTGCTTTAATTGCCTCTTTCCATTTAACCCAATCGGAGCGCTTCCGGCACTCAGCGACTGTTTTGGGTTCTGGATCTAGATCATTTATAATGGAAAGAGAAATTGACGCTGCAAATGTGTCGTCGACGACAGTAATATTTCTATTATATGTTTCTCCCGTATCTGTGAAGTTCACAGAGACTTTGACGTTTATATCAACCAGACCTTCCTCATTTCCGATTGTATTTGGGTCTGGTCGTTCCACGGTCCTAGTGCATTGAATATTTTGTGCACGTGCTTCATCACTAGGACGCTCATCTCCAAGAGACTTTGAGTTAGCTAGACGAATCTCTTCTAGAGATTTTACATTCGACTGGTCAGATTTGCTAGCCTTTCGTTTAGGTGTATTACTATCTCTTGAGGGTCCTTTGCGCTTTTGGCGCGTGGGGACATGAGTACTTGTTTTTCTTGGGACCTCAACCCTTTGGGGAGCATTCACTGCAGGTATATGCGATTTAGTTACACCTCTATGGTCAGTGAACGCATCTGGCACATTATTTGCTAGATTTTGCAAGTTAATGATCTTCTGAACTTCTAGTTCAGATTGATTAGTGCGCGGATCTAGATACTGAAGATTACTTATGTTCCACGTAAGCTCTCGGCATTCATTCAATTTTAAATTCGGATCTCCCCCTAATGCCGGGAAGTAATCTTCATCGAACGTGCAATCAGCGAACCAGGCCGTTAATTGATCTCCAGACAAAGGTTCGAGGCATTTCACGATGGATGGAGAGTCAAATCCTACATAAATACCGAGTTTCCTTTGTGGGCCCATAGAGGTCCGCTTTGGTAATGTTATCGGAACATATATCGCACATCCGAAAATACGTAGATGGGAAATGCTAGGTTCTTTCCCACGCAATAACTGTAGGGGGGAATGATCATTATATACAGTTGGACGGATTTATATTAAGTGTGATGCATGTAGGACTGCATGCCCCCAGCATGAAGTGGGTAGTTTGGAGTTCATAAGCAATGGTCTCGCTATAAGTTTGATACGTTTTATTAGTGCCTCAGCAAGACCATTTTGGGTATGGACGTAGGGGACCGAATGCTCCACTTTAATTCCTAGGGCCATACAATAATCTATAAAGGCCTTTAAGCTAAATTCAGCAGCATTATCCATGCGAATCGACTTAATTGGATAATCCGGGAACTAAGCTCTAAGCTCGATAGTTTTCGCAATGAGCTTCACAAAAGCTTGATTGCGGGTGGACAGCAAACATGCATATGTCCACCTAGTGGAGGCATCAATAAGGACCATGAAATAACAAAATGGTCCTGATGCTGGGTGAATCGGTCAGCAAATGTCTCCTTGAATTCGCTCAAGGAAAACCAGAGACTCTAGTCCAACCTTAGTACGCGATGAGCGCACTATTAACTTACCCTTAGAACATGCATCACAAATAAATTCATCAACATGAAGGATTCTATTATTCGAAATATTATAACTAATTGAATTAGATAGAATCCTACGTATCATAGATTGTCCTGGATGACTTAACTGCTGATGCCTTAATTTAAAGTAGTTCAGGTCATAAAATTTCATACTAATGGCTAGATGGAGATTGAACGGCCGGATGTAGGAATAGTACAATCCGGAGGAGAAGGAAGGAAGTTTTTCTATAACTTGTTTACGGCTACCTCGAGTAATAGTCATCAAAAGGTATTCATTATTGTTCTCAGTTTCAGTTTCAATATGATAGCCATTAGTTCTAATATCTCTAAAACTGAGCAGGGTACACTTAGATTGTGGAAACAATAAAATATTATTCATTATGAGTTCGGTATTCACGGGGAGGACAATGGGAGCTCTTTTGGACCCCACTATCAACCTACTATCATTGCTATTGTAGTTATACTCCCCATGGGTTAACAAGTTATGAAAATACTTTCCATCTCTTAAGATTGTATTAGCGGTGGTGTATCTACCAAACATAAATCACAATCTCAATCCATCATGCCAGAGGAAATAACCCAAACCTAAAGCTGATATGTTTACTAGCCATGTATAGTAATATCCAAGTAAATTTAATGGACAACGTTAAGATAAACACATCGAAGCTAAAACATAATATCATCCATAAAATAAAGTGTCCGAAAGAAAGGATCCATAAAATTATTTTAATAAAAATAAAGTACTAAAACAATCAAATACGCAATTCACTCATCATTTCCAAAGTCCTTGAGCTCAATGCCCAGAGGATCGACATTGTCTTGGTCAAAGTCTGCTTCAGGCAGGCTGGCATGGTGAGATTTGCTCAAAGGGCCTACCCACTGTCGTCATTCTACTGCTTTTGATAAGCCTCAACCAAGTGCTTGGGAGTGCGACATGTGCGAGATCAATGGCATTTGCATCCGTATCTGTAGCAGGAATGCTCAACCTTATCTTGATTGCCAGATTTTTGAAGAGTGAAATTCGAGGTTCTGTGACCACCGGATGTACTACGACCTCGGTCTTTAGCCCAGATTATCTTACTCTCTCTCCCCCTTCCATATTTGCATCCAATTATATAATTGTCCCTTTACTGCTGCTGGAGTATAAGGTTGCTAGCGTGAATGTTGACAGTTTGTTCTGCATCAACTGGGTTACAATACGGTGCACAGCAGAGTTGTACTCCGTTATAAACTTAAGGTCTTGAAAACGGAGTCCCAACCTATCGTATTGTACCGGTGGGAGGAGTATATCATTTTGTTGTTGGAAACGGTCCTACAGGGAGTTCCACAACATTCCGGGGTCCCTGAATGAGGATATGAATAATGAATTCCTCACTCAGGTGATTCATGAGTAAAATTAACGCTTTCGCCTTTAGGGCGTTAGTGAATTTCGAACCTTCTCAACTCATTTGAGGCTAGATGGATCTCGACATCTAGCGCCCATGTCAGGTAGTTATTACCATCGAGAGCAAGCTTATCGAATTCTTTCATGGTAATATTAGATATTTTTCACTACGATTTTAAAGTGACATGGTAAGAGTTGTGACCAATTTATTGACAACGGAGAGATAAGGATTTATTTGACTATTCTAGGGCACATAGAAGCAAGAATTGGGCGCCGTCTATCCAAAACATAAATTAAGGTCCGACAAGTACCGGGCGCTGCCTACCCGGGCATAATATGCGGACTATAAAGAAATAAACTATGTGCGAGAAAAATAATGCACGTAAGATAATTAAATCATAGATACATGCAAAATAATTTATTATGAACGATAATCACATGAAAATAATTTCAAGAAAAATTTACGACTTAATAAACATGCATATTCATGAGGCTAAATATTTCATGTATATTAATGAAATTTAACGAAATATTTTAAGGATTTTAAAATAAATTAATTAGAATTTTGTGTTATCCTAAAACGAAACCGAAATTAGATTAGGATTTCACAAAATTTCGGGGAGAATGGTGCCACGTGCGGAGGGCTTACGCCGCCTCGACGCCGCGCACGGAGGCGGAGAAAGGGCGACCGGTAGCGCATGGGTAGCGCTGCGCAGACGGTGGCGGATGGCGCACGGGGAGCGTTGTGCTGGCGGTGGACGTCGCGCTGGGCGGCGGCGGACGTTGGGCCGCGGGCGTCGCGCTGGGCGGCGGCGGCCGTTCGTCTTCGGGCAGTTTCTCGTTCGATTCTCAATTTGAAATTAATTCAATTTGAAACACGATTTGATTCAATTAATTACAAGAACAAATCAAATTAATAATTCTAGAGCATATAAATTATGTAATGCATGGATCAAATAATTCGGTACGGGGATTAATTCATATGATTTGTAGAGAATTAATTTTAGGGCGTACCGTTTAATCTCGGGCAGAGTCTCGTGCTGATAACGTGTTGTAAATAAGTTCGTAAAATAAAAGACGAGATTTGTTCACCCAGTTCGTCGGGAACGACTACGTCTGGGGGCGAGCCAAGCCAGGAGCTTCACTAATATTCTTGTGTATGAGTATTTACAATTCTGAGTACAATGGTATATTTATAAGAGTAAAACCCTAGTCTAAGATATGAAGCTCATTGGGTTATTGGTCCATTAGTAATGTCCACATCAAATCTTCTAGATTTGGAATAATAAATCTTCTAAATTTACAACAATTATCACATATGTGGTGGGTATTTAAGTTTGTGTTCATCGATGGACATATGATCGAATCCGAATAAAGCATTAGGTAAATTATTATTATAGAAAAATCATCATAAAAATTAAAATAATTTATTTTTATACTAAATTAATAGAGTAAATTATTATAATTTGAAAAAATGCCACGAAAGGAAAAAAAAATTGCTCTAATTTTATATTAATTAAATTGAATTATTCCAATTGTACTGTAAACAAATATTATATTAACCAAGATATATAAAAAATATTGTAAAATAAAAATAAAATTTGTATATATATATATATATATATATATATATATATATTGTATCTATATTTTGTTTTTATAAAACAGAATGGTAAAGATGGGTAAAAAGAATATGTATAGAGTGAAATTGGTTTTTATATGAATCAATGAAGGGTATTAGTTGTTTTCACTGAAGAGTTAGTTGTTTTTAGTGAAGAGTAGTACTGGTTTACACTGAAGAGTCTTAGTTCATTTTCACTGAACAACTAAGACTCTTTAGTGTAAATCAGTAATACTCTTCAGTAAATACAACTAATACTCTTCAATGAAAACAACTAATACCCTTCAGTGATTCATGTATAAACAGTTTCACTCTAATCTTTGTCAGGTAAAAAATTTGAGTTTTTGAACTTATGTAACAAAGTTTGCAAAAGTTTTCCACTAAATTGATTAGCAAGTGTAAAATAAAGATTAACATTTTAAGGGACCAAGTTTGCAAGCTTCGTTACCCTTTCGTTAGCGTCCGCTAATTTTTGGGACCAATTATAAAAATGATGTAATGTTTGGCATCATTAGTACAAGTAAAAAAATCATATGCAACCAACTTTGAATTTGGTGAGACTGATTTCAAAATAGTCAGGGGTCGCTTGGTTAACAACTCTTCAATGGTAATGGGAATGAGATTGAAAATTAGTGTAATTAGCATGGTTTATGAGCACAAAATCACCACATCTCCTCCTAAATAAGGTAATCACTACTCAATTTTGATTACCCTATTCTCTTCCTACGATCCTCCTGCTCAATCACTCCCACATTCCTCCACAAACAACCATTTGTTGTCAACTTCTAATCCAAAATTGGGGCATGACACTAGCAATGGTGTCACCATTGGAACACTTCATCCCCTAACATATCATTTTTCTTATGAGGGTATAGATGGAAATAAATTTTCATTCTCATTGTCATTGAAGAATTGCTAACCAAGCGTCCCCTTTGTTGGAGTTATACGTGAAAGTATGCTTTTACTTTGTATAACTCGTGTATCAAACACTCATTTTATGAGAATAAATTTTTTTATCACATTTGCTTTAGTTATGATTGAATGTTGAATTTCTATTGCAAACCGTTCAATATATAGTACATGTTACATTGTAGTTAATGTGGTGATACCCGATCACGGAAGACAACATTAACAGTTTACTTGTAACTAAACGTACATTTTCACGACCTAGGTGGAATTGAACAATCCGCCGTGAAAGGTCGATGTGTAAGGCTCAGATTGGTCTGTCTTGACTAAGAGATTGCACTAGCACATTTAGTATGTGTTGAAGAGGTCCTACAGCGAGGATAAATTCTTCTGTTCTGAAAGGTGAAGAATTAGACCTCAGTGGTTGTTGATTTCTTAATCTCTGTCACTTAAATAGGACCGTGTGTGCTTAATGGTTACTGCTTTGATAAATGTTGGGTGAGAATCATTGCGACTTCGAACTTTGTGTCTTGGGCAGTAATATTAATCATACGACGGTTTCTAAGATTTAATACGGAGAAACGCGTGCGAGTACGGCTCGTGTGATTAGTCCCCTTGGTGGGCTCAGAAGTTTTATTGTACCAAATCTTGCAAGTGAAGAATTAGTTTCTTCGGTACAAATAATAATGTTGAGCTGTCTTTACTCCAAGGTGAAATATATTAATTAATTTAGAGCTATTCAGAAGCTCAATTAACTAATGGACTTGATAATCTTAAACGTGGAAAATAATAACCGGGAGCCCATATTATCGTAATATGGATTAAGATGGATAGTGCAATATTAATTTATTAGTGGTAATAATTAATATTAATAGGCTGAATTATATTGGGGCTCAATATTGAAATTCAAAAGTCCATTAGGAGGTCCAATCTTAATTCTCCTTAAAGGCCCCTCAAGTAGCCCATTAAGTAGTCCAATAATGATAAGATGATTAAAATAAAAAGAAAATAATATTGCTGATTTTTTCCTTTAAATTTTTGAAAATTGGTTTGTTGGAGTAAGAAAAGATTTTGTTGATTTTCTTGAAAAGATATTATGGAAGATAAGTATTCTTGGAATACAAGATTATCTCATATATTCAAGAAGATCTAAATCTTTGATTTTATTTCATTATTTTCGAAAATTGCTTATTTATAAAGTTAGTGAGATTTTTGTGGAATATTTTATTGTGGAGAAAAGAATATATGAAATATATTCAAGATTTCTTAGAGTCTAAGAAAAGATTTTTTCCAAGGCCCAATATTCCTTAAAAAAATCGGTCACTATGCTTATAAATAGGGGATGATTATTTCATCCCCAAGTACATAATTCCATGTGTTGGAAAAATCAAGAAGCATAGATATTTTTCTTTTTCCTTAGTTTATTAAATTACTTGAAAGCATCTCCCACCGGTGATCAAGTGAGGTGAAAAGGGAAATACTTGAGAAGGCTTTGGGTTGATAGAGAGAGATCGTAATTGTCCCGTATATCCAAAGGCCAAGTCTACAAGAGGTACGTTTATCGCATATTTACTTGTTTATTCCGCCATAGTTGATATGTGAATTAATTCAACATGCATGATGAAAGTTAGTTGTTGGAATTATTATTTGAATTAATTAGGATTAATTCATGCTAGTAATAATTGTATTTAAATTCGTATTTAAATTTCATCCCGAATAGATTCCGGGCACCCCTATTTTCCCAACAACTGATATCAGAGCCACGGTTTTGGGCTCTGATCTTTAAATTGGAATTTAAATTGTTAAACATTAAATTGAAATTGGATAGTAGAATTGCTAGATCCTTTTTGCAGGTATCCAATTGTCATGGTTTTAATGTTGTTAATTTCATGCGTGTGAATTAATTATTTTTAATTCGATTCGTTCGAATTCGTTTTTCTTGTGAGAAAATCCACGAGTAGATTAGTTGTTTTTATTTTGATTTGATCATTGTAATAGACTAGTCTAGATCTAGTATTTATTTATTTTGTAAAAATAAATTGTAACAGGATCGTGATGAAGAACGAAGAATTAAAAACGGCGTACCCGGACGACGCATACACGCGTGGCGCGTGTATGGACGTAAAATCATGCAAGGGACGAACGGCGAAAAACGGCGCAAGGGGTGCACGGCGCACGACCCGGGCGCGACGGGAGGGCGCGGCCTGCGGCGCCTCGGGGCGCTCCGGGCGGCGCCTCGGGGCTGCGCTTCGGCGCGCCTCCTGCAGCGCTTCGGCGCTTTTTGGGCCGAGAGGCGCGCGGGCCCACTTCGTGGGCCGACGCGCGCCGTATCTCGGGCCGTAGAATTTTTCGGTTCGTGTTTTTTTCCGTGTGATTTTAAACGTCGTCCCGAACCCCAAACGATGCTGTTTTTGATGAAGTGTTGTTGTTCGAGTGGGAGCACATCGAGACGAACGTCGGAAAGCAACAAGGACGATTTTTCGCATCAAGACGTGAAGAAATTAAACCGTGACAATTGGATTTGAGTGCTCCAATGTGTTTAATTTTGTTTTGATGGATGTTTTATTTCGTGCACTTATTATTATTTGTTAATATGTGTTTGCATGAATTTAATTGTCCAAGAAAAACCTTACTTTCGAAAATTACTAAGTATGTTTATTTAATCGCAATTTTATTCCGGATATTAAAATTGGATTAATTTGGCCTCCATAATTTATTTATTTGTGAAGTTCTTTTGGAATACATTTCCCCCTCGGATCGGCCAAAAGAACGGATTTCACATGAATAAATTCCGAAAGGATGATTGTGGATTATTACTAGTGGCGGTATTGACCCTCACCACGAGTGGCTTGCTCAAAGCGAAATAATAATCCTGTATTTAATTATGGTTATTACTTAGGCATAGGAAATTGATATTAACTTACTCCCCTCGGAGTCCCTGTCAATTTCTATGTGGTCAAAGTGGGAGCCAACTATTAATTTTGAATTAAGGATTTGTAACTTTTAAGTTTGTGATCCGCTTGACCATCCCTCGTGGCGCATTTAAATTGTTTCGAGATGTTGGCTGATGCATGATTATATTGTTTTAAGGTTTCAATATAATTGATGTGATCGAATTATGTGATAATTTCGTATTTTTCTAGATATTGATATGAATGTATGTTTTATTCTCAGTTCATCATGTCGCAACCTATTAATCCACTGTTTAGTATACTTAAAGATAATAAACTTGTTGGTGAGAACTATGTTGATTGGAAATGTAAAATGAACATGGTCCTTCCTGCGCAAGAACACTATTGGATATTTAGCGTTAACGTACCCAAGAAACCTAATGATAAGTCAAGCAATGGGGAAAGGGCGATATTCGATGATTGGAAGCATTCCAATGAGTACATGAAGCATATCATCTTGACATTTATGTCTGAAGATTTGAAGCGCATTCATGAAGGCATTGAAGCGGCTGTTGATATCATGAATAGCCTTGAAGAGATGTTTCAACATCAGAACCCCATGGCGAATCTGTTCACCATTCGTGAGAAGCTCACGAAGGAAATGGTGAAGGGAACACCTGTAAGGGATTATGTTCTCAATTTTAGGCGTGAGTTTGAGAAACTCGAGTTTCTTGGTGCCGGACAAAGTGAAGAAAGTCAAATCGATTCCATACTCCTAAAGCTATCGAGTAGTTTTGATGGGTTCTTTTGGGAATACGTGTTATTTGAACACAAGTTCACTTTAGATACCCTGCTCAAAGCCCTGATAACGGTAGAGTCATACTTGGGGAGTAGGGACGAGGCTTTGGTGATCAAGAGCTTTTTCTCGAAATCTAGGCCAATGGAGGGTAAGATTGAGAAGGAGGTGGTTGATCGGAACCAAACCAGTAGACTCACTTTTGGAGGCAAGAAAAGAGCTTTCAAGCCGTACGGTGTGAAGATATCCGGTAAGAGTAAGTGCTTCAATTGCGGGGAAAGAGGACATTGGAGGTCTACCTGTTCTAAGCCTAAGAAGGCGGTAAAGAAAGGTAAGTCTCATGCTCTAGTCGTTGAAACATATGTTGCGGCGTATGCTGCCCATGTTTGGGTAGTGGATACCGGGGCAACTGATCATATTTGTTTCACTCTTCAGGGGTTTCAGCTAACCCGGCGACTTAGCAAGAATGAGATCACAATCACTTTGGGGGATGCTACGAGAGTGGGAGTCGTGCACCTATCTTTTGAAGATAGAGTTTTAATTTTAAGAGATGTTTTATACGTTCCAAACTTTAGGAAGAATTTAATTTCGGTTTCTAAGTTGTTTTTTTATGGATATTCAGTTACTTTTAATAAAGTTGTTACTGTTTCTTTTAAGAATGATGTTATCTGTCATGGAACGTTGGTAAACAATCTCTATACGATTAAGTGTGCACACCACTCAAATAATGAATCTAATAACACGTCGATCATTTCGAGTAATAAAAGAAAGCGTTCTTCGGAGATGAACGAAACACTTCTATGGCATCTTAGACTAGGTCATATTAATCTAAAGCGGATAGAGAGATTGGTGAAAGACGGATCCTTGGAATCGCTCCTAGTCGAGCCGTTTTCTTGAAAAGATATTATGGAAGATAAGTATTCTTGGAATACAAGATTATCTCATATATTCAAGAAGATCCAAATCTTTGATTTTATTTCATTATTTTCGAAAATTGCTTATTTATAAAGTAAGTGAGATTTTTGTGGAATATTTTATTGTGGAGAAAAGAATATATGAGATATATTCAAGATTTCTTAGAGTCTAAGAAAATATTTTTTCCAAGGCCCAATATTCCTTAAAAAAATCGGTCACTATGCTTATAAATAGAATCATCCCCAAGTACATAATTCCATGTGTTGGAAAAATCAAGAAGCATAGATAATTTTCTTTTTCCTTAGTTTATTAAATTACTTGAAAGCATCTCCCACCGGTGATCAAGTGAGGTGAAAAGGGAAATACTTGAGAAGGCTTTGGGTTGATAGAGCGAGATCGTAATTGTCCCGTATATCCAAAGGCCAATTCTACAAGAGGTACGTTTATCGCATATTTACTTGTTTATTCCGCCATAGTTGATATGTGAATTAATTCAACATGCATGATGAAAGTTAGTTGTTGGAATTATTATTTGAATTAATTAGGATTAATTCATGCTAGTAATAATTGTATTTAAATTCGTATTTAAATTTCATCCCGAATAGATTCCGGACACCCCTATTTTCCCAACACCCTTAATATCAGGTGGAATTAAAAAAAAAAAAAAAAACTCGTTCTAAATGATTAAATTTAATAAATAGAAGCATTCCATTTGAGAACAATCCAATCAAATTATGTAAAAACAGAAGCCGATAAACTTAAACCTGGTGAAAATTAAACACCTTCTATAGAATCTTGTTTCTTACTAATTCTCAATTTGAATTAAGTCATAATTCCATTAAACTAATTTGAATTAAGGCTCCCTCTGTCCTGGAGGAACTTGCATTTTTTTTTTTTTATCCGTCTCAAAAGAATTTGCATACTCCATAAAAAAAAATTAATTTTGTGCACATTCACAGAAATATACACATATTTATCCACATTTCACTATTTTATGAATTAAAAAAGTATTTTTTTCTGAAAAAGTGTGTCCAAAAAAAGGTGTGCAAGTTCCTCCAGGACGAAAAATATATAAACTATCAAAATTTGGCACATATATAAACTACTAAACTTAATTTTTAGGCAATAGTATGTATAGAGTGAAATTGGTTCATACTGTTGGGAAAAAAAGGGTGCCCGAGAACTATTCGGGATTAAATTTAAATACGAATTTAAATACAATTATTACTATCATGGATTAATCCTAATTAATTCAAATAATAATTCCAACAAGAATTTTTATCATCATGAATGTTAAATTAATTCACATAAAATCTATGGCGGAATAAACTAAGAAGTTATGTGATTTACGTACCTCTCGTAGAATTGGTCTTTGAATAATACGGGACAATCAGGAACGCGCTTTATCAACCCAAAAACCTTCTCAAATATTTCCCTTTCGCCTTACTCGATCACCGGTGGTAAGTGCTTTCAAATAATTTAAATAACTAAGGAAAAAGAAAAATATATATGCTCTTGATTTTTCCAACACATGGAATTATGTACTTGAGGATGAAATAATCATCCCCTATTTATAAGAGTAGTGGCCGAATTTTCATGTATTTTATGGGTCTGGAGAAAATCTTTTCTTAGTCTCTAAGAAATTTTGAATATATCTCATATATTCTTTTTTCCATAATAAAATATTCCACAAAAATCTCACTCTCCTTATAAGCTTGTTATTTTCGAAATTCTTAGGGAAGAATCTAAGATTTGGATCTTCTTGAATATATGAGATAATCTTGTATTTCAAGAATACTTATCTTCCATTATATCTTTTCAAGAAAATCAACAAAATCTTTTCTCCCCTAATATTCCAAATTTTCGAAAACTTCAAGAAAAATCAGCAATATATTTTCTTTTTATTTTAATCACCTTATCATTATTGGGCTACTTAATGGGCTACTTGAGGGGCCTTAAGGAGAATTAAGATTGGACCTCCTAATGGACTTCTGAATTTCAATATTGAGCTCCAGTATAATTCAGCCCATTAATATTAATTAGTACCACTAATAAATTAATATTGCACTATCCATCTTAATCCATATTACGATAATATGGGCTCCCGGTTATTATTTTCCACGTTTAAGATTATCAAGTCCATTAATTAATTAAACTTCTGAATAACTCTAAATTAATTAATATATTTCACCTTGGAGTAAAGACAGCTCACCATTATTATCCGTACCGAAGAAACTAATTCCTCACTTGCAAGATTTTGTACGATAAAACTTCTGAGCCCACCAAGGGGACTAATCACACGAGCCGTACTCGCACGCGTTTCTCCGTATTAAATCTTAGAAACCGTCGTATGATTAATATTACTGCCCAAGACACAAAGTTCGAAGTCGCAATGATTCTCACCCAACATTTATCAAAGCAGTAACCATTAAGCACACACGGTCCTATTTAAGTGACGGAGATTAACAAATCAATAACCATTGAGGTCTAATTCTTCACATTTCAGAACAGAAGAATTTATCCTCGCTGTAGGTCCTCTTCAACACATACTAAATGTGCTAGTGCAATCTCTTGGTCAAGACAAGTCAATCTGAGATATACATATCGACCTTTCACGACGGATTTTTCAATTCCACCTAGGTCGTGAATTTGTACATTTAGTTACAATGAAACCGTTAATGTGATATTCCGTGATCGGGTATCACCACATTAACTACAATGTAACAAATACCACTTATAATGAACTGGTTGCAATAAATATTCAACATTCAATCATATCTAAAACAAATGTGATAAAATAATTATTCTCATAAATAAGTGTTTAATACATGAGTTATACAAAGTAAAAACATACTTTTACGTATAACTCCAACACATACATGAATCATTAAAAAATATTAATTGTTTTTACTAAAGAGTATTTGTTGTTTTTACTGAAAAATATTAGTTGTTTTCACGAAAGAGTCTAAGTTCGTTTTTAGTAAATAACTAATACCCTTCGGTGAAAACAACTTATATCCTTAAGTGAAAACAACTTATAATATCTTTCATTAGTTTATGTATGAACCAATTTTTACTCTATATTTTGTCTCCATCCAATTTTTTTCTTTTTTCGATTTATGTATCAAAATTTAATAATTTGTATATGTATTATTAAAAAAATATAATTTAATAATATAATTGTAAAATTATCAATAGTTTGATGGATTATCTTTCTTGCTATGCTTCACCACCATCACATATGTATCACCTCCCACCGCCATCACCATCACCATCACCATCACCCCTACCAAGTCTAATCTATAGCTTCTGTGGCTCCATTCTATTCACTGTTCCAATTTCATTCTCACAATTCATCGTTTTCGACCAAAATAAAATAATAATAATAGTAATAATGAATTGGTTGAAATAAAAGAAAATTAATAATAATAATTGATGGCTTTAGTGAGATGGAAATGAAGTGTGAGAAAGGTAGACAAGTATGCATGTTACAGGGGCCTAAACTCAATATATGTGCTGCTCGGACACGACACCACCTAATCCAACCACACCATAACGCACCTAACCTCCTTATTCTCTCTCTCTCTCTCTCCTTCTCCTGCAATAAACCATAAAATTACCTACGACTAATCGGTGATATGACTACTAAATTCTCAATACAAAATTGGCTATAAAATTGACTACAAAATTTTCACATTCTAATAGGAACCGTCTATAAAATCGACTACAAAATTTTTAAATTATATAGTCATTTTCATTCTTATCTACAAAGAATTTGCCTACAAAATTTTAGTAGACAAATTGTTTGTAGGTAAATATTTGTAGGTAATTAATACCTGCAAATTTCCATTTCATAGTCAAATTAATTCCATAAACAAATTATTATTAAGTTGAAGAAAATAGATGCCTACAAAATTTAAAAAAATTGTAGGCAAGTCGTAGGCAATTTCAACATTAAACTTTTTTGTTGGAAAATGATGTAGGCAATTCTAATTTCGTAGACAATATTTTATTTTTGAGTAGGTTTTATATGAAAATAATTCATGATAAGTTTATCATGAAACTGTTTTAAAATATTGAATATTTGACCAGAGTATCGATAATCTCACCAGGAGTATCACTAATTTGAGTTCAATATTTTTTTACAACAATTACAATAGAATAATAGTGATCCAAATTAATGATACTCCTAATAAAATTATCGATACTCCTGATCAAATATTCGATACTTTAAAACAATTTTATGATAAGCTTATCATGAACAATTTTCATATAATACTTTAGAGTAATTATCTTGTACACTTAGTGTATGATGCACTCACTCAACAGTTGAGATTGTTTACAATGAAAAGTTTGTTCCAATTACAATGAAAAATATGGTTGTATTACACTGAAAAGTTTACATTAAAAAACAATTTTCAATATAAACTTTTTAGTGTAAGTCATCACATTTATCAGTGTAATTGAGACAAACTATTTAATGTAAATAATATCAATTGTTGAACGAGTGCACCGTATATTTAATGCATATGAGAGTTTACCAAATAATTATCTTTATTTTATTGCAGTGTCTCTCTCTGTTGGTTTGACAAAAGAGAAAAGAACAATCAAACCCATCCTTTAATTATTCTCTCTCTCCCCCTTTTTAAATTATTTTAATCATTACATTCATGCTACTATACCACCCCCCCCCCCCCCCCCCCCCTCTCTCTCGTTAATTTCCACCAATTGGACCCGTTCAAAAAGTCCTTTCTTGCTTTTCTCCAACTCTCTGCAGCTTATCTTACTCACCACAACAACAAACAAGGTCCCCCCCTCTCCCCTCCCCCTCTCTCTCTCTCATCCATCAAATTTAGATCCACCGCATAATGAACATTTGCAAGAGGCTCCTTCTACTCACGGCGGCGGCGACGGTGGTCCTCCTAGCCCTTTTCCACGGCGGCGACGCCTCAAGAACAATAAACACCTACAAACTCCGACCAAACCCTACTTCCGGCGGCCATTTCTTGAATTTCATGCCCAAGAGATGGATTCCCACATCTGCTCCTTCAAGAAAGCACAACGATCTGGGCCTTCAAACGTGGAGATACCCTTGATTCATTTCCTCATCAATCTTCCAATGTACATTCATGCTTAATCTTCAACTTATATCGTTCTTTTTTGGGCTTTCATTTTTACGAGGTTTGCGTTAGCTAGCTAGGGCTTTAATATACTTCTGTTTTTTTTTTTTATTATTAAAGTCGCATATATATATTTTTATATATATATGTGTGTGTTGATTAATTAATTAATTACATGACTAGCATTTTGATAGCGTTTTGAAAGTGATCATCTAGATCATAAACCTTTTTGTATGTATATACGTATGTGTATACTCGATCGATCGGTGTATAATGTATGTGACGACAAGGATTATACATGCATAAATGATATCATGATGTTCTTGATTGTCTCTCACTTTTTCATTGCTTATTTTTTTATGGGTTATTTTATATCATTTTAACACAACCAGCTTTAAAAATTTTTATTTTTTTTCTGTAAATAAAAAAATCATGGTCTCTTTAGTTATTTCAATTTAAGTGACGTTTATAAATTATGACATAATTTTACTAGCTATGTGCCCGACATTTCTTTTGATTCGATTTTATCTATGTAGAAAAATTTCGTTACCCTCATGCTTCGAAAAAACTTGGGATGAAAATGCATTTAAAAAGATGATTAATATTGATAGTTTGCGATAAAATTAAAATTATAAACTAATGGTCATGAATTTATGTAGGACTAACCCAAATTTTTTTATGAGTGAAACTGATTCATACATGAATATTTGAAGTGAATTAGTTGTTTTCATTAAAGAGATTGTTATCACTGAACAGTATTAGTTGTTTTCACATAAGAATCTTAGTTTGTTTTCAATAAACAACTAATACATTTCAGTGAAAAAAATTAATACTCTTTAGTGAAAATAACTAATATTCTAATTAAAATAATTAATATCCTTCAGTGATTTTTTTTTTAAACCCTTCAATGATTGTATAAACTATTTTCACTTCATACTCTGTGTTGTTATATTTACTTTTTTTTGTTTGTTTGTTTAATCAGTCTTTTTATACATACCAGTATACTACTGATCAATTATATATGTGGAAATGCGGTTAATGGGTTCACTGTACGTGCGATGATTAATCATTTTTTGTACAATGTTGAAATCCATCATTTGACAGCTTCAATCAATTTATTTCTTGTAAGGTGGCAATCTAGTTTTGCAGTTTGTGCACGTAATGTCTTTTTCTTTTACGATATTTGAATCTGCTTTTTTGGAATTTTTGGATTGCACGTATTGTACTGATATTTTGTACAATAATTAATGATGTTAATATTTAGATAGAATACAGCTGGTTTATGTATATTCCTAGTTTGTCGACAATGCCTCGTCTTATATTATTAATATCACTGAAATTTTGTACGATAATTAATGATGTTAATATTTAGAAAAAATACTGCTGGGCTATGTATACTCTAGCTAGTTTGTCGACACTGTCTATAACATAAACAATAGTACATACATCAAGTTATAAATGAGTTACTACTAATATACTCTCTCTATCCCAGCATTATTCTTTTAGCGAGCGAACTTTTTATTAGTATTTAAAATGATAAAATAATTTTTAAATCATTTATAATAGAGGAGAGATAGATCTATCAAACCCTACCTTAAAAGTTACTTTATCATTTCAAATACTAATAAACAACTCGCTCGCTAAAGCACGAAAATAAAATTAGTGTACAAATAATGTTGGGACGGAGGGAGTAAGATATAGTTATAACTTTCTTTTTTTTTTTTTTTGGTTATTTTACAATTACCACCTGCAATTTTTTTTTAAAATCTAACTAGTATGTTATCCGTGCGATGTACAATCGGTATATGCATAATGTGTATTATAACTTTTTTTTAAAATTTAAATAGATGATATATATTGAGGGATCTCTGACTCTTGACGTAAGACAATTTTATATACTCCCTCCGTCCCACCATTATTTGCACACTTTCCTTATTCGTCCGTCCCAAAATTATTTGCACACTCCAAAAAAGGAAATATTGATTTGCGTGCACGCTCACAATTAATATACACATATTTACACATATGCCACTACTTTACTCAAAAAGTTGATTTTTCTTAAAATGTGTGTCGTCCCACATATGCAAATAATGGTGGGACGGAGGTAATATGAGATAAGTTTTCATTTTCGTATTTAAGTTATACTCACCTTTAAAATATGACAAATTAGATTCGTTTCATGCACACCGTCTCATATAAGTTTTTGGCTACATATTTTTTATTTTTGTACTTTCTAATTTTTTTAAAACTTATGTAATATATAAATTTTGTAATATTTTTATTAAAATGACATTATTCGCGCAAATTTAAAGAATGTGTAATTTAAAGATGATTTCAGTTTGTGCAAATTGATACTTATGATGTTTTCTTTATATATACATTTAAGATGACTCTACACTTTATATATAGTCTTACATATAACTTATAAAACAAAATTTAAAGTCTCAATGTATTTTATAAATATATAGTAATAATAATATTTTTTGAATATTTAAAACATCCCTATATTATATTTCAAGTACACTTATAAAATATTATTTTAATAAGTGTCACTATGCCAGAAAAGGGATACGACAACGGGGAATCCCCGTTGTCGTATGTGTTTTTCCACCGTTGTTGATGGGCTCGTTGTCGTAGCCCCAAACTTTTGACAACGGTATTTCCACCGTTGTCTTAAATACTTAAGACAACGGTGATTCACCGTTGTCGTAACTATTATATAACCGTTGTCGTAAAGTGTTACGATAACGGGTTTTAACCATTGTCAAAAGTTTGGAGCTATGACAACGAGCCCATCAACAACGGTGGAAAAACACCTAAGACAATGGGGAATCCCCGTTGTTGTAAATCTCTACAACGACGGTGAAAACCCGTTGTTCTTTCTATTTAACCGTTGACGTAGCTATTATAAATTTAAAAAAACATTGTATTAACCCCTACGACAACGGGTAATACCCGTTGTTGTTGGTATTTGATTCTTTTTTTTTTGCAATAACAAATTTTACATAATTTTAACTACCAACAAGATAATAAAAAATATATTATAAAATTCTAATTAAAATAATATTCATTATTAAACTCCATAATACATCAAGAACCAAATTCTTGATAATACAAAAATATATAATTCGACAATGTAACTTATGTACATATTATAAGAGCACAAGAACCTAGAGACTAGTTTTAATATCGTCTCCTTCCATGTTTCGCCTTCTATCCCAAGTCATGTCATTCCTACAAAACAATAATAAAAAAATGACAGGACCACATCAACATTTACGATATAAAAAACAGATGATGTTACAGTGGTAAATGAAAATTAACAACAAACTACAACCACTTCGTTAACTAAGAATTCAGAGCTATAAAAATCACACGTTTTTCAATTGGATTAGGACCAAAAACTTGAATATACTAATTTCAGTACATATATAAAAACTTATGGTTACACAACTGTTACTGCAAAAATACATACACATACTTCAAATACATTCAAGTATGCATCTCTACCCATTTCGATTTAACCACAAGCAGTAAAGCAAGGCAACAATATTTGATATCATCAACTATCTAATAGTCCTATATTTGCTCCAAACTGACCTTGCCAATGAGAAGTTTGATAGTATTAGTTATTCTTAAAAAGGTTTTAGTTGTTTGACTATAAAGTGATAGTTGTGAAACAATGGCATTGTCTAACTGTTTTATGTATTGCATCTAATATTGAGACTTTGGTCAAAATTGAGAGCCAAATCACAGCTACAATAAGTTGTAACAGGATTCACATTGTACCTGTGAGTTCCTTCAATGCAGTATCCCAGAAGTCGAACCAAATTTTTGTGCCGCACATGGCCAATAGCCTCTACTTCGACGCTGAATTCTTTTTCAGCTTGACCTCTGCTTGAAGAAACATTGAAAGTATCAACATAGGACCTTACAAGTATTAACTATAGGCAATGATTAAAGACCACTTTTATCACAAGAACAGTTCGAAACTCACAGGTTATTAAGTAGCTTTTTAACAGCCACAGGAGCTCCATTGGTAAGCTGTCCTCTGTAAACAACTCCATATCCACCCTCTCCAATTATATTCTCCTTCGAAAACCTATTCATTGTAAGTTTGAAGATTTGCATAGACTTATGAAATCCCTGTAATAATCTGATGCCATAAAAATATTTGATAATTTGACATTGTTAAAAACTCAATTTTTTAGAGAGGTAGGTAATTAATGTATTTCCTAACATACTTCAATTTAAATTCTAATTTTATACTAATTTTACCGAAATATCAATATTCAATTGGCCAAGACTTTTCAAAATCTTAGGTTTTGCCGTAACTCTAAATTTGAGTATAAGTTAATTCTATAACATAATTGGCTTTTATAGTGACAATATTTTGTTATTATAATTTTTTTAATTAAAAGTTTTTTTTAATGACACTCTTTTACTTGGTGGGATTCTCAAATTTGCCAAAGTACCAAAAGCTATGTTGCACAAGTGCGGGGGTGCGGGGGCTGGTGCGGGGATACGGATTTTTGAAAATGTTAGGGTGCGATACGGCAAGGATACGTCTATTTTATTTTTATTTTTTTATATATATAACACCTGTTAATATAAGAAATAACAATTCAAATATCATCATCAACCCAATTCAAATACATAAAACAACCCACATTATCTTTTGTCATTACATAACAAAGTTCAATTGAAACAACACATAAATCATAACATGATAACATCTATAAAGCCATCGAATGATCATTAGAAATTATAAACCCTAGATATTTCAAACCAATTAAAAAAAATAAGTTAAGAAATTACCTGAGTAATGCCGATGGAAAAGAGTAGTGAAGAAATGTAGTCAAGTGCCGAAAGTCACGAACGCTGGAATTTGGAAATCAGCTTCAAATTTATTTTTTTAGTCGCACGAGTCGGGAAACTGGAAGAAAATGAAGATAATAGGTTTGGTAGTAATTTGATTTCTAATGCCTACTGTCGTGGGAAAGCAAGTGGGTATTGGTGGCTTACAAGATAAGCTAAGCAAAATATTATATATATAATATTTAAGTTTTAAACATTTAAAAAAAAAAATTAAAATGCACTCACGCCCCCTCCTCCCGCACCCGATACGCGTATCCTACTACCGGATACGCGTATCCTCTTTTTTTTTTTTTACACGGAATCCCACGCGAATCGCACCCGCACCCATGCAATATCCGATACTGCATACCAGTGAATTTTGAAGAATCCGTGCAACATAGACCAAAAGTTAAGTGATGGGTATGCGCAACCAAGACTAAAAAGAATTGGGATTCATAACAAATTTTTAGTAGTATGCTTATCAGTTTACAGGAGGTGTTGTATCATGTATGTAAAAAATTTATTCATGACATAAAGCTCCGATCATTATATATTTTTGACCAATTTTTGTTTAAAAATATGAGTAAATGGTCTTTCGCTGTATAATTCTAATATTAATTGTTTCATTAAAATGCCTTATTATAAGGCTTATTCCTTCTAATGGAACAACTATTATGCCTAAAAAATATCATTGGTCTATAGATCAATGCGCGCATTTCACATATCAAGAAACCCCAAAAAAAAAAAAAATTCAGAAAAAAAATATAAGAAAAATGATGGATAATAGTACCGTGAAGTCGATTGTAGAGATTCTCTCCTTGTGCAAATGGATAGAGGAAAAGCTTCTCATCCTTAGAATAATAGTAAGCAATTAGCGGCAACAAAAAGGGGTGGTCCTGACTAGCGATGCCCCTCACTTGCCTCACAAAAGATTAGAAGAATACCATCATGAGGAACGAATTCCTCCATCGACATTTGCTCTACTCGTACTTCTTTTATCTCCTTAGAAATAGTAGGTATTTGGGTTCTGGGAAGGGGAAACTTTTCTTGATCCCGTCTTCTTAATTTATTTCTTGAAGTTAAATAAAATGTCAACAAAAATAGGATTATTGCAATCAATAACCCCATGATTATTCCTATAACTTCCCAGACCTTGATACCCAAACTACCAGCATTCTTCGAAAGTTGAGAGTTAAGATCAGACCCCATTGTTTACAATGTCAAAACAACTTGTGGAATCAACACAAGCAATCCAGTAATTTAGGGGAATTCCTACTCTAAAAGATGGACACCTACTCTAGAAAAAACCTTATTAAGAGCATTTCCTGCAAACAACACAAATATTTCAGGGGAATATGATCTAATAATATGATTGCAGAATCAGTTAAATGCCCTTTTAATATAAGACTTGACTTTGACAAAATATTGCATATTTTCTGAAAAGTTTTACTACCTCTGCCTAGCAAGTTATTCTTTGATCACTTCTTCCAATAACCCAAATATTATGTCAGGTTCCTAATTATATCAACAATAAAATAATATGTTTGCTTCCAGTTATGCCCCTGTTTCAGGTACAAATCATCACTTTATAAACATGACAACACACACACAACAGAGAATGCTATGACTACATAGCAAATTAAGAAGTGGAATGAGTTGAAGTGAAGAGAAGCAGCAACTCGCCACATCAATAACAACATCCTAAAATAAAAATTAGAAAAACAAGTAATGTACCACTCTTCCAACTAACTGCATCATGTCACAACCAATATATTAAGATGCCAGAAAGTACTTATATAATGTATTCTAAATTAAATCTCACATGAAGTACTTTGAAAGCTTTTTCAATTGGTTTGTTTGCTAACTAATCCTCCCCAATTATTGTGGTATACTTACAAACGCTAGAGTATGTTTACAAGAGTTATTAGGAGATGGAGTTCATCAATATATAAAACCTGCTGCTAAATTTGAACCCCTAATTCCCTGTTCTTTAGTTTATATAATCAAGACAATATAATGTACTTTTACACACACATAACAAATTTGAACCGCACAATTCAATGTCGACAACACGTAAATTAAGCAAATTCACAAGATACATATGATTTGTGCTTGAGAGGCCAGGAGAAATTATATAAAACAAGTTTAAACGAAAATACCTAATATCACGAAATCCTCAAAGTAACCAAAATGAACTGCAGTCTTGAAACAACTTCCACAGTATAGGTTGCTCCAAATGCCAGCAATATAAAAACAGACAAATTTCCTCTGCAACAAAAAAGAAGCAAATTACTCACCAAAAATGCAATGAGAATTTTCTTTTGAGACTACTTCATGTAAAAATACAAAAAAGGACCTGTGTACCATGATTAAATAGCATTCACAACACATCCAATTAAGCCCTTGCTATATCGTCAATTCGTTTCACAGATTTTATGCCATATTAAAAGGAATCACAAGTAATACCAGAAGTGAGACATTGATGTGTAATTACAAAGAAGGAAGCAATCAAAAAGGAGAAAGTACATCCATCAATATGTGTGGCCTTTTGGGGAATGCATAGTTACAATTAGAAAATGAGAATATATTTAAAAGTTAATACATAATATTATTGATAGATGAAGGAACCCTACAAACGACAATATTCTGATCAGAAGATAATCTCTAATGCTGGAAAGATTAATTTTAGTAGAGAAAGAATCAGAGAGTGGCAAACAAGAAAATCATACAGAAATCAAAAAACATTTTGAATATACAGAAACACACACAATGTATGAAAACTATTATGTCAACATTATTTGTCGTATTCCAATTATACGTACTATTAGTTATAATAAGCAGTACTTTGTTTTTATGACTAATACTATATATTATCTATAAAAATTGGGTGACGATGTTGACCACTGTGCTATCTAGACATAAATTAGGTCAGAATAATTAAGCTAGATATGCTTTGGTTGTTTGATAAACCCATGGATTCCAATTGATATCGTGCTAAGTGACCACACAAACAATAGATAATGTAGAATTGTTAAACAAACTCAATTAATTCACCCAACATTCTTTTTAGGAGTGATTGGGTTAGACTGATAAACCCCCCTCAGGCCATAATTATCTTATCGAATCACTCATTCCCCACAAATGAAGTACTTCCCACAAGTAAATTAACAAAGATTAGATTACAAAACTAACAGCGAAGCAAAACTCAGGTCACAAATCAAACAAATTAATATAGCTCCAGAGCCAAGAATCTAAAGCGATGTAATTACTCTTTCCATATAAGAATCATTACCAAATAACAATCTCAAATTAAAACCAAAATTCAAAATGATTCTATTCAAAATGATTATTTCTCTATAGTTTGTTTTTTTCCCTCCCTCCCTCTATTTTATTTTATTTCATTTCAGTGTTTCCAAATTGAATTATTCCACAGTTGTTTTCAGAAAAATATTCCTCAACGAGCATAACGAGATCGGAGAGGATTGCACAATTTCAATATCACTTTTTTCTGAATTAACTAAGACCTGAAATTCCTAGGGAAAATTAGAGCTAATGAAAGAAATTAGGGCTAGGGCAAAAATTAGGGATTAATTACCTGGCGAGGATTCAACTCAGTCGATTCACGGCGGAGGATGAGCAGTCAATTCACGACGGTGGACGAAGTAGGAAATGCACAATGGTGGACAAAGCCGGCGGTTCATGACGGTGCGATTGATGACTGGAGAGAAATCGCGATGGTTGTGGGGGTGGTGCTGAGCGACAGTGGTGGGGTGGTGTTGAGTGACGGACGGCGGCGGCGGTGGTGCTGGTGGTGGTGGCGGCGGTCGTGAGTGAGAACGAGAGAAACATGGTGTCGGAGAGCGAGAATGAGAAACCAGCGTGCGGGAGGCGAGAGTTGAGAATATTTTTCTGAAGACTGCATTTACATCTCTTAATTATTAAAAAAAATTAAAAATTAAAAAAGAAAAAATTTAAGACCACGGGAAAATTCTTGGCTGCCTACCCTTACAAATTTATTATGAATTGAAAAGAAAGAAAACTTCCTACAATCTATCGAGCAGTGTAACATACATAATCACTACTAAATTTGTATCCGCTATTATTATTCCACCTCAAATAAGAAGACCTACCAAGTGGAGCGTTCGTGTTTCAATATTTGCATGTTTTTTTTTTAATTTTCGTGTCTCAGATTAATATTTTATTATAATAGTTATGATACATCTTATACATGAAACAAATGTTGGAGTTATACGTGAAAGTATGCTTTTACTTTGTATAACTCGTGTATCAAACACTTGTTTATGAGAATAATTCTTTTATCACATTTGCTTTAGTTATGATTGAATGTTGAATTTCTATTGCAAATCGTTCAATATATGGTACTAGTTACATTGTAGTTAATGTGGTGATACCCTATCACGGAAGACAACATTAACAGTTTACTTGTAACTAAACGTACATTTTCACGACCTAGGTGGAATTGAACAATCCGCCGTGAAAGGTCGATGTGTAAGGCTCAGATTGGTCTGTCTTGACTAAGAGATTGCACTAGCACATTTAGTATGTGTTGAAGAGGACCTACAGCGAGGATAAATTCTTCTGTTCTGAAAGGTGAAGAATTAGACCTCAGTGGTTGTTGATTTCTTAATCTCCGTCACTTAAATAGGACCGTGTGTGCTTAATAGTTACTGCTTTGATTCATGTTGGGTGAGAATCATTGTGACTTCGAACTTTGTGTCTTGGGCAGTAATATTAATCATACGACGGTTGTTAAGATTTAATACGGAGAAACGCGTGCGAGTACGGCTCGTGTGATTAGTCCCCTTGGTGGGCTCAGAAGTTTTATCGTACCAAATCTTGCAAGTGAAGAATCGGTTTCTTCGGTACGGATAATAATGTTGAGCTGTCTTTACTCCAAGGTGAAGTATATTAATTAATTTAGAGCTATTCAGAAGCTTGATTAATTAATGGACTTGATAATCTTAAACGCGGGAAATAATAACCGGGAGCCCATATTATCGTAATATGGATTAAGATGGATAGTGCAATATTAATTTATTAGTGGTAATAATTAATATTAATGGATTGAATTATATTGGGGCTCAATATTGAAATTCAGAAGTCCATTAGGAGGTCCAATCTTAATTCTCCTTAAAGGCCCTTCAAGTAGCCCATTAAGTAGTCCAATAATGATAAGGTGATTAAAATAAAAAGATAATATAATGCTGATTTTTTCATTGTATTTTCGAAAATAAGTAATTCAAGGAGAGAGAAGATTTTGTTGATTTTCTTGGAAAGATATTATGGAAGATATGTATTCTTGGAATACAAGAATATCTCATATATTCAAGAAGATCCAAATCTTAGGATCTCTACGTGAAATTTTCGAAAATTGCAAGGTTTATAGGTGAGTGAGATTTTTGTGGAATATTTTATTATGGAGAAAAGAATATATGAGATATATTCAAGATTTCTTAGAGACTAAGAAAATATTTTCTCTTGGCCATAAAATATACAAATTTTCGTCCCCCTCACTATTATAAATAGGGGATGATTATTTCATCCCCAAGTACATAATTCCATGTGTTGGAAAAATCAAGAGCATAGATATTTTTCTTTTTCCTTAGTTTATTAAATTACTTGAAAGCATCTCCCACCGGTGATCAAGTGAGGTGAAAAGGGAAATACTTGAGAAGGTTTTTGGGTCGATAGAGCGAGATCGTAATTGTCTCGTTAATCCGAAGGCCAATTCTACAAGAGGTACGTTAATCACATATTTACTTGTTTATTCCGCCATAGTTAATATGTGAAATTAATTCAACATGCATGATGAAAATTAGTTGTTGGAATTACTATTTGAATTAATTAGGATTAATTCATGCTAGTAATAATTGTATTTAAATTCGTATTTAAATTTCATCCCGAATAGATTCCGGGCACCCCTATTTCCCCAACAACAAATCGCATTTATTATTTGCTTATGAGTTTATGAGGATTCAATAGTTGGTTTAAAGGAGAATATGACAAATATTTAAGTGGAGTATCATCTCATGTGTATGAGATAAACCGTTTCACATGAATTTTTTTTAAATTTATGTAACACAGAAAATTTGTAATATTTTTTATATTAACGATGAAAACCAATCTCATTTACTATACTATGTGACCCATATATTTAAAAGTGGCAATGGCCCAAACTTTTTTAGTGAAACATCGTCTTATATATGAGCTCATCTCATACAAAAGTCCCTCATAATGTTTTGCTAGAAATTTTTTATTGCTAAAATCAATATTAGTATATAAGTTACAATAATTAGAGAAAAAAAAATATAAAAGAAAACAACCCAACAAAATCTAATAGTACATTTTTCTAGAGTTTTTTTTTTTTAAAGAATACTTTGTTAATTAATTGCACATTAATTATGTTAAAATATTAAATATCATATTTAGCAAAATTAGAAAAAAAATTTGGTATGACTTTATAATTAGTTTCTATTTTTAGACTATTTTGTTATTATATTAGTAAGTATAGTTATCTCAAAATAATGATAAAATATAATAATAATAATAATAACAAAATAGAGTAAATAATGGTCCCAAAAAAATGAGTTAATCCATCGTAAAGGTTAGCATAGTTTATTTATTCCTACAAAAATAGTGATGTGCCAATGAGGGGAGGGGAGAGAATAGTTATAATCCCTCCACTGTTGTAGTTGCTAATTAATAATATCTCACTTTTAAATATGAGTATTATAATAATGGTAAAAACTTGTGTGAGACCGTCTCATGGCATGAGACAACACAAATTAACATTCATTCCCCATTAAAGTGTTAATGAGACAATTATCTAGTTATATTCATTCTCATTGTCTTATGTCATGAGACAGTGGTAATATACAAATTTGTATGAGACATGTTCTGATCACATAAATATCATTCACAATAAACTCATTAGTCTTATCCAAATAATATTTTAAAATAAAGTGATGTGTAAATATTAAAATTAAGTTTGGTCTATAGTTTTACATGAGATCTTCTAAGCTAAAGTACGATGTTTTAAGACGGTTACATATAGTATTTTTTTATTTATTTTTTATATAAATGAGTGGTATTATATCTACTATATATAGTTATACTCCAACTTAATGTTTGGGGAAAATACCCTAATATTGTTGCTCTCATGCATGTATATTATTGATTCATAATGTGGGAAACAAATTAATAATCACTTTGAAATCTAAAAAAACATCAAGTATTTTGCCAAAAAAGAAATGAACACCTAAACATCAACTATTATGGATTGGAATGAGTAATAAATGGCAGTGAAAAAATTAAATCACATCTAAAAATTCAAAATTGTAAAGAGATATAAAATTTATTTATTTAATTATTTCTCTAATATGTAGTCTGTACGTCTTCTTTTATATTGTCGTCTCACATAATCTTACATATATTTTTTACAGTAATATATTAATATTCTTAATTATATATATTATTCTATGTGTTCCACAATTATTTACACACTTGTCTTATTTGTCTATTTCACACAATTGTTTGCATACAAAAAAATGAAAATATTTTCATATATTCCACCTCACAATATTCACATATATACATAAGTTGTCATTAACTTTTTTCTTTTGCGCTTACAATACACTTAATTCAACCAATTTCTTCACTTTTATACCCAAAACAATTCAAAACTCTAATTGTATTTTTTTTTAAAGTGTTCACTTTATTATGTAAACACTAGTGAGAGAGAGGAAGTTATGTATCTGTTTTGCAACTAATATTTTGTACATAATAAAATAATTAATATCTTTAAATAAAATAATTAATACTATTAAACTAATATTTATTAATGAAACAGGCGATGTTAAAATATATACACTCAAAATGCAAAATAGTTACACGATAAACTAATCTACACGAAATTTTACCATGTTCAAATGGAGATTATTTTAAACACGTGCAATGAAATTACACCGAAAGGGGCAAACCTTTTACTTTTTTAAATAAATAAAAAAGACTAAGAATTCAAAGAATATACATTGAGATAAGTCGAAGTAGTAAAGGATTAAAGATAATTCAAATTTATAAGTAGCTCGTTTTGAAGCATCTACTCTATACAAAATCTGATATTTTTGGAATATTTTTTGGCTGAAAAATGTGTGTGTTGTGTGTAATATAGCTTCGTGAGAACAAAATTTGAATTATTAGATAAATTAGTAAAAGGCAAATCAAGTAATGACGAGACTTAATTTCTGCTCATTATTGTTATTAATTATTCGAAATTCACCTCTATGATCAAATTATTAAACTTAATTTTGGTTCACTATTTGTTAATTAGTAATCATAATCAACTCACTCCATAATTATCAATATATTATTAATATTATTTAGTTTATCATAACCCTTTGATCACGTGACTGCTCGTAATAAAAAGCCCAATATACAGCCTTAGAATTTGCTTTCGAAATTAATAATATACAATGATTTCTGTGAAAATGGGAATCTTATTTACGGTTCACAGTTTATCCTACATAATCATATTATCACAATCATATATTGGGAAAAGCAAAGAGAGCCACTTATTAGTTAGAGTATTACTTTCTCAGTGGACGCACAAATCAACTTTCGAAGATGTGGTAATTTCTCAGTTAATTCTGTCTTCTTATTTTTCTCATTTTTAGGTTTTTTTGTATCCAAATAAATTCGACTAGACCAATCTCTTAAGTTTTGTTTGGTATGAGATAATAATAGACATAGAATGGAATCAACATTTCTCGATCAATTTCATATTTTATGTTTGATATGTTTTATTAAATAGGTATCATCATTTCTTAATGAATGGTCATTCCTAAAGTTAAAGAATTATGATTCTTTTCGCTCCCCCTGTTTTTACGTATTTTATTTTGTGTGTAGTTAATTAAGGAATGATTTTTTCATTACTTAATTATTCTCAGTATCAGTATCAGACAATATCTTAATTATTTGTCACTCTTAGGTCATTCATTTCTCATCCTTATTCCATTCTTGAGTCATTCAATTCAACCATAATTTCATCCAGTCATACCATTACAAATTCTCTTACAATAAAAACTACATGTAGTGTTTTTTAGGGGGAGGGGGTTGTCATCCCATTTGTATATAACTACAGCTCATGATTAACACTAGAAAAAAAACATGTTGTTTAAAGACGGATTTAGAGATGAATTTTCGATCTCAAAACACGTGTTGCAATGGTTCTTGGTCCATCGCTAAAATAGGCGAAATAAATTTTAGCGATGGGTTTTGGCATCCGCCGCAAATTAGACACGTAAAAACGGATCGTTAAACTCCAAGGTCAAGATCCCATCGGGTCGAATGCTTTTGTGACGGAATACATTCAGTCGCTAATTTTATTTTTGTTTTTTAAATTAGCAAATTTAATGAAGGATCGTCGCAAATATTTTTTAATTTTTATTTTTTATTATATAAATTAGCGGAAAAAAAATTCGTCACAAATATCCAGATATGAAATAAACCTTGTAAGTAGAAATCTCACCTAGTTTGAAATCCCTCATCAAACATTATCTTCGAGAGTTGGATTAGTTTGATAGATTTAGTAAGTTGAGTTTGACTCTTCTGAAAGATTGTGTAAAGTTTCCTTTTGCACTTAAAATCAAGATTCCTAAGGTACTAGAACCACCCCTACTTTGTCTAGGGAGAGTGGATATAGAAGTCGAGCTTTCGAACCACTATAAAACCTGTGTGCTTTACTTGCTTTTATATAGACTGTTATCTGATCATCTTATCTTCATAAACTAATTCGGTTCTAATTCACATCAAGTGTTCAGAAGCGAATTAGACTTAAACATTTTGACAAAGATTTTCATACACTCAAGTTAGAGCTTACACACTTCGGCATTTAGTCCAATTTGATAAGCTAACATAACAATTATGGGTTAAACACATTACACCACTTAGCTTTATCTAAAACATTTTGTGAGTGTGTGTGGTGTTTCAGAGTAGTGTTAACTAAAGTGTTGACAACATGTACGACAACACAAGACAGTTATGCACGATTATGAACAATTTTAAACAGTGGAAGATTTAAACACCTTGCAAACGGAATTCAAATTTTTTCATAGACTTAAATAAAGTCTATGATGCCTCATGGCGAAAAGCTTCACTATAACCATGTAGTGATACAAATAAAGATCTAACATAAGATCTCAAAGTGAGGGTAAGGTGTAAACACATCGCCTAAACAGATCTATAATGACTAGAAAACTGATCACACTCAGACCCTAATCTAGCCTATTTTCGATCTCAATATTGATAGGAGCGTTGCAACGCTCGATAGTACTTGAACACTCGATAGTGTAGCTCTCGTTTACTACTCCCTGGCTTGTTTTCCCTAGTTTTTCCTTTGAACATCTCCTGGTATTTATAGATGTAGGATCCACCGGAAGTTACAATTACTAGATCAGTTTGGAATGACCTAGAAACAAATCCTCCATTAACTCCATAACCGCCCATGATGTATTTGATCTCCTCACTTGATAACCGCAGCCGCAAGACCTGGAACATTCTAGGTTTTCAACCTGCGAACAGAACATCAACCACAACATAGAACAAAAGTGTTAGTATTAGGAGAAAGGGTAAATTCACTAATGTTATCCAAAATGTTGCCTAAATATTTTTTACAACACTGACATAACATTAACAATATCCCCCAATTTGGTCATTCTATTACAACACACCTGATGAAAGTCTCAGTAATATGTGTGTAATAGACAATGACAAATGAATATCTTAGAATAGATATTAGTTTGCCAAAAATGTCTTTTAAACAAAAGATTAGGATTTTTAACTAAGCACAAATCATGCTTAGCCAAAAAAAAAAAAAAAAAAACCAAAACAAATTGTTCTAATATAAGATAGTAACAACAAAACATAATTCTTTTTCAGAGCCTGTCAAAGAATGCAAACACAACATCCAAACAATAAGCTATGCTCAAACAACTATTGTTCAGAACAAGCTAATAACATAAACAAATGATTCCTAAACAATAGAAAAACTAACCGAGCTAGAAAGCTATCAGAGCCTTAGCTAGCTACAAAAATTCAAGAGTTATTACAATAGAAGAAAATATAAACCAAGATGGGAAAGGATTGAGATGTAGAATATCAAACAACGGCATCTTCAATAAATCTGCACAAACTCCCCCATACTTGAATCTCCCCCCCATCTTCAAGTTAGTTTGACCATCAAAGGTCACCATACAGTGTATCCAAATCCGGATCACCACCTTCATTCCTCGGTCCAGCATCATCAGCAACATCTCCTCTGACTTCAGCATCATCACTAGCATCTTCTCCTTGATTAGAACCTCCATGTCCAGATGGTCCGGCAACATCTTCAGGTCTTTGTGGAGCATTTTCATCAGCTACTCCCCATATTGGAGTAGAAAGTAAGAATCTCCAAAAATTTCGTTGTTGTTCCAACTTGGATAGAGTTTTCTTCTAGTCTTCAGTCTTGTCCAAATCTACAATTTGATTAGAGATATATGGAGCAGATATGGTAACAGAAGAAACATTTGACCCATCAACGCTGATGTTGGCAGGTATGTTGATAATATTTGGGTCAACACTCCCTCTATTTTGAGTAGACTGTGGATCTGGTTCAGCTTCAGACATAGGTACATCATCTCTTGGTCCTGGAAGGGGTAAATCAATAATCAACAACTGATAGTTGATTCCAAGAGCAGGTGCAAAACTACTGATTACTTCATCTCAGCTCTTTCAAACTCCTTGTCATGCAGCAATTGGTGAATCAAACAAGGATTGGGCAACAATCATCTTCCACTAATTTCTCCAGCATACCCCAACATGTTATTAAAGATAGTTTGACCCATATTAAACTCATTCAGTTCACCTATCCTATATAAAATGATAGATTGTTCTTCAGTCAAACATGTTGAATTGGTTGTTGGCAGCCAATTATGGATAGGGATAGCAACGAGGCTGGTCTGGGATGAGTTTGGTTTATCCCAGGACCTACCCCGCAGACAATTTATGGACCCGGGACCCGCCCCACCCCACCACATTTTGACTAAGACCCGCACTGCAAACCCGGCGGGTTTTACCAGCCCCGCCTGTCTCACTTTTTTTCTAAATTTATATTACAGTGTATCAAATTATTTAAATCCATACCCAAATTTACACGAAACTAATGAAATCTCCTAATATATACTAAGCCAAAAAACTGAAAATTGACGATGAGAAAAAGAGAGTTAGAGTGTGCGACCGGCGAGGTGGTGGAGGAGCCGGCCAACCATGTGTGTCTGGTGGTGAGTGGGTGGCGGAGGTGCATCGTCTGGTGGTGAGTGGCCTGTGTTCGGGAGTGTGACGCGGTGTGGGAGGTGCGCGGGTTGGGTGTCTGGCCAACGATCGACGGTGTGAGATGGTGGGAAAGCGGTCGGCGGTGTGGTGGCGAGTGGGCTGAGGAGGCGTGGGCTGGAAAAGAATGTTGACAGCAGATGAGCAGAACGACGCCATTTGAAAAATAATTGAATGGACTATACAATTTCTAACCTAGATATATTTTTAATAATTTATATTTATTTAATGATTATAATATATATATATATTTAATATATGGGTCCAACTAATACCAGGACCCGTCCCTGACCCGGTGGGGTTTCTATCAAACGGGTCCAAACCCGCCCAAAACCCATTTGACCGGGTTTTTACCCGGCCCGTACGGGACGTGTTTGTGGCGGGTCCGGTTTAAACCCGCCCCATTGTCATTTCTAATTATGGATCACCAATCTATGCAATGCAGAGTATAAACTTGTCAATCTAGAAGTCAGAATCCTCTTTTCCCAGACTTTGACTTTACCACCAGTAATGACAGAAATCACCAAATTCAAATCAGTGATAGACCTTTCCTCCATGTTCTTTGTTCTTAAAATGCGGTTGATCACCCTAGGATTAACCATAATCCTATTACCTCTAAATCTTACATTCCCATAGTTCTCAAAATTCACTCTACCAAGACTCCTATGCAAGTTAGCATAATATTCATACACCCAATCAACATAAAATGGTGTAGCAAATTGTAGTGCATGCATAAGATGTCTTTCTGTAAGGAATGAAATCAGATTCATGGCTTCAAACTCAGGTACCTTAATGATTCTTTCACTTACAATCACTCTAGTTCTAATAGTAGTGTATCTAGAACTAGACATGTCATTATATGTCTCATCAACAGTTTCAGAGTCAGAGTATACCTCTTCAGGTTCAACAACTTCTTCTTCAGGTTCTGATGTTGTCTCAGGTGAGGCAACATTTTCGGCAACATGAGTGAGATCACTTCTTCTTTTGCTTCTGATTTCTCTCCTGGCAGTAGAAGAATCATGTTTGTGCTTGGTCCTTCCTTCAACTCTATTTGCAAAGAAATTTTTCAGTGGAACTTCCATGTCAACATCTTCTTTAGGTGACATTTCCTCCATCACAATATCAACTTCAACTTCAGCATCTTGAGCAGCTTCATTCTCAGGTTCACTTTCCTCTACTTCAGATTTAACCACTTGAACAGGCTTTGAGCTTGTTCCATCATCCCTTGGTTTCTTTCTCTTGGACTCAGAATAGTCCACCTTCTTTCCCATAGTCCTGAAGGACATTCTCCTTTTGCCACCATACCTTTTGAAAGGTTTTGGATTATTCTTCTTCTTCTTCTTTCCTTTGGCAGCTAGGTTCTGTAGTTTCTTGGTCAATCCACCATCAGAGTCAGAAGACTCTTCACCAAGATCAGGATCAGTTTCACCTTCCTCAGGGTTAGAAGGTTCAACTGTTTCCTTTTCTTTTCCAGCTTTCTCTTCTTCAGCTTTTCTCATCTCAGCTCTTTCTTTCTCAGCTTTCTCCTTGATGTAAGCAAATTGATTCAAGTAGACTTCCCTACCACCAATAGTGATTCTTTGCCTGGAAGTGCATCGAACCATATCTTCATAGGTTTGATGATGTCATAAACAGTTGCATTTGCATCCAAATCAACATGCATAAGAAATTCTTCATCTGGTAACAGTGTTGGGTCAACACTTCCAGCAACATTAGAGGTTTCAGTAGGTTTTTGTGAGGTTTGAGTGGGGTTTGGTTCAACAACAGGTGTAGGTTCATCTGTTGCCATAGTAGTTGGAATTTCAGTAGGTTTAGGATTTTCAGAAGGAATATTTGTAATAGGGGTTTTAGAAATGAGATTTTCAGTAGGAATTTGTGATTGAGATGAAGAGTTTTAAGGCTCACCACTTGATTCTGGCATAAAATTGGTTAGATCAACTGGTACATACCCAATAGTGATCGTGGGAGGCACAGGTGCGCTACCAATAGTACGCACAATCTGCTCGATCTCCGCCGTGGTTGTGGATTCAGGGAGAACCATGCAAGTGGAATGGGTTGTTGTGACAACACTTTGGTCGACACTAGGAGATTCGTTTCCAGTAGCCATTAAAGCAAGTAGGATGAGAGAATTTTTGGAGGTTGTGGATGTGTTTGGTGAATTTGGTTTGCTTGAGCTTTGTGAATTTGAAGGGGCTTGAGTGTTTGACATTATATCTACAATAATATAAAACACTCAATTAAAATAACATTAAATTGCAATCACAAAAGCAATAGAGAAACCTGTTGGTGATCAATTTTTATCGGGTGGATTAGTGATTGTTTAAGTTCAGTTTATTGATCATCAATTAATTACGTGTGATTGGTTACCACCGTAAATGGTAAATCGAGGGTCGGGTTATGAACTTGTGAATGTGAAAGTCGAAATCGTAATAATTTCGTATGTGTGCACGTTTAGGTGTTTAAGTGTGTGTTTTTGGAGCATTTGTGAATTTGAACTTGTATTTCTTAAGCTGGAGAATAACTATTTATAGACTAGCAAGCATGAGGTGTCTATGACCTTTGGTCTCCCTAGCCTGCATGCTTGACAAGTGTCCTTTGACCACAGTTTGACCTTATCTAAGCTGAATCTTAGTTACAAAGTCTTCTTTTGGTCTTATCTCGGACTCATTGTTGTTCGCCTAAGTCGGTTTGACTAATCTTGATTGTTCTTCAACTGAAAGTTGTTCGTCTCTTGAGTGCATGACTCAGAAGTTGTTCGCCTTTGTGTTTTACACAGATTGGCGTTGGGATCTTGATCCTTTGTTCGTCGACATGCACCTCTTAGGTTGGTAGATGCACCACCTTTGGTCAATGTTGCTCGTCATCAGTGACTTAGCAGAATGTTCATCTCTGGTTTTGGGCCTTAAAACCTGTTCGCCGATAAGCTGTTCGTCGTTGTAGTTGTTCGTCACTTTATACACTCCTTGGATTAGTTTATGCACCTCGGCTTGATTTTCCTTATTGATCATCTTTGATTTGGGGTTGATTCCTCGTAATCCCTATTAAGGCTTTAATTCTTGTTCGCCATTCATTGATTTATGTTCGCCTATCAACAAAACCGAAACAAATACACATGCAATAATATTCGGACCGAAAACAAACACACAAATCAATTCGATATTTATAGAGTAATAAGCAGTTAATTGAAGCACATAAAGAAGAGAGTGGAGATCGTAGGTTTGGAGAGAGATAATCCTTCGGTTATGTTGAGTGATGAAGAACGTGGGTTGTGTTGTGGAGATTAGGGGATAATTAACTGAATAATTAAATAACTACCTTAATTATATATACTGTAATTAATCTAAAATCAGTAAATAACAGTGTAATTATCACATTAATATTCTAGAATCTACCATTTTTCGAATCTTAAGCATATATGCATGAGAAAATTTTGAACATTTGAACCAAAACAGTGATAACAAAAATGATGGCGCACACACACCTCAACACACTTATAAATTTCAACTTTCAAGTACAAAATCACTTGATCATATTGATCCACCTTTTTAAAGAGTACATCGTAGTTGTCAGCTCAGTGCCTCATAGCTACTCAGTATATTATGACCATATTGAATTAATTACCTTTTGAAAAGAGATCATCGTAGTAGCAAACTCCGTGTCCCATAGTTACTCAGTAATTAACCCAATATCGATGCATATTTAATCATCTTTTGAAAAAAGATCATCGTAGTCGCGAGCTCCGTGTCCCATAGTTACTCAGTGATTAAGCATTTATTGTGGTTTTTCAATTTTAAAACATTCAAAAGATGTGTCCAGAATAAATTTTCAAGGTTCAAATGGAAAAATTTCTACAAGAAATTCACTTAATAAAAAAAATAGGTTTGACACTTAGAAATATAAACACGACATATACTGATGTCGTTTAAAATGTTGTTAACATTTTGCACAACATCCTGTTAGAACAGACTCAGATATTACAAAAACTAAGAGATTTCCTAAGGGAAGAAAACCTCTCATAATCAAGGGATTTAGTAAATATATCAACTAATTTGTTTTCGGTAGAAATATACTCAAATTTCACAACTTCTTTCTCTACAAGGTCTCTTATGAAATGGTGTCTTATATTAATATGCTTAGTTAAAGAGTGTGCACGGGATTTTTAGAGATATTTATGGCACTAGTATTATCACAATAAACAGTCAGAACATCACTGTGATTGCCATAATTATAAAACATTTTTCCGAACCATAGAAGTTGTGTACAACAACCTCCTGCAGTAACATATTCTGATTCAGCAGTTGATTGTGAAACACAGTTCTGCTTCTTGCTATACCATGAGATCAGATTGTTCCCCATGAAGAAACATCCACCACTGATGTTCTTCCTATCATCTGCATCTCCTGCCCAATCAACATCACTATAGCTAAATTAAAGCATAGCTAGTATCTTTTGAGTACATTATAATTTATACCCATGTCACTAGTTCCAGCCACATATTTTATAATTTTTATAACATAATTTAAATGAGACTCTTTAAGATTTGTCTGGTATCTTGAACATAAACAAACACTAAACATGATGTCAGGTCTACTAGAAGTAAGATTAACAAACTTCTTATCATTGATCTGTACAATGTTGGGTCAACATTCTGTCCATCACTGTCTTTACTCAGTTTTTGTATAGAACCCATGGGTGTTTTCAAGAATTTAGCATTTTCTAATCCAAATATTTTAACCAGATTCTTAGCATACTTACTTTGTGAGAAAAATATACCATCTTTATTCTATTTAATTTGCAATCCAAGAAAGTAATTTAGATCACCAACCATAGACATTTCAAATATTGATGTCATCTCATGCACAAATTTATTCAGCATATGTTCACTTGTTGAACCAAATACAATATCATCTACATAAATTTGAGCAATTAAGAGATAATCATTTGAATGTTTAATAAACAAAGTCATATCAACTTCTCCTCTAAAGAAACCATATTGAATTAGGAAATCAATTAGTCTCCCATACCAAGCTCTAGGTGCTTGTTTGAGACCATACAAAGCCTTATTCAATTTATAAACATGATCAGGATATTCAGGTACTTCAAAGCCTTTTGATTGTTCTACATAAGCTTCATCTTTAAGTATTCCATTTAAGAAGGCAGCTTTAACGTCCATTTGGTGTAGCTTAATATCAAAAAAGCATGCAATGACTAATAACAGTCTAATAGACTGAATTCTTGCTACATGAGCAAATGTTTCATCAAAGTCTATTCCTTCTATTTGAGTATAACCTTGAGCTACTAGCCTAGTTTTGTTTCTAATTATATTACCAGATTCATCAGTCTTATTTTTTAAAATCCATTTTGTTCCTATGACATTAGTATGACTAAGTCTAGGAACTAAACTCCAAACTTCATTTCTTTCAAACTGGTTTAGCTCTTCATGCATTACATTTATCCAATTTACATCTTTAGAAGCTCCAACTACATTTTTAGGCTCAATTAATGAATGATAACATTCAAAATTTACCTGATTGCATATAGAGGACATGCAAATAGACCTTACCACATCCTTGAGGTCAGTTTCAAATCTCCTTCTGGTTTGTACTCCAGTGTACTGTTCACCATTTATCTGATTCATTGGATGACTCTTTAGAATCCTGGAATAAGGTGTTCTTCCTGTTTCTAATACAGTTTCTGACTTAACAATCTTTTCAGGTTTTTCAAGTAGGGTTGTCCCAGATGATGACTCATTTTGGACAGCATCTTTTTTCTTTTAAAAAACTTCTGGAATCTCAATGAGATCAGTAACATCATCCTCATAACTTGTATCTGTAATACTAGAAGTATCATCAAATACCACATTATTGGATTTTTGAACAGTAATAGTCCTTAGATTGTAGATTCTGTAAGCTTTGCTATTCCTAGAGTAACCTAAGAAAAATCCTTTGTCTCTCTTAGAGTAAAATTTGTGCAATTGATCTCTGCCATTAAGTATGTAGCAAACACATCCAAAAACATGAAAGTACTTTAAGTTAGGTTTCTTGTTATTTAGGATTTCCAATTTTTTTTAGAAGTTCCAGATCTAATAAACACTCTATTTGCAACATGACATGTAGTATTCAAGGCTTCTGCCCAGAATCTTTTTGAAAGATTTTTAGAAATTAACATGACTCTAGCCATCTCTTGAAGAGTTCTATTTTTTTTCAGCAATGTCATTTTGTTGTGGTGTTTTGGGAGATGAAAACTCTTGAAAAATACCTTTATTTTAACAAAATTCTGTGAATGAGCTATTCTCAAATTCTCTATCATGATCTGATATTATCCTTCTTACTTTCAAGTTATAAGCAGTCTTAAATCTTTTGTAAAGAATTTTGAATGCAGAAAAGGCATCTGATTTTTCTTTCAATAATTCAACCCATGTAAATCTAGAAAAATCTACAACAACAACTAAAGAGTATCTCTTACCACCTATACTTTTTGTTTCCATAGGAGCCATCAAATCCATACGTAACATTTCTAAACATGTTGTTGTGGTGTATAAAACACTTTGTGTGGCACTCTTGATTGCTTACCTTTTTGGCATGGTCCACAGACTTTAGCATCATTAAACTATAAGTTAGGTAAACCAACTATAACTTCAAGTTTAATCAATTTTTGAATGTTTTTATAATTAGCATGTCCTAATTTTTATGCCATAAGACATTATCATCAGTTTTCATGCTATTACAAACATTGTTTGAACCAATCAAGTAGCAATTATCATCAGATCTATTTCTAGTCATCAAACATTCATTGTTTTGGTTAAACACATTACATGCATTCTTGTCAAATTTAACATGCAAGATATCATCACATAACTGACTAATACTAATCAAGTTTGCAAGAAGACCATCAACATGTAACACATTTGATAACTTTGGAAAACCTTTCACATTAAGAGTTCCTTCTCCTATGATTTTTCCTTTAGAACCACCATCATAAGTTACATTACCGCCATCATATGACTCATAATCAACTAAATGTTCTATTTGTCCAGTCATATATCTTGAGCAACCTGAATCAAAATACCATAAATCTGGTACACATGCTTTCAGAGAAGTATACACAACATTACATGAGATTTTAGTTTTAGAAGTCCAAGATTTATCAGTATGTCTCTCAGAATATTGTAACACTTTAGGTAACATGCCTTTATCGTTTTTCAATTTTGCACAATATGGCTTAATATGACCTATTTCAGAACAGTAATGACATATATAGACTTTATCATTCTTCCTAACATGTTTTTTAAAATTATCAGAATTAACATTTTCATGTTTTGCTATACCAAATTTAACATGCTTATCAGAATGAGAAGGTTCAGAAGTGTCACCAACAAAGCCAAGCCCAGCTTTGTTTGTCTGTCCAAAAGTCATAACATCATCCAACTTCATTTTCCCTTGAGAGAATTTCTTGAAACTCAAAGTTGATATTTTCAGATCCTCCTTAAGTTTACACAATTCCAAGTTCTTTCTAGTCAAGATCACTTCCAACTTTGTGAGAGAATTCCTTAAATCAGAATTTTCTATAGTCAATGACTCTAGAATCTGAATTTCCTCTGTATTATTTGTCTCATCAAGTAAACCATTAAAACAATTCACATCTGGACCCTTTTCACCCAGTGTTGTCTCAAATGACATGTCATTTTCGTCAACATCAGTGTAATAATCATCAAGATGATCATCAAAAGTATCATCATACTCTATCCTAGCAGAAAAAGCACATTATTCTTCTTTATCAGATTCATTTTCATCACCAGAATTATCACTCAAAGTAGCAGTCAAACTATACTTCTTTGTAAAGTATTAGCACATTCATTAGCATGATGACCAAAACCAGAATATGCATCACAATTCACATTTTTTATGTATTCAGGATCATATCTAAATTTGTTATTTCTATTCTGAGGTTTAGTTTGATTGAAATTTGTTCTTCTTTCAGAAACTTGAGGTGAATTGTTGATCTGGAATTTAGGTTGAGCAATACTTTTAGCATTGTTCATTTTATTCTTAAGAAACTTATTGAATTTCTTAGACAAGAGAGTAATGTTGTCTGGATTGTCAAGTCACAAACTGACAACATCATCATCATCATCAGATTCAATTTCAGTAATATAAGAAGTCTTTTTCAGAAATACAAGAAGTACTACCTTTGAACATAACAACCTTTTTATCATCTTTTAAATCTTCAGATTGTGTTATATTCATTTTATATATTTTTAGGATACTTACAAGTTCATTTTAAGACATGGTATCAGTATCTTTAGCTTCCTCAATAGCACATATCTTAGAATAAAATCTTTTAGGTACAGTTCTAAGAATTTTTTGTACTAACCTAGTATAGGAGATAGGATCTCCAAGAGAGCATGAGCTTTATTTGCAATCTCATTGATTCTTTCATTGTAGGATGAGATTGATTCATCTTCTTTCATCCTCATGTTCTCAAACTTTGTCCCGAGCATTCAGAGTTTGGTTCTTCGAACACTATCTGATCCTTCACAATGTTCTTGTAATCTTTCCCAAGCATCCTTTGCAGAAATGCAAGTTGACATTAGTTTGAACATGGAAACATCAGTTGCTGTGAAAATAGCATTCAAGGCCTTCGAGTTGTATCTAGCCAATTGAATTTCTTCATTTGTCCAGTCCAATTCCCTTTTGATTCGGACCTCATTGTCCTAATCAGCTGGTGTCCTCGGTTGAGTCCAACCAGACAATACACTCCTCCATGCGCGTTCATCAATGGATTTGATGTACATATGCATTTTAGACTTCCAATACGCATAACTTGTTACATCTAAAACATGAGGCTTAAGAGTAGGAGTAAGGGGATATTCCATTGCAATAAAAAATACACATAAGACACAGTATCTAAACTTAAAAGACTAAGTTTATTGCTCGGATGCCAATTGCGAATGTGTGTGGTGTTTTATAGAGTAGTGTTAACTAAAATATTGACAACATGTACGACAACAGAAGATAGTTACGCACGGTTATGAACTGTTTTAAACAGCGGAAGACTTAAAAACCTTGCAAATGGAATTCAAAAAATTTTATAGACTTAAATAAAGTCTATGATGCCTCATGATGAAAAGCTTCACTATAACCATGTAGTGATACAAACAAAGATCTAACATAAGATCTCAAAGTGAGGGTCAGGTGTAAACACACCGCCTAAACAGATCTACGATGACTAGAAAATTGTTCACACTCAGACCCTAATCTAGCCTATTTTTTATCCCAATATTGATAGGAGCATTGCAGCGCTCGACCAACACAAAAGATAGTAATAATTGCCCTTCTACACTAGATGTACTTGAGCACTCAATAGTGTAGCTCTCGTTTACTACTTCCAGTCTTGTTGCCCCTAGTTTTTCCTTCGAACATCTTCTGGTATTTATAGATGTATGATCCACTAGAAGTTACAATTACTAGATCAGTTTGAAATGACCTAGAAACAAATCCTCCACTAACTCTATAACTGCCTATGATGTATTTGATCTCCTTGATAACCGCAGCCGCATGACCTGGAACTTTCTAGGTCTTCAGCCTACAAACACAACATCAACCACAACATAGAATAAAAGTGTTAGTATTAGGAGAATGGGTAAATTCACTAATGTTATCCAGAATGTTGCCTAAACATTTTTTTTTACAACACTGACATAACACTAACACAATTTATATCTAAGTTTATATATATTTTGTTAAGTCACAAAAAATAGTTTAAAAGTCTATTCAACCTCTTGGACTTTTAACCCTCTATTAACTCGTTTGTTACCTACAAGTGGTATCACAACAATGGTTCAAAAAGACCACTTGTTTTGATTATTTCCGGTCTTTGAAGAAAAACCTCTGTGTGGTCATCTGAATTGATCCTTTTAGAAAAATCTTTGCATCATGTCGCATCCAAAGCATGAGTACTCGAGCAACAAAGTTCCCACATTTACTATTGAGAACAATGAGTTTAAAAAGTTTAGAATTTAAGGTCTTCTAAAGTCACTCCATCATCGGATATGGAAAGTCGTCACCAAAGGACTAATCATCTTCTGGTGTTCCAATTCATCTATTAATGAAAATCCTACAATGTTACTCACTGCTCAAATTCAAAAGCCAGATTATTAGCTAGATCCCAATGAAATCAAGACCACTGGACTTAATCACATAGCAACAAATCTACTTCTACATGTTGTAGAGAATGAATACCTGACTTGGTCGTAAAATACTAGCTTAACTCGTAGTTACCCCACAAGAGTATGGGATCACTGTAGTATGGGCAAGTATAGGGACCAAGTAGTATCGAACCCGTGAGAAGGCTTGCACGAGAGTAAATCCCTGAGAATCCACGTGTCGTAGCTAATATGAATGCGATTTTGTTTTAAAGTAATACTAAATTATATTCTACTAATTATCAAACGAAAGGAAATAAAACTATTTTAACTCTGATTTGAAGTGCAAATATGATGGTGATGATCAGAATAGGAACCCCTACGTATACTAATGGAGTTGGTACGGTAACTAAAATAATTGTGATGTTCAAGTTAAAATCCTAAGTGTACTATAAACTAGGCAATCAACTTCCCTAATCTAGCACAAAGAATTGAAAGAATAAAAGCTCGGAAATAATCCCAATACTTAGTTCTAACAACTTACTTCACTAACCCACTAATTAACTTATATGAATTGTGCTTAATTATTAATGCCCTAATTTAACTAAGGTAATTCGGCCGTCCTCCCTAGATAAACCAGTTGATTATAAACCCCTTCAAAAACCCTCTCCTTAAGCCTATTCATTATTAAAGAATGATACGGCCGTCTTCTCTCTAATAATTTTCATACTTAATTCTATGATCATTCTAGGGTTTATTAGAATTATTCAATAATTAAGAGAATTAAAACTATATATCACGAGTTATCCTAATTACGTACCAACATCCTACTTCTACGAGTTCATCCTGTCCTAAGCATACAAGAGTTTTATCCTAACATGGCGATTACGAGAATAAAAGCAATAACAAGATCAACAATCATAAACATAATTAAAATAATCAAGAAATTCTAGAACATAAACTATCTACGAAAGTAATTGAATCAAATCTGAAAATAAATCTAATAAATCTGGGATTTAGGTCTACGAATATCAAAGAATTCAAGAAACAAAAGAGAAAACTAAACCGTGCAAAGTAATTAATCGTTCTAATGAATCCGTATGATAAGAACCTTGTTTACAAACTTGAAATTCTTGCCAAACTCTCAAAATCACGTCCCAAGACTCTTCTCCTTCGAAAATCGAGTCTAGATATGTAAAAATAAGCTTGAGATGGGTATTTATATGATTTGGGGCGAAAACAGATCAGGGCACTCGAGCTGGGCCTTCGCTCGAGCGCTTGGCACTCGAGCGGGCTTGGTCGAGCAACAATTTGTCACAGAAGTCCCAGGGTGCTCGAGTGCTTTCCGCTCTAGTGATTTTGCTCGAGTGTTTTTCGACTGTTGTACACTTGTTCAAAAAACCTTCATATCTTCTCAACCGGGAGTCCGTTTTGGTCGATTCAAAGTCATACGAACTCCATTTTTCACCCTCTTTCCTAATATGAACACCAAAGAGGCAAATTGATGAGTTTATGAAAATGTTACTCAAATAACTCTAAATACTCATAAAAAGCTCAAAATATGGATTAATCGGGCACCAAAACTTCTCAATTTCACGTCTAATCAACCCCCCCAAACTTACCATTTTTCTTGTCCTCAAGAAATGAAATAATAAGTCAAGTGAAATTGGTAGAAATGAATCAAAGCACTAAATCATGCAAGTAATCACTTTCAAGCTTCTAAGATCGGTCACCCGCACAAAAACTCACCCCTTCATCCTACTCATGGATAATCAATAAAAAACCACCAAGTCAAAACATGGATGTGCTCTCGGTGGTGTGTTTCACTCCCTCACAAGGGGTAAATTGTTTTTTAAGGACCGTAACTTTGGGGGGGTGGCAAAACAAGGACCGTAATTTTTCGGGCTGGCAAAACAAGGACTGTAACTTTAAAAAGTGGCAATTTAAGGACCGTAACTTTAAAAAGTCACAATTTAAGGACCGCAACTTTTAAAAATAGCAATTTGAGGACAAATTAGCCCGGATTACTCTCATTCGGGCTAATTAGATCGGGTTTCGGGCTCAAATCATCAACATGGATATTATTTTGAATGAAACTATTTTTTAAAAAAATTCCACTTCATTTTTTTCTTTTATTTTTGAAATAATTTCCAAGTCATTCATTATACTCAAAATACTCTAAGAAAAAAAATGAAATGAATATTTTTGGAAATAATGAAAGTATTTTATTTTTTGAGTAAGATAATTTCCAACTCATTCATTAAACGTATAGTAAGTATTAATTTATCTAGATTAAACATTTAACAGTAAGTATTATTTTATTGCAATATGTGTGATGTGTTAAACGTATAGTAAATGAAATAATATTTAAAAAAATCCACTTCATTTTTTTTTAAGTATAATGAAATGAGTTGGAAATTTTAAAAAATAGAAAGAAAAAATAGAAGTAGAATTTAAAAAAAATATTCAAAAGAATATCCATGCAGGCGATTAGAGCCCGAAAGAGAATAATTCGGGCTTAATTTGTCCTCAAATTGCTATTTTTAAAAGTTGCGGTCCTTAATTTGCCACCTTTTAAAGTTATTGTCCTTATTTTGCCAGCCCAAAAAGTTACGGTCCTTATTTTGCCAGCCCAAAAAGTTACGGTCCTTATTTTGCCACCCCCCTAAAGTTACGGTCCTTAAAAAAAATTACCCCCCTCACAAGTGTTTATCAATAATTAGGGACACTCTCAATCAATCTTCACACAAATTAGTGATCATAGGCTTGTAAGTACTCTCAACTTCGACCACAAACTAGAATTCATGCGGAATCAAAAATGACTTTTTCAAGGTTGTAATGTACGACTCTTTGGACAGGTGGGGTAAATATATAGGATAAACTGACTCAAGTGAATGGAGAATATAAAATCATTGCTTCGGTATTTCAATACACGGAACATAATACTTCGAATATTTTCATACAATGCACTTTCAATTCCATCTACTCTCAACACCTCAACTCTTTTTCTTCTAACTCTTTTCACTTTTCTTTTTCTTTTCACTGCGCTTTTTTTATTCTTTTCTCAAATTATACATGAGCTCATATTTTCTTTTGCTCATTCTCCGCTTTTTCAATCTTCCCCACCAATCACAACTTCATTACTCTCTTTTCTCATACTCACTCAACCATATACAATTCTACTTCTCTCAACTCAAACCCCTTCTCATTCACATATTTTCCTATTCTCCACTCAAATTGGGACAAAAAGAGTTTAGGAATTGGATAAGTTCAAATTTGCTAGCAAATAAATAGGCTCAAGCTCAAACTGGCTAACAAGGGACTAATGTCATTGGTAGGAATATTTTGGCTAAGTGACTTATCAAATCAATAATGGCCTTAGATCACTTCCGACATTTAATACTAGACACAATCAAGAAGTGAGAGCACCCACAAGTTCTAGCACCTCTAAGGTGAAGATCCACTCACAAACAATGGGATCATTTTAATGAAATCTAATCTCTTAAAAGGCTCAAATCTCACAGTTTTTCATATACATGCTAGACCTAGTGACTTCTCATCATTACCACGCAAATATTCAAAAGGAAAATTCGTAAGTGCACAAATTCCCTTTCAAATCCACTCTACTCACAATACTCACACAATCTAGTCCTAATTCAATTCCACAATCACCAACTCACACTTCATAATCAATGACAACAATCAATAAGTAAATAAAGAAAGAGTCAATAAACGTGAAATAAATAGTGCCCAGCTAATTCACAAAATAGACTCAAGTGCGCCTCACAACATACGTGCATGCCCATCATACAAAATATATGTGAAAGGAAACTCGGAAGGGAAAAACATACCTTTAGTGGATGGTAACTACGGTTAAACATATAAAACACTCCACCCCCCAAACTTAGACTAAGATGTCTAAGTTTTGGGGTTCGGGATTACCTCATGCGCATATTTCCCGGCTCACACTTAGTACTCTGGCTCCCTTCTTTTGATCCTTTGAGGTACTCCACACTATCATCACTTGGAAATTCTTGCACCCTCAATAAAAGTCTACAATAAAATCACTCACGAACGATATTAATAATCACACGAACACAAAAACAACTAACAAAAAATAAAAAATACTCAAAAGCAAGTAAAAATGGGTTGCCTCCCATTCAGAGCTATTTTTAAGGTCCTAATGACGGACCGAGCTCAAAAGAGCTCAAGACTCATTAAGCTCGATGTTACCTCTTGTATCCTCGTAAGAGCGGTGATAGAACTTCTTCACCCCGAGGCCATTTACCTTGCACTCTCGTCCATCATTCGGTAGTGGTTTCAATTCCTTTTTATTTTTTGCTTCCAATGAGGCGCCTTGTCGAACATCTTCTAAAAAATCGTCTCCTCTAAGTCCACTCCTCATTTTTCCTCCACTTGTTTTACGTTCACACACTTCAAAGCCTTGTTGTCTTTCTCCATAGGATACTTCATTGCCTCATAGATGGCAATCTTCACGTCTTGATCATCCACCTTCACCGTGATTTTTCCATTTGCTACATCTAACACCATCCCAGCTGTAGCCAAGAAAGGTCTTCCCAAAATTAAAGGTATGCGCTTGTCCTCCTCCATGTCAAGGACTACAAAATCAGCTGGAAAAATATGATCACCCACTTTCACAAGGACATCCTCAACCACCCCTTGAGGTCTTGTGATAAACCTATCGGCAAGTTGGAGAGTCATCACCGTCGGTTGAAGGTCTCCACCATCCAACTTCTTAAACAACGACAATGGCATCAGATTTATGCTCGCCCCTAGATCGCATAATGCCCCCTTCTTAATTCCATTCCCGATATCACATAAGATCATGAAACTATCGGATCCTTCTGCTTTGGGGGTAGAGATTTGTGCACCATCGCACTCACCTCATGGTTCATCTGAACTAACTCTGGCCCGTCAACTCTCCTCTTCTTCGAGATCAAATCTTTCAGAAAATTTTCATAATTCGGCATCTGCTCTAATGCATCATAAAACGGGATGTTGATGTGCAACTTCTTGAAGACCTCAAGAAACTTAGCGAATTTCTCATCCACCTTCTTCTTCATGAACCGTTGTGGATATGGTACCAGAATTACTGATTTTGGTACCCCCATTCATCTCGCTCGGTTTTCTTCACGTTTTTCTTAGCTTCTTTTGTCTTTTTCCACTTGGGAATTTGCTCTTCTTCCACAATCCCTTCTTCCACCTTTTCTTTCCCATCATCCATCTTTTTCCTCTCGCTCTCTTCCTCAACCTCTCTATGGATTTTTCGCCACCTCAGCAGGTAGTGGGGGACCATCATACTTGGTACCACTTCTCAGTTCAATAGCCTTGCAATGCTTTTTCGGGTTAACTTCCAGCATAGAAGGAAATTTACCCATCTCTCTACCCAACAATTTCGCGATCTGGCTAATCTGATACTCTATCGAAGTGAACCGCCTATTGTTCTCTTGCTGAATTCGATTCAGGTCCATATCTCTCCTCTGAAGTTCTTGATTTCTCTTGTCATTTTTCTTGTTTATCTCCTTCACATCATACTCTAGAGAGGACAACCGCTTACTTCCATCTTCCACCTTCTGCAGAATAGCTTGTAACATCTTATCGTTGGAGGCACCGCCTTCTCCCCCTGGGAGTTTTGAATCTGGATATACGTCTGGTGGTACAGTTATTCTGGCTTTCAGACTACTATAAGAAAAGTTATCGTTCTTCCTCCACTGATTCTGAATAGATGGTTGACCTCCTTGGTAACCTTGATTATTTCTCCACTGATTCTGAGGAGGCTGTGGACCCGATGGTAAAAACTGTTGACCATAGCCAAGTCTCCCTTGCTGATAGCTCCATTGGTTGTAATTCGGCATCCCCATGTAGTTGGCCTCCTCATATTGGTATACTGGTTGTTCCACCTTCTCACTCATAACTGCGCCTCCTCTTAGATTCTACCCAACCTCAAGATTGTTGATTTTCTCCATAAGTGTCATCAACAGCTTCCTATTCCCCTCACTCTCCTCCGCCTGGTACACACTCTGACGAGGCTGACCAGCATTCCACTGAACCGTATTTTTCACTATATCCTCCACTATCTGTCTACACTCAGCTTCGCTTTGATTAAAAAATGCTCTACCCGCACAAGCATCGAGGTGCTGTTGATCCTTCTCACAAGCTCCACAGTAGAAATAAGCCATAATATCTCCTTCGTTGTACCCATGTTGTGGGTAATCAATAAGTATGTTAGAGAATCTCTCACAGGCTTGACTCAGTCCCTCGTTCGGTCTCTGCTTGAATGAGGAAATCTCATTCCTCGCCTTCATCGTTCGGGACGGAGGGTAGAACCGCTCTAGAAATAGACGCTCGAGCTCAGTCCAAGTATTCACACCCCCCTGTGGAAGTGTGTTATCATACCAATCCTTTGATATCCCAGTCAGTGAGAATTGAAATAGCCTGAGCTTCTTTGCGTCCTCAAACATCCCATTGTAGTGGAAAGTGGAAGCTATGATGAGGAAGTTCCTCAAATGGGTGTGTGGATTGTCTTTCCCTACCTCTGCACTGAACTGATTTTCCAAAAGCATCTTCAAAATTTTGGGAGAGATGGAGATATTATTCGCCTCGACTGGTGGCATAGCTACTCTATCGTAGTACCGTTGAGGCTGAGCCTCAAACATCCCTCTAATCGCCATACCAGGAGGACCTGCATTCTGGGGTGTTTGTTGTTGGTGTACTGGTGGTGGAAGGACCTGTGGGATATTGGGTTGGTTTAGGATAGGTTGTGGAGGGTAATATGGTGTATAGTAGAGTGGATAAGGGTATGGGTAAGGTTGGTTGTTGTGTTGGTAGACAGGGTGGATGAAAGGGTTATTGGTGTTCTGGGTTTGGTTCTGGTTCTGGTTCTGGTTCAGTGCAGGGTTGTTTTGGTTATGTGGATTTGGGTTTTGGTTGGAGCTCTCCCCTTGGAGTACTTGCATCTGACTATTCACACCGCTTGTTCTATCCACCCATTCCACATTCTGATTGAGTCCTTCTCCTAAACCCAACTCTCCGCTTATATCCAGATTCATCTCATCACCAGCTGTAGTAGTCATCCTTAGTTGGAAGGCTCTATTCCTTCTGGCTATGGTCTCAGGATCTAACTTCGTTCTATCTTCGCTCGTTTCTCCCTTTTAGCGTATTTTCATATACCTGAAACACCAAAAGAAATATCAAAACACAACTAGCTAATAACTAATAAAAGAGAAAATAAATGCACTCACTACTAGCTACTACACTATTTCCAAGTTTCACTCAATGAGCATACATCGCCTTCCCCGGCATCGGCGCCATTGACTTTGTCGTAAAATACTAGCTTAACTAGTAGTTACCCCACAAGATTATGGGATCACTGTAGTATGGGCAAGTATAAGGACCAAGTAGTATCGAACCCGTGAGAAGGCTTGCACGAGAGTAAATCCCTGGAAATCTACGTGTCGTAGCTAATATGAATGCAATTTTATTTTAAACTAATGCTAAATTATATTCTACTAATTATCAAACAAAAGGAAATAAAACTATTCTAACTCCGATTTTGAAGTGCAAATATGATGGTGATGCTCGGAATAGGAATCCCTACGTATACTAACGGAGTTGGTACGGTAACTAAAATAATTGTGATGTTCAAGTTAAAATCCTAAGTGTACTATAAACTAGACAATCAACTTCCCTAATCTAGCACAAAGGATTGAAAGAATAAAAGCTCGGAAATAATCCTAATACTTAGTTCTAACAACTTACTTCACTAACCCACTAATTAACTTATATAAATTGTGCTTAATTATTTGAGGCCCTAATTTAACTAAGGTGATTCGGCCGTCCTCCCTAGATAAACCGGTTGATTATAAACCCCTTCAAAAACCCTCTCCTTAAGTCTATTCATTATTAAAGAGTAATGCATTTGTATTCTCTCTAACAATTTTCGTACTTAATTCTATGATTATTCTAGGGTTTATTAGAATTATTCAATAATTAAGAGAATTAAAACTATACATCACGAGTTATCCTAATTATGTACCAACATCCTACTTCTACGAGTTCATCCTATCCTAAGCATACAAGGGTTTTAGTCTAATATGGTGATTACGAGAATAAAAGCAATAACAAGATCAACAATCATAAACATAATTAAAATAATCAAGAAATTCAAGAACATAAACTATCTATGAAAGTAGTTGAATCAAATCTGAATATAAATTTGGGATTTAGGTCTAAGAATATCAAAAAATTCAAGAAATAAAAGAGAAAACTAAACCGTGCAAAGTAATTAATCGTTCCAACGAATCCGTATGATAAAAACCTTATTTACAAACTTGAAATCCTTGCCAAACTCTCAAAATCACGTCTTAAGACTCTTCTCCTTCGAAAATCGAGTCTAGATATGTAAAAATAAGTTTGAGACGGGTATTTATATGATTTGGGGCGAAAACAGATCAGGGCGCTCAAGCAGGCTTGGTCGAGCACCAATTTATCACATAAGTCCCAGGGCGCTCGAGCTCTAGAGGCGCTCGAGTGCTTTCCGCTCGAGTGATTTCGCTCGAGTGTTTTTCGGTTGTTGTACACTTGTTTGAAAAACCTTCATACCTTCTCAATCGGGAGTTTGTTTTGGTCGATTCAAAGTCCTACGAACTCCATTTTTTTCCCCCTTTCCTAATATGAACACCAAAGAGGAAAATTGATGATTTTATAAAAAAATTACTCAAATAACTCTAAATACTCATTAAAAACGCTCAAAATATGGACTAATCGGGCACTAAAACATCACAATTTCACGTCCAATCAATACCTTGGAAAGGTTATTCTTTTGACCAATGCCAAGGACATCTAGGATACCCTTACTGATTAGGGTCGTTAAAAAAAGATCAAGAAGGACAAGCTGATCAGGGTCGTTCAAAAGTTCGATAACCTAAAGATGTTGTCTAATGAAAACATGGATTAGCTGAATTTAAGATTCACTACCATCATAAATAAGATCGCCATTTTAGGAAAGACATAAACCTAAAAAGGGATTGCTCTGGAGATTTTACGAGCACTTCCTAAGAAATGACGAAGCAAGAGAACTTTGATCAAGGATACAAAGGACTTGTCCAAGATTACTGCTATACACCTCTTCTCTGACCTCAAAGCTCATGAGTTCGATTTGGAACCTGAAGAAGAAGAGGAAGAAGATGATTCCCTACCTCGATAATCTAAATCAGTAGCATCCAAGGCTACCAAGAGGGAATCAGAAGTTGTCAAAAATTAGTCATTAAGGAGGAAGTCAGAGGAAAAGAGGAAGAAAATGAATTTGCACTATCAACTAGACGGGATGAGATTGAAGGAGATTATGACACTAATCATCAAAAGGATGGTCGCTCTCAAAATGGTCAATCTTCGAGATCCTCATACAAATCCAACCAAAAGAACTACTCAAGATCATTTGATAGATCAGAGTACTCCAGCAGAAGAGATCATACTCCATACCCCGTGACTCCACTTCCAAAGGACTGGACACTACATCTATGATTATCCAGAGCATAGCTCCAAAGAACGTGAGGAAATGCATGCTAAAAAAAACCAGATGTATGATGATTGTAAAGTGATGGTTGTAGAGGCAAGTGTTGATAATCTGCCACTATCATCATCATCATCTGATTATTCATCCAATGGAGTTACGGAAAGAGAAGAAGATGAGGTACAATATAATACCACGTGTTGCTCTTCTTCTGACACTATTGAGCTTAGCTCAAGTGCAAATGAGTTTGACCTTCAGCTCAGCTATGAGCAATTGATGATCGATCTCAAGATTGCACAAGAAATATATACACAATCGGAAAATGAGAAAGATGAACTAAGACGTAAGATTTTGAGACTTTCTGAGTTTAGAACCAATGTTGATCAAGTACCAGCTAACCTGATTGAGAGGATGACTAAAGAGATTCAAAACTTCAAAGTATTATCTGCAAATTTGGAGAAACTGATAAAGGATCACATTGTGATCTAGATGAAGTAAGAACAAGAGTACTTACTTCTTCATAGTAAGTTTGATAATCTTTTCCAAACACAAAAACTTCTTAAATCTAGATAGGATACCTTGCAAAAAAAAAAAATGGCCTCAATAAATAAAGCATCAAATGCTCTCAATGAGTTCTCAAGCTACTATTGTCCCTTAGCTGAAAGTAGTGAATTAGGTTATAATTCAGCAACCCCTATTAGTGCACCTTCAACAAATATCACAAACAATGTTGTTGACAAAGGTAAAGGAAATATCCAACCTAAGCCTGATAAAGGTAAGAGGTCAACTGATCAAGTAAAGCTGATAGGCCAAGACAGATTAAACAACATCTGAGGAAGCAACAGTCGAGTTCATCTCAGGTGAAGAAACCTCAACCTGCACAACCGAGTAAGGATCAGTTGAGACCATCTCGAAAGGGACAATCTCAACTGAAGTAGACTCATCTTCAGCTGATTACAAAACCAGCTACCAAAAGTTGACCAAAATCCTCTATGTGTGAAGTAAATACACTCCGCACAAGAAGAACTTGTACACTTACCTTTTCAGTCTATACCAAAAGAACTTGCTCACTCCAAAAAGAAAAACTTTGAATTGTGCACTCATAAAAATATACACATATTTACTCATATGCCACAAAATTATTCAAAAAGTGATTTTTCTTAAAAAGTGCACCCGTGCAAGTGTGCAAGTTGATTCGGGAGGAGTACTTTTGAGGGCTAAAGTTCTACTTACCCTTATAACTGGGGTATCAGGGTTGCTGCACTTAAGCCACACAAGGTAGATAGGAGACCAGCCTCTAAGAAACATCATAAAGGGCCTTCTACCTCATATAAGACTTGACACTCATTCACAATCTACTTCTCAAGTATAAAAAAAAGGAAAGTATCAATGTTGATGTATATGGGAGATGAATAGGGTCCTCTAATCTCAATAGGGTCACTTTATTTGCCTGGATCATGAAGCCTGAACGGTACATCTAACAATCAAGGATCCAATTGTACTAGGGTACCTAAGGCCCGATTTCGATGCAAGTCCACGTGGGACTAGCCAAAATAGGAGGTTCACAAGATGATGTTTTGGTACATCGACAACAGGTGCTCAAAGCATATAACTAGTGACAAAAGCCTTGTTCATTCATTCGTTCCTCAAATTGGCCCACGCGTAGTTTTTGGTGACAACTCTGAAGGTCAGACCAAAGGAGTAAGAACCTTGCACCATGATGAAGTACATGTTGAAGTAGTATCTTATGTTGAAGAGTTAAACATAACCTTTTATTCGTATCACAATTATGTGATAAGGGTCCAGCGTATAGTTCTCGAGTGATATATACATAATCATAGATAAGAGAACTCATAAGATACTTCTAATTGGTTTGAGAAAGAAAAATGTTTATCTTGTAGATTAGAACTATTAGGGATGGGGTTATTGACAAGAATCTATTCGGGGTGTAATTTGGATACAAATTATCATAAATCTAATTCCTAAAATTTAAAGATAATAAATCATGTAATTGAAGTATTGAATAACAGTAAATCATACAAAAGCCCTAAACATGTGAAACTAAGGGACCGGTGTAATTACCTTTCGATCGGAGAGACACTGTTGAGAAGACTAATTCTTTCAACCCAAATATCTTGAGTATTCCTAAGTTCAAGCTCGTAAATTTGGTGGGGAATCAAAACGAACTCTTAATTCTCATGGAAGAATTATTTTCTCACTTTTGTTGTCCTTATTTTAAAAAATTAGTCCTAGTATATGTATGTAGCTAAAAAATCAGTTTCTATTTATACATGTAGTGGCTGAAAATGAGGAGATAATTAATAGTTACATGGAAAAAAATTATCCCCTAAAAAGTAGAATTCACCATATATATCATTTTCTTATATTATGCCTCTCTCCTATTAGTCATCAATATTATTATAACTCATTAATATTAATTCATTCCACTGTCCACCCATATCACGAAATATGACTCCCAATTTTTTTTTTTATTATTCAATGTCAATTAATTAATTTAAACTATTAAATGTATTAATTTATTAATATCTTTTATTCTTTGGGAAAATGATAGCTCAACATATTCATCATATAAAAAATTAATCTACTGATCAGATTTGACATGATAAACATTCTGAGCTCAACAAGGAGACATATGAACTTGACACTCCAAGACACAATATTCTGTATTATTTTGACAATCTATCATGTAATTAGTAATATTGACCAAAGGTATGGTGTATTGAGTCTCAATGACTCTTCACACATAATAAATCAAATCAATATTAATTAATTACATACAATCCCAATTAAGTGATAGAAATTAAGAAATCAATAACTACTGAGATATAATTCTTCTTTCCAAATCAGTCTAAAAGAATTATCTCGTTGTTGATCCAATTCAGTGCATCAAATGCACTAGTGTAATCTATTGGTCAAGACAAACCAATTCGAGTTTTACACATCAAATTTACTAATGGAGTGTTCAATTTCATTTAAGTTGTGAAATTATACTTATTACAAGAATTGACAACGTGGTTTTCTATGATCTATTGCACACCACATTGTCTACAATGTAAAGTATTTGAACTTTATGCAATAAATAAATATCATTCATAATATTTAAGACAAACATTGATAATTTATTATCATTTAATAAGTGCAAGAAAAACAATTATATACAAAGCAACACTAAAAATATATTTTTCAGTATAACCCTAACAGGAACAACTATCTCAGGGATGTCTGTCTTGTTGCTAAAAGTTCAATAGAAACTAGCTGGCTCTGGTACAAAAAATTAGGCCATCTGAACTTCAAAATGCTTAACAAGATTGCATGGCTATCCCCGGTAGAAAGACTCCCACCTAAGTTTTCTCCAAAGATCAAGTTTGTGAAGCATGCCAAATGGAAAAACAAATTAAAGCTTCATTCAAAGAAATTCTCACATCCTCATCTACCAGAGTATTGCAGCTGCTCCATATGAATTTGTTTGGTCCAATAACTTCTTTGAGTTTCACTGGAAGGGAGTATATCCTTGTTGTTGTAGATGACTATTTTAAATATACTTAGGTTATTTTCTTATATAAAAAGAATAAAATAATCATGTGTAAATTATTTATCATGCTTTTTTATATCATTATTAATTACTTTATTAATATATTTGTTTATGGTTGTAACACAAGTATTAATAATTTGCTTTCAGACGCACTTCATGGATAATATTAAATATATATACTTTTATTTCATTGCGTGTTTATGAGACAAAGAGATCAATATTGTTATGATATAATTATGTTAACTAAATTAAAGCCAATGTGAATATTGATTTTTAACTTTATCGAAATTGATTCTAATACATTAAATAGTTTTAAAAAATATTTAAACTTTGTATTTTATCTATTAAGTTGATACACCCTGCAATAAAAATTCGAATTCCATCATTAAAAAAGACCCTCGATATTTAACGAGAGTTTGTTTGTCCTCGTTATTTAACAAGGACATTTTTGTATTGATTGCCAAAATTTTAGCGAGGAGGTTATTAGAAAGGGGTACTTTTCCTCGTCAATCCATCGTTATATTTTTTTTTAACCAAGAAATTTTTTTAAAATTTCTCATTAAACAACTAAGTTTTTCTCTCTAAATTTTTTTTTGTTTCAAAATGAAAAAAGAATGTAAAAGAATTTGAAGAAAGCAAAGCAGCAGTGTTATAGTGTCATAAAACTTTTATGTAGGCCCCTTATAATTACAAGTGAAAATGAAATGTCAGATGAAATAAAAGGAAAAGAACTAAAGAAGTTTCTGGTTTTGCCTTTGTGGCTGTTAGCCTATTAAGAAAAAGATTAAGCTGTCCCACTTATAACCTAAAGATGTTAATTCGGGCCGGGCTAAGCTCGTTTAACCCTAAAAAATATAGGGTTAGGGTCATGGTTTAAGAGCCGCATTTAACTCTGGGCCTTTTTGGTCCGGCCCTATTATCTCGCGGGCTAAACAGGCTAGCCCACCAACCCGGGTTATATATATATATATTTTTTTTTTTTTTTTTTATTTAAATTATTTATATACTCCCTCTGTCCTTTAAAAGTATGCACCATTTTCTGCACGTGGATTAATGCAATATGTCGGAGGGTATTTAGGGGTCTTATGAGGTCCGTTTATGAATAAAATGATTGTTTATGATAAGTATGCATAGAAACGTTACTATAAACAATCATTTTATTCATAAACGAACCTCACAAAACTCCTAAATATCCTCCGACATATTGCATTAAATGGCGTGCAGAGAATGGTGCATACTTTTACAGGACGGAGGGAGTATATAATAAGTGTTAATATAATTTTATATTTTTTTAAAGTATTAATATACTCACATTTTTCTTTATATTTGAATATATATATATATAATACTCACATATATATATACACTCACATAACTACATAAGTGTTAATAAGTACTCCCTCCATTTTTTATTAAATGTCACTTTGGCTTTTTCTTACAAATTAAAATTATAAATCTTTACCAATAATGCCCTTAATTTTTAAAATAATATGAATCCCTAAATTTGTGGGAATGAAAGATTTGTGGAAGATTATATTTTTATCTAGATATTAATAGGGGTGGAATTGAAATATTTGGGGTAAAATACATCAGAATGACATATATTAAAAAAATAGTTAAAAAGCCAAAGTGACATTTATAAAAAAACGGAGGAAGTATTTTTTTAAAGTATATATATATATATATATATATATATATATATATATATATATATATATATATATATATAATAAGTGTTAATATAGTTTGTACTTTTTTAAGTATTGATGTTTGAATTTTTATAATTATGTTGAACTATTTTTATGTAATTTTAATGAATTTATGAATAATGTTTAATATCATTAACATTTTATTGCCAATATTTTAAATTTTGTGTTGAATTTTAATTTTTTCGACATAACCCGTTTGTGGCCCGTTTATCCCGAGGCCCGCTAGGGTCAGGGTTAGGTCTTAATTATTAGAGATTCGTTAAGAGTGAATCGGATAATACCCTAACCCGTTTAATCCGAAGCCCATTAGGACCGGCCATATAGGGTTATGGCTAGCCCGTTTAACATCTCTACTTGTAACCATGACAACTATAACTTTTCCTTCGACACTTGTGGGTGTCGACGACTATATAACTAATTAATTACTTATTTAACTAATTTATAAATTTAATTATCTTTTGGAATATTCTAATGACACCAAATTAAATACTCTCTTTGTTCATAATAATCTTCACATTCTTTTTTATATTTGTTTCATAATATTCTTCACATCTAAAATAGAAATAAAATTTAATTATAATATTCTCACGATATCATTTTATATTCAAATAAAATTCTTAAAATCTCACTTTTCAATATTTTTTATTAATTTGAATGTACACATAGTAAGGTTATCTTGATGGTTGAAATGATGTCATCTATCATACAAATAAGAGAGAGAGAAAACTTTCTGCATTAAAAATGTAAGCTCTATTTTAAATAGTAACTTTTGGAAAAGATACTCTTTTTGTGGTATCCCGTGTTTCATGAAATGAATTAAATTTCTCGAAAAAAAATCAGATTAATGAATCCGTGCGTAAGTCATGATTAATTTATGTAATCTTTTCTATAATTCAAGTACATTTTTAACCATTGAAAATTCACTCAATTTGTATTTAAAAGTTACCACTTATTAAAATTAATTTTTCAGTATAAATTAAATATTTTTTTTATTAATAACATGGATAATTTTACAAAATACACTTGAATTGCACAGTGCACCTGATGCATACAAGACTCATGCTATAATTTGAACAAGTCTATTATACGCTAGATGCACTATGCAACTCAAGTGTATTATATAATCATCATTAGTTTTACACACTGTCTAACATGAGACTCTTTCTAAATAAAATTAAAGTAGTTAGTATGGAAATCATTCACCCAAGGTTGAGTTGATAATTAGTACTAGAAGAAGTGGAGATTTGTGTATTGTTAATACTCACAAAGTCACAACAATGAATGCATCAATAAAAAATCTGACATGCTTTAAGGGCTGAAAATGTGAGGGGAGGGGTAGGGGACCCAACCCTCATGTTTGACTATCATCTATCTCCACACTAATTTCGACTATGATTTCAAGAGAGAGTAATGTTATATTTAATGTCATTTGAATATTTGATGTCCCTCAATCTGTTCCATGTTTTAAGGACTAAAGCGGTCAGTACATATAATATCAATTAAAGGTGCTAGTTAGAGTGTTTTTTTTTTTTTAATAAATCCGGTCGGAGTCTTGACATTGTTAATTTGAAGACCGATAGGAGCGTATTAATCAACTACTATATTTATTTAGTTATAAGAGGCGGCAGTCAATGTTTGAAAACAAATTGAAAGTTGATGTCTTACTATTATAATCAACTCTTTAATTAATTTGAAATAAGTTTTCAAAAATCATTTGAAATTAATATAAAATAAGTATATATATTAAAATTAGCTTTTTATATAGGCAATCTCACAACACATAATGCGATCATTTATAATTTTTATAAGACAAAGTTTTACGTAAGCAAGCTGTACAAATTTAACTTGATATATTTAATTTTTTATTAAAGCAAAATTAATTAATTTGAAAAAACAATAACAAAGAGGGCAAAGTATAGAGTGAAACTGGTTTATACATGAATCACTGAAGGATATTAGTTGCTTTCATTAAAGAGTATTAGTTGTATTTACTGAAAAATATTATTGATTTACACTAAAGAGTCTTAGTTGTTCAGTGAAAATGAACTAAGACTCTTCAGTGTAAACAAGTGATACTCTTCAGTAAAAACAACTATTACTTTTCAGTGAAAACAACTAATACCCTTCAGTGATTCATATATAAACAGATTTCACTCTATACATACTCAACAAAGAGTATGTAGTATATATATATATATATATATATACTCTTATGTATACCCTTAATTGTATTTAGTATATATATATATATATATATATATATATACTCTTATGTGTATATATATTATCCACTTTAATATATTTTTTCCAAGTTAGTTTATTTTGCTTTCAAGACCAAGTATAGAGTGTAACTAGTTTTTACATAAATTCGTGAATGGTATTAGTTGTTTTCACTGAAGAGTATTAGTTGTTTTTACCGAAGAGTATTACTGATTTACACTAAATAGTCTTAGTTGTTCGGTGAAAATAAACTAAGACTCTTCAGTATAAACCAATAATACTCTTCATAAAAAGAACTAATACTCTTCAGTGAAAAAATTAATACCCGTCAGTGATTCATATATAAACCAATTTCACTCTATACATGCTCTGCTTTCAAAATAAACTAATTGTGTATGTTTATTTAATTTGAATACAAATTATTAGAAATTAGGGGATTACAACGACCAACCTCGTTATTTTTGCGGAAGATAATTAAGCCACCTTGATTTTACATACGAGTTATAAACCTCGTTATCAAAACTCAATTACGTAAATTGATTAGTATAAACCTCATTATCAAAACTCAATCACGTGAATTGATTCGTATTTCACAATCTAAGTAACTTAGTGTTTGAATATTTCTATAATATGTATACTTGTGTGATGAAGAAGTCACCCTGTAAATTCTTCACAATTTACGTATTTTGTTGTCTACGTTATCTATGAAAATCTCATACTCCCTTCGTCTCAAAACACTTTTCACAGTTACTTTATTTTCGTGTTTTAGCGAGCGAGTTGTTTATTAGTATTTGAAATGATAAAATAATTTTAAAGGTAGGGTATGATAGATCTACCTCTTCTCTATAATAAAGTAATTTTAAAACTACTTTATCATTTCAAATACTAATAAAATATTCGCTCGCGAAAACACGAGAGGAATAGTAACTGTGCAAAGTGTTGTGGGACGGAGGTAATATGGTTTTCATATATGTAGAAGTTATCAGAAAGAGGGTCTTGTAACATATAAAATATACCTAAAAAATAGATAAACATTAAAAAATTTGCGGATCCTAAGCGAGTTAGGCCGGGTCGGACGAATTTTTCTAAAACAATTCGCACAAGGCTGGTTTCAGAATTTTTGCTCCCAGTTTTTGTTACTATAGGCAAACGCGTGTTACTGTAAAGGCAAAATGTGTGTTGTTAGTCCTTAAAACAATAAATTTTTGTACTTTATAATAACTATAAGGGCAAATATGTGTTTTCACATGAACAAATATGTGTTTCTTAATTTATTCTTCATCCATTTAAATCTAGATTTATTATTTCATGTTGGCATTATTTTGTTCATGTAATAACACATGTTTTAATGTCGTACATTTATTACTATAAGGACAAATAATACTCCCTCCGTCCAAAATTGTGCCCCATTGTTTGAGTACAATTTTTAAGGAAAGATAGATAAAGTATAAATAACATAATTATTTGTGAGTGTAAAATTAAAGTGATTGTTGACAATTAAGGAAAGTGCACACTTTTGGTGGATAAACAAATAAGGCAAGTGAACACACTTTTGGTGGAAGAAGGTAGAATTTCTCTAAAGACAAATAAATATTTGTACGTATGGTAACACACATTTGCTCCTAGTTTGTGTTACTATATGGGCAAACACATGTTAACGTAAGGGAAAATGTGTTTTATTAGTGCTTAAAATAACAAATATTTGTACTTTACAGTAACTATAAGGACAAATATATGTTTTTGTAAGAAAAAAATATGTGTTTCATTAAAAATATATATATGAAAATAATATCTTTAAAATACATTTTAATTTATGTTTCTAAATTTAAACCATATTTTAAAGATGATATTCTCATTATAAAAAATTATAATTTTATTTATTGGTGTCTAAGTGAGCTCTATGTGGCATATCCCACAATCATGTTATTTAATTGTTAACATAAAATAATTAGATGTTTTGCAAAAAAAGAAAAAAAAATTATATTGTACTCCCTCCGTCTCACTTTAATTTGCACACTTTCCATATTGGGCCGTCCCACTTGAATTTGCACACTACTAAAAAAAGAAACATTGATTTACGTGCACACTCACAAACTTATACACATATTTACCCATATGTCACTACTTTATTCAAAAAGTACACTTTATTAATAAATGTGTCATCTTATAGGGTGCAAATTAAGGCGGGAAGGAGGGAGTAATTAATAAAAGTCATAAAGATCATAATTTTTTTGCAATTAATATATATATATTAAATTTAATCATTTAAAACGAGGCACGAGTATAGAGCACAAGTAAAGAGTGATACCAGACCTGCCCCGGCGCGGCATGGGATATGAGGCATGTTGATCCCAATTCCCAAATAGTGTAGGCTAGTGTTGATATTGTTATCCCTAAATATTGGGGTGTGTTTATAGTAATTTTAAAAAATAAAAGATTATTAATAGGTCATATATAGTAACTGAAATTTGTACAATAAAATTGAAGGCTATCACAGCCTTTCATGAGTAGATTAAAATAATAAGAAATTGAGGAACAAAAAAGAAAATCAATAACACCAAAAGGCCCATTTCTGAATTCATTGGGCCTAAGCCATTCATCATCACGATTCTCTTCTTCTTTTTTGATGTATTGCTGTTAATGGAGAAGAAGAAAAGACGTCTCTATTATTATTACTAATTTTTTGCCAGTGCATTAATTTTATTTTTTGTAATCTGAAAAAAAAAATGGACAATTAATGTACCAGTCCACGTCAATAGAGTTTTGACAATTCAATATCATTCTGGGAGGGTCTATCAAAATTAGATTTTATTATTATTTTTCTAATATTCTTTTAGAACACTCATATTATTTCCTTGGTATCAATTTTTATAAGGTTTTTTTTTTTTAATTTAAACTACACATTTTCTCTCAATTTATATTTTGTATTTTTTTCTAAATGTAAATGATCATATGCACATTGATAAACATATGATTATACGATATCACACCATTGTTTATTTAATTGCTTATGTAGTATCATACTATAAACAGTAGACATATAAATTTATGTACGTCAGGATGCATGTGATTATTTCAGCCAATTGCATAAAATACCTAAAAAATCATATAATATAAACTTAGACCCATTTTGAAACTGGGTAATTAATATTTATGTGTTGGAATTGATATTTATATAGTATCTTCAAATGCAAATTTAGTTTAATTGCCCAAAAGTATTAAAATTATATTTATTGTAAATGAGTCATAGTTATGTAGCACTCCCTCTCTCTTCCCCTCCCTCAAAACATACCTACTATTCAGAAAACTATTATTTCATGTGACGTTGTCCCGATACTCATCTTCATAGTATATAATAGGAATTTAGACTTATGTTCTTGCTCCATTTTGTGATCCATGTGTTGCAGAAAAGTGATTGGCATTCTAGAAATTGCTTGAGGTTATATTAAGATAGTAAAGTATGTATAATCAAAAGCTAGAAGCCAATAAAGGGAGAAAAAAAATTGACAAGACCAATATAGACATTAACTTCCCCAATACTCACTTTATGAGAGCCTACAAATTGTCTGTCTAGAAATTTAGAGCTGGCAATTTGAGTTGATAGGTCGGCCAGCACACTCAGGATTTGGGCTAAAAAAATAGCAATTAAAAAAAAAATTGGGCCATTTTGGCCCGGACGAGCCAGATGGGCTCGGGCTATTTTGGTCCGATTGAAATTAATTTTTTGTTTTTTTTTTTAAATCAAAATTTTAAATTGTAACTTATTATGAACTAAAGTAAATATACATATAAAATATATGTGAATTGTAAAAGTGTAATGAATTATGTTTTATAGTACTACTTCGTCCACCAAGTTTTTACTCATTCTACTTTTGAAATTAATACTACTCACAAATAAATAAATGAGTCTCACTATACTCCCTACAATACTTTTACTTTATCTATTTTTTAATGAAATATTAATTTTTTATTAAATTTTGTGTCCAACAGTAATGGGGTAAAAATTTCGTGGAGAGTATAATCTTTTACAAAAAAAAAAAAATCTTAAAAAAAAGGGGTCGGGCCAGCTCCTTAGCCTGCGGGTTAGGTTTGACTGGGCTGGGCTCAAATTTTATAGGCTCAATCTGCAACTGGGCCGGGCCAGATTGGGCTGACCCATGAACATAGCCTGGCCCAACAATTGAATAATATCTCATCTATGTGAGGAAGAAATATGTTAATTATGGGTTGAAATATAATAATTTTATCAACTCCATTCAGACACAAGGTAGAATAAATACGTAACCCCCCAAAAAAAAATGATGCTTTTTTTTTTTCAATCTTCTTTCTGAACTATATTTTACATAAGAATATCTTGGCACTTCTTTTCTATACATTCCCATGATCTACATCCTTGCTACATTATTCTTAGGCAAGAACATTTATTGTAAAGAAAAGAATAGATGAAATCAATAACAAAGACAATAGATAATACAAAGATATAACAGAAGATAAGCAGAATCGCATTGACATTATTAGTAAAGTCATTTGGTTTTCTTCTCCAATTTACCTTAAGATAAAAGATGCTAACTCGCAACAATTATGGACCAATTCAAACAAAAAAAAAATGTTATTCATCAGTCATTTTAAATACTTATAAAAATCGTGAAATACATTACGAAAGTATAGTGTTTAAACTAATAATCAACGCTATAACACCACAACCTTAATATACAGAATCTAAGTCATACAATAAACTCCAAAATTTTCAAATATACAATAGGTAGTTTATTTTAAATTAATTATTTTTTCCAATGTAAATTCAAAACCTTCCACCAATTAAGCAACTCATGTCCCATTTACTGAGTGTGAAACATAAAAAGGCAAAGATGTTTCATATGACAAATTCACACCCACCCATCTCTCTGATTTCTAATTCATGTCCTTGGAGAGAGGAATCAAGAAATCAACGAGAGTTGTAACCCACAAATTCTTAATGGAAATATATGTCCACCTCTTTTTCTCGTATGCTATAAATTTATTTGTAGATGTTGAATAATTTGGTTTACATAATCAATTGGTCAAAACAAATTAGCATTGGGTAGGTATCATCAATTGGTCAAAACAAATTAACATCAAGCAATGGGTAGGTAACATATAGCATTGAACTTAAATTCCTTCGTCCCTAATTTCCAACATAACTACTTTTTTACATTAGACAAAGTGATGATAATAATACTTAAAAGTCAGAACAAATAAAAGCTAGTATAAGTAGGAACCTGGTGTGCATAGTTCAATTCTGTCTCAAAACTTTCTGCAACAGGGCTTAATGCCACAGCACTTGCTCCCCTTCACTGATAAATGGAAAATGTTTTCATCAACGTGTCTCTGTCCTAAACTAGCTCTATCTTGAGAATCCCATGCTGAAAATAACATGTCTGTGATTTCACCAGAGAAGCCATTACCACTAAGATCCAACACTTTCAAATTTCTTGCCATCTTAATAGAAGTACAAAGTTGTTGCATGGATTCTCTTTCTGTGTCGTTTTTGTTTTCTTCTTCGTCTTCACTATCAGCAACTTCAAGATGTTCCACGGCCGTGTTTAAGACACACATCTCTTCATCTTTGGACCTTTCTTCTGACGACCTTAAGTTTCTTGTTAGACCTTCGATTTCATTTGGACAAACATTTTCAGCTAGGTTAAGTTCTTCGATAGTTCGATTCTCTGATAGCGCTCCAAGGACGCGAGTGACACCTACAAGCCCGAGTTCACATTTGGACAACACCACAACTTTTAAACAACATCCTGGCTTGCTGAGTAAAGATGCCAGTTCACTGCTTCCCTGTGTTTAGGAATCGGTTTAGAACTATAACAGCAATAAGTGGTTGGATAAGAATGGATATTTAAGTGTAACATATCTTTTTTATAAGTTTCTTCTTTCCAAAACTTTTCGGGTATGTTTGATATGAGAAATGAAAATTGAATTTGGAACTTCAAATCTAAATCCGATTATAAATTCGGATTTTAGAATCGGTTTTTAAAACCTTACACATCCGACCTACATATACCTTAAATCCTATAAATACCAAAAAAAAAAAATTTACACCACGCTCTCTCCAATGACTCATTAAGGCAATTATGATTTTTTTTTTTATTCCAACTCTTATTTATTTAACAGTTTTTCAACCTTTTATTCTCACTTCTGCAACCTTCAATAAAACACATTAATTATTAATTATTATACAATTATTCAATCATTAGAATTACAATCAATAATAATATAATCATACAACATCACACACCATTACACATTGGTTTGACATTAAATTAGGTTTTACCATATTTAAATCTCAAAACTAACACACATCACTATCATTTATCATAATTTAAAATCCAGATTTCAAAATTTCCACAGTTTTAAATCAAACATGCCTTTCAGGTCTTCCTCCGCTTGTAACCATCATAAGCGTGTTTCATGATTTTTTTAAATTTTTCTCATTTATTTGGGCTACCCCCCTACTTTCTTTTTTGATGCATTCATTTCAAATTTTATCTAATCAAGTGTGTGCGAACACACATCTTATCGTATTACTACTAGGCATATTTAAGTCCACATACTAATACCAGCAATTCATCGTATATTGACATGGTAAACCAAAAATAGCACAGAACTAATCTTGAATGTCCTACATGTACATAAAACGAAAATAACACAAGCTTATAGCCTTATACACGAAAATAGCTTTTGAAAATAAAACATTAGAATGATATATTGGGAACTATGTGTAGGCTTTATCAGAACTCAGAAAAAATGGTTACTTGAGTAGTTTCAAAGTTTGATGTAGGCTAAAGTCTGTTACGCAAGTAAAAAGAAACAAACCTCTTTCATGATAGGATTTCCACCAAGATTCAATTCAAGGATACTACTGATCAGAGATGCTTCATCTTTCAGCCTAGCAATGTAGTCACGAGTCAGTCCACAGACAGATAGATCGAGCCTGACCAGCTCTCCTGTGTCCTTGGATAATGGTTTGATCAACTGTATTGCACCTTCCTGAAAAGCATCCTCAAGTTATAAGATTAAGCATAAAGGACACACTATTACGGTGAAAGTTGCACACTAAATTTTGTGGAGTAAATTGTAAAATTGATCTAATATCAATTGGTGTTGATGATTTTAGACACGTACAAATCAATTTTCTCAATTATGTCTCATAACTTGTATCAGTTATTTCTCGATTTTACGGTTGCTACATGGATTTCCGCAACGCGTGAGACCAGTACATGCAAAAATCTTGAGGTCGCGTGCATATAGGACTAAAATTGCATTGCATTATTTTACAAGTTATGGGACTTAATTGAAAAAATTTAATCCTTATAAGACTAAAATCGTCAACACCAATAGACACACCAATTAAGCAATTTACTCAACTAGCAAACAATCAGAATGGCACTGGGAGATAAATGGACTAGGCAAAGCGATAGAAGGTAATTTGCTTGTTCATCTCTTATGATGTACAACTTAACGAACAAGAGCCTTAGGTTAAAGTGCATAAAGATAGAATTATGATGGAATAGCTAATAAATTTTAGGTGATATTACAGTACATAAAAAACTTATAAATTGATGATAACTCACATTTCCAATCTTGGTGTTTCCCAGCAATAAACCAGACAAGCAACAGTCCTTGGCGAGTTGGCAAAGGCTATCAACCACAGGCCTGCTGAGCTTTATTCCATTTAGATTAAGCTCTTGAAACCTGAAAAAAAAAACATAATAGTTTGATATCCATATTATTTAAAAAAAAAAAAAGTATGCATAAATTCATATAATATAGACCCTTTTATAGTGGTGAGCTTGCGCAAAAGATTAATAACAGCATTGCCAGATACAGGGTGATTTTGTCCTGTTAAACAAAGAAAAGATTCCAAATTGTTATCCTGAAAGAGAAGATCATAGAGTTGCAATTAAGCCATCTTGTTTTTTAAGTAGAAGCTACCTATAGAAAGATGTGTAAGTACTGATCCAGAATCCAGTGAATCGGCAACCTTGAGAATTGTTCTTGATGTGACTGAACAGTTCTCTATGTTCAAACTATAAAGAGCTGCACACAGAATTTCTTATGATTAAAAAGAGGGCATGTAAAGAAAAATCAGAGGCAATCAATGATCTTTATATTCAGTTGAAGTTGAATAGACACTTTTGGACTTCATTGGTTTTTCTTTTAAAATAGGAAATATTAACTGAGCAAAAGCCTTGTTCTAAGGATTCAGCAACAACTAGTAGGATTTACCTTTGCACTTCTTAAGGATAGTTGACAAGTATGAGGCACATGCATCAGTCAAAGAGTTTCCTGATATGTCAAGAACTTCTAGACGTTCATAAAGCACCGGACACTCACATATCTGTTAGTGAACAAGAAGAAAGCACATTAGTAGAATAGTAGCATTCATAATACTGATGATAAAATTCTTTACTGTCTCTCGACAGATAGCACAGTAACCCCGATGTTCCACTAAAACCTTTTTCCTTGAATGTAACACTTCGTTAAAGAAATGAACTGTGAAAATTTTGGATGGTTCTAGGACTTCTGAGTATATGTTGTAATAGCTTAGCTGTTTTGGCATCAATCTAGAGAGAACAATGAAATTGGTTTTACAAAACAACAAATGAACACTTGGTTGCCAATAAGAAATTCATGACCTGAAACAAAGCAGCTGGACCAAGTCGATTACTGTGCAGATTCAGAACAAGTCCACCATAACTTTGTCCTGATGATATGAATACTTGTTTGAGTTCCTCGACGGTTCCATTTCCTGCAAAATAAAATATGAAAAATTTGAATCCAAGAAAAAAAAAAACTTTTGACAAGTAGATGGAATCAAGAACATCTCATTTACCTAATAGATTATGAGAAATGTCCAAGACAGCAAGTGTTTTGTGCATTTGAAGAGCATGCAACAATGGGGCTATTGATATATCTCGTAATTGACAATCAGACACTAGAATTTCATCCTCTGATACCTATTAGAGTTCACCAAGAAAATGGTAATATAAACTTTATATGTGCTTTATGTTAGATATGATGACTAAAAATCATTCCGTTCAGCAGTACACAAACCACTATGAATTTCAAAGGTTACCTCTAAATTATACAGTCTCCGCACCACTTCCAAGTTAGGTGGTTCAGATAGTTCCTCACAGCAGTCGATGTACAGCTTCATTACATGTTTCGGCACCATAACTTATCAAAAGAAGAATATTCCTCAATGCACCATCACTAAACTAGCCAATATGGAAGAAAGATTATAATAAAAAGGAAACAAACAAAAAAGAAAAGAAAAAAAAGCCACCGTAGCATCAGCAAATTCATTTCCATCACTCATTACCGAAAGTACATTTATGCCAGTGCTAAATGTATCTTAAATGGTATGCCATTCTTTGGGGTAAGCTCACTGGTAGTTTTTAATTGAGCTAGCTATATGATAAATTAAAAACTCAATATTATTTTCTAGAGAAACAAAATTGGCTTAACTGTACTGTCATTTGCTCTGATTTGTGTTTTCAGCTTGCCAAAACAGATGTTAGACTTATATATGACAAATGGATATGCATTCACTAGAAGAGATATGGAACAGATAGAAATGAAGCAGTATTGTTGCTTTAAATAGAGGATCTAAATTTGTTTATTAAAGATTTTCTAAGCTGACAAAAGCAGTCACATGTGCATATATTTAATGACATAGCGGTATGACCAAGAACTCAAGAAGGCTAGAGCAAGTTTATCCCAACCTTCAGCCTACCTCTCTCAGAATTTCATAGCCTACTATCCCATCATCGTCAGCAGTTTCAGGGGAAAAAGTATATTGTAAATTCTTAAAATAAGGCAGAATTATAGATGCGTTAGAAGTAATGATCATTTTCTAAGTTGACACAATTTATTTTTCCTCATTTCCTTGCAATCTGGACTGTATACCTCAGGGAATTTTTTTTTGAGAGATGGTGTTGTAAGACAACAGAATACAAAGATGTAGACAAACAGCTGTGATAGAAAAGCTCCATCTGGGCTTAACAAACGTACCACCAACAGAAACCTCGATTGGTGCAGGATCTTTTAAGGTGGATAGTGTTTCCATAGATTCAAGAACTCTTCCATCATACTTCAAATGTTGAATGACTGGCATCAATCCTGCTGATTACAACTATAGACATTAGCTTCTATTGATGTATATTTTCAGCCTAAAGTCCATATTTCTGTGCTTGCTTGCACTAGGAGAAAGTGGTGAAAATAAATTGGAATTGGCTTTTCACAAAGGCTTATCATGTTCATAATAAGAGCTTCAAGCAAATTAAGAACAATCAAGTAGACATTAAGGACATAATGGCAGATGAAATGTGAATGACTCAATGACCATTAATAACAGTCAACTCCAACAAAATATTTTAAGGCTGATCATGAGATGCACATAAGTTGATAATTATTTAAAGCAAAGCTCCAGCCAGAGATATGTTCCACAGAATCTCAACTGAAAAACACCAAAACAATATGCTATATACTAACCATTAGTTATTATAGGATTTTATACATAGAAGAAAGTGTATGCACCATGTATCTGAATTACACCTTTTCTTTAGAAAAAGTTCACACTCTTTATTTCAACCTATTGAACTAAAGAGAGTACAAAGAGCTGTTAAACGAACCGAGCCGCTCGTGAGCTCGGCTCGGCTCGGCTCGTTAAGGCTCGACTCGGCTCGACTCGTAGGGTTAAACCAGCCGAGTTCGAGCTCGACATATACTCGAAAGCTTAACGAGCCGAGCCGAGCTCGGCTCGCGAGCTACTCGTTAAGGCTCGAGTAGGCCTAAAATATTAGGGGTGTATATGTAAATTCCCATTTTAGGTTAAAAGTGTATCCCATCTACCTCACATCTCCATTCTCTCAGTATAATGCGCAGCCCCAATTCCAAATTCCAAATCTCTATTTTCCCCACCGCCCAGTTCATCCTCCGATCGGCCGACACCCTCCACCGCCCGACGTGACGCGCGAACGACCACCATCCTCCGACCACCGCGCGATGCCCTACCATCCGCCAGACGCTGTACCAACCACGCAATACCCTACCACCGCCGTCCGACGCTCAACCACCGCATGACACACACAACCTGATGCCCACCATCCGGCGACACCACCTCCAATTCTAGACCGTCTACTTCAATAACTTGAAGCTTATGTATATTATTACCTAAAGATTTTAGATCCGGTAAGTATATTTTTTTTCAATGAAAGTAGTTTATGAATAGGTTGTAAATGGGAGACACAAATTAGGTGTTACAGTGTGTTGATTTCGTATTTTGTAGGATGTAAAGAGGGGGTTCAGTGTATGAATATGAATGGGATGTAAACAGGGGATTAGATGAGTTTCTATTTTGGCCAAAATCAAGATGAAATTCAAAACCTATTAATCCAATTAAATCAAAATGTCGGCCAAAAAAATCAGAGCAACAATGGCAACCAGTTCTTGTAAATTAATCTTCAATGTCTATTTAATTATTAGAAAATGTATTTAATTTCGAGCTTTATCGAGCCAAATTTATTTTTTCCGAGTTACTCAAGCTCTATCGAGCTATTCGAGCTCGATCGAGCATATCTCATCTTAAAATTCAAGCTCGAGCTCGAGCCCGAGCTCAATTTTAGATAATCGAGCCGAGCCGAGCTCGATTCCCAGCTCGATTTTCTTAACGAGCGAGCTCGAGCCGAGCTCGAGCTAGCACTACTCGGGCTCGCTCGGCTCGAATAACAGGTCTAAGTACAAGTATCATTCTCAGTGTTTTGCAGCAGATGAAGTTTGTACACAGTATTTAAGAATGAAGTTTAAACATGTTTCCTAAATATAGGACTTAAAGATATTACTATGTACAACCTAAACAGCACAACTTTCCCTTGCCATAGGTCATGCGCACCACAAGATACTATCAACCAACATCATTAGAGAAACATATATAATATGTTCATCTAGAATATCATCAACAAAGAAACAAAACTAAATTCAAGAAACAAGACTTGATGCATACCTCTTGATCTCTTTTCTTTAGAGAGTTGTAAATAATACGAGCAAGCCAATTCAACCTTCATCTGCTCTATGTCAAGTTTACAGCCACCACCATACAGATTTAGGTTCAAATGTACCAATTCTTGATCAATTTTAAAGATGATATGTTGCTGCAGAACACATAAAGTAACAAGATTCAGTAAAAACTAAATGTTTACGACAGCATTAGGTACCAAGACTTATGGCTATTAACAATTTTCTGATCATCATGGATAATAAGCATAAACTACTCATGCTTTTCACAGTGTGTATGAGTATCAAATGTACTAGCAATTGGTACAAGCACTATTTCGGTATATGACCATCTGGATCTTTGGAAGTAACCACTATGAATGTAAATCATAAAAGCACAAAAATTGTCATATCACGGTTTCTTTTCGGTTAAAGGTAAGTTACCACGACCAAAAAAGGATCTACTCAAAGAGTAGATGCAGACCTGAAAGAATACAAAATATGAGGCTAATCTATACCCTCACAGTCCCAAAATAACATCCTAGAAGTCCGGCCTCGTTAAAACCCCATGTATGTAAAACCCAAAAGGGAAAATTTGTCTCAACATAGTTGTTAAAGCCCCTGGTCAACACTTTTTCCTTAACCACCAAAGACAGTTGATGTTACAATTACAAAGCCACAAAGGCACACCAGAAGCCTCAAGCGCACCAAAACACAGTGGTGCACCTTTATAACATTCTTTGTGAACTTGACAAATTGAATTCTTCTCAAACTTGTATAACTTGTCAGGCTTCCATACCAAGATTTGACCATGCAATATCACAAGTTTATGGTAACAAATAAAAAAAGATAATGTGAACAAATGCAGGTGTTCTTTTCATACTTACACAAGATTCATCAGAACAAGCACGCAGATCTGCAGTGGAAATTTCATTTTGAAATAGGTTGCAGGAGCAATCATTGATGCTGTTGTTTCCAAGAGTGTTTGAGTTATCCACACCTTCACATGTACCTGTAACTCTAGAATCAGTACCATGGTCTAATTTAAAACTTTTGGATTTGTGGGAGGAGATGCAATTTTCAAGATTGGCACGAGGACGGCCACCTTCTGTACATCTTGAGACAACAGGTGAGAAATCCTATAGAACATAAGAATTCAAATTTAATCTTTGGTTGACAATGAAACCATATTGACTCAGTTGTAAATTTCTGTAACCTGAACTTGATGAACTGCATTACTGGGATATTTTCTGCTTACTGCAACATAAAAGACAAGGTTCAAATTCATCTTTCAACAGATAAGTTTTAATGTTTAAAAGGAAATGGTTCTTTTAGTTCTTTTAAGTTATCCTTTGTTTTAATTTTAGTCAAATCAACTTTCAAGAATTGAAAACAGTCTTGTAACTTTCATTTTTTCGACATTTTGGTCCAGTGACCGGCTATAAGGGGTAAAACTTCTGGTTGACCAATCAGACTTTGTCAAGTGGACAAATCAGACTCTGTCATGTCAGCATCAACTGGATGTGTCACCTCATACAGGAGGTTACTGGACCAAAATGTCAAAAAATAATAAGTTATGGGACTATTTTCAATTCGTGAAAGTCGATAGGACTGGAACCAAAGTAGGTATAACTTACAGGACTAAAAAAACTATTTTCTCGGTGTAAACATGGTCTACAGCTTACATTCATCAGAAGTTGCAATGCCTTCCATTGGAGACCTATCCTCATCATTTTCACTTTCATCATCAGAAAGGATAATCCGTACACGCTTACGATTGACACTAAAACTATCCGAGGATCTGGATATGCTCTGTGCAGGGGACCCACATGGTCTAGAAGAAGCATTAGGTGCAGTTCCACTAGCCGGTCTTCGCTTTGCTTTGCTTTTATTAGACTTTACTAAGGATATCAAAGGTATGTTTTCATTCAACTCATCATCAATATCATTATGTTTGTTTGGTGAAAAGCTACCATCAGACCTATCATCTGTAAATGGGCCATCCAACTCTGTTTTAGTCTCTGAACAGCGACTTCCTAAAGAATCTTTAAGCTCCTGCTCCCCATTTTTGGATTGCTTCAACTTGTCAATTAACAATTTTGTCTTCCTGGAAAGTAGCCACATTGGCAGTGGCACAATCAAGGTCATGTTGGCCGTTAATACTTATCTTTTAGACTAATGAGCAAAGGTGGCAAACAAATGAAACTGCAATTTACCTGGCCTCTTCAGCATCATCAAAGCGAATCATGTGGCTATAATGCATATTTTCTAGAGCGAAAAGCTGCAAGTCAGACAGTTCTCCTTTAACAGCAATCCTGTCACAAAGAGTAACATCTTCAGCAAAGATCAAATAGATCCCTCTTCAGACACAAACTTTATTTGAGGATTTGTGGAAAAATTGCAACCAAATATAATAAATATTCTGTCAGAGATACCAACAAGTATAAAAATACAAAGCCCAATATGTTCCCACCCGTGATAGCAAACCGAAGCCAAAAGCATGTACAATAATAAATGCAAAAGTATGCAGGTGTTGGTAACACACACACAAACACAGAGCGCATGAAAGAAGAATTGAGGGGGAAAGAGCAAGGAAGAAGAATTTAGAGGGCTTCAAAAATTAAAGCAAACCAGGACTACAATTTTCACAAGAAAAGCACAGATCTAGCAAATTAGAAGGAAATTGAATAATTAATACTTTGCACTATGTACATTAAACTTGCCTGTAGCCTTCTTTGAAAGCATCTAATGCACCAGTCAAATCACCAGTGGAGTCCAAAACATCTCCAATGTTAATCTTTGCCAGTGCTTGCCCCTGAAATCACCATCTTTTAGAAAACAAAACTTTGCAACTAGGCTATTCAAATAAATTAGACTCTACAATATAATATTTCTGAACCAAGAGATCATTGGAACAATAAACCTAGTCTATAGACTGTAACAATTGTGCAATTATTGCAATGTACTGAAAATTTGTACATCACTATAAAGACTCTTTTGACTGAAAATGAAGGCCAATTGGCGCATAATAAACTAATCACCTCTAAGTTACCAATCAAATGAAAGGTTTCCCAGCCCTTTTGGTACCACTTGAGGGATTTGCTGAATTTCCGGAGGTTCTGGTATGCCTCCCCAACAACAATAAAGGAGTCACCCAGTTTCTCTTTATCATAAAGCTCTTTTGCTACCCTCTTCTTCTTTTTCGCATATTCACGAAGCTAAGTACAATTCAAAATGAAAATAATGTCAAAACTCAATATCTTGACAAAGAGAGAAAACTATAAAACGGGATCATTCCAGAATCCAGGGATGAAATCTTTAAAATCAATGGCAATATCCTTCTTCGTAATTACTGTTCATTTTTTATTTAATTCCTCTCAGACCTAAAACGGAAGTAAATGTGAAACCGTGAAGCTTATGCTTTATATAGATTATATGGTTCTGACCTAAAAAAAAAAAGATTACAAAATAAACGAGAAAGGAACATACTTTCATCCATGCAACGATCACCCTTGATTTATCAACTAAGCAATCAAGGGATGCATTCTGTTTCAGCAGACATTTCCTTTCATCTGCTGTTCCTCTTGCTATATTTGTGCTCCTTTCAAGCTTCTTAAGGTTCAACTCTTCTTTTCTAAGTTCACCCATCACTTCAGTTGCTTTTCTTGTAGTTTCAATATTTTGATTAATTTGTTCTATTAACTCAACCTCATCTTCCAATGTCTTTGCCAGATCAAGGGCCTTTCGATAAGCTGCAAGGGCTTCGTTGTACTTTTGATTTCTGTAATGCAGCTCACCAAGATTAATATAACCTTTTGCTTCCCCTTGACAATGCTTAATTTGCTTGCAGATGACAATATCCTTTTTTATGTGCTGATGGGCATTTTCCCATTTCCTGAGCTCCAAGTAAACATTTCCCAGGTTGTGATGGAGCCTAGTACGTGTATCATCGGCCTCGGTGACTTCTTCTTCTTCACAGATTCTCAACGCTTTTTTAAGGATCTCCTCTGCTTCATTAAAGTTCTCAAGTTCTAATTCAAGCATCCCAAGGTTATTATGGGCATCAATATACTCCTTCAAAAAAGAATCTTTCCCATAAGAAGGTTTATTCTTTATAGTTTCTGCAATATCCATGGCAGATTTAAAATATTTCTTGGCATTGCGAACTGCAGAATGGTCATCCTCCGATTTTAAAAATATTTCGTAGTAAGTACGCCCGAGCTGGGTGCTGGCTCTCTGTTGCTCAACGAGGTCATTTTCATCCTTGGCGAGGTCCAAATGCCTTTTCTGCCTCATATGAATGCGGGAAAAATCATCAAAAACAGTAGGCTTGGATGATCGGAAAAATTAGAATGTTTATGTACCAAAGAACAGCGTAGGTTTTCAAAATCCAAATCCACAATAAAAGGATATTTACTCCTAAACGAACGCCCAAATTAGAAAATTGAAATACCAATCAAACAATAGCCATTCTCACTTAAGTAAATTTCTCCCAAATCAAACAGGGAAAACCTAAGACGTGTATAAAAGATAAATTGCCCGGTACCTGATATTTTAGGGCATCTTCATATCGGTTAAGGCGGAGATAGATCTCGCCGAGGGACTGACACGTGGCGAGGAGCTGGCGATCGGCCAAGTGCCTGACGGAAACATCGTAGTCCTTGCGCAGCCATTGGAGAGCCTCCACGTACTCGCCGCGGTGCTTGAGTATGTCTCCGATCACGTTCGCCCAACGCGCCTCCTCCTCATGGTTCCCCGATTCCTCCGCCGCCCTAAAAGACCTCTTCGCTGCCGCCAGCTTCTGCTGCTGGCTCGCTTCCTCTTTCCAACGCATTTTTCTGAAATTCGGCCACAGATTTACTGTGTGAGCAGGGTATTTTATTCTTTTGTTTGGTGTTAGGATTTAGGAGTATTGAATTTTTTCAGAAAGGCCTCTGTCAAAAACAAAACAAAAATTTCGGTCCTTTTTAAAATATTAAGCAAATATGAGATTCCCGCCAAAACTTGGACATGGGGGATCCGCGAAAATAACTTTGCCTTGTTAACTCCTTTGGTTTCAATTACATTTCTAAGGCTGCGTTTACTTTATAGGTTGAGATTGTATAGCTAAAATTAAATAGTAGGACATAACCAAGTTAATTTAAAATATCACTTGTTTACTTTGCATGATTTGTGTTTGGTTTAAAATAGTATATAGTTGTTTACTTTTTAAGTTTATACAAATTACAAGTGTGTATCCCCGCGAATTTCGCGGATTGGAAAAAAAACTATTATTATTATTTCAAATTATAGACATTAACTTTTTTTAAATATCTTGTAATTTTGATATAATATTAAAATTGTACATTCAGACTCACATTAAATATTACTTAAAATTACAGTTGTTGTATACTTACATACCCAGTTTTTCCCCATGGTATGAAGATACAATAACAATCGAACACAAAAGTTTAAATCTGCAGATAGAATCACACATTTCGAATCTAAAGGTAACATTTGACAAAAATGATGTCATAGTTAAATTAAATATTGTGTAGATGTTTTTGTGGGAACAATTGATTAATGTGTTGGTATTTATAACACAATTCAACAATAAAAATGGTGTTTAAGTATTAATCTTAGTCTTTTTTTTAATTCAATTTACATATAGATATTTTGAAAGTAAAAAAAGTTAAAAAAAAAAATCAATTGTTAAAAAAAATTGAAATCCTACTCTACAAAATAATATCTATATTTTACCGTTTCAAATTCTATTTTGCAGGTAGAATTTTATCCAAAATAAAAAATTGTGTTACAATCTATTATTGAAGGTAGGGTATTCATTTGGTGGCAATATTATTTGAGAATTATATGCTATCTCGGTGACAATATCTTTTCTGAAAAATTTCAATTCCCTTCTGCAACTTTTACATCTATCTATATTTTGCAAAAATAAATTCTAAAAATATCTAAGAAAAAAAATTGTTCGAAAAAAGTATTTTAATATTTGTATGATAAAACAATATAAAAGAAAAATTTAAATCCTAGACTATAAAAGAGTATAAATTTCACATCTATCAATATTTTGTAAAAATAACTTCCAAAAATATTTTAGAAGAGAAATCAACTGTGAAAAAAATCAACTTGCACTAATATAATATTTAAAATAATATTCCATATTTTAGGTAAATGTTATGTTTTCATTGATTAAAATATACTCAGATTTATTTTATTTTAGAGTAAGATACTTTAAAAGTTATAGTACTGAAATTGTTAGTAAATAAATTTAATGTCCTTTTTTTCCCAACAGTATAATTTTCAATCCATAAAAAATTTATTCCACATATTTTAAGAAAAAATATATAAATTAATTATATAAGAAATAACAGTTTTTTACTTATTTATAAATTACAATATTTTTTTAATATTTTTATGTTAAAAAATATTAAAGAAAAATCGATATCCTAGTATAGAAAAAATATATATATCTTTCAGTTTAATAGTCTATTTTGGCCACATAATTTTATACAAAAATAAACTTTTTTATTACAATCTATTATTGAAGGCAATATATTATATTTGATGGCAGAATATTTTTGGTATTATACATCATTTTGGTAACAATATATTTTCTAAAATATTTTATTTTTCTCCTACAAAAATTTCACATCTATCAATATTTTACAAAAATAACTTCCAAAAATATCTAAGAAGAGATATCGTTCGACCATGAAAAAATGTCTCTACATCACTTTTAGGTTACCTGCAATACAAAACGAAAAAATATAAAACAATAACGCACACCTTATTCGGGAAAGAATAATAGTTGGATCAAAATCGTAGATGTGTGATGAGAGAATTTTCTTATTGAAAGAGAAAAAATTATTGATGGTGGATTCTAAAAAAACACAAATGTAAAGATATGAATATAAATATACTTTAGAAACTTACAAATAATTTCTGAATACGTTCGAATTATCTTCAAGATGCACATATAATTTTCTTATAATGTGTGCCTAATCATCTCCATGTGCATAATAAATTTATTTACCTGCACAAAAAGAGGGATGGTGATCTACACAAAAAATTACAGAAATAATCCAAACAAACGAACAAAAAATAAAATCATATTTCTTCACATAGTACACAACAAATGAGAAAATGAAGAGAAGAGATGAGAATTAGGGTTGTGATTTAGAATGAAACTAAAGAGAGATTTGACATTTATAGAAAATATAAAATGAAATGTATGGTTGAGATTAAAAGTGTAAAATATATGGTGTAGATTAAGTCTTAGTAAAAATTAAACCATGCCTAAAATAACTTTTAATGAGAATTCTGTATTTTGAAATAGAGAGATTTTGGACATGCCACATCACCCTAAGAATAAGGTGGTGTTGACACATCATTTTGGAGAGGTTTGGAAATATAGTATAATAAGATGTGATAAATTTACTAATACACCCCTCTCTAATTCTAGAATTTCACAGCCATGGATCGGAACTTGTTCTCCCAAACCAAACTTTCATCACTGGTTTCCAAATTCAACAATCTGGCAATTGATTTATTGAGGCAATTCCAATCTCCCAGATCAAAAAGCATTAAATTGAGGCAATTGCTTGAGAAGGGGTTTCCAATTTTGAGATAAAAAAAACATTAAATTGAGGCAATTGATTGAAAAGGTGTTTCCAATCAAAATCATAAATATATAATAGCACCAAGTTTTCTTTATTTAGTTTTGGAGGGAGACATTTGTGATCGTTGATCATTATTTAGTTACTTGATCATAACCTTACATTTTTTGTTTAGCAATTGGTAATTAATTTTTTTCATAAATTGCTACAAATTAGGAGCCAATTTTCCATCATCAGCTACAAATTAGAAGCCAATTAATTAGATTTCTCTCCTACTTATACTCTATAAGCCATCAACCTCTCAACCAAAATTTGCAATTCTTCAATTTTTTTCGTATGTGATCTCCTTATTTGCAGTATTTTTTCATAGTTCTTTGTGTACATATTTTGTCAATATGTTATTTCACATATGAAGCTTCAAATTTCATTGAATATGGAGTTTAATATATATTTTTAATTTGTGTTGTAGATTTAAATATTTTATCAAGATTTATATTGATTGGGAAAATGTCAAATATATTTATTCACAGATTGAAGACATTGGTTAGAGATCTGAAGAATTCATCGATAAAGAGGAGTAACAGAAGCGCAATCTGAGAACCTCCCAAACACAGCGTGATGCATTAATGAGGATTGGTGTAGGTGTTGGTTTAAGAGGGTGTTGAAGGAAGTGTTTGATGGTGTTTTGTGTGTGTGTGATAGCATGTTTGCATGATGTGGGTGGAGTAGTTGTGAAGGAGATTAGAGTAGGGTGACAAATTGGTCAATTCATTTGGTATACTATTCAGTATTAAAATTTCTATTATTTAATGTATTATCATAACATATTGATAATGGAAACATATTTCACAACCAACATTATTTGGTGAATTAGCAAATCCTAAACCATATTTTCGAGAGCATTTGTAATAATTATTTTTATATCATTCATATATAAATTATTTTATGTATCATTTGGTGTTCCATTAAATTTGAAGATTTTCATCCGACACTTTTTAATAACTAAATTCATATTAGTTTACTTATGTAATAAGAATTATATTTTAAAATTTTAGGACATCCGTATTTAATTAACAATGTAATCAACTCATGATTATGTAGCATTAAAATTTTGGTTACGAACTCATGATTCGTTTATAAAATATATAAAAAAAAAAGACCAGTTTTAGTTATTAGTTTGGCACAATTGTTAAAATAAATAAATCATTATAAATTACAAATAATATTCATAATATCTATCATTGGCTTAAAATTAGAAACTGCTTTAACTTTCTCTCATTTTATACTCTACCCGACAATTTCTTATACTATAATTTTTTATTGGAAGATCTTCCTCTTACCAGTTTCTGTGTTTGGCAATACATTGTTGGTGGTTTTAATTACAAATTTTATAGAATGTTCCTACATGAACCGAGAGGGGTTGGAGGGTGAGTTGATTCATTAAAACTCAAGGAAAAGTAGTATGAAGTTGTCGTTGTCGCAAAGGTTGAAAACGGAGACTGTTATATATATATATATATATATATATTTTTTAATGTATATGTTTTAAATATATATATATATATATACTATGAATCTAAGAAATATTTTACATTATAAATTTATAACTCCACTGTATGCAAAACTAAAATTCCTTGGTCAACCTTATCATAATACTAATTACATATAAACAAAGTAATTAAGTAGTTTATGACATAAATTTATTAATTAAATTTTGGTTTTATTAAATCAAATAAACGCAATATGAATAGATGGAAGTACATATCATAAATCATAAATTCATAATGTTCTTAAAAATAATAAATTTAAATTGTATACGATATAATTTCCTATTCTGAATTACACTAAGAATTCATCTTTATTGTCTTTATTAAAAAATGTGTTTATTTGAATTAAAAAAATTAATTGATATAATTATGAACCGAGTAGGTTTTATATGAAAATACTTCATAATAAGCTTAACATGAAATAGTTTTAGAGTATCATTAATTTCATCAGGAGTATCATTAAACCTGACAGGGGTATCATTAGTCGGGGTTCAAGAAAATTTAAAACAATTTTCTTGACCTCAGACTAATGATACCCCTGATGAGATTAATAATACTTTAAAATATTTTCATGATAAGCTTATCATGAACTATTTTTCATATAATACTTTGCCTTATGAACCTTGGTACATTTTCTAATTAAGGTTAATATGATTGCAAACATTTAATTTTCCTATTTTTATATAACAGTTTGGCCGAAAATTTAGTCACTATAATTATGATTATTACTTATTACTACTGGAAAAATTACAAATTTGGTCTCGTGAGAATTTTTTAATAACAATTTTGGTCCCACGTTCTTTTTTGGTCCCATGTTTTGCAAATTTGGTCTTTTCCGTTAATTTTTTGAAAAAAATTGCAGTTTTTTGGACAAAAATTGTAGTTTTTTGGACTAAAACTGCAATATATACATTTTTTTGGACCAAAACTGCATTTTCTTGGGACCAAAAGTGTCAAATAAAACTATGGACCAAAAATATCGAAAAAAGGACCATATTTGCAGACCACTTATTCTCATGCGACCAAAAATGTTATTTACCCTATTACTATTAGATAGTTCATGGAAATTTTCATAGTTGATTTTATTTCATTTTTTTTCAATTACATTAAATAAATAATTTTATTGGACTTTAGACTATGTTGTTTTTTTAATTTAAATCTGGAATGAGTTTCAGTGATTGTTTATTTGTTTTTAAGACATGGATATGCAGTTTTGTCTGAGGTCTTTGATATATACACGTCAAAATGACATCCTTCCTAAAACATGTTCAAGGAAAATATATAGGAAAAATAATATTAAATCCCCAAAATAAGGCACAGAGGGGAATATTATTTTGTGATGTCAAATTTCAATTTTTTCGGACAGAGCATAGAGTGAAAATAGTTTATACATGAACCATTGAAGAGTATTTGTTATTTTCACTAAAGATGATTAGTTATTTTCACTAAAGAGTATTAATTGTTTACACTAAAGCATATCAGTTATTTACTGAAAAAAAACTAAGACTCTTCAGTGAAAACAATTAATACTTTTCAGTGGAAACAATTAATACTCTTTAATGAAAACAATTGATGCCCTTCAATAGTTCATGTGTGAACCAATTTTACTCTATGCATACTCTTTGAATTGATATGTTTATTTGTATTTGTTCTCTTAAGTTATTTGTTTACTCTTGAGTCTCTATTTACATTAAGGGATTGCATTTATTAATGCATTAATTATCTAATTATTATGTGGAAAAAAATATTAGATACAATTTCTTTTGATATGAATACAAGTTTGAGTAAACCCTGTAATATCATTGTTAGTTTTACATAATAAATTTAAATACATTACCTTATACATTTCATTCAAGCTTTTAAAGTAATATAATAATTGCATCATTAATTTTTTATTGATTATTGTTAGAAAAAAGAACACACACATATATATATATTTTTAAATGTAATTTAATAAGTCTTTAAATACAATATCATTATTACAAGTCATAGAAACAAAAAAATATTTAGAATATCTAATTTGCTATATGTATTTTAGCACAGGAAATGTTAGCACCTCATATTATAATCAAGAGTAGGTTTTATATGAAAACGCTTCATAATAAGCTTAACATGAAATAGTTTTAGAGTATCATTAATCTCATCATGAGTATCATTAAACCTGTCAGGGGTATCATTAGTCTGAGTTCCAGAAAATTTAAAATAATTTTCTTGAATTCAGACTAATGATACCACTGATGAAATTAATGATACTCCCGATGAAATTAATGATACTTTAAAATTGTTTCATGATAAGTTTATCATGAACTATTTTCATATAATACTTTGTCTATAATCAATATATTAATTGAATTATTTGTTTATATCTTACTATAACTATAACAAAATAAATTATAGCATTGGTTAATTAATTATAGTATGTAAGTTGAGGTTTTTTGAGTTAAAATATTGAGTACTTTATAAATTCATTTTTTGAATATAACTAATTGCAAATAATATCATAACATTTTCGCAAATTACAATCTAATCTAAACTTTTAAATCTTTGCAAACAAAACTCCAACTTTACATTTGATTGCAATTCTAACCAAAAGATAAATTTCAATCAACCCGAGAATGATGATTAAGTATGTGTTGTCACCCGAACCAATATAAACACATTAATACAATTAATTATTTATTGTCAAGTAATTGAAATATCATTTTCGAACAATAAAAATTGTGTTTGTTGGTTCGAATTGCAACCAAATGTAAAGTTGAAGTTTTGCTTGCAAAGATTCAAAAGTTTAGATTAAATTGCAATTTGCGAAAAGGTTGTGACTTTATTTGCAATTAACACAAATTATTATGCCTAAACTTGCCTGAATAAATTGATTGATATCAAATTTTATTTTTAAAAAACATGTTTAGAAGTTTTAATTGTATATTCTTATCTCAGCAACATAAATGTTAAGAAAATCAAATTAAAATAAATGCATTATTTTTGTTGATAGATTAATTATTGCATGTGAACAAATATATCAACTTAAAAGGTTGTTCATCAATTTATCTACAATCATACCTCTTTATACTCAATTATGTATATATATATATATATATATATATATGTGTGTGTGTGTGTGTGTGTGTATTATAATGATTTCAATTTGTAATATATTGTATTTAATGAGAGTCCTTTATGTTTTCAAAATTATAAAATGTTAGTAATATATAAATCATCATTTAGCAAACTCTATTTTGATTAGTATTCGTTACATAAATAATGAAAAAGTTTACCAATGGATCTTTGATTTTCGATTCTACAAGCACTATTTGCCCTATTAGTTGCAAATTTGGGCACAATTAGCCCTAATAAACCAAAAAAATCACTACTTTTAAAAGTTAGTGACCTTAAATTGTCAGTTTGGAGAGTTACGGTCCTCATTTTTCCAGTCCAAATAGTTTTTGTCCTCATTTTGCCCCTTCCCCCAACTAAATAACACCTCGAAGAGTTAGTGTCTATCACTCAATCCTCAAGGTGAAAGTTAATATTTTGAAAATATTTAAGTACCGTAACTTTGGGGTTGAAAATTTAAGGACTGTAATTTCTAAGAGTTGCGAATTTAGGTACAAAAAGTCCTAATTAACCCAAAAATTCACTTATTTTAAAGTTAATATCCTTAAATTATCAGCTCGGAGAGTTACGATCCTCATTTTTTCAGTCCGAAGAGTTTTTATCCTCATTTTGCCCCTTCCCCGAAGTAAAACTAATTTTTAAATATCATTCTTTATCATTTTTATCAAAGTCACCAATCTCACTTTTTGTGTCCGATCTAACCCCTTTTTATTAGACAATAACTCATATCTATATAAAGAAATAATTATTTTCTTGATATTCTAATACAATTCATTGGTTAGTTTTCTGTGTATGAAAGTGATATATTAGTTTTGATAAGTCCAAATTACTTCAACTAAATATATAAAACATAAAAGTCATTATCTTAATTTAGAAAATTCAATTTTTCTGTATTATGGATAATCATGTTAATTCATATAAAAGTAGATCAAAGCTATACCGCTAAAAAACTGGGTTATTGGTTTTAGAATAATAAAAATTTATATAATTTTAACAGTAAACTGTAATCCAGTAGTGTTTTTTCAAGGCTGGTGTAAAATATGTCACCATTAACATCGAGGTCTTCCTTAGTTACATAACTAATCTTTTACAACTTCATAAACAAGAATTAAGAAATATTGGAATTTATTCTCTATAGTTTACTACAAAATAAGTCAGTGCAACAAATATATGTGTTACATAATTATATTTCAAATGATTTTTGAATTGTAATTACCATAAGAATATATCACTAAATGACAATATTAACTTAAACTTCACTTATTTAGAGATGTATCTAATGAAATATACACAATTCATCTAGGAATAATTTAAGTTCACTTCTTCCACAAAATCTACTCTAATATAAACCTGGTGTAATTTCTATCACTTATACATAAAAAAATATTAATGTTTTCTTAATATACAGTATTGAAAAGAACACATACAAATTTAGGCACACAAACACAAAACAGACCGATCAGAAATAAATATATTGTGAAGTGTTTGAGACAATGTTATTGATTTCAAATAATGTATTGATATTTTTACCTTATTTTTTAGTCTTTGTTATTTTGGAGCTCTTTAATCCTCCAAAGAAATTTTGTTGTTGACAATTCAAAGAACCTTAGCAAGTAGTGGATACCGTGTTGAATTTTTTTTTTCTGGATTGATCGGCCAATTTAGTGTTTGTACATGCTTTGAAAAATCTGGAAACCTACGAAATGCTTTCAACTAAAATCGATCCTAAATCACTGAAAAATATCAAATACAGAGATCGATCGGTAAATTTTCAAAACTTTAAAATTTATATCTTAAATAAAAAAAGGGGTGTGAATTTGTTAACGAAGCCCTAGAATTGAACATGCATAATTTTTTATGCTACAAATGTACTGGTACTTTTTCCCACCAAGAATAAGACGATTTTGACAAAATGGTAACTAAGAACGGATATTATATAATGTGAAATGCAGATTTCTTTTTGTATCTTCTGTCATCTTCTATTTCTTCTTTGTAGAATGAAATTTTTAAATTAGCAGGTATGTGTGAGTGATTTTTTATGCTCTGTACTTTTATTACATGTATGTAGAACAGAGCTTTTGTGGGTGGAAAATGCAATAACTTTTTATTGTTGGAATATGTGGACAAATACCTATGTGTTAAATTATTTATTACTTCCAAGTTTTCCTGCTTATGAAACTAATTCTATATGTTCGTTGCAGTTATACCACATATTTTTTGCACCGGCGCGCATCACTTAATGATAATATATATATTATAAAGTATCCCATGTATTGTTTTGCCATTGTTTTATTTCTAATTTTTTTTAATTGATTATGTTACAAATGTAACAAAGATTGTTTAATCAGTTTTATGAGTCTGTATAGAGTGAAATTGATTCATACATAAATTATTCTAGGGTATTAGTTATTTTCTCTAAAAAGTATTAATTATTTTTATTGAAGGGTATTTGTTTCTTTTCATTAATCAGTTGATACTATTCAGTGAAATAATAAATACCATTTATTGGAAAAATAATTAATATTTTTTGGTCAAAATAACTTACATCCTTTAACCTTTCATTGTATGAATCATTTATACTCTGTGTTTTCTCTTTGTTTATATATTTTTATAGATTTTATTTAAAAAATAGTCCATTTGTCTCACAGTTTTATTAAGCGTCAAACTGTTTAAGAAAAAGTGTGTTATGTGAGTGTAGAGTTAAATAAAATAATTATAATTTTATATTTTATTCATTTTTTCTTAAGCATAATTAATATTTCATTTTATGTGGCATGCAAATATTTGTGGAATGTCTTAGTTAGATAAATATCAAAGTAATTACGAGACGGAAGGTAATATCTTCCAAACTCCATTTATTTATATTTTATTGCACTATATTTTTCAATAACTTCTTTATCAATTAACTTAAATTTATTAAATAAAAAAATGATCTAATAAATTCTCAAATTTTCACTTTCTAATAGTAAAGAATAATTTGTGCGTTATACTTGCCTTATTTGACATATATAATTTAAAAGTCTCACTACTCATATCCCAAAATCCTCTAAACAAACCCTATAATTTTAAAGATAAAAATAGACATAAATAAAATAACTAAGTTATCCTTTTATATATATGGAATGAATTATCCTCTATGTTTTTGTGGATTTTGACTTTAGACCTTTCAGTCATTTGATTTCAAAATTAGTACTTTAACTTTAAATTGATTTTTAAAAAATTCTTAATTTTTTCTAAAACCAAAAAAAAATCTAAAAAACATGTTTTAAAAATGAATTAAATATTTTAATAATCAAAATAATTGAAATTTAGAAATCCTTAATACAAAAGAAAAAAAATCAACTAAATCTTCAAATTAATTTAATTAAAAATATCCAATTTTTTTTTTTAAAAATAAAACTAAAAAATAGTTAAAATGATCAATTAAATCTTAAAAAATAATTAAATAAAGAAATTTTTACTAAAAAAATCTTAAAAAAATTCAATCGAAGCTAAATAAAAATAATTTTTTAATTAATTTTTTTTAATTATTTACGACAATTTAATTAACATTTATAAAATGTTTTTCTTATTTTATTTATCTATAGTCTTTTCCTTTTTGAATTTTCTTTATTTATCTTTTAAATTTTTATTTGTTTGGATTTGGATGATTTTCTTATATTTATATAGTTGTTATTTTCCAATTTTTCTTTTCCAATTGAATTTTTAGTTATTTTAGATTCTTTATTTAGTTTTTGTTAGATTTTATTTAGATTTAAATGATATAAAAAATTTAACTATATTTTTTTAGATTATTTTAAAAAATTGTCAAATTTTTTTAGTTTTTTAATTTCAATATACTACACAATTTAATTAATTATTAAAATTGTCTTTATATTTATTTTATTTTTTGATACTTTTTCGATATTTATTTTGAGATATATATTTTTAGAAGATTTAATTAATTATTTATAAAAAATTCCAAAATATATTTAATTTTAATTTTGATTTAAAACCAAAGAATATGAAAGAATAAAAAAAAATTAGAATATAGATTTTAATGAGAATATGGAATTGTGAGAATTTTTAGTAAGTGAGGTAGATTTAATGGAATTGTGGGAATGTTTTAATGGAGAAAGGTTATTATAGAAATAAAATGGGGTATGTTTGGTAATATATGTTGATATTTAAATTTTATTGGGGTATGTTTTGTAAGTGGGGTAAATTTATAGGATTTTGGGGTTTGATTAGTGACACTCATAATTTAAATCTTATCTAAATGACCACTCTTTAAATGTAAAATTAACAAATTTCGTTTTTTTAATGTTATTCTGTTAAAAAATTAAAGCAAACCTATAAATATATTAGTAATTTTCATTTATAATAACAATAAATAAATGATAACATTTTATTTATTTTAGTGAATATAAATAGTTTTTCTGTAACAATTAGTTTTAGTTTTTTTTTTTTTTTGCTAAAGAAAAGAAAAAGTCCATTTTAAAATTATTAAATATATATATATATATATATATATATAATTTAAAATAATTTTTTTAAAAAAATGACTTCCGTGCGAAGCACGGGTAGATCTGTTACTAGTTGTGATTAAAGCACAAAGAATTGAACCTCAAAATTATAATTAATAACAAAACACAATTGTACAAGTAAATCGAACTTGTCCTGGCCGGAAAAGCAGGAAAAATTTGGGGAAGTGATTATCACCATGGTCGTGAACAGTAGCCTCTCTGGACACAAACAACATCGTGAACGGCGTAAACTCTCTGGACACAAACGACGTTGTGAACGGCAGCGTGAGCGGTGGTCGTGAACGGCTGGGTGAGCGGTGGTCTATGAAGTGTGAACGACGGCGTGAACGGTGGTCTGTTAACGACGGCATGAATGGTGGCCGTGAATGTCGGCGTGAATATCCCAATTGACTAAAGAAGATATAATCGCGAGACAATTATTATCCGCCCAACTTGGGCGGTCTAAATTTGGCTGAATAGCATGGGTTTAGTCCGGGTCAGACTGATTACCCGGTTTTATGGACATGGAAAGTAAACGAGAAATAAAGCCATATTATTGTTGTAAATGGACTTTATAATGGAAAGTAAACACTGCCTAAACAAATTAAATAATTTTGGTTGAATTTAATATTTATATTTTAGATTTAATATTCGTATTTAAATTTTATAATATGAATTTGAGCATAATTTTTTTTATTGGATTAATTATTAAATATATTTTAGAATTTCGCTTTATCTAAAAGTTCGAATTTATAGAAAGGTGTGAATTAAGCTGTCAGCACGGTTTGATCCCACCATGAAAATATTTCGCTCAGCTAAAAATCTAAATTTGTAGAAGGGTGTGAAATTAATTTATTTCTATTGTAGTTCCTAATAATATGAATGCAAAACTATGATTCGAGTACAAAACTTATTTTATTGTTTGAATTCATAAACAAACAGAAAACTTAAAAATTTGCATAACATATTTAAGTAGGGTTGAAAATAAATCAATAATTTTGATTCGATTTGATATTTGTATTCGAAATTTCGGTATTCGTATTCAAAATTTTATAATTCGAATTCGAGTACAATTTTTTTATTCGATTAGTTATCAAATATGAAAATAAAATTACGATATTCGTAAATATTCGATTAAATATTCAGTTAAATATTATTTGATTCATTTACTTTGTTCAGAAAGTGCATTTTTCTTAAATGGATGCATTCTTTAGTGTGCAAATTTATCTGGGACAAATGGTGTATTATAATTTTAAAATCCGGCCAAATTAAATATGCAAATTACTAAAAAATTACAATAACTTTTTAGTAATTAAACTTATATATCAGAAAGAAAAATCTAAATATTTTTTTAAAAAATGACTAAAATTAATAAATCACTAAGAAAAAACAAAAATATGTATATAAATTAGATTTTTATAAGAATAGGTATACTTTCCAAATCCAAATTCAAATAATTAACCTCCTAACCAATTAGCATATTATATATATATATATATATATATATATATATATATATATATATATATATATATTGTAATCTAGATAATTGTCATGACTTTGAGCTTTGGTCCCGATTGTTTCTACTTTGATTGGTGCAAACACATGAAAATTGTGTTTAATCAAATAGTGACATGTGAAATTGAGTATTGGATATCAATTAAATTTTATCATTCATTTGAAAATTGAGTATGTATATAGTGAAATTGGTTTATATATGAATTATTGAAGGGTATTAGTTGTTTTCACTGAAGAGTATTAATTGTTTTTACTGAAGAGTAATACTGATTTATACTGAAGAGTCTTAGTTCATTTTCACTGAACAACTAAGACTATTTAGTGTAAATCAGTAATATTCTTCAGTAAATACAAATAATACTTTTTAATAAAAATAACTAATACTCTTCAGTGATTCATATATAAACCAGTTTCACTTTATACTTTGTCTTGAAAATTACAATTCCTAAAAGCCTAATAAAGCAAGAGGGGCCTCTAAAGCAAACAAATCAAATAAAGTCTCTAAAGTCTAACAAATCTTTCTAAGTAACTACGAATTTTTCACACTCCATTCATTTGGAACACACACAAAATATTGAATACACTGGAATTTTATTTCTTCCAGATCGAGTCACTCAATTCAAAGTTATTTTTTAAGTTTTGTATGGAAGTTCTTCAAGTTCTTCATCAAGAATGCTATTTGATTTCAATCACAGTGCTCAATCCCTTCGATCGGTGTTTCCACACAGAAGCTCTTCATGGAAATTAATCAAGAATATCCTTCGGTTAGAGATTACGATGGGGTCACCGACTTTCGTCAATGTTCAACGATTTCCTGAAAGTCTCTCAAAATAATGTTTAACAAAACAAGGCTTCTTGCCCTTGGATTATTGCTATAAAGTCTCAATTTCAAGCTTGAACAATGTTCGACTCCTAAATTTTTGAAAGCTCAAGTTAGAGTCAACGCAGAGAGAGAATTAGAGGATTAAATTAGAGATTGTACTGAGAAATCAGTAGTGTGGTGCTGGATAGCACTGTCAAGAGACACACCAAGTTAGAATAAATAAATAATATTCGTCTCCTCTGCTAACTCGTAGTAGTGATAAACAATGGGTCGATCCAAGGGGAACATAGAAACTAAAATTGTGCTTCTCGAAAGAGATTAATGGAACACTTATTTAACAAATAAGAGGGGAGTTTGGACCGAGTATCTAATCAACTACTAGAATAAAATTTAAATAAGTAATCAATTAATTATCACAAATAAAATACATTTAATTAAAAAGAATCATAATTCATAGTTCAATCATTACGCAACTATAACCATGCAATTAAATGTAACGTTTACTCTACCATGCTCTAGGATTAATGTCATTTAATAAACAACAAGTTCTGTTAATAGGTATTGTCCCTTAATTATATTCAATTGAAACAAAATCTTCAATGAGTCGTTTTAACCGAACAATCTCGATAGGATCTAAATTTAATTAAATATGAGGACAGAGGAAAACAAGTTTTTGAATCTGCAAACTTGATCAGAACGAACCCGATTTATATCACCCCTAATGAAATACTTACTAATTGCTACCAATTGCCATATAAACGCAACAATTATGGATTACAAAATACTCCCTCCATCCCACAAAGATAGACTTGCACATATTTTCACTTAGATTAAGAAATGGAAGTTATTGTAGTTATAACATTAATTTGCTTTATTTTACCATTTAGCCCCTATGACTACTCATTTTCTAAGACAATTACTAATAACAGACATTAAATAGGGAGAAAAAATATAAATTTAATGATATCTTAAATATAGTAACAAGTCTATCTTTGTGGGGTGGATGAAAATAGAAAGTAAGTCTATCCTTGTGGGAGGGTATGAGTATGAACTAACAAAAAAAGATGAATAATCTAAGCTAGGTGATCAATCCAAATTAAATATCCAAGCATGTAGTTAAATAAAACAGATGATATATGTTGATGATTTGATATAACCGCATGGATTAAAAGTTGTTTAAGTCTAACAAAATCACCAAACAATCCCTATTATACTAACAGGGAGTTTCTTTTGCTGATGTGTCGATTTCTGGTGCGTTTTGCTTATGTGCCGACTTCTGGTGCATTTCGCTAATGTATCAAATCTTACGTGGCATGATTGCGTGTCACTTTATCCTAGGTGTCATTCATGTGACATTGTGACCTTTCATAAGGAGAAGTCTAATAAAAAAAAATTGATTTTAGTTGGGTTTGAACCAAAGACCTCATGAGTATTTTGTAGTATGTTTACCAATTAAGCTAACTATGAATCGTTATAAAATTTAAATATTTATTATCTACAACTTGAGTTAAATATATATATATATATATATATATGTATACATATATATATATATATGTGTGTATACATATATATATATATATATATGTGTGTATACATATATATATATATATATGTGTGTATACATATATATATATCTTTCTTTTGAAAGACCCTTATTTGCAATTTTATTATTCTAAACTTTATATTTTTTTATTCCTTCTTTGTCTTTTTCTTTTCACAATATTTTAGTGTTGTTCCTCGATTATTTGTCCACACATAAATGTCTAATTGCTAATATTTGACGATTACTTTATTTTTAAAGATATTTTTTTTCATATAAACTCTACTTTATTTCTCTCTTCTTCTATCTTGACGATATTATGTTTATTTTCCCTGCATTGTAAATTGACGGGTGAAGATTTTCAAGGAAAATTTTAAGGTTATCTATGGTGTTTTTTTTATTTCTTTTCGACTGAATCATTTTTTTAAATAGATTGTATTATATAATGTTATAATATTGAATAATGTGATGATGTGTTAATAAAATATAAATTTTTAAATTAATTTTACGAACAACCCGCATAAAATGCAGGGTACTCATCTAGTACATGTAATTAATTCGTTGTGTAAAATAATTCTGAGGTGGTTGGTTGCTCGTTTTTGAGCTTTTTTAGTGAGAATACTCATCTCTGGTCTTCCTCTAGGCTGCTCGATTCTCAATGGGGTTATATGTTACCTGCTCTCTCGGTATTTTTGATATATGAAGAAGAATAATGTTCTTCGAGGGCTGCTCACCCAATAGGACTGTTGCCCAAATGGTCATTTGACTTGATTTGACTGTTAATCTTGTATTAGAGACTAAGAGTTGCTTGCCTGCATCATATGATTGTTCGTCAATCAACAACTACCCCTTAGCTCATTCTTATGTTGCCGTTGGTCGAGCAACTGAGGACGAGCTACATGATTAGATGTCGAACAACTACCCCTGAGCAAACAGTTATTGACATGATGTTTCGTTTCCCGAGGGGCGTTGTCTGTCGTGTTGCATGATGTGGGTGCAATGATTTGCCGCCCACGCATGCGATTCACTGAGGTGACCCTCTTCTCTCTTTTTTCTTTTTTGTAAAAGAGTCCCTTGATTTCTAATTCTCTTTGAAAAAATACCCCGTTTTTCCTTTATTATAATATCTTTTTTTTTCATTTTCGTCATTTCCTATTCTTACTTTCTGCAAAAAAAATCAAAATTCTTCCAATTCCCCAATTCAAATCTTCCGACGATGTTTAGGATTTTGACCACCTTACTCCACTGTCAACTCAAGGTAGTAATATTTATTGCATTCCAATTCGTCCTCTCTATTTCTTTTTCTCTTTCGATTTTTTGTCAAGTCAAAATTTTATTTTTCCAAATTGCCACCGTTTTCTGCCATTCTTACCGGAAATTATTTCCATCTGATGGAAGTCATCGTAATATCACCCTCATGAACCTCTTTCACTTTGTTTTCCATGTCTTCCTCTGAATCGAGCCGAATCAGCCTCCCTCAAAATCTAGAAAAATGCCCAATCGGAGAAATCTCCACTCCTCAACCGTCTTTTGAAATAGCCAATGCTACGTGTTGGGACAATGTCAGTTTTGAGTTGATCACAAATACCCTGAAAAGATGAGTTGCCTATGTGTTGTAATAGTCAGGCTAGTCTTGATAGGCTTAGATAAGTTAGAATAGTTTTTATATTCACAGGCACATAGTGAGAGGAGTACTCATTGTTGACGCTCAAGACTCAAGCCTGAAGAACACAAGAGCACCATCACTGAACTTATGGAAGTCCTTCTAAGCTGGTTGAGTAAGTGCCAGGATGAAGAGCATGATCCTGGAGGGAATAGACTACCTGAGTATTTGGGAAAGACTAGGATCCAAGCAAGCAAAATGAATATCAGTGCTGGACCATATACGTAGATGAGGACAAACCTGAACTCATGACTGAAGAATGAGTTCTGACATTCTCATCTACATGATGATGTGGACCAATAAAGAGAAGACAAGTCATGTACGAACACTGACTTGAACCTGACATCCCTGCAATTTTCAACGGATAGGCATTTAATGCATTTACCAAATCCATACAAGGACGGCTGCTGCATGAAGATTATATCCGTTTGAATATCCTAGGAGAAAGATGACTAGGAGTCTATCTCTCCAACGGATAGATTTCCAAACCCACCTATAAATACAGAAGACCTTGCCCCAAACAAGGTTACGGGAAATTTCGAAGCCAGAAATTACTCAAGACTCTCAAGCATTCAAAGAAGCACTCGAAACCTTACTAATTTCCCAAGTGTTTCTTATAGTCTAGAGTCTATTCTGTATTCCACTGAGCTCCCTGTACATATCTCAAGCTTAGAGTGATAATCCAATCCTTAGAATAGTTTTTCATTGTAAGGATTATCACTAACTAGTTGAAATCCAAACTGAAATTAAAACCCTCAGTGTTAGGTTTGTTGGTTGAAGTTGTAAGTTGGTTAGGAGAAGGAGGACTAGAACTCGAATTCTAGGGATCAGTGTAACTGGTCATTGTACACCTTGGCACGTTAAAAACAAGCTAATCCATTAAGGGATTCTCCAGTTCAATCAGGACCGTGGACGTACGAGCTTGAGTCTCTAAACCACGTTAAAACGCTTTGAGTCTTTACTTGCTTTGATATTGTGCTTAAACTATTTATCATTTCATTCACTGTATGCTTTGTCAGTGTTGAACCAATCAGCCTGACCTTTGAACTCATTGCACTACCCTTCTAACTACATCTTTGTAAGAAAGAAACATTCAGTTTTCAGAAAGCATTAAAACAAGTCTTTAAACCTTCAGGGCTCACACGTTTCCGCACAAGGCATAAATAGATAGTTATCCAACTGACTTGCTTCAGAGCAGTTAGTAGGTTTATTATCTATTCAGTGCCTATAACTAAAATCTGTGTTAACGGGACCCAGTCTTTGAAAAAGAAAGTAAAAAATTTTATACGTGTATTCCCCCCCCCCCATACACGTATTACTCAAACTTGTACGAGACCAACAAGTGGTATCAGAACAGTAATTCAAAAGACCACTGACTTTGAATACTAATAGTTTCAGAGGAGAAACTATTGATGGTCTCTGAATAGATCTTTTCTTGCATATTTTCTGAAAACTTGCATCATGACTTCAAGGAGGCTCGAAGCTTCTTTGCCTGAATTCTCAATTTCCAACTTTGTATATTAGAGATCCAGGTTACTTGCACACTTGGATGCAATTCATGACCAGATGCCTCGCGTAATCAAGGACGGCCCCATCAAGATCACTATCCAAACGTTAGAGGACTAGGATATGATGATCAACCCATTGGAGCTCCAGTGCTGAAGGACATGAGCCAACTGGCCAGTGATGAAATCAAGATAATAGGACTGGACAACATGGCCAAGAATATCATTCTTCACAAGGTGTCGTTCAAAGAGTCAGCGAGGCTGATGCACTTAAAGACTGCGAAGGAGGTCTGGGATGAGTTGAACCAAATGTGCGAGGGATCTGAGAAAATCAAGGAGAACAAGAGAAATATTGTCATTCAAAAGTTTGAAAGCTTCGAGATGCTGCCCGATGAGAGCATTGATCAAATGGAATCAAGATTCATCAAGATGATGAATGAGTTAGTGTTGCTAGGGTAGGAAGTCCCTAAGAGAGAAGTTGCTTCTAATATCCTGAATGCTCTCCCTGAGAGCAGGGATAACAGTGTTATCATGCTCAAGAACACTCAGGATATGAGCAACATTACTTCAGCTCTACTTTACTCTGAGCTCAAAGCCTCAAAATTTGATTTAAATAAGAGAAAGAAGAAAGTAGTAATTGAAGAGGATGAGAAAGCTCTAGAGAAGAATGTGGCATTCAAAGCCAAGTCGGAACCTACAGAATCACCATCCAAGTTACTGATGGAAATGAGTAAAGAAGAACTCGCCGAAGAGTACAGTATGATGGTCAGACGGTTTGAGAATGTTAGGAAAAATTGTTGTTAGTTTTGATGAGTTAAACAAACTAGAAGATGTAATAGGACCATTTGAACCTGTTAGCCAGATGAGAAACTAGATTAGGACTTAGTTTAGGGGGAACTGCCAGACCAGAAGACTTCACCAGAAGACTTTACCAGTGGACTCCACCAGAAGACTTTACCAGTAGACTCCACCAGAAGACTTCATCAGAGATGTTCAGACCAGAGGCAGAAGACTTTTCCCTAGACCAGACGAGTCTAGTGAAACAAAAGATGCTCAGGATCACCTCTATATTCTACTGGATAATCTGTTTCTTAACCGACTCTGGACTAGAGGACCTCTGGGTCATCTGGTGTCTGGTTCAGCCTTCTCTGGAAGAATCAGAGTTGTGCAATGGAAGCATTTGACCATTGGTAATTCAAATGAAGTCAACCTTGATCGGATTGGAAGCCAGAGTTCAGATATCAATCCAAGGATCTCACCAACCAAATCAATCAATTAGGGAATTGATTGATTGAAGCTTCCATAAATAGAGATCTGATTAGATTAGCTCTCCAACGGCTAAACCCTAATCACCTCTGTAAATACAAGAGTGACAATATGAAGAAAAGCTCTAGTTACGCGCACGAAGATCATACTCAAGCTTTAATATTCACAAGCAATTAGTACTCTTATAGTTCTAAATACATATCTACTCTTAAGGAGTTTATTAGTTGGAAAATACTCAACCTGTTCATCTTGATAGATAAGGTTGGAGTAGACTATACTTTAGATCGAAGTTAGATCTATAGTGTGTAACAAGGTGCTGGTACTTGTCAATTCCAGTGTTCATGAGTAAGTTGGTTGGTTAGTAAGACCCCTTGAAAAAGGGAGAGTGGACGTAGGATCGTTATATCCGAACCACTATACATCTTGTCTTATTTACTGCTTTCATTATTATCTCTTGTGTTATTTGTGCTCTTGATAAAAAGATTTTAAAGAAGGTTATTATTTTAGTTTCCGCATAAATTCATATACTGACTAGTGGGACCAACAAGTGGTATCAGAACAGTGTGTCCTAGACCACTGCTTTGAAGAAGTTTTTGGTGGTCACCGGGCAGATCCATTGCTCTACAAAATTCTTGCAATAAAATTTCCTTTTTAATCTTTCTAAAAATGTCTTCAAAATCTTCTTACAAGAGCCGCAAGTTGCCTGAATTCTCTTTTGAGGATTATAGCCACTGGAGTTTCATGATGAGCAATCATCTTGGAGCTATTCATCACCGCATGCTTGATGTGGTTGAGAGTGGCCCCATTCAATTTTACTGGACTCCCATTGATGATGGCAATCAGAGTCCAGGGAAGAAACCAGTGAAGCTGTAGAGGAAAGAGCTGATGGCAGAATGCCAAGACAAAGAATTCTCAAGAGAAGAGATGAACTGAATAATGATGAGAGAAAGTTGTACAACCTGGACCACGTGGCAAGGACTGAAATAATCAACACCCGCACCAAGGAAGTGACCGAAAAGGTGAGAACCTGTGGCACTGCAAAAGAAATGTGGGACAAATTGGCTCTGCTCTGCGAAGGAACAGAGAAGATCAAAGATAACAAGCTCCAGACTGTTCAACACTCATTTGACACATTCAAGATAAAGCCATACCATTGACCAGCTGGATATGCGTCTCACAAATCTGCTCAACAAGACTAGTGCCTTAGGTAAAACCTACTCTGAAAAAGAAATTAACAGTAAAATTTTACGATCACTAACCAGCAGGTGGAGGATCAAAGTCACAGTCATCAAGGACAACAAGGATCTTAACACTCTTGATCATCATCTTCTTCTATCTGATTTGAAAGCCTACGAGTATGACCTACAAGAAGAAGATCAATTAGATGAGATTTCTTCTTCTGGTCAGAAAGGAGTTGATTTCTCTTCAACTATCAAGACTGAAGAAAAAGTGAAGGAGTCTACTGCAGATGACATGAGCCTAAAGGAGCAGGTAGCACTCTTAACTAGAAAATTTGATAAAATGAGCTCCAAGTATGGCAGGTACAAAAGACACTGGAAGGAATCTACCAGAGACAGGAAGAGTTCCTTCAAGTCTGCAGATAAAGAGAAGTCATCTGGAGACTCAAGGAAAACCAGATTCAAGTCACCAGAAAAGAGGAGAGATGGCAGTTCTAGCAGATCAGACTACCAGAGGAGAGAGAGTAGTCCAGCCAGACCAGAGTACAATCCCAGGAGGAGAGATCCTAGTCCCAGTCCCAGAGGAGACAACATCTGTTACAGTTGCAACAAGCCAGATCACTACAACTATGATTGTCCTCAACTCACTCCTAGAGAAAGAAAAGAGAAAAGACTCAAGAGAGATAGGAGATATGCAGACAAGAGAGCATTGCTGGCAGAAGCAGAGGAGGAGGATACTAGTTCAAGTTCTTCTTCTTCTGACTTTGGATCTGATGATGATGTATGTCTCATGGCCGACATCACTGACGTACAAGAATCTACCTTGTGTTTATCTAATTCTAAATATACTGAATCCTCTCACTCATCTGGTACTTCTAGAGAGTCTGATATGCAGCAAATGCTATCAAATCTCCAGAATTGTGTACAACTTTGCCAGAAACTTGTAAAGGAGAATGGTAGGCTCAGAGCAGAAGTTCAATCTTTATCTCATGAGCAGAAATCCACCAGAGAACTCATGAAAGATCATTCCAAAGAAGTCTCTGAACTTCAGGATAAGATCACAGAAAGAGATACTCTGGTAGATCAACTCATAAGAGAAAGAGACTCTAAGGAAGATGAGTTCAATGAACTTAGAGCTAAATACCAATCTCTTATCAAGGGAAAGCAAGTTGTGGATACTATTGAAGAAGTACCTATGTCCATAGAAGCTCTAAAGATACCAGCTGTTGTATCTATTATATCAGAGTCTTCTCAGTGCATTAATGATAAGAGTGGTTTAGGATATTCTGGAATTACCACAAGATCTCATAAGTATCACTATAACAAAAACAAGTCTGTAAGATCTGGTGAATCGGTAGAAATCTGGGATGAAAAAGACTCTACTGGTAATGGTTACAAAGTAGTTCACATACCTGGATGGAAAAGGAACGACTCTGCTAATCATTTAGAATGTAGTCCAGAAGAGTTGACTGTACTGGAAGAGAAAATCTTAGAGACTAAACTTCAAAATGGGGAACCAATGACAATTGATGATTCTGTTCATATTAAACCTCAAAGAGTAAGACCTAATCAGATTGGAGGACCCCAGAGGAATCCTCAAAGAGTGGAACCTAAGCAGATTAGGGGACCTCAGAGGAGACACTCAAGAAGGGAGAATTTCAATCAGAATATGAATTCTCAGAGAATGAACTATGGACAACAAAACTATCATCAGAACCAGGGACCCCAAAGAAGGTTTTCTCAGAGGAATCAATTCCAGAACATATACATTCAAAGGAACTATAATCACCAGAAAAGGTATAGCTTTCATCAGAACCAGAGACCCGTCTATAGAAAACCAACTGATCTGGGTAGTAATGACACCAGAGATGGTTCTTCTAGGATGTACCCTTATAACCAGATCTTTAAGACCATGTCTTTGAGGCAGGCCATTCCAAAGGCCAGATTTGAAGTGAGATACACCAGACCAGTGTATAGGAAAGGTGTTCTCATCAGACCAGCAGCTCAATTTGTCATTGTCAGAGGACATGTACTGGTAGATAGATTTGAAAGAAAGATAAGATCTCCTCATCCAGCAAGGGATGATCTCTATCTTTGGATTCCTACAAAACCTGCAACTAACCAATCAGGACCCAGCACTAGTAGGGGACCTAATTGATTTCTCTGCAGGAGGACAAGAGCCCATTGGAGAAATGACTTTCAAACAACAGTGTCTGGTACATTGATAGTGGATGTTCCAAGCACATGACATTTGAGAAAGATCATCTCCAGGATTTCAAGCCATTGAATGGGCCAAGAGTAATGTTTGGTGACAATAACTTTAGAGTCACCAGAGGAGTTGGAAAATTGATCATCAATGACGTATCTGTAAATGAAGTCTACTATGTTGAAGGACTCAAGCATAATCTGATTTCTGTATCCCAATTTTGTGACAAGGGATACTCAGTGAAGTTCTCTAGTGATTCATGCACTGTTTTTTCTTCTGATTTTAATGATATCTTGCTTATTGGCTTGAAGAAAGGTAACATTTATCTTGCAGATTTTAACAGTTGTCCCAGAAATACTTGTCTGGTTGCAAAGGGATCTGCAGAGAAAAGCTGGCTTTGGCACAAGAGGTTGAGTCACCTGAATTTCAAAGCACTCAACAAGACTGCCTGAAAGGGTCTAGTTCGAGGTCTTCCAAATGAAGTGTTCAAGAAGGATCAGGTTTGTGGTTCCTACCAGAAGGGTAAACAACCCAAAACTTCCTTCAAGGATGTCCAGAGCACAACCACAACCAGAGTACTTCAACTACTTCACATGGACCTGTTTCACCTCTTAGTTTCAGTGGGAGGAAGTCCACCTTAGTGATAGTAGATGATTTTTCAAGATACAGTTGGGTAGTGTTCTTGTTTAAGAAAAATGAAACTATCACTAAACTGCCAGAGTTCTTCAAGCAGATTTAGAATGAGCAGAACCAGAGCATAGTGAGGATCAACAGTGATAAAGGGACAGAGTTTTTTAATTCACACATTGCAGAGTACTGTAAGAAAAATGGAATTTTTCATGAGACATTTGCTGCCAGTACACCCCAACAGAATGGAGTAGCAGAAAGAAGAAACAGAACCCTTAAGGAAGCTGCCAGAACTCTTCTAGTAGAGTACAAAACACTCTAGAGATTTTGGGCAGAAGCCATCAACACAACCTGTTTCACCCAGAACAGATGCCCCATTGCCCAGAGACATAGTAAGACACCATATGAGGTATGGAAAGGTAAAACCCCATCTGTTTCATTCTTTCATATTTTTGGATGCAAGTGTTTCATCCATGACAATGGGAAATCCAAATTAAAGAGTTTTGATGCTAAAGTGGCAGATGGAATATTCTTAGGATATTCCAGCACAAGTAAAGCATATAGAGTTTTTAATAGGAATTCACTTTATGTGGAGGAAACACCTCATGTTGTTTTTTATGAATCTACTCTTGAGTGCAAGGTGGACTTAAGGAATATGTCTCCAGATGAGACACAAAATCAGACTACTCACAGAGTAATGAAAGTCAATCTACTTATTCTTGATTCAGAGTCAGATTCAGATGGTGACCCATCTTCTAGTTCTCTGGAGTAGAAGCCTCCACAAGGAGCAGAACCAGAAGAGGTTGGAACTCCTGTAGGGGGAAGCTATCCTGCAGTTGGTGATAATCACCAAGGTACTGCAGTAAAGTCCAAGGGAAGGAAAATCCTGGTTGATCACCCTAATGAATTAATTATAGGAGATCCAACTAATGGTGTCCAGACTAGGAGGACTCTTAACTTAGTTGCCTTATTCAGTTGCTATATGTCCTTGATTGAGCCCAAGAATATCAAGGAAGCACTGAAGGATTCAAATTGGATTGTTGCTATGCAGGAGGAGTTGAATCAATTCACCAGACAGGATGTTTGGGAGCTGGTAGACAGACCAAGACATCAAAAGGTGATAGGCACTAAGTGGGTTTTCAAAAATAAGATAGATGAGAATGATGTCATTACTAGAAACAAGGCAAGGCTAGTGGCTCAGGGCTATTCTCAGTCTGAAGGAGTAGACTATGATGAGACATTTGCTCCTGTTGCCAGATTAGAAGCCATTAGATTGTTTCTAGCATATGCAGCTCACATGAAGTTCAAAGTATACCAGCTGGATGTGAAATCCGTCTTTCTTAATGGGATTCTCATTGAGGAAGTGTATGTGGAACAACCTCCTAGTTTTGAACAAGGTGACAAGGTGTATAAGCTTAAGAAGGCTCTCTATGGGCTTAAGCAGACACCTAGAGCATGGTATGACACTATTTCTCAATTTCTTCTGGACAATGGTTTTACTAAAGGTAAGATTGATAGGACCTGGTCCAGATATATGTTGATGACATCATATTTGGATCCCCTACCAAGAAGTTGTGTGAGAAGTTTGGAGATCTCATGCAGAGCCAGTTTGAAATGTCCATGATGAGTGAGATGAATAGTTTATTAGGTTTGCAGGTTAAGTAGACAGAGAAGGGAATTTTCATCAATCAAGCTAAGTACACCAGAAACATGTTAGAGAAATTTGGAGTAGGATCTAGCAAAGCTGCCAAGATTCCTATGATGATAAATTTTAACATGGATCCAGATGAATCTGGAGAGAGTGTGGACCAGACTTAGTATAGGGCACTTATTGGTTCTCTTCTGTACCTGACTGCAAACAGACCATATATCACTTTTGCTGTAGGTGTTTGTGCCAGATTTCAAGCTAATCCTAAGAGGATTCACCTAGAAGCAGCTAGGAAGATCTTGAAATATCTTAAGGGAACAGTTAATTTGGGTTTATGGTATCCTGCAGATGACAATATAGAGTTAAGTGGATATTCAGATTCAGATTATGGTGGATGCAGAATAGATAGGAAGTCTACAAGTGGAACATGTCAATTTTTAGGGAATAAGTTGGTATCTTGGTTCTCTAAGAAACAGACTTCAGTTGCTACATCAACTACAGAAGCAGAGTACATGGCCGCAGGTAGCTGTTGTTCACAATACTCTGGATTAGTCAGCAGCTTAGGGACTACCAGATTAGAGCTAAGGATATTCCAATCTTTTGTGATAACAACAGTGCAATAGCCATTACCCCGAATCCAGTTCTTCACACCAGATGCAAACATGTAGATATAAGACACCATTTCATCAGAGACCATGTGGAGAAGGGAGATATAAGGATGGAAAAGATTGCAACAGAGAAGCTGGGAGCAGATATTCTCACAAAGCCGTTGGTAGAAACCAGATTCAGGGAATTAGCCTTTGAATTAGGGTTATTAGATCCAGAGACAGATTTGTCTTAGGGGGAACACCAGAAGAGTATCCTTGTTTTCAATAATTCTCTTTTTCATATATATCCCCAATCACTAACCCTTGTGCAGATAGGATATACCAGAGAAGTTACATCTCCAGATGAATTATGCCCAGATGAGTTACATTACCAGACTCTAGATGAGATGTAGCATCAGAACACTTGTGGTATTATCTGGTTACGATACCAGATGACAGGTAAGGATTTACTTTTCTGCCTCTGATCATTGGGACACACCTTTTAAATTACTAAATACACCCAAAATGTTTCATATTCAGAGTGTATTTAAAACTAGGGTCGTGGGCCTAGGCAATCATTTCGCTTTATCTCTTAACTGCCACAAACCTCCTCGAACCCAGTCCCAATAACCATGCCACGCACACAATTAAATTTGTACCTTTGTTGGTCCCACTAGATAGATTAATTTGCGGAAGCTTAAACTTAAATTAAAGTCTCTTTCAAAATCCTTTTTCAAGAGCACATAATAAAACAATATAAATGAAAGAAATAAAGAAGACAAGATATATAATGGTTTGGATATAACAATCCTACGTCCACTCTCCCTTTTTATCAAAGGGGTCTTACTAACCAACCAACCAACAACTATCTTTCTAGAATTGAGAAGTACCAGATCTTTCTTACAGCAGCCTTTAGATCTATCTTCGATCTAAAGTTGTTCTTACTACAACCTTATCTAACAAGATGAATAGGTTGAGTATTCCAACAACTCCTTAAAGAGTGAATATGGATATGAAGAAAGTAAGAGTGCTAAAGTGTGATAATCAAGAGGCTTGGATATGAACTTCGTGCGCGTGTATCTCTAGAGTCTTTCTTCAAAGATGCACTCTTGTATTTTAGAGATGATTAGGGTTTAGCCATTGGAGAGCTAATCTAATCAGATCTCTAATTAAGGAAACTTCAATCAATCAATTATTGGATTGATTGACTTCAAATACTTTCCAATCCGATCTTATTTGACTTGATTTTGAATCACCAACGGTCAAATGCTTCCATTGTCCAACTCTGATTCTTCCAGAGAAGGCAGGACCAGACACCAGATGACCTCGATGTCCTCTGGTCCAGAGTCGGTTAAGAACCAGAATACTCAGTAGAATCTAGAGATGATTCTGAGCATCTTTTGGTTCACCAGACTCGTCTGGTCTGGGGAAGGTCTTCTGCCTCTGGTCTTGATCTTCTCTGGTGAAGTGTTCTGGTGGGGTCTTCTGGTGACTCTTCTGGTGAAGTCTTCTGGTCTGGCAGTTCCCCCTAGACTAAGTCCTAATCTATTTCCTCATCTGGCTAACATGTCCAGATGGTCCTATTACATCTTCTGGTTTGTTTTAACTCATCAAAACTATACAACTTTTATCCTAACAATTTCCCCCTTTTTGATGGAGTTAAAACACTAACCAGAACTGATAAAAAATAAATTAAGCAAGAAAACAAATAAAAGGATAAGACCTTAGAATAGATCTTATCAGACAAACAAGGAGACAACAAGAAGTTGTCTTTAAGACAGGGTAGATATGGCTTTTCATTAATAATTAGGACAAAGAGTTTACATATTACATTTTAGATCGGTCCTATACTATGCATATCTTCTGTTCTCCTTTGGCACCAGAAACCAATCCAGGAATCTATCTTGAACAGCCTTGATCTCTGCAGAGTTTGTTGGGATGAAATTCACCAACACCTTGGTCTTGTACAATTTCTTCAGCTCATCCCAATCAATCTGGTCCCCATGCATTGGAGTGTTGAGATAATGAAACTCAGGGGCAGTGACTTCCAGATTGAACTCAATGGTAGAATCCACGAGTTTCTTGTACAGCTCTGCATCATATGACTTCATCCAAGAGTGGAAGGTTCTGTTGATAAGTGCATCGTCCTCTGGAGGTGGCCTCTGGATGTAGTGCTGGATAAAACACAAAGTCTTGGCTTCCTTCCACCTTTCAATAAGGGGAACATGCACAGTAGAGTCAAAAGACCCTTCTGTCCTGAGTGGCAGAATATCCATTACCTCAACAGGCGCCTTCTTCCTTTGACTTGATCCACTGGCACCAGGAGTGTTTCCAGCTTCTCTGGCTTTCTTGTTTTGCCTCCTAACATATCTGAGCCTCTACTCTTCATCTATGTTCTTCCTTACTCTTGCCAATCTCTCTTCTGCAGTCTCCTCCTTGAATCTCTTCTCTGCCTCTTCAACTACCTGCTCCAGAAAGCTTTTCTTGACCCTTCTGATCTTTCTTTTGGCTGGGCCAGGAATGGAGACAGGATCTTGTTCAGAGTCAAGAGATTCCTCCTCTGCTGCAAGCTGCTTGGCCATAGTTAGAGATTTGAGCTCTTCCTTCTCCTCCTCCTTCTTCTTCTTCTTCTTCTTCTTCTTCTTCTTCTTCTTCTTCTTCTTCTTCTTCTTCTTCTTCTTCTTCTTCTTCTTCTTCTTCTTCTTCTTCTTCTTCTTCTTCTTCTTCTTCTTCTTCTTCTTCTTCTTCTTCTTCTTCTTCTTCTTCTTCTTCTTCTTCTTCTTCTTCTTCTTCTTCTTCTTCTTCTTCTTCTTCTTCTTCTTTCTTCTTCTTCTTCTTCTTCTTCTTCTTCTTCTTCTTCTTCTTCTTCTTCTTCTTCTTCTTCTTCTTCTTCTTCTTCTTCTTCTTCTTCTTCTTCTTCTTCTTCTTCTTCTTCTTCTTCTTCTTCTTCTTCTTCTTCTTCTTCTTCTTCTTCTTCTTCTTCTTCTTCTTCTTCTTCTTCTTCTTCTTCTTCTTCTTCTTCTTCTTCTTCTTCTTCTTCTTCTGCAGCTCAGCTTGAGCCAGAGTATTCTCTAACAGGTCCAGGCGAGATCCATAGTATCTCATTTGTGCTCTTCGCCAGATTCTTCTTCTTCTTCTTCTTCTGCAGCTCAGCTTGAGCCAGAGTATTCTCTAACAGGTCCAGGCGAGATCCATAGTGTCTCATTTGTGCTCTTCGCCAGATCAGTTCTGGCCTTCTCTTCCCCCTTTTTAACTTCATCAATAAGGGGCTGAACACCCGCCTTATCAGATCAGGCAACTTGGTGGAGGAGGAAGAGTGAAGATCACGCAGCTTCTTGGCTTCATCAAGGTAGGCTTGAGTCTCAGCTACCAGGCGCTCCTGCTTGGCCAACTTGGCAGTCTCAAGCATTTGAGAAGCCATCTCCACTTTCAGCACAGAGACTGGATGCAGCTGGTCCAAAACATGCTCCTGCAACTGCTTCTGGTTGTGCATAACATCCAGCTTCATGAAAAGACCATTTTCTTTGAATGCGGCCTTAGCAGAGGCAAAAGTAGCCTTGAACTGCTTCAAGAATATCTTTCTCTCCTGCTTGATTTGATGCTCAATCATGGCAGGAGCCATATGCTGCATGACCTTACTAAAACGCCCTATCTGCTAGATCTATTCATTGAAGAACATCTTCATTTTCTGGAGCACAGCAGGAGTGACATCAAAGTCCTCCTCATCTGAATAAAGCTCTTGAGGGAAGGAGAAGTGAGGGCCAAAAGAGTAGGAAGGGCCATCTGGAGAAATCATTACCCCTCTCTGGATCAGCAAGGTCCTTACAACCACCTTGGCTGCCTCTGGAGATTCAAGCTCTGCAGGATGTTGAATATTGAGCTTCTTCTTAAGGTCAATCTCTCAGGTTGTGAATCCAGATGTGGTCATTTCTTCCAGCAACATGATCAAGTCCTCCACATCTTCTAGTCTGGCCTTACTCCAGACTTTGGCATCAGTCAGATCTGCCAACAATGGTAAGTGCTCCAACAAGATTGGAAAATACTCTCTCAGCCAGAGCTGAGCACTTACACTCATACTCTGCCTAATGGGACTCATATCAGCATTATTGAATGTGAAAGGTTTGGGCCCAGAGGCAGAGGAGGATGGTGCTAAGACCTCTGACTCCAGTGAAGCATCCTCATCTTCACTATCCTCGCTGATTGAAACTGTGGGGGAGGCAGGAGGACCAGGGAACTCCAAAGCCATAGAAGGAGAAGGGTTCTGGTCAGAGTGAGTGAGGGGAAGGATAGGTGTTTGGTTTTGTGAGGTGGAGGGATTTGCATGGGTGGAAGGTTCTGCACCAGAAGAGGTTGAGGGTGCCTCTGGTACAGGGTTTGTTTGTGGGGGTGAAGGGTTTGTGGGTAGAGGTATTTGAGATGGAGGGGGATAAGGTGTTTGAGTGGGTAAGGTTGAGGGTGTGTATATGGGAGTGTTTGGGATGGTCTGCTCTGGTGAAGAGGCTTGCAAACCAGAAGCAGGGTGGAGAAGTTGTGTTTGGGTTTCTGGGGGAGAGGTGGAAGGGGTAACAAGATTGACAGGAGAAGGGGAAGGGTTTACCTCAGCTGAGTCAACATCAGCTGGAACAGTAAGCTCTGGGGCTGTTGCATCCCCCATCAATTGAGATGCCTCCTCGATTGCCTGCTCTAGGGCATCTCCCAGACCTGAACCAGAATCTGGGTCTTGCAAAATAGCCCTCTTGGCTCGCGGCTTCTTCTTCAAAGGTTCAACCTCCTCTGATGGCTCATCCACCAGAAGGGTTTTCTTTGAAGCCCTCTTAGAAGTCCTTGGCTTCTTGGTTGAGGCCTTGCTTGCACCTCCTTCCTCTTGCCTTGGCCTCTTCTTAGCTGCACCAGCCTTCTTGGCAGCTTCTTCAGCATCACCCCCCTACTTCTTCAAAGCAGCAGTGAAGGGGATCTGGTCATCCTCTGATGAGCCAGAAAACACCAAGTTGGAAGAAGCAGGAGCTGCATCCTTCTTCTTCATACATCTCTTCTTCTGCCCTTTAGCAGGGGATGGCACTGCTTGGATAGGGGGCAGGAATGGTATCTTCTCCATCAGAATCAACATGGCCATGGAGAGGACCATCCTTGGAGAAGATAATCTTAGACTTGTGGAAGCTCTTGCACCAGGAGCCCTTCCACGCCTTGTCTGGGAAGATGGAATCCAGAATCAAGGTCAATTTTGTTCCCAGGGAAACATTTGCATACAGAAAGAACTGCAACTCCCTTGGTCTGGTGGGACACTCCTCCTTCTGCACCTTAGCTTTGTTCTTCCTCAAGACATCCCAGAAGAACTCTGCCCAATTGTACTGGACACCGTCATAGATAGCCCTCATAACACAAAGACGACCTGTGAAAATCGCATCTGTGCTATAGTTTTCACACATCAACACCTTGACAACGATGTCGAAAAACACCTTGTACTTTTGCCTCAAGTGCTTGTCCAGAAATCCCCTCATCAGATTCTGGCAAGATGAATGCGCAAATAATTTGAATGACTCCAAGGTTTCATCTTCCTTGTACTTGAGTGGATCTACACCTTCTGCAGAAATATTTTCGAACAAATTGCAGAAATCATGCTTGGAGAACACCACATCTTCCTGGTCGATCTTGGAAGAGATATGGTCATCGTGGATCTTCATCCGTACCAAAAACTGGGCAGTATACCCATATAGAGTGCGAAAATCCTTGGGAATGGTTGAGATCAACTTCTCGACACCGGATTTCTGCAACAACTCCAGAATGGCCAACGTCGCTGGATTGTGAGTGGAATACAAGTCAACTACCATCTCCGTCTTGAGTTTCTTGCAAACGTAATCATGGTTGAAGTTGCATTTTGGAGCCATATCTGAAAAGATAGAGAAGAAAGAAAGAGAACTGTTTTTGCAGAGAGTGGTTAGGGTTTTGAAAAGTTTGAACAAGTGAAAAGACAGATGAAAATTTTGAGTTTATAAAGGAAAAAACGCGTGGCTTTGAAATTAAATTAAGTGTGAACGCGTGTAAAATCAAAATTAAATTTAGGGGACAAAATCAATTTATCAATTGATTGACATATTGCACTTTAATTAAATCTGATGGCCAGGATGAATTAGGCAAGTTACAGATTTAATTGTGTGCGTGGCATGGTCATTGGGACTGGGTTCGAGGGGGTTTTGTGGCAGTCAAGATAAAAAGCAAAATGAATACCTAGGCCCTCTACCCTAGTCTTAAATACACTCTGAATATGAAACGTTTTGGGTGTATTTAGTAATTTGAAAGATGTGTCCCAATGATCAGAGACAGAGAAGTAAATACATACCTGCCATCTGATATTGTAACAAGACGATACCTCGATTAGTCTGGTGTTACATCCCATCTTATGGGACCCATCTGGTTCTAGTCAGAGTTTACTCCGGATATCTCTGGAATCTGACTTTGTACCTCATCTGGTACATACCTCATCTGGAGATGTAACTTCTCTGGTATATCTAACCTGTAGGCATGTTAGTATAACAGATACAAATAAAGTATTATTGAAATAAAGGATACTTCTCTGATGTTCCCCCTAAACCAATTCTTTCTCTAGATCCAATAAACCTAACTCAAATGCTAACTCTCTGAATCTGGTCTCAGCCAAAGGCTTTGTGAGAATATCTGTTCTCTGCTTCTCTGTTGCAATCTTTTCCATCCTTATATCTCCCTTCTCAACATGGTCTCTTATAAAATGATGCCTTATATCAACATGTTTGCATCTGGTATGAAGAACTGGATTCTGAGTGATTGCTATTGCACTGTTGCTATCACAAAATATTGGAATATCCTTAGCCCTAATCTGGTAGTCCCTAAGCTGCTGACTAATCCAGAGTAGTTGTGAACAACAACTACCTGCAGCCATGTACCCTACTTCTGTAGTTGATGTAGCAACAGAAATTTGTTTCTTAGAAAACCAAGATACCAATTTATTCCCTAAAAATTGGCATGTTCCACTCGTAGACTTCCTATCCATTCAGCATCCACCATAGTCTGAATCTGAATAACAACTTAACTCTAAGTTATCATCTGCAGAATACCATAACCCCAGATTAATTGTTCCCTTAAGATATTTCAATATCTTCCTAGCTGCTTCCAAGTGACTTCTCTTAGGATTTGCTTGAAATCTGGCACACACACCCACAACAAAAGTAATATCTGGTCTGCTTGCAGTCAGGTACAGAAGAGAACCAATAAGTTCTCTGTACTGGGTTTGGTCCACACTCTCTCCAGACTCATCTGGATCCATGTTGAAATTTGTTATCATAGGAATCTTGGCAGCCTTGCTAGATCCTACTCCAAATTTCTCTAACATGTTTCTGATGTACTTTGCTTGATTGATGAAAATTCCCTTCTCTGATTGCTTAACCTGCAAACCTAAGAAATAATTCATCTCACCCATCATAGACATTTCAAACTGACTCTGCATGAGATCTCCAAATTTCTCTCATAACTTCTTGTTAGGGGATCCATATATAATGTCATCAACATATATCTGGACCAGAAGGATGTCCTTTCCTTCTTCTTTCCTAAACAAGGTCCTATCAATCTTTCCCTCAGTAAAACCATTGTCCAGAAGAAACTGAGATAGAGTGTCATACCATGCTCTGGGTATCTGCTTAAGCCCATAGAGAGCCTTCATAAGCTTATACACCTTGTCACCTTGTTCAAAACCAGGAGGTTGTTCCATATACACTTCCTCAATGAGAATCCCATTAAGAAAAACATATTTCACATCCATCTGGTATACTTTGAACTTCATGTGAGCAGCATATGCTAGAAACAATCTGATGGCTTCTAGTCTGGCAATAAGAGTAAATGTCTCATCATAGTCTATTCCTTCAGGCTGAGAATAGCCCTGAGCCACTAGCCTTGCCTTGTTCCTAGTAATGACATCATTCTCATCTTTCTTATTCTTGAAAACCCACTTAGTGCTTATCACCTTTTGATGTCTTGGTCTGGCTACCAGCTCCCAAACATCCTGTCTGGTGAATTGATTCAACTCCCCCTGCATAGCAACAATCCAATTTGAATCCTTCAGTGCTTCCTTGATGTTCTTGGGCTCAATCAAGGATAAATAGCAACTGAATAAGGCAACTAAGTGAAGAGTTCTCCTAGTCTGGACACCCTTAGTTGGATCTCCTATAATCAACTCATTGGGGTGATCAACCAGGGTTTTTCTTCCCTTGGCCTTGCCTGATTGACCATCTACTGCAGTACCTTGGTGATTATCACCAACTACAGGAGAGCTTCCCCCTATAGGAGTTCCAACCTCTTGTGATTCTGCTCCTTGTGGAGACTCTGCTCCAGAGAACCAGAGATGGGTCACCATCTGAATCTGAATCAAGAATAAGTGGATTGACTTTGATGACTCTGGAAGTAGTCTGATTCTGTGTCTCTTCTGGAGACTTTAAGTCCACCTTGCACTCAAAAGCAGATTCATAAAAACAACATGAGGTGTTTCCTCCACACAAAGTGAATTCCTATTAAAGACTCTAAATGCTTTTCTGGTGCTTAAGAATATTCCATCTGCAACTTTAGTATCAAAAGTTTTTAATTTGGATTTCCCATTGTCATGGATGAAATACTTGCATCCAAAAACATGAAAGAATGAGACAGATGGGGTTTTACCTTTCCATACCTCATATGGAGTCTTACTGTGTCTTTGGGCAATGAGGCATCTGTTCTGGGTGAAACAAGCTGTATTGATGGCTTCTGCCCAAAATCTCTGTGCTGTGTTGTATTCTGCTAACAGAGTCCTTGCAGCTTCCTTGAGGGTTATGTTCCTCCTTTCTGCTACTCCATTCTGTTGGGGTGTTCTGGCAGCAGATGTCTCATGAAAAATCCAATGGTCCTTGCAGTACTCTGCAATGTGTGAATTCAAAAACCTTGTCCCTTTATCACTTCTGATCCTCACTATGCTCTGGTTCTGCTCATTCTGAATCTGCTTGAAGAACTCTGGCAGCATAGTGATAGTTTCATTTTTCTTAAACAAGAACACTACCCAAGTGTATCTTGAAAAGTCATCCACTATCACCAAGGTGTACTTCCTTCCACTGAAACTAAGAGAAGAAACAGGTCCAAATAGGTTCATGTGAAGTAGTTGAAGTACTCTGGTTGTGGTTGTGCTCTGGACATCCTTAAAGGAAGTCTTGGGTTGTTTACCCTTCTGGCATGAACCACAAACCTGATCCTTCTTAAACACTTCATTAGGAAGACCTCGAACTAGACCTTTTCTGGCAATCTTGTTCAGTGCTTTGAAGTTCAGATGACTCAATCTCTTGTGCCAAAGCCAGCTGTTCTCTGCAAATCCCTTTGCAACCAGACAAGTGTTCCTTGGGAAACTATTAAAATCTGCAAGATAAATGTTACCTTTCCTCAAGCTAATAAGCAAGATATCATTATAATAAGAAGAAAAGACAGTGCTTGAATCACTAGAAAACTTCACTGAGTATCCTTTGTCACAAAATTGGGATACTGAAAGCAGATTATGCTTGAGTCCTTCAACGTAGTAGACTTCATCTACAGATACATCATTGATGATCAACTTTCCAATGCCTCTGGTGACTCCATAATTGTTGTCACCAAACATCATTCTTGGCCCATTCAGTGGCTTGAAGTCCTTGAGATGATCTTTCTCAAATGTCATGTGCTTGTAACATCCACTATCAATGTACCAAACATGGTTGCTTGAAAGCCCTTTCTCTAATGGGCTCTTATCCTCCTGCAGAGAAATCAATTAGGTCCCCTACTAGAGCTGGATCCTGATTGGTTAGTTGCAAGTTTTGTAGGAATCCAAAGATAAAGATCATCCCTTGCTGGATGAGGAGATCTTATCTTCCTTCCAAATCTATCTACCAGTACATGTCCTCTGACAATTACATATTGAGCTGCTGGTCTGATAAGAACACCTTTCCTATACACAGGTCTGGGGTATCTCACCTCAAATCTGGCCCTTGGAATGGCCTGCTTCAAAGACATGGTTTTAAAGGTCTGGTTGTAAGGGTACATCCTAGAGGAACCATCTATGGTGTCATAACTACCCAGATCAGTTGGTTTTCTATAGATGGGTCTCTGGTTCTGATGAGAACTAGACCTTTTCTGGTGATTATATTTCTTCTGAGTGTATCTGTTTGGGAATTGACTCCTCTGAGAGAACTGTCTCTGGGGTCCCTGGTTCTGATGATAGTTCTGATGTCCATAATTCCTTCTCTGAGAGTTCCTATTCTGATAAAGATTCCCCCTTCTTGAGTGTCTCCTCTGAGATCCCCTAATCTGCTTAGGTTCAACTCTTTGAGGATCCCTCTGAGGTCCTCTCATCTGATTAGATCTCACTCTTTGAGGTTTTAGGTGAACAGAACCATCAATTGTCATTGGTTCCCTATTTTGACGTTTAGTCTCTAAGATTTTCTCTTCCAGTTCAGTTAACTCTTCTGGACTATATTTTAGATGATTAGCAGAGTAGTTCATTTTCCAACCAGGATTGTGAACTACTTTGTAACCATTACCAGTAGGATCTTTTTCATCCCAATTTCAACAAACTCACCAGATCTTACAAACATGTTTTTGTTAAAGTGATATTTATGGGATCTTTTGACAATTCCAGAATATCCCAAACCAATTTATGCGCTGAGAAGACTCTGATATAATAAATACAACAGTTGGTATCTTTGGAGCTTCTCTGGGCATAGGTATCTCCTCAATAGTTTGCTCAATCTGTTTTCCCTTGATAAGAGTCTGGTATTTGGCTTTAAGTTCAATGAACTCATCTTCCTGAGAGTTCTTTTCTTTCATGAGTTGATCTACCAGAGTATCTCTTTCTGTGATCTTATCCTGAATTTTAGAGACTACTTTGGAATGATCTTTCATGAGTTCTCTGGTGGATTTTTGCTCATGAGATAAGGATTGAACTTCTGCTCTGAGCCTACCATTCTCTTTCTCAAGTTTTTGATATAATTGAACACAATTTTGGAGATCTGATAGTATTTGCTGCATATCAAACTCTCTGGAGTTACCAGATGAATGAGAGGATTCAGTATATTTGGAATTTGATAAGCATAAGGTTGTTTGTTTTACCTCAGTGATGTCTGCCATGAGACATACATCATCATCAGATCCAAAGTCAGAAGAAGAAGAACTGGAACTAGTATCCTCTTCCTCTGCTTCTGCCAACAATGCTCTCTTATCTGCATATCTCCTATCTCTCTTAAGTCTTTTCTCTTCTCTTTCCCTAGGAGTAAGTTGAGGACAGTCATAGTTGTAGTGGTCTGGCTTGTAGCATGTGTTGTCTCCTCTGGGAATGGGGCTTGGATGTCTCCTCCTCTGGTTGTATTCTGATCTGGCTGGACTACTCTCTCTCCTCTGGTAGTCAGGTCTGCCAAAACTGCTATCTCTCCTCTGGTAATCTGATCTGCCAGAGCTGCCATCTCTCCTCCTCTCTGGTGTTCTGAATCTGGTCTCCCTTGAGTCTCCATATGTTTTTTTCTTATCTGCAGGCTTGAAGGAACTCTTCCTGTCTCTGGTAGATTCCTTCCAGTGCTTTTTGTACCTGCCATACTTAGAACTCATTTTATCAAGTTTACCGGTTAGTAGTGCTACCTGCTCCTTGAGACTCATGTCATCTGCAGTAGACTCATTTGGCTTTTCATCAATCTTGATAGTTGAGGAGAAATCAACTCCTTTCTGACCAGAAGAGGAAACCTCTTCTGTTTGATCTTCCTCTTGTAGATCATACTCATATGCCTTAGATCAGACAACAGAAGATGATGATCCAGAGTGTTGAGATCCTTGTTGTCTTTTATCACAGTGACTTTTATCCTCCACCTGCTGGTTAGTGATCTTAAAATTTTACTGTTTATTTATTTTTCAGAGTAGGTCTTACCTAAGGCACTAGCCTTGTTAAGGAGGTTGGTGAGACGCATATCCAGCTGGTCAATTGTCTCATCATGTTTCATCTTGAATGTATCAAATGAGTGTTGAACTGCCTGGAGCTTGTTATCTTTTATCTTCTATGTTCCCTCGCAGAGCAGAGCCAACTTGTCCCACATCTCCTTAGTAGTGGCACAGGTTCTGACCTTTTCAATCACTTCCTTGGTGAGAGTATTGATGATTTCTGTCCTTGCCACTTGGTCCAGATTATACAACTTTCTCTCATTATTGTTGAGCTCGTCTATTTTCTTGAGGATCTTTTACCTGGGAACTCTGTCCTCAACAGTTTTCTGTGCAGTTTCACTTGTTTCCTCTCTGGACTCTGACCTGCCATCTTCAATGGAAGTCCAGTAAAATTGAATTGGGCCACTCTCTACCACATCTAACATGCGGTGATGGATAGCTCCAAGATGATTACTCATCATGAAGCTCCAGTGGCTATAATCCTCAAAGGAGAATTCAGGCAACTTACGACTCTTGTAAGAAGATTTTGAAGACATTTTCAAAAAGTTTTAAAATTTTTTTTAGCAAGAATAACAAAGAGCAACGGATTTGCTCAGTGACTACCAAAAATTTTTCAAAGCAGTGGTCTTGGACACACTGTTCGGATACCACTTGTTGGTCCTACTAGATAGATTAATTTGCGGAAGCTTAAACTTAAATTAAAGTCCCTTTCAAAATCCTTTTTCAAGAGCACACAATAAAATAATATAAATAAAAGCAATAAAGAAGACAAGATATATAGTGGTTCGGATATAACAATCCTACGTCCACTCTCCCTTTTTATAAAAGGGAGCTTACTAACCAACCAACCAACAACTATCTTTCTGGAATTGAGAAGTACCAAATCCTTCTTACAGCAGCCTTTAGATCTAACTTCGATCTAAAGCTTTTCTTACTACAACCTTATCTAACAAGATGAACAGGTTGAGTATTCCAACAACCCATTAAAGAGTGAATATGGATATGAACAAAGTAAGAGTGCTAAAGCGTGATAATCAAGAGGCTTGGATATGAATTTCGTGTGCGTGTATCTCTAGAGCCTTTCTTCAAAGATGCACTCTTGTATTTATAGAGATGATTAGGGTTTAGCCGTTGGAGAGCTAATCTAATAAGATCTCTAATTAAGGAAGCTTCAATCAATCAATTCCCTAATTGCTTGATTGGGTTGGTGAGATCCTTGGATTGACTGACTTCAAATACTTTCCAATCCGATCTTATTTGACTTGGTTTTGAATCACCAACGGTCAAATGCTTCCATTGTCCAACTCTGATTCTTCCAGAGAAGGCAGGACCAGACACCAGATAACCTCGATATCCTCTGGTCCAGAGTCGGTTAAGAACCAGAATACTCAGTAGAATCTAGAGATGATTCTGAGCATCTTTTGGTTCACCAGACTCGTCTGGTCTGGGAAAGGTCTTCTGCCTCTGGTCTTGATCTTCTCTAGTGAAGTCTTCTGGTGACTCTTCTGGTGAAGTCTTCTGGTCTGGCAGTTCCCCCTAGACTAAGTCCTAATCTATTTCCTCATCTGGCTAACTGGTCTAGATGGTCCTATTACATCTTCTGGTTTGTTTTAACTCATTAGAACTATAAAACTTTTATCGTAACAACCTTGCCTAATTCAATTTTGGCCGTCAGATTTAATTAAAGTGCAAAATATCAATCAATTGACAAATTGATCTTGTCCCCTCAATTAAATGCTAAATCCACGCGTACACATTTCAATTTATTTCAAATCCACGCATACATCTCTTTTATAAACTGAATTTGTTCATTTGTGTCTCTTCACTTGTTCAAATTCTCAAACCCTAACTTTTCTCTGCAAATAGTTTTTTGTTCTATTTTTTCAATCTTCTTCACATAAATGGCTCCCAAATGTAACTTCGACCCATATTATGTATGCCTGAAATTGAAGACGGAGATGACCATCAACTTCTACTCCACTCGCAACCCTGCCGCGTTGGAGATTCTGGAGTTATTGCGCAAGTCTGGAGTTGAAGATCTTGTTTCTGCTGTCCCCAAAGGTCTTCGCACTTTGGATGGGTACGTCGCGCAATTTATGGTGAGGATGAAGATTCATGATGGAGATATTATTTCCAAGATTGATGGAGAAGAGGTTGTCTTTACTAAGCATGATTTTTGCAAGCTTTTTGGCAACATTTTTTCTACCGGTGTTGATCCGCTCAAGTACAAGGAGGAAGAAGCCGTAGAATCGTTCAAGATCTTCGCTAGATCTTCATGCCAGATATTGACGAAGGGATTTCTGGATAAACAACTTCATCAAAAGTACAAGGTGCTTTTTGATATTGTTGTGAAAGTACTGATGTGCGAGAATCACAGTACAGATGCCATCTTCACTGGTCGTCTGTGTGTGATGCGAGCCATTTATGATGGGATTCAATGTGATTGGGCTGAGTTTTTCTGGAACGTCTTGAGGAAGCATAAGGCAAAAGTTCAGAGGGAAGATTGTCCTAGCAAGCCAGGGGAGTCTCACTTTGTGTTCAATGCGAATGTTTATGTGGGAACAAAACTAACTTTGATTCTAGATTATTTGTTTCCGCATAAGGTGTGGAAGGCTACCTGGTGCAAGGGTTTCCACAAGTCCAAGATTTTGTTTCACAAGGATAGGCCTCTACATGGTCACTCTGACTCTGATGGTTAAGGGGTCATCCCTGCTCAACCGTTGCAAGCTGTTCCTTCCCCTGCTAAGGGTAAGAAGACTCAAAAGAAGAAGGTTGGAGCCCCTGCTTCTTCAAATATTGTTATTTCTGGCCCATCAGAGGATGACCAGATTTTGTTAATTGCTACCTTGAAGAAGCAGAAGGCCGATGGTGAAGAGTCTGTTGCTTCACCAAAGGCAAAGAAATGAGGTCCTATGAAAAAAAAGACCAGGCAAGATCAAGGCGGTGTGAGCAAGAAGCCCAGAACATCGAAGAGGGCAGAGAAGAAGAAAACACTCCTTGTAGATGAGCCTACAGAAGAGGAGGAGGATGAAGAAGAGGAGGAAGTTCCTTTGAAGAGGAAGCCTAGGGCCAGGAGGGCCATCTTGCAAAATGATCAAGGTTCCAGTTCTTCTCTGGATGCAGCTCTGGATCAAGCTATAGATGAGGCTGCTCATCTGGTGGAGGATGATGTGTCCTCACCTGCAGCTCCAAAGACCCATGTGTCTGCCTCTGACTTTGCACCAGCTGATGTTGACTCAGCTGAGGTACATCCCTCTTCCCCCTCACCTATTAATCTTGTTTCCCCTTCCTTATCTCCCCCAGAAACCGTAGCCCAACCTATACCTTCTGTGTCTGGTACTCAATCTACATTACCAGAACAGACTATCCCAGATACTCCCCCTCCCACTCATATAGCCTCACCCCTTAACACTCAATCACAAACTCCTCTATCTACTAACCCTTCACCCCCACAAACAACCTATGTACCAGAGGTACACTCTACCTCTTCTGGTGCAGAACAACCTACTCAAACAAACCCCTCTACCTCTCAAACCCAAACACCTATCCCACCCCCACTCAAACTGACCAGAACCTCTCTCTTTCTATGGCCTTGGGGTTCCCTGGTCCTCCTCCCTCCCCCCACAAATTCACTTAGCGATGATAGTGAGGAAGAGGATGCTTCACTTGAGCCCCCAACTTAGCCTCATCCTCCTCTGCTCGGATGCCCACTCCCTTCACATTCAATGACTCAGATATGGGTCCAATCCGACAGAGTATGAGTGTAAATGCCCAGCTCTGGCTAAGAGAGCAATTTCCAATCTTGTTGGAGCACTTACCCCTCTTAGCAGACTTGACTGATGGTAAAGTCTGGAGCAAGGCCAGACTGGAAGATGTTGAAGATATGGTGCTTTTATTGGAAGAAATGAGCACCTCTGGTTTTGCTCAGTGGGAGATCCAGGTGAAGAAGAAGCTTAATGTGCAGAATCCTGCAGAGCTCGAGTCTCCAGCCTCTGCTAAGGTAGTTGTCAGAAACTTGCTGATCCAGCGAGGAGTGATGATCTCTCCAGAGGGCCCCTCATACACCTTTTCCCACTTCTCTTTTCCTTCAAAATTGTACTCTGATGAAGAGGATTTTGATGTCACTTCTGCCGTGCTGAAGAAGATGAAGTTGTTCTTCAATGAACAGATCCAGGAGATTGGCAGGTTCAGTAAGGCAATACAACATCTGGGGCCAGCCATGATAGAGCACCAGATCAGACATGAGAGAAAGCACTTTCTGAAGCAGATCAAGGCGATTTTTGCCTCTGCTAAGGCCTCATTCAAGGCAAATGGCCTCTTTCTGAAGCTGGATATCATTGACAGCTAGAAGCAGTTGCAAGAGCATGTTCTGGACCAGCTTCGCCCGGTCTCAGTTCTCAAGGTGGAGATGGCCTCCGAGATGATTGAGACTGCCAGGATGAAGGATTCCCTGCAGGAGATGATGCAGAAGCAGGAGCGCCTGGTGGCTGAGGCACAGACATATGTTGAAGAAGCCAGGAAACTCAGAGATCTTCATTCTTCTTCTAATACTGAGTTGTCTGCTCTGATCAGGCAGGTTGTTGACCCTCTTCTTGATGAAGTTAAAAAGGGGGAAGAAAAGGCTAGAACTGAGTTGACAAAGAGTACAAATGACACTCTGTTCAACCATTCTGGTCGTCTGGACCTATTGGAGAGTACTCTTGCTCAAGCTGAGCTCCAGAAGAAGAAGAAGGATGAGCTCAAGTCTATTGCTGTGGCCAGGCAACTAACTGCAGATGAGGAGAACCTGGACTCTGAGCTAGATCCGGTGACTGTTCCTGGTCCTGCAAGGAAGAAGTTAAGAAGGGTGAAAAAGACCTTCTTAGAAGAAGTGGTGGAAGAGGCAGAGAAGAGATTTAGAGAAGAGACAAAAGAAGAAAAAACTGCCAGAATAAGGAAGAACATTGATGAGGAGCAGAGACTCAGATATGTTAGAAAACAGAACAAGAAGGCAAGAGAAACAGGCCTCCCTCCTCCTAGTGCAAGTGGAAGTTCAGGCCAGAAGAAGAAGAAGCCTATTGAAGTGATGTATGTCCTTCCTCTCAGGACAGAAGGATCTTTTGATTCAACTGTGCAGGTTCCGTTGATTAACAGATGGAAGGATGCGAAGACTCTCTGGTTCATCAAGTATTACATCTACAGGCCTCCTCCAGAAGATGAAGACTTAATCAACAGGACATTTCACACCTGGATGAAGTCCTACGACTCTGATTTGTACAAGCAACTGATGGACTCTACCATCCAATTCAATCTGGAAGTAACTGCACCTGAATTTCACTATCTCAACACTCTAATGAATGGAGATCAGATTGATTGGGGAGAACTCAAGAAGCTGTTCAAAACCAAGGTTCTCAAGGACTTCACTCCATCCAGTTCGGCAGAGCTCAGAGCTATTCAAGATCGCTTCCTGGATTGGTTTCTTGTGCTGATGGTCCCGTTTTTTAATACCAAAATGGGAATTCAGGAGCAAATTTTTTTTAAAAACTTTTAGCTCAGAGAGTTCAGCAAGAGTGAAGATTTTTCAAGTCACTGCATTGCTAAGAGGCTGAGCTACCCAGTCAGTGAGAAGACTGGAAGGCTCATGCTCTTAGCAACACAGTGACTCGAGAGGTTTACACTTCAAGTCACTGCTCTACTTAGAGGTTGAGCTACCAAGTCAGTGTGAAGGCTTGGAGGCTCATGCTCTAAGCAAAGCAGTGACTCGAGATACTGAACTCTCGAGTGCGTTGCCTGAACTGGTCAGTGAGAGGATTCTCCCTGACCTGAATATTTAACCAAAGGTTTCTTTTTAACAATGCTCTCATTGAGCAGATTTTCACAACACTTTAGTAAATACTCTTAAAGATAAGTACACTCAGTTTAACGTGGTTCAGAGACTCAAGCTCTTACATCCACGGCCTGATTTAACAGGAAATCCACTAACTGGGATTCTTGTTTTTAACGTGCCAAGGTGCATTTACAACTGGACTCACGCCACTCCCTGGGCTGCCTCTCCTCATCTCACTACAAGACTAACATTCTTCTGAAAGGGTTTAGTTTGGTTTGGTTTTCTCCAACTGGGTGAGGTTTTCCTTTACAATGAGTTAACCTAAAACTAAGATTAGGAAAACCTATTTAAGCTATGAGTTACAAGCTGAACACTCATTTGTGTATATCTATGAACTCTAAAGTTCAGTGTACAAGATGTGAATCATGCCTCCATATAACTCCCAATATAATGTACTAAACACTCACACCTTCACAGCTCGTAGGTGTTGATTTTTCTTACTTCACACACACTTGAATACGCAACTATGAGCTTGTATTTATAGTGTGGATTCAAATGTAACCGTTGGATGAAATTACATTTGAATCCATACAATTAATGGTTTCAACCACTTTTCTTGGAATGCGGCCTTGTCAGTGTCAGAGTTGCTGCCTTGTGCTGATTGGTCCACGTGGGCTGGATCCAACGGATCTTTGACTCAGTGGGTTGACCAAGACCCACTGACTTTAGGTAGCTTCCTCCTTCACTGACTGATGATCTTTAGTGGACTGAACGTCTTCAGTGTAGTTGTCCTTTAGAGACTGTTTGAAGATCACTCCAAGAAGTTTGTCATAAGGCTGAATGACAAACTTCCCTGACCACAGTACCTGACTCCTTCAGGGCCTAATTGGTGCAGCACTGATCCTCTTGATCATGCTCTACACTGAGTGGTCCACCTGACTTAGCTTAGAACAACCAAGTTTACACTAAGTGGGACATCCTTCAGGCTTCTCTTCAGGTTCAGGTCACAAGCATGGCTTCAGTCAGTTCTTCTGGGTGTCATCTTGATATCCTCAGGCTGTGCTGCTGAGTTCCCCCTCGCTGAGTTCCTCCTCAACTGAGTTCTTCTCAACTAACAGCCTATTCTACTGAGAAATAACCTAGCCTGACCTGAAACAAAAGATACTATCCTGACTGCTTTCAAAACTATTACAAGTGGTTTTGGAAAATCATCAAAACTAAATATATCCCAACAATTTCTCCCTTTTTGATGATTCCAAAACTTTTAACCAAAAGATTTTCTATTACAAGAATAATGTCAGAACACAAGTAATAGTTTGAAATATGCAGGAATTCCCATAATTTAAAACGTTTAAGATCTGTTCAGTAGACTATTTTTCTTAACAAAACTGGATCAGTGGTCATGTGAACAACCCGCTCTGATACCAATTGATGGTCCCGTTTTCGAATACCAAAATGGGAATTCAGGAGCAATTTTTTTTTTAAAAACTGCTCAGAGAGTTCAGCAAGAGTGAAGAGTTCTCAAGTCACTGCATTGCTAAGAGGCTGAGCTACCCAGTCAGTGAGAAGACTGGAAGGCTCATGCTCTTAGCAACACAGTGACTCGAGAGGTTTACACTTCAAGTCACTGCTTTACTTAGAGGCTGAGCTACCAAGTCAGTGTGAAGGCTTGGAGGCTCATGCTTTAAGCAAAGCAGTGACTCGAGATACTGAACTCTTGAGTGCGTTGCCAAAACTGGTCAGTGAGAGGATTCTCCCTGACCTGAATATTTAACCAAAGTTTTCTTTTTAACAATGCTCTCAGTGAGCAGATTTTCACAACACTTTAGTAAATACTCTTAAAGATAAGTACGCTCAGTGTAACGTGGTTCAGAGACTCAAGCTCTTACATCCACGGCCTGATTTAATAGGAAATCCACTAACTGGGATTCTTGTTTTTAACGTGCCAAGGTGCACTTACAACTGGACTCACGCCACTCCGTGGGCTGCCTCTCCACACCTCACTACAAGCCTAACATTCTTCTGAAAGGGTTTAGTTTGGTTTGGTTTTCTCCAACTAGGTGAGGTTTTCCTTTACAATGAGTTAACCTAAAGCTAAGATTAGGAAAACCTCTCTAAGCTATGAGTTACAAGCTGAACACTCATTTGTGTATATCTATGAACTCTAAAGTTCAGTGTACAAGATGTGAATCGTGCCTCCTTATAACTCCCAATATAATGCACTAAACACTCACACCTTCACAGCTCGTAGGTGTTGATTTTTCTTATTTCACACACACTTGAATACGCAACTATGAGCTTGTATTTATAGTGTGGATTCAATGTAACCGTTGGATGAAATTACATTTGAATCCATACAATTAATGGTTTCAACAACTTTTTCCTCAAATGCGGCCTTGTCAGTGTCAGAGTTGCTGCCTTGTGCTGATTGGTCCACGTGGGCTGGATCCAACGGATCTTTGACTCAGTGGGTTGACCAAGACCCACTGACTTTAGGTAGCTTCCTCCTTCACTGACTGATGATCTTCAGTGGACTGAACGTCTGTAGTGTAGTTGTCCTTTAGAGACTGTTTGAAGATCACTCCAAGAAGTTTGTCATAAGGCTGAATGACAAACTTCCCTGACCACAGTAGCCTGACTCCTTCAGGGCCTACTTGGTGCAGCACTGATCCTCTTGATCATGCTCTTCACTGAGTGGTCCACCTGACTTAGCTTAGAACAACCAAGTTTACACTCAGTGGGACATCCTCCAGGCTTCTCTTTAGGTTCAGGTCACAAGCATGGCTTCAGTCAGTTCTTCTAGGTGTCATCTTGATATCCTCAGGCTGTGTTGCTGAGTTCTCTCTCGCTGAGTTCCTCATCAACTGAGTTCTTCTCAACTAACAACCTATTCTATTGAGAAATAACCTAGCCTGACCTGATACAAAAGATACTATCCTGACTGCTTTCAAACCTATTACAAGTGGTTTTGGAAAATCATCAAAACTAAACATATCCCAACAATTTCTCCCTTTTTGATGATTCCAAAACTTCTAACCAAAAGATTTTCTATTACAAGAATAATGTCAGAACACAAGTAATAGTTTGAAATATGCAGGAATTCCCATAATTTAAAATGTTTAAGATATGTTCGGTAGACTATTTTTCTTAATAAAACTGGATCAGTGGTCATGTGAACAACCCGCTCTGATACCAATTGATGGTCCCATTTTCGAATACCAAAATGGGAATTCAGGAGCAAATTTTTTTTAAAACTGCTCAGAGAGTTCAGCAAGAGTGAAGAGTTCTCAAGTCACTGCATTGCTAAGAGGCTGAGCTACCCAGTCAGTGAGAAGACTGGAAGGCTCATGCTCTTAGCAACACAGTGACTCGAGAGGTTTACACTTCAAGTCACTGCTCTACTTAGAGGCTGAGCTACCAAGTCAGTGTGAAGGATTGGAGGCTCATGCTCTAAGCAAAGCAGTGACTCGAGATACTGAACTCTCGAGTGCGTTGCCTGAACTGGTCAGTGAGAGGATTCTCCCTGACCTGAATATTTAACCAAAGTTTTCTTTTTAACAATGCTCTCAGTGAGCAGATTTTCACAACACTTTAGTAAATACTCTTAAAGATAAGTACGCTCATTTTAACGTGGTTCAAAGACTCAAGCTCTTACATCTACGGCCTAATTTAATAGGAAATCCACTAACTGGGATTCTTGTTTTTAACGTGCCAAGGTTCACTTACAACTGGACTCACGCCACTCCCTGGGCTGCCTCTCCTCACCTCACTACAAGCCTAACATTCTTCTGAAAAGGTTTAGTTTGGTTTGGTTTTCTCCAACTAGGTGAGGTTTTCCTTTACAATGAGTTAGCCTAATGCTAAGATTAGGAAAACCTCTCTAAGCTATGAGTTACAAGCTGAACACTCATTTGTCTATATCTATAAACTCTAAAGTTCAGTGTACAAGATGTGAATCGTGCCTCCTTATAACTCTCAATATAATGCACTAAACACTCATACCTTCACAGCTCGTAGGTGCTGATTTTTCTTACTTCACACACACTTGAATACGCAACTATGAGCTTGTATTTATAGTGTGGATTCAAATGTAACCGTTGGATGAAATTACATTTGAATCCATACAATTAATGGTTTCAACTACTTTTCTTGGAATTCGGCCTTGTCAGTGTCAGAGTTGCTGCCTTGTGCTGATTGGTCCACGTGGGCTAGATCCAACAGATCTTTAACTCAGTGGGTTGACCAAGACCCACTGACTTTAGGTAGCTTCCTCCTTCACTGACCGATGATCTTCAGTGGACTGAACGTCTTCAGTGTAGTTGTCCTTTAGAGACTGTTTGAAGATCACTCCAAGAAGTTTGTCATAAGGCTGAATGACAAACTTCCCTGACCACAGTAGCCTGACTCCTTCAGGGCCTACTTGGTGCAGCACTGATCCTCTTGATCATGCTCTTCACTGAGTGGTCCACCTGACTTAGCTTAGAATAGCCAAGTTTACACTCAGTGGGACATCCTTCAGGCTTCTCTTCAGGTTCAGGTCACAAGCATGGCTTCAGTCAATTCTTCTGGGTGTCATCTTGATATCCTCAGGCTGTGTTGTTGAGTTCCCCTTCAACTGAGTTCTTCTCAACTGATAGCCTATTCTACTGAGAAATAACCTAGCCTGACCTGAAACAAAAGATACTATCCTGACTGCTTTCAAACCTATTACAAGTGGTTTTGGAAAATCATCAAAACTAAACATATCCCAACATGTGCCTAAGGATGATAGGAGATATGCTTGTTAGGAATTGCCTTGTAATATGTAATCTCATATGTTCTGATTATTAATGAAATATCATATCTCTTTTGTCTCAAAGACAACTTCTTGTTGTCTTATTGTTTGCATGATAAGATCTATTCTAAGGTCTTATCTTAAAGTATTTTCTTGTTTATTCTGTTTTTGATCAGTTCTGGTTGTTGTTTTAACTTCATCAAAAAGGGGGAAATTGTTAGGAAAATTTGTTGTTAGTTTTGATTAGTTAAACAAACTAGAAGATATAATAGGACCATCTGGACCTGTTAGCCAGATGATGAACTAGATTAGGACTTAGTCTAGGGAGAACTGCCAGACCAGAAGACTTCACCAGAGGACTCCACCAGAAGACTTCACTAGTGGACTCCACCAGAAGACTTCACCAGAGGACTCCACCAAAAGACTTCACTAGAAGACTCCACCAGAAGTCTTCATCAGAGATGTTCAGACCAGAGGCAGAAGACTTTTCCCCAGACCAGATGAGTCTGGTGAAACAAAAGATGCTCAGGATCACCTCCAGATTCTACAGGATAATATGTTTCTTAACCGACTCTGGACCAGAGGACCTCTGGGTCATCTAGTGTCTGGTTCAACCTTCTCTGGAAGAATTAGAGTTGTGCAATAGAAGCATTTGACCGTTGGTAATTCAAATGAAGTCAACCTTGACCGGATTGGAAGTCAGAGTGAAGATATCAATCCAAGGATCTCACCAACCAAATCAATCAATTAGGGAATTGATTGATTGAAGCTTCCATAAATAGAGATCTGATTAGATTAGCTCTACAACAGCTAAACCCTAATCACCTCTATAAATATAAGAGTGATGGTCCCGTTTTCGAAGGGCAAAATGGAAATTTTGGAGAATTTTTTTTTAAACTTTGCGTTGCGCTCTGAAAGAGTTCAGTGAAGGAAAACTCAAGTCACTGCATTGCTAAGAGGCTGAGCTACCAAGTCAGTGAGAAGACTTGAAGGCTCATGCTCTTAGCAACACAGTGACTCGAGATACTTAACTCTCGAGTGCGTTGCCTGAACTGGTCAGTGAGAAGGATTCTCCCTGACCTAAATACTTAACCAAAGTTTTCTTTTAACAATGCTCTCAGTGAGCAGATTTTCACAACACTTTAGAAAGTACGTTTAAACAATAAAATGGCCAGTTTAACGTGGTTCAGAGACTTAAGCTCTTACATCCACGGCCTGATTTAACAGGAAATCCACTAACTGGGATTCTTGTTTTTTACGTGCCAAGGTGCACCAAGATCTACACTCCAGATCTTTCTTCCTTCCTTACTAACAAACAACTTACTACCAACAACCTGACAATGGTTATGGTTTCAGTTGGGTTTTCTCCAACTAGGTGAGGTTTTCCTTTACAATGTGTTAGCCTAAAGCTAAGATTAGGAAAACCTCTCTAAGCTATGAGTTACAAGCTGAACACTCATTTGTGTATATCTATGAACTCTAAAGTTCAGTGTACAAGATGTGAATCATGCCTCCTTATAACTCCCAATATAATGCACTAGTGGCTAGGGTAGAAGCAATCGGGTTGTTCCTTGCATATGCAACATACAAGAAGTTCAAAGTGTATCAAATGGATGTGAAGAGTGCTTTTCTTAATGGTATCCTGGATGAAGAGGTATATGTGGAACAACCCCCAGGGTTTGAGGTTGGAGACAAGGTATACCACCTGAAGAAAGCATTGTATGGACTTAAGCAAACTCCTAGAGCTTGGTATGATACTCTTTCCCAATTCCTGACTGACCATGGGTTCAAGAAGGGAACCGTGGATAGGATATTGTTCAGAATCACTGAAGGTGATGACATTCTCTTGGTCCAAATATATGTGGATGACATCATATTTGGATCACCAAATCATCAGGTCTGTGAGAAATTCTCTAAGTTGATGACTGGTAAATTTGAGATGTCTATGATGGGAGAGATGAACTTCTTTTTGGGATTACAAGTCAAGCAAACTGATCAAGGGACTTTTATCAATCAGACCAAGTATACAAGAGACTTGATGCAGAAGTTTGGAGTTCAGAATTGCAATCCAGCTAAGATCCCAATGAACACAAATTGGAAGATGGATCCTGACACTGATGGGGTATCAGTGAATCAAACTGAGTACAGAGGGCTGATAGGATCATTATTGTACCTGACTGCAAGTAGGCCTGGCATAACTTTTGCAGTTGGTATGTGTGCTAGGTATCAGTCTGACCCTAAGAAAAGTCATCTTGAGGCTGCAAAGAGGATACTAAAATATTTGAAGAGGACAATCAATTTAGGACTTTGGTATTCTTCAGATGACAACCTAGAACTGACAGGGTATTCAGATGCAGATTATGGAGGTTGTAGGATTGATAGGAAATCAACCTCAGGGACATGTCAGTTTTTAGGAAGCAAGTTGATCTCTTGGTTTTCAAAGAAGCTGAATTCAGTGGCAACATCCACAACTGAGGCTGAGTATATGGCTGCAGGTAGTTGTTGTGCTCAGATTTTATGGTTGAGGCAATAATTGAGATACTACCAAGTGTTTGCAAATGAAGTCCCAATTTATTGTGACAACAATAGTGTTATAGCTATCACTCAGAACCCAGTTCTTCACACAAGGTGTAAGCATGTGGATATTAGGCATCACTTTATAAGAGATTATGTGGAGAAGAAGGACATCAGGATAGAGAAGATTCAGACTGATAGGTAGAGAGCTGACATCTTGACTAAGCCTTTAGCTGAAGCAAGGTTTTTGGAACTATCAGTGGAGTTAGGACTCTTAGATCCAGGTGAGCAGTCAATATAGGATCAAGGGGGTACTCATGTTCAGAGTCGAAGGGGGAATTCAGGATCAGACTCGACTCAACGAGGTATTAGGGTACTATAATATTGCCCTGACTGGTATGAACTTTATAACCCTGACTCCTTGAATTTGAATCGTCTCACTGAATCTTTCACCTTGAAAATCGCATTAAACGATGTTCGTTATCATTAAAAAGCAACTTTTAATATTTAAACCCATGCGTGTCAGAGCATTTAATGTGCGGCGTTACTTTTTCATATACGTGTCTGTATCTTACGGAAATATGACTGATGTATTCAAAGAAGCTTTCCTAGGATTAATCCTGGCCCTTCCATTTAAAACCTTTCAAATTCAGGGTTAATCTCAGCCACACGTCAGAGTAACTGCTTTATTAACATCAATCAAGGAGCCATTTGAGAAATTTACACTTTCATACTTACACTCTTGCTCATTGAGTTTTCTCTCGCACTCAAAGCTTTTCTGTAAATTTCATGAAACTTTCTCAAACTCAAATGACATCCCCGAACAATGTTTGGACTGTCGTAGACTACGAATCTGTAGTCCAGAACAAACAGGTTCACATTGAGCAAATTATTGCCATGGACAGACCATACTTGAAGGTGAAGGAAATCAAGCCCATCCTAGATTGGATATCAAAGGCTGGATTGAAGATGTACTTTTCCAAGAAGTCGTCGCTTATGCTTCCAAATGCGGTTGAGGAAACATATGTGAAGATGTTCAAGAGAGGTGGCGAACTGTTCACCAAGGTGACGGTTCAAAAACCTAAGGGTGAGGACGATGCCGGAAACCAGGTGTTTGAGGAGGAGCTTAGGGAGATTGACCTCCGGAAGGCGACTAAGGAGGTGTTTGGACCGCCTTGCGTTATCATCATTCCTACTGCATACAAGGAGAACTTGGAAGAGGAGTATTTGGAGAAGTTTACAAAGTCAGGTTCGTCTGACTTTCAGACTCATATACACAAGGATAAGTTCAAGCCAGAGTACAGGGCTCTGGTCGATATTGTCAGCAAGATTATCATGGGGAATGTTGGTTCCCATGAGCAAGTTAGCAAGGACAAGATAAAGATCACGATAACTGTTATTGACCAGGCTAAGGTCAACTGGGAATAGTATTTCATAGATGCTTTGGCCTCTAAGGCATCTAAGAAGGTGAAGAGAGATGTGGAGAAGAAGCATATCTCTGTTACTGGCGTTCTTCACTTTGGGACCAGGCTCTCAATGCTCATCTCACATGCCTGCCCAGGATGCTCTTTTGATTGGGAGGAAGATCTCTCTACAAAGAAGCTCATGTTCTCCTCTGAGAAGGAGACCTATCCCATTCTGGGGCTCACTGACCCTAATGCACCTCCAAAGGGTTAGAGGAGGAAGGCAGAGCCCAAAGGGAAGAAAGTGTTGGGTTTTAGAGGCATGAACACCATATTCGGCACAGCGGAAGAAAACGATTCACCAACAATGAATCTGAAACATAGCTGTATAACATAAAATATAAAGGATAAATAACAACATATAAATCCTTACAACAATTTGTACACAGAATCCTCAACTATGGTATTCACACAACGGCTATTCACCAACCCACATCGATATGCCAGTGTTGAATCTCGAGACGAACTTGCTAGGAAAATTCAGACTAGAGATTTCATAGAGAAATTATATTTCTTGTGTGTTTTAGAATTAATTCCCATAAGACACATATTTATAGGGATTAACTTGACTTAATTTCTAAGCAAGATATCGGGCCTAGCCCGTAAATATAATCTCTACAAATTATATTTACCCAGATATGTTCCTACGAATAATATATTTGTCATATCTATTATTCTTGTATAATAATATTTCAAATATTATTATTGGGATTTCATATTTAATTAAATCCAATTTAATTAAATATTAATAATAATTAATTTCAAATATAATATGAAATTAATTATTATTATATTCTCCATAAATTAAATATTATATATAATATAATATAATATTTAATCAACCAACTATAATTGGTGAACTGCTATTGCTTGTTGTATGACCCATAGGCCCTCGTATATCGAGTGATTAATCGACCTAACAGTCTTAATTAAACCCTAGACAATAAATCAGACATTCTCAATATACGAGGTACGTTGTGAGGAAATCTGCAACTACCTGTAATACTGTAGGCTATTGTGATATCTTCCTTTCATTCACGAATACCCGATTAAGTCTTGAACATGATGAAGGGTCTAATCAAATAACTTAATCATATTATCTCAAATCACTAATTGATCAAGTATATCACACTTAGCCACAAAGTTTAAGTTGATGTGCGTCGGCCGACGACTTAGATCCAATTATGATGAGAACACGAGTATTCTATCTAAATCCACATTGAGGAATGAATTCTATTCTTGGCTCAACTACCACGCACATGTGTTTTGTGATGAACCCAATCCATGTCATATCTACCCTTGGAGGGTGCAAGCGTCGGTCATGGTCAAAGTTCACCACTCCACACATGTCGTGCGTATCAACCTCAAGTCAGAGGAGTATCACATCGCTCCCACTAACCGAGACACCCATATACACATTATGTGAAATTACATCAAACGGTTTCTCGGATGGGTATACCAATACCCTCTAAGGTATCTGTGCCATCATGAGATATCCGATATCTCATAGTAAGTGAGATCTTACTACACTCTCTAAGAGTATGATGCAGATCCACACCAATCTCAATTGTATCATCAATATCCCATTTTTGATGATCCTTGTTCGGGGCTATTTGGGAATCATACTTAAGTCATCTGAGTTCTCACTCACTCAATGACAGTAGTGATTCATGGGAACACAAATAAGAATATATGCAAACAATCAAACATCATATTCAGATAAGTGTAACGCTATACATTTAATATTAAATTAATAATAATATTAAACCAAATCTAAATATTATCTTAGTATTATGTCCTTGCAATAGATTGTCTCTAGGACACTAACACTAACAGAAAGTTGTGAGGAGCCTCCTGAGCCAAGTAGATGAGCTAATGGAGAATACTCAGGAGGATGCTGCTGCTGTAGAAGCTGAGAGGGCTGAGGTGGTGGAGACTGAGAAGAAGAGAATGGAGGAGAAGTTGGCCAAGGTCAGGGTGATGCTGAGGCAAAAGGCCACAGCTACAGGGAAGAAGGTGACTGAGAAAGTCTCCAAGATGGCTGTCTCTGAAGCTGAGGAGACTGGCGATGAAGTCATGGAGAAAGGTGTAATGGTGGTGAAGCCAAGGTCGTTCAAACGGCTGAAGAAAGGTAGAAAGGGATCTCCCGTCAGTTCGATGAAGGAGCTAAGCCCTGTGAAGGAGGTCGCTGAGCAAGCTTCTGAGGAGACCACTGGCCTGGTTCAGGTCAGAGAGGTAATTGAGACTACCTCTCTTCTCCAACCTGAACTCTCTAACCCTACACCCACTGAACCAAACACCACTGAACCCACTTCCACACCCACTGACCCAAACATTCCAAACCCAACTGAACCCAACCAAACTCAGTCAGAGACAAATATCCCCAACCCACCTGAAACCCAAACTAACACATCAATACCATCTCCATCAGATTTCCCAGTCACATCCCAAAATCCAAAAAGAATCCACTTCATCTTAACTCGCAGATCCTAAAGAACCCAACCCACCTGAATACTTTACCTTTGACCCTGAGGAGGGGGATGGTGAGGATATCTCCCTGCACTTTGTTGAGAATATGATCAGGGTAAGGGCTTTTGATTGGGTGGCTAAGTGTTTCCCAAGCCTAGAGCAATATCCAACTCTGTATGATCATGCCACTGATCTTAAAGCTTGGCTGGAATACAAGTAAGCAAGCAAACATGCAAGATTAAATAATGATGGTCGAGGCGCGAGGATGGGACTTCTGTGTTCAAGAGGAGGTTCGAATGTGCTCATACTCCAATCTGGTTGGAAGTTCTTGACTTCGATACCCTCAAAGCTTTTGTTGGGAGGATGAAGATTGCCAAAGAGAGGAGGTTTCTTGATACCCCTGAGAAGAAGGACGATGGGAATGATGATGATGAGGGAAGTAATGGCGGTAATGGAGGTCAAGCAAGTGAAATGATGGTGGATGAGACATCAAAGGAAGTTGATGAGATGTCCACTAAGCCTTTGGCTCAGGGGGGAGGAGGTGTGAAGGAGACTGCGTCCAAGGGTGGAGCAGTTGATGGGACCAACTTGGTTGGTTCATCTGCCAATGAAGCAACTGTCAAGGAAGGGATTCCCTGCCCTAAGACACAGGAGGAAGTTGCTGAGGCATCCAAGGGGACTCATAGTTCTAAAGGGCAAGTCCCTGAAGTTCAAGTTGACTCGGCTGAGCCTGAGGGGCAGACATCTGAAATCACTCCTCAACTGCCCTAAGTGCATCCTAAAGAAGAGATTGAGAAGGCAGGGGCTGGCAAGGGAAAACAGGCAATGACCGAGGATGATGGCGACGATGAGGTTGTGATGACTGATATTCGTCAAGGCAACTTCATTGACTTAATCACAGTGAAGCAAGAAAAGACTACGGAAAACCTTGCAGACTTAGAGAACAAGCTGAGCATGCTCGAATCTGAGCATAACAACAAAGTTAAGGCACTCTAAAAGAAGATGCGATGGATGAAGTCAGCCCTCGAGACAGTGGCCAATAGCAAGCTGAGGCATCTTGAGAATGCAATGAAGGCCACTGTCAACTCCGTCATGTCCGAGAGGAAGAAGACACAGAAGCTGCTTCAAGGGGCTCTGACTCAGATGAAGGAGTAGAATGAGCAAATGATCCTGAAGGCAGTGGAGACGCTGACTGAAAAGTCCTCTGAGCTCTTCACCAAGGCTATTTCAGATCAGACTGAGAAGATATCCTCTGAGTTGTAGAAGATGGCAGCAAGGCTGGCTAAAACTGAGAAATGCTTGAATAATTCGATGGAAGTTTTTGATAAGAAGCTCAAGTCAAGCTTGTCTCAGTTGTCATATTCCGGAGCTGGAATCGTGACTGGAGTTGACTTAATGAAAGAACACTTAAAGGAGGTTCAATCACTTACTGCTTTCGTTGTCAACAATCAGGATGAGGTCCTGAAGGATGCAGTGCCAAGGTCTTTACCTCCTGCCAATGATGATGCCAAAAAGGGGGAAAATGTTGTGAAAAGGAAAAGATCCAACCCTGAGGCATCTGAGGCAACTGAAACTACACTTGTCCAGTCTACTCCGAGGAAATCAGCGAGATTAGCGGCTCAGGCTAATGATCCTTCACAACAACAAACTCTTCCTCAACTACCTTCCATTCCCGAGGCTTCAGTGCATTCCCCCATCGAGACAAGGAAGAATCCCATCACTTATGATGGTGATCAAGTAGCAGATCTCTGCTCTGAGGCTTGGGGTGCTGCACCTGAGAAGGCTGAAGCTCAGCGCTGTGCTAAAATTGCTCAAAAGGAGAAACAACTCATTCTGGAGAAGAAGGTTGAAAATCTGACTTACATCACTGAACTACAACAAAAAGAACTTGATGATGGTATATTCAGTTTGCTGAGGAGGAAAAAGGAGAAGCCTGAACCCAGAAAGTACAGGAAGCCAGTGGCACCAAGAGCCAAGAAGATTCAAGTCCCAAAAGGGTCAAGCAATGAGCTAGTTCTCATTGACACTTTCATATCCGAGAAGTTGAAGGAATTTTGGGAGGATGCACGGAACGAGTTTATCAAGCTCTGGTATATGGTCAAAAAGTGGGGCAACACTGAAGACATCGATGCGTACTTCACTGACTTCATGGTGGACAACCATCCTGAACTGTTCAAACTGATCTTGGACGAGGCTGATCAAGCTAAAATTCAAGTGAAGGCTCCTGAACTTATCACTCGTACTCCTCCATACATTCCTGGTTCAACCATGTATGACTCGAGGGCGATTATGAAAGAGGTGCTGAAGATTGCCAAGGCTGAGGGGCACATCAATTAATTAGATATGATTGAAGAGTTGAAGGAGAGAGTCTATTATGGTTATGGACTCAAACCTGAATTGCGTAGAATCTAATTGTACCCTAAATTTTTATTGTAATAGATATGTCCATTGTACTCTTAACATATTTATCAATGTAATCTATTACATTTTCCCAAAGACGAAAACTCATTGTCTTTTTGGTGGTTGTTTAAATTCTGTACTTTATCAAGAACTGCTCTAACACTGATTTTATCTTATAGATAGGATTTATTTCCACTAATTGTTTTGTGGATCTTTTTGGCATCATCAAAAAGGGGGAAATTGTTGGGACAATGTCAGTTTTGAGTTGATCCCAAATACCCTAAAAGATGAGTTGCCTATGTGTTGTAATAGTCAGGCTAGTCTTGATAGGCTTAGATAAGTTAGAATAGTTTTTATATTCACAGGCACACAGTGAGAGGAGTACTCATTGTTGATGCTCAAGACTCAAGCTTGAAGAACACAATAACACCATCACTAAACTTATGGCAGTCCTTCTAAGCTGGCTGAGTAAGTGTCAGGATGAATAACATGATCCTGAGATCATTGCTTACTCACGGACCTGAAGGGAACAGGCTACCTGAGTATTTGGGAAAGACTTGGAGTAGGATCCAAGCAGGAAAAAAAGAATGTCAGCGCTGGACCATGTACGTAGATGAAGACAAACCTGAACTTAGAAAAGACAAGACTGAACTGAAGAATGAGTTCTAACATTCTCACCTACCTGATGATGTGGACCAATGAAGAGAAGACAAGCCATGTACAGACACTGACTTGAACCTGACATCCCTGCAGTTTTCAATGGGCATGCATTTAATGCATTTACCAAATCCATGCAAGGACGACTGCTGCATGAAGATTATGTCTATTTGAATATCCTACGAGAAAGGTGACTAGGAGTCTATCTCTCCAACAGATAGATTTTCAAACCCACCTATAAATACAGAAGACCTTGCCCCAAACAAGGTTACGGGAAATTTCGAAGCCAGAAATTACTCAAGACTCTCAAGCATTCAAAGAAGTACTCGAAACCCTACTAATTTCCCAAGTGTTTCTTATAGTCTAGAGTCTATTCTGTATTCCACTTAGCTCACAATACATATCTCAAACTTAGAGTGATAATCCAATCCTTAGAATAATTGTTCATTGTAAGGATTATCACAAACTAGTTGGAATCCAAACTGAAACCAAAACCCTCAGTGTTAGGTTTGTTGGTTGAAGTTGTAAGTTGGTTAGGAGAAGGAGGACTAGAACTCGAATTCTAGGGATCAGTGTGACTGGTCATTGTGCACCTTGACACGTTAAAAACAAGTTAATCCATTAAGGGATTCTCCTGTTCAATCAGGACCGTGGACGTAGGAGCTTGGGTCTCTGAACCACGTTAAAACGCTCTAAGTTTTTACTTGCTTTGATAATGTGCTTAAACTGTTTATCATTTCATTCATTGCATGCTTTGTCAGTGTTGAACCAATTATCCTGACCTTTGAACTCATTGCACTGCCCTCCTAACCACGGCTCTGTAAGAAAGAAACATTCAGTTTTCAGAAAGCATTAAAACAAGTCTTTAAACTTTCAGGGCTCACACATTTCCGCAAAAAGCATAACTAGATAGTTAGCCAACTGACTTGCTTCAGAGCAATTAGTAGGTTTATTAGCTATTCAATGTCTATCACTAAACTCTGAGTTAAGGGGACTCAATCTTTGAAAAAGAAAGTAAAAATTTATATACGTGTATTCCCCCATACACGTATTACTCAGACTTGTATGGGACCAACACTACGGATCCCCATAAAGAGTCCGTTACTCGATCCATTAAAGATACGGGTGCTCATTTGTCCGGAGAAGAAGTTGCTCAAAACCCTTCACCAAATCGCTCAAATGAGGGCACTTCGTCAAATCTAAGCGAAGATCCAAATCTGGACGATGAACTTATGTGTGAATTCTTAGGAAGTATAGAATTCCCACTACCAAACCTTATGGAGAACCAGATCCTGGCTGTTATTGCTCGCCCTTTAGATTGAGAGTCCTACCCGGTGATGTATGTCAACCAATTCATTCGCCCAGATTGATAATTTCTTAAGCACAAGAGGACTAGATTTATGGAAAGCAGGGTTGAGTGTGAGATACGGGATGAACACCTAGCTTGGATTAGGGCTAAGTACCATATTCCCTTTGATATTCATATGTGGGCACCTACCAAGGATTAAACTGTTGATCGCCCACCCAAAGGATATATGGCGATCAACTAGACATCCTTGAAACTAGATTAACCCTTCATCTCCATCCATTGATTGCTCATTTTTTGGAGGAAACCAATTTGGCTATTACACAAATAATGCCGATTGGAAGGAGGAACCTGCTCGCCCTAATGACGTTGTTTACCTTGGGGCTATCTAAACAGGCTCTCGCCGAGGAGGTGAATTATGTTATGATCATCTCGAGCTGCACTGGAGATGACGAGGGATGGTACTATCTACAGGCTTGCACTGAACTTAAGATTGTTGAGGAAGTAACCCAATAAAATGAAAGATTGGAAGAACCAGTTCCTTTTATTTGGGGTTTATTGGCGAGCAGCGGTGCACCCCTATGGTGGCGAGCAGTGAATTAGTACCCCTGAAAGATATGGGGTTCTTCGACGTGAGTGTCGCATTTTCCTTTCACAAGATGAGTATGACTAATATTAATTCTCTTCTTTTTGTTTTCAGGTCCCAAACTTCTTAAGTGGCATAGCAGGGAGGAAGAGGTGAGCTCGGAGTTACTGGTCGTTCTGAGCCAAATCGCCCTCCGCTACAAGAACGACAAGACTGTAAAACACTTGAGCATTTATCATTGTAAGAAAGTTGCTCACCTGTTGACAATTCCCCATCACTTGGAAGCAGAAGCAGAAGTTCCATAGGGTAAGATTCTTCACCATGTTTTTCCTTAAAAGATTTGTCAAATATCTAACAAGGCTGTTCCCCCTTTTTGCAGATGAGCGAGTAACCGTTAATGTCCTTCATTCCTTTGCCTTACTTGAGTAAAGGGCCTGGAAAATGCCGCCGAAGAAGGGTAAAAGAAGTGAAGACCCTCCCTTGGCCATAGTGGCTTTAATGAATAAGGCTGCAGAGCCTCCGACTATTTGTCAAGGAGTAGCACCCCTAACTGGTGCAGCCCCCTAACACAAAAGACTAAGGCGGGTATATGGCTTGTATGTGGTTCGCAAATAACACCCTTCTAAGAAAGGGAAAGATGCAGCGGAGGCCTTTGCTGCTCACGCTACCGAGAAATAGGCTACTCACGCCTCATCTTTTGAAATCATGGACAAGCAGTAGGTCATCGCGGCTGCCATGGCGAAGAGGCAAAGGTCCTCTCGAGACATCACCTACTTGGACTGAGACGCCGACTGCTTTTGTAAGTAAGACTAATCTTGGTTGCTCGTCTTTTCCATTTTCTTTTTTATAAGTTGTTTGCTTTGTTTGCTTGTAGGTACAATATTACAAACTATCCTAGGCAGTCAGAGGTGGTGCACCAGTTTTCCTGGTAAAAATTCCCCACCAACTTCTGGGTCATCCCCATCCTACATGTTCGTCGGGCCTCGGAAATGATTGCTCGCTCTTGGATAGCCCCTCTAGAGCAGGCTGTGAGCAAGCAATACCCCAAGGATAATGCTCGCCTCACCCTGCTCCAGGCGAGCAACACTATGGTTACTACACAGAGGTTGGTTGAACAAGTTAACGAGCTAGAGCGTGATGCTCGTCAACATGTAAATGTTGTTCACCGCCTCATATAGAAGAAAGATGAGGCCAAGTCCAAGGCTGCCAAGGTCGTCGCTCACTTAGCGGACAAGGTCAAAGCTGCCACAGACTCCGAGAGAAATGTAATAGAGTAATATAAAAAACTCTCGGAGGAGATGAAGGTAAAGGAAGTTGAGCTCCAAAATACGTGCTCCTCATTTGATCGGGAGCACAAGTGGAGGCAAGAGGCCGAGCAGAAGGCCCGAGAGCTTGAAGAGAGGTTGCTCGCCTTAGAGAGGGATCAACTGGGTTGATAACTCCAGCCAAAATGACTGCTCGCCTCAATGCCAAACTTGGGGCAGTCTCAAATCTAAGGTACATTTGTGCCTACACTGACTGTATCCGAGCAATTAATGAGTGCAAGGGCAAGGATGTCCTCAAGGTGGTGGCTAGCGACTTCATATACTTTATAAAAAATAATCATCCGGAAGCTATCACAATACTCCAGATTGGCGACCTACCTGAATACGGGGTCAAAATCGACTTTCTCGACCCAACCATCCAGATCACTAACCCTTTCAAGGGCAAGGAAGAGTAGACAAATGAGTAGGCAGAGGTGGTGGAGGCTGGCCAGACTAAAGAGGACGAGCAAGAGTTGGCATTTGGTAGACCGTGGATGCTACGGGGTTGGTCCCTGATCTAACCGAGCATATTCCCATCGACCCCCAAATATCGGGCCAAATTTGGCTCCCAATGGTGACAACCTTTCCCCTCCCAAGCAGAGGGAGGTTTAGACTTAGATTTTTTTTCTTGTAGTTGTTCGCTTTTTTATAGAGTTCATTTTGTAACCTTTTTTAGGTGACCAACCTCTGTTATCAATGAAAAAAATTTATTGCTCTTCATTCTTCGTACTTTTACCATTTTCTTATTAAGTTATGCATGCGACATTTGTACTCACTGTTTGGGCTTTGTTCGGATATAAATTTGCCTTAAAATTTTGGGCATGGCCTTAGGCTATGCTCGCTTAAAAACGAGAAGCCTTATATATTACTTTAGTCTTTAGCTGACTTTTGCCTCGAGTTTAATATTTACTCTTGAACGAACAACCACTCTATACTTCAAAAAATTTACAATCAAAAGCTAAAAAGCATAAAAAATTTACACTCACTACCGGTTGCTCGACCATTATAATTTGGTCCAGCAACTATGCAAATATCTAAACCACAAAAAATTTACAAGTCCACAAACTCTATTTGCTCGCCTTTAGTGCTTTGTTGTTCGCCATTTTCTATTGAAAATACCTCTTTAAATGGGGCATTCCAGGAGTATTGGGCCGAGTTGTCATCCATGTCTTTAATATCATATGCATCGTTGGGTAATTTGCTCGTTACCCCGTATGGGCCCGACCAACGGTCCAAACACTCCTGGAGGTGGGGCGAGCACCTTTCTGAGAACTATATCTCCAACTTTGAATTTTCGTACCTTTACATGGGAATTGTAATAAAATTTTGCTCACTTCTTGTACGTGGCATTTCATATTTCTGATGTGATTATTTTTTCTTCAAGTAAATCGAATTTAGCTGCTATAACAGAGTTGTTCGCATCTTCATCAAAGTTTGTTGTTCGTATGATTTGAGTCTTTAATACGACTGTAATCACAACCTCTGTTTTGAATGCAAGTGAGAATGATGTTTTTCCCATGCTGGATCTATATGAAACTCTATATGCCCACAACACTTTTGGGAGCTCCTCTGACCAATTTCCTTGCCTATCTGTCAAGAGCATTTTCATAATTTGTTTAATAATTTTGTTGGCGGCTTCCACTTGCTCATTGGATTGAGGGTGATATGGGGTTGAATAATGTTTCCTTACCCCCTATTTGCTGCAGAAATCTCTCCGACTTTTACCATTAAATTATCAACTATTATCTATAATTATATCTTGTGGGACTCCAAATCGATATATGATATTTTTCTAGATGAAGCTGATCAATTTTTTCTTGAGTGATTGTGAATTTGTTACCAATGCCTCGACTTCTACCCACTTTGAATAGTAATTGACTGCGACTACTGCACAATGTACACTTCCTTTTCCTGGAGGGAATGGTTTGATGATGTCGATTCCCCATCTTGCAAATGGCCAGGGGTTGTATACCGAGACCAGCTCTTACAGGGGCTATGAATATTTGGGGCGAACACTTGGCATTTATGACATGGTTGTGCAAAAATGATAGCATCCTGACGGAGAGTTGGCCAGTAAAGTCTTGTTTGATTGTTTTGTAAGCCAATGTCTACCCCCCAGCATGGTTACCACATACTCTAGTATGGATCTCTTCTAACACTATTCGTCCTTGCCCCATGGCTAAACACTTTAAGAGTGGAAGCGAGAATCCCCTTTTGTATAGCTATTTATCTACCAGGGTATACTAGGCTACTCGATTGTTATTTTGCTAGCTTCGAAAGGGTTTCCAGGCTGCTATCCATTCTCTGAATATTTAATAATGGGTGTTCACCAATCTCCATCTTCTACCTTCTCTCCCACTTGGTTGACTTTATAATTAGAAGTTGAAGGGTTGAAGATTTTTATGATGATGATGTCACATAGGTCCGTGGGACCTTCACTGGTTGCTAGACGAGTAAGGGCATTTTGCTTGTGTGTTGTTCCCCCTCGGAATTTGCTCAATATATACTTATTCAAGCATTGAGATTAGGTGAGCTACAATCTTCTGATATATCATCATTTACTCGTCTTTGACTTTGTATTAACCTCAAACTTGACTACTGATTAGCTGAGAATCTCCAAAGATTTGAAGTCATCTTACGCCTACAGCTAGTGATAGGCGAAATCCGACAATTAATGCTTTATACTCAGCCTCATTATTGGTTGCCATAAATTCAAAATGTATGGTTGGGGTGAACATCTGTCTATCAGGACTGATCAGAACTACACCAACACCAAATGTTGTGTTAGTGGATGAGCCATCCACATATAGATGCTAGGTATGATTATGTACTCTTGTTGGATCCAGGAGGAAGGTGAGCTCGACTATAAAGTCGGCTAACACTTGCCCCTTAATCGCGGTTTGAGGAGCATATGTAACCCCAAATTGGTTGATCTCTAAAGACCATTTAAGTAGGTGACTAGCCGTGTCTGGGTGATGTAAAATTTATTTGAGGGGGAAAGTCATTAGCACCTCTACTTAATGATAAAAAGTAGGGTCACAACTTTCTCATGCTCATGACAAGTGCGTATGCCAACTTTTTATTTGGAGAATATTTGATCTCCGCTTCATGTAGTGACTGGTTGACATAATATATTGGCAGATGGAACTTGCCTTCTACTCACATTAAAGTAGAGTTGATTGCCACCTCCAAGGCTGCCAGATACAAATACAGTTTTTCAATAGGAACTGGTTTTGATAAATTTTTCAAAATACTTAGATATTCTTTTAGCTCCTGAATGCTCGCTAGTAGCTGTTTGTCCACTAAAATTTCCCTTTTTTAATAGCATCAAAGAATGGACGGTACTTGTCGCCGGACCTGGATATGAATCTATTGAGAGTAGCCGAACAATCAGTTAGTCGTTGTACTTTTTTTACGGATCGTGTAGGTTGCATATCCATGATTGCTTTCACTTTTACGGGGTTAGCCTCAATTCCTCTTCGTCTAACAAGATGGCCAATGAACTTTTTGAATGTACCCCAAAGCTGTTTTTCTTGGAATTCAACTTCATATTGTATACTCTGAGGATTTCGAAAACTTGAGTAAAATGTTGGAGGTGATCTTCTTTCTTGTAGTTTTCACCATAATGTCATCAACGTACACCTCCATCATTTACCCAATATGTTCTTCGAACATTTTGTTGACCGGTCTCTGGTAGGTTGCCCCTATATTGATCAATCCAAATAATATCCTTTTCCAGCATAACATATTTTTGTTGGTATAGAACGCGGTCTCTTCTTGATCACCAGGTTGCGTTACTATTTGATGGTATTCAATAAAAACATCCATGAATGTTAGCAGCTCGTGTCTGACCGAACTGTCTACCAGTTGGTCAATGTGCGGAAGTGGAAAGTTGTCCTTTAGGCAAGCTGCATTTAGATTAGTGAAGTATATGCACAACCTCCATGCCCCATTTGGTTTCCGCACTAGCTGGGGATTTGCAACCTATTTTGGACAAAGAGCTTGTCTGATCAGGCCATTGTCCAGCAAATGCGTTACCTCTTCGTTTAGGGCTTGATACTTGTCTGGTCTATACTTTCATTTTTTACTTGGTGGGCCTCTTGGTTGGATCTATGTTGAGCCTGTGACAAGCATATTTTGAATCGATGTCCACCATATAGGTGTGTGACCAAGAAAAGTGAATTTGATCGAATATACTAGCTTTCTACTAGTAGTTTCCCCGCAAGAGTACGGGTTCACTATAGTATGGGCAAGTATATGGACCAAGTATTATCGAATCCAAAGGATGAAGTGTGTTTGCAAATAGATCCCTGAAGATCTACGCGTCGTAGTTAATATGAGTGAAATGTTTTTGGATTTTTGAGAAAAATTAATTAAAATAAACTAAACTATCCTACGAATGCAAAAGGAAATTAAACTAAGAATTTAAGATGTGTTTTTAAATAAGGGATGGTGATGCTCAGGATAGGAATCCCTACGTATACTAATAGAGCGGGTACATAATCAAAATAACCGTGACGCGCAAGAAATAATCTAAGTTAAAGAATGCAAGATGAAAGCTCAAGATTTTAAACCCTAATACTTTATCCTAACAATCGACTTCACTAATCCACTAACAATTTAATAGAATGTGCTTAATTAATGAGACCCTAATTTAACTAATGGTGATGCGGCCGTCCTCCATAGCTAAACTGGCAGATTAATCAACCCCTTCTAAACCCTCTAGTTAAGTCTACTAGTTGTTAAAGAGTGATGCGGTCGTCCTCTCCCTAACACGTTCGTACAAAATTCAAAGGCAAAGTTAAGATTGATTTTAAGAATTCATTAATTAAGAGAATTAAAACTAAACGTCACGAATTATCCTAATTACGTACCCACATCCTACTTCTACGAGTTCATCCTACCCTAAGCATGCAAGGGTTCTTAGCCGGACATGGTTATAATGATAACAAAAGCAATGGACGAAGTAACTAACATAAACATGATGAATTGAAGTGAAAAACTAAAAAGCATGAACTAGGGTTATGAAAGAAAATAATTCTAAGAACTGAAATTAGATTAATAAAACAAAGTCTAAAGTGTTTAATGTAATCAAACTAATGAAAAGAAACTAAGAAACAAAAATAAACTAAGAATTCGTACTAAAACCTCGATTAAATGTAAAGTAAAGCTTGCCCGTCTCTTCTCCTCTTTCTCTCTCTCTCTCTCTCTCTCTCTCAAAACTAAGTCTAAAAGTGATGTGGTAAGTGATGGTCCGTTCAAAACATGTTCGGGAGGGTACATATAAGGAATGGGTCGAGTCGGGAATGTATGGGCCGAAAAATCACGCAAGCTCGTGCACTGCTCGTGCACTAGTGCACAAGCACATCCCACTCGAGCACCCCAAATCATCCAGAACCGAAATAGTGCATGACCACATGCCTGCTCGAGCACACTGCACGACTGCTCGTGCAGGGGTGCACGACCTTCACTTCCTCGAGTGCTATACACGAGTGCTCGTGCAGGGGTGCACGAGTACTCCTTGCTTGTGCACTCCAATGATACTTTTGCTCCCCCGAACTAATACTTTTCGTATTTCTTCGATATCTTCTCATCCGGGCGTCCGTTTGAGTCGATTCAAAGTCCTACGAACTCCTCTTTTCGCCCTCTATCTATCTATGAGCATCAAAGAGACAAATTCATTAGTTTATGAAAATGATACTCAAATGACTCTAAATACTCATATAAATCAACCAAAACACGGCCATTTCGAGTGACAAATCATGACAATTTCACGCCTAATCAACCCTCCCAAACTTACCATGTTGCTTGTCCTCAAGCAAAGAAATAATAAGTCAAGTGAAATTGTTAGGAATGAGTCAATGAATCAAATCATGCAAGCAAATGAATTCGAGCTTCAAAGATCAATCACAAGTATACTCACTCACCTTCCCTCATCATACTCATGCAACAACAGCAAGAATCACCAAAATCAAACATGGATGTGCACTCAACGATGTGTTTCACTCCCTCACAAGTGTATATCAATGATAAAGGGACTCACTCAAACAATCAATCACTCATATCGGTAGCCATAGGCTTGTAAGAACTCTTAACTCCGACCATACTCTAGAAATCAATGCTGAATCAAAAAGGACTTTTCTCAAGGTTGTAATGTAGGCTCTTTGGACAGGTGGGATAACAATATAGGTGAGTGACTAAAGTGAATGGAGAATAGAAAAATCAAACTTCGGTACTTCGAGATTAGGAACAGACTACTTCAAACATATTCAATAAACACACTTTCAATTCCAACACTCTCAACACTTCAATTTTTTTTCTTTCTCATTTTTTTTTCACTTTTCTCAATCACTCCACTTCTTTTTTCCTTTTTCGCACAAACACATGAGCGCATTTTTTCTTTTGCTCATTCTCAATTTTTCTTTTTTCCCACAACTCAAAACTTCATCACACCTTTTTCTCATACTCACTCAACAAACAACATTTCCCTTTTTCAACTCAATTCAATCCCTTCACATTCACACTTTTCCTATTCTCCACTCAAATTGGGACAAAAAGGCTTAGGAATTGGAATAATGTTCATATGTGCTAGCAAATGAAATAGGCTTAAAGCTCAAAGGGGCTAACAAGGGACAAATGTCAATGGTAAGGAAAATTTAGGCTAAGTGACTCAATCAAACAAAAGATGGCCTAAGATCACATTCGGCATATCAAACTAGACACAATCAAGAAGCAAGAGCACACACAAGTTCTAGCATCCTCTAAGGTGACGATCCACTCACAAACGAAGAGATTAATTTATGCATCAAAATCTCATAAGGCTCAAATCTCACAGCTTTCACATCCATGCTAGTCCTAGTGCTTTCTCACTCTCATCACATAAGTACTCAGAAGGAAAATTTGCAGGCATACTAGTTTTTTTCTCAAATCAACTCTAACTCAAACACTCACACAAAAGAATTCCTAACTCAACCTCACAATTCACTCTTCTCATTAAATCATACTCAAAGATAGCAATCAACAAGCATAAGATGATTGATAGGCATGAAATAAGCATCTCAAAACATTATCAACTCAAGGAGCATCTCAAGACTCAAACAACCAAACTCAACTCAAAGAGACGTGTGCGCCGGTGCAATGTAACAAGACAACATATAAAAACTCCACCCCCAAACTTCGACCTTGTGTAGAGGTCTAAGTTTGGGGTTGTGGGTTACCTCATCCAAATAATTCATGTTTCTCAACAACGCAGCACACTCTTGCTTGAGTTCCTCCCTTTTGGATAACTCCATGATTCCTCTACTCTCTCGAGACAAGCCTACAAAATAAAACTCTCAAGTACGAGGTTAAACGTACGACTCAACAACATCCTAATAACATAATAAAACACTAAAAATAAATAAAAGTGGGTTGCCTCCCACGCAGCGCTATTTTTAAGGTCCTCATGCCGGTCCAAGCTCAAAGGAGCTTATGGGACATGATACTCACAAATACCTCCCTTACTCTCATAAGAGAAGTTGTCTAAGTTCTTTGCTCTATTCCCCTCTTTCTTTTTCACCTCAGACGGTGGGCGTCTCAATTCCTTCTCACTCTTTTCAGGAGGAGTCTTACCAAACAGGTTCTTGAATTTAGACTTTTTTTTTCTTAACTCCTCCTTTTCTCTCGAGTTGGGCCACGTCCACCTTTTTCACTTCTTCATCCTTCACTTTCTTCTCTTTATCCCTATCAAAATAAATCAGATCATAATGCTCTTGGGTTAAATCAACAGGTGAAGGATTATCAAACTCATAAACAAAAGAAGGATTAGGGATAGGAGGTGTGTCTTCAACACTAGGATCAAGGGCATCCATGCAATACAAACTCTCATCCTCCTTAGGGTACTTCATGGCCTCATATAGGGAAATCTTCACTTCTTGATCATCAACTTTCAACGTAATTTTCCCATTTGACACATCTAACACCATCCCGGCCGTAGCTAAGAACGGTCTTCCCAAGATCAAAGGCACGCGCTCATCTTCCTCCATCTCTAGGACCACGAAATCGGCTGGAAAAATGTGATCTCCAACTCTCACGAGGACGTCTTCAACCACACCTTGAGGTCGAGTAATAGACCGGTCGGCTAGTTGAAGCGTCATCATTGTGGCTGAAGTTCACCACCTTCCAACTTCTTGAAAAGCGACAAGGGCCTAAGATTTATGCTCGCTCCAAGATCGCACAACGCTCCTTTCTTGATCCTGTTCCCAATGTCACATAAAATGGTAAAGCTCCCGGGATCCTTCAGCTTTGGAGAAAGTGCCTTGTGCACTAATGCACTTACCTCATGGTTCAACTGCACCAACTTCGGCTCATCCACTCGCCGTCTTTTCACGATCAAATCCTTCAGAAACTTTGCATAGTTGGGCATCTGTTACAAAGCATCATAAAAAGGAATGTTAATATGCAATTGTTTAAACACAACAAGGAATTTAGCGAATTTCTCATCAAGCTTCTTTTTCATGAAGCGCTGTGGATATGGGACGGGTATCACAGATTTGGGTACCCCCCATTCATCTCTCTCGGTCTCTTTCACTTTCTCCCTTGCTTCCTTTGCCTTCTTCTACTTAGGAACTCTCTCACTCTTCTCAATGCATTCCTCTTCAAGTTCTTTGCTCGCTTGAGTGCTTTCACCCCCAACTCCTTTCTCAACTCCTATCTCCCCACTCTCATCTCCATCTTTCTTATGTTCTTTTCCCTCTATCTCAACATCTCCTTGAGGCGTCTCAGAATCAGCAGGCATCTGGGGACCTTCATAATTGGTCTCACTTCTAAGCTGGATAGTCTTGCAATGCTCTTTAGGATTACCCTCAGGCATTGAAGGGTATTTGCCAGGCTCTCTATTCAATGACTTTGCAATCTGGCTCATCTGGAACTCTATAGAAGTGAACCTTCGGTTGTTCTCTTGCTGAATTCGATTCAGCTCTACATCTCTCTTCTGGAGGTCTTGATCACGCTGATCAACTTTCTTATGCAGATCTTTCACATCATACTCCAAAGAGAATAATCTCTTGCTTCCTTCCTCCACCTTCTGAAGGATAGCTCTCAACATCTCCTCAGTTGAGGAACCGCCTTCTCCACCCGGGGGTTTTAAACCTGAATCAGCACCTGTAGGAACTGTAATACCCGCCTTCGGGTTAGCATATGAAAAATTCTCGTTCTTCCTCCATTGGTTCTGAGGAAGCTGTTGGCCTCCTTGGTACCCTTGTGTGTTCTTCCATTGATTTTGAGGCGGCTGTGGACCTGGAGGTACAAATGGTTGGCCATAAGAAGGCCTTCCTTGAAAATTTCCACCTTGTGGATACCCATTCTGATTGTAATAAGGACCTCCCATATAATTTACTACTTCTTGCTGAATTGTGGGCTTGTCCTCTTGCTCATTCTCTGCTGCATTCCCTACAACCATATTCTTCCCCAACTCAAGGTTGTTAATCTTTTCCATCATGGCCATCAACAGCCTTCTCGTTCCTTCACCTTCCTCAACCTGATGAACTCTCTGGAAATCTGCGTCCACATTCCAAGCCCTAGCATTCGTGATAATGTTGTCCACGATCTCTCTACACCTCACTATTCCTTGATTCAGGAATGATCCACTAGCACAAACGTCTAGATGGTCTTGCCCAGCCTTGTTGGCACCACTATAGAAAAATGTCATGACATCTCCCTCATTGTACCCGTGCTGCGGGCACTCTATCAACATGTTTGAGTATCTCTCCCACGCTTGACGTAGGTCCTCTCCTTGCTTCTGGCGGAAGGAAGAGATCTCAATCCTTGCTTTGATCGTTCTGGATGGAGGGTAGAATCACTCGAGGAACAGACGCTCGAGCTCGACCCAAGTGGTAATACCTCCCCGTGGAAGCGTATTATCATACCACTCTTTAGCTATTCCCGTCAATGAGAACGGGAATAACCTAAGCCTCTTGGCATCTTCAGACATGCCATTGTAATTGAAAGTGGAGATTATCATTAGAAAACTCCTCAGATGAGTATGAGGATTCTCCTTCCCGATCACCCCCTTGAACTGGTTCTCTGTAAGCAGCTTTAGAATTCCCGGGGAAATCGAGAATTTATTTGCCTCTACTGGAGGCAATGCCACTCCATCATAGTACCGTTGTGGCTGCGCTGCAAACCTTCCTCGAATAGCCATATTCTGATCTGCATTCTGAGGAACGTGTTGAGGATAAGCAGGTGGTACGGATACTTGTTGGACTGGTGGTGGTTGATAGACTGGTGGTTGGTTGTAAACTGGAGGTGGAGGGTACGGGTATGGTGGATAAGGATGTGGTGGGTATGGGTATGAGTATGGGTGGTATGGGTTATTGTGTTGGTAGACAGGGTTGTTAAATTGGTTTTGTGGGTTTTGTGGGTTTTGGTGAATGACTTGATTCTGGTTTTCAGCGGGATTGCTCTGGTTATATGGGTTTGGGTTTTGGTTGTTTCTTTCCCCTTAGGGTGCTAGCTTTGGATTATTGACTCCCTCAGTTCCCTCAACCATCTTCACATTCTGATTAAACCCTTCTGTCTCAAGACCCAAATCTCCGCCTAAATCCAAATTCATGTCATCACCTCCTGCGATACTCATCATTCTCTGGAAGGCTCGATTCCTTCTGGCTATAGTCTCAGGGTCTAACTTTGTTCGATCTTCGCTCGTTTTTCCCTTTGAGCGTGTTTTCATATACCTGAGTACTCAACAAGAAAGATCAAACGCAACCAGGCAAACAATAAAGAAATACTAAACTCAAAATAAAAATAAAAACACTCACTACTAACTACTAAACTATCTCCAAGTCCTACTCAATGGACATACATCGCCATCCCTGGCAACGACGCCATTGAATTTGATCGAATATACTAGCTTTCTACTAGTAGTTTCCCCGCAAGAGTACGGGTTCACTGTAGTATGGGCAAGTATAGGGACCAAGTATTATCGAACCCAAAGGATGAAGTGTGTATGCAAATAAATCCCTGAAGATCTACGCGTCGTAGTTAATATGAGTAAAATGTTTTTGGATTTTTGAGAAAAATTAATTAAAATAAACTAAACTATCCTACGAATGCAAAAGGAAATTAAACTAAGAATTTAAGATGTGTTTTCAAATAAGGGATGGTGATGCTCAGGATAGGAATCCCTACGTATACTAACGGAGCGGGTACATAATCAAAATAACCGTGACGCGCAAGAAATAATCTAAGTTAAAGAATGCAAGATGAAAGCTCAAGATTTTAAACCCTAATACTTTATCCTAACAATCGACTTCACTAATCCACTAACAAGTTAATAGAATGTGCTTAATTAATGAAACCCTAATTTAACTAATGATGATGCGGCCGTCCTCCATAGCTAAACTGGCAAATTAATCAACCCCTTCTAAACCCTCTAGTTAAGTCTACTAGTTGTTAAAGAGTGATGCGGTCGTCCTCTCCCTAACACGTTCGTACGAAATTCAAAGGCAAAGTTAAGATTGATTTTAAGAATTCATTAATTAAGAGAATTAAAACTAAACGTCACAAATTATTCTAATTACGTACCCACATCCTACTTCTACGAGTTCATCCTACCCTAAGCATGCAAGGGTTCTTAGCCGGACATGGTTATAACGATAACAAAAGCAATTGACGAAGTAACTAACATAAACATGATGAATTGAAGTGAAAAACTAAAAGCATGAACTAGGGTTTTGAAAGAAAATAATTCTAAGAACTGAAATTAGATTAATAAAATGAAGTCTAAAGTGTTTATTGTAATCAAACTAATGAAAAGAAACTAAGAAACGAAAATAAACTAAGAATTAGTACTAAAACCTCGATTAAACGTAAAGTAAAGCTTGCCCGTCTCTTCTCCTCTTTCTCTCTCTCTCAAAACTAAGTCTAAAAGTGATGTGGTAAGTGATGGTCCGTTCAAAATGTGTTCGGGAGGGTATATATAAGGAACAGGTCGAGTCGGGAACGTATGGGCCGAAAAATCATGCAAGCTCGTGCACTGCTCGTGTACTAGTGCATGAGCACATCCCACTCAAGCACCCCAAATCATCCAGAACCGAAATAGTGCACGACCACATGCATGCTCGAGCGCACTGCACGACTGCTCGTGTAGGGGTGCACGACCTTCATGTTGGGATATTTAGTTTTGATGATTTTCCAAAACGACTTGTAATAGGGAATGAGCAGTCAGGATTGTGTATTATAAGATTCAGGTTAGGCTAGTCTATTTTCAGTTTACAGGTAGTCAGTTGAGGGGGAACTCAACTGTCTCGGAACCTGAGAAGTCAGAGCCATCCTAGAGCAAACAGACTGGAGCATCAAGTCAGAACCCTGAAGACCGTTCTGAAGGAAGTCCCACTGAGTATAAACCTGACTTTCTAAGCTGGTCAGTGGACTACTCAGTGAACAGCATGATCATGAGGATCAGTGCTGTGCCTAGTAGATCCTCAAGGAGTGAGGCTACTGAGGAATGAGAGGCTGACAATTTGCCTTATGTCAACTCTCCTGAGTGGACTTAAGTCCACTGAGAAGACTTAAAGTCCAATGAAGGAAGTCCACTGAGAAGACTTAAGGTCCAATGAAGGAAGTCCACTGAGAAGACTTAAAGTCCAATGGAGGAAGTCCACTGAGAAGACTTAAAGTCCAATGAAGGAAGTCCACTGAGAAGACTTAAAGTCCAATGAAGAAAGTCCACTGAGAAGACTTAAAGTCCAATGAAGGAAGTCCAGTGAGTAGACTTCAAGTCCAATGAAAGTTCCTAAGAAGACATCAAGTCTACTGAAGAAAAGTATCCTAAGAGGACTTCAAGTCAGCTGAAGACAAGTCGCCTGAAGTCAGGACTACCCTGATCAAGTACCCTGAACAAAAGAGCCGTTGGACTCAGTCTACGTGGACCAATCAAGACAAGGCAGCGAATCTGACAAAAGCTGACAAGGCCGTACTTCACTGAAAAGGAGAATTTCACTCCAGAGATAGTCTGGATTTGAATGTTACTCTCTCCAACGGTAACATTCAAATCCACACTATAAATACAAACTCAAGCTGCATTTAGAAGAGCATAGCAGATGTGAGAGAGAGTGCAAGTTCTAGGGAATATGACTATGTAGAACTCCTTATGTCTCTTTTCGCCCTCTATCCATCTATGAGCATCAAAGAGACAAATTCAGTAGTTTATGAAAATGATACTCAAATGACTCTAAATACTCATATAAATCAACCAAAACACGGGCATTTCGAGTGACGAATCATGACAATTTCACGCCTAATCACAAAGACACCGAGGTTGGCCCTGAAGAACTTGCTCATTCAGGATCTGTATGTTGGTGAACAACAAAGTTGCCATGGATCTAATCGGGATGTAAATTAAATACGAATTCACAATATCCAACATGCAAGATTTAATTAATGAATAATTAATTCATGCATAAGTTAATTCAATTAAATTCAATTAATTTACGTAAATTGAATGTGGTAAATATCTAATCCTACGCATGTGGAATTTACGGGATTAAATATTACCTCTTTGATTGGAGTATCAATCACCTAGCAGTACGAATGCACGATCAAGATTCATACGCTTCACGTGCATACTCAAACACGACCCATACAATGTTGATCATCTTCAAACACGAGTTTGACCTGAACCAACGACCTCCTTCAACCCAAACACCTTCTTGACTATTCCCAATGCCCGAACTAGCTGATTCGGTGGGAAATCGTCGCTAGCTCTTGAACACCTTAAGATAGAATTAATATTCTAACTTTGTTGCACTAAATTTTTCATGAACTCTTAAGTATAATAAATGCATGGGGCTAAATAAATTCAGCCCCCATATATAGGCATATTACACACCCATTATTGGCTTATGGGATCCAAGATTTATTTCTTGGATTCCAAGAATTCATGCATATGGAAAGAAGTACCATGCATTAATTCCATACATATTATTTCCATAATTGGAGAGATCTTATTTCTAACAAATAGAAATTCCTATATATATGAACCCTATGCAAATCTTTCCATGTTTGATTTTTCTTGCAACAATAAATTAATTCTATTATTTTAATAACTTTAATTATCATGGGCTTTTCATGGACTACTCAAGGGGCCTTCAGAAGAATTAGGATTGGACCTCCCAATTGGCCTAGAAACCAATATTGAGCCACAATATTATTCTAGCTCATTAATATTAATTCACTCCACTATAGAATTAATATTGCACTATCCATCCTAACCCATATTACGAAATATGGCTCCCGGTAATTATTTTCCGTGTTTAAGATTCAATGTCCAATTATTAATTTAAGCTACTGAATGCTTTAATTAATTAATATCTTTTATTCCTTGGGAAATGACAACTCAACATTATTATCATACCGAAAATTAATCCACTGGCCAAATTTGATATGATAAACGTTATGAGCCCACCAAGGGGACATAATCAACTTGTCATTCCAAGACACAATTTTCTGTATTAATTTAGCAATTTTCATATAATTAATAATATTTCCAAGATACAAAGTATTAAGTCTCATTGACTCTCTACATATAGTAAGTCAAAACAATACTAATTAATTATATACAATCCTTATTAAGTGACAAAAATTAAGAAATAATAAACCACTGAGATCTTATTTTTCTTTCCAAGTCAGCCTAGAAAAATTATCTCGCTGTAGGTCCAATTCAGTACATCAAATGCACTAGTGTAATCTCTTGGTTAAGACAAACCAATCCAAGATTTACACATCAACTTTTACCAATGGATTGTTCAAATCCATCTAAGTTGTGAATAAAATTTATACTTTACAAGGAACTGACAATGTGATCTACTACACACCATACTTATCTACAATGAATAAATATATAACATTCATAATATTTAAAGCGAGCAGTGATAAAAATTTATTCTCATATAATGAAAGTGCAAGAACAAGTTAAATTTACAAAATAGCATTAAAAGCATACTTTTCAGTATATCCCTAACACTGTATGGCTCAGGGAGCTCAGGTTTTTATAAAGAGCTCTAGATCTTCTTGGTTGGGATCAATTTTGATAACCTCCAGTTCCTCGATTGGCATGGCTCTTAGTTTTTGTCCTTTCCATCAAGAATCTATAATGGTCCTTCAAGGCTCAGTTCATCTCCGACCTCCATCGGGTCAACACCTAGGCGGGGCTCCATATCACCTGCTCACATGATTCCTTGGTTGGTCCCCGTCGATGGGCCCTCCATGTCGCTGGTCGATGGTTGTTCGCCTCCAAATGCAGGATGCTCGATTTCCATGGATCTTAGTTGTTCGTCCACCTCCATTGGCTCGTCAACTGAGCCTAAAATTTCATCCAATACTGATGGTTCATTGACTGCGTAGCTGGTGGTTGCTTCCGTCATCATTGATATTCTTCTCTTACTATATTGGAGTTGGAGAAGACATTCATGGGTCTTTTTCTGGTCGCCCTTTACCGACCCTGTACCCTTTGATGTCGGGAACTTAATACAATAGTAGTAGGTTGAAACTGTTGCTTTGAATTCACTTAGAAAAGGTCGACCAAGAAACCCATTATAAGTAGATTATTGGTCTACAACCAAAAAATATACCATTCTAGTCAATCTCCTTTCCAGATTCGTAGTCGATACAAGCTCAATAGACAACCTAATTATCCCCTCGCGATCACCAAAACCTAGGATCCTATGATTGCAGTCTTCAATGTAACCAACATAGTCTCCTAGTTGAATCAATGTCTTCTTGAATATGATGGTGGTGTATGCTCTAATATCAACCAGCAGGCGGTGGACTTTCTTCCCTATGATATTGACACAGATCACCAGGGAATCATTATGAGGAGTGAGAATCCCATCCAAGTCCCTTTCTGAAAAGATTAGCTCAACTATTTGTTTAGTGGATAGGTTCATTTCAACTTCTTGCACTTGCGCCACCGCCCTCATCTCAGCCTTCCGCAGCCTTCCACTTTCTCTTTGAAGTCGGTGCTCTCTCGTTTGCGCATCAACCCACGGGCTCAGAGGATTCCAACATCAAAATTTCTCTGACTGGTTCTGTTGGTGCAACTAGAGCTCCTCATCTTGGTTTGTTACTTCTGGGTGGTTGTTCATCCTCATCTTCATCAAAGCTTGATTGGATGTTCGCTCGGGGCCTTTTGCCAGGTGCTCGTCTGATAAAATCAAACAACTTGCTCTCCTCGTAAAATCTCCACAATTATTTTAGCAAATCTCGACATGCACTGGTAAAAACCCTACATTTTAGTTGTAGGCACAATATTTATTGGGGTTGAGTTTGCTCCTTTCATGTTGAATCTTTCTGGGAGCGGGCAATGTGTCCATTTCTTTCACATTGTTATAAACTACATCAATTGACACGGTGAGCACCTGGTTCAACTTGTCATTAAATGCCTTTATGTTTTTCGGGACCGATAGTCACTGCTTCCTAACTTCTTCAGTGACTTCTTCGAGTCAGCTTTGTTTCTCATCTCTTTCTACAAGGCTTCATGCATAGTGTTGGTCCCGGTACAAGACTGAGGAATACGTGTATGGGGGGGGGGGAATACACGTATATCGATTTTTTTCTTAAACTTAAACTGACTGAGTCCCCTTCACTCAGAGTGGTAAAGAACTAGGAGCTGATAATACACCCACTGACTACACTTGGTGCGGGTCAGTTGGCTAACTATCAGTTCAAGTTCAGTGCGGAAATGTTTGAGCCCTGATAGTTTAAAGTCCTGTTTAGTTTGCTTTCTGAAAACTTGTTTTACTCAAACCTTAGAAGTGTTTAGTAAGGCAGTGTTCTTTTGAAGGTCAGGTTGATTGATTCAGACCTGATAAGCTTGAATGCAATGAATGAATAAGTAATATGGCAGGTATGCACAGTGTCAAAGCAGTAAGAACACAAGGAGTTTAACGTGGTTCAGAGTCTCAAGCTCCTACGTCCACGGCCTGACTTAACAGGAAATCCACTCAAGGGATTCTTGTTTTTAACGTGCCAAGGTGCACCAAGACCAGTTACCTCACTGATCTATACAAACTCCTCTTACTATCACACTAACCGACTTACTCCCAACAAGCCTAACTTAGGGTTTTGGTTTCAGTTTGGATTCCAACTAAGTTGAGATTATCCTTACAAGGCAAAGCTGTGCTAAGGATTGGATAATCTCTCTAAGCTTAAGATAATTCTAATTAGCTCTTGGAATACAGAATAGCTCTCAGTTGCTAAGAAACACTTGGGAAATTTAGAAGGTTTCGAGTGTTTCTCTTAAAGGCTGAATGCTTTGATTGCTTGAGAGTTTTGAGTAATTTCTGGCTTGGAAATTTCCCGTTGCCTTGAATGGGTTCAAGGCCTTCTGTATTTATAGGTGGTTTGAAAAACTATCCGTTGGAGAGATAGCCTTCTAGCCATCTATGTAGAGGGGCTTCAAACGGACATATCTCTATGCAGCAGCCGCCTTTGCATGGATTTGGTATTTGCATTTAATGCACATTAAATGCTTGCCCGTTGAATATGCAGTCTGAATTCAGTCTATGTGTCAGGTTCCGTACGTGCGTGTCCTCCTCGGATTGGTCCACGTCATCAGGTTGGTGAGAATGTCAGAACTTATTCCAGAGCTTCAGGCTTGTCTTATTAAGTTCATTTTGTCTTGAGCTCACCGGTCTTGTCCTGACGCTGAAATTCCTTTTGCATTGCTTGGCTCTACTCCAAGTCTTCCCATTTACTCAGTGACAACCTGTTCCCTTCAGGACTGAGTTAGTAATGACCTCAGGGTCATACTCTTCATCACTGACACTTACTCAGCCAGCTTAGAAGACTGCCATAAGTTCAGGATGGTGCTCTTCGTCTTCAGGCTCTGAGTCTTGATTGTCTCCAGTGAGTTCTCCTCTCACTGAGTACCTGTGAAGTGTAAAATGACTAAGTACTAATCCTAACCAAGACTAGCCTGACAAAGACAAATTAAGGCAATCATCTTTTCAGGGGCTTTTGGGATCTAAATCAAAACTGACAATGTCCCAACAATTTCCCCCTTTTTGATGATGCCAAAACACTGAAAAGATCCTCAAAACACTTAGAGGAAATAGGACAATCCTATCTATAAGATAAAACAGTGTTAGAGCAATTCTTGATAAAGTACAGAATTTAAACAAGCCAAAAAGACAATGAGTTTTTGTCTGTGGGCAAAAGTAATAGATTTCTTGATAGATGTGGAAACGATTACAATGAATCTAATCTATTACAAAGAAGCCTGTGAACACCTAGACTAATCTCATTTCAGGCTTGAGTCCATATCCTGCATAAACTCTTGCCTTTAGCTCGTCAAGTCTTCCAGGTTGGTTCACATATCCTTCAGTTCTAGCTATCTTCAAGACTTCCATCATTATGGCCTTAGTGTCATGCTTTAGAGTTCCAGGAATTAAGGGAGGAGCTCGAATGATGAACTCAGGAGCCTTCACTTGGACTTTAGCTGCCTCAGCCTCCTCCAAGATCTTCTGAAATAGCTCAGGATGATTGTCCATCATATAGTCAGTGAAGTGGGCATCAATATCGTCAGTGTCGCCCCACTTCTTCACAACAAACCATAGCCTGACAAATTCATCCCTTGCATCAGTCCAAAACTCCTTTAAAGTCTCTGAGACGAACTCATCAACAAAAGCTTCCCTTGCTCCTGATTCTGGCCTACTGACTTGAAGAATTGTTGCCTTCCTAACTGTTGGCTTCTTTCTGTACTTCCTTGGCTCAGGCTTCGCCTTCTTCCTCCTTAGCAAGCTGATCACTGCATCATCTAGTTCACGTTGTTGAAGCTCAGTGATATCCGTCAGCTTTTCAACCTTCTTCTCCAAAATGCGCATCTTCTCCTTCTGAGCAATTTCAGCTCTGCGCATAGCCTCAGTCTTTTCAGGTTGATCTCCCCATGCTTCAGCACATAGCTCCGCAACTAACTCACCTGAGTAAGTGATGGGATTCTTCCTTGAGCTCATGGGTGATGATCTTTGGACTGGCTCAGGTTGTTGCTTTGAAGGTTCATTAGCCTTTGCCTTTGTTGCCTCCTCCCTCAGCTTGGCAACTAATTGTTCTCCTTCCTTCTCCACTGCCGCTAACCTAGCTGACTTCCTTATCCTTAGAATGTTTCCATCAGGATTGGCTTCAGGATCAGCTAGGACGATCTCTCCTTGACTAACTGCCTCAGATGCCTCAGGGCGGGATCTTTTCTTCTTCTTTTCCCCCTTTTTGGCATCATCATTGGCCTCAGATGGGAATGCGTCAGATCTGCTGTTGATTACGAAGGAAGCTAGGGAATGGACATCATTGATTCCCTCCTTCAATAACTCAACTCCCATTGAAATCCCAGTCCCTGCAAAGGATACGGAACTGATGGCAGCATTGACTTTCTTCTCAAAGACCTCCATAGAGAGTTGGAGACTTTGTTCAGCCTTGGTGATCCTTTCTTCCACCTTCGAGGACTCACCGCTGACTCTGCTAACCTCAGTCAGTATCTTCACAGACTCCTCAGTGGCTTTAGCCAAAATGTCCGCCACTGATTGAGATGTGCGATCCAGCTTCCCTGACTCCAGCTCCAACTTGGACGCTGAGTCCTCCAAGGCCTGAGTGACAATAGCTCCAGTCTGAACTGCAAGCCTGTCCACTGCCTGATTCATCTTTTCGTCCCTGATCGCATCTCTCTCTTCAAGTTTCTTGAAAGTGTCTCTGAGCATCTTCTTTGTGCGCTTCCTCTCATTCTTCACTGACTTGGCCGTGTCAGTCATTGTGCGCTTTAACAAGATCAGCTCCCTGTTGGCAAGGGTGTTGTAAGCTGTCTTTGTCCACCTGATGTGTTTCGCCAGGGCCTTGGAGTCTTCATCTTTTTCAGCACGTAGCCTCATTACTTCCTCCTGAAGTTCAGCTAGATTTTCCGAGGTTTTCTCCTGTTTGACCTCCACTATGCTTGTAAACTCAGCACGGCCGACCCCGGTTATGACCACATCTTCATCATCAGCGGCCTCCTCAGTGATTGGCTGCTTTCCCTTGTCAGCCCCTGCAGCATCAGTCCCTTCTTCAAGGTACACTGAAGGCAGTTGTGAAGTAGTCATAGCCGCCTCCTCAGGCTCAGCTAAGCTAACTTGAACCTTAGGAACTTGTCCTTCGGAACTGAGAGTCTCCTTGAATGCCTCAACATCTTCCTCTCGTGTCTCAGGGTAGGGAATCCCTTCATCGACAGATGTCTCATTGGCAGCTGAGATGTTCACAACATCCTCAGCCACTGGTCCACCCTTGGCACCAGTGTTCTTGTCACCTTCCCCCTGAGCCTGAGGCTCAGAGTCCATCTCATCTACTTCCCTTGCAGTCTCTTCCACTGCCTTTTCCACAGCTCCACCTTGAGCGTCATCATCCTCCTCATCATCCTCCCTCTCTTCAACGGAGAGAAGATCAGCCTTGCTTTTGGCCATCATTTCAGCCACAAGCTTCTTCAGGTTGTCGAAGTTCAAAAGTTGAAGCCAGCTTGTCAGGCCAAAGAATGAGCAGATCTTGGCCTCCTCCGTCTCCCAATGTTCCCAGCCGCGTGCGTCTACTAGCATATGTTGCTCCTGCATGTTTGATTGTTTAAAGTCCAACCAAACTTTGAGCTCCACCACATATGCCAGCAATTCAGTGTATTTGTACAGCCCAGGCCAGCACTTCCCTGCCCACTCCGTGGCATTCCCCCTGAGTGTATTCTCCAGTATACCTCCCGCCATGTGTTCATCCAGCTCCTCCTCCTCTATTTCAAGGAACACATCCTCTTCTGTTGAAATAGATTTGGGACAGTCTTTGGGATTGGGGTAAGAGGGAAAATCTGAGGGGTTGGGAAGGATTGGCTCGGCTAACTGGTCAGGCTCAATTGTAAGTGAGGTTGATGGCACTGACTCAGTAGGGTAGTTTGGCTCTGAAGGTTGGGGGAGTTGGGGAGTTTGAGGTGTGGGGTCAGGGATGGAAGGTGTTTGGGTTTCAGGATGCGAGAGTGTTTGTGTGGATGCTGTCTCAGGCTGCAATGACTCAGCCGTCTCGACAGTCTTTCTCACCTCCTCTAAGTCAGAGGCTCCAGGAGAGCTTGACTTCTCCCTCTCACTCAATTCAGGGAGTTTCTTAGCAGGAGACTTCTTTACTCCCCTCCTAAGTCTCTTCAGGGGCCTCTTTCCCTGAGCGCCCTCTATACTGACGTCATCATCAGTTCCCTCAGCCTCAGTCCCGGCCTTCTTGGGATCTGACTCAGTCCCTGTCTTCGTGCTCTTCCCTGACAGCACGATTTTCACCCTCCTCTCCTTCTTCTCAGCCGCGCCCACATCAGGATGCTCCACCTCCGCAGCAACAGCCTTCTCAGCCTCCTTACTCCTCTCAAGGAGCTCATCCACCTTTTCAATTAGGCTGGTTGCCACTCTCTTGGCCGTCCCAGCTGGCTTTCTGGCCTGACCCTTTGCTTTCGCATTGGGATCAGTCAGCCCTAGCACTGAATAGGTGTCACTCAGTGATGAAAACATGACCTTCTTTGAGGAAAGGTTGTCCTCAAAGTCAAAAGTGTACCCGTGGCACGCATGAGCAATTAGCATGGACAATCTTGTGCCAAATGGCAAGATGGCACTGACAGATATGTGCTTTTTCTTCTCGTCACGCGTGATCTTGTCCAATCCCGCCTGATGGAGTTGATCGAGGAAGAACTGCTCCCAGTTCGCTTCCACTCCATCAGCGATTGCTCCCATGAGCCTCAACTTGGGCAGACTCAACTGCTCGTGAGAGCCAGTTGCTCCCATCACCATCTTGGACACCAAGTCCACCAGAGCCCTGTACTCCGGCTTCAGAGTGCTCTTGTTCTGACGGGCCCTGAATTCCGAAGACCCTGACTTGGTCCATTTCCCAAGGAATTCTCCCTCCGAGTTTTCCTTGTAAATCCGGGGGTTGATGCCAGAGGATGGCAGCTTGAAGACTTCCCTCACCGCCTGCCTGAGATCAATGGTGACCACCTCCGAGTCGTAGAGAGGCTCTCCGTCGCTATTCTTTTCCCCCGTCGGCTTTAGCGCAGTCACCTTGGTGCAGACTTCACCCTTCCGCAAGAACATGTTTAAATAAGCTTCCACCACGGTTCTTGGGAGCACAGAAGAGGGGCGGGTGGTGAAGTATGTTTCCAACCCGGCGTCGGAAATCCATTTAAAAACGGGTTTGATTTCCTTAACCGTTAGACAGATACCTTCCATGGAGATGACTTGCTCCATGTGTACCAGCCTCTTCTCAACAACATCGACGATCTTGTCGGTTGTCCAGTCGGAATCAAGGAATGCCATTGTGTTTTGAGAAAGAGGTTTTAGAAATTCTGTGTTTGAGCGAGAGAAAACTCAGTGTGCAAATTGTGCGTTGTGTTTGCGTAAGGACCTCAAATGACACCCTTGATTGATAAGACTAAGTCAGTTACTCAAACGTGGGGTTGAGATTGATTCCTGAATTCGAAAGGTTTTGAAATGAGAGGCCAGGATTAATCTCAGTTTTAATTGAAACCCCAAGTCAGTCACATTCCGTATAACACGGACACGTATATGAAAAAGTAACTTTGACATTAAATGCTCCGTGCGCGTGGGTTTAAATATAAAAAGGCGCGCTTTTAATGATAACGGAATGCATTTAATAAAGATTTTCAGGACGAATGACTCAGGGAGACGCTTGAGATTCACAAGAGTCAGGTTAGAACCCATACCTGTCAGGGAGACATTGTAGCACCCTGATACCTCGCTGAGTCGAGTCTGGCCTGAGTTCCCCCTAGAACCCTACACTGACTGCTCTCCCGGATCTAAAAGTCCCAATTCCACTGATAGTTCCATAAACCTTGCTTCAGCCAAGGGCTTAGTCAAGATGTCAGCTCTTTGCCTATCAGTGTGAATCTTTTCCATCCTAATATCTTTCTTTTCCACATGATCTCGAATGAAGTGGTGTCTAATATCCACATGCTTGCACCTTGTGTGAAGCACTGGGTTCTGAGTGATTGCTATTGCACTATTGTTATCACAATAGATTGGAACCTGATTAGCAAATACTTGGTAGTCCCTCAACTGTTGCCTCAACCATAGGATCTGAGCACAACAACTCCCTGCAGCCATATACTCAGCCTCAGTTGTGGATGTTGCCACTGAATTCTGCTTCTTACTAAACCACGAGATCAACTTACTTCCCAAAAACTGACATGTCCCTGAGGTTGATTTCCTATCAATCCTACAACCTCCATAGTCTGCATCTGAATACCCTGTCAGTTCAAGGTTGTCATCTGAAGGATACCATAGTCCCATATTAACTGTCCTTTTCAAATACTTAAGTATCCTCTTAGCAGCCTCCAAATGACTTCTCTTGGGATCAGACTGATACCTAGCACACACACCAACTGCAAACGTAATGTCAGGCCTACTTGCAGTCAGGTACAGTAAAGAACCTATCAGCCCACGATACTCAGTCTGATTCACTGAAGTCCCTTCAGTGTCAGGATCCATCTTCCAATTGGTGTTCATTGGGATCCTGGCTGGATTGCTGTTTTGAACACCAAACTTATGAATCAAGTCTCTTGTATACTTGGCCTGATTAATGAATATACCTTGATCAGTCTGCTTGACCTGCAATCCTAAGAAAAAGTTCATCTCTCCCATCATTGACATCTCAAATTTACCAGTCATCAGTTTAGAGAATTTCTCACATAACTGCTGATTTGGTGATCCAAATATTATGTCATCCACATAAATTTGGACCAGGAGAATGTCATCACCTTCAGTGATCCTGAACAAAGTCCTATCCACTGTTCCCTTCTTGAACCCATGATCAGTCAGGAATTGAGAGAGGGTATCATACCAAGCTCTTGGTGCTTGCTTAAGTCCATAGAGTGCTTTCTTCAAATGGTATACTCTATCTCCAACCTCAAACCCGGGAGGTTGTTCAACATATACCTCTTCATTGAGTACACCATTCAGGAATGCACTCTTGACATCCATTTGATACACCTTGAACTTCTTATATGTCGCATAGGCAAGAAACAACCTGATAGCTTCCAATCTAGCCACTGGAGCAAAAGTCTCATCATAGTCTATTCCTTCAGACTGACAATACCCTTTTGCAACCAGTCTAGCCTTGTTCCTTACCACAACACCATTCTCATCCTTCTTGTTCTTAAAGACCCACTTGGTACCAATCACACCTTGATGCCTAGGTCTATCTACCAGTTCCCAAACCTGATTCCTTGTGAACTGATTCAACTCCTCTTGCATGGCAATGATCCAGTTCGAGTCAGTGAGAGCTTCTTCAATGTTCTGAGGCTCTTGCTCAGAGAGAAAGCAACAGAACAATGCACTCTCACCATGAAACCGTCTGGTCCTGACTCCCTCAGTTGGATCACCAATAATTTGATCAATGGGATGATCTTCTAACCATGTTCTTTTGCCAGGAGTTGTTCCTGAAGTACCTGCAATGTTAGTGTCTACAGGCTCATAAAATTCAGGAATTTGAACAGAAGGGGAAGATCCTGAGTCTATACCGAAGGGATTAACAAGTTCAATGTCAGGGACATTGATTCCCCCTTGATGAGGTGACTCAGGAGCCGTCTCAGCTGCAACAGCATCTTCATAGACGGTACTTACCTCAGGTTGAGCCTGTTCCTCTGTCTGAGGCTCAACCATCCCTGATGTGCTGGGTTTAGGAGTGGCACTTGGTTCATCATCCTGATCGTCATCATCATCCCATCTGGGAATTGGCACAGTCTTGATCTTGGAATCAGGTTGACTCTTCAAGCTCAGCCTTGTCACACTCCTCGTAACCTCCTCAGTGTCAGGATTCAGCACCTTTGCCCTAGACTCATTAGCAGATTCATCAAAGACAACATGGGGTGATTCTTCCACAACAAGGGTCCTACAATTGTAAACCCTGAAGGCTTTGCTAATTTCAGAATATCCCAAGAATATTCCTTCATCAGATTTGCTATCAAAAGCTTTCAACTGGGTTTTCCCATTGTTGAGGATGAAGCACTTACAACCAAACACATGAAAGTAAAAAATACGAGGTTTTCTTTTGTTCCATGTCTCATATGGGGTCTGAGCATGTTGCTTGTTCAGCATGGATCTGTTCTGAGTGTAGCATGCAGTGTTGATTGCCTCAGCCCAAAACTTCTTGGGCAATCCTGACTCAGCCAGCATGGTCCTTGCAGCTTCCTTCAATGTCCGATTCCTCCTTTCAGCGACACCATTCTGTTGTGGGGTTCTAGCTGCAGAAGTCTCATGAGCTATACCAAGTTCATTACAAAAGTCAGAAATATATGAATTTATAAACTCAGTGCCCTTGCCAGATCTGATCTTGGTAATGGACTGATTTTTCTCATTGCTGAGTCTTCTGAGCAACTCTGGAAGCTTCACCTGTGTTTCCTTCTTATTTAACAGGAAAATAACCCAAGTATATCTAGAATAATCATCAATAACCACAAGGGTATATTTTCTACCATTCATACTCACAGGTGTTATTGGACCAAATAGATCCATGTGCAGAAGCTGAAGGGGGAAATTGTTGGGATATGTTTTAGTTTTGATGATTTTCCAAAACAACATGTAATAGGTTTGAAAGCAGTCAGGATAGTATCCTTTAGATCAGGTCAGGCTAGGTTAGCTCTCAGTAGAATAGGTTGCTCAGTTGAGGGGGAACTCAGCGAGGGGGAACTTCTCAACACAGCCTGAAGATATCAAGATGACAACCAGAAGAGCTGACTGAAGACATGCCATCAACCTGAACCAATGGAGAAGCCTGAAGGAAGTCCCACTGAGTATAAACCTGACTTTCTAAGCTGGTCAGTGGACTACTCAGTGAAGAGCATGATTGAGAGGATCAGTGCTGTGCCTAGTAGGACCTGAAGGAGTCAGGCTACTGAGGCTGGGAAGCTTGACAAATAGCCTTATGTCAACTCCCCTGAGTGGACTTCAAGTCTACTGAAGGAAGTCCACTGAGAAGACTTAAAGTCCAATGATGGTTCCTAAGAGGACTTCAAGTCTACTGAAGAAAGGTATCCTGAGAGGATTACAAGTCAGCTGAAGACAAGTCGCCTGAAGTCAGGACTACCCTGATCAAGTACCCTGAAGAAAAGAGCCGTTGGACTCAGTCCACGTGGACCAATCAAGTCAAGGCAGCGAATCTGACAAAAGCTGACAAAGGCCATACTTTACTGAAAAGGAGAATTTCACTCCAGAGATAGTCTGGATTTGAATGTTACTCTCTCCAACGGTAACATTCAAATTCAAACTATAAATACAAACTCAAGCTTCATTTAAAATAAGCTGGGGGTGCGAGAGTGGTGCAAGTCATGAGGGAGTCATAAGGGTGCACCATCTCCATCAAGAACACTGACATTGAATTCTTCATAGTCATATTTGAGTGTTCCAGTTTGTATACTCGAGCCTATCATATACATCCTAAGCTTAGAGAGGTTTTCCCAACCTTAGCTCAGAGGCTAAAACCATGTAAGGGAAACCTCACCTAGTTGGAGAGAACCAAACCAAACTAAACCCTTTCCAGAATAGTGTTAGGTGTTGCAGTGAGGTGAGGAGAGGCAGTCCCTGAGTGAAGAGGGACGTGAGGCCAGTTCGAGAGGCAGCTCCGCGGAGGGGTGTGAGTCCAGTTGTGAGTGCACCTTGGCACGTTAAAAACAAGAATCCCGGGTAGTGGTTTTCCTGTTAAATCAGGCAGTGGATGTAGGAGCTTGAGCCTCCGAACCACTTTACATTGTTGTGTTTTTTATTGCTTTACTGACTTGCATAACATCAGTGTTAAAACAAAAATTTCTCCTAATTTCCCATATTGTCCTTATTTATGAAGAAAACGGGACCAACACATAGCGACATAGAATCCCCCCCACCCCTTATTTTTAATTCAACAAAGTTTTAGGGCAAGCCAGATGCATCTCCTTCTAGAGATCAGTGCCCTTTTTCAAATAGGTCATCACGACCACACTCTTGGTATCCACACTCACGGACTCTCCCTCCAACAGGATCTTGTCAAATTTCTCCAGGAACTATCGACTAGCCTCATCATCTTCTTATTTTATATTAGCTAATCGGTGCTTCCGGGTAAGATATGACCCTGCTGTTGAAAAATAGAAAAGGAACTCATTCCCTAGTTGAACTAATGAATTTAATAGATGTCGAGAGCATAGTTGAAAACCACCTATGCACCCGTTCTCCAAGAGTTAAGGGGAAATTCCAATATTGTGTGGCATCCATTGCCCCCATTGAGATCATGTAGTCGGAATACTTAGTGAGATGAATTGGGATCTGCATTCCCTTCGTATAGAATATTGATTGGGAACTGGATCTTTTTCTGGATCGGGGCCTTTACGATTGCAAGGGATAATGGTGAGGATGTTAGTGTTAGTGTCCTAGAGACAATACTTTGTGAGGACATAAGACTAAGATAATATTCAGTTTTGGTTTAATATTATTATTGGTTTAATATTAAATGTATGACGTTGTACTTATCTAAATATTATGTTTGATTGTTTGCATTTATTCTTATTTATATTTTCATGAATCACTACTGTCATTGAGTAAGTGATAACTCAGATGACTTAAGTACGATTCTCAAATAGCCCCGATCAAGGATCATCAAGAATGAGATATTGATAATGCAATTGAGATTTGTGTGTGATTTGCATCATAGTCTTAGAGAGTGTAGTAAGATCTCACTTACTACGAGATACCGGGTATCTCATGATGGATGCATAGATACCTTAGAGGGTATTGGTATACCTATCCGAGAAACCGTTTGATGTAATTTCACAATATGTGTCTACAGGTGTCTCGGTTAGTGGTAGTGATGTGATACTTATTTGACTTGAGGTCAATACGCACGACATGTGTGGAGTGATGAACTTTGACCATGACCGACACTTACACCCTTCCATGGGTAGATATGGCATGGATTAGGTTCATCACGAAATGCATGTGTGTGGTAGTTGAGCCAAGAATAGGATTCATTCCGCAATGTGGATTAAGAGAGAATACTCGTGTTCTCATCATAATTGGATCTAAGTCGTCGGCCGACGCACATCAACTTAGACTTTGTGGCTAAGCGTGATATACTTGATCAATTAGTAATTAGAGATAATATGATTAAGTTATTTGAATGGACACTTCATCATGTTCAAGACTTAATTGAGTATTCGTGAATGAAAGGAAGATATTACAATAGCATACAATATTACAGGTAGTGCAGATTTCCTTGCAACGCACCTCGTATATTAAGATTATCTGATTTATTGTCTAGAGTTCAATTAAGACCATTAGTTTGACTAATCGCTCGATATACGAGGGCCTATGGGTCACACAACAAGTAATGACTATTTACCAATTATAGTTGGTTGATTAAATATTGTATTGAATATAATCTTTAATTTATGGAGAATATAATAATAATTATATTTAGAAGTAATTATTATTAATATTTAATTAAATTAGATTAATTAAATAAGAATTTCCAATAATAATATTTGGAAGATAAATTAGTTTTAATAACCCAGTAGAGTTAAAATTTTGTGCAAATAACCATTGACCAAAAGCCTATTTTTCTCTCATTTAAATAAAAAGTAAAATAAAATTATAATATTTCATTTTGGTATTTTAACTCCTTACTATTTACATAAGTGCCTCAAATGAATTAAGCTTAGCAAACTTCACGATGTCAATGCTCTCTTCCTACCCAAATCAGAATTATTATCACCATTATCTACACCGGAATTTGTCATCGATCAAGTGCAAGTTACTCTTACCTCGAGAAAAGTAGGTTGCAAATAAGGATGAAAATTTCATGAAATTTTATCGAAATTTTGGATTTTTTGAGGTCTCGATATGGATATTCATCGAAATGAGATTTTTTTTTCAAAATATCCGTAAATATCGGAAAATTTCAGGAAATTTTGATATCGATGACCTGTAGTTCAAAATTTGCCAAATATCCAGAAATTTCGAGAAAATATCGGCGATATATCGAAAAAAATTGGGAAATATCGGTAAAAATCGAAAAAAAATTCCTACTTTTTTTCTTATTATCCATGAATATTATTTTAGATTTAGAGAGGAATTAGCCACTAAACCACCATTTATTCAAAAATATTGTAAGAAAAAGGTTTCAACATATTTAGTTGTATTGTTTGTATTATATTAAATTATTATGAACAACTACTGTATCATTTTAGACTGTTTAAGTATTTTATTACTGATATATTTGTCACTAACAATTCATTTTGTTTGAGTTTAAGTAAAATTTATATGTACTAAAGTTAGTTATAATATGCCCTAAAGTTTCATGTTAAATTTCCATCATTTTAATAAAATTTCCATCAAATTTCTATTTTTTACCGATATCGATATTTTCATCGATATATTCGTAAATTTAAGGTACCAATATTTTCACTGATACCGATATTTTCATCCTTGGTTGCAAATTCACTCTAAATTTAAATAACGATAGACATGTCGTTATAGGGATATCATTGTCGTTATGATTACAATCAGTTGGAGAGCAGCCCATTTAATTAAAGTTAAGTTCAGATTTTCGAGGCCCAAATAGCTGATAGAAGCAGCCCACTTGAGGATAAATGCCCATTCCCATTATGGTCCATTCTCTATTGAATGTGATACAAGGCAACAGCTCACGTGAATCCTAAAAGCATGAAAGGAAATTCAGTGACCAATTCAACTTGTAGCTATAATATTAATTGCTTGGGCCCACATATTGACCAAGTTTTGAAACAGAGAAAAAGGAAGAGCTTCCTTTCATTCTTACTAAACTTAGTCACGCCATTTTCATACAAAGGAAGAAAGTGCAATTCTCTTGAATCCCACCCAAATTCATCTCACCAGAAATTCTCGTCGGGAATTCGAAGCCTCACGCCGGAATCCTGTCGCACCGGATCCTTGCAACTGCGCCGGAAAATCAGGTAGCACTCCCATTGAAGAAGGTCTCGACGCCGGAATCTGGAAGAAGCTCGATGCCGGAAATGAGCCGCAGCCGCCCACTGATACACCGGAAAACTTGGAATCGAAGCTCAAAGTCGCCGGAAGCCGAAACTCGAACGATGCCATTTCGGAAAATAATCACTCGACCAGCAGGACTTTCAACTCGGCCGAGTGGAAAAAGGTAAAATCGAGTGGTAATCTCTGTTAATTCACTCGGGCAAACTGAGGATTCGGCCGAGTGAAAAAGAATATGGCCGAGTGAGCTGAGTCAGGACCGAGTTTGCACCGAGTCATGGCGAGTTGAGGCCGAGTTGAAGCCTTTATGTACTGAGTTGACCGAGTCAACCCGAGTCGACTCGGCAGATGGGGTAAAATTAAAAAATTCAATATTTTTCAAGGGATTTAATTGCAATTTCATCCTAATCCCTTCATTCCACATTATAAATACTTTCATTTATCAGATTTAGAAAAACAACACAGAAAGCCTAAAACCCCTAGATAATTTTCTTTCATTTTTTCTTTTGCATTTTCTTTTAATTTCTTGAATATATTAGATTGGATTAATATTTCATTAGTAGTTTTTACATTTCAAGCAAGGATTGCAGCTATTGAAGATTTGTATTTCCATTTCATCATAAGAGGTGATATCTTTCTTTTATTTCAAGTTTTAATGGTTAATTTCATTTTTATTTGTTGTTTTATCTTATTAGCCATGAGCGCCTCTTATAGAACCATGAGCTAATTTTGTTTGCTTTGAGTGTTGAATCAATGTATGAAATTAGTGTGTTGATGGATTTATAGCTTTGATTATGTCTATTTCATGATGTGAATGTTTCTATTGGTGGGCTTTGTATGTCTCAATTAATTAGTTGATTTTATTAGTTTATATATTTAATTTTGTGTATTGCAACGAGAGTTGAGTATGCATAATTGGTATTTAGGTGAAAGCTTTGGTTAATTAATTTGAGTTAAATAGTAATCGGGTTAACCGAGAGAGGGTCGGTTGCTAGATCCCCTATCATTAGACATTAGGTATCTTAATTTGAATATTCAGGTACTTAGTGAAGGGGGAATTCTAGAGATGAATTGCATGTTTCTGGATATTCACGATCTTAGGAGCTTATAGGACATATTTAGAAATAGCTAGTTAGTCCACGTTGTTCACCTAGGCCTCAAAAGAGATTGTTCTACACACTTTTGTGATCTCTCTTAGCAAATATCTAGAAAAAAGGCAATGATAGGTTGTAAATTTATCACACACTAGTAGATTGCATTGTGAAGACACTTGAAGCATTTCTCTCTCTTGCAATTTCTTAATTGAAAGTTAGTTTAATTGTTTAGTTGCTTTCTAGATTTAATTTTTGCTTGGGTTAATTTTCAAATGTCAACTTGCTCGTCACTATAGTACCATGCCTACACACAACTTTATGACTCCACTGTATTCCTAAATCCTTTGGGTTCGATAACTACTTGGTCCTAGTCTACTTTCACTACTACGACGATCTCGTACTCTTGCGGGGGAGTAGGAAAATATTTTTCGAAAAACTCTGACCAAGTCACCACCCATTGAGGACACAACGCCTACTGGATCAGGTCGTTGTCAAGCAGTTTTTTCACTTCCTCATTGAGTGCTTGATATTTGTCCGGCCCATATTTTGGTCTTTTTTTATGGATTGGTCTTCGAGCCGGGTCAATGTTTAGCCTATGATAAGCGTGTTTCAGGTCGATCCCCACCATATCTGTATGTGACCAAACGAAGACATCAAAGTTGGCTTTGAGGAACTCTGCCATCCAGGTCCTATAAGGCTCAGGATTAACTTTGAGGGCCTCCAGTTCTTCGAGGGAACCCGTTATAGGTGGATTTTTAATCTACAACCAAAAACTCCACCATTCTAGTTATTCTTCTTTCGGGATCCTCGGTCGATACAAGTTGCACAAACAACCTAATTATCCCTAACGGGACTGTTACAGCATTACCGAAGCCTAAAATTCGGTGATTAGAATCTTCAATGTAGCCCGCATAATCTCCGAGTTGGCCGAGCGTCTTCTTGAAGATGATGTTGGTGTAGACTCCGGTGTCCACCAGCAAGCGATGTACCTTGGTCCCCATTATTTAAGCACAGATTACGAGGGAATCATTATGGGGAGTCATGATTCCATCCAGGTCCCTTTCGGTAAAGGTCAACTCTAAAATATGTTGTTGGTCCCAAAAGGATTATTCAGCGGAAAGCATTTTGAAATATTTTTAAATGAAAAACCAACTTTTAAATTAAGTGCTAGAATTAAGATACAAAAATCTTAAAAGCATAAAGTAGAGAACAACGGATTTATAGTGGTTTGGACCAACTTGTCCTACATCCACTCTCCCTTTCTCCAAAGGGGACTCACTCTCCAACCAACTTACTATCTGGAATTGGGAAGTACCAGATCCTTCATACAATAACTTTCACTCTTACAATCTAACTCTTACACCAATCTATCTAGGAAGATAAGGATTGTGTAAATCGTCCAACTAAAAACTCCTAAAGAGTATATATACGTGAATGGACAAGGCTGAGTGATGGGAGAGTTCGTATGTCTTTGTGTGCTCTCGCCCGACTCTTGTGTATGAACTCATCACAATGCACTCCTTTTTATAGTTGTAGGAATTAACTAGCCGTTGGAATGCTAGCAATTCAAACAACCATAATTGGAGGAATATAATCAATCAAAGATTGATTATATGATTGATTAGTTGACTTCAATCAAACAATCAATCATATCCTCCATCAGTTGAATTCCAGATTGCTTCTTCTCTATCATCGAACTCCAAGATCTTCTTGTCTCCAAATTACTACGAAACCTCTAAGTGGGTGAACTAATCTGTCACACTCGTCTGGTCAGCACTCATCTGGTCTGGTTTGGTCTGGGGTTGTCTGGTCGGGACTCATCCGGTCAGGTGACACTTCTGCTCTGAACCTCATCTAGGAGAGGTCCTCTGGTCAGAGCTCCTCTGGTCGACTGCTCTGGTCTGCCCAAGTTTCTTCCCCCTTAACCAAAGACCTATTCTAGACCTAGACTAATCTGTAGCTAACTAACAGGTTCAACTAGTCCTATTACAAGTTCTTTGTTTTAACATCTTCAAAAAATCTAACCTATATCCCAACAATTTCCCCATTTTTGATGATGTTAAAACTGAAAGAACTGAAATAAAACAAGACAAGAAAATTTGAAATATCTAAATAGAGATTCTAGCAGGCTGGGTTAACTAATCTTCCCCCTCAAAATATGCTCAGCTGATATTTAGGGCAAAACATCAGTTGGTCTTCTTGTGTATCTGCAGGCAATCAAGTTTTTGGTACCCTTCTAGGTCCAGGGGGGTTAGCACAATATTTAGGAAGCCACAAGAATAGATCATCCCTTTTTGAATCAAGTGATCTTATCTTTCTTCCATACATATCCACAAAAACACACTCAACAAAAGAGCCTTTGACATGGTTATTTCTTCTACAGGGTCTTCTTCTCTTATGAGTTTGACCAGTAAAATAATTAACTTGTCTTATAGCAACATACTTGAAATTCTTTTGATAAGGATAAGTCTTACTAGAACCATCAAAGGTTCCAGCTGGTCTGGCAGATGACTTGAAAGTCTTCTGCAGGTGAGTGAGAGTCATCTGGTTCTGCCTCTTTTGAGAAGATCCAGACTGTCTTCTACTCTGCTGGCCTGGTTGAGGTCTTTTTTTCTGGGTATAACCCTTCTTAAAATTCCTCTTCTGCCTTTTGAGTTTTTGAGTTTCAGTACTCATCTGCCCATTAGGCTGAGTTGCCTGGTCAGCTGACCTCTTGCCCTTATCAATAAAATTTCTAGGTTGTTCTTCTTTCTGAACATGTGAGGATTCAGGTTTGGAATAACCAGGGCCTATCTTATCATGCTCTCTTTGAGATGAGGCAGCTATGTGTGACACAACATTGTTTGTTGTAGTCAGCTGCTCCAGTCTCATCTTGAGCTCGTCCTCACTTTCTCTTACAATTTTGTTTTGATGGAAGAGTTCATCAAACTTAGCTTTAAGCAAGTTATATTCATTGTCTTTCTCAACATTTTCAACAACCAACCTTTCTATCAGCTTAACTTGTTCAATACACCTGGTTGTCAAGTCAGAAGACTCTTCGACTAGTATATGATTTTGTTCAGCTGGTAGATCAGCTGAGTTGCCTAGACATTGTGAAAGCTTCTGATTTTCTGCTTTCAACTTTGTGTTCTCTTTTACTACTTCTCTTCAAGCCCATTTCTGCAAAAATTGTTAGCACAACAAATATTTGAGTTTTCAAAAAATGGATCTGCCCTGGTGACCACCAAGATAATTTCAAAACAGTGGTCTGTAGAACACGCTGCTCCGATACCACTTGTTGGTCCCAAAAGGATTATCCAGAGGAAATCATTTTGAAATATTTTAAAATGAAAAACCAACTTTTAAATTAAGTGCTAGAATTAAGATGCAGAAATCTAAAAAGCATAAACTAGAGAACAACGGATTTATAGTGGTTCAGACCAACTTGTCCTACATCCACTCTCCCTTTCTCCAAAGGGGACTCACTCTCCAACCAACTTACTATCTGGAATTGGGAAGTATCAGATCTTTCGTACAACAACTTTCACTCTTACGATCTAACTCTTACACCAATTTATCTAGGAAGATAAGGATTGTGTAAATAGTCCAACTAAGAACTCCTAAAGAGTGTATATACGTGGATGAACAAGGTTGAGTGATGGGAGAGTTCGTGTGTCTTTGTGTGCTCTTGCCCGACTCTTGTGTATGAACTCATCACAATGCACTCCTTTTTATAGTTGTAGGAATTAACTAGCCGTTGGAATGCTAGCATTTCAAACAACCATAATTGGAGGAATATAATCAATCAAAGATTGATTGTATGATTGATTAGTTGACTTTGATCAAACAATCAATCATATCCTCCATCAGTTGACTTCCAGATTGCTTCTTCTCTATCATCGAACTCCAAGATCTTCTTGTCTCCAAATTACTACGAAACCTCTAAGTGGGTGAACTAATCCATCACACTCGTCTGGTCAACACTCATCTAGTCTGGTCTGGGGTCGTCTGGTCGGGACTCATCTGGTCAGGTGACACTTCTGCTCTGAACCTCATCTGGGAGAGGTCCTCTGGTTAGAGCTCCTCTGGTCGACTGCTCTGGTATGCCCAGGTTTCTTCCCCCTTCACCAAAGACCTATTCTAGACCTTGACTAATATGTAGCTGACTAACAGGTTCAACTAGTCCTATTACAAGTTCTTTGTTTTAACATCTTCAAAAAATCTAACCTATATCCCAACAATTTCCCTCTTTTTGATGATGTTAAAACTGAAAGAGCTGAAATAAAACAAGACAAGAAAATTTGAAATATCTAAATAGAGATTCTAGCAGGCTGGGTCAACTAATCTTCACCCTCAAAATATGCTCAGCTGATATTTGGGGCAAAACATCAGTTGGTCTTCTTGTGTATCTGCAGGCAATCAAGTTTTTGGTACCCTTCTGGGTCCAGGGGGGTTAGCACAATATTTAGGAAGCCACAAGAATAGATCATCCCTTTTTGAATCAGGTGATCTTATCTTTCTTCCATACATATCCACAAAAACACAATCATCAAAAGAGCCTTTGACATGGTTATTTCTTCTATAGGGTCTTCTTCTCTTATGAGTTTGACCAGTAAAAGAATTAACTTGTCTTATTGCAACATACTTGAAATTCTTTTAATAAGGATAAGTCTTACTAGAACCATCAAAGGTTCCAGCTGGTCTGGCAGATGACTTGAAAGTCTTCTGCAGGTGAGTGGGAGTCATCTAGTTCTGCCTCTTTTGAGAAGATCCAGACTGTCTTCTACTCTGCTGGCCTGGCTGAGGTCTTTTTTTCTGGGTATAACCCTTCTTAAAATTCCTCTTCTGCCTTTTGAGTTTTTGAGTTTCAGTACTCATCTACCCATTAGGCTGAGTTGCCTGGTCAGCTGATGTAATATACTAGATTTTCATGATCTTATCTGCTATACTAAGTACTTTATAATTCTTTATGAATCTATGTGACGCATTTACATCCAAATTTATGCAAAGACACGTTTATGTGTTTTAATTACTCGATATTTTCTATGATTTGTATATAGACTTTGTAATTTATTTAGAGTCCTAGAAGAATTTTAATTTTATTACATATGATAGTATAAGTAAATTTTATGCATAATGTACTTAGAATTATCCAATAATCTTATTTCTTACTTAATAGGGCTTTTCTACGGTCAGGAAAGCTTTTGCCCTTTTTGACGTCAGTAAACCATTAAAAACTTGACACGTCATTTAATTTCGCCATTTGCGATCTAACTTTGCCTAAAGAGAAATTATTATTTTTTATAGAAAAATTATAAAATTACAAAAATATCCTTATAGTGTTTTTATTTAAAAAAATAATTTTAACCTTGTATCTTTTTTATAATAATTAAAAAAAATTAAATTAGAGTTTGTAAAAATCATTTAAATTTTGAAATTAATTCAAAACACAATTTTCATTCTAATTCATTTAAAATTTGAAATTTAATCAAAAAACAATTTTGAAACTTTCAAACCTCTCTCTTCTTCTTCTTCCTTTTCTTTTTCTTGATTGTGCTTTTTTTTTTATCAATTCGTTTTCTTCCTAGTAGATCGCCATATCACTAGAGGAATAACATAGAAAGGTTGCCCATGTATTCTTTATTATCAATTTTGTTCCTCCAACAAGTAAGAAAACTGGAGCGAATTTAAAGAAAACAAAGGCAGAATTTTATATCCCCTAAACCCCTTTTATTTGGAGAATACTTCACAAGCATATAGACAAGCAGAGAGAGAGAGAGACACAGGGGGAAACTCTAATGCCTAAATGATTTGATAGCCATGGAATAACCCCAAAAATAATTATACAATTACGCAGAGGGCAACAAAACCAGAAAAATAACAAAGAAAAACACACTTGCCAACAAACGATGCTGAAGTGAGGTTGTGATAACACCGGCGGGCTGCAAAGATGTTAGTTCCTATTCATGGATGGCAGAGGGCGAGCGTGGACAACGGACGGCGGACGGCGGACGGCGAGCAGCGGAGGAGGCCGTGTATCGAGAGTATGGAGACTGTAAATTTGAGATATTTTTTATTATGTTATTATTAATATGTTATTTGTAATTTTAATTTAAATAATATGTAAAAGAGTTTTATTGAAATATTAAATATTAATTAATTAATATTATAAATTATTTTAAAGTAAAAAGGGTATTTTTGTAATTTTATATTTATTAATTTAATTTATTAGTAGGGCGATACAATGCGATTGCAATATGCAAAGTGAAAACGCTTTAATGGAAAGTGCAATCCATTAAAAAAGATATCATACGTTAGATCGAAGATCTAACGGTAATCAAATGGTTTACTGACGTCAGGAAGGGCGAAAGCCTTACTGACCATAGAAAAACCCTACTTACTAATTTCAATGCATACATGTGTCATAACCATAAAATACAAGATTTTCTCTTGTACACCCTATAAATTTCGGCCATATTAGATAAGTTAGGAAGGTTAGAGAAGCTTCGAGATTAAGGTCAAAATTAGGATAAGAATGAAGAAGAAAAGTCAAAATTTAATTGGCAATTTCAAAGAAACATGTGTAAAAAAATCAAAGCTTCAAGATTTCTCCATAATCTTCTCATAATTTCGGTCCATGCATGCATAAGAAGGGTATGGAGAGTTCCACAAACTTCTTTTCTCAACTATAAATAGGGGATAAGAGTTCTTCATTCCTTACACACAAAAAAATCATAAGAAATCTTCACTATATCCTTAGTTTTGCTTAAGATTGAAGAGGAGTTTGTTTTAAGCTTTCAAAATCTTCTAGGTAAGCTTCTTATCCTACTCAATTATGTTATTGCTTGAATTATAGGATTTGAAGTAAGATTAAAGTGATATGTTCTTCATATGTACATGAAATCTGCAATTTCGACACAGTTTGGTAGGAATTTCTGTTTGATCATTTCCCTGGATGAAAAGTTTTAAAAATTTTATATGTTATATTAGACTGGTTAAGGAACTTAGGGTATAAATTCATAGTAAAATGAGTTATGGTTAAGGAGATATGAAGTTTTGAAGATGAACTAGGGTTTTGGCCGGAAAAACTGCAATCCATGTGTTTTGCATGAAATAAATAGTTTTTCTTAAGAATTTGCAGGAAATAAAAAGTATTTGAGTAAACTATATGAATTTAGGAATATGTGGTTAAAATTTCAGAAGTATTGGACTTATGGTTGATTTATGGTGAATTTTCAAAGTTAGGCGTGTAATCTGCCAAAAACCGAAATTTTAGGTTCGAAATGATCCGTTTACATTTTATGGTAGATATTTATAACTTGTTAATTGATTCTCATACATAAGTAATTGATACTTATGATCTATAATATAACTTTTGAACATGTGTTAGGACTTGAGTTTGAATGTGAAAATATGTGTGAATTTTTACAAATGAAGGGATAAGTAACAAATGTTTCTATTGTAAAAATTTTACTTGTAGGTACAACCTGCAAGGTGGGGAATCACTTTGCTCTTCATCGAGTGTTCTATTATTATTTAATTGCACTTATTAAACGTCGAATGTTAAATTTTGAGTCTGGCCCGCTATCGACTGGCCCCACATGTAGTCCAACTTTATATCGGCAAGCATATAGTCCGGTCGTTCTGGCACCACGGGTTGGTCACGCCACCCAAGCATATACCCGGTGAAATTCCGGGGGCTCCACGTTATATGCATTTTATGTTTAGTTTGTGCAATTATAAAGAGATTTCCCACTAAGTGTTTACAAACGCTTATCCCTTCCAATTTTCAATTTTTCAGATGCGGAGGATCCCAGCATGGACGAATGAGCTAGGAGGTGGGCTATCAAGTTTTAATATACTTTATTTTGGAAATTTTGATTTGTAAACTCAAGGCTATGGCCGTATGTATTTACTATTTCCGCTGTGTAAATAAGTGTGGCGTTATTTTTAATTATAATACTAAACTTTAGTAGTGTTCCTACTTGTGCCACATCACGTCTTCCTATTATTTTAAGTGGGGACGCTACAGGTGGTATCAGAGCAGGTTTGCCTGCTAAAGAATTTTCAAAAGAGTGTGTGTTTTAAAATTTAAATGAAACAGCCGCACCTAGATCATTCTCCACGACGGGATCATGTAAATGTTTCATATGTGCTTAAATTATGAAATTGTGATTAATTATTTGAAATTATGTAGTATTCTATTTGAACTAACCAATATAATATATTTAAGTAAGCAGATGGACGACAACACTAGAAGACAAAATGATAACCGACTAGAAAGAATAGCTAGAACGGGTAGGACTGAAGAAGACGATATAGGAGCCCATGTGGGAGAACTTACTTCTCAATATAAACAAGACCTAAGAAACGAGCGTGATATCGATGATGACTACTACTGTTATCTGCTTATTGATACTTTGCCACATACGTGGGTAAATGCTGCCTGGGAAATGCTAGATTTCGTGTATGACCAGCATGGTTATATATGTTTTTCTTGTTTTTCTTCTTTGTTATACCGTGAATGGCTGCAATTCGAGACCATCCATTTTGATCCTCTACAACCGGGGTTTGAAATTAGTGGCAATTAGGAATTAATATCAGTTCAAGAAAGCAGTGGGAATCAGAATAACGGATTGGAGGAAATGGAGGCAGCAAACAAGAATAATGATATCGAGATGTGGGAGGAGAAAAAGAAGGAACCCGAAATCATCATCATCGATGATGATTGAACAAAGACCAGTTGCAGATTATGTGTTCTATGCGTGATTATATATGATATTAGCAGATATATGTACTTAATATGTACTAAATGCTCTGGATGTACTATATGCTTTTGAATGTAATATATGTAATATGATGTAATGTTTATGCATGTAAAATATATGTACTCAATGAACTTGATGTATAATACTTTTGAATGTAACGTTTATGTATGTAAAATATAATGTATTTTATATGAAATATATGTTATGTTTGTATAATTGTTACAAATAAGTTGATTTTGAATAGAACCATGAGCCGAAGAGGGAATCAAAGCAACTCAGAAATAAGCAATGACCTAGCTTCTGTCTTAAGAGGATTAGCTCAGCAACTAAATCACCAAAGCCAATCGTCCCAAACACCTGTATCCTCAACCCAAAACCATGGCATTGTTAGCCAATTTAAGAAGTTTAGACCCTCAACCCTAACCGGAAAGGAAAACCCTATGGAAGTGGAAAATTGGATTCGGAGCTTGGAAAAGATATTCACTTATCTTAAGTGCACAAATGAGCAGAAAGTTTCTTGTGCTATTTTTCAGCTGACTGAAGATGCAGATTATTGGTGGGAAGCTCACTGTAGGACAATGACTGAAGAAGAACGAACTACAGTTACTTGGGAAAAATTTGTAGAAACAGTGGTTAAGAATTATATACCATAGTCATTCTTAGATCAGAAGGAGACTGAATTCCTACAGTTGAAACAAGGGAATCTGACAGTACAGGAATATGAAAGGAAATTTAATCAATTGGGAAGATATGCTTCTCATTTGATTAATACTGATAAAAGGAAAGCAAAAAGATTTGTGCAGAACTTACGACCGGAAATCAGTACTGTCTTAGTAGCACAAGATATTAAGTCTTATGCCCCGGCATTCGAGAAAGCTAAGACGATAGTAGTATATATGAAATCGAAGGAAGTAAGAACGCCAGAATCACAACGAAACAAAAGAAAGTGGATTGGTACGAACCAAGGAGGAAATTCTAAGCAAGTTAAAAGGACAGAAATAGTGCCACAACAACAACAGAGGCCACCTAAGTGCAGAAATTGTGGGAAGGAACACTTGGTTCAATGCCTGAAAGGGACAGGAATCTGCTATAGATGTAAGGAACCGTGATATGTCATAACTAATTGTCCAAAATGGAAAGAACAACAAAGGTCGGCACCTGCCCGAGTATTCACTATGAACCAGCAGGAGGCTACAGTAAACCTGGAAGTAATGGCAGGTATGTTAAAAAAATTTCAAGTACCTGCTCTTACACTATTCGATACTGGTGCCACACATTCATTTATCTCTAGAAAGATATTTGAGCAAATCAAGAATACTCATATGATAGTAGAAGGAAATTTCCTAGAGATAAATATTCCTTCTGGTACTACAATACAATCCTTAGGATTGTGTAGGAATGAAAGGATGGATTTCGATCATACGGTATTTCCGGCAGATCTACATATATTAGAGATGAAGGATTTTGATGTTATATTAGAAATGGATTGGCTTAAGGCTAATCGTGCTCTTATAAAATGCCATGAGAAAGAAATATCGGTGCAAAAACCGGAAGGTATGAATTTTACAATCTATGGTGCAAAAGTAAGAAATATACCTCGGGTAATTTCAGCAGTAAAGGCTCGGAAAATTTTAACGAAAGGAGAATGTACAACATTTTTAGTAAATGTTGTAGCAACAGATTCAGATGGTCCAACATTGGACGGTATGCCAGTAGTATGTGAATACAAGGTTGTATTCCCAGATGATTTGCCAGGACTACCCCCAGATCGTCAGTTGGAATTTACTATTGATTTAATTCCCGGAGCAGCGCCTATTTCAAAAGCACCTTACAGAATGACACCAAAAGAATTGCAAGAATTGAAGGTGCAACTGCAAGAATTACTGGATAAAGGTTTTATTCGACCAAGTGTGTCACCCTGGGGAGCACCGGTGTTATTTGTGAAGAAGAAAGATGGGTCATTAAGAATGTGCATCGACTATTGGGAATTGAATAAGCTTACCATCAAGAACAAATACCCTCTTCCCAGAATTGAAGATATGTTCGATCAATTAAAAGGAGCTAGTGTATTTTCAAAGATTGATTTGAGATCGGGGTATCATCAGGTGAAAATAAAGGAAAGCGATATTCCGAAGATAACTTTCAGGACTCGATATGGTCATTATGAGTTCGTGGTGCTACCATTTGGACTCAGTAATGCACCAGCTGTTTTCATGGATTTGATGAATCGGGTATTTCATCAATATCTGGATCAATTTGTGATCGTTTTATTGATGATATTATGGTGTATTCAAGAAGTCAGGAGCAGCATGCGGAACATCTTCGGATTACACTAGAAATCCTGAGAAAGGAAAAATTGTATGCTAAATTCAAGAAATGCGAATTTTGGCTGGATAAAGTGGTATTTCTTGGACATACAATTTCAACTTTGGGAATAGAAGTGGATCCAGCAAAGGTAGAAGCTATAAACAAATGGAAGACACCAACTACGGTGAATGAAGTCAGGAGTTTTCTTGGGTTAGCTGGATATTATCGGAGATTTATTGAAGGGTTCGCTCGGATAGCAAAACCTTTAACTCAGCTAACTCGGAAAGAAACAAAATTTGAATGGACGAAAGAATGTGAAAGGAGTTTTCAGGAGTTAAAGCAAAGATTAACAACAGCTCCAGTTCTTACAATTCCGGAGGGTACGAAAGGATTTACAGTATTCATTAATGCTTCTAAACAAGGTTTGGGATGTGTACTTATGCAAAATGGGAAATTAGTAGCGTACGCATCAAGACAGTTAAAACCACACGAGCAAAATTATCCTACACACGATTTAGAATTAGCGGCAGTGGTGTATGCGCTAAAAATTTGGAGGCATTACTTATACGGAAGTAAGTGTGAAATATACACAGATCATAAGAGTTTGAAGTATATCTTCGAACAAAAGGAGTTGAACATGAGGCAAAGGAGATGGTTGGAGTTAGTAAAAGATTATATTGCGAGATATTGTATCATCCGGGAAAGGCAAATGTAGTGGCTGATGCCTTAAGTCGCAAAGCAAAGATAAAGATCAATGCCTTGGTTGTGAAACCAACATTGAAGGAAAAAATAGCAAAGGCTCAAATGGATGATACATTCTTAAAGAAGATGAAGCAAAAGATCGAGGAAGGAAAAGCAAAAGAGTTTTCAGTACGTGAAGATGGTACATTAGTATGTCGAGGAAGAATGTGTGTACCAGAAATAGAAGAACTCAAGAAAGAAATATTAGTGGAAGCACATTCTACTCCATATACAGTACATCCTGGAGGAACGAAGATGTACCAAGAATTAAAAAGGTTATTCTGGTGGAAAAATATGAAGAAGGATATTGGAAATTTTGTACAGAAATGTTTGACATGCCAACAGGTAAAAGCTGAACATCAAAGACCATCGGGATTGCTGAAACCACTTGAGATTCTTGAATGGAAATGGGAACACATTACAATGGATTTTGTGGTAGGATTTCCCAAATCAATACAAGGAAATGAAGCTATTTGGGTAATTGTTGACAGATTGACCAAGACGGCACATTTTCTACCAATAAAGATGACGTTCACATTGGATAAATTGGCTCAGATTTATATTAAGGAAATTGTCCGATTGCATGGAGTTCCAATTTCTATTGTATCAGATAGAGATCCACGATTTACATCAAAATTCTGGCACAGCCTTCAAGAAGCTTTGGGGTACTAAGTTGGAATTCAGTACAGCTTTTCATCCTCAAACTGATGGACAATCAGAAAGAACAATCCAAACTTTGGAAGATATGTTAAGAGCTTGTATCATTGACTTTGGAGGAAGTTGGGAGAGGTACATACCTTTAGTGGAATTTGCCTATAACAACAGTTATCAGGCAACAATTGAAATGGCTCCATATGAAGCATTATATGGAAGAAAGTGCAGATCTCCTCTATATTGGGATGAGATTGGAGAAAAGAAAGTGTTAGGGCCAGAATTAGTGGAAGAAACTACTAAGTTAATAAGAAAAATCAGAGAAAAGATGCAAGCAGCTCAGGATCGACAGAAAGCATATGCTGATAAACGAAGGAAAGAATTGAATTTTGAGGTTGGAAATAAGGTGTTCTTGAAAGTATCTCCAATGAAAGGAATTTTCCGCTTCGGGAAAAGAGGAAAGTTGAAGCCTAGATATATTGGACCTTACGAGATCCTGGAAAGAGTTGGAGATTTGGCTTATCAACTAGCATTACCACCATCTTTGGCAGGAGTATATAATGTATTCCATGTCTCTATGCTCCGAAAGTACATACCAGATCCTACCTACATAGTAAACTTACCTGAATTAGAACTGGATACCGACTTAACCTACGAGGAAATTCCCACAGCCATACTTGATAGAAAACTTCATAGATTGATGAAAAGAGATATTCCTATGGTTAAAGTTCAGTGGGATAGGTATGGAACAGAAGAAACTACGTGGGAGCGAGAGGACGAAATCTTAGCCAAATACCCTTACCTCAATAATCCTGGTAACACTTGAAATTTCGAGGACAAAATTTATTTAAGGGGGGTAGGTTGTAATATCCTAGATTTTCATGACCTTATCTGCTATACTAAGTACTTTATAATTCTATATGAATCTATGTGACGCATTTACATCCAAATTTATGCAAAGACACATTTATGTATTTTAATTACTCGATATTTTCTATGATTAGTATATAGACTTTGTAATTTAGTTTTAATTTTATTACATATGATAGTATAAGTAAATTTTATGCATAATGTACTTAGAATTATCCAATAATCTTATTTCTTACTTACTAATTTCAATGCATACATGTGTCATAACCATAAAATTATAAGATTTTCTCTTGTACACCCTATAAATTTCGGCCATATTAGATAAGTTAGGAAGGTTAGAGAAGCTTCAAGATTAAGGTCAAAATTAGGATAAGAATGAAGAAGAAAAGTCAAAATTTAATTGCTAATTTCAAAGAAACATGTGTAAAAAAATCAAAGCTTTAATATTTCTCCATAATCTTCTCATAATTTCGGTCCATGCATGCATAAGAAGGGTAGGGAGAGTTCCACAAACTTCTTTTCTCAACTATAAATAGGGGCTAAGAGTTCTTCATTCCTTACACACAAAAAAATCATAAGAAATCTTCACTATATCCTTAGCTTTGCTTAAGATTGAAGAGGAGTTTGTTCTAATCTTTTAACATATTCTAGGTAAGCTTCTTATCTTACTCAATTAAGTTATTGCTTAAATTAAAGGATTTGAAGTAATATTAAAGTGATATGTTCTTCATATGTACATGAAATCTGCAATTTCGACACAGTTTGGTAGGAATTTCGGTTTGATCGTTTCCCTCGATGAAAAGTTTTTAAAATTTTTATATGTTATATTAGACTATTTAAGGAACTTAGGGTATAAATTTTATAGTAAAATGAGTTATGGTTAATGAGATATGAAGTTTTGAAGATGAACTAGGGTTTTGGCCGGAAAATCTGCAATCCATGTGTTTTGCATGAAATAAATAGATTTTCGTAAGAATTTGCAGGAAATAAAAAGTATTTGAGTAAACTATATGAATTTTGGAATATGTGGTTAAAATTTCAGAAGTATTGGACTTATGGTTGATTTATGGTGAATTTTCAAAGTTAGGCGTGTAATCTGCCAAAAATCAAAATTTTAGGTTCGAAATGATCCGTTTACATTTTATGGTAGATATTTATAACTTGTTAATTGATGCTCATACATAAGTAATTGATACTTATGATCTATAATATAACTTTTGAACATGTGTTAGGACTTGAGTTTGAATGTGAAAATATGTGTGAATTTTTACAAATGAAGGGATAAGTAACAAATGTTTCTATTGTGAAAATTTTACTTGTAGGTACAACCTGCAAGGTGGGGAATCACTTCGCTCTTCATCGAGTGTTCTATTATTATTTAATTGCACTTATTAAATACCGAATGTTAAATTTTGAGTCTGGCCCGCTATAGACTGGCCCGACATATAGTCCAACTTTATGTTGGCAAGCATATAGTCCAGTCGTTCCGACACCACGGGTTGGTCACGCCACCCAAGCATATACCCGGTGAAATTCCGGGGGCTCCACGTTATATGCATTTTATGTTTAGTTTGTGCAATTATAAAGAGATTTCCCACTAAGTGTTTACAAGCGCTTATCCCTTCCACTTTTCAATTTTTCAGATGCGGAGGATCCCAACATGGACGAATGAGCTCGGAGGTGGGATGTCAAGTTTTAATATACTTTATTTTGGAAATTTTGATTTGTAAACTCAAGGCTATGGCTGTAAGTATTTACTACTTCCGCTGTGTAAATAAGTGTGGCGTTATTTTTAATTATAAAACTAAACTTTAGTAATGTTCCTACTTGTGCCACATCACGTCTTCCTACTATTTTAAGTGGGGACGCTACAGCTGACCTCTCGCCCTTATCAATAAAATTTCTAGGCTGTTCTTCTTTCTGAACATGCGAGGATTCAGGTTTGGAATAACCAAGGCCTGTCTTATCATGCTCTCTTTGAGATGAGGAGCTATGTGTGACACAACATTGTTTGCTATAGTCAGCTGCTCCAATCTCATCTTGAGCTTGTCCTCACTTTCTCTTACAATTTTGTTTTAATGGAAGAGTTCATCAAACTTAGCTTTAAGCAGGTTATATTCATTGTCTTCTATCAGCTTAACTTGTTCAATACACCTGTTTGTCAAGTCAGAAGACTCTTCGACTAGTGTATGATTTTGTTTAGCTGGTAGATCAGCCGAGTTGCCTAGACATTGTGAAAGCTTCTGATTTTCTGCTTTTAGCTTTGTGTTCTCATCTTCCAACTTTTGACAAAGTTGTATAGATTTTTGGAGGTATAATAATAGCAGATTTTGCACATCATACTCCTCTAATTGTTCAGAAAAAGAAGAAGATGAAAAAGAAGAGGAAGTTCGATTATATACCTCGTCTGTCACTAGACATATCTCTTCGTCTGGTCTAAAATTAGAGAAGATGGACACCTCTTCTTTTTCATCTGCGAAGCTTCTTTTGGAGTAACTCCTAGTGTCTCTTTTTGTCAGGATAAAAGTTGTTAGTTTTGATGAGTTAAAACAAACCAGAGAATGTAATAGGACCATCTGGACCTGTTAGCTAGATGATGAACTAGTTTAGGACTTAGTCTAGGGGGAACTGCCAGACCAGAAGACTTTACCAGAAGAGTCACCAGAAGACCTACCAGAAGACCTTCCAGAGGACTTCACCAGAGGACTCCACCAGAAGACTTCACCAGATGAGACTGACCAGAGGCAGAGGACCTTCCCCAGACCATACGAGTCCGAACCAGACGAGTCTGGTGAACCAAAAGATACTCAGAATAATCTCTTAAATTCTACTGAGTATTATGGTTCTTGACCAGATCCAGACCAGAAGACATTAAGGTTGCCTGGTACCTGGTCCTGCCTTCTCTGGAGAGAATCAGAGTTAGGCATTGGAAGCACTTGACCGTTGGTGATTTAAATCAAGTCAACAAGATCAGGATTGGAAAGTTTTGAAGTCAATCAATCCAAGGATCCCACCAACCCAATCAATCAATTAGGGAATTGATTGATTGAAAGCTTCCCTAAATAGAGGATCTGATTAGATTAGCTCTCCAACAGCTAAAACCTAATCACCTCTATAAATACAAGAGTGCAGTTTTAAAGAAAGGCTCTAGAGATTCTCACGCGCAAGAAGACATTGTCCAAGCCTTGTTCATTCACTCTTAAGCACTCTTATAGCTCTTATCTTACATATATACTCTTAAAGGAGTAGTTGGATCTCAACCTGTTCATCTCTAAGAAAAGGTTGAAGGCTGTAGACTTTAGATTGAAGTTAGATCTAAAGTGATTGTAAGAAGGAACTGGTACTTCACAATTCCAGTACGTAAGTGGCTTGTTGGTTGGTTAGTGAGACCCCTTTGATCAAAGGGAGAGTGGACGTAGGACCTGTTGTCCGAACCACTATATATCCGGTCCATTTACTGCTTTCCTCACTTCAGTTTTACTTTTGTTCTTAAGTGCTCTTATAAAAGATCTTGATAATAAAAGACATATTCTTTAAAGCTTCCGAAATTAATCTACTTAGTGGGACCAACAAGTGGTATCAGAGCAGTGTGTCCCAAGACCACTGCTTTGTAAAGCTTTTTGGTGGTCACAGGGCAGATCCATTGCTCTTTGTTGTGTTTGATCAAATTTCTTGTTAAATCTTTATTTGGTAAAAATGTCTTCAAAATCTTCTTATAAGAGCCGCAAGCTTCCAAAATTCTCCTTTGAGGATTACAGCCACTGAAGCTTCATGATGAGTAATCATCTTGGGGCTATCCATCACCGCATGTTAGATGTGGTAGAGAGTGGCCCAATTCAATTTTACTGGACTCCTATTGATAGTGGCAGGTCTGAGTCCAGAGAAGAAACGAGTGAAACTGCCCAGAAAGCTGCTGAGGACAGAGTTCCTAGACAGAGAATCCTCAAGAAGAAAGATGAACTTGACAATGATGAAAGGAAACTCTATAATTTGGACCAGGTGGCAAGGACTGAAATCATCAACACACTCACTAAGGAGGTGATAGAGAAAGTCAGAACCTGTGTCACGGCCAATGAGATGTGGGATAAACTTGCCTTGCTCTGTGAAGGAACAGAGAAGATTAAGGACAACAAACTCCAAGCTGTTCAACACTCGTTTGACACATTTAAGATGAAACCAGACGAGACCATTGACCAGCTGGATATGCGCCTTACAAATCTCCTAAACAAGGCTAGTGCCTTAGGTAAGACTTATTCAGAGAAGGAAATTAATAGTAAAATTTTGCGTTCACTAACCAGCAGGTGGAGAATCAAAGTGACTGTGATTAAAGATAGTAAAGATCTCAACACTCTGGATGACCATCTCCTGTTATCTGATCTCAAAGCTTATGAGTATGATCTTCAAGAGGAGGATCAAACAGAAGAGGTTTCCTCTTCTGGTCAGAAAGAAGTTGCATTTTCCCCAACTATCAAGACAGATGATAAGCCAAAGGAGTCTACTGCAGATGACTTGAGTCTCAAGGAGCAGGTAGCACTTCTAACCCGTAAACTTGATAAGATGAGTTCTAAGTATGGCAGGTACAAAAAGCATTGGAAGGAATCTACCAGAGATAGGAAGACTTCTTTCAAAGCTGCAGAAAAGGAAAGAACATCTGGAGATTCAAGGGAGACCAGATACAGAACTCCTGAGAAGAGAAGAGAAAGAACTCTGGGAGATCAGATTACCAGAGAAGGGATGGCAGTTCTAGCAAATCTGACTACCAGAGGAGAGAGAGTAGTCCAGCCAGAACATATTACAACCAGAGGAGGAGAGATCCAAGTCCCAATCCCAGAGGAGATAACACCTGTTACACCTGTAACAAGCCTGGTCACTACAGCTATGATTACCCTCAATTGACTCCTAGGGAAAGAGAAGAGAAAAGACTCAAGAGAGATAGGAGATATGCAGACAAGAGAGCACTGCTGGCAGAAGCAGAAGAGGAGGATACTAGTTCCAGTTCTTCTTCTTCTGATTTCGGGTCTGATGATGATATATGCCTTATGGCAGACATCACTGAGGTAAATGAACCTACTTTATGCTTGTCAAATTCCAAATATACTGAATCCTCTCATTCATCTGGTGCTTCCAGAGAGTCTGATATGCAGCAAATGCTATTAGATCTCCAAAATTGTGTCCAACTTTGCCAAAAGCTTGAAAAAGAAAATGGTAGGCTAAAAGCTGAAGTTCAGTCTCTATCTAATGAGCACAAATCTGCCAGAGAACTCATGAAAGACCATTCTAAAGAAGTCTCTGAACTTCAAGAAAAGGTCAAAGAAAGAGATACTCTGGTAGACCAACTCATGAAAGAGAAGAACTCTCAAGCAGAAGAGTTCAATGAGCTCAAGGCCAAATACCAATACCTTATCAAGGGAAAGCAAGTTGAGAAAACTATCATGGAAGTATCCAAGACCAGAGAAGTTCCAATTGTTCTATCCCTGATACAAGGATCTTCTCAAAGGGTGCATGACAAGAGTGGTTTAGGATATTCTGGAATTACAACCAGATCTACTAAATTTTTATGCAATAAAGACAAGTTGTCTCAAAGAGCTGGTGAATTGGTAGATATCTGGGATGAAAAGGATCCTAATGGAAAAGGTTACAGAGTAGTTAAAAATCCTAATCGGATTAATGATTACTCTGCTGACCATATATATGAAGTTCCCAATGAGTTCACTGAACTGGAAGAGGAAATCTTAGAGCACAAACGCCAGATAGGAGAACCTATGAAGATTGATGGTTCTGTTCAGATGCCTAACCAGATTAGGAGACCTCAGAGGAAACCTAAAAGAGTGGAACCTAAGCAAATTATGGGACCTCAAAAGGTAAACTCTAAGAGGAAACCTAATCAGAATAAGAGATATCAAAGGAGATATACTGAACAAGAGAACCTCAATCAGATTCAGGGATCTCAAAGGGGTTATGCTCAAAGAAGATTCCAGAACAAGAATACTCAGAAGGAATTTTATCATCAGAATAGATCCAATTTTCAGAACCAGAGGAGGTCTTCCAGACCCATCTATAGAAAACCAACTGATCTGGGTAGCTATGACACCAGAGATGGTTCTTCTAGGATGTACCCTTACAACCAGACCTTTAAGACCATGTCTTTAAGGCAGGCCATTCCTAAGGCCAGATTTGAGAAAAGATACACCAGACCTGTGTATAGGAAAGGTGTTCTGATCAGACCAGTAGCTCAATATGTCATTGTAAGAGGACATGTGCTGGTAGATAGATTTGGAAGGAAGATAAGATCTCCTCATCCAGCAAGGGATGATCTTTATCTTTGGATTCCTACAAAACCTGCAACTAACCAATCAGGACCCAGCTCCAGTAGGGGACCTAATTGATCTTTCTGCAGGTGGATAAGAGCCCATTGGAGAAAGGACTTTCAAGCAAATATGTGTGGTTGATAGTGGATGTTCTAAGCACATGACATTCCAGAAAGATCATCTCCAGGATTTCAAGCCAATGAATGGGCCAAGAGTGATGTTTGGTGACAACAGCTATGGAGTCACCAGAGGTGTTGGAAAGTTGATTTTTAATGGAGTATCTGTAGATGAAGTCTACTACGTTGAAGGACTCAAGCATAATCTACTTTCAGTATCTCAATTTTGTGACAAGGGATACTCAGTGAAGTTCTCTAGTGATTCATGCACTGTCTTTTCTTCTGATTATAATGATATTTTGCTTATAGGCTTGAGGAAGGGTAACATTTATCTTGCAGATTTTAGCAGTGGCCTAAGAAATGCTTGCCTGGTTGCAAAGGGATCTGCAGAAGACAGCTAGTTATGGCACAAGATATTAAGCCATCTTAACTTCAAAACACTGAACAAGATTGCCAGAAAAGGTCTTATTCGAGGCCTTCCTAATGAAGTGTTTAAGAAGGATCAGGTTTGTGGTTCATGCCAGAAGGGTAAACAACCCAAGACCTCCTTTAAGGATGTCCAGAGTACAACCACCACCAGAGTACTTCAACTACTTCACATGGACCTGTTTGGACCTGTTTCTCCTCTTAGTTTCAGTGGAAGGAAGTACACCTTGGTGATAGTAGATGACTTTTGAAGATACACCAAGGTAGTGTTCTTGTTTAAGAAAAATGAAACTATCACTAAGCTGCCAGAATTCTTCAAGCAGATTCAGAATGAGCTGAACCAGAGCATAGTCAGGATCAGAAGTGACAAAGGGACAGAGTTTCTGAATTCACACATTGTAGAATACTGCAAGGAACATGAGATTTTTCATGAGACATCTGCTACCAGAGCACCCCAACAAAATGGAGTAGCAGAAAGGAGGAATAGAACCCTTAAGGAAGCTGCAAGGACTCTTCTAGCAGAATACAACACACCACAAAGGTTTTGGGCAGAAGCTATCAACACAGCCTGTTATACACAGAACAGATGCCTAATTGCCCAGAGACATAATAAGACTCCATATGAGGTATGGAAAGGTAAAACCCCATCTGTTTCATATTTTCATATTTTTGGTTGCAAGTGTTTCATCCATGACAATAGGAAATCAAAATTAAAAACTTTTGATGCTAAAGTAGCAGATGGAATATTTTTAGGATATTCCAACACTAGTAAAGCATTTAGAGTTTTTAATAAGAATTCACTTTGTGTGGAGGAAACACCCCATGTTGTTTTTGATGAATCTGTTGTTGAGTGCAAGGTGGAATTAAAGTCTTCTGATGAGACTCAGAATCAGACTACACCCAGAGTAATCAAGGTCAATCCACCTATTCTTGATTTAGACTCAGAAGGTGGCCCATCTCCTGGTTCTCTGAAGAAGAAGTCTTCACAAGGACCAGAACAAGAGGAGGTTGGAACTCCTGTAGAGGGAAGCTCTTCTGCAGTTGGTGATATTCACCAAGGTACTGCAGAGGATGGTTAATCAGGCAAGACCACGGGAAGAAGGACCCTGATTGATCATCCCAATGACCTGATAATTAGAGATCCAACTAAGGGTGTCCAGACTAGGAGAACTCTTAACTTAGCTGCCTTATTCAGTTGCTATGTGTCCTTGATTGAGCCCAAGAACATCAAGGAGGCACTGAAAGATTCAAATTGGATTGTTGCTATGCAAGAGGAGTTGAATCAATTCACCAGACAGGATGTTTATGAGCTGGTAGACAGACCAAGACATCAAAAGGTGATAGGCACTAAGTGGGTTTTCAAGAATAAGAAAGATGAGAATGATGTCATTACTAGGAACAAGGCAAGGCTAGTGGCTCAGGGCTATTCTCAATCTGAAGGAATAGACTATGATGAGACATTTGCTCCTGTTGCCAGACTAGAAGCCATCAGATTGTTCTTAGCATATACTGCTCACATGAAGTTCAAAGTATATCAGATGGATGTGAAATCTGCCTTTCTTAATGGGATTCTCATTGAGGAAGTGTATGTGGAACAACCTCCTGGTTTTGAACAAGGTGACAAGGTGTTTAAGCTTAAAAAGGCTCTTTATGGACTGAAGCAGGCACCCAGAGCATGGTATGACACTATTTCTCAGTTTCTTATGGACAATGGTTTTACTAAGGGTAAGATTGATAGGACCTTGTTTAGGAAAGAAGAAGGAAAGGACATCCTTCTGGTCCAAATATATGTTGATGATATTATATTTGGATCCCCTAACAAGAAGCCGTGTGAGAAGTTTGGTGAACTCATGCAGAGCCAGTTTGAGATGTCTATGATGGGAGAAATGAATTACTTCTTAGGTCTGCAGGTAAAGCAAACAGAGAAGGGAATTTTCATCAATCCGGCAAAGTACATCAGAAACATGTTTGAGAAATTTGGAATAGGATCTAGCAAAGCAGCCAAGATCCCTATGATGACAAATTTCAACATGGATCCAGATGAGTCTGGAGAGAGTGTGGACCAGACTCAGTACAGAGCACTCATTGGTTCTCTTCTGTACTTGACTGCAAGCAGACCAGATATAATCTTTGCAGTTGGTGTGTGTGCCAGATTTCAAGCTAATCCTAAGAAAAGTCGTTTGGAAGCAGCTAGGAAGATATTGAAGTATCTTAAAGGAACAGTAAATTTGGGGTTATGGTATCCTGCAGATGACAACTTAGAGTTAAGTTGTTATTCAGATTCAGACTATGGTGGGTGCAGAATTGATAGGAAGTCTACAAGTGGAACATGCCAGTTTTTTGGAAATAAGTTGGTGTCTTGGTTCTCTAAGAGACAGACTTCAGTTGCTACATCAACAACAGAAGCAGAATATATGGCTGCAGGCAGCTGTTGTTCACAACTACTCTGGATTAGTCAACAGTTAAGGGACTACTAGATTAGAGCACAGGATATTCCAATCTTCTGTGATAGCAATAGTGCAATTGCAATCACCCAGAATCTAGTTCTTCATACCAGATGCAAACATGTTGATATAAGGCATCACTTTATAAGAGACCATGTTGAGAAGGGAGATATAAGGATGGAAAAGATTGCAACAGAGAAGCAGAGAGCAGATATTCTGACTAAGCCTTTGGCTGAAGCCAGATTCAGAGAGTTAGCTTCTGAGTTAGGACTTCTGGATCTAGAGACAGATTTGGTTTAGGGGGAACATCAGAGAAGTATCCTTTGTTTCATTTTTGTTACTTAAATATTTTATTTAAACTAACTTACCTACAGGTTAGATATACCAGGGAAGTTGCATCTCCAGATGACATATGCACCAGACGAGGCGTGTACCAGGTTAGGTACATCCCAGATGAGGTGCAGTAACCTACTCCAGTATCAGATAAGATTCTATCAGATGAGATGTAAAACCAGACTAACTGTGGTATCATCTGGTTACAATACCAGGTGACATGTATGTATTTACTTCTCTGGCCTCTGATCATTGGGATACACTTTCAAAATTAGTAAATACACTCAAAACGCTTCAACTTCAGGGTGTATTTAAGACTAGGGTAGAGGGTCTAGGCAATCATTTCGCTTTTTCTCTTGACTACCACAAAACCCCCTCGAACCCAGTCCCAATGACCATGCCCACGCACTAGAATTAAATCTGTAACTTGCCTTTTAATCATGGCCGTCAGATTTAACACAGTGCAATATGTCAATCAATTTAAAAATTGATTTTATTCCCTTAATTAAATTTGGCAATTACACGCGTTCACACTACATTAATTGTTCAAGCCACGCGTCTTGCACTATTTAAATCAATCTTTTCTTCAATCTGTCCTTTCACGTTTCCTTACTTTCAAATCCCTAACCTCTCTCTGCAAGTTCTCTCTCTCTCTCTCTCTCTCTATCTCTCTATCTCTCTCTCTTTCTTACACAGACATGACACCCAAATGCAACTTCGATCCAGAGCACGTTTGCAAGAAATTGAAGTCAGAAATGGTGGTGGATTTCTATTCCACAAAAAATCCACAAGCACTGGAGGTTCTGGAATTACTTAGAAAATCTGGAGTGGAGGAGTTGATCTCCAAGGTTCCCAAGGACTCGCGTACGTTGGATGGGTATGCTGCCCATTTTTTTGTTAGAATGAAGATCCATGATGACCACATCTCCTCCAAGCTTGATAAGGAGGATGTCGTCTTTTCGAAGCATGATTTCTGCAGTTTGTTTGGTAATATTTCTTCAGAAGGTGTGGACCCTTTGAAGTACAAGGAAGGAGAAGCTTTGGAATCGTTCAAGCTTTTTGCCAGAAATTCTTGCTAAAATTTGACGAAGGGCTTTTTGGACAAACATTTGAGGCAAAAGTACAAGGTGCTTTTTGATATCGTGGTGAAGGTGTTGATGTGCGAGAGCCATAGCACATATGCCATCTTTACTGGCAGGCTCTGTGTTATGAGGGCCATTCTGGATGGTGTCCAATGCAATTGGGCAGAGTTCTTCTGAGGAGTGTTGAGGAAGAACAAATTGAAGGTGCTGAAGGAAGAGTGTCCCAGTAAGCCAGGGGAGTAACAATTTTTCTTTAATGCTAATGTCTCCCTAGGGACAAAGCTTACCCTGATCTTGGACTCCATCTTCCCAGAGAAGAAATGGAAGGAGTCATGGTGCAAGGGCTTTTACAAGTCCAAGATCCTCTTCTCCAAGGATGGTCCTCTTCATGGCCATCCTGACTCTGATGGAGAAGCAGCCATTCCTGCCCCCCCTTCAAGCAGTGCCATCACCTGCAAAGGGGCAGAAGCAGCAGAAGAGCAAAAAGAAGCCTACTGAAGCTACTGTTTCTTCAACCGTAGCTTTCTCTGGTTCCTCATAGGAGGACCAGATTCCCCTTCTAAATGTTTTGAAGAAGAAGGGTAATAGTGAAGAAGCTGCCAAGAAGGCTGGTGCAGCTAAGAGGAAGAGGTCGGAGGAAGCCAAGAAGGTCTCTGCTAAGAAGCCCAGAACAAGCAGAAGGGCTAAGAAGACACTTCTGGTGGATGAGCCATCAGAAGAGGAGGAAGAAGAAGAGGTTGAGCCTCTTAAGAAGAAGAAGTCTCAGGCCAGGAGAGCCATCTTTCAGGAGTCAGACTCTGGCTCTGACCTGGGAGATGCCTTGGAGCAGGCTATTGAGGAAGCCTCTTATCTGATGGAGGAAGCCACTGCTTCAGAGCAGGTAAACCCCTCCAACCCCCCTTTCATCCCCATAAACCTTGTAACCCCCTCTACTTCTCCCCCAGAAAACCCTCCCCGAAACCTCTCATTTGCTCCTGGTGTTCCCATCTCTGCACCAAAGCAGACCCTACCTGATACACCCCAATACACTCCCTCCACCATCCCTACACAAACTCCCTCTCCCCCTCTTCACAAATCCCTCTCCCCACTAACCCTTCTCCCCCAGCCCCTGTACCAGAGGTGCCATCCACTTCTGGTGCAGAACAACCCCCTCCACCCTCTCCTACCTCACAAAATACCATCCCAACCTCTGTACCAGAAGTTCCTCCTACATCCTCTGGTGCAGAACAACCTCTCCCCACACCCTCCACACAAATTCCTACCCCTCCCCAATCTCACACTGACCAGATTCCCTCCTCCTCCATGGCATTGGGATTTGTTGCCCCTCCTCCTTCTCCCACTTGCCTGACCAGCAATGATAGTGAAGACGAGGATGCTTCACTGGAGCCGGAGGTCTTAGCACCATCCTCCTCTGCCTCTGGGCCCAAACCCTTTTCATTCTCATCAGATGACATGGGTCCCATTAGGCAGAGTATGAGTGTAAGTGTTTAGCTCTGGCTAAGAGAGCATTTTCCAATTCTCCTGGAGCACTTACCACTTCTGGCGGATCTGACTGACGCCAAGGTCTGGAGCAAGGCCAGACTAGAAGACGTGGAGGACCTCATGTTGTTGCTTGAGGAGATGGGTCCTCCAAATTTCACTGCCTGGGAGATTGAATTAAAGAAGAAGCTTAATCTCCAGAATCCAGCGGAGTTGGAGACTCCAGAGGCAGCCAAGGTGGTGATTCGCACCTTGCTTATCTAGCAGGGAGTTATGATCTCCCAAGAGGGCCCCTCTTACAAATTTGGCCCCCACTTCACCTTTCCTCCAGAGCTCTACTCTGATGAGGAAGACTTTGATGTGACTCCCGCCGTGCTCCAGAAAATGAAGGTCTTCTTCAATGAGCAGATCTTGCAAATCGGCAGATTCTCCAAGGCCATGCAGCACCTGGCTCCTACTTTGGTTGAGGACCAGATCAAAGTTGAGAGAAGAAGATTCCTGAAGCAGATTAAGGATGTCTTTGCCTCTGCCAAAGCAGCTTTCAAATCTGACTGCCTGTACTTGAAGATGGATGTGCATGAGAGCCAGAAGCAGATACAACAGTACGTTCTGGACCAGGTGAGGCCCGTATCTGTGCTGAAGGTGGAGATGGCCTCTCAAATGCTGCAGACTGCAAAGCTCAAAGACTCCCTCCAGGAGATGCTAGAGAAGCAGGAGAAGCTGGTTGCTGAGTCTAAGGCCTATCTGGAGGAAGCCAGGCAACTCCGTGATCTTCACTCTTCCTCCTCCACTGCCTTGCCTGATCTCATAAGATAGGTAATGCAGCCCCTTATTGATGAAGTTAAAAATGGGGAAGAGCAGGCCAGAACTGATCTGGCGAAGACCACTCTAGAGACTCTATTTAGCCATGGGGCATGCCTGGATCTGCTGGAGAATACCTTGGCCTAGGCGGAGCTACAGAAGAAGAAGAAGAAAGAGCTCAAATCTCTTACCATGGCAAAGCAGCTGGCGGCAGAAGAGGAGTCTACAGATGCAGAGCAGGATCCTATCTCAGTATCTGGACCTGCAAAAAGGAAGATAAGGAAGGTGAAGAAGAGCTTCCTTGAAGAAGTAGTTGAGGAAGCAGAGAAAAGGTTCAAGGAAGAAACGCCTGAAGAGAGGCAAGCAAGAATAAGAAATAACATAGATGAAGAGCAGAGGCTCCGATATGTTAGGAGGCAAAACAAGAAGACCAGAGGAGCTGGTATATCTTCTGGTGCTAGTGGCTCAAGCCAGAAGAAGAAAGGTCCTATTGAGGTGATGGACATTTTGCCACTCAGGACAGAAGAGTCCTTTGACTCTACTGTACCTGTCCCTCTGATAGAGAAGTGGAGAGAAGACAAAACCTTATGGTTTGTCCAGCATTACATTCAAAGGCCTCCACCAGAGGATGATGCTCTTATCAACAGGACTTTCCACTCCTGGATGAAGGCCTACGATGCAGAGCTCTACAAGCAACTCATGGATTCCACCATCGAGTTCAATTTGGAAGTCACTGCCCCAGAGTTTCATTATCTCAACACTCCCATGATAAGGGACCAGATTGACTGGATTGAGTTGAAGAAGCTGTTCAAGACCAAGGTGTTGGGAAATTTCACTCCAACATCCTCTGCTGAGCTGAAGGCCATTCAAGACAGATTTCTTGACTGGTTTCTGGTGCCAAAGGAGAACAGAAGATATGCATAGCTTAGGACTCTGAAATGAAATGTAAAATGTAATCTTTTGTCCTTTATTAATCAATGGAAAGTCATATCTTCTCTGTTCAAAAGACAACCTCTCGTTGTCTTAATTGTTTGCCTGATAAGATCTATTCTAAGGTCTTATCCTTTTATTATTTTCATGTTTTATATTTTGATCAGTTCTGGCTAAGTTTTAACTCCATCAAATAGGGGGAAATTGTTAGGATAAAAGTTGTTAGTTTTGATGAGTTAAAACAAACCAGAGAATGTAATAGGACCATCTGGACCTGTTAGCCAGATGATGAACTAGTTTAGAACTTAGTCTAGGGGGAACTGCCAGACCAGAAGACTTCACCAGAAGAGTCACCAGAAGACCTACCAGAAGACCTTCCAGAGGACTTCACCAGAGGACTTCACCAGAGGACTCCACCAGAAGACTTCACCAGATGAGACTGACCAGAGGCAGAGGACCTTCCCCAGACCAGACGAGTCTGGTGAACCAAAAGATACTCAGAATAATCTCTTAAATTCTACTGAGTATTCTGGTTCCTGACCAGATCCTGACCAGAAGACATTAAGGTTGCCTGGTACCTGGTCCTACCTTCTCTGGAGAGAATCAGAGTTAGACATTGGAAGCACTTGACCGTTGGTGATTTAAATCAAGTCAACAAGACCAGGATTGAAAAGTTTTGAAGTCAATCAATCCAAGGATCCCACCAACCCAATCAATCAATTAGGGAATTGATTGATTGAAAGCTTTCCTAAATAGAGGATCTGATTAGATTAGCTCTCCAACAGCTAAAACTTAATCACCTCTATAAAAACAAGAGTGTAGTTTCAAAGAAAGGCTCTAGAGATTCTCACGTGCAAGAAGACATTGTCCAAGCCTTGTTCATTCACTCTTAAGCACTCTTATAGCTCTTATCTTACATATATACTCTTAAAGGAGTAGTTGGATCTCAACCTGTTCATCTCTAAGAAAAGGTTGAAGGCTGTAGACTTTAGATTGAAGTTAGATCTAAAGTGATTGTAAGAAGGAACTGGTACTTCACAATTCCAGTACGTAAGTGGTTTGTTGGTTGGTTAGTGAGACCCATTTGATCAAAGGGAGAGTGCACGTAGGACCTGTTGTCCGAACCACTATATATCCGGTCCATTTACTGCTTTCCTCACTTCAGTTTTACTTTTGTTCTTAAGTGCTCTTATAAAAGATCTTGATAATAAAAGACATATTCTTTAAAGCTTCCGAAATTAATCTACTTAGTGGGACCAACACTTTTACTACTTCTCTTCAAGCCCATTTCTGCAAAAATTATTAGCACAACAAATATTTAGGTTTTCAAAAAATGGATCTGCCCTGGTGACCACCGAGATAATTTCAAAACAGTGGTCTGTAGAACACGCTGCTCTGATACCACTTGTTGGTCCCAAAAGGATTATCCAGCGGAAAGCATTTTGAAATATTTTTAAATGAAAAACCAACTTTTAAATTAAGTGCTAGAATTAAGATGCAGAAATCTAAAAAGTATAAAGTAGAGAACAACGGATTTATAGTGGTTCGGACCAAATTGTCATACATCCACTCTCCCTTTCTCCAAAGGGGACTCACTCTCCAACCAACTTACTATCTGGAATTGGGAGTACCAGATCCTTCGTACAACAACTTTCACTCTTACGATCTAACTCTTACACCAATCTATCTAGGAAGTTAAGGATTGTGTAAAACGTCAAACTAAGAACTCCTAAAGAGTGTATATACGTGAATGAACAAGGTTGAGTGATGGGAGAGTTCGTGTGTCTTTGTGTGCTCTTGCCCGACTCTTGTGTATGAACTCATCACAATGTACTCCTTTTTATAGTTGTAGGAATTAACTAGCCGTTGGAATGCTAGCAATTCAAACAACAATATTTGGAGGAATATAATCAATCAAAGATTGATTATATGATTGATTAATTGACTTCAATCAAACAATCAATCATATCCTCCATCAGTTGACTTCCAGATTGCTTCTTCTCTATCATCTAACTCCAAGATCTTCTTGTCTCAAAATTACTACGAAACCTCTAAGTGGGTGAACTAATCCGTCACACTCGTCTGGTCTAGTCTGGTCCGGACTCATCTGGTCAGGTAACACTTCTGCTCTGAACCTCATCTGGGAGAGGTCCTGTGGTCAGAGCTCATCTGGCCCTCATGTCAGAGCTCCTCTGGTCTGCCCAGGTTTCTTCCCCTTAACCAAAGACATATTCTAGACCTAGACTAATCAGTAGCTGACTATAAGGTTCAGCTAGTCCTATTACAAGTTCTTTGTTTTAACATCTTAAAAAAATCTAACCTATATCCCAACAATTTCCCCCTTTTTGATGATATTAAAACTGAAAGAACTGAACTAAAATAAGACAAGAAAATTTGAAATATCTAAATAGAGATTCTAGCAGGCTGGGTCAACTAATCTTTCCCCTCAAATTATGCTTAGCTGATATTTGGGGCAAAACATCAGTTGGTCTTCTTGTGTATCTGCAGGCAATCAAGTTTTTGGTAGCCTTCTTGGTCCATGGAGGTTAGCACAATATTTAGGAAGCCACAAGAATAGATCATTGATTAGGCGTGAAATTGTCATGATTCGTAGCTTGAAATACCCCAATCTTGGTCGAGTTTATAGAGTATTTAGAGTCAATTGAGCATTATTTCTACACGTTGATGAATTTATCTCTTTGATGCTCATAGGTTAATAGAGGACGAAAAACAGAGTTCGTAGGACTTTGAATCGACTCAAACGGAGGCCCGAATGAGAAGATATTGAAGAAATATGATTGGTATTAGTGCGGACGAGGAAAAGTATCACTTGGGAGGAGTTAGAAGTCACTCGAGTGACTAGGTCGAGCGCCCCCGCTCGAGCGCTTAAACTTACAGAACTATTCTTGCGCTCGAGCAGCTCGAGCGCCACCGCTCGAGCGAATTGCTCGAGCGCCCAAAACATGCAGAGAGATTTCAGCGCTCGACCGGCTCGAGCGGAACCGCTCGAGCGATTGTGTCATTCGAGCTACACTGCTCGAGCGGGACCGCTCGAGCGTTTTGCTCGAGCGCCCATGGATTTTTGCCTCCGGATGCGTATTTTCGGCCCATTAACTCCCGTTTCGACCTGTGCCTATATATACCTCTTCCAAACACGTTTTGAAGGACACATCACGACCCCCGAACTTTAGAAATAATTTTAGACTTAGTTTTTGGAGAGGAAGGAGACGAGCAAGCTTTACTTTTACGTTGTTGAGGTTTTTCATACGAATTCTTAGTTTCTTTTCGTTTCTTAGTTCCTTTTCATTAGTTTGATTTCTTTAAACACTTTGAAACTTCGTTTTAAGTAATTCAATTTCAGTTCTTAGAATTATTTTCTTTTAAAACCCTAGTTCATGTTTCGTATTTTCTTAGTGCAATTCATTATGTTTATGTGTGTTGTTTCTTCTATTGCTTTTATGTTTGTTAAAACCATGTCTAGCTAAAACCCTTGCATGCTTAGGGTAGGATGAACTCGTAGAAGTAGGTTGTGGGTACGTAATTAGGGTAATTCGTGACGTTAGTTTTAATCTCTTAATTAATGAATTCTTATAATTAATCTGAACTTTACCTTTAAATTTAGTACGAAAGTGTTAGAGAGAGGACGACCGCATTACTCAATAACAATTAGTAGTCTTAACGAGAAGGTTTAGGAAAGGTTAATTCATCTACCGGTTTAGCGAAGGAGGACGACCGCATCACCTTAGTTAAATTAGGGTCTCATTAATTAAGCACAATCCATTAACTTGTTAGTGGATTAGTGGAGTCGAGTGTTAGGGTAAAGTATTAGGGTTTAGAATCTTGAGCTTTCACCTTGCATTCTTAGACTTAGGTTAATTCTTGTTTGTCACAGTTATTATGATTATGTACCTGCTCCGTTAGTATACGTAGGGATTCCTTTCCTGAGCATCACCATCTCATACTTGCATATACAACTTAGATACTTAGTTTAATTTTCCTTTTGCATTCGTAGGATAATTGAGTTTAGTTTAATTAATCTTTCCAAAAAACCCAAAAATACACACTCATATTAACTACGACGCGTAGATCTTCAGGGATCTATTCGCATATACACCATCCCTTGGGTTCGATAATACTTGGTCCCTATACTTGCCCATACTACAGTGAACCCGTACTCTTGCGGGGTAGCTACTAGTAGAAGCTAGTGTAGTTCGCTTTAAGTCAATGGCGCCGTTGCCGGGGATGGCGTTGTATGCTTTAGAATAGGACTTGTAGATAGCTTAGTAGTTAGTAGTGGGTGATTTATTTTCTGTTTTTATTTTTATTTGTATTCAATCGGCAGTTGCGTTTTGATCCTTCTGCTAGTGTGTCAGGTTTATGAAAACACGCTCACAAGGCAATACGAGCAAAGAGAGAATACCGTTGGACCCTGAGACAATAGCCAGAAGGAACCGAGCCTTCTTAAGAAGGATGAACGCTACCGACTTAGGAAAGGAACCAATGGATATCAATAATGAGTTGGACGATGCTGCCAACGATTTCAATCAGGCAGTAGACCGAGTTGAAGGCAATGGAGTTAGTGGTAGCCAGAATCAAATTCCATTAGGGGATAGCCAGAGCCTAAACCCGGATACACGAAACGTAGGGAATCCAGCTCAGAACCTTATCCATAATCCTCATAACAACCCTGCTCACCCACAAAACCAAAATAACCCTTTTAACAACCCAGTATACCAACATTACCCATACCCACCTTATCCTTATCCACCATATCCATACCATCCACCACCAGTCTATAATCAACCACCTGTTTACCCACCACCACCCCAACAAGTACCCGTACCAGCTGCTAATCCTCAACACGTTCCTCAGAACGTAGATCACAATATGGCTATTAGAGGGAGGTTTGCAGCGCAGCCACATCGGTACTATGATGGAGTAGCTTTGCCTCCTGTTGAGGCAAACAACTTCTCGATATCCCTGGGGATTTTAAAGCTGCTTACCGAGAATCAGTTCAAGGGGGTGATCGGGAAGGAGAATCCTCATACACACCTGAGGAGTTTTCTCATGATAGCCTCCACATTTAATTATAATGGCATGTCTGAAGATGCCAAGAGGTTTAGGCTGTTCCCATTCTCATTGACGGGAATAGCTAAGGAGTGGTACGATAATACGCTCCCGCGGGGAGGTATTACCACTTGGGCCGAGCTCGAGAGTCTGTTCCTCGAGCGATTCTACCCTCCATCTAGGACGATCAAGGCTAGAATTGAGATCTCGTCCTTTCGCCAGAAGTCCGGAGAGGACCTACGTCAAGCGTGGGAGAGATACTCAAACATGCTGATTGAGTGCCCGCAGCATGGGTACAACGAGGGGGATATTATGGCATTCTTCTATAGTGGTGCCAACAAGGCGGGGCAAGACCATTTAGACGCTTGTGCGGGCGGAGCATTCTTGAACCAAGGCATAGAGAGGTGTAGGGAGATCGTGGACAACATTGTCACGAATGCCGGTGCTTGGAGTGGAGATGCAGATTTTCAGAGAGTGCATCAGGTTGAAGAGGGAGAAGGAACGAGAAGGCTATTAATGGCCATGATGGAGAAGATAAACAACCTCGAGTTGGGGAAGAATTTGGTTGGAGAGATGCAGTAGAGAATGAGAGAGTAGACCAGCCCAGTGGACAGCAAGAGGTAGCCAATTACATGGGAGGTCCGTTTTACAATCAGAATGACTACCAAGGTGGAAATCAGTATGGAAGGCCTTCTTATGGCCAACCATTTGTGCCTCCAGGCCCTCAGCCACTTCAAAATCAATGGAGGAACACACAAGGAGTTCAAGGAGGCCAGCAGCCTCCTCAAAACACATGGAGGAAGAATGAGAACTTTTCTTATGCTAACCCAAAAGCTGGTGTTACTGTTCCTGCAGGTGTTGATCCGGGGTCTAAACCTCCTGGTGGAGAAGGCGGTGCATCAACCGAGGAGATGTTGAGAGCGATCCTTCAGAAGGTGGAGGAAGGGAGCAAGCGGTTGTCATCCTTGGAGTATGATGTGAAGGAGTTGCATAAGAAGGGTGATCATCGTGATCAAGAGCTCCAGAAGATGAATGTTGAGTGGACTAGAACTCAACAAGAGAACAATCGAAGGTTCACTTCTTTAGAGCTCCAGATGAGCCAGATTGCAAAGTCAGTGAATAGAATGCCGGAGGGGAACCCGAAAGAGCAGTGCAAGGCGATCCAGCTGAGAAGTGGAACCAACTATGAAGGTCCTCAGATGCCTGCTGATTCTGAGACGCCCCAAGTTGAGAAGGGGATTGAAAGTGAAGGAATTGAGAAGCATGAAGATATGGATGAGTCCCAGAAGGGCAAGGAAAGTGAGGAGGTTGAGAGAGTTCCTAAGTGGAAGAAGACAAAGGAAGCAAGGGATAAAGTGAAAGAAACAGAAAGAGATGAATGGGGGGTACCCAAATCTGTGATACCCGTCCCGTATCCACAGCGCTTCATGAAAAAGAAGCTTGATGAAAAATTTGCTAAGTTCCTTGATGTTTTTAAACAATTGCATATTAATATTCCTTTTTATGATGCTTTGGAACAGATGCCGCACTATGCGAAGTTTTTGAAGGACTTGATCGCGAAAAGACGGCGAGTGGATGAGCCGAAGTTGGTACAGCTGAACCACGAGGTGAGTGCATTAGTGCACAAGGCGCTTCCACCAAAGCTGAAGGATCCCGGTAGTTTCACGATCCTATGTGATATTGGGAACGGGATCAAGAAGGGAGCGTTGTGCGACCTCGGGGCGAGCATTAATTTGATGCCACTGTCGCTTTTCAAGAAGTTGGAAGGTGTTGAACTTCAACCCACAATGATGACGCTTCAACTTGCCGACCGGTCTATTACTAGACCTCAAGGTGTGGTTGAAGACGTCCTTGTGAGAGTTGGAGATCACATTTTTCCAGCTGACTTTGTAGTGCTAGAGATGGAGGAAGATGAGCACGTGCCCCTGATTTTGGGAAGACCGTTCTTAGCTACGGCGGGGATGGTGCTAGACGTGGCAAACGGGAAGATTACGCTGAAGGTTGATGATCAAGAAGTGAAGATCTCCCTATATGAAGCCATGAAACACCCGAGGGAGGATGCGAGCTTGTATTGCATGGATGCACTTGATCCTCGTGTTGAAGACACGCCTTTTATCCCTAATCCTTCTGATATTCATGATTTTGTTAGTCCTTCAATTGATTATTTAACCCATGGGCATTATGATCTTGACTCTTTTGATAGGGATAAAGTGAAGAAGTTGAAGGATGAAGAGGTGAAGAAAGTGGATGTGGTCCAGTTAGAAGAGAAAGGAGGAGTTAAGAAGAAGAAGTCAAAATTCAAGAAATTGTTTAGTAAGACTCCTCCAGATAAAGGTGAGAAGGAGTTGAGACCTATACCACTTGAGGTGGGGAAGGAAGCAAAAGGGCTCATGATGGTGGGGCATCAAGGAAAGGAGTTCAAACACCACTCTTATGAGAGTGGGGGAGGTAAATTTGAGTATGATGTCCCATAAGCTCCTTTGAGCTTGGTCCGGCATGAGGACCTTAAAAATAGCGCTGAATGGGAGGCAACTCATTTTTATTTGCTTTCATTTATTTTTAGTGTCTTTTTATATTATTAGGGAGTATTTTGAGTAGTATGTTTAACCTCGTATTTGAGTAAGTTGCTTGTAGGCTTGTCTCTAAAGGAGTAAAGGTATCATGGAGTTATTCAGATTGAAGGAACCAACTTGAGACAAGGAAGTGTGCAAAGCTATTGAGAGAAACTGAATTGTTTGGTTGAGGTAACCCATAACCCCAAACTTAGACCTCTAGCAAGGTCGAAGTTTGGGGGGGGTGGAGATTTTTATGTTTCTTGTTACATTGCACATGCATGCACGCCCTTATCTTTGAGTTGAGTTTGATTGATTATTAGTTTGTTGAGATACTCCTTGGGGTGATTTTGAGTTGACTCGCTATTGCATATTTTATGCCTATCAATCATCTTATGCTTGTTGATTGCTATCTTTGAGTATGATTTGATGAGTAGAGTGAGTTGTAAGAGTGAGTTAGAAATTCTTTTGTGTGAGTGTTTGAGTTTGAGCTGATTTGAGAAAGAACTTGTATGCTTGTGAATTTTTCTTTTGAGTACTTGTGTGATGAGAGTGAGAATGCACTAGGACTAGCATGGATGTGAAAGCTGTGAGATTTGAGCCTTATGAGATTTAAATGCATAAATTGATCTCTTCGTTTGTGAGTGGATCGTCACCTTAGAGGATGCCAGAACTTGTGTGTGCTCTTGCTTCTTGATTGTGTCTAGTTTGAAATGCCGAATGTGATCTTAGGCCATCTTTGTTTTTATTGAGTCACTTAGCCAAAAATTTTCCTTACCAATGACATTGAATCCCTTGTTAGCCCCTTTGAGCCTAAAGCCTATTTTATTTGCTAGCACATATGAACATTATTCCGATTCCTAAGCCTTTTTGTCCAAATTTGAGTGGAGAATAGGAAAAGTGTGAATGTGAAGGGAGTGAATTGAGTGAAAAGGAAAAGGTTGTTTGTTGAGTGAATATGAGAAGAAGGTGTGATGAAGTTATGAGATGTGGGAAAAAGAGAAAAAAATTAAGAATGAGCAAAAGAAAAATTGAGCTCATGTGTTTGTGTGAAAAAAAGAGAAAAAAAAAGTGATTGAAAAAAAAAAGTGAAAGAGTGAGAAAGAAAAAAATTTGAAGTGTTGAGAGTATGGAGTTGAAAGGGTGTTGATTGAAAATGTTTGAAGTAGTCTGTTCCTAATCTCGAAGTGCCAAAGTTTGATTTTCTATTCTCCATTCACTTTAGTCACTTTACCGCATATTGTTATCCCACCTGTCCAAAGAGCCTACATTACAACCTTGAGAAAAGTCCTTTTTGATTCGGCATTGATTTCTAGAGTATGGTCAAAGTTAAGAGTGCTTACAAGCCTATGGCTGCCAATATGTGTGATTGATTGTTTGAGTGAGTCCCTTAATCATTGATATACACTTGTGAGGGAGTGAAACACATCGTTGAGTGCACATCCATGCTTGATCTTGGTGTTTCTTATTATTGTTGCATGAGTACGATAAAAGAAAGTGAGTGAGTATACGGGTGATTGACTTTTGAAGCTTGAGTTCATTAGCTTGCATGATTGATTTTGTTTTGACTCATTCCTAACAATTTCACTTGACTCATTATTTCGTTGCTTGAGGACAAGCAACATGGTAAGTTTGGGGGGGTTGATTAGGCGTGAAATTGTCATGATTCGTAGCTTGAAATACCCCAATCTTGGTCGAGTTTATAGAGTATTTAGAGTCAATTGAGCATTATTTCTACACGTTGATGAATTTGTCTCTTTGATGCTCATAGGTGAATAGAGGACGAAAAACGGAGTTCGTAGGACTTTGAATCGACTCAAACGGAGGCCCGGATGAGAAGATATTGAAGAAATATGATTGGTATTAGTGCGGACGAGGAAAAGTATCACTTGGGAGGAGTTAGAAGTCACTCGAGTGACTAGGTCGAGCGCCCCCGCTCGAGCGCTTAAACTTACAGAACTATTCTTGCGCTCGAGCAGCTCGAGCGCCACCGCTCGAGCGAATTGCTCGAGCGCCCAAAACATGCAGAGAGATTTCAGCGCTCGACCGGCTCGAGCGGAACCGCTCGAGCGATTGTGTCATTCGAGCTACACTGCTCGAGCGGGACCGCTCGAGCGTTTTGCTCGAGCGCCCATGGATTTTTGCCTCCGGATGCGTATTTTCGGCCCATTAACTCCCGTTTCGACCTGTGCCTATATATACCTCTTCCAAACACGTTTTGAAGGACACATCACGACCCCCGAACTTTAGAAATAATTTTAGACTTAGTTTTTGGAGAGGAAGGAGACGAGCAAGCTTTACTTTTACGTTGTTGAGGTTTTTCATACGAATTCTTAGTTTCTTTTCTTTTCTTAGTTCCTTTTCATTAGTTTGATTTCTTTAAACACTTTGAAACTTCGTTTTAAGTAATTCAATTTCAGTTCTTAGAATTATTTTCTTTTAAAACCCTAGTTCATGTTTCGTATTTTCTTAGTGCAATTCATTATGTTTATGTGTGTTGTTTCTTCTATTGCTTTTATGTTTGTTAAAACCATGTCTAGCTAAAACCCTTGCATGCTTAGGGTAGGATGAACTCGTAGAAGTAGGTTGTGGGTACGTAATTAGGGTAATTCGTGACGTTAGTTTTAATTCTCTTAATTAATGAATTCTTATAATTAATCTGAACTTTACCTTTAAATTTAGTACGAAAGTGTTAGAGAGAGGACGACCGCATCACTCAATAACAATTAGTAGTCTTAACGAGAAGGTTTAGGAAAGGTTAATTCATCTACCGGTTTAGCGAAGGAGGACGACCGCATCACCTTAGTTAAATTAGGGTCTCATTAATTAAGCACAATCCATTAACTTGTTAGTGGATTAGTGGAGTCGAGTGTTAGGGTAAAGTATTAGGGTTTAGAATCTTGAGCTTTCACCTTGCATTCTTAGACTTAGGTTAATTCTTGTTTGTCACAGTTATTCTGATTATGTACCTGCTCCGTTAGTATACGTAGGGATTCCTATCCTGAGCATCACCATCTCATACTTGCATATACACCTTAGATACTTAGTTTAATTTTCCTTTTGCATTCGTAGGATAATTGAGTTTAGTTTAATTAATCTTTCCAAAAAACCCAAAAACACACACTCATATTAACTACGACGCGTAGATCTTCAGGGATCTATTCGCATATACACCATCCCTTGGGTTCGATAATACTTGTTCCCTATACTTGCCCATACTACATCGAACCCGTACTCTTGCGGGGTAGCTACTAGTAGAAGCTAGTGTAGTTCGCTTCAAGTCAATCATCCCCTTTTTAATCAGGTGATCTTATCTTTCTTCCATACATATCCACAAAAACACACTAAAAAAAGAGCCTTTGACATGGTTATTTCTTCTACAGGGTCTTCTTCTCTTATGAGTTTGACCAGTAAAAAAATTAACTTGTCTTATAGGAACATACTTGAAATTCTTTTGATAAGGATAAGTCTTACTAGAACCATCAAATGTTCCAGCTGGTCTGGCAGATAACTTGAAAGTCTTCTACAGGTGAGTGAGAGTCATCTGGTTCTGCCTCTTTTGAGAAGATCCAGACTGTCTTTTACTCTGCTGGCCTGGTTGAGGTCTTTTTTTCTGGGTATAACCCTTCTTAAAATTCCTCTTCTGCCTTTTGAGTTTTTGAGTTTCGGTACTCATCTACCCATTAGGCTGAGTTGCCTGGTCAGCTGACCTCTTGCCCTTATCAATAAAATTTCTAGGCTGTTCTTCTTTCTGAACATGTGAGGATTCAGGTTTGGAATAACCAAGGCCTGTCTTATCATGCTCTCTTTGAGATGAGACAGCTATGTGTGACACAACATTGTTTGCTGTAGTCAGCTGCTCCAATCTCATCTTGAGCTTGTCCTCACTTTCTTTTACAATTTTGTTTTGATGGAAGAGTTCATCAAACTTAGCTTTAAGCAGGTTATATTCATTGTCTTTCTCAACATTTTCAACAACCAACCTTTCTATCAGCTTAACTTGTTCAATACACCTGGTTGTCAAGTCAGAAGACTCTTCGACTAGTGTATGCTTTTTTTCAGCTGGTATATCAGCTGAGTTGCCTAGATATTGTGAAAGCTTCTAATTTTCTGCTTTCAACTTTGTGTTCTCATCTTCCAACTTTTGACAAAGTTGTCTAGATTTTGGGAGGTCTAATAGTAGATTTTGCACATCAGACTCCTCTGATTGTTCAAAAAAAGAAGAAGATGAAAAGGAAGAGGAAGTTCGATTACATACCTCGTCTGTGACTAGACATATCTTTTCATCTGGTACAAAATTAGATGATGAACTAGAAGTGGACACCTCTTCTTCCTCATTTGCGAAGCTTCTATTGGAGTAACTCCTAGTGTCTCTTTTACTACTTCTCTTCAAGCCCATTTCTGCAAAAAATGTTAGCACAACAAATATTTAGGTTTTCAAAAAATAGATCTGCCCTGGTGACCACCGAGATAATTTCAAAACAGTGGTCTGTAGAACACGCTGCTCTGATACCACTTGTTGGTCCCAAAAGGATTATCCAGCGGAAAGCATTTTGAAATATTTTTAAATGAAAAACTAACTTTTAAATTAAGTGCTAGAATTAAGATGTAGAAATCTAAAAAGCATAAAGTAGAGAAAAACAGATTTATAGTCGTTCGGACCAACTTGTCCTATATCCACTCTCCCTTTCTCCAAAGGGGACTCACTCTCCAACCAACTTACTATCTGGAATTGGGAAGTACCAGATCCTTCCTACAACAACTTTCACTCTTACGATCTAACTCTTACACCAATCTATCTAGGAAGATAAGGATTGTGTAAATCGTCCAACTAAGACTCCTAAAGAGTGTATATACGTGAATGGACAAGGTTGAGTGATGGGAGAGTTCGTGTGTCTTTGTGTGCTCTTGCCCGACTCTTGTGTATGAACTCATCACAATGCACTCCTTTTTAAAGTTGTAGGAATTAACTAGCCGTTGGAATGCTAGCAATTCAAACAACCATAATTGGAGGAATATAATCAATCAAAGATTGATTAGTTGACTTCAATCAAACAATCAATCATATCCTCCATCAGTTGACTTCCAGATTGCTTCTTCTCTATCATCGAACTCCAAGATCTCTTGTCTCCAAATTACTACGAAACCTCTAAGTGGGTGAACTAATCCATCATACTCGTCTGGTCAGCACTCATCTGGTCTGGTCTGGTCTGGGGTCGTCTGGTCGGGACTCATCTGGTCAGGTGACACTTCTGCTCTGGACCTCATCTGGGAGAGGTCCTCTGGTCGACTCATCTGGTCCTCTGGTCAGAGCTCCTCTGGTCGACTGCTCTGGTCTGCCCAGGTTTCTTCCCCCTTAACCAAAGATCTATTCTAGATCTAGACTAATCTGTAGCTGACTAACAGGTTCAGCTAGTCTTATTACAAGTTCTATGTTTTAACATCTTCAAAACATCTAACCTATATCCCAACATATGTTGAATTGATGGGTTGACCCCTCCATTTCTTATACTTGAGCTACAGGCCGTAGCTCAGCCTTCCTTTTTCTCTTGGAAAGTGGAGCCCGTCCATCTGAGCAACCCCCTACAGGTCCTGACAGCTCAATCATCAAAATCTCTGCGGTAGGTCCAGCCGCAACAGCTGGATTTGGTCGGCCACTTTTATTTCTCCTGAGGGGTTGTTCATCTTCGTCCTCATCAGAGCTTTGGGGGTTATTCGCCTGGAGTTTCTTTCCAGGCTGCTTTTTGACAATGTCGGATAGCTTACCCTCCTCGTAGAAATACCAGAGTTGCTTCAGCAAGTCTCTGCACTCACTAGTAAAGTGCTCCACATTTTGGTGGTAGGCACAGTACTTGTTTGGGTTCAACTTGATAGTATCCTGACAAATCTTCCTTGGTGGGGTAAGTAGTTCTTTCTACTTCACGTTATTGTATACCGTATCAATTAATACAGTCATCAGCTTGTCCTTTAATTCTGCCCCCTCGCTAAAAGCTTTCATGTTCTTGGGGACCCTATAGCCGATTCCGCCAGAATTTTTTGTGCTTTCCTTCGGGCCTGTCTTATTGTCTCCCATGTCTTTTTGCAGTGCTTCATGCATGGAGACGAAGACTTCCTCCCGATTGCGGAACTCGGCATAAGTTTTTGGGCACTTGAGATGTACCTCCTTCCAGAGTTCAGTGCCCTTTTTCAATCAAGCCAAGAAAACCACAATCTTGGTGTCCCTCCAGCAGGACCTTGTCGAACCTTTCCAAGTATGACCGGTATGATTCATCATCGGCTTATTTCAGATCATATAGCCGATGCCTCTGGGATAGTGGGATTAGAATTCTTTGCCCAGCTGGGCAAACGAATGAATGGAAGCCGGCGGCAGAGTCGAAAACTATTTATCTACATGATCCCCCAGTGTTAGGGGAAAGTTCCGACATTGGGTAGCATCACTAGCTCCCATGGAAATCATGTAGTCGGAATACTTAGTCAGATGCACCCGGGAATCTGTCGTTCCCTCGTATTGTATGCTAGTAGGGAACTGTATTTTCTTCTGAATTGAGGCCTTCAGAATTATCGAAGATAGGGGAGATGAAGGAAGGGTAGTAGCCCCGAAATCCCTTTGCATGTCCAGCTGGCCTTGCATGCTCTCAATGGACTTCCTCATTGACACCAGCTCATCAAGGGATCCCCCGTGACTTGGAGGCTGTTCAACAAACAACAGTGCATGACCGTCAGTTCGTCGCAGTCCCTCACTTGGAGGGGGATTCCCATGGGCTGGTTTTCTGGGGTTCTCCGCCCCATTCGGACCCAGGCGACCAAAAGTTGACTTGGATAGTCTCTCATGGACTGATTGGCGAGCTAGATTTTGATCTGGTCAACCTACTTCAGCTCTAGGTCAAGCTATTTCTCCGTGATGGTCTGGTCGACCAAGTCTATCCCGCACGCTCTGGCGTGTGGTCCCATGGCTGGCCCCTACTGCCTGGCTTGGGGTGGACTCCCCATGGTTGGCGAGGTCGGCGAGCTGCTTAGCCTTGCATTTTGCCCTCTGGGCTTGAGCACTATCTGCCTTGTTAGGCTGCTCATTCCGAACCATTTCATGCCTTTGAGCCTCAGTTGGGCAATGCATTGTTCTAACATGAGAAGGTCCAGGCTGCCCCTGTTGCTTTTGCAATGCTTTAAGCATTGCTATTGTGCGAGCTAGGTTGTTTGGATTACGAGCTAAAACTTCCAGCTCCGGGGCTGGCTGCTGGCCTATTACAGGCCGAGCTGTTTGAGCTCGCCGGCCAGCTGAGGAGCACCTGGTCCTGGAAAGGTGGGAGTGTTGCATTTCACAGGACTGAGACATCCTTAGCTAGGGTGTTGTACAAATCTTCAAATGAAGAACACCAAGAACACTCTTGCTTGAGTTTTCAAAAGAAGCTTAAGAACTTCTTCAACTTTTCAAGTTTTAAACTTGAAATTCTTGCTAATCACACTTAATCGAAGGCTCGGACCACCCTCCTTCTAGAGCCAATTTGTTGATGATCATTTCTAATCTCAAGGATTGTTGGCTATTTTTAGTTGCTAATTAGACCATCAAACAATTACGTGTGATTGATCACCACCGTAAATAGTGAATTTGATTATTCGGGTTGAAAAGATGGATACGTGTATTGATTACGTATTTGGTTCGTGTATATGTGTAAATTAAGGTGTATGATTGTGTGTAGGTAGAGTTTGCTTGTATTTATGAATTTGTGCTTAGTTTTATTAATTAAAAATCAAGGTATTTATACAAGTCCTCCAAGTAGGGGTGGCCTGACCTTTGCTCGCCCATGTGTGCATGCTTGACACAAGGGTAGTTGACTATATGACCTTATCTAGGCTAATTTCTATCCTTTAAGCTGGATTAGCTCGTATTAAACAGCAGTTCGTCACTGTTGGACTTGTTCTTGAGGAGTTCTTAGCCGAATCTTGTTGGTCGATTTATCTTCTGCCATGGCACTTTGGCTTAAGTAGCTCGCCAAG